>CM050648.1:6220209-9071822 GCA_027574665.1 Rhynochetos jubatus | reverse complement strand
CTGGAGGGGAAATATCCTTCCTTTCAACAAAGCTGATGTCCCACACAACAGCCCCCCTGCAGCGGTTTCTGTGTAAAGCTCAGAAGCCAGGAGCAGTTTCTTAACACTGTACAGAGGTTTTGCCTGCTACCCTGCTACCAGCTGTACCTCAGCCCCTGCTGTGCTCCTAGGACAAAGAAGCAGTAACTGGCCATCATCTCTGATGAATGAGACCTGTGACCTCAGGCACAGTAGTTCAGAAATGTTCCTTGCAACATTTGTTAAAGCCTTTGAAACAATCCCTTTCACAAATTTTGAAAGAAGTCTACCATGGTGGCAAATTTAAGTACCCCCAAATTAGGAGATAACCAAGACAAAGTTGTCTAGGCAGCCCCAGCGTGATCTCTTGTTATGAACAAGTCAGTCTGCAATGATA
This sequence comes from Rhynochetos jubatus, assembly GCA_027574665.1. Classification (NCBI taxonomy): domain Eukaryota; kingdom Metazoa; phylum Chordata; class Aves; order Eurypygiformes; family Rhynochetidae; genus Rhynochetos; species Rhynochetos jubatus. Next base: position 9,071,407 of record CM050648.1, on the reverse strand, counting down.
TGGTCACAGACTCGTGCATGTCGTAGGGCTCCCATGGACAGTGCTCACTGAACACTCAGCAACTCTGCACAGTCAATGAGGATCATCTTCCTTACTGAACCCACACAAACCATCCTTCGAACTCAGTATCACTCATTTTCCAAGAGCTTTTCTATCCTGGTAGCAGTCAAATGCTATGCTAACTCTAAAGAAAACATTTTCTCACTAATGTCAAAAGATGCGATTAAGCTATTATTCTCATTTTTAGTGGCAGAGAGAGATTCAATAGCCACTAATTACAGACCATGGTTTTTCAGAGCTCTTGGTGTATTGTGTGTGCTCAGGGTATGGCTCCCTGCACCCCCAGTTACAGCTGAGGCAGCAGCAGTTTTGTCCTGTGCACTGAATGTACGTGGGAAAACAGGCTGGGTACGGCACTGTGTATTGAAAAATGGCTCTATAAAATGTGCAAAAAGGGGACTGGGTATGTGGCCTTTATTTCAACACATATTTACTAACTTTGTAACCTAAATAGTCCTTCCTATCTTTAAGTGGGTACAGGGTGCATTTGTAGGTTATATTTTCAATGCATTCAAAAATTCAGAAACATGACATGTAACATCACGTGGGAGTTTCAACTTGGTATCAGCTGGACCAAACATTTTAAATTCACTATGCAAAGCCCTGACAAGTGTGTTAATAGGGTAATCTACAACAGCAGTGGATCCCCATCTTGCCTACTGCCTCGAAGGAAATGGAACATGTGGCCCATAATTGTCCCAGATGTTTGTGGAGAGCAGAGGAAGGAGGAAATTTGAAAAAGGAGAGGCTTGGACCATGGAGGGGAAGTGGTTTTAGGACACAACTAAAGAGGATTTGGGTCTGGAGTGTAGAACTATGAAGGTTCTTAAATGCAACAAGAGATCAGCAAAAAGGCATTTTAGGAAAGAGCTTGGAAGGAAGGACAGGGTATCTTTGTGTTCTGTTCAAGCCATTGACATCAGCGCTGACTCCCTCGACAGCTGCTTTCAGCTCGAACATGCTGGGAGGGAGTATGTCATATTTTATCTCAAGCTTCCTAAAGAGCAAATTACTCTAACAACTCATCTCCACACAGAGGCAAAACAGAGATTTCTAATGAGGCATCGCCAGGTCTCAACCAATCTCCGAGCTGACCACCTTTGCCCTGTGGTTGACTGAAGCATCTCATGAGTTTTAGCTCTCCTTTGCTCAGCGTTGTGCCTTCCCTTGCTTTATCCCTCACTTATGTTGATCCTGGTTTTGATGTCAAGGGTTCCAACTCATTCTTTTTTTCCCTCTTCCCTTTATTAGAGAGGCTGTAGGTCTGTCTTCCATTAGTAATCACCTCGTGGGAGGGAGGCTACTTCACAAGAGACTATTGACCTCTGATGTAATATACTAGTCCGGCATCCTGCGGCCCCATGTTATTCATGATCACGGTAAATTTTCTGGCTCACTTTTTTGTGAAAATGCCCCAGCGTTTAGCATCAGCGCCTAAAATAACCTGCCAGCCTGGGCTGAAGTGTTCTCTGCTGGTGGCAGCCCCGTTTGGTGGGTATTCCTCTGAAGTTTAGCAGCATCAAATAAAGCCCCAGATCTGACTCTTCATGTCTTTTAAGCACCCTTTTAACATTTTTTTTTTTCTCCCAGCAGTAGTAAAATGTAGCTATTGTAGAGCTGTAATAATGCTACTTTTAAATCAAAAATTTTCAAAACAAAGTCATGGTAATTGTGGTCTGTGACCCATTATTACTGCAGCTGGTATACTGTGGCTCACAAAGAAAGATTTTACATGTAAAATCGCATGTTTAATGTTTTTATTCTCTAATATGTTGTTTATGAATAAAAAGGATAATAATCTAGAATGAATAAGTAGGTTTTTGCCCCAGCACATACAAATTAATTGATATCAGTCTTGGATTGTAAAATTAAATTTTCTGGAGTTATCATTTCAGGCTGCTTCTGTTAGACTATTTTGGTCTTTTAAAATTGCCTTTTTCTGACAGCTTTACTCAGAGACTATTAGTCTGTACTGTTTTCTTTATAGCATTTCTCTACATCCTGGATATTTTGGGTTTTATTTTGTTATTTCCATATTTTAATCTAATTCTTCGTTCTCCTTATCTCTCTTTAGATTTTGCATTCTCTTTTCCTGTTTCCCTGCAGTCCTCTTCTGATCTGCAGTCTCCCAGTGGCAGTCTGCTATGATTCAGGTGCATCTTCTCCCAAAGTAATTGCAAACCTCATCTTTTAAGGATTTTGTTTTACCTCAGTTTGTATATCCTCATGACATGGGTGTTTGTTTTTTTTAGGCTTTCACAGATATGCTTATAATCCAGTAAGGAGGTTGGTCAAATGTTGTTCCTATCCTTGGACCCTTTCCTTCTCCTTTCCATTGGGAGCAACCCAGGACATCAACGGATACAAAGTCTGCAGCATTATCGAGGATGAAACTGGACCCTGGGAGGTTGTAGCATGTGCTGAGACTGTGATGAGTTTGGTTAGGCCTCAGGAATGAATGGAAAACCTTCCTAGGGAGCAGATGGCACTAGGCAGTGTTTGCTGCCAGGGAGCAAGTGATCATGCCGGCTCGAAGCAAGGACACCCTGGAAGAGCTGAGGCCAGGGCAAGGAGATGGTTGTGTGTAAACATTGTTCCTTCCAGCCTGGCTTACCAAGCTGAGTTTTCTTAATTTAAAACGTGAATTTTTTCTCAGAATAAGATGTCTTTTTGGGTAGTACACTCCATGGGAAGGGTCTGAGTGGTTACACCTCTCCAGCTGGGTGATCGTCCCATCACGCTTACATGTCACCTCTTCAGAAGTGATTTGTCCCCTGTATGAGTTGAGCATTGATGCTATTGGTTCTGTCTTCGCACTCTGTGTTATAAGTCAGGTATAACACGTCTCTGTGCACCCAGTATAAAATTAATAGGGGAATCTGCTAGTGTGTAAGGTAAAAATCTGCTCCATTTAGGTATCACTTAAATCTTTCACATAGTGAATTACACTTTCTTGTGTGGAGGTAATGTGCTTTACACCCACTTTGGTAAATCCTTTCTAGCAGTCTTTTTGAAAATTATTTTGCTTATTGCAAAATGTAACAGCTGTTTACAAAGTCTAGATGTAAATTTGGTTTGTCTTTTCTGCCACTTTTTATGCAGTTCTTCATGCTCCTTCTTTCAAACTTTTATGTGCAGTTTTCCTGTTCCTTTCTGAGCTTTTGATCTTCTTCCAGTTGCCTTTTGACTAACCCAATCCTCTGAATAAGACCTGGTTTCCTTTAGAGTTTTCAGTCTGCAAATGGTGTTTTCCACTTATGGTCTAATTGCCTTTTCCAAACTGAAGTCAGAAACTTTTCTACCATCTTGTTCTTGGTTTTGGCTCTACATTACAACTTTTGCTTCAAATTAAGGATTTCATAATCCATTCAAACAACAGTTGGTCCAACAGTTGCAACTCTGTTCTCAAAGCCTCAAAAGCTTCTTTTCCCCCCTTTTTGAGTTCTCATATGATATCTTGTTAGATGTCATAAGATTTCTCTCAAAAGTTTCATTCTATCTAGAATGAAGGCTTTTTTCAGTCTTGATCACAATCTCATCACTAGCTTGATCTTCACTTATATGCATATTATCTAACAAGGTTTGTGATTCTGTAATGAAAAGGCTGCTTTTAGTCACCCTTTTCAGTATCTTTGCTTGCCTTCCTGAAGGGACAATCTTTTAGCTTGATGCAATTGCTTGCTGTGGATCAGAGCTGGTTTGGCCTTCTCAATTCCATGTTCTTTGCTCGTTTTTTTTCCCTTCTCTTTCAAGGCACACTCATTTGTAATTACATCTGCCTCTGGTGCCATGTAGCATTGCAAATTCACCATACTGCCAGGTTGGCCCCAGAATTTTCTAAATAAAATGACAAAAACCTGCTAGTACTAAAGGAAATATTTTCTTGTGTTGGTGGGAGTTTTTTGTGTGTTTTTTTTTTTTTCTGTTTGTGTGGTTTTTTTACTCCAAATTTGCAAGGTGTTGGTCAGCTTTTCCAGATTTTCACTGTTTTTATTCTGCATGTAAAAAAATAAGCCTAATTAGTATAAGTTTCAGAAAGGTTACGAGCACCTGAAATAGTTTTAGGGAACAAAGCAACTAAGATGTTCTTCCAGCCCACCATGAAGGACATCTCTCCTGCAGAAAAAAGACCTTGGGACAAGGTGTTCTGTGCTTGTTGAAGTGACCCACAATACTTCATCACCTTCCCAGCTTTTTACCTGTGAACTCTTGATGCTGCATCCCTGCCTTCAACTGCTACATGCTCCAATTTTCTGTGTCACATCATCTGTACTGGAAGTCTATAATCAGAGTTGTGCTGGGCTTTATGTACCTGGTCACTGAGTGTAGGAATGGGCATCAAGGTGCTTGGTGTTACACCTTTGCCATGGCTTCCCTTTTGGCCTGAGCTTATGCCTGTACCTTGTGCTGAGCTGAAGTGGGGAAATAAGGGGATGCTGGCCTATTCCCACCCCCTGGCTGGTCTGGCTGCAGTCCCTGGATACTGAGGGGTCAGGTGGCTCTGCAGGGGCAAAATCATAAGGCCATTACAAATTTATTGTTCACTTACGGCATTTTAGTGTTTGCAGAGCTGTTTTGCTTCTTCATTTTGCTCTGCGCAAGCAGAAGGGGGAAAGAAGGAAATGTTCTCAAGCAAATAGCTGTGCAGCAGGGTTAAGGGAGGACACATCCTCAGTGTGAAAGGTTGTCAGAGTTCAGACTCATTTTGAGATCTAATGCATGCATACTGTATTTTTAATACCATAAATAGGTAGCAGGTCATGAGAAAAACTCACATGTTTAGAGCTGGCTGGAAACCAAAGCCGTTGATCATATACAAGTAAAGTGAGCAAGGGTCAACATTTGCATGTATTAGGATAAATCCAGAGCTGGTTCATTGTGGATCACTGGGCGTTTCTAAATTTGTACTAATAGGATGAAGAAGGGTGTGATTCAATGGCATTTCACTCACTGAAGCTAATGAGCTCTTCCTATCCCCACACTAACCACAGGATATCAGGAGATGAGGAGATGAATCTAAGCCTAAGAAAGGTATGAAATGGAAATGGATTTGTCAAGTGTAACTAAAAACCAGGACAGAAGCTCCTATTCGGAGTTAAGGTGACCTCAATTCACATTTGTTTGACTAACTCTGAGCACACCAACCGCTGGCTGTCCTGTGGGTAAGGAAGTCCAGGTTCAGCTGTTTCATAAGGAGTAATATGTTGAGGATAACTCCAAGGGGTAACTCCAAGTTTCCTTTTAAACAGCTGGAGTTGTGCATTAATTGCATCTGTCCATAAACATACTTTCTGCATCCTTCAATAAGAACAAGGAACAGCTGTACTGTTGTAGTAATTTGAGTATTCAAACATCCCTGGACACTGCCCCATCCCAGGCCTATGTGCTCATCTCAGATCAGACTTTCTGAGACAGTTTGCTCTCTTTTTCATGTCCAAACTTTTTCAGTTTGTTTTATATATGCATCTTTACAGGACCACCACCAGCATAAGGCTTGTCCGACACAGCCGTGTGGCCGGGCCATTTCTGCTCCCATCAGTGTTTACTTTTTGTAATTCAGTATCAGCAAAGGACAGTGTAAGGAAAAGTAGTTTCTAGATGAAAATGGCACTTCTGCTTCCTACTTGATGCTGGTCACATGAAATGAACCTTGAAATTGTGCAACTCATCCCCTTGGCCTCAGTGCTTTGTTCTGCTCTGTGACAGTGACTCCCTGAAGCATGCTCTTGCCTTGAGCCAATGCCCTTTGAAATTTATCTTAATTTTATTAATGGCCTCTGTTTCTTACCTTTCACCTACTGGACTTAATCTCTGCTTGCCATGACAGACTTCTCTAGTTGTTGTCTCTCTGTAACTGTAGTTTTGGCACAAGGGAATTACTACCTTGGTTGTCACAGAGGATGTCACGTTTTGGCTGGGAACCAGGCTGCTCTTCCTCTCCAGTGATGGTCCAGAAGGCTGGAGGACAGAAGTTAGGGCAGACACACTTGATTGGCATCTCTGTCATGTGAAACTTCACACTTCTATTCCCCAGGAAGGACTGAAGTTTGTTTTGATTTCAAATACAATGAAAATGTAGAAAAATAATTGCTATATAAATATGTGACATTGAGCTAGAGATAGATAAGCTGGTTACTCTAATGGCTTAAAAAGCCAGACCAAAGTGTGGCAATAGCTTTCAGCTTTTCTGTTGTAATATAATATGTGAGCAGTGGTAGCATAATAGCATATAACTCTGGAAAATTGTCTAGTGAAATTTTGATGGTTTTCCACATTGCAAAGTTTTTAACTTTAAATTTAATAAACTTTTAAATTTTTCCCACAGGAAAAATGGTAGAATTTTACATAATTTTAGTTTGTATGATTTTTATATTTTTCCTTCCCCGAACTAAAGCTTCCAAACCCAGACTGTTCTGATGAACTTTTTCCAACCTTATAAGAATGACACAGTGACATCTGCAAAATTTTGAGAAGATTCAATGCCACAGAGTGCCCTGGTCCTTACACAGTCAGAGATTTTTTTTAATGTTGTTTGGAGTAGTGTGCAGCCAGTGAGATGGTAGGAATTTAACCATACAGATTTTGGAAAAAAAAAATAGTGTGTGCTATTAAATTGTACCAGCTTTCTGTGTTTGCATTCATACTGGCACCAGGAGATATAAATTTAACTCAAGTGAGGTAAGACTCTGGTCCCTATGGAATTGCATAGGAGCTTCTGGAAGGGAGTAGGTGATTTAGCAGGATCATTCTCTCTCTGATGACTGGCACCAAAAGAGCCCTGACTATGCATGTATACAAAAGATCTACCGGCATTTTGCAAAAAAAACCCTAATACTGAAGGCTCTGCATCCTGGCTAAGTTGCAACTTGTATTCTCCTCCCATAGACACCCCTCTTCTCTCAAGAGGAGAAGTGTGCTCTGCTTCACATCTGCAACTTTATCTTTTACTTCATCTCAGTAGGAGCATGCACAGCAAGAGCAGTGTGAGCTGCAAAGACCTTGCATTTTGATGATGGTGCTGAGGGTGCATGGCACACACCCTAGAGCATAGCTGCCATGGCTGCGTGAGTCAGAAGATGTTGAATGCTATAGATTTACATTACCAAAACATTAGGGGGATCAGATTATCTTCTCTGCTTTTGGTGTCCAGGCTCTAGGCAGGGTGCATAATTCATCGTAGATGCTAGTGGCCATCCTGCCCAGATTATTAGTAAGCCGTAACACTTCTTGGGCCCCAAATCAAATATCTGATTGTATTTTAACCTGTTATATACTGTGTATGGGGTTTGATGCGTTTTGCTGTCCATCTTCATTCTTTTTTAAGTTGAGATGAATTGCACTGAACGGAGGAGATGATGATATTGCATGTGCGAGACACATGTGGGTATGATCCCAGTGTTCACTGACTCTGCAGTCTCCTGCTGTCTTTTTCTAAACTCTGCACTGCACTTCTTGAAAGTATGGTATAGTATTTAACTAGCAGATAGTGGTATGATTGACATCAGTATGTATATGTGATTTGTTTGAACAATTAAGTTTAGATCAAAGTGGTTGTAAGTAAGCAAATGCATATGCAAGAAGATGAGCTCCTTTGCATCCAGATTTTAAACCTGTGTATGGGTGAAGGCCATGTGGGAAGTGCAGGAGACTGAAGAGCATTGCTGGTTCCAGTCCGTTCATCAGCTTTGAAGACTGTTCAGGCAGTGCAGGATCTGAGGACAGAAGAGGTATGTTCCCGAGGTATGAAAGTCACACATTGTCTGTAGCCCTACAGAGTAGCTGAGGCAGGTGATATGGAAACGAGATTCATTCTCTCCCATGACAGAGATTTCATTGTTGATCTTGGGGAACTTTTGATCTAGAGCAGTAGAAATGCAAACAAACACAGTTGGACCTCCTTTTGGAGGGGAAGAAGGGAAATATAGAGCTTTCGGGGATTTTCAACAAGGAAATAAAATAATGATGCACATGTTGTTTTCTTTAGTTTTACCGATTCACTATGAAATCATTCAGCCAGGCTATTGTGTATGTCTGATGAGCGATATTTATTTTGGGTGATTATGAGGTGAATAAAGATAAACCACAGGAGCACAGGAGCATGTGTTTTCTTGATTATATCTTATACAAGAACGCACTTGGACAAAATAATTTTCAGATATTCCCAATTGTAAAAATACGCATTGCAAAGCCAACTAAAATTGAAAGCATATTTGACTGAACCCTTTTTAGTCTTTCATTCTCCAACTTCTTTTAAGCTGCCTTCTTTTTTCTGTATTTGGTTGTTGTTTGGTTTTTTGTTTTTTTTTTTTCAACCGGCATTAACGCAGTTTCTCTGCCCGGCTGGGTGAAAGAAACTCAAAATTTTCCCCAGCACTTGCTGCAATCCCTCTAGTGACCAGCAGGGGCTACTCTTGGACTATGACTAACTTGGCTCTCTGCTCTCCTCCCTTGGCGTTGACCAGTCCATGGTGTCTCCACAATGGCTACCTGATGTGGATCATGTAATACTGAAACATATTAGTGCCATTTTGTGTTCATAGATTCTCTGTAGTTTTTCACCTCACAAATCATCCACACAGGGGAATGGTTGGATCACCACAGATGTTTTCTCAAAAGATATTTTCTGTATTCTGAAAGCCAGGCAACAAAAGAGCAGCAGCGCTACCATGTTCAGGAGATCATGATCACTGGTGGATGTGGACAAACTTTGTTGTAGTTTCTGCAATTAATGCGTGACGAATTCCAGATTTGGAAAACAGGAAAAAAGCCCACACAGATATCTTCTCTGATAAAGTATTACATCTTCATAAATGTGGAGCTGTACTTAAGCATATCTTGAATCTAGGGCTCTTGTTTGTCTGAAATATGCTCAGTTTAACTTCCACTGAGTTCAAGAATATTTGGACTCAGTGCTCGGGCTTCATGCTCCAATGGGAGCTGAGGACTTTGATCCGGATGACAGAGCGGATGTAGCTGACTGCGGTGGCCAAGGTGGCTCATGTGATAGGGTGACCCGCATACCCAGGGTGACCAAATGACTCAGGTGCTTTCCTTTACATTCTCCTAAAAACAGGAATAGAAAGAAATAGCTCCATTCTACCATCAAGACTGACTAATTGGGCACAAACCTATGTTGCTAATATATAGCTGGCCTGGGGAAAGTACAGTGCAAAGGTACAAGTGCAAGACCAATGCCAATGAACCTGAACAGTTGGTAAATCATGTAATTAACTCAGGTGTGGTTTAGGAGGGAGACAACATTCAGAAGAACTGAAGAAGATGAAAAAGGTAAGTCTTTTACTAATTTATGTTGAATAATTTATTTAATTACTGAAAATCTGAGAGGATAAATTATTTAAAATTTATTTAAAAAAAAATTTAAAAATCTAGTAATAAGAAACATTCCTGGAAGGCTATTATGATTTATCATGAAGAAAATAAGACACCGAAAGCAGTGACTGTCGAGAGAGTTGTGGCTAAGCTGTACAATGGAAATTAATGAGATGCCTTTTCCATTTTGTTACATATATATGAAGAGCAGTAATGCTTGCTGGCTCAATCTATCCTAGCCTTTAGTAACATAAGGTTCCTGATATTTTGGGAGGGAGAAGAGGGAAGCAAATTCTTGGAAACCAGCATTCGTGTGGTCTTGCTTTCTCATTCTACCATTCTCTGTATTGTCATTGTTCACCAAGGCTCAAATGGGAGACGTTTTAAGGATGGATTTCATGTGTTCTAACTGTCAGTGTTCACAGTATAGCATTTGGCTGGCAGTAGATCTCTGTGACAATCTGTCGATATGTGTCAATGCAGCCAATGGAGTTCAGGGTGAGATATGACTCACCAGCCGGGGTTCTGTATAGGCTGAGGTGCATTGCACCCTAAGGAGCATACATGCTGTTGATCATCTCTCCACCGACCGTGGTCTGTGTGTATGCCTACATTGTAGGGAATGACGTTTAACACCACAACTCCTAGCACGTGCATTCCAAGTGTCACTTTGGGACCCTGGGCTCTTCGTAGGCTGTTCAGTCTGCCAAAGTGGACCTGGATAATCTTCCTGGATGAGCGTCAGTGAAACCTTTGGATAAAATTCTGGCTTGCATGACAATTCTCTATGATTTGCTCTTACTTTTGGTGAGGGTGTAATTTCATTCCATGTCATATGTTGCTCAAGCTGACAGCTATGTGCCAGACATTACCTAAGGCAAAAATAGTGGGGACTTTCATGGTGCTGTACTTAAAAATAGGATTTTGGTGCATAAAATACCCTTAGCAACCGAGGCTTATGCATGTGCTATCAGCTCATCTGAATCAAGGTGGTGAATTTATTCCTGGCTTGCTTAGCCTGAGTGTTGTATAGGCCAGAAGTGAACAGGCTCCTGTATGGGTCTGGGGGGTGAGCCCGAGGTTGGGTCCTGGTTTGTGCTGAACCTCATTCCTCTGGATTTGCATGTGTGGTAAAGCTCTCCGTGCACCCATCTCTAAATAAGTACCTGTGTGTTGAAGTATCCAGACCTTGCTTTGCACACCTTCAACTTTGTTTCCTGAGACGTGGGCTTTGCCAGGAAGAGTGCAGCACCAGATGTCTAACAAGTGGAGTCAGTGGGGACTAGAAGCACTGCCAGAAGCAACACCACTAGATCAGACCCAGCTGACTGCTGGAGTCAGCCACACAATCTGATGTAGCTGTCTCTGACACTGGCTTGGTAGGTCATTACCATGACTGAATCATTTATGCTGTCTCAGCTTCTGTAACGTCCCTCATGCCACAGTTCTCCCATGGTGGACTTCAAAACAGTTTGGAGGAGGTTCTCTCTCTTGCAGAGTTCATCTACAGTTCTGCTCATGCAGGGACATACAGACACTACAGCTATGCAGATAATATCTGGCTAATAAAAACAATCCCAAATGTTGTGGTTATAGCAATGAACACAAAACTGTTGTATTCCCTATTTCTTTATACTTGCTGTATGCTAGTGTGATAAATATGAAGTACCAGCTAAGGCTATGTTTTGAGAATGGTTATTGAGGAATCAGCCATACTATTCTCCTGACAGGCAATAGGATCTGCATGACTAATTTCCTGAGAAGTGAAAGGACAATGGTCTTCATTAATAGCAGAGAGAAAGAAAACATTTGTATGGAGAACGCAGTGAATTTGTAGGTGAATATAATCAGCTTTGCTCAGTCTGTTGCATTTAAATGATTTCTGTGTCTGGCATGCAGAGCAAAAAAACCATTTCACAGGTCCTCAAGAGAAGTGGCCAATCAGTACCACAACCCTTGGGATTGGCTGTGATAGCATTAATCATGATGAATCAGTGTGGCATCTAGGGGGCCATAATATGCAGCTCTATGAGAATACCATTAGGTCCTTTCAGACTACTGTAGACTAGTTTATATTTTCCTCTTCACCCACAGAGAACTTTTTCCAGTCACTGACATATTGTATTCACAACAACATCTCAGCTGACTCTTTGCCAAATAGCAATGGTTGGATTTTTTTTTTTCTGAGGTCAGACCCATGAACTTATCTCTTCTGACATAAAATGACTTAACCATAAGCATATCTAAATTATACGATAAGTGAAGAAATTAAAGTCCTGAAATAATTTTTAAAATCCTTCAAGTGAAGCTGTTCACTCAATAAAAAGAAAAAAAAAAAAGATCAAGGGAAAAACTTATCTCTTCCTGTGTGATTGATCTTTTTGTCTTGCAATTGCCCTCTGACCTACAATAAATCATTTTAGATTGTGTCAGGAAAATCTCTTCAATAGCTTCAGAGCTGGAAGGAGATATGTTTTGTCTCTCAGAGTATTATCACACAAAATATCCAAACAATTGCAGCTTTTCTGTTATTTTTCCTGCTTTCAATGAGATGATGGAGCAAGGTTTCTCCCCATGTTGATGTGAGTTGATAGCGTCTAATGAATATTGCCATCTGAAATCCATATACAATTTGAATGCTGTAGGAGGTATATAGGAGATCTGAATGTCCTTTATGGTGACAAACCTAACAGGAAAGAAGCACACTGGAGAAATTATAACCCTGCCTTATGGAGCTGGTGTTCATTTGAAAATAAGTTTTTTCAAAATAATTCCCTATTAGGTATATTGCTGAAACTTGCCACACAGTCTCAAGAGACAGGAGTGGGTATGAAAGTTGGCTGTCCTCTGACCTGTTTTCAGGTAGTCTGATCCCTCATGCTCATTTTTGTGGCAAGTTTCTTGTAGATCTTCCACAAAGAAAACCACTGTGTTTGCAAAGACACCTGAACTACATCACCGCCTTGCTGTGAAAGTAAGTAGTGTGCAATAACTCCACTGTGAGGGGTGGCAATGCCTTCAGACATATTGGCCTCATAAAACCTGAATTTGGTGGCCTTTGATGCATGCATCGTGAGCAAGACATCCATCTGACAAGCAGTTTGGACATGACTGATATTTCCTATAATGACAAAAGCCTGGGAAAGACTTCCCGTAGGAAGCCGAATTAGTTCCTGTTAGAATATTCTTGAAAATTATCATTATTATGTTGTATTATTAAACATATGTTAGGACATTTGGGATGTGATTCCTGTGGGACAGGAGTCTAGAACACAGAGCTCTATATCTGGGCTAGTAACCACAGACTCTCAGGTGCCACTGGAGACCAGAGAACAGTTTGATGCATCCTGAAGAAGACATCTAACACTCTGATCTTAAGAACATCCTAAAAGTGCCTATTTCTTTTAATTTCTTTTTCTGTAGCTCTCAGAGATTAACTCAGAGACAGATGTCAATATTTCAGATGTGTGATGTTAGGAGAGATGGATCCCTAGAGATTCAAAACAATTTTATAGGCATTTTAAAAGCAGAACTCCCAGTCTAAATACGATAATAGACTAAATAGGTTTTACATATGACTTGCTATATTTTACTTATACAAAAGTATGTGTTTATTGTACGTTACGTATTACAGGAATTTGTTAAATTGTTCTACCATTTAAATTCAATTTCTTGTGGTTTTGCTATCCACAACTCCCACCCTTTGCTTCGAAGAGGCCCCCCACATCTTTACAGTAAAACAGCCCAGAAATGTCATTATGTAACTCCGATACCCTCCTAATCAGTTGAGCTCTGGCTGGGTGGGTAACCCCAGAGGCAGCGAGAATCTCCCGCACCTACGGCTTGTCCAGCTTCCCGTTCTCAGAACTACCGACCACAAGAAACTCCTGTGGTTACTAACAGAAGAAACAAGTTCCCTCCAATCTCCCAGTGCACCTTGTCAGTTGTGGTTTGTGAGAATTACACTGTGCTCTTATCCAAGGCAGTCAGGACTTTGCGCCCCTTCGGGCTGCCGGTTCACAGTCCTTAGCCTACAGCTTCGAACTTTCCGGTGTGGCAGCTCCATTCGGTGGGAGATTGTTCAAATTAGTCCCACAAAGAAAACCATTGCCTTGTGAAAACTACCTGTGCTCAATCACAACCACTCTGTGGGAATGAAACAAGGCTTCCCTTGAGATTTCTTTATTTATTTTTCATTTAGGTATCTGCTAACATGTGAGATCAGTCTGTGGCGAAGGTCTTGGCGCCTTCTGAATAAAACTTAGCAACCTATGTGCATTCATATCATTGCTCTGACATTACCTTTGCTGTGAGAACAATAAGAAATGAACCATTCAATGTCAGTGAGGTGGGAACCGAGCTGTGTGAGATGACTCTTCCTAATTAAACCACTAATAACAATAAAAGATGCCACCAGGTTCTTCTGTTATAACACACAACTACAGTAGGAGAGCCTTTGTAATATAGTTAGGCTCTCACTCTTTCAATTTCCTTGAGGCTTTTGTGTACATTTGTTTCTCAATGTGACCTGAAAGATCGGACCTTGCAAAACACCCTCCTTTTATAAAAGCTACCCTGTGATCTGTCAGTGTCTCTCACATTGTCCTGTGACTGCTTGGCTGTGATCCCGGCGGGATTACACCAGCCTCTACTGGGCATGCTTTCCCTGGTTGCTCCTGGCTATTCTGCAATAGCACCACTCAGCTCCATCAAGGAAATAACTACAATTTTCTCTTCCCTAATGAATTTCGTAACGTAATCAGTGGCAGGCCATGACTGAGAACGAAACTAAAACTTGATGTAATGGTCAGGCAAGAAATTTGACTTGGAGCTTTGTTTTGACTAGGTCCCAAATGAGGAGAGGCATTGCTGACAGCTCTGCATATACTCTGTGGATGCTGATGGCTCCAGTGGCAATAAAAACATTCACAGTTTTTTGGTTTTGTCTTGTTTTCATTACCATTGTCATGTTACGTCTTTCTGTGAAGTTTGGGTTGCCAGCTAATGATCTGCTTCCAGGGTCAGGGACGGCCTTTGGCTCCCTGCAGAGATTAATTAAAGAAAATACAATAAAATCATACTGGGAGATTCTACGTGGAGGCTCAGCCTCCACTAGGTGCTGAGAGCAGGTAGGCAGCTGAAGATGTCACCAGGCACCCAGGAGTTCTCAGAAATACTCAGCTATGGAGGGTACCTGGGATGCTGAATAAGAGTTATTTAGGTGTAAAGCATCAGGGACAAACTGGTGAAGGGCCACTAAGATTCACCTACACAAGGACACACCTCCGCATTATTTTTGTACTCTTCAGCATGATCCAGTTTAGGTTTGACACCTAAACTGGTTTAGGTTTGACACCTAAACTTTAGCAGGGTGAGAACATATGGTCAAGTACTGACAAGCCTGACTTTGATTCCTTCCCCGCTTCTCAATCTGCCAAGCAGGTTTAGCAGCAGCTGACCACTGCAACCAGGCTGGGGCAAAATTCAAGTTGGACTTGCATGTCTATTTTAACTTTGGGATAGGCTAGTCCAGGACACCCAAACCAAACATCTGTGGGAATCTGAAGACTTATAAAGTCCAGCTCCAGAGGATTTCAATGTAAGAAGTAATTTGGTTTACTAAACAAGCATGAGAGACGTGAAAGATGCCAGATCAGGAGGAGGCTGCCCTAGCAATGCGTTGGTAAAGCAGCATGACTATTCCTTCAACACGTCAGCCCAAGCACATGCCACGTACCACCGTAAGTGCTGCAGCTTCTCTAAGGTCCTTTGGTAAACCTGGGCCTGGCAGTGAATCACCATGATTACTGCCTCTCTGCAAATACCAGTTTCCCAGGCAGATGGAAGAGGATAAGGATGACTGGGAGCCCTTGCAGTTTACAATAAGGGCCACTTACAGTTTTATTGTGCTCAGTTGTGGCTGCAGCTGTTGTGCCAACCTTGTCCCTCCCAGAGCATGATCCAGACACTGTGGTTCCTTCCCCTGGGGCTGCTGACCCAGGATCTAGAGTGATGGGAGCCTTCTGGAAAGGTAGTTGGGGGTTTCTCCTCTCTGCAGTGAGGTGGCTGCTGCTTTCACACCACTGAGGGTGGCGGTGAACTTCCCTGATGGGCTTTTCCTGGCTCATTGTTCTGATAAGCAGAATCCCACACTTCTGGAGTGCTTTGAAGGTGCAGGCAAGGCTGTAATACTTTAGGTGAAGTGCACGCAAGGCTTTGCAGAGTAATCTATTATGACTGCTGTTACTGCCAGAATCTCTGCTATGGTCATTTGGCACCTGTCTGTGGAGTTGAAAGTAACAGTGCCAATTGCCACCAACAGAGACTTGGCCCTCTCTGTTGGAAAATCCCAGCCTTCCAGGATATGCTTATCTTGCTAGAGCTGTTTTATTTTGTCTGCAGTAAAGCTGGACAAGTGATTTGGCATTGCTGGCCCAGGCTGCTAAAAGCACTCGTAAACGTGAGGAGTTTCGTTACTGCAGAGGACTCAGCTCTGCAGCCCACTGAGGACAACACCCTCACTTCAGTGAAGGCAAGCAGTCAACAGTGCTGACCCCTCTGGTTGTTGCACCCCAGAAAGAGGTTAATCTGCCCTGCTCCTTGTCATAATACCCTTTATTTTGGACATGCCTAACCTGATACTTTGCATTTCCATACCCTGTGATGCACCCATTTTCAGTATCTGCCATACCCAGTGATCCTCTTGGTTGGGATGCTCTAACGCTGTGCCCCTGGTGATGTGGCTTTCCCTTTCAGGTGGTGGCTCATTGCTCCGGTTACACCACAGGTGCCAGAATGTATGGGCCTGCACATAGGGAAAACCCCTGTGAAGCTGCTGATGTGCATAAACTATTTCTGACAGGGTCCCAGGCAGTCTCTTGGGTGGACTAAACTCAGAGCTGCTCCACAGGACAGCTTGGGAAGGTGATGTTCCCACACACAGACACCCAACACAAGGCAGAAAAACCAAACAGTTCCTTCTAAAATATGCAGAACATGACATACTTTCTCCTGAACCGAAAAGTGAATATTAGTGCTCGGCAGTGTTCAGGACCTTGTTATTTTGTGTCAGTCATCAGGGAAGTGCTTTATGTGACTCACTTGGTGTTCCCTCCAGTTCAGAGGGAAGGAAAGAGGCTCTTGCACTGTGCAGAGCTCAGTGCTCTCAATCAAGCAAAGGTAATATTGATGGATGCAGCGTGCACTGAATCTCCACATGTCTTTTTAGGATGACAAAACTGCTCAATACTAAGTATGGACGATGGGATACAGCAAATATTAGCAGTAATGGTCAAGGTAAGGCTTGCAGGGCTGTCTCTTCCACATAAACCTTCTCCTGTAAAGAGGGGAGCTGAATTGCTGAGATGAATGTTTTGAAATAACTGCAATACTTGAGGGTTGTTTTTTTGGTTGCTCTTTGTGATAATGTGATTGCTTCCAGGTACATACTGCCTTCTCTCCCAGTCAAAACATGGGTTGTGGAAACCAGTTCCCTTTCACAGTTCGACTGCCTGGTATTTACATTCTCCACTCATTGTTTGTTCTCACTTTCCTTTTGCCTCTGTAGATGTGCCTGCTGAGAGTCATGCCATTTGTTAGGGACACCCAGAAGATGTTGACACTATTGCCTTCTCCACAGGAGTCTTCTGGGCAATGATGCTCACCACAGCTGTGTCTGATTTCCTGAATGGTGTGCAAGGTAAACATGCAATCAATTAGCTGTACTGCACAAGGCATGGGATCACATTTGCTAGGATTCACTGATTATAAAAGCAGAAAGCACTGTTATCATGTACCCTGACCTTACCTTTTCAAGGATTTGTTGCACAATTTAATACAAAACCTTTCCCTCCTTTGTGTTCTGTAGAACTAGGAACTAGTATATATAAAGCTGATACCCACATCAATTTCCAGAAGCGAGCCCCAGGAGGAGAGAATTTAGAAACCAGGTGAATCAAGCTGGTGCTTAGCAGCTATAACAGATCAAATGCTGATGTCATCTACTCGAACTTGTGCAAAGCATTTGACACTGTCCTAGATGACATCCTTGTCACTAAATTGGAGACATACATAGATTTGATGGGTGAACCACTTGGTGAATAAGGAATTGTCTGGATGGTCGCACTCAGACAGTTGTGGTCAAAAGCTCAACGTCCATGCGGAGATCAGTGAAGAGTGGTGTTCCTCAGTCATCAGTACTGGGAGCAGTGCTGTTCAACATCTTTGTCAGTGATATGGATGGTGAGATCAAGTGCACCCTCAGCAAGTTTGCCAGTGACACCAAGCTGTGTGGTGCAGTCAACATGCTGGAAGGAAGGGATGACATCCAGAGGGACCTTGACAGGCTGGAGAAGTGGGTCTGTGCCAACCTTATGAAGTTCAACAAGGGCAAGTGCAAGGTCCTGCACATGGGTTAGGGCAATCCCAAATACAAATACCAGCTGGGTGGAGAATGGATTGAGGGTAGCCCTTAGCAGAAGGACTTGAGTGTGTTGGTTGATGAGAAGCTCAGCATGAGCTGGCAGTATGTGCTTGCAACCCTGAAAGCCAACAGTATCCTGGGCTGCATCGAAGGAAGCATGATCAGCAGGTCAAGGGAGGTGATTGTCCCTCTCTACTCTGCTCTCATGAGACCCCATCTGCAGTATTGCATCCAGCTCTGGGGCCCCCAACATAAGAAGGACATGAACATGAACCTGTTGGAGTGAGTCCAGAGAATGGCCATGAAGATGATCAGAGGGCTGGAGCACCTCTGCTGTGGAGACAGGCTGAGAAGTGAGGTTGTCAACCTGGAGAAGAGAAGGCTCTCTGGAGACCTTATAGCAGCCTTCCAGTACCTGAAGGGGTCTACAAGAAAGTTGGGCAGGGAAACTGCTTACAGGGGCATGTAGTGACAATACAAGGGGTAATACCTTTAACCTGAAAGAGGGTAGATTGAAGTTAGATAGAAGTAAGAAATTCTTCACACTGAGAGTGATGAGGCACCGGAAGAGGTTGCCCAGAGAGGTTGTGGATGCCCCATCCCTGGCTGTCTTCAAGGCAAGGCTGGATGAGGCTTTGAGCAGTCTGGCCTAGTGGAAACTGTCCCTGCCCATGGCAGGGGGGTTGGGACTAGATGATCTTTAAGGTCCCTTCCAACCCAAACCATTTTATGGTTCTATGATTCTGTATCTTCAATAACTATCTGGGATATTTGGACATCTGTTTAGGTACCTTAAAATCTGGACATTTGCAATGCCATTTCTTGGCATGGAACTCTTCAGAAAATTTGTTAATTCTAATTAAATGCTCACCCTTGCAGTCACTATAGAGTCAAAACTCCTATTAGTTAGATTTGCTCCATGGTGTCTTCATGAGACTATTTCTAGCTTTTTTTGCTTTCATAAGTCTTCCAATCAGGCAGCAGTTGTTCAGGAAACAGAACAGCTGGGTGTTGTTTTGGGCAATTTGCAGAATAAGCCATACATGGGAGTAGAGGATGGTCTCCACTGCATTGCACATGGGGTGAGAACCATCAGTGCTCAAAGGGGCAAGTGGATGTGATGTTCTGCCAGATCAGAGCTGCAGCAGTTGCCTTCCACTTTGTTCTGGTGTAAAGTCCTCTACGTAGCCTAGAGCAGTGCAGATCACACTGCATAGTCCAAATGAAGCTCAGGTTACTTTCAGCACCAGAGTAAGGAGTGGAGTTGTTGTGAACTGCTCTGAAGTGATTATCTTTCTTTGCTGAGGACAAAACTTAAGGAGAAAAGTTTCTGGACTTAGTCATCTTAATTGAGTTCCTACAGGTGTGTGGGCTGATCCCAGATCATGTAAATGATTGCTGCTCACCATACATCCCTTACTAACATAGATAAAAGCAACTAGCACTGTGTAGTTTGGAACCTTGATAGCTCCAGATGCTAGGAGCTCAAAAGTATTCTAGAAAAGGAGTGTTGTAACCTACCCACAGGCATCAGTGAAGCAAAGACTAGAAACCCATGAACTTTTTGTACGTGTGGTAAGTTATGTAAGGCTTTCTCCCTGGGTCTGTGAATCAAGAATTGTTCTCAGCCCTACTCTTCCTGAGACCACTAGAAAAATTCTTGCTGGTTTCTGCAGGTAGAAGATCAGAACTTAAAGTGTTACCCTCAACAGGAAGAACTCAACAGGAAAAAAAAATTGTGTTTACTGAAGCTGGTATAATTTTAGGCAGTTGAGTCAAAAACCAGCACAGCCTGGTCAGAAATACTCCACTCCGACCCCTGTAGTGTCCATCCCTTCAGTGCAACCACAGTAGCTCTTAGGTTTTCTTTCATTTCACAGGCAGACTTACTGGTGGTACCTATTTATGTTCAGTTTTCTCTGTGTTAGTAAAGGGGTGGCTTCCATCAGTGACAGAAAGAAAGTCAGCCCAGGCTGCCGGGGCCACAGTAAAAAAGTGCATGTGTGTGACTACAGCAATTCAACCCCTAATCCATTCCTCCTGTTAAAATACTGTTTATTGCTGGTTGTCAGTAAAGACTGACCAGTAAAATGGAGATGCCAGCTCCATCTGGGTGCCAGATTACTGGGAGGAGAGCTGCTTCCTTTGGATCTTCCTGACACATTTCCTAAACTGAAGCAAGGATCTCTCCTGCCTTGGGACTGACTTCTAGTCATCATTAGAGGGAGCTGTTGCCCCAGTAAGCCCCAGCTTCCTTTTGTGCTCTTCTCCAGAACTGCTCTGAACTGCTGTGCAGGAAGAAAATTCAATTGATACATGAGTTGACACCTTTCTGTACAGTGCTGTCAATCATGTCAGCTCTTGAGGGTGCTTTGTAAATAAGTATCTTCATTTTCATTTGTTTGGCTTTCTGTATGTAACAGAAGAAAGATGTCTGAGCTAAACTGTGATGGCACTGTGATCTTCCACTGCTGGCTGAGTGAGCCAGGGAAGCCTTTTAGCCCTTCTGTTAACTTACATTAAAAAAGCAGGGGGGAGCTTCAACATAATTTTCTTCTGTCATTTCACCAGCCCGTTGTTTGAACCATCACTCTTTTCCCTCATCCTGACCCTGTTCTCATTTCCATCACAACTGAAGTAATTCAAACCAAGCCAAGGAAGTTACATGGGTGCAAACTCCTGTGAATGAGATCAGAGTTGGACTTTTTGTGAAAAAGGACAAAGGCCATGGACCAAAATCTTAGTAAAGCTGAGCATCTGACTCGGTAGTTAACCTTTGCTTTTAACTTGAAACCATTTTTCTTGGAAACAAATGTCAGGATTGTGCCTTGGGGTACCCTGTGTCTGTGCATTCGTTGCTTGTTTTCCTAATTGGGGATGGGCATGTTGTTAGGTTTTGTCTTCTGACGAGAAATGTGTGCAGATTAGATACACGGTGTCACTGGTGTTATTCCAGACTGATAACATCACATGGTGTATTTCATACTAAGAGAGGGTGTAGATTGAATTACTGCAGGCCCTGCATGTGTTGTGCACCGAGTGTGTAAGTGCATATTCCAGCTGCATGAAGCAATACGCAGGGTATTGTTTTAAAGGTGCATGCGCTGAATTAAAAATGTCAGATATCACGAGGGTTGTTTTTTAACGGACAGGAACAATTGTGTAATCAGATCTCCATGCTTATTAAACCAAATTCAAATTGGTGAATAAAATTTAAATAGGAATGAATTTACCTGTTTACTTTAGTATCTTGAAAGTGGGTGTTGGCTCACGTGTAGCCGAGGGACTGCACCCTGTGTACCTGTAAACCACCGTTGGAAAACGTATGCGATTCATTTGAAGGAGATAAGGTTATTTCGGTATTTGCAGTTTTCCCTCTACTCTTCTGTTTTTCCTATGGAGAGCACTTGGCACTGTCCCTGCTCTAAGGTAATACTATTTCATTTTCCAAAGCAATTTGTCAGGTTTCTAAGTGTGACCATTCAGCATCTAAATTCGATGCATAATCCTCATGCTCTCGTCTTACTCATTTAAATGGACTGAATACAAGGCATATTTTTGTAATCTGTCTGTGTTCTCTCGGGACAGCTTTGTAAATGACATGTTACATTCCCAAGTCTCAGCCAGGCAAAGAGGTTCATTCAGTGCCAATAAAGAGCAGTTATTTCCTAATAAGTATATTAACTGCTCAAAATGTGGTTGCGAAGATCTGAGAAAGAACTCCTTCAGAGAGAAGGCAAGTGGGAACGAAGCAACAAGTGCCTCTGCTTGGAGCACGTGTCCGTCAGGACGGCATCCAGCACACTGTTGGCAGGTCTGGCATATTCGCTTCGGTGGGGTGATCCAAGTGCTGTGAGTTAATCTGGTCTGCGGTCAAAGGGCACACCACCAAGCAGACGGTGCCCAGGAGGCAATCGCTGTGTTTCCAGGTTCGCTGTAAATTAGCAGAAGCTGCTGTTGCCACTAAAAGAAGCAGCTCATACCCCTCCTGTAACCATCACTAAGAGTAGGTTTTTCTTGGCTCTGCAGGCAACTGAGTCTTGAAAGTGACCTGGTTTAAAACTGTCAAGGAAACAGCAACAAAAACTTATTTTAACTGATCTGATTTATTGTACAGCCACAGATACTGGCCCGAAGAATGGTGGCACCAGAGAAGAAATGAGTTGCGAGAAGCAGCGAGGAAGATCAGGACTGCCTCTTTTAGTTGCAGTGCTGGTTTATGCTGGCATAGTGAGCATAAAGCTCCAGATTGGGCCTCCTATGCAGCTGTTTCGGCCACCAGCACAGTCAAAAGCTCCTGCCTGACTCACTTCTGGAGTGCTGGGCCATTAATTCCCTAATCATAGCATCATAGAATGGTTTGGGACGGAAGGGACCTTAATGATTATCTAGCTCCAACCCCAGCCATGGGCAGGGACACCTTCCACAAGGGCAGGTTGGTCAAAGCCTCATCCTACCTGGCCTCGAACACTTCCGAAGAGGGGACATCCACAGCTTCTCTGGGCAACCTGTTCCAGTGCCTCACCAGCCTCCCCATGAAGAATTTCTTTCTTCTATCTAATCTAAATCTACCCTCTTGCAATTTAAACCCATTACCCCTTGTCCTGTCACTACAGACCCTTGTAAAAGTCCCCCTCTAGCTTTCTTATAGGCCCCTTCAGGTACTAGAAGGCTGCTATAAGGTCTCCCAGGAGCCTTCTCTTCTCCAGGCTGACAACCCCAACTCTCTCAGCCTGTCTTTATAGGAGAGGTGCTCCAGCCCTCTGATCATTTTGGTCCAGCAAGTCCATGTCCTTTACATACTGGGAGCCTCAGAGCTGGATGCAGTACTGCAGGTGGAGGTCTCATGAGAGCAGAGTAGAGCCCTAAGTTAAAGAGTTGCCTGTTGAGATCTGCTCTCTAAGTCCCCCTTGGCAATAAGTCTTGTCCTGCTTTGTAGCTCCACACTGTCTTGGTTAGTTTGGTTCAATCAGTGCCAGCATATTCTCCAGTGAATTCCCTTTGCTGTGACTCATTTTGCTGCCTGGGGCTGTCAAGCCATGGTCTAAAATTTCAAGCAAAGAAAAGAAAATATTAGTTTCACAGTGTGCAGAACTGATCAGTAGAACTCACAGCTGTGGGATGGTGTAGAGACCAAAAGCATAAATGCGTTGGTTTTTTTTAAAAAAGGTTTAGATAACTCATGGAGGAGGGCTATAGTGACAGCTTTTAAATTCGATGACCTCAGTAAGGCTGTTATTAGCTAACTGATGTGAAAAGGGTCGTTCTGTGCATAACTTGCTCTACTCTCTTCCATAAATCCTAATTTACTTCCTCAATCCTCTCCCCAATCTGGCAGGGTCTAAGGTTCAGCACAGTAAACTGAGACATTGGACTTTTGGTTTGATCCAGCACAGCCCTTCTTACACTTCATAAACAATGTTTTAATAATCTGTGAGTGGAACTGAAGACATGAATGTGCATTGTCACACTTTGTGCACAAATTATCACCTGCAAATGCAGTAGCTTATCTGGCAAACTGTATGGTCATATATTCTCAAGGAAGAATAAGATCTGGGTGTTAGCATACAAACATGAAGTTATCCAGTCCTGCACAGCAAAGATAAGGACAACTATGTCAAACTTCCGGTGCCTTTACTCCAGCTGGTATTCTGCTGCAGACACCGAGCACTTGGGAAGAAAGGAGGAATGTGAAACTTTCTCACTTTGTTATACAGCTTCAATTACAATAATTTATCCCACAAGCTAATGTATGCAACTGAAGATCGCCAAGGAATATTTGGAGACTGGATTTGGCTTTATTTGCACAGGGATAGATAGAGAAGGATTCCTTTGCAGTTGGTGGATGTGGGGCAGTGTGACAATGAGCAGGATCAGGCCTTTAGTATTTCATGGGAGCCCTGGTGTCCTTTCTCCCTGAGTCAGAAGGGGCAGAGCCAGGGAGAGCTCTCCTGTCTGTGTCCTACCTGTCCTATTGGCAGTGCAGCGGTAGCTCTTGAATGGCAATTAGGAACATTTGGATTGGTGTGGGTTTTGTTGCAAATGCTCTGTTGAAACCTATCTCCTTAAGTAAGAGGAAAAGACCAAAAAAACCCCGATATCATGCCTCTATCCCCCAAAGGCTTTGCAGTTGAGAGCATTAACATGTTCGATGTTGTTTTCTTCATAGTCATTTCTGGGCCATGTGAGAGCTTTTCAAACCCATGCCATTACCTACGTCTGGCCCACAATGTGCTTGCAAACACTATCACCCTTAATGATTTGGGAGCTATATCAGGTGAGAGAGGGTTTTGTCCTTATGGGAAGCCCTTGGCACTGATATCAGGTGGTGTGTGAGAAAGGGCGAGCTTGGGCTGGCTCCTGGGGGCAAGGAGGATACCTCTCAGGGTGCACTTCAGACATGACCTCAGGTCCACCCAGCACACTGAGTGCCTGTGGGATTTATCAAGAAAGAGGAAAACTCCACAACGCAGTTTGGAGGACACGCAGAGCACGGCATCGCACAGCGAACCTGGTTTCCAACGCTGCACAGTGGCGCAAGAAACATTTTTAGCAGCAAAATGCACAGAGGGCTCCCAGTTCTCCTGTCACAACAGCCTCTGACAGTGGGAATTTCAGTGCTTATCCGAGCTGCAGCAGGGCATGCCACAGGGTGGGGATCCTAACCCCTCAAACACAGCAAAATAAGAAGTGGTTTCATTCAGAAAGGCAGTTTCTGCTTTTCATTCAGAGTGGGAAGCTTGTGAAAGGATCCAGCGAGGTGACAAAGGGAAGTAACCTTTACACACAGTGGGAAACTGAATTCATTGAAGAAATACCTCTCCGGCCCCTACCCATCTCCTATACCAGTCTTCTTCCCTGGGAGAGATAATCTCTCAGATACCGACCACGCTCTCACTTTTCTCAATGAGAAGTCGGAAGCTCCAAGTGCCACGCAGACAAGTCCTGCTTCCTCATGCGGGCCAGGACAGCGGGCGCTTACAGACTCGCTTGTGGGGGAAGAAACTGCTCTTTGTGGGGTTTGGCCTTCACGGGGCTATCGGCTCTTGTCTGCGAGTCATGTGCCTTAATCCTCCAAAGTGGACTGCCCTGCAGTTTAGCATTCCCCAAATTCCTGCCGCCTGCTGACACGAAGCTCATTCAGAGGCAGCTCCAGAGGCCGGGAGGCTGCGGGAAACCTTCGCACCAGCTAATCGGGCGGCCTCTGCCCCTGCTTGTGCCAGGCATGCCTTTCTATTCGGAGCCACTGGGCCACCCATGCTGGGGACAGATATAGCTGGGGAGCGGGGGGAGAAAGTGTCTGGAGAGTCACCACCAGCACCCAGAGCCCCTGTGCCATGGAAATCCTACTGGAGAGTTGGATACGAGGCAGGGGTCGGGAAGGATGTTTTGGGAGGGTGAATCTCTGATCACAGGGGGACATGGAGGTGGAGCTGGGAAGGGAGGTCTAGAGAAGAGGACCAGCTATGGTGGCCGCCAGTGCCTCAGCCCTGCTGATGGCACCTAGCAAGGTCGAAAGGGCACTGCTTTTTTCTCTGGAGTGCACTGTGATCAAGGTCTCACACAGCCTTCAAATTCAGGAGAAAGTGACAATTTTTGCTGTCACAGGAGTGTGGAAAGCTTCATCCTTGTCCTGAATCTGGGTGCTTGGCAAACCTTAACATCACTGGTCCTGAGTAGGACTGACAAGGAAGGCGATCCTTCTCTCATTCCCCTGTTTGTAAAGTGGAAACAATAAAAATAATCAGAAGAATTAATAATTCTGTGATATAGGGAGTGTTTCTATGTTGGCTGCAGACAAAAAGGTCACCAAGGTGTCTGCAGCCTTTGGAAGGACTGAGAAATTTCCTTGGCCATATGACCTTGCAAACACTTAAACTAGGATTCTTGAGAGAATCAGTAAGATGGCTCTGCTGAGCCAGGATTATGCTTGCAGGCAAGTGCTGGGAACCTAGGCAGGGGCAGGATAGGAAGGATCACAGTTATTTTTTCTCAGTCTGTTATGGTTTCTTGTTTTCTAAGAATTTCAGTGACAGGTAGGAGTTTGGAAGCTTTTGTGTGCTGATAACAATAGCCGTTAGGATTTGACAAGTGTGAAAGACAGGCATATGTTGTCCCCAAAGATATGCAACACTAACCATCCATGCATCATCTGTGGACGAGTGTTTATATTTTACAACTTTGTGAATCAACTGTCACTTTTCCTCATTCTCTCTCTCTTTTTTTTATGAATGAAGTCTGAAGCAAGCCAGACAGAAAGGAAGGCTGCAGCATGTTTTATAGCTTGTGTTTCCTTCTGGTGAGGATGTTACATTTGCTGAAGCGAATTTCTGAAAGAGATGTGGAAGGGTTTTCTGGTCAGGGTTAGGGGATATTTCATTCATGCAGGAAGTTGCAAAAGCTGAACAGAAAGTGTATATTCTAGAAGTTTCAATTTAAAAAAAAAGTAGGCTGAAGGGTAAGATTGCAAAATACCAGCTGAGGCTCAGAGGTTGAGTTCATTTCATGGTCCTAGTAAGGTTTAATGTTAATAGTAATAATGAAATTCTTTTAAATCCAAGGCGTCACAATACTTTTCCATCATCAACCGTCTTCAACTGTAAATTTTTGAAAATGTTTATTTCTATGATGTACGTCTGTGACTAGTAATAGCTGCTTCTTATGTAATCTGTTCCAATGCAGAAACAATGTAGAAACTGGACACAGGGAATTCTTTGGAGCAAGGATGGATGGGATGGACATACTAGCACTTGAGTTTAGGTTTAAAGGGTTTCAACATGCTACTGCTGAGCAAATCGCCAACACAGCAAGAATTGGGAATGCTACTCTGTTGTCCAGAGGGGATGCAGGAGCTGATTTGAGTCGGGATTGTGGTTCAAATGCCTTTAATACTCCACATACCAGTGCATCAGGGAGTGGAAGCTGATGTGTTTTAGCTTTGTTCTGATAAGCAGTTAGGTTTTCCCATTCATTTGTCCTAGACCCATGGCACACAGGGGTTTTTTTTACAGACTGTAGCCTCAGAGGATCGGATACCAGGGGGATGGGAAGGGAGTGTTGGCACAGGCAGTGAATTATACCTGGCTGAACCACAGGAATTTGTAGCTTTACAAGTTTTAACGTCAGGAAGAATTCATTGTGGCCATCTAGGCTGACCTTCTGTTTCTTTTCACCTTCTGGGTGAAAAAAACTCACTCCAAACTTTCTACATCAGTCTTATAGTTTCTGTTTGAGTGCTTGTGTATTTTGAGAGAGACAAATTCAATCTTGAATTAGAATTCTGATGAATTTGCCACATCTGTACTTAAGGTTACACATAGATATAGCTCAGGCTCTGCAAGTCCTTTATGCAGACCAGTTTCAGTCAGTTTAATTCTCTCTTATGTTACTATTCCAAATGGATAAATGCCCTGGTCTGAGCACATGATAGGAGACAACTAAATTACTGAAGGCGACCACCATATGAAACCTACTAACTGACCATGTGCATGCCTTAAGCTTGACCCAGTGAGAAGTGTGTTAGTTTAAGCTGCCTCTATGGTGGGTTTCATTTTCATTAGGATCTAAGCTATCAAAATTTACTTTGCAGCTGCATTATGCTAAGGACACATGCACCGTCAGGCACCGACCATTACCATGGCTTAGTTGACAATCAGTAGCTTGATTAACTGCCTGAATTCACTCATGCACCCAAGCCCAAAAGTAGCGGGTGGAAAAGATCTAAATAGATATATTGTTATCTCATTTAGTTGTCCCTGGACACATTTTATAAGCTAGAGGCGCCCTTGGATGCACTTCAGAAGTCAGTTTACTGTGTTATTTGAAAGCGAAGGGCAAACGGAGGCAAAATTTACATTTCTCCAGCAAGAAATAGGACCTTTGACTTAATTTCTTTTTTTTCTGTTGGAGAACTCAGTCTGTGATCTTCAAAGGTCACAAGCATTCACAACAGCAGCTTAGCGTCTCATCCAGCGAAAGAACTTCTCCTATAGCTTAGCCACCTAAAATCACATGAGGGCACTGCTGTGAGGGCTGTAGCTGCTTTGCTTGTGTGATCTCATGCAATCAGAGCTCGGAATGGCATGTAAAGTGACAGGTTGACCCAGCAGATGGTTTCATTAGTACTGCACAGGTCATGACAGCAATGCCCACAGTAGCCTGTAAGCATATTGAGAACCAAGTGCCAGAAGACATAGCGAAAGCAAAGACAAGTTTGCAAAATCAGCAGATTAAAACCTCAGTGGAAGGAGTAGGAGAGCAGCTGAAACCTGTATGCACAGCTGGATTTCTCCTGGTGTGCAAACCTGTGTTTCCAATACACTGGTGTCCAAGTGGCTGACACAGTCCAATAAGCACTCAAAATCATGATTTTTTTTTGAGGTCTCTGCCTTGTGTTTGCCTCTTCCATTATTCCTAAACACTTGCATGTAGTTTACAAACGGGGTATTTGTTCAGCAGCTCGGTGTCTCTCAGCTGCCTTGCAGCCTAGCTGAACCACTGTTCCCGTGCTGTAGATCTGCGAGCCCAGTACAACATAGGGCTCAGGATGTTTAATGGCATGTTGTATGGAGCAGGGAGTGCTCCTGGCTCTGTCAGTGCTCCAAGGGATCCCAGAAATGGTGGGTAGAAGGGAGGTTTGGAGGTCATCTAGTTCTTCCTCCCCCAAGAAACTGCAATATCTCGAAGTGGAGTAAAATGCAGAGCCACGACAAGGATGGGAGCATAGCTCAGGGATTTCAAGAATGGAAAATCTTAATGCAGTCAAGAAGCACCAGAAGGAAAAAGGAAACAAAGGAAAGGGGGAAAATCCCCATAGTCCTCCCAGGAAAAAGAAGAGACCATGAGAATGCACTTGGACATCTATCAAGGAGGAAATATACTGGGAAGAAATAGGACTGGAGAGAATTAATTTTATGCATAATGTGGGTGTAAAAATGGAAGGCTTCCACTCTCATGGGATAAAGGTTTGTGTTTCAGCAGAACTTTGCAATGAACACCCAGTTGCATTGGGAAAAAAAGGTTTTATCCATGGCTGGTAATCATCCCAGCTCTGCCTCCGTGGATAGTGGAGCAAACTGGCCCAGAAAGTACAGTGTCTGGCAAGGTTTTTCCTCTGCTGAATGTGAATGCTATTGATCTGCTGAGCTTAATTAAACTGTCTGGCTATTTCAGCTTGCACAGTTTAGATAAGAAAATGACTATTCTTCCCAGACTCAGAAAGAAACTACTAGTCCTCTTCCTTATTTGGTGTAAGTCTGTCGTTGTCATGCTGCCCAGTTTGTAATACTGAACTGTCTGTATTCAAATTGAAAGCTGTTCCCCACCATAGATCAAAATTTATGTCTTGCTTGCCCTCTAGATGGCAAACTCTCCTTAAGTTTGGAATAGAAACAACCACAGTGGTTGCTGCTGGCTTTTGCAGTCCTGAATTTGAAGCACGACTTCAGTTTGCATTTTTGAATCAGTCAGACACAAAAAGAGAAAATCCCAGCGATGGTAGTGGAAGAGGAGGGGAAGAGGGAATCAGTGGTGACATATTGGAGTTTCATAGACAGATTTCACGTGAGATGAAACGTGAAATAACAGGCATTGATTTGCCATATATATTTAGGAAGTGCTGGCTATCCCCCACAGCTGGGTGCTATAGATCTCCAGCAGTTACTCCTGTTGGAGTGCTACACATTTCTGATTAGGTGCTCTAGTTTGGATTGAAGAAAGAATAACCCCAAATTCCTATTTATTTATTTATTTATTTGCTGCTTTGTTTATTTAGTTATTTATTTTTTTGCCAATGAGAGGAGCCTCAAGAAAGGATTCAGGGCTCCTAATTATTTTGTAAGCAGCAAGTTCTCATGTTCTTCTCTTGACAGCCCATTCCCTGGGGGTTACCTATTACTGTCTGTAATTCCATTCCTTCTTTTCAGTTCCTGTCTCCCTCCAAATATTTTCTTCCCTCTCTTTCAACCAGAACCCAGCCCTGGGATTCCTTCTTTAACCCCTCCAGCTATGCACCCTCATTTCCAAACCCCACCTCCCCTCACTGCCCAATTTCCATCTCCCCTAAGCATTCAGAACAAAAATGTGGTCAGTGCTTGCACAGACCACTGTGACAAAGTCACAAATGACCGTCTCTCATCTGCCTCTCAATATCTTACTTTCCAGAAGATACAGATATTTTAAGTCCTACAAAATTAAGGATTTGGTGGCTCAGGTCTTAAACATCTCTCCCATTCCCAGAAGCACAGGGCCTCAGGGGAGTGTGTGGCCTTCCAGGGAGGGATTTATCTGCTTAAACTTGTTGTCTACAGTGGAGGCATCTATATCTGAGCTGGTCACCTGGGCTGCCTTTACAATCAGTGGAAAGCTGTCAGCAGAGTTCGGGGAATCTAAGGCACTTCCTAAAGTGGTCACCCACATTGGTTAGAAGTGTTGTTCTCCCTAAACTGCCCATAAGGAGAGCCTGGACAACCTGCTTAAATGGAAAATGATCACAGGCAGAGTTAGGGAAGAACACATTCTTGTGCCTCTGATCAGCTGAGGTGACATTTTTATTTAATCTATTTCTTGGAATTCAGAATTTCAGACTTCCTCTTTGTGCAGGAAACAGAAGAGTCTTTGACATGGCTAGTAAGACTTCCTCCTTGCTTTCTCCTTGAAAGCTTTTAGACATCAATTCTGAGACACTGTAATGGAGAGAAATAACAAAATATGTAAGCTCATCACTTTGGAAAGTAGAGAAAGAATGAATGAATGAATGAATGAATGAATGAATGAATGAATGAATGAATGAATGAATGTAGCATTTTTCAAATCAGAATTGGATAAACACCATTTTTATTTATAATCTTGATTGTAAACTTAGGCAGGAATACAAGGTTTCAGAAAGGAACTAGTTCTTCTTTCATTTCTGGTATGATGAGGGGGGTGAGGAGATTCAGACAAGTATCTGCATTCACTATCCTATCTAGCACTGCAACATTTTCCTAGGTTAAGTGAAACACCATTTTTCTTTTCTCAATCATCAGTTCTCAGGCTGGAGAAAGAACAAATGATGCCTAGTCTATAGAGAGCCAACCTGACAAATGGATTCCCATCTCACTGAAGTATTTACTCATTTCCTTTGTTGATACGTTGGTACCAAAGGAAGGTGCTAGAGATGATCCTAGGCAGGAATGTCTAGCATGGAACATGTTCTCCTAGTTCTCAGGATAACGGAGATTTCAGAGCTGCACACAGCTAGTGGCTTCTCTGTTCATTGCTCATTTGCTGTGATAGTGCAAATGTCTCAATTTTCAAGCAGTGGAGCTAATGATTTTTTATTACAGAGCCTCATTTCTTATGCTTCGTATAATCTAGTTGGAAAACAGTTAATAAAAAGAAGAATCAGAATTAAAATTTTGCTAACAAGTGCTGCCTTCTCAGTATGCTCCACCTACAAAATGTCCACATTCAGATCAATGGAGATTTAAATACAGAGCAATGATGGAAAGCCAAGGACCTGTGAATGTGATGGCCAGGAGGCCACAATGATGCACTAGAGTGCTCCTGTTGAGGTGTTGCAATTCAAAGGGTAGGGTTAGCAGCTGTTTTGCAAAATGTATGTGAAGTCACACCAGTTCATGACACCTGTGTTTTGGTTGTATGAAGGTCTTGATTTACTGATTTTTTAGCTGTAAATGAGGCTTAGTTGTCATGTGGATAGTTACAGAAGGTTGGATTTCTATTTTAAATATTTGTAAGAAGCCTAACAACTGAGCTAAGTCTGTATGTAAAGCAAGAAGTATTAATGAAAGAAATGTAGTTGTGTGAAAGGCACCAGATCTCACTCTATTAATTGTTCCAAGCAAAGAGACCCCCACCAGTGTTACAGTAATTACATTATTATGAGCACATTGCATTAGAGCTCTTACTACTCATGGGAAAATACCATTTTTTACTAATTGTCATGTACTTAACAGGTCCTGTCATGATTCACTGCCCGTGTCCCAGGGATTCTATGGGTGCGGAAGAAAAAAGACAAAAGTCAAAGGAGAGGGGTGAAGACTGTCTTTCCCCAAATTTGTTTTGGTGTATAGAGATTGTTGGGAACTCTCCTACTAGGAGATTTTATTTTTGCAGAAGGGAAAATACTGCAGTTGCATTAGGGAAAACATAGGTTTTGCATGAAAGTGTTGCATTTTCTTTTTGGAACTTGAAAATATGATGGGTATCTACTGGTGTGGGATGCCAGTGACATGTTCAGTTGCTCTCACAAGAAAGCAGCCTGTCTTAATCTGAGCCAGAGACTTGGTGGTAGAAGAAGAAATGGACAGGATAGTCCCAGATAAATCAGCTTTCCTACAAAATGGCATGGTTCAGTATCATCACATAAAATGTGCTCTGGGAACGGGTGGATGGGGGCATTTAGCATTCAGGTTTGGTGGGTGTTTTTTTACTGTTAGTCCCATCTGGCACTAATAGTCTTCTGAAATCTTGCTGCTTTGTGTGGAACAGAAATTTCACTGATGGCCAAGTGTACAGTATAATCCTTACTCTTTACAGTGCCAGTTACTGCTGACTGATAGTGTTATGACAGTTCAAGCAAGCTAGCAGGTACATAGTTTAACCATTCATCTCAATTGGTTCATCATATCTCTGGGATCATGTTTAAATCCAAATTGATTATTTTTATTGCTATCTCAGGATAAAGTTGACACAAGTTAGTCTTTTGATGCTTTGTAAATGCATACCTCTCCATAAGATATTTATCTGACATGTCGTATGGAATTAATGATGTTTATTCCCAGTTGACCAATTTTCATTAGTGCCACCTTTACCCAGTTGCAGGATTTGCTTGAGCTGACCCTCCACAATTAATCACACCCATCAACACATCCTGTGCGACCTTCACTCAGTCACATTAACCAGCTAGCAATTATTGATTCCTTATAGGCAGATGTACTTGTAGAAGTCCCTCTTAAGAAAAGCAGGAATTTAATCTCAGACTATATTTTCCTAGATACGTGTACATTACAAATTCTCTGGGCTTAATTCTGGACCAAAAAAAAAGTGAAAAAAATTTCTCGTGAACATGACATTCTCACCTAAGACTAATAAGTGCTAATACTTGGACTCATCCATCCAGTTTTATTTACTTAATTCAGTAGTCAAAATGAAGGACTTTATCACTGGGACTGTTACAGTCAACGAAGAGAGTTGGTCTTCTCCAGGGCATGCTTTAGCTCACTGGAAATCAAACCAAGGGAGGGGTATCTGTATCTTTCCACTGATGAATCTTGAGCTTATGGAGAATAATCATGGGCCGAAATGGGTAGAAACAGTAGCCTAAGAAAGGGCAGGATGCTCCTCAGGAAATCTCCATTGGCATGTTTCTAAGCAAAGTTTTAGGTGAAAGGAAGCTTTCTCTGAAGGATGGGGCAGTCAACTTTGCTAGCAGAGAAGGATCTTGCTTAGGACAGGTTTCAAATTACCTGTACTCCACTTCAATCATTAGCCTAAATATAGGGTCTGGTGACATTTCAGATGCCCTGCTTTGTCCCACCTGACCTTCAGCTCTTGGAGAAGGGCACAGGTTTCCTGTAGCTAGGAGTGTGACAACATCTGTCTATTCCAGATACACAAGGGCATCTCAAATGACATCAGACACCTAGGTTTAAGTAACCCAAATATGCCTGAGAATTATTATATAATAATCCCTTATCAAAAGGTTAAAGGATCCATCAGACTGAAGGAGAGACCCTGGTATTCACAATTTCTTGGATAGGTAAATTTTTTGTGCCCATCCTCCATGTCTGCAGCATACTTTGCAGGACATCATTGCCATAATGTTGAGTGCCTGACTGATCTCCAAGGCTGCTCATATAGTGGTCAGGAAAGGTGTCTGTTGAGAGATTCAGATCTAGGAGTGCTGCATTACCCAGGTCTCAGAGACTGATCAGAAAAAGAGAAAGGGATAAATGCATGTTTTTAACCATAGTTTTGTGGGATGGCTTCATTTTAGTTGCATTATTTAAAATTAGAATGGTCAAAATTTAAACTACATCCCCTGCAAAACAGTATTCCTTTATTCTATTTCCTTCTTTCTCCTACATTACTCCTCCTTTTCCTAGTAAGATCTTTTTTGCAAGAGGATGTCACCTTTGACAGGTGCCATTCCATTTGATAGTGCAGGAGACTATCTTTGACTGTGGGAATGGCCCAAAATTCAGGGTCTCACTTCTTGATCCAGTTTAGGGGAGAAAACAGGGATGTGTCAGATTTCTTTTTGTTACAGTATTCTTATACCAAGGAAGAGCAAGTTCATCGTTCTTGGTGTGATCATAGAATCATCATAGCACCACAGAATGGTTTGGGTTGGGAGGGACCTTAAAGATCATTTAGTTCCAACCCCCCCCGCCATGGGCAGGGAGACCTTCCACTAGACCAGGTTGCTCAAAGCCTCATCCAACATGACCTTGACCACTTCCAAGGAGGAGGCATCCACAGCTTCTCTGGGCAAGCTGTTCCAGTACCTCACCACCCTCTCAGTGAAGAATTTAAGACATCAGTAAGAGATGCTGGGGGTGCTCACAACAATTTAGGTAGCAGCCTTTGGAGTCTCTGCCCAGCTGCCTACCTGCAGGCACAGCTGGATGGAGCCTAGACACATCTGTACAGTCAATGGTTAAGTTTCTGTCAGAGGATTCAGGTTTCCTAAAACAGATGCTTAAAATCAGTGACTTGAATAGTGCCTGCCCTACACAGCATCTCCTCTGACAATTTCTATTCTTTCTGCACCAACACATGTTCCCTCTTTGTCTGTAAGCTTCATTTCATAGACTGCTCTGGATTGGATCTGGTGTTTTTATGCTAAAGTTTCTATCAGCCTTTCTCACAGAATATGTTTCTCAGTGGAAATCTCCTGGCCCACATATGCTTTCCATATGCCCTTGATTGGAGTGGACTCATGCACTCAATGGGTCTTGAGGTTATAAATGTTTCTCTTTGCAGGGAGGCTTAGCCCAAACCAGCACCCATTACTCCTCTTGAGCACACCAGTGTTTTCCCTAAAAAACATGGCTGGGCAAGAGTCACTTTTAAGTAATGTTGAAACAGCATGAACTAGATTCTCCTTTTATCAGACAGGGTTTTTAGCCCTCCCTTGTTAACCGTGTTAAACTTAGTGGCAATATTTTTTGTGAGCAAGATCAGATAACAATTACTGTATTTTATATTCATGCATCTGTGTGTAGCATATCATTCTTTCCTCACCCCAATACACTCATTTTCTCAGGAAGATATTTAAATTCCTTTGCTACAGTCCAGTATTAAAGTAAACCTGTGAAACTCCCAATGTAAAATTAAAAAAAAACAAAACCAAAAAAACCACAAACCAGATTATTTGTTTATCTAGAAAAGCAATAATTTACATTTTACTCCCTTTACCAGTAAACTTGTTAAGCTCATGATCACCCAAGTAATTTTCACCGGTTGGTGACTATTCAGTACAGAACTATTGGGTCAACAGCTGCTTCATCAGCAGGCTTCCATAGATTACCAAGGCTATGGGAATTGCTGTACAGTAATATTATCCATCAGTATCTACATACCTCTTTACTGTTAAAGATGTAGTTAGTTTAGCAGAAGTGACAGCTTTTTGGATGGAAATGCACCCACAGAACGATATTTGGCCATCTTCCAGTGAATAGAGAGCATCAAAGATAGAGAAGGTGCCTCATCATGTGGAAAAGAGTCATACAGAAAGGTGGAGAAAAGATGGATCTGAGAAGATTCTCAGTATGTGTAAAAATTAAGCCATTAATTAGTGGATGGAGAATGCCAGACCAGAAGTGTGATTTTTCTGTACAGGTTAAAGAGTGAATCTTAAGGGCTGCCTAAATTCGGGGTGTGTGTGAAGAATAAAGAGATCCCTGAAGCAGTGGGGACATTACTGCAATGTCTACCCTCAAACCCAAATTCATCGGCCCTGTAATGTTGAAGTGCAGTAGTGGTTATGCAACTTTTCATTCCAGAATTGGTGTATTTGATGGACTAGACATGTCCGTGGCTTCCCACAGAGGCTGGATTAACCTTGCTTTGGTTCAGATGTCCACAGTGTAGAAACACATGCACAGGAGCTAGTCACCCATGGCTTTCTTCATAGTCAATGGAGAGAAAAATCATTTTCATAACATTATCCCTCTGATGCAATTTAGATGTCTACCTCACTGTGAGATTCCTCAGAAGAGCCTGTTTCTCTCCACTGATGATAAAGGAAATCTAGATGATTAGCTCAGAGGTAAACAACTACAGGAAACTTATTGGAGTGCTGTCTCACAGAAGTGCAGGAAAAAAAGAATCTGATGGCTGCAAGCTGTGTGTATTCTCTGAACAGCCATGTTCTTCCTGCAATGGGCTCCTTTCCATTCTGTTGTGGTTAATGCCATATTTTTTGTATGTAAATTTTGTCTGGACCATTTGCTGACCTTTGTAGCCCATCTTTGCACTTTGGTATGCATTTTTAATGGGATTCCATTTGGTCTTACTGAACTTCTCATTCGAAAACCAGTTTTGACTTGACCTGCAAATATCAACTCTTTTTTTTGCAAAGTCAAGCCCGTCGCTTAAATAACCTTGCTCTGACCTTGTTATCACTTACACTACAAATAATCTGCTAACTAATCCATTTCCTACACTATTAATTTTTTAACAATCTTGTTTTAGTAGTTTCCAGTAGTCTTCATGTTTCTTCCAAAGCATACTGTCAGTTTCTGGTGCCTTTGGAGTTGCTACATCCAATACTGGGGAAGAATTTGATCTGTCTAGCTACCCTGCAACAGTGCTTACTTCCAGGTACAATTAGAAAAACTGCAATAATTTCTTCTAGCTCTGTGCCTCAAAGGAAGGATCTGAATTTTTTGGATCTTACAGGCAGAGCAGTAGAATTTCACAGCCTTCATTATGTCTATTACCTGTATTTACTTTACTTTTGATCCCCACAGGATCCTGTTGAAAGTGGGTAGAAAATCCCATCTGCCCCATAATTAAACATTAGACATATCAGATGATTGAAAGAATCATTTTGGTGATGCAGTCCAGGCCTTGAAATCAGAGATAAGGAAGGTCCATGGAGCATCCACTTTTCCCCATTCCTGTCAGTCTACAGCCAGGACAATTTCCCAGTGATCTCTCATTTATCAAAGCCCTCTTGGAAAGAAAGTCTGACAGCCATTGGAACTAGCAAAAGTGAGCTAGAAAGGAGAAGAGCAAGGAAATGAGAAGAAGAGATCAAAAACATCAATAAAGTTTTTTGTACAGAGTTGAAAAAAGGAGAGGCTGAGGCTATTCAGACCACTAGATGGGCAACCAGGAGACGTGGAAAGTGTTGATTTAATCTGCTTCATGAAAGATCAGTAGATGTGTGAAACATTCAAGGTATGAAATCACTTAACAATGAAAAAAATCATAGTGCTGAAAATTGCTCACAATATAAAGGGAGAATTAATCTCACTAAACTATAACTAAAAAGTCAGACATCAGGACAGGCTGCCTCCCTTGTTGTCAGTGGAGAACAGGCCAGCACCATTAGCAAGAGTATAAGGAGCAGTATGGCCTTTTCTAGGAGACACTGATTCTTGGCCAAGTGTATTTCATCTGGCCTCACTCTTGCAACTGCAAAATTCAGTGATGCCTCAAGCATTTATCATTAGAGGGCAAGCCAAGTACTGCCCTCACTGTATAACCAATTTATAAATGTTTGTTTCCTGCATTGTAAATGGCACCTTCATGTATTCTTTGCCAAACATATGGACTTTATTCAGTTAGTAATGAAGAAGCATGAAACATTAAAGACCAGGAACTTTGGTGATTTTATGCACCAATATTTGGCACTTCATCAGCAAGCAAACATGGCTTTCCTATGGACATAGTTACACACCGGTGGGGGCAGAACCAAAGTCAACAAACATTTTAATTACCCTAGGTACCATATCCGCAGATATCCCATTACAGACCATGTACTTCAGAGCAAGCTGCAGCTTAGCTGCAAGAAGACCAGAGCCTTTGCATCAAGGAAGGTCAAAAGTCAAAGGAAATGCCAGTAGAAGCAGTAGTCACAGTAAAGGAGCTTAATAAACCTCTCACCTTCTTGTTTACCCTTTTTTTCTCATTTATTGTATAATAGAGGCAAACCTAAATGCATAACGACACAAGAAGCAGCTGGACTATGTTTGGTCAAGAAGGCGACTCAGCTGACAACATAGACAGGAACTCAGTTAATCAAACCACACTGGTTTTTGCTCATCAGTGCCCTGAGGCCGTGCATGCAGTAGCTAGAATTAAGACCTCACATTTGCACTGATGGATAGGATGCCTTTCACAACTCTATGGCAGAAGGAAAAATTGCCGCTGAAGTGATGTAAATAAAGCCAATGGATGAGATCGATGCATTTGCATGTCTAGAGTGTATACATGGTTGCTTCAATTGAATGTGGGTCTCAGATAATGCTGGATATTGCCAGACAACGGCATACCCACCAGTCTGTCTTTCCACCTTCCTGTAGCCAGCTGGGTTTGACTCTTAATCACAGCCATGCTGGCATAGTCTTTCTCTCTTAATGGATTTAACTCAGTTCTTAGATAAATGCAGTTACAATAAGGCCCAGATGTGCGAGAGCAGGGCTTTGAGTAGGTGTGGTTAGGGCACAATTATTTCATTGTGCTATGAGAGCTTGTGGCATGAAGTGGCTGGAGCATTGGGCAGCCGCTTTTGCAGGCTTTGTACCAAGATCTAGCTGCCCCGAGCCACCTTGGCCCTCACCCCGACCTCTGTCCTGAACCTTGTCTGTGTTTCATCTGCTCTAATTGGTGGGCTTCATCCACCGCTAACAATGTGAATAAACTGAAACTACCACAGTCTGTTTCTGTTCTTCTTAACATGCTACAACTGGACCGTCACAGGGGATGTCAGGAGGTGCATCTTAATTGCCAGCACTTTTGGGCGGCCCCATTGCTGCAGAGCAGGCGTGTGGAACAGATCTAAAGCAACGAGCAACTCCAAGTGTATTTTCTTCTTCTTAGAAAAAAGGTCTAACTTTCTGCTGTATCTCTGGTGATTCTTGCTTTCTTTATTCCTTGTATCTTTCCCTCCTGAGTAACCTCAGGGGTACTGCTGGGATGGAGCATGTATGTCATTCCTACAGGAACCCAGAGCTCAGCCGCTGGTCGTACAGTGTCTCAGCTGATTACTTCTGTGTGTTGGACAGGCCCCTTAGACATCGAGCAACTGCTATAAGGCTGGGTGTCTGTGTCTCAGACCCTTTTGCACAGCCTAACCTTCATGCCTACTCGTCCCTCTAGGTCTAAGGGGGTGCTGAGTCGACTTGTTACTAGGCTGGGCTGAGCAAAGATCAGAGAAGTGACGGTTAACATAGCTGCTCCAAGGAAATGATCTGAATAAGATGTCTTAGGAGCTTCAAGGTGCTCAGATGCTGTACTGACTGATTTTAAACATTCAGAATTTACCAAAAACATCACAATGTTTATCTGGGCTAAGTGGTTTTGATAGTAAAATTGCCCGTTTAGTTATGTGACCATTTCAAATAGCCTGTTATATAATACACAGCTGCTCTCAAGTCAGTAATAGTCACGTACATTTTGTGCTCTTTTAAGGTATCTCACTGACCTAAGCAGATTCATTCCAGTAATTAAATTTATCTTGGTATACAATCTGACTTTTCACTATTACCCAAAAGAAAGTTGATATTCAGGCTGACTGCAGAATTAAATCCTTAGTTTTACAAGAGGAGATGGTTGTTATTTATCAATATCCCATAGAATTTAAAGCTGTAGATTATGTATTATCTGTTAAATGTAGTTATCCAACAATTAGCCTGGGTTTCAGAGCTTGGGAGGTAGGTGCTTGTAGGTCATGCCTGCCATGAAAAAACATGAATGGGCAAAATGGCTCTTCTTCCACATTCACAAAAGTTTTAAAAAATTGCTAAAGCTGCTGCTAGGTCACCTGTAACAACTTCCAATCCCCAGGAGCATGTGGAAAAATTTTCAAAGTCAAAAATCAATGGCTATGAAATTATACATTAGGCTAGGGGAGTGTACTCTGCCTGTTTTCACAGCTAACATTCATCTTCCTATAGTAATAGTGGTGAAGACAATTTGCCACGGTAAGGTTGATCTATAAGTGTTTTAATTAAAGTTCTGACAGCAAATTGAAATCTTATTTTACTTACAGAGCAGACAGAATTTATCTCCGTTTCACCTGAGAACTCAGGCTTAGAGACGGACCTCAGGACCGGCACAAGTCTGGGAGGAACATCAGGAAAACACACACACTCATCAAGCTCTAAGTTAATGCTGCTATATCTTCTCTCCCCCAACACAGAGAGGGACTATTAACAACTGGGTGGTTGTGTCTTGGACACTTTGACATCAACACCATAGCAGAGGTCTCTGGGCACTTCAGAGTGTTGGTTTATAGGAAGTAGTAGGGATTTTTTACCTGGCTAACACATAGGTAAGAGATGAGGTACAATGCCCTTTCTGCAGAGGGCTTGGAGGCTGAATGGAGAAGTGAGATGATGACAGGGAACAAAATGTCAAATCTGTTCAAAGGAATCTCTGATACCCTCCCTCATGCCAGAATTAGGTGGCAGCAGAAGGGAAGGAGAGAATTATTACCAGGTTTTGACCAGCATCGAGCAGATGCTCAGAAATTAAGAGTAAACCGAGGCAAGAATCTGTTGCAAATTTTACTGAATTCTGTGACTCCAGTGCGCTGTGTAAGACAAAGCTGAATTCTGTGCAGGCTCAGGACAAAGGTCAAGTCAGCATGGCAGAGAGGTTGGAACTAGATGGTCTTTAAGGTCCCTTCCAGCACAAACCATTCTATGATAGGTAGCTGCCCAGGGTGGAAAAGTGGAAATGGCAAAATTATAGTTTTGGAGCACAATGACAATGACCCCTCCAGTCTTGGAACATCAGTGGGGTCTGTGTAAGAGGTGTGTGCTGGAGGGGCTCCCAGACATGTGCAATGTGGTGCAGCAGGACAGAGTGAAACCCCCAGTATCACTACCAAGTACTGATGCACTCAGCCCCCAGGGCTGCCACCCTTCTGGTGGCTTTGCTTCTTCCACCACTGAAAAAAAGGCTGTGCACATTCTGGGTTGCATCCACAGAAAAGGCAAGGTGTGGGAGAACTGGGTCCTGGCTGTGTGCATCTCTCCTTCAGCTGTATCAGAGGAATATGTTGGAGAAAAGTAGTAGTAGTTCAGGGCCATGATGCTGTAAGAACAGGGAACCGATTTTTTTCCTCCTGAGTTACTTAGGCAATGCTGATGACCAGAGGAGATGCTTTGCTTCCCCTGCCAACTTGACCTTTGCCTTTACTGATGAGAAATCCTTTACTCTGAGTTTAGAAATCCCACCTTTACTGGTTTATGCATGAAAGGTGTCTGTCTCATGCCACTGACTGCAGATGGGATTTCTAAGGGCAGGGAAAGACACTGAAGAGCCCAGGGTCCTGAGGAAAACCTAATATAAATAAAAATGAACAACTGAAGTTTTGAAGCCATGAAGA
This sequence comes from Rhynochetos jubatus, assembly GCA_027574665.1. Classification (NCBI taxonomy): domain Eukaryota; kingdom Metazoa; phylum Chordata; class Aves; order Eurypygiformes; family Rhynochetidae; genus Rhynochetos; species Rhynochetos jubatus. The sequence goes on along the minus strand of CM050648.1, from coordinate 9,030,023 downwards.
GGAATATCTTAATTCCTAGGAATTCAGTGAGAAAATTAGGTGATCTAGAACATGATGTATAGCCTCTTATTTCCTCAACTAAACTTGTACTGGGATCGTCTACGATAACTCCATTTTCTGTGTTCCCAGTTTTCCCTGTGCAAAAGTGAGTACAAAACACCACAAAGCAGAAATCTCCACTGGGAGGGATGTTGATATTTTGATTAAGCTTTGATTTGAGAAGTGATCTGAGAATTGGCAAACCATAAGACGAGACACACCTTTGCTTTCCAAAATATTCTCTTCAGGTTAGATATATACTTATACTTCCCCCCTGCCCACCCCCTGCCCCCTCGGGCAGAAAATCCCTAGAAAACCAAAGAACATGCTTAATTTTTACAAAGTGTGAGACCATGGAAAAGATTCATGCCTCTTTCTTGTCGGTTAACCACTAAGTCTGGCAGCTTCTTTTGGGAATCACATAGCAGCTTGGTTTTGTAATTATTTATAGAACATTAATTTTCAGTCAGGAAAGTACTAATTGTTTACTATTAACATAACACTCAATTTGAAATAATTAAGGAGAACTCTGTTTTGCACTAATCTTAATCTAAGTCTGAAATGTATCCCCAAAGTCCATTAAAGACAAAGCAAAACCCACTGTTAATTAGTGATTTACTCCATTACAATAGCTGGGAGTTTTAACAAGTTCAACCAAGGACTATACAACATTATAAAATAAATCTCCTGGTTTGTCACATTTGAGAGTTACTAATAAAGAGGGTAATTCAGCATTGTAAAATTGCTTACTTTGTCTGGGGAGGCCTCACAGTATGTCAGTATTATATTATTCACATGATGGCAGATCAGGAGAGAGATATAAATTGTTTGGTTGGGGAAATTAGCTGAGGATTGATTGTCTCTGTTTTAATTTAACATCAGAATGCTAGAAAACTCCTAAAAGCAGATGGGCTATTGATCCGACAAGAGGATAATCAGTGCATCAAAACAGGGGGAGGACAAGAAATGGGAGCTCTTAAGGCTCTTCAGTGATTGCTGCGTTAGACAGAGAGGTCTTATTCACAGTGAGTGAATGGGGCTAGAGGGAGCTGGGGGAGGAAAGGCTGTTTCTGGACGAGCCCTTGCCCATGTAAGTGAAGCTGAAAAAATACCTCTAACTGGGGAGGAAATGTAAAATCAAAGAGGGAAGATCTTAAATTATAAGAGGATGGGGGAAAGAAAGAGCTCACAATCACTCACTGAGGACTCACAATCCATCAATGTCCACCCTGTCTGCAGGGTATTAATTGTCATGTTCATGAAAGAAATTTTAGAGTCCTGAGGGGATGGGCTCCCAAGAACCCAAGTGTCTTCTGCTATGTGAGGTCCATGTCCTGTCATGAGCTTCCATGGCTATTTATTTCTCTGTGAAGATTCTGAAGGAATGAAAATAATTAATGAACTGATTGTGTCTCTGGCTCTGGGAGCAGAGCATTTCTGTGTCCATGTTAACCACACACAAATGATGCTGTCTGATGGGAGCCTGCATTATGGCCAGAGTCAGGACGTTCTGACTCCTGGAACGGCAGACAGTAATGTGCAGTGTCCTAAAAGCAGCACGGGAGCATCACTGTTTGAGGAGGAGAATAAGGAGAGGGATTAAATTCCCATGTTCAGCCAGCAGTACTTAACACAGATCCTGGAGGGAATCCAGGCAGATTTAAAGAAATATTTTTGTTTCCTTGTTCTCGGTTGCCTTCCTGACACAGCTTCTCTCTGGCAAAATTTAGATGACCCAGAAGGGGCTCTGTCTTGTGCATACCCTTTTAACTCCATAGTCGTAATACATCATTTGAGAAATAATTGAGTAAGGCTGCACCCTTTTACCAGATTGTACACCCTATTTTGGGGTTTCTGTGCACACGGAGGGTAGGTTATGGGAGGGTGGTCTGGTGAATGATGGACCTGAATGAAACTGGTCTGTGAACGATAGACTTTATTAACGACTCTAAGCAAACCACTGCCTCTTTCTGCCTACTTACTTACAAACAGGATGATAATTGTTTTCCCCTTAACCTTCATGTAGCTGTTTTGATTATAAGTCTATGAAGATATGCTCTCTCATTGCATAGAACATCTCACACAAGAAAGATTGTTGTCATCTAGTAGTCTCTCAAGTGGGGAGTTAATGTCATTTCACACATCACTGGGTATCCTGCAGATCATGGTCTGCTGAAGGCTGTGCGTCATACCTGACAGTCCCCTGTGGACATACTGGATGCCTTAGGGCATCTCACTGTGCCACAACTCATGCCCTGTTTGCAGTGCTGGATCCATCAACAGTTATTAGTTCATGTATTTATGTTTCTAAACACTTCTGAGGTGCAAATATTGCAAAGCAACATCAGGAACTAACTGACATTTAACCCTTTTTTATGACATGGAACTTATTCCAAAGTGTTTACTGACTTATTGATGACTTTCCACAGCTTCCACTAGATTCCAGTGACTCACAAAGTTTTGCCCATCATGGGCTTTCTTTTAATAGTGATGCATTTATATGCCTATTAACCCATAACCTGACATTGGTGTAAGCCACTTCTCTCCAGAATACTCTTGGAATGGATGCAATGGTTTAGATTTGAAACATTGATACTAGGAAGGTTGCAGAATATTTTCAGTCCTTTTGGATTCAGGAGCATCCCTACCCCTATGAGACAGAAATTGTGCCATTGGCATCGGCTCTTCCTCTTCTCCCATCAGACACCCAGAGGAGGAGTCATCATCATGCAAAAACTAAGGTCTTTATGGACCACCACCAAATGTTCTCCTTACCGCCAAATACTGTGTTTGAACCAGGCAGCCATAAAACAAGTACAATTTGTCCTGATTTTGATATTCTGAACCAGCTGTTCTGATATTGCTAGTTCAGAAATTGTTATCTTTGTACACAACAAGTGGGCAGGGTTGGATATACTCCCTGTAATTCTGAGGTTTGCCCCTCTCTGGGACCATTCAGTTTGTGGCGGCAGAAGGGGAAGCAATTTTATATCACAGGAGCTCTGGAAAGAGCATGCAAAATCTCCTGCATTCCATGGGCTCAAGCTAAGTGCTTCTGTCTGAGAGACACCAAATAGCTCTCTCCTAATTTGCCTTGAAGTGGCAAGAGTACGGTTGGTTGTGTTGAAACCAAAATACTGTTCTTTCTGAAGTCTTGTGTACTTGAGTCTACAGAAGAGGCATAGAGAGAGGGGATGCTTAGGGATTTGCTGAGGAGTGGAAAAGTTTTTTTGATTCTCATTATTTTTCTGTAAAAACTCTCATAATGTTACGGTGGTTTTAGAAGTTTCAGATGTTCTATGACAAGCTGAAATTGTATTTATACTTACGTTAAAAATACCAGTTTCAGAGTTTGCAGGGAAAATTTGATTATTAACAGAAGCTGAAACAACTGAAAGCAGAAAAATCCCTACCCTAAACCCCCAACACTTAAAAAACAACGTTTAGATTTTAACAGGATTTAGAATTCTAATAGCTTTGAAGTAGGTTGGTAATGCCATGAGGTAGCAGGCAGAATTTAAACCTCTTCCTTCTGCTGCTCACTGCTAGCTAACTCAGCAGTTTTTCAATCAATCAGTGCTGGTTTCTTACACGACACTCTTCCCTTGCAATGTGTTGACAGTCTGGGTGCTTACCTTAGCTCTGAAACCCCCGGCAGCTGGCAAGGTGATGCTCTTTGGAGAAGGGTACTGAAATGTCTATGGTCCAAAGTGATGAATGGGGAAGGTAGATGTTACTACCTTCATTTTGAAGGTGATGAAACCAAAGGACACTGAAAGAGAAACCAGTGACAAAGTATTCAAAATCACGTTGCACATGTACCCTTGCTCAGTGATGGTTGCATTTAAATGTCTCTGCCACAATTAGTTGTTATGAAGTTTCATTTTCAATTGTTTTAGTTGTCAATAAAAGATGTTTGAAGAAGTTGAAACTGCAATGATGATTTTAAAATAAAGAGCTTTTTCTGAGCTCTTAATTAATAATTATGTGTATTATAATGTTACCTTCAGGCTTCATGCAAAAGCTGCCTTTACCAGCGAAGAATTCAAGATCCTGCAGGGTGTTAACCCAAGCAGACTAGACAGACAAAGAAATTATTATCCCCTACTTATCAACGGAGATTTGAGGGATTAAACCTGAGTTCCAGGGACCAAGGTATGACCTTGGAGGAACTAAACCCAAATCAGCTACAATGCTGTTCAGTGCTATCAACTAACATTTTTCCTTTTGCCTTAATAATCTGAAGGCAAAGAAAAGAAACAAAAATAACCACTCTACAACTGGTCAAAAACAGTGAAATAGTCACTTATGGAAGCGGGATGATTTTGCATCAAGCACTTTGGTTCATTCCTCAGAGAAAACCCCAGGGAACTGCTGTTGCCTCATTTATGGAACTGAGGGGTTGACTGTTATGGGTGGGCATGAGAGATGTGAGCTGCAAATTTAATAGTGAGGGGTAAAATCTTAGACCAGCTGAGACAGCTAGAAAAAACAGACAGTATTTTAGGCAGCCAATCCCTTCCACTGGTCAACATGTCATAATTAGATGATAATGGGATTGCTAAGTATTCTTTAATGGCTTTTAAAATATCACAAGTCATTCCCTCCCAGCTAAGCAGTTTGTTTCCAGCAATTATGTAGGCTTTGTTTTCAAACGGTAACAAAATCCAACTGCAAGAGACTCTCTGAAAATGGTGGCACTGTGGCGAGGAGCACTTGTGGGTTTGCACATGCATATTGGTGTGAAGATTGAAACTACTTGGCTTTACACTCCTGGACCACAAAAACAAATGAACAAACAAAAAAACGTTCTGCTTCTCTTGAGGCTTTTCATATGGCTTAGTGCAATACTGGCTCTACATGAGCTTGTTCCTGTGGTGGTATCATCCCTTTAGCATAATAGCCACCGGAGCAAATTAGCCTATCAACGAAAGCACATCAGTATGCAAAAAGATGGTCTGCGTATGACTGCACTGCTTCTGATTCAGCACTGATTTGAGTCTCTCTATGCTCTGTGCAGTGCCTGTGGGATGGGGAGAGTGGCTCTGAGGACCAGCATTTTTTCAGGGCCCTGAAGGTTCCCACAGCAGATCACATTAAACTCACTTGAGAAGGAGCCTATTTCTCTTCTTGGGCTGGCATTATTACAAGAGGGGCACAAGAGAGAGCCTGAGGCACAAAGCTCAACTACATTATAAGTGGGTAGACCCTAAAAATCTCTACAGGTTCAAGCTGTCTCTTCATCAAGTCATGTACATGGTTACTTTTGGTCTTCCTACACAGTGCTGTATGGAGGAACAGATGAATGTATGGATAAGGCCACTAGAGGTGACTTGCTGCACACTGTCCAAAGAAGAATATTTTCTCTTGTGGACACTTGACTGTGAATATTACCGACTTCTTTTGACCCACCTAGAGAATAGTATATGAACCTTTTGTCTGGAGGACATGTTTATGACGGTGAAATCTCTTGGTTCAAGGTCTTGGTACAAAGTGTCCTATACCTGACTCAGCACCTGAACTTCAGAAAGGTACACTGGAAAATTCTTCCATTTTCATTGGAAAAATTATTCACGTGAATAACAGTTGTATGCATGCTCAAACACAGGAGGCTTCTTAAATGTGTCACTGAGGAAGGAATCGCTAAATTCTTTTAAATAATAGTTGAAAGTTTGATTCATATTGTTTTTTTTGTTGTTAATCTGGGGTTTTGTTTGTTTGTTTTCATAATATGGGAACATTATGTCCAATTTGGAAGGGACTAAGTCACACCTGAAAGACCATAAGAACTCTAACACCAAAGATCCTGAGTTTTGTCTGTAACTCAGGGAAGAAAATAAAAATTTTCTAGGGAAAAAGCTGATTGTGTATATGTGGAATTTTTGTAACTGTTGTTTTAAAGAACAAAATCCTCCTAAGACTTACTTCCTTTGGTATCTGCTAGCCTGTCAGTGCTATTGCCCTACAAAAAGAGACTGCAAGGCAACCAGAAAGAAAAAGGAGGAAAAGAAAGTGGAGATGATCTAGTGTCATGCATTATTTCTTCAGTAGATAAAACTACAGAGGATTATGGCAGCCAAAATGGTAGCTCTTGATGGCCAGTAGTTTTTGAATACGGTGCTCACTATGCCTGAGTTAGCAAGTAATTTCCCAGTTTATAAGTTCAGCTCTTTAGTGTTCAGTGGCTTATGGAAATTTATGTGACATGTTCACAAAGGAAATAAAAATACTTCAATTGGCTTAATGTATCTAACATAAAGTTTATAGCAATTCTTTTAGTAAGTAAAAGTATGAGTTTATTGGCCAATATTGAAGAAAGAAACTGAGTTTGATTGCTAAATCATCATGCATCATTCAGTCTGGTTACTTAGAAGGTGTCCTGGTAAGTGCCACTTTTAAACACCCTAGAGTATTTGTGGTGTGTTGTGCCAGTGTTTTAACTGACACTTTAGTCAACTACTTAATTACACCTATATCACCAGCATGTCTCAGGCTTTGAAAAAAGGTTTCCTAATGAAAGTTGGATGGAAACCAGTCCACCTATAGAAAACTTTGTTTCCAAAATAGTAGCATGCCTCATTAAAAAACCATTCTGGTCAGCTGTGTTTGTGCTTTTGTGTCGTTATTTGTAGTTTCAGAACAAGACAAGTGCACGTGAGCTATCAAGTCTTATTCTATCCATGGGATGTGAGTTACCACATCTGACCAAGACTTTTCAGCACCAGCCTTCATCCAGCTATTGACTGTGTCACACTTTCAGAGGTGAGGAACACCATGAATGAGAAGCACAGGGTTGAGGATGTACATTAATTTCAGTTTAGTTCAAACTGATGACATCCCCAGAAAAAAAAAAACAAACCACCAAAAAACTGAAAGCAGACTGTAGGATCAACACATTTCAAGAAACAAACAAAAGCAGTGCAGTGTAATGCATTTCTATCCATAGGGAGAGTAGTGTTTTTAAAGGACAAAGACACTAGTGGAATTTCTATTCCTTCATTCACTTTCTCTGGGTAAGCTCAAAACTAAGAGTTTTTTACCATTCTCTTGAAGAAGGAAGGTCTTGTGGGAGACGCTTGTTAAAAACTTGGCAGTGTATCATTGAAATGCACCTTTCCAAACAAAGCCACAAACCTTATGATTGCTCCATGGTGTTTAATGTGTAACAAGGAGTTCTGCTGCTATTGTAAAAATACCAGCTGACTTTTAACAGGACCATTAATTGATACTGTATCTTATTAGAACTCTTGTTTAAATGGCAGTAACATGTTAAACATTCTTGAATGTATTACTAAAGAAGGGCAATTAGACATGCTTGTTTCAGGAGTCTTTATAAATTAATAAATCTTGAGTTAATTACAGTGCCAGGCACTGAGATTTATCTCTCAGAGGCTGCAATCACTACATTTCAAAAAGGACTCATCACAGTTAAGTACGTGTGTGCAACAATGGTTAACTGGCATAGTAAATCTGGAGGGAATGATTGTGAGGGATGACAACTCTATAGTTTATTCTCTTCATTATCTGTGATTAATTTTCTCAAAGTTTAGATGAGACCAAATTAACACTGCAATCTGAATATCTCCAGAGGTGTGGGGTGAGGTTTGGCCAACTGTTTTTTTTCACATCCTTTGGTACCATTCATTACCAGTGGATGTTGACCGAAACTAAGTCACATGAAATGATAGGTGATACTATACATAAACCAAAGCCACTTCCCACCTATCACTTTCATCTCACTCTGTCTCTGTGGCAGAAGAACAAAGAGATTAGACTCGTGGCTGAATATAGACCTAAACGGTGACTGCTTTCTTATTGGAACCACTTGTTCTAGAACTGTGTCAGTCAATGCAGGTGGTGTTTGCTTTAATCTTGGTACATACATGGTGACTCACCTTTCATTTAGCACTGTTTTAGTAAATACATGCATTTTTACACATAAGGACTTTGATACAATACATTCTTGCTAACATTCTGCAGATCTTTGTGCTGCAGTTTTTATGCCTGTCTGCCTGAACATCTGGCCTGCCGTAACTGGTGACAATGTTCTAGTTGAGTTTTAAAGGTGCTTATTGATTTAATCTATACATTTATGGGTATCCCATATCCACTAGTAAGGCTTAGTAGCCTTTCTACTTTTACAACAGTTTCACTCTCTTTGAAATGTTGAGTAAGTATCTTGAACTTTGCCTGTACTGGCCGAGACCCAATGGGACTATTCTCCACAATATAGGGTAAATAATATGTGGATTATTTACTTCTCTATTTATGTGTTTAATAACACCCCACTCTCCATCCTATCCCCATGAAATTCTCCAGAACCCATTGCTTTTCAGAACTTGTTTTTTTAAATGGAATTTATATAAAACTTGATGGAACTGCAGAGAGGAGAGAATACTGACTTCAGCTGTAGGACACAAGAAACCTGGACTACATACCACTATTCCCTAAACTCAAAAGCAAGAGAAGTAATGTTTTGAAAAGATGTGTGTGGTTAGTAACACAACAGTTTCAACAGTATACTTCTGACATGATGCAAACTGGAAATGACCCCATGCTGAGTAGAACTCAGAGTGTCAAATTCAGTTTAAGAACACCATTCTGTCATGGTCATGCAGTTTAAATCATACATGTTGCACCATATTTTCATACTAAGGATCTTTTTTTGACTAATGGAGCATGGGTTTGAAGCTGGTGAACAGTACAAGGGGCAGAACATAAACAGGAACCTTTCTTCTAAGGCTGTGTGAAGAAGAGGTTTTATTAACCTCATGTAACTCAGGATTCAGTGAAAGCAGATAAGCTGTATTCCTTGGGAAGGAGCATGACAAAAGTTGACCCACAAGCAATCACATGGAGATCACATTTTAGTAATTTAGTAATTTTAGTAATTTAGTAATTTAGAATTTAGTAATTCTGCTCTTTACTAGGCAACTGGTACATAAATACAAAATCTCAAGTGAGTCTTTACTTCAATCATTTACTAGAAAGATAAGACTCTTAAATGAACTCTTATAATAGAAACCCATATGAAAGACAATCAAAACAAAGGTTGAAAAGCGTTTCAATTTTTCATAGCAATCTTTTCCATCAGTTCCTTTTAACCTGATAGTTATTTGTGTTTGCATTCGATAAAGCCTGTGGATACACACTGCATTTTGCTTCTGGTAAGCTATTGCTTTGTCTGCAAACTGGAGATTCCCTTTTACGGGATTCCGGCAGTAACTGACAGTCAAGTCACATCTGTTGGTCTGCGTTAACTATTACTAAAGAAGGGCCAATAGTTTTTGAAGCCAACAGAGAGATTTCTGCTCTCTCTCACTCTTTGAAAACAGTGACATTGCTTCAGTTTTACAGCAGTCTCCCTGAACTCAGGGATCTGTCCCAAGGAGGTTACCTTTGAGAGGGGAGGATGAAGAATGATGATTATGACTCTAAATTCTAATTGTTATAGCCTAGCCTAGCAGAATAACAACAGTGTGTATAGCAACAGGGTCATTTCTGTAATAAGAAAGTCAGTGCTATTTGTATAGTGTGGTTTTTTATGATTAGAGAAGCAAATCTAAGCAATTTGTAAGGAAGTTAATTACTTTACAAATGTGCTTAGATTTGCTCATCTGCAAAGCTGTACGCCAAAAGATGTTTACTCGAGTCTTGCTTGGATTAATGTTGAGAAGACAGGCGATCAGCACAATGTTGGTGCAGTGAGGAGCTGTGGGAGGGAGCCCTGGACTCTCCCTGAATGGGTGGCTGCAAGCGCACTGTGCAACCCTCACGCAGAGATGTTCGAGTTCAGTTTCAGTAGGTGCCTTGCATCTGTGAGCGACCACATCCCCTGTTCCCCTGACTTTCTAAAAGGTGGGATCAGGAAACCCTTGTCTCATTTTGGGACAGGATACATCACTGTATCCTTCACTGTGAAACATCACTAACCACATGGGGAGAAAAAAGAGGTCACAAGGGTTCATGCTTTAGCACTTCTCTTAAACCTTCACTTTCTTCACCTCACTTACTTCTTTGTACTAGCTGTGGCCTCAAAACTGATCTCAGAATTTCTCTTAGAAGGTAGCTTTTAAAGTGAGATGGTCAGTTTTCTGCCTGCTTGGGAGATATTCTAAGACAAGTGGCCGCTTCTTACACCTGAAGTTAAGGATCCAAAACAGTGCTTTTTATTTTAAAGGTAGTAAAGGGAAGAGGATATGATCAACAGAGACAGTGCTGTCCTAAGTACTTCCTGCTGTCCAGTACTCAAAATGATGCTGCCAAAATAAGAACAGCATGTCCATCCCAGTTCCCATCTCCCACTTGTTACAAGCTGCCATCCTCATAGTGATGTCACAGTCCTCTTCCCATGGCCCTGGCTGGATCCTACCATGCCTTGATCCTGTGTAAATTTTTTTGTGTTGAAATAATAATTTTGCACTGTTTATATACTATACATGCTGCTAAAAATATATCTACAATAATAATCTGCCCATGATGATCGTGGCATTTCTTTTTCTTGCTCCCAGGATGTCAAGACAAGATTAAAATTAAGAACTTCAGAAACAAGATTTATTCATTAAAGGGGCTCCATCCCTGTGGCACTGCTGAAAATTGGGAAAGGATGGTGATGATAGATTTGCATAAGGAAGAGAACCACATAACCAGGAGGAGGACTTGTTGCTGTCTGCAGTGAGACCTGCATGGCCACAGATCTGCAATGGACTTATCCTACATGTGTATGGCGTATGCTGCCCACATTTCACATCTGGGATTTGGGATGAAATCTCTCCAAGCCCCCTGATCCCCCATATCCTCTCACCCTGATTGCTAAAGCAAGGACACGTAAGCGTGAGGGCCATGCTGATTTCAGTGGCAGGCTTGCTTCTGTTGGTGTGTGTTGCTCTGTCGTGCAGCTCCATGATGTTGAATTCAGATCCTGGGAAAAGCAGGGCTGTCACGCTGCTGGGCACAGAGTCCCCTTACCTGGCTCTGAAGGGCAGTGCCAAACAGTCATCACAGCTTCCTTTCCTGCATGTGACACATGGCATATACCACGCCAGATGGAGCTTAAAGGAGATTTTCTTTATAAAGCCTCAGTAAATCTGCCCTCTAAGAGCTGTGTGCATCCAGCTTGGAGTCTACAACAGAGAATGTGCTGCGGTCAGAGTTCCCTCAGGTACTGCAGATGTGCCACATCTGGCTGAAACATGAAACACTCACATATGTGTACGACTGGTTGTAAGTGTCTTCTGCAGGTATTTACTTAAGTGCACCAGACTTGCTGTGGACAGGACTGACAAGCTTTCTGCCACAATGAAGGAAAGCGAAACAAGTCTACTTGCTGTGTTTGTAGCAATGTAGCAGAGACATTTATTTTACCTAAGAGAGATCCTGTAGGAGTACTATGGATTAACCCACTTTTAAAAATTGCGCTCTTTCATGCAGTTTTGGAAGCATCAGTTTTGCTGGTCATGGTGTCCAGATTCCTAGAAAGATGAGTGATAGCCCTCATAGCTGCATCCTCTTAGGACAACTGGGTGGCAGCTACGGAAGTTGTTCCCATTAAATGATGAAGCTGAGTGTTACAGCATGCTGTGATAGACTGCAGTGTACCTGTTGAATGAAAACCAAATTGAAACCTGGTGGAAGCTGGTGTCTCCCATTCCTTAGGGGCCTAGTACCTACTTCCACAGGGTCACACTGGTCCTGCCCGGAAATAACTTTTGAATCCCACAGTGATCACATATAATTGCAAAAAATGAATTTGTGGATGTCCCTAAACCCACAATGAACAATGGCAAAACAGATTTTTGATGTAACAGAAGTTAAGCTGTCTCTTGTCATCTCTCTGTCTGTGAAAAGTTTCTTGCTCCATATTCTGTGAGAGAGCCATTTGAGGTCTCCTCTTGAAACCAGACTGAAATGTAATCTCTACCTTAGATAGCCATCAGCAGAAAGGTCTCCAGACAAATTAAAGAGGTTAGAAAAGGAGAACATTCAACTTAAAATCAAATTCACCATACACTTTTAGTCCAACCAACAAGCTGGTCAGTTTGAAACAGTAGCCAGGAGCAGGAGAATCTAGATTTATTTCAAAACATCTGGAGTTATTTTCCCTTTTATTTAGATTAGGTATCAGAATTCACAGCCACTGAAATTCAGGCTCATGCTTGTAGTCCATGTAAACTGTTTTGTACCACATATGTAGAATGAAGACCAATCCCATGCATGCAATCAATTTCAGTCAATATCCTTTCTTGCAAAAGTTCTCAAACATGAAGCTGTTATCAACAGATTTAATTCTTATTTTATACCACCTAAATATTGCCCACTACTCCTTAGAGCTGAATTTCACCTCAGAACAGGGGACTGCCATCGTTAGAAGAACGTGAGCCAGGCAGCAAACAAAAAGATGTGGATGATTATCTATGATGCACGTGATAATAGTTACCTAGGTATTTAGATTGATACCAACTCATTGATACTTCAGCACAACTAATTCGATGCAATTAAATATATGAGGAAAAATGCAGTTACTGAATTCAAAAACTTTCTTTTCTTTTGAAAAATGCCCAGCTAAGCATTCAGAAACACAGTTGTTTGTTTAAAATTATGTGTCTGGCCTGGAGTGCTGAGAAGTATGAAGCAATGACATTTGCAGGACTATATGCTTTTCCTTCCCTGTATGGCCAAGCTGTAAGTGTAAGGCTTTAATCTGTGGGTCAAAATTAACCCGAAGTTTAGAACAAACCAAAGATTGACAATGATGAGACCTGTATTTTTAATATCTCATTATTTCAAGTTGCATAGATGTAGCGTTTTGATTCAAGGCCACTGCTGGTTTGTCTATTGAAAAGCAGTCAGGCTTTGAGTATAAACGTCTTTTTACAAGGTATTGTAATAATGTTATCAATATTAATACTGACAATTTATAACTAGTTTCACAAGTTTCAAACCTTTAAGAGTTATTTACCTTCTGGATTCTGCTGTTAAAAACCTCTGCAAATTGCTACAGATCTTTCAAAACCCCTAGCCTCTTATTGGTGATTTTACATTGGCAGCAGTCAAATTCTCTGTGCTATAAGCCTTCTGGGCATTACAACTTAATGGCTGAAACTGAGTAGCAGTAAAAGAATGATTAATGGAAAAGTCTCATGTCTCCCTGTCGAGGCTGACTCAAGCTGCTCATATAGCAGCAGTTACAATATTTCTCAGCCTTGCAATCTCCAGACAATGAAAAATGGCATCTTACATATTTCTGAGATAGATAGTTTCCTTAATATTGACTATATTATATGAAAAATTGTGCTTTAAATAAGGATAAATATTGACATATTTTATTATGGGAAATAAACTACATCTGAGTCCACATGCCACAACGATCTTCTTTAGTGAATTATTGTTTAATCATTATTTAAATTTTGGGTTTATTTACTAGAAAAAAAAAAGCACTTCAAAAGCAGATAATTTAAGAAGCCCAAGCAGCACAAAAGTAACAAACCCAAACATTTAAGAAGCACAGAAAGTTGAATGGCACAACTGGGAAAAGTACTGCAAAGGGGTTTTAATGAGAAGGAATCGTGACATGTTGGAACCTCTCAAAACATGTGCCATTAGCTTTGGGTTTAAAATGTTTCTTGCAGGCAGTTTCAGAAATGATGCGGATGAGGTTCCCAGGAAACCACACCAGGCTTTGAATCTCGTCAAACCCAGGAAAGTTTTAAAGGGTCATATCTGGGTGAGCATCATGTAGTTGTCTCAATAAGTATCACTGCCCTGATGACTGCTCTGCCACAAGCTTGATGGCCTCTGCACTCCCACACCCTGCTTAAGACAGAAAAATAGTTTCTGGCATGGTGTATAGTGCTGTCCAGTGGTCCTGGATCCAAACATAAGATTACAGAATAAGGGGCCTTCAAACTCGAGATACACTGTATTATATTGATGATACAAGCTAGACCCTTGCTATTATTGCTCACTGGATTGCTCTTCTTTCCCAGAAAAAGTGTTCTCCTTTCCTTTCCTTTCCTTTCCTTTCCTTTCCTTTCCTTTCCTTTCCTTTCCTTTCCTTTCCTTTCCTTTCCTTTCCTTTCCTTTCCTTTCCTTTCCTTTCCTTTCCTTTCCTTTCCTTTCCTTTCCTTTCCTTTCCTTTCCTTTCCTTTCCTTTCCTTTCCTTTCCTTTCCTTTCCTTTCCTTTCCTTTCCTTTCCTTTCCTTTCTTCTCTAGCATTGGAATTGGACAGGAAATGTTTTTTTTCCACCACAACATATGCTTCATGGTTTTGAGAACAAAGCTTTTTTTAATATATAAATGGCCCTCAATCCCTTGGTGTACTGTGTGCAAAAAGTGGGCAATAGGTACTGTGCCTATGTCCTGTGGGTTAAGGCACTCCAGATATGGAAATTCAGTGCTCATGTGATTACTGGGCAGATGACAGGTCTGAACTGGATTTTTCTATGTTCCCAATTTTTCTGAAACTACTGTCAGTCTCCCACTCTTTGGGCAGAAATAGGACCCTTGTACAGATCTTTGCCGATAGAGCTTTCCCTGGAACTAGCATGTCTCTGTAGAAGGATACTGTTTCCCAGAAAGGTCCTTCATTTGGACAGCATCCTTTCTCTCCTTGATCTACAAAAAAAGTTTGTTTAAAGAATGTTGAGCTCCTCGGAGAACATGATTGCTCATTCCTAGCTAGCAGCATCCTTGCTCTTGGCAGAGATGACTGTCAAAAGAAAGAAATGGCAGCTGCAGAGCAAAAGGTGAGCTTCGATGCGAGGAGAACCTAACTCTGAAGGTTTTGGATAACAACACAGAGACCTGGAGCTTCAGTCTCTTTAACAATGAGGGGACCACAGAATTTTGGGTTTAGGACATGTCAAGATCTACAGCATTTCCTCATCAAATTGCAACAGAAACCTGGACAAAGAAATGGACTCTGGTGGGGTTCAGGTGAATATCCAGATGGCAGTATCAAGTCTTGTAATTGCTACAGGCTCCAGTAAAATTAATTTGTAAGCCACTAGCTTTATAAAGGCCACATGTCTAAAATTGCCTTTTTTTTCCCCCTTTGTGCCAAGACACATTCTTTCAAGAAGAAAGTATAGCTAAGCAAAGGGCACCTGTCTAAAATTACTAAGGCTCAAGTAAAAGATTTGCAGATCAACTTTGCTGCCCTTTTCCCCTTGCGGTAAAACTATATGCTTTGCCTACTGAGAACAAGAGAACATGCCCTTGTGTTGATTTGTGAACTTTAAAAAATGCTGAAAAAATATCTGGGAGGAACTAGAATGCAGAACTGTCCTTCAGCTATGAAGACTTTACTTTTCCTGGTTCCTTAAAAAGAAAATGAGGGCACCATAAACATACCTGTCTTAATTTATTCTTGTGATCCTCTGTTTTTCCACAGAATAATTATTGCATGGTTTTATTTACACCATTTATTGATTTACACTCTAGGCAAACCCAATATATTTGTGAAAGGAAAAGAAAGAAAGAAAGAAAGAATTCACACTTGATTTTTTTTATTTCGGTTGTATTTAGACCTAGTCAGAAAGTAGAATTTACAATCTACATGGAATTATGGAATATCTGTATTTCACTTTGGTCTATACTCATTATAAGAAAACTAAATATCACTAATAGAATAAGATGGTGTAGAATAATTTGATTTAGAAATACCTAAACATTTATTTTGACATTGGAGTTGAATACAACTTTCTGCTGTGCAATAGCCATCTGCCCACCTCCTCGCTATGTGTGTCATCTCTTATGTGACTTTAAACTGAAAAAAATGTTAGCTGTATGACACCATTTTCCTCTGAAAATAATAATATTATTAAAACAGCTTTTATCAAAATAGTTAATTGCTCATTGAGCATCTAATTACAACTTAGAGATAGTAAAAGTGATATTTTTCAAGCTGCTTTCCTGCAATGGGTGTAAGAAATGCAGGAAAGACTCTGCTCAGATGGGCATGACTCATGTTCACTCGCATCTCAGACCTTTACCAGTCTGACATACACCTCTGCAAGCTCTGCAATGATGTCTCATGCGGCAGACCTCAACTGATTTAAATCACAGCTCACAGTGCGGTCACCGTAATTGCTGCAGCGTTAAACTGCCAAAGGACAAGAACATCTATGCAAGGCCAGTGAAGGTATTTTGTGTTCTGTATTGGTGCAACATCTTTTTAAATCTATTAGGAGCGGATCATAAAAACAAACAAAAGAGTTTGATAACTCAGCATGATAAAACCAATGACAAAACACCATTTCCCGCTATTGATAAAACTAGTTATAAAAGTAAGCAAATGTTTTGGGCTTTTGCAGTGGATCAGTTGTGATTTGAGTGTGCCCCTTGTTAGTCCTTACCTAGTGCATTAACTGCTAAATCCTTTGTAATGGAAGAGATCATCTGGTAATAATGGAAACGTTTTTACTACAGTCTATTTTGTGATAGCAAAGATTATTTTGACGCTGTTTTGTTCCCATGATAATGCCAGCAAAAATTGCTGTGCATTACTGTACATTACAAATCACTTTTCTAAGAAAAATATCTTTACATTTGGAAATATTAGGAAAAAAATGTAAGAAGCTAGATGCATTAGTTGTTCTTAGCATATGTTAATCATTGCCACTCTGTGCTGTGCATGACAATTAAATGTACAAAGCTGAGGACCGAGGGTCAGTGTTGTTAGTGTGCAACATTGCTCCATAGTTTAGAGATTATCCAATCTGCTGATATCCTTCAGACCTGTGATAATAACTCTTTAGCTATTGTAATCAGCTGAATTATAGCAATTTTGTCCTTTGTAAGGTTTCTGTTCCAATACAAATTGTTAAATTCCCTTGGGCTGGAGATGGCTGTGGATCAGTCTTTCTCTTGCTGTCTCTATCTTCCTAAGAAAAGTTATCTCAAAATAATTAATCTCAAAATCATCTGCAAAATGGTGCAGTTTTATGCACACCAATTCCTTCTCCAAACCAACCCTTCCATGCAAATAAGGAAGCAGCTTGAAAATCCAGAAGCTGCTTTCCTTCTCCAAAGTAAAACCAAGTTTTTCTGTTTATCCCATTGTATGCATTCACCTGAAGGAAGAATTTAGGTCCAGTTAATTTAAAATTAATCTCATTTTTTATAAGACCAAAAGGCTCCTGTGGGCCATTTTGTAGAAGTATATGTACATGTTGCTCTTGCAAAGCGTGTGTATATCAGGAATGCTGTATATACTTTGATCTGCTTGGTTTGGATGCATGCGAGTCAAGCACATGTACTTGAGAAACCTCCAGATTTTGCATAAATACAGATTCTCCCAGAAACTCAGCACCCACATCAGATACGTAAAAGTGGTATTAGGGCGGTACTATTACTTGGGTTTAAAACACAACAAACTAAAACTGCTTTGCATGTTGTTTTCTTATTCCTTCCTGCTCCCTTCAGCTCTGTGCAAAGTAACCAAAAGAGCGAAACCAGGCTACAGCCACTGACATGAGAGATGGCTCAAAGTGTGACAATCAGTGGAGCTGGGAAGCATTTCTCTCTCATGAAGTAATGTGTGCTGATAATCCTAGATACCCTTCAGCAGGAGGAACAGCTTTTTATAGGGCTCAACTTTCTGCTTTGAATGAGATTTGCAGAGTGGGTTACTGTGAACCAGGGGAGACATTTTCAAAGGCACCTCAGGCTCCAAGGAGCTCAAACCTTGAGAGACTTGGTGGTTCCTGGACCCTTGAGCTGCTTCTGAAATGTTCTCATTTGGGGAAAAAAAAAAAAAAAAAAAAAAAATCCTAAAAACATAAGAAACAAATGCAAGCACTCATATGGGACAAGTGATAGGTTTATGTGGGGACAAGAGGTGCAACAACAGGAAATAGGTCAGTGTTTTAAAGCACAGATTGAAAACGTCACCGTTGTTATTATTCCTGACCTTTTGAACGGGAGATTGCAGGTAATCAAATAATACTGTTGAAATAACATATAAAGGTTCTCTCCATGTACAGTGGCAATCCTTGCAATGCTGGCAGCAGCAGACGGTGCCGAAACCCTGATTTCTAGGGAGTCCTGTCTCTCCTTACTGTGCTCTGCAAAAGATGTTGCAGGTCCCTGTGCAGTTTGCATCACATCTCCACGCACTCGGGTTTCAGTCTGTTTTCACTGTGTTAGCTCAGCTTTACAGATCTGAGCATGAACGCCTGGTGTGGTTATGACTCTGACCTGGCACACTCACCCGCTGGCTTTGGGCACTGAGCGCATTGCACCCAGAAGGACTCAGTAGCTGATCCAGCAGTTCCCTGCTGTTTATAGGAACTGCTCGTGATCCCACAGTAAATTGCCAGAAAGCTGCTTTCATGACAGACCACATTCTTTTCCCCCTCATCGCTCCCCTCTCCACACGGCGTAGCTGGATTTCCAATTATGGTCGAACACTGATGTGTCTTTTATACCCCTTTTATTTTTGTTTCTAACCTCAGAAGCCGTTGCCAACCTGCTCTTCCCTTAACTAACCATATTCTTCCCTCATCAACATGAACAAGTGCGGCACCATTGAGCTCTGTGTAAATAGCCACAGTGACATCTGAAACAACAGAAATGTTAGTATTCACTTGATGGGGGTTTTTAACAACATGCTTGGAGATGTCAAGGGTTTGCTTTACATCTGCAGCAAATTCACAATGTGATCTGTTGATGGGTTGCAGATGGCATCCTGAGCCACTGCTTGCAACAGAAGTAACAACCCTGGTCACATTTTACCACATTAAACAATTTACTTGGGTGGTAATTACATAGCAATTAACTTTGCTGCTTCACAATTGCTATGTGAGCAGTCTGTCTTTTTCAGTTTTTTCTTCTCCATCAGCTTCAGTCTTTTATCTATGTCTGGGTACAAGTGTTCCTGCCAGAACAAGCTATTAGGAAATGAGGGCCAGCCATGATCTCTTTGGGAAATAATGCCTGCTCTCTGGGCAGGACTGAGAGATGAGCTACCAGGGTAGTATTTTAGCTACCATGGGATTACTGTTACCACTTAAAAGGACAGGCTCAGTCTTGATCAAAACGGTTGGTGTCTAGTCAAAATCTGTTGCCCAGGCTCCTTCTGCAGTGACTGCATAGAGTGGTACCTCAACAGGATGATTCACTCCAGCAGTCTGGTGGTGAGGTGAGCTTCTTGCGCTAAACGTAGAGGTGACTTGAATAACATCCTACTTTTAGATAACTATGTTAAGTGAAAGTAGCCCTGTTCTGCATTTACAGTCCTAAAAAGTCTAAAGAGTATATAGGGTGTAGAGAAACACTTTACAATGAGAAAGAGCTTGACCTACCTGTCTTAAAAAGAAGATTTGCTTACAGGTGATAAGACAAAGTGGCTCTCTGCTATTATTAGGCTTTATAACTCAGAAATTTACAGTGGAAACATTTGTGTGGACCTGAGGGTGGTATCAATCACTGGGGCACTCTGTGGTAGATTACTGAACACTTGACATGAAGACTGGGCATCTTTCCAGAAGAAGTGTTGTAACACATACAAATGATGTTCTCCATATTAATGTGTGGACAGTACTGTGTGGACATTTTTACATTGGGTGACCACTATAATCTTTCTAGAGCAAAGTCTATGAAAAATTTCTTACATATATGTTTCTTATCCACAAGTTTTTCTTTTTTTTTTCCCCACAGCTTGATGTCCTGACAATAAAAATACATACAGAACTCTCTGGACACAGGCTATCCAATGCTAATCCAACCATAGGATCTGGTCCTTAGGTTGTAAATCTTTAGGGAATATGACACATCTTTGTTATGTTAACATATTTTCATCAATAAATTATTAATAACCATCTTGAAAGAAGAAAGGTGATCATGGAGGAAGGCATTGCATGAGGACAGAAGTGATCCAACTTCCATTCTGCCAGGGGTTTCTTTTGTGATTTGGATTGAGTCACTCAGGTTCAGCACGTGAGATGTTTTTAAGATTTCTTTTGAAATCACTAGGAGGCTGATTCATACCTGAGCTTCAGGCTATATAGGCTGCATACAGACTTTCTACTATAATAGTGTAAAACAACGTCATCGCTACTTGTTTGACATCTGCACTCAGCAATGAACTACTGTGGTTGGTTGTTATCCAGAGCTGCCAGACCTTTGCTCCCTAATCAGTCAAGAAAGAATTAGTCTCGGCTCGTAATTTGGCACCTTCAGTAGGAGGTCTGAATGTGATCTTTTTTTCTGAATTTTGACATTCCTCTTCCCTTTTTAGAGAGACTGTAATCACATTATATGTAGACAAATCTAGTTGCAGACACAGCTTTAAGTGCTACTTTAACATAACTAAAAGCCAAGTGCACAGGGTGGTCACACTTGATAAGTTTCTTTCAAAGGCTTTGCCATTTTGAGCAATGTGGGATACTGGAAATTGCGTACATTGTACAGAACGGACTGTAAATTGATAAATTTTGCATTATGGAGGAAAGGTGACATCTGCAGAAGACAGGAGTTTAAAGTCCATTAAAAGTCAGTAACACTGTTGTTTTATAATCTCCTAATGTAGCTTTTACTATCCCTGCCCATCTGTTCTGACAGAACTTCTCTATGTTCCGAACAAAACCATGAATAAGATATTTTTCTAGTGCCATAAACTTCATATAATCTAAGCTCTGATTACAGTAGGGTTGTGTTTATTTTACCTGTGTTTAGATAATTACAGTGCCAAAACCGCTGTAAAGCAAATGGTGTGCTGACTGCTTAGAAAACTAGACAACTTCAATTTTTCTCCCCTTCTAGTATTTAACAACTGCCATTTCGCTCTGTGGCATCTGGAACAGAGCAGTCCAGAAAAAGCTCTTAATGTTATTTTGATGACAAGTTTCCATCCCTGACTATCCTGCTTACTATACCAGCTGCTGGCAGCACTAAAATGCAACTGCACTAACAGTTTTCGGAGATGCTATTGTTGTTATTATTATTATTATTATCATCATCATTGTGTGACACACACAGCAAAAAGGTTTTGTAATAGACATGTTAATCTGCAACTGGAACTTCCTTTGTGACTTATTTCTTCTACAATTACAAGAAGCTTCTCAGATTTATGTCAAATACAGGTCTGGAAAGAGGCTAATATGGCTGAGATTACTACTAAGCTACTTGAGCCATCACTGTTGGTGGAGATCAGAGTTTTTCCTTGTTTATATAGAGGACTGGCCAGGATTTTTTTCTGGTGAGAATAACTGTCTTACAGAAAATCCAGTTCTGGCAAAAGGGACCTTGCTACATTTTAGTTACCTATTGGGCCAACTAAATAGAAAATCTTCCTGTGTGGAGTTGAACTGAAATTTTTAATGCTGGATCATTTTGAGATTAATCTGTTTGCCTAAATTGTGGCAACATTTAATAGATGTTATCTGATAAGTACTTTTTGAAACTTTCCTTTTCTTTACAGACCAGTACTTCCTCTCAGGATAGCATAGACAACTTAATGTACAATAGATTAAGATTTGTGTTGTCTTAAAGTAGCCTGAACTTGTACCGGCTGAATATCTAACCAGGCAACATCACTCCAGCCTTATACAGTCAAAACCAAGAAATTACCTAATCTTCTAGATACTGACGGGATCTTCATTAATAAAGTGTAAGGTCATATTACTATCTTCCTTCTCAACATGCAGGAGAGGCAACAGAACGCTAGTATTTCTGTTTCACGTAAGTGACTTGAAGGCCAGTTCACAGATTCTGTGTACAGGAGTGTGAACTGCAATAGACAGCAACCTACCCTGCGTGCTCAGCTAGCTGCTGAGCTGATTGTACCAACAGTAAGAAGTAACTTAACCTTAGAACCTCTCTGCCAAATGGCTGCCAGAAGAGAAATGTGAAGGATTTTACATCTAGACCATGTTAGCTCTTCATGGAAAGGGGAGCTTCAAATGTCAGCTTCATTCAGATCAGGGCTTGAGAATTAGGTCTTCCTTCACCAAAGTGAGTGAAAAAACCAGTCTGTATTCTGGAAGAGTTCCACTTTATCTGGAATTACTTTTCCCCCCAGCAACATCTGGTCCCCACTAATTCAATGAAGGACCACAACAGTTTGGATGCCTTTCTTTTACTCCCTGTCACCTCCTGAATGCTTTCTTACATTATACGGGGTTGTACAGTCTCATGAAAAGAAAATAATAGTCTGGTGACTCAAGAAATCTCCCAGAGTTGAGTCATGACATCATGTCCCTGCTGTGGTCTGGAAGAGTGAAAAGCTGTATTTCTCCTGATGCAGAGATTGGCTGTAATGACTGGGTCATGGAGGACAGAAGTGCTGCCAGCCCTGCTGTCGGACTGCTCACCACCTTTCGCCTCAGAGATGTGGGGGCAGAAGGCTCTACAACTTGTGAATGCAGATGAGGTTTTGCAGACCACCAGGTCACTTTGCACAACATTAGAAAATGAAATGTGGCTAATGGAGGGACTTCCCTGAAAAAAACCAAGGTGTTTTCAGGGTAGGCAGAAACCCAGTCGCAGTTTTGAGGTTTCTGTGATATTAAGATGTTGGACTTGTTCATCTAATGGCCTGAGGTCAACCTGAAAAGTTTAACCAATCTGCTATAGGAACAAGTTGTTTTTTCATGTTGCTGGTTAACACCTTAAATGAAAAGGACTGTAACACTACACTTGCCTATGGCCTTTCTGGAAACACTCCAGAATGTGACTTTGTCCCATGACTGTACACAAAGAAACTTCCTCTTCTACTGTGGTCTAGCCATCTTATGTGGCTGAGATTTATAGACTGAGCTAAAATAAAGGTGTGACTGCTAAGGTGTCAGTTTGGAGAGGGGTCACAGAGCCATCCATAATGCAGAGCAACCAGAGCTGCTTCCTGCAGAGATGATACCAATGCTACACCGAATGTGGGCATGGGGAGCAGAAAAGAACATCTGAGAATTTGGCTCTTCTTCTCTTTATTCCTGATTGCTGAAGGTGGAAAATCTTTAATTCACCCTGAAATAGCTTCAAAGCAGGTAAGAGAAACAATATGTCACCAAACCTATAATGAAACTTCGCTTTCTCATAGATGTTCTTCTCCTCTACCTGAGAAACCCCAGTTTAGAAAACCTGCAAGATTACTCTTCAGGAGGTAGAAGAAGAGAGTGAAGAAAATAATGGGAGCCACAGGAGGGGACAGATATGCAAGAAAAAGCTTCATTATTCAGTTTTCATTCTGCAGTCACCCAGTTTAGCTGTCCCCTAAAATCATAACATCATAAATCATAGGACAATTCAGAATGGAAGGGACCTCAAGAGGTCATCTGGTCTCATCATATATGTCTTATACCTCATTCAAACATTCCCCTGACCTAAGTGTGGTAATCTGTGTAAAAACTTCCTTGTTGTCACGTTGTAAGTGCATTTCAGTGATTTGCATGTCTCCAATCTGAGACATAATCCTGAAGATTTTTCTGCTCTGATGAAGCAAATACAGCCCCAGTATTCATAAAAAGTTAGACATTAAAATAGTGTTGAGTAAGCTTTTAACTGTAAACAATGTGGTCACAGGTTTTTATGTGAGAAGAGAGGGGAAGGGCAATAAGGAGTCACTTCCGTGTTATGCATGCTCCCTATTGTATACACGGTCAGAGGAAGAAAGTCACACATGGATGACTGCTTAGTGGCTTCAGTTCAGAAACATAACCCTCCCCCATGTGAACTGTAAACACTTGACAAATCCTGTTGGCCTTAATCTGAATTATTTTAGTGATGCTTTCTATTATGTCAATATGATTTATGACTATATTTCTAAGAAATCTGCATATATGTAAGAGGATACATCTCACAGATGGTGTAACCATACCATTCTAACAGTCTGATAGAGGGCATTACATGTCTATGTATGTGCCCCTATGTTTTGTGAGTGCAAAAATTACAAAAAATAGTAATAATAATATGTAATGAAAATATAACTACTAATACTCACTGTTAATGAAAATAAAAGGGAAAAAAAGCCCCAAATGATACAACTGCTCACCACATGCTGACTGATGTTCAGCCACTCCCTGAGCAGCAAGAGCTAGAGAGAGAGCAAGCCAGAGCCTGAGAGACCTGAGAACTTCCAGAGCCAGATCCCTAGTAACCTCCCCTCAACTTATATACTGATCATGATGCCTTATGGTATGAAATACCGCTTTGGTCAGTTTGGGTCAGCTGTCCTGTTTGTGTCCTCTCCTGGCCTCTTGTAGAGAAGAAGCTGAGAACACAAGTGCACTGTGAGAAATTGAAAATGCCCTTGACTTGATATAAACATTGCTTGGCAACAACTAAAAATATCAGTGTGTTATCAACATTCTTCTCAGCACAAATCCAAAGCATAGCCTCATACTAGCTACTGTGAAGAGAATTAACTCTATCCCAACCGAAAACAGCACACAGGGTAAAAATAAAGGTCTGTCTTGCTCAACATCCTTCTCCTGGCCATCTTGTGCTCAGTGTAGTACAAGCAAGATACTCTTGGGACCATACAAGAGGTTCAGGAGAAACTCCTTATAAGAAAGGAATAATTCACTGGATCAGTCTTTTATGTGATGCTTGGTGAAGGATTCAGTATAGGTCATTTTGTGGCAAGGCATGGATGGAAATAAAGGGAGGTGCCCTGTAGTTCTGTTCTCCTTAACTCTGTTGCTTAGGTTTCAAGCAAGCTCCCTGGCTGAAAAAAACAGAACCAAACACAGGAACAACAAAGACAGTATCCCAGATAGGGATATGTCTGTATAGTATATCTGCTCAGCTACTCCATTTCTTCATCACATTCCTTCTCAAAACTCTTCTTGCTAGTTTCCATTACCACAGTTTCTCTGTCATTGTGCTTCTGAGTCTTGACTTACTTTGCCCTCTGCCCCCTGGGGTAAAGGGCTGTTATTTTATTCTGTTCATACAGTGCCTCTGATTAAGGGATGCTTAGACAAAGTGTCCCCTAAGACCCTTTATTCTTTCCTTGTCTCTGCCTGACAACTCAACTGCTTTGAGAAGCTTTGAGAGGTGAAAGTAGCCTCCTGGATCTCCTGAAGCTTCCTGGACATGGTGTCTTCCAGCCTGAATTACTCTCAGATTTTGTGGATTTGTCAGGGCTGGATTAAACTAGGGGAGAGAAGCAATTAGCTGTATCTTGTTCTAGTTTCTGCACCTCAGGAACAATCACTCCAGCTTGTGATGAAGCACAATCTCATCACATCATGCCAGAGTCTAACATGTGGTTGCTTACATTTGCTCAAATTAACATAGGGTTGGGTTCAGTTGGCCAGATGCTGACACCAGCTGTATTTAGTTCTCACAGCCTTGACAGGTGCAGTAATTCGATGAGGTTAACCACCAGTTAAAGGGATGCAGAAACCACTTCTCATGTTTCAAGCTATTGTATTTTGTGTGGTAGAAAATGTCTCTTCTATCTATATAGTTATTGATCATAT
Source organism: Rhynochetos jubatus (assembly GCA_027574665.1). Lineage (NCBI taxonomy): Eukaryota > Metazoa > Chordata > Aves > Eurypygiformes > Rhynochetidae > Rhynochetos > Rhynochetos jubatus. The sequence continues at coordinate 9,004,560 of CM050648.1, read as the reverse complement.
CATTAAAACATAACAGTGGCTGGAAACTGTGTGAAAGTATCAGCAGTTTTATTTCCCAGAGATATTGTCAAAAAATATCACCTTCCATGCCCTCTCCATCAGGTCTGTATTCAGGTGAACCCAATATTTCTAAATTTAAAGAGACAATGCATAACAACAGCTATACATTGATTTTTTTTTTTCTTTCTCTTTTTTTCAGGCACAAATTTAGCAAAGATGAAGGAATAGTCAAAATCACAGACTAATCAGAGTCAACTTGAAGCCCAGCTCAGGTATCTATTACTATTGCAACATTGGACAAAGTTTTGGATCAGGAATGAAGTGGAAAAACAACATAAACAGCTCCATTCCACCATATTAATAGCAGGAGGAAATCCTGAGGACAAACACTGTGTATTTCATCCCAATTGTCCCTATTGGATATTTCATATTTTAAGAGTAGCCATTGAGTCTTACACTTCATAATTGCTTTACATTACGATTGCAAAACATGTAAAATTCTCACTAGAGTAGATCAGAGCCTGATCCACAGACCACTATTTTTGGGAAAGCCTTTCTTATAGGCTCAAATCTTCCGGAAGTGGCATACCAAGATCACTGTAAAAACTCCCCATTTAGCTACCTGATCACGGGTGTTTCATTGACAGCATGACCTCCCTCAGCAGCGGTCACATCCTTTTTCTTACTCTTGCTAGGAGAGAGCTACCTTATCGCCTCTGGGTATAACATTTTGCACAGTAGTGCCTTATACTATTAATACTAATAAATTTCTGAAGTCTACTAATTACTAATTAACTCAGCATGGGAAGAGTCCTGGTGAAATGTATGTTGTGTGTCCCCATACAAGCCAGAGCTCTCACAGGGTTCACATAGTTTGCTCACCAAGACCAGTCCTATGAATCTTCATTAAACCAGAAATTATAGGCACTATCATAGCTCCAATTCTGGTTTTCCACATCCGTATCTGAGACTGTGCATAGCAAAGATACCACTTCATTTCCAAATAATTTACAAAGGGTGTATTTTTCCCCACTGAGAAGTTGCATTGTAACAGCAATCAGCAATTCAGAGCTTTCAATTAAACATCGTGCCATTTAAATGGCAGTAAAAATGAAATGGTATAGCAGAATGAGAAGGAATCTAAAACCAGGTGCAATTACACTCATTTTTATTTCAGACTCTTAAATTTTAATGCCTCTTACAGGCACATGAATAAATGAATTATGCAGGATTCACAACTGTTGGGAATTAATTCTTACTGTTCCAGAAACCTCTAGTTCAGCAGAGGTAGCAAAGGGAATAATAGGTTCTAAAGGTGCCAGCTGTTGGCTGTAGGTCTTCCAGTGATTCCAGGTACATGCCAGCAAGTTACAACACCTGCTATGTGGCTAGGGAATTGGGGGCGGGGGGGGGGGGGGGGGGGGGCGGGGGCGGGGGCACGGTATTGATCCCACCATATCCTTATGAAATCCCTTCCTACCAACATCAGTGGGAGATAGCTGACTTCTTACTTTGTCTCCATGGAGAACAGCGGTGCCTCTTAGTAGTAGGGACACTCATCCCCCGCCATTAAGTACTATTGACATTATAGGTTGATTTCTCTTGACAAACAAAGTCACATACTTGTGATTTTGCTAACTATCATTGTTAGCTCAGTTGCCTCTTGTGAAGATCCAAATACTGATTTGCAGTTAGAATCAAACCGCCTAAGTGTATATGTAATTTGGGGTCATTTTATTCAGGCTACTTGTAGGTTACACATTTCCTTCGATTCAAGTCCATTTATATCTAATGGGATTTACACTTGCTAACTGTAATTCTGGAGCTGAGGCTGCTGATGTGGTCAATGGAAGTCTGAATGTTCCTCTGAGGATTTTATTTATGAAGTCTGATAACATGAATACTCCTTTATCTCTCTGAGGCAAAGGACATATCTGAAATCACAGCTCCCAAAAGAAGCACTTATTTGTTTAAAACAGGTACCTAATTTCTCTTCTAATATCCTTGGAAGAACTGTAATAAGGCTTGACCTGTTATTGTATTGTTTTAAACATGAATCCAACCCTTTACAATTTTAGGGAACATCAGATGTTGATCTGAATCATACCAAGCCCTTTTCACCATGTTTTGAATTCCCTGTGTTCTCACTGGTCAATAGAAGTGGAAGAAGCTGAGAAGCCCACATGGGTTTGTCTGCATCTTGCAAAACTTATTACACCATTGCTCCCTACCAGTTTCTGCAAACAGCTGCAAATGCCCTGACTACCTTTCTCTGGAGAAAGGTAGTGAGGCAGGTTTGACAATGGAAAAACCTTTTTTCTGGATGTGTTTGCAGCATACACACGCACATCAGGTATTCAGGCATCTTGTCTCAGGTGTGAAATAGTAACATAAGGTCAGATGGCCACAGCACAAGTTTGCAGTGTGACTCTTGTACCAGACACTGGATTGCTGCTAGGTTGTCTCTTGCTCAGCAGCCATCACCTTCCAATACCATTGTGCGCTCCACATGCCTCCGAAGGTTGGCTCACATTGAGTGTCTGGCGCAGTGGACACAGAGCATGTGCAAGGCCATAGCGTGCCCCACTGAAGTTTGTCCTAGCTATGAAACTGCGTGAAGAGGGGACACAGAATCACATTTGTAAATGCAATGGATTCATGCAGCTGATGAATCATGCAGTATCTGGTCATCTTGATCTATGCTAAAAGGTTCACACAGAAACAAATAAGAGCAGAAACAGGAACTTTGCTGTTCAGCTTTACCTACATCCATTAAGTCATGAGCCTTTTGGTTTCACGATCTTGATTATGGGCTCTAGAAAATGCAGCAAAACCCCCTCCCCCTCCCTTTCCCTACCCATGTTTATATAGTGGGTAATGAGCTGTGGACCAATTGTGGTCACAATGCTGCATTTCTTCGTGTTACTGTGTTTTTTTAAAATCTTCATTATTATTCTTCAGGGCATTACACTGACATCACTGCCACTCCCATCACATCAGTGGAAACTGTCTAGATAAAAAAGCAATCCTGTCTGTCGTCTGTCTGCATGAAAGACAACAGTTGTAGGGAGGAATTACAATATGAGGCTATTAAAATTAAGACTATCAGATTCTAACTTTGCTAACAGCAGTGTAACTTCACTCCCTTTTTCCATGGGGCTTTGTAATTTATTCTCATCTGAGAATATCCTTGATTCTGGGGCTAAGAACACACATGGAGTTCACACAGTTTGTCTTTGAATTAAACTTGTTGCTGCATCTCAGATGAAGAACTGAGATAGTGTTAAGAGGAACAAAGAGTCCTCCCAATACTTCCCTCCCTTCCATCCCTTGTAGTGAGATCAAAGATCCCTGAAGTGTAACAATAGTTTATAGAACAGCGAAAGGCAAATCTTCATCCCCCTCCTGCTGAGGCCTTTCCCTGATTTCAGGCTGCTGTCTGCTTGCAGTCAGTGAGATCTGTTGAGTAGGGTGCTCCCAGAAGAGTCCCAAACTCTTTGATCCCCAACTACTATGGTTTGGTTTTTTTGATAGCCCTGTAGTCTGTGTTTGCATCTCCAGCCACAGCACAATGTGTAACCTTTAGCAGGAGGCTGGCTGATGCCTCAGAAGTTGTTTTCCCACTGATAAGTATTTGGTTAAGGTAAATATAAATAAGGAGGATTTTCTTGAGTGATAAAGGATTAGTTGCAGCCAGGGAGGCAGCTTCTCGTTGGTCATCCACTGGAACCTATCTTTTATTATTGCAATGGGATCTCCTGCAAGTAATTCTGCCCCCTCCGCAAGCTGATCTGCAGCACCCTTCTACTTTGTGTGCATTTTCAAAAAGGATAAAAACCAAACCCTACCTTGCTCCAGAAGACAAGCTACTCATCCGTGTCAGCTCACTGTCACTCTCATCTCAGAGTTAAGCTCCTTTAGCAAAGGCATAACAAATTCTAGAACAGACTTTCTCTTCCAGAGCCATCAGCTCCTCCCTGCCACCCATCTGCCCTGTCCAGGGAGAGCTCTGCCTGTTTCTGTACAGCCAAGTGATACATCCAACCTACCCCAAGTAAACTCTGGGAACCTGTCACTCAGCACCTCTGTCAGGGTAGGTCAAGAGAAACCCACTGCTCTTTGCTCTGTCATTCTGTGGGCAGGACTGTGTCCCCTTTGGTCAGAGACCAGGCTATGCCCTTGACTTCACTGGGAAAGTGCTCTGAATACAGACTGAAGACCTGCTTTGGAAAGGGACATGAGCATATGCCCAGCTCCAGGAACAGTTCACGTGTTTTCTGTCAACATGTTTCAAGTGTGAGACTCCAATAAAGGTATTTTTATAATTTCCAAGATACAGATTTTGAGAATCAATACCTATGAAAATCCTTTAGCTCAATTGTATTCTGGTGTTTTTCTCACAGGGAGAAAAGTGCTTTTTTCAGTCCTAAGAGTTTCACATACTTAGATTGTGCAGGAGCTAGTTAGGAAAGATTTCTTTTTATAGCTATGTCCTCACACAGCTGACCTGCTGTCAGAGCCATATTATTTCTTCCAGCACATCTGAGTTACAAAGATTTTATTTATGGAATTTTATCTCCCTTCCTGATAACAGTAACTTTAAAGTGTCAAACTTTTGAAAGGTAACTCTGAGGTCTGTTTAAGAATAGTTTTTTCTAGAAGAGCAAAACATGAAAATAAGAATGTATAGAAATCTGATTTAGATCACTACACTTTGTTCGTAGCTCACTGACCAGTGATGACACATCAGTTTCAACAGGACAATCATGAAATGACTGAAAAAAAATACCCCAAAAATGCCATTCCCACAGCTGCCAGGAAAATGAGAGAAATAAGAGTGCTTTTAGTGTTCAGCCTGATCCTTATTTGCTTTTAAATGACATGCCACTGGGCAGGATTGCATAAAGTTGTCCTAAGACTTCCTGTAAAAGGTGTTTTTTGATTCAAAACAGTTGGAAAAACACATGTCTAAAGGAAAGTGCAGTCAGAAGACCAGCTGTTGAGATGACTGTGCCACTTGAAGTCTTGGAGAAGATGGTGGAAAACTGTCTCAGAACTGGCAAAGAAACAAACTCAGGACTGATCTTCAAATCAGGAGTCAGCATGCCAAGAGAAGTGCAAATGTGAGGGTGGGCAAAAAATTGAATGTGAAGATACAGTTGTAACAGAGAGGTAACAAAGACCTATAAATCTGACTATTTCTTGAAACATTCTGCATTTTGTGCTTTTTTATATTGGAAAATTTCACTGGGCAATGCCCACCTTACTAAGGGAGTTACTAGAAAACAGAGCAATTTGAGGAGGAGCAATCAATGACAAAAAGAATGTGATTTCAGAGACATGTCAGATTAATTATGCATTTATTAAACTCCTCTGATTTATATAGGAAGTCATGTAAACTATCACTTACCAAAGGTGTGCCATTGGCATCTTCTAATAGACATATGAGGAAAAGGTGTGACTGGAAGCTGTGTGCAAACCAAAGAGAGAAGATATCCTTCTTTCTATGTTTTTTGAAGGTAACAAGAGACATTGAGAAAACAACTGATAGTGAAAGGTTATCAGGCTGTTGACTAGTCTTGAAAGGAAATCTCTGAAAACCACCGGACTGGGAACACTTATGGAGACTTGGAAGAAACAGCTGAAGGATTAGGCCACCCACCCCTGGCTCTTTAGCTCTTTTTAAGCACTTACATTCTGTTTCATTCAGGGAAAGTTGGCGTTTATCTTCTGGAACTAGCTGACATAGGAAAGTACCCTAATGACCTTCTGTTCACAGTCAGAATGCACATTTTCACCCAAACTATTCTGGGGGGTCTTTTTCCATTCAAACTATGAAACTGCTTGAAAGGTTCATGGAGATCTGTTCCTGATACATACCCATCTAACAGCTTTCAAAACCCAGAGTGACAATATGCAGACACGTGGTGGGGAAGGGAGAGGGAGGAAGCATGCTACAGCCGTCCCTCTTGAGCTTGCAGAAAAGCTGGGCTAATAAGTAGCGGGAGAAATGGCAGTGGTGCCCAACATTAAAATCAGAAAGTCACCATATCGCTGGTTCAGCTGTGCTCTGCACGCCGAGGAGCTGGGAGTGCCAGCTCCCAGAAAAAGAGACAGTGAGAGACGGAGGCATACAGCTGATGTAGTCTGAAATAACCAGATGTGGAATTTTAAGGCATGAACAGGTGTGGGCATCACTGAATGCGCTTTTGTCTGGGAAAGTGCCCTGCAGAGCCTGGAGATCAAAGTTAGAATCTGGTGGTGGAAGAGAGGTTTGTCTTTTGAAGAACTGGGGGAAAGCTCATTTCATGAGCAGACGATGAGTGGATAAATGCTAGCTGGGAGGGTTCAGGGCTGAGAAAATCAGAACAATGAAAAGTTTGCCAGGATTAAAAGCATCATCCTCTGCATGTTTCCTTGTTATGTTCTTTCGCTTGGCTGGCTCTGATCCAGCAGACGCTTGGATAGAGCTCATGGTTACATAAAGGAAAGAACCTGAAATATTTCTTTGTCATATATGCACCCCCACACATATAGGTATGTAACCTCTAGATTTAAAACTTGTCCTACTGGGGAGTGAAGGATTGCCACTGGACTTGCTTGTGAGGCATCATCTTTCCCTTCAGCTCTATCCAATTGCTTTATGTGGGGCATGACGGGTTGAAAAGGGCCTCGCACATTTGTGTGTCTGCCATTGGAAACAAAAACAAAATAAAACAATCTGGTGGAAGGAAAACAATGAGCTTTATTTAACTCCCAGACCCTCTTTGTTTTCCTTCTGGCCACTTGAGTGGGCTCTGCTACTGTTTTGCACCAACTCAGTTCTCTTTAGGTACCTTCTTGGTGAGATAATACTTACCAAGTTCACACAGATCTTTCTGCACATATATTCACTGGTGATTTCTGCAGGAACTCAGGCTTGCTTGCTTGATATGTAAAATAATAAAGCTTCACATTTAATCTTGCTATCATTACGTTTGTTGTGATGGCATAGCATGACTGCATTTAAGCACTGCACAAGCATAGAGGATAAAACAGTCCCTGCCCAGAACAGCTTGAAGAGAGACAGACATAAATCAGCAACAACCACCACCACCACAACAACAAACCAATCAGAAATAGAGACAGCAGAGATTTTTCTTCTCCTTTGCCTTCTGCTAACCATCCCTCTCATCTCCTTCCAGCAGTGGAGGCATGGGCTCCACCCAGCTTTGTCCATGCAGAATGCTGCCCCTGGCAGAAAGGGGCCTCGTGCCACATCTGCGTTGCACAGTGAAGACAGAGCAAAAAGGACAAGCCGGCATGTCTCTGACTGAACTGTCTGATGTGGGTAACAAGGGCATGCATAGGCTCTAGCAGATGGTAACAGATACATGTTCCCTGAGAAGCCTTGCCTATGCACGCCATCAGTGCAGAGTGCATGCAAGCAGGGCTGCGCTGCTCCAGCTTTCAGCTCTGCTCAGATCTTACTTCTGTTATCACAAACACAGTGGCATGCACCTACCTTTTGGAAAAGAGAGAAAGGAAAAATGGAAGAGGACTCCCCAGCCTACTCTCTGCCAGGCTCGCTCATCCCCAAACCCATTCTACCCTGAAGTAATTCCCAGCAGGGCAGAGATGAGAGCTCCCAAGTCTCATCCGTCTGTCATGAAACCCACAAACTAGGGATGCACAAACACAGGCACATCTGACCAGGAGCTGTTCTGCTATGTATATGGAAGGGCCTGCAATCTGAAGGCAACTTCCAGCTCTTAGAGGAGGCAGTGACTCCTTCACCTCCTCCTAGTGATGGAAGTGAATAATACGATGACACAGAGACAGGAATAATGTAGTCAGAATCTGATGAAGTCAGTTCTTGGTGACTGATGTTCATATTGCATTGAGCATAAGTTTTGCAGTCCTTGCATTGCCATTTTCCAACATGCCACAAAGTTTTGCACTGACAGTTTGTGAACTGCATCAAAGAAGCTGTCAGAGGTGAATTTACATGTTTTGACAGCTGGAGACTTGACAGTCAATGCTTTAGACACCTGAGGAGTCCTTGGGACTTGGTTTGCAGCTCTAGGATAAGCACATTAAGTGGATGTATTGGCAAAGTGGTTAAGTTATTAAGAATGGTGGGATTTAAACTGTCATCAGAGAACTATCACCATCGAAGCTTGCACTTGATTGTTGTTTACCATTCTACCTGTGCAATGACATGTTCTTTCTCAATACCTGGTAAATTCCACAGTGATATAGTCCCACTGTATCATGGGAATCATGTAGCTGGTCTGCTTAACCTGTGTTCTCGGTAATTACAACTCTGGCCTGGATTTTATACTCTGGAACAGGTTGAAGTTTGAAGGATCCCATTTTGCTTTCTGCCTCAACTAGTCTTCTACCCTTTCTTCTCTGACTAGCCTGCAACTCTGCTTTGCAAAGACTGCATGTAATAAACCATGGTGATTTAAAGCACTTGAAGATATCGTTACCAGTCCCATTTCAGTGGATTTGAAAATTCAGCACTAATTCTCCACCAACCTTGTCTTGCTGCGCTTTGACAAAACAGGGTTCCTACCTGAAATACATAACATTTGTTGCACAGATGTAAGAAATCCATCTATGACACATACACACACAACCCAAACTCACTTTCAGAGCAATCCATCATCTTAGTGATTCTTTTCCTTTCCTTGTTTTCCCATGGAGATGATTAATTCACTTCAAAACTCATTCCTTCATCTTGAGAGCTAATGCAAGGATTGTTTAAGAGTAGCTCTAACCAAGACACATGAGGACATTTGTAGCTGAGCCAAGAGGCCCTATTCCAGCTCCAGTCAATATGCAGACCTAACAGCTGATCCAGACATCTACCAAACAGCTGGCAGGATGTGGCCCACAGCTGTTAGAAAAAATGACAGGGAACAGTGTCTGTTTAAAGAGGCAGAAGAGATAGTTTAAATCCTATGGTCTAGGGACTAGCAGTACACAATGGAAGACGTTTTCAAGCACGCTGTGTCATACATATGTGTATGTGCATATGCACACATGCTTAACTGCAGTGTGCTATAGTAAAGGAATTTGGGATGATAGAAGCCTCAGTGCGGCTAGTTGTGTCAAGGCTGTATGTGTTCTGCAACTCCCAATAAAAAGATCCCCTTGGGATCCTCTCTCCATGTGAGGGAGAGAAATCTAGGAGGAAATGGTGAGGTCCATGTGTCTGGCTGCTCTAGCTTTTAAGGGTGTGGAGTTGCATTAGTGAAATAATTTCCTTGCTTCCAGATGATGTAAAGCCATGCCAAGTGCTTTAACAGATCCCTACTACATCAGGTAGGAAAAGATATTGAGGCTATATCTGTCTTAATGCTAAATAAGACTGCTATTTAGATCTCAGAGTTGCTTAAGGTCAGATTTGAAAAGAAATTTAGGATCCTAGAAGTAATGCGCTGCAATGCTTGACATTTAGGAGACGGGGACCTGGAGTGGGATCCAGAAATTGAGAGTGTCTTTGCCCAGACACAAAGTCTGAGGAGCACTGGTTTCTTCAACCTGTTGCCCAGACAGAGAGGATATGCAGCCACGGGTACTGAGGAAACACTGAGACCAGAGGTGTGGATGAAGCTGTATCCCTCCAGATGTTGCAGTCCAGATAACAGGGAAAAGCCAAGAAAAATATTGTACTGACTTCATTTGGTGCCTGAGCTTATTTTCTCCAAGTGAGGTCTGACCATACACTCCATTGGGCTGACATGGATTTTTATATAGGCTATTCATGGAGATACATCCATCTGCAGCTTGTGGTCTCCTGTACTTTGTCACATAAAATTTGAGGATTAACTGCAGTCAGAGATGGAAAAGCCCTTTTAGCTGCTGAACCCCAGTCCCCTGCAATATGGGATTATCCTCTTGATAGACCCTGCTGTAGCTCAGTCAATAGGAGAAACAGAAAACCAAATGAAATGAGATATTTGGCTTCATGGAACTCAATTTGGAAGCTGCGCTTTTATGAACATCTGGTAATGCTGCCTCCCACTCATAAATGTCAAATGCAGGACCCTCTATGTCCCTTTGGTCAGGATCTTCCCCTTCTGCTGCAACACTTTAACCAGGGAAGAATTTAGACCATTTCCTCCTTCCCAGCAGGTTAGAAACTGTAGGCTTTTAAGGAAAAAATATTTTGATTCCCACTACTTTATTTTTACTTTCTGTTCAGAAGGGACCATTTTATATCTTCTTATTCATTAAAAATCCTCATGCATTTTCCTGGTCTTTGTGTCAGATTTATCTTTCCGTATTATAGTCTTAAATTTCAATTGAGCCTGTAAGTTAATGTCATTCTGTAAGTAACTGTAAACCAGAGCTTTTTATTCATTTTATAGCAATTATTTATTTAACTGGAGCTTTTTGAAAGCTATATCAGAAAGGCCAGCTGAAGGCCTACAGGTTGGCTCTGGCCTGTAGACCAAATTCCCACAGAGGAGACAGGGATGTCTGTTTTGGCAGTGAATATGCTACCATAATTGCAGCTTGCTCCAATGCTAACCCTCAGTGGACACATGAGCCCAGCCACCATGACTGCTGTGTGGATACAGGAGGAGAACACAAGGACACTTGCATATGAGCTAAGCCTGGTAGTTAGCTCTGGATTGGGTCTCTAATTTGGCCTCCAAAAGAGTCTCTTGAAATTAGGATTTGGGTTCTATGGTTGGCAAAGTCAGATGATTCTTAAATCATTTGAGATATGATGAAAATTTACCAACTATTGGAGGCCTGCAGGCCTCCACAGGAGGTACATGGCCTCCATTAATGAGCTCCTGGGTGTGAAAACGGGAAGATATTCTAAAGGATAAAACATTAACTTTCTTACTAACAAATTCATGCAGAGATAACCCAGATGAAATGGTTGCAGGTCAACATATCCAAGCATCAGCATTTTCTGCAGTTTTTAGTTTATCACTTGTCCTAAAACAGTGTTCAGTGGTCCTAGCCGAGAAGAGGGGGTGCTTAATTAGAGACTGTCATTAACTTAAAAATGTTATAGTCTAAATTCAGATGGTATACCCGGTAAGAAAACCACTAGAGAGGTCTAGTAAGATAACCTTGTTGAAACTCTGTAACTTGAAACATGGGGAACACTTTTTGTGTTCCTCATTTCTGTGTTCATGAGCAGGGCTCTTCAGAATCCTGTTAGCCAGTGTTATTTCCCTTTGCCTCTTCCTGTTCCCCAGGATTGGCTGTAGCTTTCTAAAACCTGGCTTCAGATGAATATATATGTATTCCTCCTGTACCTTTCTCTCAAAAAATACATGCACCTGGCTGAAACCACCTTCAAGGTATATATTAAACAGAGTCAAAAAACAATGCTTTTACTGTTCTCTGAAAGGCACCAAAGGGTTTTCTGGCTGATGCACCTTTGTTTTCTTCTGGGAAGTGTCTGCAAGACACAATCCTGGCAAACCATTAAGAAACTCTAGTGGCTAATCATTCTTCCACCAGCAGTCCTCCTGCTTAGGTGAATTTTCTCCTCTCTCACTGTCTGCTACTTGCAAAAACGTGGACCAGAGCACACAATTGAGTGTTACTAATTTTTAACACATAAGATGATTGTATTTTTAGACAAGCAATTCAAGTGAGTTTACTGGCTAAATTCAAGAAGCTCTGCTGAAGTATTTTATTGAGTACTTCAACTATTATTAACCTTTCTTAAGCCTACTTCAAGAAATTTCAGTGTTTCCCTGGCAAACAACTCACCTCAGGCCTGCAGGAGAGGATACAGTTCAGCCCTATTCATCACATCCACCTTAACAATGTAGCTGTGTTCTGCCACTGAGCATTTCCAAAGCTGTTGCCATGGATTAATTTATCCTCCAACTCTTCCATGACAACACTAGGTGACAAAAAAGAACTGTCGAGATTTTAATGGTGGCCAGTACAGCCACTGACATAGATGAAGAAACTTTCATGTCAGCAATGCACATACTGATTTCTTCAAACCTTATTTTGGCCTAATAGAGTCATAACTGTGCCAGGACATGTAATTTTATTGTTCTGGTGTAGTTTGTATGTTTGCTTGCCTACACCTGTCTGTCTTCAGTCTTCTAATCTAGACAGTTGCCTCTTTAGGATCTGGACCATCAATTTATTCCATATCACAGCATAGTCATGACCAAGACCAGAATGCTTAGGGACATATGTTTGTTTAAGTACAAACAACTCAAAAATTGTCCCATGAACATGGGGCATCCCCAAAGAGAATAGGAGAATATTAAAGAATTCCTCATGGCTGCCAGTGAAAAATCAATCCATTAAAAATTGCCTTAAAAGACACCCTTTAAAACACAGAAGTTGCCTAAGAGCCAACCATCCCCTCTAAGTGCCTATGGCAGAAGTACCGATAGTGAATATAAAAGCTTATAAGCATATATTCATACAAGCTTTCATTACATCGTTATTCCTCAACATACACAAGGGACAGAATGATTTTTATACACAGGATTGTGTGAAACTGCACTGACATGTGATGACCTACACTTGATGTTGCTTCTTTGCTACCACAAAAACAGCCCCTAAATGGTTTATCCTTGTGCTCAGCATGGTGCCTCTAATACATCAGCCTTCGAGTCTTAAGTGTATTTCCCTATTAAGTTAGTTAAAGCTGCATAGGTTTAAGATCACAACCTGCTCATGCAGACATTAGGAGTTATTAGTCATAAAGCATGGAATTGATCAGAACTGGCAACATTTTTATGGAACATAATTTCATTAACATCATAAGAAAGTTTGTGCTATCGTTTGGGTAACATTTACACTGCTGATATCATTCCTTCCCAAACGATAAGTAACCACGCAATTATTTGGCCAGGCTGATTGAGGATGTGGGGAAGTGGCAGTGTAAAATGCTAGACTTCTGTTGGAAAGAAGAGGACATGGTCAGACTCACAGGAACAGGTGAAGTTCCTGGGTTACAGAAGTTCCATGAAATAATGAGAAACAATTGAGTGGTTAAACCCTTGGTACTACTGTTTGTATTTATGTTGGGGCTTACAGTGGCTTCTTACAGCTAAGACTGTACATGTCCCAAACAGTTTGTGAACAAAGGATAAGGTAGAAAACAACACACAAATACAGATAAAATGAAAACCTGAAGTCTGCAGTTCTATAACTGCAAGTTTTAGGCAGAGGAGGTGACTTTGTGCCAGTTCAGTGGCAGATTCTTTAAAAAATCAAGTATTCCTATGGTTATTTCAATACACAATATGGTCATAAGGTCCTATCTTCTTCTCCCAATATTAGTTTAGGAGATCTGTGTATTTCTGCTTCTTGTCCCAGCAGAAGACAGAGCATGAAGACCTGTATGGTCACTTAGAGTATCATCAATTTTATACTTTCCACAAAGGATCAGAAGTGGCATGAGTTCTATAGGAAGATCCTATCTGAACTGCTGAAACTCTTTCTGATTGAGTCGATCAGGCCACATGGTTTAGATCTAATCTGTGAGATCACATTGTCAGCCACACAAGAGCACCAAGTTGGAGAATGGATGATGAAACGTATGGACAGCTCCTGTTAGGTAACCGCTAAGTGATTATGACTTTTCAGCCCAGAGAATAGAGCGTAATGGTAAAAGTCTGTAAAATCATAAGCAATACAGGGAAAATGAAGAAGTAGTGATTGTTCACTGCCTCTTGCAGAACAAGAGGACGTCATGTGAAACTATCAGGAAGCAAGCCCAGAGACAACTCTTCACACAGCATGTTGTTAAGCTGTAGGACTGCTCACCACAGGATGTGGGGGATCTGGGTTCAGGAAGGAACTGGACCAGTTCATGAAGGAAAAATCCATTGAGGGCTATTAAATACAAAAAATCTAAGTCTGCTTTAGAACATCACTGAATTACAAATTATTGGCAGCTGGGATAGTATTCTGGGAAAGTATCCCTGAATGCTTTCCCTAGCTCTTCCACGGGGATCTACAACAGGGCTAGACTGACCTTTGGAGTGAGATGGTGTAGGTTCTCTTGTGTACTTAACATCACAGAATTAGTACAGACTCAAAGGAAAAAGTGCCCAGCTTGTATGACAGTTGCAAAACTATACATTTCAGGATGTCTCTCTTGTGTTCTGCTTCAGAAAACTAGACAAGCTGTAGTCCGCTTCCTGCATAGATTTAGCATTAAAACTACAGCCAAACTTAAAGCTCATGTTTAAGTTAAACCATAACCTAAACTCCAGCTTCAAAGACACAAGTGGAAGGGTCTGTGATGGGAAGTACCACTCTCAATGTGGACACTTGGAGGACTGTATTGCATTCAGCTACAGATAAATTAAAATATGACTGAGAATTGTTCTTTTAAGGACCTTGCTTCAGGCCCGCATATTTGTTTTGAAACTTAGAAAGCTATTTTAAACAATGAACCTGGAAGATAATGTGGTTAATGGTAGGGTTATGTCAATGTCCCTGAGAAAGCTTCTCAGGTGAAAAAGCTCCAGTGGGTTTCTCTTCTTTAACTGAAAACTCAACCATGAAACCCAGTGCAATTCATCATCAAACAGATTTTTCACACCTGTTCGGAAAAGGTAAAAACCACCAAGTAACCATCTGGGTGTCAGAAGCAGCATCTGGAGTTGTGGGAACTGCTGATTCACCACCTAACTAGGAAGCAGAGATGTTATTTTTTCCCTAGGCTACTAACCTATGTTCCACCACTCCTTTCTTGCGCAGTTGAGAGATTAGTCTATCTTTGCCCTCTGTTGTGTCTATCAGGAAGAGGGCTGTGCAATGTGCAATGACCTGGGTGCAGTATTGCTAACTGAAGATGATGGTAAACAGGCAGGCTGTTATAGCTGGAATATGAAGCATAACATTTCCTTTCCCTTAAAGTTAGACCTACTTAACTTTGGGACAGGTGTGAACAGATTCACCTTAGGAAAAAAGAGAAAAGAATAAACAGGCGGTTTTATTATTCTGATTATTTATTTAATGCATTCCAAAATTTGGCAACCTGTATGCTTTTAATCTCTCTAATTGAGATGTTGGCACTTCTGAGTAAATCTGTGATTAACCCAAACCTGAACCCATTTTCTCAAGCACAGAACAAGGAAACACACTCTCTCTTCTTTTTGTGTCTTCATACCTTTTTGGATGGCTGATAATTTTCTATGTCATTACTATAATATTTTTCAGCATGCGCAATCTTGCAATATCACCTCAAGCTTTTAATTCCACTCAGAGAAATAGATTCAACTCAGTGTAAATTATGCCAGATATTGTCGCTTTTCACACAGGATAAAAGTATAGCAAGTGCAAACAAGAAAAACTTAGATTGGTTATTTAGCCCTACACGGTGTTTAAGGCTTCAATGTTCATTATAATGGGATCCTGCAGACAAAAACATCTTTGTATTTTGTAGAAATCAAAAGAAGGCATCAGATTTGTGAAAAAGTCAAGAGCAGTCAGTCAGTGCTCTCAATGAAAAGTTATTTAGAAAGAGTGACTGTAGTTATTTAGTAAGTTATCTAATTTACAGTCCACTAATTTAGGTGCTTAATCACAGTGAGGAGAGGTGGCAGTTAGGAATCTACCTCTCCTAACTCTCTGTCTTGGGAATTCCAGATTTTAGGGGAGAGTTAAACAAGCATTAGAGATTGTCCTTGAACCTTGTGGAAACAAGGATACTCACCTTGGTCGTCCATAATGTGAGATATTCTGCTGTGAAATAATAACAAAAAAAACATGCAATGTTGGAGTACTGATCCACTTGCTATTGTTATAAATATACCACACATTATCATCAGTCCAAGTTTTGATTAGTTATTATTACTCCATCGCTATCCCTATTTGTATAGTGATGGGTTGTCTGATGATGCCTTCAACTTAGTTGGGTGGTTTCTGGAAGATTGCTGTAAGTTATCATGGACAACAGAGCGCAATACACCAGAGAAATTGAGCGTGATGTGTATAGGATTGCTATGATATGATGTATTCATTTGCATATTTTGTACTTGTCAGAGTAGATGAATTAATAATGATCCTGTCTGGCCTATTTGCAACAGCATCCCTGTGGAACAATCTTTGTGTAATTTCAGTCATTCAGCTCTAAATTTTAGGCAGCCAACATTGTGAATTTTGCCCATTCCTTTTTTTTTTTTTCTCCTTTCCTTCTAGGTATTTTTAGAGCAAATAGTGCTGCTTTTGTCATTTTACTGGGTTTTTTATTAAGGCCTTTTGTTTGCATGCTGGAAAAAAAAAAAAAGCTCTGCTTGCATCTTTTCCCTGCAGAACCAGTCATGCCGTGTTGTAATAATAACCAAATCTCTCCCCACATCAATGTCACAATGTTTGTTTTAGCAATCTTAAGTTCAGTTGCCAGCTGTTCTGTTCTTTGGATTTTATTGCAGGAAGTATAAATTCCCCTTGGTTTGGCTGGAGGTGCTTTTAGAAGCCTTTGAGTGAGGGGGGAAGGGTAACGGAGGAGGGACGGGAAAGGAGAGAACAGTATGTCTATTTTTGTTGGGGCGGGGTGACAATCAGTTAAGGACTATTAAGCTTGATGGCCTTGATGTTATAGCATTGCATCTCTTTTTACCATTTCTTAATCACTACAGAGTAATAACATCTTTAAAATTTATTGGGACAATTAGAAGAAAGCACAGTTCCTTTGACCCCAGCTGTTTCAAAGACTTCTATGGCTTTCTTTTCTCTCTCCCTCTTCTTTTTATTCTTTTTTTTTAAAGAAAGAATAATCACTGGACTGACCTTCTTCTCAACCAGTTTCTACCTTGAGATTTATGTCAAATTAACATGATAATTAAACTCAGCAAGAAAAAAGGAGGACTGTATTAATGAATAACATAGCTACCTTCAAGAATTCAAACTTGTGCTATGAACGAGAAACTCACTTAGGTAAAGAAAAAAGTCCCTCCAGTTCTTTGGCTGAAATTTGACCCAAATACTTTTTGAAGAGGTTGGAAGAAAGGGAGGGGAATTTAGTTAACACCTCCCTTTGTTTACATTCCTAGTGGCACTTGAAGTCAAGTGATACTGAAAGAAGGTAACAGAGGTTGCTTCTTGTCTTTTATCAGACTAAGTGTACTGTCCCATGCCCATTCATCTGTTTCCTCCTTCCAGTGCAGCTTTTCTCCTTTTCAGTGCACTCTCTCCTATTTTGTTAGTAATCTGTAAATTTTGTGGCTCTGAATTCCTCTCAAAATTTTCTTTTTTTCTCTATATGTCCTATGTAAAAATAATTACTAGTGTTCTTTTCAGCTGTGTTCCCCACACTAAAAAATACTTATGTTCTCTGCTCTGGTTCCAGTACAGCACTAACTGCATCTATCATGTGGTTTGTAATAATTTTGACATTGATTGTTTATAGCTTACATGTCAGGGAAAGGGAAAATTGCACATTTAAAGAGGTGAAACCCATGGTTGAGAACATTAAACACTGAAGTCAGACAATTAAGTTATGAGTGTAGTCAACATTACTTCACTAAAGTGTTATCAGAGAGAGATACTTCTCTCTAGAGGACAACTCAGCCCAGGCAAAACTTAATCTAAAATTTCCACTACTGTCTCTTTGCACCATCTATATAAAATGCCTACAGAAAATGAAGAGATTGTATTTGAACTCAGAAATCCTAAAGACATGTCAAATTGATATCAAGTTGTCAGATGTCTCTGGGAACATGTCAAATTGTTGTAGTGAAAATTGTGCCAAAATTCAGTTTTGTTCAGAGAAACATAAGAAATCCTGGACAACCTTTATGACTTTTTCAGAACAGACAAGTGAACTTTGAGTTTCCACCTGAACATCCTAACTGGTGTGCTAGGGCATCACCCCCTCTTTTAGGACCTGTTCCATTTTGAGCAATACATTTTAATTAGTCCAAAGTGATACAGAGCGCACAGCCGCACTGATCACGGAGCACTTGGATACCCTGTGAATTCATTCATTCACAGGAAGACCCCTGTGCATTTTTGCATCAGAAATGGTCTGATGAAAATAATCATTCCTTGAATCTAGTTAATGCTGATGGAATGATCCTGGTCCTCTCTGCAGTATGTAATGAAAAGTATATCCTGAAGCAGCATGGAAGCATAATGTTGAAATATCAGCATTTTTCCAATGCAATTTTTCTTTCCTAGCCAACTTTGTTCTCATGTTTCTGCCTTAATCACTAGACTAGCTTTCTTCCATTGTTATCCCAGGAGTAGTATTATGTGGCTGTCATCCTTTTACGACCTTCGTGACTGAAATTATATCATACCATATGTTTTGAGAAATACCATTTATTTTCATAACATAATACACATTGTGTAATCTTCTAGTTATGATCACATTGAGCCCCAACTTATTAATCACCTCCAATGTAAATCTAAGCAGTAACATACAGTTACGCACTACATAACATTGAGGCCTAAGTAGTTCACAGTATGGAACATGAAGGACCAGAGTTTTCCCTGACATCCTGTTGACAGATCTAGTTCTGTACTCTGAGATCAGGATTCATATATAAACATTACAACACCCTTATACTCCCCCAGAATTCTATGCAGATTACAGGTATCTTGAAGTTGGGCAAGCACTAGTCTATCACAGCTTCCTTCACTTTTGAGCAACTTGGTCTAGTGGAGGGTGTCCCTGCCCAAGGCAGGGGGGTTGGAACTCGATGATCTTTAAGGTCCCTTCCAACCAAAACCATTCTGTGATTCTATGATCTTTTGTTTCTCCTTCATGTGCCCAGATATTGTTCTACCTGATAATCCAGCTCCAACCCATCATTGCAGAGATTTTAGATTGGAGAGTTAATGTCATAGTCTGGCAACAAAAAAAAGACAGTATTTTTTTTTTTCTCTCTCTTTTCAAAAACTATAAACACAGCTTCCTCTACTGAATTTAAAATGTAAACCAAATGTTACAAAAATTTGCTGGAATATTTATCTTTTTAAAAAGAAACACTTTTAAAAATTTTGAACTCCAACATTTGACAATTTCGAGTCGCTCTAATTTCAACTTCTTTTTCCTTCCTGTCAGAAGATTAATGCTTTTCTGGCATAACTCAAGATCCTAATTATTTAGTTAGATGTTATGGATTCAATAAGTCTGTATAAACAGACACTATAGACACGGCATATAGAGAGCTGGAAGATCAGTAACATAAATAGACATAGTTACAGTAATTATGTAGGAAGCTCATACATTTGTCCATGTGCATTTATTTATATATAATGTGAGCAGTATTTTATTATTGTTATACTTTATTGAGCCCATTGATTACATTTACATAATGTCATCAAATATCTCGACAGAGGCTCATCTGCAACAATATTGTTATAGTTCTAAATCACTAATGGCTTAGGCTTTACAGCCAGAGTAGATAGCTCCCTTTAAAACATGTTACAGAGAAATAAAACCAAATCATGAAAAACCCCAAGGTATTGTCCTCCAAATTTAGTAGTTTGGTTACTACTGAGAGCTGAAGTCTCTAGTGCTGTAGGCAAAAAAAAAAAAAATTAATAGGAAGGAGGGAAGAAAGTACCATTTACAAACTGTCATGAAGTCCTAGAAGACCATTGGAGATCTCTGAATGTTCATTCAGCAATAAAATAAAAAGTATGAAACTTGAAGAAAAGCCAAGGCTTCCACGAGTGAGGAAATGAACTAGAAGGGCCATGATATCAAAAGAGCAGAGTGTACAAAAGGAGCTTGAGAAAATCATCTGTCTAAAGATAGCAGTGTAAAACTGTTGAGTTTATTTAATTTACCAGAATGCATGTATGTGCTGTCTCAAGACTCTGTGTGCATCCACTTTCTGGAGTTATGGAGCTCATCTGGCTGAGTCTACCTTTGTTGGTAAGAGCTGTTGTGAAGAAAGTTAGACGAAAGAAAGTTAGACGAAAGAAAGTACAAACCCAGCCAGAGACATACCTATGTTACATCAGCAATGTTGCAGAAGCAAGGGTCAGTGGTAAAGCCTCAGATAAAAACAAATCCCAAGGAAACGAGGCATGGGCTATCACTTCTAGCTCTGGAGAGGTGTGCTCAGGGCCCTGAAACTGAGGAAAACAGCATGAAGAATATGAAGCCCCACGTGCACTATCTAACCTCGGTCCACACTCACTAATGTTGAAATAAGGCCATATATGGTGCATGCTGAGCTTTACATTATAAGTGGTAAGGCTGCTCCTAACTCTGAATCTCATAATTCTCAACATCTGAAAGCAGGAAGAGTGGAAAGCGGACTGGTTTTAGAGAAGTGGTTCAGCATATTGCAAAGTTCATAATTGCCAGTGAAAATACAAGCTTAAAGTATTGCAGCTTCTGTAAAATGAGTTCAATAATGGGTACCTGTACATTTGCAGAAGCCAGGGCCATTTGCTGAAATTACATTCATGGCTCTGAGCTGTCCTTCCAGGGGAGCAGTGGGTTTCAAGCAATGCTGCCAGCAAGTATTCCCTTCCTGCATGGCTATAAAATGAATGAGAGCCACATACACAATGACATGAGACATCAGTCTGCAGCATTTTATACAGTGTTGGAAACTCTATTTTCTTCCTTTTCTTGACACCTTGGAAGTCAGAAAACATGGAAGAAAATGATTAATTTAAACCTAAACATATAAGGTAATGTATAATGTGTGTGTATGGGTTCAACTGTGTATTTTATATGCATTTTATGGGGTGTAGAGGACTAGCTGTTTGGAAATACGTAGCCAAGTTTGCCTGACATTTGATACTCTAAGTCTCTGATTTCAGTACTTTAGCTTCGCCAAGGCTAAGCAATTTTATTTAAGTTTTTAGACAATTCTCTCTTTCAGGAGATTTTTCTTTGTCAATATGTCTCAGAAAGACTTATAAGTTCCAGTAAAAAGTGTTTCGGTTATTTTTATGAAAAAGATTAGGGGAAAAATATGCAGTTTTGTCCATATTGAACCATGTCTTATGGAAACCATGTTTTGAAGGGTTTCAAATTTGGCAGTTTGTGAGCTTTGTTAGTGATAGATCTCTTGCTGCTGTCATGTTGAAAATCCCAGCATAAGTAGCTAAGCTATAAATAAATGAAAAATCTTAGTTAACAGATGCTCTGAATTTTTTTTGGGCATGTGACCTTCCAAAGCCTCTCTCCTCACTGAGCTCATGCTAAGCTGGTGTAGTAGGAGCTGAGACACCTCTCCCCACAACTCTTGCTGCAGACTCCTTCGTTGGCATGCATGAGCTGAAAGCAGTGATCCTCCCTCCTCTGGTCCAATTACCAAATCCCTGCGTGGTGTCAGGAGGGTATTTTCCTTCAGCTTTGGATGGGATGAAAGTCAGACCAACAGAGAAAAGATGGCAGCATACTGGTACAAGAAATGTCTCTGGATGTACCAGTACAAATAAAGCAGTGGCTGAATTTGGCTGATGGGTTAATTTTGTTTGTTTTTTTTTTCCAGGTCTTCAGCTATTTCTCCTTATGTTTCTTACTGTTGTTCTGGCCATGAAGTATTGCAGTGTGTCACCATTGTTCCCAGCTGTGAAGAAGCTTGTAGTGCTGCTTTCTGATAGGTAAATAACCCAGGGAACCTTGGGAGAAAAAAGGTGATTAGTCCTGAAATTTATTCAAAGAACCAATAGGGTTCATTAAGAGGTCATTAAGTAAGACACTGGCTGGAAAGAAGGCTGAAATGATGAACAGACCAATGTTGTGGTCTAGCCTCACTGTTAGGGTGAGGCATCTGCTTTGAGTGCCTCATAGCTACCATCTGGCCTTTAACTTGAGCTTTCCTTTCTTGGAAACCAAGTGAGAAGCTGAAGAAGATGGTGCAGAGAGCTGATGATCTCTGCTGTGCCATCTCAGTTTGCAGTTGGAGCATGGACATGAGGCCTGTCTGGACCACAGATGTGCCCTGGAGTTTGAATGAAACCAATATTCCTGGGGGAGATCTGAAATTGAAACTCGTTTTCAGAGACTGAGGGAGATGGTGTATAAAAAAACTAGCTGGACACCACGAGACTAATAAATCATGATGTTTACTGTCACTTTTTCTGCCTGTAGAAGGAGAATAACAACTTCTTCTCCGAGCAGCTGTTTAGTGAAGCAAAGTTCACAGCATTGTTTCATTTGGTATTTAGTCTAAGTGTTCAAAAGATCTCAGTCCACAGCTTGGGATGCTCCTAAAAGACATCACAAAAATATAGTGTTCCAAAGTCTGGGAAGAAAACAGATAACAGTCAGAGAAGCTATATTTGGAGCAGTGTTGGAAGATAGTGTGCTAAACAAAGCATGAAAGCAGATACTGATTAGTGAAGTTGAAGGGAGAATATGCAAGATGCGGATTCAATGAATAGAAATGTTTTTCCATAGTAATGAGTGCACATGGGAAAAAAAAAAATCTGTCTTTCTACAATTAAAAGCTATTTGATAATGTGTGCACACAAGGTTTAACTGAAGATGCATATTTGCCCAGAGAAGTTGTGGATGCCCCATCCCTGGCTGTCTTCAAGGCCAGGCTGGATGAGGCTGTGAGCAACCTGGTCTAGTGGAGGGTGTCCCTGCCCATGGCAGAAGGGTTGGAACTAGATGATCTGTAAGTTTCCTTCCAACCCAAACCATTCTGTGGTTCTATGATTCATCCTTAATGACGGCATTTCCTAACCAATGATCACTTGATTTTATCACCTTATTGTTCTATAAATCAAAGGGTTGGATTGAATGTATTTATTCACTCCAAAATATGCACGTGCTTCTAAACCAGCTAACCGTCTGCATAAAGACCATGTAGAGACAGGAAGTATTCATGGCCTATAAAAAATAAAAAGTGTGGATAATCAAATATATTTAAAATTTAAAGAGATTAAAATATTGGTTAAAACCCACAAAACATTGCAAACCAGAAATAAAGATGAGACCAACAGTGTGTATAGTAAAACAAAACAATACCTATGAGCGTTTAAATAGCTGATGA
Source organism: Rhynochetos jubatus (assembly GCA_027574665.1). Lineage (NCBI taxonomy): Eukaryota > Metazoa > Chordata > Aves > Eurypygiformes > Rhynochetidae > Rhynochetos > Rhynochetos jubatus. The sequence goes on along the minus strand of CM050648.1, from coordinate 8,981,635 downwards.
CTTTCAGTCAGGAAGGAAGGAAGGCAAAACGATTTTGAATAAACAAGTTAAATTGCTAATGGTACATTAATAGCACAGAAAAACAAATGACATATTGGAAATAGTTTTCCAAATTAAAGTTTGTTATCCTATTGTTTACTTGCTTGTACGTAACACTGAAGGTGTCATTATCGACAGGATATAGGAACATGCTTAAAATCAAGCATGTTTTTCAGTCGTTATTTTTTTCATCCTTGAGACAGTATAAATGTGAACACACAACTATTCATCTTGCCATGGAGAAGTGGGGAACACCATACTACTCATAAAGGCTGGGATTGAAATGGGTCAAAGGGAAGACCAGTGATAATCTCTTACTGGAAATAAGTATTATTTAAAAGAAAAAAAGAAAGAGTAGTGCTTATTTTTCTTCCCTAATATTGATGAAAAGCAAACATGCCAGGAGAAGAAACATTTAGACACACTATGGAAATATCAGAAGTAAAATTAAGTTTTGAATGTAGTGAGACATGAAATGCAAAACCCTTATAAGCAGAGTAAGCCCATAGTATCTTGTATTAAGAAGATTATGTGGAGATTAGTTCCAGTGTAACTGCCATATGAAAATATATGATGACAGGTGTTTTTAAATTACTGTAACAAGGTGGAACCTTCTCTCACAACCAAAAATTTTGGCAACAAAAGAAACTGGGTTTTAAGGATAAGAAGCTGCAGACAGCTGGAACAAAGAGAAATGTATTGACAACAAGTGGAAGTGTCTTGCATACATTTATCAGTCCCAAGTGTTTTCCATAAACTCAGCCATGTATTGTTAAAAAAAGAGAAAAAATGTATTTATTTCTGCTGAAAAATTTCCCTCCTACTATTTTGAAAGTTCTAGCAGCACATTTCCTAACAGCTTTCCTGAGATTACTTAACATTTCCATGTTGTCTGGCAATGAGTCACAAACAAAAAAGGAAAGGAAAAGCCTCACACATGAACTCTGCATCAAGTTTAAGAATTTTAGTCTGGATACAGCAGTTTAAATACAACTCTACAGATAAACAGCATCCAGTAAGAGGCAAAGACCCATGCAAGACTTACTGTTTTACTGGGCTACTGTTCTTAAGACATTTTCTAAAAGTCATTGATCCACAAAGGAATGAGCTGACTTGTGTGATGGTTTTCCCACACGGAAGGACAGGGTCCAGCTTTAAGTGACTGAGTACAGAGTGAGCTCTGAAGCCCCCGTTCTTAAACCTGTAATGAAACACCATCTTTGAACCACTGCTGTGCTTCTGGGAAAACAAACAAACAAACAACAAAACTGGTTTTTTTTTGAGTATTGGATACTAAGTTTTACAATGTAAGTTAGAACAAAGCACTGCAGTGAATGAGGGAAGGGAATGGACAGTTAAGGTCGTGATCCCCCAAGGTTACATCCTGATGTGGAAGTGAAATAATAAGAAACATGAGCAAAAGTCGAAGCAAAAATTACACATACACTACCTGTTACTGCACTGATACATTACAGAAATTTCATCCCAGTTCCACACTTGCCTGAAATTTGAGACAATAAGAGAAAAGACTTTTTTCCCTCTAAGTTACCTGGATTTAAAGTCTCTTTTAGCATAGTTGAACTGGGATTCATCTCATATTACCTTAGGTATCTAGAGCATGGGTGCTTGCATATGATCTAGTCCTGAGCGACTTGTTTGATTCCTGTTAAAGTTCATTAAAGAGTAATCAATTTGAGCCAGCAGAGGCTGACTGGCATTCATTTGATCTCACAGCATCACCTATTAAGCTGACATAGCTGCATACACTTCAGTGACAGGATCTCTGCTGACTGTAAAGGGAACCAAGATGATTTTCTCAGCTGTCAATACCTACATTGTAGGCATCCCCACTTAGATCAATCCCACAATGATGTTAATTTTTCTTTCTTACTTTAAGGGTGTGCAGACCTCTTGACTTAGCCACTGTGGTGCATGACATGCTACAAGCCATGTTACATGGTAATGAATGAGGAACGGACTGTTCTGTACATTATTGCTATGTATGGGTATTCACAGGGCCATATCCTGAATAACCCCCAAATGCACTAGGTTTCACAGATGAGAAGCACCTGTGATGGTGGGCTGGTCCCTGGGAATGTGCTTTCCAGCACATCATCTCTGTACTCCCATTGGTGATGGGAGACATAAGCTGGATGAAGTTCCATAACTGCTGCCTTCAGTATGCTGTGAATAGAAAAGGTGTCAGTATGGGCAGAAGGTGGCCAAACAGATGAACCTCTTTCACAGTATGAGGTTTAATATAGGTCATGTTGGTTGATATAAGAATCATGTAAGAAAAGCCTTACGAGCCTTACCTCTACCTCTGAAATACCAGTCTGTCAGTTTTGAAGAAGGTAGGACTGAGTAAGGGTTGGTAAAATCCCTACAGCAAGCATTATGAATAGATCATCTGTGACACACCAAAACATACCCACTTATATGGGTCACACTGATCTGTCTTTTGAAACACCAAGTTCTATATCGCCACTAAAATATTAATCTTAAAGCAGTACTGTCTAATCCTTGGGAAATCATAAAATGGTTTGGGTTGGAAGGGATCTTAAAGATCATCTAGTCCAACTCCTGTGCAATGAGCAGGAACATCTTCAACACGATCAGGTTGCTCAGAGTCTTGTCCAGTCTGACCTTGAACGTTTCCAGGGATGGGGCATCCAGAGTTTCTCTGGGCAACCTGTTCCAGTGCTTCACCACCCTCTCTGTGAAGAGATGATTCTTCCTGATATCCAATCTAAATCTCCCCTCTTTCAATTTAAACCCATTACCCCTCGTCCTATCACTACAGGCCCTTGTAAAAAGTCACCCTCCAGCTTCCTTGTAGGCTGCTATAAGGTCTCCCTGAGACATCTCTCTGACTGTCCTTTGCTGTAGTATGAATTCTTTATTGTAGTATGAATCCTTTCTTATAGTATGAAACATAGCAGGGAAAGGTCTCCCTTAGTCTCCATGCTGCTGCACATTGCTGAAGAAGTAACTACAATCACAGTGCAACCCCACACTTAAAACAATAGTTTAGAGAAAATTGTTTCAGCAGAGCCTGAGTAGAGCACAGATAAAGGTGTTTGTTTTGGAGGTATTTACCAGAGCAGAGCCCAAATCAGCCTAGACTGACAGAGCTTTGCTGAAGCCAGCAGAGCCATCTGATTTACACTGCTTGAGTGTCTGCCTCAATAGTGTTATTACACTTCCAACATTTGTGTTTATACATGTGGGTTCTTTCGATTTTTAACCCTCTTTGGTGTCGCTAACCTGCTGCATTTGAATAGTTAAATACTCTCCCCCCTGAGCACTTAATAGTATAAGTGGCATTCACAGGGTTTTTAAGAGCACGTGCCAAGTAAAAGCACTTTCAGCACCACAAGAAAGTGACTTCTTACGGTCTCTTGGCTGGAAATGTATGAGGGGGCCTTGCGTGGTGGCACTGCAGTCTGCAAATCCTGGCACCATTTGGGTTTGCATGTGCCTAGGAATGCCTGCCCTTCCTCTGCATTCAATTTTCCTGTCTCCAGCTTTATTTAGTCAGATGTTTCTCTTGTGCATCCAGTAAAACTCAACCGCAAAAATGAGTAGTTGCTGTTTATAAAATCAGCACATTGTTATGTAATCCAGATGACAGGAGAAGTGTGAAATGCTGTTAAATACTTGACTATAACCACAGTTCAGTTAGATCTAGACAGTTAAAATGTAGTGGCGTCTAGGTTTCCTGAAGAGCTGACTCTAGAAGTGGGAGGCCCACTTTACTTTCAGAGTGGACGAAACAGAACAGCTCTCAGTCTACACACTTATTTTGACTTTTCACTGGTCTTAATGAAGAATTAAGTCTACCAGTATAAGAAAAAATATTAGATGCATTCATAACTACAGCCTCTTGGGATAGTTAGATTGATCTTACGGAATGACAGAAGTGAGAAATATATTGGGAAAATAGTAAAAAATACAGTTTTTGCAACACATTAATCTGTAAATTGAGAAAGTAGCATGGTAACATAAAAGGCATGCCAATTATGAGAACAACAATATTGTCCTTAGGAAGTTTTCAAACACATTATTGTAGAACTTACTCTTTAAAATATTAAACTTTTGGGAAATTCTAGATTATTTACTTTATCTGATTATGGTCACACGGATAATACAGCAGTTTCATTAAGAGAAATATGTTTGAATAAAATCTTTTCATCTCCTTACTCTAGCAAAAAAAAAACCCCACCAAATTAAGAGATTCAGCCAGTGGGTTTACGTCTGGCATTCTGACCAGGAATAACAATTACTAAACGTATATATGATTTTTTGTTCATGATATTTATTTTCTTCAGTGCTATTAGTATAGACTGGAAGAAATATTTTTCTTTCTTCACAAATGTGATTCTTTTACCCTAGACTGCCTAACTGAAAATATCATTGGTTCACAAATACATTGTTTGGTTATAATTAGCCACCATTCTGTAACTAAGACAGTGAAGTCTGAAAAATAAACCAGAATTGCTGAAGTAAAACACATCCTTGCTTCTACTCTGGGGTCTGCCCACAGACCCTACCAAATACATGGGGAGGAGTAGGGAAAGAGCTGAGTAATAACCTTCATGTCATCTTGCATTTCTAAAACTAAAAAGCATATTACTTGGTGGAAGATGCAACCTGCTATAATCCACTATTGATGACAAACACCTCATTACCTCACTTAGCAACATTTACACCTATTGCAGTGCGGTCATATGAATAAGATGGGACAGTTTCTATTAATTAACTCCACACCCAGACCTATTTTCTTTTCTGCCAAAGTCAACGTGAGCTTCACACCCAGAAACACAGGGAAAAGAAATACATCCCCTAGGTTCTTTTCAGAAATGGCACTTCTTTAGCTATAAGCATAGGAATTCTGTATAAAAACAAGGAAATACTTTATAAATAAGAAGGATCTTGGGATCTGGGAAAAGCAAACTACCACACTCTCAGACATTATTTCATTTCCCTGTCCAAGGGTGTGGGTTATCTAGAAGCAAAACCTGTATTCTTCGGTCTCTGCCACATTTGTCTCATGGTTTTGGAGGTGGCACTCAGTATGGTCTGAGTAGTCAGGGTCTGTCCTCGGTCTCTAGAAGTGTTGCCTAGTTCACCATCAGAGACAGTTGTACTGACTTCAGTTGTTCTGATAGTGAGTGAATTCCTACCTAGATTTATTCGGTTTTGTTGCAGTTGTCTGTAATGAGGGCCAGAAACACGTTTGATGTTACCTCCTGCTGCCCAGACATCTTCGGAAAATCCTATTACCAAACTCTCAAGGGCGATGTGTCAAAAGCATAATTTGTCACAGAGTCAAGTTCCTACAATAAGGTAACAGTCTTTGCTTCTCTTTTATCTTGCCCTGCCTAGTCCTGCTTTGAGTTTCTGTCGGTTCTGGGTGCTCCTGAGGTTATCGGTCAAAATAAAAGACATGAAAATTTCAGCTCTTCTCTTGCAATTTCTTCTATCCCCATGTGGAGTGACAAACACCTCATTCCAATGTACAGCTTCTATCCATTGTTACTCCTCTCCTTAGAGGTTAGTAGCAAGTTCACCATTTTATGCATCATAAGGACATAGAGCTTAGGTACAGATAGATCCCTTTTGAAAGATATTACTCCCAAGATAATAAAGAGGGATTACAATGTCTATCTGTCCACAGCATCCAGTGTTTGTAGAAGAGCTAAATGCTAAAATCTATACTGAAGAAGTGCAGGGCTTTTTTACTTAAAAAGTGAGAAAAGATCAGATGTAACAGTAAAGAAAGAGCAAGGTGTGAGTGCCTGTGAACCGTTAGCTAGCCATGATGGTATGAGCCACTCACTCTCCTGCTTTCTCCAACTCTCATCCAGGGAAAATTATTCCCTGTATATATAGCAGTCTCTTGTTTCCTTCTGCCAGCTGAATCCAGTCCACTTCAAAATAGGTTGTTTCTGATACACCAAAATATTTAGCAAAGCCGGGTGCTTCATGTAACAGTAAACAAGGACTGCCTGCTTCTGAAACTGGTTGGGATCGGTTTTAATAGCCTATCAGCAGCTACTGCAGATTCAATCTGTTTGTTTGCCATCATTTCATGATTCTTCTTCAAGGGGTGCTCCCAAGAAACTTGCTTTCCTCTCCCTCTTCTCCGTGCTGATGGCTTCAGTGAGATGGAACAGCAAGAGAGGTCAAAGAGGTCCAGCCATAGGCAAATGTCATGTAGCAGTGCAGGCAGTCACCCTAAGCCCTGGTCTGGGCTACAAGGTAAAGCTAATCCCCATCGGCCACCCACACATATGTTTTCTTTGGGACAGATACATGGATACTCCTGTGCCTGCCTCCCACTCTCTGGCCCTGCAGCAGACCCTCTGCCGCACTCTTTTTCTAGGAAGTGCTTTTAGAGATACATGAGATCAGATGTTATCTCAAATCTAATTTTTGGATAAGTGCATTATCAGGCCATGCGTCATGAACAGGGGTTATTTCCATTTGAATGTTAAAAGGAAAAAAAAGTGCAAATATTTTATAGAAGAATGTTCTGGTGTACAATTCCCCCAGCAAATTATGACTTAATATTTTGAGTAAATAAGTAGATCATATTTATGAAACAGACCTTTTAAAGGTAGGAAATTAGGGACCTGCATGAATTTGTGTCACAGGCTCCATTTTATGAGCTACATTTTATCATTCACAGTGCAAAATGAAAATAGAGAGCTCAGTTTCATCAGTTACTCATACCCAGCTGCTATGAAAATAATATGTTTGATATAATTCATTTGACATTTGATGGGTTTAAGGTTCCTCTGACAAGATATAATCAACTCATTATGGAGAAACAGAAGCCTTCCTTGTTACAAATAAATTATTCCTAGTCATGATTGAATTACTGTGTATTCAATGAATCTGGGATGGCGGGGCTTCCAGTAGAAGTGGATATTTTATCATCAGGCCTGTGTGATAAAAGCCAACTCAAGTCACTTTATGTTATCTCTCTTCAGTGTTCTGATTAATGAGTGACATTACTTTTCTAAACCAACAAATTAGGTCTTTCCTCTCCATTTTTTCACATTAAAGCTGTTAGATCAAAGTATTAAAAACCCTGTCTTTCCTTTTTATGCATAAAGACTGGATCAACAGCTTGGCCAGTGTTATTTTACTTTATTTTTTTAGTTTATTTTGAAAAATCTCACAGTCTTTGTGAAAAAAGACTAGCTTTATGGGTGGGGTGTGAATTATCTGTTTTAAAACAAAACTTGTAACTAATTTCATTTTGGTGTTAACATCAAATCTGTTGCATGCTCTGTTCTGCATCACTGCTTTCGGGGGAAAAGGACAAAGCTGTATCATTTTGCTGACATCAAATTTTAAAAATGCATCTCCACAGAGAGCTGAGGCAATGTGGCCATCAAGGACCACAGAGCAATGCCGAGCATGCTTGGGACTGAGGATATAGTACAGTATGGATAGTCCTGCAAGCTTAGCTTCCATCATTTCAAAGGAAATTGCACATGCAAAACCTCTACAGTTTTTATGGCCTGTAAAATAGATTAAAATAATGTTACATGGTGGAGACATAAAAACAGCAATAAAAATAAGTCTGGGATGACAAGGTTGGGGAGCAGACTAACATGTGAGGTGGAACCCTGCAAATACCACCAAAAGACTGGGTTGCCTGCTTCAAAATCTTCTAACTGTAATAGTGCTTGTTAGACATCAGAAGAAAAAACACTTGGGCCATTTTGAAGCAAAGGCACATAAATTACCCAGCAGCTACTGGTTTTTACCCTAGATTTCCAGAAGTATTACCTCTCATAGGAGCCACTTATTATTTCTGCATATCCAAAACATAAAAAAAGGTTTCACACATAGTTAAAAGGAAGAAGAGAAGACCTGAGGGCTATACACCATTTCCTTTGTTCTCCTTTGTTCATCTTCAGGAGAAAAGTGACTGTTTCTTTGTTCTTTACCATTATTATAAGATAAAATACATCGTGTGTGTGGCTTCCTCAGAAAAAAATATCCTATACTGTGCTTAGTTAATGTTGCCACACAGGGTCACCCTAAGTCCAAACAGATCAAAGCAAACTAAAAATGAACTACTGACACCATTAGTACTGAAGAAAACTAGAATGATGCAATACGCATAAAGTCACTTTAAGTCTCACTAATTCCACATGTGCCAGTCCTGACTCTGCTCTGTATATTATCTTATGGCTGGTTACAAGCAGTGCAATTCACCATGACACAGAGGGATTTAAAAATTAGCTTCCAGCTATTCCACTAAGTACCATTCACTAAAACGTGATGATCACTCACGGGAAAGTTTGCAAGATCTTGCAAACTGCCTGTTGAGACTGAATGGTGAAGTAATATACTGTCATGAGTCCCTGCTGCTTTTCAAAGTGCAGCTCTGTAACCCTTGGCAAAAGTCAGAATAATCTCATGATACCACACGTTTTACTCTCTTAGATGGCTTTGAAAACCGCAGCATCCAATGTCTCCCTCATGCTGGCAGGTTTTAGCCTGCATTTTCTTCTTGAGAGCCGGCATTCTTTGCAACTTTTCAGCTCTATCACTCAAGATAACTTTGACATCTTTTATTTGGTCTTTGTTTCCTTTCTCCCTTTTTTCCTGGAGCTGAGCCACATTTCCCACTTATTTACAAATATACTTAAGGGTTGGTTTTTTTTTTGCCATGGACCAGCTGATGACACTTGCTTATCAGAGAGGGATGTGAAATCTGATGATGGAAGAGGCCTATATACATCATTAATATACAGACTACTTTTAAAATTGGAATGTTACATCCCCATAACATTGGAATATTTTAAAGCAAAATTAGATATTCTTCACTACATGAAAATACATGACTGCAGTCTATGGAGAACGTATACTTTAATATATATGTAGCTAACTAGGATTTCTTCAGTTCATGCTTTTCTTTCTGCTGTCATTTGTAACCAGACGTGACAATTGTGTCTCTCACTGAGCTAAATAGATCTGATAACCCATTTCTTGCTCCTCTGAAACACAAGATTTTTCAAAATCCATGTTGCCTAGTTCAACAGAGCTTAGTCTTATCTATCACATAGCTGCACTGTTCACACACATATATATCTTTTATGTACCTTGCAAGTAGACAGAGGATGCCAACCGTAATACAGGTGATCAAAGGTATTTCATTAAGACTAGGAAGTGGGAATCTGCATTTCTAGAGTGGTAGTTTCAGGCTTCTACACTAGCTACCAAGTAGCCATAACTCAGTGATCATCTGTAGCCTTTGTCAGTGAAATTAAGGAAGTTCCTGCACAGCTGGGAGAGGATTTGACAGCAAGACTGCCATGGATACTCTCTTTCCTTTGGGTGGAGGAATGGCCAGGCCGGTGGTGGGAGTGAGTCAGAGTTCATGAGGAAGCCACAGCATGGGGCACAGCAACAAAACTCATGGGAGAAGGAGAATTTATCTGCTGGTGATGGTAAAAAGTTTGTAGAAGAACCTTGGGGTGAAACTAGAAAAACTAACATTCTCTTCTCATCATCCTCTCTCCACAGTGACCTTCCATCACAGGAAAAAAAGCTGAACTGGTTGGAAAAGAAGAAATAACCTTGGTAGTGAATGCTGGAAATACAGACTATTTAAAATACAAGGAGGTTAAACTGGCTATGTTGCATGAGTCTGTCTCCAGCTTATCTGCAGTGAGAAGCGCTGCCCTGGGTAACCCCTTTTGTTACCATATGGGAATAAAAAAACCTGATTTAGTAGCACAGTAACCAGTCATATTAGGTTAATCTGTGTGTATTTCACAAAAAAATATTTTCTCATCTTCATGATCTGAGTTGTCATAAACACTCGTGTTTATTTGACAATATTCCACAAAAAAAGGTCGCAGACATTAAAATTATTTTACAACAGGATTTGAACAATTATTTTGCAATTGTTCCTGAACTGGAAAAGTTCTGTTTTAAAGGGAAAAAAAAAAAAAAAAATAACCAAAGCAATGCAAGGCTGGTAGATTGTTATAGATTTTTAACTGCTGCTTGCTGAAATCCATTGCATAGACAAGATGATGCCAATAGAAAAACTATTTCCTCTGATCAGCAATAAAAAAATGATTAGGGATTGGCAAATGGATTCAATAAGATAATTTAAACAATCATTACTTTATAAATGATGTTTTAACTGTCCTCAATAACTGTAGAATGTGATTAGCTTGCTGCCCTTCAATCAAGGCTTACTCTGCTTTCTCCACTTGAGACCTAAGCAGATTTTTTCTCAAATCAGAAATTACTTTACCTAGAATTACAGAGCTTCACATTCCTATTTCCTGAATTAAGCTTCCACTGTGGAAACAGGTTATAATTGAAATGGTGTGTTTAAAGTTCTTTACACTCCAGTCTGAGAAAAAAAAAATAGTTAAACTTCATAGATTTGGATGGTATGTAATGAAATTGCTATTGACATCAGGCTGCCTATGCAATAGCTTTTAACAAGGGCAGTTAAAAAGACTGGGGACCTAGAAAATTAAGTTTTGGGGTTATCCATTTAAAGCAAAATAATTTTTGTTATTTTATACAGAGAATATAGGTCAACTGTTGAATGCCTTTGTAATGATATTATGGATGAAAAACCTGGATAATAAACCCCAATGACAAACTGGATTCTAGATGTCAAACTCACAGATTAGTTAAAAATATATCTAGAATTTCATAGAAGAAAAGTCGCCCAGGAGCTTTGGAATGTAAAGGTACAGTCTCTGATTTGGGAAGTCTTTAAGCCAGAAGAAGTTTCCTGAGAGAAATATCACACTGGTTACAGCTTTATATATAATATAAGCATTTGCTTCTGCATCCTCTCTTTGGTGTAAACAAACACTGTTGTTTAGATCTTCTGGCTGATATTAACCAATCACAAAGGCTAATCAAGCATCTCCTCCAGCCTCCCATGTAATACACGAGCATTTCACTGATTTATCTTCAGATACATCGTTGTGTACAGCACTTTCATCTCCAGTGTCAGCCAACCTGGTGCAGACTTCAGGAGGAAGAGTCCAAAACTTCTCTTAATAGCCTGTCCAAGTGGAGGATCTTGCTGGCTGATAAACACTTGTTACCTACATTACACCTGGTCTGGCTTCAAGTCTCATGCCTTAGGTAAACATGTTTATGACTTGAGATGAGTAAAAAGGTGGTTTACACATTCCATTTACTTCTGAAGGAAGTGTGTTTTGTCACCCTGTTACTGTCAGTTTTAAATACTGGGTTTTTTTGTTTGTTTGTTTGGTGGTGTTAAAATAAGTTTCCAGGTAGGGACTGTGGCACAGCTTGTAACATAGACCAAATGTTGAGCTCAGACCTTCTGCTGAGTGGTAGCAGCAAAGATTGCAGGACTTCAGGAAACCATGAAGGGGATAGTTTTGGAGTCAAATATCCTGCTGATTACCAAGAATGAATTTATGACTGAGACTTAGCAGTTTTTTACATATATCCATTAGCTCTGCATGATTTTCCTGGTTCAAAGAAGGGTAGAATGGCATTCAGATACCTGAGCTACACAGTGCATCTTATACTACAGGCATTGCCATGGTTGATTTGTGCCTCCCGATAGCAGTGGGGCTGAAACCTTCTTCTGTACTGAAGGACAACTTTTGTTGAAATGGCCACTCTTTCCAAATAATTTCAATATCAGTGAAAAATCCTCTGGGAAAACTTGTAAATTAAACTCAAAACCAAAAAACTTTCAGGGTTTGTTTACATTTGGGAAAAGTTTTAAGGGTTTTTTGACATTTTTAGTTTCAGCTTGGAACTTTTTTCATTCTATTTTATGTAACTTAATTACAGCCTTTTATTGTAATGACAGATTCTATTATTTTAACTTTATTTCAGAATCACTAGGGAATTGCTACTTACATTTTAATGTTTGTCCTTCTAGATCAAACTACCTCCTTTTTATTAAATTGTAGGAAACTCCACACACAGAACATAAACAAAAGGGACATGGGAACAAATTTGTTTCCACTTTGAACAGTCATAATTAAATAGAAATTTCCTGTAGTGATGTTATAATAAATGAATATTAGTAACATTGAACTTGAATAAAATTCAATATTTAAAATATTACATAATTAAAACACTGCAATTGTCTTTCACTAAAATATTTTGAAACTGTATGAAAACAAATCTTATTATGACAGAATTTCTTCAGAAAATGGGAAATTCCCATTTCTCACCAGTTTCATGTTGTAAGTTCTTACCCAGCATAGTTACACATCTAAATCTCCTAGCTGACATGGAACTTATTTAAAACATAACTCTGAGGGATAAGCTTATGAGATACACATCTCATTTCTGAGATGGGCCCAGTGGGACAGTAATTAAGCAATCATCTTCCAACCCAGTCCAATAATGGCAAATAAAGGCTTGAAAATCAAACGAAACATTACTTGAACATATTTTAGTGGGTTTTATTATTAAATAAATTTGTCGATTATATTTTGCTCCTGCCTCCCAGGCATTCCACAAAGCCCCAACACAGTGTCTGGAGCACTGCCTTTATTAACACCTTCCCCAGGCAGAAGACTGTAAATTTTTCTGCATCGTGGGAAGTATATTATGAAGAACTTTGGTGGAAAAAAATCCTTACTGGGGTATTTCAAGTCATGCCCTGTACTTATTTTTGTTGTTGCTGTTTGGTGATAGAAATGGAGTCTTACTAAGTCCTGTGAACGCCCTCAGGTCCCGTGAGTAACTTGTGGAGGGAATTCATGTTGCTTCCACCAATAGCTATATCCCCAAACTATCTAGGTTTGCAGTTAAAGCAGACTGGAGACTTCTTTGACTGATTGATGTTGGGTCATCTTGATCTGCAGGGACGGTTACTCTGCTCAGATTGTTTGTCTATAGCTACATCCATTTTCTCTCTCTAATTGTGACTTCTTAGACATTCACCCCCTCACTAGGAACAGCCAGGGGAAATCCCAGGCGGACAAGTCTGTTGGCTTTACATCTCCTTTGTGTTGCTGCCAGGGTGACATGTAGAGTTGTGCATAGCGTGTACACTGTGGTATTCTGCTGTAGGAGCAGGCACAGCTGCAAAAATGCTTTCCAACCGGTTGCTTTTGATATTTATTTTTTTTCTTGTCTGGCTCCTGAATAAGGAGAGCATAGCTTTATGGACTGTACAGAATTTGTGCACTGGAAGAAAAAAAATTAAATATTACCACTAAGGGAAATAGGCAGACAAAAGATTTCGCTATCTTTGTCCTTATGCTCCTTCCCAACACCAGTGACAGTTGAGAGAGGCACAGAGAAATGCTTTATTTAACTAGATGTGTCAGAGATATGCAATTTTTTTCCAATTAGTTTTGCACAGGATTTTTTTCTTTTGCAGAAATAAAATACAATATAACTGAAAAATATTTCACCTTTAGGAACTTTCCTAATCAAGAAGACTTTACCAATAAAATTAGTGAATTTTTCACCCTAGCTAAAAGACTAGCATTTAACTCTCCCAAAACATAATAACAGTGCCAGTTCCATTTGTACTTTTCAAGAAATATGAGAAAACTAGCACCATTTAGCTCACTGGGATTTCTCCAAACTGTGTCACTTTGTTTAATGAAACATAATAAGAGAGATAAGAGCAACCAGAGGAAAACCTGGACTTTTAAGGAGAATTGTTCCAGCATCTTTAGAGTTAAGCATCTGCATTTCCTAAAGGCTTTTCTCACAAACATGTCCCTGTGTGCCTGATGTGACCAGCAAAAGAGCTGCTTATTGATCCAGAAGCCTCATTACAACTTGTACAATGTGAACTTACCATCACCAGTCATGCCATTAGTGTAATTATCTTATTTCATTAGTGGTAATGCCATTTTGCATTACAGTATATTGGCTCACTTAAAAAGTAATAAAGATTTGCAATCAGGGGATGTATTTGTTAACTTCAGAGCATGCCTCTGAACTTGTCCTTGGCCATGCTAAGCACCAGGATCTGCCCTGTGCAGCAGTACTGAAGTTCATGCGGTTCAGGGGATGGCAGCCCTCGCACACTGATGGTGTAATACTATTTAAATAAGGGTAAGGCACTGATGGCCACACCTGTCTTCCTAGAGATTAGGAAAGGCAAATCAGTCTCTGGGTTTGGGGCCTAAAAGGCAGTTTCTTTGCCATTAATATCCCACTAACTATAGGACAGCTCTCACTGAGGAGGTAATTTTGCTCCCAACATCATGGTGTTGTATCAGGATCCAACGTTTCACAGTGTGATAGCTCCATTTCAAAGCAAACCAATGGCTGTTGAACAGGATGCAACCTCTGGTGGGTGAAATGCCAAAAATGTAATGTATGTGATTATATTCCACAGGGGTTTCCTCTTCTTCCTTTCACACTCTGAGTATAGCAAAATGGAAATTTCTATGGAGACGAGCAATGCTGGTCATCTGCTTGGGTGCAGAGACGTTATCTGAGTCTATGCCTAAGGTGTTTCACTTCAGGGAAGTAGAACTGGTGGCTGGATCATGAATATTTGTGAATTGTAGTAGGTAATCCCCATTCTCAGTCAAGCAGAGACTGGCAGGTATTTTCTACTCCTCCTTGGCCTCCTTGTTTGTGCTCCCATCAATAAGTTCATCAAGGAAGCAAGCTATGGGACAGCTCCATCTCTTGTACCTTTGCTTTCCAAGCAAAGTCAATGAGCAGAACAGCCTCTTACAGGAGATCCTTTTGCAATGAGAAGTCATCGTTGGAGACCTGCTGCACTTTGGCTTCTAATCCCACATCACAAAGCCCACCCAGATCTGGCACTGGGATTGTTAAATATGTGAATATATCAAATATATTTTCATACATTTGATTCACTCCTATGCATATTAACACTGGACAAGATGATCAGTGTTTGTCAGACAAGCAAAAAGCTAGAGTAATTGGAGACTAACATGGAAAACTGTTCAGAAGAAATGGAGAAATCTAGAATGACAAGTGAAAACTTATGCTATCACTCTCTTATGCTTTCTATCACTTATGAAAACACCTCATAGCCTGACTGCCATAGATGGGAATCAACTTTGCTTACCTTTTCCTTGAGAAAAAGTCTTTCAGAGTGGACAAAGCCTGGGTCCTTTCTTCCAGTTATACACGAAAATAATTCACATTTTAAGCAGTCCTTGTGGTCTTTATTTTTATTTCTTCTAACTAGTTAGTATTAATGGAATCTGCTGCATTAGCTCTTTTGATTTGTTCCTAATCTTTATGACAACAGTAATAAAGTAATGTTTCAGATGATTACTTATTTCTGACCAGCCCTTGGAAATACACTGACACCAGTGTGTTGTTTTCTTTCACTGGGTTTTTGTTCCTCAAGGATTGCCATTAAAACCACAGTTAGTAGACTGGGATATCTCAGTTTGCTAGTTTGGTCAGTCTCAGGCATTTGGCTTGGCACGTAAGGGATGCAAGAATTGCCATCTCCAGTGTCAGCATTGAATTCTGTCTGTCCAGTGTCCAAGAGTGCTAAAACCAGTTCTTTTAGAACCAAATATAATGAGATTCATCATATATAATTAGTAAATCATACACAATTGTGAAGCCAATCTGAGGCTGGAACAGTATTTAATAGTTGAGTAACATTTGAAAGATGCTTTTCATCCAACCTATGAATCATTTCTGTAGTCACAGAAACATTGAATTCTATTCTTTGCCCTCAATACTCTTGCCACTATGATAGACAAGTACAAATCTTGCACATAAAAAAAGAAATTGAGAGGCTCAGAAGTGAAAAAGAATTTATTAAAATTAATATGTAATAAATGTTTTTAACACGCTAATAACCTGAACAAGGATAACTTGGGACTTACCTCTTGTAACAGTGTTCAAAAAGAATCTTTAGCTATTTCATGGAAACTTAAATTCGCAAAATCAATGGGCATTATTATCCTACTGTAACACCATAGATGCTCGTAACAAATCTCCCTTAGCAGTTGTAGTTGGTAGTAGGCCTTTAACGTAAACAGATGCTGTTCTTTCCTGGCAGATGGGTGCAGTAGAGTCACGTTCTAACTGATGCCAGGACACAAGTCAAGAAGAATGCAAAGTATTTGCAGTGAAACATAAAATAAGAAACCTAAGCATCAAATCTTTTTGCTTATCGAAAATTGTCACCTCATCATGTTCTTGTCTTACAAAGAAATTGTCTTCACTGTGAAAACACATGGGATAAACACCAGAAGTCATCATGCATTTGACATGTATAGACAAACACACTCATAAAATGGTTTCAGTTCTGCACAGACAGTCAATCATTTCATTTTGTAAGTCTAGACAGTATCAGAGCACTACCAAACACTGTCAGAAATAATCTCACAGAGTCAAAGTGATGGATTAGCCGATTTCATCACTCTTTTCTAACGCTGTGATTTTATGAATTGTGCATTGTGGGTTTTGATTTGATGTTATGAAAAATGGACTTGATAAATGCCATGTTTGTGTGTATTTATTTTTTCACTACAGTTCTAGCTGGAACATGAGTTATGTTTAGAGCACACGTGAAGTTAGCACTGTTGAGGGCAACTAACAGTATGGTCTGTTTGCAAAGTGTCTAATTTTGTCGGGGAAACAGCTGCTCATTTCAAGATCAATCTCAGGTATCACAGTCAGGTATCAAGAGTGTGAATTACTACTTTCTAATCTCCTCAGTCATGCCCTTAGACTGTAAAACCAAAAGCTTTATTGTAGAATTACTCCTAGATAACCATCTAATAATTATCTGATCTTTGAAACTGATACATACTTGGGATTGGCAGGTAAAAGTCACACACTGAAATTGCTGGCTTGGACATGCAACCAGACACGCTGGCTATTGTTAGCTTAAAGGTATTTATAATGACCACTCCAATCTTACTCAACAATCAAAACTGTGTAAAATAGTATGATTAGAATCTGGTCAGGAACTTATTGCAAGTAACCCTGATGAAATTAATGGCAGATATTGCAAGAGGATGACACTATTCTGTAAGTATTTTACTAAAGAATTTTACTGCACCTTTACCTAAGATTCCACTGTATCCAAAGGAAAGAGTCTGGATCCCACACAAAATGATTCAAAGCAAGAACCTTCCTTTGGTACTTGGCATATTCCTCTCAGGAACCCTTCCCTCTGGGGAAGACAGCAGTGTGTTGTGAATATTTCACTAAGTGTCTTGAACAGTTGCTGTGCTCTGTGCTCAGAACACCAATGCCAACGTGCATCTAGTGCTTTGTAAATCCACACCCTGGCTCCCTGCTGCTAACTTCTCTCCAGAGCTGGCATAAAGCTTCTCAGTGAAGGTAAAACTACATTTTCTGTTGTAGGGCTGATGGTTCAGACCTGGCCAGAAGAGCCAGGCCTGCTTTTCCCATTGCCCCTACAAGAACAGGGGGCTGGGATGAAGAGGTGGCACCCCAGATTTCACACAGCATGTAAATACTACTGCTTCAGGCACTCTCATATGCAGATTCTCAGCCTGGCTTCTCTGTTTCCTGACACGCACGGTCAGGATACTGGGATCATGCTGCTCATCTTTCCAATCCTCTTTGCCAGGATGCTTTCCTTGAAAACCTGCTGAGGGGAGCAGTGCCCTTCTGTATGATAAAAATCTTTTCAAAGACAATGGAAGAAATATTGCAATGGACTACTACAGCTATGGCTGAAATTACATCACTGGTGATGAGAGCCTCTTCCCTTACAGATGTTCCACTGGTTCGGAAATGGGTATTACTAGGAGAAAAGGATTCACTTGAGTAAAGGTTGATGATGTTGATTTTTTCTCATTAAGTCTTTCCTTGAGATTTGATTAATAGAAACTACAGACATCTAGTAAGAACAGAAAAAAAAAAAAAAGAGAGACTATAAGAAATAAAACAATACACATGCAGGAAACATATCAGAAGACTTTGCTGTCCTGCTGCAGGGAAGTAGGCTCTGTTTGGACACACAGTGCACTAGGGAGAGTAGGAGGTTTGTTTCTGAGTATCTCTGTCATGTAGGAGAAATATCTAAAATCTGTGTAAATAGCAAAGGAGGGGCCCGGGTGGAAAGGGCAAAGTGGGGCAAGACAACTAAAACAAAGGGCCAGATGAGAAAGCAATCATTAACTCACACTTGAAGAAGATTTGTGGGAGTGCTCTGCCCCTGAACAGAAAGTACACTGCGACTCTCTTTTTATTGTCTGAGGTTTCCAAAGGATTTCTAAGCAAACAACCATGGGTAGTTCGACATCCTAATTATAGCCTGCTCAGCATCCATTTCTGAAGTGTTGCTGAGTTCCCTGGCACAACAGCTGTTTGAGCGTACTTCCCAGAAGTCTTGGGCTCCCTGCCACGGTAACGCACTAGATTGATGTCAAACTTTTACCAGGGGATCTAGAGGAGACTTGATTATGCAGCTGATGATGGTTTTTTCCTTCAGACCAAGGAGCCAAGAGCAGCCCTTGTCCTGTTCATGCATATAGGTATTTGAGCAAAGGCCCTGGAGTCAGCTGCTCCCTTGAGTGCTCTCTGGGGAAACCAAATCTGCGTCCATGTGGAATGAAGAGCTTTTTCTTCTCCGTGCTAGCTCACTTGACCAAGTGCTAGACTTGTTAAAAGAACTTATTTTTTATTAGGTTATTGAAGGGTTTAAAGCTGCTAAGAACAAACCACATCTTTTAAAAAATACTTTTAAAGAAAGAAAGAGAAACACAGTGCCAAAACACCTCAGAGGTCCCCATGGTGCAAGCCCCTGGCCTCAGTCCATGAAGTGAACGAGACTGAGTCCTCCATGCTGGCAGCAGTGGGATTAAAAACAGTGGGTTTTGGCCCCATTTACAGTGCAGTCCCTATGTTTTCTGCATGCCACAGAACCAACCTATTGAAGAGGTTTACAGCTCAGATGAAGCTGGCTAGGGCAGGTTTTCTCCTCTTTGTATATGGAGTAGCCCTTATATTTCCACTGCGTCAAGATTATTTGTTTCTAGGAGGCATGGAAACATGTTCAACAAATAGTGAAGGCAAATCATGCGGCTTGAAACTTTCTTGGCTGAAAGCTGCCGTGTGGGACTGTAAGCGATTATAGTTTCTTTTATACTCTGAGAAAGCTCAACAATCCTTAATCCACCTTCATAAATAAGAGGTGATCGTTACTTGCCAGTAAATAAAATTGATTTTAAAGTTGTGACTATCAGGATTCTAGTGACCATACCTTATTTATGAACACATCATGGACTAAATGCTTCACTGCAAAGGAGGTGCATAGAATAAGTATCTAAAATGTAAATAAACTGTGATTGCAAAGTGCCATCAACCTCAAGGCTAAGTGCTCTTCTGAATTAAGCACTGTTCAATTGTTTGCAGCACTCCACAAGTGGAGGTGGAAACTGCAGTGATGATGTAAGAAGAAGAAAACAGACAAAACCTCTTGCTAGTGGCTGTGTAGTTGAGCTCATAAGTAAGGGCTGGTTGTGATAGGCAGTCAAAAGCCAATAGGCAAGAAGGTTCAAATTCATGTTTTTCTCTCTCAGAAACAGACACCAGTAATATCTGCAGTGGAAAGCACAGGATATGAGTGTTGGTGGCCACATTTTTAAAAGTCACAACTAACTCTGGATATCTACCTTGGGAATATCTGACAGCCTGATTTGGAGAAGGGAAATATTAAGTGTTGGCTGGAAAATCAAACCCGAGATAAGCCATTCAAACCTGGATAGGTATCCAGTGAAATTATAGCACAGCTGGCAAGAATCTGCCCTAGCATATGGAAGGCCTCCAATATCTTTATCTTCAATCCCACCCAAATACCTGTTCCATTGGGGGGTATAAAGTTGGACTTTTCCACAAAACTCTCACCATGAGTTACTTAGTCTGATCAGAAAAAGTGCTACTACAGGGTATTTCATTTCACCATACTAGTTTCTTATCCTTTGATAAGATCAACAAAACTTTCCCCATCTTCTTCTGCTTTACACACAGAAAGGAAAAGTTTCGTTCAGAATAAACCTCAATAGTTACCTCATAGCCTTTAATTAAATGCTAAATGTATGCACGTGTTGGAGACACACATGGTGTGTACCTTTCTGAACGGTACTAAAAGTCAGCAGTCGCACCTCCATCACAAGCAGAAGGTTATGTCCAACACTCTGTTGTGATAATGTTTATTCAACAAGTGATGAAACCAGCTGATCTCAGTAACCTGAACATACACCCTGTGAAGAAACCTAAGAACTGAGCAAGAGTAATGTTGAAGAATAGCACCTGAATGAAAATTAGAATGTACTGTTCAGCTGCTGAATAGTAGAATTAATTTGAATCATGTAGAGATTATGCTACATAATTGTTAATTATGTAACAGATTATGGATTATGCTATATAATGGTTTTAAATTATGGTAAATTAAATTATTAACAGAGTATTACATTACCAGAATTGTGTATAGTGATAACTTTTCAAATGTCTGTGAAGCACCAGGTGTAGGCTACCATTGGAGGAAAAGAGACCTAAAATCATTGGTCTGTTTTAGTACGACATATCCTTTCTTGACTGTGTAACTTGAAACATTAATCTAGGTTCATATAAGATAAACGGAGCTCATGTAGCATAATCTGAAGGAGGAGAAATGGAAAAATAAAAAAGCTTTTTGCTGTAGGAATTCCACTCGATTTTAACATAGACCTTGGCCTATGTCTAAAAAAAATGCTAGAGATGTGAAATGCTTCAAAATGTTAGGGGAATCTACAATGGGATGTATTTTACAGGTATTAGTTGTTAATCTTTGGCATTTACAGATAATTAATACTTTTCCTCTGAAAAATCAATCTTTATTCCCAGGAAGATGTTGAAAACACCATTTTTGTGCCTCACAAGCTTGTGCATACAAATGTTTGTCAATCCCCCATAGCCATCCATCCCAGAAATAACCTAGGTGCAAGGCAAATGATGCAAGTACTGTCCCAAGTCTGAGCACTGTGTTACTCTGATCATGTGACTTGAATCATGGTAGCTACATCTCTGTAAGTGTTTTGTCAGTCTGCATAAGCAAAGCTTTCTGAATTGTCAGATTCCATCATGTTATTTTGTGAGATCTTACAGGATATATGATAAAGATTTCTCTGCCTGGGTCAAGACTAGAAAAATTGTCCAAAGAACAACCCAGAGTAGGAACAATTTTTCCCATGCTTTATTTTTTGACATCAAATTATTCTTGGCTAGTGAATACTAGCACAGAGGAATGATCCCAAAGTTGCAGACAGCCAAAACATCCCTTTAGGAGACACATTTCCTGGTGCTTCGGAAGATTATAACTATGGAGTTGCCTTTAACCACAGCTAAATTTTAGCTAGGAGAGATTAGTGACACTTGTAAAATGTCCACTCAGGTAAGGGCTGGATAAAAAATTCAGCACAAAAGGATTTCCTGTTAGGGAGGACCTGATTTCACTGTGCTGGCTTTTTCCTGTCATTTAATACATGGAATGGTTGGGGTCAAATATAGATAGTTTGAATGCTCTGTTGTCTGATTCCAGTAAGCTAGATGATCTCTGTGAACTGCTAGTCACCTCTGCAGTAGAAGCAGTCCTAGGGCTGACGCTGAAGTCAAGGCCAGGAATAGCAAAGGATTTGAACAATTCTAAAATCGATTTTTAATTTTTCAAAAAATTGAAAAAAATCCTTTTGTTGACTTAGTCAAATCCGATGTGCAAGAGTGAAAAATATTTATATCAGAGCTTCAGTCATCCAAGTTCTGTGTCATATGAGTAGCAATTTATTCATGTTAATTCAGTGAATGCATCAGCTTCAAAGAGATAACTCACATGACTCCAGATTTAGAGCATCAAATCTTCTTTATGTAATAGCTTGAAGAGTGAGAAAACGAAGAACTGTCTTTTCTAATATTCTCTTCTTGTATAATTTATTTACACTTTTTATAAACATTGATTAGCACAGATGTTCCTAATAAGATTTTCACATCTGATCTGAATACGTTTTCCTATTATTTTTCCCTTGAGAAGCTAGATAAGAGGGAAAAAAAGTATTCCCCATTTCTCAATTTCCTTTAAAGAAAAGAAAGGTTTTATTTATTGTATGAACAAAAGGAAAATATATTTGTGGGTAGCTCTTGTGCATGTTCTTTGGCTGAACTACCTTCTAGTCAGAAACAAAGACATAACTCCAGAAACCAAATCTTAATCAACACATGTATAACATTACTTTACCAAGTTATTTTTATTATGTATGAGATGGAATAAATATTAATACTACCCCTGGGCAAGAGACTTTAAAATAATTTCAAAAATCACAGGGTAAGTAAGCTCAGTGACAATGAGCTCATTGTCTAGCCTTAAGTATCTTTTAAGAAGCCAGCTTAATCAGGAAATGCTAGCAGGCTTTTCCACAACAGAACAGTCCAAGGCCAAGGACTAATAGTGCAGCATGGCAAATTTCTCTTCTACACAGATACTGGCTCATTGTGACAGAGTTCCCACTGTGACTGGACTCTAGTGAATACACAGCAAAATGACCTGTAGATCTAGCTTAATTCATTTACTTACAGAGTTAAAAAAAGAATGAAAACTTTTTAAAATAGCATACAAATATTTGACTTTTACTTCCTCAGCATTATCAAGTCACTAATTTACAGGATTTTTTTTTCATGTGGACTCTGTTAACCAGGACCAAGGAAAAAGGCTCCAGGGAAATTACAGCTCTTGGGTTTCATTTCTAGAAGAGCAGAGAAGTACCTTTTATACTGTAAAAGTCTATTTATTTTATGTGGCTGAAATCTTATCTGGAATTTGACTAGGTTCAGAACACTGAACTGAGACTTGGAGCATTTATTTCTGAGTGGCAAACAGTAAAACATATTATAATGACCACTACTTAGATTATTAACCTTTTATTGGAAACATCTGCTTAATTGTTAAATATCTGACACACAGGAAAACAGCTTTCATTGTAGAGACAGTTGAAACCTTATTTCAGAACAAGCCATTATCCAGTTGTTTTGCTACTCACTTGGGTAGGTGAACATCCAAGATAAGATGAGATCTGAACCATGGTCTGTCATTCCATATAAAGATTTTAGGATATTCTGGGAAAGTCTCAATGACTCTTCCACTTTGGGCTTTTTTGGGAATTCTTCAAAGGGGCATACTTTGCTAATTGGCTTAAAAGGAAATGTAGGGGCCTGTCTGAGGATGAATAGATTGAATTCCTTAAGACAGGCAAACTAAAATGTCTTTGCACCTGAGGTTAAGTAATGCACTGAGAGTCAACCAGTAACTCAGACTTAGTCCTTAAGATCTTCAGCTTACATGGAGCATCTGGGTTCCATTTCCAGTACTAACAAAGGGTTAATTATTCACACAAAGTGGAGGAAACATCAATAACAATAGTGAGCATCAGTTCTGAGCCAGCCTTCTCCTTCTACCCCCACCTTACACTGAAGTTTGAAATGGGAAAATGGAAATTAAAGTTGGTGTCCACCCTTGTCTGTAACAAACTGAAATCACTTCAAGGTGTAGAAGGAAATGAAGAAGGTTCTCCTACATCCAGGGAAAATGTTCTAACTGCTCAGCTAATAGACAACAGATGGACAGCATCTTCATTGTACATATTTTATTGATCTGATTGAAGTAGGGGAAAAATTATTTGGTGATTTCAGACTGAATATTATCCGATATTTTTTGCTGTATTTAAGACCTGAAAGTTGCAGAGTACAATCCTTCATTGCCACCTATACACATGCATACATACACTAAATAAAGCTTCCATTCAAACAAATATGAATCCTGGAAAATTTGACAGCCCAAGCTATAAATTGGACCAGACCAGATGATCATGATGATTTCTTCCAGCTAAATTACTGCTCCCCTTCTGACTGATTTTTTGCATCTTGTGATGTGGACAGATGAGGCAGCTTTTATCTCTAAGTAGGTTTGAGAATATCGATGAAAATGTCTTTCGGTAAACAGGAAACATCCTTTTTACCATTGTCAGTTAAGTTACATACTTGACTCTTTACAGGATTGTTGTAACAAACCAGTTATGAACTAAGAGAAAAATGCTCCTTTACTTCTAGGTAAAAGATAATTTAGAGCAGAATCTGGCACAATAATCTCTGGTCAACAGAGACATATTTCTAGTAATCAAAAAACTTGCATGTTCATAGAGCCATATTTTCAGTATCTTTTAGCTAGTTTCCTTGGACTCTTCAGTAGCAAAGAGAGGCAAGTTTCCTGCACTGCCCTCTGGAATTATCAGTTTAGCAGTAATAGTGCCTGGACCTAGGACACTGATATGTAGTTTACATGCTTGGATCGTGTACCTTATGTATCTCCAGGATGTCCAGGCATGACCTAATATAACATTTTAGGATCAAGACATAAGCAAAGCCAAGTTATATAATGAAGTAGTAGTTTTAACAGAATACTAGGTGGCACACCTTCATCTTCTACAAAACCTAGTTATCAAAAGAAAACTAACATGTCATTCAAATTTCAAGGAATTAATTTAAGATTACTGAGAATTGTGACAGAGTTTAAGCTTTTCAGTCTGGCACTATTTTTATGTGCTGGGGAAGAGTCTTGCCACCTACTCTGAATTTGCAGAGCAATGGCTTAATGAGAGGCTTGAATGAGTACTGTAAATCCCACTGTTGATCTGCATCTCACCAGGCTGACATTGAATGTATGGCCAGATAGTGGTAGCACTGAGAACTATACACAGTACAGAGTAGTCATGAGAATGCTGACTTTAGAAAATAGAAAGATGACTTAATATTTACTTGAACAAGAGCTTCAATTCAGTGTCTGGGTTTTTTTTTTTTTGAAAAATTTTGAAAAATTACTCTATTTCACCAGTAATGTGTAAAGCTGAAATTCAGTCTTACTGGGACAAAACCCGCACAGCAAGAGTTTTAAGTTCTAACTCAAAAACTGATGATTAGAGAAGTGCACTGAAGTATAACTTTTTATAGACATCATTGTACTTAAATCGCTTCAGGAATACACCAGGCTTCCAGGCATGCTAAATGGAGTGGAAAAAATAACTTAATTATGCAACTGAGGGCAAAGGCAATTTTGCATCACCTAATTTTAAACAAAGAGAGAAGAAGTAATATTTAAAATTTGAAAAGGACTCAGGATATAAGCTACAAACTTTAGTGTTAGGGTATTTTAAAAATATCTCTCTTGTTTCTTAAGAAAGCACATCGTTAAGCATTCTGGTTGTCTTAATGCTAGAAGATAAGATTCACCCTCTGTTCACATTTGAATGCAATTTTTCTTCTAATAGCCCATTTGGGAAATTTAGTGTCCTGTTTCACAACACGACTGTGGAACTACGTACAAAAGTCTTTATACAAATAAATACTAGAGAAAACCTGAAAGGCATATAATTTCATGAGTATTTCTCCAAATTATCATATTAAGAAGCTGAGGTCATGCCCAAAGAAGCAACCATTTTCTCTCTCTGCACCCTTAGGCTGCTGCCAGACACTCTGTCCTAAAGGAGTCATGGGAAGGAAGACCCTTTAGGAAACAGAGATGGAGGAATTAACTCCTACATCTGAGAAATGCCTGGAGTATGCTGTTGGGCCAAAAATTGAAGAACAAGACATGAGGATATCATTGTGCCAGCATTTGCTCTTTGTTTATTTTGATGCTCCAAAAAGCACAGGAGCTTTTGTTTCCCTCAGGAACCCACTACGGTCTACAGATAAAACTGAATGAGGTAAATGTGACAATTTCCCCATTTTCCATGCATACAGTTTCATTTTCATTATTTTCAAGTTCTTACAACAAAATCTAAAGTCCAACTACAATAATGGTAACAAAACGTTTAGCAATTATTTTAAACTTCACTTACTACATAGAGTGGTAGATCAATTTATCTTTATGATTGAAGGATGACCACAAAATTCACAAGTGGTGAAGCGCAGAGAAACCATCAGTGCCAATTACACAAGGCTATATCCCTTGAGTGAAAATAAATTGGTTATTCCAACCACCTCACATTGCATGCTTGATTTATAACATTCCATCCTCTCTTTTTGTATTTATTATAATGGTTCCAATACTTTCAATTACCAGTGCTGGCTACTGTCCTTGGGTGGCACCTGAAATAATTTTGTATCTAACTGATAAAGCATTGACGGGAGAGATTTACAAGATTAGCAGTAATAAACATCTGTGCATAGTGTTGTAACTGTTGCCCTCTGTGGATCTCAAAGCACTTTATAAGTGTTCATTATATTTCATAATTGGGCCCCTTGTGAGGTAGCAAAACTTATCTCACACACTATTTTACACTGAAATATTAACAAAAACATTTGATTCTAGCTGGTATAAGGATTTCAGGTAAAAAGAGGAAGCAGGTGGATCTTGTAATCCAGCTGATGTAAAAAGAAGTGGTATGGGGTTTTTTCCATTTAAAATATTCTATTAAATGTGGTTAGAGATGTTTAAGATCTTAGGTCATGACAAAATACAAGTGACTTTCATAAGATGGTAGTATGACTACAACCACTGTGAAGACACTAGAAAGGAGAGGATACATATTTTTAATATAAAAATTCAAAGCTCTTGTTACGTTATTCCCAGTAAAAGACAATCATAGCCTGCCAATTCTTCAGAGCAGCAGACAATTACAGAAGACAGTCATAAACCACAGGACTCAGGACTCCTTCAGCTTTTACATCAACTACCAGAAAAGAAAGATGATTAAAAGCTGAAATACCATGTGGGTGTCTTCCTTCTTCTCAAAAAGTGCTAAGAGGGGCTGGGACTGTTGCACTAAAATACTTAAGAAAGCATAGACCACAGTGGACATTTTTTGAAGTGCTAGTGGTTATGGAAATCTTAGTTTTGGGAAACATCTTGATACAGTTCAGTTTCCTGCTGATCTCTGAAAAGATCCTTGAAAATATACCAGTTGGAATTTAAGACTGCTATATAGTATACATGTATGCAATTTTTTTCTGACACTGGGAAGATAATTCCATATTTCACACTGGAAAAGGTTCCCCAGCACTTCTAATACCCAGCTGCACCCAGAGCCACTTGGGGAAATGACTGCTGGTCCAGGTCAAAATTATTCAACAGTTCAGGTGGTGGAAATTCAATGCTGGAGAACATTCCCTGGCACTGGTTTACCATTTGTGCTGGTGAAACACATGAAACCCCTAATACTGAGGAACCCTATATTACAGCTTTTTTCTGAGTTACCTTGGTGAATCCACTAAATTACATACTGTGCATGGACTTGTTATGATACACTGCCACACCTCTGTGACGATAAATTACTGTACAGCTAGGCAGATTCAAAGTAAGAATGATTTTAGGAGAATAATTGGTAAAAAAGAAATTAATTTAAAATGTTATTTGAGCGTAAGGAGAAGACTACATCAGATATTGACCAAATTTGCCTTCAAAAGGCTAAGATAAAGTTTTCTGGACAACATTGTTGTTTTGTTGTTGGTTTTTGTTTTTTTTGGTCAACATTAATATGTTACAAATTAGTGTCAAGAGAAACAAGAAAAAAAATATTTTGAAAAACTGGAAAACATTCAATTAAGTTAGTTACTTTTTCAAATTCAGTCTCCAGTCACAGTCAACAGAGATGCAATTAAGCTTTTTTATGTGACATTAAAGATTTAACAAGCCCCATGGCAAAAGAGTATTTGGATACAGCATGTTTTCCATGTGACTTTGAATATGAAGTGTCCCAGTGAGAAGCAGTGTGGCAAGTGCGATGTTTGAAGCAGCACTTGTTATCAGCAAGGCTGGACTGAGTCAGGGACTTCCCTTAGCAAGACATTCTTGGGTAGTAAATACAGCCGTGAAAATTTGCAACAGACCTCCAAGTAGGATTGCAAGGTAAGTGGGAAAATGGCTTAACTGAGCAGTTGGTGGACAGATATATGTTCTTGTCTCCTTGATGTCAGTGGGACGTTTGCCATTGATCCCAGTGATGCCAGAAGTTTTCTCATCTTCTTTTGTTTTCTGAGTTTTATCTACAGTTTCCATTAGGCTGGCTGCAGTTCAGGAAAGTTATTGAACCAGTGGATGGTTTCTCATTGTTTCTCCTTCCTAAGTCATCTCAGTAAAAGTATTCTTAATGAAAAATTACTGCAATCACTTTGGTACAGAGCAATTCTTGTACTAAGGCACTTTTTGTAAGAGAGGGAAGTATTCAAACTAGGATTCAATCCTCTTCTTCCAGAACAAATCTTTACACCTTGTCTCCACCCTTTCCCTTAAGGTTTATTCCCCTTATACCAGTCCCCCATCTCACACTTCTAACTGGCTGAGAATGCTCTGTTTCTTTAGGAATAATAATAAAAAAAAAAGCTCTCTTTAGAGTTGGGTCTCTTTATAAAGGGTTGGCTGAACTTTGCAAACTTTACCGAAGGGGGAACCCTTTCCCACAATCCATTTCAAGACCAACCTCTTTGATGTCACAGCTGGCTCAAGTAAACTCATTTCCTCCTTCCCTAATGTGTGTCTGATGCAATTTTGGCAAGCCTCCTCTCCCTGCTGTTATTGCTGCCTGTTTTGAAATGTGGCCAAGTGCAACGTTTAATGTGAATGTTTGCTTTGGCCTAATCATTGGCGGTTTGTT
This sequence comes from Rhynochetos jubatus, assembly GCA_027574665.1. Taxonomy (NCBI): domain Eukaryota; kingdom Metazoa; phylum Chordata; class Aves; order Eurypygiformes; family Rhynochetidae; genus Rhynochetos; species Rhynochetos jubatus. Next base: position 8,952,974 of record CM050648.1, on the reverse strand, counting down.
TCACTGTTACTCCGCATTATATATTTATATATCCAGATATATCTATAGAGATCTATAGGCAATTTTTTCCCTATTTACCTCCTCCACTGCAAATAATTTACACCACATGTTTTCAGTTTATTCCTTTGTGGTCTGCTCCACCCAGTTCCTAAATCAGTAAATCATCTTCATGCTTCTTCCCACACTGAATGAAAGAAAGTTCTGAATTACAGAAAGAATGAATAAAGTTTTGAAGCTTCTACCGTGGATGTTGATTAGTTTCTTGGTAAAACTTGAAGGTGCTTTAAAAATAGAGAAGTTTTAAGAATGGCAAGATGTGCCCAGTATTTTACATACTGCTTTACATCAATGGCAGTTTGAAGATGTGAGGGGCAAGTTAGGAGCAGCTTGTGAAGGAAGTAACAAAGCATCAAAATTGTGGACAGCACTTGCTTTCTCTGACAGTAAGATGTTGATATCAGTGGGACCTCACCCACTACAAGAAATGGACTGAGCAGTCCCAGAATAGAAAATGTGAGCCTGCACGGCAATATGTGCTGTGAGTTATATGTGGGATTCACACCCTTGTGACCTCCTGCAAAACCTCTTTGACCCAACACATTTATTCACACGTGATAGAGGGATTAAAATTTGACTCTAAACTTAACCCTGTATTAGGAGATTAAATGGTTCTGGAGTGTGTTCCCAGGCCCTGGGGCTTGATAGTTTATATTGCTGTACTATTAGAATGACCCTTGGCATTGCTTTGGCACAAGTCAACTCAGGCTCTTCAAAACAATGTTGCATATTGTTTAGGGAACACTGGAGTCAACAGCCATTCACACTCACTAAAAAGAATACAGCCCTCACTGTTCTCAAAGATGAGGGTGTTTAAGAGTATAGCTCTATGATCTTTCATATTGCTTGGCATCTGTGCCAAATAAGATGCTGGGAATGGTTAATTTACAAACACAGACAAAGCCAAAGAGGCATTTTTACAGTATCTTGCATCAAACACCTTGTTTACTGCTTACATGCAGGATTGAATGCAACCCTCTGCATGTATTTCAGAGAGACATATCCCCTGTCTCTTTCTCTCCTCTAGAAGGAAAATCAGAGTATCTGAAAAACCAGCACAATCATGTACAACAGGCTATCAGTATTGCCAGACTTGAATACAAAGATCATGAGTTAGACACCTAAGGTCTAAACTTGGGTTTGAAACACCATAATTTCCTTTTTTAATGGTTACCTTTGAGGAAATGACTCCACCAATGCATTGTAGGATGCACACAGACCACAGGCTCTTGTGAATAACAGGAGGAAAGGAAAGGGAAGGTGAAAAGCTATGAGATTTGACAGAAACTTATTACAAAGTTAGAAGGTCGAGGTGTTAACATGATCCCAAGGGTTAGTTCTTACAATAAAACAAAATATCACAGATCACTGAATACCAAAGAACTGTGATAGAGCAAGACACTAGTGCTCTACTTGTGATCAACTAGCCAAGTACATTTTTTATTATCTTTAAAGTGAAGATATTGACATTCATTTACACTCACCATTTTCATTCAGCACCAGGAAGGGACTGAAGTAGGAGAAAACATGAATTCAAAGGGTAAGGTCCTCAACTATGAATGAAGAACATGAATGCAAATATGTCCTCAGAGCAGGAGGAAAAAAAGTCCCAAAGGAGAAATGCAGTAATAGTCACTTTTAATTGGCTAATTACATCATCATTTGTTTTGGTGAGGCAGTCCTGCTTGTTTATCTCATTTACGTTTCATCGGTTATAGAAGGATGTAAAAAGCAACAGTGATAGTTTGACTAGCCTCTACAGAAAAAACTTTAATAAAAATCACAAAATTTAACTGAACAATGCAACATTTGATAATATGCTGAATAAAAATTATTAAAGAGAATTAGCTCTTTCATTTTAAAAAGGCAACTGTGTACCTGATTCATGCACAGAGTGTATATATATTCTTAATGGATTTTAAATAATCAATTCCATCCTGACATTAAAACATCAAGTGCAAAAGAATGATACCTATTTTATTGTACTGAATATTTGGATTTTACTAAATGGATAGTATCAAATAAAAAATGATTCCTGAATTAGGTTGTTGGGAACTATTTGCAGCTGTATTTCAGATTTCAGCTTTAATACACACACACACAAAAAATTGGATTTTAGAATTTTCTGCAGAATAGACATTTCTGCTTTTGACAAGAAATCCTGGGAAGCACTTCGGGACAGAATTTGTTATTTATAACAGATGTGCTTAGCACACATTGTGACTGCAGTCGTAGCGATCACTAGGAATGATTGGAATGGATATAGATCAAATAACAATTTATGAATTGAGTAAATGTTCAGCAGTACCACGCCTGACAGTTTTAATTATGTGCTGTAGTTCTTGTAACTCCTGTAAGTCTGTAACTGTGACTATATCATCTTTTTTGCCCTTTAAATGTGTGGCATTTTAAAGACACTTGCAGAAAGCAAAGCATGTATGTCTTTGTGATGACGTTACCCACATTTGTGAGGTTTGAATCAGACCTGGGTTTGTGACACAGAATTCAGTGCACAATGATGTGGTCTGCTCACGGTGAGAAGAAGAAAATTACAGCAATGTCATTCTTGTGTTGAAATGAGTCTTATTTGTTGTTCATAGACACTAATTGACCACAACCTTTGAAACAGAATTAAGAATTATATGTTTGAAAGGATTTGCAGTTTTCTAATAAATTATATTAAAGGTAAAAGAACAAGCTGCACAAATACCAAAAAAAAAAAATAAAAAAAAAAAGGGGGGGAAAAAAAAAGGAATCTAAAAAATTGAAACTTGGTTAAGCCAAGTGTTCTCCAAAGAACTTGAGCCCCAGAACCAAACGGAGAAAAATGAAAATGTCATCAAAGACTCTGAGATCAAGTAGAAACGTGATGAAAGAAAAAGCAGAAAAAAATGAGAACAAAGATAAAAATTGGATCCAACAATAAATGAATGCAGAGCAATATTCCATAATTCATTATTGTAGGAGAAGGGTATAATGTTGGTATGATACTCGACAGAGAAGAAAGTGATTGGCAGATGGAGCTGAGAAGGCTTATGCTCTTTTTTGTTAAATTCTGATTATGCCACGGGATGGACTGGCTGGGCAGACTTACATGAGTTGGAATACCGACTACCCAGGCCCTAGGAAATTCTTCCTAGGGTACTCTGGTGACTGGCCAAAGTGATTTCCAAGGAAATCTCAAGGAAATGAAAAATAATTTCATATTGTTTTGTGACAAATTAATAATATTTTAAACATAACTACTTGCCTCTTACAATAGGAAAGGAACAAATTACTGTTGTTGTTGGGTGATTTAGGTTTGGCAGTAGGAAAAGGCTTTTAATAGTAAGGAAAGTTAAGTTCTGGAATAGATTGCCTAGGGATATTTTGATGTCTTCACCACAAGGAAGTTTTAAAGAATACGGGAGAAAAATATCAAGAGAAATTCAGACACAGTTAATCTGGCATTTGGATTACACCTGGCTACATAATTTATAATTCTTTGTCAGCTTTACTCTATACTTGGTCAAATCATATTTCTTTGAGTAACGCTGGGGAAATGGCAGGATACAAATCTGCCTTACCTTTTCTAAAATGTATATTCCTATACACATATAGAGATAGTATGGAGGGAAATTTGCCAAGGTATTGCTATTTCCACATATACACACACATATATATGTATCGATATATATGGAAATAGCAATATCATGGCACAGTAGTATTTTCACATGGAAATGGCAGCAAGTTTTATGTGCAAGAGGAATGTTAAGTGGGGCTTTCATGAGGTACACGTACATACCAGGGACTTGTAATAACTCAGTTATTGAACTTAAACAGCTTCATTTATTTCAGCTATCAGGCACAGCTTAACTAGTTTCATCATAGTTCTTTATTGTCTACCGAAAGAAAAGGCAATTCTTTTTGAAAATAGTACACTATCAAAGTTACTTTTATTTTTGACTTACAACAAGACTGAAAATTCCTAACCTCTGCAGTGGCTTATACCCTATTGTGCAGAGAAACTGGGCACATGAAAATCTTCAGTAGTAACAAGAGATTCACAGGCATGTTGAAAATAAGATTTGGGTATTTTGCAACTTTGTCACTGGCGGGGAAGTTGATTCTGAAACGACAGAAATAATCTGAATTTTCACCACTTTAAATTGAAATCAGCCTGGATCTATCAGTAACGTGCTAGAGAATTTCAGTCTCTTCATTCACCAGGTACCTCAAATCACCAAGGTGTCAAAGCATAAGTGACTTGATTTGGTTCATGTCTGAGAACCACCTGGTATTACTGCAATGAAATAAGTGTACTGTGAAATTCTGAATGAAAATACTTGTTGATACTAAGAGACAGTGGAGTAAAACTTTAAAGGAAAAACCTGAAATGTCACTTAGATAACAGAAGTACGATCTTGGCAGATTGTAGACACTAACTTCAGAAGATCCACCTCCAAATATGCTAATTCACTACAACTGTGCTATAGCTGTGTCCAGCTGTGAGCCAAGCTGAGAACGAGGAATTCCAAGCACCATCTTTCCTGTGAACACCCACATCTGTCTCAGCTCTCTCATCTTTCTAATGGTAGAACTGGGTCCTAGACCTGTCTTTGGAGCTAAGTACCAGGAGGTCTTCTCAGCACAGATTTTACAACCTGCCTATGCTCTTCCTTCCACTAGAAACCCTGTAGGCCCACCCACTGCTTAGTGCTCTGAGATCACTGTCATGTTGCAGTGCGCTATATGGTTGTTCTGTTTTCCAAGCTTTAACCCAGGCTCTGACAATATCTGGGTGCGTGTCTTCAAGGAACTGAACCTCTCTGTATCTAGTCCATTATCTTTTGCAAATAACAATACAGAAAGAGCTTATCCACTTTGCAGCATTGTTGTGGGGCTGAAGTAATTGTTGCTTGTATGTGACTTTGAAGAGCTAAATGATAAGCATTATTATTTGAGCATCACTCTTGAGCTACAAAAAGAAAACCCTCCCGCAGTCGGGTGCTCAAAAGAAGCGATAAATGCTGTGATGAAAGAGAGGCCTTGAGCACAGATGTGAAATCGCTCTTGAAACCTGTGTGATCTCCCCACCTGCACATCTCTCTCCACCTGCTCAGCAGCCCCTGCTGTCACTGAACAGAAAACATTTGGCTTTTCTGCCAGTGCAACAAAGTGAAACAGTGTGCATTGAATATTATCAACCCCTCCTCTACATCTGTCCTTACCGTCTCTGATATATAGACTGTGCGGATCCCTCTGAGAACATTTTTCTTACCTCCTGAATAGGTGTTGTAAAAAATGCAATGGAATACATCACCTCACGGGAATCTGTGAATGTTCTCAGTATGTGCAAAGGGGGCAGCAACATCAACATTTTGGTTATCACTGTGAAAGCAGGATTCAGACACAGTAGAAAGCTGATCTCCAGCAAGCACTTTACATATTAAGTGACCACTCATACCACACGTGCTTTACTCAAAGTTATTGAGTTGTGAGTTCATTTAATCCATCAGTAAGGCCACGTTAAGAAGGTAGTGACCAAAGAAACAGATACATAGCCCTGAATAAGCACCGTTTCCCTGTGAAGTACGCCTCCTCGGGGTAACATTGTCAAGGGCAACACATACAATAATATTTTGGCCCACTGTGATGCACAGTGAGAAGGTCACAGCCTCTCCTTGTCCAAGCACTTCAAAAAGGAGACCTTTTTATATCACAAACACGGGGCAGTGTTTTGTACTAACAGCATGGGAATATGTCACTAGGAGCAGGGAAATAGATCCATGGAAAAGCAGTAATGCTGTCTGAGGTCCTGTACCATTAAACCATGACCTCAGGTCTGCCTCTTGTGAGGTTATAACTTGATTAGTCCCCCTTTGCCACAGACCCTTTTAAGGTAGACAAGACAAGTCTTTAACTGCTGATACAAAACATTTGTGTTTTGTCATCTCATATGAAAGAAAACTAGAATAAAAATAGACAAATTTTCTCCCAGTGCAAGTCTTCATTTATAAGAGTTCAGCTGATTGCAAAAATGAAGAAATGTATCTTCACCTATTCTTTTAGGACATAACAGATTAAGGTTCTTTCCAGTATTTATAACTGTAAAATTAACCCAGTAATCTAGTTTGTTATCTGGCTCCTACCTCCCACGCCTACCTCTTGATGTACATGGGAGAAGTCAATAGCACTTAACTTCTCTAATTGAAATCAGCCTGCTGACTGAGTCCGCCCATGGTTACAGGAGCTGGACTGTAATAATCTGTTCTGCAGAGAATTAATCTCCTGGGAGTGAGGCAGACCTAATTACCAACCTCAGTGAAAAGTCTGGATTTGCTATCGCTGCTTGTGGGCCCAGCTGGAGGAAAAGGCCCAGCATACCAGTTAACTAATCTCTTCCTGAAATGTTTTAAACATGCCTAATATTGCATCTTGTTCAATTGGTTTTAGCAGCTCCAGTAACAGGGTAGAGACTCTCTTTCAAACACACTTAACATTAAAAGAATCTGGGCCTCCCATCTGGCTTAGGGCAATGGTCTGAAAGTCTCTAGAACTTATGAGTCACCACAGGCTTACGAATGGCATTTAGACCATGCGTTTTACAATTACAAGTCAGCATTTCTGTGGGCGACAGCTATTTTGCTAGAAAGAAAAGAGCCTCTGCCAATGGCAAACTGGGAGCATAAACTGTTTTCCTTGCATGAATGGTGTATCAGCATATCTTTTCAGCTTCGGTCAAGTGATGTATCCTGCAGGATAAAAGATGGGGAGGCTGTAGCCAGCACATGGTTAATCGGGTTATTTTCCATGAAGGACTCACTTCTTCCTGACTTTGCTTCCACATTTGTCCAAAATAGGCTGTTGAGCGCTGTGATGACTAACTGCTAACATTAAAATAGGGTAGCGAATTTAGTTTCCTAAGTGTAAAATGAAAAGTCAAATGCCAAGCGAGTGTATGGCAGGCACTCCAGGAAATAAAAATACCAGCTCTTATATGAGCTACCCTGTGTCTTTAAGAAAGTATTGTCTTGATGTAAAGAGCCTTTCTTTATAAGAAACTAGCATAAATCCAGTATCTTTTAAAGGTGCAGTAATGGTAAATATGACATCAAATGCTTCATACATAATAATGTATAATTCTTCACGCAAATATGAAATCCATGCAGGTTTTATTTATTCTATATGTGGACTGTGAAAACCATATTGTTGAACACCTCATACAGTTTCAATATGTTTGGCCTCATTTCAATTCAATACATTGTAGAGACCTAATTTTCCAAAGTAGTGCAGTGGTTCAAATGTAGTAGATGCTGGTGACAGTGCAGTAGCAGCACATCTGACATTTCTTTTATTCCTTACCTGTACTGACTCTGTCTGGTTTTGTCTTGTTCTTGTAAGAGAGGAACAAGTTTCATCTCAAACCTCCAGGTTAAAGATGAAACGTCAGTAGTTCTGTTGATCAGATGTTAATGAAATAAATGCTGGAGCTTTGGGGCTGACGTTGGGCAGTGTGTGCAGTGGCAGTCAGAAACAATGACAGATGTCAGTTCAGCAGTATGTATCACAGGTGTGTTTGTATAGGCATAGATGAACTTTTTTATGGCTAGGCACTGCTGTATTGATGAACTGAGAGCAACCAAACCCAGCATTTTGGAATGACATGATAATTCAGACCACATTTTCTGCTGCCCTTTTCCCAGTTGTGAAATTGCCCTCTGTTCTCCCTTTGAGGTCCAAGATCTCACAACCCCCTTGTTAGAAACAGGAACTCTGTGTGTGAATGGAAATCAGAGACTTGTGTCCTGCTGTGGCCATGCAGAGACTTCAGCTGAAAGCAGGCAGCAACAAGGTGCCTAATAGGAGGCAGCTTGCAAAGCAAGGGAAAAGGAAATAGAAGGAAGAAAGTCTGAAGACCACTTTAAGTAATTGGCTTAACTAATTATGGCTCCATTAGCCAGAGGCACTATTGAGCCTAAAAGCTAGAAACTCCTTGAGACTGCTGTATACAACTCCTAATGGTATGGAGGTTACTTCTCCATATTTTGTACAATGACCAGCTTGTGTGGGATAGTAATATTAGTTCCCTTAACAGGAACTTGCAAAACATCCACAGAACCAGGCACTGATCCACAAATCAAACTAGCATGTTCATTATGTCGAGTTCAGAATCAGCAAGTTTCATAGTGATACAACACTTAGTTATTAGTAGTAAGTTTTTCCCTTCCCAGCAGACACGTCTGTGAAACCAGTCTTTTATTTTTCCCTTAATACGCAAATACTACTTTTGCATCCATGGTGGGTTTTTTAGTTTGTTTTACTTGGCTGTATGCAAATCAAACCTCAGCTACCTCAAGTGCCAGCTCTCATTTTATAGTCTGCTCTCCCATGTGCATTTATATGACTGCAAGTATCAGATGAAAATAGTTGATTTTAATATTTACTTTATCAATAGAAAAATGACATCCCTTGTCACATGAGAAGGTCATAATTCATTCTGGATTGCTCTATTACTGTGTCAACACTCAGGCATCTGATATAAGTTTCAAACTCCTTATTTATTAACACAGAGAAGCTGACTTCCTATTTAACACTGGAGTGAGGATCCTCAGGATTATAAAAATTAGTCCAAGGTGACCCAAAGCATGAGTTCTTTGATCATTTGGGGTGTCCCATTCCCTAACATAGGACCTGTAGGGCTGAGTGAGATATACTTCCCATTCAGAGCATCCTTGAAAGCTGGGACATGGGAGAAGAAGGTATCCCAGAGGGTACCAGTTGGTAGCTTATACAAAGCTGGCAGAGCTTACTCAAGAGACACTTGAGGACTGAAACATAGGTCCAGGACAGGGCATATTTTTAGATTAAAGGCATGCTTTGCAACAACAGTGGTTCAGATTTTACTCTGACTTATGATGGACAGATCTTGCTAAGTCCTTCATTTTACTGAGGTCACATTGATACCCCAATTTTCTCCTCTGTATGCTAGTTTGCAAATGTACTATCAATTTACATTCATTTGAAAACACAGGCAGACAATCCTGTACATGTCCCAAGATTATTACAATCTTTCCAGGCTCTTTCTCTTACACACAGAGACACTTCTCTGGAAACAACCCTAATCTTTCCATGAAGCAATTCAAATATCATTAGCAAAATGATCATTTAAAGCAAAAATTGATATTAACTTCCTTTATATAAGAAAATATTATCCTAATAAACTGATCTTAATCATGCTGTTAGACACAGTTGCAACTCAAGTGATAGAAAGGGACCAGTAAAATTATCATTTGTTCTCTCTGGCTTCAGGGGAAATTGCTTGTATGCTTTGGAAACAAAACCCGCGGTGTGCTGAAATACGAACATCACCCAGTCAGAGCAGATCATAGGACAGCACACTAAGGTTTTCTTGAGGCTTTCCTCTGTTTAGGCTCTTCTAGGATTTAGGTAGAATAAAAGCATATTACAGTTTTCTGGAAAAAAGTGTAATAACAAAAAGAGAAAATAACATGACTATGACTGAAACCAGGAGAGAGCTGACAGAGTTGGTCTTTGGAGGGTAAGCATATTTCTGATGAAAGAAAAATTATGGTGTATGATTTTCAGTTAAGGAGCACCTAAATTATCAAGGTTGTTGATAAAAAAATCAAGTTTCCAATAACTACCTGAAAAGACAATTAGAGCTCTTCTAGGGAAAAAGAAATACAGAGAATCCTTTACATCCTTTTACAAATATATGCATATTAAAGTCTGATTTTATCAGTGAGGTAAATATTAGCTGAGATAGAATCAAAAGTCTCTATCGGTGTCACTGCTCAAGTATTAAAGACTAGTGCTACAGAAGTTCATAAAATAATTGTGAAGATGCAGAAATACTGTAAGATTGAAGGGGACATGTGAATGTGGTGTATTTCTATCGAAGCTATTTCCATAATGGATTTTTAAGTAAAAAATCCTAAACCTAAAATACATATGGAGAAACCCAAGAAGATATAGTTGTGGATTTTTATGAAGCAACCACAGTAAGAGCTTAATGTTGTCTCAGAAAGGATTCTTTTATCCAAGCACTTTGGCCAGTGCTTGCCTCTCCTAGCAAAACCTTCCCCTCTCAGAGCCAAAGAAAAACCTTAAAAGAAGGAATATTGCATTAATAAACAATATACTGAAACAAAGAAAAAGTTCTGAAATAAAAAATTAAAAGATGATTAAAATTGCTGGATAGAAACAAGCCATTATTGTGAAGGACCTTTCTCTATCCCCTATTTTCACAGTTCACTTCTTCCTTTTTTTGTGGCAGAAACCACTCACCATTTCCTAATTGCCTCAGTTACCTCTGGAAACTCTATTTTTTGTTGGTTTACTATTCAGTGAAAACATATAACCAAACTCTAATTATGAAAACATTATTAATGTCAACTACTAATGCCACACATTTCATTGTTTCATTACATCACCCTAAGTTGCAAGGCCATGCTAGCAGAGACCATTTCTCAGTACAGGGAGCTCAGCTCCCTGTAGGATCCAGGGTTCCCGTCCTGCAGACCTTGTATAAGGCTGCACAAATGGGAGAAAGTTTGTCAGATCTCACTTCCCCGTGGGATTCCTCCCACAGCCTTGAAAGGGCCTCTGGTTGTGATTAAACATTCTCACTATTTGCCTCTTTCTGGTGTAGGCAGGAGAAGAATAGGGATGAAAAAATGTCAACTTACTCTTGGCCTTTTATAAGAACATACTAATCTCTACTTAACTACTTTTGGTTTTCCTCACTGGATTTCTCTGAGATGTGGCTGGGCATCCATCTGGCACTCCAGAGCACACAAACAGTGACTTGTTGCTGCTTAAACACAAAGGCAGAACATTTTTAGGTAGCATTTAGAAAACAGGCTTAGTGGGGGCTGAGAAAGAAAGCAGAGAATGTCCTCTCCTTCCCCTCCCCCTTACCTCCAAGGGTGGGTGGGGTTGTGTTTTATATATTTTAAACAATCTAGCTACAGCTGTGAAACTGGTGATAGAAGTGCTTATCAAAGGGCCTTGAAAATGCTTGCAATTTGTGCAAGTCTCCCCAAGGAGAGGAGGGGGAGGAAGGAATTCCACGGTAATCCATGTTATAGAAAATGCTCAAATGTATGTAATGCTGATTATTACCACCTGCTCAGCCTCTTCTATGTTACAACCCTCTTGGGAGAAGCGTACTTAAGGGTCTTGTCAAAAAATGTCAACTTTATTTTTTTCACCAGATGCAATAACTTTCCTTGAAGACCGCCTGCTTTGGATCCCATGTGAAAATACCATTAAGCCTGCAGAGAAGGGGTTTGGGGATGGCAATCGATTTGGGACTGGTTTACGGCTGTTGCAGAGCTTTGAAGGGCCCATTGCTCCCCCCCCACCTCTTATTCAGAAGGCAAGGCTGGGAGAAATACTATCATCTGTGTCATTCCTTCTTTATTAAATAAAATACAAAAAGGAAACACTTGATTTGACTGTCTATGGTTTCTTTTAATTAGAACCCTGAAGCCATCCTTTTCACAGAGGCTAATGTTATTAGATAATCTTGAACAATCCGTATGTGCCTTACAAAATGGGCAATTCTACCACTTTTTGACTACAGTTACGTGTCACAAATAAGTTGACAGCAGGCATTAGGAGGTGCCTCCCATGAGCCAGGAACAAGGATGTTATACGTTTGTACATAAAGAAGTCAGACAGGGTTTTTCTGGCCTCAGTAGCTTGGAAACAAAGAGAGTGTGTTACCAGGATTTCCGGCAGCTATAAAAAAGGTCCTTTCACCTTTGTGCTTTAAAATGACGCTGTCAGTATATTCACAGTGAAAACTGTTCCACTGAAATCTATTGTTTTCCTTGGTTTTTTGCTAGGTATTTCCTTTTACCTTCTGTAGCAGTTCAAGACAAGGAAATTTGGAGAAGTAATTTATGTCTATTTAAAGGGTTTCAAGTGGTAGCCAAATGCTGAAGAATAGATCAGACGAGCATCTTTGGCTTTTGCATGTCTGTCCCTAGCACACTGCATGCTATTGTTGATCTCTGCTTCAGACTGGCCCCTTACAAGGTTTTGGTTCTTTAGCCGGTTAATGTTTAATGTTACATGCATTTGAAGTGAGGGTCAGGGTGCAGTCACTGCTGGTAACTAACTGGTCTTTCTTCAGACTTGTGGTGGGTTCCCAGTGGCAAGCTTTGAAAAGCCCTTGCCTGTGAGCCTAGAGGGGGCAACTGTAAACAGAAGACTTAGATCAACGTACCTGGGAGCCCCAGGCTCAAACCTTGACATTGATGCTGACTCTCCATGTGGCCTGGGGCAAATATCCCACTGTCTCAGGCTCATGCACATAAAAATACAGCAGTTTTTGCTTCTTTTGTGTTTTGTCTTTCCAGTTATATCTTGAGCTTCTCAGGTCTTAGATGGAGGCCTTGACGTTAGTTTTAGCATCATATACACTGTTGTACTCAAACAGCAAATGGAAAGATAGGAACTCATAAACTTTGAGAGAGTTAAATTCTTTCATCTGCAAGCAGCCAGGGGACTTTTTGGCTTTTCAGTTTTAAGGGCCAATGTGAATCCTGTGAACCGCAAAAAAAGATTTGTCAAGCAAGTTACATCTTTTTGACAGATAAAGAAGAGGAAAAGTAATTTCTGCATGAATGAGATTTATTAAAGGTCTTGATTGAACCATAGTTGTGAACTTCCTGATACTGAGTTAGTATGCTCATTTTTATGGTGGAAGATGGAAATAGAATCTGTGATGGGCTACTGGACACTGCTCAGGGAACAACAAAAAAGTGTTCTGTATTAGTTTCTGCTAAGTACCGAGTGCTAATGAAATCAGGTGAATTCGTGTGGGTATTATTTGAAAGCTGTAAAGCTTTCAATCAGCTAGCTTGTAGTCAGAGCTTGGCAGAGTTCTTCCATGTGTCTTCAGGAGAACTTCATGTAAGACAGGTTTCTAGAGCTAACCTCAAATGTTTGGGAGAAACTTCAATGCACCAATCCTTTGCTTACTGCATCAGCACCCTGTACTGTTAGTTCAAGGGTAATTACCATCTGACAATAAATATTTCCTTTTTTCTCAGTCATCCTGTAATGTTGACACTTTTGTGCATGTAGTTTTTCCATTTCAGCCAATTGTCTGCAGTCTTGCCAGTTCTTTTTAGGAAGAAAAGAAGGTAAGAAGGAAAATCACTCTTCCTTAATATAACCTATGACTTTTATGACACTAGAAAACTACCAGAAAGCTGATTTTCCTGGATATAAAATACAGTCAGAGTCTGCTACAAGTGGACACTGGGTTGACTGTGGGATTGGCTGTGCCTGCGGAGAAAGGAAGGATGCAATGTGTTCTTCAGCTGTTTGGAAAAAGTGGGGGAAATTTAATTTGATCCCTCCCATAGGGCATTTCTATGATCATCCCAAATGGCTTATGGCTAAATTGCTGTGGGAATTACTGGAATTCTCTGAGAGTCTGGTGCCAAACTGAATGTATTTTCTCCCCTCAGCAATACAAGGAAAGAACTTTTCAACTGAGAATCCATCAGAAAAGGATTCCGTAGTTTTGAGACAAATAAGAAAAAAACAGACACCACGTGGAAGAAATCAGAAAGACATATTCAGGCTATTGGTGTGTAGCACAGCCCCAGATGATCAAGTCGAAGGGCCTTTCACTGGTGCTGAAACTGGAGACCATTACACATAGGAAAGTTAACTTGGCAAAAAAAGGATCCTGTGGATATGGCATGATAGGAAATAAACGTTCGTAGTGTATGAACTCTTTGTTGGTGATCCAGGATACTTTCAGTGTTAGTCTGTAGATACTGAATTGAAGACTTTCAATATCTATATAATTTCATTTTATTCACTGTAGAGGGATTGAGGAATGTTCTTGTGGTTAAAGCACAGACCTGGGACAGAGGAGATCTGGGCTGAAGCCAGACCACTATTGAAAATTTCAGAAAATAATTCCAAGTACTTACATCAGGCACTCAGAAACAGAGGTATGCCACATTAACTGTCTCCTTTCTAACCGCTGACTCAACTTATCTTTACCTCCATTTTTCCCTGTCCACTGGATATAGATGAGTTTAGTAATAAGGAGGATAATTTTCTTCCCTTATAAAAGGTTGCCTATCTATGGAAAAGAGGTGATAATACTCTCAGCATACTACCCCATAATAATAATAAATAATAATTTGTTACCTATTTGTTATCTATTACATCTGTAAGGTATGCTGAGATGCAAAATGAATACCCTAAAGAAATGCATATTTTCACAATATAGAATTTTACAAGAATATTTTAAAGTATTTAGAATAAGTATTTTCTTTTCTTCAAATTTCAAATTTTTGAACATTTCTGCTGACAAAAAAACCCTTCTGTATTTGATGTTAGTTTTAACCTTATTAAGGTAACTTGGCCTTGCTGTTGTAATGCTTTGGCTTCTGCCACATTACAAATGCTGAATGTTAAACAGAATTGATGGGGGGTATTCTTACTAATTGCCACTTGTGAAAAGATAATTATATTCTCTGCCTTGGATAATATGCTGTGGCATTTGGGACTAGCTAAGCGTGACCTACCTGACCTTTCCTGTTGTCAGTTTTGGAGTGAGTGGTGTGGAAAAACAAAGGCTAGTTGGGAGTAGAAAAAAGTGATTGCAGGTCTTCAATATACCGTAATTCATTTGAAGGAAATATGTTTAAAGTTAACTCAATCAATAAAAAATGACAGTATATGTTACTAGGAGTGACTGGGAGATATTAGCTTTGAAAGCAGATGTATTTTTTTTTTGGTACAGTTCCAGTCTTTCTGAAGTCCGAATACATTAAATTTAAAGGCCAATGTTGTGCAAAATTTTTTGTCTGCAAAATATTACTAAGGGAAAAATTTGCTGCCAACCTGCACTGCACCCTGGTAAAGAAGGTAAAAACTTATTTTTTATGGAACAGTTACCTGGTGAAAAATAACATTTCATTAAAGCTAAAATGTCCCATCAATTCTGTGGATTGTTTTTCCCAGGTCTAGGACGACTCTGCAAACATAGATGGACTGAGTCAAGAGTTTCAGGTAACACTAGTCACTCTAGTTCAAGTCCCCACTTGTTTTCTGGAGCATCTGTGAGCCTGATCTCCCACATCATATGCAAGTACCTGTTACCAAGTCTTCCTGGGGCTTCCCTTTCTTTTCTTCCAAGAAATTCTGTAAAGCTTTTCTTTCCTTCTTTGTAGCAATGAAAACACGTTTAAAGCTTTAATATGTTTTATGAAACTGAAGTGCTGTTTTTTGCTCCTCCGTATTTTGAACATTCTTGTTCTGCTTCTAAGGCACTTCTGCAACCTTGATTGTGACACTTGAAGTCTAAAGGATTGAAGGGCCTTAATGTTCCATCTACAAATCGGGGAGTATTCAGCGGTCTATTTGCAAACTGGAGAGAGTGCCCACTCCCCTATTCTTTATATTTGTCTTGCTGTTATTTTCTTTGTTTCTTTTTACAGTTTTCAGACTTACTAGCATTGGGCAACCCACTTAAGTGAAAGTCTGATCTCCTGTAATACTCAACATGCTGTTATTATAATGCAAATAATTAAGAAGATGCAGAAAATACTATTACAGAACTGGAGGGGAACACAAACAAGAGAAAAAAATCAGGTATTTATGATTGTATCTTCACACCATTTTTCATGTAGTATAAAAGGAAGGAAGACAAAGAGAATTTTTAATTCATCCACTGGATTTTTGGTATAGACTTTGGTACTTAATGCCTTGAAAGCTTATGGTCTAATTACATTTGATTAACACTGCACTTCTTGCTCTAATGTTTTGTTATAAGGTTACAGGCAAAATATCACTTCTTACACTTCAGCATATTAGCCCTGTTTAATTCTTTCTTTCCTTAAAGCTCTGCAGATCTACCACCACTGCTTTTCTTTAACTCTCTCTGCAGTCCTCTGACAATTAACATATATTTATTCTATATTTTTGCTAAGTTACAGTAAAAATCCACAAAGCTCGGCAATGAAGTGAACTTAAAACTGTGCATGTTGTAGGCAGAAAGAGCTAGTTTTTTCTGATATTTTTTTGCAGGATCCTGACATCTCCTCCTATATAATTAAGCAGTTCTAGATTTCATCCCTTCAGAAACCATGAAATTCCTGAAAACCAAGTTAGCCAAAGGCATGAGTCAGCAATTTCTTCATTTACTCTGCTCTTATTGCTCTTTCTAGAGCAATGACTATTTCCAGCTGTGCATTGCTTGCCTCTGAGTTAAATGTGGGTGGCAGCATGTACCATTGCTGACTAGTTTATGAGCCCAAGCCAGTGCTGAAAGAAACCACTTCAAACAATGCTGCCACAACAACTAAGTGATATCAGATGGACGTTGACTCAAATTTGGTCTATTTCGAAACATTTCCCAAAAATGCAACCCTCTTCCAGATCTAAGCATGGCGTTCTTTTGTACAGCTAAATTGGGTAATTGTGGGGGACACGTATCTTCATAGCTATATTCAACCAGAGGCTTTTCTTGCCTTTATTTTAAGAGAACAAGAATATGTAAGGAGCAAAAGACCCTTATCCCCTGGCTGTTGAATACAATCTGTTTGCTCTCATGTCCACATCAGAGGAGGGAATGATGCCAGCCAGAATCCAGCTCTGAAGGTACATGGACTATGGACAAGATCACTGTGTTGATCACCACAGACTTTCAGTGAATATGAAACAGTAATAACAAGTCAGGTCCTGCCATATAAGCCAGAAAAAAAAGTTCCCACTAGTGGTAAAGGCTGAGTAAAAACTTGAACCGTTACCCAACCAGTTTGCCTCCTCTTCCTTTTGGCTTAAGAAAACTCATATCCTAGGTTGCGCATCTAAAATGATATACAACTTCGGTAAGAAAAAAGAAGACATGCTTTGAAGCTTCCTTAGCGTCTTCCATGTCCCCAGGCTGTTCCAAAGGGTGTTCTGGGAAAGGATTAAGTGCAAGAGTTGGACCACCTGCCTTGGCACCAGAACAGCAACCTACTTGTCCCTGCTCAAATATATGAAGAAGTCAGCAAGCAGTTTGGCAGTCTGAATTCCAGTTTTGTAAAGACATCTCTCTGCCTGCCTGAGCTCATCATCGTTGTTCAAGGAAGAGACAGGCTTTTTCACGCAGCCCTTCTTCAAATGTTTCCTATTGACTTTCTGGTGCTAGGCACTGACCTCTCTTCAGATGGTGTGAACAGAATTTAGATACCTCTTTCTGTCATTTGAATTATACTTCCTCAGCCAGCAGCTCCAGATATGAAATCTAAACCCTCATATAATGAAATCTAACCCACCCCTTCAGTATCCCATCTCCCAGCTTTGACCATCCTCCAAATATTTGTGTATTTGGAAAAGATGCAGGGATGTTGGAAGCAGAACAAAGTGACACTGAATAGTCTTCACATGCATTATTAATAGAATGCATTGGAAATAAAATCACTAGTAACTGAGTCAATAGAATCATAAAATCATAGAACCATAGAGTCATAGAAGGGTTTAGGTTGGAAGGGACCTTAAAGATCATATAGTTCCAAAGCCCCTGCCATGGGCAGGGATACTTTCCACTAGACCAGATGTTATCCTTTCCCTCAAGTATGTCAGCCACACTACGCAGCTTGGTGTCATTGGCAAACTTGCTGAGGGTGCACTCAATCCCACTTACCATGTTGCCAACAAGGATGTTAAGCAGCACTGGTCCCAATACCGACCCCTGAGGAACGCCGCTTGTCGCTGGTCTCCCCTCAGACATCAAGACATTGACCACAACTCTGAGTGTGACCATCCAGCCAGTTCCTTATCCACCAAGTGGTCCATCTGTCAAATCTATCTCTCTCTGGTTTAGAGACAAGGATGTTATGCGGGACAGTGTCAAATGCTTTGCACAAGTCCAGGCATATGATGTCAGTTGCTCCTCCCTTATCCACCGATGCTGTAACCCCATCATCAAAGGAATGATATACAGAGGGAGAGAAAAAGTATTAGGATAAAAAGTGAAGAAAAGAGCATAGATAGGAAAGACTTGGGAGAAACACTAAAGAAAGGGAAGGACACAGAGTGGGAAAAAAGCAAGAAATAAGGTGAATCATAAAACAATATGCAAAAAATAAGGCAAAGTCAAGCTAAGGAATAAATGTCACAAAGGAGCCTGAGCTGAGCTCTTTTGAAAGTCTGGTCCCTGCTCTAGCTGCTTGTAATTTCAACTCTGAGCTCTCCAATAGTTTGACCCCACTTCTCTGAAGTGCTATCCTAAAACTATAGACTGTTTCATAGAGAAAAATGCAAAACCATTTATTGGAATATTTGTGTCTGTTCACTTTGTCCAGGTTCACGCCCCTCTCCTTATTTCCCCATGAACTTTAGAACAATGGCACAATCACATTTTAGCAGCACCTGCACAAAATCCCAATGTTGTCTGAAGTAAACAGATACAAAAATCTCATATCCCAATTTTAGCTCTTTCAGCTAAAATTTCATTTCCTTCTTCTAATGTATTTCAAAGCATGATTTTTTAGTATTCTTGTATCATGCTCAGAACATGATAAGTGCTTATATCTCTCCAAAATACCATGAGAATATAAGCAAAGAGGCAGCTGACCTGCTGCTACGCTGTAATCCTCTGTGCCCACTAAATGTGCTGTTGTAATTTATAGCCCTCCTTGTTTGTATCTCCTTGAAGTAATCTTAGCACTGCCATCTTGGAAAGTGATCTATGTGAATCAATTACTAACTGAGGTTACTAGGATAGCAGCACCTGAGAAAATGCTTTGTCTGAAGCGGGGAGGTGAGTATCTTGAGACCTGACTAGAGAGCAAATTGAAAAACATGAAAGAGAGAGCGAGAGGAAACAACAAAAAATCTAAGTTGTAAATGGAAAGAAATAACATGGTTTAATAGCCTGAATTAGGACAGGTCTTTAGCCTTTCCCTGTGAATTTGCACAGTTAACCAATAATTACATAAATCGATTCCTCTGATAAAACCTATGCAGACAATTGTTTGGGCATGGGCGGTAATCAATTTTGTTGCATGCCACATTGTTGGGCCTTAATTCAAGAGTCCATTCTCTTTCAGCAAAGGCCTAGCCTCAGGTATTCTGAAGGCCTAATGATTGGTCTGAAAGATTTCACAATTTCTACCCTTTGCAAAAAGCCAAGAGGGATTCCAGGCCAGCTTGCCCATAGTTTGGGTCTCCATTTTAAAATGGAGGAATAGGGAACATCTGCACAAACATCTTGGCCTCTTTTTGTTATGATGGCTTAGGCCAAACTTCACATTTCAACAATGCCTTGTAGCATCCAGTCACAAGGCAAAGACTGACTTTAGGTCCTTAGAACTGAAAGATTTTGGAAAATTCCGTACAAATGAGGCCCAGACGTATAAGCCTTAGAAGCAACTATGGTGTTTCTTTCCACTCAGCTTAGACTTAACATTTGTTTGAAATAAAAATGAGCTTTATTTTTCCCCAAATCCTGTGTTTTTTCTGAGTTTTGAAGACATCAGGTTCTGCCTAATTATGATTTTGTGAGTGGACACTATTGCTTCTTTTGATTTATTACCTTAACCCTAGAGTGAACTTTTGCAAATTCAACCTAGATAAACATGTATGAATAACATAAAAAACATTGAATGTTAACAAAAATAGCCTCACTAAATCAGTAACAAAAAGGTCTGTGCAACATAGATGTAAGGTTTTGTTATTATTTTTTCTGTGTATGGAATTAATTGGTCTCTGTATTCATAAGTCTATGAAATGGAATTTACCTCAATTTTTATTCTTACTTCCTTTAAACAGCTAACTGGATTGAGTACAAAACTCTCTTTAGAACCTCTGCGGAATAGGTAGTAGCAAATAACGTCTTGTTGAAAGCAAGTTTCTGTTCTCAGCTTGTAAGGGTGGAGATATTTTTGCTTAGTTCCCAGGAGTGAAATTCTGCCCCATTGAAGTTTTGCCATTAATTTCAGTTGGGCCAGAATTTCGCCCCAGGTCTGCAAAACCAGCTTCCAGATGTACAGTAAAATACCTGAGCTTTGGCCAGCTTTCCTCCTCTCTTTGCCAGCAGCATGCATAGAACAAATACATACAGAAAAGAAATCTTGCAGAAACTTTCACAGACCTGAACATAATTTAAGCACAAAGGATTTAAAGAAATGTGAAGGGATTGTGTGTATATACAGGAAAGGAAAGTTTTGTGAGGTTGCTGGAAGGATAGAACACCAAGCAGACATTCAGGACATCTAAGTGTTCTCCCAGCTCTGCCACTAGTGTATTTGGTGGCTTTGGTCAAATCATTGCAGTTTACTGAGTTGTCCTTGCATAAAAAGGAGAGTAATAGTTGATTTCCTCTAGAAAATACTTAAAGACCTACAGAGTAATACTACTATATAATTTGGCTTTTTCTTTTGCAACATACAATTTAAAGAGTTGTCTTTACCATCCATATAGTTAAAAAGTTATGTATTAGATATCTTCATGATGCATAGCAGAGATCCAATTCTGTGTTGAATCCAAAGTGTCCTTGAGAGTTTCATCCCACCAATGTTGGGTTCTCCTATAAGAAAATGCACACACTCTTTGTGGAAAGAAGTCTATAGGGCACATGCCCACATCCCAGTGATGAACCCATAAAGTGAAAAGGGATCATACCCCACAGGTTTTATCTAATTTTGTGTTCACTAGATTTTTTTCAACAGCTTTAAATGCATTCTACAGTTTGTGAGAAATATAAAGTAATACTGAAAAACAATTGTTTCATTTTTTAAATCTGCAACAAAAGTAATCATTTACAGTAATAGTATCTGGAATGTGAATGGAAATATCCTACAATTCTGCATTGTGTAATTACTTTTCTTTGGGATTTGACTTTCTTCATTTGAGAGAATTTTATTTTTTAAATGGTGTCTCTTATTAACAGCAACCTATTTTATGTGAAAGAAATAAATATATGAATTGTGTCACTAAGAGAAGTGAATTAACAGAGTTTAAAGCCAAGAGGTACCATTTGGCTATATTACAGTCCTTTAAATATCACCTATCTGCTCTTATATGAAGACTATAATTTCTGCTTCTACTTCATCTTAAAGATATATTCCAAGAAGAGAATCTACCCATGCTGTCAGTGGTTTGTTATACTGATTAAAAGTCCTCCCTTTAAATATTTGTCATTTATTTCTTGTATTATGTGATGCTTTTCTGTCCTATATCAAAGGGACTTTTTAGTACCCACCCTCTTCTCCCTGGGAAAAGGGTTCATACTTGTAAACTCTCCCATTCTTCTTGTGATCAAATAAACAGATTGAGACCTTTTAAGTGTCTCCATGAACAAAATTTTCATCATCTTCACAACATTTTAACCTTTCTTCTGAACACACTCCAGATTTTCTACAACAATTAAAAGACATAGGGTGCCAGAAAAGTGTGAATAATTTTTCCACACAGGGTAGCAGAAGACTGTGCTGTGCACAGGGCATGGTCACACCTGCACACCAGTTACTGCTGGCTCAGTACTCTTCACTTGCACGCTAAAGATGACATTAATCTTTTTTGTCACAGAATATATGTCATGTTTGTATCCAATGTCCCCCAGATCCCTTTCAGACTTCTGATGCTTAGGAGCTTAGCTAGAATGTTGAACAAAGATAGCTCAAGTATCACACCACACTCTAGGTATAATAATTACAATGGTTACAAGAGATAGGTATAATAGGTAGCATTTATAATTTCTACTCCATGAAAAGTTTTGGGAAAAGAAAAATTCTTATCACAACCCCATTAGTCTACCAGATTTTCTACAGGTTACATGTTTCCAGAGTACCTGGATCTCCCAGAAAGTTGTTAGGGTATCCTGGGACAGTTAAAGATATTCAGAGGAATTATTTGTAGCATCTTCTTGACCTAATCTCTGCCAAATTCTCCTGGAATATTATCGTTTTCCTGGTAGTTATTTGTGCTGCTTTAACCAGAAATGTATGGGGCATTCTTAGAACATGAGGGGCTGAGATACAAACTGGTGCTTGGGCCAACCCATCAGTGGTCACTTGCCTCCTTTGCCTTCGTGCAACATTTCCTCAGAAGAGTGCTCACCCAGGGGCCACCACTAGAGCTTTGCACCTGTACTCCACGAAAGGCATTTCCTTCAAAGAAAACATCAAAGCTCTGAGAAATAACCATGAGAAACATTTCTCTGAGCACCGTTCTAGCTATTATCTTGACACAACTGCTGTGTTCTGGGTACTTAACCCAGGAGATTAAATCTTTATGCGCCAGTGCAAAAAGATCATATCCCTGTAATTTTTCATATATATAATTTCTCAGCTGCCGTAGTTTAAACCTGTCATATTTATGGCACAACTGTAATTTAGGTGAACACTTTAAAATGCCATTCTCAAAAGACAATTCTCTTGAACTACTACAACGAATGCCTTTCCTTGCCAGTATATTGAGTAGTGGAACTGATCATTGCAGTCAGTTATATTTCTAAGCCAGTGACTTCTTAATATTCTCTAAGAGAAAAATCATTAGGAAGTCCATACCAATAAATTACAGTACAGTGTAATTGAAGTAGGAACAAAAAATAAGACTCCATATTTAACTGCATTTGTCGCAGAAGTGAGTTAGACAGGAGTAATTCACCTTGGATGCCTAGAAAAACTGGGCTGGAGGAGGTATATATAAAAATTGATTTAGCGGCTCCTTATCTGGTTTTGGTGATTCTGTACCTACTCTTCAAACTGTCTCTGCTCGTCCAGAGAAAAGCTTGTCATTTCCATGTCTCTTATCAATCACTACAGCATTTCCTGAATTGCCTAGTGTTAAGATCCTTTCTGCACCCTGATGATCTTTGAACTGGCCACATTTTTGGAATCTTCAAATTGCAGTCAAGCCTATGCCATACTAACTGAAAGCGGCTGAGATGAGTAATGCGGCTAAAGGCAGCTGACAAGAAGCCTGTGCTTAATTCTCACTAAATTCTGTGTGATTTAAGCATTTACTTAAATGCAGTGCCAAACTGGAGTAGTTGTGTTCCTGTCAGCACTGAATTCTGTATTGAGCCGATTCTGCTCATCAGTCCCTAGGGATCGCGGTGGTCAGGAAACCACATAACTGAGCACCTTTAGGCACGCTGAGAAACACAACCTCAAAAATCAACTTTCGTTAGACACTGCAGCAATGTGGGTAGCTACCAGGCAACAAAATGCTCTTCTAGAAGAATGCTGTTGGTTTATAGAATGTTTCTGGTTACCGTCTTGTAAGATCTTTAAAAAAACCTTGGAATTTCCAAGAATACAAGAGAATAAGGAAAGCATAGACAGTTTTGGAGTGACAGAGAGGGTACACCACATCACACAAACCTCTACCACCACTGGCATCCTTTCTGTTGGCCTTGGATGGCAGCCCAAGGACTGAACAGGCAAACGAACCTAAACTCCTCCCTTTGACCCCCTCACCAGGCTTGGAGCACATGTGGAGAGAAGAGTCAGGAAGTGTTCATTGACACTTTTGTTCATGCTGCTTTCAAATAGCTCAATCTCCAGGCTTCTGAAATTGGAGTCTGAATCCTCAAACTTACCTAACTGAAGAAGGTCATCTTTCTGCACATACTTCTCTGTGGAGCAATTCCCTGAACCTCATTTAGGTTCTTGTTCTTCTGGTGGAGCTTTCCTCTCTGTGCAGCCACCTTAAGAGACCTAGGCCCTGTTGACTCTCAGCTTAGTCACTTAACGCACCAAAAGCCATATCTTAAAACAGAAGTGAATCTTCAAGGATTTGGATGGAAAGACAACTCCCATTTAGTCCACTAAAAACATTAAACTCAGCTGACAATTTTGTTTCAGGATGTGCTGCCACATTTTCTGTTTAAAAGATCAAGGAGTCTATGCAGAAACAGTATATATGGGCTTTAGAATGGAAGATCCAGTTTAGTAATTTCAGAGAGCACAAATAAAGAGGAAATTAACTCCATCCACCAAACAGAAAAGCAGTGACCCACTGTGTTAACTGTATGGCCTGAGGAGTGGGTTGGCAATGGAGTGCTTGCCGATAAAATGCTAAGATAGATAATAAATAGTAAAGTGTAGTTCACAGCAAAGGTTCTACAGTTGCCAACCTCCATATGCTGCCTCCAGATCTGCAATGAGTGTTGATCAAAACAGCTGTACTGGGATTTCCACTGTCCTAAAAAGCACTCTTTGATACAAGACAACCTCCAAGGAAAAGGGAAAGAACTTCTCCAGTTGGAAGGGCTAACAAAGGGTTGTCTTTCAGAATCACTCTTTCAGTATTCTCCTATATGATTTTTTTGTGTGTTATTATTCCAATGTGGCTTGAGCTGCACATAGATTGTGAGTATTCAGGTGTGGATCTGAAGCTGGGACTGAGTTGAAGTTGTAATTGTCTAATGGTTGCTGGATCTAAGTTTCCTTTGCTGAAGAAGCAGGTGAGACAGCAGGGCCTACATCATTAGACCGTGGTGCAGCAGTACATCCATCAGAGCATTTGTCTTGAGGTGAAGCAAAGGCATCACATTTTCAGCTCTCATATAGATGAAATCCTATCAGTGCTGATCAGCTTTTCTAAGTAGCTGTGCATCATGTGCTTTGTTTCCATATACAGCTTGCATTCACAACTTGCTAGGTCAGCGGGAATGCCTTCTTTTGAAGTGGACAATTGACTCACAGCTTTTTAGAAAGCGGTATTTGGAATCCTCCTGGGATGCTTTTAAAAGAGAGACCTGTGGAGGCAATTTGCCAGCATAATCTCAGAGAATATTGCTGAGATCAAAAGCAAATATTCATATACAAATTATCTCTGAACTAATACCCTTGAGTCAGCAAAACCCAATGGTTTTTGTAGTACATAACTGACTCACTCACTCCAGTGAGTTCAGTTTTGATTTTTAGTGATAGTTTTAGAAGTATGAAGTCTGATTTGTCTGCCTCCTAATTATATTAAGTGCTAGCTTTCAAGACCTTTTTTTATTCCTCGCAGGATTGTTCAGAAAGATTCTGAACAGAAAGATCCTATGATTCTATGATTCTCCTGAGATTCAGGAGACTGGACTTTTGTATTAGTCTGCAAAATCAATGAATGATGATTGTAGCAAGTCAATTAGAATGAAATTTTTTTCAGGTAGCTACCAAAGTTAGACATTCAGCCTAAGCTAGTCACCCAGGTTCTATCTATATTCAGTGAGGTAAGAAACATAACTCTGTAGAGTGATTCATTTTGTCTGTCTCAGAGGAATTACAGTTTTGGACATGTCCATCAGTCTTCCTTGGAGTGTTCTTCAGTTGGGTACTTAGAGGTTGTACAGCTACTGGACCGTGGACGTCTTTGGGAGTTATTCCTAAACTCACTGGAGCTTTGTGCCTCTGTGACTGCATCATTTCCATTACCTGTTTGGTTTCTTCAGGCTACCTCAAGTATGACAGATTTCCTCTGTCTTCTTCATCCACAAATACCTCCTAGAAGACCTTGAACACATAAATATTGCAAAATTTGTGATGTACTCAGATACTTAGTGTTGTAACCTCAGCTGTGGTTATACAACCATCACCATGTATCTGTGGCAAACCAAACCAAACCAAACCAAACCAAACCAAACCAAACCAAACCAAACCAAACCAAACTCCAAACCAGAAAAAAGACAGATTTAGGCTGGCTAATCAAAACTGGTTCATTTAAGCTAAAGTGCCATGGAAAGATAGAAGTCTAAGGTGAATTGTCAAAGTTTCTGTCCACTGATGTTGAAACATCAGTTAACAATTTTCAAGAAATCCCTAATTCTTACATTTTATGGATGTTCTACTGATCCTTGGTTAGGTAGAATATCCTACTTTATGCAGTTTCATTAATGCCTTAAGTGGAAAGCATGAGAATTTTACAAATTTTTCAGGCAAAGAAAGATGTAAATATAGGAATGTGAAAAAGAATAGGTGAATGAGTGGCTACACATGGAAAAGTGAAAGGAAAAAAGCCTGGTGTGGGTGGGTATGAGAGCATGAGACCATCACAAAAGAAAAAAATCTTGAGACTCTAAATTTGAGTCAACAGGCTCCAAATTTTGAGATTTCTTCTGATTTTAATGGACTTCCTTTAGTGATGATGAGAGACTTAATTATAGGCATCCCTTTCTTACAAACATTGAAAAATTCAACCCAAGATCTGGGTATTTTCTTTGTTCTGAACAAGCTACTAATTCTACTCTCTCTTCACAGCTGCAGGATGCCCTGGATTTTGCTTAGGCAGCACAGGTGTAGCTGGAAGATGAATTTGGCCCAGAATGTTTTCCCACATTAACAATTCATTTGACATTTTAAATAAACCATACAAAGGCAACAGATTAATCAAGCCAGATATTGTAGATATGCCTGGAGCACAAAGGAAAACAATCCCACTGAGCTCAAGGCTGCATTGCCTGAACTATAAAGCAGGATTTCATTAAGTGTATATGATTCAGACAAATTAGGAACTGAGTACAAGGGGGAAAACCCACAAAACTATAATCATTCCTGCACACTAAGATTAAAAACAATAGAGCTATTTGACACATTGCTGACCATGTGAATTTCTACATTTAAATGCTTGAACTATTTTGTGTCCACCAGAATCTGCAAATGTTGTTTGCTGTTGGGTTTTTTCCCTCTCTTTTCTACCACATTGTCAAAGACTCTTCCTTAGCCCACATAGTTTAAGCACAAATTAGGGTTCCTTGTAAAGTAAACGTACTATGCAGTCACTAAATCACCAGGATTTCCCACATGCCTGCATTTCAAAATGTACCCAGCTTTTTCAAATGTGGCCAAAAAAAGTAATCTGTCAAAGATGCTGTTATTTTATACAACACTGAGAACAAAAGGAGTAGTAATGTGTGTTTTCCATTCCTAATTTGAGAACTTTGTAGTAACATGACAATGTATTAACATTTTTCAACTTATTTTTCAAAATGTCATTCAATTTTACCACTATAGCAGTGTAAATGAAAGGTGTTCTACTGTTATGGAACAATTTTAGTTCAGGCTTTATTCTGTTGCACAAGACTTTTGACCTTGGGTAAGACAATTAGAAATCAGTAGGTTACAGATGCCTAAATTTCACTGAAAATCTGCAGCTTTATATCCATTTGTGCTCTTGTTTCCCTTTTGTAAGATCAGGGTTAATAATGCTTTCTAAATATCTTGAAAAGACTAACAGTGAGCTATAAGAAATAATAATTACCTTTTTTTGGTTTGCAAGATAAACAAAAAAAGGGAAATTTTTCTCTTGATTTTTTTAAGTGCTTCTTTTCAGTGAAAACTGTTAAATCCAGTCACAAATTATTTCAGTCAGAGATATCACACACAAAGATACTGTCTCAGGTCAGTAATGTGGGTCACTTCATTCTTTCAGATGAGAGCTATATGAAGAGCAAAGTGATTAGGTAAGATATCGTTCGTTGCATTTGCCCTATTTGGGTAACTTAATTTTTGATTTATTCCTTTTTACTTCTGGTTTTTTTTAAAGATACAAATTATTTCCTTTTTTGGAGAGATTTATTTCAGGATAGGTTAGAAATCTTTTTGGGCACCTAAAAGACTGTTCCTGCTGTGAGTGCAATTCTTCTTTGGAAGAGGTCACTTTTTTTCCTACTTTGAGAGTTGCAAGGCTGCAGTTGTAAGTCTGCAAGTTCAAGCAGAAACCCTTACAGCTTTTGAGGCCTCTTAGTGGACATCATAGGATATTGAGCTCTCAACTGCAACACCTCAGAGCCACCATACACCTTACACTTTCAGTTTTTACAGTCTCCAGTAGCTGCAGATCTCAAGATGCGTACATATGCCACTTCCACTGAAGGCACACCTCCATAAATGCATATGCAACTGCAGTTCCTAAGTCCAAGAACATTGCTTTGTAAAATAATTGAGTTTGAAGAGTCATGCTGTATTCTTTTCCTGAAGACTTTAAGGATACTTCAAATGAACTTAGCAAGTTCAATAGCAGATAACTCTCGCTAGAGTGATGAATTACCCTTTCAGCCAGAATGCAGGGCTGGAATCAGCCTTTGCAGTCTCTGAACCCAGTGTCCAAGCATCACATGCAACAAAGACAACAGGTTAGTTAGAAGGATCTGCAGAACATTGACTCCATGAAGCTGTTCAAAACACCAGTCACAAAACACTTCTAACACGTAAGATGTTTCCTAGGTGTCTAAGGCAAATGAAATGCCGCGGAAATACAGTAACTGCCAGAGTTTTACACCCTTGAAGTAGAAAATCTTTTAGCTCATGGTAACCATACTACTCTGGGGCTTCCTATCCATAGTAGAAGAAGATCCAGTGGCTTTTAACAGAGCATGTAATGTTGCAGGGTAGATGAAACCAAAAATCACCCCAATCATTAGGAAAAGGTGTACATTATGGTAGAATATTTGGTTATTTAATCACTACAGTAGGCAGTGACTAGCACCAGATCTTTATGATACATCATAAAAGTAAACTTCTTAATTTTAACATGACAACTTTTGTGCAAATGCTAATAAACATCACTAAAACTTACAGTTATTATTATTGTGGTTGAGATAAGAGATATTAACGTAATAACACTGATTTATTCACTTAAAACTTCTTCAGGCTCTAATAAAAAGCATACTGCAGAATCATATGATAGAAAAAACTCCTACTGCTTCTACCTTTCATCACCTCACTGCCCTCTGGTGCAGACTTGTTCTGAAGCAGTCAGCCACAGCAAGCGAAGGAGCCACAGTCATCTGAGAAGAGGACATACTGAGGGCAGATGGAGGTCAACTGTTATATTTTAGGAAGAGGTCTGAGCCACAATGTTCAGATATTGATTCAAACTTCCCCAAATTACAGAGGTTTCCAGATCCAAAGTTTGTCTTCAGGCTCAACTCTTCTGATTTTGCACTTTTGAAAACACAGCGTTTGGTATGAACAGTGTGTGTTGATCTTGTGGGAATACTCAGAGGAGAGCATGTACAGAGCATTTGCAGGGCAACTGGTTCATTTCTTCACCTCCCACATCCAACTAGGAAACTTCCCTTACTGTTAACAACCATAACATCCATTTCGGAGTGTGAAGCTGGAGTAAGTCGAGGGACAAGGACAGATAAACATCTGTGTTTTTTCTTTCACCTTCAAGATAACGCAGCAGTATTTTTTATGTGTTTCTTTACAAGGCTGTGCTTCAGGACCTCACTGTTTTCAGAAAGAATTGCTACTGCTGTATAAGCTTAGAAGGTCTAGCCACAATCAAAACCCATTTATGACCCCAAACACTTATTTCTCCAAAGTGTATGTGTTTAAGGTCATCATGGATGCAAATACTTTTTTCCTTTAATGCATTTGGAAAACATTCACAAACCACTTTAAGAAAGGTAGTTGACAGTTAGAAAACATATGTCTTTCCCATCAGTTTTTTAAACATGAAGATCTCTAGACTACCTGGTTGATGTTCATTAGAAACCTCTCATTACCTTTGACTGCCCCTTTCACCTTTCCGTGTGACTTAACCACAGTCCGGTTTGCGATGAGTTTACCAAAATAAATTATGTCTTGACTAACCCTGATGCAAACCATGTGGATTTCAAAAGCGACAACTGAAACTAAAACAGGGCTTTAAAAAGAACCATTCAGTGATCCAACAGAAATGATTGTTGATCTGAAGTCCTAAAATCTGGCTGCTGTTCTGAAAATCCAGAGTGCATTGTTAGCAGAATTGCTTAGGCAGAGCCTTTACCACAAAGGCCTGTCTGGAGATGAACGACAGTTAATGACCTGTTCTCTGACTTCATTTTCACCCTCTTTTAACAGCATTTCCATTGTTTGACACTAATACTGTGCCTGGAGCCTTACCTGGTGCTCTCAACTAAGTGCTCTTCTGTTGCACCACCACTGGCTAACATTTAAGGAGCATAGGTTTCTCATGCTCCCTTGCTCTCAGCCTCTCACAAGCCATCAGCATGTCTACATCTGCTGTCATCAGCAGAAGCAATACTCACCCTGTCTGCTTCACCACAGGACAACTTCCCCACCCAAACCCCATCAAGGCCATTTCAGCCTGAGGGACTCCAATGTAATTTTAATCTGTTTATTAAAACAGATTAAATGTATAAACCTCTTATGTCTGTATTGTAACATTGGTCATGCCACAGTGTAATTAAAACCCACTCTTCATTGCTAACGTCCTACCATACGAAGACAGCATGAAAGGCAATAGTCAGGATTATTGCCGTATGTTAGGATAACGTCACCACTAGTGGCTGATGTCAAAGAGGCAACACATAGATTTAAACAAATTTCTTTAAGTGCCTACAAATGCCTAACAGAATGACCATTTATTGTTTCGGTCCCTTGCAAACTATTTGTTACTTAGAGGACTTAATATTAATTTGATATTTTAATTGTACTGTTACTAGCAAGATATTTTTTTGGCATGGTGGTGGAGGAATCAGGGAAAGAGATAGGGGTGGGTTAATAGAGAACAGGACTAATTTTTGCAACTACTGAAAAAGACTTTCTCTTCTAACCAAGTGTCTCAGTGGTCAAATCCTTATTTGGGGTGTGTGCAGAAGGAGCCCAGGTTCCTTTTTCTCCTTCACCTAGGGGAGGTAAACCTGGACATCTATAGCAAAACACAAATAACCAGCCCTATACTAAGCTCTGTTTGCAGCATTTCCTCTTGACACTGTCCTGATTTATAAGAATATTTACAACTGACTACATTGTGACTTGAACTCAACGTGCTACCCTAGGTGAGGAATCACCTCTGTCACACTGTCTTAGTGCTTTGAACCAGCCAAACACCTCTCTGGCAGGAGAGGAATTTCTCATGAAAGATAAGAAAGCACGGCTAGGCTTCTCATGAGAAAGTAACCATTTTCAGAGTAACTGTCTTTCCAATCCAGGGCAGGGATTTGAACTACAGGTTATGATTACTCGCAATCTCATTAGCACATTTTAACAAGGTTCATCCCCGCTTCTGAGATGTTGCAATTTATACAAATCCTTAGAGTTTCCATTCCAAAACAAAATCTATTTTGATCTCTCCTGCACCACTGAAACACCAAAACGCACAAGTAGTTACTGAGGCTGTGGCTTTTAGCAGAAACAAACAGCTGAGAAGTAGGAACTTTTAAAAAGATATTAATGTGACCCTTTCTTCAGTTTCCCAGGTGAGATTTTTTCCCTACTGACTGTCACAAACTATAAAACAAAGACACTGTTTCCTTTTTTTAGGAGTTATTTCATTACAGCCCTGAGACACTGAGACAGAGATGCAGAAAAAAAGCACAGCCCTTCTCGTCTGACAATTAATATGTATATGAGAAGTACAATTCTTAAATTTCAGCCTTTTCCCCAGTGAATAATTAATTATACAAAGTATCTACAAAGGGAAGTGATCCAGTTTGCATGCAAAATTTTTTGCCTTTACTTTCCATTCTAATGCATGACTGATATTTTTTCCTTCCCAAAAAAAGGCTGGGTTTTTTTTGGTTTTTTTTTTTTTTTTTTTTTTTTTAATATGTGAGGATTCCTGCTTTTTTGGCCAGTACTAATGTATGCACTGCTCTACTGGAATCCTCAGTCTGCCTCTTCACATAATTTCCAGAGGATGCAAACTGAGCTGAACAAACTCAGCTGATATTATTGCTGAAACACAGTGTGAAACACTAGAAGCTAGAGATATTGGCAGGAAAATGTCAAGCATTACCTTGTGGGGTTGTTAGGCACTTACTTGTAAACCAGGATATCCAATAAAATATTAACAAATATCTCTAAATATTTTAAAGAGCACTCATACTCTGAAAAGCGACTGTAAAATGGCTTTATAGGCACTGTATTTATATTCTCACATAAATTTGCTTATTCTGTCTCAAAGTGAAAGATATTATATAGACACACTTTAGAGGCTGCAAATTTCTCCAGCTTCTACAGAGCTCGCTTGCACATCTAAAAAGAGAGCCATAAGGCCAGATTTTTCTTCTTGGCTGAGAGCTCTGCAGGAAAAAGGAGAGGGGTGATACAAGCTCCCAGGTCTCAGATCTGGAAGCCTCAAGTGAGACACTCGAAGGAATCAGTATAACTAGCAGGGCACGGTGCCCAGGCTAATCAGTCTGAAGGTCATCCTGCTTTCTGACTTGAAATCATGTCCCAGAAGAGCACTGGACCATGGCCTGTGGAAGTACTAACCTGTGAAGAGCTTGGGTGGAGATTTCGGTACCTCACACCTGGTGAATATGGATTCACTGCTACATTAGCAAGGCACATTAGTGGAGATAAGCAGTGCTGTTCTGGTGCAGTCACAGTCATCGTGCACATATGTGGATTATATGTTCACAAAGAAATGGACATACATCATCTTTGCATCCAGTCAACTATTTTCCCTGTGTGTGACCCATTGTCATTTTAGCTTGTAGCAGCTCTTGGACAAGAATGGTCCTAAATTAAGCATGTGGGGTCTGGGATTGCATGCAGAAAACAGGGAGCTGAATTTACAATTTAATATTCACATAATTAAGGGCCCAGTTTTTAAATGCATTTGTAATTGTACCTGCATATATACACGTACCTACATATGTAGAAACATGTATGCTGTTGCACTCGTGCTTCTTTTAACTAATCTTTGTCTTGCCCATTTATGTAGTAACATTTTCCAGCTGGGGCAATTATTTTTCACGTCCTGTAAAAAAAATGAAGCACTAGGTAGAAAGAAAATGAGCTGAAGACCATTTTGGTCTTCTACAACATGAGAACACATCTATTGCAAGGGGAAAGTTCTGATCCTGCTTGAGCTTAGAATGTGCAGAAGCTGAGTATAAGGCATAAGTCTCCACAAAGCTATGCACACATTTATACTTTGTAGGACCAGACCCAAAATAGATCTGAAATACTATTTCTACATACCCATATTTGAAAGCTTTGTTTATACTTCCTTCCATTTTTAAACATAATTAAAAAGAAAAGCCACTCTTCAGTGAAATGCATACCAGTCTGCAAAATTCCCCCTTTCCCAGGGCAGTAACCCAGAAAGAGACAATGTTTTTTCTCCCCAAAATAGGTTTTGGTTGCACTAAACCAAATCCAGCAAGAGAATTAATTGTCTGTGGTCACAGATGAATCAGAGCTCTTTTGTTAATTTGGCTCAAACTATAGGAAGACAAATTTACTAAATGGAATTTTAGTGCACACATTTCAAAAATAAAGGCTCTGCAAAACTCATAGCTGTAGATGGCATTAATTGCATAGGATGGGAGAGTCAAATGGCACACACATATGAAAAATGTATGTGCAATCTATCTTGTGGAAGGTTGCAACTTTGCACCCACACACAGATATTTCAAGTGCTAAATCAACAGCTACATGTCAAAGAGGAAACAAACACATTTTAAAGTTGGGGTATAAAGTGATCAACAAACAAAGATGGATATAACAAGCTGAGAAGTGGGGATAGAGCTCATGTTTTTGGAAATGTTACACAAACAAGATTCAGTTGGGAGTTAGCTAGCTGAAAGTAGAGGGAGAGTGTGAGATTAACCTTTTTGGGGGAGTTTGTGTTTAGCATAAAGACAAATGCGGCTGTGTGCTTTCATGGCTTGACAACCAGAGCAAAGCTATAATGTTGAACAAAAGGGCCCCTCTTCTATGTGGGAGAAGAAAACCTGTTGACCAGCTGATAGTTGGAGTCATGCATTATGAGGAACTAAATGCTCATAGTTTGCAGATTCCTTCCCACAGGGAGCTAGAACGTCCAGCTCTCTCTCCATCTGTGGACCATGGCAAGCATGAAAATACTTCCCTGAAGCTCTGCCACTATGCTGAGCCTGCTCAGACTCTTTCCGTCACCACTTGAAATAAGAATACGCTTCTCCCTTGTTAAAGAAGATTAATCTGCCATGATGTCAATGACTGATTGGACTTCATGTATTTGGTCTCAGTCATGGTATTTTTAGTCTAATTGGAGACAATGCTGCTGATTTAGACCATCTGCTGAAAGATGACATCCTTTTGAGACGCTCACAGACCATAAATGATAACTGTTCAACACACATAGAAATGTTTTACACTTCTACCTACCATTTCCATTGGAGGATCTCAAAGCTCTCTGCATACCAGAGTTTAGCTTCCCAGAGCCTTCGATGAGTGGATGATACTCCTGCTTTTCAAATGACAAGGTGAAAGCCCAAAAAAGCTAAGGAACCTGAATTCAAGATCATTCAGAAATATTTGGCAGGATGGCGAATAGAAACCAGGACACCTTACATGTGGTTCTGCACTTTAATCAATCCCCTGGTGCTCTGACCTCACTGTGCTCCATGAACCTCACCATAATGATATGGGTTATGCAGCTGTTAGTAGTAATACACTACCTGTTTGAACTAAAAAGCACACCGACAGATGGAAATACAGTAGGTTAATAGCTATTCCAAGAAACAATCATTTAAGGAACCAAGAAATTGCTTCTGTTAACCTTTTCCCATTGTGACATTTGACCAGTTTATATGTAGGTTACAAAGGTCACACATTATCACCATTTTATGAGACTTTGGTTGCCTCTGATCTTTCTCCACATTCAGCATTCCATAGCCTTAACCTGATCTGGAGAATGGTAATATTAACCAGGTACAATACATTTTTTCCCTTATGACCCAGGGTCCAGAGTCATAGAGAAAGTCTAATGTAGCTTTCTTTTCACTTAGATTTTTGGTCTTCTTAGAGTCTTATACCATTATTATGGCAAAATCTTATTCCCCTACCACTTTGAACTAGCCTCAGTTTCGTATGTATTTTAGAGTTGGACATCATGTTCCTAAATATATTCTGGATGTTCCATGTTTTTCAATTGTTCCTGTTTTGTTGATACACTCCTCCACTCTCAGTTCTGTTGTACTCCTTGCATCAGTGTCTAGATAGTTACAGCTTCTACTTTATAATAATCTTTGTATAGATCTGTGTGTTATCTAACACAGTTGCAAAATACTAGGGTGTGTCTGGCTTATCAAGTCCTTTTGAGGTTCAGGCAATCAGTGCTGCTAACTTTCTTGCCTGATTTTTATGCCTTCAAGGACAAAAGTCACTCATGAAATCATTTTCCAAAGAACCCTTAGGGGAGAAAGGGTATGTTTTGATCTAAATTCATATCATACAGGAAGTTATACAGAGAAAAAGGAATGTGGTGATGATTTAATTATTCTCTTCAAAGAAAAAAAGCATGTTATTAGCAAAAGAGGCTGTGACTCAGAGGTTTATACTTGGTTTGAGTTCTTATTAGTGGGTTTGAAACAAGAGAGACTGATTGATTCTTGTTCACTCATTAAACTCATTAATTTACAAAGATTTATTGCACTGGTGTTAATTTGAGAGTTGCAGAAAGAAATTGAATATGGTGCAGATGAAGTTATTTCTTATTGATTCCCTCTAAGGCTTCCTTTGAACCACATTTTTGCAGGTTGTTTTCTGTAGTTTTAACGTGTCTAATGAAGTGGGACGGGCGTGGGCACTCACCTCCCGACCCAAAGCATTTTGTAAAATTGTCTCCAGAAGCGGTTACTTTAAGAAAAAACATTTTGACTTCTAGTAGTTTTATTGTTGTTATTTCTACCTACTTGATCTTTTCTACTATGAGAAAACAAACACAAGAGTTGGAATTGTGAACTCCCAACATTAACAGTGCAACCTAAGGACATTGTGGGAATATCTTTCTTTGAGTCAGGCCATACTCAATACAATTTCTTCCTTAGATACCATATCAGCAATAAAAAGATGTGAATACACGGTCTGTCATGCAGGATAATACTGAGCTCCTTCACAAGGCTAAAGCAAACTAGGCTGTGGACTACAGGAGATGAAAATAAAAACATTATTTCATCTTCTGCCCTAAATCAAAACCAAATAGAATCAGCACATGTATGACAAAAAGCGTCAGCTTAAAACACCTTCCCTACTAACAACTACCTGTAATTTATTACAATCTTACTTTGCTCTGTTTAGTACAACCTAGCAGGATTTAAGGAACAGCCAGTGATCCTGAATATCCCATATGGGATATGTTTACCAGAAAAAAAGTTCTCAGTGCTTTCCTAAAAATGAAGCACCTTTTAAATATCTCAGTTTGGTTAAAAACCAGCAAATATCCCCCATCGCCTACTAAGCTCTGTCTCAGAAAACATTGGCTGTGTGTGATGGTTAAGCTGCCCATGATGAAAAGAGTCTGTTCTCTGTCACACTCTTAATGGATTAGCATTTTGTTGGTCGAGGCAACACTTTTCCTCTCCAGTCCTTGATGCCGAAAGGTTAGGTAGGAGCGCAGGAGGTCAACTCTGTTACTTTTTATGGAGGCAGAAAATGGCATAAAATGAAAATAATTTCCTGTGAAAGCTGAGGACATTCCTTCATTAGATTTGTTTCCTGTGCTAGGTCATATGGCTTTTTTTCCTTTCTCTTTTCTCTCCCTTTTTTTTTTAAACATGCATTTGCTGGTTTCCTGTGCCCCAAGGGCCTTAGAGGTCTGGTTTTATGAGACCAGGCCCACCAATGCTGTTTTGCATGGTAAGAACGAATGAACTAAGTGAATCAGAAACATCAGAGGTGTGCTTGATAAGGGACAACAGGTGATATGAATTTGACAGGGGCTAAACTACTAAAGTTATAAAAAATTGACTTATAAAAAGCCACCTTCTAAATCGCCACTTCACCTCAGTACCTCACAACTACAGGCAACACATCCTTTTCCAAACAGCCCCAGCTGGACTTCAAACAGTCCTGGTTAGTCACCTGCCTCTTTTTTTTTCACTATTGAACATAACATGTTGAGCAATAATAAGAACCAGAGATATTTTTTTCTTCACCCTCATAAAAGCTGTTGTTGCCTGGCAGGAGGGAACAGCTGGTCACCTCTTTTCCAGGCTTTGGTGGAATGCAGAGCAAAATGGGGTCCTTCGTTCCCACTGCCAACAGACGTGAATCCCAGGCAAATTATCAAGAGAGTCCCAGAGATACGCTTTGGACCCAGCACAAGCTAGTCCATTGCAAAGGAGATGATTGTGACATGTCAGATCATGCTGACTGGCTGATTTCTCTGAATAATACAGCTAAAGATTACTTTTTCGTAGTTTTTTGTGACTGAGAAAATGCACATCAAAGATAAGCAATAAAAATATCTGTAAACCGGGTGATGGGGTTTGAACTGACTACTACCACAAAGAAACAAAATCTTGTGGTTATAATAACCTGCTGAAACTGTCAGTTCCTCACTTAGCAGTCCTCAGAAAGGCAAATTAAATATCAGTATGTATTAGGGAACAAAACAGAAAGCATCATAGTACTGTAAAATCTATGTACATCTGCATTTTGGTGATGGTGCTCAACTTACCACCTTTCCTCTCTCCCCCGACACCTTCAGAAAAGATACAGTAGAACTAGGAAAGTTTTCAGGAAGAACAAGGGTAATCAGAGGCATGAAATATCTTCCATATGAGGAACAAATAAATAGACCAGGACTTTTCAGCCTGGAAAAAGATGAGCATCAGGGGATCTGTGAAAGCATGAATGACACGGAGAAGGTGAATGGGAAATTATTGTTCACTGTCTTTTCTAGTACAAGAACAAGTACATCAACCTACCAGGTGGTAATTTCATAGACCAAGAGGTGATTTTCTTCAACCAGATGTGAAGAACTCCTTGTACCCTGGACATCATGGATGCTGGAAGCTTTTGTGGTTTCCAAAAGTGATTGGAAAAAATCATGAGAAGAAAAAGAAGTAGTGGAATTTTTATTAAACACAAAGACACTGCTATCCATCAGAGACACTGAGTTTGTCTAACCTGATTCTGCTGTTGGTATATTCTCGAACTGTGTTCTCAGAGGGGGATTATGAGATTTCTTGTAGCTCACCTCCAGGTATGGACTATTTTGATTCTGACTGGTTTCTAAGCTCAAAAACCTTTGCTCAGTTCAAGCAGGAACTTTGTCTGAATATGGGTTTATTAAAGACTGGAATGGAAAAGACATCCCCAGGAATTTATGTGGAATGAAATAACCTATCAAAGCAAGTGACTGTGGGTAATTTCAAAACCCACAATAATTACACCAAGAAGCTGTCTATAAGACTTCACTGGTTTTAGTGCATGAGTACATACAGAACTGTTTCCTAAGAATTTTAAATTGATTGTGTCAGGCAGATCATACAAAAAACAAGGACTTTGGGAAATGTTTGCCTTACTCTTTTTTCTTTCTTGCTCAGTAGGCTAAAAATACACTGTCTGAAATAGTGCCTCTGAGGCATTTAATTCCTTTTAACTTCAGACACCTCTCCCACCATCTGAACTCTTGAACAAAAGCTGCTGTAGAACTCGCATCATTATTTTGTCCCCTACTGTACACTAAGTAAGTTCACTTCTTGCTCAAAGAATACAAGACCTGCAATCTTGTCACTATTTTTGTTTAGTAACCTTTTTCTTTCCTCTGAGAACTTCAATATTATACAGAAAATAGTTTACAGTAGTGCCTAATGAACAATTTTCCTTCAATAATTATGGTGCACAGGCCATAAGAACATAGGGTTATCGGAAGCAGAAGAGTCCTTATGTTGTCTGTAGCTGGCAAACATGAAGTGCCCCCACAAGAATTTTTAATACGACTGATTATTATCCAGGGAAGAGGCCTCAAAAGACAATGTACTTTGTTACGAATGGAGGACGTGTTATCCCTATCAGACCAATCCATAACATTTCTTTCCAGTGGTCAGATCTTTATGTCATTTTTAGCAGCAATTTGTAATACCTTAATTTTGTAGAACTGTTGTCCTAAAGGGATGTGATGTTGAAAAGCAAATTCTATCATAAACTGAAGAAGGGACCACAAAAGAAGCAAGTGTTAAAACAAAGTGAAGATACATTAAAGTCTGTTAGGATACTGCTACAATGGTATTAACTGCTGAGTCCTAAGAGAGGGGCAAAATAATTGAGTAAGCAAACTCATGGCTAAACTGAATATGGTTAAATTTGTGTTTTATTAGTATATATTCAAATGTGTATGAAGAAAAAAGTCAGTTAGATGTGAAGCTGATACAGGACTATAATCCAGAAGATAAATTGTTTGAAAGTGTCTATTTATGTTAAAAAAGAATGGAATACCAGTGGAAAGAACAGACAGGGAGAGGAGGGAATTGGCATGAGATCTGAAACCAAGTGCATCATGGCACACTGCTTTCAGGTGGTGAAAGAAAGCATGTGAAAGATACCGACACAAATCTCCATTTAGAGGTTTAATCCCAAGTAGAAAAGATATCAAGATATAATGAAGAGGACAAATATGGTGGACCAGTTAGTATCTTTCCCAGTCCCAGTAGTGGACCTTCAGGCACTTTCTTATCTGGAATTTGCATCTTAACCATAAACAACTGCAAGATGACCTACTTTCCAATTTTTTGCTAAGAAACAAATTAGGATTTTGGCTTCCAAAATAATATCTTCATCAATGGCATAGACAGTGTGATCAAGTACACCCTCAGCAATTGTGCAGATGACACCAAGCTGAGTGGTGTGGCTGACATGCCTGAGGGGCAGGATGGGTTCCAGAGGGAACTGCACAAGCTCAAACTGTTGGACCATGTGACACTCATGAGGTTTCACTAGGTCAAGTGCAAGGTCCTGCACCTGCCTTGGGGCAACTCCCAGTATTAATACAGGCTGGGGGATGAAGGAATTGAGAGCAGCCCTAAACTGAAGGATTTGGGGGTGGTGGTGGATGAACAGTTGGACGTGAGCAGATAACGTGTGCTTGCAGCCCAGAAAGCCAACCATAACCTGGGTTGCATCAAAAGAAGTGTGACCAGCTCATCGAGGGAGGTGATTCTGCCCCCTCTACTCTGCTCTGGGGAGACCCCACCTGAAGTACTACATTCAGCTCTGGAGTCCTTAACACAGGAAAGACCTGTTGGAGCAAGTCCAGAGGAAAGTCAAGACGATGATTAGACGGATGGAACACCTCTCCTAAGAAAACAGGCTGAAAGAATTGTGGTTGTTCAGCTTGGAGAAGAGAAAGCTCCAGGGAGACCATATTGCAGCCTTTTAGTACTTAAAGGGGGATTATAAGAACAATGGGGACAAACATTAGCAGGGCCTGTTGTGACAGGACAAGGGATAATGGTTTTATACTGAATGAGGAGGGGATGTAGGCTAGATATAAGGAAGAGATTTTTTACAATGAGTGTGGTGAAACACTGACACAGATTGCCCAGAGATGTGGTAGATGTCCCATCCCTGGAAACATTCAAGTTCAGGTTGGATGGTCCTCTGAGTAACCTGATCTAGTTGAAGTTGCAAGGCTGTGGATGTCATCTACCTAGACTACAGTGAAGTCTTTGACACCATTTCCCACAGCATTCTCCTGGAGAAACTGGCTGCTCATGGCTTGGGTGGGTGTGTTCTTCGCTGGGTAAAAAACTGGCTGGATGGCCAGGCCCAAAGGGTTGTGGTGAATGGAGTTAAATCCAGCTGATGGACGGTCACAAGTGGTGCTCCCCAGGGCTTGGTATTGGAGCCAGTTCTGTTTAATATCTTTATCAATGACATGGATGAGGGGATCGAGTGTACCCTCAGTCAGTTTGCAGATGACACTAAGTCGGGCAGGAGTGTTGATAAGCCTGAGGGTAGAAAAGCTCTGCAGATGGACCTAGACAGGCCAGATTGATGGGCTCAGGCCGCTGTATGAGGTTCAACAAGGCCAAGTGCTGGATCCTGCACTGGGGTCACAACAACCCCATGCTACCCTACAGGCTTGGGGATGAGTTGCTGGAAAGCTGCCTGGCTGAAAAGGACCTGGGGGTGTTGGTCGACAACTGAATGAATATGATGCAGCAGTGTGCCAAGACAGCCAGTGGCATCCTGGCCTGCATCAGGAACAGTGTGGCCAGCGGCCCTAGGGAAGACATTGTCCCCCTGTACTGGGCATTGGTGAGGCCACACCTCGAATCCTGTGTTCAGTTTTAGAGCCCTCACTACAAGGTGCTCGACCGTGTCCAGAGAAGGGCAACGGAGCTGGGGAAGGATCTGGAGCACAAATCCTGTGAGGAGCAGCTGAGGGAACTGCGGTTGTTTAGCCTAGAGAAGAGAAGGCTGAAGAGAGACCTTATCGCTCTCTACAGCTACTGGAAAGGAGGTTACAGAGTCACAGAGAGATGGATGTTGGTCTCTTCTCCCAAGTGACAAGTGATAGGAAAAGAGGAAATGGTCTCAAGTTGTGCCAGGGGAGGTTTAGATTGGATATTAGGAAAAATTTCTTCACTCAAAGGGTTATTGGACATTGGAAGAGGCTGCCCAGGTAGGTGTTTGAGTCACCCTCCCTGGAGGCATTTGAAAGATGTGTGGATGAGGTGCTTAGGGACATGGTTTAGTGGTGGTAATTGCAGTACTAGGTTAATGGTTGGATTTGATGATCTTAAAGGTCTTTTCCAAACTAAAGACTATGATTCTATGAGTCTATGAAGATGTCCCTGTTCACTGGAGGGTGGCAGACTGGATGACCTTTAGAGATCCCTTCCAGCTCAAATTATTTGACAATTCTAGGAAGATGTGGTGAATGAAATTTGTAGCTGTATTACATATTATTGACACAAGTAATCTCCATCTCAAGCAATCTGCACTTCTCTAAAGATAGAATTTGTTGAATGTAACTATTCATATACAACTGTGGATAATTTACATCATCAGGTACTTTACCATAAAAATTTGTTAAAGAACTAAAAGTAGTATGAAACAGTATTAGCACATTTAAAATAATTTCTTGATGAATAATAGAGCTATAATTTAATATAATTTTAGAAAATGACACAGCAACCCAAAATTTCAACCAAATTTATCAAAACGGAGTAAATTCTCTTGCTTCAAAGCATATACAAGATTTTGTCACTGAGAAGAGCAGTGCCTTTGGCAGCTGTTTCTTATTCACAGTTGGCATTTGGAGATAGGGCAAAGTTTCATCTGTTTAATTTTCTGAAGTGTTGGCATGATCTTCCCTTTTGAATTCAGCCTGTGTATACTTGGGGAACTTCCCTTTTTCTCTTTCTTCTCTTTTAAAAGACAGATTTTCATCCACTGACAACCTGATTTTTCTGCAAATTCCCCTAATTCTTCTTGCTGCAAACTTGCTTTTACTGATTCTTCTTTTTTTTTTTCTTTTTCAAAAATGATTAAAAGGTATAATTGCTGATTGTCACATGGTTGTAGTAATTTTATCTAGCCTCTAGAAATGGCCAGCCTAATTCCAGCTCAGAGAGATTTTCTGTCATCTTTTGCACTAGCCAAGGTGAGACAATTTTGTGAATAAAAGATCCCAGTATCAGTTTTCAATAGTTTGTCACATTTTCTTAACTAATTTTTTTTTTTCTTGGTTAACTATCTCAAAATCCTTTTGGCAAAGTTTCAAGAGGCATCATTTCATGCTTTTAAAGAGGTTATTTTTATATTAGAACAACTTGAAACACGTTAGTTTTGTGATGTGTGGTGCTAGAAGTAATCATGCTGCTTGCATCTGCTTCATCAGCTGGTTTTCTTACAGTTGTCAGACACAGGGGAATTCATCAATGAAGTAAAAACTGCTTTCTGCAATATTTGAGTTCATTGTTAGGTCAGTGATACATGAAGAAAAGCTCATCACTTTTTCTGAGGAGACGTCAGGCATCTCCTCGCCTGAGGTTTTACAAGTATTCTTGGATGACTTCAGTTTCATCAGCACATGCACTAATTTGGGCCATCTTTGAAGTTGCTGAATTGTATTTTTTTTAGGCATTCATGTGAACAGTTGCTATTACAATTCAACTATTGTTCAGCTGAATTGCAGCCACACACCTTTTCAGACATGTCTCAATAGTACTTTTCTGGCAAAAACATTTCCTCAGGATGAGGTATGTAAGAGATTCTTTTCTCTCCGCTCTCTGCACTGAGCACACACTTTGCCTGTTTCCCTACTGCAAGGCATAGGCTACAACTTCCAGCTTGAATTCAGCTGGAAAAGTTTAGCGTGTTGTTTCTGATGTCACTGAAACCACTGCATCCTGCTGTCATATAGCTGGATGCTATTCATGAGAAACTTGTGTGTCTCTCTATAGCTACCCCCTTCCCTGGCTAAGGTGAAGTTGTGTAGCCAGCAGGAAAGGGACAGAGAAGTATTTTTCAGAAATAAGAGGCAGGAATACGGTACAATGAAGGGCTCAGGCAGGCAGAGGTGATCCTGTCCTTGTGTAAATCCCTCCTTCCCAGGGCAGCTGTGGAGTCAGGAAGTCCTTCCTTTCTTCTTGGAAGCTCTCTACTACAGGGAAGGAGTGCAAATGCAGTGGGGATGGGCTGGTGGATCTCTGCAGTGAAGAACGTTACATGGACCAAGAAGAGGCAACTAATTGGTGTGCTTTACCTTTTTTGCTAGCCTCCTGTTCTGATGAAACATGATGATTGGCTTTTATTTTTATGTGGTGACACATGTTGTAGTCTTGAAAGTACTGTGTGTGGAAAAGGTTGTCCCTTTGTTTATTTCAGCAGCAATATTTCTGTCTGCACTGTGAACCCTTGGTTCCTTTACTATGAGAAAGAGAGATTAATTCCTCTGTATTCACATTCTTCACTGGTCAGATCTTTGTAGACCATCTATATAACATTTCTGTGGTGTTATCATAGCCAGACAAGCTTTTTTCCTCTGGACTGGTGGTAAGTGAACTTTCCTCGATCAGTGGGTTAATGTGGGGAAACTGCAACATTCTCTACACATATCCATGCACAAGGAATAGAGTAAGCATGTCAAATCTGTTATTCCTCATCTATGACTCCTTTGGTGCACCTCAGAAGGTTGAGGCATTCTGCTAGCCATCGTGGGATTCAGATTTCTGCTTTTAAGC
This sequence comes from Rhynochetos jubatus, assembly GCA_027574665.1. Lineage (NCBI taxonomy): Eukaryota > Metazoa > Chordata > Aves > Eurypygiformes > Rhynochetidae > Rhynochetos > Rhynochetos jubatus. Next base: position 8,909,026 of record CM050648.1, on the reverse strand, counting down.
AATTTGCCCACTTCTCATGTGAGGCCTAGAAGAAGGAGGAAACATTTTGTTGGAGGGTAAACAATAATTCCAGTGTCTACAATAAATGACTCCAGTCAGCAGTGCCAAGGTTCACTCCTGGTCCTGTAATAAGAAGTGCTCAAAACTCTGGCAATGGAAATTCCAAAATGTTATTTTTACCTCAGGCTTGTAAGGAAATGAGGCTTGTTTGATCATACTCTTTTTGCGTGTGCGTGTCTATCTATACGTCTGACCTTTCCTTATAATGTTTGAGGTCTTTACCTAATTTCAGGAAAACCTGATGAAGAAATAGAAATCCTAAGTAATGTTAAGTACCAAACAGCTTCAGGAAAGTAAGCAGTTGCATAAAAAAGAGACGTTCTTTTGATGTCTCCATCAAGGGAAAGGTAAACATATTTTACTACCTATCAAAAAGGGCTGTTGAAAGCCAAGCTATATTACAGCTTTTATACCTTGAAGGACTGCTGTTAATTCAGTTTTCTTCTACCACTTGACTTTCGCCCATGAGCTTTTTTGCAACCATTACATGTAAGACTGGTAACACACTACAGACACTTAGCCAGGGCACCCCATGGGAAAAGAGCTCAGCCTGAGTAGCACAGTACTACAGATCTCCAGTTTGTGGCAGATTTGTTTAAATATCTCAAGGCTTGGTTGCATTTTATCTTCTTCCACTTGTGATTTAGCCTAACACACTGAAAATGGAATATTCACTACACACAAACTTGATAACCAGATCCTGTAGATATACAGGAATAACAGTTGAAGGATTAGGCAGGTGGGATCTATCCATTATTATTTTTTGTAAAATGCATTAATTTTGATTTAAAGACCTGGAGGTTTCCATTGTAACAGTTTTGGTTCAGCAGATCTGGAAAGAAATTCATTGTTAGTGTCAGATGAATGCCACTCCATTGAGGACTCTCCTCCATGAAGCCACCATTCAGTTCTGATAACTTTTGAATCTGTGCTACACTGACCTCAGTATCAAGGCCAATTAAATCATATTAATGTATTTGGATCCACTTATAACTATCATTGTTAAACAGCAACTAAGTCAGTAAAAAATCCTGAAACATAAACACAAGTATCTTATTAACTAGAACTAAGTAAATTATTACCATACATTGATAAGAAAAGATGAGGGTACTTAGTGTAAAAGTACAGAAGAGATAGAAACAGTAATATAGGAACTGTTGTAAAAGGGCAGTTCTGAAGTATTTAGAGCAGTCAAAAGCACATACTACAGAGTAAATATACTGTTATCATCTACCTTTATGATAGCAGTATGTTTTCTTTGTACCTAAAATGCTTCTCATGTTTTTTGAAACAGAAACAATAGAAAAAGTTTAATCATTGGATATTTTTGTTAGCCTCTCTTCCACTACTGTAATGTTTTGCAGGATTTTCAGAAATATTATGAGTGTTATTTAAGTAAAATTCTCCAGAGAGCTTTAAAGCAGTCTAACTGTTCTCACTGCAAGTATCAAGAGCTGTAAATCTTTGTTTCTGCCTGCCACTGGTATTTCAGATGCACTGGACTTCTCAAGGAATGAATGCCTTGGATCTTCTGCTGCACATGATGTCGCTTGGGAAGGGAACTGGACAGAAAACACTTTATGGCCAGCTTCTGCATGGTATAACACGAAGTCTAGAGCTCACTAAAAGGGCTGCTTTCATGTTTACCCATAAGATAATTCATCTGCCTGTTGGAGAAGTAGGTTTTTACAGTTATACAGCAGCTCAGTCAGATGAACCAGTCTTTTAAACAGTCTTCTTTAAATCTCTGACAGATTTTATAAACTGTGAGATTACACAGGAACAAAAAATGGTGAAAAAGAGCAACATACTTGAGAAAACATGGTCACTGGACAGCTTTTAGCCACTGACTTCTGTGGAAAGTATAGCGGTGAATGCAAGCCCTGCAGACATCCTCCACATTAACTGCATTTCTACCACACAATTTTTTAAGTTTTATTTTGAACTTGTTTCCTCTCCCTGTCTCCAGGAGTAAGGACAAAGGGTAAACCTTCTCAATCAACAATATGACTGAAGAATTCTGTGAAGGCCTCATTCACAAATGACCCAAGTGACAGAAATATCCAGTATGTGTACTCCATCTCCTTGATGGACAGGAATAACCATCTAAAATGGGAAGAGTGGAGGAGAAAAGAGTTGTGCAACTCACTTTCAGACAATTTTTTGTCTATAATGAAAGAGTAGTTAAACCAGATATCTTACTGATTTTGATTATATTTCTTTTAAAATCAGTAGAAAACCATACTGAAAAAAAATAGATTTTCTTATTTTAAAAGAACATACTAAAGGTCTACTTATGAGATAATATTTTCAGATTATCAGAACAAAAGGCTTTCACTGATCTGAAATAAATATTTTTTTACATATTATTTTGTAAAAGAATTCTGTTAGATTCTGTTTGGTTGGGTATTATTTTATTTTTCCCCTTGGTTGGAAAATCCACTTATTGACCAGATACACAAAATAGTCATGAAACAGCAATTTCTCTTTTCTGTCAAGCAAATTCTTACTTGTATTTTGAGTAATGATATAGTAATCTTTGGTGTTTTATGGAGACAATGCATAAAATATTTACAATGCACTTAGTGCCATGGCTTCTTTCAACTCAGAACTAGTACTAAGATCCTCAAACTTTAATTAATTTAGTTCAGAAACCACTGTGGATAAAAGAGCAATTTGCAAAGAGGGGGTTAGCAAAGTGGGAGTAACCTGAGATGTAGAAGGATGTCATACTCCAACCTGATCCACTGTGAGGGTCAGACAAGTCCTTCTGGCTTCTCTCTGCACCAAATGTGGAAAAAAAAAGATTGCTCCTTCATTAGTATGTAGTTTGAGATTGATAGATGAAAACGTTATCTAGGAGCCAGATAATAATAACAACAAGAGTTTATTATTGAATGTCTTTAGGAAATGAAGGAAGTACATGAGAGTGTCTGTGGTCACAAAACAGGGTAGAGTTTGGAATTAGAGTGTGAGATTTGTACTTCCTAAGACCATGTTTCTCGTTTTCTCTCATTTTTAAAGAATACTTTGTCTCATTTTTAAATATTCTAGCATATGTAAACACTTTCTCAGGTCATAATAATAATAACTTTTATTTCTTTTCAGGTCTCACAAACTTCCTGTATAATCTTCAAATCCAGAGACTCTGAATTCTTCATACCTTGATCTATGCCATGAGATTTAATAATAATAACATTCATCAAGAAATAAAATAATAACATCTGGAGCATCCATATTCTGCAATGGTCTGGAGGGTAAATCTGGCAAATGAATCCAAACAGTCCAGCACGGTAAACACCAGGGACTTCACAGTCCGACTGTAAGTGGAAGGAATGTGCATGCACTGAGGAGTGAAGCACAGGGTGTGCACAGAAGAATGGAAGGAGCTGTGAGTGATCTTATCCTCTAGCCTTTTCATGGGATTTTGCCTCAGGTGACACTACTAGTAAGGACATATTGACATCACCAGATGATCTGGCTTTTTTCCCTTTATAGTCAAAGGATAAATGCAGCACTCTTCTAGAAGGTGATTTTGAGTAGAAGTCTGATTTAGGTGCCCTGAATTGGCTTCAAGGGATGTTGTTCTGTCTGTGTTCACCAGAGACACAGTTGGGGAAGACTAGCTGGGGAAATTAGCCATCTCTGGTGACAAAATTCGACAAGCTTTCTTTCTTTTCCCACTTTTCTTGCCTCTAACTCACAGATAATTCACTGTGTGCACACTATCCTTCCTGTTCAAGCCTATCCTAAGGACAGACTAAGCAGCTCCTTTTGAAGGTAACATAGCAGAAATTGTAATTTTAGCATTCCCTGCATGAGCACTTGGTGGGGATTGCTATGCCAATGAACGCCCAAAGCAGCGTGATCTCTTTGCAAGAAAACAATGGGTATCTTCATTCATACTACAACCAGAACCATTAAAAACCTTTATAATTTTTTTCCATCATTATAAGCTGAGCTAGTTGGTTCAGTTGGTTGGTTTACCATCTAGAGGACACATTATTTTGTCAAAGCAAGTTTGAAAGGACTTGTGTTTGATTTCAGTTCAGATTCAACCTCCTGGGAAGGGTCCAAGACAACCACATGATACAACTGGCAGTGATCTTCACACAGCAATCTTGAAGTGTTATCCTTCAAAGGCATGAATAAATCAGCCAGTAAAGGGAAACAGAAGAGAGGTGGGTTTTCTTTCCACTGAAACTAGGGGCTATTCTACACGCTGGGAACTTCTCATCAATGATCCTTGCTTTGACCCTAGCCTGTGACATTGATATGAATATCTCAGTTATTCTTTCATGCAGAATGGGAATAAGAGATAAAATTTGCAAGCTGGGAAAAAAAGTGGTGTGTGGTCTGCCTTTGAAAAAATAACTGAAAACTATTTTTCTTTCTGTCACAATGAAGATACACTAAAACACAAAATGTGGCTACATGCCTTATATGCATACCTTAAATTATTTCTCCTTCCTTTAGTTTTCCCAAATTGAGTATTGGCTTCATGACTTATCTTCTCAGCTTTCCAGAATTTGTGGTGTGTTTCATTTTGTTTAAAAAACTGGGGTAAACCCAGGGAAATGACTTCAGCTGTGTGGTGAGAATTGCTAGCTGTTAACTCCGAACCACAGAGTACTGCTGGGAAACTGCATACTTGCATCTGATAACCATTTTATGGGAATGTGTGCTGACCCGCAGCTGTGGTTCTCCACAAAATGCTAGGAGCATGAGTCCTCTCTACTAAACATACTTTATGGTCTATTCTTAGCCTCTTTTTTGTAGTGGACTTGTTCTTTCCTTAACACTGAGATTAAGTAGAAGACACCAAAAAAAAAAAAAAAGAAAGGAATCGGTGACAATGTTTCTTATGCTTGATTGTGTCTGTAAATGGTTTGTAAATGGAGGTAACTTCTTTAACTGCAGGTCTGGTATATGTTGCTGTGAGTCAGATAAAGATTGAACTAATTGTATCTATTGGTTTCTTCTGCAACACCTGTAACTTCTGAAGAATAACTATTCATTTCAGTTATGGCATTTATTAACTCAGATTATATAAAGATCAAGGAAAGAAAAAGCTTACCTGCTAGGACAGATGTTCCTCACCTTTCCTTCTGCCCAGGATGAAATAATAGAACTATCCTAACAATGTTAGGATGGACATTCCTCACCTTTCCTTCTTCCCAGGATGCACTATTATGGATTTTAAAAATTAAATATTTAATATGGAATAATTATGTTTAGTTAATGAGAGAGGTGAAACTAAGTTGTGATGAAGGTAAGATCTTATACTTGATGTCTCTGGGGATAAAGTTGCATGTTGAGTTTTCCTAGTGCCTTCTCCTGCCATGTTATAATTGGAAAGATTTCAGTGTTCACAGCTAAAAATGATCCTATACCTCAGTACTTTGAAATAGATTGAGTCACGAGTTTACTAAATCATGCCTAAATGCATTGATGTGTCAGACATAGCCCCATAAAATCCCATCAAAGTTATGTTTTATTCCAGGGAGAAATCTTCAGCATGAACTTCCTATCACTTAGCAGGCATGAAAGACCAAAACAAAGCATCACCGCTTGAATTTTTCTGCCACCTGTTTCAAAGAATGATAAAAGTCTGAAAAGTCCACTGAACATACATAATCTACCTCGGGATAGAGGCTTCTTGTTTTCCAGCTCTGGGAACAGTTGTATCTCTTGTTTTCAGATTAGTTTAGATGAGCTTAGTTGATTTAATCATGGCGTGTTCCTCTGAGCAAGGATAATCAGCATTAGAGAAGAGAGCAAACTGGGTATGCAAGCACAACCTCACCACACACACACAGTCACACACAGGCACAAACACACACACTTGCATTTATAGAAGAGGCTATATATTAATCTGACAAAGTAAAACAATGTGCAGGAGAAGGCCATTAAATTCTACTTAAAAGATCTTTTCTTTTTTCCCCTTTTTATTGCCTCTAGCAGTTACTTGGCTGCCTTTAGAAGCAATTAATCTTTGGTCTGATGATAACATTTTGCACAGCAAACTGGAGAGCTCTATTCAAACAGAGTGAAGACAGCTATAAAGTTTCCCTCCTGAGCCCCCCATCTGACCCAGGAAGGCTCCATCCTGTTCTCTGCTTGAGAATGCACTGGGGTCTCCTCAGACATTTTCACAGTCTCCATATCTTATGGGACTGGAAACTGGCCTGCAATGTCCCTTCTTTCCTCCGTTTCCCCATTTGTCATCTTTTAAATTCCCTCAGGTTATTCTCATGTATTCACCCCTTAAACAAAGTTAGTACTGTGGAAATACTGTGGTGATGAGTACTGGCAATACATGCTGAGTGCACATGCTGCTTCTCAGGGATCTTGGTTTGGAAAGAAAATGAAGGCTCTCAGTGTGTGTCATCCAGAGATATGGACCTTTCTTCCTTTGCTTTGGTCTTCTAGAAACCTAATAAAAAACTCAGTTAGGAAACTGAGGCACTATCAGTGACTATCAGAAAACAGCACTTCCATTCCTTGAGGAAACAGTTTTATACTGGAAAAATAATTGCGGTGAACACTAATGAAGCTCATGTACCATGATTATGGGAACAGGAGAGCGAGAGAGAAAACAATACGCAATCACTGCAGCTTTCTTGCAAACACTTTGCAATTCTACACAGCCAATTGGGACCATAAACCTGCTCTTCCCTCCATGCTAACATCCAAGCTACTTCGTGCAAGTTGGAAAGCTGAGGAGCTGTGTCTGTCTGCACCATTTACTGCCTGCTAACAGACTCACTGGAGAGAGCTTGGGCTGCTTTGATCCAGTGGATGGTGTAGATAAGGCAGGGCTGAGTCTGGCTGCAACCTGCCTGCACATCAGCAGTGCCGAAGGAAGCCGCTTCCCATGGTTTCTTCCTCTAAAAGTCCTTCTCTTGGGGCACTTAAGGCAAGAAAAGTTTGCCAATTTGAAGTCATTCATGTAAACATTTCAAATCACTTGTCTGCTTTGGAGTCAGCAATTTCACTTGCATGACAGTCTAGTTCAGTGAACAAATGAAATGGTTTATTTATAAGCTTGCTTCTCACCGGGGAGCCAATTTATGTTTAAAATTAGCTAATTGTCCCTTTGATGGATTTCTACTTGAAGTAAATAGAGGTCATTAAGTTTCCCTGTTAGACTGCACTCAGAAAATAGCTATCTGACAAGAGGTCGACCTTACTAAGAAATCCCAGGTAAAGTCAACTGTTTGGAACAGCTATTTAGCTTTACACATTAGTGAAGTGCCTAGGGAGGAAAGGGATGTCATTACTCTGAAAGTCTCCTCATACCTCAAGCCATTTATGACTGAAGGTACGGGTTAGAATAACTTGGGATATACTTCTAAACAAATCACTTTTTGGGATCCGGAATGATTTTAATTTTCCTCCTCAGAAACATCAGTACGCCATTGAAACATTTCTCATCAGACCTCCCAAATGACCACTGACTTCTCTTGAAAAGAAGCAGCAGTAGTAATAAAACATTAGCCATTCTCACAAAGTCAAACGCTTGGCTCAATCTGTGTTTTCCAAGCTCTGCCAAACCCATTAATATGACTTCCCTGTCTACTAAGATATTGTACACCTGCATTTCAAGCCTCAAAGGCACAGGAATACTTCTGAAACACAATGTGACTAAGCCCTAAAGACCAGAATCTTCTAATCTGCTCTTATCTATGATTTTATACTACAGCACATCCTCAGCACTAGGAAGTATAATACAAGGCAGCACTCGTACAACTTAAACAGCAATGCATCATGCTGTGGGGAAGCGTTGTAGGGATGAGAATTTGACCCAACATTATTCAACAATTTTATTAATGATCTTGAAGAAAAAGCACACACCACATTTGTTAAATCTGAAGGTATTACTAAATTAGGAGGTGCTGCAAACACTAGGGAGGATGGGAAAGTAAGAGAGAAGGACCTGCAGTTGTTAGATGTAGGGGTTGGGAATATGTAGCTGAAATCCATCCTGGACACAAGGCAAGTCAAAAAGGAAAAAAACCCAAACCTCCAGCCTCTGTACTTAGCAGATGGGAAATGCTGGAGAGCTGGAGAATGAGCAGAGATGATAGCTGGCTAGATAAAATGTGCAGATCTAAGATAGATCAGTGAAATATGGAGTCCCTGCTCTGACAGCAACTTTCTGTGACCATAGCTGCATCATGTTTGTGTCAGAGACTAAGAAAAAATTCCTTCATCTCATACATGACACTGATGAAACATTTATGAGAATGCTCGTATTAATCCCAACTAGTGGTTCAAGTAGTCTAATATCCCATCTTTAGAAGGGACTAGTCCTGGATAAATTAGGGTAATTCTGGACCCAACAGTCCTTGAAGGGATGATGACATGACATGCCCAGAAACGCTAGAAGGAGTCTTGAATAAACTTTAAGACACTAGGAAGACATGAATTAGTCCTAGTCAAATTGCAGAATGCTGTAATCCTGCTAGGACAGAAGCCAGTTTCTCTGCATGGTCCTAGAATGGGGCATGGAGCCTGGAGTTCTAGCATACTCCTGTGAACTGCGCACTGGGAAAATTCCCTTCCCAATTCTACTAGTAAGAGGTGTGTGCTAGATTTAGTCAGGAAAGAGTTAACTCCCTCTACTGTGGTTGCTATGAAGCTGTGTTCCTGGATGCAGAGGGCAGCACTGATAAGTTCTTAGCTGGCGCTGGGCAATGCCTGCACTGAATTCAAGGTCTTTCTCCGCTTTTGATCCTGCAGCTGCGTTCCCAGCTCTCGCTGTCTCGCTACAGGCAGTGTAGGGGACACACAGTTCAGAGGGCTGACCCACACTGACCAAGGGAGTGTTTCACTCCATAGTACATCATGTTCCAGGGCTTAAGCGAGGAGGGGGTCCGGTAGCCATTACTCTCTCCCTTACTCTCTTGCTCGTTTACTCCCATACACTTACTAACACTCCCTGACTCCTGCGTTAGCTGCTCTGCTAACTCCTGTGCTGGCTTGTTTATGAGGGAATTGGTGGGTTGTTTAGTGTTCTCAGTCATGCTATCGCTGATAGGGTTCGCTCGGAATCTGCTGCAACAGCTCTCGAGCTCCAGCCCTCAGGCTGTGGCTCTCGGGCTGCGATCACTCTCGAGCTGTGGTTCTCGGGCTCCCTGGCTCTGACTCACTACTCAGCATCTGGGTGTGCATTGGTCAGTGGATGGTGAGAAATTGTATCATGTGTTTTATTTTCTATTATTTTAATTATTTATTAGTATTTGTATATATTAATTTAGATTTAATTAGTAAACAGTTCTTATCTCAATTTTACAAGCTTCCCTATTTCTTTTTACTCCGATTCTTCTCCTCCACTGGAGGGGGGGAGGGGGGATTTGTGAGAGCGGCTTCGTGGTGTTTTACTAGTTGGAGTTAAACTATGACAAGGTTCCTCAGTATCTTGAAGAATGATGGCTTACATCCATTCTAAAATTCCTTAGGTAAAATGTTAGGCCCGTGGAAATTATTGGTAAACAGGATTTCTTCCAATGGATACATATATGCCAAATGAGGTAGAGGAATTGAAAAGACTGTGTAGGCAGCCTACTTAGATTCTTCTTAGAAATCTGCTATCTCCCTTTTGCTACTCAGTTACAACTTTCTCTCTCTAAAGGTAATCTTGGGAAGATACCAGCTATCCATGGAGCTATTAATCAGGAAACTATTTAATCAGGAAGCTACCCATGGGAATCTTCCATAGGACTCCCTTGATATTTTCAATTCTCAGTGAAAAAGCAGCCTTGTGGAGAATAAAATGAAGGCGTAGGAAATCAGATTTTATTATTTGATTGCCTTTGTTTTAACATACACAAACAGAATTGGCAAAGTTACCTCCTCCATTAAACAGAATAAAAACGCTGAGTAGCCATTTGTGGTTCTCTTCTCCCATCCTTTGATTTAACTACTGCTGGGAAATACAATACCAAATGTACTTTTTCCTACACTGAAGAGAAAGGCACAGTGAGATGCATTAGATAAGCAATTTTCTCTACACTCTTAATTTTAGGATGCTGAGTTTTCCTCCAGAGCATCATTTCCTACTACAGACCGCAGAGAAGCTAAAGGGACTATGAAGCTGCAAACTAGGTTCAATTCCCTTGCTAAGCTTCATTGCTGCACAAGGTTATCTCACTGGAGGGACACCAATGCCAGGACAACCTTATGACACTGGCACTGACTGTAAAATTTTCTATGCATTTTACAGCCAAACTGAACTAACATATCCAAAAAACCTCTCCTCTCCTCTCCTCTCCTCTCCTCTCCTAACCTCTCCTCTCCTCTCCTCTCCTCTCCTCTCCTCTCCTCTCCTCTCCTCTCCTCTCCTCTCCTCTCCTCTCCTCTCCTCTCCTCTCCTCTCCTCTCCTCTCCTCTCCTCTCCTCTCCTCTCCTCTCCTCTCCTCTCCTCTCCTCTCCTCTCCTCTCCTCTCCTCTCCTCTCCTCTCCTCCACTAATTATTTGTCAGACTAATAAGGTTGTAAAACTGACCAGAGCCTTAAGGGATAATAATTTACTGCTACATAGTTTTCTTCACAGTCTTGTTATTTCTGCTTTTCTGGTGCTTATGCACCGTATGTGTTGAGACTGTCTGAAAACAATGCTGCTTATGAAGAGTACACAGATTTTATGCAGCACATTTAAGTATTAACTGTTATTTGCATCAGACAATGATTATTTGTGGCAATATTCTGGCTTCTAAATAGGCCAACTGTGATTTCTTCCCTTACAGGAGGATGAACTGACTTCAAATTGAATTGTGTGGAGCTTTCATTGAACTGTTCTGATGAGGTTCTAGAACCAATGTAAAGTGAAAGACATCAACTTAATCTCCTTTTATTTTAGTTTCATACCAAATATTATAATTGATTTAAAAAATTATGGAAGATGGTTCTTCCCTTTTTTTAACTTTGTTTTAATTGCAGACAATTTCTATTTAGTACTATTATGTTGAAAATCAGTGCAGAAAGAGAAAACATTTCTTCAGAAAAAATCATTAAAATTTATTAACAGACCATTATTACAAAACAACAGAGTTGAGATTTAGGAAGTATTTCTAGGATTTAGTGTTACTTATGGCATATAAAATTTTTGCTACAGGAGACATGAACTAAAATGTCTTGGTTTCCTTAACCATAAAACTCAGATAATTACAGTTCCTTTCCTTATAAATGTGGTAGGAATTTATTTTTCTGAATATTTTAATGAGCTGTAGGTTATTAATTAATTCTCCATACAGACTCTAGTCTTGGACTCTTATTTTCTGTCCTTTTTTTTTTTTTTTTTTTAATGTAGAGCTCTGCATTGAGACTGCAGTCAGGTGTATTCTTGCAAAGAGTTGGACCTTATTAAACTCACTCTTCTGAATGAGGAAAGGTGGACTTACAGCTTATAAGTTGTGGTGCTCTCTGGAGGGAGTAAAATCAATGGACTGTAGAGTCCTGTAGAAAAGGGCACCAGTCTTGCTTGTTGAAGTTGCTGCATATTTCCACTAAAAATTCAAAACGTCATTGGATACTAAAAAAACTCCATCAAATATTCATTCAGATGACTCTCCTCTTGGCATCCTAGAATCTTGCCACCAGCTTTGCTGGGTGTTGAATAGGTGAGCACAGGCATCTGCTGCAATTCTCTGGAATCCACTCCATGGCAGACTATCCAAAATCTAGTCCTTGAGGGGTCTAACCCTTTGGATGCATGTCTTTTAAAATAGGTAGGTCAAATTGCTACATTTAACAGTTATTATGGTATATAACATATCACACTGTTCTAGATGAAATTGTTTTTACTACATGGGGTCAGATTATGATGTTTGTGCTTCAAGCATATATTTTGGTGAAAATATTGTTGTTCTATTGGGTTTTATCACAGTATATTATTTTCCAACTACTCAGACTGATTAGAAGATTGAGCAGCTTTTGAATGTTGACATCAACCACAGTGAACCAAAGAAGAAAAAAGAAAGAATTTATTGTGAGAAATGAAGACTGCAACTTTGTGGAAACAGTGAGAGATGAAATTTGCAGCAAAAGAGAAGCAGCAGAGGAACTGTGTAAGAGTGCTAGCAGGTAGCAAACAGAATAAATATCTATAAAGTGTGGGCCCACTTAGTAGCTAAGAATAGTTTATATTTCCCCAAATATTTTATTGTTATTATGTCTTTAATTCCATAAACAAAACAAACAAACGAAAAGGAACCAGCTGTTTTATTGAAGCAGCAACAACAACAAAACATCAAGAAGGAATTAAGTATTTCTAATTTTCTCCTGATGGGAGTGTAAGAGTCCAGCAGCTGCTGCAACTGGCAGTAAAGTCACCATTTCAAAGAACTTATTGAGCAGTAACTGTTAAAAAATCCAGGTTGCCACTAGATCACAATTCTTCACATGGTTCCCACACTATTGCAATACCCTAAGCTATTCACAGCTGCCACCCATCTCCCCAGAGGTAGGTGCATTTCACTGGTACGCAAAAGAATACCAAAATTACATCAACAGGCAGATTAATACACTCCCTAATTCTACATGACAAGCAATAAACAAATGCAAGCCATCATTTTATTCAATAGGTGACACAATTCCTTCTTAGACAATAGAATCCAGTGTCCCAGCATATTACTAGGAAATACTGAATGGCTACAAATATTTGGCTAACTCTCCTGTTTCACTGCACTGTGTGTGGTCATTTAGGACTATTTTGATGTAGTCTTGTAATGCTACAGAATCAGCGTGGTAACATTTTATATGAACTTTATTTTGATTTCCACAGAGGCAAATAGTTATGTGATGTGCAATGCAATGTTGAATGAAGTTGTCTCGTTGAAAACCCCAAAATATCAAATATGATTCCAGGGTAGAATTTTAAGAGGTTTATTTTTACTGTGAAGGAGTATTACATACAGTAGAAATATGGTAGATTCAAAGGTACATAAGCAACAAAGTGAGAAGAGACTTTCATGAGTGTAGCTCAGCAAAGGATACTGCTGATGTATATGTACATTCTCAAAGCACAAAAAGCTGATATGTAAAAATATAGACTAATAAATATGAAAGAAAGACAATAGAACATGTTACTATAATAAAATAATTGCCCTAATCATTTATTAAATTCCTTTTCTGTGCCTGAAAGAGAAAACTGTAACCAGCACGTGACTTCCCAGCAGACAAGATATAGTTCTTTTCTCAAAAAGTAATGATATGTCAGTGTTTGTGGTAAATCAGAGACTTAGTGACACAAATGAAAGATAGTTATTAAAGGCACAGGTAACATACCAATGCAGCTGAAGAGAAAATGAAAATCAAGTTTTTGTACATCTCACCAGAATTAAAAAATCCCCTTAAATATCTCCGTAATTACAAAGTGTCAATGTATTTAACACCCCCCATAACTACATTAAAATGACTAAGTACTTATTTATACAAGATATTTCACAGTGCCTCACACAGCCTTTAAAAATAGTATCATAGCCATTCCAGCATCATCCCTCCTGTTTTTCTATACAGCTTTTATTAACTCTGTATTAGATAAGTGGAGTTCCCTTCACTGGACAATTTTCCACAGAAAGACACGTGTTCATCTTCACAATTTACTTCTTCCAGAAACTTAAAAAAATGTCTACATTCACAACTAATCCACAATTATTTAAAAAAACCCATGGTGCTCTTTCTAGCTTCTCTTAAATCAGAGGAGAGATTCAGGCTCTAACTTCTGCTACAACTTCCAGGAGTGATTTATATGAGCTGCTGCCATTGAGAACATATTCTTTTAATAGTGTGTATGAGCTGGGTGTTGAAATTGTTTATATAATCTCAGTTTGTTATTTTTAGAGTCTATTTTTTGCATCTGTGTGTCTGAAGTGAATATCTGTAAGGACCTGCCTCCCCTTGAACTGCACTTAGTAACTTGAACTGTAATGAAACAACTTTTCTTTCTCTGTTTTGTCATTTTTGGTAGCCAACGAACAATAGCAGTTTAATCTTGGTTGAACACAGCCAAGGCCATTATTCACAGAAACACTCTTTTTTTCCAGACTCTTTTCCGTCCTTTGCAGTATGGAATGGAGAATAGGTGTCTGCAAAGTTAATTTGAGTTGACAAGCTTCCTTCATATTTTATATGTGTCTTAAACTCATACTGGCTCAAAGCAGCTGCTTTCTGCTTACAGTGCTAATGCAAGAATGTCTTCCCCTTGCTCACTGAGCAAGTATAACATAACTGTCTGTGGCAAACAGTGCAAAAGCAGCAAAAAACCACAATTTGTACGCAGGCTTTCAGAGAGGCCAGGTGTGTAAGAAAAAGGTACAGTAGGTTTTGAAGTGGTGGTCTGAAAAGTCTCTGCGCAACCAAAACCCACCCACACAACCATAGTTTATACGGTGATCATTCCAGACCAGGATTCTAACCATGAAAAAGATATGTTCAGTTTTTCTTACATCATTGGGGTAGGTCCTGATTGTGTCTTTAGAATCTGTAGCCACAAATGTCCACTCTCATGGATATAGCAAAACCACTGATAAGATTAGAAGAATAATGAAGAGAAGGTGTGAATGACAGGGAGAGTAATTGGTGAATTTGAAATAGCAGAAATATTATCAGCCAAAAATGTTCAGTCCTTTAAAACTAATAATTGGTCCCTTGAAGGTCCCGATTAACTGTGGCTTTAAGTAAAGTTTTATACCACCTGTGTCATCAGTAATTAAATATATTCATACAGTCATGATACTTTCATGTTTTTTCTGCATTTGACTGTCCCAGTCTGTTTTAGCTACATGTTGGAAAATATACAAGAAAACATGGCATTGCATCATTATTTCAATTTCTTATCACCAGAGCACATTAAGACAGCTCAATTCAATTCACAGTTCCAGATGCCACAGTTACAAATAATTTGAAAGGAGAGCAGGTGGAAGGAATAAAAGATAAACATGTGAGAATTTTATTTGAGATGTCTTAAATAACAGTTTCTCAAGAGAAAAAGTCTTCCAATTTGGAAGGTTTGACAAGGTGTGGTATTGAGCAATTTAATTTCTTTTTATTAATTTTCTATAATCCCTTGTTTGACCAGGTGCACGGCTAGTGTACATATTCTTAACATATATACACACTTCCACAAATATATATGCAAATTTAAATCTTTAAGGAAAGAAAACGTTAAGAGCTTTTGTAATAACAGTATTTGGGTGTTGAATATATGTCCTTTTGTGATCTGACACTCTTCAGCCCAGTATCCTTGATATTTTTCACTGCCCTTTCAACAGCTCCAGCTTGTTGCTCACAAGAAATTTTCTTATTTAAATTATCTGAATCAGAATGAACCAGTCCAGCAAAATCTGTTTTAAACAGCTTCAACTAGCTGAACTCATTTGCAGCTGAGTTAGGTTGGGGTGCATTCTGAGAAGCAAATTGTCTGGCAGATCTGCAAAGGCTGTAATTTCTTGCAGACATGCAGAGCACCCTGCAAGGTCTTCTGCTGGCCTTGAGTATGGAGAGTGCATGGATCTTCTCAGCCTAAGCCAAACCTTTCCTGTATTTAAGCTGTCTTTACTACCACCTTATCTGTAGACAGAGACCCTGAATCTGAAACAAACAAAGGTTAGCCTAAAAAAATCTTTTCCTGTATTCAAATGCCTCACATTTCTCTGCACAGTCTAATCTATGCTTTCTGTCCTCAAATACCACCAAACACATGAATTTAATAGAAGATATGTGTTGTTCTTAACTTGCAGATTTCGTAACTTGCAGATTTCTCAGTTCACTCAATCTCCTCGGACATACAAATATTGAGCCCTTCAGCAGCTCTTCAAAGATGACAGCTATTGCTCTCATAGTCATCTCCAGCAAGGTAGAATAATCCTTCTCCCTCTTTGTCAAAGGAGGTGATGTTCATGTCTTGCCATTCCCTGCTGCATGGGGAATGATTGATTCAAGACCATGAATCAGACCATGATCTGGCATAGACTGAGCACAGTGGTTGGCACCACCTACCCAGCAGTGGCTGAAGGAAATTCTCCTCCTCAGCTTGGGGTTAGAAATTGGGGAACCTCATAAGCTTAAACTTGTGGTCTATTCTGACTTTCTAAACATGTTGCTACAGCACTTACCACTACAGTTTCCAGGATTCACATATAGATTCAGATTCAGTCTTTGCTTACTGCTAAGGTGATAGCAAATGTCCTAAGTACAGACAAGTTTTGGCTTAGGCTGAGAAGATCTGCACACTCACCAGACTCCAGAGCAGAAGCACCGCTCTAGGCCACTGCAAGAAAGCTACAGCCTGCTACAAATGTCATGGTAGCCTCAGAGCAAAGAATGGTGACTCTCTGAATACCTCATTGGCAGGAGGGGATTAATCTCTCCAGTGTCAAAAGCATGAGTGTGTTGGTTGATGGTCGTTGAGCTGCTGGGAAGGTCTGATTTTGTGCAGCAGAGGGCAATATCTGACACACATACATGTGCATATGAGCAGCTCGCACACTCGACTCACACGCCCCTTTGCAATATTTTAAGAATGATGCCCTTCTCCCCATCAAACATGGACTAACAAGTTTTGGATCTCTGTAGATAAGGTAATCACTTTAAATCTGAACATGTGAGCTTATAAAAATGAGTTCCTCATACCAGACAGACGATCAGAGCCATTTACTGTGCTTTGCTTCTGCTTAAGTAACCTGCATCCACATCTACAAATTATGAGTGTGGTCTGTAATTCATTACTGGGTTTATGGCAACAAGGATATACCTCTACAAAAGAAGCAGGGGTGTGCTTCTCCTTGATGGACTTCTAACCAACTTGAATGAGACCAGGAGGTCAGAAAGCTGACCATCGTGCTGGATCCACTAGTAAGTTCATTTGTCTAGAGCTTGACAGGTTCTCTTTGTATCAGAAACTATAAACCCACAGTTTCCTGGAGAAACTGGCCACTCATGGCTTGGATGGGTGTATTCTTGGCTGGATAAAAAATTGGCTGCATGACTGGGCACAAAGAGTGGTGGTGAATGGAACTAAATCCAGACGGCGGCTGGTCACAAGTGGTGTTCCCTAGGGCTCAGTACTGGGCCAGTTCTGTTTAAAATCTTCATCAATGATCTTGATGAAGGGTTCGAATGCACCCTTAATCAGTTTGCAGACAACACAAAGTTGGGAGGGAGCACTGATCTGCTTGAGGGCAGGAAGGGTCTTCAGGTGGATCTGGACAGGCTGGATTGGTGGGCTCAGGCCAACTATATGAAGTTCAACAAGGCCAAGTGCTGGATCCTGCACTGGGATCACAACAACCCCATGCAACACTACAGGCTTGGGGAGAAGTGGCTGGAAAGCTGCCTGGCTAAAAAAGACGTGAGGCTGTTGGTCAACAACTGAATGAGTATGAGCCAGCAGTGTGCCCAAATAGCCAAGGTGGTCAGTGGCATCCTGGCCTGCATCAGGAACAGTGTGGCCAGCAGGACTAGGGAAGTGATTGTTTCCCTGTACTGGGCACTGGTGAAGCCAAACCTCGAATTCTGTGCTTAGTTTTAGAGCCCTCACTGCCTCAGACACTGAGGTGCTGGAGTGTGTCCAACAAAGGGCAATAGAGCTGGGGAAGGATCTGGAGCACAAACACTGTGAGGTGAGGCTGAGGGAGCTGGGGATGTTCAGCCTGGAGAAGAGGAGGCTGAGGGGAGACCTTATCGCTCTCTACAGCTACCTTAAAGGAGGTTGCAGAGAGGTGGGTGTTGGTCCCTTCTCCCAAGTGACAAGTGATAGGACAAGAAGAAATGGCCTCAAGTTGCACCAGAGGAGGTTTAGATTGGATATTAGGAAAAATTTCTTCACTGAAAGGGTTATTGGGCATTGGAAGAGGCTTCTCAGGGTCATGGTTAAGTCACCATCCCTGGAGGTATTTAAGAGACGTGGACAAGGGGCTGAAGAATATGGTTTATTGGTGGTATTAGCAGTGTTAGGTTAATGATTGGACTTGATGATCTTAAAGGTCTTTTCCAACCTAAAAGATTCTATTATTCTATGATTCTGTGATTCTATAAATACAGTTTCTTTTTATGAAATGTATTTTGCAATGGAGACAAAGGTGTAGAAAAAAACCTGCATGAAGTGTGGGTTATGTGAGCAGTTCTGAGGTTTTGGAAATGTTTGTGGAAGCTTGCCTCACTGCAGTGTTATTGAAGAATATTCTCATGTAAGTCAGTGAAGGGTGCTTGTGTCTTTGATGAGAATGATCCAGTTGCTTGTAATATGTCTAAGTAAAAGGTCCCTGAGCCTTAAAGTGGAAGTCAGGCTCAGATATTGAGTTTCTTCAAGCTTGATGCTTGTTGCATTTGGTTTCTCTTCTGCTTGATAACAGGTTGCAACCAGATGGAAGTAAGCAAATGTGTCTAACTTTTTCTGTAATCCACAGATGATTTAGATCCAGTGTTTCAGCCTGTATCTGTCTGACATGAAACATTTTGTTTGGTACATGTAGAATTGCCACAGTGGGTTCTGGCACCATTGCAAGAAGATTCTCTACCTTTCCCAAACTGATAAAAGAAATCTCTAAAAGATTAAAGAAAAACAATCTGCCCACAGAGAAATTATTTTTAAACCTCTAGTGGTTAGTAACTGGCTATTTTCTTCAGGTTGTTTCAGTTTATCATCTTTCCCTTTCTCATTTGTACAGAAGTGTTAGTCTCAATGTTAATCCTTACAAGTCTGATTTTCTCAGGATACTTGCATTTCAAAAAATAAGTTAGTTTTTTAATTACATAATTTTAGGAAGGACTTCAAACATAATTCCTTACCAAAGACAAAGGAGATAAAAAAATCCCTTTAATTTCTATGGTGCAAGAAACACCGATGAAAAGTTCATTTTTTAAAACTGCCTCTTTAAGTCCCAAATCCTGGCATTTAAATATATGAGTCTCAACATTCTAGTCTGATTGGCTGCAGGAAAAAGCTTAAAAATGTCAATCATCAAGTGTGTTTTTTAGTCATACAAAACAGTAGACAACATCATAGATAATTATTTAGTATTAGAAGTAATCATTTAGTATTGTAATCTCTGGATTTTAAGGCTGTCTTGCAATTTTAAGGTCCTTGATTTAAAACTTCTGAGTGCTTAGAGTTAACAACATTATTTCTGCAGTGGAGTCCTTTAGAGTTGAGGACTCTGGCAAGTAAAAGATACACGAGAAAGAAGTGGGTTACTCCTGGCTCTGACTCAAATAATTTTCATGGACACCCAGGCAGGACAACAATAAATGGTGCTTCCAATGCAACCAGGAAGTGAAAAGCAGCAACAAAAAACAAACCCAAGTTTTCTGTAGGAATTTCTCACTACCTTCTCACGCACAATTCCCTCTGAATTACACTGAAAGTGATAAATGGTTAAGAGTATCTGTTAGTCAACAGAAGCATGGCTCAAACTGTGCCTATCTGGAACTGAAAGCAGGGTTCTCCTGACCAAAGCTGTGACCTCTCTTGGTCATGCCTGTAACAGGTTCGTTTCCATCTGCTTTCATGCCCTGACACTGATGGAGGAGGAGAACTCATGCCATCTAATCACTGTTGCAAAGGGAAGAAAGGGCCTGGCAGCAGGGTTAAGCACAAAACCCCTATGAACTGCAAGTTTCTGGCCATATTCCTGCCTGTAATTCAGAGTCAGAACATGTCCCCTGTGTTTGAGAAGAGCTCTGCTCAGGACACTTACTATGGAGACAAACGTAGCACATTTAGACCTGTGCAAGCCTGACTCTATCAGGCTGTGTGAACAAGAACTTGCTTTTCCACAGCAGCATTGAGAAAGCCTGGATCCCCTCCCTAGCTACCAAGGCAAACCAAGAGCTTGTGCCAAGAGAGCACTGAAGTGCATGGTCAGGTTTCCACTCTGAATGGTGGGGGAATGTGAGACTAAAGACAAGTCTGGTCTTGCACTGCATTGATAGTTTGTTGAGGCTGATTGCAGCCAGCTCATCTCTTTCATCTCATTCCTGTATGTTAGGAGATGTTTGTAGAATTCTAGAGCTTTTGAATTATGTCAGATCTGTGCAAACATGGTGGAGTGAGTGGTCCAGAACAGGACAAAGGATTTATCCACAACCTTCTGCTCTTTCTGGTTGTATCAGTTGTTATTGTGTAAATCATTTCCTACTGAAACATCAAAACAGCTTTTTGAAAAAAATTATCCTTTTCCATACACCAATACTTTCTGGGTTGTAACTATACAACAATACCATCTGTTTTCTAACTAGAATGAATTCCAAGAATTCATTCAGATTCTATTTGTGCTTTTTTAAAACATGTCAACAATGCATCGATTGGGCAAGGTACACTGTGTTTACAGAACCTGGAAGGATCTCAATTGAATCTGGTATAACAGAGATCAGAGTTTAACTTGACACATAAGAGCAGTAAGTCAAGGCCATAGAGATTAAGAACAAAATTGTATCATCAGCATGACTGTGTCCAATTAATATAATTTCCTTTATTTCTTGAGTTCTTTTATATGTGCTCTCTACAATTTATAAGACAAAACAGGGTTGTTATAGCAAGACATTGGTCATACTACTTGGTTCTGTTTCCTATCAGCAGCTTGTATATGATTTTAAATCCAAATCACTAACAATCTGGAGAGTTCAGCTTCAGACCCTAGACCCCTCAGAACAGTGTGATTTATAGATTGGGGTCATCCTTGTGAAAAACAGTGCTGTTTGTGCCCAAAGGTGAACATTCAGAAATGGAAACAGGCAAAATGCTCAGTCACTTACTAGTCATATTCTTCAACTTGGTATTTAACATTCATGCTTGTCATGAGATCAGCTGAATCCCTGGATTCTCTCTTGAAGAAATGGAAGTGCTAATTACTGTTTTAAAGACATTATTTGTTTGACAAACCCAGTTTCCACTCATGCCACAGTTCCCTGATTGCGAATAAAGGGTCTGTTCCATATAGCTCAAACACCAGTTCTGATTTTGATGGGAGTGGATTTATGATTGTTGAACTCACTGCAGGAAAAACTGCAGAGTGTATACTGTTTTTATGTTTTTATGCATCTTGTGTGGGGTAGATGATGTGTCTTCCAGCAAACCGTTAAATTTGATGCAGAGAGAACATTTTTTAATAGATCTGAACCAGCAGAATGAGTTTATAGCACCTTTGAGCTTTCTTATGTAGCTACAGCATTTTTGACTTGGCAGTAGCAAAACCTGGTTATACGACAGAAAGCCAAGAATCAAATCTTCAAGCAATAATATTTCTTCAGACCTTTTTGATCATACTTTTGTCTCACACTCACCCTCTGAGATGCTTGACACTTGAGAATTATTTTATATAACAGGAAACTTTTTGAATCTTGGTTTCATGATTTTGCAATAGCTCAAAACACTCCCTGCTGTGGAATCCTGTACTAGCAAAGTGTGATAGTACTCTAAATGGACAATCTATATGGAAGACAAAAAACTATAGGGGAAAAGGCTGTCACTATATTTTACAAGAAAAATAAATTGTCAGGGTTTTGTTTGGGATTGGTAGCAGAAAAAGGATCTCCTGGCAGCTCCTTCTAACCCCTAAGCATCCTAGACCTTGACAACTTCAAGTGCATTTAAGGACAAGAGGTCAGGAAAACATTAGTAATTCTCTTCAGAATTTCCTTCTTTACCAAAGTTCATAAAAATAGGTAAGGAATTATTTCCCAGAGTGAATTTCAAGTCTCTATCTTACACTTTCTCCTCCTTTTTGCCTTCTTTACCGTTAAAGTTTACTCTTAACATTAATTAAAGCAATAAAATGTCCTTACCTCTTCTCTGACCCATGTGACAGTGGAGAGACTTTGTTTCATATGACATGTCTTGGTCCATCATGTGAACAGCCCTTGTCCTGTCCTGTCCTGTCCTGTCCCATCCTGTCCTGTCCTGTCCCACACACTAGGTCCAGGCACTGTCTGGCAGATTGTTGGTTGGCACAGGTCAAAACTCAGGAAAAGTGGTCAGCTTCAATGAGTGCTGGTCAATGAACATGGTGGTGCCCTGAGCCTGTTTAGTGCAGAGGCAGGAGTTTACTGGCTCATAGGCTTCCCCAGAAATTTCCATCTTCTGTTTACTCAGACCTGATTCTTGTGCAAGTTAAAGGGAAACTACAGCTAAATATCTGAAAAATGTTTATAGCACTCATGGAGATAATTAATAGCACACTTCGGAATAAGAACAGGCAAAGCATGGATTATAACACAAACTAATAAGAAATACCCCATATATCACATTAAAATGAAGAACAAAAAGCCCTCAAATCATGTCCTATGAAGCACATCATATCAAGAGTATAACAAAAGTATTGATGGTATCAAAATGAGAAAAATAGGTAGTAAGTTAGAGTCATAAGGCAAAGGGTTTAATTTCATGCTTTGAAAGTCTCTTGTCTCTCTCTTTCCACTTGTTATTTCAGATTCCAGTGTCCAACTATAAATTAACACTGCCCTTGTCTCTAAATAGCTACATGGGATAAATTAAAAATAAGAAGGAATGCCCATTGTCTGAAAAAGCTGAGGTACCAATTTAGAGTTCACTAACATAAAAGTTGTAAATTAGCCTAATGAAGCAAATTCAGCTGAGAATGTCTTTGGATAGTCACATAAAAAATTCAGAAAAAACCCAGGAGAGCATTCATGGGATATGTGCAATTATACTCACTATAAAAGCACCACCAGGACTGTCATTACAAAATCAGAGCTGTGGTCTGCTTTATACACTCTCCTGTCCATAAGAGTAGCCATCAACTCTTGCTTTCAAATGATGTGAAATAACCCTGCCATGAGCAAGCAGGGATCAGTGGCTTTGCAGGAGTGGCAAGGAACAACATGAAGTCAGCCAACAGGCTGTGTTTACCTCTGCTTTCTCCCATCACTGCATCTGGCACCTGGTATCCTCCAGACATGATCCAGGGTGTCATCACTGGATTGTGATCTGTGTGAATGTTCCTTTTTCACTTACAAAAGTTATTCAAAACTTGTGTGTTCATCTCACTTCCAAACCTGTCACAAAACCAGCAAGTGAACAGGGAAGAACACAAATCTATATGTTGGTTAGCTTATACAGTGCACAGTGTTCATGTCCGCACCTTTTGAATCATCTAACCTGAAGAAAAATGTCTGTAGAAAGGCAATATTTTTCTTAACTACAGGATGACATTGCAACCAGAATATTAGTAGTGTAGGAGAGCTGTGGATGGGTGCCCCTCACCAGTGTGAAGTAACTACACCCTCATACACCTCAAGATTCAGAAACCAGTCAGAGGTGCAATTTATTCAAGAAAATCTTAAAATATTAGGCTGAAAATCCCTAATCATCTGTCTTCAAGCATTCTCTTCATAACTTATGAACTTATTTTTTGTTAAGTGATAAAACCTAAACCAAATAAAAATGATGTTATGTTTGTGGTAAAACCCAATGCCAGTGGCAACAGGATCTTCTTCCTTACAGTTGCTGTCCAGTAACCAGCAGCTGAAAAGCAGTATTGAAATATAATGGAAAAACCTATTAATATTATACTACTATTATTAGATGCAGAGAAAGACAGATGAAAAAGATGAGTCATTTGAAGATCCTGGGTTCAAAGAGCTTCAGAGGCTTGATAAAGCCTGATGCCAAATACAACATATGCCCAAGACTGTAATTTTGACAAAAGTGATCAGGAAAGACTGAAGAAAAATATAAATAAAGATTAGATCAAGAAAAGAAATAGTTTTCCAGTGGTGGTGTGTTGGTTTTTTTTTTTTTTTTCATCAGCTAATGACAAATCATGTGTATATTTACACATAATCTAAAGTAATGCCTAGAGTGACAGTCATCACACTATCAGTAAAGCTGGTATTGGGACAAATGGATCATTCCTTGTCTGTATTGCTTTGCTTCAGTACAGTAGGACTAGGTTATCTGCTCCCAGAATTACTTCAGGCAGGGAACTATGATTACCTAAAAAACCTTTTACATGAAAGTAGAACAAAATGCATTTAATGAAGACTTCCTGTTTTTATCTGTCAAATAATCATTAGGCCAATTAAACTCTATGCATTTAAAAGATAATATTAGGCATAGAGTGTTGGAGGTTATTCAGTCTATGATACAGCATTAAAAATACACAGATAATTTCCCTAAAATATGTTATTTCCATTTAATATTTTTCTTCTACAAAGGCTTCACAGACCTTCAACCAGTTAATTTTACATCAAGCCTGTGAACAGTTAATTATAATATCAGTTTTACAGATGGGAAACAGATATCCACAGTCTAAGGGATCTGCCAAAAGTCACAAAATGCTTGACCCGCATCCTCATGAAGTTGGTAGTAGCCTTTGCATTCATTTTATAGTACTTAAACCCAGGTGGAAGCTGAGACTAGAGCTCAGTTAATTGCAGGGTCCAAGTATGAGCGTGTAACTGTTGCCATTACAGGAAACCCAGGTCATTTGTTATGCCACTGGAGCATCCAACTGATCCTGTCATTAATCACTATGACATCACAGGACAGCTACCATATGGTGTAAAATAATCTCCTCTCTTGCTACAGAAATTAGATATCTTTAAAGGCAAAATCATCTCTACACCACTTGGAAAGTACATTAGACTCTTGCTTCCCCATAGGAGTCTGTCCTAAAACATGCTGGTTAAGATGAATTCTGAAGGAAAAGCGAGACCTTCAAACACCTTCTTCAAGAGAAAAAGGGATCAGCTAATACACCTCTTGCTATGTGTATGTCTCCATCCTAACAATCTCAACCTGATCATTAAAAATCCTTCCCTTCTAATGCACTGGGAAAACAGCAGGTTAGAGACAATAATTATTATTCCCTTTCACACACACTTAGCCCTTTGTTAGCTTCTTTCCATCAGATGGAAAGGCTTGTTAAATGTCTTCCCCAATAGTGGTCCCAAAGATTCTTCAAGGATGGGGCTTTTCCAATGAACAGGATGATAACCCACCATACATTACTCAACTAGAGTTTTGTTCCCAGTGCAAGCACATTCATAGAATCAGAGAATGGCTTGAGTTGGAAGGGACCTTTAAAAGTCATCTAGTTAAACAGTTTTAGTTTTGATGTTATATTTCAGTCATCTCCAGCATGAACCAATGGCCTGGATGATAACGTGTTTTGGTTTCCTTGCTCTTCAAACAGTGAAGTCATTAGCAGCTTTCAGGACTTGACAAATCTGCCAGCACTGAAAAAAGTCTTTCCCCAATGTATAAGAAAGTTGTGTCAGTCTACATCCTTCAATATGCAACTTCAGTGCTAAGTTTTTGCAGCAGAACCCGAGACAGTAGGTACATGTGTACAACATATTCAAAATACCCTATGTATTCAAGGAGGAGGTGCAGACATCAGAGTAAAACATTAAGCATGACTTGGTGGAGAACACCTGGCAAGCAAAAAAAGGAAATTCTAGATGCTCCAGTCTGCAAGCCAACTTCATTGGTGACCCATCTTAAATGCCCCTATGTGAATGCACGGAGCATGGGGAATAAACAAGAGGAGCTAGAGGCATGTGTACAAATGAGGGGCTATGACCTCTTTGTCATTGTGGAGACATGGTGGGATGGCTCCTTTGACTGGAGTGTCAGAATGGAAGGATACAGGCTCTTTAGGAAGGACAGGTAGGGTGGAAGCAGGGACAGGTAGCCTGGGAGGATTACAGGGAAGTTGTCCAAGAGGTCAGAGATCAGGTTAGGAAAGCCAAAGCCCTGACAGAGTTAAACCTGGCCAGAGATATCAAGGCCAACAAGAAGGGCTTCTGTACGTACATGGGGGATCAAAAGAAAATCAGGGAAAATGTGGGCCCTCTGCAGAAGGAAACAGGAGAGCTGGTTTCCCAAGATAAGGAGAAGGGTGAGTTACTCAATGCTTTTTTTGCCTCAGTCTTCACTGGCAAAGGCACAAGCCGTACACCCAGAGTCACGGAAGACAAGGGCAGGAACTGGGATAATGGAGAGCCACCCATGGTCAGTGAGGATCAGGTTTGGGAACACCTAACGAACCTAAAGGTGCACAAGTCCATGGGACCTAATGAAATACATCTACGGGTGCTGAAAGAACTGACGGATGGGGCTGCCAAACCTCTATCCACCATACTCGAGAAGTAGTGGCAGACTGAAGTTCCCACTGGCTGGAAAAGGGGAAACATAGTCCCCACCTTTAAAAAGGGAAAAAAATAAGACCTGGGGAACTATAGGCCAGTCAGTCTCATGCCTGTGCCTGGCAAGGTCATGGAGCAGATCCTCCTGGAAATCATGTTAAGGCACATTCAGAATGAGGAGGTGATTGGTGACAGCCAACATGGCTTCACCAAGGGCAGATCATGCCTGATGAATATGGTGGCCTTCTACAATGGGGTCACGACCTTGGTGGATAGAGGACAGGCAACTGGCATCATTTACCTGGACTTGTGCAAAGCTTGTGATACTGTCCCACACAACATCCTTGTCTCTAAACTGGAGAGGCATGGATTTGACAGATGGACTGCTCGATAGATAAAGAACTGGCTGGCTGGTTGTACTCAGAGAGTTGTGGTCAATGGGTTAATGTCTGAGTGGAGACCAGTGACAAGAGGCGTTCCTCAGTGGTCAGTATTGGGACCGGTCCTGTTTAACATCTTCGTCAGTGACATGGACAATGGCATCGAGTGCACCCTCAGCAAGTTTGCCGATGACAGCAAGCTGTGTGGTGTGGTCGACACGCTGGAGGGAAGGGATGCCATCCAGAGTGACCTTGACAGGCTGGAGAGGTGGGCCTGTGCCAACCTCATGGAGTTCAACAAGCCCAAGTCCAAGGTCCTGCACCTGGGTCAGGGCAATCCCAAAGGCCAGACTGGATAAAGTTTTGAGCAACCTGGTGTAGTGGAGGGTGTCCCTGCCCATGGCAGTGGGGTTGGAACTTGATGGTCTTTAAGGTCCCTTCCAACCCAAACCATTCCATGATTCTATGATTTTTATAGACTTAGTTTTATTCAAAAGGAGGTTAAATACCAGAATCTTGTTTCCATCTCTTATTAGTTCCTATATCCTTTATTTTCAATAGGTTGCTAATCAGTCATCTGCTTGTAGGCTTTATGTACCCCTTTAAGCAGCCCCTGGAGAAGGTTGTATTGTGTTGCAGTTTGGGATATGGCACCCATATTTTTCTGAATTTAGCCTTTAGTGTCCATGTAAGAGCTTGAATGTGGGATTAGGGAGAAGCACACCTGTTGTCAGCAATCACCATGCTCCTACAGGAATATTACCAATTTTCAGAAACCATGTGTTACGAGCTTGCCTTTGTGTGCACACATTCCAGATGGATTCCTGCTTGGAAAGTTTTGTAACTTAAACAGAGAGTGGGAAAAGAAGGATTTAATCACTTTCTATTTTACTAATGGGAAACTGAGGCACAGAGAGATTAAATTCAGATAAACCATAAGATCATTCCAACCAGGGAAGAAATTGAGCAAAAGCCCAAATTAAGTGTCTTAACCACAAGATCATTTGTCTTTTTTCCTCAATCTTTTTTGAAAGTCTTGATGACTGCAGTGGGTTCATTTCTTTCCCCTTCATCTTTCATAGGAAATTTAAAGCATAACTGCATTTCCTAAAGCTCTATTCAGTCAGACTCAATTTGGCCTAATCATGAGCGCAAAGGTTTTAATATTTTATTCTTATTTCTCACCACATTAAGTCAAACATATAAAATCTTAGAGTACTGTGTTTTGAAAGAGGAAGCTGGTAGGAGAAATTATAATGCAAACCATGTGATGTTCCTTCTTTGTTTACAAGCTTACTGAACACTCTGTTTTCCAAGAAAAAGAGGGTTCCTCATGGATAAACAAGTCCACATTCTTACTCCTTTTCATTTAGGTCAAACGTAATGTTAACATTTTTCAGTGTTTCATACACATTTTGCATACATATATATGGCCCCAAGTAAAAAAAAATAATAAATTTCTCCATATCTGTGGCTGTAATTGCATTTGTCTTAACATGAACACTCATTAAATGATAGCTCTTCTAAAACTATATCAGAAAGAATGGAACTCAGCTGAATAATGACAACCTGGTAACATGTTTAGATACTACTTACTGATGGTCATTAAATCAGTATTTTGAGGTGACAGAAATGCAACAAACTGTAAGTCAGACTAATTTTCCATCAAAGTATCAGAACAGGCATGCTAAAGGACTGCCTGTTAAAGCAGATCAAATAAAAAATCCTGCGATTTTTTGTGTTCTTGTAGTTAGTTTAAGAAATAGACAGGAGCTTCTGTTGCAGGGATGTGGTGTTCTCTCTTCCTCTAGCTGAGAATATCCAAGACCAAATCACTTCTGTTCTCTTTCCTCTGATCTATAAAATAGGCTTTAAAATGACAGCTTGCAGGAACAATTATGCTGTTGATTTAACATCTACAAAAATACGTAATACAGAGATGAACCTATTGATTGGTCAATGGGACACATTCATGATTATTTACCTTCCCAGCACCTCTTCAGTATGTCCAAGGGGTAACAGAGGGTATGCCCAAAGAAAACAAGAGAGGTGTTATGACAGGCATTGGATGTGTCCCCACAGAGCAGAACTGCAGCCTGAAAAAAATCCTGACATGCAGTAAGTCCTTAGGAAGCTGAGAGTTACCAGGACATTTGTCAAAAGAACATATTGTGTAAGGATATTGAAAAAAATAATTTTGATCAGTCATGTCCAGTGAATTTTCATCTTAACTTGGTAAGATAAAGATCTCCCACCTGTCAGAAACTTTGGTTCAGGGATAAGTGACTAAAATGCTCTGGAGAAGTACAATCTTCTTGTTATGTATTTGTAATTAGCTTAAATGGTGATCAAAAGCAGGAAGATGGTGTCTCAAATTTAAAAATATTCTTTTTACTAGCATAGATGTGTAACTATAGCATACACAGCTATATAAGTATGCAGTAGACTTATAAAGCTAAATAAATGTAACAGCTCTTAGATTGTTAAACCAAACACTGTTTGGATCAAAAATTTGATGTGATTCATTCTGTCATTTTCATGCCTGTATTTTTTTTTTTTTAATAACAGGCTCACAAAAGTCATTTAGGCTTACCTAAAAAATTAATTTTCTCATGTTAATAAACCATTTCTCATTTCCTGGTTGAGAAGTATGTAACACAGGTAACTAATTGCTTTTCTTTTTTTATAAGCAGGCTATAATACTCATAAGTTTAAGTTATTTCGGTAAGTAAAATTCTGTATTACTCCAACTGAGATAAAATTCTATGGCTTCAGTGCTGATGTAACGTTTGGAAAATCAATTCATTCTACATTAACAGTAACTCATAGTCTAACTCTTCATGTCCTAAGCATGTTGCTCTAGGAGAAGAAATTCTCACTACTCATGCTTTTCTCAGATGTTTCCATCTTAAAATAATCAATTACATCATCCACCTCTTTTTAATATAATTAAATCTCCATATCCTCTATAACTTATAAATTGCATAATCTAGAGACAACATTAGTATACAGTGCTAAGAACAGGAATGTAGGAATGGCCAGACTGGGTCAGGCCAGAAGTTTTTCTGTCCTGGTTTTAATAGCAGATAAGTAGAAGCAGTATGAAAATACGTTTCTAGTGGAAAAGAAAGCAAGCCTGCAGAGATTCATCAGCAGTCATTCGCTAGACTGTTTGAACCTGCAGTTCCCTCCACAAGATGGAAGTTTAGGGGTTAATGATTAATAGATATGTTTGTGTAGGAAAGGGAAAAATGGGAATTTTAGAAGTACTAATGGCAGTTAATTACCTTTAAGTAAATTATCTTTAGCCACTAAAAATCCCCAACCCATATGCCACAACATCAGTAAACAAGTCTTGATTTTCAGCAGTGTTGAACTCCCATACAGGATGACCAGCACCTTTGGAAACCAGACCAGCTTTTTCTGCCAAAGAAAGCTGACATTTACCTTATGTAAAAAATTAATATATATTAAAGAATGCTTACCAGTGTGTCTAAGGGTGCAAACTGAAAGAAATATCTGCATGCTGTGTGTGGAACATCATTGCAAGGCAAATAAGCCTGTGTCAAAAACTGAGAGTCTGAAAAGCCCTGTTTGCTGATGCATCTGATCTCTGAGGATGCCTCCTGTTATTGTGGTACATTTCTACATACGGCTGAAGCTCTGCTGCTCCATTACCTGTTTATGTAAACAAAAGTGTGTTTAAGCCAACTGCGTTGTGGACAGTCAAATGCCTTGGTTGGATGCCACTTCCTATTTGGATTTCAACTGTGCTTAAGTAGGTACCCGGGCTGCTTCTGTACATATGCTGAAGCCTAAATTAATACAGCTTAGGAAACAATGAGTTAGAGATTAAAGAGCCAAATTTCCAAAGTTACTAGTCATTGAAATTACATATAAAGCACAAGGGAGTCTGGATGTCAACACAGGATAAGGATACCATAAAGATTCCTTCCTGAGAACTTTTATTATGTCTAATTTCTTGAAGGAAAAATAGAAATAGTGAGTCATTTGCAATATTTTTTCCAGATAAGCATGAAATGCATCCAACAAATAGTAGCATAGCCAGGTGCTACATCCTCTGTTACGTCAGCCAACTCCACAGCTAGCTACTTGTGGGTGGGAGAAATGTGTCCAAAACTCCACGTGAGAGGTTAGAGGGATATATAAAGACTTCAGATATGCTACTTCTCTATATTAAAAATAAGTCTGTGATGCAGCATGATTCACCTCTTAGGTGTATGGCCAGATCATTTCCCTTGGTTCAGCATCATTATCAGAGCCAGCATCTGCTAAGCTCATTTCTGCATGATCTGGACTCCAAATGTACTCACTGTTAAAATTCTGTTAAAAGAAATCTTCTCTTTTTTATATTGTACTGTAAGACTCCAAGGTATAAATTTGCATTTGGCACCCAGAAACATCCTGCTTCCAAGAAAACTGTGTAAGAATGCTTAATCTGCAAGGTCTCCCTCTGCAGCATTCCCTGGTTTTGTCTAATAACTGTGAGGAACAGACAGAGGGATTCTTGAGAAAGGATTTCAGATATGTTAGCAAAAGTAAGGCCGGAACAAGTCAGCTCTGTGCTGGAAAAAAACCCTTTCCTGGGCTTACAGCTCTCCTATTTGGACCTCGTGATCCCTAGATAGCCCAGCTGATTTCACCAAATGCCAAGTATAGTTGTGATCAAGGGTATTCCCAGAGGACACCATGCCAGGCATTAAAACACAGAATGCGTACTTATCATGTTACACACTGTTGGATGAGAGCCCACATCTGTTCCTCAAGCTGACTAGACAAAAATGGGGCAGAGTGAAGGAAATAAAAATCAACAATAGAGATCTCCCATACGTAAAACAAAAACCCAGAAAACTTCTGACCTTTAACTAGAGCATTTATAGCTCCTCCTGCTTATGCCTCCATTAGAGCACAAGTTCATAAGCAGCCCCACGGAGTGCTGACTGTTTCTAAGAACCAAGAAACAACTTCTCGGAAGGGAAGAAGGTTGATGCAATTTGGAGGTCAGAGATCAAAAGACATTTTCAAGGAAAGTGTTTTGTAATCACTGCAGCTTCCCATGCTTAGCTCAAATTCTACTGCACAGAAAACTGAAAGGGTGAACATTTCTCAGCCTGATCAGAGGAGGACACCTTAGTTCACTGATGATCACAGGTGGGAGCTCTGCAGGGATCCTTCCCTCTTTTTTCCTGAAAATAGGAAGCTCTTATGGCCTACTCCATCCATCTCAAAATACTTAGTCAAGGGAAACATAATACGTCATTTCCCATGTGCAGTGGAGGAAAACGAATCATGGGAAGTTATCTGCTTTTTTCATCATTACATAGAAGTCCAGCCTCAGGTCCTGCAGTTGTAACCCTGTTTACGTGTTCTAAGGCTGTTCAATTGCTTTTAACCTGAGCAGAGCTTTGTGATCTCTTGTTCTTGTGTAATACATGGGAGAGGTTCTCCATGCAGACTTCACTTTATTCTTATTTGTGACCCTTTTTACATATCTCCATTTCCCTTGGAAAGAAGACACGTATTCCTCGGTACTGACTGCTACACAGGTCATTGTTTGAAATGTCATAGCTGGATGCCTGGATATACCAGAGCTCAGGCTGTCAATAAATTCACTTTCATGTGTACTCAAGACCATTTGGGTTTGAATTTTATGAAAAATATTAAAGACAATAGCAGAAAAATCCCCAACAACCTAGCTCAAGAAAAATATTTGAATATAATTTTTTTTCCCAAAATACTGTTTGCCTCAATACCAACATTTGCCTCCGCAAATGTCCACCACTGAAAACTTCAGTGAAAAGTATTTTTAAAAGAAATAAAGATCACTGTGCTCTTACAATATTGTCTTTTAAATTAAAATAAAAGGAAAAAAAAAAATTTAAAAATGCTATTATCTACATTATTTGTTTATCAAAACCAGGTAAGATTCAGTAAAGAGAAAATAGCTGCTTCTTAGCATAGTATTTTCTTTTACGTTTAAAGTACATAAAATTAGAGGAAAGAATAAAAAAATACCATCTTTTTGAACCCTGCAGAGGATGACAAGGTAATCTTGTAACCAAAATGCATCTAAGAAACAACTCTGAAAAATGTCTTCATGATACTGTCACTTCAGCCCATAAGTTTTCACTGCCTCAGTTTCCCCATGCAATGCTGACATGAGGCATCATTCACTCTCCCCCACCCGACACTGAAAAACTCCTCCCCATAGGTCAGGGTTGGGGGTCTGCTTGTCCTGGGCACGTGCAGTGAAAATGGGCAGTACATTTACTGATAACCCCATAATAATGGAATTCTTCTGATAGCTTAGAAACTGATGATTAATATTTGTATTTTTCTAAGAAACAATGACTGAAAATTATGTACATTTTCTAAGCAGGAAAAGCAAGTAATTTAGTGCTCAGTTCCTGCTTCTTTCAGCAGGAGGTAGAAAATTAAATATACAGAGGACTGTGTCTAAGCATCTTGTGCAAAGTCTCCCAGAAAACCTGTGGTGAAGACCCCCCTGGACTTAGTTCTATTCAAGTCCCTATCTAGTAACCATCCCACCTGATTAACTGAATACAAATTCTATCCAGTCTTGGGATAGGCAGTCAAAACATGAAAAACTAAATTAAATACTTACAAAATGCTTAAGGCATTGAGAATTACTGCTTTTTGATTACATTTCTGAGGATTTCTTTCCTTCTCAGCCAGTGACTAAACTGCATCACAACCACAGCAGCCTCCCTCTCCCTCACCTTGCACTTTCACACAGAAGAAAAAAACTTCAGCTCAGGAAACTCAAAACTTCTGACCTTCATTGTAACTCTGTTTTCTTACTGCAAGACTGTTCAGACCCAACGTTGCCAAGTGACCCTGGAGGTGGATGACAAAGTGGTGACCTCTTGTTATGGTTCTAGACCAGTTATAGTTCACAGGTTTCTGCAAACATGAAACATCATAGTCAATTATTGTTTGGTTTTCCAAAGGTAACTCAGATGAATGCATATTTTTATGTATTTTTCTACGCAAGGGACCATACGTATGTTAGGACTGAGGATGACACGTGACTGGAGTCAGAGCTGTCAAAGCAGAACCCCAGAAAACAGCAAGGTTTCTGTGTGAGAACAGGGAGTGGGTACAAACAGAGATAGCAAGTTATGAGTTGCTTGAATTTACATTTTGGTGTAGCAAAAGGGGAATACCCAAGTGAGTGTAGAACTTGCTGATTTAGTAGGACAAGACGACAGCTTTGCTCGTGGGTTATTCTGCTTATTATAATGACTAGCTTAATGAAGGGGACCCCTAAAAGCCTATTGAATCCAATAGAGAGGATCCAATTGATTTTGCTGATCATGGATAAACAATAAAACTGAATTTGTATAAAACCACACCTTCCAGTGATACGTGTAAGGGACCCTCAGAGGAAAGTAAAATGGAAAATTCCTGTCACAGGCAAAACACTGCTGCCTAGAGAAGTCAAGAAAATGAATCATCAGTGCTGCCCCTGTGCTATCAATCTCTGGAAATTTGCAGCGAATATTAAAAAAATATACCAATGACAACATGCAGGAATCCAGGGAACAGTCAGTCTCTCACCTGCAGAATGGGGTGAGGTTGTAGAAGGGGTATGCAAAGAAGTTTCAAAGAAAATAAAACATGCCAGTATTTTCTCAGGAGAACTCACATTTTCAGCAAAAAAGTAAAAAGTGAAACATTCTGACTGTGAGTGCTATTGTTTCTTGTGGAACCTGGAATGCTCCTGGCTAATGGCCTGTGCTCTAATGAACCATGATATTCTTGTTAAAGAGTGGAAAGGATGCAATGGTGACAGTCTTTGTGACTAAGTATGCAAAAAAGTCCATCATGGGACATATAATATGTGCTTAAGGACCACATATAAAAGAACAAGAAGGTGAAGAAATGTGAAGAACATTGGCCAGCTAACCCAAAGGATTATTTCAGTCTTTTATCTGACTGAAACTTTCAGATGTCAGTGATCTGAATGTTTTTATAATTAAGGAAGTCTAGCATTTCCAGCAAAAATATGAAGTAAGACGAAAAAAATATTTTTGCTAAAAAAAAAAAAAAAATTAAATCTGCTTCAACATTTTTTTCTAGTGTGAGAATGTCAAGCTAGCCTACTGCTTATTTACTTTTCCTTTCAATTTGACATGATAAGGTCAGAATCCTTCCTTCTTCCCCAGTTAGGGGTTCCAGCTTTTACTTCTCCATTTTAAGGTAGTATAAGCTGCTAGTTGGATTTTGAGGCTCTGTAATTGTCTCCAGTTATTATAAACGTCTGCAGCAAGTGCAGCTTAAGGAAAATGCAATGCTTCTTGTCCCACCTGAGTACGAGGCAGTGATGTTCCCACTCCATTGCTAAGAAGGATTAAGTTCCATGATAGATAGGGTAGAGACGGAGGTACAACATCAGGGATCTAGGTGGATCTAGTTATACATGATTATTTGGGAAGGAAGATTAAAATCAGTGGACAGATAATATCTCTGTGTTTGCATCTTGCTGAAAAAGCAGCCTTTTCCTCTCCTTTACGTCACTTGTAGTGTCACAACTGCAAACACAACCACATGAAGAGAATAAAAACTTCAGTCTTTGATGGTCTACACTCCGCTTTCCCCAGCATCACATAGGAAAGTATGTGGGCCGTTTGGTCGAACACAACAGTCACACAAGCAACGTTCTACCCTGACGTATCTCCTGGAGAGGATAGTGGTATTGTGTGGCTTGTACGTCATGGCAGAATCAGACCCATAGCCCTGCTGGAAGTACTTCACAATCTCCCCTTTCCCTCTGCACCCATCTTCAGACACTGTCTCTTGGGTGCACGCATAACCTAGACTCCCGAAGTAGGACTGCTGGTGCTAGTAATCCATTTTCTCTACTGGTCAATAGCCAGCAAAAATACAGTCTGGTTGTTTCCTTTAAGATATGCAAGTTGGGCTTAAAGACCATTTTATGTTAGCAGTCAATTTCTTCGTAGAGCCCAGCTTGGAGGGATATAGTTAATATAGTGTTGTGGAACAGCTACCAGTGGGAATGGCTTTTCTGGCATTTGTAGCAGTGCAGATCCTGAAGCAGTGACACACCAGTCACTCATAAGGGCAGCAATGTACAGCATCAAGTTTCATGTCAGACGTGCACTGAGAAAAGAGAGACACAGTACTTCATAGAGTCTATAGCTCCAATGGAAGCTGAATGACTTCTTGATTCAAAAAATATTAGTAACCTAGGCCCCTTTAAGTGAATGGTTCATTGGTCAGGAAAAAAAAAAAGAAGTTTCTGTGTATAGCTAGTCCCACATTACCAAAACTTCCTGTTCATCTTCTCACTGTCATCTGATAGTTACTTACCATCTTTTTAGAACTCAGAATGAGCCCAATTGTGAAGTTTGTAGGAGAACAAAATTTTTGTAGGTGCTAATATACCAGTAAGCATCATGGGACCACAATTCTTAACATTAAACAAGTCTAAGTGTAATATAATTCTCAGGTTATGATGAATGTACAATTTGCAGCTCATTTCTCTGGGTTTATTAACGGTCAAATACTAAGCAGCTTTTCCCTTCAGAGCAGACTTATTCCTCAGAGTATCACACTGGAGGTTTCCCTTCCCTTCACTTGTCCTCCTTTTAATTTTCACTTTCAGTCTACAAGAAGTCATGGCCATAACATGAGGAAATTCAGGTACTCCAAGCATTGTCTCCAACCAGCTAGAGATGTGCAGTAGCCCTGCAATGTTCAATTCCATTGGTTTTATACCAGTGACTTCCATGAATCTTACGTTCAAATGAACTTTCAAGACACATCTAAATAGCTAGATGGTTATCTGACCCATATCTAACCTCCCAACCTTTAGTGGCTGACACCATCACTTAATATCATGTGTGCATGTGTAAGCACACAACAGATAGATGCATACAAACTGCTAGAACATAATTTGCTTTTGCTTTTTTTCCCCTCGAGCTCCTTTTACTCTTCATGGAGAAGTTTCTGTCTCTGCATCATCAGTTTCTGGGGTTGCCTGCCCTACATAGATGATAGATTGAGGACTATAATCAGTCTGGTTATATGCCAGGAAGAAAAAAAAATCTAATTTTAGTAAACAAGTGTTGATGCAAAAGGTCACTAAAGTCTGTCAGCCCTTACGTGGGAATTAGGAATGAAGCATTGAAAAGTGGGGATGTTGCCAAGAACATGACTCTAATGGCTTAACATACTGTCAGTGTCATGTGGGAGGGGCAAAGGTAAGGAGACAGAATCCTTGAAGGAGAGGATAAAACCTACCCTTGCTGATCTGAAGGAAAAGGTAACAAATATATACAAGATACATGGGTGTTTTGCAGCACAGGTAGTAAAAAGCAAAAGATCAATTTAATAATTAATAATTCAATTATTAAAAATTAATTCATGAATTATTAAATGTCACTGGCCAGATTGTAATTAAAAAATGTTTTCTTTCAAATTTTTTTTTTTTCAAAAGTGAATTTTCATATAAAGATGTAGTCTTCTGAAAAGTTCTTTATCCTAAAAATTTTCGGCATTTTTTTGGTTGTTCTTTTGCCCCCACATGCCTGGGCCAGGAAGGCAGGCAGTTGGAGAACTCTTTCAATATCCACAGTGAGAACTACATTGTTTGTTTAAGAGATTGGATAAACGAATGAAAAATAGAACCATTTCAAATCCTGTAGGATGGAAACAACTCCAAGATTCTTCTTTAAAAAATGCTCCTTAAAAAAAAAAATACTGGTTTTTATAACATTTTCCTTCTCAAAGGCAGACTTTAATGAATTTGACCTCACCCACTCCCAGTGGGAGGCAAGTAAGACCAATGTCAGTTATGTTCTCTTCTTAAATGAGAGATCAACCTGCTCCTTAAGATCATATGTAGAGAGCTCAGCTAGTCTGGCTAAGTCTACACTAGCAAATTAATGTGCCCAGTACCGCTCTAACAAGGTAAGTGTATAGAGAGTCACGTTCCTGCATCTGGGAACATTTCCTGGTGCTGGTTCATTTTGCGGATCATTTAGAAAGGCTCTGGGTCCCTCCTTGAATAAAAGCACTTGCCACTGCCCCCCACATTCTCTAGGTGAGGTGCAGACCTCAGTATTTCAGACATATGTCTGCTGATAACAGGCTTGATAGTTTTTAGTTACTTCTGGAGGAGCCCTTAGAAATGATCCAGGGATTGCTGTTTAGAAAGCACCCTGTGACCCACCCCATCCTGGAGCCCTGCACTCAGTGTGTCCAGATGATTTATCTCCTGAATTCCTGCAGAGATCCAATTGATGTCACCTCTGAGCTGCTGTGAAGGGGGAGACAATGCAGTTTATAATGTAGTCTATCCTGAGACAGATTACCTATAGTAGTCTACAGATAGACTATGGGAGACCTATACAGCTAAGCAGAATGGCTTAAATTTGTACAAAATTAAAAAAAAAAAAAAAAAAGAGGGTGAGGAAGCTCAAAATGACTGAGGGTGAGAGAACAAATAGGAAGAGGGGAAAATCCTAAACATGTTTCTCATAAAAAATATCAGGAGAAATGTATTTTAAATGATATACCTGATGGCAACCAGGATCTATTGCCCCATATTCACTAGAGTCACAATGTGAGACTTTAATGTTTGGCATAAATTGTTTCCTGATTTTTTCCCTTATCACAGACATTAAATTCCTTACCAGATTCTAGGAGGGGCCAGTACAAGCACTGTTTTAATAGAAACCTATTTGGTGGCTTCCCCCCTTCTCTCCTCCTTTTTCACACACACACATTTGCTATATATAAAACCTGCTTGGTTAAACTGATAGAGCCAAGGTCATAATTTCTCAGGGAAATGGCAGACTAATGGAAAAAGGGTAATAAATATAAGAAAACATGAGTCCCGTGACATTTACCAAGGACAATAGTTTAATAATAAACTATCAGGCACTTTGAAGCCTTCAATTAGGCCCCTAAAAGACATCCTGCATCATCAGCAAGGAGGGGGGCCGGAGTAGGAGATGGAGGGGAAACCAAGAAAACTCTGAAACAGCCAGGGAAAAATATGCGTTTCCAAAGTGGCCTGAACTACTAATGCTCTCTGATGAGTTGAAGGATTAATAGTTCAAAAGGGCAGGTCATGTGAGGGCACTGAGGTCTTGCAGTGCTGTGACCTAGGAAATACTGACTGGTCAGAGAGTGAACCCACCCACAGCATGTTACCAATTAGTGTTTAATGACCAAATGTGGAATGCATTAAGGCTTCTGAGAACCGAATATGTTTTCAAAGGGTCCAAGATGTCCTTTACACACATTCCTGTGTGGTTTGATTCACACTGTGTTTGGGGAAATCTTCAAGCTTTGTCCACACTACAAAGCAGATATGTTGCAGATTCCAGTGGATATAAGAATGGAACAAACATGGTTTAAATTTCTAAAGAGCTCAAGGACCCAGGTAGGGCCTCTAGGACTTGACAAGGAGGTTCTGTCATTATTCAGTCACTAACATGCTTGATACTTAATTCAAGACTAAAAAGTATGGGGATTCAATGGAGCGCTCTCAGTTTATACCAACTGAAAATCTAATCTACGTTTTAAAGACCTGGCTGTTATAGAGGTCTAATCTTGCAAACTCTTCCTACCATGCATATGGCTTTTACCTCATTTCACAGTTGCAAATTGCACTCGTCAATAGAATTTAGGGAGCATACAGGGGTAGAAAGGAAAGCAAATTCACTAGACCCTGGAGCTCTGGTTGTGCTTTCCTAAAGGCCAAAGAAAAGGAAGGACAAAGAAATTGAGCCAGAGCCAGTGGCCTTCGCATCCTTCGTCTTTCACTTCTCCCCCCACTCTGACCTGAACCTCAGTTGTTTTTCCCCCTTCCTTTGGTCCTTTTCAACACCATACCACTTTCTTCTCCCAACATTTTTTCCCAGGCATTTCTTTTTCAGCCTTCCTCTTCATTTTCAAAATTTTATCTTGCTTCCCTCTTCACCTACTTCCATCTTCTGAGACACCTGTGTTCCTACTTACTTTCCAGATTACCATGCATAAGGCTGACTTATCTCTAGATCACATATCAGGCTAAATTTTGTACCCATTGCATTTTAAACTATTCTTTCAACTGGTACTCAGCCTGGATGCATATTTCTAGTGTGCTCTATTACAGAGATAGATCAGAAAGTCCATTCTTAACTAGTGAAGGACAAAAGGCAAAGGATGAGGCCCCTTGCTTCTTGGTCCATCCTGTTGCATCCTATTTATGTTACCTGAAAGTGGTACCATGGATTTTCCAACATCTCTATCTGCTAGAGAGAAGATCTTCTAAATCTCAGTAAGGGGTAGGGTGGGGGAGTGATGGGTCTATTTTGGTAATACACTGCAATGATGCTTGGCTGTACTGTTCTTAGAAAGGACAGCTAATTTGTAACTACCCCCAGGAGGTCCCAGGAAGAAAGAATGAAACAAAGGTTTAAAGCAACAGTGGCATCTCTCTGTCTTCCTGATGGGTTCAGAAAAAGCACCCTGAAATGGCTCACATCTGTGGGAATGGACAAACTGTGACAGTGTGCTCATTTCTCCTCTACTTAAACACAAGGTGCACCAGGTTACCTTGAACCACATATGTACAACTTCCATTTGTCAAAAGAAGTAGAGGGAAAAGAGTGGAAGGTGAAAACATGGGTGGGAATACATTAATTCTATGATATTAATAAAATCATAGAATTATAGAATTTGTTGATGACATTACAATAGAAGATGTGGGGAGGTACAGCTCTGTGTTTATATAGCAGAGTACAAGCCATCCACAGACTAGGCTTTGCATCCCTAGTCTAAGACTTTCTGTCACAGAGCTGTCATAGAATCTGTACACTTAATGATGTTTAAATAGTCGTGTCTTGCTGGATAAAACCCAGCCCTGAAGGGACTATGAGATTTTGAACATCTCCATGGTGTGATGTCTGAAAAAAAATGATAAAAATGAAAATATTGCTTCATGGTTTGTTATTTAAGGAGCTTAAGTAATGATAAAACCCATTCTTTGGATTTATTGGAGATCTTAGTTGATAGAACATAGTCAGACATACAGATTGGGCTTTTTCTTGCTCTAGAGGACTTGAATATTGAATTTTTAAGACACTTGTTTTTCTAACTAGGTAATAGGTGTTAGCAGTTGAACAGGTACTAGAACAATTTCAAATTTAGCCAGCCTGAACAAAAGTCATTTTTCTTCTAAATGTATCACTTTTTTGGTACCTGCAAAATAAATAATTCATAGCTTCTCCACTCATCCATAGATTCCTCTAACCATCATCCCTTTCCAACTAGGACATTCACAACTATATGGATCCTTCCCAGAAACAGCTCTCAGGCACGGTGACAGGGTACTACCATTTTGGATGTTCAGCTTAAAACCATACCTTTGCATGCCTCCCTTTACTAATTTTTTGAAAGTCGTGTCCTGTTAAGATAACAGCTGTTTGTAATGGAACAGAAATGGGCAGGCAGATAAAAAGCTTGGCCTGTATGAATATTCTATATTAATAGGTCCAGCCAAGTCCCTTTGTTGGGAAAAAGTATCCTGCCAGCAGTGGTCTGTATTGTGCACTATATTATCCCTTAATGTAATAGGCATAGATAGCTATGTGTATCTTGTCATACATACAGTACCTCTTGACCCAGAAACTAGGCCCAGCACACTTTCAGAGAGACACATTACAGACTCTTGAGTGTATAAAGTAGACATTGGAGTAAAACACTCCTTATGGGTGAGATCATTGTTAGCACGCTCTGTTCCTCGATTGCAACCATCTTCAGCTTTTAGTTCCTGTTGCATTGGAAAGGATGAAATGCCAAGACTGGTTATTGAAGGACAGACCAGAACTCAGCCACACAGTATGTGTTCTGTTACTTTCCCATATTTCTCTCTAATTGCGTTGGACTGTGCCTAGTCTATAGAGCACTGACATATGTTGCATACACACGCACACCGCCGGTCCCGTGAAAACTTCTATTTATTCTGACACATTACAAGTATCTGGATTCACAGGCACATGTCTGTGCTCAGTCCAAGAGTTATCTGGCTGAGCTGTCCAGCACCTGTTCAGGGTGGGCTCTCTGCTCAGTTGGAGGATGTGCATCACAGCTACATTTCAATGGGAGGGTGGATTAAGGATCACTGACTCAGCTGACTTGATCATGCAGCTGACCCTTTCATTCAGGGACTGTTCAAAGTAGCAGCTGGTGAGTGCCAGAGTGATGTTAATGACTGTGCACTCAGGCAGCAGCTCATTAGGAAATGCACAAAATGTCTGCTCAGACTACTGCACAGTCCTCTGAGCTGCTGGAGAACAGAACTTGTGAGACAATGCTGTTAATTTGCACTGGTTGTGGGGACTTACAAATAAAGCGCCAGACATTTCAAGAGTCATAGAATGCCAGTCGAGAGTCAAGAAAAGTTAGGTTAGTGATAGCTGTAACTCCAGAGAGACAGGTAGGATCAACCAAAAGCTCAAGAATTATTGTGGAATTTAGGGAGCAGTGATCTGATTCTTTGTTACACCATGCTTTCTGTGACACCCTGAGCAAACCTCATAAAGCTGATTTAAGCTGATGGCCAGGGAAGATCTCAAGAGAATCTTAATCAGCTTGGCTCTTCCTACCTCTGTGTTGTGGTTTAACCCCACATGGCAACTAAGCCCCACACAGACACTTGCTCACTCTCTCCTGATGAGATGGGAAGAGAATTGGAAGAGTAAAAGTGAGAAAACTCATGGGTTGACATAAAGACAGTTTAATAGGTAAAGAAAAAGCCATGCACACAAGCAAAGGAAAACAAGGAATTCATTCACTGCTTTCCGTCGGCAGGCATGTGTTCAGCCAACTCCAGGAAAGCAGAGCTGCATCAAGTGTAACAGTTACTTGGGAAGACAAATGCCGTCATTCTGAACACAAACACACACACACACACACTCACTCTTCTTTCTTCTGCCCCCAGAAGCAGACACTATATGGTATGGAATATCCCTTTGGTGAGTTAGGTTCACCTGTCATGGGTGTGTTACCTCCCAAATCATTCTGCACCCCCAGCCTACTCAGTGCCGGGGTGCTGTGTGAAGCAGAAAAGGTCTTGACTCTCTGTAAGCACTGCTTGGCAATAAAAAAAAAAAAAAAACCACCTGTGTTATCAACAATGTTTCAAGAACAAATCTGAAACATAGCCCCATGCTAGCTACTCTGAAGAAAATTAATCCTATCCCAGCCAAACCCAGTTTGGCTCCAAGTTGTCTTGATGCTAGTCTTCTTGTTTATTAAGATGAGTAAAAATTTAAGGAATCCATCAGATCTTCCCCAAGATTATCTTCATCCAGGAGCAACATGTTAAGAAGTGAGGGACCAAAAAGGGAGGCCAAAACCAGTGTGTTGGTTTTGAGCACTTATCCACGTAACATGGAAGCATAACCTTCTCAGTTGCAGAAAGTGTAGAACAGGCAGTCTTGACCATGTACTCATTTTTACCAGTTTCTAGTCACAGGCTGGGCCCTCTCCAATTCCCCAGGTAATGCTGAGAAGTTTAGTAGTGGATGGCAGTGATATGCTATTGTAGCACCTGATGATTTCAAGAAAGAAAGTGGCAGTGGCTGTAAAATATTCCCCATCACCTACATGAAACTGTACTTGGCAGAACACCACTTAATAAGAGAAGGCTGCAGTTTCCTTCAATCTGCTTCTCTCCAGCATGTGGTAAATCCACTCCTTTCACAGGAATAAAATGCTGGATATAAAGGATTCTCTGATCTACTAGAGAAAGATGTAACTGGAGTTCATGGCTGAAAATCAAAGACAGGATACTTCAGAAAGGAAACAAAATGACAGGATGAGTAACCATTGGGTAAGGATCTCAAGGGAAAAACTTCTCATTTCCAAATCAAGACAAAGGTTCAAACTGACTTTGCCTTTCTGTAGTGGTTATCCAAGATGGCCAGATTTGGAGCCTGTCATACTAGGTCTCTCCTGAGAACAATTCAGATTTTCCCTTTGGAGGGTCACCCTTTAGAGGAAGGTCAGTCTTTTCCACTGACTGGGAAGAAAACCTACAGGGACTGTGCTCCTAACTTAGACACCAGTTAGAACTGGGTTTGACTACTTCCCTAGATGAATTTTGCCACTTATGGGTTGTTTGGATAATTTCGAGAATAAATGGATGAAAAATAACAGCCTGTGACAGAAAGAAGTGCAGTCTGGGTGTTCCAATAATCTTTTCCAACTTTAAATTACATACATTAAGAATATTTTACAGTATTAATGCAGCACTATGTAATTTAGGCTTCTCTGTACAGGACGATGACTGCAGGCAGCTGCCTCATCACCCGTTCCCTCCATTTTACTGTGTGACAGACACACTCCTTTATCACTAACTAGTGTGACAGCCACAGGCTGCAGTTCCCTCTTCTTCATCTTCCTCCTTTCAGACTATGGCTGCCTCCAACTCTGACAGTGCAAGTGGAAGTCCTGATGTGGTGATTGCAGGGGAAAGTTCATGTCAGCCCAGGCAGGCAGCCAAACACTGAGCTCATGTTAACACTCTTCCATCCAGGCGTAAGAAGAGCACACTACAAACACACAGATTGATATCAGCATTTGCTGGGAACAGGTCCAAGAGCTGGATGTCAGTGGGTTATGTGATGCAAAAGAAAAAAAGAGATTAGAAATAAAAAATAAAAAAGAAGATTATAGAACTATGCGTAGTGTTCTGGCTCCAGGTTGCTAAATTGGAGAGGGTTCAGAGAAGAGCCACTGAAGTGATTAAAGGATTAAAAACTTACCTTCAGAGAGACTTAGGAACTCAATTTGTTTAGTTTAATCAAAGAAAACATTGAGGTATGATTTGATTACAGGCCGTTAGTACCTATTTGGGGAATGAAACTTCAATACTCAGGTCTTTTGTCCAGCACAAAAAAATTTAACAAGATCTGATGGTCAAAAACAAGGCCAAACAAACCACCCCATTTAAAAATGCTAAGTATTATAAACAGTTCCCTGAACAGGTAAATTGTAAAACAAGGTTAGATTATTTTTTTCTGCATAAAATATTACACTACCTTTGTTGATATGGCCTGTT
Source organism: Rhynochetos jubatus (assembly GCA_027574665.1). Classification (NCBI taxonomy): domain Eukaryota; kingdom Metazoa; phylum Chordata; class Aves; order Eurypygiformes; family Rhynochetidae; genus Rhynochetos; species Rhynochetos jubatus. The sequence goes on along the minus strand of CM050648.1, from coordinate 8,864,351 downwards.
TCACCACTCCCCCTCAAAGGGCCTTAATTTGACTAAATATTTTAATTTTACAAAATACGGATATCTGCTTTGGAGACATCTAATCCAATGTCATTGCTTTGCTTCCTATATGGTCAAAAGAGAGAAACAGGCATTTTGGAGCATATAGTTTGCCAACCTAATTTTCAGCTGTGTGGATGGGTGTCTTCAACAATAAGCCACGTGGGGTGAAGGCAAGCTTAGAGGGCTAAGGTACAGGACAAAACATTTGAGGCTCGCATGTAGAGTTACAAAGACAGAAGTTTGCACTTCGTTGCATTCCTCATTCCATCTGGTCAGGCAAAGTCTAGAGAAGTCCAAATACGTGGAATCATACAATGCTTTGGGTTGGAAGGGACCTTCAAAGGTCATCTATTCCAACGCCCATCTGAAAAAGCAGGGGCATCTTCAACCAGATCAGATTGCTCAGAGCCCCATCCAACCTGATCTGGAATATTTCCAGGGACAGGGTATTTACCACCTCTACAGGCAACCTGTTCCAGTGTTTCACCACCCTCACTGTAAAACAAATCTCTTCCTTATATTTAGTCTAAATCTACCCTCTTTTAACTTAAAACCAGTACCCTTTGCTCAATCGTAACGTGCCCTGCTAGAATGTTTGTCCCCGTTTTTCCTATAAGCCCCCTTTAAGTGTTGAAAAGCTGCTATAAGGTCTTGTCAGAGCCTTCTCTTCTCCAGGCTGAACAACCCCAACTCTCTCCACCTTTCCTTATAGGAGAAGTGTTCCAGCTCTATGATCATTTTTGTGGCCCCCCTCTTGAACTGCTCCAACAGGTCCAGTCTTTTATATACTGCGTCTTTCTCCACAAGGCTGCTGGTGATCCCTTCATGCACCAGCTTGCATTGATACTGAGAGTTGCCACAAGGCAGGTGCAGGACCTTGCATTTGGCCTTGTTAAACCTCATGAGGGTCACATGGCAGAGAGGCTTGGTTAACAACATATCAGACACTCTCATGCAGCTCCATGAGGACTACACAAGAACAATTTTGCTAGGTAAAGTCTCATAGTGGAGGCCTTCAGAAATCCTCTCTGGTGCTGAAATGCGAAAATAAATTCAGTGGTTGCCTCAATGGGCACACTCAGGGTATGTCATTGGTGTATGCTATGGGTTGACATCTGCTTACTCTGAAACAACATGAAGTTGCATACTTGTGTTGACACAATAATGATTCCAAACTAATTATCCATGCTGAACAGTGGGGCATGTTTGCTTTGACATAGCATTCAGAGAGCAGGATCACACATCTTTTGGATTAGGGCTCACTGATATCCTGCCATTTTGGAAAGAGCTCATAGCTGTGCAGATGCACCTGTTCACCCCCACTAAGCACAAGTCTCTCCTGTTACCCAGTTATCTGTCATAGCTGCAAACTACAAACATGATTTTTCCTGAGTAAGATTGATCTATTTGTGCCATTTTTTCCTTTTATTTACTTGATGGGTTAGAAATTGGAAAGAAACAACCAGCAAAATAACCCCAGTTTTTTCATACCCTCCTACCATAGTTTCTGCGTCAAGTAATATTCAGGACGCTGGACATATAGGAGACATCAGACCATATGGATAAGGAACAAGAGAGAGCTTTGCAGATGCAGAATTTCTGATTCAATATTCTATCTTGGTTTCTCTACAGGAACAAGGAAATACCATGCATTCCAGTTAAGAATTTTTATTGTATACAGATATGTGATACTGTGCTTCTGAAATGTCAAAAAAACCCACAGAACAGGATTTTTTTTTAAGACAGAATTTTTATTGTAGGAAAAAAAGAAATAGGGAAAGTGGAATTAACATATTCTACCTACATCTTTAAAGCTGCGTACCCAGAGCTTTCAGATTATTGTCTGTAATGAAAACAGGAGAGACAAATACCTTTGATTTAATTTCTTTCTGCTGAATAAGATCAGAATCTTTCAGGATTGTACAGAAAGCCTCCTAGCTTTTCTAAGTACTCAAAAGATTTTAGTTCGTTGACCTGCGTTGTTTTAAACACACTGTTCAATACTTGAAGGAAGAGTATCTCTATGCAAATGCAAAAGGAAATGTACATTATTTCATGTAAATAAAAAATAAAAGGTATTCTAGAAGACATCTGTACCTTCTTACTCTCTCTTTCCTCCACCCACATGAAAGAATGAGGAAGCTAAAAATGAATGTCCATTCACTTCTTGACCCCTAGGAAGACCGGACTGAGACTCTAAATGGACTGCTTTCTTCAGACATAAAGCAGCAATAATAATGTGATGTGACATCATTAAATCACTTCCAGAAAGTCCAACATTGGCTCAAAAGTGATCTTGGAATCACTTAATAGCTTTGGCAATTCTAATTTTTTCTCCATTCAGGAGAAGGTGCTAGTCCTCAAGGACAGTTACCTCTAGACCAAGCAACAAATCTCAGTTGTTTTGGCTACTTGCCTAGCCAAAAGTGGGGTATATCTCCTTCAGGCAAAGGAGGTGGAGAATTGCCAGAAAAACTAATGCATGAGGAAGTTATTAGCATGTGAGAACAGGAAGTTATAAATGAAGGCTATATTGCAACCTTTATTTCAGAGGGTGTTACCAGGCTCCTCCCAGCCCAATAAATATTTGTGTAGCTATCTAGGAATCTGATCCTTCTTCCATAAGAATCAAGACAGTGCTTCTTATTGCCTTCACTGATGCAAGAGTCAGAACACCAGGTATTTTAAATAAGCATTGCAGTTTTTACTTTTTCAAGGAAATGAATTTTGAAAAGCAAGTACAGTGGAGTTTACAGAGACTGTCTTTCTGAAGTCCTTATGGCAAGAAACTCTGTGGTTTTCTAAGGAAACAGAACTTGTTGTCATTTGGAAAGAGGCTTTGAAAAGTACACATTAGAACCTGAAATGAACTGATGGTGAAATTTTAATTTTTCTATTTTATATCCATCCAATTCTGTCCCCACAACAAGGCATGATGTGGGAGCACATGCTTGAGTCCTACCTATTAATAGACACACAAACCCTCAAGAAGACATGTCACATAGTTTGAAATGCAGTTCTCCAGCCAATGTATTTTAAAATCAGAGGGGGGGTGGGGTGGGGGGTGGAAAGAAGCATAAATGGAGATAAAGATCATTTCCCACTTATGAAGACCTCATGTGGATCTGGCCAAGGGCATACAGCCCAGACATTCCAAGAGACTGCTGCTGTAAAACAAAATTACTCTTTTTAAAGCATTTACTTGAAATACTGAATCTAAATGTTCTTAAGATGAAAGAGTCTCTTTAGTTACTTTTAGACAAGGCTCTCCTATTTTGGTTGTGAACTGGAAGCAGAGAAAAGTAAAATGTTTCCTCTGAGAACAACAGTGCTGGGCACTGAGCCCAAATACTGCTATCTCCCATAATTCTCTTACCATATAAGATATGGTTCCTTCTAGAAGTATTTACATCAGCCTGAACTACTGCAAAATGACCATGCAGCTCATTATCAAATAACGGATCAGTACAACCCCCTGCACTTCTTTACACTGAGGTCTTGCCACTTTATTCAACCACTGTGCAGAAAAGTCAGGGGGAAGTTATACAAGTGTGTAATGTACAAAGCAAAAGGCGACTGGACCTGAGATATGGGTAAGGCCTTCAGCTTTGAAGATTGTGATAAGAAAGTCAAAGGCACAAACCCCAAAACCTAAATTTGTGGCTCAGATGATGTTTGAAATGAATAGGAGAATGTGAAGATGTATGAAAGGCCTGGCTCCAGCAATTGACTGCAGATTATGATTGTGAAAGATCGATTTTAGAATGAATGAAAAAGGCACCGGTTCATATTGCATACCAGGTACAAGAGTCTTAGGCTGTCAGGATGGAAGATGAATGAGAAATGCTGAGAAGGAAATGATTCATTCTACAGATGACCAAATTCTGCCAAAAGCAGTTCTTGGTTGTGTCTTTTGGTCTGTTTACTTTCTGTGAAATATGTAAAATAATACATTCTCTAGAACAGGTTTGTTGTAATGACTCATTAGCATTGCTTGTAAAGAAATTAATCATGAACACTACTGTAAAAATGTAAGTCATATTGGAACAATAAGCTACAGGCTTTCTATGTTGGAGTGACTGGATCAGTGGAACAAGGAAGAGCTACTGATGTAATCTATCTGGACATCTGTTAGGCCTTTGACATGGACCCTCCACAACAATCTTGCCTCTAAATTGGAGAGATAAGGATTTGATGGAAGGACTGTTAAAAGGATATGGAAATGGTTGGATGGCCAAGTTCAAAGAGTTAGGGTCAAAGTCAATGGCTCAATGTCCAAGCAGAAACCAGAAATAAGTGGTTTCCCTCAAGGGTGACATACTATTTAATTTGTTCATTAATTACACAGATAGTGGGATCAAGTGCACCCTCAGCAAATCTGTGGATGACATTAAGCTAAGTGGTGCAGTTGGTTCAGTTGAGGGAAGGAAATACCTTCCAGGGGCACCATGATGGGCTTGGAGAGTGGGACCATGTGAACCTCATGATGTTTACCAAGGCCAAATGCAAGGTCCTGCACAGGGTTGGGACAATCCCCAATATCACTACAGACTGAGGGATGAATTAATTGAAGTCAGCTCTATGGAGGAGGACTTGAGTATACTGGTAGATGAAAAATTGGATATGAGAAAGCAATGTGCTCTTACAGCCTAGAAAGCCAACCATATCCTGGGCTGCATCGAAAGAAATGTCAAGATTTCAAAGGAGGTCATTCTCCCTTTCTACTCTGCTCTCTTGGGACCTCACATGGAGTACTGTTTCCAGCACTGGGGTCCCCAGCACAAGGAAGACATGGACCTTCTTAGGGCGAGTCCAGAAGAAGATAATGAAAATGGTCAGAGGCCGGGAGCACCTCTCCTGTGAAAACAGGCTGAAGACAGTTGCACTTGTTCAGCCTGGAGAAGAGAAGGCTCCACACAGAGACCTTATAGCAGCCTTCCAGTACCTGAAGGAGGCCTACAAGAATAATGGAGGGGGACTTTTTAGAAGGACATGTAGTGACAGGACAAGGGGTAATAGTTTTAAATTGAAAGGGTAGCTTAGATTGTATATAAAGAAGAAATTCTTCACAATGAGGGTGGCGAGGCACTGGAACAGGTTTCCCAGAGAAGTTGTGGATGCCCCATCATTGGCAGCATTCCAGGCCAGGTTGGATGGGGCTTTAAGCAACCCAACCTAGTGGAAGGTGTTCCTACCCATGGAAGGGGCGTTGGACAAAGTGATCTTTAAGTGTCCCTTCTAAGTTAAACCATTCTATGATTCTATGAGATAGGTATGTTGGATCCCTCACAATAAAAATAAAAAAATATTTCAAAGAAGGAAAACAAATTCAAAGTGATGGCCATTTTAAGAGAGTAACCAAACCACTCTGCCAAACAATGTGTTAATTTTAAATAGCATCATAGCTCAGTGAGGGCGAAAGTGGGAAATGTTTTTTGTTTCTCTTTTTACTGTTTCTTTGCTTTTATTTCACCCAAGTATTTTTTTCTAATTTTCAAATCTTTTTCCTTATTTGGGCCATTACAAAAGCAAAACAGAAAAGTCAAGGGGCAATAGTAAAACATTTAACAAAACAAACTAAAATTATAAAGGAGATATAACACTCTTGATTCACATGAAATATTGTCATTTTATTTCCAAATTGCCTGCAAAAAATCTCAAACACAAATACAAATTTTCTATGTAAATACTTCTGCTACTTTTATAGCCATTTTGGCATGAAGGGGCACTTGAATGTTACGATAGATCTGGGACTTCATAATTTTAAATATACCAAATGTGTCCATTAAAAATGGAACAAAAGTATTCAATTAAGGAAACAGCACCTGAGTCCAAAAGAGATCAATGTACTTTAATTGCCAATGCACTTTGTTGTCATTTTAAACTATATCTCCATGAAGCCCATCAGACAAATCTATGATCACTTATCAAAGTAAGCAAGTTTCTTAGCACCTGGAGGATCAAAGGTCTTTAGTCTGCAGACTGCATCAGTGCAGCTCTTCAAAGGCAATAAACTTCTCTGTCCATGACTGCAGACCACTTTGAGGTCCTTTGGGAGCACAGATACTGCGTTTCAAAGCACACCAAGTGTGAAAGTCAAAATTGCAGAACAGTGCTCTGTCATCTAGGAAGAAGATGAACTCACAGAAAAGTTTGCTTTGATATTCCTGGAAAGGCACAATTGTGAGTCCTGAAGAAAACGGCATCTGACCTTAGTAAGTGTGGTGGGTTGACCCTGGCTGGATGCCAGGTGCCCACCAGAGCCGCCCTGTAAACTGCACACACCTTCTTCCTGGGCTCAGCTTTGCTCCCAATGTATTCTACCTCTTCCTGTGCATCGCAGGAATGGGGATTATGGTCAGTTCATCACATGTCGTCTCTGCTGCTCCTTCCTCCTCAGGAGGAGGACTCCTCACACTCTACCTCTGTTCCAGTGTGGGGTCCCTCTCACAGGAGACAGTTCTCCATGAACTTCTCCAATATAAGTCCTTCCCATGGGCTACAGTTTATCACATACTCCTCCAGCGTGGGTCCCTCCCACCAGCTGGAGTCCTTCAGGAGCAGTCTGCTCCAGCCTGGGTCCCTTCCATGAGGCCACAGGTCCTGCCAGGAGCCTGCTCCAGCGTGGACTGCCCATAGAGTCACAGCCTCCTTTGGGCATCCCCCTGCTCCAGCGTGGGGTCCTCCTTGGGCTGCAGTCAGGTCTCTGCTCCCCCATTACCCTCCATGGCTGCGGGGACACAGCCTGCCCTCTCACCATGGGCTGCCGGTGAATCTCTGCTCTGGCACCTGGACTACCTCCTCCCCTTCCTTCTCCACTGACCATGGTGTCTGCAGAGTTGTTCCTCTCACATATTCTCACTCTTCCTTGGCTGCTGTTGGACAGCAATTTTATACCTTTCTTAAACACGTTATCCCAGAAGCACTACTACAGTTGCTGATGGCCTTGGCCTTGGCCAGCAGTGGGTCCATCTTGGAGCCAGCTGGCATTGCCTCTATCAGACACAGGGGAGGCTTCCAGCAGCTTCTCACAGAAATCACCCCTGTAGTACCCCCAGTACCAAAACCTTGCCACTCAAACCCTACACAGAAAACATCTCAATGGAAGGACCATATTTTCTCCTATTTTCCTGGTGCAGATCACGAAATTAGCCATCCCACTTGCCCAAAACAAAGAAGCTGTCTCTTCTTATTAGGGAATTATATTTGATATAATAAGAGATAGATGCTATTATGAATGCTGCACAAATTCTGTCCCCAGTTCTGAAGCAAGACATAAAGAGAAGGAATTCCTAAGGGAACAAAAATGCTTTCCTCTTCAGCATTTTTGGAGTGTGGGAAAATGCCATCAACTTGCATCCTTGGGACAGCAGTAGAATTCCTCTGAGAAGAAAAGAAGTAAGAAGAGTGCTTTAAGTGTGAAATTTAGCAGAAATTTGTATAGATGAGCTGGTAAAAGCTGAAAACTACCTACCTATCTTTCTAAAACTTCACACTCTAAAAAAGCTTTAGTCATTGGAGGGATATGAAGGCATTCTGGATTATGTCAAAAGTGGAAAAGAGTAAACAGACCATAATGCATGTTTGTAGTCTTATAACTTATCACATCATAGGATGGTTTGGGTTGGAAGGGACCTTCAATATCATCTAGTCCAACACACCTGCCATGGGCAGGGACACCCTCCACTACACCAGGTTGCTCCAAGCCTCATCCAGCCTGGCCTTGAAGACAGCCAGGGATGGGGCATCCATAACTTCTCTGGGCAACCTGTTCCAGTGCTTCACCACCCTCTCCATCAAGATTTTCCTGAAACTTAATTTAAATCTACCGTCTTTGACTTAAAACACATTGCCCCTTGTCCTGTCACTACAGGCCCTTGTAAAATGTCCCCCTTCAGCTTTCTTGTAGCCCCTTCAGGTACTGGAAAGTCCTATAACATCTCCCCGGATTCTTTACTTCTCCAGGCTGAACAAGACCTATTCTTTCAGTCCCCTTCATAGGAGAGGTGCTCCAGCCTTCTGATCATCTTCGTGTCCCTCCTCTGGACTCATTGCAACTAGTCCAAGTCCTCCTTATGTTGGGGGCCCCGAGCTAGATGCAGTACTCTAGGTGGGGTCTAACAAGAACAAGTAGAGGGAAAGAATCTCTTCCCTTGACCTGCTGGCCACACTTCTCTGGGCACAGCCCAGGATACAGTTGGATTTCTGGGCTGCCAGCGTTCACTGATGGCTCACATCCAGCTTTTCACCCACCAACACCCCCAAGTCCTTCTCCTCAGGGCTCCTCTCGATCCATTCTCTGCCCATCCTGTACTTGTGCTTTGGATTGCCCTGACCCATGTGCAGGACCTTGCACTTGGTCTTGTTGAACTCCATGAGGTTGGCACAGGCCCACCTCTCCAACCTGTCTGGGTCCCTCCGGATGGCATCCCTTCCCTCCAGCATGTTGACTGCACCACACAGCTTGTGTCATCGGCAAACTTGCTGATGTGCACTCAGTGCCATCGTCCATGTAACTGGTGAATATGTTTAACAGTGCTAATCCCACTATCAGCCCCTGAGAAACGCCACTCATAACTGGTATCCGTTCAGACATCAGGCTGTGGACTGCAACTCTTTGAGTGTGACCATCCAGCCAACTCCTTATTCACCAAGTGGTCCACTCATCAAATCCATGTCTCTCCAATCTTGAAAGAAGGATATTGTGTGGGACAGTGTCAAATTTTTTGCGCAAGTCCAGGTAGATGACGTCAGTTGCTCTTCCCTTATGCACCAACATCATAACCACATCATAGAAGGCCACAAAATTTGTCCATCACAATTTGCCATTAGTGAAGCCATGTTGACTGTCACCAATCACCTCCTTATTTTCCATGTGCCTTAGCATAGTTTCTAGAAGGATCTGCTGCAGTACCTTGCAAGGTACAGAGGTGAGACTGACGGCCTCTAGTACCCCAGGTCTTCCTTTTGACAGGATGACATACTAAATAGTTCACACTGCTTTCTACAATCTTTCCCCTACCAATGTCCTCAATAAATGATCTCAGAACTAAATAAGCACAAATGAAGACATATTCATAACTTTACCGATCTTTTATAATTTGTTTGTTTGGTTTGTGTAACATATTCCTTCCCCAACCTTTGAGAACAAAATAACTTATCCTTGGTGTGAAAGTGAGGCACAAGGTGGGATAGCTTGCTAGCATTTCAGTGGATCTACAGTACTGTTTGTGCTTAGGAACAGGCTGACATTCCTCAGCTACACTGACTTCATTAGGCACCACACTGCATGCCAAGTATAGAAGTCCGCAGTTATTTCACCAGTGGCAAACCCTGTTCCTCTGTGCTGCAGGCCTGCACTCTATTCACTAATCTACTCTTTCCTTTTTGCAAACTGTTCCTGACTCAATACGAAGTGGTGTTTTAAATTATTGTTCTGCCTACTTATACATAAAGCTGTGTAGTATATTAGGAGGCTTTGTACAAGAAAGAATTCCTGAATATTAAAACCAAGTCTTTTTTCCTACTTGGTTAACTATCATGAGTTGATGGTCTTTTTAGATCCTTCCCTCCACAAAGCTGGAGCCCTCCAGTGTGACATATTTAATGGCCAAGTGTGATAAACTGCACTTCCGTGTATATGCAACATGGTAATAAACTGACCATGAAGAACAAATAGGAAAATGGTAAGTGAATGGGTGGATGAGTCTTTGGAGTTTAGAGACAGAAACTGAAGAAAGTCTTGCTGGTTTTGGCTGGAGTAATGTTAACTTTCTTCATAGTAGCTAGCATGGGGCTATGTTTCAGATTTGTGCTGGAAACAGTGTTGATAACACAGGGATGTTTTTGTTATTGCAGAGCAGTGCTTATGCAGTGTCAGGCCCTTTCTACTTCTCACACCATCACACCAGTGAGTAGGCTGGGGGTGCACAACAAGCTGGGAGGAAACACAGCCAGGACAGCTGACTCCAACTGACCAGAAGCATATTCCATACCATATGGTGCCATGCTCAGCATTAAAAGCTCGGGGAAGAAGAAGGACCATGGGGGACATTTGAAGTGATGGTGTTTGTCTTCCCAAGCGATCCTTTTGCATGATGAAGCCCTGCTTTCCTGGAGATGAACACCTGCCTGCCAATGGTAGTAGTGAATGAATTCCTTGTTTTGCTTTACTCGTGGGCACAGCTTTTGCTGCACCTATTAAACTGCCTTTACATCATCCCATGGGTTTTCTCACTTTTACTCTTCTGATTCTTTCCCCCATCCCACCAGGGGTGAGTGAGCAAGTGGCTCTGTGGTGTTCAGTTGCCCACTGGGGTTAAACCATGTCAACAGTAAAGGAAAAAAAGAAGGAATTCTACTTTTTATTTAGTTCATAACACTTTTATCCTATGAAAATTTTAATCCCTTGAACTATCATGTCTCACATAGCGCACATAGCACATATTTTCTTGTCTCTTGAAAACCTGTTCGCTGTTTGAGACATGTAGTTCTAGTATAGCCTAAAGAGAAGATCAGTTTAAAACTTCATCCAAGATTACTGCTTCTTTATAAACTGTTTCTGGTCTAAGATTGATGGCAGGGCATTTGATATAAAGTTTCACAAATGTGGTAAAACAAAGACACTCTCGTATTCTCTCAACTCTCCCCTATCCTTCCATTTCCCCGAATGAAATCATGTATGAGATAATCTGAAAGATGTTCTTTCTCAGTGACAAACTGGCTGTTCTCACCTCCAGCTGATCAGATTGTGGCTGAGAATATGTGGGCCTTCATCACTCTTTGAAATTTTTAACTCTTCCCAGGGGAGACTTCCTGCACTGTGAGGTGAATCAAAATGAGTATCACCAGGCACTTGCACGAAACATACTATTTCCTGCCACTGAGCTGAAACACAGATACGCATATAGCCAGCAAGGGCAAGAACTTGTGGTAGAATTGCAGAAACTAGCTTGAAATTTGGTACACTCCCACTTGAATCTTATTCACCAATGAAGTATTGTAAATAAAAATAGTCACAGAAAATAATCTGTTATATTTTAAATAACAGCAATAGGGAAGATAAAGTCTTCATGTGTTTGAACATTTTTCAGAAAGGCAAGTATAAATTTCACCCAACTGAGTTGATAATGAGGAAAAAATACTTCTATGAGCTTTTAAAAATCTGTACATCAAAGTCCCACTTTTGGCGTTTGAGAATATGTGAGATATGTTGCTATTCAAAATTTCTATTTGCCTGTTCCCAGGGGAGACTTTCTGTGTTGTGAATGAATACCAGTAACCTTAAAGCCAACTTCTGTGAAGTTAACCCAAGGGTTTGTTGTTTTTTTTTGATGCAAGGACATGAAACAAGCTTTCAGAAAAGGGAACATGTGCAAGAGTTCCACTGCAACCAGAGTGATGGAACACAAGCAGCATCTGCCCCAATGGTATACTCCATTGAGAGAGTTATTTATAGCATGTTCACCCTATAATTATTGATGATATTACATTGTTCATCAATCTAGTAACTACTACTTGCAAAAGGTTGACATATGCTGTGTAATGGATGGTATTTTAGTATTCATTTTCCTGTCAGATAAGGTAACATTATATGTACCATAACAGTAGACATTTCTCTTACCTTAACCAAAATACACTTAAGTCATCTATGTTTAAATAAAAACAAAACAACAACAAAAAAGACTTGATATAATTCTGCTGGGATCTACCTGATGATTGTGCTTACTAAAATAACCACTCCAGAATATACTTTCGTAATGCACAAATTGTTTCACAAGTGGCTTTTCACTCATGTCAATGAGTTACTTTTTGTGAAGAAAATTTGATTGTGCTCTCAAGCCTCTGGAAAATTCCAAATGTCCACGCAGAAGTGTGCACAGATACTTGTATACAAGCAACATCAAAATGAATATCCCATATTGCAGCCTTGTCCCTTTTTTATGTGGAGTCTGACTAGGCTTAGGGCTTCTCCAATACACAGGTGCTATTTCCTCCAGCCTAAAAAAAACTAATGATGGAAAGCAAGATGTAAAAAGGGGGGAAGGAGAAAGGGAGTGGACAAATGATCATTTCTCCTGGAAAAACAGGCTTAAATAGGGGAAGGCTTGAAAAAATGAATGTAAAAGATTCAAAAGCCAGAGAGTAAATACAAGAAATTTCCAATTGTTAAAGATCTGAAAAGACAGAGTTTCAGGGTTTTGGGGGTTTGCCTTATGACTTTGAATGGCTTGGAGGTGGTTATATTAAATTATTAAATCCCTGATTGTATAAATTACTGTGGAGAGAGGTAAAGGTTGCTGTTTATTACGTACGAAGTCCTAATGGCAGAGCTTTCCTTTCAGGACAAGGACAGACGCATAGTAAAACCAACCAAACAACCAACCTGTCCCTTCAAACAAAACAACACAACACTTCTCAGATAAAATGGATTGTAAGAAAAGCTGTTTAATGGAAAAAGATGCTGTATGTCAGTAAATAAATACTAGCCAGTGCTCATTTCACAATGTATTTTTTTGACTTGGATCACTTTGCAGAGGAAACAGCATGACTTTCATGCTGATTTCTGAAAAATGAGACTGCAGAAAACAGCCATCCTTTCAGGCCTTTCTCATCCCCAGGGCTCTCAGGGAAAGACAAGAGATGGAGCCATGGATGGGTGTTTTCTCCCTTCCCTGATTTTTGGCTAGCATCCAGGAGTGCAAAATTTCCACAAGAAAGTTGAAGTGGCCAAATCCAATTACATCATATTTTGATTTTTGTCTCATTTTAACTAAACCTGTTGGAAGTTTTGGACTTCATGTACACAGTACTGAGTTCAGTTGTAGCATGCTGACCACCATTAAAAAATAAAGTCTTACAGGAGTACTTTTGTACAAGATTTGAGGGAAGTGACACAGGTTTGGGTATAAATGTGGACTTCTCGCATTTTCAGCTATCATCCCTTTGATATTTGATTAATTCCTTTGATTCTTTTGCCAATCACTGTGGTGCTGAGATCAATACTCAAATTTTTTAAGTCATGGTATCTAATATAAAGGTATGTATGTCAACCTAAAAATAATTACTAAATTGGCTGGAGCTGAGATCCAGCTGAAGTCTATTAAAGCTGGGAAAAGCTCCCATTCACAAGCAATTATTGCTTGGTTTTTTACCACCTCATCAGGTTCTTCTTACAGACTGACAGCTCTGCACAAACTTCTGGACATTTTGTAATGAAAGTTCTCTTGGTAGTGGCAAAAAGTCTTTTACAAGATTCCTCCTCCACACTCATTTCTCTTAGTAATTTGTAAAAGCCTAGTTAGGATATAAGGTTAGTGCCCATAGTCATATAATACAGTGATTATACTGTTTTACATAATCACCTGTGATGTAAGCACCCATCATTGCCTTGTCCAAGATGACAAAAATATTCTTCAGCATAATTTAAAACAGAACCTGTAGTATTATGCCCTGATTAGTGTGTCTGAATCTCAGACACTTTGTCCCCAGTCAGAAGTTAGCCACTCATCCTGCAATTAATGCCATCCAAAGGGGCCTTGACAGGTTGGAGAGGTGAGCTTGTGCCAACCTCATGGAGTTCAAGGCCAAGTGCAAGGTCCTGCACCTGGGTCAGGGCAATCCCAAACCCAAGTACAGGCTGGGCAGAGAATGGATCAAGAGCAGCCCTGAGGAGAAGGACTTGGGTTTACTGGTGGATGAAAAGCTGGACATGAGCCAGCAGTGAGCACTGGCAGCCCAGAAATCCAACCGTATCCTGGGCTTTATCGGGAGAAGCATGGCCAGCAGGTCGAGGGAGGGGATTCTCCCTCTCTACTCTGCTCTCGTGAGACCCGATCCGGAGTACGGTGTCCAGTTCTGGGGCCCTCAACATAAGAAGGATATCGACTGGTTGGGGTGAGTCCAGAGGAGGCCACAAAGATGATCAGAGGGCTGGAGCATCTCTCCTATGAAGAAAGGCTGAGAGAATTTGGCTTGTTCAGCTTGGAGAAGAGAAGGCTCCAGGTAGACCTTATTGCAGCCTTCCAGTATCTGAAGGAAGCCTACAAGGAAGCTGGGGGGGTACTTTTTACAAGGGTCTGTAGTAACAGGACAAGGGGTAATGGGTTTAAATTGAAAGCAGGGAGATTTAGATTAGATATCAGGAAAAAATTCTTCCCACAGAGGGTGGTGAGGTACCGGAACAGGTTGCCCTGAGAAGTTGTGGATGCCCCATCCCTGTCTGTCTTCAAGGCCAGGCTGGATGAGGCTTAGAGCAACCTGGTCTAGTGGAGGGTGTCCCTGTCCATGGCCGGGGGGTTGGAACTAGATGATCTTTAAGGTCTCTTCCAACCCAAACCATTCTGTGATTCTAAGGAGCTTCCTGGAATTCACCATTACAATGAAGACATGAAGGAGTCCTACTGAAACAAAGCTAACTTTTTCCTAGTGAAGGAAAACAAAAAACAAAAGTAATATAAATTAAACAAAGAGATAAGGAATACAGAAGGAAATGAAACTGAAGCATCGTTAAAAAAGTAGCCCTAAACAAATCACTTCAATACAGTGATCTTACCTTGTTTTGACTGTCTTTTGTACCAGTTCTGAACACCTTGTAATCAAAAATATAGAGGGATATTTCTGAAGGAAAGAGTAGATGTTCAACCCTGGATGATTTTCGTTTTCCCTGGGGACTATCTTTTGAAATTTCCTCCCACTGACCGATTTAAACAGAAACTCAGAAGACATCAGTGTCGAAGAGTGTGAAACTGATAACAAGGAAATAAATAAATCAGTGTTTTTAAACAGTCATAACTAATTGATAAGAAAAGAAATATTAAAGGGATTAAAGAAAAAAGGCAGCAAAAGAAAATACAGTAATACTTTAACATACAATCATAGAATGGTTTGGGTTGGAAGGGACCTTAAAGATCACCTAGTTCCAACCCTCCTGCCATGGGCAGGGACACCCTCCACTAGACCAGGTTGCTCAAAGTCTCATCCAGCCTGGCCTTGAAGACAGCCAGGGATGGGGCATCCACAGCTTCTCTGGGCAACATGTTCCAGTGCCTCACCACCCTGTCTGTGAAGAACTTCTTCCTGATACCTAATCTAAATCTGCCTGCTTTCAGTTTAAACCCATTACCCAGTTTACCCATCATTACATGTAAGGAGAATCACTGGAATGAAATGTAAAAAAGGAACACAAATCCAATACTGAGATAAATTAATTCTTCTATGGATAAAACTGAATGTAACTCTCTTCCTACCTAGAAAGCCCTGTTAAGAGAATTCAGCATGTTGCAAGGCTGCATGCTGTGTGTCTTACTGCATATGACGAGAATCTTTGTTGCACATTGAGAGTCAAATGAAGCTGAAATCTTACACTGTCCTGTATTTCAGATCATGATGTTGACCCTAATTTAGATGAAATAAACCAGATTAATACCTTCTGTCTAATTTTAGTAACACCATTCTTTAAAAGACCTTGAACTAATTTATGTTCTGTTTTCCTAATATGTAGTAAGATAAGTTACATTTGAACCAACTTCTGTATATTACTAAGGGCTAAATCAAAACCACCACATCTTGTCTTCTGGAATCAGCAATTGCTTGAGGTGTGAAGAAAATGTTTCTATTATCCTATTTTGATAGAATATTTTAATAGCCTCCTGAAAAAGTCACCATGAAGTTTATTTGATTGGATAGGATCGCTGTGATGTCCTTCAAGCGCAAGCACTAATAACTTTGGTGTGGAATGTGATAGCAAACTATTTACTCTTCTACTACAACTTGGGATTCATATATAGATCTATTCCATTCTATGGTCTTCCTTTCTGTAATAAAATCTGTTCTAGCACTATTTGTAATCCCAGTTTTGTAATAATCGTGACTCCCAATTCACTCTTCCTAGATATTGCCTACCCAATACAGGAGTTGTCATTCGACCCTATTTCAGTACCACTAATTGTCAGTTAATGTCTCCATCATGTAAATCCTATCTGAGAGGATATTCTTAAATAAACTTCCCACTTTTCTATACAGTATTATAGAGCAAAAATCTGTATTCCATCAAAGTGAACTTTGAGTATTTTACTCAGAGTAATATTCTTTACTTTTAGAAGTATTTTATATAATGCTCTTTGGGATATTTGTTCCAATTTATAATTTTCCTCCGTCTTTTATTTTCTTTGTACCCTACCATTGTTCCCAACAAGTAAATTAGAAGTTCTTAAGCAAAAAAATTATAAGATTTGTTCTAGTGCTTTGGTAAATGAAGAAATCTTTATTTTTAGATCATATCACTCCTTTAGGAAATTAAGTAATGAATGCTAATTACTCTGAAGAAATTGAGCAGTCCAGCTTTTGACATCTGTCATTAAACAAGAGACAGAAAGACTTTCGCTAAATACATTAGTACCTTAGAAATATTAAGTAAAAATATTCAAATAATGAGTACAGATATTCAAATGCATATATATTAAAGAAACAGCAAACCTTATATATTATCTATTTTTAGGAGGACACTAGAATGCTTTACTTAAATGACTTGGTAGGCTTCTTTAGGAAAAGATAAAACTTCATGGATTCATTTCAGTAGAAATTGAACATGTTCTTTGGGTCATCTGTTACATTAAGTTTTAGAAAATGGCAACAAAATGTTTCAAAATCTATAAAATCCATGACCTGTTTTTTAGATACTAATATCTCTGCAGCCCATTGAGATTCAAGATGCGAAGGATAATAACCAGTTAAAAGCTTTACCTATTCTACATACTAAAAAAGTAGTATTTTTTATATTCTGAAGACCAGTTCAAATGAAAGAACTGAATTACTGTAGTACAAAAACTTGAGGCTAAGAATTTCTTAATCATCCTGTTCTATGCAAGTAGTTGCCACAGCTATTATTCAGACATTGCACACTGTATTTTTAAACCACCTGCATGATGATATCTCTTGTACACAATGTATTACAACATACCCACCAGTGAAAACGGTTGCAAGGTTCTTGCTATGATTTTTAGCTGTATGGGCTAGTACTGAAATAGTGTATGGAGGAGCAGGCTGGTGCTATGTTGAAGGGCTAGTGTTGTCCATGCTGGACTTTTTTAAGACAAGCTGCTCCTCAGAAGACTTGCCATTTGATGCTTAGACAAGGCTGGAGCCTGATCTGAAAGGCTGTTTTCCCAGAAGGAATTGGTTGTGTTGGTATTTTGTTGTTTTTAACATGCAGCTTAATTAGGTCTTTAATTCCTAAGCCACAAACTCTTCATAAATTAGAGAGGGGAAAAAAACCCAACACCAACCACCCAACACCAAAGAAAAAAAAAAAAAGGCTTTATGCCACCTGGAAGAAATTAAAATAAATGTCCTGCCTCACTATTCTTATTTCAAGTCACAATAATAAATATGCTCTCTATTCAACAGCTTTGTTAGCCTGCAGCTAAGTGGAGCCTTCAGTGAAAATGAACATATTCCAGCACTGATACTTGACAGTAACAAATTAGCAAGTAGTAGAAAAAAATCACCAATGCCTGTGATGTATCCCAACTGGTACTATCAAAATGTAGGCATTTCTACAGCTGTTTAGTGGGAGATTTTTATATACATCCTGGGGATTTTGCTGCTGATTATCAAGGGAGTTTAAAAATTGCCATAGGCAGGCCATGAGTTTGGACATCAGATTTAAAATGGTGGACAGAAAAAAGAAAGTTGATACTGAGTTCTGCTGGCATATGCTCAGTATCCAAGAGGCACTGCTCCCACTATTTCCCTGGAAGTGAGGAGAACAGAACAACCCTACTAGCTGGGACTTTCCCTGCTGCTATCTGTAGATAATCCATCCAGGGCTTGGTCCAGTCTCCTACACTGAGCAGTACTCACCATTCAAAATAATGCATTTCAGGAGATTTCTGCCAGTCAGGGACTCTGTCATCAGGACAAGGAGTTGCAGCAGGACAGGGATTCCCAGCAGCTGTGGACCCAGCTTGTTCCCTGTATCTTCATGTCTCCATGAAGATAAATTACAGATTTCTTGGATGACCTAGAGTATGGTGGGTGTTATTGATACACATTATTTTTCAGTACTGTGTTTTAAGTCCATAGTATCACCCCTATTGTGCTCCCTCTCTAGCTGTCTCACTGGACTTACTGAAGTTTCTGCTTTGTACCCCTAATCCCAATACAAGGGTCTTTCTGGTTCAGGGTGCTCCTATGACCTTTCTTTTCCTGAGGAAATCAATAGGGACAGGCAGTTACAGACAAATATACGAACACTGCATAGTGTGATTAAGTTGGTTTACATTTTCACAGGCCTAACAGATGTGAGCAATTACTACTCTATGGTCAGGTAAAGCTAATATGAAATACTTGAAAACACTGAAATACGACAACCTGATCATCAAAATGTAAACCTGCTAGGAAAAGGCAGACACTCTTTGCCAGTCCAGGAGTTTGACTGCTTTATAACTTAGGTGTCAGCAATCCGTTAATACTTTTACCTCCCACCTCATGCTCATTAATTCCTTTTATGTAACAATTCATGACCCTCACCATTTCCTCACAGTTTAATGACTTCAGAGAAAACCTTTCATCCCATTGTTAACCCCCTTCTTTAGCTATGGCCTTCTGCAGAGAAAACACGGTCTGCTAGAGCAGCAGTGCTCATGTCCCCTGTATGCACTGAGGGAGGATTCCCTCAGACATAATTGTAGCTGTCTACTTTCCCCCTGTGGACAAATCAGTCCCAAACCAGCCGCAGTACAAAGATGCACAGTTGGGCACCCAATTGTGCTCTGAAGTCATTAGCAAGACAAAACACTCTGTGGAATTTAGGCTTTCAGAATCTCCTCCGCAAGGAGGATTTCTAAGAAAAACCTGGCAGTTCCAACTGGGAGAGGAATTCCTTCTGTTAAATAGAAGATAAGGAAAGATTAGTTTAGTGACAACAAACTTGGAGTTAATACTCTTCAAGTGGGAAAGTGCTCCTTCAGTGGCTTCTCCTCCAGAGGACTAAATCAAATTATATGAAAAACAAATTCCCTTTTTAAATATTGGCAGTTCACAATCATTAAAGTCCTCTTTAACTGGAAACATCTTTTTAACAGGGGATACCTGTTGCCCAAAATATTTTAAATTAGCAGTAATATTACCAGCACTATAACTATTTTTATGCCAGTGCTGCAAACCCAGGGCAATGTAATTAAGTCCTTTCACTTGATATACCATAAAGGAAACTAAATTCTGTGTATCTTGGCAAAAATTAGGTCTTTTCCCTCAGTTTCAGATTTACAGGGAAACCTACAGTTAAACTGGAAAGTCGAAGTTCCTGTCACATGTCTGGAAGTAACATGATCAAACAAACCCTCCTGAAGAAAAGAAGCCAATCATCTTATTTGTACACCAAACAACTAGCCAGTTAAAGTAAAAACTTGTCATCTGTTTTATAAATAAGTTAACTTATTAAACTTCAAGTTAACTTATTAACTTCAAAATCCAAATTTTTCCCTGGATCTAATTTGCCTTTGTTGCATTAATTCCATCACTAAATGACTGTTATTAATAGGAAGTAATATCTATGCACATGAATCTGGTTAGTTATCAGTGCTCATGAATCATTTCATCACTCAGCTATACTGATGGAAATAACTCCAACAATATGTTTCCAAAAGTTGTTAAAGGAAAATGTTGACATAAATATAAAGAAAAGGAAAAACATGCAAAGTTGCTTTTCCCTTGGGCTGGGGAGGAGGAAGGAGTGGGTTAAACCACAAAAAGCCGTCTAGCATTTTGAATAATAAAAAAATCCCACCCAAATGCTTAAAGACATCATGTGAAAAGGACAAAAGTGTAAATATACTTAAGGTTACTTTTGCAACACAAATTGCACTGCAGTTGATGTGGAAGTCATTATTCTGCCTACTAGGAGTGAAATTTTTTCTTTGTAAGAATCACAGTGGAAGTATTGAGCATGTCTTAAAATGTGAGGCTTGCATAAGATCTTAATTGAGAGCCACAAGTTCTGTGGGACAAACAAACACACAAAACCAATCAGGAAACCCCACTACTCCTTACTCCAGGTTACAAGAATTTGAATAAAGAAATGGAAGGGGAGGTAATTTGAAGTCTGGCTCAGCCTGACTTGTCAGAGGTCTTACAAGGGTAGTCTGTAATTTCCATTTTCCAGGGATCATGTTGTCTACAAAACTACCTTTTTTTTTTCTTTATATATATAAAATCTTGAATTGTTCCTAGATTTCAGGGATACTTAATGTAACATTTTTAACACTGGTTTAAATTAGGAGTTCATACTCTGCAGATTAGACTTTTTCTTTTAACTAACTTATTCTGGGTTTATTGGAAGGAACAGGTCATAGCTTTACCTAAACTGGCTGAATTGAATTTACCCACATTTAAAAAATAGGAAGCATACTACTGTTAAGATCTTTCAGTGGCAAAAATGGTGGAAAATATTATTATTAATAATAATATCTTGAGATATTACTTAACTGAGAAAATAAATGGTAGAATAAACACCAAGCCCTTTTATAAGTTCAAAATGTGTATTTGTTTAGCCAGACACTAAATTAGTTTCTTCCTCTTAGCTA
Source organism: Rhynochetos jubatus (assembly GCA_027574665.1). NCBI lineage: Eukaryota > Metazoa > Chordata > Aves > Eurypygiformes > Rhynochetidae > Rhynochetos > Rhynochetos jubatus. Next base: position 8,843,724 of record CM050648.1, on the reverse strand, counting down.
ATTTGGGATAGTTGATTTTTAACTATTGTATGAAAACAAAATTGCCTCTGTTTTCTATAAAAGTGGTGTTTATTTTGGCATGGCTCACATACAGAAGTACCCAATGGGGATCTCAGGCCAGGTAAGGGACACACTCCTATGGGGATCCACCCAGATTGCAACTTGTTTCAGCTTTCCTCAAAGCAAATACATAACCACAGTTTCTATTTCAGGTTTTTGAGGGTTTTTTTGTAGCTTAAATTATTACCAGTTTAATTTTATTTTTTCTGGCCACTTTCCAGCATCAAACTGTTAACCACAGTGAATCTTCAAGTGCTTCATGAGCAACAAAAATCATTGCAATAGGATGCGAAGCTCCAGAAGGCCCTTGAAGATAATCAGAGGCACTTGAGTTGGTCCACATAAGACAGTGCTGCTTATGATTCAGAGCTCTTAGATCCTTGCACTACAAATACATTCATACAGTTTTAGGTGAGCATGAATAAGGTAGACTTAAAATAGTTTTGATTCTGCCTACCAACACAGCTTAGGTAGCATCTCCTGGTTTACAGTTGGGCAGTTAGACTGATTTTGGCTACATATTGATGCCCTTTCCTTAATATGGAGAAGCTCTGGCATGCTGTTAAATTCCTGAGGTGGAACTTTGAATGATTTACTTCATGTTGATCCCTGATTACATTAATACAAATGTAATTCTAGAGCAGTGTGACAAAAGAAAACAAACAAAAGCAAGCATAAAAGGACAATTAAAAAATGAGCATAGGGATGCATCTGAATTCTTTTCAGTATGATGTTGATATCTGTAGACAGTTATCTCATATGGCAGCCCTGTGTTTTAAGACCCAGAAAAGTGTTCATTTTGTGATTACATACATATGGTAGCAGAAGAGGCCCTTGGGGTTGTTGCAGAGACCTCACAGGAAGCTCAGAGCTTCAATCCAGGGCACCGGGGAGGAGGAGGGATTCGTGGAACTCAAAGCTCAGAGAGATAGGAAACAATTATCATTCAGCTGGCAAAAGGCTAAAGATGTCCTGCAGCAACATTCCCGGGATACCCCAGAGCAAGGCTTACCAGCCGAAAGAGGGCAAGGAAAAAGGAAATGCATAGTTTCGTCCTGGCTGCATTTCACATCCTATTACATTAGAGTAACAGACTACACAGTGCAGCTTTTCAATGAATAATCTAGTTGCTGAAAAACTCATTTTGAAAGCAACCAAAACTACTAGCAAATTCAGCTCAAATTTGGTGTTTAATTTTGGGTGACATAACTTATTCATTGTCGGGTTAACTTGTATAGCCTGGGTGAAGAAGTAAGCAGCGATGTGATTTACAGCCTAAGGATGTGATTTATAGCCTTTCATTTCTAAACCAGTTTTGGAGCTTACCTGTTGTTTTACAATGAAAATGAAGAGTTAACAATTAGTCTCAATAATTTAGACCAAAATACAGAAAGTATCAAAATATTATTTGAACAATGAACTAAAACACTTGAAATCAATATTTTCACTCCAAATGACCAAAATTTGGTGTAAAAACAAATGAACAAAGTTTTGAGAAATAAATATTTTTATTTTCTACAAAGAAAAATATTCACCAGGATCTAAAATAATTTTAGGGCAGCTGGAGAATTGAAGAACATGTTATTCGTATACCTCATCTATATATATAATCAGCATGTAAACAGAAAAAAAAGAATGGATTGATAATTTCAATATTTATAGATATTGTCTATAAATAATACACAAGTGAAGACAAGCCTAGAAGTAGTGTATATTTCTTGTGGTAGAGACTGAAATTTCTTAGACGTATATGCTTCATGTGAAATGTGAAGACAGCCAAACCACCACTTAGATCTCCTGGGACAGGCAACATTTTTTTCAGTGTACATTTTTTTTAAGCATCTTTCCATTTTTCAAACAGATATTTGTGTCTCTCACTGTTCCTAGAGACTGTTTAAACAAAGATTGCATGTAACATTAGTATGTATTGTTCAACAAAAGCAGTCTTGAGGCTTGAAGGGTAAAATAATTCATCTCCATCTGAGGAAATCTGATGACAGGAGCTCTGCAACAGTAACCGTTAGAATGAGCTTATTGCTCACTTACAGATCGTTTCTTTTTTCCTGCCTCAATTGGTGCAAAGATGAGGACTTCTAGTGTTCTCCATTTAATTGTCAGCCGCAGGTACTGCAGCCAAGAGAAGACTAGGTCAGCTGTTTGAACCGAGCATGCTAAGGTTGTTGCTTCATTTCTGATGAAAAATGATACCAGGTACTGTAGCAACACAAGAAATACAATGGGTGCAAAAATCTGTTAACTTCCCACCATCAACAAAAACACACACTGCAGGAGCGTCTCTTAAAAAGCATTCATTGGACCAGAGTGCTTTTACTTCTCAATGCTCCACCTTATATTTGTTTTCCCTCAGCAATGAAGATTCCCAATATTATTTGAAGCTTTTGAAAACGTGGCATTCAGTAGGCAGTTGAGGCTTTTACAGTGGGCTAAATTTTTATCATACAAAGCTAAAACATTTAATTTACTATGCTGTAACTTAACCAAAAGTTACCAAATAGTGTTCCAAGTGGTTCATACATCTGCATCTGTTTCATGCATCTGCAGATCACCATTTGCAGAGCTGTAGGTAAAGCTTGCATAATAATTGTCACAAAACTATGTTATATTCTCAGTCATGGTAAAACATGTGGTGGATATATTTATCTTTCACTCTACTGACGTCAGCTCCATACTATCAGGATGTGAACTCAGTCCCATGAGCTCAATTCCATCCACATGATCATTAACGTGTTTTGGTAGACAATCCTTAGGCCGTTCTGATGCAAAAGGCCACTTTTGTCAGAAGTTGGGTCATCTCATGGGAAAGGCGTGCTCTAACTGTGGTTTCTGTACTGAATACTAAAACATTTCCTATTGTATAATGCCATCAGCCCATTTCTATCCTACCACCTTATTGACCAGAGATGTTTCCTTCACTGCAATTAACTTTAACACTGGGAACTTGCTCTCTTGTCTTCAGCATAGGAGATCTCCAGCTTTGATTTAGAACATTCAATACTATTTTTCCAAATTATAAAGTGTACTTATTACATCCCTGAGGATGTAAGTGTTTACATCCAAGTACTGATATGATGCAATGGGGAAGAAGTTCTTTATGAGGCACAGAAGTTTGTGAATATTTTTAAAGGAATTCACTTCTCTAGAAAATTACTACTGAAGAATAGCCCTGACAGCCCTGATACTGTATTCCTCTGCCTGCTGCATCTGATATCCTCTATCTTGGAGTATCTATACTCCAGTTGAGTAAGTCTGCAACTTATGCAGACCCTAGACTGCTTTTCCCTTTTCACTCTAGAGCTGACATAAAAGGTATCAGATTTCTTAGGGTTTAGCAGGAGGCCACAGCAGTGAGAGAAGAAAGTGGTGTTCTCCTACATGGATTCACTCACTTATCAATATTCTGTTACGTTGCTCTCACAGCTGGTAGGGCAATGCGGTTTTGTGTCAGAACACTTCATTAACTGTGCAGAGAAAATGGTAGTAACAAATTGCAGAGAGTACAAATATAGTATATTTTCTGTGAATGACTGTCGTGGTTTAACTCCAGCTAGCAAAATACCACGAAGCTGCTCTTACAAATCCCCCTCCCCTCCTCCAATGGAGGGGAAGGATTGGAGGAAAAAGAAATAAGGAAGCTCGTAAAATTGAGATAGGAACTATTTACTACTAATAACAAATAATTAAAATAGTAGAAAATAAAACATATAATACAACATATATAATATGATACAATTTCCCACCATCCACTGACCAATGCACACCCAGATGTTGAGTGATGAAAGTCAGGCCCAGAGAGCCCAAGAACCACAGCCCAAGAGCCAGAGCTCGGGAGCGGTCGCAGCAGATTCTGAGCGAACCCTATGAGCGATAACACATCCATGAACTCTAAACAACCTACCAGCTCCCACACAAATGAGCCAGCACAGGAGTTAGCAAAACAGTTAACGCAGGAGGGTTAGCAAGTGTTCAGGAGTAGACGAGCAAGGGAATAAGGGAGAGAGTAATGGCTACCGGACCCCTTCCCCACCCAAGGAACCTGGAACATGACATATTATGGAATGAAATACTTCCTTGGTCAGTTTGGGTCAGCTACAGTATCCAAAGCAGACAAAAGACCTTGCATTCAGTGCAGGCCCTTCCCAGCACCAGCTGAGGCCTTATCAGTACTTTCTCTTAGCATCCAGAAACGTAGTTCCCTGGCAACCAGAGTAAAGGGAGTCAACCCTTCCCTGACTGAACTCAGCACAGTGACATTTGTCTAAGAGACTGTCTAAGAAAGGGCTAAGGGATACTCACAGTAGCTTGACTTGTTCCTATGAGTACTGCAAGCATAAAACTGCTCTTAGTGCATTTCCTTCCTAAGCAGGTTAAGACCTTTATACTATGAAACATTCTACCATTTAAAAATCTTGTAGTTGGGTTTCTTTTGTTTGTTTAAGAAAACAACATTAGAGAACTAGGAGGAAGAATTTTGTCAGTAAGAGCTGCTCAGCACAAAAAAGTCGAAAGTAATTTTAAAGTACAACCAGTAGAAACCAAAATTAAGACTTCATCTCCAATCCTGGTAACATTGTTTAAATGCAGAAAATCTGCTTTTGCCCAGGTTTCTGTGTGTGATGTTAGGAAACGCAGAAATGGGGTGCTTTTCAGAGGTATTAGTCAACTCACTTATTTTGAAATTCTAGGTACTCACAACACCTGGAAAAAGTTATCTTTGGGCATGCTTCATCTCATTTCTCATCTTCATTTTTTCCACTGGCTAGCAATACTTTCCTACCTTTTAAGGATATTAATCAGGCTTGGTGTGGTCTGATTTAACCCATCTTACTTTGCCACTAAGGCAGCTAAAAGCTGGCAGGTAACAAACTTCCATTTCACCCTTTATGTCCCACCTCAAAAAAACCCTGAAACAAGTATCTTTGAAATGCATAGTTTAGGCATTCAGCTAGACATTGTTTTTTGGTTTTGTTTTTTTTTTAAGTAAGTGGGGGTTGTAAAGGCAAGAGAACAGTCTGAGATAAGATCATCTCTGTATCAAGAATTTCTGCTTTGTTAGTGACATTCAGAAAAACACACGTACAGAAGTGAGGAAAAGATTTCCAGTAAAGCAACTGATAATATTCCCCTTTAAATTTTTAGAAATACATTGACATTTCTATGTTCATTATGCAGTTACACTGGATTGCTGAGTTACTTCACCACTCCAATACACATGACAGCAAGATGTCTGCTTTCTACATGAACAGACCTGTTTTCAAACTAGTCATTCTGTGGTAGAATACAAAACTATATAAAAATTAATTATGTTTGCAAAGTTCTGACTATTTTACAGTGTATCAAGAAAGTTTGATCTAAAGTTAATTACTCTTGAATTTAACTTCCTAGTTCTGATTTGTGTATTGATTTGTAAATAAATCCATAGAAGATGGAGAGATTTAAGGCTTTGCTAGGTTTGTTCTTCAAAGTCCGTCATTTTTGCCATGGATTTATGTGACATCTTACTTATCAGTCATGTCCTTCCAGCTATTCAGCTAATAAAATTGTGGTTATTTGTCATGGACTATCTTATAAGCATTAAATGTTGCAAACTTGCAACAAAGAAAAATTAAACCAATTGGGTAACTGAAACACCAGCATGCTGAAAACAAGAACTTGAAAACTGGGCTCTGGAATGCACAATGAAATCTTAAACCTGATTTTAAAACCATAAATCTTTGCAGGATTATGGTTTTAGGCATGTGAATAAATCACCTGTCCATTCTACATACTAAGCACCTATCAGCTCCGAACAACATGAAAGAAATTTGTTGGAGAATAAACATACTTAAGTCAAGAATCTTATTCACGTGTCTAAAATATGGGTTAGACTTGGCTGAAAGAATCCATTATTTCTTTTAGTAGTAACACGTGCTACGAAAACAGTTATTAACTTCAAGCCTTGTATATTTTATTTAATAATAGAATCCTTTAGGCATGGTTGAATTTTTTAGCTTCCACTTAGTTCAAATTGAGCAAGGATAGAAGCTTTTGTAGAAAACAAAATAATAAAAATCTCAGTTAAAAAGTCTCCTCTCTCCCACCACCCGCACTTCACAGCTTTTCACACAAATACAGGCTAAAAACATCACATGAAGGAATGGAAACAGAGTGCTCCATTTTCCTTATTCAGGTTGCATGACACGATGAATGTGAGACGATGTTGCATTTTGAAAAAAAAATATTAAAAATATAAGCAATGCTGACAATATTCACCTCCGTGGAGAAAAATTAGGGAAGAAATCCACAGACTAACTAACAGAGCTGTAGCAATCTGTCTTTCCTAAACTTAAAAGAGCAACTACCTTAAAAGTATCCTGGAAAGGAATTTCAGCCTTTCAGTGGAAGGCTGAAGTAGGGAGTTAAGAAGTGAGGGAATATCTGTAGTGATTTTAGTCCAAAAAGCCTACCTGCTTGTTAGTTTTATTAGAAAACAGGAGTGAAATATGTTGTCAAACTTCTCATTTTCCTCCTTCTCTCCTTTTCTTCCCCCTTTTCTTCCCCCTTTTCTTAAAAAAGGGCCATGAACTGCCTGGGACACAGCACAGACTTTTCAAGAACCTGATATTGCAAACGTATGATTGTATGCTTAGTGCTACTAGATTTAGCTAAAGGATATTAGTGTTAACTTGGTTATCACACAGAAAACAGAAGTAAATATGAGCTAACTCTGCTGGAGAAAGAGATTTGTAGTAGATGACCTCAAGAGATCCCTTCCCACCTCAGCAGCTCTGTGATTCCGTAATTACAGTAATCCTCCTCCTCTCCGGTACTGGGAACCACTTACATACCATACACACCACATGGAGCAGAACACAACCTGTAAGAAGCTTGGGCAGGCAAGTATGGGCTTACCCCATATCATATGGCTGAGCTTCTCCTTGTCCAAGTTTGGCAGGATCTACAGAGACTTTTACAAAACTTTATAAAACCTATATGGCCCAGGGAGAAAGGTTCACCTGCTTAGCTACAGACAACCAAAGAAAATGCTTACAATTGCCCTCTGGAAGCATCTCCCTCTTTCCATTTGGTTATACGAGGACAAATGTTTTGACTCTAGGTACTCTGAGGCACAAGCAAGTTAATAGTCTAACTCAGAGCCTGAAACAGCCTGTTAAATATGCCCCAAATGAGCAATAGGCAACATTTTCTCACACAGCTGCACAGGCCACTTTGTTTGCACAAGTTCATTAGCTCGGAATAAAGAACCTCACCTACCACTGCAAAGCACAGCCCAGCCTACCGAAAGCAAAACTTGTGAGACTAATGAGAAAGAAACTTTCTCCCAGAGCACCCTGCAGATCAAGAACTCTGAAGGCAGAGAGTGAATATGACAAAATTACCGATGAGCTACTTAATTGGGGAGGATCCTGGTAATTGTCCTGACCTGGAAACGATTAACCCCCTACACCTCTTTAGAAGTTCAGTCTTTGGGTCTTTAAGCAGGTGTTGTGATAGCAATAGTAAGCTAAAAGGCAGTGAGAATCATTTAGTTACCTAGATAGGAGTGAGCATCAGGAATTAGTATTATCTCAGCAATACGTTTTGTTTGTGACTATGAGAAGTATATATATTTTACCTTGTTATCCACCTTTGAAGTAGAGAAGAAAATACCATCTAAGTGCTGTTAGGAGAAAGTTCTGTCTGCAAAGGTGAGATAATGTAACAAACAACAGGGACGACTCAGAAATTAAGAAGAAACAAACACAACATCGATCTTTGTCAAATTCAAATATTTGTTTTTCCAGATCTGGTGAATTACATGTGAGGAGAATCTTGCAAGAAATCTAGAGAGTGAATCAAACACAGAGACAAAGCTAACAAAACTGAAACAAAAAAGTGACGTTTTAAGTTTTCCTTAAGAAGGAAGAGCAACGGTCTAGCATTTCTACATTAAACTGGACATCAGTACTAGATGCAGAGCATTCAACAAAATGTCTTGAGAGTATGGTAATTTATGCTGCACCCGTTGTTCCTTCTCTAGGTATTTATGGTCCTACATAGATGGACATGCTTAAGCATGACACTGATTGTTCTGATTTAATAGTGTATTTTCAACAAAGCAGATCCCTAACCATTGGTTTCTGGGTAGGCATCATAATTAGACATGTTTTTTTCAGAAGTATTAGTTACATATATGGAGCTGGACTTGGGCATCTAAATAAATTTGGAAGAAATGGGGGAATTGCTGAGCGCTAACACAAATTCAGGCATCTGGCCTTTGTTATTTTTAGCTGTCTGAATCTAGGTTTGATAAAGGCAGTGCTAGCACTGGGATAGCACTTGTCTGTTGGCTTTTGCAGAGACAAGTTCTCAGGCCTGGAGCAGAAATACTTTGGTGATTCAAGAAGAGTTGGAAATGAAATTTTTGACCAGCATCTGAAGAATATGGAAGAAAAAGAGGTTGGATAGCAAGGATTAGATAGGTTTAGAGAAAAGACAGTTTCTGTGTGCATACAGTGTGTCTCTGAAGGTTAGATATGAGTTTTGAATAAATATGCCAATTATAGCTGGTCAAAATATGTTGGTTTCCGACCATGAAAGGTTCAGTGAGCTTTTCCATTGGTTCTAGTTGTGATCCCTAGGGTCAGCAGCAATGTGACACAATGAAGCTTCATCCACTGTTAGAAGCTGTGCAGTGTAAAACAATGATTTGTAAAAGCACTAGTATTTAAGTGCTTGAAGACACTGGAACCATCCACATTTTGATGCCAGTGAAGGCAGGGAGCAGCGAAAGAGGAACAAAGGCTAGGGAAGGAAGAAAAGAGGAGATACAGAAGATGCACATTTAGAAGGCTCCTTTCAGGAAGATTTCCAACCCCCCTCACATTATAGATAAACCTATATCCATCTTTTAATTCTAAATTATCTGCTCAGTTGTCTCCTGAAGCAGCACAGAAAGGGAAGATTTATTAGGGGCAGTGTCATGTCTGAAGTGAAAAGGCAATGTAAGAAAGGGAGAAGGTTTTAGCCTTGAGGGAGAAGGGCAAGAGTGGAAGGAGTGAAAGATCGTCTCTAGGTTTAGTTAATAATACAGAAAGGATGTCTGGGGAAAGAAAGGGTGAGGAGAATGGCAGAAGTTTGTTTCCAGGTGCTCTCTGGAAAGTGAAAGAGTATCCTGGATAGAAATGAAAGAGGACTGGGAAATTCTGTTAGGTGTTAAATGTCAGGAAAAAAAAGGTTGGTAACTGTTGTGGTAAGAATTTTCCCACTTCTGAATCATGTCACAAGTGAATATGAAGTTTGGGAGAAGGCATAAGAGAAAATACAGATAGAAAAATTGCTCACACTTTGAAACCCAAAATACCATATCAGCTCATTGCAGTAACATCCTGGTTTCTAAAGATGAGAATCACTTTGTGAACTCCTCTCTGAGTCCTCAGAACCATTAAGAATTAGCAGATTACTTCCTTACTGTAATTACTTTTAATCATATTTGCTCTGTGGTTATCTGTTGTTAATAGAGCTCTTTGATCTGCTTAACTGCCTCCCATGCAATTAAACAGTGGTAGAAAATACATGGTTAATACTTTGCTAACGATGCACTATTTGCATAGAGGAAGAAGCAAGAGCAAATGGTAACTCTCTATGAGGTTTTGACTCAAAATGTTGCGGTCATATTTTATCATGTTTATTTTGTTGTTAACTGAACATCAGGCATAATTGCTTGTTACACTGTTAATCACTTTGCTTTCAGCCAAAAGATTCCATTATACCCTGCTGAGTATTATGGACTGTTTCTTTGTTCTGAATGGTGTCAGCTTGCAGGGGATTTATGAGTTGAGCCCTGCTGCCTTGCTTAGAGGTTCGGGTTTTGCAAAATGAGACCTCCATGGATTGTACCCCTTGCCACAAAAAATAGCCCACAGGAATCTCTGTTCTATTGATCTTTAATGTCTTCTTGTGGGATATGTAGTCCAATATAGTCCAATCCTAACCCCTATACCTGTCAGTGTTGAGTGATCATCTTCCCAGGATTTTTTGGAGGTAGCAAGTGAAACTTGCTAACTAATTCTCTATTTCTTTTTCAGAAGCTGACATCCTGACCTTCTGATCTGGAATTTAGCTACCCAAGTACTGTACAATTTCATGTCCAAACCACCTATTCAAGACATACTCACTCTCTAACTGAAAGCTTTAAATGAACTTCAGACAAGTTCCAGGTGGATGACAGAAGATGAATGTCACAAGGACTTAAAAATATGCTTATGGGTCAGACCATGTGTTAAGGATTCAGATCAGTGATCCATCCAGACCAGTATTCTGCTTCCAAGTTCTGCATAAATGGAGATGGCTGTGCACACTTGCAAGAAGGGCATGAAAAAGCTGGTTACTGATGTCATGAACAAGGGTGAGAAGAAGCCAAAGGGGAATATGAAGTAGTCCTATGCTGTTTATGTCTACATGACTTACATAGGTCCACCTGAGTATAGGAATGTCTTCCAAGGCACTGAGCATTACGAAGTGATTCATGACTGACTCTGAAGGATCTTGGTAATGAGGTCCTGCACTTGTAAAACGATCAATACTTGAATATAATCTCCCAGGCTAACTGGACCATTCTTTATCTGCTGTTATCTGGACAACTAGCAAAGAAAATGAGGACACAAAGGCAGTTACTAAATACACTAGCTCTAAGTGAAACTTCCGCTAAAAACGTATGTGGGAAATTAATAGTGTCAGTGAAGAGGTTATTTAGAGTGAGTACATGGGCCAAGCCACTCCCTGCTGCCCCTACCCCATCATCCACAGTCAAAGGACTAGAGGGTACATCCCTGTTGATTGCTTTTAGTACCTCTTTTGCATGTTGGTCATGAATTTGTTAACTCTTCTAGAATATGATCCCTCCAAAACTTCACACAGCAAGCAATTACAGAAGATTGCTGCCCACCCTTTAAATATATTTTAGGAAGCATTTCTTTACCAAGAGATTGGTCAAACACTACAACAAGCTTCCTGGAGAGGATTGATGCCCCAAGCCTGTCGGTGTTTAAGGGACATTTGGACAATGCCCTTAACAACATGCTTTAACTTATGGTGAGCGCTGAATTGGTCAAGCAGTCGGACTAAGATGATCATTGCAGGTCCCTTCCAACTAAAATTATTCTATTCTATTCTATTCTATTCTATTCTATTCTATTCTATTCTATTCTATTCTATTCTATTCTATTCTATTCTATTCTATTCTATATTCTATTCTATATAGTTAATTTTAAGCAATATGCAACCAGTATCAATTAGTGCCCTCAAGTTCTATAGGTTTTAATGAACAACAGCTCTTATTCATCATATTTAGCACATTCAGGATTTCATAAACTTCAATTAAATCCCCCATCAGACTTCTCTTCAAACTGAGTAGTACCAGCATTTTCAGGTCTTTCTTTGTCACTACTTTCAGAAAGATTTGACTCAAAAGCCAACACACCAACCCCATCTGGTGACCCTATAACTATTCAAGACTATGGGATTCTAAGAATGAAACTCCAGTGTAGTACATGATATTCCTGTATGATAACTGAAAGAAATGGCCAGCTAATAATGGGGAACACCGAGGAACAATGGGGAAATCCTTCACACTATGCACATGCTATAAGAGAAGCTGAAAACATCAGTTTTATTTATGTTATAGAAAACACAGTATACTTCAGTATTTTAGGAAGATGTCAGGAGTGTTGTGTATGCAGGTGTTCCTGTGTTAGGAGACTGTGGATGCCAAGTGGAGGAATCTTCTTTACATCTGAGTCTCGTATGGATGCCCTTTGTTTTTCAAAAGTGATTCCTTTTCCTGGACTAATTTGCAGCCATTCTGATGAAGATCTAGAAGGAGTCAATATCTAATGGTCCAGACAAGAGCAAGTCATGGAGAGTGTTACAGTTTCCTTGTACTGTATTTTCCTTGTGTTCCACTTCCCCACATTTCATTTGCATCACAGTTAGGAGCCGGAGGGTAAGAACAAGACAAGTTGTGGTCTGCACTTGAATCTCATCCTAGAATACAGGTCTTATTGGGCAGGTGGTTGCTCCTGATCTGAGAGCTGTGTTTTGCAACACAAGCACTGCCAACAGGATCTATTAAATATCTTGGTTTTCAGGAAAAAAAAAAAAAAAGAAGAAAAACTAATAGGAATAAGCAAGAAATTAAATAAATATTTTACCATCAGGGTCCAAAAGAAGCAGAAAGCTGTTGCAAACCAATATCAATAGGGCTAAGTACAAAGACAAATCAATCAACTGCATTGTCATGCAGTTACCAGATGATGTCCAGTATAGTCCCAAGGGATGATTTAGAAGGCAGCAAAATGTCAAATTTAGATGTGTTAATGTAACTGGGAAAATAAGAAAATGTCAGAGCCACATCAGGTAGCAGGCCAGGCAATCCAAAAGACATGAAATAGATGGGCTATTTTGCATATAAGTCCATGCACTGGTTGACAGATGCCATTCTGTCTGCACTTCTTGGCTTGGTTTTTGTCTTGTTGAACTTTAACATCCTAACAGAGGTACTGTAAGCTGAGAACTTACTCCATCCTACACTCCTTATATAGACTCAAATCGTAATTGAACTGAATGACTCTGAAGGTCTGTGTGTCTCCTCGTTAAATACACAAGGAACCCACAGTTGATACAGTTCTGACTTCTGGTACATGTTTCAAGTAGTTTTCCTGAATCTGGTTTCTCAGACTTCCACTCAACTGGAATGTTTGCCCTGTTTGTAAACCATGTAATTACTGGAAACAATAAAAACAACCAAAACCTACCTTTGATATTATGGGTAATTCAAAAGCTACCTGTTAAAAAAAAAAAAAAAAAGAGGCACTTTCATTTAAACCCTCAGCCAAGAAATGCTCTGTAACAACTTTCTGAGCACACAACTAGTAGGCAAAGCAGTATAATTTAATTTTAAAGTGGGAAATAAGTCTAATTGTCTACCCATCACCATATTTTTCTGCAGGAGGGAGACAAGAATGACTTTTCTCTGCAAGCTAAGGGCAAGCAGACACCAGCAAGAAAACACAAAGGAATTGTTTGTAACTTGAACAAGAACAAGCAGAGAAATCTTTTATGTGAAATGAATGAGGTGAGATAGCACAGAAATGCAGACTACTGAGTTTTATAGTGGAGTCTTAGGAGCTGATTTTTATTATTGTATGCACTATAGATGAGCTTTTGGAAAGGACAATTTAACAAGACTCTTCTCTGAAGAAGTCAAAATAAATAGTTTCTTTGCCTGGATTAGACTGAGCAGCAGCAGGAAAGTGATATTCCATTCATTTTTAAGTAATGTTTCTACAAACCTGCTTTTGCTCTACTTTTACTCCTCTCTTTCCTCCATTTTTTAAAGGATGTTCTGTACTTCAGTTGTAAGCATTCTGATCAACACAATTTGATTGCTTATATGTTGTAGGTGGGCCTCACACCTACCATAATATAGAAGAGGGAACAAAAGGAAGGAATCGGGTCTTTTACTGAGACATTGTGACTCTTCTGACTTGCCGTTTCATAAGTGTTAAACCTGCAGCCTGTTGTCTAGCCTAGAGCAGATTCTGCCAGTATTACTCGCAACAGTGCCTAATATCAAAAGGACCTCCAATCTCATAGCATTGTTCTTAAGCGCAAGGTATGACATGGCCTGGACCTAGCAGAATTTAACTGAAATTACTCATCTCTGTGCCACCATGGTGGCTTCTACTGTATCAGCTATCCGACATTCTGCTGCTTTAATAGAAGTTTCAGGGCTTCCATACAGTATTACACTGTTTTTCAGCAGCTGTTCTTCAACACAAGCCTGATCTGAATTATTATAATCAATAAATTAGCTAAACAGGACCTCTTTGGTTTGCAAAACAAATTTTCTGTTACCATATTTTTTCCAAATATCATACCATGAAATACAGTGAGTGGGATTCCACCTGAGCTGATACTTTTGCAAAAATATGAGGATTCTCCTACTCTCCAAGATGCCTTGAAATCACTATACAGGTGCTGTTCTGGCTGACCCAAGTGTCTGAAACCAGCATGTAGGACGAGGTCTCTGAGGCCAAAATCTAAAGACAACTCAAAGCAGGCAGTGCAGAAAGCTTGCATGTTTATGAGTGTAGCAGACACAATGAGTTTTGTGTTCTGTAGATTCCACTGTTTATTTCAGCTCCAGGCTGTAGTAAACATTAAGGTGGATATTTTCCTCACCTTGGCCTGTTCTTCAATGGATAACACAGCATAATTAATTTTAGTATAATTAATTTTGGCAGTAAGAGGGTTCAGAATGAATTTAAGCCTTCAGTTAATCCTAATAGGTGCTGCTGAATCCATTTATCACTATCCTTTGTGACTGGCAGCCAGCACAAAACCCAGTAGTAAATGCAAAACTGGCTGCATGCCCACAGAGTTGGCAGGCTCTGAGACACTGAATGAATGAATGAGAACATGAAGTAAGCAAGAGAACTTTGATTTTATACGCAGGAGCCCACTGGAGCTCCAACAAAACTCTGTTCTGTTCAAATGTCCCTGCTAACACAATACAATAAGCTGACAAGAGACAGCAAATCCACTTGACTAAAAATAAAACTGAAATCCAACACGATGTGCTTGCAACTGCAAGATGAGCATTTTTCCAGGCTAAGCAAAACTCTGCAATTATCCCAGGGAGTGGATGGAGGCAGAGGGCAGGAGACCTGTGATGTCTGGATTGTTCATTGCAGTCTGTTCTCCTGTTTGCATTGTATTTGGTTTATGTTGGCCCTAACTGCAATTCTTCCTTGATAACTGCATAAGGAATTAATTTGAATGGAGGTTGCCATTTACATGGAAATAAATCTGCAGTGGTTGTGTCTTGCCTGGATTCACAGGTAGCATGCTGAAAAAAAGGCAAGGAATCCTTTTCTTTTTCTTTTCAGAAAAGAAGTATTTGTATTTTTTATGGTTGCGCTGAGGGGTGTCAAACAGGAATAGAATTCTATAGCTGGATACTGCACATACATAAAAACATTAAAAGAGCAGTATAAGGTATTGTTTTTCTTATGCCACACATGGTGGATAAAGAATGCAGATGATTTGCTCAAGATCACACACAACAAATTGGCCCAGCAAAGAACCAAACCTGCATGTATAAGATAGAAATGAACCAAAATCAGTAGTTCCAGCTGATAACCAGTAAATCTAGGTCTATAGCTTTAGATATCCAAAGTCATCTACATGCTCTATTAAATATCTGGGCATCAACCACAAAAGTAACTGCTGCCTAATCTCAGCCTCCAGGTGATCCTGTTTAGACACTGTAATACACAAGAAAAGTCTGAGGTAGGGGTTGAGGGAGCTGATGCTCATTTAAATCACTTTATCTATTACGAGGAATGAGTAATTGCTCTGGAAAATTCAAGTTGTTCTACTCATACAAGCTCAGTCACAAAGAAAACATTCCTGAGAACCTCCTGAAGGTCAAAATAATGAGTATTTTCATTGCCCTACTAAAGGGAAGAAGAACATAGAACCAATACCACTAAAGGAATGACTGAAAACTTCTCTTACTTGACAATGATGTTGGGATTCAGGAACATGACATAAGTGAACAAGAAGTGCTTTTTTTTGAGGTAGATTCTCTGTGCTGACACTCAGCTTTTACATCTAGGACTGACATGATTTGGTTTTCATTAATAGTGTCAATGATGCATAACTCATCTCCCTATCTCAAGAAGAGTGAAGCATCTCACTCGGATTTTACTTTCTGCTCCACTTCACTTCCTGGCACTATAATATGCTTAACCTTCTAAAAATAGCCTGATAATTAAAACGTACTAACTTTTACTGACACACCATCTGGATTTGACCTACTTCTGGATTAAAACTTTGACGGCAGTGCGGGCGGTGTACAGGACATGCTCTTAGCAGCAAACAATGACCTGCACTATAGAAGAGGACTGCTAATCTGAGTTCCTAACTTGAGACAACTCATTGGATTGCTGAGTCAGTTCTCAGCATTTGGAAATGACAGGATCATCAAAATTGCTTCAAACTGAGTACCACGTAAGAGGCATTATTATCATTGGAAATAAAATACTGTTCTCAGAGTGTGTACAAGATTCAATTCCACATACACAAACACTCCCTATACTACTGGGTAATTTCCCTTGTGATTTCCTACTGACTCTAGTGTGGTGACTCTTTAACCCTGTAAATAATGAAACAAGTTCTGCATCCCAACAAAGCTTTCTTTATAAAGTATAACACAGGCAAACCTCTAACAAAAATGCTTTAATGATAAGGAATACTTGGCTTTGGCTTCTTAGATTTCCTTACACCCTGAAAACCATTTAGCATGCTGCTTTTGTCCATGTCTTTGTTTCCCAGAGAGCTTAACAATTAAGCCAGAAGGATTTATTAGGATTTCCTAGGATGGCCCAGCAGTATATTTGAGGTGACAAAGTTTCAGATCAATTCCGCTCTTATAAAGCACATATGCAATGCACATACTGCTGATCAGATGTAGGTGACTAAATCAGGAGTCTGTGTGTTTCCTTCTCTCATTTTGTCACAAAATTGCTATGGGTACAGGTAGGTCACAGAAAGAGGCAAACAAAATACAGTGATGCAGATTCTAACTGCTATTTCTTTTATTCCATCATGATAGAGCTATCACTTTAGGACTAAATTGAGCAGCTATTCATCATACAGAAAAACAACACACTTATCTGTTAGTTTTTACAACCTGACATTGAACTAAGGGTTCAAATAATAACCCACTGATTGATATTTTACAGAATTCATGTGTAAGATATAGAACTCGACTACCAGGGCACAAGCCAAGGGCTACAGAAATCGACAGGAGACTCTTATTGAACACAGTAGTGTTTGGACTAGACACTGAAGCTGAGAGATCCAGAAAGAACACAGTTCTGTTTTAGGTACTAACATTTATGTTTTCTTTCTGAAATAAGGACCAGGATGTTGTGTTTGGTTGCTGTCGCTTCTCACCTTGCTTCCTAGGCATCACACCCTGCATGGGGCCCTCACAGATTCTGGGATCAAACCCTCTTTGAGAAAAGGTTGGAGAACTCAGTGGGACTGCTCTAGTACCCTCAAGGTGTTTTGGTAACTTTCTAACTACCAGTTTCTAATGTAACACTCATTAGCTAAAAGACAGGGGAAACTTGTATTTTTTTTAAATCTTTCTGTCTACTACTAAAAAAACCCAGAGATATGCTCAGCCAGACTCAGATGCCTTTTGCATACAGAAATCCTGATGTTGTAAAGGCCTGGGATCTGGAAAGGAGTCATGAACATACCAGAGGCTCGAGTCAGAAGGTTTTTCATTATTTTTTCTGATTCCTGACTTTAGACCACAAACTGTATAAGATGACAGGAGTCTTTCCCTGGAAGGACTCTGTTCTTTCCTCATCCTGGCAGGGCAAGGAAATCTCAGGATGTCTGATCGAGGGATATGTCTATGTCATGAGCGTCACAGCAGACATAGGACGAAGCCTCTGTCAGGTTTGCCACTTTGTGCCGTAGCTACTTGTGTGCAAACCACACTCAATCTACTTCTCATTGGGAGTAGCCGATCAAACTATATGGGAGATATGTGCAGGACTGAGGGAAAAACATGCTCTCAGACACATTCATTTTACCAGTTGCTCGACTTGCCATGCTACAGGCTCATTGGGGAGTCAGTGTCTTTGAGGAGGCCACATCAAGCAAATCAACATGGAGGCTCCTCCCTGTGTCAGATACGGAGGGGCTGCAGGATTTGGCCTTCAGGTCTCTCATCTCTACTGCAATAACATGCATGCATTATGAGCAGAATAACCGGAAAGAATGAAAGAGGTTAAGATTAATAGTTAGGATGCAGAGCTGAGAGAGGGCATGGCCCAGTACTCTGGTGAAACTTCTGTGAATATGGGGAGGTCACTCAGTTCTCTGAGCCTTCATCTACCCTATGAACAAGGACGACTCCCTTTCACGGTGCTCACTATCTTCAGACAAAGATGCCAAATGGTGCAAGTTGATATTCAATAACTGTATAATTGCTGGAGATTGATGCAGTTAACCAAACTATGGTACTGGCCACATGGGCATGTGTATTTGCGTAACAAAGTCCTGTGGTGAAGTAATGTATGTCCCTTGTGCACTGGGCTCCTACATACTGAGTTTTAAAAGGCTAAAGGACCAAGATTTCTTTTTGTTTGCTTTATTCTGTTTTGTTGTTACAATCGTTGTTGATGTAGATGCAAGAGGTGAACTCTCAAGTTATTTATATTCTGATGTGTGGATGCTATCCTTCTGCCAAGAGTCTTTCAAGTATGTGCTAGCTACCCAATTTATTTTGTCCAGATTTAGCTATTGATTTTTCTCTCTCAGCACAGCATAGTTCTGTGTGACACTGAGAAGTACGTTCAGGCATACTAAAAAAGCTAAACCTAAGGAAAGAGAAGCATGTAGACCACTGACTACCAAAAGAATTCTGTGGCACTTCTTGTTTAATGTGTAAAGCACTGGTGACCAACTTCCCTTTCCATCCTAAAGCAAACTTTCCCATTGCTGCAGCAACCTCACTCTCTGCTTGCTCTGTCTGTAGCTACCACCACTCACTGCACTACCTCCTTCAGTGTGTAAAAGCCACAGAGCCAGAAATTGGGTTAGGGACATCCTGGAGTGAGAAATTAGAGTTTATAAAAAGTTTATAAATTTGTGAGAAGAGCTGAAATGAGATGATCATTATTTACCTTCATCACATTGGTTGCATCAGAGAAATGTCATGTTTCAGAGGTGTCCTAACAACCCAGGAGGGACTGGAAAGGAACTTTCTTCCTTCACTCTTTCCTCCATAATGGTAATTATTGCATGTGCATTCAAATACTCCTTGAGAGTCTGATTAGTACGTCTTTGTCACAGAGATCAATGTTAAAGGACTGACTGGGTTAGAGTCAGGAATTCCAGAAAGGAATTATCTCCCAAAGTAGAGGAAGCACTGGATGTTGGCCACTGGTTTTACGGCTTTCATCTGAAACATGGTTTGCTTTCAAGGGTCATATCAGTAGAGATGGACCTAGTCCTGCATTGCCTACAATCTATTTCTCTGCCCACTATGAATCCAGAAGCTTCAGTCTCTACTGGGAACAGACTCTACTGGAAGGGTCTCACACTGCTTATGAATCTGCTACTGTTTGTCCTTGACTTCCATAGGCCATTGGATCTAGATATGATGCTGACACTCAGATCTGGTTTTCCCTGAAGTTTATGAGCAGTTGGATCCTGTGATTTTTGGATCACACATATCTCCAGTGTCAACACAACAAAATGGATGTGATAAAATGAAATGAAAAACCAGCAGTGTTCTGTCAAGACTAGCCTGGTTACTGCATAATAGAAATTAGTTCTCAGCAAAGACTTTTGCTTCTGTAATGCCCAGGGGACCTTGTGGCTAAGATAAAGCCTAATTTGTTTAATGGCTTTCATGCCCAGGAAGAATAAAATCATGCTCTAGCCACACATCAGCAGCTGGACCTCTGGAAACCTTTGCTTAGAAAGAAAAATTAAAATGGATAACCATCTTTTTGTCACAAGATTTCCCCCCTTCCTCTCTTTTCTCGGGGCAGTCAGCAGCACTTTGCAGCTAGTAAATCTGTTTGGCAGGTAATCTGCCACCCATAGACCAGATGCTGCTTTGGCAAGGTTAGCTTTCCTGTTGCCATGGCAAAGCTCAGGCAGGCAAATGACACGGATACCATGGCAAGTTGCCAAGGTAATCTCATGGCACAGGCCTTTTGTTAATTGAAAGAGGGAAGCGGGCTGGTGTAGCCTGCTTTTCCCTGCCAATAAAGGCTGAACTTTGAGCAGGGTGCAGGACTAATTAACTGCCTCCACCAGCTGTTGGCTGTAGCATGCCAAACCTGACAAGTGGCCAGGGCCATGCGTCCTTAACCCTTGCTGCCTTTGAGGAGAGGCAGCAGCTAGTGAAGCCATTGGAACACTTGTAAAATTTTCTTTTCTTTGAAATACTAGTGAAAAAAAAGACCCAAACAAAAACCAAACGTGTGGAGGAAAGTGGTTTCCTCCTGAAGACCTGTGAGATTTTCTTTTGGTTGGCTAATGACTCCTCCTATGAACTGGGGAAGCTGTCAGATGCAGCAACAGTCAAGTCATGTAGATGCTCTCCAGGTGCTTTGCATTAGGTGATTTGCATTGAAAGTTTCAACAATGGCTAGTGATATGTTAAAGGGATCTGATTTGGGGGTGGTGGGGAAACGTCTCTAATTCTGGACATGTTTACATATAGACATCTCTAACTCCCACTGTGCTAGGAAAAACAGGGCAGTTTGTGTTGGAGTGACTGTGAAAGAAAGACTTTCTAAAAGTGATTGGGAATAACTCATAGGTCCTGGGGTTTCATCAGGGATTGTATTTCATGTACTTGACTCCTGTGCCATGCCATGGCCAGGGCTTTGGATAAGCAAAGACATATGGTGTAGGCAGGACCAATAAAACTCAGGGATCCCACAGACTTCAGCTGCACCCTTCTCAACCGGGTTTGAATTTACATATTCCACTTATGGTGCCCAACCCAATCACCTGGTAGCTAAGGAAAACAAGCAAAAAGGGAAAAAGGAGCTTTTCACCTCGGCAAATTACCTAATTCTTGTGCACAGTCTACGGAGTCACTGTCAGCACCGGGGAAAAGTCAATACTGCAGCAATGTCCTCACTAGTTCTGCTGTGGTCAGGAGTAACGATATTAATGCCAAATATATAACAGTGACAGCAAAGGAACGTGACTCAAATTTTTTTTACTCCCAGGAGTGTCCTACCAAGAGTAGTTCTTGTATAAGTATCATCTTTTATTTTAAGCTTTTAATTACACACTTAGTTGTTTACCTGATTTTAAGTGGTTTGGAGGCAAAGCATAAAAATATTCATGTAGTCATTGCCTGTTTCTTAGGACAGTTAAAACATAACTGCTTGGGTGCCCAGCTGCAAACCCAGAGACTCATAAACTCTCTCAGGTCACTTATACATAAACACTTGTGAACCGAGCTCAAAAGGGTTAAACTAAACTCTGGATAACAGGTGAAACTCACAGCTCTGGCTTATGCAATAAAGATAAGACCAAAACTTACTGCTGTGATGGTGACCATAAAAAGTTTCTATGACAGCTCTCCTGGCACCTGCTATTTATGGTTGCTGTGTTGTCGTTTCACTGGCTTCTGCTAGACATCACTACTCTTGCTTGCCACCCAGTTTCATCTCACCATCACTCATCCCAACCGGTCCTGCAATGTGCCAGTCCTTTCACAAACAGTGGCATACAGGATGCTACACCTTCCTCATAGAAGGGCCCACCTCTTAGGTAGACCATTCCAGCATCCTTTGACTTTTGTTGTCTACAGGCTCTGTCTAATGCAGATTGCAATAACTGTTTCCAGCATCCTGGATATAATTCTTTTCACCATTCATTTTCAGGATAATTAATTTCATTTATTCATTTATTTTCTTCCACTGATGGAAGAAAAGTCACCAAAACTGTTCCCCAGGTGACAGGCAAATGGTGCCTGGCCCATTGAGTTAATTCCTTTTGCTAAGTGAAGGGAAGGAGTCTTTGTCTCTTGAAATCTGACTTGCCTGTCTTACTGCTCAGCAACAACCATCAACAAGTTACGCTCTCATTGAAGGTTTCAGCTATGGGTCTTACAGCTGTGATGGATAAAATCTTTAAATTAACAGCATCTTTAGCCAGAGGTGTGTCTACAAGGGGAGAGAGGAAAAAAAAAAAAAAAAGAAAAAGAGTAGCAGCCATAGTATTCTGTTGTTTGAAATAAGTCTGTTGCTTAAAAGGCTCTGGGCTGTGTAATTTTTACTTTTATAGGCATGGCCTGGATGTGTTTGGCTTTTCAAATCCTCTCTTCAGAGATGCAAAAGGGTCTGTTTATAAATTCTGCATCTCAGTCTCCTTCCTATACGATATTCAGAGAGCAGTTTCTACTGGTATGCATAAATTTGTCGCTGATGCTTTATCCTTGGAAGAATCTCCTTCTAATTCAAACACTTCCTTTCACAGACAAAAGGGCTGTCTTAGGCAGACTGTTTCCTATACACACACCCCCACACACATACTTACATATATATATATATATATATATATGTATATACATAGAGAGAGAGATATGCTCTGGCTGCTGTGGGAGCTTTTGTATGAAGTATGAAGCATTAACTGAACAAGCAGCAGAGGAAAATCAGTGCTTCTTTTGATCAGTTCATTTGTCCTGTCAAGTAACAGTCTCTGTCCCTTCATACCTCAGGCTGCCTGTCAAGTCTAACAGGCAGAGACTCCTACCTCCTGTTCCCACCAGAAGTAGCAACACATCCTTTCTTGTGCTAGCTAAACAATTGGAGGTGCAATAGGGAAACAAATAGGTCAAGGACTGAACTGAGGTTGGGAAGTATGTTGTATAATGGTACCCTATTTTCAAAAGCCAGTGGTGGAACCTTGTGTACAGCATCTACTCCAGCTGACTTGAAACACGCCAAACACATGCCTCGGTGTGTGTTTTTCCCTCACCTATTCTGTACCTGTGCTTACTGGTTTTGGGCAATGATGTCAAGAGCCCACTGACAATAACAACCTGCAAAGAAAGTATCGGAGGTTATTGTGCCAATTTAAGCTTTTGACATGCTGTAATAACAGAAATACGACTTTTCTTATCAGCTTTGTGTGTGAGAAAAACTTTTTTTTTTTCCAGTTTTATGCCACAGCAGTAAAAATATGAGAGCTTTCAGAGTTTCCAGTAGGACTGTGATATTAGAATGAATAACCACCTTCCCCTAGTGCAGGGATTAAGTCCCCATTCCTCATTTCTTCTCTTTGCTAAAATAGGTTGAGGACCTTCTGACTACCTTGGGATCAATCACTGGAAGAAAAAAAATGAAAAAATCTCAGTCCCCCAAAACTCATAGGTACTTGAGAGAATACATAGCACACATGAAAAATCACAGCGTGGGGAAAAATCATGACATATTTTGACTACAAACCACAGAGTAGATGGGACTGCCCTATCAAGAGCAGTTACCTTATATCAGAAGTAAATGTAAGAGCCAGGGGTCTTGTGCTACAAAAAGTTTAATTTACCACAGAGCTACAGGATACACAGAAGTCAATGTGTGATATCATGTTAAGGTAACTTGGGCCTGTGTTGTCATTGCTCAAATGGATGGTGAAGAAATTATCAGGTTATTTCCAGCTCCTTTGGAACTGGGATCAGTTCGTACAATAGATATGGCACTTAAAGGCATGGACTTACTATGGGCTTATGAGCAGCAAAAATCAAGGAGTAGATAGGGCTTTCACTGCCTTTGTTGTATGCATGCCCTAAACCAGAATAATTTCTCTTCGGTTGCTCAGTTCTTGCATCAGTGCTCCCTGTCACATAATGATTAGAAACCCAGTTCAAGGCTTCATCAATGTCTTGTACATTGCTGCTTGTAGCATATGCAAGAGCTTCCTTTCCCACCAGCATACTGGAAAACATCCTGTGCTTGTAAGGGTTATAAGGCACATATAATCTATGCTCACCAGAATTTGGTCCCCAGATGCAATTACTTTTGCTAAGAAAGTCATGCATGCACTGCAGATATTAGGAGCCATTCAGAGGTCTGAGTAGTGTTTGTGAGCAGCTAATTAAAATCATGTATTTAGACACATTAGCACTTCCCTCTATGTGTGAGTGTGATAACTGCAGGAGGGGAAGTGTTAATCTGCAAACACATCATGTATATAGATCTTAATCACAGTGTCTTCACTTTTCCTTTCAGTCTTTTACTGAAAGCCTTCAAACCTCTTATCCCTCCAAGCCTGAATCACAGCATATATTTTATTCACACAAAACAAAGTCTTGTAAAGTCAGTCTGCTATCTCTGGTCCATATAAAACTTTGTGTACGTGCAAAACTAAAAGCAGATAAACCACATTACCAGAAATGTAAAAATCTTGTCATAGTCATAATACAAGAACATTTCTTCATTTTCTTGTAAATTAATATTAATTCGAAGAAATCAGAGAAAATAAAAAGTGCAATTTTTTTGTTGTTTTTTAAACCCTTTACCTTAAGTAGTGGATATCACTCATGAGATTGCTCACTGTCTCAATAGCTCGGTTTTGTATTTGGCTTTTGATGTGTATCAGTAGAACTGGAGTGGGTAAAAAACTGTTGCTGATGATACATAAGAGCAAAAGTCAATGACAAAGGAATGTTTGAAAGAGCAATTGTCTGTGATAACATTTTCTTGGATTTCAGATCTGAACATGAGCCCTTTGAAATGTGATTGAAGACAGGAGATTCCACTGAAACTTTTTGTGATGACAAATCATTAATCACTTTTGCTCTGAATCAGATATGTTGATCATAATACAGAAATCAGAGGAGCATTTCCTGATTTTGACCTCCACTATCAACATTTTGCATGGCTCTGACTTTCAAAGTTGGGTTAAAACTCAATGTTAAAGGAACATTATAACATTATAAATGTTCCTTTAAAATGGACATTATTGTAAACACAATTTTAATCAAGCAGACTAATTAAAATAAATAACATTAAACAAAAAAGAGTACTACTAGCCACTACATTGTATCAATAAATACTTAGATACTATTTGATATCTTGCGTTTTATATTTGAGGTACTACCGGTTTTGTCTTTATTTTGAAATTTAATATTACGTATAGATGAAAGCAGAAAACTGTTATTTTCTGGAAACCTAAGTATAACTGGCCTGATGTTGTACAACAGTCAGGTAACACAAAGTAAAAACATTCTTGGAATTGATCCGTAAGAAGTAGTGTTTGATCTCCAGTTGAACATGTTTTTGGCTGTTACTATTGTGGTTTCATTGCTTTACAAACTAATTGGTTTCAAACTTGCTTAGAACAGGAAAACCTAACACACTCAGGGGTTAGCTGTTTCTTCCACTCAGTATGGTTAAAACAAATCTACAGAAGCTGCCGGGCTGAAAAAAAAGAAAAGCCAGGTGGTTAATATAAAAAGCCCTTTAACATTTATCAGTGTTTAACAGTCTTTGTTAGTTGTAATACAGGGAATAAGAAAAAAATAATCTCATAGTACAATGTAAAGAATAACTCAATAGATCAGAATATTTTCTCAGGATTATTTAATCTACAAATTTAGACTCTGTGACATAGTTCGGCAAAAACTGAAACAAAATACCCCTGCTAGATGGGGCTGGAAAGTTAGGGGAAGGAACTAGCTGTAATTTTGTTGACGGAGTAGGCTGAAAATGTGTTGGAAATTCCACTCCCTTCTATGATCAGCTTCAATGCTGAGTGATACTGACAATGGAACTGGTGCTGGGAAGACAAGTCTCCCTAATTCTCTCCCCAGATTTCAACACTTCACTGTCATTTATAGAAGAAAACTAAAACAAATTATTTCTTACAAAGAAAAATTCTCTTCCCCCCCCCTCACAAACCTCGTTAGTTTTAGAATAAAGAAAGTATCTTTTGTGATAAACAGTTGTTTTCATGATGAAAGGAGAAGCTTCTGAGGCTCACTGTGGGAGAAACATACCTCTTGAGGAAAAATGTTACACATGAAAAAGGGTGAGAGGAGGGAAACAGGGGCTCCAGAGTTTCTGATAGTTTCCTAAAAGTCTTCAACAGGAAACTACACATGAAATTTTATCATCAAAGGGCATAATATTGTTTTACTTTGGTACGTAACTCACCAAAGCATAACCAAATATATTACTGCACCTCATGTTGTGAGGGAAAGCTGGTTTTGTGAAGTTATAAATAAGTCCAGGCTGAGAGGAGCTTATGAGAATATGGTTTTATTTAGAGTAACAATCTACACGATCTGAATGAGCACTTTTTACCACAGTCACTGACATCCGTCTGTTGGGGAACTAGGAGCACTCAGCAAGGACCAAGTATGAGCCTATTTTTGTGAGGCATTAAATGATTGATAAAAAGGCGTTAGAACATTTTTACAATGAAGTCCTTATTTGGACTTTAGGGTGGAAAAGAAGCACAGGTTTGTTTGGCTGAATGAGTAATTCTAATACTTCATCAGCTCAGGTCATTTATAGTACTTATATTTCACTTTCACTCTCCAACCAGTAGCAAAGAACATACCCACTGCTTAATGCAATGTGGTCTTCTGGGGACAAGCAGCACTACTACAGACCTGCCATTCTACCAGGGTGTGATCTTTGCTTATTTTAACTCTAGGAGATGAAAAAACAACTTTCTGTGAGACTGGGTTGGTCAGTAATCCCTGTCCATGGAAACAAAAAATATCTGGAGTCAAGGAAAATTTATAAAAAGCAATGGTGTTGAAATAGACAATGGTTTATCTTTTCTTGTGCTTAGGGCTTCAGTCTTGTTCTCTGGCCATCAGCACTTAGACAAACAAAACATCATGCTGCTTCTGAAAGAAACAAAGGGCTAAACATAAATTTGGCTCAATTTCCACCCTGCTCCCTCCCACAAAAGTGATTAGAAAAATTCCCTGCCTCCCAGGTTTCTCGCAGGGACAGTGAGCAGAGAAAAAAGTTTTTACTCTTCCGTTACTAGGCTTTCCAGGCTTTGTTTCAGAGAGGATGGTAATTTTCTACATGAGCTCTTTCATTACCTCTTTTTCATAGAATAGAATCATAGAATCACAGAATCCTTTAGATTGGAAAGAACTTATAAGATCATTGAGTCAAACCGTTAACGTAACACTTTCCTCCTCTCTTCGCTACCAGCACTCATCTCACACCTGTAAGACTTAAAATTACCCTCAGGAAGGGTACCATGTACCTGTACTTCACTTTTTCTGATGACCCTCACAGAATTCCCCACTCCTTTTGTGCCTCCTTGCCCACAAGGACATATCACCACATAGCTTTCCAGTTCATCATTCCTTATCACATTAGAAGCAATTCCAGAAGATTTTGATTGCTACATCGGCAGTATTCATCTAGATAAATACAGGTGAGCAGCATAAAGGCATCCTGACATAACCCAATTCTTCTCCTAGCTCCCAGCAATGAAACAAGATTTGGTTGATTCCCACAACTTTGTTTTCACACGGTAAAATTCCGTGTCCTTTTTCCTCTGGTACATATGCATAACTGAGGATCATGTTAGCACTGTATATGGCAATAATTTCACACTTTGGTCAGTCAAATTGATTAGGTGAATAGGACTAGAAGGAGGATGTCTCCACTCAGTGCATATATACCCTACGCCTGTGCAGATCTTTCTTACTCAGGCTTTTATACCATTTTAACCCATTGTGCTGGTGAGCACCCCCGAAGACATCATAAAAAGTCATGTAGGTTGTTTCTTTTTTTTGAGAAATACCTGTTTTCTTTAGGATTTCCCTACAGACAAGGATTCCTGTGCATTTTTACCCTGATTGTTCTAAAGGGATCTTTCAGTGTACATGGCTGAGCATGTTAGGGTCTGTAAGGATGCACTGTGGAGATTTGCATTGCAAATGGGGCATCGTAGGAACTGTGTATGATGATCCTGGTGTGGATAAGTTGCGTAACGCATGATGAAGGCAGGATGAGGCTGTGGCAGAGAAAAATTATTTCAAACTCCATAAGATCAATATATATCTTACGAGTTTTGGATGACCATGTGGATGAAAGCTAACTGGAAGCCAGTACAGGACTGTGTGTCTATCAGAGACAAAACAGAGTAGTTCACAGAATGCTAGGGTTTGGAAAGGACCTCTAGAGATCATCTAGTCCAAGCCACCTGCCATAGCAGGATCACCTAAAGTAGATCACACAGGAACAAGTCCAGATGGCTTTGGAAAGTCTCCAGAGGAGACTCCCCCACCTCTCTGGGCAGCCTGTTGCAGTGCTCTGTCACTCTGACAGTGAAGAAGTATTTCCTCATGTTCAGGTTGAACCTTCTTTTTTCCAGTTTATGGCTATTCTTGCAACAGATTCTTGCTCTTGCAGGTCCAGAACCACATAAATCTCACCCTCATGTAATAGATACCTCAAGAACTCATTAGTCTGCAAACCTCGTAGAGATGGAAAAACTTGAGCAATGTCCCTGACAAGCTTTTGGTGACTATATGAGAGTTTTCATAGACATGTTTTGTTAGAAGTATTGATCCTTTTAATATTTTTAATTGCTTAATGAGTGATTTCAGGACAGTACATCCCCTACATCAAAGAATAAGCTTGATCTATAAAGCATAAATTTGATGCAGTGTATATAGTTTCCTTTGTGAAATCACGTGTCTGAAGCAGAAAACAGGTTTCCATTTCTTTTCAGATTGCTTCCTACAGAAAAGAAACCAAACCTCTGACTTAATGAGAAACTAAATGGAAAAAAGTATCAATTGAGATAAATTTGAATTTCTCAGTTCCTGAAAACATAATTAATCTTGTACCAGTATTCTTACAAGGCATTGCAACTGAGAGTTACTTTCCAAAGGGACAATTATTAATTTTCCAGGTTACCATATTAAAAACAAACCAGTGACCTGAATTAGGTTTCTACATCTGGACACATAAAAATAGAAATAATTGGTGCTCTTTTGAAAATAATTCAGTCTATACAAGAATCCACCCTTAGACCCTCCTTTTAGGACTTTTCTCTAGTCTTTAGGAATACCTGAAACTTTTCTGAAATACCGTATCATCTTAGAACGTGTGAGTTTGATCACAGAAAATCTTCAGCCTGAAAAGGAAAGAACTCTTCCCTCCTCACCCCTGGCTACAAAGTCCTCTCCTTTCCCAGCCTGTGAACTGTCTGAGACAGAGATGTCCTCACCACCCTATTTCCCCATGACAGTACAGGGAAGTTACTCATCTGTTCTTCAAGTGGGAGAAAAGGTTAGAAAAAAACACAGGGCTATTGACTCACTCACAAAAAGGCAGAGCTGTGTATATATGTACAGTGCAATACCATTTCACACTTCTACCTGGGTGCGGAAACAAAAGATTGCTTGTGGTGAGTAACTGATGTTGCACACTGCCTTATTTATGTGACAGTTGTTCATACCCAGAAAACAGGAAAATTCCCTTAATTTTTCTCACACAGGTGCATTATCTAAGAAAGGACTCTTCCACCTCCACCATAATTTGGACTGTAACTTGCTTTTTCCACTCTTCCCACAAGTTCAAAATCTCAGAAGGTGATAAATGCATTTAGAAATGAAAGGCTTGATAACACTGGAATTTTCTGAAGTCACCACTGTGGAGGGTAAATAATTAGACAAAGTAAAAGGTTTAATGTAATGGAAATACCAATAATGGAGGACAGGCTTTTAAACAAAAATTCAAAGTTAGCACTGGAAATATTTCTCTCATCTCAAACTTTGGACTGAAAATGCTCTAGACTGGTGTCAGTTCACACATAAGACTTTGGGTCTGGCCAGTAATTTTCAGGTTGCAACCTCAGACGTCTCCTGGAGAGTTTGTGCACTAGACTGCAGTGAGCATCTTCTCCGAAGGCTTAAATTTATTACAGAGGCCTGCACCTCTCCTTGAAGGTGTTTATAGAGTTACAGAATTAAAACAGTTTGAAAAACACTGATTTAAACTGTTATGAAAAAGCCCAACAGAGGCTCAGACACCCTGGCTATGTTCTATTATGCTCAAGAAAACCCTTTCTGCCAGTAGGACTGAACTGGAGCCAATGGATGACCGTTCACAGCCAATGGGACAGAAAAAATAAAAAGAAAAGTGCTGTTGGTTAGTTGGCAGATGTAAAGCAGCTTTACTGGGCTGAGCATCTTTGCGTGAGTGTTTCTTTAGCCAAGGAGCAGCTCCCAATCCTTGTTACACAACTCAGTGAGGCATAATTCCCTTAATACAAAGCCAGGAAAAACAACACACATCAATGAATCAGAAAAGTATCTGACTGAGAGCAGTGATCTATGCAATCTGGAATTTATACTAAAAGTCCAATTGTAACTAATGTTTCCAAGATGCAGGTTAGTAAAACAGCACACACAAACCCTCCGCTTTCATTTTGTATCCCTTGCGGTCCTAACTCGCTAGATGACAGAGGAAATGTTTGCATTAATTAGCACATAAATGTGAGGGCCAGTAGTCCTGGGTTACTTTCCAAGCTCTGGCACAGTTTTGATGTCATCCAACCCTTGCTTATGTTAAAACCATGCTTACTGAACTGGTTCAAGAGTGCTTAAGGCTACAGTGATTTAAGTACAGTTTAGCTGGACGGAGTGAGGCATTACTATAGTATGCTCTGCCTACTTCCAATAATGCCAATAATGCAGTAAATCATAGTAGCAGTAACCTTTAAAATCAAAACTTTTATAATTGACTCACCAAAAGGTACACACATTTAATCAAGAGCTTCTGGGTGTGAGTCTTATCCTGTGTGACCCACCTCTCTACTCTGTTTTCTCCTGCACTGAGTCTCAAATTCAACACTTCAGAAGTGTTTTTTCTCACTTCAGTTTGTTTGTAATATTTCCAGAGGAAGATGAGTTGATCAATACAGAGAGCCTTTAAAAGTCAAAGCAGTTATTTTGTCTGTAAGGAAAAAAAATCTCCTTCAATTTTATTTGAAAAGGTTTACCTGCAGTCATAAAAACGTCCAGCCAACAAATACAGGGGATGTTACAGACAAGACTTTTGAAAAACTATTGTAAGTTACTTCATCTTCATCCATACCATGAATAATACAGGCCATATTCTTTATTAATATACCACAGTATTAGTTGGAATTAGTATTAGTTTGAATTTTCATCTGAGAAATTTGTCCCATCGGAAAAAAGTGGCAATTTAAAAAATAAATTCAAAAGTAGTTCAGGTAACATATTTATCTATACTGACAGGACTAAATGATGTCAGACACTCAGAAGCATAAAACTAGTGGGTTTTTAGAAATTATTTTGCAATTAAAATGAATTAGATGTCTGTGACTGTAGTCCTCAGATTGCAGAGATAATACGAAAATATAAGGGACTAGCTGAGAAGAAAGGAACTAATAGTTCATTTAATAT
The DNA here is from genome assembly GCA_027574665.1 of Rhynochetos jubatus. NCBI lineage: Eukaryota > Metazoa > Chordata > Aves > Eurypygiformes > Rhynochetidae > Rhynochetos > Rhynochetos jubatus. Next base: position 8,812,628 of record CM050648.1, on the reverse strand, counting down.
ATTCAGTTGGTGACCTTGTTGCAAAACTTTGGACTGTATTAACGAAATTTGCTAGTGGCACAAATCTGGAATTGTTTCAACCATGTGGTGAAAGATGAGAATATTGGAAGTTCATCTGGACACAAATATTAATGATTTTTGCTCTGAACAGTGTGCCCTTCACTTGAGTATGATAAGGAATTATCTGAATGCATCAATCACTTTCAGAGAACTGTGAGTCAACACTGGAATTTGGCCAAGTAAAAGGTAGTCCAAAATTGTATTGGGTGAGATACTAATACATACAACTAATACATACATACAACTAATATGGTCAGTCACCATCACCTCTGCTCATTCAAGTTGGAAACAGGTAAAGGATGTTACTGAGACACAGGGAACTGTCATATTCCTCCCAGAATTTCTCAGATAGATCTACATGCAGTGAAAAGATATGTATGCACTGAATTTAATGTTTTGTAACTTTTCAGACTTACTGCATATGTGCATAGCACATGTTTAATACCTGACAATTAAGTCTGACCTGTCCAGGGACACAATGTCCGGGGCTAACACTTCTGGGACATGTTGGACAAAGCAGATATACTGTTGAGCTCAGCTTGACCTATAGAAAGGCTTAAAAATTTTGGCCACAGCCTGATTAGAGTGGATATACAGCATGTTTAAGTGAGACAGAAATCCTGGATGCATGTATTTCTTACAGAAATATAGGACTTGCTCATGGAAACCAATAATAAAGGAAAGACAGAATTTTACTTCTGAGAGGAGCCTGAAAACATTAGATGGCCTAGTATGTCAAAATTAACACTGAGAAAGGGTGCCATTGCTGCCTCTTAATGCATCAGGGTATATTTAATGGAGAGAATCAACTATTAAAGTTATAGAAACATGTCAGCAGAAGGCTGAATGAGTGAAAACTGGCCATGTATGACTCAAAGCTGGAAACGGGTTACAAGTCTCTAATTGCCAGAGGAGGGAGTTTTCTGGGAAAATGGTAATACAAAGACTGAAAAAAGACATTGTTTTCACAGTGGCTTGATCTATCTGGGAGCCAGACTGCATGCTAAAGGATGTCTGTGACAGCCAATCAATAGAGACAAGATCCTGAATTCACACAGAGTGAAAGGTAAGCAGGGAATTGGTGCAGTGGGGCTCATATCCAGACCATGAAGAAGTACTATCACATGTACCAGTTTAGACACAGCTTCAAGGGTTTCAGTCACTTCCACAGAGGAATTATTTTCTTCTTTCACTCAGAACCACATCGTCTCTTCAATATAGCTTTTTAAGCTTGTGAAGGCAATCAGTTGAAGAGATATGTCAACTGAAGTCAGCAACAGGACGAGTTTCCTAAAACTGAGCTCAAGTGGTCAGTCTGTATAGGTTTGACTGATTTGCACTGAGAATCTGACAGTGTAACACCAATTCACATTTTTTTTTTTTAATCCTTTTTAACAAGCCTTGCAGGCAAAGATTTAAAACCAGGATTGTATGATTTCCACCTTTTCATCTAGCAGTCTGGTGGATATACTAATTTAAAAAAATTCTGAAGGCATAGCTAACACAGACATCAAACAGGAAAAACCGAACATTCACGATGCTTAGCCTGCTGTAAAGAAATGTAAAAGGCGATTTCAGATGTGGGATCTATCTATTAAACTTTTCCTAAGCTTCTTCCTATTCACGGTATTTCTTCACTAAGAGTTGTACTTCTGTAACCAAGCTTGCTGCAGTTTAGAAATACTTCATCCTTTTCCAGAGTATTTTTTTTCCTGTATTTTAGAAAAAATCACCCAATGTATACATCTGTATGGAAGTATGTAGTTATGCAGAAAAGGGATTTTAGATGGTGTTGACAATCCAATAGAAAAATGCATTTTTTTATTGAATATTGTTCTGTCCAAACCAGAATATTTCCCTTGGCTTAATCCTGACAACACTGTCTCCTGTTACTTTGGGTTTACTCCAGTCCCTAGTTTAATAAGATACAGAGTGCAAATCCCTGTTAACAAATAATTACTGAAATGCGCACTGATAAAGTTACAACCCATGATTATATTTTCCTTTGGTATATGATGCTACTCTTCAGCCCATTTTTTGACCTTTTCCCCACATGCTAAAAATTAAAAAATGGAGTCAAATCATGAAAGGTGGCAAACTAGCTCTTCACCTGTTTCTTCATAGCCAGATCTGAGAAAAAATGAAAATGTCTGGGATTTCGGAACTATTATCTGCATTTCTTTTGCCACTTCATTCCATAAAAATCCTCCTCATTCTCTTCAGCATTCTTAAAAGTGGTCACTGAAATTCTTAAAGTTCTAAAAAGAAATAGGTTATGTATAGCCTGAAAGTAAAGTTTATCCCAGTTAAACTTACAAACTGAGGTCTTGTCAGGCTGTGGAAGAAGAGTATGTAAATGACCGTATCACTGAAGTCTAGGAACTAGCAGATGGATCAACAGCAACCCTGCCAGAAGACATCCCAAGGTATAAAAAAAGAGTCACAAGGGTGAAAACAAGTGGCACCCACCGCTTGACAACTTATATTGCAGAGGGATTGTACTGTCTTCCTGTCTTCTGTTGCTCTCTCACCTATTTTGCTAATGACAGTGTACTTCTCCAAGCATGTGGGCTTTCAGGTAGCTGGGAAAGAGGCCCCAAATTGCTGTTTTAAGAATCTGAGGAGTTGGAATAACAAAAATTTTGTCATTGAAATGAAAACACCATGAATTAGGAGCTTGTGTTTTCTCTGAAGAGCTGGCACCTGATTTCCATTTACCTCCGTTCAACATGGAAGACTAAAAATTATATTATCATTTGACTCTATAACTAGAATGATGTGGTGAACTTGATATGATTTCAGACATACACTCATTCAACAGTGCTGAGGATTCAAGGCACTCTTGACAACATACTATTTTAAAGCCATGGGTTAACTTAATTGTGCAGTACAAAATGTCTAAGTTCAAACTTGAAGAAAACATGCCTGTTTGAAACATTACTTATGCACATACTTAAATGCCCTAAATACGAACACATGAAAATGTTTTTATGAATCAAAGCCATAACTCAATTTCTGAGCCCAGAAATCTTGTGTACTTGCATTAGCTACTGAATGCTTCTATAATAAATCTATCTTTTGTTACAAGTATTAATATTGCTGACTACTCCATAATGACTTGAAGATATTTCCACAGTACCTATTTTGTTCTCGATCTATACATGAAGTCCAGAAGCAATACTTTCTAATCTTAGACTCTCTGAAAGTTACAGATTGAAAGCTTTTCAGACTAGGTAGTTCATCAACATACAAACGTAATGTATTCCTTCTTAATATTGAAAATTTTAACTAGAACTAATGATGGGAAAATTAGTTACTAAATAATCAGTGTTCTGTCAATATTGCCATATTTATTTCTTGTCTGTGTCAGTAGCTGGGCTACAAAAGTTCTGCTGATAATAAAATTTAAAAAGAAGAATGATTTTCTAGACTACTGTAGGACTGACCTGCAGATCACTAAATCAGTGGAAAGATTCCAGCTGACTTATACACGCTGTGCATGTAGCCCCCTATACTTTCTGTTACCAGCTGTGTAGACATCACTGAGAAATACCACTTCTCTCCTTTAAAGCTCTTCTCCTGAGAGCAATTTTGTGAGAAAACATCAAATGTGTAAGAGAATAATTTTAAAGTTATTTTGATCTTAACTATGTGCAGTGCTGTAGAATAAATATTTAAAGCCATGTAAGAGATGTCACATGAATTTACCAAAGGCAGATTAAGCTAGAATAGCTCCACGTCTTTTAATAAGAAATGAATTTTAGACTAAGAAAGTGTGGTAGATTAGATCTATTTGGCTTTCAACATTATATGTTGTGCCATGGGAATCCATAGATTAAACTGGAAAAGATGTAAATTAATAAATGAATCATAAATCCTTTAAGAAGTTGGTTAAAGAGGATAAACCCATGGATTGCGTTAAACAGGAAGGGATTTCCTTTAGAAATAGTTTCAAAATGCATCTTATTTGGTATTTTTATTAGAAATTATAGCCAAAATATAATCATGAGATTAATATAATTCACTGATGGCACAAAGATGAGAAATATCACCAACACAGAGGAGAATGGGAACATTTCAGAGGTAGAAGAAAAAAAAAATATATAGTATAAGATACGCATTGGACTGTTTGAGTACAATGTGGAAAATTAGTTGTAAATGACAGAGGCAAAAACTAATCTGGCCCTGAACAATCACAGGTTAGTAACAATAATGTTTCCAGTATTCATAGTAGTGAAGGTCTTGAACAGATTTCCAAAATAAGTAAGAAGTGATTGAAGTAGATTGAGGATGGAGTTTGTTCAATTTATGAAGGGGATTATATGAGTTCTCCTTGCCTGCAGTTACAGGAAACTGGAACAGTGGTGTAGAACCTCATAAAGTTTGTTATTTCTATCTTTTTTTCACCTTTTATTTTACAAAATGTTATGTGCTTTTTTACCTTGTCCTCTCCAACAACTCATTATTTTCTTAAAAACACGAGGAACTCCTGCAAGACAGTGAAAGGTGTAGAAAAGGACTGCAGGAAATCACTATTAAAACACAGACACAGAATAATTTTCCTCATTTTCTAGGCTTTCCTGATTTGAAACACTGGAGTGGTACTCTGGGGCGGTTTCCATTGCAACACATGAGGTGATTACATTTGAATTTGTTTCTTGGAGAAGACCCAGAAAAGGCACTCTAATGGAAAGTCCTGCAATCACGATACCACTGAGACTGTATTAACAAGCACCATTACATCACTGCTCACTTAAAGGACAGTTCATCCTTTTTTTGTAGACAGATGTAGAGGTGAGGAAACTGAAGACATACAAACAAATCCGTCTTGTTGACTGATTGGTTTTCAGAACACAGAGACACGTGGGTGGAGAGAGTGGTCAATATGACTGTATCTTAAAGCACCAGAAATTTTAACATTTGTAGATAAGTATTTCAAACTCTGGGAACCACTTAGGGGAAGGGTTTGCGCTAAAAAAAAGAAACATGAAGAAAATAAGAAACGTGAGTGTGTAAGTGGTTCTGTTTGGTATTTTCTATCAGAAAAGTAACTCAAACCACTTATTTTTTATCTATAATTAGAAAAAAGGCCAAAACCAACCTCAAAACTTTCTGCTCTAATTTTAGGATTCAAAGATTTCCTTTCTTTCTCTCATTCTTATTTTAATATTTTGGTGCATTAAAAAGGTTTGTATTTTAAATAAACAAACAAAAAAATCACAATGTTCTTGCCTATACCTAGACTTGTTCTAATTATTTAAGTTTGCTAGGACAGCAGTACATGAAGCTGAAGAGATTATAATTGCCACATGAATGTCTGCCTGAGTATTCAGAGAATGATATGACATAAATGGGAGCTATCTCCCTGTTTTCCAGTAAGCATTAACAGTGAAGTCTGGTGATCTCAGTGCAAATACCGACTCCATTCATTATTTCACTCATGACCCGAGTGTGTAAAGAAAAAGTGCAAACACCTATAATGATCAGCACTACTTTCTGTGACTGGTAATCACACTGTACCAAGGAAGAAGCAAGTCTAGTTTCGCATCTGAGGCTATCCAGTGAAATGATGGGGCTTTCCTGAGCTGACACAGCAGGACCACCATGGAAGGATCCAGAAGGAACTATTTCATCATACATGGAGCATCTGACACAAACTGTGGTGTATGACACCTTGTTTCACTTGCTCAGGGTAAGGCAGGCTGGTTTGCTGGCAGTTTGCCTATAAAATACAGGTATTATGTCTGAGAAAATACTGTGACAGTTTTAACTCTCAAAGAGCTGACAAGGAACAAGAGAAAGAAACAGCACACAATTTGAGCCCAGTTGAAGAAAACATGTTTAGAATTCCATGTTTAGATTGACTGACTTCTTGCAGACACTTTGCTGGACCTGAATTTTCAAGAGTAGACGTACAAGAAGGTGTGTGAGGTCTGACATTGAAGAGCCATGAGCAGAGCAGACCGCCTGTAACTGCACAGCTGATTGTATGACAGACACAAGGATGAGTAAGGTATTAAAATGCAGGACACGATCTCTGCTGAAAGAAGGAGAGAAAAGATTGAAGTAGACCATAAACAGGGTCCAAGAGGCGGGAAGATATTGAAGATATTTACCGTAGAAGGGAAAATCCTCCTGTATGTTTACATCCAGCCTCTTGCAACCGACATGAGGCCTTTCTTGAAGCCTTTCAACATTAATTAATAACATCATCAACAAAAACAATTTCAAGAGCAGAAAAGATTCCAAGAAATGTGAAAAAATATTAGGACTTTTGGAAAAAAAGAATAATTTTAGCAGTCATTTTTTAGGCCTGGACAGATACTTTTAAACATTGAGATGTCAAGTTGTATTTAAATTTTCTCAGGCCATCTTTTATTCTTCATGTCTGAATTAGGTTCTTTATTTGGCCATATTTCTAAATGCAATATGAGAACAAAATCTCAAAGAATTATTATTTACTTCATAATAAAGAATTATTATTTACTTCATATTAAGAAATAAATTGAAATCAAAGTGTTTTCTAGTTTAGGATACAGACTAAGCTGATTTGGGCTTTTTCTGGAATTTTGCCTAAAACTGGATAACAAAGTGGATTCTGTTTGGAAGTCTAATATTGCCAGATGTTGTATGTCTGGAAATATGACAAGAAAAACATCTGGAATTTCATCTTCCAGGGAAGCAAATCACTGGAAGCTGCACTGAGTTGTCCGAAATTACATAGCCTCTCAGAGTAAAACCAGGAAGAGAATCCAACCCTTCTAAGCATATTGGGCTTACTGAAATTTGCCTGTCAATACATGCATCTTGCATTCATTCTTACTGGTCAGTTGCCCAGTCAGCCAAATGTCTTCGAAAAAATAAAATGACTGAAGCCAGAAGAAATGCAGATGTTGGCACAAAACCATGTTGGCCAAAAAAACAGGTATAAGTAACTTTTGGTTTAAAACGTATTAGTAGCTAAAGATCTGATTTATTGCTTAAAGATCAAAATATTGCTGTCTTTCTAATCATAAACTGTAGTAATTTTTCATCAATTACTTTTATTTAACTTCTTATTTAGATTCCTACATCTGTAAGGTATCATGCATAATAAATCCCTTTTGCTGTTGTCCTTTTCTGATCTCTGTACAGCTGTCTGTGTGCTGGAAGAGCTCTTTGGGCAGGGAGCAGCCTGACATACTGTGGATGCTCTCACAAGAGAAAAGTAGAGTAGGCTTGTACAATAATCTTTAAAGAGTTTCCTGTATCCATAGAAGCTGCATTTTTAAAGCTGCCTGTGAGACTGTATACCCAGTTCAGTTTGCAATTACTGGAATAGCTGCCTTTAAAATTTGATGCTTTTGAACATTTCAGGTAGATTATTTCATCTTCCGATATAAATTGTCTTTCAGTGTGACAATGATTGTCTTAAGTTAGCTTACTTCCGTTGTGTTATGATCAGGTTTTCTAGTTTTCATGATGTTGTTTAAACAGCTTTGCAAGCAAGTTCTGAGACAACTCTGCACTGTTTTTAATATCCTAGATTATCATAGGATCACAGAATCATAGAACGGCTTAGGCTATGGAAGACACTATATGGGAGGTGATACAAATGTAAGGGTTACTGTCCCACTCATCCCTTATTTCATTGAATTTGTGTTTTGAACCCACTTGGCAGGAATAGGATGCAGGTCAGAGACTCAGAAGCAGTTTTGGCTTTTATGCCAAATCCCAAAACTTGCATATTTGTAGAAAACTGTCAGAAACCCTTTTTTTTTTTAATTGTTATTATTGATAAATAACAAACCACAAGATATTTTATTCTATTTGCAGTGAAATAACTAGCCTCATTTGGTCCTGCAGAGAGACACAGGGTATCCAATTTACTGCACTCCTTTTAAAAAAAAAAAAAAAAAAAATTTTTTCCTTGATAGCAATTGCTCCAGTTCCATTTAAGAGAATTTGACCTACAAAAGTAGTCCTAGAATTCTAATATTTACTGTGGAATTTAGAGTTACTGAAGGGGTCTGAATACTTAATTCCCATTGACACCGAAGAGCACGTCAGAGTTAGTAAAGAACAGAAATCCCTGAGATGTTTTTACAGGACTATGTTTATATTAAATTGCATTAGAAATTTAGAAAAACATCACATTTTTATTAATATCTTCCAGTTGTCAAAAATCTAGAAAAGCTATATAGCCCCAAACCAAAAGTGGTTTAGGTTTTGGTTTTCTTTTTCTGTTAATGGAAATAAGTTATACAGAATAGCGTACACAAAATTATAATGCCCTTGAAAGTCAAGAAGTTCTCAGTCTGTGACCTGAACTACCATTGAAAAATCTCACCTTTAACCTTGCAAATGGTGAGGGAATAAAAGTCTACTATGTATATATATAATCTTTTTCTAATGCTGAGTAAGAAATGGTAAAGTGCAATGTTTTAATGTGATTATATTTAATATAGATGGGACCTAAATTTTAGGTTCACTTTAGGAACAAATTATCATAAGTTTTGGGAAAAAACCTATTTTTTAAGGTCTCTAGTAGTTTGGGTTTGTAACAACTACTCTCTGTTCCAGTGTATTTTAATGTCAGGTGTCAGAGAGAGAGAAATTCTGGGTCAAAAACAGTCTTTCAAAACTAAGTAAGGCAAGATATTACCTCTGGTGAAGAACACCACCCTGCTCAGATCCCACAGCTGAACAGGTCACGTGTGCTCTACTTACTGATTTTTAGTGGAAGACCTACTTTTTAAAATGTATTAACTGGTCTACTTCAACCGACTAACTCTGCGCCTGCTCCCATGGATCTACCGCTCAGTAACAGGCAGAGAGGACAGGAACCGCTGGCCGGAGACACTGACAAGCAGCTGAGGCAGAGAGAAGGAGAGCAACTTCTCCAGCCTGTGCTGGACACGCACTAACAGATAAAGCTCTTAGAAACTTACCAGCAAGGTAGCAGGGCACAGGAGCAAGATATATTCTGCTTATGCCAGAAAATAGGAAACTGTCAGTGTTTTTCTGCACACAGGCATTTCTTAGTTGTGAATTCAGTCAGAAATATGGCGTTCTGCTCCAGCTCCAAACAAAACTTTTAAAAAATGGTTTCTTCATTCATTTTATTTTTTCCCAAATCATATAAACATTTGTGTTTGATAATCAGAGCCCTTCTTTTCCTTGTTCTCCCTCCTTCCAGCATAACATCAGTGACCTGATTTTCAGAGGAACAGCTCTCAAAGTCCACAGGAGGTACTCAGCATGTCTGAAAATCAAGCCATAAATAGATGTGAATCTCTCTTTCTTTTTTTTCCTCAAGGAACTGAACTGCCAAGTCTCAGCAAACAGCCAAAGAAACCCAGCCTGTTCACAAATGCTAATTTAAAGCTGCATGTGTGTTTGTATAGGCTGGATTAGACTGAATAAGTCTGAGTCACAATAAAAGGGAAATTTATTTTTCTAAAAGGAATCTTTACATTCTTGGGGGTTTGGGAGATAAAAAAAGGCTGCCATTGGAGAGATCTGCATCTGTGGGATCTGTGAGTAACCTTGGAGAGGAAGTAAAGAGGAAATCCCCCGCACCACTTAATGAAATGCTGTTGTGGGATAATCACTGCCAAAGAAACTCATCAGTTCAGACTTTGAGCATCTTTATCCGTTAAAGAGTCTGAACTGAGCAAGAGCAACATGCATTTCCTGTGGTGGGGATCTTCTTTCCCATATTAAGATCAGGATTGTTATTCCCCTGTAGGAAATAGCATCATTTATATGGGGGAAACCAGTGGCAAGATCTGGATTTTATTATGTCTCCTTTCTCATTTAGGAAGTATATTGACTTTTTGTTGGTTTTGAAGATCTTGAGAACAAGGAACCATTTCCTAGCACAAAAAAAATCAGTAGTCACACTGTCATGTTTTTAAATTTCTGGTTTTTTGGATCAAAACACAGTTATGTGTGAAGCAGCTATGGAAAAACTGTAATGGATGTGAGAAAATTTATGTCTTAAATCCCCACCAAATGCATCACAAGAAGAAAATGAAGTCATTTGTATTCAGAGTCAATGAATTTTAGGATTCTTCCAAAGATAAGACATTGCTCAAAGCAAGACACTGGTGTTCCTCCAAGATGTCCCAGCTCCAGCAAACTTGATCTCAAAACCCATTTACCTGAAATGGCAGCATTCAAATATGGTCCAGATGAAACTAACTGTACTCTCAGTTAGTAAATGTCTTGTAAATTGTCTCAGATATCACATGAACCATTACATGGTTAATTTTAAAAATTCTCCTGACTAAAAATCAGTATAGCTCCACTGACCACAACAGGATAAGGAGAAATGAAGGGATTAATTCCCCAATACAAGAAAAGGGAATAGAAAAACCAGGGAGATTAATGGAATCTAGACCAACAGTCTCCTAGGGAGGAAGCTTCCGGGCTGACAGTGAAAGTACAGTGAAAGTATGTCCAGGCATTGGAGATAGGTGGACCACTAAATGCCTTTGCTTGTCTCTGCTTCAGACATGCTGGCGACAAGGTCTATTTCTTTTTCAAAGAAAGTAGGTTCAACTTTTCTTCTTGCACACTGTATTTTAGCTTAGTTATGGATAAGGAAGGTTTAGACTGGGGAAATTTCAAGTTGTTAACCAAGATGTAAGATCTGGTAAAAGTGATACTATATGATGATTTATCCTGGTGAACTTTTGAAAGGACACCACTTTCACCTTACTTGAAAAACCATGGGGAAATTACAGGTTCTTGCATAGAAGAGGAGATGAAGATTCTGAACCCACAGACCACACTGAGATGCTACTGCTCTTACAAAGTCAAATAAAACAAAACAACAGATCTTAATTAATTACCTGTTTAGCTGCCTCTTGTAGCCAAGGGCACTCTGAGTGACAGTGTCAAAGAAATCCTGGTTACAAGGGATGAAGATGTTATGCTTCAAGTTTGAGCCATTTCTGAGTAAGATGAAGTCAAAGACTTATCTGACAGTGTCTGTATTTCTGTAAAGAGCAAAGAAGATACATTTTACTTAAGTATTTGGGTTGTTCATATGACTTTAAAAAGTGGATATTGTTGTTACATTTTTATTGCCATGTCACTCAGGTCCGTGAGCTGTGAACTAAGATCTTATGGCATTGTATGTTGTGGAAACAGAACGAAACAGTCTCCGTCATCATTCTACGAAGATTGTCCTTGAAATTATAGCCAGAGAGACCTTTCAATCCTTTTAATTACTAAAGTGAAGGGATTTGCTATTGATTCCCCTTGAAAACTTTCATGGTCTAATAAAGCATACTAGTGAGTGCCTTCTTATCCATTTTCTTTTTTAAAGGCTTTTTAAAGTACATTAACAGCAAGAGGAGGTCCAAGGAAAACGTTGGACAGATATTTGTTGAAGATAGTCACCTGGAAACAGGGATGAAGAAAAACTGGAGGCATCCGGTGCTTGTTTTGCCTCAGTCATTAGTAATATTCACAGACCTTGGGCTGCCTTGGTTTTTTGAGTTGGAGGACCATGAGTGCGGGAACAGTGACTTTCTATTTGTGGACACTGAAATTGTAAGGAAACAGTTGTATGAGCTGCATGTTCCTATGTCCATGAGGACTGATGGAATTCATCTCAGAGCACTGAAGGAGCTAGTGAATGTTACAGGAGGACCACTCTCAAGCATCTATCAAAGTTTTTAGGAGTCCAGGGAGGACCCCGCTGACTGGAAGATAGCCAACATTATTCCAATTTACAAGAAGTACATAAGGGAAGACCCAGGAAACTACAGTCATGTTAGTCTAAATTTAGTACCTGGAAAAATCATGGAGAAGATTATACTGGGTACTATTGAAAGGCATTTATAGAACAATGCAGTCATCAGACACAGTCAGCGTGGGTTCACAAAGGGAATGTCTTGTTTAATTAATTTAATAGTCTTTCATGATAAGGTCACTTACCTAGTGGATGAATGGAAGGTGGTGGATGTAGTTTTTCTTGATTTTAGTAAGGTTTTTGATACTGTCCCTCACAGCATCCTCTGTACAAGTTGTGCAACTGTAAGATGCGTGGGTTCACAGCACACTGAGTGCACGATCCAACTGGCTGAATGGCAGGACTTAGAGGATTGTAGTGAATGGGACTACATCTGGCTGAAACCAGTCACCAGCAGTGTTCCTCAGGGCTCAATTCTGACGCCAATTCTGTTCAATATTTTTATCAATGATCTGGATGCAGGAGCTGAATGCACCATTATCAAGTTTGCTGATGATACTAAACTGGGAGGTATTCTCCATGTAGAGGGATCTAGACAGATTGGAGCATTAAGCAATGATTAATGGGATAAAATTTAACTAGACTAATGCTGAATTCTGCGCTTGGGATGGAGTAATACTGGGCACAAGTATAAAATGGGAGAGCAGCCCTGCAGAAGGGGATCTGGGGGTGCAGGTTGACAGCAGGCTCAATATGGGTCAGTAGTGTACTGTGTCAGCCAAGAGGGCAAACCGCGGTTTGGGGTGCACCAAATACTATATAATCAGTCAGTCAAAAGAGGTTATTGTCCTGCTGTATTCAACGTTAGTACAGCTTCACCTTGAGTACTGCGTGCATTCTGTGCCCCACAACTTAAGAAGGATGTGAAGATCCTTAAATGTGCCCAGAGGAGGGCAAAAAAGCTGGTGAGAGGGATGGAAGGCATGTACTATGAGGAGTGGCTAAGGACTTTAGGTTTGTCTAGTTTGGAGAAAATTACTCTGAGGGGTGACCTCATGGTTCTCTACAGCTTCCTGAGGAGTGAAAGTAGAGAGAGAGGTGCTCATATCTTCTCCCTGGTATCCAATGATAACATGCATGGGAATGGTTCAATGCTGCATCAGGGGAGGTTTAGACAGGACATTAGGAAATATTTCTTTACAGAGAGGGTTGTCAAACACTGGAACAGGCTTCCTAGAGATGTGGCCAATGTCCCAGTCTGTCAGAGTTTAAGAGTCATTTGGACAATGCCCTTGAAATACTTTAACTTTTAGTCATCCCTGAAGAGGTCAGACATTTGGACTAAGATGATCCTTGTAGGTCTCTTCCAACTGAACTTTTCTTCTTCTCTTCTCTTCTCTTCTCTTCTCTTCTCTTCTCTTCTCTTCTCTTCTCTTCTCTTCTCTTCTCTTCTCTTCTCTTCTCTTCTCTTCTCTTCTCTTCTCTTCTCTTCTCTTCTCTTCTCTTCTCTTCTCTTCTCTTCTCTTCTCTTCTCTTCTCTTCTCTTCTCTTCTCTTCTCTTCTCTTCTCCTCTCCTCTCCTCTCCCCTTCTCCTCTCCTCTCCTCTCCTCTCCTCTCCTCTCCTCTCCTCTCCTCTCCTCTCCTCTCCTCTCCTCTCCTCTCCTCTCCTCTCCTCTCCTCCCTTCCCTTCCCTTCCCTTCCCTTCCCTTCCCTTCCCTTCCCTTCCCTTCCCTTCCCTTCCCTTCCCTTCCCTTCCCTTCCCTTCCCTTCCCTTCCCTTCCCTTCCCCTCGCCTCTCTCCTCATTTTGTAGTTCTCTCTTGCCATTGCAAGGAGTTAAATAGGACCAGGAGTTTTAGTCAGCAGTCTGGGATACAAGTATATCCTCTCCCTTCCACAGTTTCTGTCTTATCAAATGGGTGTTGGATGTATAAACTTTCAGGTACCAGAATGCCAAGCTTGCCTCTTCTCAGCTGAACCCAACCATTATCTTCCTTCTCTCTCCCCCAAATTCTCATTTGCTTCTACTCTTGTGGTTGTGTTTCTGAGTACTCAGTCTCAATGAGAGATGTAGAAGGTAGTTCTGCTTCCTTGGATTCTCCCAAATATATAACATCCTGGTGGTGAGCACCAGCCCAGTGTGCTGAACTTATACATCCAAATAGCTGCATATAAAAGAGGAGCTAGAGCTAGGATCTCATATTTCTAGCAGCAATGCTAGCAGTTGTTAAGCTGCCACAAAAGAAGTGGGCACTGGTGTCACATCCCGTTTTACATAGTGGGCACGTTGCCATGAAGGGTACTTAACCTCAGAAGGTGGCTGCAGTAGTGAGTCCTGGGTCACACTCCTGCGCTCCTGAAAGGGACAGCAATAGGATCATGTTCCTTGCAATTTCGTCACTCTGATCATCTTTCCATCTACACTTCTAACTAAGCCTTCTGCCCTGCTTTCCAAAGGCAATTGTCTCTCTCCATTGACTGTCTAAAACCATAAGCATCTGGTTGAGGTGTTCTGGATGATGGTGCTGAGATTAGCTATCTATGGTTTAAGTGCTGTGGTCCTTGACATCAAAACAAGAAGTGGAGGTGTTGTTCTAAGTCCTTTTGCAAAGTGTTTCAAAACAGCGTGTGATTCATGCTGTCCAGGAGTGCATTTATACACCTTTCTACACAGCTGTACTGTCTAAAGCAGAGTAACAAACAGTTAGGATCAGCACAAAGTTCAAAATCCCTCTTTTAGTTAGATAGTTATACAGAAATTTAGATAAACTATTTTTTTTTTATTATTATTATTCTTGCCTGTATTCTGTTAGGAAAGATGAAAAATAACTCTAGTTTGTTTCACATATAACCTGGACCAAATGAAGAACAAAGGAAAAGAAACAGAAGCAATAACACTGATGACAGGAAAAAAATCTTGCGTACAGAAGGCATGTGCAATGTAAGTGAAGGTCCATATTCACTATTAAAACACACCATGATAGTCTATTTCATAAATCAAATCCCTTTCTCTTGGAATCTGTAGTATGAGGAACCTTATTATTCTTCGAAACTAAAAATATGATAGTGAATAATGGTTAACATGCTAAAAATTATTATTAAATAATCTGAAAACAAAACCAGTTCATATGATAAATGTTACGAGAATCTCTTGCTGCACTTGGTAAGTGAATCGTTTCCTTGCTCAGAAATACACAGAGTAGTACACATTGTGCATGAAATACATTTCCAGCAAGCCAACAGAAACCTCTGTATCATTTGGTATTTGGTTCATGATAAGTTTTCTTAGGGTTACAACTGAGTGACTATTTGGTTTTTAGCTTCGTTTTTGTTTTGAAAATTTCTGGCAATTTTCTACTGAACCACCATGAAAAAAAAAAATTCATAATAACTTTATAAAGCAAATTCTTCCGGTTCAGGATAAATTAATTCAATGCAGAACATTTTGTTTCACCTCACTTGAAACCGCTTGCTATTATTGAATGTATTATCATCAAACTTTGGTTTAAATCAAGTAAGTAAAAACTGTAATTCTGAAAATTAAATGGATTATTTTTGATTCACAGATTTTATTTTGGAGTTTTGAGCCAAAGCAGTTTGCTACAAACTGTGCACATTTCTTCAGTGTTTCAACAATCCAATCCTCCATTTTTCATGACAAAAGTTTACCCACTTTATTTTAATCAAGATACATTTAAGCTGCAATGCAGTATTCCCTCATTGTGACTTGTGTCAGAATGAAAGGACGATGATGTTAAAGAAAAAAATACAGACAGATATATGTATTTGATTGACTGTTTCACATTGCCAATTATGTTATTACTCAGCATCATGTCATTATTTCACATCACATAAGAGAGATGTTAAAGATCACACTGAGTCTATTCTGGCATTCATAAAGTTGATATATTGTGAAGAGACAGTATGGTGTACATTTTTTTTAAAAATCACTCAACTCCTCTGGTAAATTTTTGAATTCAGAATTGTTTCATGACCCTTTTTCTTGTCAATTAATGAAATTAAAAAGGGGAACATTTGAAAAGGAACGAAAATTCTGAACTACCTAGGAAACTACAAAATACAAAATAAATCTAAAATTGAAATATTTTCTGTAATTTTGGCTCTCAAAGAAACTACTATCCCACTGATTCAAATGTGGGTTGTAAATTACACAGATTATGTTTTTCACCTCTAGTTTAAACTTCCAAAATTCTCTTTTTCTCATTTAGCTGGAATTAAGCCATTAATATGTCTTAGACTGTACATCTACTGTGTTGACCGTTGTAACAACTCTGAGGACCTGTACATGTTGGTACTCTATATCCAAGGGCTGTTGCACATCCCTTTTGAATAAAGGTAAGAGATTCAAGACAGAAAAGTGAGCACTGTTCCCTCCAAAAAGAAGAGGAGAAAACTCCAGTCCATACCACCTAACCCGACCTGCGTGTGGATGGAAGTTTACTTGTCGTATGGAAAGTAGCATGTAGGTAGCCAACGCTTATACATATAAATGCTCAGAATAAGGGGTCCTAGAAATTCTTGAACAACAGGGGTTTGCAGTGACTTAATTATTATTTAATTGCATTGTTGAAATTAATAACTTGAAGTTAAAATAAAAGACATCTTCATTTACTCTTTCTGGGGGAGAGGATACATTAAGGTATAAGCATATATCAATATTGGGTAAAAAGGTGTAGTTCTTATTAATCTGCACAAGATGTTCTTATTTCTTGCCATTCTAACCTTACAATTACTAATCCCCTTGTAGCCACCAAACATCCTGCAAAGGAGGGGCCCTGAACCCCTGTGAATTCCATTCTTCTCTCTAATCAAATCAGTCATTTCAGTGTCCAGCTTTGACAAAGTAGGAACTGAATATACATTGTTTATATTGCAAAAAAATATCCCCAATCATTTCTTTATAGTCTTCCTTTACCATAGATATGGTTGTGGGTTCTTTGCAGCTCACATCAGAAAATTGCACAATTATTCATTTGACCTAGAAGCTGGAAGGTTTCAGAGATGAGGTATATTTGCTCTACGCTAATTTTTTTCAATAGTTATCTTTGTATGGACACTGCTAGCAGGAGGCCACTGGGCTAGATGGACACTTGATATGACCTAGAGCAGACATATTTCTATTTCTTAGTAAACCCAGGAGCTGAACTACATGCAATCTTGCAAAGAGCTGTGAACCAGACAATTTCACATCTGGGGAGAGAGCAGTGTGAGTTGAAAGATTTTGAGTATACCACGGTCATTCTTTGCAAAGGTATGAGACCAAAATAAGTCACACAGATGGAGAGAATGCAAAACACAGTGATTTAGAAACTCTTGTGGTCATGAAAGACCACCATTGTATTTGTGCATGACCTACAAGATCCAGGGGCCATGTGTGAAACTGAACACGCAAGATGTTACTTTCAAGAGCAGCACATACAGATTTGGGAGCGCGTGCTGTATGCTAGAATATGTGACCTCTTGTTGATAATTCGTAGTACAATTTTTCAAAGAAAGCAGGAAATGGAGGCTTACTGCAGAAAAAAAAAAAAAAGAAACAAAAAGTTGACTCTTACTTGAAAGCACTCTCTATATATAGAGTTCCAGAAAACCTTAACCGAACTTCTTACTTTAATCATATTTGTTGATAATTTAATTATTATGCAGGGTCTCTTGAAAGAAAGAGTATCATGGAAATTAATACAGCTGGGCTGGAAGACAAAAGTATTTGTGTTGCAATTCTAACTCTTACTGTAAGACAGGTTGTATGAAGACGTTGAGGAAGTCATTTAAGAACCTCTATTTCCCTGTCTGTAAACTGGAGATAAAAATATTTTCCTCTTCTACTGAGAGTGGCGCTTTGAGGCTTCAGGCTATCCTTAGAAAAACTTTATTGTTATTAGTGGGATTCCATGGGAAGACGTTGTTCAAGAGTGGAGCAGAAGCATTAAGAAAATTAAAGGTGTGGTTGGTTGCATTTGTGATGGAAGGCAGGAACCATGGTCCTGCATTTCAGTATTAGTGAGAACAAGGATAAGCTGCTAAACAGTAATAGCAAAATAGGTGGAAACTGCAACACACACACACAACCCCACACCCCAAATAAACTGTCTTGCACTGTCCAAGCTGGGAACATAAGGAACTGAAAGTCAGTTTTGTTGTCATTACAATCAAACTAGTTAGCAGTGACATGACATTCTAGTGCTGTTTCTTCCAAGAGACATGTTACTGTCATGGAGAGAGCTACCTTACATCTGTATAGAAGTTTAGCTCTGAATTAAGTCAATCTCACTCTGTTGACTTGGAGAGAACTATACTTATTTATTCCAGAATATTTGGCTCTCATTATAGCCTTCTTTTCTTTTTTTCACTTTAGTATTGCCAGTAAAAATCAAAACCAAACAAAACTTTGCTAAAATGGGGCACAAGTCTTTGTGCAGAGCCATGAAATTGGCCCTTGGCAGTATGTTCCCATTGTGTCCAATTCCACCACAGCATTCTGCTCCTGGCTGCACACGGTCTACAGCCTTCACTGACACTGGGACATCTTTCCTGCAGAACATAACAATTTTCTGGTGTAAGGAATCCTCACCCTACCATTTACTATGTTACTGAGACACACTGATGAGTATTTGAAGATGAGAGATTTCTCAGACAATACTTTGAAGTTGTTGAATTCTGTTAATTTTGGCTTAGCACCTCAAACAAGGATAAACTAATCGGGATGGCTCAAGCTGGCAGGGAACTTTCTTTTCCAACTGTTCTTGGGAGCCGTGGGAATGGAGCACTGCTGCAGGTACACACATGCAGGTTGCTGGTAGAGTGGTCCTATGGCTACTTGCAGGCATTTTGGAACACCTCACAGACTTCTGCAAACATATTGCTCAGCCTTTACTAGCCATACTATTGCTGGACACCAGGAGTTGATGCAGGTGTTGAAGTGTTATGGTAAGAACAGAAGTTTGTGGTATACAAGAACAACAGAAAGGGTGGAGCCCTAGTTTCACCTGTGGTTGGTAATAAATCATAGCAAAGTGCAGGACTGCCTTTGTCACTCCTTCCCACTGCAGCACACTGACCACTAGAGTTTGCTGTATTAACGTACCAGTAAACAAATCCAAAAGCTCTGAACTAACCTTACAAAACAATTTCCAAAGAAAGCATGAATTTATTTACCACAAACTGTAGAAATGACAATGCCCTTCTTCAGCTGTTGAGATGAAAACTTGAAATGTAGAAGAAGCTGCAGGAAGTGTATGATTAAGTAATTGGCACTATTCTCTCTCCATTGGTACATTGCCAATGTTCCAGCAATGTGCTAAGGGGCACTGTGCTATTTTCAGATTAAGTGAAAAATCGAGGTCCTGACTGCTGATCGTTTTAGCTAATTAAAGATCCCTTGGCATTTATTTGCTGAAGAAGGAATATTAGCTTTGATGAGCTGGCAAAATTCCAGCTAAGAGAAGGAAATTCTACAGACCAGGTTCTCCCTGAAGTTCTGAAAGGCAAGTGTCCCTTTTCTTCATTCACTCTCAAAAGAGTACGACTGAAGCATGTTGTAAAAAGGAGTCGCTTTTCACCTGGAAGGTGGTGACAAATGCATCCACATCTCCCTCTGTGTAGTGTGTAAAGCAGTATGGGATGCACTACAATGGAAAATAAAGTACAATGGCAAAAACTCATTTAGATTTTTGGATCCAAAATGGGCACTGATTTGGCAACTGGATTGATTTCTGGATGGATCTCCAATGTAGTTTCAATATTCTCACATTTAAGACTTCTCAGTGAGGTTCATCTATGCCTTCTGACAGATGTACTGGACTGTTCTCATTCCCACTCATCTTCTCAGTTCAGCTGGACCCATTGCCAGTGATGGCATTAGCAGAGGGAACTTTGACAAAAGAGACACTCTCTTCTATCTAATTTACCATCACTACTGCCACTACGGTCCCAGGAAAGAAGACACAAGGAAGTTCTAAAGAAATCTTGCTCCAGCTCTGCAGCTCTGGTAATTAGTGTCCTCATTCACTGCTGGGTTGAGGCATGTTCTGTCAAGACAGGGCATTGATCCCCCTGATCTTTAATATGTGGAAAGCAATTCTTTTTAGACACACAATTTGGCCATGTTTTCATAAAGACAGAAAAAGACTACATACCAAGCTCATCCTTTGCCAATTTCAAATCCCTGCTTCAAAGCCTGAAAAGGCCAAAGCTTCTCATCAAAATAGCTTCTCAGAAAGACACATCTAGGGTGAAGAAAAAAGTATTACCCCCATTGTCATACCCCACAAAGCTTCTCTGTGTCATAGTTTGAAAGAATCCAAAAGGAAAGAAAAACAAGAAGACAAAAAACCACAAAGAATCTGGAACATATTAAACAATTTCAGTCCAAGTAACTACACTTTAGAAAAGTGATAAGCAAGTGGAAAGGGGCCACATAAGTACCTCAAGCCAACTTAGCTCCTCTTAGTTACTTGAAATAGTAACCATATTTACCAGGATGATGATACAGGAAAAAAAACGAACCTGAGATAGCAGTCACATGTGATCATAATGTTCCCGCTCTTAACATCGCTTCCATCTGTTTCTATTACTCACTACTTGTGTCCCTCCTGAGGTCATAACCCAGTTCACTCACGGTGAGGTAAATACAGTTTAATGGGACTACTTGCAATGAGTATGTTACAAGATGGCATTTACTGGATCACAGTCAGGAGTTAAATTTCAAATACTCATATGTATGGTTTCCAAGTCTGAGATCTCAAGTCAAAGGTCTCCTGCATACTCCTGATTTTCATAGAAACCAGCTTTGTAAGTGCCTAATTATTTTTGGAAAAGAGCCTAAGTCATCTAGCAATAACATTTTGAAATTGTGACTTTCCATTTAGTTATCTGTGCAGAGCCATGCACTTAGAGCATTCATAAACAATAAAAACACAGTCATTGTTTTTCCTGAACTGAGCCCCAGCGCAACAGATGTAGTTATAAAGAAATTAGTAGAACTAGAAACAAACACTTTAAGAATTGCCAAATAGGCTAAAAATAAGAACACATGACATACTGCAGAAATAAAATATTCTGCCTCAAACCTTGAACAATAGTGATCAGAGGCAGCCTGAGAATTTGAAGGCAAGCCAGAAAAACACCAGTTTTTCAGCACTCACAGTTCAAGATACCCAACTGCTCTCTACCGTGGTCCATTTAAAACACACAGGACTTGCTGAAGAGCCACAGGGTGGATTAACTAGGTGGTATATTGGGAAAACTGAGGAAATGAACAAATGCATTTCTCAAAGCAGTTTGGGTGACTGGGAGGATGCAGAGAGAACCTATATTATTCCTCCTGGTGCTCCTGAGGCAGCAGAGGAGCCCAGCTGCTCAGTTCCTTTCATCAGTTGTGATGAGTTTGCATCACTCCGACTTTGCTTGTTCTTTGCCCAGACACTTGGAACTGTTCTCAGTCTATAGCTCCTAGCCTTCCCATTCCCACATGCAAATATAGTTTCTATAACACCAGATATCTTATCCCTTCAGAATTAAAAATGTGCAAATTAAGGGCAATTAAACTTTTAATATCAGCCTTTTCTTTGCCCAGTAAACAAGTATCAGGTGTTTCCCTTAAAGCCAAGGAAGAAAAAAAAGGTGTTCTATCCAATTTTTTTGACAAACATCCCTGAACATTTCCTAAACTCTAAAGCACTTGATATTTTATGCACAGCTTTAAGCAAAAGACAAAATCAGACAATGCTTTGCTTTAAAGCTGAGGCCACAGCCTCCCCCAGCTGACGAGTGCTGCTGTTCCCAGTAATGAAACTGAGTGTTTGCAGATGTCTTTCTTTGGTCTGACCATTCTGCAGAAGTGATATACTCTTCTGGGGCCAGTGATCTTTCTCTTCTTCTCCAGCTCTCAACTTTCAACCCAGGAGCAGCAGTTTAATAATTTCCTCATACAACTTCTTGGACTAATGAGCAATTTGTGTCTATTGGTGTCGAAGTGTAACCCTTTAAAGGAGAGTTTCATTTCACTTCAAGACAACACATACGTCTTCTTTTTAATAAGCCTGCCTGAGCAGTACTGAAATTGCTTCTTCTGTGCCCCTGTTAGCATTGTTGTAAGTTTCACCTAATATGAAACCCTTTAAGAGAAGTGACTTTTCAAGCTACTTACACAGTTGCCATGGCATTATTTTAACCATAGGCACAAACAAGGAGGTCTCTCATAGACCTGCCTCATTGTGGCCAGAGGTAGGTACAGGTGCCGTTGATCATGGTGGTAAATTATGAAGCCAGATGAGACTGAAAGTCTTAATGTATAAGTTTAGAAATTCGAATCAGAAAACATTTTCAGCTGTTTTCTAATGTTGATTTAAAATAAATGGCAGTAAGACCTCAACTACAACTTTGGCTAAAGGTTTGCTTTCCAGACACAGGACACAGATCTTAGATAAATTACCACAAAGACAGTGATAAGTTTCTAAGAAAGATAGGTTATTTATGGACACTATTTCTTGTGTGATCCCCTGAAAGCGCAGAAACCTTTCTCCTACTCAGTGCTGTAACATCTTTTTCCTGGACATTGGAAATGTCCTGAATGACTAAGACAAAGTCTGGTGAATGGCTGGGTTAGACTACAACTTTTTAGAGGTAAGCAGTATCAGTAACAGTGTGACAGTATTTCCGAATTGTATCACCTAACCCCAGCCTAGAACAGATGGAGGGACAAGGTGTGAGTTAGATGGCCAATAGTCCACACCACATTTACACTAAAGCTGTCTTACACAGGGCTAGAGAGCCATCCTATTGCATACTCTGAGCATGGGACTTGTGCCGCTGGTGTAAGCCTCACATCAGCTGGGCTTGGGCTATATCTCCTGCGTTTGCAGCATGGAATCACAGCCTGTCTCTTGGGAATTCTTGGGCTGGAGGAGGACCAGGGTGCTGAATTGGTGCCGTTGTGCCTTCACATTTGCCTGTAGGTAGGAGGTAGTGGAATCGGAACTAAGGTATGTGGCTCCTTCACTGAACCATGACCTAAAGTACTAGATGTTTTTCCTGGCATGTGATGAATAATGATGCTTTGTTGTGGGCAAACGATAAAGAAAATTGAGGTGTGTGGATCTCAGTCTTAAATATGCTATAAATTGACCTAAGTATGGGTCAGTGGGAAGGTCATACCAATGTACAAAAATGAGCATTATCTTTTCCTATCATCACACAGTGCATCTTCCACCGTTTTCCCTTTCACTTAAGTTGTAGCCATCTACCTACAGACTGCACAACTTGTCTATGTTATACTCACCTACACATCAAACACTTCCTACAGGAATACCAAATATTAGTCTGAGGGAATAAGATGATAGGTCAATATCTGTGGATGTATTCATCAGTCTCTGCTAATTTTCTGGTTTTTATAAAACAAATCAATTGGGTTTTTTTCAAATATTTATTTGTAATTGTTGGTGATTGCTTCTATTCTAAAACATTAAAAGAGAGATTAGAGAAACTCAGAAACAATATTCCTAGTCCTGCCCTGCTAGGTTAAGGAGATGTATGTGTACTATCCCATATGTAAACACGCATGCATGCATGTATAATGTATGTCCAAGTGTTTAAAAATCCTATTCTGGCAGATGGCAGAGGGGCACGTAAAATAATTTTCACTTCTTCATGAGAGTCTTGACAAATACTCTTCACTGACTAGCCTCGAGTTTAAAGATATATAATTCTCAAATTGTTCTGGAAAATACCATTTTCCTCTTTACAAGCTTCTTGGTGGCTGTGGACCAGCAGATTTATTGTCTAGACTGGTAAATTCCATGGTTGGGTGCAGCTGGTACAGAGCTGCTTTCATTCTTAAGGTTCCCAAGCAGATCATAAACTATTCACAGGGCTCACACCCAACCCATCACTGAAATATAGTCACTGCTACAGTGGAATTCAGCAGTTGCTTAACGGTTCATAGCTCGCTCTTGTTCCCAATTAGGCCAGTAACAATCTTTCTGCTGCTTTCAACGAGAACGTTCTTGTGCGGTAAGCCAGGCATGTGCTTAAGTACCTTGTTAAATCACGGTTTAAGGCTTGAACTTTCTCATATAACATCCATACTGACTTCACTGGATGCAAATTTGAGCCTTTGGGGAGGAAATAAGCAGGAAGATCAATTGAAAACACTGGGTGAATTTTAGGTAGATAGAACAATAGATTGAAAGCAGAGTACACACAGCTAGGAAAGCAGATGATCCAGACGTTCCCTGTCTGTTCTAGCTGGGCATGTCAGACAACAGAAGGGGACAAGTTTTAGTCTTAGAACAGTTGCCAGTCCCATAGAAAGGAACTCTTAGAATGGAAAGGTAAGTAAAGAATAACTGTTAAACCCAGGATAATGAGACTACCTTGAAAAGTCCCTCAAAACTAATGTGAACTGAATAGTACGTATTTCAAGCTAAATGAGTTCCTTGGGGCAGACTTGAAAATTTTTCTCTCTTTAGTGAAACAGGCATGAAATTGCAGAAAGTAACAGTTAATCTAGTACATGAATTTTATTGCTAATATCCATGTTCATACCAGTAAGAAACACATGTTGATAGCTTACTTCTGAAGGTCTAAGCAACACTAACTTCCAGTGGCTTCAGTACCAGCCGTGAGCACACAGGGAATAAGTCTCAATTACTTTTCTGACCAGGTCTTAACTATGTTTTCACCTATTCAATCTTTCCCTCATTTTTTTTACGCTGCATGCCTCACTCCCTTCTTGCTTGCTTGCTGACAGAGAGGAGATAAAATTGCAAAGTAGCCATGCATTTCAGTGTAATGGAGGTTTTTGATAACTAACTGAAGAAACCTGCTACAGGAAAACCAACTATCTCTAATTTCCTGCACAGTCTTCCCCCTACCTCATGTTTTTTCTTTTTCTACATGAATGAACTGAGAAGACAGACTGCAAAATCTCCATCAGTATAGCACTCTGTTCAATGGACATAAGCTTGAAATACAGATTTTTTTTTTTCTTCCTTTATGAAGACAGGAATTTTTGTAATTCCTCTCACACAGAGTAACAGTACAAGTTCCTGTCAATCGTGAATGAACAGCACAGTTTGATTACTCATCTTTCTCAAAATCTCCTTCCACTGTGAATATCTTAAACCAATAATCACATGATTAATTGATGTGAAATTAAGATGTTACCGTATAAACTAGTGATTCATACAAACTAATTGGAAATTTTCTTACGCTTCTCACCACCAGCATATGCCTCAAATTATAAACTATCTGGTTAGAGATTGTCATCCATTATACTTTGTATGGCACCTAGAAGAGGGCTGAAATGGGTTGCAACCCTTTATATATAGCTAAAAATATCAAAGTTTCATCAGAATAGGTTGGTAAAACTTGCAGTGTTCAATTTATGACCACATCACTGTAAAGTTATAAATGTGAAAGTGAAACACAAATTGCCTTCATTAGGCAATCCAGTCCTTTAAATGAAAAAAACTGCTTGACAAATATGTTTAAGTGTTTAAAACACATTTTTTTAGCCTGAGAAATTCCTAAAGGACAATTTAAGGAATTATCAGCTCTTGATACTGGAAAAGCTGGTAACTTTTGCTGTAATATGACAGTACTGTATTAAACTTGTCCTTCATAGTAGGACTCAGTTGAAGATGAAAATACCCAGTATTAAGGGGTCTACATGCCAGCTAGGTATCAAATCTCCAGCCACTGGAGATATAGGATTCAATTTAATTACTTCATATAATTTCCTACTATAATTCTGGACATTAAAGATCAAGTTCAACTCCCAGTTACAACTTCAAAAGAGCTTGACGTTTTGCATCATGTCAAGAAAGACATGGAACTGTTGGAGCAAGTCCAGAGGAGGCCCACAATGACTATCAGGGCTAGAGCACCTCCCTATGAGGACAGGCTGAAAAAGTTGGGGTTGTTCAGCCTGGAGAAAAGAAGGCTCTGGGGAAACCTTATAACACCTTCTAGTACCTGAAGGGGCCTACAAGGAAGCTGGGGGGGGGGACTTTTTACAATGTCCTGTACTGACAGAACAAGTGGTAATGCGTTTAAATTGAAAGAGGGTAGATATAGATTAGATAAAAGAAAGAAATTCTTCACAGCAAAGGTGGTGAGGTACTGGAACAGGTTGCCCTGAGAAGTTGTGGATGTCTCATTCCTGGAAGTATTCAAGGCCAGGCTGGATGAGGCTTTGAGCAACCTGGTCTAGTGGAGGGTATCCCTGCCCATGGCAGGGGGGTTGGAACTAGGTGATCTTTAAGCTCCCTTCCAACCCAAACTATTCTGATTCTATGATCTGTTTCAGTTCAACATATTAATGAATTCTGTGTCATTTGCTTTATGAGAGGTTCCTTGGAATATTGGCATCCAGGGGTCTGTATTTTCAGCTGCATTGCACTGTACTTAATTGCATTGTGAAGTCTTCCTACGTGACGGTTCCAAAGTGCTGCTTTTACTTTTCCCTGTGAAAGGGGATATCTCTGGGGAATTGCAAAGGTTACACTTATGAGGAGGACATGGTGAGTCAGATCACATCAGTCACAAAACAGCTTCCAACTCTTTGGTACAAACTCCCTGAACATCATTGATATTTGTGAATATTTTAGAATAGTATGCAAAAAGTAAGTAAGCTAAGCAAATGCTTTTAAAATTTAAAGAAAACCAACAGGAATCTCTAGGATATGCGATCTTTTTCTTGTATGTATCAGTCCATTCCAGGCACTGATTACTTTGAAACATTACTTGCCGTCCCAAGTCAGATTGCTAGCAGTACTCCATTATTGTGGACACCTTCATTTTTTGTCTCTCGCCCTCCCTGCCCAACTACAGTGTATGGTCAGGAGGAAGAGGAACAAAAATTGAGAAATGTATTGACAAACTTGAGAGGAAATTTTCCCTATGCATTGTCAGTAGAATTTCTGAAGTCATCTGCAACTTGGGTGAGAAGGAAAAAACATCACAGCTAGAGAACAAGTCTCTCCCATGATTTCATGTAAATACTGTTTTTCGATTTTTGGTTTTCTACAAAATTCTGAATCCTAAACTTTCACATGCATCTTAAAATTGAGAAAGATAATCTAAACAGACAGGGTGCCATATACCGATATTTACCATGACTCAAGAAGTGTGGATTCACTATTTTTTCTTGAAATAAACATCTCACCCACACAGACAACGTAATTCAACATGAGATTTTTGAGACACCTGAACAATGCAGGAGATCAAGGATCTGCCTAGCTAATAGGCCAGAGATCCTAAATTCAGTAGATACTTCTCAGGTTGCTTATCCTAAGGTAAAGACAGGCATTACATTCAGAGTTACCACCTTAACTAGTTTTCCTTTTATTCCCACCTTCTTTCTTTCTTACTTAAAACAATTTCTGGTTTTCAGATATTTTAGCATTTCAGTTCTTTGCCTGTGAAGGTGTAGAAAGACCAGAGGAGGGCAGGCAGAGTCTGAGATGGAAAAAAGCATCAGCTAGAAAGAGATGCTTAAAATATGTCAGAGAAATCAATAATAAAAAAAAAAAAAAAAAAAAAAAGGAAGAAGAAAAGGAGGGAGAGTGCTTTTGTAGTGAGTCAGGGAATTCACCTTTGCTTTTCACACAGAAAGATCCCTGAAGTGTGTTGCCCCTTCCTACAGTTGTATCCAATTAACAAACATGAGGCAAGGTGATGGGCAAGTTCTTCACCATTTCACTTAATCTTTCTCCTCCTCGGATTCTTCCTCTAGATGAAATATCTAAAAGTCGCTTCTCTGGATTGATTTCTCATCTCAAGGATACAAAGTTTATGGTTATTTATTACACTGCTGTGGCAGACACTTCAAAGAATGAATCAGGCACAGATAACCCTTCTTTCTCATTTTATATATGACAAGTAGTGGACAAAGAACTTCCTGGGGGTAAGTGACATGGGAGGTATCCTAAGAAAACTATTCTCATAAGTGTTTCTGGTCTTTACATAACTCTTCAGAAGAAAGTGAGAAATTCTTCCCTCTTTGCTGGCATATTTTGAACACAAACATCCAGTTTTTTGATATATGGTATCCAAAACAAGAATAGGCTACAGAGGGGCTTGAAAAGAAGACAAGAAGTAGCATTTCACGTTTTTTTGAAAGAAAAAGTGTTTATGATTCTTTACTGTTGACATGAATTAAAGTGAAAGATTAGTTTCCAGAGTCAGGAAACAAACAAAAAAAAGTGGTCATAGACTAGAATGAGTAAGGATACTTATATATTTACTGTAGTTTTGTTGGTCCACATGAATGTCAATTCAACAGAAGAACAAACTCATCCTTCTAAGACCTGTCCACCCTCAAAAAAAACATTTTACTCACAAAGTCACATGTCTCCTTTACATTACCTTTGTCTGGATGAAGCCTCAGATAAAGTTTACAAGCAAGTTTAGTCAATTTTGCAGAGCTATGCTACTTTTAGTGTGAGTCAGGAACGTCTTGTGATAAAAAGCATGGAATATTAAAGAGGGGACTCAGAGATTAAGTGTTCACCTAGGATCCTGCACAGCCAGATACCAAGTTTACTGTTGTCACTTTTATTCAGTATTTGATCTTAAACCAGGGTGAAATATGTGAGCTCTTAACAGTCCATAGGAGCACTGAGAAAACTGCAAAACATTAGTGTCTACGTAAGTTTCATCCCTATAGGAAAAAGAAAAATAATTACAACCACTGAGTCTCATCTCCATTAGGTGTAGCCATCTGAAACTTGGGTGCCTGGTTGTTGTGGTTTAACTCCGGCTAGCAAAATACCACGAAGCCGCTCTCACAAATCCCCCTCCTCTCCTCCAGTGGAGGGGAAGAATCGGAGGAAAAAGAAATAAGGAAGCTCGTAAAATTGAGATAAGAACTATTTACTAATTAAATCTAAATCAATATATACAGGTACTACTACTAATAAATACTTAAAATAGTAGAAAATGAAACATATAGTACAATATATACAATATGATACAATTTCCAACCATTCACTGACCAATGCACACCCAGATGTTGATGGATGAAAATCAGACCCCGAGAGCCCGAGAACCACAGCCCGAGAGCAATCGCAGCCCAAGAGCCGCAGCCTGAAGGCCAGAGCCCGGGAGACTATGCAGCAGATTCCGAGCAAACCTTATCACTGATAACACGGCCAGAAAACTCAAAACAATCCACCAGCTCCCACATGAAGGAGCCAGCACAGGAGTTAGCAAAGCAGCTAACACAGAAGGGTTAGCAAGTTGCCCGGAGAGACAAGCAAGGGAGTAAGGGAGAGAGAGAGAGGGGAAAAGTAATGGCTACCAGACCCTCTTCCCCACCCAAAGAGACCGGAACATGACGTACTACGGGATGAAATACTTCCTTGGTTAGTCTGGGTCTGCTACAGTATCCGAAGCGGACAAAAGACCTTGAGTTCAGTACAAGTCATCCCCAGCACCAGCTGAGGCCTTATCAATGTTTTCACTTACTGTCCAGCAACACAGTTCCCTGGCAATCAGAGTAAAGGGAGTTAGCCCTTTCCTGACTGAACCCAGCACACTGATGTACATATATCGTCTAGACCCTCCTCTGTAATTAAGAGAGAAAAATACACAACACCACAGGGAGGCTAACCGCTCTGCAATACAAACCTATCCTCCATGTGGATGAGTCACCCTCTCCACAGATGGGGCACTGGGTTACCCTACACGCATTTCTTTTAATCCAACTAATTTAGGTGAAGGAAATTCCACCACTTGTGTTTCTTAATTAACAGGAGGTACACTTCTTGAATGTTACTGGTCATCTTTTTTCTGTTGTTGGTCATCTTCTTCCTGATAAAGCTGGGAAATACTGCCCATATACTGCCCAGTTTCTAGACCACCTGACACATGCAAAAGATCAAACATCGTATTTAAATTTGAACCACCCACTTTCCCATTAGGCCACCTGAATTACATCCTTTAAAACTATAAGCACTCAGATAGAAGCATTTGAGTTTATTCCTGCAGAAATGAGAGATTAGCAACGTCAGACTAATAACTATGCACAAAACCAATCTTCTGAAAGATGCCATGGCAGAAAACTCTGACAGGAGCTGGATTATACAGTCATAAAAACTCAAGAGATTTGTCAAAGGGAATGTATAAACCCAGAGTTGTTCCTATTTCTGTTCAATTTAATTTCTTAAGTAGGCTTGTTTTTCTTTCTAACATGTGATTCTGTCTCATTAAAAAAATATGGAAAGAAGCATTTTATTTTCTCTCCCTCTACATGCATATTAATATACCAACACTCTAAAACATGAGTCTTATTTTCTGTAGCTAGCTGTTGAATTTTCTTATGCATTGTTAATGGAGGTGGTAATACCACCTATATTTGAAATTTCCCAATACCCCTTATAAATTTGAATTTTCAGTGGCTTAAAATTCTGTCAAACTGTAGCCACTCAGGCTAACATTTTCCAGACTTATTATCTGCCTTAAGTTGATTTTTTAAGGGTCATCATTCAAAATACCTCATCCATTTCTCATAAAGACATCTCAGAAAAAATAAAAATAAAAGTTTACCACTGTTTGTTGTAATAACACTGAGTATATTAGATTTTTTGGTAGACACTCAAAATTTAACAGGTGGAAAGTGAAATCTGGACTAAGGATGTATTGCATGTCATTTCTGTCTCTTAGATGTAGCCTTTCAAATAGCCCCCGAGTTTACCCATGCTCAGACAAGAGCTGAGACAGTTGGCAGCTGCATGCTTAAAAATTCCTTCCTCACTGGTTGTGTTTTCCTGCCCGCTGCCAGCTCTAGGGACCAGGAAGGCTCTCTTTCTCTCTCTCTCTTTTTGTGTGAACTCAGTGTTTTCCATGAAGATTGCTAAGCCCAGGTTTCATGAAGGAGGGTACAGTCCAATTTGAACTGGACAAAATACAGTTCAGCAAGAGTTTAGAAGTTAGATGTGGTATCGTATACCAGGACAAGTACCACTTAAAGAAAATGGGAGAGATGTATCTGAAGCTCCACAGCTACTAAGACTCACATTTATCAGCAAGAGTTTTGTACACCTCCACTGGGAAAATGTGTATTTTAGTGTCTCTTAGTGTTGCTCAGCATAAAGGATGAGAACCTCATCCAGCAGTTACAAAATTATCTCAAAAGGCAAGAGGTCTGTGCACTGGATCTAAAGGTTGTCATGCCTATAAGAGTGCATGTGCATGTCACTCAGTTGCTACCTGATAGAATTTGTGGGGTTTTGGGTTATTTTTCTCTTTTTTTCTTTATTAAAAACCTAGAAAATTACTCTCCCCTTCATGCACAGACACCCTTTTGAAAGAACCCTGACATTGCAAAGAGAAGCACTCAAAACTTAGAAAACACCAAGTGAAAAATTCAGTGCAGTCAAGTGCATATCATAAAACAAGGCTTTTAATATCCACTTTTAACTACCTTGCTTCAAAATAAACATGCAGCTCCCCATGCTGCAAGTCAGGTGTACATATGCAATGGACAAGGTTAGACTCTTAAGTCTCTCTTAAGTTTATTTTGAATGGTTTCAGACTCTTTTCTTTCTCTGTGCCCTGCTTAATACAAAATTTTGGCAAAATATTTTTCTTCAAACAATGATTCTTCTTGTAGATATGATTGCAGTGAAGATCCCTCTTTCTTGCAGAATCCAAATTGTAGACAGATTTACAATGGAGAATAAGCATATTTTGCCATTGTTTGGCTAGAAGCATCCAACAAGATGACACACAGAATATGACAGGGGAGAGGTTTTGTTGCTACATGGTACCGATTTCCCCTAGCATTGACAGTGCTGATCTTTATCTATCTTGATGGTCCTTTATCCCATAACTCAGCCAAGAAGTTCCACACCAGTTAATATGGATTATATTTTAGTCATTATCATGGTCTTAATGTAGTTTCCTCTAGCTATTGTATCACATTCTACTGCAGCCTCTGCTGAAGACATGGAACAATGCTTCAGCATTCTGACAAATAAACATCATTATGACACAAATCATTGAGTGGAACAAGTTCAAAGAAGTAGGTGTGGGGGTTGGATGATCTCCTGCCTTGCAAATGAATTCTTGGGTATTAGCTCTGTTGATAAAGTTGTCCCAGGGCAGGAAAGGGACCCATGCAAGAGGCAGCCTTTCTAAAGCAGAGGAAGAAAATGTTGTTTAAATGGAGTCAGGGTTGGTCGGTACTGACTTGAAAACTTGGAAATAATTTATTTACATGAAAACAATATTTGGGCCCAGCACATTATACACTCTAGTCCAATAAAATCCATCACATTCTTTACCTAAGTTATTTATTTTCTTAGCATTTGGAGAGTTCACACAGCAATACAAAAATATGTTATTTACATATATTAAAAAAAATCATAATCCTTTCAGTGTGTTGATTCCTGCCAGAACCAAATGATCTGGTCCAAGTCTGCACAATAAACTGCCCATAAAATCTGTCTTCATCCAAGAAAACATACTAAGGCTTTGGGATACTTCAAGCTGAACAACGTTGAGATATTGAGTATAAATGCGCATGATCTTTTTCAGACACGTTTTTCATTTGATGTGTAATGGGATCACTCTGGCATGCAATTCACAAATAAGGGAATGCAAGGACTGTTTCTTCAGTACAAAATCTCCTCATATAATTTTCCAAATGAAATATGACAGTACTGTAGGCAAGAGACTACTGTAACTTATTTGCATATGTTCCCCTGGAGAGTGATGCCACAGTTAGTAGCTCAGGATTTCATGTGGAGACATCTCTATCTCTTATAAGAAAAACATTTAATTCCCAAGGAGCAAACCAAAATGACCAAAGCAAGGTGCAGTTCCAAAGACAACAAGGAGTTATATGGTTTAAAACTCTAATTGGCTCCTCCAGATCTAGCAGTTTTCTATCACAATACCACCTTCCCTTGGCAGCTCTTCCAAATAAATTATATTGTTCTGTTCTCATACCAGGATGTCTTCCACTGATGCCTGTACACACTGCTGTTTGTTACAGCTTTTGAAATAATACTGCAGTTTTACTATCATCAACTCTTATCTTTTTCTCCTCACTTTCAATACTTCATTAATTACATCTAATAGAACTGCACATATCAATCTTAGATAGGGTCAGAAACACTTCCAATGTGCTTTTAACAAACAAAACAATCTAGTACTACCTCAGAACAGCTTGATTTTAACCACAGACTGAAGCTTTATTAGAGCCAAAATTACTTCAGTTCATGTGCTAGCATCTAACTTCATGCTAAATGCAGTGAGTGCCACAGCATTTCAATAGCAAATATCCTTTCTGGCATTAAAGGATGATAACTGTGTTTAATCTCATTTGATTATTTTTTTCTGTTGCTAATTGATCCTGAGATTATTAATCATCAATTGATAGGAAAATTGTTCATCTTGAAAAATAATGAAATAGACCCGTTTGTCATCCAATTATGATTACAACTTAAGGGACAAACTATGGATTTAGGTTACTCAAAACTTTATAATCACAGCTAGTCTGTGGACAGTGGCCACCTGGAAGCTAGATCCACCCTCTCCAAGTATATATGCACTTGTCCCTTACTGACGACAGTTTAATGACGGGGACACACAATAAGGGAACTGTGAGTGTACCCACAAGTGACATAGTCATCAACTACTCTTGCTGGCCTCCTCCTTTTTTTTTTTTTTTTTTAGTTAGACATTTCTTCTAAATAATTTTCCTCTAACCAATTTCATAGAGGAAAAACAAGGAAAAAAAGAATAAAGCCATTTTCATTGGCCAAGCATAACTGCTTAGCACTTCATTTGTCACCATGCTACACACGCATCACAGAAGTAGGAACACAACTAATGTCTTGAAATTGGGCTGAGGGATGTTCTGCACTGACTTCTTCACTGTGAGGGTGTGAGGGGAATATCTCACCTAATTCTCTCATTCTCACCATTTTTCTCTCAAGAGAACTGAATGCACAAGCAAATAACATTAAAAGCAAGAAAAGCATCAGATACTTATAAAGGAATTGCCTTGGATCTGGTTCTTCTGTAACAGATAAAAGTTCTGAAGCTGCAAACTATTCAATGACTTCCTGACACTAGTTCTAGTAAAACCCCGAGACATGTCATTTGGGATGCACACAGAAAAACTGGGGATTTTTAAAGGCTTTTATGAAATGAGTGGTAATAAAAAATTGTTAAAAGCTCGCTGACATAGAGGAACTTTTATTTAGCCTTTCATAATAAGATGTGGCACTAAATATCCTAAGAAAACATTTTCAATGTGATCTATATTTTTCTTTTAATTTTCTGGTCTGCAGCCTGTGTAGAGGGATAAGTAATTTTATTTCTGCCACATGGACACCTTCCTGCACCACCATCATGGTGTCAATGTACCTTTTCAACAACCAACAACATTATAAGTAATCATGATTTCTTTTATCATTTTGTATGGTCCTAGCCAGGAACTGAAGTTCAGGAGGGCTTCATCTGCTTAAACAAGGGTGCCTGCAATTTAGGTATCTATATGTGGCCAGATATGCTTTGGTGTGTGCCGCTGCCAGGTTTGATTTTCTAGTACAGATGTATCCATTATGAATCTTGCAAAATCTTATATTGTGATAAATGTATAAATAATGTTATTGCTTTCAGTGAAGATCCTAAAATTCAAATTCAAATGCTATGTAGCAAACAGCATACAAAGAAAGAAAAATGGGACAAGTAGGAAACAAACATGTTAAAGGATACTGCCTGGAATATATTCTGCCCTCAAAACACCCACATTATCTCCCATTAACAGTAATGGAAATTTTGCATGCAAGTCAAGGTAGAATATATAGTCTAGCATTTGACTGCTTTGATATATGTTTATGAATGTAGCTATACATTTATTCCTTCAGCCAATTTAAAAACATGTGATTCAGAGTTTAAATTTATTCATTAATACCTGCAAATAGAGAAAAACAGCATGGAGCCAACATTAATTTAAAGAAAAACAATCTGATTATATGGTGAAATATGTCAAGCATAAGGAAGAAAATGAAGGTTAATTTTTTCTCTCAAGTCAAGATTAGAGACACCGTTGGAACAGTTATTCCATTCAGATCCATTTTTGGAAAAAAAAAAAAAAGAATAAATAATTATGGTACAATTATAGACCTGATCATTATTGTTAGAAATGGTACATATTATTTTGCATACACAGTAATAGAAATTAATTACTTAGGATTTGGAATTTTAGGACAATATATCTGCATCTGTGAAGAGTTTTCATTGAGACAAGTTTTTGTCATGGTTTAGGCCTAGCTGGCAACTAAGCACCACTTAGCCACTCACTCACTCCTCCCTCCCCCATGGGATGAGGAGAAAATATAAGGAAAGGTTTGTGGGTTGAAACAAGGAGTCATTCACCCATTATCATCACAGGCAAAACAGACTCAACTTGGGGAAAAAATCAATTTAATTTGTTACCAATCAAATCAGAATAAGATAATGAGAAATAAAACCAGATCTTAAAAACACTTCCCCCCCCCCCCCCCCCCCCCCCCCCCCCTTCTTCCCAGGCTCAGCTTTGCTCCCCATTTCTCTACATCTTCCCCACAAGCAGTGCAGGTGGACAGGGAATAGATGCTGCGGTCAGGTCCTCACACATTGCCTCTGCCGCTTCTTCTCCTCAGGGAGAAGGCTCCTCACACTCTGCCTCTGCTCCAGTGTGGGGTCCCTCCCACAGGAGACAGTTCTCCATGAACTTCTCCAATGTGAGTCTTTCCCATGAGCTGCAGTTCTTCACAATCTGCTCCAGTGTGGGTCCCTTCCATCGGGTGCAGTCCTTCAGGAGCAGCCTGCTCCAGCATGGACTTCCCACAGAGTCACTGGCTCCTTCGGGCATCCCCCTGCTCTGGGTGTGGGGTCCTTCCCAGGCTGCAGGGGGGTCTCTGCTCCCCCATGACCCTCCATGGCTGCAGGGCACAGCCTGCCCTTTCACCACGGGCTGCTGGGGAACCTCTGTTCTGGTCACCTCCTCCCCTCCTTCCTGCACTGTCCTGGGAGTCTGCCTTGTCTCTCTCACATCCCACTCCTCTCTCTGCAGTTGGATCTGCAGCAGATTTTTTACCCTCTTAAATACGTTATCACAGAGGCACCAACACTATCACTCTCTGGCTTGGCCTTGGCCAGAGGCAGGTCAAGCCTGAAGCTGGGGAAGCTTCTCATAGAAGCCACTCCTATAGGTGCCCCCCCACCTCTGCTACCAAAAACCTCCACACAGACACAATACAATTGTATAAACAAAATCTTTACAAAATTATAGAGATATATTTTCATGTATGTGATTGGGTTAATTTGGATTAGGATTAATGACAAGCTGTAGCTCATGCACCCACCTACCTTCTCTTAAAATTTCAGAAAAATTGCTGTATTCCAGTTTATTTTGTAACAACTAATATTTTACTACCTGATTTTTACTTATTTTGAATATAAAAAGACTTGTACCTAAATGCCCTAAAAAGTCTATTGGTGTATTTTATCTAACTCCCACTAAAACTATAAGCAGTCTGTTTTTTGGAAAACAGGAATCAGTTCATAATCCTGCCTAAATCATCCCATAGAAGAAAGTAATGAGTCCTAGGTTTCTTCATATTAAGCTTTGATATAAGAGGAAAAACCTCTCCTAGCTAAATGGATGAAAATTAAAGGCTACCAAAATTCCAGATCATCTCCAAAGGCACCAATTTAGAAATAAATAACAATAAAACAAAAATTGCCGACAAATATTCAATTCAAAACAGAAAGATTCAACATTCAGATGGCTGAACCAGAGGGCTGGTTTCCAATCTTGCATCTATAACTCTGCATTTGGAATTTTGTAGGATTTGAGGAATTACAATATATGGTCTCTGCAGTCAATATATGATCTCATACAATATATGGTCTCTGCATTAAAATACAAACATTAAGGCTTTACTTTACAAAAAAGTGGGGTTTTTTAAGGGAAAAAGGAGGATTGTTTTCCTGGTGCCAACAACTAATCCAGCCCCTAAAACACCTTGCTACATAAAAAAGGCAGGCAAGTATTAAGAAGTGAATGCTTTGCTTTTCTAGGTTAAATTTCATCCAGACTGGTTCTTTTATTACAGTGTTAATGACATATCCTCATGTAATGGGCATGCCATAATGCTGAAACACTCTGAAACTGATCAACCCCACTATCATCAAAGAACTCAAATGTCTCTTTTTATGTCAGGAAATGATATAATCTCTTAGAGCTCTCATGACAAACTGACCCAGTTCAAATGTAATAATAATGTTCTTGAACTTTGGATAGTTTCTGTTGATAGCAGATTTCCATGTTTGATAGCTCCGATGCTATTTATGCTAGGCTCACCAGCCCTACCTTGTTCACAGTCCTCTAAATAGCCAACAGATCAAAAACTGCCGAAGCATGGCATTTGAACCTGTTGTGAAATATTAATCCTATCTTCCCCAAACATGAAACAATGTTTAGATCACAGGACTGAGTATGCTTATTACAAAGATCAGCCTGCTTTGACAAGATTTGGCTTAAAGCTTCCTTCAGGTCTTCGTTTCTTTGAATTCAATACAAGTTTTATGCATATGTCCACTGTGACTTTTCTTCTAGTTCAGCTCACATCTGGTTTTTCCCTTCTTGTTCTAGTGTGAGCCCAAACTTGGACTGCATGCCTTTGTTTCCTCTGTTTTCATAATTCAAGGAAAAATTTAACAGAATTTAATGCAATCCTCCAATCAGACTGATTAATCTGAAATTAAAACCAATTCATGAAAAAGACAACGTGGAACAAAAAGCAGAACCTGCAAAACCAATTCTATTTTTAATAGGAATCTGAAGAAACTTCAGGATAAATGAAATTGTTTTGGCTAATACAAAATTAAAATATTTAAATTTTTTGTCCAGACAAAACATCCCCATCCCCAAATAATTTTATGTTAAGAGAAACATATTTTTCAACCTGAAATATATAGCCCATTAGGGTTTTATTGGTAAAATTACATCTATTTTCTAATTAAATATTTCAAAATACAAATCAGTTTTGTCTTAAAATTGAGAAACCTTTTAATTTATCAAGTAACTTTTTTCAGCTGAAAGTGATGAATTCAGAAACAATTTGTGTATTTTGTAGCTGATCAGTATTCCTCCATGAATAAATGCCTGAAAAATTTCACTCTGGTACATGAATTACTTTGAAACATAAGTAAGCGTAAGCTTACCAGCTTCAAAAGCAAACTTAAAAATTATTGCTATAGTTATATGTCCCACTTTCACTTCATGACGCAGGAGTCAGATGTAACATTACAGAATAACTGAAATCCAGTCCTCCAGTCCATTCTGGTTTGATTGGAGAAAGGAGCTTCTCATCCGCAGTGCTGAAACACAGATTTTTGGTTTCATTGACTTATAGTAAAGATGATGGTTCCACTGTTACTTGATTTCTGTAAAGTGTAACTGACTGCAAATATCTAATCACTAAAACATAATGTTTAACAGCAGCGCTGTTACAGTGGCCATCGCTTTTAACAACTCCACTACCAAAACTGACTAAATACACGCTGCACACTTACCTCTGCTTAGGGCAAAATCAACGGGGAAAATACGGGTCTTTACCTCTACTCCTGAGGTGACGAAAATCAGCTGAGAAAGCTCAGTCTTCCTCCAGGTCGCCCTATATCGAATAGAGTAGTATGGACCCTAAGTATGGACAACCAGGGTACATACCAGGAGAAAGTGGTTATCAGTGGGAAAGTTGATTTAGGGCTCTTTCCTTCTTCAAATATTGAAGACTTGCTTTGATACCTAATATCCACAAGACTTATTATGTCATTTTCTGAGTATCAAGTACTACCTTGACTGTCTCTACCCAAAGTAAAACCAAATCAGAAGACAAGTGGAAAGATGTCACTCAAAATCCTACTAAAATAAAATGGTAGCTTTTGTGCACAGGTCACCCTTCCTTGTGCCCTTCTAAGGAAGAGCCTGGAACTACACACACCAGAAGAAAAGGTACTAGGCAAAGTATGTATAAAAGAATCAATATGTCTGAGCTTTGACCACTTTGAATGTGAGGATTTCTACCTGTAAAGACCTGTAGTGTAAAGTGTATGACATAGAGTTTTTAATCAAAAAGAACATGTAAAGATTTTAAATTTAAAAGGCAACCGTGGTTCATCATAGATTTCTCAATATATTTGCCCTGAAGGAAGAGATACAATGCAAAGGGAAAATGAATTGAAAACCACTACGTTTTCTTCAGCAGGGCCCTGACAACTGTTCATTTCATACAAGTTAGTACACAGTTTCCTTTCTGGGAGGTCCTAAGCAATCTTATTTAAGGTAAGACAATAACTTCTCTGAGCAAGACTGAAGATTTCTTCTCCTTCAGACACACAGATGCCTCCCTGAAGGCAACTAATTTGAAGAAAACGTTATGGCTTTCATCTGAACAATAATATGAAAGGATGAAAAGTGCAAAACACTGGAGGTTTTGACCTGAATTCAAGCCAGGTCTCCAGACTGTTTAACACCTGAAACAATATTGTCTGAGTAGACTTAGTATATTCAGTGACAGTAAGAATAATTTTCTTTTCCTCTTAAAGCTTTAAATTCTTTGTATTCTTTCCTTTTCTCATCATTGGATTTTTTGGTTTTTGGGGTTTTTTTTTACATTCACACTCATTAATTAAGTCAACAGTTGACATGCTCAAGTAGTAAAGATTTGAGTAGGTACTGTATATAATTAGAAGAGGAATGAGTTTGACCTTGCTGACATAAGGAAAAAGCCAGGAGACCTATGGGTGGATATAGATATTCAGGTTGAACATAATTCTTCAGTAGAGTAGTATGAAAATAGTTTCAAATGGTGGTATGTGTTGCTGAATGACAGGACAGAGGTCAAGATCAGCCACATATCGTGGAGCTCTGAAAAAAACTGACATCAAAATGCCAAGTCAAATTATTCAGTAGAATCACTTCTGCATCATGACAACTGAGCAATTAAAAATGTAAATAGAAAGAGAACTTGCTCCTTGTCAGGTCTTAAGGGCTAAAAACACCTGTTCACCAAGCTTACAAAAGATAAATCACAGTTAATAGGCAAGTTTTAAAATAATTTATTAAGAATTAATCAGTGAAGCAAGCTGCTTTTGTCCTAGAAATCAACACTTTGACTGATTGAAGGAATTTGCATGCAGAGCCAATCTTCTCAACAACTTGCTACCATGCTTCATTTGTTCCATTGCAAACTGTGAGGTCCTGGTTTGTATTCTCCAAAATATGCATGCAGAATTGCAAACACATTATTGCACACACCAAATGGGCAGTTACAAGTGCAATCACTTGTTGGCACAAAATTGGTCACGTTGAGCACAAAGCAAATCACAATTCCCCAGTAATTACTTTAGAGCACCCATATGAACACGTCTGACATACAGCAATAAATTTTTAAAAATGGCTTTGAATATCTTTGCCCCACAGATGCATAAAATATGCCATTAAGGTACAGGATATCTATTCCCCATCAGCTGCCTGAATGGTTACATAGGAAAGTTTTGGTCATATTAAGAAATCCATACAGTTCCTTGCTAGACCAGGAGCAATATATCAACAAACATGTGGAAGAGTAAAGATATTAATGATTTTGAGTTAGAAATCAATCATTTAGTAAATAACCCGCAATAAAAACGCAAATACAGAAAGGGTGATATCTTGTTCTGCAACATAGGGACCCGGCTATAATACACACCATCATTATCAAACAGATTAGTTTCCAATAAATACATATGAACATTTTGTTGGTATGAAGGTGCAGCAATTCACAATTCCTGAGTTCCATTTGAAGAGCTTTGATTTAACAGAAGTTTCCAATTGAAACTCAGTCAAATTGATGAAGTGAATCTGTGGTCTCTCTTCAGGCTACTGTTACGAAATGACCAACTGCACTCAAAAAATTATCGAAAACTGAATAAATATTTCCAGGAAGTATATGTAAGTGTCTCAATTCTGTTGCTGAAGCAAAGTATGAATAGGATTTTAACATCTATTGTGATTATTATCACTGTTGCAGTGACAAGTATGTTCAAACCTAAAAAGAAAAATGAAAGTAAATACACATCAAATAAGAAACTATTTATAAAGGCATGAAAGAAGCAGACTCTCATTGCAGAGATTCAATCATTGTCGCAGACAGAATGTTTTTTACTGGAAGAGAGGAAGAAATTAAAAGCGATCTATCAGGACTTCCTTACATTGCAATTTTTACTTGGACACGATCACAAACTGCATATTTAGGACTGCATATGCAGCAAACTACATTCAGAGCTGTTTTCCTGCTTCCCCCAAAATCACGTTGAAACACATATTGTCACTTATGACCTAGGAGAGCAGCAGTCTGAAAAATAGATCAATAAATTAGACATGGGGAAGCAAATAATCTCATCCTGGCTTTCTGTATGAGTCAACTGACAAGGCAAGTCTCACACCAATTCTGAAGGTTGTGGGGGCTCGTAGAAAATCTTAATAGAAAAACCTTTGTCCCCTGGGAAGTTATCTTACAATTATATGCTCCCGCAGAGAGGCAAATAGTCTCATGAAAGTCCATATCCTTCTGTTCCTGATGCCACAAAATCATGCAAAAAGTTGTCTCAATGAAGGGCAAAAAGAGTCTGTAAAACTGAGCATGGTGGTAATGCTGGTAAAGCTGTGCATGCAATTAAATCATACCAGCCACTCAAACATCATTTTTACTATAGCCACAGGAACATGTGGATTTGAGAAAAACCAGGAGCATGACACCATGTGCTCCCATATAGGGGCCCTTCCTTGCTGACTTCTTTTCCTGCTGGCTCAGGCAATTAGAAACAGCTTCAGCCTGACTTTGCTATGTTTGTGCTGAGGGAGCTTAAGCTTTCAGCTGAATTTTCTCTGATTCTTCTGTCTTGTACATGGAAAAAGACCATAATTAAAGCTCAACACCTTCTCTTCATCAG
This sequence comes from Rhynochetos jubatus, assembly GCA_027574665.1. Taxonomy (NCBI): domain Eukaryota; kingdom Metazoa; phylum Chordata; class Aves; order Eurypygiformes; family Rhynochetidae; genus Rhynochetos; species Rhynochetos jubatus. The sequence goes on along the minus strand of CM050648.1, from coordinate 8,770,863 downwards.
TTTTTTAAACTGCCACAGTATTTAGGGCTGGATTTTTGTAGTCTTTTGCTTCCCCGCCCCACCCCCCCTCCCCCCCCCCAATAATCCCCTTAAGCCACAACCCCAGGAGCCTATTCATTGCCAGCACCATGCAGGACAATGGAAGAAAGAGGTCTCAGTTTTAACAGAATGCCAGCCATGTAACCAAATGGGGAGGGAAATCAGCTACGTGACCCCATGCAGGCTCCTGTCATTGGCTCTAACCCTTTACAAGTTGTCCAGATCTGTTTCCAGTACAGCAGATACTGATAGAATAGGTGAAACCTAATCCAGTTTTGTTCATGGTCTCAAAAGGTTCAGGTCCCAGTTGTGTCTGGTCCTCCACTATCCCTGCCTGTTTCATAAACATTGTAACTGTTACTTATTCTTGGAATTCCATGTGTGAAGCAAATGGGCTCCCTCCAGAACAAAGCCTGGGTGTGCCTGTGGGTCTCCACAGTTCACAGGAGGGACTCTGCCTGCATGGCACTGAATGAGCTTGGATCCTTCTTCCCCATGCTGTCCTCCAGATTGTGGACACTCATCCCTGCTCTTCTGCAGCACCCCACGGCATACAATGCATACGCTCAGTAGTATGCCAGGAAAACAACACTCTGGTGAACTGCAGAAGCCAGTTAAAATATTCCTCACTATGTGAATGGAAAAACATTGCAAAAGTTAATAAGAATGTAGCATAAAAATGGAAAGCCCTACTGGCCATAATAACCTAGTTCAGCATTTTGCCTCTTGTGGGGGCACTAGGGCACGATATACAAAGACCACACCTGGACCCTGTCACCCATTCACTTCATGCTTCCTCATCTTCTGCAGCAACCTGATTAGGAATATTAGAGGGTACATTCTTGCTGGTTTGTGTCTGTTAATTGATCTGCTGTCCATGAATTTGCCTAACCTGTTTCTAAAGTTGCCAGAGCTGTTGGCCTCCATAACTCTCTGTCTGAAAGATCACCACACTCTGTGTAAAAAAGCACTTTCTTTTATTTCTATTCAATCATTCACGTACTTATTTTAATAAATGATTCCGTACTTCTAGTATTGTGGAGTGTGGTGAAAAATGATTATACATTTACATTCTCCACCTCTTCAAGATTCCATAAAACTCCATCATACCCCTCTCCACAACCTTCTCCCTTCAGGGTGAAGCAGCAAGCACTTCTAGTCTCACTTTGTAAGTGAGAGTCCATCCATTGGCTATTTCAGTTGCCAACACAACCTCTCTGTAACACCCTGCTGGTCAGGACTCAGTGGTGGAGAAAATGCACTTGGCAGTCCTTAGGGGTTGAGACTTCATTGAAAGCAGAGGCTTTTCTGTGGTGACAGAGACGTATCCAGAGAGTGTGATGAGCTGTGGTGGGCATAAGCAGAGAAGATATAGATTTAACAAAGAGTCAGGCATGGCTTTGGGAGAAAATGGAAGCTTTGGTTTTCAGTCTGCTGGAAGCTTTTGGGTGGGATTTGATCCCATCACCATCTAAATTTGATTTCACCACTTCTTCCTAACACTATTTTGTTCTTTAAACTTGAGTAATAATTAGAAAAATACATATACACAGCTATGTTTTAAAATGTGGTAAAATACATTAATGATCCTTGTATGCATTTTTAAGACTATCAAAAAGGAAAAAGAGAAAACCTTACTCTTTCTTCTCTAGACAGAAGATCCAGAACTTTTGCTTCAAGTGCTACTCAACCACAACAGAGATTGACCTTCACAGGAGTCTTTTTGACTTTGTCTTGACCCATCATAACAACACTTATTGTCATCACCAGAACATGAAGTTATGTAATTGTTTGTAACCTTAGCAGCAGCAGCAGCAGGAGAAGGTGATTGAATTTTCTGGATGAAATGTATCCATCTTCAGTGCTAAGTGCTAAAATGTAGCCATAAAGAAAAATTTGGAAAAGAACAACAAATTTAGATGTTTTATAGCTGCCATGGTTTAGTGAGATGTGTCTCTTTGCCTTCCAAAAACACAATAGTGCAGATAGAAAGAACTTACAAATCTGGTTAACATTTTACTACCTCAGTCACCTAAGCAGTAGGTAAAAATGAGGTTGCTGGCTATCTCACAGCTGAAAAGCATCAGGAGTTTTGAGTTTTTAAAGTTTTTGTGTTTTCATTTCAGAACTAGATATTACATGATTTTTCCACCTTTCTACTGTTTCACTAATCTAAAGATAGATCTAAAACATTGATCTATCAAAGATTTTTAAAATGTTTTTGTTATCATAGTGAAACTCAGTGAATTTTTGGAAGAATAGAGATATATTCAACTGAAACATTGCCAAAATAGGAAATCAAATAGCAATGATCAGCTGGTCACTAGCTCATTTTTTTTTTGTTGTTTTCCAGGCAGTGTTTTAAATAGCCACAGTAACACAAACTAAAATGCATATACATTCAACATCTCCACACAGAAGGCCTAAAATATTAATTATTCATTAAAATTCATTTGTCCAGCAGTCTATCATCTTCTTCTAGGAATGATTTATAGAAGGCTTCTCTAATTAGACAAAAAAAGATATTACCAAATCACTTTGGAAAAATATAAATAAAGGAAGCAACAAAAGATTAACCAGTTCAATTAACCAAGATCATAATTTATTAGTCACATATGGCTCTGGTAGCACACTGATTGGACCTTCCTGGAGACACAGAAGGTATTCCTCTTCAGCCATGCTACACTTACATTAGCAGATCTACCTGAGTAATCTTCTTTTTTAATCTCACACCTTTAAATATAGTCATCCAACAGACATAGACATACAGCTCTTGTTGAATGTTGTTCTTGTATTTTATCATTATCATTTCTCAGAGACTTTTTGAGTGCCCACATAATGCCTGCTGTAAGAGCCACTACACTGACACAGTCCATCAGTCCATCCAGATGTTTTGTCTGATAGAGAAGAGGGCTGGGGAGGAATCAAAAGAAACATCACCAGCAGGTCAAGGGAGGTGACTCTCCCTCTTTACTCTTCTCTCGTGAGACCCCATTGCTCCATCATTGGCAGCATTACAGGCCAGTTTGGATGAGGCTTTGAGCAACTTGGTCTAGTGGAAGGTGTCCCTGCTTACAGCAAGGGGGGTTGGAATTTAGATGGTATCTAATCTACCTTCTGACCCAAACCATTCTATGATTCTATGAATGTCTGCACTGGGAAAGTATATAGCAAGAATACTCCCACAGTGGATGCTCAATAACACCTATAGGCATGTTCTCATTTGTCCTCAAGATCTTTCAAGATCTTTCTCCATATCTGGCCTGATGTGGATGACAGACTCAAGTCAGAGGCATAATTTTGCCCCTGTTTCATGAACTGTTATATATATATGTAATCAGTGCAGTTAAGATCATTGGCAGTATAAAATATATAACTCATTCATTTTGGAAATTTTTCTGATATATTGTACGTCCGCCACCCACTTCACCATGAAACAGAACCACCTCTTCCCTAAATGTCACTGTGAGGTTCTCGAAAGGAGGGGATTTTGATTTCCAACAGCCTGGTTTGCATTTGCATCCTGTGTGGCCGTATTTCAAATTGAAAACATGTGACACAGCTATTCCATGGCTGAGAATACTTCATCCACTCTCTACATTGTGTCCTATCCCTCAAAGTTCAAATATAAACTCACAGCCAATCTGCCAACCTTTCAGCTATAACAGAGGCAGTGTTTTATCTAAACAGGTCTTCCTGTTGCAACTAGTGAAGTGTTACTTATTTATGTTAAGACAAATGTCAGCTGAGGTTTAAGTTATCTCATAGGCGTTCAGAAACAAGTAGGATTTTATGTAACAAAACCCTGAAATCAGTCTCAAAAAACAGATCTGAGTCTGGATAAAGTGCTGACAATCCCTCAAAGTAACTAGGTAAACCTCATGAAGGCAAAATAATACAGAAAGCGGAGAGAGAAGGTAGCATATTATCGCAGATGGTTGACATGGTGCATTCCTCTAGGTCTCTTCACACCACAGTAGACTATGCTAAAAACCTAGCGGTCCTTTTAACAGAAGGCTCATCAGACTGAGCAGGATCCTTTGGCTTCCTATCCCCTTTGTTACTGCTGCACGTTGAAAAAGGAGCTGTCCAGCAAGAATGTGAAATGGTAATAAGAATAATCAAATAAACATCAAAAGGAACCAGAGAAGGATTTAACTTACCCACAGACACTATCAAGAGGAGGCAAGCGAATACAAGATTATTGCTTTTCCTGGAGAAGTATCTGTATCATGAACCTATCTGCTACATACGAACTGAAGTTTTCTTCCGTCTGCTACTCAGAACACTTACGAGTATTTTTTTTTCATGTTAGCAACAGGTATACCAGAGTATTTTAAGTCATGTCCGATGTTGGTTGTTGTTTGAGTGATGATGAAAGGAACTGCAAAGTTAGTGCCTTACTATGGTACATCTGTGGACACAGAACAACAATTATGATACTCATAGCATTCTATTTGTTTGTTAATTGTCTTAAAAAAGAAATACAAGATCAAGAGACACAGCATATGTGTATATTAATTGATTGATTGACACGCTATTAAAGTTAAGAGGGAGGGGATACATCTCACTACACTGTGGACTTCTATATCTAAACTTCTGACCATGAGTTCTCTTCACAGATAATAGAGGGAAGGTCAATAAATGGGAAAGACTTCAAGGTGTAATTATTCTCATCCTAAAGCAGACAGCAGCTTTTGGTCAGATCAATCACACTCTAAACTCTATTGACTATATTGGAGTTGACTATAATAGGATAACTAGCTCAGATGATACAAACTCACAGTGTGGATATCAAAAGCTGGGTAAGATAATTTCCACCAGGGGATTTTATGTCATCTACTATGTGCACTGTCAGAAGCTTTGGAAAAAAGATGGCCAAAAATGATGAAGGAATGAGTCAAAGCAAAAGAAATATTGAGATAAGAAGCATATATCTTGTCATCTGCTGTTGAATATATTATTTTATTTGGATTGTCTTCTATTTTATCAGCACCTTTTTGACAGGACTTTATGGTTAAGGACCGTATTCTAAGAGCTAAATCTGATGTCAGGGGAACATTTTCAACATACAGGATGAAAAGCACAGTCATCAAAGTCAGAGATGGAGCCCAGTCTGCAAGACCCTAAAATATTCCAGAGCATGTTCATCCAGCTAAGACAATATAGGCAGTACTAAACATGAACAGGAGTTGCTGAATATTTTTTTTTCATCTTTGATACTACATTCATTCCTTTCTCTTCATTTGATTAATCACAAAGGATAATATTTTCATGCCTGGAACCAGGCCATATTTTTACTGTATGTTTTTATGATATTTACACAGCAGTTGGAATTAGAGAAGATTGTCATTAGAGCTGCATTCCAGCATTCCATCAGATAAATAACAAATTATCTGGGCTGATTAAGTTCACCTTGACAAAGGGGTCAATGTCTGAGGCATCATCTGCTGACAAATTCATATCCACAGACTTAAAGGGGAATATTTGTTAGTAATTAACTTCAACATGTTTCTTGGATAGGAATTTCAGGGCTTCACTTGGGCTGTGTTTCTCAGATCAGACATCTGAATTTCACTGGCTTCTGAAAGAGGCAAGCATGCAGAAGGTACAATGTTACTGCACGGCTTTCCTTGCAATATGAACAGTGTTTTCATGTCTGGTAAACAACAGGCTGAATGGATTCCTCGAACCACTTGCACAGTCAGAGTAAAATAATACTTACCCACTCTCACTGGATTTAAAAAAAAAAAATAAAAGATAAACAAACAGCCATGGAATTCAGAGCATATATACATCATGTATCTGAAATAAGTTGGATAATTCCTCTGAACATTGTTACATTAATTTAACCAAACAGTAACAGAATTTACTCATAGTTTTCCAGTTTTTTATATGGCAAACCAATGAGTTATGTGTTCCACTTTCAGCAGAGAGGCAGAAAGAAAACTCACATGAATATGCATACGTATACTTAGGCACTCACTCTTACATACTTTCTTTTTCCGCACAGAAAATATTTTGTTAAAACCGAGAGTGAGCACCTGAGACTTATTATAAGAGCTTATTTAGGGATTTCCATGTTCCTTTGAAAGGTCACAATATTTTCTGATTGTCTGTACTACAATGAAGATTCATCCTTGCAAATGAGAGGAAACCAGGAAACAGTTTTTGGGGGTGGATTAGTCTTAAATTCCATGCTGCTAAAAATGCATTGGTTACAAAATTGCATAAGTCCGTGTGTGTTCTGAGAGCAAGAAACCTAACTTCCTTTCCGTGCTGTTTTCTCAAGCCACAAGCAGTTTCCTTAGCAAAACCAATATATCACAGAACTCTGTTGTGTCTATCAATCAGAAGAGACAGTGGGACAACTTTACAGTTGGAGCCATCATGCTGCTGTACATTGGCAGCTGATGGCCCTCACCATCTTGTAGGAGGCATTTAGCACCTTCCCGAATTGGATTAACAGTTTAATTTCTATGTTGGAAACTACCAATCATTTGCGACAAGCAGAAAAAGTGAATATATTTATATATTGTTTATTTAAGATGGCATCTGAAGCCTAACTGGACCTTAAGTCATTCTTATACCTGCTTTCATTCCTAGCCTGAAAGAGATTCAAGTAGCTCAAGTGAAATTACTGAAATTAGAGGAAGTAATTGAATCAGACGGGATTAAAAAGGCCTAGGACCCATTCCACTTCCATTATTGCCTAGTACCTTGACCCACATAGTGTGCCTAGAGGATGCTTTCAAAGCTCTGTAAAAGTCTGGCTTCCATATCATTCCTGGATTGTTTTCAGCAATAAATATTAGCAGCTCACTATGATCTTTCCTCTTGACATTATTCAGCTTAATGACAGTCTTCTTTCAGCTTCACTAATGTCAATCCTAGACAATATCACTAAACTCAGAAGGGGAAATTCAGTTCTGTTTCTTCAGCTCTGCTGACTTGAGGGGACTTGTATCTGTAAGTCAGGTTATAAACCAGGCACTCCTCATGCTTTTCAGATTTACACTAGGATGACTGAAATCAGATTTGGCCCATAGTCAGGTTGTCACTTGAAAACCATCCTAGCCAGAGAAATTAGATCAGGTTGTTGGTATTGCTTCAGATAATTGTCCTTTCTGGATAAATCTTTAGTTCATACCAGTGACATATGTTTCCTTCTAATCTGTAAACTGCTGAAGGTATTCAATCAGATGTCAAAAAAAGAAAAATTTTGGGTAAAATTCAGAAGATTGAAAAATATAAAATTCTCAGCACAAAAAGTAAATGGAAAGGGTTTAACATAGTTGACATGTAAGCACGTATATAGGCAAGTACCTTGTTCAGTCATGGCCCCTGCACGAAAAACTGTGGTCATAATTGTTTCAATACATGCAGAAAACACACATAGGAGTGTTAGGTAAGGGAAAGTGTCTGAAGGAAAAAGCAATGCAGAAGTAATAGTATCTCTGAATTTAGTGCCAAATTTCCTGCAGACTTAAGGGCAGGCAAGTCTTCTGTCGCATCCTGGAAGAACACAGGTCATCCAGAACTTAATTTTTCTTGATGTCCTCCAACATGATAATGAAAACATCTACAGGCTTTTCATGTTCTTCTTTAGGGTTGCATAAACAAATAATTTTCTGAAGTTTTGAGAAGTAGCAGTTAGTTTACCACTTTCAGGTATTCCTTTTCTGTCACATAGAGAAAGAATCACAAATCATTTTCTGTATTAAAAGTGGGTGAATATGTACACCAGAAAACAAGGAAATCCACAGTATTATTTCCTTTGCTTTTCTGTGAGATACCCTCAGGAAGACAGTCATTCTGCTGTAAAAGTTTTTGTGAGAATCACACAGCTCATCACGTGAGAGGGAAAACCCATCTTTGCCTCATGGATTTTGCTATTGCAGTTTATCTGTCTGAATGTCTAATCTCTTACTGACATCTGCTAGCAATAAAAACTAGGAAAAAGGAGGAGGAAGGTGGGGGGCATTCGTTATTACAATGTTTGTCTTCTGGAGCAACCAATCTGTGTATTGGAGCCCTGCTTCCTGGGAAGTGGCTGGACATTACCTGCTGATGGGAAGTAGAGAATAAATAATTTGTTTTCCTTTGCTTCCACACAAATCTATGCCAAAATATTCAAAATATTCATGAACTTCAGTAGGATTTATTGCCCTTTCAACATCTTTGAAAATCAGGCCAGTTTGGAGAACTGAACTACCGACGAAAGACCCCAAGTTTGGGTTCCAATTCTTAAAGTTCTGGCCTTTGCTAATTTTATCAAGAAAAAAAAAAATCAGGAAAAAACAATAACAATGTATTTTGCCCAAGAACTATCTGTAGCTGTATCAGTTAGGTAATGAGAGATATTGTCGACAGACCACTAAGCTAACCTAGTATAATTTCATCTTAGCTGATTGGCATTTAATAGGTTTGATGATCACTTGCTGAAAGCTTGCCACTTTATCTGCATGCCACACTGTCCTGTACACTAGGTGCACAAGTATTTCTCAGGCTCACCTTTAAAGAGGCAGAAAAAAAGCAACTACAAAATCTCTGTGAGAGGATCAGCACAATAAATGTGATCGGTGATGTTCTAGTCCCAAGCAATGGCTACAGGCCTACATCCCTGCCATGGACAAGGAGGCACAAGTTGACTCACGACAAATCTTTTGTGTTAGAGAGAACAGAATAACATGATGTGGTGACAGCACTGCTGTTAATGTTCTGATCAAGAATCCTTCATTAAGTCCTATCTCATCCAGCATTTCTACAATGATCATAATAATAATGTTTTCCCTTCCAACCATAGGGGAATCCAGAGAGATATAAAACACTGCAAAAACTCCTCAGGCTAATTTTTCCTATACACATGAGAGTGGAACAAGTATTATATCATTTAAGCTGCAAGTCAGGCCAAGAAAAATGCCTTTAGGCCCAGGGATCCTCCATCTCTCACATTCCCATTGTGGAAGACTTTGACCAGAGTACTCTGCATCTGTGTCCACATCGCTCTCCACATGCAAAGGCCACTCAGCTTACCTCTCTCTGTGCTCCTGATAGCTGACACATGTGATCTGAGGTTTCCCCTAAGGAACAGAGAGGATGGAGTAAAGCTGGTCAGAACTGTGATGCCCTGGCTTTGTTTTATTCATAGCTAATGCATGATGCAGCTTTGTGCGGCTCTTCTTCTCTCCAACTTTTCCCCTGGGATCCTTTGGTCATGCCAATCATTTAAAGACAGGATAAAGGCAGCTACATAAAGGCACAGTAAGGGAGGGGTAGTGTGCCCTCCAGCTACTTTACCCAGTCATAGATGATTTTCCCCACACAGTTTTGCTCCTCTAGGCATGGTGGAATATGCTTTGATTTTCCATCCTTTCTGAACTCATTATCATCTGAAGTCAGTGACATTGGTACAAATTAACACCTGGTCTCCATTTCTAATGAAGAGAAAACATACCAGGTGGACATTTAGAAAAATCAATTCCCATGATAAAGCCAAGGATATTAAAAAGAGAGAGAGAGAGAAACACACAAAGATTACAGAGCGTAGCGCTCCCACAGAAGCAGACAGAGTGGCAGCCAGCCATTGTTCCGAAAGGCAGCATCAGCAGCAAGAATCAGATGACTAAGCTCCTGATAATGAATGAATTTTTTTACTACGCTGAAAAAATTCTGGCACTGCAGAAGGACTCAGGATAAAGGAAGCAATTTGAAAGGCCATTCTGAAGGACACTGTCAGATACCCTTCTGCTACAAGAAATTGCAGTATCTTTAAGAGAAGCAATGGTTCTGGGTTTTATCGGGGGCAAAAGAATACAGGCTTAATTTAGTGTGAATTTGAGAGCAAAAGTGAATAGTGTTCTCTGCTAAATGCCATCAGTTTGGTAGTGAGAGATGATGCAGTGCTGGTCAGGGCTCAAGCTGGCTCTGGAAAGGCAGGAGAGCCTGGGTATCCCTGAGTCTTGCAAGCAAATGACTGCAGCATCTTGAAGTGTTACTCCTTGCTCAGCTGCTCACTGTCACCCCTCTGCTGACAGGTGGGGAGCCTTTGCAGAGCTGGAAGGGAACATGGTGACTACAGCTCAGCTGCTCTCATTCACAGTCTGGTAGAGCAGCACCAACCAACTTTGTCACAGAGCTGGGGAGTGTTAAAGTCTCAAAGGAAGGTTCACCAGCACTTGTATCCTCACTTATCTTGCTACCACAGCTGCCTCTGAGATTCCATTCAGAGGTAATGTGGATATCTGCATTGCACTGATGCGTCATGGATGTACCCCTTATGGGTACCCAATACATTGCACTGCTGGCAGTGTGACCCTGTGATAAGCGAAAAAACAGCAGTGACCAAATGAAGATCATTGAGAGGGAACATTCATAAGTCAACGTTATGTTATGATGTCTGGTCAGTACCATTTGGCTATACTGAAATTATGGAAAGATGCTTCAGTTCACCCTTACAATGAAAGATAGAAATAGAAGGAAATTAAAAGGTTTGGATGCTCATATATAAAATCATAGATACATACTATACATATGTCTGTTGAAAAATTAAGGTTGTATATATTCTAAGGTAAGAAAATGATAGCAAAGGAGAAGGTTTTACAATGTGAACTGAGCTTTAAAATGATCTATTTTCTTCCAGAAAATAGCTTCTGAACTAGAACTCCTTCTGTAGAATGCTCAGAATTTCTCCCTTAATCTTACATGTTTCAATTTTTAGACTAAAATATTTGCAGTGTTACTGCAAATTGTTTTTAAAAATGTAATGTGCCACATTCTCTGAGAAGAGTTATCGGAAATCTTTTTTATAAGCAACCTTCCTTTCAATACAGTCTAGCATATGGACAAGTTCAGTCAGGGAAGGGTTAACTTCCTTTACTGTGGTTACTAAGGAGTTGCTAAGAAAAACATTGATAAGGCCTCAGCTGGTGCTGGGGATGGCCTGTACTCATTTCAAGGTCTTTTGTCCACTTTGGATACTGTAGCTGACCCAGACTGACCAAGGAAGTATTTAATTCCATAGTACGTCATGTTCCGGGTCTCTTGGGTGGGGAAGGGGTTCCGGTAGCCATTATTCTTCCCATTACCCTCTCCCTTACTCCGTTGCTCATCTCTCCGGGGAACTTGCTAATCTTCCTGTGTTAGCTGCTTTGCTAACTCCTGTGCTGGCTCTTTCGTGTGGGAGTTGGTGGGTTGTTTAGAGTTCATGGCCACGCTATCACTGGTAGGGTTCACTCAGAATCTGCTGCGTTAGCTCCCGGGCTCTGGCCCTTGGGCTGCAACAGGTCTCGGGCTGCGATCGCTTTCGGGCTGTGGTTCTTGGGATCTCTGGGTCTGATTTTCATCACTCAACACCTGGGTATGCATTGGTCAGTGGATGGTGGGAAATTGTATTATATTGTATATATTGTATCGTATGTTTTATTTTTTTATTATTTTAATTATTTATTATTAGTAGTATCTGTATATATTGATTTAGATTTAATTAGTAAATAGTTCTTATCTCAATTTTACGAGTTTCCTTATTTCTTTTCCTCTGATTCTTCCCCTCCACTGGAGGAGGAGAGGAGGGATTTGTGAGTGTGGCCTCGTTGTATTTTGCTAGCCAGAGTTAAACCACGACAACAGGTTAGGTGTCAACTTGGGGTTCTGGAGGCAACAGCACAGTTAGGACTGAGTCATCCATATAATTCCACCACACAAAGGCCTAATTCCATCAAAAATCAAACTTAAACAGGACTGAGACTCCCATACAAGGTTTGCTCTTGTACCAGAGAACCAGGATATCTGCTTTACTGCTTTAGTGAAATCATTTTAAATGGTGTAAACAAAGTTTAGATCAGGTCTAGAGGTCAAAATTTGTGCCCATTTCCAAGTAATTCTATACCTTTTTTATTCTGAAAATGGTACAAGTCCAAACAGCACTAAATTTTTTGCATTAAATATCAAACCCAAAGTCCAAGGCTTCAGTGGGGACACAGCATTTACAAAGCCTTCATTAACCATACTGTGAAGCTTTGAAGTTCCGCTGTGCAACTATTAGCTGATCTTACTTAACAAACAGTGCGGTAGGCCTATGTGTTGTTTGTGACTGAGCAGGTGATGATTTTCTCTTCACTAAAACCAGTCAAGGACTTTCCACTACCAGGACCCAGCCTCCAGCTCCAGGGTCAGAGGTCCTCTCTGTAGCAGGGGAAAAGGGAAAAGTTATCTCCATTGATTTCTAGTTCAAAGAAAGGTTTTTGCTTTCACACTTCAAAAACCACAGACTATCAGATCATCTCACAGCCAGGTTAATAGTGGGGTTTGTTTTATTTCATGGCTAACATGATTGTTATGTTTAGTGCTTGTAGGAACAGAAACTGCTCAGATGGCAATTCCCTCTCTGTGTTCTCTAAATTCCTTTCCAAATCTGTAGCCTGCTAATACTAATGAGATTGTTTTCACTGACTCAGACTTAAAACCAAACTTTTCAGTCTATTTTTCCTTACAGATGAAAGCAATTGTATACATGAGGCTACTGTAGTAGCTCCTGTAGACAAAGAGCAGTAAGTTATTTTGATTACTTTAAAATAAGATGTTGTATTCTAGAGACCTACTCTAATGCACCGAATAGCACATGTGCATGCTTGAGTTGTGAAACTCCATCTTCTGCTGATGGTCATTTGATGAACAGAAGGTAAGAAGTGTCTATTTATGCAAAGATAAAATCCAGAATGGATTAAAAATGACACTGTACTGCAGGTACAATGTCTCGAGTATAACTGAAGATGACTTCCAAGGAAGGGAAGCAGGAAGACTAACAGGATACAAATTAGGAGAGGTTAAGGGATTATTGCTCTGATTATAAGCACTGTATTACTTCAAACAAGAGAGATTACTAGTAAATTCCAGTAAACAGAGGGAGTGAATGGATGCTACAATAAAGACATGACAAAATTGATACTATGCCATTTTAGGCATGTCTGAATTTTGTGGATTTCATTGTAAGCCTCATGTCCAAAGGAAATTCATAAATGCCACAGTCTTCACTGAAGACCTTTCACATATGTCAATGGGGGGTTGCTGTTCCATTCTTTGTAGACTGATCAATATTAATTCTGTCATACTGCCTCTGTGAATTCCAGTGAAGATAGGATGCCCCAGTTATAGACTTAATACCAAAAGATTCCTGAGGTCTCAGGACTCATCCAGCCCCAATAAAATCCACCCAAATGTGGCATCTGGTCCATCCTGAAAGAATGCTAAAAGGAAAACAAATAATTGCTACAATACGTAACCAGATTGAGAAACAGTTTGGAAAGAGACATGTTTTCTGATTGCTGTGTAAATGGCCCCAAGACTTGCATAAAAGCACTAGCTAACGTGACTACACAGACCCTTTACTAGCAAAGGCAAATAAGATAAGGATTTTCTGTTCTGTTGCCATTGAGTCTTTGAAGCAGTGGCAATCTGGACAAACCAAGTTTTGCTTAACCTCCTGTTGCAGAGGAAATAAATATGCCTACAAGGAGAAAACATAAAGTTACTATGTTGTAACTGTAGGGGGAAAAACAGCATGAGAAAGAAAAAGACCATCACATACAGCTCAGTGTCTGTGGTGCGGCAGATACTTTCAGAGATTACAATTATTGCAAGGAAACAACCAATCTGTCTCAGAACGGTAAGAGAGGATAAGGAGTAAAAGGCTAATATTTTAAAGTGAAACTAGGCCTTTGGCATTCACATCAGTGAATTACCAAATAATACATGCCTCTGAAACCATGCCAGGCAGCATTGTGGTTGCTTATCTAGCTGAAATAGAGCACTGTTATTTTGCTTTTTCTAAAGGGAAGAATACCTTTGTCATACCTAGAAGGCACCTCATAAAATGATAAGTCAGGAAATGTAACAAGCCAAAGGAAGGGTTTTTTTAAACAGCACATAGGGCAGTTGTGGATGTGGAGCACAATGCACTCAATGGGTTGAAAAAGAGTTTGGCAGATATATAAAGGAGAGGTCCACTGTGGGTCATTAAATATGATTATTAGGAGAAAGCTACTCCTCCTAGAAGGGGTTATGCCAGGGAGGGTCACCTTGCATAGAAACCATATTCCTTAGATCCTTTCCTATAATGTCCTCCAGTGGCCAATATGAGAGTCATGAAACTGGGCTAGGTGAAGTTTTATCTGTCTCACACTTCAGCAGTTGTGCTGCTACCCCATCTGTTGCTCCTGGTCTTGTAGTTCATGGGGACAATTTTGAAATGCCACATCTCAGTTTGGGGTCTGTCTCTTCCTCTGTTATTGCACTGATGTAGGCACAAGAAAGTTCCATTTCTCTGGTTCTCAGCCACTATCTAGTCCACATGGTTAAGTGTGTCACTTCATTACAGATGTTAACTTCAGAGTTTATCTGTAGGACGGTCTTAGTTGCAGCTTCTCAGGGTAACAGATTTCCTCCTTAGTACAGAAGCAAAGGGAAAATATATGGAAAAAGGGGAAAGGGAACAGAGTAAAACATGAGAAACAAAGAACTGAGGGATGTGAAATGGGCAGAGCTATGTAGTAATCAGGCTGGTATTTTCTCCTCAAAACCGTATTTTAAAAGCCATTGCTTTGATGAGCTTCCCTGACCAACAGTGGTGAAGGAGGTTATTCTGGTCAACACTCTCTCTGGACCACTGGAATCATTTGTGTTATTATTTGTATTGGAAGACAGGGCTGTAAATGCAAAGCAAAAACTTCCCTGTCTTCTTGACTCATCTTAAAATATGGTCACTGCCACTGGGGCTATTTGCACTCCTGACATGCCACAGTTATCCTACCCCTCCTTAGATCTGGATAGCCATGCCACGAATGACAGCACTGCCTGCCAGCAAGGTGTTCCAATGTGGACCATTAGAATTTCTTGTGATGCCATGCTGCTTCTCAAACTGTGAGATAAATGTGTCTGTCTTCCCAGAAACACCACAAGGCATGGGATGGTTCTGGATGCTCAGGGCTTAATTGATGTAGCTGGTGTCCTCACAGCAAACAAAACAGGTTGCCAGTCTGAGTGAGAGTTAAAGCCAGCCTGTGAGTTGCGTGTCTTGCTGTGCACGGATAAGGCGATTTTGGGGGATGGGTGAGAGGAAGGACTGAAGCAACAAGTGTAACAGTCCAGATTAAATATGGGATTAATATATTGCCTGATGGAATAATCTGATCCCTGATTACTTTAGTCACAAACTCCTTCTGAAGCTGGGGCAAACCTGACTGTGGCGCTAGTATTGCTGTGCTGATACTGAAAGTTGATGCATTGTCCACAGTGCTAAGGCTATTTTCTCACACGTTCTGACACAATTGACACTTCCGTTGAAGTTCATGAGAAAGCAACTTATTGTCAAATCTCAAACTTTGACAAGTGGGCATCGGTCCCTACCTCATCCCAAGTAAAATATTTTCTGGTTTGATTTTTGCTGGGATTTTTAAATTTTTCTTAGTGTAAACTGGATGTAACACAGAACTACACATTAATACAAGACACAAACTACACAAGCTGGCATTCGACATATGCCTGGCAGTAAAGTAGATGAGAGATGATTTTGCAAGGGACATGGGGCCAATTAAATGAAATCATTCAACTCACAGTTTAGATTGAACTTGATTCTACCATGGAAGAAAACAAAACTTTATTTCAATAGATGTCATAAAAACAGTGAATCACCTGGTGTTGGAACTTGCGTGATCTAGTTAACTGTTCAGCAGACCCACCTCCTAGGCTACATGGGAATGATAGAAGAGCTTCACCTTTGTCTTTTGTTGCCTCAAAACCAGGTGAAGGTTGGATATCAACTCTGCAGTAAAACTGCCTTCAGTAAGGGACCAATCCACGTTACTTCACATCTGTGACTTCTTCCCACAGGATCCGTCTCAAGTAACAAACTCCTATAAAGAGATGCAACCTGGACTTCTGTCCAGGTCATCTCTAGGTGGGAAAAAAGGTCTCTTTTTATTTATTTATCTGTTTATAAAAAGATAATCCACTTCCATGTTTACACTTCTACAGTTTCAGAACAAACCATGTTTGTTGATGAGTCAGAAGTTAATAAATACCCTGCTTTTTATGCACTCATAAGCTTCCTTGGGCTCTCTGCACTGCAAAGCTCACAATGTGCTGGTTCAGAATTGAACCGGGAAGATAACTAAGCAAGTTGGTAGCATCTCCAAAAAGCCACTGCAGCTTTTTGAATAATTGAAACCTTGTCTTTGCTGCTAAATACAGAGGAAATTTTTGGTACGTTTCTATTTTGCATTCCTCTGCATTATTTTGCAGAGGATACAAATTGGAGTTTATGCAGCACAGGGTCTAAGTTATATCACAGTACCTGCGATTTTCCACTGATTCTTGACTGCAGGTCAAGTGTGTACAGCTGATGAAATTGTTGTTTGATACCTTAGCCTTTAACTCAGACAAAAATGAAGCTGCTGTGCAGCAGAAGTTCTTAGTAAAATGCAAAGAGTATCTCAGCACCAGAGACTTCATGGCTCTACTTCATGCTTGCAGATATTAAAACACTTCAGCTAGGTCCAAAAGGAATGGATAAAAAGAAGATAAAGAAGAAAGGCTAGAGAAACGTCTTTATCTTCCTTCTTGTTCATCAGGGGACCATCTCATCTTTGGCTTTCCTAACAGCTATTACTCTTCTGAAAGAACAGAAAGATAATAAAATCTTCCTTTTCCCTCACTGTGAACCTCCTACAGTTTTCCTTTCTCCCTCATACCCAAAGAATTTGCAAATATTAATCCTGAACATAATGAACATAATCCTGAACATATCTTCCACTCTTTCTCCAACACACTTTTCCCCATTGTTGACTCTCTGGGCACTCCTGATGCATCCTAATGTCTGAATTCTCTCAAGTCTGTGACATACAAGTTTGAAAATTGTGATGCCATGCTGGATTTGATAAACGTTTGTGTCACTGACTTGATTACCTGCCCTACATGTTTAGTTTGTGCTTTTGTGAAGTGGTAAGAGTGATTCAGGCAACTTGACTCAAGTCTTATCTGCACTACCTTTGTGTCATCATCTTCCATATGTTTCCCCCATCTTGGTGGTCTAAAATACTCTGTGATACTGGACAGCTGTCAGTAAGAAAGAATGTGTCAAGAAGTAATGTGCATGAATGGAGCCACAATCTGTTGCCCATACATCTTAGTCTTCCTTATTTAGCATTTCTTTTTTTTTTTTGAGCCTCTTCTTCCATTTTTCCTGCATTTCCTACTCCCATTGCTGAGAGGTCTTAGGTCTTTCAGCTTCCCTTCCCTGAATAATCTGCCATTCTTATTTTCCTTATATTTACTTGCCAGTTCTTTTGCAGGGGTCTTTGTGCAGAAGGTTCATACTGTCCTTAGAAACTGATTGCCACACATGCATACATACATACTCACAGTGCTACCTCCCATCCATGGCCAAAACATCTCTTCATACTGTTCCACAGTACCTCCTCTGCATCATCTCCATTAATCTCTGTCCTTGAAAATTTTTCTTCATAATTACCATTTATTTCTTTCTCCTCATCTCAGACATTTTCTGGAGGAAACTCGGTGATAAAATGAGGTGTTCATTTCACCCTTCATATTTCTCAGTAAGGTAAGTAAAATGTGTCTCTGCCTGAACAGCTATTCTTGTAGCAGCATAAGCCACTGTGCACTCTGCCTTCAGACGAAGCTCATCCCTGGGATGCATTTGTTGCAAAAGAGCTGGAAAGAGTCAATCAGAGCTTTGTTTACAGAATCCAAGGCTCCAGATGTGGCTTTGGCAGATGCTTTAACCTACTTCCTGTAAGGAATTTATTCCTGCTGGGGACTGGAGCAGGTTAGGTAGGTAGCAAATTTGCTGTTGGTGTCACAGTGGGCTCTGCTAGCTTTATATCATTCCAGAGCTCTCCTCCAGTGAGGACATTCTCCATGTGAGTCTTGCAGTCAACTGACAGTTTTTCCTCCTAAAGGAGCAGCTCCAGGTGAGGATCTCTATAATTATTCTATCCTTCTTCATTTTCCCAAAGCTGAAATAATTAGGCTAGGTTAATAAAACTGCTTTATGTTGTACAAAAGGAAATACCATGTCCCACCTCTCCTTCCCTGAAAGTATTTCCCCTAGTTCCCTCTCCTCTCCTGCTCTCCCTGTTTTTCCTTTGCATCTAGCCCTGAGAGATAGGAGCCCACATCTTACTGTGCGGCATCTGGATTTTCTGCCAAAATCCTTGTGTCTGTTTCAGTTGATCCTTCTTTGCTGCAGTAAGTTTTTCTTCAGCTGCAGCTTGTGAGCTATGAATCCTTTTCTGCCAAGTGCAGAGTTCATACTTTCCCTTGATTTCCTGGCGGTAAAATATTGTCTGATCAGATGTCTTAGCACAATGCTATTCTCATCTATGCATGACATTTTTACCTTTCAAAGGAAAACAGAGCTCCACTTGAAGATAAAAAGGCAGAGAGCTGAAGAATGTAAACAGAGTTTAGATTCTCTTATCACAGTTAAAGAAGAAAAAAAATACCCCAAACTATTTTAAACAGAGGCCCTATATAAGGAAGTCTGCAAAACCACTTCCCATTTCATAGGACAGGATATGCCAAAGAAATGATACCGCTTGGCACAAATAACAAAGATAATTTCAACTTTATTTAAGTACTACAAGGACGTTTAAAGACATCTCAGGACATAAATCCCATTTTGATTACATTCTTCAGCTTTGCTTTAATGTTCATCTTTTTTCTGGGTACAAGAGGAAACTAGAAGGATAGTCAAAACTTGTGGTTTCTAAGAATTATGAGCATCCTGTAAGCAGGTCTGGAAATTAAAACCTTATATTTCTTCCCCATGCTAACCTAGAGAAGAAAGCCAGCATGTAATCTTCACCCTTTTGCTGTACTGGAACCCTTTTATCGCTCACAGCTGACCTGGAAGATGAGAGGTAATTTAAACTCTAATTGTCTCAATAAGACACAAGCAAAGAAAACAAAACTATATTAAAACAAACAGTCTGCAGCCACTGAATCTATCCTCTGTCAGACTTATCACCCTGGGGACACTGATGGATGGGTCAGAATCCAAATGTTGTAGACTGAGATCACTGATGAGAACAGCCCCTGCTGGCTGCTAAACAGATGGGCACCTTCAAATCTTTTCAGCCGTGCACATATCCTCGACTGATGGAAATCAGCACTTCTCTGCAGGAGTCAATAAAGAGATATCTGTATTCAACAGCTGGGAATCCGGCCTATACAATTTTCAATTTGGGTTAAGCTCAGGATTCACAAATGCTGAATCCAAGAACAAGGGAGAGGTCCCTCAGGACTTTGCCATTTGTAAGTGCCAGTAAGAACCTCACAAGTATCAAGTAAACCTGCACCAGTGAAGACCTTCATGGCTTGCATACATACAAGGTTGACGAGAGAAAAGACAACTTGAGAGAGCTATAAGAATTTAATTAGGAATGCAATCCTATAGGCATCTTGTCTTAAACCAGTTATGTAAGATGGATGAGTACTGATATTAAAAGCCAGTAGCTTGTGTCCCACAGGGAGAAAAGCGCGTATTTTGTACTGTTGGGGAAAAAAACCCCATCTGTTTTCCATTAGGGAATGGTTCTGCAATGTGCCACAAAGAACTGCGTATGGTTTAGTTCATCCTTCTACACTGGTTTTAATTCTGCTCTTACAATGAAAAGTCTCTAAAATCATTGTGTTAAGGGAGTAAGGGCAAGTAGTGACAGAAAACTCAAGGGAAAAAGAATGTATATACAATCACAAGCCCTGAATAAATCTTATGCTCCCAATCCACACAGTGGGAAAAATAATTCAGGTCAGGGAAAATCCTAATTAGCTCTATAGCACACCCTATGTACTTTGTTTAAACAAACTAACCTGCATCTTCATTTTTCCTCAATGCCAAAACACAAAGTAAATGTAAACACAGAACGACTTTTCCATATCCTAGAAGATGATAGTGATTGTCTTTCTTACCTCTGTTAAGTCCTGAAAGTCAGAGTGGGTAGCATCTATCTATAGGATCCAGATACAGAATGATGATTAATTAAGTTAGTAGTGGAAGTAGGAGTTGGACATTTTAAAGTGTAATTCCTTGTTAACATACAGACAATACAAATGCAATAAATCTGTCAAATATTCCCAATTTTTCCAAAGTAGTCCACAGAAATATTTGTAAGGCTCAGACACAGTGAGAGACCTTTGCTTGTGCATCCCTGCTCTATGGTCTCTTTGTACTTTAAAAGGATGCAATGAGGTTGTTTCTCCTAGGTGTGCAACGCAATGACTGCAGGGCACTACATATGCACCATGACTCAAGCAGTACAGATTCAAGTGACATTTTCAAAGGTATTTAAAACATGAGTTAGAGTTGAGAATCCAGATCCTCTAGGTAAATTTGGACTGTCTGTCTCCAGGTGTGACACTATTCCAGTCTGTGCCCAAGGGCACAAAGGAGGAAAGGGTCCTTGAAAAATATCTTCTCCAACCTTGTTTGAGGCTGGGCATAATACACTTCTAGATTATCTAAGGAAAGCAGTTCTGATCTGAGGAGAGAAAAGGACATTTGCCAGAGAAATGTTTTCAGGACACAGTTGTACAATAGCAACTAGAAAGGTCATCGTAGGGCATCAACGAGTATTTGTTCCTGTGCCTTTCACTGAGCAAGCTTAAAATAAGGTTGGTTTCATATAAGTAATAACTCAGCCAATTAAAAAAAGAAAACTAAGAAAAGCCCTGTTCTCTGCCACCTTATAACGTGAGGGAACTAATGCAGGGATCTTATTGCAATTTGGTGATAGCATCTTTTCTCCTTATGAAGCCAGCCAGTTAGTAGAAACAACTGCCAAAAATAAGTCCTGTGTCTCCCAGGCAAGGACACAACAACCCTAAATGGGACAATGGAGGTAGACTGGAGAATCTGAAAAGTGAAAGAGAGCAATAATCAAAACAAGTTTGTTTTGTTCTCACCATTGGGTGTGTCCTCATTTTGAGTGAGGAAGTAACTTAGTTTAACATCCCAATCAGCTGAAAAAACTCAGCTTTACCGTAAATGTAGTTCAGTTTTTCACATCTCTTTGCCTTCCCTTACACCCTGTTGCATTTTCATAATCGAACAGCAGTCTCCCTTTGGTGCTGGTCAGACTGGTTAATTTGATGACCAAGGCCACCTTGCTTGTGAAACAACTGCTGTAAAAAAGCTGTTTCTGCATATGTGCCCGCATATGTTCTCTTCCCATTACTCCTCAAACACCGAATATGGACAAACATGAAGCAGAAGCCCTCTCTGGGAATTTTGAGGGACAGAAGAGCCTTGTAAAACAAGCCAGGAAGGTGTGTTATTACAGATGATAAGAAAATAAACTGCCACAAAGTCGTCTTTCCTCATTCCCAGAGCCTTTTTGTCCAGCCCAGGCACCACTGTACTCCCACAGCTCCTGTGCTGACCCTTCTTCAAATACTGATCACGTAATAGATGGCCACCATTTTGCCATGAATCTGCCAGAAGAGAAGTGCAGGTGAAAATACACAAGTCTTGACAAAGACCATGGTGTTAATGATTCACCAGAGACTGTCTGGAATGAAAGAAAGGCTGAAGTACAATATATTTTACCAAGTTATTTCTTCCCAAGATTTTTTGGAAACTGAGTACCAAAGAAAGAGAGAAAATGTCATCATGTAGTGCTTGTGAGAAGCTTTGTTCCATTAATCTCATCTTGAGAACAGGGAGGACAGAACAGATGAAGAAGGTGTTGCTTGCTAATGTAAAAATATGGTGACAGATTACCCACGTGGCAGTGATAGAACCTACCATTAGCAAATAATTTTGGCATGTGGGGTCATATAGAACCTGGGCCTTCCATCTGTCAAAAGTTTTAATTATATTAGACTGTCCAAGGAGGACTTTTGGGGACTTCTTTGCATGTGGGACGCTGGAGAGGTATATGACCAGTCAAAAAAATCAATATTTTCTCTGGGACAATAGCATATGTATGGAAACTGCACCCAGCAGTTGTAGTTTTCATCTTCTAAAGTGTCTCCTCAGCTTTCCACTATTGACAGCTGCTAGAACTAAGGTAGCCCATTATGAAGTTATGCATAGAACTATGAGGCTTTTATTTTCCTCTGTTTTCCCAGAAAGAAAAAGTAAGTCACTGTGCTGAGATGTGATACCTTGTACAGTCCATTGCTGAACAGTGGATGTGGAAAGTGCTACTCCTGGAAACAGGAGCACATCATGGAACAGCTGTATGTGCAACACCAAGGGCAGTACCAAACCCAGAAACCGTACAGATTTGAAGCACCTGACACATAAACAGTCACCTGGGGCTTTGTTCACTGGTGGATGCTTTTTTTATGTAACTCCCTAGATACTGCAAGTATCACTGGGGTAGAAGAAACGATGGGGCAGTAATAGGTTAATCAGAGCTAGCTGGTTAAAAATAAAACCACGTATTTTGCGCAGGTGCTCTGTCTTAAAACAGGATGTGGGGTAAGCTGTGAACATCATCAGAAATGGCTTTTTCTTTGGGTGGCACCAAGAATATAGACTCTTTAGCTACTTGCCTATTTAACCTGTGTGGTTTCCTGAAGATTGGTTTTGTGCTACTTCTCAGAATAGTGTGCAGGTCATAGGATAGTTTTGTTGATGAACATGGGATCGTCCCTTGCTTAAACTGTGCAGATAATGATCAGGAGCTAAAACACACCAATGCAGAGACCTTCTCTGATTGCCACTGCCAGAGCTCAGTAGCTCATTTTTCTTGACAGTGGTGCTGATCTGCAGGTTGGTTATATTTCCAAATCCAGCCAGCTTTTCTCTCTCAGTTAGGGTTTCATACCTTTAGTTTCCTGTATTTTCACTATCAATTGGGGATCAAACATAATTCCTTCCTCCCAACACAGCTCAGGAACTGCAAGATATTTAACAAGATTGCAGTAATAATTTAAAAGAAAATCCATGACGACCTTTACCTTCCAGGAGCATTCACTGTTGTGAGGAAGGAGCAATCTCTGAATGACAGTTTGTTGTTTTGTTTTACTTGTGTATTTGGCTTAAAATTATGTAACTGTTGTGCAGCAATCACTGCCATAACAATACAAGCCACTGAGATTTTGATGTTCTACAGCAGGGAATGAAGCCAAACATATCAGCCTTGAGCTGTCTACTTTTCTGTCCTTAAATCGAGCTCAGTGGAGCAAAGAAGTTCCTTCTAGAGCATCTGAACCATCGTGTCTCTGACCTAAAAGGAACACTTAATCATAGAATCATAGAAAAGTTAATAATAACAGCAACCTTTGTATTGCTTTCACTGAGAACAAATAAACAAGTGGGTAGCATGCCTGTGGAAGTTCATCCTTTGTCCCTTCACACACACACTTTTATATTTTCTCTAAAAGATATGATGAACATAACTGATATCTCAAACATTTATCAGACTGATATGTTGATATTTTGACAGATATGTATGATCTATTTGCCCATTCATGGTGGCTAGACATCTCCATTTCATCACATACACAGATATAGTGTTCTATCCCTGTGCTACCGGCTGCCTGTGGAGTGTTTCACCACTGTCGTTGAAGCTGATAGGAAATACTCACATTGCAATGTCAGACTTTAAGGAAATAGCTACTGAAGATTGTATTGCTATTTCTTATCTTTCCCACATTTTACTCTAATCCCTAGTGTGAACACAACACTTAGTAAAATATGTATTTTTGGTAGCTGGAAATCTCAGTGGTTCTTAGGTCTTGGTAGTTTCATGGTTTTGAAGAACTGTACAACAATGTGAATTGCAAGATAAGCAACTTACTGCCCATGCATGGCAAGAGTGTGGCACTCAGCAGCTTCTCATCTATCTCTGCAGAAAAAATGCATGTCTCACTTTGATCATCACAGCCCTGTAATACTCCTCACATGCAAAACCAGGAGTTTGTAAACTACTTCATAAACAATGCGGTGTTTGTAACCACCAAGTAGATCCAAGACAATTGTTTCTTTTGTTGTTTGCTCTCAAGGTAAACAGTATTGCTAATAGCAACGCTGTGAAAATTCAATACATTGACAGAACAATTTTCACTGTGAAGTACTTTACAACCTAGAAATTTGGCTGTGGTGTGCCTGATATGTCATTACCCAAGTTTCTGCCAGAAGTGTGGGACGTGGCGGGTCTGAAGGGAAACATTTCTATCAGCAACTAATAAGGAGCCTTCAGAGCAACAAATTCCACACGTTGCCCAGCAACTTTTCCAGACAGCAGAAATACCAGAATTTTCTTGTAAACAGTGTTGAGGTACTTTTAATGATCATAACTGTGAAGGCCTTGGGCTTCTGTTTCACAGAAGTCATGACACCTTCAAAACAGCCCCCTGCCATGTACAGATGAAGCCCTGGATCTGAGGAAGGATGAGATGTATTTTATCGCTGATACTGCTTCCAGCAACACTTAAACACACTCCAGTCCCTATTGTCACCCATAAGTGACCTCCATCTTCTGAGTTCAAATGTAGTGCAGTGTCCTGAAGCAGTGTACCAGTTCAGGGAAGAGAGTGCATAAATTTTTCTTAATGTCTGCATGAGGAGCAGTTAACGACTGACTCACAACTCCTAGAAATCAATGGCAATCTCACTGGGACTGAACTGAGCCATAAGCAAGGAGAGGCCCTTTGTATCATAGACTTTTCTTGATTCTTATTGGCTAGCACTCATTTATTTTTAAATGGCAACAGCTCTCAACACTTTACTACTTACACAGCTCTTGTATCAACAAATATTTTCCCCAAAGTGTCTCAGTAATTATCATATAAATAAACCATGTCTTTTCAAAGCTGGTGACATATGTTAGCAAGTGTTTACCAACACAAAGCTTAGCACAGCATACACGGGGAGATTCCATTTCTTCATCTTTTCAGGCAGACTGCTGCAAAGACAGGTCATTACAAAGTTGTGGAACCTCCAGTTGTGATCCATATGGCAGGAACTAACAGCTATCAACCACATCCATCTAACCAGCCTAACGAGTGCATTTGCAAGGATTTTCAGGAATGCAGTTTACAAGGTACAAGGAGTACTAAGACACATCCACAGCTGATGTAATTCATCATCGTTACAATCATAGAATCATTTAGGTTGTAAAAGACCCTTAGAATCATCAGGTCCAACCGTTAACCTAACACTACCAAGTCCACCACTAAACCATGTCGCTAACCACCACATTTGCATGACTTTTAAGTACTTCCAGGGATGGTGACTCAACCACTTCCCTTGGGAGCCAGTTCCAGTGTCTGACAACCCTTTCAGTGTAGACTTTTTTTCCTAATATCCAATCTAAACATCCTCTGGTGCAATTTGAGACCACTTCCTCTCATCCTATCACTTGCCACTTGCTAAAAGAAACATGCACCCACCTCACTACAACCTCCTTTCAGGCAGTCATAGAGAGTGATAAGGTCTCCCCTGAGCCTCTTTTTCAGGAGGTGCAATCAGACTCAGCTCTTGGTATTGATTTTCCCCTTTTTTCCACTTTTACTTCAGGGGATTTAGTCTTCAGTTTTAGCATTGTAACTGTGAAGATTTACATCTCTGTCATGCTGGATTAATGCAGATCATGTCACTGTGTTGAAAGCTAGAAGTGTCCTATATGTAGAACTCTAAACCATCCCTGTAAAGAAATGCTACATTGTATAAAATATTAGAGAAATCAGCCCTTTGACTCCTGCCTTGCTTTATCTGCACATTGATACTGCTGCAAGTTTGGTGAGTAGCAATATCCTGGTGCTTTAGGACCTGACCCCAGAAATGTCAGGCTGAATCCAGACCTCCCTGTGTCTGAGCACTGAACAATGTAAAAGGCATCCATGTCACCACCCCCCAGCACAGAGCAGCTGATTTTTAAAAGGGGAAAGTGAATCATTTCCTTGGTACTCTGCCTGATAGATTTGAGTACAAGTTTAGGAAACTGCTTTGGACTGTGAATCATAAAATATCAGAGGTGGAAAGTCTGAGCTGCAGACATGTGTGTCCTATAGAAATGTGTCCCATGGAAACCACTCATTTAGGTGGTCCTGTGCCCTGTGCTTGATTTCTGCCTTCACAAACACAGGTCTCACACAGGGTGCAGATTGGTACCATCTGAGGAGCTCCCGGGTGTTTTAAAAGTGAAACCTGAAGGTCAGTAGCAGGCACCGCAGAGGATACACTTCAGTTTAAGATTCAGGGAAATGGACTCAGAGGAGCACTGTGACACAGCCAACTGCAGGGAGAAATAAGTGTTACTGACTGACAGGCTTGTCACGCAGCCAGGTATAATAAGGTTCTAGCTCCATGTTGAAGTAATGTTCTGTGAATGTTTATTTACTTTCCATTACTTTCAATTTTGATATTCTAAGGAATATTTTGGATGACAAAATGCTTTAGAGAACAGTCTTCCCTGAATAATAGAAGGGATTGAATTGACAGAACAAATAAACTTGAATACTGAGAGCGAAAGAAAACCTAAATAGGCAAGACAGAAAAGTGGTGGGAGGCAGAACAGAGAGACAAGGGAGGGAAATTGAATGCCAAGGTCACAGAGCAAGACAGTAGCTAAGACAGAAATAGAATTCAATGCAATAACAGCGAAAGACTAGCTTGTTTAAGTTTTTTTGGATTTTTAAGGTTTAACAAGTTACATCCTGTTTATCAAGCTTAAACAGATTATTTTTTTTATTTGTTCAGTTGACTACAATAGCAATTGTAAATATGACTCAGGTTTCTCTTCAGACCCTAAATGTTTCTCTGTCGCAGCTTATTCTGAATTATCCATCAGGAGCAATGCTTTTACAATCAGAAAGCAGATGGCAAGAGGTCCTATTCTGCTGCCTTGGAGACAGCAAAAATCGCAGGCTTGCACATACAGATCCACTGGTTTCAGCACATGCACTGTACAGCTTGCTGTGGAAGACAGGGCCATGGCATCTTCCCAAACTAAGTGGGCAAAACTTGTGAGACTTTGGGCTGGGAACTGGAGCTGCTCCACCCTGTGTTGATCCAACTCCCTTGGAAAGACCCAGCATGAGTCAGGGCTCCAGGAACACTGTGAAGGGCCCTGGTCCTGGTTGCTGCAAGGCCACCTGCCCCAAGGCAGCAATGCTGGAGCCTGATGAAAAAGCAGGAGACAAAATAGCAAATAGCTCAAATATAGTTTATTTCAAACCGCTTGTTTTCAGGTGGTCTGACTAATACAGTGATCCATCAGCAAAGTATCTCTTTCCCTTGAACAAGGAACCAGAGAAAGAGCAGGAAGCTGCATCTGAGGCTACTTCTGATGCAGACAAAGATGGAGCTCCTAGAGCCTGTTTCTTCAAAGAACAGGATTAAGTCTGCCTTTGAGAAAGTTTTGTCTTACTTTAAAAAAAAAAAAAAATCTGTATCTGAAAAGGTAAATAGAAAAGAACTGGGCAGCAACCTTCAGTGAAGATTTTAAAATTATTAGATAGGTATTACAGATGGAGTGAGACCAGGATCTATCCAATTAATTTCTTCCTTTATAAAATATGAAGATACGTGACGCAGTTTACTGTGTTTACCAGTAGAATTTTTTTATTCTTCTTGTAGTAGCTGGTTTGGCATCATGCTTTGCCTGATGCTACCTGTCAGCTTCACAAGTTCAACTTTGCCTGCATTACTTTGGGTGCTGCCTTTTTTTTCAGTAGCTTCGACCAAAATAAAAAATCCAAATAGCCATAACTCATGGGCATATTTGGATTTAGATCTGAACCTGATGCCACAGAGGCATCTGGTGAAGATGGGCATGCAGACTAGGTTTCCTGTATCCAAAAAATCCTTGCAGTTTTGTGGGTATTGTGACACTAAGGTCTCAAGGAACAAAATTTTTATGTTGTTTCAGTGGAACATAGAGGTTTTTCAGTATATGTGGAAAATATCATATTGCTTCCATTTAATTGCTGAACCGTGAATTTTGTGGGTCTAATTTCACATACTCCCACATTAGGAAATTTACCGTATAATCTCTCTTCATCTCAGCTTCTCCATCAATCAACTGGGAATAATAGCAGCTGATTTAGGAGTACTATGGACTTTAATTAATGTGAGTACAGCGTGTTGAGATCCCTGAAGAATAAGATGTTTTAGAACATCAAAGAATGAACAATGACATTCTTTGTCTTATGTCTTGGAGTCAAGACACTATAACATTAAGCTTCAGAGCTATAAGGGATACAGAGGGAATCCCTGTGCACCACTAACTAAAATCAAAATGTGCCTCTGCCAACAAAGCAATATAAAAGAAATTCACAAGCACATATTTCCTATATTCTCAGTATGAGAAAAGATTTCTGCATGTTTTCCCACTCCCTGTCCTACCTCTAATCCTACTGTTGCTGAAATGTTTAGCTCCGGACGACAACAGAGTGATCCTCATTAGCTCCTTAATGCCAAGGAGTGATGTTTGAAGTTCTCACACTGATGTCACCAGCACAGGCAATACCCATCTGATAAATCTCATCTGTTCTCTGGATGACACAGAGTCCTGCCTATAGTCCTTACAGTCCCTTATAACAGAGCCAGTGCAACCAGCTTTGGCGTGCCATCCCAAAGTACAAGACAGTCACTAGTACTGACCTCTATTCTCACTTTGTAGTGGGCTCTTTCCTAGTGAAGAAAAAGGTTTGGGAACTTGGAACTTTTGATGGAACTTTTGGGAACAAGAACTTTTGATGACTGTACTCTTATACTTACTACAAAGTAGAAGAAGGAACCTTCTTGAAATGACAGATAACCTAAAGTCACTATGTCTTTCTTGCATCCACCCATCCTCAACTCCATAAATAGAAGTGTAAAAAATAAAATGTCATTTAACTCCGGGGAATACTTTTTCTTTGAGAAATGAGAAGCAAGCAGAAAGCCCTACTGAGATCTTTATTAATTCTACAGTTAAAGTAAACCCATAGATGAGGCATCATACATACACAGAAACAACAACGGAGTGTGTATATGTAGTTACCACTGCATCCATAAATACAGAGTGCCAGAGTGTTCAAGTGTTCTGCATTTTTCCCATACAAAATCTCAATTGGAAGCAGTTTTTATCATGCAGTTGATCCCACTGCTAGAGACACTGAGGACATGGAGCTCAAAAATGCTGGATATGCTGTCTAGAAAACTTAGAAGGAGAAATTAATCTGCAACTCGGTTCTGGGGAGAGGGAGGGCTTCTTGACTGCTATCTGCTGTTGATACCTGAGATAAAGGTCCATTAAGTAGTAAGGATGTTTGTTTTCCTTGTGAAAGAGCATAATGGAAATTGACAATGCTTTGAAAGAATTTTTTTTCTTTTAATATTTTAAGATCATTTTGTACTGATCTTTTAAGCTGAGTTAAATTCATTCAGGGGCCAAAGACGCAGAACTTCAAAATCTTTCCGGGCACCTCCATCATTTGTGAACACCATATAATGACAAGTACTGTTCCTTATTCAAAAACAAAACTACATTTCCCAAATCCTGTGAATATTGACTAAGATGCCTTATAATTTTCAAGGCTTCCAGAACTTAATTCAGTCCTTTTTACAACTTCCCAAATGCTTAAGAGGAATCACATTTTTTATGATCACTAAAAGTGACATTACCCTTTGAGGTCTACAGCTGAGACAGCAAGTTTCTGGGTTCATTGGGGGTTGTTTTAGGATTTTTTAACTGGCTTAGGCTTTCCAGTGATAACTCTCCCTAATTTTGTTTTCTTATTTTTCTGCCTCCCGTATGCAGTGGCTGCAGAGGCAAGGAAAGTCATCCACAAAGCCAAAGAGAACACTGAAGGTCACATAGGATTACCACAGAGCATTTTTGAGTCTGCAGGTTAGACTCTGAGATGGTGCAAATCATCAAAGCTCGACTAGCCAAGGGTATGCAGCTGAAGTTTGCAAGGCAGCAAAAGTCTCCAAACAGTGTACAAAAATACATATGGCACATAAATTAACTTATTCTTCAAGGGAATAAATCTTGCCTGTCTGGGGATGGAATTTCTGAAGAGGGAGGGAAAAACTTGCAGGAATGAACATGTGTTGCACTGGGAGGTTCAGTCACTCACAGGAGATAAAGAAATGCAGAATGGCATACAGCATGGTTGTGTTTTTCAATTTTTCACCCAAAGAAGGATTATAAGTCTGTACCTTTCCCTTCTCTCTCTCTTTCCACTATACCATTGTCTCCTTCCCTTCCCAAACCTTAAAGTGAGCCATCACTTTTCCCTTGCCTAGGTTGCAGCAATGAGACAGGGCTGTACTTCCTACCAACACCTAAAGTGTTTCTCCTATGATCCCCATCAGATGTTCCTTGATTTCAGCGTATGAAAACATTAGAAGGAGAGGATGGCTTCTCTCTTTTTCCTGTTTAGAACTATTTGGAGAGTGCTGATTTCTAACACTTGGGATCACAACTAGATGTTATCTTTGCTCTAGTTGTGCCTTTGTGGTGTGAAATTAGTCTCCTGGTGAGTGTAAGAAAGGTCAAGGACAGAGCTTGACTTTGTGGTGGATACAGATGTTGCTGGAGCCAGAGGGGGCCTGAGAAGGGTTTGTGGATCAAAACACTAGTGAGATGTCATGACTGAGAAGAAGAAGGAAAGAGCAACACTTTTAGCCAGGCCATCACACACAGCTGACAACAAAAAAATAAGTCTAGATTACTCTGTGGCTTTTATTAACCTTAGTCCATACTGTCCTCCAAAACCTCTGGATGCTTCCAATAAGCAGAAGGAACACTCACAGATATGTCCGTTACAGGTATTCTCTGTGCTGTTGTTTTCTGTAGGAAAGTTTGTCACATATTTGAGATATTTCTTTTGGAATGTGAAGCTAAGGGACTGTCTCATATCAAAGTTTCACTGGAATAAGATTTAGGACAAGTGAATATGACATAAGGAACCAGACTCTGAGTCTGGACAGCATTCATTCATTCAAGAGGTCTCAGGAATTCAGATGTGAAATTGCTGAGCTGCTAGCTGTAGTGTGTTTCCTTTTGCAAAAATGAACTTTGATGTCAAAGTTATGAAAGATGGGAAATGTGACAGTCACCTTTAAAAAGAGTTCAGGGATAAATTTTATATGAATCACAGGCAAATCAGTAGAAACTATAAAAGGTTCTGAATTAGTAGGTGTGGGTAGGACAGAGCCATCAAGCATAAGGAAAAGGAAGTTCCAGTTAAAATAATGAAGTTTGAATTTAGAAAAGTTTTTCATGAGGCCCTCCATTGCAGTCTTAAAAAATTAAATTGTCACAGAACAAAGGAACAAATCATCCACATAGTCTGAATCAACTTAAAAGATGGAACAGAAAAGTCAGTGGTCAATATTAAGTCTATACAGCTGAAGGAAGTTCACAGTGGAAATCCATAGAGATCTATGCTCTTAAAACATACACAAGGCAATAGTGGGTGATGAGCTATGTGGCAAAGACTGCCAGCGATATAAACTTATCCAGTGTAATGAAATCTACAAGTAACTGGGAAGTTAGAGAAAGATCTCATAGGACTGAATGACTGGGGGAAAAATGGCGGTTCCAATACATGTGCCAAACAGTATCGGTAGAAATTATATCAGCATGGAGATGGATTCTATATTAGCTTTACACACTCATGGCAACGATCTGGAAACCACTGAGTGTAATTCCCAGTAAAGCGTCCCTCCAGTGCTCAAGGGCAGTCAGAATTCAAGCAGAGAGCTACAAAAAGGATAAAGTCAAACATAAAACACCTATATGCTCTATAAAAATTCACATGATATAAATTGATGAAAAGCCTTTGAACCTAGTGTCTAGTTCTGATGACCCCATTCTTTTCTTATTTACAGTCATTGTGAGCAATGGGTTATTAGGGTAAATGGACTTTTGTTTTGACCCTGAGGGATGGCTCTTGTGTTAAGCAACATGACTAACAGCTGTTACACGTTTGTTCGTAGTCCACATCCCAAGAAAAATTACAGTTAAGAATAAGACAACAATTGGATATTGACAGGCAGGCATGATGACATAAGTTTTGCAGAATGAGTGATTTTTCAGTATCCCTGGTAACCTGGTGTTCAAAGGGTAGGTTTTTCACTGGTATTGTAAATTAGACCCCCTATTAGGTCCCTCAGGCTGGACAAGCATAGACACTGATTATTTCTGAGCACTTCAGTTAGTAGATACATTATTACTGACAATACAATCTTTTAAATTGCTTTCCAGACCCCTTAATTTTAGGATATTCTATTTTCTTCCCTATTGTTAAAAGACATTTCTAATCAATATCCAGGTTTCTTGAATTCTTTTTTTCCCCTCCCATGCTGATATGCTAGCAGCATTTAGAAAATGCAGCTCTGTTCCTCCAATGATTCACACATATATTGGCCATCTTTACCCTGATCATTTCAAAAACAGCGCACTGACCTTCCTAAGAACATAAGTAATTCAGTTTCCATTTTATAAGACAAGTATGGCCCCAGGCTCATGGTGAACATGATCTTGAAGGGAACTAGATGGAGAAGAGAAGGCTCCAGGGAGACCTTATAGCAGCCTTACAGTACCTGAAGGGGCTGACAAGAAAGATGGAGGGCCACTTTTTATAAGGGCCTGTAGTGACAGGACAAGGGGTAATGGCTTTAACCTGAAAGCAGGGAGATTTAGATTAGATATCAAGAAGAAATTCTTCCCGGAGAGGGTGATGAGGTACTGGAACAGATTACCCAGAGAAGTTGTGTATGCCCCATCCCTGGATGTCTTTAAGGCCAGGCTGGATGAGGCTTTGAGCAACCTGGTCTAGTGGAGGGTGTCCCTGCCCATGGCAGAGGGGTTGGAACTAGATGATCTTTATGATCCCTTCCAGCTCAGACCATACTATCATTCTATGATCCCAAGCCTGCTTGGGCGCATGGGGAGAAGCAATGTACTGCCAGACCACAGGCTGTCTGGGTGGGAAAATCATGAGCAATGAGGAGCATGGCACAATTACTTGGACCCTGAAGTCCTCTTCTCTCCACTGTGGGGTGGACACAGAACCCCATACAGACTGAGGTCTGCTCATTCTTTGACCTCTTCCCCTCTCTGGCACAAAAGCACCTGGATATGGTGGAATAACTAGAGTCATATCTGAGTGCTGTGAGAGATGTGATGAAGCCATGCACAGCACAGTGTGGAGCCCACATCTCCAGGGTCTTGGTGACACAAAGGACAACTGACGGCAGAGGCAATGCACACACAGGGCAACAGATGCACGTCAGAGTCAGGGGATGCTCAAAGACACGGACCTGCTCATGTTATCGTGGCTGCTGAGTTCTCAGGGTTGCTCTGCTCACCTTTGGCCAGCACCAGTGTAGACTCCTCAGAGGAGTCTGCAGGTCACCTCCCTCAGGTTAGCATGTCCTTGTGTGGTTGTATGGTGCTCTGAGCCTCTGGGCATCTCCCTTCCTGTTTGTCTCCAAGGGAAGCATGGCCATTGAATTCCTGTTTTGTGGAAGGCAGATTAAACTCTTCAAGGTCTGCCCTCACTTTTTAAAGAATAAAATACTACCGCTGTTATAGTAAGAAGAGCAGAGACAGCTTGGCTTCTGTTTTTACACAGACTGCAGACAGCAATTCTGCTGTGCAGAGCACTCAGCCCATGGCATCTACCACCAAACACCTTTCCCCTGGGGCCCATCGGCTCAGTGTCAGCTCCATGCCTCCCTGATTGATGCTTAAGACTCCCTGGCACTGTCTGGAGTGCTCTAGCTAAAAGGGCAGTTCCTCTTAGCTAGGGCGATTGTGTCAGCCCCAGCCCCCTCACCTCTGGAGCTGAAATTATCTTATAAAAATGCCACTGCAGCAGCTACAGGCAGACAGCTCTGCCCCTCCCTTGTCAGTCATATCTATCTGCAGGCTGCCTCTGCATTTTTCATCTCCCTTGCAAGTTGGGGGAAAAGAAATAATACATAGCTCAGCTGTTTCTGTCTGTAGGCATTTAAGCTGGTAAGGCTCAGCTGTATAAATCTTCCCAGCTGTGAGAACCTCAGTGCTTTTATTCCCATGATAAAGCCTTTGGCTCTAAATGTGTTTCAGGGATATTCAAAGTGGAAATCTTTCTCTCCATCTGGGGAATTGCTTGGTGTCGACTGACAAGGAAATGGGAGGTCAGTAGCATTAAAAAAAAGACAGCAAAAAAAAAAGAACCCTGGGTTGTAGAATTAACTTTATACTAAACCTCAGTGTGTGTTTTAGGAAGAGAGGAGGGGAGGGGAGGCATGGAGGATGGGAGGTTTGACTTGCGCAGAGCCTTTCATTGGAAAACTAATGCAGCCATCCCCAAGCCACTGTGCTGCTAAGATCTGGCATTTTCCTGCTCCAATGGAAATGGAAGACCGATATGTTCCCTTATAGTAACCTTTGCTGATTAATCAGTGTAGTGACATTGAAGTCAGTTCCAGTGGGAAATAATTGCTGCACTCTCAGACACAATATGGAAATAAGATGCCATGGTGACAGCAACTGTTTTGAAGGGTTGGCAAGGAAATCCAGATCAAAGATCAATGTCTGGCAGGTAAAGTGTTCACTTAAAGTCAAGGAGAGAAGAGTTTAGGCATAGAGGTTTCTTCTAAAACTGACAGGATTTGAACAACAGATGGGAAATTTTAATAAAAATCTGGATAGAAGGAAATTTTCACACTGCAGGTTGGCTTGAAACCAAAGGGTCAAACTTGCAGATCAATCTGAGCATCGCCAAACCTGAATGGTATTTCAAAGGTCAGCTGCTTAGACAGGTATGACAGTATCCTTGCTATGTGCTAGGGTTTGACTTCCATTCCAGGTTCTGCCTAGAATTTCTACTTGGTGACCATGAACATGATCCCAGTTCCTTTCTCTGCCTCAGTTTCTCACATGTAAAAAGAGTAATTGGTCCTCTCCTATCTCTAAGGGTGTTGTCATGACATCAAAATGTCCAGTCCTCAGACACTAAGGTAATGAGCTGAGATGGGCTTGAGATGGTTTTGTTGTTCAGACTCAGATCATTAAAGATATCCCATTGGTATAGAACTCTCAAATTTTTT
This sequence comes from Rhynochetos jubatus, assembly GCA_027574665.1. Taxonomy (NCBI): domain Eukaryota; kingdom Metazoa; phylum Chordata; class Aves; order Eurypygiformes; family Rhynochetidae; genus Rhynochetos; species Rhynochetos jubatus. Next base: position 8,735,756 of record CM050648.1, on the reverse strand, counting down.
AATGAGCCCCAAATAAGGTCTATTTGTGGAGCCAATGTATACCGGACCAGTTTATACCTGAAAGCATTTCATGCCCATTCAGCTAAGTTTTATTCTTGGGTCCCTGGAAACAGAGTCAGATTTTCTAGTCTTCACCACCCCAGCAAGATAACTGATTTAAGGTATTGAATATCCTGGTACAATCCATGTCCTCAGCAGACAGGGTTTAAACTGTATGTGAAAGCTAAAGGGAGTCCATGTTTCAGAGACAAAAAGTACACAACACTAATAGCCTACTGACAAATTTGATCTTAAACATGTAACTGAGAGTTTCACAAGCTTATAAAGGTCCAAAGGGCTGGCTTTTAAAATCATAATAAAAAAAAGTCACATCATTCTAAAGAGTGATATATTGTCAGCATTAACAATACCTTAATGATATTTCTCATCTGGGAATAAATACATGGATTTGAATAATGCACAGAGATATCAATAAAGCAGAAGCAAATACAGCACCTACCATTCCCCCTGACTCCCATATTTCTAGGAGGTAAATGAAAGCAAACCAAAGCAAATCACTGTGATCATGAAAACATATGGCACCAAAGCAAGGACCTGCACCATGTGGTTTACATGGGAAACAGAATCTGATTTCCATCAGCATAATGAGAATTTGTTCCCATGCCGTTGTGATAATGCACGCCTCGGCCAGGAAGATAAATATGCTGGTGTCTGGGGGTAAATTCAATTATTTTACATTTCCACTGAACTTTATAACCAAGCAATGTGACTTCTTGCTTGTCCATTAGCAGGACTTGGATGGCCCATTGCTGCCTGCAGTAAAGGACTTTAGATAAGCGAGATCTCTCAGGAACCAACTGACAGAAGGCGAGAGCAACCTCTTAGAAAATACATACAATATAGTCAGATGGCGTGTGGGCAATAACAGCCTGCTTTGGAACTTCTAGTATTGAAAAGCTCTCAGTTGCACAGGTACAAAGAAAGATGAAATAGGAAGGGGAATGAATTTGACTGGGTAGGACATGGTAACTGATACCTTGAGTCAGAGTCTATGCTTCACCACTGATGTCTTATTTCTAAGACATTTAGAAAGAAAAATACATCTCATGTGCTGGTGGGATGTCGTTTTACAATGTTGCTTTCATGTTGCATACAGCATGTGGACCATAATTCTTGGTCTGAAGTGGAGCTAGGAAGATCAGCTGGGAACCCTGAAGAGGGAATTATACTCACCACAGGGAAGGCCTGAGAGTTCAGTATAAACAAGACTATTTCCCTCCACCCAAAGTAAAAATTAAAAAACAAAAAACAAAAATAGTAGGACATTAGGACTTGAAAAGTTTTTGGCTCTAGTCCACGACTTACCTCTGTGAGGGACAAATCAGCCCCCTTCTCAATGCTACCTACCAGCCTTTGCCTGCCTTGCTCTTTAAGTCTTAATGACCCAAATCCTCAACATTATTTAGTACACATCACAGCTACTGATGTGTGTGGAAAATTATTTTAGTGGGAAATGACACTGAAATTCTTCTGGTGATGGAAGCCAAGCCCTTTGAGACAAAAATATGGTGGTATGAAGAGTATCTACCACAAGGATGCTTTGCTGAGGGTTAATGTAATACCAAAGCATAATCTTTTCACTACATTTGTAATAGATGATGTCTTTCACTCAGCAATTCCATAGAACTTATGTGCTGGGTTCAGTCAGGAAAGAGTTAATTCCCTTTACTGCTAGGAAGCTGCGTTCCTGGATGCTGAGAGAAGTACTGATAAGTTCTTAGCTGGCACTGGGGAATGCCTGCACTGAATTCAAGGTCTTTCTCCACTTCTGATACTGCAGCTGCATTCCCAGCTCTCACTGTCTCACTTCAGGCAGTGGAGGGGACACACAGTTCAGAGGGCTGACCCACACTGACCAAGGAAGTATTTCACTCCATAGTACATCATGCTCGGGGCATAGGGGAGAAGGTGGTCCAGGAGCCATTACTCTCTCCGCTACTCTCTTGCTGGTTTACTCCCATACACTTGCTAACACTCTCCCTGACTCCTGCGTTAGCTGCTTTGCTAACTCCCGTGCTGGCTCGTTCATGAGGGAGTTGGTGGGTTTGTTTAGTTTTACCGGTCATGCTGTTGCTGATAGGGTTTGCTCGGAATCTGCTGCAACAGGTCTCGGGCTGCGATCGCCCTCGAGCGGTGGCTCTTGGGCTCCCTGGCTCTGACTCTCACTTCTCAGTACCTGGTTGGGCACTGGTCAGTGAGTGGTGAGCAACTGTATCATAATTGTATCATATTGTCTCATATGTTTTATTTCCTATTATTTTAATTGCTTATTATTAGTAGTATTTGTATGTATTAATTTAGATTTAATTAGTAAATAGTTCTTATCTCAATTTTATGAGCATCCTTATTTCTTTTTCCTCAGATTCTTCCCCTTCACTGGAGGAGGGGAGAGAGGATTTGTGAGAGCAGCTTCATGGCATTTTGCTAGCTGGAGTTAAATCACGACGGCTTCCTATGTTCCCCTCCTCTTTTCCTCATCTGTTATGTCAGATGGATGAGGACCATCAATTGCTATGAACCACGTGACAGTGTATGTTTTTTGGCAAGCTCTAAGAAGGCTGTGAGTTAAAATTGACAGAGAGTAAATTAATGACCTACCAGGCACAAATCATAACTGCAGCATTTCAGAAGTTGTATAGAGAAAACTAATGATACTGACTGCCATGCACCCAGGACAAGAAACTGGGAAATGTGCCAAAATAGTTCCCAAAATAGCTCCTTTTGAAAATGCAAACTTTTTTTCCTCCCTTACTTCCCTCTCCTTTGTAGCCACCTTGGCACTCATTCCTGAATAGATCATCCAAGCAGTACCTTTCCTCCAACTATCATGACAAGTCCTGCAATTTAGGCTTACTGTCCTATGCACAGAACCATTATTCCCCATTGAAACCCATCATGTCTCACAGAAGAGCAGAGCACAGCTGATCCTATTGAAGAGCCACCCCTCTACCAGCACTCCAGTGGCTGGACCTCAGCTTTGCCACAGTATGGCTATCCTTGTGCTGCTGTTAGAGACGTAGGTGTCAAGATGAACTGTTGTCAGAAACAGATGAAGAAAAAGATGGTGAGAACGTAAAAACAAGTTCAGTGAAAACTGGCTGAAGAAAGGTAACACAGAAAAGATTCCCAAGAAGGGCCCTCCTCAAGTTCACGTGCCAGGCCTGTGTGCAGTGCCTGTCTCTGTCCCAGATTTCCTGTATGTGACACTGGAAGACTAGCACTTCCTCTATGTCAATTCACCATTAATGAAATCATGTTTTCCTTTTCAATTAGACCTACAGCTCCTCAGTACAAGAAATTTTTCTTATTATCCATATGTCTAAAATCACTCTCTAGAGATTCTTTAGGAATATAAATTTTAAAATGTCCCGTTGTGGCTACACTATTTCTTCATTTGTAGTCTAACATGGAAAGTAACATCTTTGGTGTACACTAGACAAGCAAATGCTTAAACTCCCCTGAATATGCCATAAGTGGTTTTGGTTAGTTACAATCAAGAGCTGGAGTGTAGTTATGCAGTGAATGAGAAATTCAAGAATTATTCCTATATCCCAACTGTCAGAATGTACCTGATTTCCAAGCTCATACAGTTAGGAATTCCTTTTCTATAAACACTGTAGTCCCCAGATGTGTTTATTAGCTATTGTCTGAGATTAATATGAGATAGTAAAAAGCTACATCCATTTATCTCCAGCAACCTTATGCTGATTTATGGAAGAGAAACCCTACAGAGGAGAGATATAAAATGGATGTTACACTGTGATCAAGATTACTATTTGCAGAAGACAAATCTTGAGGAACAGAGCTGTTTAAACAATCTGGGAGCTGGATGCAACATTTTGGATTGACTCTGGGAAGACAGAAGCCACTGTAAAACCAAAGAAGTGGAAGAAAGCTAGAGTGGGTATTCACTGTCTTGCGCATCTCCACATGTAATACCTAGTCCTTAGCTCTTAAATTTAAAAGGAATAAAGTACATTTGTTTCTACCATGAAGTTTGGCCAGTGATAAAATAAGTTTCAGGAGGACTGACAACCCCATACTGCTGTTCTCTAGACAATGATGATCCTGACAGAGGGGAGAAGCTTCATTCACATAAAAACATGATTCTCATAATTGCACAGCACAGAATCCTCTCATGAAGGATGAGAAGTTCCCTGAGTATCATCAAGACCTTCTCTGCTAAGGTAGAAGTTCCAGCTTAGAAGTGAGCAGGAAAAAGATACTGACAGCAGAGACAAATTGTCCAATGGCAATTTTTAACCAGTTTTACCAGGAGGTGGCTGGATCCCAGAGACTGTGACACCAGCTACTTCATCCTTCCATTTCTTCATAGCTGGTACTAGGTGAAGCATTACCTGGGTGTCCTAATTCTTCCCTATATGCAACTGCTGTGTAACTCATGCTATCAGATTTGGGGATCCTTTTACTTGGTGAAAGTTTCTTTATTTGTTACCCATTCAGGTGGATTTTCTTTGTTTGTTTGTCTGTTTGTTTGTTTCCCCTTGTTGAATCAATCTATATTAACCCTTTTGTTCTTTATGGAAAAAAACTCAGTTTCAATCTGAAACTCTGCCCACATCAGGATGCACATGCAGCCTGTCGATTTAGGTTAAACTCTGATGTCATTATTCAGGTCTCAGATAAAATTTTCAGAAGCAACTAAGTGACTTAGGACCCTGATCTCAGTCATAATTAAAGCATTTAGGAATTTACATCTCAGTGGAAGTCTCAGAGAGCCATAAGCCCAGATGACCATTGGGAAATCATTTGATTTAGATCTCAGGTTCACCTAGGCACTTTTGAGGATGATATCCTTATTTTTCAATTGAATGGGACCCTAAGAATAGGCTGAGGGAGGACTGAAGAGGACTTAGCCCATATGTTTATGCTCTGTACTAAGTGTTGTACGGTTAGGTCTTTTTCTCCAAAAAGGATTAAATTTGTTAGACTGAGATAGACTCAACAACATCAAAAATGTTTCCTTATGAGTGAAGAGCAGCAGCAGTTGTGATGATAAAATTCCTAATCTTTTATGCAATAGATCCAGGTCACAGTGAACTAAATGCCATTTCTCCAGGCTTTAAACTTATATGCACTTAAATCAGCCTTCTGGGATATAGGAGTGTCTGTGCTGGAAGTTCGCCTGAAGTTTAAAGCACTAAAATAGCATTTCAGACATAGCAGAAGTCATCTGATTTTACAGAAATTGTGACCATAGGATTAACTATTGCTCACCCAAGTTTGCAGCAGCACAGTATCCTCCTTTCTCTCTTTGACTGCAACGGTAGTGCTGTCAGGGTTGAGGAGTGCTCAGAACTGTATGATCAAGCCAGCAGTGAATTTGAGCCTTGTCCTTTTGCATCCTATAGCTCTAATTTTCAGCATGAAGGAACACCTGCATCAGCAGTTGGAATCAGGAGGAGGCAGAGGTGAAAAAGTACACATAGTATACATTAATGGCCTGCATCTGTAGAGAGCTGGGCTATACTGGCACAGAATCTTGACACCTAAGCTGACCTCTGTTTCCTGATCCTGTCCTCCTCGTATGTGCTGGCTGGGATGGCGTTGGGGGAAACCTCCCTAAAGTACAGACCACCAGGAAGACACTAGGCTGTTGCTGGCTGTAAGCTTCTAATAGCTCATTTCTAAGAGATGGCAGTTATTACAGCATACCTGACAGCTTAACTTTTGCTCTATTCTTGGATTGGCCCAAAATCCAGAGAGTTGAAAAGTGGTTTCTAGGTCGAGTCCATTCCTTCCTTGGCTGTATTTTGCTTGGTGCATGCAGCTACTTTCTCACTGATCAGTCTTGTCAACATGAGGTTAGTGAGTTGAGCCTCTCATTTCTCTGGATGTGTAAAGTGAATCATAGACATTGACTGGTCTCAGATATTTACAGCTACCTCGCATTAGTCTAAACCACCAAATACTGACTGTAGGACACAAGATTCAACCTCATGGCTCCAACTGTCATCTCTAATGTCATGTCTGACACAAATATGCACCACAAGGGATAAAGACAAAATTAAAACAAATTCTAGTCCTAATACTGTGAAATCTGATTAGTGCAGAAAGGGCAACTCTGAGCCGATATTTGATAGTGGTGATGATCACATTTAACCCCATTAGTCACTGCTGATTTGTTTAGCATGTGTATCATGCTGGACAAAAAATATTCAGAAGAGGAGCAATCAATATGTTTCTTTTACCACTGGGTGTGGCCTTGCTTTTCTCAGTTCACAGTAACCTAAAATGCTAACATCAAGATTTGATCCAAGTTTTCATTCTACTTTACAGAGATAAGCAGAATGGAGAACTCCTGATTCCAGCACAAAGGGAAGCAGGAGTTATGTTCATCCTGCTGATATAATAAAAAATATTTTGTATAGCACAATATATCCAGTGGCACCATTAACAGCTCATTGATCCTCTACCTAAAAGGTTGCCGCAGGGTGGTTTGCCAGCATCAGTTAAGCAGAACAATGGTTGTGATTGGGAAAATATTGAACACTTTCCACACTGATGTTATGCCTTGTCACAGTTCTTTTTCAGCTGTGTTACTGTGCTCTGACCTGTCATGAAACACCTGTTCTTCAAGCAGTTTCTCTGCATGTTTTCTCTGTTAATCTCTTTTTCTCTCTCTTTCCTCTCAGTGAAAATACAGTCCTGACAGTGACTTTGGGAAGCCTCACAGCTGTTTTGATTATTCTGAAGTAAAACCACCCCACCAGCATACAAAGGAACTGACTTAGTTTTTCTTTATGACACTGCTATTGTGTGGGTTCGTAAAACACCCTGCTTCTCAAAGTCTGTGCAGCCAGCAGATGTTGTATTATTTTATTTGACTCTTTGTAGTTTTGGTTTTGGGTAAAACTGGAATTTTCTCTGGGACAATGCTGCAGGGGAAGAAAAGGAGCAAAATTTAAGAAAGAGAAAAGCCTGATGGTGAGTAAATAATGAAAAACATCAATGCTACCAGTGATGCAGCTGAAAAGACGTCATGAATCAATGAGTCAGCTGAACAAAGGCATGTTGAGAGCAAGGAGTCAGGGAAACTTGTAGACATCTGGTAAATCTAATGAGCTCTAATAACAGATATATTTAGCAGTGCTGCATGACGTGAAGGATGAATCTTATAGTCAGGTTAACCCTTTGACAATGGCAGGCGTGTTGTCAGTCATCTTCCTAATCACTGACTGAGATACTAGGTAGGAGAAGTCCCGTCTTCTCATGAGGAGAATTTGATGCAAATAGGTGTCTAAACAGTCACTTTTCTATTCCTCTGCTGTACAGAGACAGTACACTCCCAGGACAAGCCTTCCTGGGAGAGACTTGCAGCAGAGAGAGAAAAGTGAACTACACTGAGCCAGGAGTCAGGAGGTTGAGATTAAACTACTCATAGGACAACAGAGGTGGAAGATGACAGACTACTATTCACTGATGGTGTTTTTCAGGTTGGTATCTGTTAACTAGCAGTGAATGGGTTGAAACAAGGAATTTTTTCAGAATTTAATTTCAGGAAGTATCTTTCTATTCCATTCAGTTTCAGAAATAATTAAAAAAATGAAATAACAGAACTTCCTTCTTTGCTTCCTTCTGAAAAACCTTATTCTAGTTCACCTCTAAGTGATGTGGCCAGTATGTTTGGAAGGTCCTCAGAGGGTCACTGAGAAAATATCTAACTAAATGCCAGCCCCAAACACTGTGGGGGAGGTCACCCTCTTTTAGAGAGGTTAACACAATGCCGTTTTAACACAGAAAAGTGGTTAATTCTGATATTGATACTTCTGCTAACTGCTCTTTTTTTTTTTTTTTTTCACACCCAGATAGGAAAAGGCTATGACAGACACCACAGAAAGGAGAAAAATACAAGGTTTAGGAAACATAAAACTGAATGGCAGTAAAAGCTAGCTCAGTTTCACCAGTATTAATTGAAAGGATATTTTCAATCACCTTTGTTTTACTTAAGTGAGAGCAAAAATAGTTTTCCAACATTGGATTAGGATTTGGATTGGGACCTTGACAGGCTGGAGAGGTGGGTCACTGCCAACCTCATGAAGTTCACCAAGGCCAAGTGTAAGGTCCCGCACATGGGTCGGGGCAATCCCAAGCACAAGTGCAGGCTGGGCAGAGAATGGATCGAGAGCAGCCCTGAGGAGAAGGACTTGGGGGTACTGGTGGATGAGAAGCTGAACATGAGCCAGCAGTGTGTGCTGGCAGCCCAGAAAGCCAACCAGATGCTGGGTTATGTCAGGAGAAGCGTGGCCAGCAGGCTGAGGGAGGTGATTCCCGCCCTCTACTCTGCTCTCGTGAGACCCCACCTGGAGTACTGTGTCCAGCTGTGGACCCCTCAGCTTAAGAAGGATATGGGCCAGTTGGAACGAGTCCATAGGAGGGCCACAAAGATGATCAGAGGGCTGGAGCACCTCTGCTACAAAGACAGACTGAGGGAATATGCCTTGTTCAGCCAGGAGAAGGCTCTGGGAGACCTTATAGCACCTTCCAGTACCTGAAGGGGCTGACAAGGAAGCTGTGGGGGGGTCTGTGTTTACAAGGGCCTGTAGTGACAGGACAAGAGGTAATGGGTTTAAATTGAAAGTGGGGAGCTTTAGATTGGATATCAAGAAGAAGTTCTTCATGGGGAGGGTGGTGAGACACTGGAACAGGTTGCCCAGAGAAGCTGTGGCTGCCCCATCCCTGGAAGTGTTCAAAGCCAGGCTGGAGTAGGCTTTGAGCAACCTGGTCAAGTGGAGGGTGTCCCTGCCCATGGCAGGGGGTTTGGACTAGGTGACCTTTAAGGTCCCTTCCAACTCAAACCCTTCTATGATTCTATGATTTAGGATTAAGTCCAGCCCTTACCATGTTGTCTTGATCACCCAATCATTGTGCAGTTCAGGTCTTCATCAGAAAAATGGGGCTCACGTTGCTTTCTTATTGTTCAGTTTTCCACAAGACAGAAGCTCAGTGTGGTTCCCTTTCTCCCCAGAAAGGGTAGATGGACCCAGAGCTGAAATCCCAAACAGATGTCATCATGTTGTCTCTACTGATATGAGTGGTTTGTTAACACAGGACGATCAGAATCTTAGTGCTGGTCTCTAGATGTTACTCCCAGAAACTCTGACAGTAACAATGGTACTGCATTTTAAATATACATTTGCTTTTGATAACTGCATCTAACCATTCTACAGGGATCAGAAAATCACCACACAGGTAGGTCAGTAACCACCCCACCTAAAATTTTGAACATTTGCAATGCATTACTTGTGAGCATTCTGCAGATTGAGAATGATGCAATTCATTAGCAAATGCATTTGCAGGCAAATTTACACAACAGAAAGAAGTGACATCTCCTGAAGGAGTCATTTCAAATTTTTTATCCAGTTTAAGTCACAGTAGAGTATGAAAAGTCATTCATCCCATAGCTTGCAGAGCAATTTATAACTGATAAAAATGGTAGCATTCAGTCAGTTAATCTCTATCAAAACCAAACAAATTTATACCAGCATCTCAGAGTTTAATACTTCCTTTTCACAGAGCAAAACCACAAAATATTTCTAGGTTATGTTAGTGGCATGTATCAATGGCCAAAAAAGGGAGGTTTTGAGATGGGAGGAATACCATACAGCATACCTTCTGTGCATTTAGTGAATATCAAAAATCAGCAGATTCTAACTGCAAAATTTCTTGTTGCAATTTTCTGGAAAAGCATTATGTCCTGAAATGTCAGCACACGTTAAAATGGAGGAAAGAGTACAGAGCATCCAGCCAGTCTCTTTTCATCCCTGTTTTATAATCCAAACAATGAAGTAAAGCAGATTTGTGAAGGGAAACAGAAACCTTACTGTTAGTATTTGGAGGTGCCATGCTTTGGAAAGAAATCAAAATAGAAGTCACAGTTGAGTTATCTGTCCCTAAACCTTTCCCTGATGATCTATCTATTTTAATAAAAATCTCCAAACTCACACGTGCAAGTCTTAAAGGCTTGCAGAGTCTTCAGCAGATGGTGTTTCATTTGTCCATCACCATTGGGCCACATTTGCTATGGCTGGCATCTATTTATTCCTCTGCCCCAAAATATTATTATTATAATATGTATATTTAAGTGCCAGATTTTCTGTTTTGGCTGACCTGCTCTCATCACTACAACGGGCAAAACTGGCTTCAAGCCACTTATATCTTCCCCTGGAGTCTGGAGGCAGCCAGATGTCAGTTTAGTACCTTGCATAAATTAGAGCAGCCTCAGGAATGCTCTGGCCGGTTATGCACACACACAAAGGGCCACTCTACTGCCCAAGAACAACCAAGACAGCAGAATGCTCCAGGTATGGGAGTTTTTACTCCTGATATTTGCTTTCCTTTAGGAGATTACAAAGCACAATACAGTTCTAGAAAAATCTCTGCTTTATGCCATGAGGAGATTTACTTTACGGTGGAATCCTAAGGGGTACCAGTTTCATGGCATTGTAGGACTGGGAAAAAGAGATTGTAGCATGGCTGGGATTTTATTAACAAGCACCAGATTTGTCTTTTTCCTCCGTATCAAATAATACAGGGCAAGAAGATCTACCTTCTAAAATATATGGGGTACTTTCCATGATATCAAGGAGATATTATTTCACCTAATGTATCTTATAGTTCAGTGATTTAGGGTACAGTCTTGCTACCTCTTCCAGGGACCTAAATTATGTAAACAAAGTGCAGATGCAAATTTGTATCCATAATTTTACATGTTTAAACATTATATTGTTAGGTTAGAGCCATTCTCAAAATTTGAATATAACGTGTATATGCATGCAGATAGACGATCTAAATTCTGACTGGTCTTCAAGGAAGTATCAGTAAAACATTTCCAAAGGAGACAACTATATCTGTGATATAATCCATCTCAGACATTATTTCATAATCAAGTTAATTTTTCTGTCCCTACGGCAATATTTTACACAACTAATGCTAAAGAATACTGTCTCTATTTGTTTCATTACACTGCTAAATACAAATCTTCATTTGAAGAGCTTTCTGAAACAGAAAGCAAATGTTGAATTGAAGGAGTTGTCTGCAAACATGGTGCAGTAGAGTTAATGCTTGGGTCACAAGGAAATAGCAATTACATCTGCTGTATAATCACTTCCAATGTAAAGAGAATGAAGAAGAGAAGGAAATAGATGTGTGTCTGTGCACAGTGGTATACATTTTTTAGCACAGAAAGTGTATTTTCTTCCTTTGTTCATATCTTTCTGTTTCTTGAAACATCTTCATGTAACAAGTGTCTGATATTTTGTACATCTCCTCTTTATTACATGCCCCATTCCTTTGGTCTGTATTTCTTGTAGGGATCCTTGTTTTGCTATGCAGTTCTGAGCACATGCAGTTTACGTAATGAATGAGACACAATTTTTGTCATGAAAACAATGGGCTATAATGTCTTCTTTAATTATCGTATCAATGTGCATAATAGTGTTGAATTAAGACCACCAAGGCAACCTTAAATCTGAGTTTTAATACTTACCTTGAAATTCCATCTATATTCTTTTCACATATTTCCTAAGAATGTAATTTTCCACTTCTTAAATCATCGAATGGGAAAAGAGGATAGGTTTTCTGTTGCATAGATCAGTGCTGACACCCACACAAATCATTGGAGGGTTGGAAACTTGAGATCTACCTCTGCCTTAAAAGCTTAAAGGAGAAAATTATAGTAGTAGCAGGTTGTCATCCTCTCTGTGAACAGCTCTGAAGGAGAACCAGATATTTTTTCTGAGGGTTTTGTGCAGATTTGCTGACAGCAGACTCAGAGAATCTGGGTTCCACCTTGGGCTCTAGCGGGGAACCTAATCCTTCAAGTACACTTTTCTGAAGGGGAAAACTTTCTGTATTTTCCCCTCAGGCCTGTTTAGTCTCAGTCCCTCACCCTGTTATATCCACTCACCTCTCCTCGGTGAAGTATCGAAGTCTCAAAATTTTCATCAGCAGAATCTTGTCAAGTCAGGCTGGAGGACAGCTTCATCACTAAAACCAAAGTTCTCAGAGGATTTAAAAAGAAAAAAATCTAAGATGCCTCTGCCAAAGATACATAAACAAATTAACTGAAGGATAAATGTAGGCTGCTTTTGTGGGCACAGCCAAAGACTCTCCATGAAACAAGTCCTAAGTGCTTCTAAAATTCAAAACACTACTCCAAACCACAAAGCACTGGAAGTTTCGAGAAACAACTTGCTCCATTTTTTTTTTTTTTCTGTTTTGTTTTGTTTTGCTTTACTTTGCTTTTAACTTTGACAAAACCAACTCAAATCACCTCTCTCCAATTTTTTTTCCCCCAGCTTCATTCATGGAACTAGCTGACTCAGTCTGCTTAGGGAAAAAATATATTAATATTAAATATATTGGTATATTAAATGCCAAGTCGTTAAAGAATAGAAAAATTATTAGCAGCTGAAAAACAAGCCTCTCTAATGGGATGCATCAAGCTGGTATTATCAGATGTCTTATAACAAGGTACTCTACATACAATGGTTGAGGGAGTTAAAAGAAATATTTGGGACTTAAGTCTTTGGTGTAGAACCGGACACATAGGAACCTATCATCTTTCTTGAAAATCACACACATTACCTGTAATATGAAAAAGAAAAAAAAAACCCCATGGATATTAAGAATTTGTGAGGTAATGTTTTATCAAATGTTATTCTTGTTCAAGATTCTTTCATCAGAAGCTCAAGGTAAATTCATAACAATATAATACAGATCTTTCACCCTTTACAGATGTAATTTTTCGGTTCATAGAGTTTTGTTTCACAGGTTTTTTTGAAAGACGACTCAACTGCATTTTCTTTTGTATTTTTGCCAGTTAGGATTTATTAGAGCTTTTCTTCTTGGCATTGTAATTAGGTGTTGTGAAATTTTAAGCTTTGTATTTTTTTTAACGTGTAGTCATTTTGTATTTGTATCAGTATATTTAGAGCTCCTCTCTGCAATCAGCTTCTCAGACTTTTTCCCTCTTTATGTGAGTATCTGAGACCAGAAAAGAAAGAGATGTTAATTAGACATGTTAGTATTCTAATTGGGAAACAGGTGGCAGGATGCTGTAGTATTTTAGTGGTGACTGAGGCAGGTTTTAGGGTAATTTTTTCATTTATGTGCCTGGAAATTGTATAAACAGCGCACTTGCTTCTGTTATTTAGCCTGGTTGTCTCAGGACATAGTCACACATCCTCTTTCAGCTCCACCTGTTCCAGCAGACATGTTTACTCTCCACAGCTGTTCATCACTGCATCTGAACTGGAAATTGCTACCCTATCTGATCTATTGGTTGAGATGCTCACATGAACAGTCCCCAGTTTACTCTAACCAGGTTAACTAACCTGGTGCAAGTGCTGGGGCTGTTTGTCTACATTGCCAGGGAGCAACCGAGCATGTGGATGGGAGGGTGAGAACACTCACAGCTTGGGGTGGAAAAGCAAATGATGAGAAACAGGTAAAGGGACCTCTTTGCGAAGCACATCTGGAGTCAGGATAAAAAGTGTGTCCAGCCTTTGGGTATGGCAGCCCCTTGCCACTCCAATGTGAACACAGAATATCTGGATGCATCTGTTTCATTCACATCTTGGAAAATATCCAAAACTACCACCTAGTCCCAAGGCTCTTTCTTTGAATGAGTTTGGAGCTGTCTATACCTCTAACAAGTTAATCACATCTCCAGAGCACTGCAACCCAAGATCTTGAGAATATTTTCCTTTTTGAAGCAGTCTTTTATTGCCAGCTCTATGAGTGCAGAAACAATGAAAAGGTGACTTTGGCAAGGAAAAACTCATTTTTACTAGGTGATTTGGGCATCCCCACGAAGACCAGACAGGGACAGAGAAATTTCAAGGAAAACAATACCTCATGCTAGGATGCGAGTCTCCTCTCTTCCTCTCCTCAGTTTTCCCCAACCAAATTTCCCCACAGAAATCAAATTCAATTCCTGTTAATTTTAGAAATACTGAAAAGCCTCCCACAGAGACTTGTCATTAGTTCTCAAATGTGGAATTCTTAGTATTTTAAGTGGCAACAGAACCCAAATGCCATTGCTATGCCCTTGGTGATCCACGAAAGAGTCATGGATCACAGAATAGAGAAAAAAAATCCTTTCAAAAAAATCTTGTAGCAGATTTCAATTTTGCAAAATGAATCATCAATAAAATATACCACTCCCAGCTGCAGTTAGTTGGCTGGTACAGGTAGACATGTATATAGCTTGGTATTGTTATCTTCTCATTTTGTCCCCTGTCATATCTTTTCTTTCTCCTCCCTTAAAGCAGAGGAATGGATTTGATGACTCCTAATTTTTAATGATTCTATCATGGTATCTTGCAACTTTCTAGCTAAAGTGCTTATCAGTGTGAAAGATTTAGAAGAAGAAATGTACCACACAGGAAGTGGAAGTACCAGGGTGAGATCTAACCTGGCTAAGCTGAATGTGTATTGCACAGAAATGTATTCCTCAGCTTATCAAAGTACCAAATAAGGGGCAAAAACAGTGAAGAACTTAAGGTACCGAGCAGCAGTACTACTATCCATGACGGTGGTTCTGTGCACAGAACTACCTTTGCCATTTTTAGATTTGTGAAGCTCATGGAGAAGTCCATCGCTCCTGTGGTTCTCAGAGCACATTATTTGATTTTCCTTATCTCCTAGCATTTATTGGGGTGATTTGAGGCATGCGTGTGGGGAAATGGGAATGTTTCTGCTCCTTACAAACAGTTGAACAGGGTAATACTGTTCTTGCTTCCTCGAGTGGGCAGAAAAAGGTCTTGACCTCAAACTTTTTCACAAGCTCTTTAGTAGTAGGAGAATCAAAAGCAAATTTGTTCATACTGGCTGCTGCACAATATTTTCCCACTCCTTTATGATGCTCTGAAAACAATGTCAGGAGAAGGTACACAAGTTAGTACAAATCATATGCCCTTCAAACTTATCAATGTGTACTTGGATCAGTATCATTAAAGCTTTGCAGTCTTTGTAGTTTTCATGATAGTGAATAATGTGTGTTTGAATTAGGGACCGATATACATGTTGTTCCCATAACTTGACACAGTTCCCAACTTGACACAGTTGGATCAGTGTAACATTATACCTGCTGCAGTGATAAAGCTTAATAAATGAATGTACTCTTCTGAAACTGCCCAAACAACAGCAAATTGTTTATGGCTATTAATATATTTGTCTGAACCATGTATCGCTCCCCGCCCCAAAAATTCTCATGCACATTTTTTTCAGATGTTTCCCAAGAGAATTTACTCGGTTTCTGTGGAAAAAACTGGCTGTGAAGGCTAAATCTGGTCACAACCTACAGGACCCTATTCCAGCCCAAGCCTATTTAGGAAGGGAACAGCAATTTGTTTTCAATGACTTCACTCACCCTTACTGCAATGTTTCCAGTAAATGCAGGCGTTGTTCTTCTTGTGTGAGCTCAGCATGTCATTCCTAATGCGGTCCTGACTGAAATTTTATACTAGTTATTGAAAAAAGTACTTTTTTTTAAAGGCTCTTTATATCTCATGTGATTATGCTGATTCATTGTAAAATGAAAAAAATCTGATGACCTATCCATATAAATACTGAACAACATTAGATCATCACAACCGGTGATGCTAAAGCAAATCTAAATGCCTAATTATTAGCCAGCAGATCCAAAACGCTGCCAAATAGTTTTTGGTCGCTGTGTTTACACAGTGACAGATTCTCATGTTAGTCATATCCTTCTGAACAAATGTTTTGGATGGACTCTTAAATCAGTGTCCACAAGGAAATAGAAGGAGGCAGCCAAAAGCTCTTGAACGTCTGCCATTGACAAAGGTTAAGCATTTACAGTCACTCTCCGCCTAAGTATTCTAAGGAAACATTAAGGAGTGAAAAACAGAAGGCGAGGATGTTCTGTACTCTCAGCAACAATGCAGCAAGGGCGGCAGAAGAAGCTCCAAAATAGCCAGTTACTGGGCCAGATCCTGTTCCCATTAACGTCAGTAGTAAGACTCCCTTTTGGTCTAAACAGACTAGGATGGGGTAACTGGTCCTTCAACTGACGAGTGAAAAAACAGCGAGGTCTTGACTCTTCCCTTTTTGCTTCCATTTCTTGTCCATGAAGATTCCCTTTGGGACTGAGTAAAACTGAGTCAGAATGTTTAACCAGCCTGTTAGGAAGGCCAATACATGCTGCATCCACTTAATTTCCCTGAAAAACTGCACCCACTTCCCCCATTTCTTTTTCATCCACTCATAATTTGAGTTTATACTGTCTCAATTAGTTTCACTCTCAAAATCCTCTGGATTACAGCAATGAAGAAATTTTCTTTGGGGGAAAACAATATTAGATCCAGGATAAAATTTAAACTGAGGGGAATTTTGCTATTACAGTCCTCTCATCACACAACCATAAGGCCATATATTTTGGGATGATTATATGCTCACTGCCCTAACCTTTAAATATTACCTTTCACATAATCCTTATACAAGGGTTAAGGCCGATGGATGTACATAATTCACTGACCCAGTGGCTAGGCCCCGGCATCTCTATGGCGTATCAAATATACATGCAGGGAACCCAAGGCATGGACAGACATGGATAATTGCTTACAGGCATACAGGAGACAGGTGATATGTCCCTCCTCACCTCAGCCAAATGCCAGTTATTCTGCATTTTGACGTCCTTCTCACCCTGCAGGTAAATAGAAGAGTCAGAAGGGCACAAAAATGGTACTTCACCATTCCTTGTCTTTCAGCACTGAAGATCCCAGGGCAATCTATTCTTGGTTTTCTTTATTTTTCTGGTTACAAATAAATCTGAAAGGAAACAATATTTCTGTAGTTTAAAAACATAAACACAGAGTAAGGAAGACATATACACCTAAAATTTAAACCCTCACCTGCCCTCAATCTTTAGTGTCCACTTTTGTTATCCCTTAATAAACAGACGAAGATTTGTGTATAAACTGAAAATAAAAATCTTAGTCCTGAAATCAGACAGACTGCAGAATGAAATATTGCTTCCCAAACCTGTGTTTTGCAGTCCTTTAGGAAAGTGTCACTGAAAACATAAAGCTACTGAGCAGGGCCATATGATTTTACATTACTTTCGCCTTTTTGGGTTTGTAAAGATCATTTGGTTTCTGTAAATTAGGGTATGGGCCAGCTCACACGGTAGTCAATGGAAAGACCTGTGAACATCAGTGGAAGACAGACTGAACATTTATTCTGGATTGCAGCACAGTACATAGTGGCAGGCAGTGTACCTGTGATGTACCTACTGCACTGTGGAAGAACTGAGGGCAGGAACCTCCCAGAATGCTACAGTGAAAGAAGGATCAACTGGCATCTTGGGACCACATTGCTGGGACAATCCCAAGCACAAGTACAAACTGGGTGGAGAATGGACTGAGAGCAGCCCTGAGAAGGACTTTGGAGTATTGGTGGATGAAAAGCTGGACATGAGCTGGCAGTGTGCACTGCAGCCCAGAAAGCCAACAGTATCCTGGGCTGTATACAGAGAAGTGTTGCCAGCAGGTCAAGGGAGGAGATTGTCCCCCTCTACTCTAGTGAGACCTCACCTGGAGTACTGCATCCATCTCTGGGGCCCTTGACATAAAAAGGATATGGACCAGTTTGAGTGAGTCCAGAGGAGGGCCACAAAGATGATCAGAGGGCTGGGCACCTCTGCTACGAAGACAGACTGAGGGAATATGCCTTGTTCAGACTGGAGAAGAGAAGGCTCCGGGGAGACCTTATAGCACCTTCCAGTACCTGAAGGTGCTACAAGGAATCTGGAGGGGCACTTTTTACAAGGGCCTGTAGTGACAGGGCAAGAGGTAATGGCTTTAAACTGAAAGCAGGGAGATTTAGATTAGATATCAGGAAGAAATTCTTCCCGGAGAGGGTGGTGAAGAACTGTAACAGATTGCCCAGAGAAGCTGTGGGTGCCCCATCCCTGGAAGTGTTCAAGGCCAGGCTGGATGAGGCTTGGAGCAACCTGGTCTAGTGGAGGGTGTCCCTGCCCATGGCAGGGGGGTTGGAACTAGATGGTCTTTAAGGTCCCTTCCAACCCTAACCATTCTATGATTCTATGATTCTATGACCAGGCATCACCTGCTCTTTCATTTCATTTTGGTCTATAAGTGGTGACACCTTCTTTATGAAAGAGATGGAATGGAGCAAGTTAGCAAACAAAAGTTAATGTCCAGGCCACATATTACCCATATATCAATTAATTCTCATTCCATCTATGTCCATACAAAAACTGACTTATGGCAAACTGCAGGGCCATCTGAATAAGAAGTTTCTTGCAATCAGTCAGACCTCCCAAAAACAGCCTTTTGTGCCATGAGCTTGGAGTCTACCTTACCCTATTTTTACCCTGTTTCTCCTCTAGCGAAAAGCAGCTACAAGTGATTCTTCTGCTTCTCAGAGCAGGATAACTCATCTGAAAAGGAGTGGAAATCTTTGCATGTCCCTGGCCTTTAGCCTTTACACAGAACTTCTAAGGATTTTAGTGGCATACAAACTAATTTCCTTGGAAAGAGAATCAAAGTTAGGAGGAATCTGGGCCACAGTCTTATCTCACATCAGGAAACCTTACCTCACCGAGACTGATACATGACACCCAAGACTTTTGCTCATATGCTGTTATAACTGACCAGGTTATTCATGTGCTTTACCACATTTCTAAGTCAAATTGAACCCATGTGCTGGCTTCAGTCAGGAAAGAGTTAACTCTTTTTGCCGCTGCTAGGAAGCTGTGTTCCTGGATGCTGAGAGAAGTACTGATAAGTTCTTAGCTGGCACTGGGGAATGCCTGCACTGAATTCAAGGTCTTTCTCCACTTCTGATCCTGCAGCTGTGTTCCCAGCTCTCACTGTCTCACTTCAGGCAGTGGAGGGGACACACAGTTCAGAGGGCTGACCCACACTGACCAAGGAAGTATTTCACTCCATAGTACATCATGCTCGGGGCATAGGGGAGAAGGTGGTCCAGGAGCCATTACTCTCTCCGTTACTCTCTTGCTGGTTTACTCCCATACACTTGCTAACACTCTCCCCGACTCCTGCGTTAGCTGCTTTGCTAACTCCCGTGCTGGCTCATTCATGAGGGAGTTGGTGGGTTTGTTTAGTTTTACCGGTCATGCTGTTGCTGATAGGGTTTGCTCGGAATCTGCTGCGATAGCTTTCAGGCTGCAGCTCTTGTGCTGTGATCGATCTCAAGCTGAGGCTCTTGGGCTCCCTGGCTCTGACTCTCACTACTCAGCACCTGGTTGGGCACTGGTCAGTGAGTGGTGAGCAACTGTATCATAATTGTATCATATTGTCTCATATGTTTTATTTCCTATTATTTTAATTATTACTAATATTTGTATGTATTAATTTAGATTTAATTAGTAAATAGTTCTTATCTCAATTTTATGAGCATCCTTATTTCTTTTTCCTCAGATTCTTCCCCTCCACTGGAGGAGGGGAGAGAGGATTTGTGGGAGTGGCTTCATAGTATTTTGCTAGCTGGAGTTAAACCACGACAAACCTTAACAACAGTAGTGAACAATAGATTGCACTGATGGGTAGCGAATTCATCACATTTTGTCTAAAGCATTATCCACAATAAAAGAGGTTTTAAGTATGTATTTAGGTCAACAGAAACCTATTTGCAGACTGTGTTGCTGGTCTCATTTTCAAATGAGGATCCATGCCTGTTCAGATATGTTGAGTTAACCACTAATACTTTTCTCACTCAGTTAAGGACCACTAACAACTCATAGCTAGCCCAGGTGGGGCTAGTTTTCACTGTGAGCAGTTGAGTTGCAGGAATTTCTATCTCAGCCATACAAACTATTCTGAAAATTAAATTCAGGATAATTGTTTCCTGGCACTAAATCTGAAGTGGATTAAATATATGGGTTTTTTTTAAAAAAATACGATCACCAGGTTGTTGGTTTAACGAATTTTAGAACAAAGGAACAAAGAACTGGAAATCTTCCAAAAGAAGAGATAATTTGATGATCCTCTATATAAATCTAACATTTCTTCATCTTTTATAAATGGAATTTTGCAGGTCATTAGTCTCTTAATGTAGTATAGCTATCAGTTGAAGGGATTTTGTACGTATGTGTGTGTGCATCTGTATGTGTGCAAAAAAAAAAGCATTAAAATGGTTGAGATATAGAGAAAATTGACTGCTGCATAGTCACCACTTTTCATAAAGATTTTTACTGCACCCTTGGTATTATGGATCTATAATATGGAAATGTGTAACATCATTAATATGCATTTGCTGCATACACCCTCCTTAACAAAGTATGTTATGGGAATACAAATTAAAAACAATATACTCGACTCAGCTAAATTTTAATGACCTATTGTATGAGTGATCCCTGATCGGGAGGTACCTAAGCCCTTTGTCTTTGATACTTCCCTTCCTTCTCCACATCCATTTCCCTTATTTCTTCTTGTTTTCACTGACACCTCCATAGCTAAATTATTCAAATCTCAGCATAAAGATTGAAGTAACATGCAGGTCCTTCTCCATTACATTTAATGGAGGTAGCTGGCACAAGTAGAGACAACAGAGGTATAGAAATTGGTTCAGCCAAGAGTCTCCATGGTGAAATAAGCTGTGCAGCCCAATCTACTGAGTAAATGTGTCCTGAAGTTACTTGGGCTTGTATGTGCTGCTGATGGGAGCTTAGGCATTACCTAATGAAGGTGAGTCATCTGAGCACATCCCCTGGCACACTTCTCTCTTCATCTTTCATTCCTGGCTGTTTATCCAGGTAAAAGAGCCTTCTGATATCTTCCCTTCATCCAACAAAACTTCAGTGCAGCAGCTTTGCAGAGACAAGCTCACTTCATCTGGCAAACCAAACCAAGAGCTGTCCCTGGGAACCTAAAGGTACTCACTCACATGTGCCAGTAGCTTAAACTTTGACAGTGGATGCAATTAGTGGTCTGAAATGTTCCCATCTGATTCTCTACCAGAGTTGGTGCTTCTGCAACAGGGACAGACCTAACCATAAAGCATTGTTAAACCACTGCAAATTACAACCCAGCATTTTAGAGTCAACTGGTATTGATTCAGGCTTGTCCTAAGCTGAGCCTTAAAGTAAAGCCTTTCAGGAGAGAGTTCACAAACAACTCAAACACAGACACTACTGGCAATAGGTGTAGCAGATACCACCTGAAATGAAGCTAGTCAACCTTATTAATCAGTGCATGCAGTCAAACCTAATAATGCACGTGCTGTTCTCATCAGTGCTCTTTGCCTGCAGGTTGTAAACTTTGTAGATCAGATGCACCTCTAACTACATTGCGGGGACAGTGTATGGAACAAGGATTAGTAGGGCAAGTAATTCTTTCCACTTCCCCAGTTAAATCTAACAAAGAATTGGGTTAAAGTCATTACTGGTCACTTAAGTGTTTAACAGTTTATCCTCAAGTATTTAAGGCAAACCTTTACATAAACTAAAAGATTAAAAACACACATGCATCTCTATAGTTTCCTTAGGAGTAATTATTCAGTGACAGACATCAGTGTTATTTTCCTTTACTTGGCAATGACTGTCCCAGAGCTTAATCTTTTCAAAATGCAATGGGGAGAAAAATAACACAGCAAGATGCTCTCTGCTGTGCTAATTGGGCTTCCCAATATGGCATGAGGACATTTGTTGCTCAACCTGCTTATTCAGTGCTGAATATTCAAGCTGTTTCAGCAGGTCTAGCTACTCTTATGGGAAATCAAGCTGCAATCAGATTCTGCAGTCATCCAGGTCTAGACTGTGATATTGATCACAGACCAAAGAAACAGAAGGAACAAGGTTGAAATGGCCTCTTTGTATATGAGCACCATTATTTGACAGAAAATGACCTTTTGTGGATGCAAATCTGCTATATGAGGCATAATGTGGTTGTTCCTGAAAGCTGTGGAAGATATGGGAAGGCATCACATAGGAGGGATTCTGTTTATTTTAGATACATCTTTCTCACATCACCTTTTCCCACTCGAGATTGACCACAAATCTGAGTTACCCTGAACTTTCGAGTAATGATCTCTTATGGCTTTACCTTCATTAAATATAATGTCTGTCATGGAAATTTCATCACAGGTATGAAAGAAAAAAACCAGGAAACATGCCTCTCTGCTGCAGAGATTGCAGAATCTTAGACGCAATTGTTTAATTCCCAAATTCTTTGAAAAATCTCAGCTCCTACCTACAACAGGAATCTCAAAGTTGAAAAGCCCAGGAGACTGATACAAGTTCCTACTATGTGCCAGATTTTCAGCTGAAGACCTTGTCAATTCATTTATCAATTCTTGTTAACTACTGAACATAAGTTGTTGAAATTCTTCATGTTTTGAACTACTTTTATCACAGCTGAGATGTTGACCAGTGAAGTAGGAATGAGGTAACATAATTGAAACAAACATTTGCTTCTCCCCGTTTCAACTAGCTGATTATTAGATGTGAAATGTAATATTGATGTTGTTTTAAGTGTCCTAGTCCAGAACAGAGTGGAAGAGGGTATGTAAAGTGAACTGATCTCTATTTGTATAAAAATAATGCTGGCTAGGATAGGTAAAAGGTTATACATAAAAATAAAGATCTTGAACATGGGGTATAAAGCAGAGATTTACATTCCAGAGAGTTAGCGATGACAGAGGGAGAGATGACAGTTGTGAAACAGGAATACTATGTGAAGCACTATTATCTCACAACCATATGTTCCAAAAAAAAAAAAAAAAAAACCAACCCAAAACCCCGAAAAACCCCAAATCAGTTAACAAGTATTTTATTCTTAACTAATATTTAGAGTGTGCATTATACAGACAACTCAAAGCAAACTGACATATCCAGTGAATTGCCACAGCCAGTAAACCAAGGCTGTAAAAAGAATATGGTGAGCACTACTATAAATGAAAAGGAAAGGACTCTTACTGAGGATAACCGTATCTGTGGCTTTTAAAAAACCTCAAAAAACATAACTGTCCAAATAATGTGATGCTATCTTACAAACTTGCCTGAGATCACAACATCCTTCACATAGTGTTTTCATTTGTGAAAAGGATGACCAAAATTTACATACCTGCTGAAATAAAACAACCACATATAAAATAAACACCCTTTGAGACTATGGTTTCCTTTAATTTCTTATTTCTGATAAACCTCAGAGAGTTAACAAAATTATTGATTTACTTGAAAGAGAGTCAAAGGGTTTTTAAGTGCACTTACAACCTAGTCTTAGAAATATTTGATTCATTGCTTCCTTTTCTGTGAAGAAATATTTGTGAAGAAAACCCTTGGCTAACTCTTGACCAAAGATTGGAAACTGCTCAGAAGTCATTCCTCTTTTCAGATCTCCGCAGTTCCTGTCAGCAATGATCACCCAGTTGTCTTCATCACTGGAACTGCTAAAGGAGACTTACAAGATGTCTGAGACCTTCTTCACCGAAACCTCACTTTGATGGGCTACAGCAAGGTTTGCTGACAGCAACCTCTAATGTTTGGGTGACTTCCTAGTGTACAACAAAAAGACTTTGTGCCATAGTCCTTTCTAGGACTTTACCTGTCTGTCCCCCCAAACCAGCAGCTGGTTAGTGCTCTACCAGAGCCTTCTAGAGGGGAGAAATGGCTTGCATGTCTGAGAACCATAAGCATCTACCCAGTGCCTGAGAGAAATCTTAAAAGTTCATATGAGCATAACCACACTTGTCAGATTAAAAAAATCAAAATTAGTATTATTGAATTGAAAACCTAGGAGACCAAGAAATTCACTGCAATAACCACCAGAATGTCAGTGCAGCCCTTTCATCTTACAACAAAATAGACTTTTAGCAGGGACATACTTCCCTTAAATAGCTAAAAAACCCCAAGTCTGAGCTGAAGGAGGGTAGCTCAAAGCATATAACTGAAGATTCCTCATGACCCAGTCTAGAGCCAATTCACCTTATTGCTGCAAAATAAAACAAACTCCAGGAGTTGGTAAGATAGTCCTGTTTAATCATTCAGTCTGTCACTTGTAAGAGGAAGATGGCAGGTTGCAATGCCCCATACAAAATTAACTTCTTCAGTGAAATTCCTGTGTCTCCATGTGGACCTTTTGTTGAAAAGATGATGAAAGATGATGTGAAAAAGCATGCCCAGGGAGGCTCAGTCTGGTCCGGCTGAAATGGTTTTGAAGCACTGGTCTCTGAAACACTTGCTACAATTTGCACGTCCCTTTCCTCATTAATATTGGACCCTGCTGGTACAGGCCCTGTGTGGATGGTTCATCTGGCACCCTGATGAGATCAGTGGAGAAACATAAATACTACAGAAGCCACTGCCATCAAAATAAGCTGTTTAGAATAAGAAAATAACTAATTTACATCAAAAAATGTGATATTTAGTTGCTCCTTCTATGACCATTTTTATGAGCTGGGGAATTTCTCAACATTCAGAAAAAAAATACAGTATGTGTGACACAGTACTAGTAAGGATCAAAAAAAAAGGACAAGAGGAAAACTGGTTCATGCTCAAACCTTTAATTTATTTGTTTGTTTGTTTGTTTGTTTTCATCTGGCTGTTCTTGATTTTATTTCTCTTAAGATGCAAATACATTAAGCCAGAAAAGTATAGAGACACAAAACTTTGGAAATTATAAACTCAGTATATGTAGATATTATTTTCCATCCAAGGATCTTTAAATGCTTTAGAAAAATTTATTAGATCCCAATGCATCTGAGGGTGTTGTTATCCTACTCATCTGACAAACAGAAAAAGAGGAAAGAGAATTATATCATTTGCTGCTGTCAGAAAACAAGTCTGTATCAAGCCTGGGACAAAACCCAGAAATCTTGACCTCTACTTATGAAGGATATTACACTCCACTCCAATGACTCTGGAGGTTATAAACAGTTTCTTTTGATATTCTAAGCCATACACAGACATATCTATAAAAAACTTGTTAAATCAGTTATTGGCTGCTTCAGGAAGCCAATGTTTTGACTGCTCTAAACAATTGTTCATTAAAAGGCTTAAAAAAGTTTTGTTTTATCAACTTCTTTCTTTTTGAAACAGAAACAAAGAGAAAAGTGTCCCTTTTAATTAAGTTGACAGCCACTGCAACCCTCATGTCTTCGAAACAGCCAAGTTTTCCATTTCTGTAAATTAGTGAAGGGGCAACCAAGCATGAGCACTCATTTTTCACACAGACCTGTTGAGCAGTGGCTGTATTGATGAGTTTATAATACCTGCACTTCCTGTGGATGATGAACTCTCTCCTTGACCAGCATCCCGGCACAGAGCTCCTCTGGCAGCAGCTGAAGCCAAGGGAATGCAGCACCCTGCTGAAATCATGAGAAAGCAAGGACTTCCAAAGCTGATTAAATCATTCATTATGGGAAGAAAATTATTATTCCAAGTGAAATTGTACATGTTGAAAAAGTCCAAATCTTAAGAAGTTTGTGTTCAGCCTGCTTGACAGGCTGTGAGGGCATTGGTCCTGGGGCAAATGGTCACACTGTCAGCCCAAGGGAGTCCTGCTCTCCCAAAATGTATCTATACCACAGTGAATGAATCACTCTTCTGGTAAAAGCATTCCTGTGTGTACTATTAAGAAAGAAAATGGGACTCAGAGTGAATTTAGCAGATCTTTAACTGGAGTTGAGTAATGTGGCCAAGCCCCAAACTTCAGCAACACACGCTAGTCTGCCCTCCCACTGCTCGTAAACAACGTCTTCCCTTGCTGATTTCCAGCCAATTCACTTCCCTTTCTAATCCCAGGAAATCACTGCCCACCCTTAAATGCTGAAAGATACATTTTAATCAAGTGGAGAACTGAACAGTAGCATAATTTTACTTAAAGCACACACCAAGCCACCCTTCAGAGCTATTTGGGGAAGAAACTGACCGCAGCTTGGCAGCCCCTCCTTGCAGAGTTCAGGCTGGGTGGTCATTTGAGCCACGGACAACACAGTCAATTCAGGCAGATGGCCACTAAGTCAGCCCAGCACGTTTGGGGGGTTCAGTTCTGCCAATATCCAGGACATCAAAAAAGAGATGCACACCTTCAACTCCTTGCAGCTCTGAGTAGCCTAGACCTGCAGGAAGAAAAAAAAAAAAATTTTTACACTTCAGTAGCTCATCTAAGGGGAAAAAAAAGAATGGGTAAAAATGCAGTTCAGGCTGAACAGACTTTTTTCTGCCAAAATATGTGTGTGTGTATATTGAAACTGTCAAAGCAAAATATTTTTACATTTAAAAATTCTCCTCATTTTTTTTTTCCCCAATATAATTTGGTGACATCACTGTATATTCACAAGGTGCTCAAGAACTCGGTTCTTCTGTGACCTTGCTATTCTTCATTACCCCCTCTACTTGCCCTACTCCTTAGTCCATATTTTTTGAGATTCCTCACATATTCTCTAGGGTCTGTGTTTCATTGTTCTTGGTGTGTTAATTGCTGCCTGATCAGAAGGCACTGGGACACACCACTCCTACACTCCTCAACAGCCATTTAAGAAGATGGAAAAGAGAGAAATTGGGTTTTGATTCCTCTAAGACATAGTGAGACACTCAGGATATTTGGTGAAGAGGGAAATGATCACCACAGGCCTGCTGAAGACATCTAATTCAAAGAAAGATGGGCTCTCATGCTTGCCAAAAGCAAGGAGTAGAAAAGGAGTAGGAAGAAACAACTCTGCATTAAAGGCGGAACATCTAAAGCTGAAAAATGCTTTAGCCAATGGTGAGGGCTAAAGTTTACCATTAATATTATAACTATCTTTAATGTTGATGCCAAGTAGATTGAGAATTTCAAGCAAACCTTTCACACTGAGAACACGAAGACATCAGAAAGCACATTGATTCCTACATTTAATTTAATTTTATTTCCTTCCTCTTCTTTCTCTTCCTCTTGTGTCAGTGACTGGTATGTTATCCTCTGCTGCATCAGTGTCTTTCAGATGATGTCAATCCACAAAGCAGAGGAGGGAAAAGGAACATCTAAAATATTTGGATGCACATTACAGCCATTGTCCAATCAAGACACAGAGACATGGGACAAAGTCCCCATCATACTTTGTCCCTTCATGCATGTCATCTCAAGGTCAGTAACTCCCACTACTTGCTAGCTGCAACCACTGAATTTAAAATTAGTAGGCTTTGGGTCCTTTTAAATATCAGAGAGGGAGGCCCAAACCTCTTTAACCATAAAGATAACATCTGCCTCAAAAATGGAAAACTAGAGAAAAAAGCCCTCACAAATCTAGTTGCCTAAAGCACATAAAACATTGGCCTACCCAGTAAATACAAAAGACAACAAAAACCCCCTGTAACAGGAATTTTTAAAGCCCTGAAAATACAGTATTTTTAATATCTACATTCTCTGTATCTCATATTTTTACAGATCTGTGAAAAATAGTTATCTGCAGCCTATCTAGAAATGTCACAGTTACCAGGGTCACTTGGAAAGTTAGCAAAAAGAGGTCACGCTTCCAATCAGATTAATATACCGACGTGCCCAGCAGTAGATTATGTTAATTTTGACACTAATTTTTAATATTTGTAATGCAATACATTAGAATTTCTAAGCCTTTTCAAAGCTTATTAGTCTGCCTTTATAAACCAAATGTCAGATTTATCAAAGTCGGACAATAACTATTAATGTTGGGCGAACCTCAAAAAATTCAGAGGTTTGGTCTAGTTTGACTAGACAGGCATAAGACCAGCTGCTTTTGCAGATCATTTCGATTGCAGATTTGGACTGCTGATTCTGCAGATATTACACACTTATTGAAATGTAAGCATCCAGATGGAGCCTGCTGTGTTTGAGGAGACTACTGAAGTGAATTCAGCTCAGAAACATGGGGCTGCCGGACCCATCAGTGTCAGCTGGTAACATCCCAAACTTCCCACATCATTGAATGTTGCAGTGGATGTAACACAACACTGTGCTGTAATAAAGCATCTACAGCTGGGAATATAACTGTAGAAATGAAAGGAGAGGAGAGGAGAGGGAATGAGATTATGATACACTGGGGTATTATACTAATGAGGCGACAGTGGAGCATACAAACATCCCAGGACAGACCTGTATAGATTTGTATAACGTAAATGACACATTAGGAGTCATAAACTCATGACTCTGAATCCAAATCAATATATTTGCAAGTGCTGTGTTTGAGCTGAAGAGTCCAGACTCTTAATAGGGTTTATTGGCTCAACCAGAGTGGCTTATTGCTTGAGCAGAGCATGCCACCATGGCTATATGGCTTTGGGGTTCAAGCTAGTAATGAAGAATAATGGGTGTGCCGGCATATGTCAGTGAAGGCAGGCCTGAGGGGGACATGTGTGAGGGGCTGAGGTTTCGGCCTGGAAGTATGATTATTTATGAGAAAATGGTATAGTTCAATTTTTTTCTGTACTTCTGTGGGTAAGCAGGGGAGTTTTACTACATGGCAGAGATTTACCTTGAAAACCTGTGAACATGTCAAATAAGCAACAATAGGATTTCACCAGCTAATGTTCTTCCATGTCCTGCAACAATAGTCTCTCTTCAGAGCAGAGTTACAATGCTATTTCTTTTTCCTTTTTTATTTTTTTTTTTTTTTAACCTGAAGTTGTTGTTCTACTTGAATATCTCCAGTACTACTTGTGGGAGCCATTGCTGATGATGGCAAACGTGCCATCACTGGTCCATGCCTTTCCCCTCTTACCTGGTGAGTTTTTAAGCACTGTGTGCAGACCTCGTAGAAGACAAAGTTCCACACATACAGCCACCTCTTCATTGATTTTGAAATAGTGTTCTGTAGGAGGAGTGATTTCAAATCCACAGCTGCAACCCACTGAATCCTAATCTCTCTGTTGCTCATTTTCAGTGCTGCCACTATACCCAGAGGGGAATGTGGGCACTTGCTACTGCATGTCCGCCGTGGTTTGGGAAAGAAGGACCAAGTCCACTCCATTTTGAAAAGAAATAGTCACATTCCTCCAGGGCATGGATTCAGGCTATGAATCCTCCATGAAAGAAGGTGTCCATGTGGTTACAGTTTCCTATGGGAAGGTCCTTTCTCAGTGTGGCAACTTTTGAGAAAATTCCTGAGGTTCTTCTAACTTTCCTAATTCATTGCATAGGGAACTTTAAGTCAAGGACACTTAGGGTTTTTTGCATAGTGAAAATCAACCAGCAGAAAACTGTCAACTGTGACACCAAGTGTAAAACTTCACAACAGATCTGGGCCTAAGTAATCTGTATGGACTAAACAGGCAAATTAGTTGCAAAGCAAAAATCTGGACCTAGTTCTCCCAAATCCTGGGCTAACGCTACAGGTGCTGCATCAGCTGCAGGATCAGGCAAAGATCTTCCCACATCTGCTGATTGTAGAGTGCCCACATCTTTGCCATAAGGGTGTGGAGATGGCCAGTGGTGAAGAAAACATGGGTTTTGATGAACCTTAAATTCACATCAGCCCAGCTACACCTGTGTCCTCAAGTAAGCAGAGGAGCAGATGTTTTAAGCAACTGTGTCAAAAGCCAAGTCAGATGCTAGTGTCATTATAGTAGTATGACTATGCAATAGCAAAAAGCGCATGGGTGGATGACATTATAACTATAATGAAAGCAGCAGTCAACAGCAGAGCAGATGTGGTTGTAATCATATCAGAAACAGACAGCCACTGTGGAGGCAGATGGAGATCTGATTGAAGGAAAGGCAGCTAGCTATAGGATGGAAGATGCTGCTGCAAAGCTGGCAAGGTAGCTGCTCCTGTGACCGGGACAGCTCTGCGTCAGGACCTGCAGCAGCAGCAGATGCTACAGCTATCAGAGCAACAGAACATATGCTCAGCAGTTGTGTGGCTGGCGTTCAAGGTGCAGCTGTAGATGCTCTTTGCTTCTGAATTCCTAGTGGTCACCACAGTACCTGGGAGCCAAACTCTCATTTGAATGAGGCAAGTAACTTTATAACAGCAAACACCACTAGGGCTGAGGCACTCAACCCCTTCTTTGCATCAGCTTTCACTGTCCTCTGTGTTTAGTGAAGGGGTTCAAGAAGAAGAGCTACCTGCAGAGGATGGGGATGAAGTCAAGGATTACTCCTGAGAATTACTGTGGCCAATTACTCAGATTGGCCACATCCAAACTAGTGAGAAAACTCCCTGATTTCCTTGCAAGGTCTCCTCATTCTATCTTCTTTGAAAGGCCATGGAGATCAGGGGCAATGAAGTTAAGAGACTTAATGGGCTTCTTTGGGTTTTTTTCTTTTTTTCCAAAACAGGCCAGAGCACTCACCCTCTGAGTCAAGGCTGAAGGACTAGGGTAGGTTCTGCCTGGAGGAGAAGACCTAGTATAGCAGTCTGTAAGGAGATTATCCATAAAACAGAGACAAGGTCTTCACAGTGGTGCTTGATGGGAGGGACAAGAGACAATGGGCCCCAACTAAACGTAACTTTTTTGTAAAAGACAAGCTTGAACACCAAAATCCAAAGATATGTGAATTTGGAAGGTAAACAGAAAAATTATTTTCTCCATCAGCCTTGAGACCTTGGTGAAGAAAGAGTGAATGTTATAATTAGTCGAGTTACAGAGACATGCTTGTGCATTTAGGGCTTCTTACTTAGGAAGGAGAGTCTCAGGTCTCTTTAAAAAAAGATTATGTTTTCATTCACTATTCATTAGAAATATTTGAACTTTCCTTAAAGTTATTTGTAAGTATTCATAGACAAACATTTCCAAACCGTGTGTGCAGATGATGAAGACTGAATTTAAACCTTGAGAAATAACTTGAGTCTTCTTAGTTACACCATAATAATTGATATGACAAGCCCCAAATTTCTTCCTTTCCCTCTTTTTTTCCTTTATTTCTAACTGTAATTTCTATTCAAATGAAATCTTAAATATTCTGCCCTGACCTTTGCTGGAAGGAATTTAATTACCTGCAGAGTTTACATAAATTATATGGCCTGTTTGTCTAAGATTAATCCTACACAGAGATCAATAGAGCCATGGAACATCAGGATAAAATGGCTTCTTGCAAATGCCACCAAAGGTCACAAAAATCTTTCTGGAAAGAGGGGACAAGAGACATGGTGTGACACATTCCTGTCGTGAGGCCAGTGTATGTCACTGCTGCTGGCTCTGCAGCCACTCAGGGATGATTTATCAGCTGTTAGAGGACATTTGGTACAAATGCACTATAAGAATCAGCTGAGTGAAATTAATTGAATGCAGTGATGACTACAATTCATCATTCTCAAAAAACGGCTCAAAAAGTGTAAGAAGGATGATACATTGACCATAACACAGATAAACTGCCTTCATATCAGTCTTTGGGAACAACCTCGTGCTGCCACAAATGCCATGCCACTTTCCACACAGAAAAGACAGCTCTTACTCTTTGTTTATGAGATGGAGAGGACACACAGAGTATGCCTAGCCAGGACGCTCATTACAAATGACATGCTTGTAGCTTCATAGACCTGCTTTCTGTGTGCCTTAAGTACATATTTACCAGCAAATCTGAGTTCATTCTCATATTATCTTGACAGAATTAATGCAGTAAAAGTGCAACACAGTCAACCCCTCCAAGCTCATCAAGGCTAAATGGAGTACCAAGAAAGGTTTTTCCTGTGTTAAAAAGAAACTGGGTTGAGAGAATGGGGAAGATATAGAAACAGTTAGAGTAGCAATGTGAAAAACCTCCAGAAACTTTACTACACCTGATTCAAACCATAGACTCTAATCTCAGTTTGCCACCGAGAACACCTCTGATTTTGACAATGAATGGACATATTCAGACCCTCATCAGAGCTAAGCAGCAGGTGCAAAACTTTTTGCTAGTACTGCTGATGTGAGGGCAGATTTTCACAAGTGTTCGCCATCCAGCAGCTCACACTGTGACAGATTTTGAAAGAGACCAGTAGTGTGTACACAGCTCTGATGACTTCTAGCCAATTAACTCTGTGCCAAAATAGGTGACTGTGGTGACTGGCATCTTTTATTTAAACCTGATGCAGATAGGCAGAACAATTTTAACTTGACTTTGAGAGCTACAGGTTTTATTTCCTGCCTCTGAAAGAGGGGAAAAGTATTCAAAGTGATACCCTAGTTTGTAGAAAAGTGGTGGAGGCCTCTGGTGAGAATCATATTTAAGGTCACGGTGTGAATGTCTTTCTTAGCTCTACATGGAATAAACTTCTATTAGAAAGTGGGACTTATCAGTTTTATCTCCAGTCTATAAATTGATGGGTCTGTAATAAAAATAAATTATAAACTAACTAGGAAAGTTCATTTTATTGCATTCCTACATGATATAGTACAACACCACTTGACCAAAGACTTCTGTTTTACAAAGCAGTACAACATGCAATTTCATACATAGGAAGATGACTTGAAGCTATACAATCTGGAGCTTCATTCAGAGTATGGTTGGATTCAAGCCCTTGGTTTGATCCACTGTAGAGGGAAGGCTCAGAAGATGAATTTGAAGTGGGATAAAATGGATGTTTAAGTGTCCCCAAAAGCCCAGCAACGTTTTGATGTGGAATTATGCTCTGAACAGCATTAGCAATATTAAAAATCTTTAAATTACTGTGCAAGCCTCTTTTGTCAAGCCTGGAGACAGAACACCATGCTGAGGGAGCATTCAAAGAGAAATGATACACTCAGGGTAATAAAATGCCCATTGTTTTTTCTAGGTCCTATAATACAGTCTGGAAACCACAGATGAGATCAGGACCATATT
Organism: Rhynochetos jubatus; assembly: GCA_027574665.1. Taxonomy (NCBI): domain Eukaryota; kingdom Metazoa; phylum Chordata; class Aves; order Eurypygiformes; family Rhynochetidae; genus Rhynochetos; species Rhynochetos jubatus. The sequence goes on along the minus strand of CM050648.1, from coordinate 8,702,964 downwards.
TTTCAGGGACTACACATACAAGCAGGATGAGACAGGCCTTCCTCAGCTCACAGACCAAGGGAGAGGGAGGGAGAAGAGTGAGTATGAGGGAAAGGTTCTTCTCTCCAGTGCCCACTTTGGTGAGAGCTGCAGGAGCAGAGCCCAACTCTCACTCACAGCCCGCAGAGTGGGCAGTACTGCCAGCAAGTACCAGCTGCAGCTCAGATGGACTTTTTAGGTTCCTGTTATAACATGAGGCCTTCATGGACAGCCCTCTTTTCTGACTTGGAACCTAGGGATGTCAGAAGAGGTCTGTTCACTCGGATGAGTGGATACAGACACTTGGTGTGTGGTTTTGCATTGTACCCACCAGTATGTACAGGGACAACTGGAAATTGTCTGTTAAGTGTTTGTCAGAAAACAGGGAACAGGGATATCTGGTGTAAAAATACAGTTAAAATAATTAACTAAAGAGTGCATCCTTGAGTTTTTCATCCATTTCCCACTTGGTATTATGTTGACAGTGTGGGTTAAGCTGAACGTCAATACTTCCATGTACCTTCCTTGCTGCTGTCAAACTCTTAGTGGCATCACCAACACGGAGGCAGGCTGTTACCACTTGGATCCATAACAGATCTGTGTGGATGCCTACCTTTTTTAGTTATATATTGAGAAGTGGTAATTGTATTAATACCAGTCTGTTTTAGCACAGCGCTAGGCACAGGATCCCAGAAGCCTGGACCTTAAGTGCCCTTGAACAAGTGTGTTACAGCTGGCCAGGGTACATCAGGCATGTCTGTACCTTCAGTTTCATCTCTGAAGGCCACACAGCTACCTCTGAAATGCTCCTTTCACTGAATCTCAGTAGGGTTTATGATTGGTTTTGTGCTCTTTGGGGATGAGGATATGGGACAAAACAGCTCAGTGTCACTGAGGAAACTGTGGATTTGCTGTAAAATCAGAGCATAACTGCTTTGCAGTTAGGCATTGTCATTTTTATGCTTCTATTTAATCTGTCCCAGTAACCCAGCTCTGAGCTTCTGCAGGGGTTTTGGTTTTTTTTTACTAAGATGCGTTGTAACAGACAATACTGGAGAGAAAATTGTCTTTTCAATATATTTTGGTGGTAGTGATACAGAACTTTAATTCAGGAGGATATATTCAGATCCTTTTTATTCCCTTATGGACTATGTTATATGCTTGCTAGTGTGAAAGATCCAGAAATGGTACATAGAAACATGTTAAACATTGTTTGCAGTACAACTTTTAGTTAAAAGTTATGCAATTGCATGGTGATCTATAAGGGAGAGGTAATAGGAGGATATTGGCTCATTTCTCTTACAGGTCAGGAAACCACCACCAAAGATCATAAACCAGTTTATAAATTGTGAGATTTGTGCTGCAGATGAAGGAACACACTAGAAAATAAAATAACGGTGCAAATTGAGTTACAGCGTTTTTCACTTGTGCATGTTGTATCAATGCAGATCTGTGTAAAATAGCTAGCTCAGGTGGGCCCTTTTAGGTATTTCTAAATATTCTGTATTCATATATAATAATTAATATGAATAACACAAATCCTTAAAAATATTACAAACATTATCATTCTTGACATAGAAAAATTAAAGCCAGTACTTGTTGAACATAAAGCATGTTTTACCACATCTAACCTTAGTTCTGACCATGAATTCTCATCATTCCTTCACCAATAAATTAAATTATTAACCCAAGGCAAAAACTTGTCAGCATTCTCCTTCTACTGACCACTGCAGTATGCATGGATTTTAGTATCTAGGTCCTTTTATATGCCTTTCCTTAAGGTGAAATTCTTAATTATGAAGGGGCTGTAGTGCTTCACCCCTTCTTTCCACTGTCCTTCATGCAACTCCAACTGGTAACCAAGCACAGCAAATGTTTATGCACAGAGCTGAAACAAATCATCACTGATGCCACCACTGAGAACTGAATGACCTTTGGCAGAGGAGCCCTGTTTCCAAGGTCCAGCAGGCAATGAGGATTAATTTTATGGTCTGGACAGAGTCCTGAATTCCAAGCATAGAAATTGGATGTTTGTAATAAGCTATTTACAGTTGCAGTTCTATTATTTTTATTCGTCCTCAAGGACTCACAAACAATGCTGTGCATTTTGGTCACCATCTCCTAACGTATTGTGTATTCGCTGTCTCCATAAATAGATGTTGCTTTTTGGATAGCATCCTCCATATGTCTCTTTCAAAGCAAGGAGTCATTGGGCTCGGAGTTGCAAAGGCTGAGAGTTAAAGAAGAGATACAGCTTCTCAGATAGCTCCCACGTGGTGTGGCCAGAACCGTTTCATAAATAAATAAATAAAAAGTAAAAGTTTGGAAATACAGGAGGAACCACAGCATTTTTAGTGGCATTACATATTTGCAGAATGTCTAAAAGAGGAAAGTCCTATCAGAACTTAGAGAACAAAACATCCTGATGAAGTCTCTTCATGCTCTTTCAATCAAAGCCTTTCCTCACTTCTCTCTGACACCTGAACACCACAGATATGCCATTCAGCACATTTTGTCTTAGCATGCAGTTTTCATCCAATCTACAAGACCCAAGCAAATCTCTATGAACAACTCATTCTAGACATATAAGGTACGTTGGTGTATGATGTACAAGTGTTTTTCCCTGCATGCCCAGCCTAAGGGCTGGAAAGTAAGGGCCTGCAGAGGCACAAGATTTCAGTAGTCATAGATGCAGTTGACGTTATAAACCTTAACTCTGCCATGCACCATTTTACTCTCCACTTTTCCTTCCTCCATGAATCTGTAGAATATTGCAAAAGCTCAGTACAGGCAGTACAGATTTATCAAGCATGAAGCTCAGAAAATTCATATACTAGGAATGCCTTAGTTCCACTTCATTTCAGGCAGCAAATTTGGTCCATATTCTGCTGTTTGAAACACTTTTCATTAAACAGCCCAAGAAAATCACTGACAGCTATGCCTTATTGTAATAATGTTAATTAAAGTTTAAAGCCAAACTGGACAAGGACTACAGTAAGCACCTGCAGAGAAATCACAGATTAAATTATGAAGTGAATTCAAAAGATTACTTTGTGCACACTTTCGAATGAAATGACTGGAGACAATAGGCAAGAACTGGGAGGGGGAGAGGGGTTATTATATACTCCAGTCCAAATTTGTGCCATCATTACACTGATGGTATCAGTATATCTTCTGCAAAATTACAGGAGTGAAAGGAAAGAAACCTGATGGGAAGAGGCAAGTCTCTCGGTCACTACTGTTTGAGGGGAACAGACATATAATCCCATAGTCAATTATTAACCAAGGTCAATATTTATGGCACAGAGAGCCATTTTAAGTGTACATTATTTATGTAGAGACGCTTAATGAGCACTTCATGCTCGAATAGAGAATATATATACTGGGATAATTTTAATAAGAAAGCTGCCTGTCATAGGAAACAGGATATATCTCCTCGGAAATTGTCTGTCTGTCTGTCTGTCACTCTTGCTCCAATAAAGTCAGCCAATATTTTCCACCATTACAATTCATGATCAGAAATATCCTTCAGCTGGAAGTCAGCAAGAGTGGAATGAGACTTTTCAAACTTCGATTTTGAAGCTCCTATTTATGCAAACTGAATTCAGACTGTGAATTTTCTAGGAAAATGGTAATGTAACCTAAATTATGTGAGGAACTCCAGCTATCCATTCCACATGTCCAAATAGACAGAGGCCACTGCTGGGAGTGTTTTCATTCCTCGACATGATGTAGTTTCTGAATCACACTTCCATTTGCCTTCCTTCTCCTGAACTATGTACCAAGGATAAGGCTGAGATAAATACTCTTGAACTAGGAAATAACAGCTTTGCTGTGACAACTGCTGAAGAAACAAGTGGCTGGGTTATACGAGTCTAACATATGAGCCTTTGCATTTGGGATTTGGCTTGTATTCCACACATTCATACAGCATCAGTCATTCACTGGGAGCCTGATCTTTATGCTGTTGCTTTCACACACACAGAAGAGTACCACAGTATGCTGAGTCAGGTTTTAAAGGAATTTAGGCATATGAAGATGCTGAATGGTTTCTAATAGGATTTCCAAACATGCCTAAGCACACAACTTCTGAAAGGCACCTCTGAAAAATCCATAAAGCAGCTCTGTGCACCTTAAAGTGCTTGAAAAATCTTATAATTGAAAGCAAATAAATTTCTTGCACTTTTGCCTGCAATTTTCAACAGGGGCTGGAAAGCTCTAAGTGTTCTGGATTCTCCAGTCGTTGTGTTCCCTTGAAAATCCCAGCCTAAGATCTTACCCAATGCCAACAACTTCAAAGAGAGGAAGCTCAGCAAAGTGATTTAGAAGTTGGTACTAATAAGCACTCTAAATCAATCCAAAACATGTCTCATGCTGGGTGACGTCTGCTATTGATCAAAGGGACAGGACAAGTCAAGTCAAGGAAACATGATTGGGAAAATAATAAAACAGCACCAATGAATGTTTCAAGGTTTTTCTTAGCTTGAATGGCTGCACTAAAGTATGCTGCTGGCCGAGAGGTGATCATCTGTGGGATACTCCTTAGAGAAAGAGGAGACAATGTACATTAGAGAAACAGTAAAAATGAGTTTCCATCCCCCTGATCCTCTGTTCAGTCTACTGTTTGTTAATGTTCTTCTTAGCATTAAGACTATACCCAACTAATTCCTTTCTGACAGATGATACATTATTCAAATGGTACAGTAGATGGGCATTTTTTGAGAAACTGGCAAAGAAGATGGTGTCTCTGTGTAAAAGCTATGCAAGATACTGCGAGCTCACAAACCTGCTGATGGACTTGGGTAGGATTATTGCCTGAAAAAGGTAGAGAATCTGGGGCACCTGCTTCCTGGTTAGGGCTATTCTCAAAAAACAGGCTTCTACAGGGACCTTCATCTTACCCAGAGGAATCTTTCCCCCTAGGGTGACTAAAGGCACTTTCTGTCACAAAAGAAGATAGACTATTATGTTTGCTTGATGGCTAAGGTTGCAGTCCTTCTTCTTTTCCTGTTGGAACTAAAAATCTGATTGAGAAATATCTTACTGGAATGATTTCTGAAGGCCACCCACACATCCCTGTAACTTATCTCTCTGTTACTTAACACAGAGGTAACTAGTCTCCCCAGGGGAGAGGAGGAAGGGATTATGTTGCAGAGTTACAAACATCTGCAGGGAAGGAAGCACATGAAGCATGTATGTTTTACAGAACAAGCTCAGGAGAGGGGGATAGAAAAGCTTTTCGTTGCCTGGAAGAGAGGATGTTCATGCTTCAGGGGCAGTTGAGGAAGGGGATGTGAGGTCACACCTGAGAAAGGTGAGGTCACACCTGAGAAAGGTGAGGTGAACTAGGGCTGAACATTACGCGATATGAACTGGCAAAGGAAAGGAGGGGGCCCTGTGGTGGTATGGCTGTTTCCTCACAAAGTGACCTGACTGCAGGCTGTTCTGGAAATACAAACTGTCATAAATGGGCTTTGGGCTGAGCAACGTTGTCGTGTAGCAAAAACTGCACAGGGAGACACTACAAGGTAGGACAAACCAGCAACCCCCCAACTCACTTCAGTGTCTTCTCCTGGGAAGGGGCTTGTAGCAGAACAGACCACTTTGCACTCTTGTCTTTTTTTTTTTCTAACTTAAAGTAATTAATGAATTAAAAAATAGCAACCTTAAAGCAGATGCAAACCACACCATTGCAGCTGTAAGAAAAACTACACTAGTCCAGCTGGGCTGCTGCAGGATAACTCAAGACAGCTGGAGATATGGTTAAAGAAACAGTCCTCCACAGCTGGGATTCCTAATGAAAAAATATCGCATGACAATCCCAGAGGATTGCTACTACAGAAGAGAGAAACCCTGGAGAAAAGGGAAAGAGAGTCTTTGGGAGGTGCAAGATTCTCACAGTTAGCCAGAGAAAGTAGCTGTGTGTGCAGGAGAGCTAGTGCAGCCTGGCTTCCTATGGATTTGTGCCTGTGGTGAGATTCGTGGTTGTCTGATCTGAAACAGATGCCAAGCGAAGCTTTTATCAAAGCCAGGGAATTAAAAATCTCTCTCTCAGAAGGATTCTCTTCCAAGTCGTTCCCCCAGTGAAGGAATTAATAGCCTCCATCTCTCTCCTACCTGCCTGCCTGAGACTTGCAGGAATTTGCTACTGCTTTGTGTGACTGAAATGAAAAGAGCCAGTGGGTTAAAAATGTATCAGATAGGGGAAGAATACCCACACAGACAGAACATGACCCACTTTTTAAAAACGCGGGCTGAAAGTACAGCTGATGGGGAACATGCCAACTATGCAACATGTAACCTCTTTAGCCCCTGAAGTGCCTTCTTGGTCTGGAAAGGTTTTTTAATTATATAAGGAGTGGGAGAGGAATAGTAGAGTTGTGCAATAAGGGCACGGGGGGCTTAAAACTGGCAAAAGCAAACACGCTATTTTCAGCTACTCTAAAGAGTTCTGGATAAGAGCAATCCTGCAAGCTGCCTGCCTGACCTATGTAACAGGAGTTTCACTGGCTTGCATCAGCCAGCTGCTGGCTCTCCTTATTCTAACCAGAACAGCATTATTGTATTACATTAAATGTAGCTCCTTATGTCATTCCAGTCTTGCTTCCTTTTTCTGATCCACGTGTTTTCCCTCCCTCCCATCACCTCTCCCTCATCTCAGCTGGAGTACGCATACGTGCTCCTCTTTCTCCTGTACCAGACACCACTGCAGTGCAGTGCTTATGATTACAAATCATCTCATTAAAGCCAGACAGCCACTCAGCTGGATGCAAATTACTGACCTCCTCAATTTATGAATGTCAGACTTTTCAGGGTGGGAAGGGAGGGGGGTAAAGGGTGGAAAGCGTTCCATTAAATGGTATCCATCAACCCTATCACATTTATAAGCTAATAAAAAGGCTAAAATGATGTTCATTGGGACTGGCTGGATCTAGTAGTACCAGCTGGTTCTATGAAATATTAATAGAAACAAGACATGTCTCTGCGTTAGAGTCTGTTAGGCGAAAGGATGATAGTGTTATTGATAAGTTACTGCCCTGTCCATTCTTCTGAGTGGCATCTTCAATTTCCCTTCTGGCAATGTTAATCCTTCTATGTACGTGACAAGACAAGGCTAAAATACAGGAGATCCTATTATTGAAGAGTAAAGACCCAGATTTTACAGGGGATCAGAAAGACAATCTCAACTTACAGGTGATACCTACTATTTTGACCCTTTTCCTTCATCTGTGAACTTTGCTATCTTCCTGTGATTCAAACGTAGTGTTGGCTTGAACTGGGGAGGGAGATGTGTCAGGAAAGATCTTGAACATGAAGCCTGTGTTTTGGGGAAAAAAAGAACGCAAACTGTGTTGAAGAGTTCAGACTAGAAAAACACTGCTTAGCAGCACAGCAGAAGAGTTTGTCTCAGTCTGGGTGATGAAGGTTTTCACATTGTGGTTATTGCTCAGTTCATCAAGTTCTTAGACTTATTTTGAATTAGGAATAAATGCATACTAAAAAATCTGCTTGCTGGAATATCTAGGCAACCTTGACGTTCATAAGGCAATTAACACAGCAGATCCAGACAGATCGGAAACCAACGGAAAAGCCAAACAATAAACAGGCCTGCACTAATCTCAAAGATCTGCAGATGGTCCTTTCAGGTTGCATGAGCACTATACCATTAGAGGGAAGGAAAGTGTACTAAATGACGTCTGTCCTATGGCTGAGCAGACCATTTCCATCCATGTTAATATCAATTAAACACTTCTCACCAATGCTGAGAAACATTCTCATCTAGCCTGGACCAACCAGCTGGGCTTCTGGGGGCATCTGCAATTACTGGAAAGTGCAATATGTAAAAGAGAATGAAAATAGCTAATGAAGAAGATGTATTTGAGACACTGTGAGCAAGAGTTTCACAAAGACAGAAACATACATCATAAAATTTTTGTTCTTCTACGTGTCTCTCCTCCCAAGATAATGGCCAAACTCCTAGAAACAGAATAAATGCACTGGAACATATCCCTTGGCAGAGCAAGGCAGATGCAATGATAAATTAGCTGGTGGGTGGAAGACTACCTACTGTGCGGTGAACAGGTTGTCAAACAGATTCATTTATGGATGTGAGAGTGATCAGTTGGATTCTGAGCAGTTAGTGGAAATAATTGTATCACATATAAACAGCATGCTACTTACAAAGGACAGATATGCTGTTGACTAAATAGCAGAAGAACAACTTGTCATTCAGCAAACATGAACAATAAATTTTAAGCTTAAAATCAAATCCTTTACATTTTTCCAAAAGAGTTGAGTTCAGAGCACAGCTCAAGCATAAGAAATGCCAGGCAAAAAGGTTACAGTAGCAATGAAAGGCTGGCGAGCAGTTTATAGTGATATATTTATATTTTTGTCTCACCCAGAGGGGACAGGGCCAAATGTGTCTTCAAAAAACAGTACCTATTGCACACACAGATGTCTATTTGCCAAGTGTCATGCTGCATAACTGCTTACAGCCAAAAAATATCCATTACTACAGTGAACAGATGTAAGCAAGAATAACAGGAAAGGAGTGCTGCCTAAGAGACGTTTTGCAGCGATATTCAGAATGAATCAAAATGCAGTAATACAGGCAGGGAATCTCTCCAGGCAACAGTAAACCAACCGTACCTTCACAAAGCATTTATAGCAGTTCCACTTTTCACAAGAACTGTTAGAATTTTAAACCATCTTTCAGGGGCAGTTTGATGGAGTTGGTACCACTGCAGAGATGAACACAGGCTTCCCAGGGAATAAATACCCCTTGAGCTGGATGAAAGGTAGATAGTGGTTAGCATGGCAATCTTACCAATGCATGGATTTTTGGCCTGTCTTGGTGTGCTGGCCTCAAGGCAAAGAGCTAGTTGCGACAATTTTTCTGCCAGAAATCAAAGGGGGGGTGAAATATTTCTCTTCTGTTGGTCAGCATCTTCTGCTTTGAAGAGGTGAACTACAGCACAAGAGAAATGGGCTGAACAAATAACAACAGATACAAGGGGCCACAATCTTCACCTGTGCTCCATGGCAGTAATATGCCCAGGGGCAGCAGACTTTTGGTGCACCGTGGGCAGGTCTCTTTGTCAAATGTCCATGTGCAGGACTGGTGTACCAGTTTGAGAAGAAGTAACAAATGAATAGAGAAGCATAGAGCTCGTAGATCATAGACATTCTGGTTATTGGTATTGATGGAACTGCTGACTGAGTTTTTGGAGGAGAGAAGATTTATTTGTCTAAGCTAAGCCCAGGAATCCTACAACCCTTTTTGGACCTCAAAATCTTTTAACTAAGAAAAAAATGTTCTGAAGTAGTTTGGAAATTAGGCATGTCCAACAAAATTTCTGTGAAGAACAGTCAACATGAGACAGCTTGTGGAAGAACTTAGAATCATAGAATCATAGAATGGTTTAGGTTGGAAGGAACCTTAAAGATTGTCTAGTCCAAACTCCCTGCTATGGGCAGGGACACCCTCCACTAGACCAGGTTGCTCAAAGCTTCATCCAACCTGGCCTTGAAGACAGCCAGGGATGCGGCATCCACAGCTTCTCTGGGCAACCTGTTCCAGTGCCTCAACACCCTCTCTGTGAAGAATTTTTTCCTCATATCTAATCAAATCTCCCCACTTTCAATTTAAACCCATTACCCCTTGTCCTGTCACTACAGGCCCTTGTAAAATGTCCCCCACCCAGCTTCCTTCTAGGCCCCCTTCAGGTATTGGAAGGCTGTTATAAGGTCTCCCTGGAGCCTTCCCTTTTCCAGACTGAACAAGCCCAATTCTCTCAGCCTTTCTTCACAGGAAAGGTGCTCCAGCCCTCTGATCATCTTCATAGCCCTGCTCTGGACTTGCTCCAACCAGTCGATATCCTTCTTATGCTGAGGGCTCCAGAGCTTGAAAAGTTCTTCTCCCCTTCAGACTTAGCAAGCTAATTTCCAGAACAGAAAATTAAGGTTAAAAAGTAATGGAAATAACCACATAAATAAGAGCCTGTAGTCTAGAAAGTGTTCATTCTGTTTTTTGTTTTGGTTTGTTTTGGTTTTTTTCTCTCCAAAGACAGCCAAAAGAAGTCACACTCTACCTAAGCTGCTATCTGGCCCCATCAACAGAGTATGTGTGCTATATCCAGTGAGCATGCCAAGAAAAATCTATTAAACTGACAGTGACAAATACCCAAGTCTCCCCCTTCCAAGGAGATTATAGTCAGTCTTGCTTGTGCGTGCTTTTGTCCAAGGAATTCTTGAGTCCTCTGCTACAGCTGCATAGTTCAGCAAGAGCTCTGTAGGATAACCTAAATCCAGCTTGGTAATGGGTGATGATCAACAACATTTCCCTAGTCAGAGGAGGGACTTGAACCTGCACCACTTCCACTTGGGTGAGTCCTTCAGCAACCGACTACTGTACAAAGTGTGGAAGGGAAGGAAGGTTGTGAAGTTACAATAAGAATCCACTCACCATTTCAGAGGAAACAAATGAGACTTGTTGGGTTCCCCAAAAATGCTTGTAAACATATACCTTTGCAGGTAGTGTCCCAGCTCTGGATGTGGAGTGAGGATTCTGAAGACATACCTCTTGCCCCTGACCACCCAAGCCCTGCATTCCTCTCCTGGTTATCTCTCATCTCCCTACTGCAGCTCCCTGCTTAGCATACAACCTGCTTTGAATCCCACTCTAAGCACATAATCTCTTTGTAAACCATGCAGTGAGCCTCAGAATTTGCTTAATGGTACTACACTGGCCAGACAGGATGGTTACTGGACCTAGTCCTTATCAGGCTACTAGAAGTAGGCTTTGATGAAAAAACAAATTAAGCTATATGTCCTACGCATATCAAGAATTTGAACCACTGGACCACATGTACATATGCCTGTATATTTTCATATGAGACAAAAAGAAGCTAGAAAGTCTGTATTTCCATTTCACAGGTGAAGACTCACATGTTACTTTCTCTGCTATTTATAATCTTTCTGGTTTAACTCTTCAACAAATGTGCTAGGTGTAAGAGTGCATTCCCCCAAAATGACTAAGTAACTGCAGAAGGAGAAAACTTTCATAAAATCACATAGTGTTCACTTTGGGCCAAATGTTTTGGTCCTTGTAGTCATTCACTAGTCATTACCAAGGCAATTCTCTCATTGAAACCAGTGAACTAGAAAAGAACATGGTCTCCACGAGACTATATTTAGCCAAAGACAGCCAAAATAAAGTGGGAAAAACTACACTTTTTTCAAACGCTTGGAATGAACATACCCCTGAAAAGGCTGGGATAGATACACTTAGGTGGATACTGATCCACAAAGCTTACCCAGACTGTATTGATTGCCAGCATTTTGAGCGAGCAGAGGAGAAACGCGTTGATCTGCTGGAGTGGATGAAGCCACTGTATCACGCTGTATATCTGCACATGGAATCGTAGTCTAATTTGGGTTGGAGCCCAGCTCCACGTTGCTTCCAAGTGCATTTCATCCAAGAAGAGTTTGTACAAATATTCACCTGGTAGGGTAGTCTATTTTTATCTCTGCCTTTGCTTAGCTGTACAGAATGTGCTTGGCTGATGCAAAACCTGCTAAAAACTCTGCCCAGGGTAAAGAAACTAATGTTCCTGCAGCAGACTTCGCCCTTTCTGCCTTTGTTTTCTGTACCCTGACTGCTTTTTATTTGGGCTGTGCTCATCCCCTCTCTTTCTCCTCAGTGAGAAATGTTCCTCTGAATTTGTTTGTCCTTGGGTATCAGATGCTGACCCTTTCTCCTTCAAATCATCAGCTGGCTCTGTCCACGATGCTGAGTGACGGCAGAGTATTACTAGCAGTTGCATCAGAAAAGGCTCGTGACACCTGCTGCTCAGTAATGAAAAAAAAGAGTGAGCTCACACTGAAGGTGACTCAGCAACGCTACTTTGCTGCTTGTTACAAAAGAGACAGGCATGCTTTTATCAGTCCAACGGCATACTACCCTACAGCCCTTTACTGTAAGAGGATTTAAAGAATCCTTACATGAGCCAAACGGCAGAAGCAACATTAGCTTATGTAGACTCAGGGTATTTCTGTCTGCACATGTTTTTATTACCCTATGCTTGATGAGTCTTGCAGTTTCTCTTCCAGACAAGGTAGAATCTGAAAGAGCCTGAAATGACTGATTCATTATTCATCTTCCTAGTTAAGCAGTGTCCAGAACAGGTGGGGAGGAGGAGGCTAACAAAGGCTAGCTACACTTTCCAATTCCAAATAGCACATCATTATCCAGTTGCTTGAGATTTACAGACAACACAGGCAGCAATTAATTTCCTTTACGTTTCTGATGATCTTGATCCAAGAGAATGAAGAAATCACCTCCGGGATTGCTTCATGTACAGCATATACGCTTCTGCACTTCACAGTTTGTGTGACTGAAAATTATATGCACTGACATTGTCCTCTATCCTATCTAGACACTTCTAATGTATTTATTCATGCCTGAAGAGAACCATTTGGGGATATTGGTAGGCAAAAAATTGTACATGAAGCAGCAATGAGCACTTACAGCCCAGAAAGCCAATCGTATCCTGTGCTTCATAAAAAGTAGTAAAGCCAGCAGGTCAGGGGAGGTGATCCTCTCCCTCTACTTTGCTCTCATGAGACATCACCTGGAGTTCTGCATCCAGCTCTGAGGTCCCCAGTACAAGACACACAACAATCTGAGAGGGCCCAGAGGAGGTCCACAAAGACGATCAGAGGGCTGGAATACTTCTATGAAGAAAGACCGTTCCAAAGTTGTTCAGCCTGGAGAAGAGAAAGCTTCTGAAAGACTTTATTGGGGCCTTCCAATATATAAATGGGGCTTATAAGAAAGGTGGAGTGAGACTTTTTACCAGGGCCTGTAGTGACATGACAAGGCACAATGGTTTTAAACTGAGAGGGTAGATTTAGAATGCATATAAAGAAGAATTTTTTTATTATAAGGGTGGTAAGACATAGGTCCAGAGAAGTTGTGAATGCCCCATCCCTGGAAGTGTTCAAGGCCTGGCTGGATGAGGCTTTGAGCAACCCGGTCTAGTGGAGGGTGTCCCTGCCCACGGCAGGGGGGTTCGGACCAGGTGGTCTTTAAGAACCCTTCCAAACCAAATTATTCTGTGATTTGTGATTCCATAACTTGACTGGAACAATCTCTAGAGCTTCTAGCAGTTTTTCACAGATGCCAACCCTGCAGCCTGCCCGCCCCCCCCCCCCCCCCCCCAAAACCTTGTCATGCAAACCCAATACACCCTCACTCCCAGCTCTCAAGTATTTCCTTTTTCAGTTTTGCAGAGAGACCTCTCACAGTATGGGCATGACCAAGGCATGTTGTTAAATCACGTGATGGTTGGAGGTTGCCATCTTAACTGGGTGTGCTGCTCTCTGTATCCGAACACTGCCGCTTGTCTTTCATAATGACTTTACCTACCCCATGAGTGTTAGTTCTCAGCAATCTGGCACGTAGAGCAGGATAGTCTTAAGATCTGGATGTACATGCTAGAACACAGGGGTCAGAGGTAAATTTTTTTTAGCTCTTGAGGTATAATGACATGAACAGAACTGGCCAATGGACCTGCAAACTGATGAATCAAATGCTACCCTGTTATGGAGAGAAGTATGGGAAGACACATAACTTCAGCCTCATACGCTGTCTCCAAATTCTGCCTACCTTCCTATAGAGAAGATAGTAGTAATTCTGCCGTATCTTAGTCTTCATGCGTGAGATTAATATCACTGCCCTGCCTTTTTCTTTACTATGACTCACTCTTCTATGCTTCATTGTCCAAATTAGTGAAACAAGGATGAATAAGAACTAATTCACATCTCCACTTCTCAGCTGTAACCTAGTGCTATAGGTTAATAATAGCTGATCTCTCCAAAAAGCTCAGCTTCTAGGATACCCACACCCTTACATATTAACCAGACAAAACCAGAATGACAAATAAAGAAAAAAAATTTCCCAGCCTCCTCATGTCTCCATAACTAATGTTACTGCTGTCGTGGAAGGACCAGGGAGAAAGTGAGTAAAAAGTGTAAATGGTATTTATGCCTTTCAGCCATGTCTTGTTTGTTTTCTCTTTATCATGCATTGTATTAATGAGGAGGATAATCATTATTTAATATCCTCCTCCAAAAAAGGCACTCAACCAAAGCACATGAGGGCTTGAAATAATTAGGACGATATAATTGGGTACATTATAGAGGGCATGAAATTAACTGTAGTTAAATTAACTCTTCTTTCTCAAATGAGCATAAAGGAGAAATCACCGAGAACACATCTTTCTCATACTAATTGGAAACAGAGGAATGCAGTATTTTATCTGCCTGAGTATTAACCCACAGTTGTGCTTGTACATTTTTCCATTGTACACCGCCTATAATTGTGGTCAGGCCTTGTTTCAATCTGCTGAACTCTCTCCTGCCTATAGGCAGCACTGAAAGAGCTCGCTGCTTGGTGGTATAACCCCATCTAGGTCAACAACTGGATAGGATTCTTCCAAGAACATTTAAATATTGCATTGGTTCATTAGATCAGGATTGGATCAATGTTCCTCTGTCATGAGAGGCAATGTTAGTTACCTTTTTCACAGTAGAAACACTGGTCTTTGATCTTCTGTTCATTCACTGCCTTGTCCCCACCGACCTTCCCAGCCATCCCAGGGGCTGTCTGACCGCAGTTGCCCCTCAACAGACCTGATCCTGACCCCACCTGCAGGCTGATGTTCTCATGTGACCTCAGTCTACCTCCAATTCCAAGGAGATACCTGATGCCAGGGGCTGTCTCTGGCTTCCCCCTTGCCTGCCCTGCTCCCTGGCTAGGGGCGATGAGGTGGGCCATGGCTATGCAGCCCCTATGTTCCCAGTTCCCAGCAGGAGACCCCATAGACCCCAGGGAGCACCCAGCCCATACTGCACCTTGACAGCTTCCTTCCTTCAAAGAAGAAGCCTTCATTGCATGTTAAATACAAACATGCTCACAACAGTTCTGTTCCTTCCAGAAGCCACAATTTAATATTCCATTGTTATATGGCTCTTTTTGGTCCAACAAAATGGAGATGCAGCTGATGCAAAAATACAAATTTAGGTTGAATTGTTTTCAGCCACAAAAGAAAATGAAAAAATGCTGAAAATAGTCAAAAGCTTCTGTCAAATTTTCAGAATGAAATGTTTTAATTTTTTATTTCAGAGACATTTCTTACAAAAAAAAAAAAAATTATTTATCTATGAAATAAGATTTTGGAGGGTTTTTTCTGTTTTTAAAACTTTTTCTTTCAAACCTTGACTAATGAATGGCTCTTCTCTCTAAAAGTAACAACAGGTCTACTTCTCAGAGACGCCTGAGCCCAGATGCTTGTGGAGCTGTATCTGCAACGTCTTTTCTGGACTGGAAAGCAGAACTATACTGAGCCCACAACAGTCCCTCAGGGGCCTGAGTGACCTATAGGAATTAGGGAAAGCCTTGCTTTGTGGAGCTAATATTAACAGAGAAGATGACAACTTCAACTGGTATTTTATATTTTTCTACCCTGTGAAATTTCAAGCCATTGAAACATTATTTTTATTATTGTGAAGGGATACAGCTGGTCTAAACACAGGGTAACATCACAATTGACAATTTAAAATTTAAAAGTGAAGGCTAATTTGCTGTACAGATAGGGAGCTGAAAGCAGCTGTTTTCTATGAAAGCACTTATTGGCTCATTTGGAACTAGTCTCATTGGGAACAAAATTCTGTGGTTGTCCAGGAAGGCTCAAAGCATAAGCCAGAGCAAACTGCTGAAATTCAGCCATCCTGGACTCATCCCTAACCCAAAAGGAATTTAACACTAGAAGGTACAGTGGTGGAGTTTGTAAACAGACAGGACTGACTTCAGTGAGGAAGTAGCCAACGTGACGGAGGCACAGAATGTTCCAACCTGACGTGATGCCAATTTTTAACATATTAAGTGAGGCAGTTTTGTCAGTGGATATGACACAGGAATGGGAATCAAGGAACCTAGTCTCAGAGCCTACCACAGACCTGCTTCATCATCCCAGTTAATTATTTCATTCGTACACATAGCTCAGAAGAGGAGGGTAAAGATGGTGTTGGCTCTTTCCATGCACTCTATCACCCTCCTACCTCCTGGGTAGCATCATCATCCCACAAGATGTGGGGATATGCAGACTTTGTCTCTCTCCCATTCTCATTTAAATTGTTCCTGGAGATGTTAGTAAGTCATGGTACTGAAGAGGTGCCTAAAATCTGTATTCAAGACCCTTCTTCCTCAGTGTCAATACTAAAAATGGTCTAAAGTCAAACAACAGCAGAGGTAACCAGAAGAACTTAGATGAAATTACATATGTTCATATTAAATAAATATGTTCAAATAACATAAAGTCAAGGTTATAAAAGAAGGGCACACAGAGAAAGAAGATGACAGCAGAGAAACACATACATATCCAAAGGTGAGACTTCAGTGACTCTGTCCACATTCTAGGTTGTTCAAATGTTTTTTTGTGATTTATTTCCAGTGAATAACATAGGTTATTACAACAGATATTCAGCTGGTGCAAACTGGTATCAATCTCTTGAGGACAATGGAGCACCACTGGCTTTCATCAACTCAAACCCTGTGGCTAACTTTGCAAGGGGTTGCCACTGTGTGCATTTAGAGCTCAGTGGGCTTTTCGGTCAGGCTGACTGAAATCCATCTCCCATGCTCAGGATTTGGGATGTGGTAAAACAAACTGACTTTTGAAAGTGGTTGGCCAACACAGAAAGGAGGCATATGAGACGCAAAATCAATAGGAAGCATTAGGAAAAAATACCAGGGGCAGGAGATAGAGCTGGAGCATGGCAATAGTTGGAGTTAACCTGAAAGGAAGAGAAACACAGAGGAAATCTTGAAAGTGGAAGAAATGGAGGGACAGTATTAGAAAACTGGGCATCCTCAAAAAGAGCTGCGCTGGATGGAACAGGAAGGGAGAAGAGAGGGAGGGAAACGTGTGTGTTAGTTTCAGTTTGCCTTTTAAAATGGTAATTAACCAAAGGTCTCTTAACTTCCAGTACTACACCTGAAGGGTTGACAACAGATTAAGTGTGACCCATCTGCTACTGTTCTTCCCTTTCTTTTAAGAAAAAACACTGTACGTTACTTCACACAGTTGGCATGAAAAGTGTTTCCTTTGTGTGTTGTTTTTCGTTTTTTGTTTTTGGTTTTTTTTTTGTTTGTTTTGTTTGTTTTTTTTTTTTTTTAAAAAAAAGGTAAGCTGAGATGGATGGGGGTGTATTATTGTAACTCAGCCTCAGATGCTGAGACAGATGATATCAAGCATACCTCCCCCCCTCCCCTTGTTAGATAGCTGCAGTATGAATGTTATAAATATTTCAGGTGTCCTCCACTCAGGAATGAAGCTCTGATTCCCTCACATCTTGAAGATGCTCCCTGTTTGCTCTTTCTAAACCGAGCATGGAAGTGCCTGGCAGTGGTAGATCTGAGACATACATGGCAGTATTATGGTGTGCAGTCAACTGGGGACACTGAAACCAGACTAAAAATTCAGTCTCTCCCAAGGAACAAGGCTGGGGATATCTTAGGCAGCTGAAAATCATCACACACATACATATAGATATGTGTATACACACACAAATCTATTTTACAATGTCTGAACACAAAATTACTTGAAAGCTTTTAACCTTTCCCACAAGAATATACAATGCTTGATTTGAGGATCCATAGGATTATCTAAATATAATCATCTCTTCTAAAAGTCAGAGATGTATAATATACAACCAGATAGTTGCAGTGTCTCCAACGATGACATCAATGCCATGCTGACTATCATTTTTGCAGAACACTGGCCTAGATTATAAGGATCATAGCCTCCCATGATTCCCTTTGCATTCACTGAGTTTAGGTAAAATTCTCTAAAAATCAAAAGGCATTTGAGTCTGGAGACACAAATGTTTTTCTCTTTGGTGTACGTGTACATGAACTTTTTCTTAGAATGATTTTTATCACACTCACAGATGATATGACTGATTTCCTCTTTATCCTGCACTGTGACCATTTGGATTGAATCTAAATGGAAGACAAAATGATAAATTGTAATGTGAGGAGATAAGTAATCCCAGTAAATGCTCCCTGTTTTAACATGTTTAGTTTATCTATAGGAAAGCTCCCTACCACTCCTAGTAGTTCCAAATTCCTCAGCAGAAGTCACTGGTAAACTGTTCGCTGCCTCCATCATTTCATATTTAAATCTCAGAGTATGTTATGGAGAAAATACACCTTGTTGTTGTCATGACAAATGTAAAATTATCTGGAGAAGAAGGAACCACTGGAAAAGAGGTCTTTGCATCTCAGTTCAGCAACAGTAGTGGAATATTTAACCTTGTGGAAAGAAGCTACAGCCAGACAACATGTTACAATATGCTGATTATAATTCCTCATAACTCAACACCAGATCTGAAAATGATATTATGTTTTCCTGGAAAAAGTCACAGTTGTCAAACAAAACTATTTTGTCCCACAAATAATTTTATTGCTAGAACCTGAAACTAGTCATGAGCCTAACTGCTCATGGGCTAGAGAAACTCCATGGCTTTTCAATGAGGTTGGGAAAAAAAACATTAGCAGATTGGAGTCCTCACCTCACCCTTGAAGCGCAGGTGGCACACTGATGCCTGACTGAAAGACCAAACCCTCCTATTTTCTCCCAAGGAATAGAGTTAAAATATTCAGCTGGAGTTGCAAGTTGTATAAATTTTGTTTATTGAAACAACAATATCAATTTACCCACTCTTGCCAATTTATAGAGGTGATGTAAAGGCAACAATTGCAGCCACATAGGCAGTTTCTTGCCCTCTCAAACACTAAGCACACTTTTACATACCTGTTGTCTACGTGTAAAAATATCTAACCAAGTTTTCTGTTGAGTCCATTGGCTGAACTCTGCCCAACTGGGAAAACAGGGCCAGTTCTTGATATAAGAAACCACAGAATGCAAATGATCCAGTACCTAGGTGGAAAGCCACCAAGCACTACCAAAACACAAAGCGATAAATAATAATTAGAATATAATCCTCGGTAAAACTTCTATTAATATATATTAATCCCATTAAATTCACTATTAATTAAGTAATAATTAAGGATAAGGATAAGGCTTTATGGGACATCTTTCATGACACCAAAATGGGTCAGTGAGATTTTCAGACCCCCACCATAGACATTAAGACATCCCAAACTCAAAGTCCAAATAGAAGATCCAGGAAAGAAAGAAACTCAGACATTTTTATTTATATTTTTATTATTGTTTCAGGTTCCCAGGCTTCAGGACATTGGAAAAGAAACTCACATTTTCATAGAACAAAAAACATCCATGGACAGCTTTCTATAGAGGTTGGCACACTGATGTGTTACACATACTGTTATATTTCATGGGAGTTGAAAGCACATCCATCTAAGTCATTTCTGTTATATTCTCTGACAGCTTTTGAAAATTACCAGGCTAGGTTTTTGTGTTTGATCTTTCGACAGTAATGGAGGTAGTATAAACAGGAAGTAATGAATAGTTTCAGCATCAATTAAGAAAATTCTAAACAAACACACTGTCAGGGAGCTGTCAGTTCCCTGTGGTGGGCATGCTCACACACACGTATTACGACCACAGTGCAAATCCACTTCCAGTGGAAATGGAAGTCCTCCTCTCATCTGTAGCTCTGGCTACACTAGTAACCCAAACATATCCATACCATGGACTTGTATACTGCACAGTGTGGTCCATGTAGATTAATAGTTATTACATTATCTGGTATGGTGGGAAGAGGGTTTTAGTCATGTGGATACTGTGCCACTTGCCCTTTAGGGCCAGAGAACAAGTCTTGACTTGCTATAATCAGGCTGGGATGGAAATTGTTGGTCATTAGGCCAATGACATAAGGACCCAAATATACTAAAAGGGATGCATTTTTAAATTCCCTTGAACAAGAAAGTTACATAGGCACTCTGATCATTGATGTCCCAAATAAAAATTGATAAATTGAGTATCACAAGACTGAGGGAGGCAGCTTCCATTACATTTCTGTGCAGAGGATGCAAATCCTTCTCTAATCATTAATTTCTTCCATGGTTTCAGATGAGAAATACATTCAATGTTGCAACTCTGAAGCCAGTGGGAAGTTTCCCACTGCATTCAATGAGTTTTTGATTAGACTATTCTTTTAAGTGTTCAGGTCCTGTACATTTACTGTGACTCAAGTGTGTAACATTGGCTTCTTGACATTTCTCTGGAGGAGAAACTTTCCTTTCCTGGCATTAATTCTAAATGTCAGACTGAGGGCTCCTTACACCCTCCCCACTAGGGCTTTATTAATTGGTTGAACATGATTGTATCAATAATTTCCATGGCACAGTTCTCAACAGTGTTCTGCAGGGGGACTTCATAAGTGATCACCTTCCAAGAAAACCAAGATGCCTTCCAATCTAAATAGGTAACTGGAAGACAGCTCCACTTACGCTTCGTGGGTGCTTCCCAAAAGGATTTGGGTGGACAGGAGGAGACAGAGTGCATTTTCTCCCAGACATAAATCCTGTGCAGACAGGATTCTTCTTTCATACCTCTTGCAATGAATGGACTGGAAAGGCATAAAGGACTGTCTTGTCTGTAGGCTGCAGACTGGAGAGATTCTCAGACCATCCAGGTTTGCACTCACACTTCCTTTGTGATTAGGGTCAGTTCACTAAGGGGATATATATCTCGTTGTACGCAGGGCTGTACATGGTTAGGCCCAGAAGATGAGGAATGCCATTTCATGCTATGCTTTTCTGCGGTGAGCCAAAGGTGATATTTCAGCCTCATCTTAGAACAAAAACTCAAAGGCAGGGAGCTTTTTCTAAGCAGTTTGTATTGTCTGTTTTCTCCTCCTCTCAGTCTACTGAGCCACAAATGTGGAACATGCTGTGCAACCAAGTTGCAGTGAAAGAGAACATGAAAACATTTTCCAAAAGGGAATATTTTATATTAATCTCCTTACTACAAATAACTTCATAGTAATAGTTTGATGGTACTTAATTTAATGGTACAAAATGATGCAACATGTAATCTGTGGATATGTCTGCATAATGTATTACTCAAGAGACACACAGAAGGTATGCCCACACACTGAGACAATCAGAAGTCATCTAACTCTGGTTATCCCAGTACTGGGCCGTGTTTAATGCACTCCACCTTTCAAGAGAACAAACTATCTCAGGTTTGGCACCGAGATAATTGTTCACATCCAGCTTCTGGTTGCCCTGCTCAGAGCACAGGCAAACCAAGTTTGCCTCTGCCCACCTTCTGCCACGTATACCTGCCCAAGTTGCCATATGTTGAGTATAGCAGATGCTAGGACCATGGTAAGGGACATTCTTCATTATGAGGGATTTGAAAGAAACTCGTTTATAGTTTAGAAACACCTTTTTTTCTAGTAGTGACACATCCTTCAGGGGAAAAAAAAGATGAAAAAAATCCCCTTTTTTTCTGTGCTGTGTTGCTTATACCATAAAGCAGGAGACTAATTGAAAATAGAAATTAAAAAATACGTGATGAAATTTCTAATGTCTTCAACCTAGTTTTGGGAACAGACAGGATTCCAAGAACCGTTGCTTTGAAGACTGTCCTTAGAGAATGGTTTAAGTCTTCTTATGTAAGTGTTTGTGTGAGTGCACACATGAACAGCTTTCTGAGTAACTGTTGGTTTAGCAGGATGTAGAATACAGGTATGTTGGGAGGAAATATTTGCAAGTAGAGACTGTGAACTAAGTGTACCAAAGGATGAAGAGTAGTATAGAAATTTAACAGTCTATTACAGCCTCATATACTCCTTCCAAAAACAATGTGTATCATATGGAAAGAGCTTTTATGCATCTGTGGTCAAATATGAACTTGTTGCAGCTGGAAACCCATTTAGACTTCAGAACTCATCTGCTCAGTCCAATTTCCCATAAGTAATTCTTTCTTAAGAGTTTCATGATAATTTCATCATAAAAGTCTATTTTACGGGACTTTAAAAGTGCTCCAGTACAAACACAGCTTTCATTCAAATTTGATGCTCCTGTTTATTTTTTGGCTGCTTGAAAACAGCATCAAAATATAGAGCTGTTGGAAACTGGAGATGAAGAAAAAAGGCTCTGGTATGAATGAGCTAGATATAAACTGATAAATTAACTAGTCCATCCTGGGATGAGAGAGTTCACTTCCCTTTAAAGCACAGTATGAAATACCAGGCAATCTGTGTTTGTTTTCTCTGGCTCACTGTGAAAATTTCAGCAGGAGCCACTTGAGCCTAGAACTTACCAACACAAACATCCTTGCATGCATGCTTACATGATTGCTATCTTTGAATTCAATAGATGATCATGGGAATTAACTGTTTGCTGGATCAGCACCTTCACTACTACGGTTTATATCTTACTCATGTTTCACTAACACAGAAACACAGACACCAACCATCTGAGGTGCCACATTGCCCTACAGATACATAACAAAAATACGTTCTCTATCCCAAAGATGTTACAGTCTATGCTTAAATTACCAGTTTGTTATTTTCTGCCATTTAAGTTAACATGCAAAATTTTCCTGACTTTTTTTCCTTGATTATATGCTATGTTTTGCATTGTTTGAATAGAATCCCACACTGTTTACCTTGTGCAGCTTCTTCATGAACACATGATCTTGGTTTTTGTAGGCAGTATCACAGCTGTTCCCAAGGGAATGTTTGTATACATAATACTCTTTATCTATAATCCCCATAGCAATTTTTATCAGATCAATGCTGAGCATTTCTATAAGATCTCTAGTAAAACATGATCAGTATCATTACACAGCTCTACCTAAGGAAGACTTTTTTCTTCTTTAGACTAAATGAAACAGCATTTTTGCATTCTGAACTATGTAATCTTGCTACAATAAGAAGAGATTTATGCATCAAAATCCCATTAGTGTGACTGAGAGGAACACAAATAAATGCTCATGTATCAATCATTACTATAATTGTTGTTATTACTCAGGGTGATTTATAGAGGGTTATTGCTTTTGTGTAGGATCTTAATAATCAATCAGATGTGACAGACAAATAAGAAGACTCCAGCCTTAATGAGTTTAGAGGTTAGTGGACAAATTCTTCTACCATGGACATGAAAAGATGTGGTCCAAGGACGTATTTGCAGGAGTGGTTAATATGGTATTTTAACCATGGGCCAAATCCTACAGTGTCTGTTTATTGTTTGTAATGATCTTAACACTGCCAGCCCCACACAGAGATTTGGGCTTCCAGAGACAAACTGTGTAAGAGTGCTTAGCAATAGACAGTTGAGACACTAAAACTTTCAACAGAAATAGACAGATCACTATAAAAAGCATTATTTATCCCTTTTAGCAGATGGGAAACAACTCAGGGTCACACAGGGTTTCTGAGGTAGGACTTCAGTCGTTCAGCTGACTTCAGTCATTACTTTAACTACTTCTCAATCTGGTAAAATTCTAATTTCTGTAAAAACATTAGCAGGGTTTGGCCCAGTACCTTAAAATATGCTGAAGACAGAACGATACCAAATAAACAAATGAACAGAATTTTCGGAGATGATGATAGGTACCTATGAAGAACAGAAATGAATGCATGGTGCTGTCTGTAATTACCAGTGTCATTACAATTATTGCAACAAACTTGACACAAAATAGACTTGTATGAGTATGCAGGATAAAGAATACTCTACTATGATGTATAACCAGAAAAAATAGATTAAATGACATTCAGTCCCAATCCTAATATTGATTTTCTAGTAGTTCTGTTAACATGATACTTCACATAAACACTCTATCATTCTGAACATTTTGAGAGTGTAAATAATTACACCGCTGTAATCCTAGTTGACAAATCTCACATCTCTCTTATATAGCCACAAGTCGGTACATATCAATCAAAGCTGATGTGTATTTTGACATGGGAGGCTCTTAGACATAGCACATCTTCCTTGTGTTTACCGCCACCACATTCTGAAACACGATAATAGCCATTTGAATCAATCCTGAGGTGCAGGCGTGGGGCATGAATCATAGCATTCCTTCATGCTGCCACACAGCTTCTGAAATACATCAACAATCCATGTCTGAACATGGGCAGGGGTGTTTTGAAGAAGGATATAATTGATATACCTTGTACTCTCATGGGTGTAAAACAACCTGTAAATTATTTTATGCTCTAGCTTTCTTTCACCTCATGGCACAATAAAATGGGTATAATCTGCATTTTAGTTATCAAGGCCTGGAGAATATGAACATAAAGAGCCAAAGCTCAGCACAAGGAATCCTAACTCTACCAACAATTTCATGTCTGAGAAAGCTTAGTGTGGTAAAATAGGAACTTAATCTGTCTGCTTCAACTGTATATCAGAAATTTTAGTTGGAATACGATCCCAGCACCACTGAATGCAGTTGTTAGTCTGGAAATCTATAGGAAGGTCTTTTTGTCTACTAAATAATTCTCAAGAGTAATCTGTACAAAAACATTCTTCCATGGCAATACATTTTTTTTTGCTTTAAACCAATTAAATTCCATGGGATTGTTCCAAGTGGCATACCTTCTGCAGTCTGTAAAATCTTCCCAGATGTACAGTGGGAAATAAAAGATAAATAAACCCGTAAGAAATTTTTGAATGAATAAGCACCAAAAAAACTGTAGACACAGACCTGGACTTAGAGGCAGACTCACAACATACCAAGAGCAAAGACATCACCCCCAGTAGCTAGGGCTGTCCAATAACAGGTTGCCCAGAGAAGCTGTGGATGCCCCATCCCTGGAAGTGTTCAAGGCCAGGCTGGATGGGGCTTTGAGCAACCTGATCTAGTGGAGGGTGTCCCTGGCAGGGGGGTTGGAACTAGATGATCTTTAAGGTCCTTTCTGACCCAAACCCTCCTATGATTCTATGACTCTATAATAACATAAAGGAGGTATGGTGCTAACCATTCCTACACATCTGTCCTTTTGGGTCCTTTTGGGATAGAGATTTGAAGCTGCCTTCCATGTTTACACATTTACTGAGATTATTTTGTCACTATGTTAGCAGTTGAATCATCTCAGCTTTATGTAAAATATATGAGTCTTTCTCTTCCAAAGCTGAATGAGAAATGACCATTTATCCTGGTGATTAAGACAGGTGCAGGAAACTTCAGATTAGTTAGAAAGAGCAGAGGAAGGATTTAAAACCAAGCCTATATCTCCGACAGACAGTCCTACAACTGGGCACTGGAATTTTACATGGGCGTCTATTCCAACTCCACTTAGCAAGTTACTGAGCTTGAGATAAAATACAGGGAAAATCAGCAATCAGGACTCAGGGCTCGTTCACCAACGGGTTCCCCTTCTGTAGCCTCATCATTTTCTGCAGAACTCTAGCAGGAGGGATACAAAATGGCCCTTTTTCAACACTCCCCTGGCAAGTCGACACAACCAATTTGAACCCTGGCAAGGTGATCACACTCTCACCATCTGCCACAACCTGGATGGATTTCCCATGAGGAAAATACACAAAGGACAGAAGACAACAGCATCCCTTCCCCTTCGTCCTACCATTTTTCTTAGCAAAGGCGCACAGAGCTGCTGGACTTCATGCTGTGGCTGCAGGTGGGTGATGGCTGTTGTTGGAGCCCCCCCGATGGGTTCCCCTCACCTCACCTCCAGGGATTGGGAAGGAGCCTGGATTTCACTCTGCACACCTCTGAACTGGCAGCTGATTGCAGGAAGAAACCAGGAACTGTGTTGTTCAGCTCATGATGCCGCAAGTGAACTTAGGTTTCAGCAGCTGGAGAACGAAGAGAAAAAAATGGTAGCACTGATTTTAGGTGTTTCAGAGGTTAGTTCATCCTTTCATTCTGGAAAGGATGATGTCAGAATTGTTGTCCCAGATTTAACCATTTAATCCTGCAATGTGAACTTCAGTCTGTATCCTCTCTTTTTTTTTTTTTTTTTTTAACTAGAGAAACTCAAAAAAATTGCTATATATAAGTAAAGTAACAGTACATTAGATTTTTATTTTTACTTGTCAGAAAATCGTTACCTGAAATACAGTTGAATCCACTTAAATCAATACATGTTAAGGGAATTCACCCATTAAAAGACAAAAGGTAAATTACAAGTATAACTCAACTTTATAAAAGGAATAAAATCACTAGAAGAATTTTAGTTTAAGTCAATAATCACGAGGATGATTACAGCCATATCAAAGTCTTCTGAGCTAATAATTCTTAATGGTAAAAATAAGTTGAAATATACTTTCTGTGAACAAAGGTTAAGCACTCTGCCAATTTTAAATATGTTCTTGATGGCTGGAAATCAATGTATAGCTTCGGGCAGATATTGTGTATAAACATACATAAAAGCTATGACTAACACAATATTATAACTTGAAAGTGCCCAGTAGGTGTGTCTTATCTACAATGTTATCCTACTGCAAAATCACAAGCACAATTTGTTGACTAGACATCAACTGTTGAGCAGCAGAATTGCTCAACAGAGAGGTGTTAAACACAGTTCAAAACCTGAAGGCTTTGAATAAAAAATTACCGCTGAAGTCAGTGCAAAAGGTGCCAGGGGAGGGGGGAGGAGGGGTGTTTCTCTGTGTCTCCAACCTGTGTGTACACACATGAAGAAACTGAACCTTTTCTACTGGCTCCAAATAACACTTGGCTCAATAACATTTTTCCTTCCCTGCTTTCAAAGCTTTTTATAGTATTACTCTCCTTTTCAGATGTACACACAGTCAGCTTCCTGAGTGGGGAAAGCTCTGAAGGACAAGCAAAGTAAATTTTCTTTTAAGAACTACTCAAGGCAGGAAAACTAGATAGACACTTGGAGTAGGGCTTCTCTGCTTCTCTCTGACATGAATGAGAGCTCAGACAAGTTATACTACGTCACTAAAACTGCATAGTTCCAATGGGAACTAACATAGGAAGGTAGAAATTAAAACATTTTCTTCCTTTCTCTCCTACTACTTCTTGCAGTGAATGGAAATGAAAATCTCCCTCCTTGTCTTCAGAGTAATTAAAAACTCTGGTTTAGTTGCTACAGTCCTATTCATTTAGAGTTGATGCTGCAGGAGCCCATAGATGACTAGTGGGCCTGTTAAGGTGAGGTAGGTTGTACTGGTAGGACAAATGGTTTCAGAACTGGGGTGAGGGAGTAATAGGGAAGAAGAAGGTAAGATGTCTGATACTATGAAGAAATACCTGTTTGACTTATAAAGTAGGATTTTTGAGGGGTAGGAATGGCGGCTTGAGAGCAGATGTGCTGTTTCTGAAGTGGTGGAAATTCTAGTGATGCTTTAATAGCTCTCTCAATTGACTAACTCATGAGCATGGGTCATTTCTTACATCAATTAATAAATTGGACTCTAAAGCTCATTGTGCCTCTGGGAAAAGAATTATCACAGGAACTCCTGTTACTACTCCTGAGGCCACACCTAACAAGTTTTTGAAATGGTGATGGCCCTTTGATACAGAAAAAGTATTTAAGGGTTACTTTTAATGGCTTCAAGTCCTTTAAAAACTCTTTAATAATCACCAAAAAATATTAATCACAAAAAAAATTTCCCAAAGTGCCTCTTTCGGCCTTGATTTTCTATCACTAAATACAATTTTGTAGGCAATAAGATGTTCTTCAATTAATTACTTAGGCATTCAGATAAGTCAAGTTGTTCATTAGTAACACTGAGTGCAATTATATCAGTTTATTATGTATCTGCAATTGCTGGTATGTGCTTTGATAAACGTGCAATGAACACACCCTACAAGACCACTGCTGAAGTAGTTATGTTAGTTAAGAAGTTCCAACCACTGAAAAAAATCACAGTAGGGAAATGTACCTACCTCTAGATCATATAAAGTGGCCTGTATAACAGTAGAAAGACAGGAAGTAAAGAGGCAAATACCCATTATGCCAGCATGTGCTATTCAGGTAGGTCTTTGAGATATGGAAAGTGTCCAAGACACTGTGGTTGACACCAATACTCTTACTAAGACACAGCTGGACAAAAGTTCTCTCTAAGAGCAGTGTCTTGTGTGGCTTTCAATAGGATAAGATAGTGACAGCGTGTGACACACCAGGTGACAAATTCACAAATGGCCTGAAAGAGGAGAAAATTACATTCCCTTCTGCACTGTGTTGACCCTGGCTGTATGCCAGGTGCCCACCAAGCTGCTCTATCACTCCTCCTATTAAACTGGACAGGGGAGAGAAAATATAACTAAGGGCTTGGATTGACATAAGGAGAGGGAGAGATCACTCAGCAATTACCGTCACAGGCAACAAACTCTATTTGGGAGGAAAAAATCAATTCAATTTGTTACCAGTCAAATCAGACTAGGATAATGAGAAATAAAACTAGATCTTAAAAACACCTTCCCCCTATCTCTTTCTTCTTCCCAGCCTCAGCTTTGCTCCCCATTTCTATCCCTCCTCCCCCCAAGCAGTGCAGGGGGATGGGGAATAGACATTGCAGTCAGCTCATCACATGTTGTCTCTGCTGCTCCTTCCTCCTCAGCGGGAGGACTCCTCACACTCTGCCACTGCTCCAGCATGGGGTCACTCTCAGCAGAGACAGTTCTCCAGGAGCTTCTCCAGCCTGAGTCCCTCCTACGGGCTGCAGTACCTCACAAACTGCTCCAGTGTGGGTCCTCCATGGGATCACAAGTCCTGCCAGCAAACCTGCTCCAGCCTGGACTCCTGTCATCATGGGACCACAGCTCCTGCCAGGAGCCTGCTCCAGCACAGACTGCCTACAGGTTCACAGTCTCCTTTGAGCATCCCCCTGCTCCAGCATGGGGCCCTCCCCAAGCTTCAGGTGGGTCTCTGCTCCACCGTGACCCTCCATGGCTGCAGGGCACAGCTGGCCTAACCATGGGCTGCTGGGGAATCTCTTCTCTGGCACCTGAAGCACCTCCCCCCCCCCTCCTTCACTGATCTTAGTGTCCTCAGGGCTGTTTCTCTCACATATTCTCACTCCTCTCTCTGACTGTTGTGGTGCAGTTTCTTTTTTACCTTTCTTAAACATGTTATCCTAGAGGTGCTATCACTGTCAATGGTGGGCTTGGCCTTGGCCAGCAGTGGGTCTGTCTTGGAGCTGGCTGGCATTGGCTCTATCAGACACAGGGAAGGCTTCCAGCAGCTTCTCATAAAAGCCACCACTGTAACGCCCCCTACTACTAAACCTTGCCATGTGAACCCAATACACCTCTTCTGACCTGAACCTTTGCATCACCAGTCAATCTTCCATAGACCTACTAACACCTACTCCATCAATGCACAAGGAAGCCTAAATGGATGCAATTTAAATATCAAGGCTTCAAAAAGAGGTGTAGGCAGAAGCAGGCTGGAAACATCTATGTCATCTGTGGTCTCCTGGATTATCTGCTGTCTTCTCAAGATAGTAGTTATATTTATTTTGCACTTCCTTGGGCATTGACAGAGTAGGTGTGAGGGAGTTTTAGAAGTTAGACCATTAGGAAGCCAGAAGCCAGATGAAATACATCAAATTTACATGTACCTTTGTTTCTTTGCTGGGAGAGGATCTAACTTTCTATGCTTTCAGCACCGAGAATTTGGAAAGCATACAGCTAACTAGGCAATGGGGATAGCAGAGGTATTTTGATTTGTTTATAAAAACTGTCAAGAACCACCCACACTCTGTCCTCAAGTGACCCAGTTACATTCTGCTGTGTGAAGATGAAGCATTGAGATATCTACCAGCACACAAAGTGCAAAACGTGTTTTATGTTCTAGCAGGATAGATGAGCAACCAACACAGGATAACAATAATAAACACACTATTCATAATAAGACCCTTGAAGTCCTTTTCTCTTGTACAGGGTTAAGCCTTGTTTAACATTCTAAAATATTTGCACAATGGGGTTTGGGTTTCAAGTTTTTTGATTTTTTTTAAGGCTTATTCTGGCTAAGATGCAAAACAGGAGAGCCAAAAATTGAACAACACACAAATACAAAAGGGTAACAGTAGGCTAAATATAGATCAGCACATGAAATAGACGATAGACTGTTCTTTAAGCATTTCTGGCAATGGTGAGAAATGGAAATGCCAGCAGGTTTTTATGACAGCGGACTTTGGCTAGCTCCATCCCAGCTGGGCAGGCTCAAACAGTTCGGGTAAACAGGAGCAGGATGGACCATGCTTTGCACTACATGTCAGTAAACATGGACTTTGCTCTTAGCTGGGACACAGACTTTCCATGTGACTTTGAATTGGACACTTTAAGATAGGACTTCCTCCCTTCACTGCAAAAGGTCATTGTCTTTTTTGAGTAATTTAAATGTTCATTGTCTAGTCAAAGTATAGCGACTTTCTTTGTGATCATTTGAGAGTGCCAAACAGTCTATGGTCTTGCCTACAGAGGATATGTGTGTAGGACAGATGGGGTCCACAGGTTGCTATCCTATCACTCTGCAGTGATTATAGTTCATTAACAGCTTAGGTATAGTGAGAGAAATCTCATTATCTTTTGCCCTTCTTTCCATCTCTCTTGTGCCTACAGACTGTAAGTGTTTATGCCAAAGATATTCTTGCTCAACATATTTCCGGCATAACCTCACACAAGGCTGGATGCTGATGGGAATGCAAACATTTAAAGCATCAAATTTATTCTATTGTTTCAGCAAAATGTAGTGGAAATTCTAATTCCTCTGCTATTTTCATCATTGCTGGTCTGCACTATTTTTCTCATTCTTCCAGGAAAGCAACATTTTCGTCTGACTGCAAAGTAATACAGGAGTTAAATGAGCCTCCTGAGAACCAAAAGATATATGGTGGTTGAAAGCAAAAAAAAAAAAGCAGGAGCTAGAATCAATGTTCAGGCTTGTGTGACAATTGTTTCCATTCTACAGTCACAACAGAAGCAAGGGGACACCAGGTGATAACAGAGTTAAAATTGCTGCCTGAATCAGCGAACAAGGAAGAAAATATGCAGGCATCCAATTCCATGTAAAGTCTATTGCATTTGTTGGCCAGAAGTCAGTTGGGACTATTTCTTTTTTTTTTTTTTTTTTGGAGTTTGCCAAAATGCTGAGCGAATGCTGCATCAGAAAGTAAACCATTTATACAGCACTGGCAGTCCAGAACTGAAGGAAAGGAGCTTAGTAAGTGTGGAGTAAAGCAGGTGACAGAGCAGTGATTAATGGGTGCAGGAGCTTCAAATACAATCATACACCTGCAAAACATGACCTGAAAAGATGGATTTTCAAATGGCTTTTGAGAAATTAGAAGAGGGGGAAACATGTTTCAGTGTGACACATTCATTCCAATAGAGAAGAAAGTGATTTCTGATTTTCACCTATTGTAGGGGGCAGGGGAGGGGGCTGTTCTTTAGGGAAAAAATGAGATATCAGGAATTTAATAACATTTTTATTTGTCCCTTGGGTCAATATTGGCTTGGATCTTGCTCTGTTCTCTTCCAATGGTATCTTCTTCCCTACTCTGTAGTTTGTCTGTGAATGACACAAAATCCCTAACTTAAAATCTTTGGTGACAAGAATTTAAAAACGAGAATGTGTGACACTTAGGTTGCACATGGAAGAGTGATGGGTTTTTCTTCTGTCTAGGCTGGAAAATTAATTTTAAAAGCTACTAGAGGCATAGGTTTCTTATAGTCCTATGAATAGCTTTGCCCTTATTCAAATTCTAAGGCAATTTAGGCTAATAAGCCTTAGTGTTAATTAGAACTCTACAGTGATAGACACGACATTTCATATGGGCTTGTTACCAAATTTAACAGCTTATTCCACAAAAAATAGTATTAGTGAAGAAATTTTAAGTAGCAAATCCACATGCTAGTCTTGTTTCTCCAAGAGAACCAAGAGAATTAGAAATAGTCCACAAAGCTTTGGGAAAAATTCAGTATTGTGTGTATTTCTTGGTCTTATAGAAGGACTCTCAGTTTATGCTCTTGGACAGTATACTCCATGTTCACCCCATTCAAAGGTAACTGGACTAAAGCCACAGCACAACAAACCTGACTCCTAATTTCCTAAAGGAAACCTCTCAATCACTTTATTTGCAGCCATTATACTCACAAAGAAAATTAATGAAGCTGTAATTGAAAAAATTATGTCTGCCAAAATCAGGAGGCATCTAAAATTATACTCCTGGGAGGTGTGAACATCTGCTTTTAATTATGCAACATGTTGATCTTGTGAGCAACAATACTACCAAAGCACTTTGTGTTTCTATGTGTGTGCACACAGAAGGTAAAGGGAAAGTAAAAGCTGAAATCTCACCACTAAAGAAGGCCCTTGCCTGTCTGCAAACAAAGTAAAATGGGAAAAAAGGTCTCAGCGGTTCAGGAAAGAGGACTAGTCCCACTAACACGCTAAGTAAAGTAGAATGCACAGGAAATGCTTGGGCTTGAACAAGAAGGAACCTGCCTAGACCACCGGGTTGCCTTAATGTGGTTCTATACATGCAAGCTATATTGCCTGTACTTGAAGGGGTTTGAGTGATTTGGAAGCCTCTGTGAGCTCCTTCCATGTGCCTAGATGTCTCCTTCTGATGACAACACAGAAAAATCCCAGGAGATATTTTTTTCTCATTCAGAAATATCATACAGATTGTCTCAAAGCTGAGAAAGTTGGCAAGTGTATGGACCACAGTTTCCCAGTGAGACCACCACTGTGTAAATCAACTAGTGAAACCAGACAGCAGTAGCTTCCCCTGTTCCCCTACAAGCCAGCAGGAAGGGAATATGAATGCACTCTTTCTTGGTCCCAGTGCTATTGTAGGCAGGACTCTGCTGATGCTTTCTTGGCCGCAGCTTTACCTTGTCACATACCTGCTCATGACAGCTTTGGAGAGTCCTGATCTCTTAACTGTCTCTAGTCAGGAGTAGCTTCACTCATGTTAGAGACAGAGTCACCCATGTTCTTCCCTTGCCAATAAGCTCAGGTCACTATGTTTTAAGAACCAACCAATTTGCAGCTTTTTTTTTTCCACACTAGGGATCCAGAACTGCTCCAGTGAGATCTCTGAAGTTTGTAGCACCAAAAGGCCAAAGGACTTTTGGATGCTCTGTGTTTAGAAAGAATAGCTGCAACATACAAGAAAGGTAAGGGGAACAGAGAAATGGAGCAGAAGGAGCTCAGCAACTTGGAAAAATTAATTTCCCTACACTTTAAATTGTTAACTGTGGGCATTCAAGACTGAAAATTTTGTTCTGTTCATGTAGGGGCATTTAATGTTCCATTTTGCTATTTCTGCAGATGGATTGAGTCACATGCAATATTTGCTACAGGGTTTGTTTGGCTTTTTTTTTTTTTCTCCTTCTTTTAACAATCCATTTTACCAAGTTCTTTCAGGAGATGCCTGTGAGCATGCCAGAGAGGTGCTATATCAAAACAAAGTACACCTGATTAATTATCTAACAAGGGATATGTTTGCACAGCTACTACCATTCATTTTTCATGTGACAGTGCAAGATTTACGTATTAGCAACCACCAATCTGACATTGCCAGAAGGGTACAGTTGCCCTCCACACGATCTTTTCTTTCTGTCTCATACACACATCAGTGTGCTGTCAGGGATATCCCAAGTTCCATCCCTAATCTTTTCTTTGTACCTGTCCCAGTGACTTGTGAGCCATTTCAAATAAGGATATGGATCTTATCAATGGCATTGAATTGTGGTTCAAAAAGATTTAGTAGAAATATTTAAAAATGTTGCTTAATTATTACATTAGGGAACAAATTGCCTTTTCTCTCATGCTCATCAGATTCATTCCCCACTAATGAATACAGAGAAGAATGAATCTCCAAAGAATTTAGATTTGAGATTTAAAAGAGGTTTAACGTTTGGATTTGGCTATAACTTCAATTTTCTTTCATGAATATTTCATTTGAATCCTGTATTAATCACAGAGTCGCAAAGATAGCCTGCCTCCTGCTTCTGCTTGCTCTCATTGTCTGTCACAGAAGCACTTTCTCTCAACCTTAAATATCTCTAATTAAAAATTTCCCTGAAGCCAACTGATACCTGTGTGATTAATGGGCTGGCTAATAAATAAAACGCACCATGCTACTTTAAGATCATTGTACCATAAAAGCACAGAAAGGGTGCCAGTGGCCTCATCATTTTGAAAGACATTTATTAAAGCAACAATGCAGAGGTCCTAAGGGTCCTGAAGTGCTCCACATCATTAATAACCAAATAAACCATCCACTGAGAAACCTGCTTCAGACAGGTTCATTATCCTAAGCAAGGAAGCAATGCAAACAGGGGGAAAACCCAGGAGAGTGAAAAGAAGCACAGAGATTGTTTCTCCAATGGATTAAAAACCATGTCCTCCTTGGTGTGTAAGCGAGTGTGAACAGTGAAAGACTGGGTGCTGCTGGGGTGAAACCTTTCGCTCCTAGATTTCAGCTTCAGTTGCAGGCCAGATTACTAAACACAGTTCCCATCTGATGGCTCTTGTTTGGGCTCAAGTATAAACAGTCTCGGTAGAGGTTTCAGACAGCCTGAGGCTCATATCCAAAACAAGGACAGCTTCTGTAGACAGGGGCATAAGGACTCAATTACAACCTCATGTGCGCTTAGGGAAAATCTCATTCAGTGAAAGGCACTCAGACCAGGTAACTGCACTGATGGCAGCTTAGTGTGACATGTTTCCCTGCGTGGTGGGAGAACCTACCTCATGGTAATAAATACTGCAACACTGACAGCTCATCTTGGGTTAGTCCTTAATATGGCACTACGATCTACTCTGGAACAGATCAGAGAGGAGATGTAATCCTTAGCAATCCCTCTGGCACTCTGTGATGTGATAAGCCCAGTGTAATGTAACTCTCAGACATGCTGACCCAACGACGCTACAGGGCAGGCAGAGGTGGCAGAACCAGGCTCATGTCTCCTGTCTTGAGTTTTCCATGCATTTCAGTAAAGAGAGAAGCAGCTCTGTGAAACCAGATGAAAACACACACTCGTGTTCTGAAAGAAAGTACAACTCAGTGCTGAACCAAAGTTTGGTATAACTGACTCATGGTACACCAGTAAAAGGCTGACAGTTTGTGAGAAATAATGGGCATCAATCCTTGCATTTCACCAGCTTCAAGACAAACAGTCAGGTCTTGTCTTCACTTTCAAGTGTATCTTCCCTGTGCAATCTGGTATGAATCTGCCTTCATCAGCCAGATGCTTAACACTATGAACCCAATGCTGAAATTATATTTATTTATGCATACTTTGCCTTTCCTCTCCTCCATTTGTGTCACTGTGAGTACTGGTTAATAAGTGCATTCCTCCACTCCTTGTTTAGCTCAGACCTCTCACAAGACTTGCTTAATCCACTAATATATACCATGAAAAAACACCTGTGTTACAGTTACATAGGAAAACCACCAACATCCTCTACTGCTTTCTCACCAAGGCTATATTCAACTTCTTCCTTTCACCCACAGTTAGTCAGTGAGTTAGGCAAGGAACAGTCTCAATCTCATGCAGTGCTCTGTGGTTTGGAACTGATTAGTTAACAAAAAGAAGGGAATCTGGAGCTGACTCTGCTCTTTAAATGGGATTCTCTCCCTCTGCCATGATATTAACTGGGTATGACAAAAGCCAGCCAAGTAGCTTACTGAAAAAAATTCAGCATAGAATCATAGAATGGTTTGGGTTGGAGGGGACCTTAAAGATCATCTAGTTCCAACCCCCCTGTCACGGGCAGGGACACCTTGGCATTTTCCATCACCATTGTAATTTTTGACAACAAAACTCTTGGGGACAGCCATAATTAATAGACAACTGTCAACAGTAGCTCTTGTAGTCATCTGCAGTGAGGTCAGGTGGTATCACTGGTCATTCCTGCTTGTCTGTAGCCATCAAAGTGAAGGTTTCTTTCTTCAAAAGAGCAAAATGAGGGTCAGCAATCCATACACAACCATTCAGATGATATGCCAGCTTACTATCCGCGCCAAAACTAGACATTGTCCCTGCTCATGTTCATGGAATGGATCCCATGACCACTCTTCAACTCATTCAATCCATTCTCTTACCTTTGTTTTCCTGTCCTTCTGAAGCATATTTCTTTTCAAAACTATTTAAGTCTCTTATTGAGGCCAAAGTAAATAGCCAAATTAATCC
Organism: Rhynochetos jubatus; assembly: GCA_027574665.1. Lineage (NCBI taxonomy): Eukaryota > Metazoa > Chordata > Aves > Eurypygiformes > Rhynochetidae > Rhynochetos > Rhynochetos jubatus. Next base: position 8,666,791 of record CM050648.1, on the reverse strand, counting down.
ATAACATCTTAAAATATAATTCACAGTGGGCTGGATTAAATCCTAGCCAACGAACAAAATTAACCTTTGTCTAGATTTAGCTGTGCTTACCCAAAGCATGGGATCTCTCTCTCAAGGTCCCTACCCTATAAACGTCTGTATCTGAGAGAGCTGTCGAGATGCCTGTTGTAATCAGTGGAGACCTCACCAACAGATCCAACGGTGTTTGAGAGAAATACTTCACACTTAACAGTCAGTTAACAGAAATCTCCATGTTTGGCTAAAATTACACAGTACTGCACTGGCTGACTATGACTCTCCTCTGGCTACAAAGGAAAACTGAGGTGAGCTGCTTAGTTGTAGATGCCTGTATTCTCAAAACACATATTCATTTAGACGAATCCCACTCCAGAGTATCCATTAATTTACTTAGCTGTTCCACTGAAATGACTAGCAATAATCAGAGTCAAGCTCATAGTGCGTAGATCACCGAGTTATTTAAAATCTAGCATGTTTACTCTATCCAGAGCTGATCAAAACTGTAATAAAAATAACTCCCACCTGTTTGCACTTGTGTAGGAGGCCTCCAGTGGCACATAAACTGCATGCATTTTTACTGACCTCATCTTGGTTACGTCATGAAGACTTCCAATGTCAGCCACATTTCACCAGCCTGACACACATAATTGCATGAGACGCATCTGTAAATACAAGTCATTTACACTGCATAAACATATGCTTCAGCTGAAGACCATTTGATATTCATACAGCAGATTTATGTCGCTCAGTGGTTTGTGTGCAGCTAATCATATAATGATATAATACACCTGCAGTGTTGAGATGGCTGTACTTAAGTGAGGCAGAGGTTTTCCTGAGCCCCTCAGAGTGGGGAAGGTGGTATTAGCCTGGCAAGAGGGGAAAGACGGAATATTATACGTATGTGGCTATCACTACAACCTGTGATATCTCTACTATTTCGACTTGTCAGTGGTGAAAACATGTTAAAAATGATGGAGTAAAAAAGCAGTAGGAAACTCACTTTTCAGAGATTATCTTAACAAGTCATAGGACATTTGAAGCACTTTTGTTCATGGAGAGTTCATTAGCTCTACTTTTCAGGAAATATTCTTTTTTTAAACTTTGCACTGATGTAGAAAACTCTTCCTGTGACACTCAACTGCAATCCCAGCCCACAACTGTAAGGTGACTCCATATTGCAATTTTCTATTCAAATTAAATCCCCAATCTCACATTAGTCATCTTTCAGAATAAGAGGATTGGGTGTGACATTTCATTTCAGATTCAGCTCAGAAGATGATTACACATTAAAAATAAAGAGAGAAAATGTGTCTTATAACATCAGCTAAGACCAAGAAAATCAGTAACCAGCTGTACCATACTAAGTCTGTCAGTAAAGGAGACTTGGTCAAAAAACTTGAAGCTGTGAAAAGAGTCATAGGAAGCTTGGAAGTCCCCTTAGCATTTTTTTCATTGCAAGGGTAGAAAATGATCTGGAGCAGTGACAGAACACATTTCAGAAATTCTTTAAACCATCTTCACAAAAACAGTCAACCACATATCTGCTTGTTTCCATCTGCATGCTCTCTAGCAACACAAACTAGCCAGCTACTGAAGAGGATTGCATAAAAAAAGAATATGGTGGCCAAGGAAAAAATGTGTAGCTTAGATGATTCTGTCTTTTTGATGATGAATTTCAACTGTAAAATTTTAGGAGACTATTCTTAGAACTTTTATGTTCTAAGAATATTTAAAAACATAAGAAAAAATTCAGGCAGCAACTTCAAGGATCAGGTTGCACATAAATAATGACCTTTAGAGGAACATATACCCATGACATTACTTCAATTTTAATCTTTATCTCTGGCAAAAATTTTAGTTCCAGGACAACTGAAATAGCACAGGAAATCACATCAAATTTTGACATTTAGTTTTCAGAAAGAGAAAAAGGTTTTAATGTAAACAACCTTCATGATACTTGAAAACAATGTTTGATTCAAAGTTTTTTTAATGTCAGAATTGATAATATACATTTTTAATAAGCCAAAATCTAAAGGAAATTATTTGGATTTTTGCAATCCTTTTCAATCCATTTGGAATTTGTTTAGGAGTTACTTATGCAGATAGAGTTGATTTTATTTTGTTTTCCAAATCAGATGATGGTAACCAGAGCTCATAAGCTGGAAATCATCCCTGATAGATCTCTGCTGTTTTCTCATCTCAGTTGTCAACACTGGAATATCAGAATCTGTTCCACTTTGCAGCATGTATCAACATACACTTTCTTTTTAAGATCTGAGCAAGACAACTGCCACTACCCTGACAGTGTTAAACTTTCAAAATCATGTATAAGTTGAAAACCATCAGTCATCACTGACACTTCTGTGCAACAAAGGAAGCCTCAGCATTACATGGTTTCAGAATGTACTTGATTTAGTCCATCCAGAGTATAGAGTAAGAATAGGTACATGATGAGTAAAATATACGTTTAAGATTTATTCTGAGAATCATTTCCAAATCACATTCTTTATCTTGCTGCTTCATTGTTTATAGAAATTATGGGTTAAAATATGTATTCTTGATAGCACATGCTGTAAAGAGAAGCTATCATTTCATTTTCTGACACACAATGGCTGCACAAAATACCTCAGATGGTATTTAATGAATGAATGATGTCATAAACTTGAATCAGACACCACCAGGAGCCCAGCAGTGTTTTTTCTGTGATCTCCCAGAAGCAGTTGCTAAATAGAAAACATTTGTATTGGAGTCACATTGTGTTTTGTGCAATACTCAAGACATCATCTGGAACAAGGCAGTGAAAAGCTCCTCATACAGGTCGTGTCTGGCTTGCTATTCCACAAAGTATTTTAGCTCTAATCCACAGACCAATGCTCCTGCAGTTTCTGAAATAGAAATCTCCTAATCCTGGCATCTGAGACAGTACTGCATTCAGATGATAAAAGCCTGAGTTCCTTTCCATTTTTCTCTGTTTACAAGTGTCAATTCCTTTGTGCATTTCTCAAGAGGTTGGTTGTAGTCATGACAGGAATTAGTTTTCCTATCCTGCAGATATGTTAGTGATTTCAATTCCTGCGCTTTGTCTCTCCATATTTTTACTTCAGATGAAGTGAAGACCTTCTAAGAGTACTATATATAAATCCAGAGGAAACTTTCTTAGACAATACTATGAGCAGAAACAAGAATTTTAACCCCATTTTTGCTCACTATAAAACACTTCTGGATGAATTCTGTCCGACCTTCTCCACTGAAGGTTTAAGAATTCATTCAATTAATAATTATAATAATACAACTGAAACAATTGTCAGTTTTCTGACATTGCATTGACTCATTCCCTTCTTCTCACAGATAGGTGAAAGCAGGATCCTCCAACACAAGGATGATAACAAACAATTGGCACAAAGCAGAAAAAGAAATAACCAGTCTCAGTAGTGAATTACCTCAACTCAGGGTCTCTAGTACAACCATGCAAAAGGAAAGCCCAGGTTCAAATCCTTCATATAATATATTGTTTCTTCATATAAAGGGAAGCAATGGTAAGTGGAAAGGCAGGGAGGCCCAGTTCAGAGTATCTAGGATTTGAAATCTCAGTCCGAATCACCCACACCCCTGAAGAACATCTACCGTGCTAATGATTTTTCTGGGGAAGATCACTGTTCAGCCTGCATTCCCACTTGCCTTTCTTTGGCTCCTGAAGTATTACCCTGAACTTGAGATATTTTCTCAGCTAAACTTTTTTCTTTTTTTTTTTTTTAATGTTCACCTTAATGAGTGGATATTAAGAACTTGACATTTCTCAGTGGAAAACTGATTTGTCAGATAATTTCCAACAAACTCTAGTTAGCTGCAACTGTGTCACATGTAGCCATTCAGCAGCTGCCATTCATGATACAATGCCAACAGCACTCACTCAAACCAGTAAATGAGTACAGAATTGCAGGTCTGACTGACCTTTTTCTCTGGCCAACATCATAAGCCCTCTTTCTCACTGCACTGTCATTCAGACATGTGGTCAGAGTTAACTACTAACCACTCCTGCTACTTGTCATGTCCATGTGCAATTGTGTATATTTTAGTGCAAGGGAAGAGTCTAGCATGGGACGAATTCAAAAGAACGACACTGCAGATGATAAATTCTGACTCTCCTCCACACCCAGACAATGCTTAGATGAATGCAGAGTGGATGACCAAGTGACCTACATTTATTGCTCTTTCCAGCTGGAGTTAATTGAAGAGCTGCAATCAGATATCTGTATCTGGAAATACTTTACATTCCTGTAGACACTGTGGCAGTGTTAGCCCCTCCCTGAACAGCAGAAAGAGTATGATGTTGTGTCTGGTCTCTGGAGCATGTGTAGGCTCCACATGGTCCCCTGAAGGTCCATGCTGATGTGCTGGCTGGCCTACACCACAGCTGTTTTCCTACCTGCAAACCCACATTCCTTCACATGATATCTACCGCACAGATTTAGGGGAAATCCACACATACATTGTTGTGCACCTGGCTCTTGTTCTAATTTGGCATCAGGCCCCGCAATACATATAAAATCTGAAAATATGGCTATTATTTCTTCTGTCACTGCCCGTACTTCTATTGCTATTTGAATGTATTTGCCAGTACAACTGCCTGTGCTCTTCAACCTGTTTAACAGCAGCCAGTGAGGAAGATGACAACAAAGGAGATGTTGAGATACTACAGCAAATGGCAGAGCAGAGAGCTACCGATGCTATCGGTAGGGATGTGGTAGCGTAGGAAGAGAAAGGTACTACTGGCTAGGGAAGCCTGGACTAGAGGGTGGAGGAGCAAGGACATATTTAGAGGAATCTGTTAATACTGGAATACTCTTGCATTGTGCTGTATTTGAGGAGAGGAGAGGAGAGGAGAGGAGAGGAGAGGAGAGGAGAGAAGAGAAGAGAAGAGAAGAGAAGAGAAGAGAAGAGAAGAGAAGAGAAGAGAAGAGAAGAGAAGAGAAGAGAAGAGAAGAGAAGAGAAGAGAAGAGAAGAGAAGAGAAGAGAAGAGAAGAGAAGAGAAGAGAAGAGAAGAGAAGAGAAGAGAAGAGAAGAGAGAAAAGAAAAGAAAAGAAAAGAAAAGAAAAGAAAAGAAAAGAAAAGAAAAGAAAAGAAAAGAAAAGAAAAGAAAAGAAAAGAAAAGAAAAGAAAAGAAAAGAAAAGAGAAAAGAAAAGAAAAGAAAAGAAAAGAAAAGAAAAGAAAAGAAAAGAAAAGAAAAGAAAAGAAAAGAAAAGAAAAGAAAAGAAAAGAAAAGAAAAGAAAAGAAAAGAAAAAAGAAAAGAAAAGAAAAGAAAAGAAAAGAAAAGAAAAGAAAAGAAAAGAAAAGAAAAGAAAAGAAAAGAAAAGAAAAGAAAAGAAAAGAAAAGAAAAGAAAAGAAAAGAAAAGAAAAGAAAAGAAAAAAGAAAAGTATTTTTTCTTTCCAAGAAGGGTTTAAAATGTACAAATGGATGTTATCCCAGTTTCCAGATAGGGAAACTTGAGTTATAATTACCATGAAATGACTTAATTCACTATCTTTAGCAAAGGAAGGAGGAAAAACAGAAAACTAAAAGCAATGTATTTCAAGAGGGCAGCTTTCAATAAACACTGTAAATTGGTGGGTGAGATCTCCTCGGAAACAAGTTGAAGTGACAAAGGAGTCCAGAATAGTTGGCAATTCTTTAAAGAAATGACAGTGAGGGTACAATCAGAAGCCATGCCAACATGAAGGAAGGATAGGAAGTGTAATCAGAAAACAATTTGGCTAAACCATGAGCTCTTCAACAACCTGAAGCTAAATAAAATGTACAGGAAGTGAAAACTACATTGAAATACTAAAGACAAGTACGAATGAATAGCATAAATATGTGGGGGAAAATTCAGAAAGACGAAGGTACAAAAAGAGAGGAAATTAGCAAAGGAAGCAAAAAGCCTTTTGTAAGCACATTTGCAATGAAAAGAACCCCAAGGAAAAACAGTGGTTCACTGCTAAACAGAGAGAACAAGTTCCTGCCAGATGAGTCCCAGAAAAGTGAAATGTTTAGTGCCTTTTCTACTTCAGCCTTCATTGGAAAGGTCAACTATGACTAGATGGTTGATACAACCATGGGGCAATAACTCAGGTTACAAGAGGGGGAAGATCAGATTAGAGACTACTTAGATAAGGTAGATGTTTCCAGTTCAGTGGGGCATTAAGACATTTATCCCAAGATACTTAAGGAACATGCAGAAACAATCTCACAGGCATTAGTAAAATCTCTTAGAGAATTCATGGAAGATGAGTAGGGTCAGAAGACTGAAGAAGAGCCATCAGACCACCTATCTGTATGAAGAAGTAAAGGAGGAGCTGGGGAATTATCAGTCTGAGAGTCTAAATTGATTTCTGGAAAAATACTTGAACAAATAATCTAACTACTTCTAAGCACCTAGGCAGTAACAAGGAGAGGAATAGCAGCCAACATGGATTTGTCAAGAACAAATCGTGTCAAACCAATCTAATTCCTCTCCACCACCGGGTAGCAAGCCTTGTGGGTAGAGGAGGAAAATAAAATGTCATACATCTTGACTTCAGTGAGGCTTTTGGCACCATCTCACATAATATTCTCATAAATAAGGTAAGAAAACATGGTCAAGATTAAACTAGAGAGAAGACATGCAAAGCTGGCTGGAAATCTACATTTTAAGAGTAATTTATCAATTATTTGATGTCAAAATGGAAGGATTGTATCAGGTGGGAATTGCAGAACACTGTCCTAGGTCTGGTAAAGTTCAATATTTTCATGACTGATGAGGAAGAATGGATACAAGTGGGTTTGTTGCATTTACAGATAAAATCAAACAGTCTGTAAACACACTGAAGGATAGAACAGGAATCAGAAAAATTGTGACAAATTAGAGAGGTGACCTGGAAAAATGAAGCCTGATTCTATAAGAACAAGTGGAATATATTCATATAGGTGAGAATAAGAATTTATTCAGATACAGGACAAAAAACTGCTGGAGAAACAACAAAAGAAATTTGGGAATTATTGTGAATCACAGACTGAATATGAGTCAACAATCATAGAATCATAGAATGGTTTGGGTTGGAAGGGATCTTAGAGACCATCTAGTTCCAACCCCCCTGCCATGGGCAGGGACACCCTCCACTAGACCAGGTTGCTCTAAGCCTCATCCAACCTGGCCTTGAAGACAGCCAGGGATGGGGCATCCACAACTTCTCTGGGCAACCTGTTCCAGTGCCTCACCACCCTCTCCATGAAGAATTTCTTCCTGATGTCTAATCTAAATCTCCCCACTTTCAATTTAAACCCATTACCCCTTGTCCTGTCACTACAGGCCCTTGTAAAAAGCACACCTCACCCCCCCACCCCCCCACCCAGCTTCCTTGTAGGCCCCCTTCAGGTACTGGAATGCTGCAATAAGGTGTCCCTGAAGCCTTCTCTTTTCCAGGCTGAACAAGCCCAATTCTCTCAGGCTCTCTTCATAGCAGTGGTGCTCCAGCCCTCTGATCATCTTCAGGACCCTCCTCTGGACTCTCTCCAACCAGTCCACATCCTTCTTATGTTGGGGCCCCAGAGCTGGACGTGACGCAGTACAGCAGTGTTAAACTGTTGTTAAAAAGACAAATATGACACTCATGTATACAAACAAAAATGTCACTTGTAAGGTGTGAAACATCTCTCTTGTTTTGCTGAGCCCTAGGTGATCACAATGCCCCATCCACCTTCAGGAAGGACTGATTGTACAGCAAGAATACAATGCAGAGAAAAATGTGACCCAGGAGGAAAGAACTGGGATTGTCTTGGACTAGGACAAGACTGAGAGAAGACATCAAAACAGTCTTGAAGTACTTGAAAAACAAAAGGAATAAGCTCTTCTTATATGCTGAGGCTAAGAGAAAACATAGGTATTTTAATTGTAGAAAGAATTGCAACATTAAAAAGTTAATCAGACACACATATCAGAAGGAGTTTAGGTAGAGGTGATCCTAGCACCCAACAGATAGATAACCTAAAAGATTTCAGAGTATTCCTTTTATCCGTCCTTTCCTTCCACGACGCACTGTAGATTTCAGGGACACAGGTCATGGATGATTAACCAAAGTTCACATGGGGCATCTAAAACCAAGCAGAAAATTGAAGCCTGACCTTAACAGTGCCAGTTCAAGTGTCGTTACCTCAGAATATCTTTTCTCTCACTTCCACTCAATAAATAGATTACACACTTAGAGACTTTATGCAAAATTACACATCAAAACTTTGTCATATAATAAAGGAAATGGCATCCCAGTTGATTCTTTTTCATTTCTATTTTTGCTGTTTCTGTGATTACAATACAAATGAAAAGAAGGTGATACCAAGGCGGAGTTTTCTGGTAGAAAATACATTACAAATATACAAATACACCATTAGACTTCTGCATAATTAGATACTGGTTGATTAAAGGTCACCAACAAAAAGTCTTTTGACACAGCCTCGAAAAAAGCTCAGCTCCCTCATGTAGAAAGTGTCAGTACATGACAGAGAAATGACAAATCCAGTTTATTATGACACATTTACAATTTTGGATGGATTATTAGTGATAATATTTCTTTTATAGTAAAAGCAGATGCCTTTTTTTTTTTTATTAGAAAGGCTGTGAATAGTAATTAACAGCCTCCTTTGCTGTGTTAATAATACACCCCTACCCAGTAAATATTGGCTAAATAATTAAGCAAAGGAATTTTTTCTTTCCAATCCCCCATGCAATTTTCTTAATTTAATAGATTTTAATTGGAAAAGTGAAGACTTGGTTAATATTTAAAAGCCAAACAGTTAATCATGTTCTTTTGCACTGCTTGTGTGTATCAGATCCATCAGAAGCAGCACGCTGTTCTAGAGGAATGGACAAACTAGTATTGAGGCACCAAAGATACCAAATGGTATCTTTGAAAAATAGACTTTTAAAGAATGTGTAAGTGCTTTCCTCTTTCAATTAGGGTGTAAAACACTCTCAAATCCCAACCTGTTCCTTGCCCATATGTTTGGCACATATATTCTCTGAAAGTTGTGGGGATTGAACATCTAACTGTTCAGATGCCTGTGACAGTACCACTATGTATTTAAATAACTTGGCAAAGCTCTCCTGATTTAATAACTGCAGATTATGCCTCAAGTGGATAAAGGAAATCAGACACAAAATGCCATGCATATGCCTAATACTTCCGTTTACAGGTTTCCTGAATTGTTTAGTAGTCTCCTGTACTTTTAATCTAAAGTAGTTCAGTTTTAATCTGAAATAGTAGTTATCAGTAGCACCCATAAATCATTTTCTACAAACAGTGGTGGCAGGGAAAGGTGTTTTCAGTCCTCTGCAGCTCTGTCAAAATGTTTGTAGAAGTAATTCACACTTCCAGTAACTGAACCTTTGGAAGTTTTGCAATTCACTTCCAATAAAATCTCTGTAAGTGAAAGGCTAACACCTGCCCTCATTTTTTTTCTTGTGCAGGATGATTACAGGCAGTAGGTTCACTTTATGTAAGAGACAATAAAATTAGACCTAGTTAGTTATTATGAACTCCCTGATTTTTAACGATTATCTGAGATTTGAATACTTCATTCCCATTAAAGGTAAGAGAAACAGGGTATTTAAAACCCCTTGATGACTTTCAAATTTCCAGCCAGCTCTTCTGAATTCTGCTGAGGGACTGACTGTGTATGTTCACACAAATCCTATTAAAGTCAGTGGAAGTCGCAAGCATGTCTCTGGGGCAGAGTGGGACCCCCTGCTATCTAGTCAGTGCAAATTAACAGCTGGGAGTGGAAAGAATGTAAAAAAGCAAAATCTCTTCACAGGCCCACATTGATATGCAAGGGATTTGCTTGTCAGGGTGAGATGTGTGATATGAAGTGAATGTTTATTGCACGCTGCAGGGAGCTTCCAATAGTAGCCAAAAAGAGATATCTATAGTAGATCTGGATTGGAAGCATCTAAAAGCCAAGGCAGACTGAAAGGCCTTTTGATACAGAATGCCTTTGTGATGTTACTTATTCCTTGTTAGAGGGGGAAAAAAAGCAAGCATTTGCAAACTGAGGGAGAGGAAATTGAGAATCTTGACATTTTACCAGCACTTGTAATGACTATTTTACAGTATTTTGAAGTGTGCTTATCTGTAGCCATGGGTGGATGCACAAAACTCAGTAAATTCCAGCAGTGTTCCCACAGGAACCCAGGGAGAGAGGAGAAAATTTTCCAAAGTGTTGTAAACTTCAGTCTAAATTGGGTGAACTGTCATGGTCCCTGGCCACAAACACAAGCTTGGGTAGTACAGACACTCACCTCCCCTTACTGGGGGACTTAAATCCTTTTGCTCACCTGATCCCTGAAAGAAAATATTTAGGATTTTTAATCTGTGTTGTGTTTGGGGTGGCCTACTAGAGGCTTTCTCCAGAAGCACGGAAAAGGACATAATTTCCTCTTCTAACAAGAACCAGAGACAACTAACCAGCCCCTGATTTTTTCCACCCTGCTGCTGAGCTCCATTCACTTTTGTGGTACAAAAGCAAAGATGGCTGCTGCTAACTGCACATAAACCCACGCCCTTTGGGGACAGTCAAGCCAAAGGTGAAGGTCCTTGCTCAGGGGTGGAGGATACACTGAGTGCTGATCATCTAAGGATTCTTTTCTATGCCACAGTTTCTTTTTTCAGATAAAGCAGCTCTCCAGAAGACCAACACTGCACCAGTTGCTTAGGCTGAAATCAGCTGTAGAACTTGGAATTCAAATGCTTTGATTAGTTAAGTCAGTTACATACGTTGGCAAGTTACACGTGTTACTGTACAAATCATATCTGTAATACTAATACAAATGACAATTTGAATGATCTCCTGCAGATCAAGGGATACTTTCCAAAAGAAATTTGCAAATTACTTTTTCTAATGGCCACATCAGAGAATTTTACATGCTGCTCGTCAACCATTTGTGGACAGAAAATGAGGAGTTTTGTGAAACAAACCACTCATCTTGAGATATTTGCCATGTTTTCACTAGGACCAGTGCTAAATTAAAAAACACCAACACATCCCAGAACAGTTAGCCAGTTGGCCCAAACAGACAGCACAAATCAAAGCCAGCATGAAAAGTGCAAACAAACACAACTGTGAGAAAATAAACTGTCACAGTCAGACAGACGTCACAGACACAGAAGCTGAGGATTTCTGTACAGTTAGGCCACAGGACAAGGTTGACTGTCAAGCCCATGGAGAACCTGCTGTCCCGCAAGACCTCAAGTTCCAACTGACAAGTAGGAACAGCCAAGGTGACACAGCCAGCTGTCCTCACTATCCAGACAGCTGGGACATCACAGATGCTCATCAATCAGCATCCCCACTACCATAGTTTCTAACGTGCCACTTTGAAGTGAGCCATCACACTTTGCATCAAGACCCTCACTATGACCTGCAGCAGATCAGCCAGAGGGAGATGGTGCTGTTGAGAGCTGTGGCCTCATCGGTCATCCTGGGTTGCCAGGATTGTTCACAAATCACAGTGGTCTCATGCAGAAAAACTTTAGTGGGTATGGGTCTAATGCCTTAAAGTGAGGTATTCTTCATCCCGTATACCACACACTGTCAGCCAAAGGCAGATCTTGATTACACATCAGTTAGAAAACTCACAAGGTGATTAAAACATGTCTGCAAAGCACTTCAAGAATGAATGCATGGGCAGATAATGAAGTGTTGCATGTCTGCAGCCCAGAATCACACAGTTTGCTGCTGTCAGTGCAAACAGTCCTACATTTGATGATCTCACTAGGATTAGCACGTAACTATCCCCACCTTTGGTTATTCCTCCCTGCTGAAGAACAGTCCAGGGTCTCTTTGAAAGGAAGGACAGATATGTTTTGTAAGTAGCAGCAAACTAATCCTATCGGCTAGTGCATAAGATATTTTAAAATCTGAAATATTGTCTGTGCTTGTACACAGTGGTTAATGGCGGGAGTTAGAATTGTTACTATAAATACTTGAAAATAATAAAGCAGGAAGAAATAGCAATCTAGACAATTATGAATGCACAGGGACTACCACCTCACTGCTTTGAAATTATGTTAGATATTCCTATATACACAAACCCAGTTTGACCACTGTTCATACCTTTGTGTGCTCCATGTCTTCTAGACTGGATCCATACGGAATCTGTTCAGATGTCTCAGGGTAGAGGTGCTCAGCAATCACACCAGTCTGCCAAACTAGCCCCGTTGAGCCCCAGCTGGTCAAATGCAGGAAAGATGTATTTAGATAGAACAACTCTGGGTCTTTCTTCTAACATATTGGCTGGGGTTGCCTTGTGCCTACCAGCCCTGTAGTCTCTTGAGTCCTTCTGCATCTTGCTGGTTAAAGTCTACCTCTTCAAGTGCAATTATTTGCTAGTGCTAATGGGAATTAAAGGAGATGGTTACCTAAATGCCACTAAGATCAGGATATACAGGCTGTGGTCTGCTGTCTACTCCTGTAAGGAAACACAGGATTTGTCTCTTCTTAATACTCTATCTTTCTCTTCTTTCAGAATGAAAATTCAGATTTTTCCAGCAAATGTTGGGGCAGGGGTTATACCAGTATGTATTACAAACTCAGATTTAATCTTAATTATTACTTTCCCACTGAACATCTGTGTTAGGGTTTCTTTCATCTAGTCATGCTGGCTAACAGATTTCCACAGTCTGTATCAGTTTAGGTTTGTGTTTGCAAAGATGGGGAGGGGTGGTAGAAACCTTTGGCATCAGCGGAGCATTTCTCCCCTGATGTTAATAGCAGCTCTGACTTGGAAAGCAGGGCCTATCAGCCAAATGGCAGCAGCTCTCTCTTTTACCTTCCTCTGGCACTAAGTTCAAAGCAAAACTTAGCAATAAATTGCAGCTATGTCCCTCGAGTTCTATGGGTCTGCACTGGTGCACCAGCCTTCCATGTGAGGAAACACAGGGCAAAAAATACCTTCCAGGAGGCTTATGTCTAATGCTGGAAAGCACTGATGCACTCTGGCTCCAGGGAGAGGTAAAAAGTTGATTGCCACCCACTCAATAACCATTTCCTTCTGAGTGATCGATGGAGCGTCATCAAAGACCAGTCTGGTGACAGGCGCCCGTTAGCTATCTGAGGCAGAGGGCGAGAACGGCTCCGTGATAGATGCTCATGGAGAGGGAAGCTGTAAAAGGAATGAAATAGGCTTCCTGCTGAACAGACGAGCAAGCAGTAGGATAAATGAAAGGACATTGATTGAATCGGAACATTTCTTTATACTCAGAGCCTGGACTGCAGCACTCTCATTGCACCATGTAAAGTTTCGTCCAGTGCATGCTTGGTGACATCTTGACACACTGATTTTAGTATTGCTCACTCTGTAATCCCCAGGGGAAGATATCTGAGTTCTGAAGAGTGCTTTTGAGTCATACCTTCCAACTAAACCCATTTTCCAGTTCCCTCCCTGACAAGGTCACTGAGTTTCTGATCTCACAAGCTAAAGTTTTACAGGAAAGGTGAGTGGAAAGAGGAATGAAGACTGGTGCTGCTCCGTTGGGGTAGCAGGTGATACAGCTCAACCCATGCAGTTTGCAGGCAGCATTAGCTGCCTTTATGCTGAAGTTCTCCCACGTAAGTAGAGCAAGAGGATGGCAGGGAGCAAGGTGTCCCTTGGAGACACAATCTGCTTTTCTCTTGCTTTGGAGATTGCACAGTGAGACATTCTCCTCAGTAAGCCAAGTTGCTCTTATTTCTACAAGAGAGGCTGAGGCAGCCCTGATGGGATGGAGTAATTCATGGCAGGGGAAGATGCTGTGGATGAGGCATGCCTGTCCGCATGCTCTGCACCTCTGTCTGGTGCCAGGGCTGAGGGCACAGCAAGGAAACCTCAGCTCTTGTGCTGGTGCAGGAGCTGCCTCCCCTCACTGCAGGATTAGGAGATGAGAGAACTCCCAAAGCAAAAATACCTGGGTGTGAATGGGAAGATCTTTCCTTCCTCTGCCTCAGCTAAGCTGTTGCATTAAAGCAGCTCTTTAAATATCCTCCCCATTCCAGTCTGTGAGATGTTGTTACACAAACCTACATGTTCTCAAACACATGGTCTCTGTCTCCACGTCTCTCTCATGCTGGTACTGCTGTACTGTCTGAGCCAGCCTGGCTGAAGGAACAGTGCTCATGCACATATAGTTGCACGCACATGGGCACAGGATGACTGAAGTTAATAAGCTTCAAAGCATGCGACACAATAATCAGAAGTTCACGTCAGGACAAGGACAGAACAGTGGGGCCTTGCAATGGACAAATAAATGACCTTTGAGTCTTAAGTTCCCTGTGCATTCTAACAGACTAGACTCTGTTACCCACATCTCGGTGCAAGCACATCCTGCTGGAAGAGCAGTCAGTTTGATGGTACCTGGACACCCATCATCAATGTGAACCAACTTCCAGCTTTTCCCCAGGAAAAGTGGATGCTATTTTATGGACCATCTCTTTTACATTACTCCTTCAACAAAATGTAAACAGCTGGGTTCTGGGACTCGGTGGTCACCCACAGCATGTTCTCAGAGAGACCAGTCTTATCACCGAGCCTAAATGAAGTGTCATAATTTAGCTCCAGTCAGCAACTAAGCACCACACAGCTGCTCTCTTGCCTCCCACCTCCCCCAGTAGGATGGGGAGACAATATCAGAGGAAAAAGATAGGAGAACTTGTGGATTGAGATAAGAACAGTTTAATAATTGAAAGTAAATTAAATAAAATAATGATACTAATAATATTGATACTAACACTATGTAATGAAAATACTACAAATAATAATAATAGTGATAATAATATATAATTTAAAAAAAGGAAAAAGAGAAGGAAAACAAAATGGGGCAACTGGCCAACTGATGTTCAGCCAGTACCTGAGCAGCACTTCCCCTCCCAGTCAACTGTCCCAACTTACATACCAAGCATGATGTTTGATGTCATGAAATGCCCCTTTGGTCAGTTTGGGTCAACTGTCCAGGCTGTGTCCCCTCCCAGTTACTTTTAGAGAATAAGATGAGAACACAGGCACAGTGTGAGAAACTGAACAAGTCCTTGGCTTGATATAAATATTCCTTAGCAACAACTAAACCCAATAGTGCGTTATCAATATTCTTCTCAGTGCAAATCCAAACCACAGCCTCGCACTAGCTACTGTGAGGAAAATTAACTCTATCCCAACTTAAAACAGCACAATGCAGGCCCTTGGAAACAGTAGGGCAATGATTTGCTTTCTATACCTATTTCATCAAGCCATCAAACAGCAGAAACCACCAGAGAAGATGAAAACACCACAATTTCAGTTGTGTAGGACCCCATCACAAAGAGTCTTATGGAATAAGGTGGGCTACAGAAGTGTACAGAGACATCAGAAACTATCATGAAACAACCAAATAAAATAAACAATCCTTCCATTTGTAAATGTTTAGGAAAAAATTACACCCAAATTAGGGCTTTAAGGCATAAATTTCCTCCATGCAAAACCAGAACAAAATATATCCATCAATTCAGCACCATCACACACCCATCTAGGGGTACTGTGAAGGTACAGACTAGCGTATATCTAAACCACAAGAAATAAAAGACTTATTGGACATTTCAAATTCTCATAAGAACTGCTCAAATATTTTTCTATATCTGCTAAACTCCTTTGGGAGTAACATGACACTATATTATGTTTAATAATATAAGGAAAAATTTGAAACTTTATCTTCCAGATTTTTATTCAAGGAGGTAGTAGTCATTAAACCTGGGCATTTTTTTTCCTTTTTCAAGTCAGTGGCTAAAATAATTCCTATTTCAACCAATGCAAACCAACCAAAAAAAAAAACCAAACCCCTCTGAAAAAAACCTACTGTTCATTAATCAGAAAAATCAGAAAAACTGCATTTAAACTGAAATATTTTTGACATTATCTTCCCCATTTCAGAGCTCTTTGCAGGGTTAATTTCTAAACTGAAAGACCACATTCAACTGAAAAGTCCAAATGTTGGTAATAGATAACTACTAAAAAGTAATGTTGCAACATTTAAAAGAAATGTTTTCTTGCTTTTTCTCAATTAAAACATTCCATAAATTTGACACAAGTTTAAACAGTTCTATTCCGACCAATTTTTTAAGCAGATCTTCTGTTTCCAAAAAAGAAAACTATCCATTGCTCAGTTTTAGTATTTACCGAATGGCCAGCTCTTATAACTGGAAAATTTAGCAGAATGAGGGAGTAAAAGAATGGGCCTAAACACAGCACACTAAATAACTGGATGTCTTGTCTAAATCTGAAGTGATTCAGGATGTTATCGAAAGGGATTTTTGAGCACCTGTTTATATCATCTAACTCCACTGCCATGGCCAAATCCTTCCAGTAAAGAGTATATATAAAAACATCTTAACTATGCATACTTACACACTTACAGATCTATTTTTAAATGAACTTTTGGGTAATTGTTTTATTTCCTTTAAAGTTTATATGAAATAAAGTATATTTCAATACCAGTGTAATAAGTACTCCCACAGGTGCATATATATATATATATATATATATATATATATATATATATATATATATATATTTAAACCATGCACTTTGTGGGTCATAGTGAATGTTTGTTTTACTGCATGTTTTAAATGTACCAAAATTACTGTAAGAAGATAGCTCTGAAGATTTTTTTTATTATTATTATTATTATTATTATTATTGATACCCTTGGAAAATTCAGAAAATGTGGACAAAAAATGCTTTGGGTGTTTTTTTTCTGCTACATAAAAGGCTTTCTTCAAAAGGTTGCAATATGTTGCACTGCTTAACTGAATTAAGAGTATATTTTTCTGTCCTTCAAACATTGTTAGTCAAACGCGGAAGACTCCAAAGGACATACAGGTTCAGCAAGGTGATTAGGGAATGGTGGGTTGTAACAGGTGTACAACCACCAGCCCAATCATGGGTGTCCTGAGCCAGCCTGGACACAGCAAACCAGGAGGGCAAGCCAGAGAGACTGATGACTGTCTTGTTCACTGTTGAAAGCAAGGAGAAAGGGCGGGGCGGGGGGAGGAAGGAGAAAAGAAAGAAAAAATTTAAACATCTTTATTTCTAAAGTTACACTATGGGTTCTTCTTTATCCCTAAAATCCATGAACAGCCCTTTTCCTGAAAAAGGCTGTCTGCTCCAATATCATGGCAGCTTTGCTGATCGCCCATGTGCCTCCTCAGCTGTCTCCCCGTGTGCCGACAGAAGCATAAGAAGGAAAGACTCCCTAGGACACCGGGAAAATATTTCTCCAGGCTAACCTTAAGCCCAGGGGCCAGATCGTCAGCTGATATAAATTGCCATATCAACTTCACTGGAGCCCAAGTGATTCATTTCAGGGCCCCGCTCTTCACTGGCTGTACAGACACCACAACAACACAGCACGATATATGGACTCTCCATCCTGCCTGCCCTCCATCGTGTCACAAAAGCCCCATAAAAACTGGGTTTTGCAAACACCACCACCCTGGACCAGTCACAGGCGGGAGATAGGGCACTCCTTTCCCCCAGGGTCATGGCCTTCAGGATCCTGCCTCTCACTTCTAAAAAGTCATAAAATGGAGAAGTAATCCCAGGCCCTGTCTGGGGAGGAAGTGGCTGAGCTGTCTTTGGTGGGCTGCCTGCCTCTGGGATGCATCCACTCCAGAAATTAACTCTTGGAAATGGCATAGGCATCTTAACGATCTGTGTTTAAAGGAGCTTGGCAGATGAAGGCAATGGTAACGTATGGTACACAGCCCTGTGAAGACTCACTGTGTGGGATTCTGGTTTTCTCTTTTCAAGAAAGGTGAATTCACAGACAAATAGAGGAAGGCTACTGAACTGACCTGGGACATAGAAAGCCTGTTTTAAGTGAGGAGATGAGAGGTACAAGTTTTGTTTAGCTTCACAGGACAAAAGCTGATACAGAATATGGTTGCTATATCTAAATATCCCATACTGATAAATGCTATGGAAGAACTGCTTGAGCTACAGGATGATTGTTGACACAACAACAATCTGCAACAACAATCTGCAAGCTGCCTGTGAAGACACTTGGTGGAGAATAGGGATTTTCTAAGCATCAGAGGAAGAAGTTTTTGAAAACATAAGAAAAGTGGTGAGATTTTTTCATGAGATCCAGTCAAATAAGTCATGAAAATTCATGATATTACTTGAGCAGAGGGACTGGACTCAGAAAACCTTCCCATCCCTTCCACCCCTACGTCACATAAAAGCCAAAGGGAATTTTGCCACAAGTTTAATTGGGCTCACGCTAAAATGTTTATCCTATCAGCATGTGCACATGGAGCAACCAATTTTTGGTCTTCAAATAATTCACCATGATATTTCAGACCAGATATGGACGTTAAACTAAATGAATGTGTAAATTGTATCTTCGGCAGCAGGACTCTAGACCTGAGTGCGCAGATCTCAATGCGTAGAATAAACTACAGCAGCCACAGATACAGTTTATTAATCAATTATCTCTGTTTATTGGAGACCAGGATCTTCCTGCAGCTGCTAAACCCAATGACATGCAATGACAATTATGTAAACTTTCATGGAAGTCCAGAAAAGCTATCAGCAGTTTCCTGACTGTAATTTTTGAGCTGATCTAATCTGACATATGGTGACTTTATTTTAGTCATTTGATAGTGTAGAGAGCTAAGTAAACCCTTGTCCAAACAGCCATAAAAAGTGGCCCTATAGTTTTTGCTACTTTTGGAAACCCAGAAGCACGTTGCTGCAAACAGTCAAGCATGAACACAGGAAGGATTAGATCTTACAGCAGATCTTGACCTTGGGTGCATCAAACCTTTTTAAAACAAAAATGTTTTCAGATAAACTATCTATTTTTATAAAAGGAGTCAGTCTTCTGCAAGAGAGTAAAACTCTTCAGCAGAAAGTGCAAAATCTAATAGACAAAAGTTTTCATCCTAACATTTTTGTCAACAGTATACTTGCTAAAAAAATTGCGTTTTCAGCCATTGAAGATGAAAATATTTGTAAGGGCGGTTGACTTTTCAGTGAATAAGTGACACTAGTGACTCTTCTGCAAATAGAAATTTATTCTGCAAATAAATTCATCCAGGCATTTTCCAGGGCCATATTTTTAAGTCTGTCTTAGCTGAACTTCTATTTCTTGATTTAGTTTAGATAATTTGATCCTCTGAGAATGATTTGATCCCGTAAATCCACTTTCTAGATATGTAAACCCCTAACTTTTACATATCAGAACAGGTTTACATATCCAGAGCTGCCTCTTCAATATCTGAGAAAACACAAACCAATGGAAAACCTGTCTCAGAATGCCAGTTTTACAACCGATAGCTACAGAGCTAAACAGAGATTAGCCTAAACATTTTGTATTATTTTATGCTGAAGTGCATATCTTGATAGTAATGCCATATGTAAGTTTAGTGGAAATAATATGTTTGTAGAAATCTGAAGTACACAAATATTTCATGGTCATGCAGCAGCTCAGGACAGAATTGAACTCATCCTACTTGACTTCCATCATCACCTTAATAATAAAGACTGCGTGTAGGTGAGATTCCCTGTTTCCAGAAAGGCTATCTTGCTTAAATTTGCTGTAATTAACTTACAAGCCAGTGACCCACTCAGAGGTATAAGGGACAGTGCTGGGGATGTGAAGGGATTTGGTTCCACCAGGAGCTGCAGCTGCTGCCTGTGTCCTGTAACAGCTGGCACATGGGGAAAAAGAGAGTGAAGAAAAGGGCCTAACCAAAGAGCAGAAAAGTGGATGCTGGTGTGAAGCTGATTTCGTGCCTGCAGCTGAAGCAGAAGCAGAGAATATCAAATGTCAGAAGGAAGTTTATCCTCTTTCCAGCTTTCCAGCCCCATTTTGCACAACAAAGAGATCTGGCTACTTCAGATAAGGGGTGGGTGAACATCCTAAGTTTCAGTTGCTTATTTATCTAAGACACCCCACCCTTCACTAAACATCTCCATTCCTGGAATGATGCAAGTCCCTTGATTAAAACAATGTGGCACATCATTAACAGAATACCTCATTCCCATCTGTGCTCTGCCTGTCCCACCCCGGGAGAGCCATCACAATGTTTGATTCAGTCCTCCCAAGTCAGCAAAACTCCCACCAACCTCAGTGGCACCAGTACCAAGCCTGGGTAAATATTGTCTATCTGTGCCCAGGTTGTCCTATCCAGTCATTCTCAACAAGGGAGGATGTTCCCCCACACACCTTTCTTAAATACAGTTTGGCTTTGTTTGTACAGCAGTGCAAACACCTTGCATGGAAGGAATTTTTTATTCCAGCTGCTGGAACAGCAACTGCTGGCAACAACTGAGAAGAGTGTATATCAGTAAGTCCCTGTGAAGAAGAGAAAGGACAACCTTGTAATGGCATAAACCTTCCTTTCCCTTTGAAACCTTGTATGCTTCAGTCGAGTTCTTATCTCTCCCCACCTGTGTGTCCAACTTTTATTGACATGCTGATTTAGAAGATCCTGCTTGATCAAAGAGAAAATCCCTATTTAGTAAATGTGAGTCTGTAAAGATTAAGGTCACCTTTCCTAGTTATCTCCTACCATTGGAAGTGCTCCCTAGGCTTTCTTCCATGATCCACCTATGGAAAATCTTTCCTGCTCACCAACCTTGCAGAGACCTCCCAAAAAACAACCCTGACTTAGTGAAACGTCATTTATCCATCACAGAGATGTAGCTGCTTTCAAGAAAGCTGAGCTGCAAATCACTTGCTGAAGTCTCAGTACATTAAAATTGCTGTTCTGTACCTGGCTAAAAATACAGAAAGGGCACAAGTTCAAAGGCATATCTGAATGTGGTTACTTTTTCTCTACTGAACTCCAAATTATTATCCTTAGGTGAAAACCTCTCCTCAGATTTACCCCATCGTCTGTCACCCTGAGCATGGTGGACCCTTACTGTCTCAATTTCGCCTCTCATCTGGAACTTGGCTTGTGCCAGGTCCCACCAGCACTGTTAAAAATCTTTCCTTTACATTCATGTGCAAGCAAATTCATTTATAGTTCCTTCCAATATTTCTATATCTTTGGATATATTACTTTCTAGTGTCTATTTCCATCTCATACACTTGGCTATTAAACTTCAATCAATTTAGCTTGAATAATCATTTAGTCTGATTTATTCCATACATAAATCAATCTGCTGTATGATTTGTTTAAAGAAATTTTAGCTACTGCTTTTATGCAAGATGCTACACATTAAGTTTCATCCCATGCCATCAGCAAATGTAAGTTTATTACCTAGTTTGTCTCCTTCACAATTGAGGTTCATCTTCTAATGAACTAACAATTAACAAGGTAAATAAAAGTTATTAGAATTGTATATTCATCTTTACCAAATCTAAGTTGCATAACTGCAATAGAACACATCATGTTATGCATTGTGATAGAAAACAACACAACTCCAGGAATTTCAGGCGTTATCTGGCATTTTTCTTAGACTGACAATTATCACAATGCATGACATACAGAATTCCCCTAGACATTGTCTGCAGATAACCTACCACTGCAGATCTCTCTATAACCTTAAGACCTGACCTGAATATGGTTCCCCTTTTTCTCTACACACACATATAAAAACCTTGCATTTCAGCAGTTTGCATCTAATCAATTAATAGGTCACTCATAATCTGTGATGTAGTCAAACATTAACTGGAGAAAAACTGACCTCCTCCCATCACTGCAAAACCTTCACAGTGGTGACTTCAGTGTGTGAAAAAAAAAAAATTAACCAGCTCTGCTGGGTTCCCCATGAGTGAACATCTCACTTCCAAACAGTAAAACTTCACTTGCCCTCTGGAATATCACAGTGTCAATCTGTCACATATTAGGGATTTCCCTTTCATGCTGTTAACATACCTCAGACGCAAACAAATACCAGTAATTTACAGACTTGTTGAGGAAAAACAAACAGTTTACTTTGTGCTTGTCTTTATCTGGAATTCATTCTATACCAGTGAAGGACAATCCTTTTCTTGAACCTATTCTCATCTTCAACTTGCTTGCTTATTATTTTGCACAGAGAGGCATGACTGTGAAACTAGCATGTACTCCTGACCCTTTCTCTCAGAGGATGGACTTTCTGAAATGTTGCTCAGATTTTATCCCCTCGAGCCAGCAGATAGATTGTTTTAAGCCCCAACCTTGTCAGTTTTCAGGAAGCTAAACTGGTCTGGATCTTGATCTTGCCCAGAAAAAGATTAGAAGCTGTAGGTCATGGTTTGTGCTGCAAAACTGGTGCCAATGATTTCGTGGCAGATAGTCACACACCTGACTCAGATCTAAACAAATGTGGCTAGATTGTGTCAGAAGGGTACAGAACTACCAGAAGTCCTGTCTTTTAGATTAATCATAAAAGCAATGTTCAATTCTTGACTCTGCAGGTACATTAAAGCTAGTCCCTCTGTGTACCTTTTGTGGGCTCCTAACTCTGATGTTCTTCATAAATCTGAGCCTGGTGAAAGATGCTGGATTCCCCAATAGAAATTGGCAGGACAAAGGTATTTTTGTTTCCTAGGAACCTGCAGTCTAGCTGTTCTCTGGCTTTTTGTGGGTTTCATCTTCAGCAAATAGATTTATTTTTTTTACAAAATAAATTTCCGCCCCCACCCCCCCACCCCCACCCCCCAAAATTTCAAGGGTTTGTCACCTCTCTTTGTCACTTCTTTCTTGTGGAAAAACAGCATGCTGCTGGATGGGAAAAAAACCAACCTTCTTATTCATGAAAGTTCTGTATATAAAAGACTATTAATCATTTTAATGAAAAAAAGCACCTTCTCCAGCTACAGAAGGTAGAAAACACGCTTCAGTACTGCTGGGCAAGAATGGGGTGTTTGCACTGCTTCTGGTGGCTACATCATCTTTACAACCAGATTTGTGAACACTAAAATGATGGTTTGGCTTAGTCATTTTTGCAGTGAGAGTTAATAAATTTATGTCTGCAACATCATGCCTCTCCAGAGAATCCAAACGCAATGATCTTCACAAAGCCATGTATCTTCCAGAGCCATGTACAAAGCCAGGCCTATAATTATGGTTGTGAGAGACAGACCACGTAATTAATGACAGAAATGAGTCAGAAGGGAGAAAGGACACAGTAACATCCCCTCAGCTCAGCATTCAGACTTTGAATGTGGACAACAATGGGCAAGATTGAAGATGGCAAACCAAGTAGTGCAGCTCCCTTCCTTATTTCCCACTCCATGCTATTAGTACGAGGGAAAATAAGGCAGAAGGGCCAGAAGGGAGTTACAAACACCTTCTTTTAACTGCATTTTTAGCTCTGTCCAAGAAAGACATGATTGCAGAGGAAGAAGAACTGTCAACCTGTGTAACCTCTCTGATGGCTGTGGAAGGTCTCAAGAAACAGCAAGACTTGGTGATTATTAATTTCTTCATGGTGGAAGTAAGGAAGACAGAGGGAAGCTCAGGTAAAGATGGTAGAAGCTACTTTAACAAGCCTTTAGGAAGTCATGATGCCAGGCCCCAAATTAGGAAGTAAACAGGTATGTGAGGACAAAAAGAAGATTCCATTATTTAATAAATGGTAAGGAAAGAGACTGTGGGGTTTTCTTTCTCTAGCCATCCTGAATGGTGATAAACCACATGCAGTAGTTGTCTCTGCATTTCATTATTGACTGAACAGACATTACAATAGGTGCTTCACTTGGGTCCTCAAGACAGATCTCTACTCATGATGGAAATGAAAATCTAGTTGTTCTTTTACACTTATCAGCTGGGAGGCAGCTGGCCTTTGAGTAAACAATGGAAACCTCTCACACTGGTGACAAATTCATCTTCTTAAAGTGACTACCTAGCTGTAAAATGGCAAGGTTGAAAAAAAAAGAAAAAGACAAAAAGAAAAGGAATAAAACCCTTTCAGGGTTATTCATTTTTTTAAATTACACCCTTCTTATTCCCATAATGCCAGTTCAACAATTGTTCAACTCTCCTCCTTGTAAATTAAATCCCATGAAGACAAAACTTTCCTCTTTTCATCATAAAAATGTAGGTACGTAAAAGTACTGACCCTATGAATCAGGGTTCAATTATTATTTCTAAATGTGTGCTCACAGACAGGCGAGTAGATGCTGGACAGACCCCAAAAGGCTGTGGACTGTGTTCTGGCTGCCTATTACAGTCATTAAGTAGGTGATTCATTGCCTAGTATTTAGGACTGCCAGACTGTGCCTCCCTGTGCAATAAAGAGAGAGGAGTTGCAACATCAAAGTCAGGCATTCACAGTTAACCATCTGCCTAACACTTTGACTTATGTGTCTTTATTGTACATGGATGAGGGTCTGTGGTGGTGTACTCTGATCTCCTACCAAACATCAGCACTGTTCTAGGTACTTGTCTTCACACCAGGGGCTCTGCACTGTAATAAAACCAACCCTATCTAACCTGGGACATCCACAAAGCACAGAAGGTCAGTGCAAACAATATATGAAGAAAGGCTGTCAATGGTTTAGAGAAGGGTGGCAGCGGAACCACCCTTGATGCTGTGTTCACTTGTTCTGGCTTAGCTTTCATGGAGCAAGCAGTGGGCTGCAAGCCCACAGAAATGTATGACACACCCCACTCCACCAGCATCTCTCACCGGCTGACCTCAAGGGTCTTTGTTGAAGTGAGTGAGTGTTATTGATCCCCATTTTCCAGAGGAAACAGAAACATCGTAACATCAAGGAGGGTGCACAGAGTCAAACCCAAAATATTGCTCCCCAGAGTCCCGCTTAATGTGGGGACGAAGAGCTGTAAACTGGCTTGCTACCAGTGTCCAAAGCAGCATTTGAAGCCAGGACTGCACTGCTAATCCTGTGCTTAATCCGTCCCAGCACAGTACAGTAGCAGGCAATTAGCATGTCTGCTGAGTGAACTCTCCTGCAATGTATGCAGGGCTGTCAAAACCACGTCCGCTGTGATCCTCTGGGTTCAGACAAGGCATTAACCCTGGAATGGAGGGAGCAGGTGGAGGTGTTTTGGCAAAGCTGTGCTTACCTCAAGAGTCTGGAGTGCATTCCTTCCTGAACAAGCCCAGCCCTGTTCGCTTTCTTAATTGCACAGCTACAGGTTCATTTCCAGCTCTTGCTCTTGTCACCGGGCTGCGTAAGACCTGCCAGGCTTCACATGCCACGCATGAGACCTGTGTGCTTGACTCCCATCTCCGTCTCTACTACGTCAGGCAGGGATGGAGCGATGCCACATGTGACACCAGCAGAAAGTGAATCACTGTGGTGTAAAAAGCTGCCATGCATCACTGAAGACGTAAGTGGCACAGCCAGGACACCAGGCAAGTAGTGGCAAGATACTGCCTGGCTCTGTATCATTCCCACACACTTTATTCGCATTTCCTATTGCTAAGAATCAGAGCAGGCCGTGAACTGGCAGCGGAGAGGGATGCTGGCTATCAGGAACAGTTATAGAAAACAGGGTTGGGGACTGGGGATGAGGGGGCCCTGGTGGTTTTGGTCATCCTTGTGCAGCAGAGACACTGTGTAGAATATGTCCCTGTACACAGTCACTTCTGCCAGTGTGACACAAGGAGCTCCGTCCAATGCCTGGGCAACTCTTTGAGCAGCCATCTGTGAAGCCCTTTAAAAGGACTGGCGGCTTCCAAGTGAGCTGATCTGGTTAATATACCCTGAAATATTCACCTGAATACCCCATTCAGCTGAGCAGCTAGTCTGTAACTTGCTTCTGAGGACAATATTCAGGAAATATTCTTGCAACAGTAATGTATTTATTCCTGTTTTCTGATTTGGCAATTTCAAGCCTCACCTATTTCAGTTCGCTAATTTCTCTTGCAAAAACATACACACAATCATCTAAATCATTGTGCTAACATAACTCTCTTCATTCTGCTGCTGTGTTTGAGATTCACACATGCACACACATTTGAGAGGGAGATAAAATCACTCTGGCTGAGAGGCTTTATCTTGCCTATTGGTGCCTCAAATGGGTCCATTTGACTTGGAAAGGAAGAGGACAATTTGATTCCTAACAGGAAATGTCCTCCTTTGATCCGATTTTCTGCAGAGTTACCCATTCCCCAATAGATCTTTTTTGTGTGATGTTTTCCTTTTGTTTTCCTTCATCCCTGTCTTATTTTACAATAACACATTACAGATAACCCACCCTTCTCCCAGGGTAACATCATATCTAGCCCATTCGCAGTCAGGCATAACTGTAAAACTCACAGCACTGCCTCCTGTACCATCCTGTGTCGTTAGATGAGAAAACACTCTCTGGCTGGTCTTGCATTTAAGCCAGCAGATGCTTGTATTGCTATATTTCAAAGGACTCCAGTCAATCCATTTCCTTCATTGTCCCACTCTCGCAAAAACCTAGACAGAGAAGCCTGAGGCTTTGTAGTTTTTGAAGTGCTCTAATCTGGACAGATCTTACCATTGCTGTCATAATTGATTAAGCTGTTGCCAGCATCCCCTGCACCTCCTGAGAGCTGTCATGGTTCACACTCATCAGGGCATGCTCCAAAGTTCACACACTTCCACAAGGCACAGCTCAGTGAGAGTCGGGCGTCATTAGAATAATAATACTTTGCACTTGCATCTCGCCTTTCATCACAGGCTCCTGAGGCACTTCTCAAATACTCAGAGTCCATTTCTACTGCTCATCATCACACTCTGTTATATTGTACAGCAGTCCTCTCCCCATCAAAAAATGTTCCATGGAGCTATTTGCAGAGTGAGATACACAAAGGACAAGTAAATACTTATCAAAAAAGTGTCACAGTGCTTTTGAGCGATGTGTTATTCCTGTTTTACAAATGGAAAAACTTAGTGGCTATGTTTGCCCTGGTCTGCTAAGGATGGCTGAAAGCTGTCCCTGAGACCAGACGTGCCTGTCTCCCACACGGGGTGCCTGCAAGCACTGCCTCAGGCAGGATCAAAGCGTCACCAGGCAGGATTTCATGGGCCCAAAATATCATCTTTTTCACACAGACTGCTTGCAGACAGAGTGTGAAGGAGTCATGCAGATGGGAGGTGGATGCATTAGGGAACATGTTGTATTTACAGGTGATCTGGAGCATCTTTGTCCTCCATGCAATTTACCAAAGAGGATGCAGATGACTCGGTGTGGGAACTAACACAGAGTACAGCATTCCTAAATTCCTACTCAATGTATAGTCACTACAACTTCCCATCTTTCGCTAGCCTATGGGTTCATTAGCTATTTATTTATTGGCTGCAAATAAAGTACATATGAAATGTATTTTTAAAGAAAAGTAAAATTTGAATTTTCCATAATCCAAACAAATAGAAGAATATTCATCCAATCTGTGTTCAGATACAGAAGCAGTGGATACATGTTTTTTACAGGTGTATTTAATGCATGTGTAAAGCTGGGAAAGAAAAATTCAGGCACATGTTGATCTGGGTGCTCATTCTGAAGGAAAGGAGGCTTGCTGTGTGCATGTGCCAGGTAATTTTAAAATGGAGTGTTTACTTTGAAGGGAAGTGTATATAGAAAGGGATGTTGCCCTTTATAAACAACACAGAGTGGGGGCTGTTCTTTATTCAGTCTGGAGGTCTGTGAGCAAGTGGCCAAACAAGAAAAAGGGAAGAGGCAACAGATGGAAATAAGGTGGCAGGAACAAGCCTCAGTTCAGCTGGGTGACTCCATGTCTTTACTGGCTGCAGAAAAGAACGAAGGAAAGATTCAGTACAGGTCAACATAGAGCAGACCCCTGTCCTGAAAGACTGAAGTTGCAATTTGCCTTATCTCTACTCATTTCTTGGATGCTTCTTAAGACTTTGCACCTCTACTTATTGGCTCTCTCCTTTTCTTCTGTCCAGACTTAGAGAGAAGAGAGCAGGTTACTAAAATAAAATGAAACAGTTCACTAAAGAAAGGGCAAACTGGCTTGGAAAACCAGGAGCCATCTCTTCTCCTACCAGCTGGAGTTTCTCCCACTTCTACAGCCATTAAAGTTATGAAATGTTTGGATGTTTTACTAATTCCATTAAGAACCAGAAAGGCTGTTCCCACCATGACCAGAAAATGAAACAGCAGCAATCACACGGGAAAATGCTCAACTTTCCAGACTCAGCAGTTTTATTCGTGCAAATACCCTCCAGATAGACAGCCACAGATTTGACTGCTTCCTTACGCTGTACCCTAACTCAGCCTGCAGAGGCTAACCCAGTGTTACTAACGTTCTTCTCCAGCTTGTTTCACCAGTGAGAAGGAATGGCCCACCAATGAGGACTCTGACCTAGGACTCAGACATGTATTTTTTTTCTCTCTCTTTTATGGAGTGCCTGAGTGACTTTATGCAAGTTGTTAACTGTGTCTGTGTTCCAGTTCCCCAGCTATGAAATGGAAATAATAGCACTTCCATACTCCAAAGTGGTATTAAGAAGGTTAATTTTGAGGCACCTGATATATGATGCTAATAAAAATCTTGGAACCACCATTTCCCAGGCTTCATCTCTAGCCTGGGTGTAGTTCTTCCCTAGGACTTCTCCAGGGGCAACAAATGCTAATGTGGCAAGCATAGGCCTTTTTTTCATGTTGTTGTGCATGCTTTTTCCTTGATCATTCATCTCCTGGAGTCATGTGATTCTGGATAATCTCAGTCTTCATTAAAATAAAGCCTAAAGATTCATAGTCAGGAGACTGCAGCATAGGGGATGACAAAGGAAAGAAATTAGTGCCTAAAAGCATGGATGAAAAAGGGGACCAACTGAAACAGCCCAACATTAGATTTCTAAGCTGATAGGGCTTTTATTAAGGATAAAAAAGTGATTTGTAAGTGCAGAGCTGACAATACTGAGTTTCGTTCTTCCTGTTTTTTCCCCTTCAGGTGCTATTGCAGTACAGATCAGATCAACACAATTCGTTCCAATTCACCAGTACAGGCAGCTAAATTACAACCCCAGCACCACCTGAGTCTTTGAGAAAGTGAGACAATGCTCAGAGCTGAGTTTTGAAGATAGTTCATACTACGGCAATGTTGCTCGCTAGGCAGCAATGTGACAAGTCTATTAGCATTTAGCAAAGGTATATAAAGCCATGGTCCCTGCCCCGAGGAGCTTACCACATTGCAATACAGACAGAGGGACTAGAACAGGAAGCCACATAAAAAGAAAAAGAATTAAGCAGACATTTTGGTTACGTATTCCTGCAACCACATCAAGCCTGGTCAAAGGGAGGAAACTCTTGTGTCCCTGTATGCAATATCCACTCGTGAATCCAGGTCCTGGCAGTCACGTGCAGGTCAGTGCAGATTGGTATGGCTTCCCAACGTTCTTTCCCAGGGCCAGCCCACCCTCCTGCACTGGGCTGCACAGTATGTAACAGATACACATGCAGAAGTTAGCTGTAAACCACACATGTAATTAAATTACTAGCTGGTTCAGCTAGTGAAAGCAGGAATGGGCCACATACAATCTGCTAACATTTTCAAATCCTGTTATTAAAAATTCCTCGCTCCAGCCTGTGCCAAATGGAGTAAGTAAAGTCTGTGGGTCACAGGGCCCTCGTGTACCTATCACAAGCAGCCTTCTTCCTGCAGCAGCCATACTCCTGGCACAGCTGCCCAAACCCCAGCCTGTTGCAGACCCCTGTACTGCATAAGTGCCAAGACCCTCCTGCTAACTCTTCTGCTCCAGGGCTGGGGTGAATTGTGTGTGGTCTCAGCCTGAAAGGAGGGACAGCTGTGTCTGGCTTGGGTCTCAACAGAGACAGGCTGCCTGTTCTTCCTAGGAAGCTGGAAAATTCCCAGGCAGTCACACAAAGGAAGGAAAATCTTCTCAAGAGTGAGGAAGGGAGTCAGACACAGAGGCCCATGGAGGGACTTGGTCAAGGTCACACTGCAAGTCACTGCTGGACCTGGACTGAGATTTGAGGAACCCCAGTCCCTAGGCTGTACGATGTTCTCTTCCCTTAAACCAAGTCAGACCAAGGCAAATCAGGATAAGAAAATGATTAGAAAAAGGAAACTTTTACTAATATTGGGAGTGCCAGCACCTCCAGATGATGATGCTGGTAACAAGAACCTGTTCTTAAAGCTGTATGGAAAGACATATGTCCTTGACTGCACTGTGGAGCTTAACTATAAGATCACTCCAGCTTCTTTGTGTATTCCAAGTCCAAGATAGCAAATTTCACAGTTTAATCCACATTGTGGAGGCACAAGGGGCAATATGACCTGATCTTATTTAGCAGAAGCGGTCAGTATCTCTCAGATATTTAGCATTCCTCTGCAGAAACCCATCAGCCTGCCGTGTGGAGCGCTGCACATCCTGCTCTCCCTCTGTATAGTTTATTGCTTTCTTAAAGAGAAAAAATAAATGGGCCAGATCTGCAGCTGACGTAAATCAGCATCTCCGTCCTGAAGTCAATGAAGCTACACCAGCGGGCACTAGCTAAAGATCTGGCCCAGTGAGTTTAGCACCATGAGGTTATGAATCACTGTTATTATGTGGCGCTGCATGTAATTGCCTGATCCCTTCTCCCCATCTCCCCGAGGGGTCCAGAGCAGCCCTCCTCGTAATGCTGCCAGCAGCAGCGGGAGATGAGAGTGTAATGTTCAATTATCTTTTGCATGTTTTTCCAATAGTAAATCACAGCAGGGGATGTGAACCCCTGCTAATTGGAAGTCATGTCCTGTGGGGTTCTCTTCTTCCCTTTTGCTCCAATGTATATATTTGTATTAAATACTGATAAATGGCAGAAGTGCTGAGAGGTGGTAGATTCTGTGCTCTTGTGGCTCTAATAAAGATTTCTCTCACAGATCTGTTTTTCTCTAGTTTCAAAATGTTCGGTCATGTTTATTCTAGGTTTTAGCACGAGAGGCTAAAGCTGATGGAGATTCCTTCAGCCAAACCTGATTTAAATCAACTGAGCTGTTCCTGTGTTACAGGAGGATAATGTTTCTTTCACTACCACCTACCACAAGGTCTGAAATCCCTCCATGACCGCTTTGTGTTTCAGAAAGGGTGAAACCTAGAGGTGGTAATGCAGTAGACAGGAAGCATTTCTGTGTAGTTCATCAGCAAGTCAGTTTAGGTTTTCAAAGGGATTTAATCCGGGTGAAATTCAACCCCGTGGTCAATGAAGCATTTACATTCTTCCTGAAGTGCAGCAATAAGGGAAGCTCAGCAATAACGTGTAGGCACTGAGGGGTGAGATTGCCAGGCAGAGATTTTCCGGGGAGGGGGGATACACACAGGCTGTGACACCCCACTGGCACTGTGGGGTGATGGCTGTGCTCTCCTCTCTCACCCAGGCCCAACAACATACCTCCCTCTGTTTTGGACCAGGGTCACCAAACCTTCTGGTGGTGTGTATGGTCCCAGTGTGGAGCTGCTGCTTCAAGCACTGTGCAGAGGGAGCACTGCCCTCCTGTGCTCCCTTCACTCCTTAGGTCTGTATCTCAGGCTTGTACAGCCTTGTAAGCCCATGAGAGACAAGTACCTGGGCAACTTGTTCTACATGATGCACCCAGCAGTGGAGTGGCTGCTCTGGAAAGAGCACTGGACCATAACCAAGCATGGCCTCCCAGCAACTTTACCACCAACCTCTTCCTCCACCCAGTGCCAACATATCAAATACGTTCTCATCCCATAAACCAACCCAGCCCTGTCTCATGCATGGAAGGGAGATACCTGAGAAGCCTGTTACATCACGATGCTGTGAGACACAATTACACACCTTTGAAATGTACCCAGCACCTATTGCATCATGAGAGATGTACTAAGAATATGATTAGAGAAGGATAAAAGGTGTTTTTGTAATAACGCATTAGCCAATGTGTTTAATGAATGTATTTTAAATGCCAGCTGCAGACAGAACAAGGTGTATTTCGACACACATTAGCTGATCAAGGGAAGCCTCAGAAGGAAGTCTAAATGGAACAAATGAACTTGGCAAACTGGAGAATCCAGCCCACAGAGAATTTAATGGGAATTAGGGCCCTAATTCAGCCAGGTATTTAAAGACAGATTTTTAAAGGTACTTAGTGAGTTAAACATTTAAATACCTTTAAAAATCTCATCCACTAACATGTAATGATCTCTAAGTCTGTGTTCAGATCCATCCCTGTTCATTTCAGCAAAGTAAGCAGTACTAAAATGCTCTGCTGAATCAGGTCCTAAATCAAATTTAACAGGCTAATCCAGAAATTATCTAAATCCTATACAAGCTACTAAAGGAAAATTCTTCCTCCCATTTTCAGATTCTGGAACCCTCTTCTGAAATCACTTCTCAATATTTTATTAAATTCCATGGTTTAGTTATTAAAAAAAATCCATAGCTAAGTAATCATTTTGTGTCAAATTCTGTCAGACCTGGGAAGAGCAGAGGTTTGAATTTCAAACAGATGAATCAATAATGAAGCACTGTACAGTAATTTGGAGAAATATCCACACAACACATAGAAATGATGTTTTATAAACAGCTCTTCTCCCATTTTATGTCTGATTAGGGATACAAATCACAGTTGACTCTCAACACTAACCCAGTGGGTCATAGAGAAGGAAGATGTGAGAGGAAGTTCAGCTACCACAGGGATGGGCACTGTGTAAGAGCACAAATCAAATCTAGTGAGTCCTATCCTCAGCAAGTGAAAGTGGCAGAGAATTAGGACAAGCCAGAAGTTTAAGTATCTGTCTCAACTGGATGGGCATAGAGTGAAGAAGTCCCTGAACTGAGATTCCCCCAACTCCAACTGGCCTCTCATAAGAAATGTTTGCAAACACATTTTAAGAGGGAGTGAGAGGGATTGATATGGGGAAAAAGAGACCCTTGACACTGTCTAGCTCTTTCACCCCTGCAGTGAAAGCAAAAGCAATCTTGGCCAGATCTTGAGAGAGTGAGAAGATCAGATATGAGTGATACTACTTTAAAGTGTCTCCAGAAGTGGCTGACATGACATGCTGCAGTGAAAACCTGATAAACATCAAGTACTCGTCAAAGCTTCAAATACAAGAGCTTGAGGTGTCATATGCTTCTTTTCAACCCAAGGAATCTCTGCCCCCATCTCCAGACCATGAATTGTCCCTGACTGCTGATTGTGCTGCACAAGCACCATGGCTTTGCCATGTCCTGAATCCACTCTGGAGGGAAAGCTTCCACGTGTAGGCAGCTGCTGCAGCAAGAAGGTGTGATGGCATCCCATCCCCTTTCACCTTGCTGGGCTCCTTGTAGCAAGCTCCACCCCTGCCCTGCTTGTCTGCCTTGCAGCCCCCATCCTGTCAGGGGGAAGTGTTACCCTCAAAGAAAGTCGAGAACTTATTTTCAAGAAGGGCAATACGGGAAATGTTTTGGTCTGTACTGCAAACATAACCACTTTAAAAAAAAGCTCTCTCGTGCTTGTTAATAGCCTCAAAGGTGTTAGTATGTACAAGTGTAAGAAATTGGTCTATACATGTCTTTTACTGACATTACTATGACAGGGAAGGTTTGCGGGGTGTGGAGTTTTTGGTGAAAATAATACTGGTTTTGAAAAGGCATCTTAAACCCTATGTTTATTTCCTAGGACAATTTATCTTACGCTGTGGGCCTAGTCTTGGCTACAAAGATCATCAAATACAGCTATTTGATTAGATGTGTGAAAACATCACATCCTTGAACAAAACTGTGCTGCTAAGTCTAACGTGCACTGGTGTGAATCATGCTAATGAAACCACTCATTAGCTAGGAGAAGGGATGTTGGCGCGATTCTACTGCTAGTTTCACAGTGAAAGAGGGTGGCTGATACTGGCGGTATAACTGGTATTACAAAACATTTGAAGCTCTAGTGGGATCCTTGGCTCACTAAACAGCTGCAACCATAAGATACAGTTGAAATGTCATTGCCTTTTACACACAGTGTTCCTGGCCAGCAGCTCTGCTGGCAGAGTGCTTAGTGTGCTCACATAAACTGCCTAATTTCCTCCAGGAAAAAAACACCTGCAGTCACTCCTTCAGTGGGCTGGAGTGTGGAGCAGGGGAAATTGGACATGGGATGTTCTGCCACAGGATCAGTAACCTCCTGATGAGTAGGGCAACCTCGTCACCCCACTCAGCTGCATCTGGAAGAAGGCAATTATTTACAATTTCTTTAAGAACATAGCTTGGACCAGGAAATCTTCACTTTTGCTCTCTAGACTTTCTCACCAGGCAAGCAAAATCAGGCAGGCATCACCTGAGTTTTTCATCATAATTCTCATCATATTCACAGCCACCAGGACAAAGGTCTGGGGTGTGCTTGTGGCCTCGTTCTACTTTCACATGAGGAGTTCTATGGCTGTAAATACAAAAGTGTAATTTTTAATGTATATTTTACTGTGTGAAGTAGGAGGTTTATGTCCACACTCTGTCCCCCTCTCAACAGATTTCTTGTGGATTAGCTTCACTGTCCTGCACAGTGGCAAGAAATCCAAGATAGCCAAGACTGCCAATGACTCCCATGCCATATCCACACATGTAGTGTGCAGCATGACATGAACAACCTACAGATAGTCCTTCTTCATTGGGATCTGCCTATTCTGATTGCCCTTGCACAAGAGCTGCAGGCGACAATCCCTCAGCTCCACTGAGGCAGCAGAACCTGTTGGTTCTCCATCCTCCAATTCAGGACCATCAGCAGGTCCATTTCAAACCAACTACTTGGACGGTTTTGAATAACCTGGTGCAAGCTAGACCCCTCCACCAGCAGTCCTTGTTGGAGGCTGTCTTTGGCAGAGGGTTAATGACAAACAGGCGGAGGACTTTCATGAGTTAAACCAGTTATTTGCAGCCAGCAACTGCTGTAGCTGGAAGGATGCTGGCAGCTCACCTCCATGTTTGGTGACAACATGGAAACTGTGGAAACATATTAAAGCAGTAGCTTCTAGTGATCTTCATGTGAGTGATCAGCATTATATGCCTCCTCCCTGGACTGCTCATTGGGGTTGTTTCCAATTGGATATAAGTAAAACAGCAGCAAGAGCAGAAATGTTAGTAGCTTAGCT
This sequence comes from Rhynochetos jubatus, assembly GCA_027574665.1. Classification (NCBI taxonomy): domain Eukaryota; kingdom Metazoa; phylum Chordata; class Aves; order Eurypygiformes; family Rhynochetidae; genus Rhynochetos; species Rhynochetos jubatus. Next base: position 8,631,768 of record CM050648.1, on the reverse strand, counting down.
GGTCAGAGTCCAGTGGTAGAGCTACAATAGTCTAAGACCTAATAAAAATCTGGGGTAAACTCACAATTTGGGAGAAAACAATTACAATATTACATTTCAGAAGAGAACTAGAAACCTAAAAATCTTCTTTGAGGCACAGAAATTGGGAAAAAATGAGGAAATACTTAGAGAAGAAAATGTTTGAATAATCCCCACTATCTATCGTGGCTTCTAGTGTTTTTTCATATAGACATTCTACAATCGTTGAAGGCCTGACCAAATCCAGACTTTCAGAGATGGAAAACATCTGTTGTTGACTTTTGAGCTTGGAAGTGAAGCCTGGCAGTGTCAGTGCCCCAGCATACGCTGACATGGCCAGATTTTCCAAAGTCCCGAGAGCATAATGGTGGGATGAGCAGTGGCTCCATGACCTGGTGGTACACCAGCTCCTTTTCACTGCATCTGTGGTGGCATGGTGTCAAAGACTACATAAGCTCTGGAAAGCAGAGCCCTTTGGACTGTCTGTATGACATTTGTGCTCCAGGCTTGTATTTTCTGGAAGCCTGTACTCCTCATTATCATTCAACAAGCAGAGAAGAGACTACAGAGGTTTTGACAGAAGTCCCCTTGGTCTAAGCCTCTGAAGTCACTATCTGATTGCATCTGACCATTTTTCTTTTGTTTCTTCCTGAGGAGCCTGTGAAGACCTGGAGGAAGCAAGAAGTCCCATATTGTAAGCTTCTACATGTTTGATGAGTCCAAAGGAAAACCCAGATTCAACTGCTGGGAATATGAGGGTCAAACCCTGCCTTCACTACTGACTTTATCCATGGCCTTGGGCAGATAATATCACTGCCTTGCCTAGGTTTCTGCAAAACATGAGCATGTGTGACTTAACATTTTTAAGGCACTTGGGTGACATAAAGTACCATGTAAAGAGTTACTCCCACGAGTTAAGCTTTGCAGTGCTGGGCTTACCGGTAACTTATTGCTGCTAATTTTATTTTTAAAGTGGTTTTCAGGTGTATATTCTCCCACAGAAGTGTTTCTTATGGTGTATAACTCAAAACTGTTAGGTTTGATTTCATGTGTTGTGCAGAAAGTAAGAGCAGGTTGTATGTGTCCTACAAATCTTACAAGAAATCTTTACAACTGCCCATTGACCCAGTGTATGAAATTGCATTCACTGGAGTGGGCATTTCTCCTGGGTTTCTATTGAGAAAGTAGGAGGAAAATATCTTTTGTTCTCTGTCGAGGGTTTAATTTATGTGTAAATGTTCTTTGGGCTTCTGTGAATGGGAAACCAAACATAGTGAGAGGAGAAAACAGAAAAAACCCCTAAACAACCCAACTCTCCCCACGCCCCCGGCACATAAAAGAAACATGAACTTTCATTTTTTATCAAAGCATCTCACATTTCTGGTGCTTTTCAGCAGCACATATTTGATGAAATAACTCAGCAAATGGGAATGAAGGGGCCAATTAAATAAAGCAAGCTGTTCACGAAAATGTGTTGCAATTGGAACAGGACTGCAAGAAGGATTAAGAAACAGTCACTAGCATGGGCCTAAAGGTTTGTAACTAACTACTAAATTCAGTTAATTAAGAGAAGATGCTTGAAAAGGCCTTCACTTCCAAAAAGCAGTAAATTTTCCAAGATATCTGGAAGATGAGCCACTTTCAAAGGTAGACATGCAGGAGAGCAAAAGGTAAATTAAAGCCCTTGAGAATCAGTTACATAAATAATTTTGAAGACCTAAGCCTTATTTGCTCCAGGTCTCAATGTCCCAATACATTTGGAATAAAACCTAGACTTGCTTCCCACAGAAAACGCTTCTGGAAGTACAGTCAGGGGGCTCTGAATACATCATGACACTCTTGCCACTTGATATCTGGGAGCAGACGGATGTCCCCTTCAACACTGAGACCATTCAAAAAACAACCCAAGCTCTGCAGGAGTTATTAAAAATTCCTAGTTAATGAATCTCAGCAGATATTTGCTATCTTTTCAGCCTTTGGAGTTAATGATTTCTTTGCCAGATGATGGATTTAACTACTGTGAAATGCACTTCTTTCTATGTCTTCAGTCTGAGCATGCGCTACACTTGCTTTCAAAGTGAGTAAGGAAAATATTTCAAACCTTATATGTTTAAGATCCTTAGCAACCCTAGGACACTTGTTTCTTACCAATCCTCCTCTCAGTTAAAGGTCACCTAATAGGTAGGCATTTGTGTTCATCAGAGCTGAACAGGTCAAGCATACATTTACTACACTAACATTGACTAAAGTCAGTGGAAAGGCTGGCCATGGCCCCATATTGGGACTTCCTCTCTGTGAGCAACAACCATGGAGTCCAGTCAGTGGAAGGAGTAATTTGTATGTAGGTTTCAAGATTTTAGATCTCGTTTCTTCCTCTAGCATCCCCTCCTCATCACTGTGGTTGTAAAGGGAGCAGGTTTTCTTGCAGCTTCTACCATATATGTGTCTGGGAAATGGAGCATGCTTGTTTCCCTTAATTTAACATAATTTCTAGGATTTGGGTCCTTTTTGTCATTCTGTGTCTCTTACATCCTGTGGAAGGTACAAGAAGCATCACATTTGGGAGAAAGGGATGATAAAAAAGTTAAATAGACAGAGACGTAACATCACTTTGCACTTACCCCAGCATCACAGCAGGCAGCCACTAAAGGAAGATGTCCAAGCCTAGACTGTTCCCACCCCCAGTCACCCCTTGCATCAGATCTAACAATCACCTTGAAGAATCAGGTCTGTTTGCTAAACCAGCAGAAAACAAATCTTTGTTTTCTTGTGTGTGGTTAGTTTCCATGTCAACTCACCACACATTCGTATGATCTGTAGACGCTATGTGAGGGAGGGGCAGGAATATGCAAGTCGGGGTAGAGAGGGGAAAGTAGGTTACATCAGATTAAACTGAAGTTCACACTGCACCCCATATCCCCAGTGGCACATCTAAATTTACCTATGCAGTCATCAGAATTCTGAATGGGATGCTGAATTACGTGAGAATCCATAAAGGGTTTTCACCATATAAAGAGAAACTTGAAGGTTTGAGGGTTTTTGGTTAAAAGTTTCAGATTATATCAGATATCAGAGAATTAAGGCTGTAAGCACAACATTGAAATTAATATTTAATGGTTTATTTTAACATAACAAAGATATTTAATTACAATAATAATAATCAGTTTGCAATATATTAATATTTAAAGACCGCAGCAGTGTTAAAATAGAGAGGAGGGATGTTTTATCACTGATAGTCCTTGTAAATTATCCCTATCATTAGAATTTGTTTTTCATTAAACTTGCAAAGTTAATGTTTGACAATTCTATGATACTGTAATACAGGAAGTACTATTTTACCAGCTACATGAAATGTACCAAATGTTACATAGGATACATAGAATATATATATATGTAGCCTGTAGGCGTAGTTCGTGCAGTGCATATAATTTGGATGCTTTAGGAATTTTAAAGAAAATTAATATTTGGGTTTCTTTTGGAGGAAAAGGTTAAAACAACCTCTAAGTCTGTTAGTAGAGATCTTGCTTTTCATTGTATGATAACAAACTGTTAAAATCTCCATGTATGAAGGTTGCAATGTAGAATAATGAAGGGTGTTTCTCTTGTAACTTGTTTTTCATGCTAGGTAAGCAAACAATACTCCTACAGTCATCTAAAGATCTTTAATACAATTGCAGAAAGCTGAACCTTACTAGAGAATGTACATTCAAATTGCCTAGATTTGTCTCCATCTTTATTAGCAATACGCAATATCAAGTAGAACTTAGGCAGTATTTTAGTAATATATGCAGCATTACTGTTAAATTTGCTGGAATATAAGGTACAGTCATCATATGCATTTTCAAAAGGGATTTTGATAAATGTCAGTTCATAAAATAGCTAGGAGGATAATGTGCTTTATCAGCTAGATCTGTCAGAAACATGGTTGTAGCACACACAGAGAATTTGAACTAATTTTAGCAACTAGTTTAGGTATCAGTGTTGAGGCTTGTGCTGAAATATGCTAATTCCTGCTTATGCCTATGCTAACCCTATTAAAGACAGCTTGAGTATCTCTGCAGATACCCACAGCTGCACTCTAGACTAAGCCTGAATGAAGTCAGAAGCTAAGGTCAGGAAGAGATCCAGAAACATGACCTCAGCAACAGTAAACTCTACAAATGTTGAATCTAATGGGATGAGAGCAGAAGTATAAAATTAAAGATGTGCTTTGCAGAATCCAAGCCCATAAGATGAACTAGCACTATCAAATGCTCTGCAGCCAACCAGAATACCATCAATATTTTGGGAAACCAACCCTTGAGGATCTGTCTGTCTTTGCAGCTCCATGGTGAAAGAACATCTAATCACATAATGAAACTTTGAGTTTTGCATCTGCCAAAAGGGAATCATATTGCCCCAAATGTTTGTGTTGCAAAACTACTTCCCTTTCCCAGACACTCACACTGATGTGAGACATAAGCTCACCATGTTTATGCCATTAGTCAGATAGGACATTGATGTCTGAACCAAGTGTTTCCCTACTGAAAACTGGGCCACGCTGAATCTGATAGATAAAATATTTATGAAAGGTGTAAGGAGCTCATTTGTTAAGATATGACTGATGTTAGCAGAGTGTCTGTGACTGACATGAGTAATTAATTAAAAATACACTGAAATGCCTCACACAGACAGAATACAGATTTGAGGGGGAAGGTCCATGCTAAACCCATGTTTCTCCTACCAGCAGATGGTACTGGAATCCTGCTGCTGGAGAACTACATTCTCTCCTCACTAATCCTCACCTTTGTGACTCTGCTCTGAAAAACACAGAATTGCCATGGTATGAAGAAAAACAAGCATTTGTCCTTTGGCAATAGACTCATTGCAAAGTGCTGCTTCAGCAGGAACCAGCAGCAGCAGGAGAAGAAACAGAGGACCTGACTAGTGCTACACAATACTCCCTCCTGGTTTTCCAATAAAACTTTGCCATTAGAAACCAGTTCCTACATAGAGAAGTTGTTTCCTCCAACAGAATTATGCATGTGCAAAAGACAAAATATTTATTGAAGCTTCTGAAGGTTAAGCAATTCCAGTGAGGATGTAAAGCTGCCTATAAGCTGTGTATATGCTGGGAAAAAAAAAAAAAAAAGTCCATTGTGTTTAGGACGAGGCTGAAGTCCATGGCTATCCTTGGTGTCACAGTTGCATCTGCAGACCTTAAGACCGTTATAAACTTTATTCAATAAATGTCCCAAAAGAATGGAGATATGCACAGATTTGGCTGAGGGAAATGAGAATTTGGCAGCAGTGCTGACACGTAGGTGAAGTCTCCACAAAAGACCTGCTCTGCACTGTGATATCTAGCAGTGCAATTCTTTGTAACCAGCCTCACGTTCTACACCACCATGAACACCCTTCCCCTGCCCCAACCTTACCTTTTGACAAAGCTTATGTATTGGAGATTAATAAAAGCATAGTATGATACCTGCCACCTGCACCTCCAGTGGGAGAAGTTAGTATGGTACCTAGTCAAAAAATCCTGTCTACATTATAAGGATCTTTTGGTGTCAATCTCAATAAGTATTTATAACCTTGACTGCCTATAGACAGAACACCTACCAAGTCTGGAGAACTTGGTCCTATGTGCCTTAGTTTATCAACATGTCAAACAGAAATTACAATATTTTCCTTCTTCACTTAAGCACTAGTATTTGTTCCTTAGTGTGATATTATTAATTATGTAGCACTAGAACTCACTGGGAAATTTTCAGGCAACATCTATTCCAATAAATTAAATAATGCCAGGGTCATTCCCAGGCAAGGGAGCTTGATCATCACCACCGTTGATAGTCCCTAGTCCAGTTTGGGTCTGTGCCAGGTAGCATTCTCCAAAAATACCCCCAAGCACAATTTAAAAGCTTTCATGGGCCACATAGCATTCCCAACAGGTGGTTTGGATGCAGCCAACCCATCTGGTGTGATGAAACAGATATGTTGTAGGAAATGGGGCACTTGGGCCAAGTGACGGAGAATGGCTCTAGGTGCAATTACTTACCTGGATATATATTCAAGCCACGAAAGAGCGATGAACAAGTCAATTTGTTAGTCATTTTAAAATCATATTTGTCATTGTCAGACACATAAATAAATGCACAGGAAGTTGCTATCATTAAGTAACCTGATGCCAGCTCTCTGTGGCTATGTCTGTACTAAGTAAAAGAAGGCCAGAACCTGTCCTGGATGGGACGGCTGATGCCCAAACAGATAGACTGCCCCTTCACTCCTGGGCCAGGCTGCCAGCTGCTGAGCCATCAGTTCAGACTGCCCCAAAACCATGCCAGAAAACTGGACAGGAGAGCTATCCATGGCTGATGGTGTGACTGAGCTTTACCCCATGCCCTGACCTTCCATGTTGGCAGCTTATGCACAGCTCTGTACTTTGGAGACCTCTGCAAATATAAACAGTAAAGGGGGATGAACACTTTTACTGAATACCTACAGAACAGTATGCTTTCTTCCCTATTTTCCTAACCCTCAAACAATGGCATCAGTTCAGCAGCATGACATGAGGTTCTTGCATCTCCACCTCATCAGGAAACTCATCAGTCAGCGAATGATGCAGGTGGAAACACTCCAGGGCTCAAAAAGGAAAATCCCTTTTGTAGGAAGCAGGAGGTAGAGGTCCCCGGCCATGGACTGGTTTTGTGTTGATTCAGCACTATGAAAACTATTTCTGTCCTCCTTCAAGGGAGGCAGAAATTTTTTTAACATGTTTAGGTGTGGAGCGGGAAAGTAGGTCAGGTAGAATAAGTGTGACAAGACAGGCCACTCATGGGGAGGTGGAAAGTTCAGCTATTATAAGTACAGTTGTGACAAGTATAGTTCTGGTATTCGCTGATGAAGATCTTTCAAACATCTAATAACTTCAAGCTTCTCCTGAAAGGACAGTGTGCCTGTGTTTGTCCTTAAAACATTTTGTGAAGTTAATGGTAGAAAGTAAAGTATTCATTTTAGGGGCTGAATATTCCATTAAATAAACAATTCCAAGGTACTTAGGACAGTGTTAATACAGTAGATTCAGAAATTACACTTAACATTACACAGTCAGTTTTAGGGCATTTAATTTTTAACTACAGGGTGTTAATGAGAAAGATCTGATTAACAATAAAACTAACAACTGTGTGTGACATGATCCATGTCTATTATGATGTATTAATGCAATGTAATGAAACATTTTCAAACTATAACATTATTTATTATGCACGAACAACCTAAATTTAATTTTGTACAGAAATGAGCAATACTGGTGTTATTTGTTATTTCACTTGTAATGTATTCCCCAGCTTTCAAAAAGATCTCTATAAAAAATACGTATAATAAATTCATAATTTTAAAAGTGGTATTGTATTTGTATATAGTGGTATATTAAGGAATATTCATACCACTAAAGCTGGAAATCTTGTATAATGCATAATAAAATAATATAATAATATCTTCAAAAGTAAATTAAACCTTCAAATTCCAACCAAGGCACTTACAAGTCAACAGATGTTAATGTAGAGTTCATATATTTCTGCAGTCTTTGTATCAGACTCTGTCACACAGGCACATATCCACACACATCCAGCTCAGTTATTGCTCACCTCATCGATCAGTTCTGACAAGGTAGACCCAGTCTGATGTTCCCGTTGCATTACACAAGTCTGTAGCACCATTGTCAACAAAACTGACAATAATTTAGCAGGACACAAACACAGGTTTTTGGAGATGTCAATTCTAGTCCCTGCTGTATCACAGGCTCTGTCATGGAGCATCTATCTTTAAAGACCCTGGAAAGATTATTGTTCCCCTTCCCACTGATGTAGGTGTTCAACGAGTGATGCTCCACAGCACTCGGGTACACTGGTGATGAAGGTAACGCAAGCACTCTCAGTGATTCAGTGCTTTCTGTTGCCATCACCACAAGTCCCCATTCAAGATTTACACACTTAAGACTCACCCCAGTGCTGACTAGGGTGTTCACCTGGAAGGTTTGGGTAGCCTCAAAGTAATCTGTGAATTCATTTGAAATGCAGTAATTTGCATACTTTATGTACTAAAAATTTACCAACTCCTGGCAATACTTTTTTTTTTTTTTTTTCTCTTTCCCAGAAATGCTAAAATCCTGGTTTGTTAAAGAAGAGCCACACAGCATTCTCAGAGATTTTGTTCCTAAGCATGTGGACGCCCTGGTAGTGTTCCTGTACCATAGGAAACCCTTCTCCAAAATCCTATTGCTAGCTTCAGCTTACACACCATCGTTTGCTTCCCTGAAGCACAAAGGCAGCATAGGACCAGAAGCACTTCATTTTGGCAGTGTCCAAGCCACGCTAAGCTTCAGAGACCAAAACAAACTTTCAGCCTCACCTGCACATCTACAGGCAGCTTGCTGTGATGCTCAGAGCCATGAGACTCTCTTGGGAACAGACTTTGGTAAAAATTTACCCACATGTGTATTGTCTACACAGGAAACACAGAATTATGTTAAATTGTGCACTTAATAAAATTACCAAGAGTTTTTAGAATTATTTGGGCATTGCTTTGCAGGGTTTTGGACCTAAGGAAGACATTGATAACTTGGTAAGTGCGTATAAAACACTTTCCAAATCAGAAAGGCTACATTTTACACTTTGCAATCAGTCTGTTCTTCATATTATTCATATTTTATAGTGTACATTAATAATAATAATTAGATATTCTCAGTTGTCTTTCACAAGGAAAATATGACACACCTCTCCTACAGCCATAAAAACTTTTGTGAGATACTGTAACTGTTGGAGTTCCCTAGATTGTCAATGGTTCATCTCACATGTGTCAGACTGTGCAAATGCTGGGGGATTTTAAGGGTCACAGGAGGTGAGGGGGGTTCTGGTTTTGTTTTGGCCTCTTCTTTTGAGGTGGGGATTTGTTAATTCTTGTTTTGCATATGATTTCATAAGTATTTTTAAGCACAAAATAAGGAAACAAGAAAATCTGGGGCAGTGTGTGTATTTTACCTATTCTCACACTTTTCAAAATCTTTATTCCGTACAAACTCTCTGGGTAAGTGTCTCCCTGTGGCTCTCCTCAGCTCTCGCCTGGTATCCCTCATACATGGAGAGTTTTACCTTCCTTTAAAACTATTTATGTCTCACAGCCTGTGATCTTATTTGACTTTCCCAGAGTTTGGTTCCTCTTTGAAATGATCAGCATAGCCATAAGTCATGCACAAAAGTCACCATGTACATATTATGGGTTCAGTGGGTCTCTCGTATGATAACTGGTAAAGCTCACAAGATGTAAATGCACACCATGCACTAATTCAGTGGGGCATCACATACACAAGCCCATATTTATCCATCTAAACGTGTGTTTAAACACCTTGTAATATCTGGTCCTTTCCTAGCAAAATGGAAGTTCTTATTCTTTCTGTGCACTGTCACTTAATTGCCTTTCAGTCACCCATCATTTCTTCAGGAGGCAACGTTCAAATGGGCCATGCTTATACAAGAGCAAAACCAAAGCTGAGTCAAGCCAAAGTGAAGGTCTAAAAAGAGACCTCAGAGATGTCAAGGGTCTTTGGGTTTTGTTCCTGGATCACAAGATTTGTTATCCAGTGATTGGGGTGATTTTAAAAAGAGCCTGCCATTCTTCGCCATGTCCACAGCATGAGTTAAACAAGAGTACAGACACCCGAACCAGTAGACAGACCATGCAGTGTTTGACTATTTGTAGATAAAATCAATTCCCAAGACATATTAGGCTTGATATCAAAGACATTTGCAACCAGATGCAGAGGAATTACTTGGCTTACCAAGTACTGAAGTTACTACTGGTGGGATGTGAATTATTTTGATGTGCACTGCAGCCAAGAAGATGCCACAGGAAGTATCGCCTGTACCTCACAGCAGAATTTTGGAAACTGGCATTAAACTCATCTCCTGGTCAAGATCATTTCCCGTCCTAGGAAATCTGATGCCCAGAGGGGGATGTCTTAGATAGTTGTGTGCTCACAAACAGAAGATAGCCTTTCTGAAGGATCTCTCAATAGGGTCTTCTCTTGTGCAGCTCTTTGAATCTCTTCTTTCAGGCAAAGGTGTGGGTTGTTGGCTGGGTTTTTTTGCTTTGTGGTTTTTTTGATCTTTTTTTTTTTGTTTGGGCCACTGAGGCATGTGATTTCATTAGACATGTGAGTAAAATTGTGAGTTTTGTGTCTTCCTCCTGTGAACTCCCCTCCCACTTAACCCACTGCTTCCGAGAAAAAGAAGCTGAAAATGGCTGCTAGAGATTTTCCTTTCTGTTGAACTGAAAATGAGAGAAAAGCTAAGACAGCTGTACTTTCCCAATCAATAAAAGTTGATCGAGAGCCCGAAATGCTCTGCACACAGCTACAGCGCTGCATTTCCTGTCACTGCCTGAGGTGAAACCTTCCACTGCCTGCTGCGATGATTCATTTCCAAAACTTCAGTTAAGTTATTACAACGGCAGGTGATCTCTGATTTTCACCCGTGTCTTTTCCCCACCCTTGTTTCTTTTATTCTTTTTCAATTAAAATGTGACTCACTGTGATGGAATTTTGTCAGAGTCCATCAACCCTGATCCTCTTCCTCCCCAAACCCTGCTCCTCATAAAACTGTCACTAATTTTTATTTTAAGCCTCAGTATTTGGTGCTGTCATTTTGGTGAATATGTCTTCAGCTTCCAGAAACTGAATTTAGAAGGGCTCTGCTGTGCCAGGTGCTGTACAAACATAATGAGACCTTCTCCCAGGAGCTACATTTTAAAAAGGTCTTTCAGTCCTTTAATGACTCTCTCTCTCTCTCTCTTCACTTCTCTTTCTCTTGTTCGTGCTCTCATGAAAGCAGTAGCCTGGCTGCAAACTTGCCCTTTGTTGCCACCACAGCAAACTGGATTGTCTTACTGGAGATGGCAGGACTACTCCGCATTTACACACTGGGTAGCTGACAGTAAGGCATCCTCCCCTCCAACACTGCTTAAAAAATTCATGACGAAATGCTGGGAGAGGTGCAATAGAATATCCTTTGAGGTTAGAGACCCAATAAATCTTCCTTCTTTTTTTGATACTATCTGCTTTAAGAGATTTTAATTACTAATTAGCTATGCTGTGCATTTGTTTTGTTATATTCATACTTGCTTTCTACTGGGATTTCAGTATCTGTTGGGGAGGAAAGCTTGGAAGAAAGCCAAAAAGCTGTAGTAAGAGGTGTCAGTGATGCTCTTTTCAAGTCAGAGCTGGACCACGGACACTATTTGATGGTAAGTGACCCCACTGTGATACTGCCTTGGACCACATCCTGGGAATGTGACCCCACATGTGCTCATCAGAGTTTGGAAGTCCTAACAACGAACTGCAGCCCATTAAGTAAAATTCAACAGGTTAAGTGAAAAGGAAATTTTTTTCAAAACATTTGTTTATAAATTTCCCTATCTGATTAAGAGACTACCAAGGAACCCTTGACTTGAGCATCCTTGGGTGAACTCATTGCTCATAAGCAAAAGCCTCCCACTTTCCCTATCAAAAATTATTTTCACTTCAAGAGATATAGGCAACAACCTAGCCTAGAGGGAGCCACGTACTGGTGGTGGAGCTAATTGATGTAGATGGCCCTGGGGGTTTGGCAGAGGATCACTGTCCTCATCATCCACACTGCAGCACAGCTTTGTTAAAGGAATAGGGCACCTTCACAAGACTTTGCTTAAGAACAAGAGTCTAAGTAAGGATAAGAAGTCAGCACCAAACTCTAGTACTCAATAGTTGAAAGTTGAAGGTAGGTGGCATTATTGTTAGCCTCTGAAACATTTCAGTCAAGCTCTAATAATAGGTTTCCCCACATAAAAGGGTAAATGATCCCGTGTGTCAGAGGTTATGTCTTCACTTCAGAATTAACTCAGATGAAGCTCTGGTCTCTTCCTCCTTCTGGTTCATTGAGAAACCTCATATCTGGAGGTGTGTTTTCCATTCAGAGCGGGATTACCGATTGAAGCTCCAGATCTGTTTTCACAAGGGTTAACATCCTCAGTGACGAGGATGCAGTCGCAGTATTTGAACACTGCATTGCCCAGAAAATTACTCTAACTTATATAGGTGGGAGTATGACTAGACCATCATCTCACTCTCCCCCACCTCACCCCTGGTCTTGATTCACTGATCCCCCATATTGTATAAACATTAATTCAGTCCCATGCTATATTTTGAAAGTACTAGGTAGTTCATTCGAAAGAAAAAACAGTATTTTGTCTTAGATATTCTACTGTGGGAATATCTCACAGCAGGTAGTATGGACAAGAGTGCACCAGGCTTGTTTTCTGCTCTGCAGAGTCCTCCAGCATCTTCCCTGCAGGCTTTGCAAACTCAACATCTCCAGTCTTGTCATGTCATACATCCAAAACCAAAATGTAGGATCTCAGTTTTATTCTGTGAAAACACCAAGCAGCAGGATTGCAGCACAACTCACACTTTGACCTGAAAAGAATGGACCCAAAATGACAGCTATGTCTTAGGGTAAGAAGGACCTGCAGGAGACAGTCAAGTGTGGTAAGGAGAGGACAGAGCTATGCTGCTGTCAAGGAGTCCAGCATGTCTAGTGTGGATGCAACCACTAGTGGATGCATTCATCAGAGTAGATGTAGCCAGAGCAACACCATTTAATGCAGTAAAAAGGATTATGGAATATTTGATGATTTAAGAGATACACACGGATGCATGCAAACCCTTTGTGGAAACAATGAGTATGGAAGATGGCCAAAGTTTGCTAACTTGAGTTTAGACCCACATGGAAGTCAACCACATTTGTGCAACAAAGATCTTCCTGTGTGATTAATGGTGGTCCTTTTAAAGGATTCAGTAGCCCCCAGAGTAGAAATTTGTCATCAGTAAAAATATAACATTCTTTAGATGGTGATCTTGCTGAGCAGAAAGCCATTGGTACCCCCTCATGGATTGGTTTTTGTGACACTGTTCTTCGGCTGTGAAGTTTTTTTCTTGTGCATTGCGTAGACCATCAGCTTTGCACACTGTAGAAGCCACAGAGGTCTATTACATGGATAACTGACCCTAGTCTTGTTTTGAATGTGGATTTCCTTTCATGATGGTCTTATAGTCAACAAGAAGAAGATATGTTTTGGATCAATTAACATTGCAAGGTTAACTTTAATTAGAAAACTCCTAGCTGCAGTGAAAACACAAACAGTAACAGTTGTCAATCTACCATTTGAAAAATTACCTACCCACTAGCCTGTGTCAGACAGTATGCCATAACCAGATTCTGTATCCGAGAGCTCCCCAGCTGGTGCTGAGAACCTGATTCAAGAAGTTGGCTTAGTTGGCTGTAGGTCATGACAGAAAGCAAATACTGTGCTGCAAGCTAAGATGAGGAGGTTGGAGTCACTGTGCAAGCTTAAGAGCACAGACTAGGCTTGTGTATGTCTACAGAAGTGGGAAGGAGTGGAATTTCCTCTCCATGCTCACCCTAACTGAGGATTGTGTAGGCAAAACATGTGCACCTTCCATGCAAGGCCATTACAGTGACTGCACCATTTCTGAGGACTTTCTACGCTCCAGATTTTACCTGTGGACATACTGGAGAAGTAAGATGGGAAAGTTTCTCAAGATTAGCGAAAAATAACCCACCATACTTATGTCTGCTTTATCTAAACCCCTTAGATCTGCACATTTGTCTTGGATGTCTCAGAATGACAAATATTTGCATTAGATTTTTACTTCCAGAAAGCCAGAAATAGTATAAGAATATCAAGAATGACCCCTCTACTTCTACTTTGGGTTCCCTGTAGAAGGGGGAAGTAAAAATCTCCCAATATGCTCAGTTCAACATCAGTTTTTCTGGGTCTTTCTGTCAAAGAAGTTTCCCCAATTTTAACTATGAAGAAGATACAAACCCTGGAATGGAACAGCAAAGATGGCAGAAGTGTTGGGTGGAAGAGGAATAATTCAACTATCCTGCTATCATGCTGAGCAAGCATGATATTGGTGGAAGACTCCAGACTTTCTTGTACTCTGGAGTCACAACTCACTAATGCATAGATCTATTTACTGCACGATATGTATTTCTGGAGGCAGAAGAGAGAGGTAAAAAATCTCTTCTGATGACTCTCCAGAGCCTTGTTCAATAGCAAAATGTTGATAATTTTTAGATCTATGCAATCATCTTGCTTAAATAAAAGTTATTCCAGACCACTTCAAGCAATCTGGAACAAAATATTGCTGTAATTGGCAGCTCTATACCTCCACTGTGCCTGACCCGCCAGCGTGGTCCCTGACTGAGCATGCATACAAGAGGAGCCGGACAGCATTGTGCAGCACAAAGAAACGTTTACAGCTGCTTTTCTCTGCAGTGTCACTCTGCTTTCTGGTGTCAGTGGCAACTTTTTTTCATTCTTTCTTTTCACCAGAAGAGCAGTTAAATCTGCACCAGGAACAGCATTACTGGAATGTGACTTCTTGGTGTTAGAGGTATTGTAACACGGGTAGATGGAAGTCTGCACTGCAAATAGGATGGGAGATAAGGAACTTCTTCGCATCTGGGGTGGCCTGCATATCTCCTTCACACTGGCAAAGTAAGCAAACGGCTTTGCTAAATGACAGCTGTTGGATTCAGCGAACTGTCGGCTCCATCCCTTTTCACATACTGTAAATAACCATATCAGAAAGCCCACAGCTAACCCATATTGAAACCTTGGCAGATAAAAATCAAAGGAGAGATACTGGTCTGATGTCTTCATCCAAAATCGACTGAAGTCAATCTCCTAAATGATTTGGTATTTATAGCTATCCCTAAATTACCCTTTCATTCTGGGGAAAGGTAGCAGGGGCAGCTATCTCTCCAAAGCAGGTTTGAGAAGCATTAGCATGACACTATGTAAAGTTGGTGTTGCCTTTCTCAGACTATGGCCACAGAATCCATAAGACAAGCTTGAACCTACATATCTATTGCCAGGCCTGAAAATCCAGGCTTATTATGAAATAAATAAATTTTAAAAAAAAGCTTCCCTAGTTAAACTACCCCTTTCAAATTCTTACTGGCGACAGAAACTTTATTACCAATCATGCACTAAACATGCTGATGTGAGTAGTGCAGGTCATTTCTAACATGAGTTACTGCCCGTTTTCAATGTCTTGTGCAATCAGTGGGTTTTTTAATTGCTTTGGGGATTAATAACACAATAGGAGGCCATTTCACATTGGTTGACAATTGTTTTATCCAACTGTATAAAGAACAGGTG
This sequence comes from Rhynochetos jubatus, assembly GCA_027574665.1. Classification (NCBI taxonomy): domain Eukaryota; kingdom Metazoa; phylum Chordata; class Aves; order Eurypygiformes; family Rhynochetidae; genus Rhynochetos; species Rhynochetos jubatus. Next base: position 8,616,489 of record CM050648.1, on the reverse strand, counting down.
ATAAATTAATAAATTATAATCAGTCAGTTATTAAAGCTTAATGGCAGATGGCTGTAACAAGAATAAAGAGAGCCTGAGCCTCACAAAATGATATTTTGATAATATTTTTCAATGCATTTTTAATGAGAGGCATATAAAATGCATAAAACTTATAAATCATTTATAGAAGAACAAACTATGGAGTTGAATGGTCCAGTTATAATGCGATCATTATATTATTAATATCACAAGATCACACAGCAGCCTGCAAATCTGACTGGCAGCTTATTGTGTCAAGTGCTGTAAAGAGAGTGCTGACCCAGCGCCAAGGTCCTGGATGGCCACGTCTGGGTGGTGGTGGGGTGCACACTTGGAAGATGACCTGCCCATGTCATGGGAAGATCCCAGGGCAAAAGTTCACTCATCCGCAGAAGCTCTGTATTGATGTCCTTAGTGACTGTTAAACACAGCCTAGGACTCCTGGATTTTAACTCAGACATGCTTGTGTTTCTTACGCATTTTGGTGTGCAAGGAGTGCTGTGCTGTGAGACCAGATAACATCCCAGTTACAGGTGGGGAAACAACACCTCATTTTTCTAGACATACGGTTTTTCACCGCAAAAATGCATGTGCATGTATATATTTCCTGAACAACTGGGGTTTTTTGGTATAATGATCTGAAAACATGGTCAATCAAATCAATCTAGGAAGTCTACTTTTTGCCCTGCCTCTTTTTATTTCTTTTGAGACACTGAGTAATCTATGTATGCATTTTATCCTTTCCATATATTTGGATGAAATTCTGACCCTTTTTACGTCACTAGTAAAAGTCTTTTTGACTATAGTTTAGCCAGAATTTCAGTCTGTCTTTATTTCCCGGGTTATAGTCCTACAGAGTGCTATTTCTCCCTTTGTACTCATACAGCACCTGGCCAAATAACACCTTGGAATCCTAGTCCAATGCATATTCTAAGAACAGATAATAGTCTCTGAAGCCTTTTGCTGGTTAGTGGCTGGCTCAGACTGACCTCAGTCAATTATAAGTTACGGTTTTCCCCATGGGTAATTTGGTGCTAGAAGGATACTGCTCAGGGGACGTTGATATACATCTGTCAGTGCACTCAAACATCCAATCATCTCCTCCACTTCAAAACTCACCTCACACAAAGTTTTCCTTAATTCCTCCCTGTTGAAGTTTAGCCAGTGATTTAGGCAAAACTAATTGAATATTCCAGTTCCCTAAAGCCAGATGCGTTCCTCACAAAACAGTCATCATGGGTAATATCCTCTCTGGCTGAATTAAGCAAGAGATCAAGAATGGAATAACCTCTGGAAACTAAATTACGCTTCTTATCCCGAAGGTAAATGTTTTGGCACTGCAAAAATGTGGTTGACAGACGAGTATTCATCCCCAAACCTGGTCTGTCACAGTGACCAGCACTGTCTCTTGGCTTCCCCCTGCTCCTCTCCCTCCCCTCTTTTGCTAACATCTCTCACTGCTTGTTTCTGTCTTCATCTCACATCAGAGGTTCCATAGGAGGATGCTCTCTTTGTTTTCAGTGCTAATACAGACCTTAGAGTCACAGAGAGAGGCTGGTCCTTGAAAAATATCTCTTCTCACAGCTCAGATAAGAAAACAAGGACAAATGCTCAGGAAATATCTTGGAAGTGTCTCCCTTACACTGTGTTTGCTGTATCCAGCCTGCGGCTGAACACAAGAACACTAGTCTGGCACCTTTTGCAAGCAATAACACTCACGCTGTTTTTTCCTCAGGCAAGGAAAAAAAAAGGGTGACTCTTCTACACCCACACTGGCAGATGGTTTTGGGGAGTAACAGAGAGAGACTTACCACGTCTTCACGGGCAGGGGCAGCCCCCAGGCATGGCCTGGACCCTGGCTGGGAGTGGACCCTGTGGGAGTGAGGGAGAGACGTGATGCTCAAGATGCATTCGATGCTGCCCCACATCCATGAACCACCTCCCTTCCATAGGGCGATGATCCTTCCCATGCCTGCTGCCTGGTGCATCCTTCACAGGCAGGTTTTCACTGCACTCCCCTCTCCCAGCCCCTCCACCTCTAACTGTCCATCCCCTTTCATCTAAGTGAAGAGCAATGTGTGCCTGGCCTCATGCTGAATTGCAAAGGGGCATCGTTTTCAGAGACATATAGGTGAGAAACTTTCAAAGTTCTTAAAATTTCATAGGTATTAAATGAAACACAAGGATTTCCCCATTTCCTTGCCTTCTAACACCTGCTTTCTGTTGTCTAATAAAGGAACCTTTGCTCATCAGGGAATAATCTTCCCCTGAGTCACAGGGCACTTTCTTAACCCTCTCATATGAGCTCTCAGGGTCCAGTTGTCTCTCACAAGTACAAGAAAGTAGCTGGCTTTTCCAAGAAGTCAACACGGAAGGACCGATTATGTAGAAAATCAAGGGGATTGATCTTTTGCAAGCTCTGAAGAGAACAGTTGGGTCAAAAATATGCCATTTCCCTGGCTCTGAAGGAATGTCCATGTGGTGGAGAGCTAATGAGGACAATGCACTTCCTCCCAGCAGAGGGGCATGGAGTGGGGTTCTGACAGATTGCAAGTGGACAGCAGTGCACTCAGCTGGTCCTGCAGCCCTTGGGAACCCCTGCCCTGGCCAGGCAGCCAGGTGAGCGGCCAAACTGACCCCACACCATCCCTAGGGTGAGAGGAGCTTGAATGACTTCTTTGCCTCCATATCATCACCAACTTCAGTCCCACCCCCAACTGGACTCTCAGTGCCAGCTCTTGCTCTTCCTTAGCTACAAGCCTGGCTCCCATCCCGCTCCCACTGCACTGAGCAAGTTCATGTGAAACTCTATTTTTCCCCAGTCAGAATGTGCATAATTTTCCTTTTTGAGTCATTTCTCTCTTGCAGGGATATTTTCAAGTGGTTTAGACTCTGTTTCTGCAAAGATCTGGGGAAACTGCATCTCCCACAATTCCCACATTAAAGCTTTCAGTATTTAGAGAAACCCTCTATCCACCGCACCTTTTCCCTCCTGATTCTAAGGTCTTTGGCTTATTATCGTGATGTTACATTTATCTGACCTTTATGGGATATGCCATCTGCCATTCTAGAAATTTTAAAAAGCATTTAACTCTGTCTGTAGCTAATTTCGATTTTCATAATTGCCCTCCAAATTTAGCGCAATATCATCTGGAAATGCTGCGGCTTTCGATTCAGCTGAATAACAAAAGCCAATTATAGCAATAATAATAATATATATATTTTTTTAAGAAAGAAAAGATTGAAGTCAAGAATGCACCCAGGATTTCAAGAACTAAGAAACAGTTCCACTCCCTGCAGGTTTAAATACCAGTTTAATTTCATATTATGTTTTCACCCACTCCATGATACTCCATGTAGGTATCAACCTCAGACTTTCCTAACTGTGTCTTATTCTCCCCCAGCCCACCGAGGTGCACAATGCTCACAGTGAGCTGCCTTTTCTTTTGGTCTCCCTCAGCAGCAATATCCTCAAAGAATTCCAGCCAGTTAATGAGGCATGCCCTTCCCTTCCTGAAACCATATTAGATATCCTTAATTAGGCCATGCTTTTCTAACTGTTCCTCCCTTAGTATCTCAAAAGAGGAGCTGAAGACTTTCAACTGCACAGATCTGCAGCTTCCCAGTGCATCCCCAGGCCCTTTATAAAAATAGAAAAAGAGATCACATTACCTCCCCCTCAATCCTAAGGTATCTCTCCCCTGAAGGAAGTAAACTTGTAAAAATACAGCTTCTCCAGTTTCCCAACCAGAGCAATAGCAGCCTAAATAGATGTGTATTTTTCTTTTCTCAGCAAGGATGAGCCTCAGAAAGGTTGTAAATGTGTTTCAGATGAGCATGAGAAAGCAAGGGAGCACATTCCCCTGCGCATCCTGAGCTCATGTTCCTATTGTTTATTCTGTTCACCTGAAACTTTACAAGATAATTTTATGGTTTTCTAAGACAGAAGTTTCTACTGTTTTTCTTGGTTAGGGTTCCCAGTGATAATCAGAAGCAAAACATACCTATTCAGATCATGCAAAACTTTGGCCTTGTACTGGAAATACCAGAAGCTTCTGGAATTTCTCCCTTTTCATTTTTCTAAAGATAGTCCTAACACAGGTGCTTGAAATTCCCTTGATTTGGGAAAGCTGAGTTTAGAATTGAGATTTGCAAACCATAGCCTAAATGATAAGTTCTACCAAAACAAAATGATCACAGTTTACTTTCCCGGTCCTCTCCTGGAATAAACCCAAATCTGTCCCTTCTCTACCTGCAGTTGCAGTACTGCACACTCCTTCCCCATCAATTTTGAAAAAAAACCAAAACAAACCCTGATTTTCATGTTTCACTAGCAGGGAAAACAGTTTCCTATAAAGATCATTGTCTTGCCTTGCCCCATCACTACTCACTTTAGTGGTGAGGGGACATCTTTTTTCAACACAAACAGTTATCTCCTGTTCTGTTTTTGATGAAGATGTCTATGCTTCTTGCTTGGTGGGACTAAAGATGAACATAACATTAATTCCATGCAGGTCAGCCCAAAAGGGAGAAAAGACTGAAGTCCAACATCAAGCAACATGGTAGATGTGTGCAGGACCCAAGTGGAACCCAAGTCTTTCACAGCTGTCAGATATGGACTGAGCTCCATCTCCCCTAAGGTGTGGGAGCTATTCCAACTGACTACAAAACTTTACAGGTTTCACAGCAGTTGCAGAAATGAACATCTGGTGCCCAGAGAAGGCTACATGGATGCCTGGGTGTGGGGATCAGGTGTGAAAGCCAGTGCTAGTGGCTCGAAGAAGATGCTGGAGATGGGGAACGCTGAGTTCGACACTGAGACTGCGATATGTGAAGGAGAAATTGAAGCAGGACAGGTGGCTCAGGGGCAGGGCAGGGCAGGGCAGGGCAGGGTTTCTACAAAATTAGCTTTCTGTTTACTGATGACTAACATTGCTTTGTGCAGGTTCCACCAATAGGACTGAAAGAGTAATTTCTGTGACCAATATCTGCACCATAAAAATTATTGTCCACAGGCCTCCAGATTTTGCCATTGCTCAGTAGAGAGGTGACAATATTGATCTGGGAAAAATCTTGGATGTGTCTCAGGTCAGGGGCTGTTTGGTTCCAGGGACAGAAGCTACTTCCAGTACTCTGAAAAATGTAGGAATTTATTTACTCTTAAAAATCTTGCAAATACCCTTGATCTCATTTAGCACTGGTGATTGTCCTGCTTCAAGTGGGAGGTGAAATAGGAAATATCCAGAGGTTGCAGCCATTCAGCAATTTTATGGACCTCTGAAGTACAAGTGGATATCTGAAATCCCATAGAATTACTCTGTAATCTTAAAATACTTTAAAAAAAAAAAAAAAAAGGCAATTGATTGTATGATAGTCCACTGAAAAAGACATTATTTGTGACCTTTAAGAAATAATCAGTATGTCTGAACACACTGAATATATACCACAATCAAAGGTAGCCGAGACCACACATGACTATTTTTATGGGGGAGACATTTACCCCTAATTCTTACAAGCACTGCCATCAAACATATCTTTCATTTGTTTGCACATCAAGAATAATGCTTCCCCCCACTTTGTCATTTGTTCAGAACAGTGTGAGAAATGTAAAAACTTTCTGTAAACAAAACATATCTCTCATCTCAAACACCCTTGATTCTTTACTTCTTTTGTTAAGGACAATGCTCGGGTTATCTTCTTATCTTTGTGGCTAATAACAATTCATGCTTTTCTTTAGGGAAAGGTAGACAAGGCATAGTGATGTACAAAGACAGCACAGTTGAGTATTTCAGTTTCACCTCAAGGTAAATTCATAAAGGTCAACATCAAATGTGGGTATGAACCTGACCCTGGGTAAGTCAGTCTCGTATTTAAGGTGAAGTGCCTTTTATGTGCACACATCCTGCGTGCCTGAGCGGTGCAGGGTACCCATCTCCATAGGACTGCCTGCTCTCCAGCTTGTTATTTAACCCAATGAAATGCAATCCTTTGCAGTGGGGTTTCTCTGGGTTTGCATGTCAGAGAAAACCCCCTTGCCAATATGTGGAGTTTTCAAGTACATGTGCATGGCTGAGGTTGATATTTGGCCCCCGCAGCAGTATCCCCACATCCCTTCCTAGGGTTTCGCCACCCATTCTGGACAGATGGGTATGTGCAGGTAGTCTTCACTGCTTGGGTTTGGTTGTGGTTTGGTGGGAGTTTTTTGCTCACATTTCCTGTGTTACACTTTAACTCTTGTCATTGTTCATTCTCCTTTCTTTGCCGTGGAAGGACTCTTTTTTTACTTCAGCATTTGGTCACATCAGAAGCAGATAACACTGCAGGAGGTGATGGGAGGTGTGACTCATCCTCGGAGGTCACCCTCGTTTGCAGAGGCAGCATTATTGTCTCACCTTCCTCCTTGAATTCAGCATCCCTGCTGCGCCGAGTAGTGCTGCCTGTCAGTCCCACCTGTCCTCCCTCTCACCTCTCTTCCAATACTGGTTCTGCTCCTTGCTTGCTTTCTCCTGAGGAGAACATCAGAGGCCAAAGGGGCCTTCAAGACCAAATTCAAAGCAGGGCTTACTTTGGTGCATCTCTGTCAGGTTAGCTGGCTATCCAGTGCTTGCTACTGGCATGAAGCCTGACGGCCCTGTCCATGTTAAGCCTAAGTATCTGGAGCTCCCTCATCATCTCAGTACCTGTGGATTTACCATCACAAGACTTCACAACATTAAGGAAAGACTATTTCCCCTTCTTCACAGATTAAACCCAAGAGATCTGGTTCAAACACCTTAAAATGTTTGGGTCTGCTATACCTTACGGACTTTTTCTGTACCACTAATGGAAAGCCCCTAAACCACATTGAATTGACACTCTGAATATGGTCCTGGTCTAATTTGCCAAATTATAAATTAATTCGTAGAAGAGCACAAATAGGAGTCAAGACCCCACACCATTTTCTTCCCATCCCATTCTTTCTCTTCACCTCAACTGTGAAAAAAGTTACAATAGCAGAAGTAGTAAAAATTCACCAACTTAGAGGAGTCACAGTGGTACAAAACAAGCAATCTGTACTGGAGCCCTCAAAACCCCATAAACCATTCATTAAGTGAGTGAAGCTATTCCAGTGATAAGCATTCACGAAAATCCCACCCTCAGAATGAAGTTGGAAAAAGCGTTATGCTTCTCTTCCTGCTGTGCTCTGGAAATACAAACATCTCCATTGATATGTTACAGGCATTTCCTTGAAAAAAAAATGTGGGAGTAAGGAATTCCCAGGAATATTTCACTTCAGATCAAAAATGTACAGGAATATAGTCTTCTAAGGGCAATTTACATCATGAAACACACTAATTTCTAGACCACATGGCCACCTGAATATCCAGTATACTGGTGATTCAAGCACCCTGAAAAAAAGTGTTAATTTAAAAAAAAAATATATCTTTTACATGCAGTGTTCTTAATATTATAATTGAAAGCTGATTCAGAATATTAAAAGCAAGATACACCCTTCTAAGAAATTACCCAACAGAATTCCATTGGAATTGAACTACCAAGTGCTGGATGTGAGGTTGGGGATGAGGTGAAGGTTTCTCTTTCTCATTGTTGTCAAGTCTTTTGTGTTGTGAAGATATTGATTTGAGACGTCTACACTTGTAAAGATATCACAACAGTTTAGACTGCCATAACCAGCTGTGCTATAGGACCACTGTAAGAACCTAAGGATGTAAGATGCTTGTGTAACAGGCTGAGCCTAACTACAGATAAGAGTCTACACAATTTAAGTCATGCCAGTGCTTACTGTGTCATTGCTGTTGCACACTTGGCCCTTATACCTGTACAACATACCTTTCTTGGGGAGCAGACACATAAATTAAAATAGCAACTACACAGATGCAGACAGCCTGCTCCCAAAGAATCAATGCTTATGCCTGCAAAGACAGTGGCTGAAGCTTGAAGTATTGCTGAGCATTGCTCTTCCTTGCAGCAGAGCCCTTTTGTTCCTGCTGGGGCTCAGCTCAGCTGGGGTCACATTTACTTTTGCAGCCTAAGCCTCACTATTCTCAGGCTGTGGTTGTTGAGACACAGAAAACAAGGCCCAGTGAAACAAATGGCAACTGCCTTCCTTATGAATTTGGAGCATTGTGTTTTACACAGATTTCCTAGCTTCACAGCCTCCGTGAAGTCATTTCTTCAATACATGTAATGACAAAGGTGTAAAATCAGAGTAACAGATGGTAAAAACAGTCTGTCTAGCCTTATATTTTCTGATAAAATTATTTGGCTAATGTAAAAAATTGGCCAAATTTCCTTTTCTGTGGAGAAGGCTGAAATTCCTTTAACATTAGGAATATACATGCAGAAATAGCACAAGAAGATAATTCTGCAGATTGATTACAAGTAAACCTCCTGAAACTTTCTTGTTTTCTCTTTAACTGTAGAATTTTCCATACAGATCGTATCCAGCCACAGTATAGCTTATCTTATGATGTTATTTTAATTATAAAAACATCAACAGTTACCCTTTGTCTCCCTTGGTATGAAATCCAAAAAGCAAAGGAAACAACCAGTAAAGTTACCCCTTTCCTGTTCTGTGTTTGAAATATCCTCCAGTTACAAACACAATGGCCAAAAGAATTCCTTCTCATTTACACTTTTGCTCTTTGCAAACCATAAACTGCCCTTTAATTGATTCAGAAGGTGGTTAGGGATTAGCAGAATCAAAGTCAGATAGGAAGGGGGGATTTTTTTTAAGATTTCCAGTGGCAAATACAGACAAGGGGGTAATGCAAACACAATTAAACTCTTTTGATGCAAAGGAAGCAAATGCTCATACTGTGACTTGCAACAGAATGAGTCAAAAAATAAAGACAATCAAGATATGTCATGTTTTAGCTCACAGTCACTGTAAAGTCATGGATTATAAACTCTTTCCTTTCAGACAGGCAAACAGTGAGAGCTCTGTTTTCAAGGGATGGATGCTATCACTCAGACAAGGTCCTAACTCCCAGTGGGTGATAAAAGCTTATCATCCTTATGAACAACACAGCCCAGTAACTGGTGGGTGCCTCTATCTCGCAGCTCCAGATGCTGGCTTCCTCTGCCTTGAAGTAAGGGAAACATAAATAAAACAATCACCATATGGATGTTGCATTATGTAAATGGCTGTGTTTGTAAGAAATGCAGTTTCATACAGTATTGGCAAAGGACTGAATTCATCACCAGCATTTCAAGGCTGGTTGAGATGAAATGTTTCTCGGGCACATTCCTCCAGCAGCAAGGGACAGCTGAGCATTATCTTCAGAACACAGTCTTCCTGGCTAGATGACACAGGGAGAGTGTTGGAAATTAACAGTCTGTGGCTGAGGATGGATGACAAACAAACAGACTGAAATGAGCAAGACTTGGTACCAGCAGAAGAACATGCCACATCTTGCTTGTAGCTGCACTTCCATGTAGCATGAGCTTCCAGTATGCTCATGCAGGAAAGGATGGTTTGGACAAAGAACTTCAGGAAACGTCATCCTGGGCCTGATTCTCTCTTCTAGTTAAAATCAGCAATAATAGCTGAAATATAACGATGCATTGTGACTGCTGGAGTGCAGCAGGAGGGACTTTTATATTGTGCTTTAGCATGAAAAAAAGGCTTTCCTAAGCCTTCCTCCATCTCAGACTGTGTTGTGCTGGGGCTGATTTGCTGCTCAAGTCCATTTCCAGCCAAAGTCTGTTATTCAGTTAAACCAATGCAAATCAGGAGCAGCCCCAATGAAGCTAACAAGGTTTGTCCTGACTTGTAGGGGTGCAAGAGACAGCAGATTTCAGTCCTCTGTGGTCAGTGTCTATTACTGTAAGTAGGGAGTTGCTCAGCACTGGACAGAGAGCCAGGACCAGGCTGATTTACACGTTAGTCACCAAAGTATGCCATGAGCAATCCCCCCGAAGGACAGCCAAGGACAGAAGGTTAGACCTAGTACAATTTTTCATGGTTTCAGTGCTGGCCTTGAATCATTGGTGGCCGCCTAGAAGCAGCTCAGGATTTAGGAAGCTACCACGGGACTGAATGTGAACTTTGTTGCCATAATCCCAAACTGAGAGCAGCAGTCCTTCACCCTCCTTTCTCAAAGTTTCTTGAAAAGGTCTGTGAGCACACATATTTGTTTTTGTGCACATGCTCAGCACTGTCCCAGGCTTGACTCGTTCACTGCAGGGTCAGGGCTGTCCCCAGCTTGGGGCTCTGGTCCAGGGGACATGTTCAACAGGTGTCCACACATCCTGAGAGGTACATGCCTGAGCAATTTTAAATTCTATTCAGAATCTAAACCCAGGGAATTGCAGAGCCCTACAGTTGTTATCGGACCCAGCCCTTCATCTCTATGCTCGGCTCTAGGCACAGGTGTGATTTTCAGCCTTAAACAACTTGAGAGCCTTCATTCAAATAAGCCGCCAGTCTGAGTTCCCTTTAATCTCTGAGATAGGGGATTTCTTTTTTCTTGTATGTTCTGTGGTTGTAAGAATGAAAAATGAGTGGTCAGACTGGTAGTTTGCAGTTATATTGGCTGTTTCCTTTTCCAAAGATAATTATTTTTTTTTACTCAGTGAGTTGGTTTTCTTAATGACCTGCAGTAAGGGTTTTTTGTTGTTGTTGGTTGGGTTTTTTTTTTTAACTTTCATTGTTAATAATAACTCTGAAATAGTCTTAAAGCAGTGTACACACAGTTTTACAGAAGTGTGAATGTTCTGTTGTGAACCCTGTGCAAACAGATCACAGCCCCTAGGAGAGGCACGCAAGTCTTAAAACTGACAGACCAAAATGAGTAAACTCACTTACACAAACCACCACATAGTCTGAGAGACAATTGCTCATTATCCTTTTATTATATTTAAGCAGAAGATCTTTCTACAAAGCAATACACTCATAAAAGCTCCTACCAGCTAGGAGTCTGAGAAAGCCATCCCCATCATTCAATGCAGGAAGTTAATTCCACAGCCAAGGGAAATTATCTTCTGATAAAGTTAGGAAGTACACAGCAATAGTGGCAGCCATTCAGGGTTTTAGAAACAAATAAATTACTGGGGTCCTTCCCATGTGTTACAAGTTAATGCTACTGAAAATAGTCATTTCGCCCATTATGAGTGATTTATGAACATTCATTTTCCTTTCTTTTCCAGCAAAGTCAGATACTATCAAAGTTGAGATCAGAGGCAGAAGCAGGGCCTCAGCTATGAACAGGATCCTAATGCCTATTGTTCTTCATAGTGGAAAGGCTGTCCTGAAGACTGGGGATAGGAGGAGAAATAAATCCTGGGATCCCCAGGATACTCTTAGCACCAGTAAACCAATGATTCCTTTAATAAATACATAGGAAATATAGCGATTTACTCATCCACATCCTTACAAGGTACCTCAACACAGGGCGTAGAAACAGGTCACTAAGATCAGTTTATTGAATTGTACCTCTCCAAGGAAGCTCAGGATGGTACTTCTATAAATGAAAATGAAATGAAATATAAACTAAAAGAGGAATTCAGATAAATGCTTCACACCTGAAATTATGTTCTGATTGTCAGGACTGATTGTTCCAGTGTTCACAGTTTATATTTTCAACATGCCCTTTGTGTTAACAGAACACAGAAACAAGTTTTGGAGAGGAGATTGAGTCCTTCTGGTCAACAAAGTTTGATTGGGTCTGCATGTCTGCGGCTGACTAAAGATATGGGTTCACCTGGTTATGTAAAAAGATCACTTTTCTCAGTGTTATTACACCCTACTCTCTCCCATGGATCACCTCTGCTTTCAACTTGATTTCACCTATATTTGCTTTGCCTCCAGTCCTTACACAGGTCATTACGTTAGAACATGAACGTGTCCTTTAGATTAAAATTACAAGATGCATAGAGCTTGCATCGTTTTCTGAAGTAGCCCTAGGTCCTTTGGGGTGATTTCTATCCAGGGACTTAATAATTTAGCAGTTGTCCAGCACACCCACAAGAAGAACCGCCTTCTTCCTCCACAGGCTTTTTTTCTCTTGCCAATTCTTGCACTTTCTCTTCCATAAGTAAGAACATGGTTCCTGGATTACTCACAAGGTATTTCTCAGCTGTGGTCTTTTCTCATTACACAGATACAGAGCATGGAATTCCTTTCAGAATCTGGACTGGCCTGAGCAGAATAAATACCTGTGCAAGTAGAATGCACAAAGATCCTTGTTGCAATACCTGTGTCACAGTGCATGAACTAGTCTTGCTCAAGCTCAAGTCAGAGATGTCAATATGGTAGAGCAAAGAAACACGGAGTTTTCTGAAATGTGCATATTAAATTCTGTCCTTCTAGAGAGATCAATGGGATTTGGGTGCTCTTGGGCTGGACACAATAAACCCAACAGATTTTTACCTGATCTTTGCAGCATATGGAAGAGCACCATGAACACACAAAGCGTGGAGTTCACCACCATGACTGCTGGAAGGACCCGTAATTCCCTACCTTGCTGTTTAACATTTTTTCTGGTTTTGAACACTACGGCGATTGCAGTGCTTCTGCATGCAATTCAACAGTAAGGAGAATTTCCAGAAAACTTCCTAAGCTGCCTGTCTTCATTATTGTCACAAGCTGCTGAGCACACAAAACGCTCTAGTTACTGCTTCAAAGTCTGATAAGAAATATCTTATATTTATCCTTTGGCAGAAGGATCAACTAAAACAACAGGTAAACTTCTCATATATAGGGAGTGAATATTTTTAGTTCTCTGTATGATTAGGCCAGTGTATGAAACTTTGAGTGGCAAACAGCAGATGATTTGGGAATGATTATTCATTCTTTCCCCTAAAAGTAGGACTAGAATGCAAGCAATGAATTATCAGGTAGAAGATAGTTGCTTGCTTTCTAATGACACATACCTAAACAAATGGAACCTATTGTTACAGGATGTTATAGGTGCCAGGAATTTAGATGAATTAAAAAAACAATTAATCTGTTAAATGAAAATCCATTAGCAACTATGAAAAATAAATATACACCTCCTTTACCAGAAGCTGGAAGGAGATGCTAGGGGAAGTGAAACTGAAGACTTGACTCGTCTTTAAACATTCACAGCAAATCGATGTCAGAGATAGAAACCATGGGATAGCTGGATCTTAACCCTACAGCTGCTCTTATATTTTTTTGTTTAAAAGGCATTTCCTTTCCTCAACCATTGTCAATACCCATTTCTTCTTGGGGCAATTCTGCTTTCACCTGTCTTTGAAACAAGGAATTACATATTTACTAGGTAATGGTTTACATTTGTTTCTTATGTGCTGTAACCTCAGTTGCTAACAACTTCCTCTTTGCCAGAAGTGACTGTCATTTTTATTTAGATATTGATAGACCTTTTACAGAGCTGTTGGACACACTTGTCCTCTACAATTTCTCATTTTTATATTTTCACCTAACATAAACAGAAAGTTTGAAGGAAAATGTATGGTGTTGCTATGTATGTCCTACCAATATCTACGAAATATATCTAATTACACACAATATTTCTGAAGTCACTGGGTTTCATACTTCCACTGACATGACAAAATAGTTTCAGGGAAATTCAAATTATCAGCTTTGTCAAACTTCCAAGGGATAGAGAGCTTGTGTTTCCTTTTTGGTGTAGCATACCTTACAAAAAGGATTTCTGAGAGGCATTCCTGCAATATACCTCTGCCTGTGTCCTTCTGATGTTAAGATGCATTTTTCCACCATTTGAAGAATACCAGGGCACCCAGTCTTGCAGTTTCACTTAATTGGTCTCATGTGAACATCTCATGAAATCACTTTGTGTAAAAGACCAACAGGCAATTCCTTCCAGGCAGGCTTGTATGTTTTAACATTTAGTGTTGCTTTGGGCTATCACCCAAGGAGTAAAAGCTGTCCATGACATGAAGCCTGTACATTTGAAACTTCCACTCAAAGGAGGTTGTATTTTCTCCTTATTTTCTAAATCTGTTTCAACAGCACCTGTGAGGGATGGGAAGATGCACTGGCAGAGAGAATTATGTGGTAATTGCAGCCACAAACTCCCACCTTCCAGCCCCTGGTAAATATAAGGTTGCATGTTCCTTTCAGTATGTCCCCAGAAACACTGCTATTTCTTTAGGGAATCCTCCTGAAAAAATCTCCTTCTGAGCTTTAATTTTGTTCAAGAAGCAATAATAATTTGAGAATGACCATCAAATTCACAGGTCTACCTAGTAAAAACACATACAGTTAAATATTAGATGAAGAGAGGGGACTAACTGCATAGATACAGACCACAGCTGCTAATTGGCTGCCAATGAAGGTAATTTTTTCTTAAAGGAGAAAATATTAAGAACAAAAGATCCACACAAAATTTTAGACTAAGGACTTCAATCTGCAGGTACACCCCTTTCCCAGGCAGTGTAATCTTCCTGTGGGATATTCTCTCGAGAGTTGGGTAAAAGTCAGCAGTGCCCAAAGTCACTGGGAGTGGCCCATAAATTCTGATTTAACTCCGGAGCTGGCTGTTCTGCACAGGTGCAAATTTTGCTCTTGGCAAATATAAGCAACGTAAAGTGACACAGAAGCAATGACTTCTGCAACCTCTCTCATACAATTTGCATCTGAAAAGAGATGGGTTTGGAAATAGAATTGTTTTGTTTCAATGTCTCCAAAATAAAATTATTTGACTCTTTGATTCAAATTGACTTTTAATTCTGAAACTTCCCTCAATGCTCAGCTATTAAAGTCCTGGGTTTGGTTAAAGGTTAGATTCCAGAAGGATTTTTTCTTTTGATTTTGACCCAACTCTGACTTAGGAGCAAATTGCCAGGAGGGAATCAATAAAACTGAGTTACTAACAGTTGTGTCAAAGTGAAACAAGGGCAAGTTTATCACAGAAGGTGTTGCCCACAAAATTTCCAGAGCTTTGCTCAAGACATGGGGTCAGTTTTCACATTTTGGAGCTATTCTTTAAATGTGTGGACAGCAATACTGACATAAAAAGAATTAGCAGCTGAGGCTACAAAGAGAGCTGTGTGCATGCAGAATTCTGTCCTAGGGACCTCACTGTAGTACTGGGTCTTTGATATCCATGGAAATGTGGATCCCCAGGAGCTGTAAGTCACCCTGTGGGCAAATTTATCTTATAACACTTGGGAAAAATAAAAGGCATCCAGCATGAGGTCATCAGTTCCTACTGGGGGAACAATTGACAAGATGTAGTTTAAAGAGACAGAATTCACTTGAAATCCCTCTACATCTGGAGCTCACTTCTCATGTTACAGGAGTCCCAAATGTTCAAAACAGCGCACCATTAGTGACTGAAGGAGCAGCAAAACATCTGTATAATGCATGAAATGTCTGGAAGTGTCTGACTCTGGGAATCAGCTGAAGCTTTCAATAGATGCTTTAATGGTGGTAATTGAAGTTTGCAGCACTGGCACATCCTAGCTCAGTAATTAGATGGATTACTATCTTTCTTGTTTGGCAGCATTCTTTAAACAAGCTTCAGCTCTTCATATAGTCAACACTCTAGCAGAGATAAATGTCACATCAGTTCAGAGTGAAAAGTAATTTAAGGAAAGACTCAAATTTATCTTCACTGAGTACCAAACAGGAGATATTTCTAAGACAGGACAATGGCCCTTTCTGTCTTAAAAGAATGGCCCATTTCTCACATATAGAGGCTAGCTTGTGAGGCGGAATCCATGGGTGTGCCTTCCCTGAAATCACTGAAGCTAAACCTGCTTATAATATTTCAGGATCCAGTCTATGCATTAATGAATGGATGAAATTCTGGTAGAAAGAAATGTGTAGGGAAAGGAGAAGAGGGAGAATTCCAAGGGAGAAAATATATTGCCTATCACTTTGCAAGATAGGGTTTGTCATTGTGATTAGTTACCATATAGGCAATGGAAAAAAAAAATAAAAAGAAGCCATGAAAAAAAGCTCTATGCTGGGATTATTTGAAGTGAAATTGCATAAAGGCTGTAGAGATCAGGAACCAGCCTCTCTCCATAGGGTAACAGGAGACATGCTCTTCAGTCACATACATCCAAACCTTGTTTCTGTAAATCTTTTTCACTCTTAGCCTTAAAATGGCAGCATCTAGCTTGTGCTAGTTTTAAAGCTACTGTCAAGTGTGCTATATTTACCCATCTTATTTTATTGGTGCATTTTGCGATTTCAGAGCAATGTTTTAAAACCATCTCTGTTTCCCAGTGCCCATGTCTAGATTTTGTCCTACCTGGATGTTTTAGTTGAGTGATACAAAACCTTCTAAACATCAGTAGATTGGTTCATCTAAAGAACTGAGCAGTCTGAGGATTCCACTGTGTCACCACTGTGATGAAAGCAGACCTCCAAAGCCAACCAGACAGGTACAGTTGATCTTGTGGTCATACTAGTGCCTTAGTTTCCTCTATAGCATTTCTCATCCCTTCACCTCCTTCCTTCCTCATTCACAGTTGGACAATGCTGATTCTTTTGCTATCCCACAAGAGCCATAATATTTCATGTCTGGGGCAAATCAGGCTGGCACAAATCCAATGACCAGAAAAGGACTGAGACAGGAACTCTACGTCCTCTCCCAGTTTTTATCCATAGCCTTCCAATCATGTACATTTCATCTGAAGGAAATTTAGTAGCTGCCACCATCATTACTCCCTTATTACAAATTTTGCATTGTGCTGGGTTCCTACACAACAGAGTTTTGTGGTACAACATCCCCCAACATTTTTGCTTTAGTACCTTGAAACAAGAAGAGCCTGTGACCTCCCTGTGTGAGGTCGGGGGGTCTCATTTCAGTGAAATCTGTGAAGCACATAGATATTCAAGTCTGAATCATCAAAGCCTTGATCTATTGCCACCAGTGAAGGCCCCTACTAACCGTAACAGCCAGGATCTTAGTCAGTGTTCAGCAAAGGTTCCCAAGAAAAAAACATCCCATAGGATGTTTTCTCATTTTCTCTGTAATTGGCAAGGTGCTCAGGTACGTAAATGATCATAATAAATAAACAGAAAAAGAATTTAAAAGCCAGAGACATAGACAGATGAGTGATAGAGACTCTTTCTCACTGCAGCAAATCACTCAGAAAGTCTGGTTATATTTCCAATTTTGCCACAAGCTGCTGTCTGATCTTGGGAAAGTCCCTTGAAGGCCATTGCCATTCTGAAAACTGTCTACCTGAAAATGCTAACACCTTACTCAACAGACCTATTTTCTTGAGTAGTCACAGTCATAGTGCCTTCATTTCATAAAAAAAAAAAAAAAAAATTAAGGGATGTTGTTTTTTCTTTTTCAAAGAGCTGAACTCAGCTGTAGGCTGCCTTCTGCTTGCTCAACAGAAAAAAAAATAGTTAAATCTCTGTAATCTCAACATCACACGCTGTTCAAACCAGGTCCCTGTGGATTCATTGGCTTGCACAATGTCCTGTTCAAAATATGCTGTATTTCCAAGAACAAATGAGGTAAACTCATTTTGATGAAAGAATACGGCACCTCTAAACATTCAGGCAATGGTTTACCAGAAAAGCTTCAAGTTAGAACATTTTGGCACAAATCATATTAACTACTTCTAAGATTGAGTTTAACCAGTTCATAAAAGGGATATATAATGTGATGGCCTGCACACAAGAGACCCCTTTCAGGCCTGCACTCCTTAACTGCAGAATATATCTTAAGGCTAAGAGATCAATCGATGGTAAGGACCCTTCAGAGATTTGACCGTGTATGGGAGGTATAGTTTAAATGAAAGTGCTTTAGCTGTACATACATACATACCTTCCTGTCCTACAACACATTCAATAATGTGGCATTTAGGGGGATTATGATTAATTGGTATTGTAATGGTAGGGCAGGGATATCCTGGATGAAAGAAGATCCTGGACAATCCTGCTGGCAGGACTGGTTTGAGTGCTACAATCCTTACTCATTTTGGAGGTCTCCAATGCAATATGATACAAAATACCACTTTCAGTGGAGGTATAACATGAAGCACTGAACCAAAACCAGCTGCTCTCTGAGAAGCAAGCACTGGAGATGATAGACAAAGCCACCCACAATGGCCTTGTGGGATCACCCCCAAGTTCAGCAAGGGGTTCATAAAGTCTCTGATTGACACAAAATGGTTTCCACGTACCTCTGCCACTTATGAACCAGTGCTGAAAGGGACCTTAAGAGCTAATTTAAAGCAACAGGGCTTATCAACTTGTACTCAGTGCCACGTAAGTTTTAAGTATATCTACCCTATTTTGAGGCCAGCACTGGCTCTGAGAGCAGCATAGACACATGCACTTGGCACTGTGTCTGCATGAATAAATGATGACCTGGGTGGTTCAAGTCTGGATCACCTACTGCATGGTTTATGTGCAAAATCCAGCCATGCATAATGGTGAATTGACTGTACTGCTAAATAACTTCCACTCCCACACACACTGTATCAAACCAATGGCCACACATACATACAGAAACTAAAATCTTCATGTGGAGATGGGAGAGAATTGCAGCAGCTGCAGAAATCACCACTGTCCGATATACAAGAATTGCCAACAGCTGCTATTCACCTCTCCATAGTCATCTGTTGCTAAGCTTTACAAAGAGGGTCTCGATGCCCTCATTGACAGCTTGACTGTACAGTTCACAATCACACTTTCCCTTTTCTCCATGCTGGACCTTTGAGAGACAGAATATGTGAAAGACCATTTCAAAGTTCCTTCTCAAAACACAGGATCTCATCACCCAGGAACACGATCAGGGATTGTTCACGGTAACAGTTAATACCTGCAGGATACAACAGACACAAGGTGTGAAGAGATGTAGCAATTCCTCCATTAAGTGTAGGGCATACACTGGATACTGACTGGTTACCATTGCATTCAAGGGATTTGGCATAGGTGAGATATAGAGGCTGATAATCTTGTTTTGTTGAAGTTTTCTATGGAAGAATGAATATCATAAAGCGTATTCTCTAAAGCACTCGGATTCCTATGCTTCATTCTGGTGGTATAAAAGCTGTACAGACTGGACATACCCTGGCGGTCAGACCTGCAGCCTTTGGAGGTCTGCAAATGGCATGGAATTGATAGGCAGGATTGCACCAAGAACAGATGATGCTCCCTGTGGGACCATTGCCAATTGGCTCTTCTTATCTGCTGAAGGGTGGCTGGAGGTCAGACTGCTGGAACCCCACTACAGCATTATACTTTCTTTATATTAAACAGCAATATGTGCTGCAGCAGCTTCTTTCTTCTTCGGACCCTGCCTCATGCCATCACATAAATAACAGGCTTGCTACTCGCATATACATGAAAAGACTTTATGTATGTAATTTTGGATGGGGCTGTGGCATTTCTTTGTGAATAAACTAATATCCATGGACCTGATTCATGCAGAGGTATGAGTATGATCAAGGTATAACAGGAAACATAGAACATTAATTTTAGCTTTAGCTCAAAAAGTACCAAAAAAAAAAGTAAAAAAAATGTGGAGTATTTTCGACATGATGCAATTTTATTCATTGCTATCTGTGGAATTCAAGTGGAGAAGGTCACTCACACAACAGAGAAACTAATCACTATGGGCAGAATTCATTTTATCTCAGATTAGCCATCTAACAGTGGAACATCTAATCTAAGGCAGTTTTCTAGGCTCCATACTCAATGCAGAGAAAAGGCAACACCCAGTATGGGCAGGATCAGCAACCCTCTGAAGACAACTCTTTCTGCTGACTACAAAGGGAGTTCAAACTAGTGGTTTACTTAAAATGCTTGACTTTTATGAAGTTGACTTTTTAAGGGGCAAAACTTCCTTCAGATATTTAGCACCTACAATGTTCAGGAGCTATGTGTAGCATGCCATCTTGCTGGGCTTCTCTGACCTATTCAGATAAAGTTTTCTGTCAAGGGTAGAATATATCAGATCATAAAGGAATAAAGAGCATCACCTTTGTGTTTCTCTGAATAACACACACAGGTTGGATGCCTTTTCCATTAATCTGTAAGAAAATTATGGGTCATTAATGCATTCAAAAGGGGAAACCAATCCTGAATTTCAACAGGTCATTCATCAATACCTGGCACTGCAATGGCTGAGAAATGTCTATTGTTTGGTATAAGCCCTGCTTAACAGACTAGGAATGAGAACCATAAAGCAAGCAGACACTCTTGGATTTTTGTGTCCTCAGAAGTGTGATTGAAAAGCAGTGACTGGTTCACTGCACTATTGTTCAAAGATTAAGGTAAACAGAACAAAGAAGTGGCAAGGTCACCCAGTCCATCAGAGAAGACACACTTTCAACAGTGTGTTTCTGAGTGTTTTGTCCCATCTCATTTTAAAAGTCTCATGCTGTGAGGGGTTACACCCACTCTTTGGGGAGTTTGTACTAGTCTAAGAATAGACCTTCCTCTCAGGAAAAGTTCCTTGGTATTTGCCCTCTTATTCTTTGCATGGCATTACTATGTTGCTACATTCACCTCTGATAATTCTAATAATCTTTCCTTCATTTTTGGTCCTTTCATATATTTATACACAAACTTGACTTCATCATGTTATAGATAATATTTCAAATCTTTGCTGTTTAGAAGATTGCAAAGGCAAAGAAGTCCTGATGCAAAACTCAAGATGTGAATTCAAGCTCACATGAATATGATGGATACATGGAATTCTGTTCTGGACAAGTATCAAGGTCTTCTTCCCATCCATGAAGCTACACACAACCATTAGTGGGAGGAGTAAAAGGCAGTTTCTCAGGTGCCTCCGAATATGGAAACCTTGTATGATTTATCTGACAATGCTAGTTTCCTGCACTCAGGACCTTTTTTTCTCCACTTGGCCTCACATTTCCTTGAACTCCTTTCTGTTTGCCGGTACTGTTTTGACATTACAAGTGTCCATCATTAACCATGTCATAGATATGGTTATGGAAAACAGAAACCTCTGTTCACATGATTATCATTCATGTTTCTATAGCACCTAGAGGCTCTGATGCCATTGTGCAATGTGTTGTAAGTTAAAAACATGGTCCCTGTCTCATAATAAAAGGATATGTTTGTACAATGGAGCCTAAAACAGCGTATCATGCACATTTTCATTAACCTGTTGATGACTCTCTCAATCTGTCTGCATTTTCCCATCAGGCATCAATTATCTCAATATGTTCAGGCAAAAAACACATAATATTTGATTCATTTTTTTCAATATTAATTTAAAGGAAATAAGGAGTCATAGCACTTGCTATCTCAAAATAAATGGAACGTTCCATGAGTGGTGAAAGTTTTTGTTAAAACTACACCTACAGTTAAAATCAGAGGTGATATTTCAGGTGGCAGAAAAAAGCTGTTTTTCATTAATAAAATCAAATTATCTTGAAGTGGAAAAAAGGGAAAGAAAGCAGACTGAGAGGGCTTCTAAGTGTCAAAACACAATGAAAAAGAAATATAAGAAGTGGTGAATTCAAAACATAACATTTTTAATTTGCGTCTTGTGCTGAGTAAATGTATTTAATACAATTCTTACCACCATAAAAGTTCTAACTTACAAGAAGTTGCCTCCCGTAGGGAAAATAATCCCAAGAGGAAGTATATGGTAGGTTTAGAAATTCACACACCCACATGTTCTTCCTCTGTTCCTCCACCCCAATTGTGTCTGTCATTTTTCTCATAGAACTTAATTTATTTTCCTTTCTTGATCTGTATCTGATCATGGTCTTGACTGGGGTAAATTCATGTTTTGTCTTCATGTCCCCTGTGTCGAGAGATGTGTCCCATTCAGAAGCTCAGTAAGATGAAGTTGATCAGTGCTTAACTCATCCTAAATTTATTGACTCTTCTGATGTGTAGACTTTTTTTATCCCACAAACCACCATATCTTGCTTTCCATTTCCACCACTGGACCTTTTTCTGCTCTTCCTTATTCTCATATCTCTGAATAGCCTTTCATGCAGTCAAAGCAGCTCCATCTTCCTCATATACTGCTTTTATTGACAATTGAGCCTGGTGCCACTCTTCCTCTGATATGGAGGGAGATAAGGCTCTTGATGCCAATCAGTTACTCTACATAGGAGATACAACATTCCTCTGACAAATATTTGACTAACCTTTCTCCCAGCCATGTATATCTCAGTGAATCACTATAAAATCCTGTGGCCTATCAGATCCATGTGACATTTCAGGGTGAGGATTTACCAGAAATTTTAAGGTGGGGGATGAGACAGAAAAGAAAACCAAATTATGAGTGAAAATTTCATCAGGTATGAATCAACGAAGCTTCACTGAAATCAAGAACTATATCATTTTACATTGGTTAAGAATTAGGTCACAGAAGTTTATATTCCCAGAACCTCTCCTGGTATAAATTTTAGTATTGAGAATTGTTTCAATCAGGCAATGATTTGGCATCAAGTTCAGCCATATAATGGGTTCAGTACAGAAAAAGTTACATGTAAAAGGCCAGATGAAGTCAATACACAGATGTTTCCAGTGGATGTAGTGCAACGCTTTCATCTTTGGGGAAGACCTGAGTTTTAAATAGACCAGCTTTTTACCGAGTTCATATGAATATCTTAATCTCAGCTTGCCTGACAATCTTTTGTAAAGGGATCACTCTTAGAGGATGAAAGCAAAGGAAAAATTCCTTCAGAAACCAAAAGAGGTGGGCAGGAAGTCAGCTAGTGGGAAAGTCTGAAAAGATAAATTAAATGGATGTTGTTTCAATGGGGACCACTGAGCAGCCCATAGTGACCAGTGTCTTGAGTGACATACCAACTGGGGATAGTACTACTCAGTATAAACCCACTTAAAACTCTGTGCGGGATGACAATCTTCGGCTCATTCCCGGATTATTAGAAGTAGGATAGGAAGCAAGACTTGAGATTTAGGAAATAAGGTATCCAGGTCTGCAACATATGTGAAGAGATTGCTACCAAGACTGGCCAGAGAGTACCAAACACATTTAGGTGTGCCTGAGAAACCAGCTGCCCTCATTGCACTTTGGCTGTGATACGTTCCGATGTCTGGGATGCAGTGACAATGCAGATCCAAAATGAGAGATTACCCAAAATTTCAGAGAAGGAACTGACTAATGGGAAGATGACAACAATCTGTGCACAAAGAGGAACTGTTGGGCTGTAGAGAATATTTTTGGAGTTCCTCAAGGATCAGTCTCAGGACTAATGTGACAATAACGCATTAATAGCATTACCACAAAAAAAAAAAAAAAAAAAAAAAAAAAAAAAAAAAGACTGCTGTAAATGGAATTTGCTGATGAGAAGTTTAAAATAATTGGCATTATCAGTGCAGAGAATGATGTGGGAATCACACAGAACGCATCAGTTAATGTCAGTGATGGGAGTAAAAGAATGACTTTCAACAGGGAGAACGAGTTTGGCACTTCCCTTACAAGTCAATGAGAAAAGGATATGTGGATCGATGGTGTGAGCACATGTCGTGATTTAATTCTGCACACATAATGTAATTCTGCAACAATATAGATCCTGCTAAATTTCTTGCCTGCCAGACTGAAGGAATATATTACAGGGTCAGATAAACTGGCCTCAGCACCAGCACCTCAGTTAAGGGCTGCCCTGACTTGCAAAGTCACCGACATGAAAAAAGAATTGAGGATAAAGGTGCTCTGCATGTATCCGAGCACTTCTGAACCAGCTTTCAGAAATGTTATTAAGAACATTTTCATATGGACAAGAGCAGAGGCATAAAGCATAAATCATTACCATGTAGAGATTGAAATGCAACTAAACAAGGACTGGGTCTCATCTGTCTTGTGTTGATGACTTTTTGGCCTTACTCGTTTTATGTAACACCTCCTTCCTTTTTTGGTATTGCCTCAGTGAAAAGCAGGCAACAGGCACAGGACAAGGATCTGTTGTGGAGGTTCCTGGGTGATGGGTACTTTGGAGGGACACATAGGACATGGCACGTGGTGACCTCCATTCCTCAGACAGTCTGGGACAGGCTGACGGCTACAGGGGAAGGACAAAAAGTCACTTGGGACATACAGATGTGCCTCCCTGACCTATGTTGTCTGATGGCCCCAGAAAGGTAATACAGCACAGCTGGCAGGTCAGAAAGGAGAAAACGGTGCTCCAGAGGGTGGGTTGAGGATCAGACTTGTTGCCTGTGAGGGTGGTTCCAAAAGCCATTGCTCAGATATTGCCAAGAGGCTGAATCCCAGAAACATCACCCAGGTGTCTTCTGTTATTCCCTGCTGTCTGAGCTGTCATACCCATTGGCAGCCTCACAGGGGTCAGAAATATAAAACTTTGGCTGAGAAGCAGGCAAATCCCAGAACACCCACAAACTGACTTATTCTACAAGCCTGAGATGCACATGCCACAGGGATGGGCATCTTGGAAATGCTTGCTGATACCACCCAACACATTCATTTGATGCATTGAGATGCAAAAGACACTCACTCAGATGAATGCATTATCTGGGAGAAACTGCAGCTCTGCCAGGTGTAGAAGAGCCTCCATCCTGGTACAGACACAAAGCCACACCTGCAGTCTCCCATTGGGCAGAATGAATTGCAGGTTTGGATCATAGCCCAGGGGTATCAGCACAAGATAACAGAGCCAACCCTGGAGTGTTTCGCCTTAAGGTTATAAAACATAGGGGTTGGTTTTTATTCTACAGACTGGTTTTTGGCACCAGCATTAGTACTTTTATTAAGCAAATAATTTAAAATGTGATTTTTTGGGGGTAATTCACCCCATGCTTTTCGGAAGCTTTGTGCCAATACATCTTAAGTAAGAAATCATAGGCATCAAGATCTACAGGCTGAATTTTACAGAAGCAAAGGGGAAAAAAACCTGACTATCACTTAAACTCCAGGGAAATTAATCTGAGGTCCATAGATTTCCCACTCGCCACTGCTTCTTGAGAATAAGAAAAATACGCCTGAGCAGTTAACATCTCACTACTTGAATAAGTGAAATTGCCACTTATAAGCCTTAAGCTTCCACTAAGAGAGAGCGAAAGTGAAAAAAAGAACAGTTAAAACTACTGCTGAACACAAATACTAAGACTTATTTGGCTCAGGAATTTCAGCCAAGGCATTAAATCAACACAGACACACTTGCAAGTTTCTGTTTAGCCATACACCCCCAATCTTAACATATTCAAACATAAACGTTTGGTTCAGGCCATTCCCAGTAAAGATGTTATCAAAACTAAAAATGTCTTACACTGCTGGTAAATTTATTACTCAGTGAGTCTACTTGTCTGGTTTCTTGTCAGCCTACAGAGGTTTTTTGTTGGGTTTTTGGGGTTTTTTTTTTTTTTTTTGACAGCATAGTAACATTTTCTTTCTTCAATGCTTCATTAGTTCATCTTACTCATGCAATTTTCCCCATTTTATTTCATGTAAATCAAATTACTCATCAGCTCTGTAATGCCATCAGTGTACAAAGAGGCTTCTATAAAAAAAAAAAGCACATAGTAAAAAACCCCAAACTGATGCTTATGCAGGTAGTATAATTTGTTGGAGAAATATCCGTAAGAGGTATATAATGTTAAATGTTCTTATGAGGCTAGGAGGACTCGGGAGAAATTTTAACAGGATTTGATTCTGTAGTATTTGGCTGAGGTAAGGTGGTCAGGAAATATTTTCCAAACCAGGGGATTTTTGCTTCACAATATCGTTTTTTTTCTTGCTTTCTTTTGGTAAGTGTGGCTAATGGTACTCACACTTCAGTGCCTTAGTTCATCTAAGTATTCCCCTCTTGAAAGGGTGTGCTATAAGCAGAATATTCTGTTTATTCACCAGAATAGGCAGGTGAAATGCAAGCAGCTTGCAACTTAGCGTGTGAGTATTTTCTCAGCCTCTGCAAGATCAAAAATGACAGCAGAAGCAAGCAGTGGGGTCGCTGTTGAGGGCTTGAGTTTGACTGTGAGAAAGGTTTCGATGAGAGGTATGCACTCGCTCACACCCACGGACAATGAAAGTACACAGGTCAGGTGACAAGGGGGGTGAAAGCCCAGAAGCAAGGTGCTAGGATAGGACTTGGGGTGCCCTGACAGAGATCCCTCTCATGGCCTGGCTATCTCCCCACCAAGGGCAAGCTCCTCATCGCACGTGCAGGGTGCAGGGCAGAGAGGTGGAAAGCAGAGGGAGGGGGTTGTGAGGATCAGTGCATTAAACACCCTTGTAAATCATCACACTTACAAGGTCTGAGAAAAAGGAGCTCAGCTAGAAAAAACACTTTTTCAGCTATTAATCCTGTTCCACATCAGGTGACTGATATTCAGATATATATGCACACAATTCACTATGTTTAAATGTCTCATTTTACCACTGCTTTTTATCCTATCATAGTCAAATATGGGTTACAAACCACTGCAATAGACAACATTAACACAGTAAGAAAGCAAATGGCTGAATGATGAGTGAGCAGACAAGAGAAAACGGTGTAAATCATACCTAGCAAACCCTCAGGGGTCTTTCCCACGCATGATCAATAACAGGTTAGTCTTCTGAGCAGCAGGAATTTCTTCCAGGACAGACAGGAAGCATCAGCTGAGATCTGTCTGTCACAGACACGGTATATAGGAAAAGGTTTCCAAATGCCGCTATATAATGAGCAAAACTCATTGACTTGTAGGTTTGTGTCATACATACTGAAAGTGATGAGAGAGGGGTCTTACAATGTCCAGGCTAACCCCGGGAGCAATCATTGCAGAGGTATCAGTATGATGAGACACATGAAGGAACATCTGTGAGAAATGAAAAAAGAAAAAGACAAAATGGCTGATCAAAATCTCAGGGAGAAACGTAGTCCCAATTTCATTAAAAAGAGGCTTTCACCAGTAACTAATGCCCTTGCTTGCAAAAGCCTTTTGCTTTAACAGATAAAGAAAGCTGGACTTTGAAAAGATGACTGCTCATGGCAGGGAGAGCACTAATTAGCCAGTGGGGACCCTGGGGAGTAGATCTGTGGATAGTTGTGAAGCTCAACACTTCTTGCTAAATTTTTTGTCAGTTTGAAGTGAGGTAGGATGCATAGCCAGAAGCAGTCTTTTCTCACAGTATCACCACTTTCAGCCCTGTCTGAAGCTGGGCAGTATAGTGGTTTGTGAGAGTTAAAACTTTATCTTCCATTTTTTCATCACAGAGCTCAGTTTTCCCTCTCATTCTGGATTGCATTTCCAACAGTTGAAACCATCCACAGAGAGCATACTAGCTGGGGGTAGTGAGCCTTCAGCACACTTCATTCTCCATCCTCTGCTCCCAAGGACTTCACTGAGCCAGTTCCAGGGAAAAAAAAAAACTGATGGGGAGATTTCAACATCTTCACCTCTAGCTCTGGCCTGTGATTTGTCCTTGAAATGAACACAGCAGCATAACAGTAATCCACAGCTAAGCACCTGACACATCTCTAATTAGCATCGTTCTTGCAGTTTTACTTTGGATTTTTCCCCTGTGAAATCATCATTTTTTGAGTCAGAACACTAGTTGCATCTTAAGGGTGTTTCTGTTGCTTTTGTTGAAGCTTATTTGTTTCTACCTGATCACATCTCAACACCCTCGTAAGGGATGGTATTGCTATTCTTTCAGTCTAGAGGAAATCTTCAGATAACCAGGGTTTTAGTGCACAATGCTGCCCTTCATTCCTCTTGCTCATTCTTTTACATGACTGCAGCTGACTGGGGTGGAAATTTGCAGAAGGTAAAGGTTGAACAAAGCTGTCTCCTTACACTAACCTCATTTTAAGGAGAGAAATCTTTCTGAACTTGTAGTAGACCTGCTTTATGATTTGATGCTGTCCTTCGGCTCTTCTTACCCATAAAGGGCAAAACCTTCTCTGTAAGAACCAGATCATGCATCGATATTGGCTTCTGGGAATTGCGGCCACACCAGAAGCCCCATATTTAGTGGGAATGAGACATAACAGAGCTGTTGTTTACAACAGCTTGGTGAAATACGCATACCTTACAAGGAGGAGGCATGGGTTGTCCCCATGAATAAGTTTTTTTGGAGCTCTGTCAGCTCCAGGATCTCCACACACACACAGAGCCCTGAAGAAAGCTCTTCAGGGCAGATAGGCTCAGGAAGTCTTGCTAGCTCTGTGTCAGCATCACCACCACTCCGGGAAAAAAACAGGGACACAGGAAGGGATGCAGTCATGGCCAATTTGCTCAAGAGAGCCTTGGCTGTAAAAGGTTGGGAGCTGTCCCTACTGATACACTGCTGCCAGGCCCTGCCCGACTCCTGGCACAGAGGAAAAAAGTCCATTTATACCCATCCACACCCAATTATATAAGGTTATTTTTCACCGGGCAGCATGTATCTCTCTACAAGTAGGGGGGGTGGAGAGTGTGAGCGCGCTCGTTGAGCAATGGATTTTGCATTAGGGCTGAGAAAATCTCATTTGGGCCTTGCTGGTGTTTAATGCTCAAAATCTGCTTTAGAGGTGGGACAGCAGGAACTTGCAGAGCTGCCTTCCTGCATGACCATGTCAGTGGTTGGTCTGTAAACCTGGGAAAGCTGGGGTCCTACAGGGACCACAGGTTTTGATGGCATCGATAAAAGTAACCAAAGGGAAACAAGCCATTACTTCTAAGATTTAACCTTCTACAGGGGGGTCCTCATCTCTTGGTGAGGTGGAATCCTCATGTGGAAATGGACTGAAACCTGCAGAGACACACTATAGCATGAGATGCAGGGCAGGCAATTTTTTTGCATTTTCTGTGCATGCTCCACTGAAAAGACACAGTATTTTCAGTGTCTTACAAAGTCTCAGTTAAGTTTCATTCTTACCTTCCACTTGTGGTGTCTTTCCACCCCACCTTGACAGCACCTTCAGCTGTGTCTGCTGCACTTCCCTTGCCACGGTGCTCTGCACCAGTTGCACAGAGAACAGCCAGACAAAGACAGCCAGGGGGCCAAAAGCAGCATCTCTTTCTGAATATAGATTACACGGCTGAAGTGGCAGGGTGAAGTTTACATAGGCTATCTTGTTGTGTCAGGAAAAGCAGGCATTTGCATTGGCCTAAAGAAGCTGGGGAGGCTGTATGAAGACTCTGACACTTGTCCTAAGACAGTGTTAATTTGGTTTTGTGCAAGAGTGGCTATCGAAGCTCTGGGAAAATACAGAGTGCAGGGTTATTGCACAAGGGCCCACAGTTCCTTCTTGTCAGAGGACAGACATCTGCTTCCTTTTGCATTTCCATATTCTTATGGGTTGCATAGCTATGAACAGGGATAAGAACCAAGGACATTGTAGGCCAAATTCTTAGCTGTGCTTTTGCAACTGCTGTGGTGCAAACTTTGTTGAGATTTCCCAGTAGCAGGAGGACATCCAGTATTGCACCATCCCAAATAATCCCTAGCTTCAGGAATGTATTGGGAATGTGCCCTGAACAAGCCCATACCCTGCTGCTATTACAGCTTCCTAAGGGTCACTGAACTGAGGTTGCTCTGATCTGTTGCAGTGATTCAAATTATCGGTCTGGTGCAAGGATCTGGAAAACACAGGCATGTGAGAGCCACTAAACTATTCAGTTTTCATGAATATTGGCCAAAGTGAGGTATCTGAATTCTGAAGTCCTATAAGTATCATAAAGACTATTTCATTCTCCCTTAGAACTCACTACAGGAGTAAATTTTGAAGAGAAGGATGCTCCCCTTTTTGTTGCAGGTCTGCAGATTGTGATTATGGAGGGCAGAAAAGCCACCCTCTCCCTCAAAGAACTGGGAAACCAGAGGTGCTCTTCCTCCCAACCTCTTTTACCTCGCTGCTCTGCCATCAAATTTATCAGTGTTCCACCTTCAGCAGAGATATGTCCTCAGGTTTGCCCTCACTGGTAACTGCTTCATATTTACCCTCCCAAGATTTTCTCCAGCAAAGATCCCTGTAATAACTCAGTCAGATCTATTAGTGAGGTTCAAGAGAGAGGACACACTCCTTTCTCTGCTCACCTCTGGTGGCCTCTGCAGCAGCCTAGGCAGAAACTGCTCCCCCAAGGCAAAGGAGACACAACTTCCTCAGCACACAGAAAGGAAAAGTATTGGATTCCCATAATACCCCAAATATATGTTGGATACATGCTATTTCATGCCTCCTATATCTTCTTATATAAATTCTGAAGTAATAACAGAATAGTAAATTCACTATCGCACAAGATCATGTAGCCTCCAAAGCAATGGCAAGAGGTGAATGCATTACAAAATTAAATACACCTGGCACTGGAACATCACAGGCAGCTTCAGGACTATATCTGGCTGTTTGCTTCAGCATGCAGTTCAATCAGAAAGGTTGTAACGTGTGATTTATAAGCACCAAAGGAGAGCTTTGACACCAGAGTTACAAGTCATTTTCCCCTGACTGTCTCCTTTGCCCATGGTGTGAATCTACAGCCATTCTAAAACTGGTGATCTTTGGGCTTCAGGAAGACTTGATGATTAAAGTGTCATCTGTGACTCCGAAATTAAAAATAGGTAAGAAGTATTAGATCAGCCTGTACACCCCCTTTCAACAGTGGGGGGCCTTCCCTACCATGCATCGTACAATGGTCTCCTCAGCTGATTTTTAAACGACAAATAAAACAAGGACCTGTCGATTTGCAGATGGCTCTGGCCTTTTCACTGCATTTTTCACCTTCCTGCCACATGCAATTTTCCCTTCACTTACCCCTATTTAATATGTGGGTAAGATATCCCCATTTAATATCTCCACCTTTAGCACAGGCCCCTCTGATAATTTAAAAGACTGATGAAGTGGTTCTGGACAGAAATAACTTCAGCATTCACAAAGTCCACTACCCTCAACTTTGATATTAATTTTAATTGTTCACATAATTCAGTTTCCTTGACTCAGATAACAAATTTTGGCATCACAAGTCTCAGAACAGCATGATGCTCACTAGGTTCAGGCTCACCTTTGCCAGGCAGAGATGTCCTGTCAAATCTATAAGCTCGGCCGAAGTGGCTGACCAGTCATAAGGTCATTAGTAAGAGTTCACCAGCACGCCACATAGTGAGTCATATTTAATAGCCCATCTGCTGTCACACTTCATAAAATATTTTCCTATTATTTCTCCTTCCTGTTCTATTCCTAAGGAGCAAAGCAATCCTCAGCGGATGTGTAACTGCCAGAATCCATTTTTGCAAATAAAAGAGCAGAAACATAGTTTTTGCCTTTCCCACCACCCCCAAATGTCTGATATCTCTTATCATTCTTGCTGATGTTTTAACAATGCTGTCTGCTGTTAGGGATCAGCATTAGGATTCTGAGTCACAAGCCAGGGCCTTATTTTACTAGGCACTGTAAAGACATAGCACAGAAGCTGCACCCCAAATGGCTGCATACTAAATAAATTCACAGGGCAATACCCTTCTCACTCAGCACGAATTTCCCTTTGGGACCAATCTCCCAATTCTTACCGCTGATTTTAACTAGTTTTTATGGGGACCTGTTCTTTCCAAATACTTGATTTCTCATTCTTTTCCTTTATTTGCATGCTCAAAAGTAAGTTAAAGTGATGACATTACAGTAGCTGGGTTATTTTATGGCTGTCTCTACCTTCTTTCTGGTTTTAATTAAATAAATTGTCCTGCATTTCTAAAGCTATCTAAGCAGCAACACCTTTTACAGAAATTCTGTCTTCCCCCTGCTGTTTTTTGCTATGTAGGTTCTATTAGTCATCTTGAAATTTAGTAGCTTCGTTTTGTTGTTTGTTGGGATTTTTTCTTAGAGGATCTGAAGGGGGGAGGCAGAAGAAATTATTGTGAATGAACTGATCATCCTCTGAACTCATTAAATATGCCAGCAATTATTAATAATTAATGGCAGCAGGGGCACATTCCCCTCCTCCCCAAGAAGTCAAGAATGGTCTTTAATAGCTGTATAGCAATCCTTTGAAAATAGACAAAGAATCTGCTCCTTGGGGGTAACAGATTGATGCGTTCCATTCCTCTTCCACCACAGTTTGCATTTAACAAGAACTTTAAAGAGCAAGGATTTGCTTTCTAGTCAGTTAATATTATGCTTACTTCACCTCTGCAAATGCCTCGACCTCTAAGCGGCAGATGTCACACAGAACATCCTCTCTGGAAACCTTTTTGCTCACTTCAGCTCTGTGATGAAGCTGCATTGCAAATGCCAACAGCTTTCTGCCGAAGAAGTCTTTGGAGAATTCAGCTCCTGAAACCTGGCAGCATGTCCACGCAGCTAACAAGACACCATTCCCCTGCCACAGAGGAGAAAGGTGAAGCAGAAGGGGATAACTTGCAGGAGACTGCAGGAGCCTCAAAGCCAGAGGATGAGAAGAAAATGAGGGTGACCAGATTCCTGACGCTAGCGGCTTGGATATCCTCCTGATGATTGGGCAATCCTGATCCTGGTGGCAATGGTCACGTACTCCACACCTGCTCTGGACCAAGTCTTTCTCACATGGCACACTGCTGGGACAATTGCATTCAATTTTTATTCACCAGTGGGTGATACAGCCACAGCAAAGGAGGAATCTGAAGTGCAGAATGAAGCAATCTCACTTTGAACACACGAGACTCTGAAGGTCTTCTTATACATTCATGGTAATGAATACTGCTTGTTTCGATCTTATACAACTTGTTTACCCACAGGCAAGGACTGAAGTTCTACAGTCACAAAAATAAAAGTAAAACAACTGAGAGAAGACAACAAAAGGAAAAATTAGCTAATTGTCAGTGTGTTTTTATAGGAAGTCAGAGTTCTGTGTGAGGATTGGTTTGTCCTTATGTCAGGTAGAGAATTTAGATTGCAGACCAATAACACTAGTGAAATTTAACAGATTTTTAATTTAATATAGATATATGCTGTCCACTTTTCCAGTTTCAGTTCTAGTAACTTAGGTTGTACTTATGAAAAAATTTAAGGATATGGACCAGAACACAGCAGCCTATGACTGGAGCAATCACTTCTTGCATGTATAAGCCAGATCTACAGTCTTTTGCATCTTGTACTGCATTTTACACCACTTAAATATTACCACATATATTGGAGTTGTCTTTCCTTACTCCTGTGCAAAACACATGTAAAACTGGGATGTAACAGCCATACAGAGGAATGAAAATAAATAAACAAATAGCTTCAAAATCCAAATACAACTATTTAAAGACAAAATAGTATTTGGTGGATTTGTTTGGCAAGAAAAGTTATGGTTTCACCTGTACATAAAGAGGAAGAACAGGCTGATTTGCTTTAACTGAAAATAAGAAGCCTTGAAATTTCAATATTTCCAGCTAAAATACAGATTCATTTCTGGCGACTGAAAAAAACTAAGGCATGATGGTTTTTTTCTATTTATTTTATTTTTAGGAGATAGACTAGTGCAATTGCCTGTATGTGTTCATCAAAAGATGCATTGCCAATCTTAACAGCAATTTCACCCTATTGCATAAACTGGCAAAGAGGAAGGAAACGTTCATCTAGAGAAGTAACAGCAATAAAAGACAAAGATTCTGCCTTGAATTTACAGCACAGAGAAATAAATCCAGCTTGTTCTAAAAAGATGGGGTGAAGGCAGTGGTGATCGTCCATACTGAGGCAAATTATGCCTGCAAGTTGGACTGATGCTCAGTTTTGCAGGAGCAGAAAAGAGCAATGTTTTTCTAAGGGATGAACAAGAGGGAGAAACACTTGACAATGATGTCCATGCTCAGGACTGAGGGGATCAGAGTAGGGAAAAGTCCCAGAAGAAGACTGAAATTAGCAGCAAACCAGCCCAATCCCCACATTGTGACAACTTGTTCAAAGCAGAGGTTATGAGCCCTATGGCAGCTCTGTGGGAAATGGTTTTCCCAAACCACTTCCACTTTTGAGATTTCTCCTGTTTCACATGTGGAAAAATCTGTGACCTCTGGAAGATTTTCTCAGAGCCCTGAGAGCCACCCATCTCAGAAGGGTCAATATTCTGGTGGGCAAAGCCTCCATGTTGGACAAAGTTGATCAAGGTTCACAGCCCTTGCTAATCCCAATCAGGGGCTGGATCTCAGGCTTTCCATGTGCCTAGCAAGTCCCATAAATACCAATCTGTTGGCTGTCTCGGGCAGAGCAAGATTAGTTAGCTAAAAGAATATGACCTCAGATCTAGAATTCTAGATTTTCTGTGAAAAGCACAGAAGATTGAAACCTTAGGGAGCTAGTAGAAAAATTAGTGCAACTAGGAGAGATTTTAGTCTGGGGAGACTTTCTTTTATGGATTGGTGAAACAAATTGCATTTGTACAGACCACATGAGCTTCAGGGGGAAGAAACATCTATGTGTGAACAAAAAAAGCATCAAATTGACTGGGAGAAAAGAAAAAACAACCATTACTGTAGTAGGCAGCCCCAGAAAAATGGAAAGAAAGGAAAAGAATATGAGTTATACACTGGAAAACTCCAGAGAATAAAAGGAAATAGCATGAAAAAAAAACCAAGAAGAAAATATGGAGCTTTAAGACTAATGTAAAAAGTAAAATTATGAAAGAAATCTCCACATGAAAATTGTCAGAGTTGGTGACTTAGAGGAAGTTCAGAGGGTTTCATCTGTAAACAAATGTAAGAGATTTAAGAAAGCAAATAAGGAACTAGTAGTATCACCAAGAGATACACAGAGAGGAGTGTTTCAACATCACGAGCATAATCAAATCAGAGCGAGGAAGTGAAAGTCCAAGAGGGCTGATAGGGAGGGGAGCGATGAAGCAGCTAATAACACAGAAGCTTTCAGATTTCAGCCTGGTGAAATGAAGGTTTAGGGTCTTGCAGAGATTTTTGGGTTCATCTGCATGTCAGACCTACACCACAGTAAGAATCACCTTTGTTGTTACCGAAAATCTACCCCAAGCTCCGAGGGATTGTGTCCACATACCCTGTCTGGAAAAAATTACTGTCGACTTACAGGAACAAGACACCTCTGAAAACAGAACTTGGAGGAGTCTTAGGAGGTGTCCTAATTCACTGTCCTTCTCAAGATAAAGTAATCATCACCTTGTTAATTCCTGACAGATATTTGTCTGGTCTATATATTTCTTTACATATTTGCATACAAATGAAGTCATTGCTGTAGTGAGACTGCATCAATTTTTAATAAATAAATCTGTTCAAAGCCTACATCTAGCTCTGCCCGGAAGGTTGTCATCTGTACAGGCTGAGTGAGGAGCCAAGACCTCACTGGACTGCAGGAGGCTGACCCTATTTCTTTGTGGATGGGGATGAAGCTGTACATACATGTACATATGTACATGTACATACATGTTAAGTACAGTTTTTTCCTTGCAACATGTATTTAATTCACTCACACATGTTTAGCACACAAAGAATAACCTGAAGGTCTCTGTGCTGTTAAAAAAAAAGTTTGGGTTTGTTTCTTTTTTTAACCAAGGTAAATATTGTCTCAAATTTGTCCAGTTTAATCTGAATGTGAGAGAGGATGGTGTTACATTGTTCAGTGCTGGAGAACAACCAGCAGCTACACACCACAGCCTTGGGCAGAGGAATAGCCGGGGCATCTCCTCCAGCCTCCACCAGATCCACTGGTCACACCTCACCTGCTTTGTTCTACTCGCATTTTTAAGCCTCTCCAAATCCTCTGCTACCCACTCGTGTGGACTGTGGAACAGATTTCTATAGGGTGCCACAGCTGAGAAGGGTCCGAGCAGCGCCAGTTTGGAGTTGGGCAAGGCTCTGTGGCACGGGTCAGCCCAGCTGGTGTGGCTGCCCCAGCTCACCACACTTTCACCAATACTGTCCCACAGCAGCAGCTATCCAACTGACCCAACACTAGGTCTTGTGTAACCAGCCACAGCACAGAAAGTTCACGCTGAGGAACACCACACTGCCAGTTGCCAAATGTTTATTGTACAAGCCTGGGCTAACCATAACAGGAACCCAGTTTGGCCAAAGCCAAAAGAAAAGGACGCTTAGCTTGGGATGGTAGCTAAGTCAATTGTTTTGTAAACAAGCTTGCTGTTCTTCCTAAAAATGGAGGTCAGATCCTCATTTGGTGTAAATGGGCATGGCTTAAAACTGATCTCAAAGGGCAGGTCAGAAGAAGCAGCCAAGCACTAAAAGTCACTTCATAATGGGTGTCGTGACTGTTTAGTGTCATTCAAAAGGCCAAGCACAACCTCCACATGTCCTTTGTCTCTACTGACTGCAAGACCAGGACTACACCAGGGCACCTGCATTTCCATTCCTGACGTTGTAACAATAAGGTATCAGTGGCAGTATATTAGCAGCTTAATAGCAAAACGGGCTGTAAAGGCTCAAGACTTGTGTCATGGGAGGAATGCCTCAAAAGATGAACAAAATTTTGTTGCTTTACCCACAGCAGTAGAAGATCAACATAGGAAGGTCATCGACATCAAATGAGAAACCCTCCTCAAGCTGCTCCTGAAAGCCACTGGGGAGGTGGCAGAAGATGAACAGAACCTCAGAAGCCTGGTGGTGTAACAGGCAGGGAAGGAGACAGTGGAAGAAGAGACAAGCTGTTGTTCTGATGTGACTCATTAATTTTCCACTTAAGTTTGTGACTGTTCTTACAGAAGAAAAAAAAAAAAAAAAAAAAAAGAAAAAAAGAGTAAGACTGCTCTGGGGCCTTATTTTAATTTTTTCTGACCCCAACAGAGCTTTTCTTCACCTTTTCTGCTTCTCCACCTGGCATTTCCTGTCTTAGTATGGGAGACCTGATATTTCTTTCCTGTTTTTACCCCATCTGATAACTACAGATGATGTTGTGACATTTTTCACATTTATGCAAACATAATGACCCAAAACACAATGATTTATATTCCTATTATGCCACAAATCTGGAATTTGGGCTAAACCATGCTCTGAATGGAAGACATTACATCCAAGACTTGCCTTTCTAACTCACATTTAGGGATTTCAAGTCCATTTACTTGCATTCAACTAGTTTATTTTAAGTCCTCTATACTTTTTTTTTGTTTTTGCTTTAATATTATCAATGTGATATGAAATTATGCAATATGTTAAGAAAAATAAACACACACTCCAGTAATCTACTTTAACTGTAGTCTTTTACATTTCTTTAGACTTTTATTTTTCAAGAGAAATGTTATATTGGAGCCCATTTTTTACTTTCCGCGTACAATCCAATATTTTATATACCTTTATTGCATCCATTCATCTTCATCTCCTTTTTAAGCCAAGCAACACTGCTCTGCTGACTCTCCTCTCCTACAGGTCTTGCCTGACTGTCAGACTTTCCCATTCTCCTCTACGGAGCTATTCTGTTTCTGCAGTACTTGAGAGAGTCCCTGGTAAACACCTGCGACTTTTATTAAAAATGTTACCCCTTCCTGACTAAAGATTTATATGGCTTTTTACCACATCCCTACAAAACAGTCCTTTATACATGTTTTTCTCAAACACATGGAGAAAGGCTGGTTTTATTTCTGTAAATGGGGATCTGAACCTCTATTAAAAGAAAAAAATAGCACAGAATCATCCCCCCTACATACACACACAAAACAAAGGATTAATTTCAGCAAGAGCAGAGGGAAAACCTGGCAGATGGACTTTTTCTCCCTCTGAGGCATTTTGGCTAATTTACATCCTTGTTTCAGAGCTAAAGGCTCCCACTGAAAGGCAGCCATGTGTTCCTTTTAAACAGGTAGATTTGATTAAAGGCTGGACTTCTGGGACATGATCCTCACGCCTCTGTATAAGCAGCCCTACCACAGATAATGAGATTACTCGCAGGAGTAAAGAACCACAGAACTGAACCCTGGAGTCTCACCAATTAATAGGAGAATTTTCTCCTCTTTTCCCCTCCGCCCCTTTCTTTATTGCCCTTAAAATGCCACAGGAGCTTCAGAGTTATAGCAATTATTGTTATGGAGAACAAGGCATAAAATGAACTGTTATTGCCTTTAAAAGAGCTGGAATCTCTTTACCTTTCAAGAGTAGGGCATAAAAATCTGTATGCAAATGAATAAATATAAATGCAAATATAAGCTACACCAGGAAAAGCTGTTTTTCCCTGAGCTAAAGAAGCATAACGATAATCAGGCTCCCAACTGTAAACGGTGTTCAGTGTTTTGTAAGGGCTGTGGAAAAATGAGGCAAGGATTTAATCTACTTTCTCCTCTGGTTGAAGGAAACAGGTGTGGCTCCATTTGTAGGTAGCTTATTATTTTTCATGAATTTATTACAGGCACTCTTTGCATATTTCAAGTGATAGCACATTTTGCTGTTCCTGCTCAAGAATACTCGCTGGCTACAGAACAACAGAGACTAAGAGGTTTAACTGTGCTGCTTTGCTCAACTTTGATGGTTTGTGTGGAATTGAAGAGGCAGTAAAACATCCTTTGGGAAACAAAGGCTTATAAGGGAATGGAAGATGAGTGCAGCCTTTGTTTGCCAATGGACAAACAAGAGTGGAATTAAAAGGTAAAATTTCTTGACAAGGCCTCACCTTGCAACAGATCCCCTGTGTGGGAAGCTTCCAGGAGACGTTTGTCCCTAGTCCACGTGGCACAACTGGGGTTCACACAGCTCAGACCTTGTTAGCAGCAGAGCTCCTGAAGAAACATCTGCATCAATTCACAATTCAGCACTAAGACAAACAGTGAGCAAGCAATGAAAACTGGGCTGAGGTACACAGGCAAAATCATAGGCACCTGAGTGAGTTCTGGACCAAGGAGAGCCAGGTTAGTCCAGCACAACTGGGAAAAATGTTTTGGTGTGAGCACCACATTTTTGCATGCTCTTGGTTCCCATAGCTTCAGCTAACTGTGTTGACACAAAACCACTGAATACTGCTAATCACCTTGACTTCAACACTGGGAGAAATAGAAATGAGGTGTGCTCTGGTCTGGGTCAGAAGGGAAGAATATGAAGCTGTTTTAGGGGAAACCTGATGGAAAAAAGATAAAGGGGAGGGAAGCATTAAGTGACCCCCAAGTATGTGTTGTATCCCAAAGTTCAGCTTAATACCTGTGGCAAGTTGATAAGAGTGAAGTCAAATTAATGAATAAAAAAGTGAAGAAAGCAAGAGATGTGAAAAATAAAGACAGTAAGTCACAGGGAAGGAAAGGAACCAAAATGACTCAAAGAACACCAAACATGTCAAAATGCTGAATGAAAAGACCAGTAAAATTCAATTGCAGAAAACATTCTGGGAGAAACTAAGGCTTCAGCAAAGGAGATAGGTTTAAATCATCCCAGGATGTGACACAACTTATTAGCAGAGCAGAGAAAACATTAAAAAGTCACCCATGAAACTAAAATTAAAGGGGTTTATTTTGCTGCAATCTTCATAAAAAGGACAACAGAGAAACAAACGTACACTTCCCACAAGGTGCAAAGGTCAGGAAAGAGACAGGAACAGATGAACTAGAAAACAAAACTGTTTGTTAGAAATTTGATTGTAGAGATGGGATTGTTGCCAACATTCAGAAGAATGGCAAACTTCTAAGGAAAATTTGGCGATGAACTCATGAGTAAGAAGAGAGCCATGAAGTAGCACACAGTGATGACCTTGACTTCAGCATAAGGGAGAAAAAATACATGGCACAAGGTAATTTAATCTGGCATAGAATAATGTACCATCAGGCTAATACTTAATTTGGGAAGAAAAGAAAACATTAAACAGAATGAAGCGTGAAGAGGAAAACCCAGAAAGTCTCTTCAAATTTAAAGGAAATTTTAGCAGAGACATATTATAGAATCACAGACTAGTTTGAATTGGAAGGGATCTTTAAAGATCATCTAGTTCAACTCCCCTGACACAGACAGACACATCTTTCACTAGACCAGGTTGCTCAAATCCCCATCCAGCCGGACCATGAACACTTCCAGGGATGGGGTTTCCACAGCTTCTCTGGGCAAGCTGTTCCCATGTCTCACTACCCTCACCATAAAAAATGGCTTTCTCATGTCCAATCTAAACCTATCCTCACTAGTTTAAAACTGTTACCACTTGTCCTGTTGCTACAGGCCCTGTTAAAATGTCCTTCTCTGTTTTTCTTATAAGAAAGATGGAGGGGGAAGATGGGTGCTGAATAAAGGCAAATAATCCTGATGCCAAATGGCTTTACCGCATCCCAGCTGGAAGGGTGGCAAGGAACCAGCAGGGTGACAGCCAGGAAAAAGCATGATATCAGGGAGAAGGGTGCCCAGGAGAACCATGGATGGGCGGCTTGAAAAGAGCATCTGTAAAGAAAGCTTAGAGAGAATGCTTAAGGGAGAAATGTCCTGGGAACCGAACTGTCTCAGCATGGCTTTCTGCACGTGTTGATAAGCCTCTTGTGTCCGCAACAGTTGGAGAACAGTACATGTCCACAGCAAGAGAACCAGCTGGAACACAACAGGCAGGGTGCACTGGAAAGGGGAACTGTTTCAAGGCACACAGGAAACCCTTATAAAGACACACACAGCAGGCAAATAGCTCTCATGTGAAACTGGACATGAACAGCCTGGAAAAAACAATTGATAAACTGGGGTAAGTGAGAGCAAGAAAATCGTTATCTAGTGTGGCATATAATAACATGCCCTAATATTGTGAGCTTTTCTGCCTGGGCATAAAATGTTACAGTTTTCGGTGACGCTCCATACTTCTGCTGGCAACAGTCTGAAATAATCAGGATGAGCTGGAAGGTGCTTACACACTCCAGTACCTCACTTTTCCCTGCAGCAGACCAAGATCCAAAACAAGAAGAGCAACCTCTCCGTGGGCCCTCATTTGAAATCCTGACCAGGGTAGAGATGAATGGCTAGGGATGGGGGAAATCATAGTGAAAGCCCCAAAATGATCAGCAGAGTTTTCAACAGTAGTTGGAGAAATTACTCACTGGTGATTCACAAATTCTAAGGTCAGAAGGGGCCGTGATCATCCCCTTTGACTTCCTGCAAAACAGGCAACTTGCTTTGCATCAGGCTCTTTATCACTGGCTGGTCTGGAGCATGTCCTTTAGGCTGAGTTCAAAGCTTTCAGAGACAGAAATAATCTACCTGCATGTAGGTGCCTGTAATGTCGTGTGATGGTCCTTTTACAATTGGTGAGGAAATGGTCAGTGGAGCTTCAGAGCTTCATTCACTTCATCCTAAATTAAGTGTCTGCCTTTGGCTGTGTGAATCACATCCTAAACTTCATTAACTCTGCTGACTGGATCTTCACCAAATGGAAACAAGACAGAGTTCTGAGAAGCAGATGTAGATGTATTGTAGGCACCCAAAGCTGGGTGAGATAAATCCCAGCCCAAGGATACAAAGGTCCAAAGCACTCTTAAATTTGTTATGATTGTTGTCTCATTTATTCTGAGTGTGTAGATAAATCATACTAGAAATGAGGTATAGTTTTTTCTGTCTACAGCCTTCAACCACTGAAGACTAGATGATGATGCTGGATCAGATCAACCAGTTCCACTAACCAGGAAAGAAGAATCTAAAAGAATCTGTGAACCAAATGCTCTAAAAGCAGAGTTTGATTTGATACTTCTCTACTTTTTTTCCCTCTCCAAAGAAAAAAATACAAAAAAATTAACAAAACCATCTGCCTAACACCCCCCCCCCCCCCCCCCTCCGACCTCTTCTACTTTCAAACCAATTATAAAAATAGATAAATGTGGATGTTAGTAAGTAAAACAGCACTTCCTGTCATTGGGAATAAATGGGTAAGGAGCAAAGAACAGGGTAAAAGAATTTCTCTTACTTGCTTACCCTGGTGGACCTCCCCTTGGGTAGCATAACTGGTGTCATGCTCGTGAATACAGCAGCCAAAGAGAATAGCCATCAAGTGCTACTTTCGTCTCAGCTTCAGAACACAGTTTCTTCCTAAAGGCTAAAGGTGAGCTTTAAATGAGTCAAACCCACTGCATCTGGATCACAGAAGAAATTCTAAGGCATAGATTATGAAACCTACATGTAAAAGATGACATTCCATTATCACACAAACTTACTGCACATTCAAGAAGAAAACTGCCACTCTGTTCTATTCATGCATATCTTATCTGGAAAGGTGCAGCTTTCTTTTTTATTCATGCATAACCTTCCTTTTTCTCTAAAACTATTTTTATTCCAAAAACTGTTTTTTTCTCTTTTTTTGTGTTTCACAAGCAGAACCCCAAGCCAGAGGGGAAAAAAACCAAAAACACCGAACCAAATACATATGCCACCAGAAAAAAAGTGTTGCATCATGTTTCACACTGGTGAAGGACAAAATGAGCAGCTCAGAAAACACCAAGGTTAGCCTTGGTGCACCTGCGCAGCTTGCTTAATAAAAACTGATGCCTGCTTTGCAGTTTCTCTTGCCCCATTCCAGCTAGCTTGGGAGAATCAGGAATAACTAAACCATCTCTGATGAATTCTGGTAGCAGATGTCTCAAAGGTGCTTTGATACTGTCCTGAAAGCTGTGGTAGAGCTGTGCCATGGCAGCCCTACTCATGGCAGCATGAGACTGGATCGCACACATGTTTGAAAGATGCACTTCACACCAGCCCTGAGGGCTCTGGGCACTATGTATTGTCCTTCACAGCCTAAGGGCCTTCCTTACCTCCACCAGCTGATCCTCTCCAGGAGCTCAGAGGGAAAGGGAAGCCAAACACACCTCCCCAAACTGGTTTCCCAGTGTGTACAAGCCTTCCATGGTTTGAGATGAAACCCAAGTGGTTCTGTGGATCCTCGCTGCCCCAGAGGTGGAGGACAGTTAGGATGGAGGGGAGGCTATGTGCCTAACGGACTACTGGCTGATAGAAATTTTTTGAGCTCCTTTGAGCTGTTTCCACATTTGCTGCAGCTCCTTTACTGCTTCAGGCCCTGGGGGAAACCTGATCATTATAAAATCAAAGCAATAATCCAGCACCTTCAAAACTGTACCCAGAAGCCTGAAATGTCCCTGATGCCTCCTTTCCCTTCTCTCTGAGAAATCAAACCAACTATTTTCAGGTATGCCCAGGATGCCCATGACAATCCCAGGCAAGCGTAGGTTAACACTGTCCCCATCTCCTTGTCACGACTTGGTCCTGTACCAATGGGATGTCAGGCACTTAGTGGATTAAACAAACCCAAGTAACTTTGCTAACCACCCTGGGCTTTAATACTCAATGAAGGCAAACATCTGCTGTACTGTGGACAAGAATGAATAAACAGAAAACATTAACACAGAGGTGAAGACTGGAAATTGAAAGACATCAGAGAAAAAAAGAATCCCACAAAAAATCAAAACCAAAATCCTTCAGTTAATAATAATATCCTAGGGTGGCGTAATTCCATGACAATTTCACCAAAAATGCTGCCACATGAAAAAAAAACACCCATACTGATGCTTTTGAAGTTCAGGTCTGAATTTCACCAGGCACATTTTAAAAAAACAAACCATAAACACACAACCTTACTTCCCCCAAAAAAACTAAATCCCTAACGAAAACAAACTTAAGGGCTAAAATTTGGACACAGATAGTTTCTAATTGACTATTTACAATATGGATGGATTTATATGTAAGATCACAACGAGCTATGTCTTTCAGTAATGTTTTTTTTCCTTCTTTCTTTCTGAATTTTTCATCAATGCAGAGAGATGGGCTCTTTTCTTCTTTTGTGCACATCGTTTCTGTATTTCCTTCTCTTGGAACAGCAATCTATTCAACTTCCTCCAAAAGCTGCTTTCACCCACTTGTTTTCTCATTTTTTTCTCAGAACCAAACTGGTTTCTTGGACAGCAAGATTAAGACAGAATTTCTGCAGCAATCTTCCACTAAAATATCTTTTAGATACCATCTATAAGTAATTCCTGCCCTACTTTCATTTCAACCATTCAGGCACCTCTACTCAAGCTCAGGCATTCTGTGCGTTATTCTTCTGTGTCTGAAAAATACTCTTACCCATTTACAATTCCTCCTTGTCCTAGCATACTACTTTAATTGTTGCTGTCATCTCCCTTTAGACCACTATAAAGCTCACCAGGAGAAGTGATGTTGCAGATATGCGAGTATGGAGGCTGGTTTGGAAAGCAGACAGGCGTCCAATTTCCATGTGAGCAGGTAGAATTACCTTTCTTCTTAGTGATATCTCAAACTTCCTAAGCAACACAGGGCCTTCCCCTGATTACAAGGCAACATTATTTTAATTCAGTTATTTGTATTCAGCTATAGTCTTTGTTCTGGGAACACAGCCAAGTGAAGTACTGAATACTTAGTGAGTATAATTAGAAAGGTAAGCAGCTCCAAAAGGAAAGAAATCAACACACACACACAGTCATTATGCAGGATGCATGAGGAGAAAGTTGAGGAGTAGAGGGCAAAGACTTGGACACAAATAAAACCCCCACACCCTAAGCGATCTGTCTCCACAAAGCTGACATCTCTGTCAAATGAACTCCATTCCCCTGATAATTTGGAAAAATGTTTGTTGTGGAGTGGGTGGGTTGGACTCATGACCTGTTTGCTGAAGCAACAAAAGCTCTTGAAAAAGACCCTTCCTAAGATCTGACAGGTTTTGGCCTTCAGCAAACAACATGTTCAAAATAAGCAAATAATGAGCAACCTTCATCGATTAACTGCCAGCACAAAATACCTTCAGATCTCACAGAGCAGTTCTTGCTTGGCTGTCCTTCAGACCTTTTCTCATGGCCCTAAATAATCACATGGTTTTTTTGCTCTCCAGCTTTCCTTTCGGCATTTGAGTCATTGCTATGTTTAACATGCAGTAGAGTTTCATAAAAAAAGCAGCTTACCTCTGGCCAGATTGTTCCAGGTATTTACATGCTACCTGGATCATGAGAAAATCAATAGGAATCAAGTAACTAAATATCTTTGCAGATATGGACCACTGTTCCCTCTGAAATGTTCATCCATCTCCTGTCCCTCCAGTAGAGTAAAAGCACTACTTTTCTACTAGTAATATGACACAGCCTTCCTGTTCACCCACAAACAAAGGTCTCCTCTGAGGAGCAGAGGTTTAGCACTTAACTGGAACAGGCTGCGGTGACTAAAACTGGGAAAATATGGTCAAAGTTACAAGTGGTTGCAACCACACAATCGCTCCTGCGTGGTTTACGTAAATGG
Source organism: Rhynochetos jubatus (assembly GCA_027574665.1). Taxonomy (NCBI): domain Eukaryota; kingdom Metazoa; phylum Chordata; class Aves; order Eurypygiformes; family Rhynochetidae; genus Rhynochetos; species Rhynochetos jubatus. The sequence goes on along the minus strand of CM050648.1, from coordinate 8,571,505 downwards.
GCTTACTCAAATCGGTTTTTGGAGTAGCTGTTAGGCTCTGCCTGAGCACATCAGTCACATCCTTAAAATATCAGACTGTCATCCACAGAGCTACCTACAAGTTATCAGCAAGAAATCCAGTTAAAGTCTGATGTAGAACCCACTCGATGCTCTACAATGTTTTCTATTCACTTAAACTTATTAGCTGCTAACAATTCTTTTTGTTGCCCATCTTAGTGAGGATATCAAGCCGTGACCAAATAGGATGCATTAAAACAAACCCTGTCCTGCCAAAAGCCAGAGCTGAAACCTGCTAGGTAAGAATTACAATATGCAGGTACTCGCATTACTGTGACCCACTTTTTAGCACAAAAGTTATTCAAAAGCATAGTCTCCAGGCCTTATCAATGCAAGACACAAGCCCATGAACTTTTTAACCTACAGAAGAGGAGGCTGAGGGGAGACCTGATCGCTCTCTACAGCTACCTGAAAGGAGGTTGTAGGGACGTGGGTGTTGCTCTGTTCTCCTGGGTAACTGGTCATACGACAAGAGGAAATGGCCTCAAGTTGTGTCAGAGGAAGTTTAGATTAGATATTAGGAAAAACTTCTTCACTGAAAGAGTTGTCAGGCACTGGAACAGGCTGTCCAGGGAAGTGGTGGGGTCACCATCCCTGGAGGTGTTCAAGGAACACGTAGACATGGCACTTAAGGACATGGTCTAGAGGGTATGGTAGTGTTGGGTTGATGGTTGGACTGGATGATCTTATAGGTCTTTTCCAATCTTAGCAATACTGTGATTCCCTAGATGTCTGTGGGATGGGTACAAGATGCATGACCAACACACTCAGGATAAAGATCCCAATGCAAGCACATCATCAATACACTCATAGCATTTTAGGCCTCATTTTTACCCTCAGTCTTTCCATTTGGTTGATGTGAACCAGGGGCTGGTCTCCAAGTCAGTATACTGCTGTCATCCCATTGTACCAAAGCATTCAAAGTAAAATCAACCAAATATCTAACTCTAAGAGGGAGATTTCACTCATTGCTGACTTGTATCAGTATTTTCAATTACATACAGTGTTTACGTCTGTAATACAAGACACTGGAAAAGTCAGTTTTGTTATGTTAGTCTTCTGGCTAATATTTTAATCAATTTTAACCGTCCCTTTGCCCTTCAGTTGGAAGGGGAAGTCTTCACTTCCTGGCCTGGTATTTCTGCACATTTCTACTTTCATTTTTGTTCCAGAGAGGGCTGGTTTTCAGCTGTGGACAAAATAACTTCTGAGTATCTGTCTAACGAGATTTGAGATCTTTCTGACTTAAAGTGACAATGCGTATCTGCTATCACTGCCAATACTCTGATTGAAGTCAGGATTTATTTATGTATTTATTACCAAGATTAAATATTTAGGTATTTATTACCAAGATTAAAAGAGAAAAAATGAGGGAACACAATCACAAAAGTACTTACACTGCATCCAGAAATCATGTGTAGATTATACAGAATACTACATCTGAACTCACTGTACTGTTGTAACACTATGGCACCTTTGCTACTCATTGTTTTTCTGTGTGATCCATCATGTCTTCCTGGTTAATTGTAATCATCCATGGTATTTTTCTACTTATGAAGATGCTTTTTCCTGAGCTAAGGTCAGGTTACCATCTCTTTCAGTAAACCAGTTTTGACCAAAGACCATAGTTTGTGTTGGCCTCCTTACGCAAACATCTCCCTGATGTAAAGCAAGTCACGAAGCTGCAGCTCCCAATAACTCACTCACAGTTTTGGCCTTGCCTGTGTTGCTTACAAAGTAGGTTTTTCACACAGGGATTAATTAAGATATATTGGTCATCTCCTGAAAGCTAACAACAAGGCAATACAGTGCTAATACAATAGGTCTTCTCAACTGCATGGCAGAGTTGTACTTAAAACTGTGACTGGCCTGAACTTTGCTTCCTATGGGACCTCGTGGGTTCCAACTGCACATTTTATTTCTGCTTCAGAAAAGCTCTTTTTCATTGCAATGAAGATAAATCCTTAACTTCTAAGTTTTCTTCCAGTAAGTGGGTGTGAAGATGATGAAACATGAGTGTACCGTGCAGGCGCTGTAGTATTCTACAACGTTAGTTTTGTATGCGATAGGACATGATGCTTAGATGCTAAACCAAGCACAGATGATGCAGCAGATCCACTGGTGGGCAGATGGGTCTGAGCCATTGCTTTGTTTCAAACCTGGCTCTGTTTTTTCCCTTAGTTAACAACTGACAGTGAAAATCCATAAAGCTGGGGTACAACAATTTCTACTACGCTTTTAAAGAGGCAACCTTAATAAGTTCATCAACAGCATTTTCTGCTTGCTGGAGGAATGACCAGAGACAAAATAGTATCTGCTTGGATACTACTGAAATATTCTAGGTTTCATCAGGATTTAGGGCGCTGATGCTTGACACTGAGCAGTATGTACATGTGTGTGTAAGTAGATGCATACCAAACAGCTTCATAAGACAGCTTGAGACACATGACTGTGGTGGTTTGTTAAATGTCACTAAAATTTTCTGAAATGCTCTATGTAGGGTAGACCCATTAACTGGCAGGGCCTTGAGAACACATTGTCTCCTCTTCAGAAGAAACTACACAAAACAAAGGAGTCATTTCTTTATGACAGGGTTCTTCCTGAAGGGTAAGCAAGAAAAGCAAGTCCATGAATAGGAAAAGACACCCTATACAGACAGTCCAAAAGAAGGAAGAACTGAAAAGTGGAAAAGTCCCCAACACAGACTTGAACTGGTGAAGGAAGGGTACTCAGCACCAAAGGAAGTTTAGGAGGTAGAGAGGAACCAGATGACTCAGTTGCTTACTGAAACTGGCCTGTGAGACCAGGCAGGAAAGAAAAAAGTCTGGCTGATAAAGAGAAGGGCTTTGTGATTTGAATCAGACTCCATACAAAGGAAAAGGGGATGTTCCTTAGGAGACTCCATCTCCTAAATTTCAAGGAAAAATTTGAAATAAATATGTCAGAGCATTGGAAGAGTTCATGATTTCTGCATGGCCTGTGGGAAATAAAACCCTCAGCTTGATGAAAGACAATTGTATTATCTGAAGACTCTTTAAAGGGCCAATTTCATTGTCTGTTGCCACCTTAGGGTGCTCCTTCAAATGATAACTATTGGATGAAGACCAGAGGATGGAAGAACAGAAGTTTGTATGTAGACAAGACATGAAAAGACATAAGAAAGACAAATCAGCTGATAAAACCAAACTCAGTAATTTAAAAGAAAAAAGGCCCTGGCTTTGGTCACTTGAAATCTGTGTTTCCAACTTCAGGCTCCAGCTTCCTCTAAAAAGGGTATTCTGTGGATTTTCTGAAAGTGCTTATTTGTCTCAAAGAGCCCTTGGAAGCTGAGCAACAACTTGCCATGTCAAATGTGTAACACTCACTAGCTATTAATATGCAAAACTAATATAACACAGGCATGGTGCTCTGTTGCTGTCTGAAAACTTAGATGTACTCAAGGGTGATTCAATCTGCATTCATTGCTTCTGTGGGAACAATCCATTTATCGGATGTTTTCCATGTTCACAATAACCTCTGAAACTGAAAATGAATTGCCATTGAACGGAGATGGCTTCTCAGGAAGGTTTGCCAGTTTAGCTGTAATCATATAAGCAAAGCAGAATCATTGACCCTCCAAGGATCAATACAGTTATGCTACTGCAAAATTATTTATAACAGTTTTGTTTAGGCCGTGTCTACAATATAGACCTTGGAAAGCTTTAGTCATGGCTGTCCTAGGCTGTAAAGTGTGACAGACATAACCAAGCTGGCAAAAGTGCCCATTCCAAGCTGATTTCCAAATGGCTGTGCTTTAATCAGCGCAGGACACTCCACTAAGCTACATAGGCAGAAGAGGAGTTTTGCCCATATAGCCTGCAAGTTGCTGTTTTCTACTGTCTGATGGAAGGAAAATTGGGAAAATGGAGTCAGCCCCTTCTGAGAGGTGCACAGTAAAAGGACGAAATTAAACAATTGCAACTTGAAATGGGGACTATTCCAGCTGGACAAAAGAAAATAGTTTCACCTTCAGAAGAGTTCAGTGCTGGAACAATACCCCTGAGAGGGTGGACATTGTTCGACCTTGGAGCTTTCCAAACCTGGTGGGACATGACCTCAGGGAATCTGGTTCAACTCGAGAGTTAGTCCTGCTCTGACCATGATGCTGAATTAGACACTTCAAGGGGACCCTTCCTGCCTAAATCATCCTATAATTCAACTATCATTAGACAACAGAGAGACCACACAAAAATTCAACCTCAAGATACAAATCTGTAGGAAATGAAACTTCCTTGGCTTTGCTACTATTGAACTATCTGAGATCTTCAGTAGTGTTTTCTCCTGGTTTGCCTTTATTAAGAGGAAGTTGTATTAAAGCAGTAGTGTGGAAAACGAAGAATGGAAATATGTGTTCCGCTTTCCCTTTGATAGCCAGAAAAAGAAAATGCATCTTTAATCACAGTGAAAATCTGCTGCTCAGAAGATGAAAGGAGTTTTGTTGTGCAGCTCTGAGTCCTGGAGACAATAGGTAAGACTATGGAAAATTAGGTGTGTGCCTTTATTTCCAGTGCAGGAAATACCATAACAACAAGGTAGTGCTAGTAACAGAATTGCTGGTGGTCTATGCCCAGAATATTTTTTCTCTGTCTGTCCCATCAGATGGACCCATTACCTCAGTTTCCCCTCTGAAATCACTGCCTATAGCTTTAGGTGATCTGAAACGTGATGCTGTACCTGGTTCTGGCCAAAACGTATGATAATGCTTTTGCCTCTGGAAAAACAGTTGTTGAACAGAAACACTAAGAAAAAACCCTGACTTTACTTTTCCCTGTCTAGATAGACCTTTACATACAGTAGGTTGTCAGGCCTCAACCCATGAGGGCAGAGAATAGAAGAGGGGCTACTCCATAGCCCTCCCTTGGCACTTTCAGGTGAAAACAGTTGCACTCAGCACCTCATGGGCTCTCATGGAAAAAAAATCTCATCCTACTAGAAAGAACAGGGTAGAGTTAGCCTCTATTCTGAGAGACTAACTGGATAAAGCCCTGAGCCACCCAGTCTTGGAGCTGCCCCTGCTTTGAGCAAGAGTCTGGGCCAGAGACCTCCTGAGGTCCCTTCAAACCCAATTCATCTTATGATCATACAGATATTTATGCCAGAACTTTAACACTGAGCTGATGCCCATCTAGTTGCCTTGCACATCCCCATTCCCCAGCTTTCATCAGCCTCAGAAGAACAGACAAATAACATTTTCAACCAACTGTGGTTTTGGGGTGGATTTTTAACCAACAAAAAATATAAATTGGGGTTGGGAACTCCTTTTTTACAAGTTTCTATCTAACTGAATTGCTTTAGTTTAAACAATGGCACCCCCATTCTGGAACCATTTAGTTTAGAAATTTTTATTCAGAAAATACATCATCTTTAGGCAGAATTTTTAACAGCTTTTAATTATTTTTAATTGAGAATGATTCAAAATTGTTTTGTTTCATTTGTTTGGACCTAACAAGATGTTTTTAGCTCTCTCCCGAAGTTTGTTTATGTAGTGAAGAGGACTGCAGTCTTGACTTTTTAAGGTATGTGTTGAGGATGCTCATTAGCTCACCAAAAGTATAGATTAACATAATTTTGCCAGTGTGAAACAATTGTTGGTCACAGACTTTGAAAGAGCAGTGAAACCAAGAAGAGGTTCCTCCTGTGCCCTGAGCAGCTTGTGCTTTCCTATGTCTCCTGACCATTTCCAGCTCATCATGGTTTCTTTACTCCACCTTGGCCATTACATCAGAGCAATGCTCCTAGGGCTCTGTGTCTTCCCAGCTTTCTGACAAAGCTCCACTAGGTAATTTATCTGGAGCAACCAAACTGTACCTGCTATGGCTCCAGAGGTGGTCTCCCAGAAAACCTCCTCAACAGCCTCTTGGTGGGGAAAAGGAGGTTGCTGCTATTGCACGTCATATCCCAGCTCTTGCATGGAGCTAACAGCAGGACCAGATAATGCTGGGCCTATTATTCTTTTGGAAGGGACCAAAGCCTGAAATCCTGACATAACCCCAGGGGGATGGCTAAGTAGAAATGGATACACAACACTTTTTCCCCCGAAAAGGTAGCATTTGTCAGTCTGGAATAGGCAGAGGCCAAGTGTGCCTGAGACAAGAAAACCAAAGAAAGACTGTGTTGTTAGCTAAGACTGGAACTTGTTCAAAGGAAGTCCCTTGTGTCAATTTTCATACATTGAATGAGATGTTTGAATGAGGTGAGAGACTGATCATAGCTATGCAGCTTGCAAGGGACAACAACTCCAAAGCAAGACATCTGACTACTTAAAATTTTGCTGAAAAAGCCACATGTTGAAACCCAGTCAGCTGGTGTGCCTTCCCACCTAGAAAATAAACGTGAGCAATCTTATATAATTATAATAATTAGCATTTGTAGTATGATGATGCTTTGATGCAACATATTTTATGTGGCTTTTTATCATTGTTCTTTAATTAAAAAGATCTCCAGCTATTGAGATCAGCACGAGTGTGTCACACCCAAACGAGTGAGAAAGCAACTTTACCCCAGATCCAAAAAATAGGGGTTATTCAGAAACTGGATATCCCTGAAGCTGGCAGTGCTTGTACCTGGGGTTTTGGTTCACAGTTGTGTCTCTAGGTATAGCCTATGCTTGGCAGATAAGGTAAAGGAGCAGAGCCAGGAAGTTTCCTAAAGCCACAGCTGGAGCTGAGATGCACCGTGCTGGGTCTCAGTGCTCTGCCAGATCCAAAAGACTGTGTACCTTTCCTACTGTAAAAGCTGCAGATGTGAAAAACAGACTATGAAACAAGGCAGAATTGTGTTTTTCCTTAACCTGTCTGAAAAAGAGAATCCATTAAAGGAATCACTATGTGGTGTATTCCTAAATGTATGGATTTTAAAACAGCTTGTGAAGTACAGTCATGGGACTGAAGCACGCAACAAGTGTTTGAAGGTGCTTAACATTCATTCCATCTTTGTTCTGATTTAATTAGTAAACATCTTCAAAGGGAACTGGCTCACTGCGCAGGCAAAGGGCATAAGTAGTCCAGCACCGCAACAAGCAAATAAATGTTTAAAGGAAGATATTTGGAACATACAAAAGCCTGGGGTTTGTCCATGCAGAAATGAGAACTAAAACCTTTCTATGACTCACAACCCTAGTTAAAGACAAGGCAAATGTGAGCCTTATTCTCAAAGCAGTCTGCTATGGAAATGGGGCGTTCATTTCCAAATAACTTTGTCTATATGCAGATTTGCGCTGAAATGCACTTGAGATTTGCAACTGCATTAGCTACATCAATACTGTTTTTCATGTAAACAGTATTTTTGTCGCTGGTTATCATAACAATCTAAGAAATATTGACCTATTGGAAAATAGTGCCCCCAGGCTCACAGTAAGAAGTGAGCCGTTTCCAGGCTTCAGCAGAGTATTTCTGTGCAGATCTCAGTATTAGGCTGGCTGCAGAAAGGGCTGGAGAAAGCCATGACCATGTAAACCAGGGACATCTTGAAACCAAAGAGTTTCTAAATGGACAGACATATCTGTTTACAGGAGGACAGTGTCAGGCTTTAATCTTTAAAGTTAAATAGTAGTCTGCCCTCCTTCTCAGTGCCTCAATGTCCTGACAGGTCTGGTTTGCAGGCTTGGTGATCAGCTAGCAGATGCTTGTGGAGAAGGGTGGAATTCAGGAACATGAGCATCCCTGTGGATCCTGTTGATGGCCTTTCCTGGCAGAACCACACGGTGCATCTCCTGCTCCGAGCTGGCATAGGGTGCTGGCGAAGAAGCTGTGGGGCTGGCAAAGGGAATCTGGGCTATGCAATGGTGGGGCAGAAAGGCAGGTATCTACTTTCATGTGCTGCTCTGCCAGGGCTGGACAGGGGCTGGCTGACAATTTCTTAAACCATCCCAGAAACCTTCAGCAGAGGTCTTTTCATCACCACACCAAAAGACATCAAAGGGCACTGCCTGAAGAATCATTGTCAAAATGAGCTAAAAGCCTTTCCCACAAGTGCTATAGTTTGACAAAACATATGAAGAAAAAATACTGCAGTGGAGACTAAAAGGAAGGCTGTTATTATGTCGTCTGACAGTCACGGTAAATTCAGTTCTGGATGACCACAAACTTTCCCTGGGCTTTTAAAACCTTTCAGTGCAATCTGGATTCACTCTGCAATTCATATTCCATAATCCTTCCTCTTTGCCACCTGTCAATCACCTCCTGTTTGAATGTGAGTTCTTTTCGGCAGCCTGCACTTTTACTGCACAGAAAAGTGCAGGCTGCCACCACAGAATTACTGCCCCAGCAGGACCATCTATATACCCTTGAAACACAGTTTTAAAGACCGGTGAGTTTGTAAATCCTATAAAAGTATCTTTAAGCAACCACAAGACGTTTTAGGACTCTCAGATACTCATGACTCAAGAATTAATCATTGCTGATGAAGAGCATTTCAGAAGACAAAATCATGGAGTAATAAAAATTCAAAGATTCTTTACTTTAAAATTATTATCATGTAGCCTTATTTTATAATCATATTAATGTAGAGCACATAATTTGTGTAGAATTTGAGAGTAGGGATTATGTCTGTAATTAAATAACGCAAGCAAAAGCTAGTCAGGAATTTTTGTTTCTTAAAATGAAAAGGCACAAATAGTTGTAGGGCATTTTTCAATACCTCTTCCCCTGAGATAGATCATAGCAAAATAAAAATTTTCAAATACTAAAAACATGAAAAAAAATGGGGATTTTTTTTTTGGTAGGCTTTGTTCTTTTAATGGAACTTTCCCATGTTTAAAGGAAAACAGAACTGTTGCAAATGTTTCCATAGGAAGTACTTATCATTTCCCAAACAGCTCTCATCTTCTTTCTCTTGATTCATACTTTAGATTGAAGCTGACTAAACTCTGAGTCCCAAAATGGTGCTTAAGCACCGCAAAAAAAAAAAAAGGATAATAAAATAGTGCTTGGTAGACTATATGTAATACTATGTGACTTACCAGCTAATACCTGTCCTGTTATTATTTCCCTGCAGTGGCTAAGCAGATGACCTCAGGACAGCAGGGAATTCACTAAAATAATCCTTTCCTCTCCAAGAGTTAAAAACCCACTTCTTGAACATACGAACCAGAAACAAAAACAACCTTTGCAGGCTTCTCTTTGCCATAAAAGGACTCCTCTCTCTGCAACCACCAGAGTCCATTAGCTGGGGAAGCAGGCAGGTGTAAAAGAAGTTCATGTTTAACCTCACTGGGTTTGAAAGCCAGCACTGAAGTTTATCAGCTCACAAGCCCGTGAAGGGAGGAGGAAAGGCAGAGAATGGGATTTAGTCAGAGACTTAGAGCTAACACAGGCCACTGGCGCTAATAAACAAACATTGCCAGACATCAAAAGGAAGAAAGTAAATCTGGGAAGGTTTAGTCCAAACAATGGAAGGGCAAGCTAAGCCTGTTGCAGGGTGGGCAGTGGGACGGTGACTTTGAGCTGTTAACCCTTGCATAGGCCACAGCAGCATCATAAAGGGAGGGTTGGACCCCAAATTTCTTCTAAAGGAGGATGAAATGTTTCTTCTCAAAAACAGAAGAAAACTACAGTCTGAACCTCAAATTTCTTTGGTTCTCCATCTTAAATTAATCTAAGCTCAGGAGTCAGCCCAGTGCAGCCAGAAAGTTACTCAACTCAGTGATTAGCCAAAAGATTTGCAAAGATTGATGAACACAACCTGATTTCCAGGGTTGAAACCTGGGCAAGTTTCACACAGTGCACAGACAAGCTGTGGGTGCTGACTTTACAGAGGAAGTCATGACTGCTCAACACACCGGAGCATGGAGGTTTTCTGTATTTGGGAGACAACCTCCACTGCCTCCAGGCGGTGCGACTGCAGCACATGGAGCCTGAGGATGGAGAAGCCATGAAGATGTAACACTATTGCCTCCTGCAAGCATGTCCTGAGGTTTCCAATGCCTTTTTGAGGAGCCCACACACTAGGACAGGTCCCATGTCTTCCTTGTTTACAGAGCACCTCTTCACCCTAGGCTGTAGTCTCTCTACCCTAGGTGGGGTGGATTCAGCACAACCAAATTGCACACCTACACACACAGTGCAGTGGAGGGGCAAAAGTGTCATTCGATTATCTAGGGCTTCCTGATCTGCGTAACTCCCTTCATGTTTTTTCTTCTTTCAGTTTCTGTTCAAGCATCAGTTTTGCTCTGCCCATAGCATAACGCCTTGTGAGCACAGCTCCGATGGCGGCTCCGTGGATGACACCTACCCTCAGAAAAAGACTCTTCTTGAAGGGAAAGGCTTTGAGGAAGCAGCCAGGAGCTGGAAGAAAGGAAATCTCTTCAGGTGACAGCGCTCAAAGAGTTGGGATTCTCAGAACTATGGGTCGTCTCTGACTCATCTGTGCTCAGTAGGGTCTCCTGAACCAGCAGAGTTCAAGATGGGTTCCACCAGGCTCGGCCAAGGATCCCCTTCCAGTCCCAAGGAGCAGGAGCTGCCGCCTTGCATGGGATGCACTGAGAGTGCCCATCTTTCTGCAGAGCCAAACCTCTTGAGCACTTGGCAAAGCTGGGAGATGTTGCCTCTCACCAAGGCACAATCTCACTTCTTTTGGAGGCACCGTCTTCTGCTCAGGGAGAACAGGAGACACTGGGGTGAGTAGACCATTGCTTGCAGAGGTCAGAGCCCACCTCCCTGGGCTCTGGGTATAGGATCCTCCTCAGAAGCAGATGTCTCATGGGCTTTCGTTCTGCATCTCCCCAGAGGCTTTTTGCATCACCTTTGTTCCTGAAAGAAAGAGCCACATGGTGACAACTCCATTGTAAGAAATGGAAACTTGCCCTTCCGCTCTGTACTATAAGTGGGCAGACAAAGAGCTAAGCCGGAGGCATTACATGCCTGCCTCCCTTTGCCCAGGGAGAGTAAAGGAGAGGGAAAATGCAAAGCTCCCTTCTAGCAGCTGGATGCCTTCCATGCATACTCCTTCTCCCAAAGGGTGTTCCTCTGGCTGGATGCAGAGGAAACGTCTCCCGAAGGCTGCCAGCAACTTAACCCTCAGAAAAGGGCAAATGTGCAAAAGGGAGAAGGGAGTAGAGAGCTTGAAGGATACAGGGAGAACAAACAGAGGCCTTAAGCAGGACAAACAGCCAGAACTAATCAGGTAGGCTTTGCTGATCACCGTGGCATTGTACCTGCAGGGCTTTGGGCTCCTCTCCTGTAGCTCCCTCCGCCCTTTTGCCTGAGCAGGGATGACCGCTGAGACAGCAGTGTCTTGCTCCCGAAGGCAGGTGATACATTAAAGAAAACAAAACAAAACCCCATAGCAACCACAATCAACACAGAGGTTTAAATAACATTATGCATAATACATTGCAAACTCCCACCTCCCAGGGAGGGAGAGGTATCTTGAAAAGGAGTGTAAACTGAGCCAAAAACAAAGCAAGGCTTTTTCCAAAAGGCAAGGGCTAGCAAATCTGTAAGAGCTTGCAATCTGCCGTAGCACAGGTTGTTTGAAGGCCAGGATGAAGAATAGCAAGCCAAAAAGGCCCCAGCACCCGAGGATTATTAACCTTTTTTTCTTTTTTTTTTGTTTGTTTTGTTATTCCTACTTAGTCAAGGATCAGTTTGGCACCTCACAAACTCCCATCTGCTGCCAGGAATGCAGACACCGACCACCTCACAAAAAGCAATCAGTGAGCGCTGAGCCACAGCTTCGGGTGGCTCCAGCCCTGCTCCCTTCCTGCACTCCCCATCACCCGACTTCCTTTCCAACAACCAGGCTGCTTTGTCAAGCACCGTGTCACCTTGGATCTCTTGAGATCACGGCGTGCCGCCTTCCTTTGTCAGGCAAGGTAACACAATGACAGGATGATGTGCAACGGGTCCATGTTTCTTTTATTAGGATCGTGTACCTGCTGTCACTTTGGATAAGGACTATCCATTTCAAGCGGTTTCTTGCGAAGTCAACGGGGACGTGTTTCTCCAAGAGGTCACAAGAATTATCTGGTACCTCCAAGTGTGTCTATTCAGACCTGTATCCTCTATCACAGCACAGCCAGCTTTGTTATTGCAAGATCTTGCCAGGTACCTAAGCACCTAAAGCAGCCAGAAGAAACCCAAAGAACATAAGCACATATTTAACTTAGAGTGAAAGGATTCCTCTAGACTTCAGTTTTATTATCCCTGTGCTTAAAGCTAGGCATATGTCTTTTGTGGATCCTAACAGTATCAATAATTTACGCTGTGGAAGCAGCTAGAGGCTCCATTTAAGTTGATATTGTTGTACAAACAAAATAATTGACAGTCCCTGCCCTAAAAATCTTTCAGACTGGAAAGTGAATCTGCAATTCCCTTTGTAGATTGCTCTTCCCTGATTTATTTTTCCCTCATATTTAATCCATCTTAAACACTTCAATGCAGAAACATCAGCATGTTATTTTTAAATTCAGCTCTTACTGACTAATGAGAAGAATTCACCCTCGTCTTTACTGTTAGAAAAGGGCAGAGGCAGCTGGGCTCAAATGCTGAAAGATTTACTGTAGAGTGACCAGTTCCGCTGAGGCATCAACTGAGATACGAGCCATGAATTAAGATGCTTCCAAGGTACTTTTGCGAGCTTTCAGCACCAGCCCAGCCTACTTGTCAGGTCAGCTGTTTGCCAGTCACGACAGTAAAAATGAACCCTCCAGATTAACTCTTCCCCAAGGAGTTTGGGTTTATACACCCAGGGTACTTCTCTGACTGTATTTAGCTTTGTAGGAATTGGTATCAGTCCTCTTGCAATTTGGATCAGATGCAAAAGCAAAATAACAAACAGAAGCAAGCAGCTGGGTCTCTGACTGATATGGTCTTGTGTATGTAATGTATTTTTGCAGTTCCCATCCCACACAGAGCATGGTACTGGAGACAGAACACCTCTGATGATCAGGTGCCTTGCTGCATGTTCTGAGTATTTCTGTGTGTAATTGTCATGAGCTGTCCTTGCTCATTTCTCTTCCCCTTGGGCCAGTGTCCCTCCACTACAAAAATACTGATTCTCATTTTCCACAACTGCTGTGGTCTCCTCTCCAGACTGCCATTTGTCCTTTGCTACAACATGAAGCCCTAAACTGAACCCCGTGGCCAGTCACTGCTGAGAAAAGCAGAAAATTGAGTGTCTGGGTACTTCTTATTTGGTTTTTGAAATACACCCCACATAGTCTGCAGCCCAGCAGAGCAATTTCCTTTAGCACCATGTTGCCCCACTGACTCATAGTCGAGTTGGCATCCTCTAAAATCCCCCAATCGTATTCCATGATAGGAAAATACTGGTTATAAACCAGCAAGCTTCCTCTTTTTTAGGAGACTGACAAAACTATTTAAAGGTTTTTACAGTAGTCATTGTTTTTATAACATCCTTAGTATGCACAAAGTTGACCACATGTAATATTCTTCTTAGTTAATACCTCTGTAGCTGTAATATGGTAAGAGCTAAAAGAGTGAGGGAAGACAAAACAATAAATAAACAAAACATTTTTATTAGATTTCAGGTTTTCTGGGGGCAATCACAGCTTTATTAGAAGTTATCTGCCAGTTCTCTGTGTCTAGACAGACTCAGATGGCATCCCCAAAATCTAACATCCCACTCAGCACAAGGAGACCAAAAGAAGTCCTTGTTCTTATTATGTGTAAGCATTTCAGTAGCGTCTGGAGGCTTCAGTAAGGGCCTTCAAGAGCTCAACACAGCCTACATGTAACCCCTCTGCCAAGCCTTGAAGAGGTCAGGTTTAGTTTCCAAAGACCCATGTTGAAGAACAGAAGTAAAATCAGCACCGGTACCAGACCAGACACCTAGGAGAACAGCTGAAATTTTCTCTGGCACAAGCAATATTAATTCCAGCAAGTAATTAATTAAACAACATAAAATCCTTACTTTAGGGAAAGAAGGGAAACAACACACAGCCCCACTCCCTATTACACCACTACTCATATCTGCCATATAGACCAGACTGTTGCCCTTACTGACATTTTTTCAGCTCAAGCAGAAGCTGAATTTGCAGCTTTTCCTTTTGCAGGAGAGGCTCCTGCATGCCCAGAAGTCTCCAGAATCCCCAGCTGATCCTCAGATCAGAACCACCCTTTGTGCATGACCCATCTGGCACCAAGAGGTACAGCTTGGAAGGAGAACAGCTGAAATTTTAGTTATCCCTGTTTCCAGTTCAGGTGTTCCCTCAGCAGCTGAACCCATCCACCTGGGGTGATTGGTGGTAGCTGTCACTTCTGCCAGCCACCCTTGGCCAGGAGCTGTCACAAGCTGTCCTCTTTGCTAGTTTCCCATGTGATGCTTTGCTCCAAAGTTGGGGTACAATGGCACATGGGATGCATACCATGACACAGAGGAAGCACCATGGAGCTTGCTCTTTGTCTCTCCAGGCTCTCCCTATGCGTCCCTGTTCTCCCATGAAGCCAACAAGGACCCTCCATCCTTCTGTTCTTCCATCCCTTTGGAACATCTCAAGAGCAACTGCTCTTTCAATTTAGACCTCTAGCTAGTAGGCCAAAAATAAAGGAAGCTTCTGTTTCCATAAATGGCACCTCTTCAATTATAAGGGTATCAATTTTGAAAAAAAAACAACACCACACCGCACACACCCCCAAAAGAACAAAAAACAATCCGCAAACCCAAGTCATCCATTGCTGGTTCCGGTGTAAGATTTGAAGCCAATGTCCTTAGTGATGACAGGATTCCCACAGGTATTTGCCAGTACTGGCTCAGACTCTTGGCCCATTTGACCATGCTGGCACATATTACACAGTGAAAGCTGACCAGCTTTATATGTGTTTTATTACTGCGAGGATAGACAAAGTAGGGGTGTAAGAAGTTGGTCTATTGTCATTCTGGCATCTGCCCATGGGGCAGAGGAAGCAAGTTGCATAAAGAAGATTGCTTTGTCTTCTATGTTTTTCTATTGAAATGCATTTGATAGAAAATACCAGAAATCATACTATACCCTGGAGAAAAACCTTTTGTTATGTTTTTCTTCTGGGATAAGCAACCTCATCTGACAGATCTGTTTCAAGCACAGTATCCAGGTGCTACACTGAAGTCATTTGATTTCTGCCTCCCTGAGATCAGCTTTCTAATAGTAAGTTCAACGTGTGTGTCTGATTTCAGGAAAGGGTGCAAGTAAGGGAGATGATCCAAAGCCAGCCGACAGCACTAGAAAGACTCCCCTCAAACCGGATAGGTTCTGGATCAGATCCAAAGTCACTTGGTCTGGAGAAAAAGAAGAGGAGCAGGATTGAGTAGTCCAGAAGTGTCAGAGACATAAGCAAGGCTGCATGTAATGGAAATAAGGAAAGTCTGGTTGATAAAGATAGGGCAGCAGAATTTCCTTACAAGCTTTTCTTTGTTCCTATGATTTAGGACACACCAGTTTCTGACAGATTAGGCAAGTATCCATTTTCCTTCCAGGAGAAGCTGTGGTGAGCACCAGCAAAGGTTGAATATACCATACTGCAGAACAACTCTGCTGTTTGAGGTAACAGCCTTCAGCAAGGAGACCAGCCAGCTGGTCTGAATAGGAGGCAGGAACACAGGCAGCGTGCTGCCAGACACGCAGCTGTATTTGCAGTACACAGTTCCCTGCAGTACCACAGAAGACGTACAACAAAATTTCTCTCACTCATATACTGATCAAAGGGCACTTAGATATTCCAGGCCAAGGCAGTGATAATTCAGTTGTCCCACCATTGGTACAGAAGAAATAACCGCACCACAATCCGAAGGTGACACTACTGCCAGTGCTCCACAGACCAGCCTGCACAGACACTTGAAAAATCCCATAACCCTTTTACAAGGTTGAACACAGTATTCTGATAAAATGCCATTTTTTACATTTGCTTGCTGTTTCCCTACACCTACTCCATGGCTATTCCCTGCAAAAAAAAAGACAGACATCATCCTTGGTGCTGATTGCATCTGTGTGCAAGGAAAGCATGAATCAATTACTGTTTATAAAATGCTTTCGACGCCTAAAAGACTAGCAGTCCCTCTATAAACATACCACACTATCATAAGCTTTCCGCTGGGCTCCGATGATTGATGAACTTTCAGGTCAGAAATGCCATTTTGATCAACTAAGTTAACCCTGGGCACAGGAGAGGCCAGAGAATTTCCTGCAGCAGGTCTCATAATTAGATTAAAACATGTGGTTATAGCTTGTGGCAACAGAGGTTGCAAACAAACAGGAGTGTTTCTGTTTTTCCCAAAGAAAGAATAGGTGATACCTGAAAGAGTTTGAGCATCAATCTTTCAGTGATTTTAATCCTGAAAAACATTTCAAGAGCTTTACATTAAGTTTTCATTTAGGGAACATAGGTCTGCACTGCACGTTGCAACTGTTTCTGTTTAGGGTAGAAGGTTTTTATCCTTCTTCTTCCCTAACCCAAGAACCACAAAATGTGTTTTCCTGGAATGGCTCAATTGCATGTAACTATAAATTAAAGATGAGCTATCCCTATACTGAAGCCCTGTTCAAGACCCACATCAAAATATGTCTGTGTCCCACATTTACAAAATGCATACTTGCTACATTGCTAAGAAAAACTGACATTTGCAAGCGGCTGTGTGCTTTGTGTTTCATTGAAAAAACAGGTTTTAGACATGGTTTGTGAAAGGTGGGCTTCTCTAACCAGAGGCACATACTTTGCCAGGAAAGGGAGGACTGGTTTTATTATGATCAAGTTGAGAACAAATTGCCCTGCTGAGAGGAAGGTTTTGCAAGTACAGTATCTAAATAACGAATTAAAACACAGGCCATGCAAAATAATAAGACTTGTCATTCATGCATAAGTTTAACCCAGAAAGCTGAAGCAAGGCAAGTAGGAAAAAAATGAAAAGCATTTCAAAGTGCCAGGTAAAACTCCACATGCGTCTTCTCACAGTGACATCTGGCCACCCCTTGCCATAATGGTAAGGGTATGTCAATCATTACCAATATTTTCCACAAGTTGTCCATGCCTACACACCAAAAGTAATAAGAAGAAGTATAGGAAAAAAGTAATCTTACAATCATAGAATAGTTTGGGTTGGAAGGGACTTAAAGATCACCTAGTTCTAACCCCCCTGCCATGGGCAGAGACACCTTCCACTAGACCAGGATACTCAAAACCTCATCCAGCCTGGCCTTGAAGACAGCCAGGGATGGGGCATCCACAGCTTCTCTGGGCAACCTGTTCCAGTGTCTCACCACCCTCACCATGAAGAATTCCTTCCTCATATCTAACCTAATCCACCCTCTTTCAGTTTAAAGCCACTACTTCTTGTTTTATTGCTACATGCAAATAAATGTACTGGGAATGAAATTCAGATCTTTTAAAATCCATGGCAATTTTGCCACTGGTTTCAGCAGAGCCACATACAGCTAACAAAGCAGGTCACTGATATCCATGTCAGAACACTGCCAGATTCTATGCATGGAAACTCCTCTTGGCAAAGGGGGTTTTCACTTACCTTTCTGAAGTCCCAATTCAACCGGGTACTTAGAGCCCTTAAGAGATTATTCACAGCTTTACACTAAGTAAGCGCTTATCTTGTCCAACTGTGGCCTAAGATTGTTTCTTCAGGGATAATACACAAGTGAAATCAAACAGACTTGTCCTCACTAAGAGGATGAGAAGTCTGAATTCTCCCTAACCCTTGCTCTCAAACATACGTTTCTTTCTGGTATTGAAGTGACTGAGGAAAACATTTTTCATTTTTCCCCAGTTTTGGGAAAAATGGCATTCCTGGATCCTAGACAACTGTGAGACTCAAGGGGGAAATGTCTCCAGGATATCTCCTTTGTGTCACATTTGTATTAGCCATGGCACCCTCAAAGCTTAGCATCAATCCTCATGTTTTCAGAGTCCCAAAGACCTGGAAAATCCTCTGAAATGAGAGGTTAGCTACGTATGACCGCAGGCCAGGGTGAGGTTCAGAGTGGCCTCTTCCAGTCTTGCCATCTCTTTGCACTCTGAAGCAGCCATAACCAACTCAGTTAGTTTCTGAGGTTACCTGACCTCACTCTCCATGGGAGCCTTGAAACCTGTCCTCTCCACTATTCCCTTTCTCCAAAAGGGAAAAAAAGTCTGTAACAACATTCTTTTGGTTGAAAACAATTTGCTGCATAAGACAGCATCTATTCCAACTTTTGAGCTGAGGTGGTGTAGATAAGGTCAACCAACACCCAACAAACAAGCAAGCTGGTTTTTTTCAGTGTTTCCAGTTTTAGAAAGCCCTAGTCAGTTCTCTGGATAGAGCACATTTTTAAAGAAAATGGGCCAGAAAGTCCTCTACAGATGAGTCATACTAACTGAGTATCAGAGCAGAACAGCAGAGCTGTTGTCCTATCAAGGATGAACCAAAAATAGTTGTTTTCATAAGCCTTTTACCTGATTCTCATTCTTATCTGAAGTCCAGTGGGGATGGGAGAACCAGTTTTACTTCGACTGTAAACTCTTTCTAGATGTGTTGCAGAAATGTATTACCGAAGAGGATGCAGCAACTGAGATTGTTGGCAAATGACGAAAATGTTGGCAGTAGAGGTGACCTTCGAAGGTGCTAAGCAAGACATGGCATCATTCTGGGTTTCTGCCTGCCTAATAAAACTTTCTGATGTGCATCATAAGTATTCCTCTTTCCATGTAAATACCCCAACATTTAGTTATTAGCATATATGGAGAGCAGGCCCACTCTGGGTGTTATTACTGACCCCAGCAGTCACATTGCTCATGAAATAAAAAACCCATGATGACTGTTGAACTGCCCTCAGCTGTCTTTTTATTTCCAGTATTCCATGTTTACTTAGGCCTTTCATAAAGAGGAAAACTCACTGTCTTGGAGGAACATATGAACGTGTCACAACCAGTGTACACAAGACGAAATTTTGTTATATCCTTGCAGTCGAGATACGTAACATCCCATCTTTTCAGCACTCTGAAAACCTCCATACTCATCTGGGCTGAGTTAGGTTGTGTCCAACCAAGAGAAAACTGTGTCATGCCATGGCAGGGGTGTTTGGCCTAAATTCAAAATGGGCCATGGTTTTAGGTATCTGAATTAAAATATGATAAAAGGAATAATTTTTCAGAAGTATTAAATGTCTGTCCATAAAGAGAAAGAAGAAAAAAGACATATTTTTCAATATGAACACCAAAAAAAACCCCATCACTAAAGCCTACATTAAGTCTCTGACATGAAAACTCTTCAGTAAGTCACACAACACTCAAAGATGTCAGATAAATAGTACAGTATTACAGATCAACTGGCTGGCATAGAGGAATCAAACGATTTGTTCAAAACTGCTGTGGAGATGAGGGCAGAGCCCAGAAGTTAGATATTTCAAGTGGTTACCATATATCACTCCCCTGGAAGCTGGCAACTAACCCGTATGCATTTTTTAAAAACCATTATGGAAGTTGTCACGTTCTGTGACATGTTGATCAAGGTTCCCCACCAAGCAAGGGGCTTTACATAACCTCAGACCTGCTTTTGAGTTGCACACACATCCAAGCACAAACATCCAAACACAAGCCGACAGACCCGCACTGTCATGGAGCCAAATGATATTCTTTCAAAGCATCAGGCTGGGAGAGGGGGCCAGAAGCCTTTGGCAGCGCTCAGACCTCCCAGCCTGAGAAGAGAGGCTCTCAGGTTGCTCTGTGGCGGCACACATTTTGTCAACTCATTTCAGACCTTGGGAACATGACAAGAGCTTTGCAACCTCCTCCATCTCTATCGATCCCCTTTGCCCACCTTGGTGAGTGTAATCGAAGGATGATATGTGAGAGCATGCAGGGCAGGACAGGGGGCATTTTTTCTTCATCCCGTCAATTCATCACAAAGTCTTCATTTTCAGTACTTCAGGGCTACTAATTTATTCCCATTGATCTTCACTTTACTATAAACTTGTAGTAAACCCTTGTGCAGCTCTACTAGCTAGAGCAGTTCAGCTATGGCAAAATGCATGAGTCAAGTCTCATGTCCCTTCCTTCAGGACTAGTTTTGTTAAGAAGCAGAAGATACAAAAGGCTGGATGCATACAGAACCATGTACAAACAACATTCAGGACTGAGAAAGGGCCATTCTACACCTAAATCTTGTGAGATACCAGACAAATCCCTGCTGCCTTTAGATTGTGTCACATAGAAACGTAGAATGGTGTGAGTTGGAAAGGACCTTAAAGATCATCTAATTCCAATCCCCCTGCCACGGGCAGGGACATCCTCCACTAGACCAGGAAAAGCCTCATCCAGCCTGGCCTTTAAGACAATCAATCAGGGATGGGGCATCCACAACTTCTCTGGGCAACATGTCCCAGTGCTTCACCATCCTCTCCAGGAAGAATTTCTTCCTGGTATCTAATCTAAATCTCCCTGCTTTCAATTTAAACACATTACACCTTGTCCTGTTACTACAGGCTCTTGTAAGAAGTCCCCCCCCCAGCTTCCTTGTAGGCCCCTTCAGGTACTGGAAGGTGCTATAAGGTCTCCCTGGAGCCTTCTCTTCTTCAGGCTGAACAAGCCCAATTCTCTCAGCCTGTCCCCATAGCAGAGGTGCTCCAGCCCTCTGAGCATTTTCATGACCCTCCTCTGGACTCACTCCAACATGCTTGCTCTTGACCATGTGCCCTATGCTCATGGGAGTCCATTTCAACAGGTCACGCAGATATATCCACACATACAAACAGGACCCAGGCCCATCTTCTACTTTTCCAGTCAGACACATTTCTAGACTTGGTGCCTTAGCCAAAGACATGCTAGCTCCTCTGAAGGTAACCTATTATGGGTCAGTATAGACAAGCAGAGTGCTGTTGATCTTTTGGCTGACCAACCAGGCTACTTTCTATAATGAGACAACCGTTTAAGCTGAAAGAATTCATAATTCCCAATTATCTGACACATGAGATTGCAACTGGAGCATTGTCTTCACAGCAGACAGATTCACAGAGTGGTAGGGGTTGGAAGGGACGTCTAGCTATCATCTAGTCCACCCGTCCTGCCAGAGAAGGATCACCTAGAGTAGATCACACAGGAACAAGTCCAGGCGGCTTTTGAAAGTCTCCAGGGAAGAAAACTCTGTCACCTCTCTGGGCAAACTTGTGTCTAGCTTGAGGTTCCCCAGTCCAAGCAATGAACTGATACGTTTCTTCTATAATTCAGCTGTGCTGGATTCCAGGACTAAGGATTTATACAGAATGAGCTTTGCAGGATTGATTCAGATTACAATACAGGTTTTTCCCCAGGAACATCATTCCTTAGAGGCAAGCCTACTTATTTATTTGTATCCATTCCAGCTAGGAGTTTAAGAGCAGAAAAAGAGACATTTTTTCAACAGGAAGTACAAGTACGACCAGTTTGACTACAGCAGATGCCTGTAACTGTGAGCTTATGCCTAATAAAAAGGTAGACACTGTTACAGATGTGTACAGACAAAGCCTATACATTATCATGTGACAAGTAAGGTCCTGTACATCAGGTTGCCTACCATTTCTGTTTGGTATTTCCATGTTTTTCATCTATCTTTCCTTCTGTTTCTTTTCCCTCTTCTCACAAATAGGGAGTTACAGTATGCTTTTTAATTGTATCAGCAGCAACCTATGAATCTCCTATAGCTTCTCTGTAGATCAGAAAAAAACTCTCCCCATTTCACATTTCTTTCACATTACTTTATGTCTGCGATGTGAAGATGAAGCGTTTCTTTCCTTCCTTGCCATATGGGAGGAATAATAGATATTCAGCAAGTTCAGGTTTTTCAGGAGAGACAGTATCTGAAAGCAGTACCTGAAAGTTCAAAAGAAGTATGTATTTAAATATTTCATCCAGAATTGCAAAATTCACATGTTATACCTCACTACTGAGCCTCTTATATCCCAAAGCCTTCATCTTGTCCATACATGTAAATAAGACAAACCAGGGACTGTTCTTTGGCACTGGAACCAACTGCCCAGCAGCTCATATCCAGACAGCTAAGCCCTTTCACCTTCCCAGAACTAGGTGTCTGCAGCCAAATTACTACTGGGGATGGCCCCTGGCCAGTGCAAGTCCCCAGACGGTGCCGTTGTCTGGAGAAGCGCTAGCTGGTGTGGGCTGGAGCTGTGCTAATAGCTTTACAGCATGGACAGGTATACACCAGCGCTCAGGGCTATGCCTTGTCCCTGTTTAACCTCTTGAGATAAACATGGCCACAACCTCCTAAGGCTCTTGGGTTTGTGGACATTTCCTCTCTCTTGGTCATCGTAGAAGAATGGCCTTTGTTAAGCCCAAACTCAACTGTGCTCAAGAATCATGTCAGCAAGAGCTGAAAAATAGCAAGAGAGTACATAAATTCTTAGTTAATCATTATAATTTATCTGAACTGACTGTTTAAGGTGTCTTTTAAGGGCTAAGATGACTGTTGTTTTTCAGGAAGTAGACTGGTTGCTCCATATGGGGAGGAATTGGGGATAAAGGCCGAAGCATTGGTCGAGTTCTGGAGGCACAATATTAAACAAGAGACGACAGATCAAATACTGCATGTCTGTCACAGCCTAGTCTCTAAAGCTACAAAAGACACAGATTTATTTTAAGATCATGTTTCCACACCCTTCTACAGTATCTTTGCACAACTTGATGGAGACACATCCCCGAGGGGCCACCTTGTACACGCTGGCCCTGCCTGTCATTTATCATCGTGCTGGAAGTGCTCATGAATTCCTCTCCACATATACTAGTTTATTTAGAGATAATTCGAGTTGCTGCATGTGTGAACAGGGCCTTTCATTGAAAAACTGTAAGCAGCCAGACGAAGGGAGGGCTTGTGGGGGAGCTGTGATAAAGTGTTTCAAGCAAATGACACCCCGAACAGTCCCACCTCTGCAATGCCAGCAGGCAGCCCGCAGCACGAGGAAACACCAGTGCAAATCACTGTCACTTTCTGCTCGGCCAAAACCAGGAGTTCTGCATATTTATTTTAACTCAGCTGACTGTTGAAGTATAAACAAGCAATATTGACCATGGGTCCAGAAACTACATGTTTCAGTGGTATCGTGTTTTACCTTAACCCATTCCAGACAGACCAAAAATGTGTAATTCTAGTGAAAAGAAGGAAAAAAGATTGGGAAAAGGGATAAAAGAGCACACTTTTCTTCTTACCATCTTGAAATAACTTGGGGTTTGTATTAACAGAGCCTAGGTGGATACCAGATTTCCACCCTCCTAGAGGGAAGGCTTGAGGATATGCTTCATTAGTAAAAGTTTTAAGAAGCCTAATACAGCACATAGCTACCTGCTCTGTGAATATTAATAGCCATATTAAGCAATGTCATGTCAATTGCCTTACAATTACAATTGTAATTACAATTACACCTTAAAATTTGAATCCATAGGTGTGAAAGAACAACACCCATGTGCAGCTGTACATTGGCAAATCATTCCCTAGGAGGGTAGCACCATTCAGAGGCACCGTGTGAACCTCCCTGGTATTTCTATAATTTCCCATTCAGCCCTTGCTGTTCTCCTCTTGCTCTTCTCAGAAGCCAGACTGTCAGCCACCAAGAGACAATATATGAAGGACATGGTCTCTTGTTGAGCTGGAAGAGAAAACCCCAACATTTAGCAGTGGAGAGCACATATTTCCTAGCCTTAGTCAATGTGTTGGTTATTAAAATGTAAAAATAGCAGGTTCCAATGTAACTACTATGGTATCATTGGATAACTCCTGGTATTTCAAAGCTGGAAAGTCTGGGCTAAAGATGTGTATGCAGCCTATTTAACAATGTGAAAGAAACATACAGGTCTGAGAATGTATGTTGCTGTACAGCCCGTGTAATCATGACAACTAAGTGCATTGACTAAACACATGTTGATACCTGTAACTGTTGATACCAACATCGCTCCAAACCTAGACCACTTACTACACTGGTCTGTGTAAACTTTTCACAGAACTTTCAGTAACTGACCTCTAAAAAAATGCTGGCTACCTCTCAGGAGGTGACAACTCCATCTAATGACCCCCATCATGGTACCAGACACCAGCATTCAATATCACAATAATCCAGTGAAATCAAGCTCACTCCTTCTTGGAGTGAGCTGGCTTCCAGGTTCTGGCAGAGAGGCCAAAATCTTGACTGCTGAACGCATATTAGACCAAAGACTGGTCCCTGATAAATAAAACTTGCAAGAATAATACTAATGATAGCTCATGCAATTCAGCTTTATAATTGATCTGGAAGACAGGACGGAATGCACTCCTACCAAATCTGAGGATAAGCCTAGAATGGGAGAGGAGGTAGGTGTGCTGGAAGGAAAAGCCACCATACAGAGAGATCTCAACAGGCTGTTAAGATCTGGCCAACAAGAATGAGGTTTTTCATGAGGTTCAGCAGAGATAAATGTCAAGTCCTGAACCTAGGATAGAATAATCCCAGGCAGTAACACCAGCTGGTTACTGGCTGACTGGACTGCAGCTCTGTTGAAAAGGCGCAAGTTGTCTTGGCAGAGCAAACTGAACATGAGACAGCCATGCATCCTGGCAGCAATGAAGGCCAATAGCATCCTGTTAATAAAACCATTGCTCGTAGATGAAGGGATGTGATTTTCCTCCTCTGCTTGTCACCCGTTAGGCTACACATGGAACACACTGTCCAGTTTTTCTCCTCTTAGTCCAAGAGAGATGTTGAAAACCTGGAGATGGTCCAGACAGTATCACCAAGATTAGGGAGCTGGAGAAGTTCACTACTCAATGAACTATGCTTGCTCAGCCTTGAGAAGGGAAGGATTAGGGTGGGTGAATCGAATCACTGTCTTCCAACACCTAAAAGGTAGAGAAGATGCATCTCTTCACAAGGATGCACTGTGACAAAAGAAGCAGCAATAGGCACAAGCGGCTTCAAGGGAAGTTCCACCAGGATATTAAAAAAAAAAATTCTTTTCTGTGAGAGCAACTGAAGAATGGGTTAGTTGCCTGAAGAGAGTGGAATCTTCCTCACTAGAAATATTAAAGACTTGGCTTGACTGGGCCTTGAATAACCTAATGTATGGTCCTGCTTACAACAGAAAGTTAGACCACATGGTCTTGGGAGGTCCCTTCCAGCCTAGACTTGTCCATGTTTCTGTAAATCCTTTCTACTTCTTCATAATATATACCTTGCTATGTATTTATGTCAGGGGAAAAATTGTGCTGAGCTTTTGAATTTGGAGAAGAAAGCAGTAAGGATGTAACAGCATTTGTTTCCCATGAGTGTCCAAGATACAAAGAGTTAAAGATCTCTCACTAGCTCAGACAGCAGCTCCAGCTCCCACATACCCAGACTTTTAATGGCCTGGGTTGCACCCTAACCTGGACACCTGGCAGACATCCTCCATGCCAGGTTTCTGCCCCAGTCTAACCCTGCCCGGAGGGTCAATGAGTCTCACACTTCTCCCTGGCCATGCTTCCCCTGACTGCTGACTTCTTTCATGCTCCACATTGTGTGCCTGCCCAAAGCACAAACCCTGCCCTTCTGCCTCCTGGACATGAGCTGGCATGCAGAGTGGGCGCAGCAACCTCCAATGAAAGCAAGGAAGAGAAGGTGACTGTTACCAGTAAATGTAAAACTGGCTGCAGCCAAAGGTCTCAGCCCACCAGCAGTCCCTGTCATGGCTTAAGCTATGAGCCTAAGATGGACAGAGTCTTGCAGATAAACTACCCAGGGTCAGCAGCTGAAGGGTTAACCATGGTAGTAATACCGAGGCGAACAGATCAAGGTGTGTGATTTTTGGCTGAGCACCTTTAAACTCACCATCCCACTCAATGTTTCCCTGCTAGGATCCATACGGAGATGGACACGGTAAGAAGGGTGGGTTATCATTCACACCGCTTTCCTGTCCTGCATGCAGAGGCAGGAGGAAAGGAGCGACAGCTTCAGCGGGAGGCAACCAGTGAGCAAGGCAGAGAGTGCGAGGGCAGCGAGCCAAGGTAGCACCGGCGGTATGTGCCTAGGGAGGTGTTGGGGCCACCAAGCACTGTGGCACACCTTTGGGGTGGCTTCCACCAGCACGAAACTGTCTCCATGGTGGAAGACATACCTGAAATACCTCTCCAAAATTGCTTCAGATAAGAAGTGATTCCTACCCTGTGGAGCTGGAGACACGTCTAATCACGAACTCCTCACTTCCCTGGCCCCAGCTCCTAGCTTGCTGTGAGCACAACTCACACCCCCCTAGCTAGGAAGCACAATGCGATGTCCGAGACAACAGGAACCCACTCGATGCAGCAATCCTTGAGGTACTTGGGGTGATGCCCAGCTGTGCTTTCCTTGGCCCCATCTGCAGGCTTCCAGGAGACCCTACGTCACTGCTCCCTGTCCCAGCAGCATGCCAGGGCTGCCACGCAAGCAAAGGAGGAAAGAGGGAACATTAGCAGCAGGGCAGACAGCAGCCAAGTAGCCACCGCGGAGCCGCTGGAAAATCAGGAAGTGGGAAGAGGGACACCGATTTTTGTGAAAATTATCTGCAATTAAATTGATCATAACTGTTTCAGGCCATGAACAGGAAGACAACGTAGGCTTGAAAACAGTCAAGAAGCACAGCTTCACAAAGGCAGGAAACTGATGTACGCTCATATTTATACCCGTATCCCACATTAACACGGTCCAGGAGATCACCGTCGGTTTGTCTTCCCTCTGCTGAATACACTGGCAACCAAACATGCCAGAGAACTGCAAGATTGTGAGATTTCAATCAACTGTGTGAAAACGGCTGAGCAGAGGACAGAAACTCTAAAGCTGCCAGCCCACCCTGGCGAGGAGTTCATACGCTATCGGAGATCAGAGGCTTTGGCTGGGGACCAGCTGTGGCCCCAGGACTGTGAGTGCAGAGAAGGTACAGATCCTGTCTGGAGATGTGAAATGATGGGGGCAGGTGACTGGGCAGGTGACCGACTTGAGCAGGAGATGGGTCATCGGCCTCCCATGTTAAAAAGGAATTGCTCAGTGCTGGTCTCTCAAGCTCTCGTGCTTGGTAACACATGGTAAAAGCAGGCGTGCCCAAAGAAACAGCAAAGTTTGGTAAAAACAGCTTTGTGACTACTTCCTTACACCGATGTACACCCACAGTGGGATTCAATGGGCACTATTTGTCATCCACTGGCTTCTCAGCTCTTAAATATTTCCAATATTTCAAAAGTTTTCCCATGTTTCATAAAATCAGGAGTCTTTAGGACAAACACAAGCAAAGAGAAATGTAGGATGGCCAGGACACTGAGTGCTCATCCAGTTCTCTGCTCCTCTCCCTGCAAGCACAGAGGTGGCCATGAGCCATAGGGGAGGCTGAAGCCCCAGCTCCTGCCCCCTCTCTTCCCTAAACAAAAACAGCTACAACTGCTAAACCACCTGGGTTTGCAGTAGAAACATTTTGAGATAAATTGCTATGGATCTGGGGGCTCTCCTAGAACACTTAGTGAGCAGATAGTGATTTGGAATGGCTTAAAGCCCCTGTGTGTGGGCATCTGTAATTCAGCTCCTTGGTGCACCCAGGCACTTTAGGGCCTTCACCTTAATTTTTCCAGACCTCTTTCGGCTGCCCATTCATCACCTGCTAACCTACTACTCTGAGACAAACCAAGGGCACTTGGCTTTATATTAGAAATCCCATCCTGATATACACAACTTTGCAGAAAAGAGGACATCACCCCAGAAAGACCAAGTGTAGATGACAAGCATGGCAGTGAGGATGACAAACACTGTAGTCCAGGTTATAAAGAAAATGTCGTGGGGAATGCAGTTGTATTCATGGCCTTCCAGCTGGTTCAAGGCTCAACCATAACGCCCGAAGTATGACAGAGACAAAATAATGAAGACAAACCGTGTGGTGACGTGGGAATGGTAAGTGGTGAGGATTCCTTCTTTTATCTAAGCAAATCTTCCTATGTCTTGTCCTAGGAAACTATTTCAAATATCTCACTTATGATAAAAGGGGAATATCCTAACTGACGGTTAAAAATGGGAAATTCTAGGGCCTGAAGAAGGAACATCCATCACAAGGAGGTATGCAGGAGGTGGCACCTCTACATGAGAGAAACACCAACAGTTCCACAAGGGCTGCAGACTACTCAGAAAGTTTTATATTTTAAAGCTTTTTGTGAAACCAGGATGCTTCCTTCTTAACTTAGCAGACCCTGAGCTCCTTATCAGTACTGGATATTTAGATGACTTGGTAATCTTCCTGAACGTTTTCTTTAAAATGAATAAACCTGAAAGCACAATGCAAGTTACAAACTGCTTTTTCTTCCAGGAATAAGAGGATGGTTCAAAGAATGCAACGCTGAAGTCCCCGATGGAAAAAGAGCCAATCTTACAGCAGCCTTCCCATCCCCACCCGCATTTTTTCATTCAGTTTTCTACCCCCTGCACTTTCGCTACGAGGCAGTCGGGATGCCTCTGTGCAGCAAGACCCATTCCAACTGGCAGCTCTGGATCAAAGAGCACTGGAAACATTAATCAGTGTGCCTAATCATTTCCAGTCACAAGAAACTTTTCTCTGTGACCTGGCATATAAACACCAAGGCATTTCATTCACTGGCTGACAGACCAGAAACCAAACAATCCTTATCATACCTCATTCATCTTACTCCTCTGGGTTATAGATGGATCAGCCTGCACTCCTCCAGCAGCAGTGGCAAACTTTAGGTACTTTACTTAATCAAACTGATTAGCAACCTGTCTGTAGCAGCTTTTATCTGCTGGTTCCAAAGTAGTTTACAAGCATTAAGTGCACCCAATTTTGTGATAGCAAAGCAAGATGTGGTTACTACTTTCAAAAGCACCTCCAGTAATGAGGGAGAGCTCTTGTTTTAAGGGGGTGGGGAGGTTCAAGGCAACAAGTTTTGCTGATGCATAAAAACCACTTTGGAAATTAAATAAGTGAATGGTGAAGTCAGGGAGAGAGCCCAGGAATTTTGATTGCCAGCTATCTGTGCTGCCCATACTGCCATATGGTTTGTAGCAAAAGGAAAGCAATAATCAAACCAGACATCTGTGCCCACAGCCTTATCTATTTGGGCACCATCCTCTGGACAGCCGCACTCTGAGCACAAACAAAGGGTGATGAGATCTCCTCTCCTCTCAGCAGGTCTGTGGGGGGACGTGGTGCCTCCTGCTCCAGTTCAGGTTAATATGTGTGTGATCGCCACCTGTTTGGGAATTAGCTCCCACGGTTAACACTGATTTCCCGCTTAATGCCAAGAGCAGAACAACAACCCTGTCACTGTCACAAGGAAAGCTGACAAAAAGCTAAGGTGGCTTCAGCTTTCCTCAGTTTTCACTCGAGTGCCTCTGACTTGGGCAGAAATAATTATGCCAAAGGTCAGCCTGTTCCAGGGCAGCTTGTTCTCTCTTTGAAGCAGAGAGAAGCGAGGTGGCAGAGAAACCTGCTGCTACACCTGACGGGCTCCCATGGATAAGAGCCGGCGATGGAGCCCCGCAGGAGCAGTTTGCAAACTTACTCGACCTGCCTTGAACCTTGCCCAAAACTGTCCCATTTTTTTCTCTGGTGCATGGTGCCACAAGCAATCCAGCTCTGTTTCTGCTTTCTCCTGGACACCAAGGAATAGTTCAATGTCTTTTCTTTGAGAGTAGGTGCCTTCAAGAGAGGTGTGGAGAGGTGAAGAAGGGCTGGAAGAGATGCACGAGCTCAATGAGACTTCCATCCTACATCAATGCAACTCCATCCATTGCGGTGGAAAGTTAAACGAAGGATTTCCTGGTGGAAAGGCTGCCAACCCAAAGCTTGGGAAAGCTGGATTTCGACACCTGCTCAGCCACAGGCTTGCTTTGCATGAAGCTTGCCTTGTACAAGTCACTCAAAAGCCGCATGTAAAATGGTACTGACATATCTGGCTCCTGGAAGAAAGTCCACAACTCCGAGCTGGTTGGCTGCAGAGGATTAGGCATCTATGAATAAATTTGGCGAAGGCAACACATCCAACAACAGCTGCCAACCAGGTCAAGAGGATGTGCCAAAAAACAGGAGCAGATCTCCCCCAGGTCTCCGCTGTTTGAATGGCACAGATCCGTGGGAGCTGCTGACGGTGTGGGTAGCAAGGGGCTGGTTCACCCTTGGCTGATCTGGCACCTGCAGTGGCTTAGCACATTACCACTCCTTATTCCCATCTCCCTGCCCCAGGTTTCCACAACCATTCACAGACCCCAAACTGCGCTTTATCCCTTTGATTTCCAGTCCCAATCTGCTGCGGAGGCTAATAAACCCAACTGGACAGGCAGGGGCAGACAGGGCAGCTGGAAACAGTAATACTTGTACCAGCTTCAGTGAGTGATGCCAGGGCTGGTCCCTGGGTACCCCCCTGCAGATGGCTGGGGACAGGGATTTTGTACCTCTGCTTGTCACCTGGTGGTTGGGTATCAGGAGGAGGGAGACAAGGCTTTGGATATGGAGTCATGCACAAACTCTAGGCAGCTCTAAAACAGCAAAGCAGAGCTGTATCTCCCTCCAGCTATAAGCAGAGTGCTGTTTCTAGTTGAGACAGCATCTCAGTACTCCAGGGCTACAGGGTCCCAAGCATGCAGGAGAGCCAGGCCAACGATGTCACTGCCACGCTCGCCACAGGCTGGGCGCTCCCAAGCATCGCTTCAGGCACCGGGGCAACTGCACCAGCATCCTACGTGCCTCTTGCGTTTGCTGCCCAAGATGTTTTCTGTAGCTGCTCAGCTCACCAAATGTGAATAAGGACAGAAAACTACAGTTTCTCAATCTCACAGTGAGAAAAGCAGAGACAGGCAGACACTGGAATATTTCCACATAACAACTATTCTGAAAACCTCTCCTTTTTCACAGATAACAACACTGTGTAGCAGCTTTCCTAGACACTGGCTGAAAAAGTGAACTGGTTTAGTGGCATCAGAAAGGCCACTAAGCCCTCCTGAATCAAACATGAACCAAATATGAATCACGCAGCCAGAGTGTGCTGGGAACAGGCTTCCACAGAAAGAAGGGTCAGCTTCTTGGCTGCCACAAATCAACCCAAATCCATCAAGGTCAACAGAGAAGTACCGATTTAGTTGGGTAAATAAAATGTGGTTCTCCTGCTGCTTCTTCAGGAAGACAGTAACTGTGGGGCTGACATTTCCAAACTGAGCTGAAGCTGCTGGTTTGTCTTCCCTGCAAGCAGAAGGGCAGAGTTGTTGTGGAGAAGAGTGGCTTAGCAAAATCTTGGATGTATCACAACCAAAGGTCCATCTTCCCAAGAGAGCTGTTGGTGAGCTTGCCTGGCCCTGGGACTATTGCAACTGTGCTCCCATGGTGCTAACCGGAGTTGATGTACCCTTCCTCTGAGCAAGGCCTTTGAGTTCAGCCTTGGCACTGATGGCAGGCTCCAGAGCTCAGGGACCAGAGCAAACACCCATCTGTCCATCTGCATTTATCTGCACTTATCTGCATTGATGGCTACATAAAACCAATGTCCTTGACACAACCGTGCTGACTGTAAGATGCACACTGCTGTCATCTGGAATGGAGACAAGGAAAATGGGGAGTGGAGAGGAGAGCTGGCAGCTCCTTTTTCTCATCCCCTGCCATTCGCTGGAAATTTGATACTGGTGACACAAAAAACTGGTAAGATACACTAAAACACTCAAGTCTGGGCATACTGTCGGAACAGGATTGCTGCTAGACTCTCCTGTCCTGACCTGCTGCATTTTTGAAGTTAACATGATCACACCTCCCAGTGTCTCTTCATTTGTTAGTGAGATCTGAAAGTGGGTCAAAATGAAACACTTGCCATTTTGCTGAAATTTAAATAAAATAGAAAAAAAGAAAAGCAAGAAAAGGAGGGAAATCTTGTCTTTTCCAGCCTCATTAGATAATTTGATTCATTCAAACCGGAGGATTAAAACAAAATTAGAGCCTATAACTCTAGACTAGTCTGAAAACCTGAAGTCCCTGTTGAGGTCTGGATACAGGTCTTGCTGTAGGTCAGGAGGATGTTGGAGCTCTTTCTTACAAAGGAAAGTGGGTCCAAGCTGCTGCAAAGACAGGCCAATCCTGGGGCACACAACCAGGGATGTCCACCGAACTGCTAAAATCCCCGAGTGCCAGGTGACACCGTGTTACAAGTCACACTTGGGAGTTATAAGATAGCAAGTGCTCTGCTCGTGCCAACATTTTCAACCCAGTTGCATATTGGGAAA
This sequence comes from Rhynochetos jubatus, assembly GCA_027574665.1. Taxonomy (NCBI): domain Eukaryota; kingdom Metazoa; phylum Chordata; class Aves; order Eurypygiformes; family Rhynochetidae; genus Rhynochetos; species Rhynochetos jubatus. The sequence continues at coordinate 8,539,266 of CM050648.1, read as the reverse complement.
GAAAGCAACATTATTTCACATTATTTTTATTTTCTTTTGTTTCTGCCACATGACTTTCCTCTTCTTTTCTCCAATTACTACATTGCTCTGGGCTTTCCCAAATTCTCCTGTTGCCACATGGAGCTATATAGGACTAGAGTTCAGGAGCTTTTACATAGCCAGGCAACTAAGGTTTCTCTCACTTTCCTGCCAGCTCCAGCGGCCCCAGGTTCAGTGGCTTGCAGATAGAGTATCTGGCCACTAACAAGAGGACGTGTGCTGCCTTACAGGCTTTCCTCCCCTCTTTGCCTCATTGCAGGATCCCATGGTGCACAATTCCCACGGGGAACAGAGAAGAGACGGTTGTTGGCTGTGCTGCGGTGATGAGCTGGTCCTCAGATGTTTGTTAAATCAGGGCTGGCATTAGGCATCAGCGATTCCTGTGGTCATGGGAGGCCCATAATAATCAAAGTTAAGTTGCTCTTGCCACCCATACTGAAATTCAAATAACAAGTCCAATTTCATCCTCCTTCTAGGACAATTCAAAAGCAACACCGTATGATGAAAGGACAAGAGAACAGATGGGTTTTGTTGTCTGCATGCTACCAAGGCAAACTTTTCCCAGAAACTCAAAAAACCAAACCCCTGAATTTGTGATTCATATATTCTAAAAGCCAAGAGAACCCAGCTATATTATTTTTGCCTGACCTCCTGCCTAATAATGACCACAGAATTTCATACAGTGATTTCTGCCTGAAGCCCAGCAATTTGTGGTTCAAACAAAGCATCTCGACCAGCCTACTGTCCAGCTTTGATGAGAGGACGTCAAATGAGGTGCTAACCACTTCCCATGCTGTCAAAAACTGGCTCTTCTACAGGTTGTCAGCATCTCTTCACCACTGCATAACTCGCCACAGCCTTCCCAAAGCCATGAAACTTTTCTTGTGTTTTTGCCCTCTCTATGAAAACCCTCAAACAATCAAAAAGAGGGAAAATGGGGATTCGGAAGCACAAAACAACAAGCAAGGACAGGCCAAGAGGATAACAGAACCTTCTGCTGCAGTGAAATGGATGAAATCTACATTAACATGTAACTCAAGAGCTACTCGTTTTCCCACTCTAGATGAGACAGTGAAAAAGTAATTTTGGTTCAAATCAAAACTTTTCCAAAAATACACCCATCTGTCTGACGTACAAGGAAAACACATTTATTTGGTTACAAAAATAGTTTTTTCTGCAACTTGTAAAGCTTGCTACAGTTTCACCATGATAAGTATTTCCACAGCAGAGACCTTGAATGGCCAGAGCAAAATCCACTTCCAAACCATCCCCTGCAAGTTAGGCCCAGTAAGAACACAGCTCGCTGCTGACTTGACTACACCTCCCGATTTTGTTTCAAATGTTTGTGGTTGGAAGCACTGATGGAGTAAAGAACACTTGTTTTTTCTTTCTTTCTCCGTTTTATTTTTTTTTTAAGGAAACAAAATGAAAATGGCAAGCAGCCAAGAACGCTGCAAGACCAGACTCCTCTCAGGTGAAAAACATTGATGATGAGCACCAAATTAACAGGAGGTCTTCCTTTCTTGTATCATGCAAGTTCAGCATTCGATGACAACCCTGGTGATTAACGTTCCTCCACCCACAGACCTATAAAAGTCCAGGCGAAAGCCTTGAGATTTCTCACACCCTCATCAGCCTGTGTTGGAGGGTGGGATGGGACTTCAGGCACCACATCCTAAATCCACTCCATTTCTGTTCATCAATAAATAATCATATTAACGTTTAATAAAAACAAGCCAGAAGGTTTATTCCAACAATATCTCTTTTATTGCCACTTTCAAAGAGACGTTTTCTCAACCTCTGCATCTAACCCTCTGCCTGCACTCGTGTGTGATGGTCAAACCCAGGCTGAAAAGCAAATTCTAAGGGCAGGTATCTATGTCTGTGACAATACGACTATGGCAACAGGAGCAGCACACACGTCTAGAATAACAGAACACGTAGGCTTATGAATTAAACACCCATCTAACAGGCCAGGTCTACACAAACCATCTCATGCTTTTCCACATGTGAAACTTGAGACTGTTTTAGGGCAAAGTTAGGGCACTCCTTAAGGTTGAAGGCACCATAATTTTCTGCATGGAAGCTCTTGCATCAGTTAAAATCCTGTTTGTGTCGAAGCGTACAGGTGCAATCCAAACTGATGCAGCCTGCTTGAAACCAAAAAAAAGTGCACCCGAAGCAGGAGTAGCTGCATCCCATTCCTGTACTCATAGATCTGCAGAAATGAATGTGGCTGGTGAAACGTAAAGATACTGAATGTCCCTGTAACTGCACCGACACTAAAGGGATTCATACCTAACTGTGGTTCAGCTGAAAAGGCACAATGTTCTGAAAAAAGACTAAAGCACTGTTTTTTGAAATTCTGGGTAATGAACAGTTGAAGTTCTGCTTTTAAATCATCCATCCTGAAGCAGTCATAGTGGGCAAAAGCAGCGATCCCAACTGCACAGCAGCGTAGATGATGAGGTGAAACCCCACAGCCAGTTTAAGTACAAGCTTCACAGTTTCCATTACGGCTACTGTAATGATTTTGCAACTCTCATTTATTTTTCATCATTTCAGCTGCTAGTTTGTGGCAAATTTTTTTTTTAAAAAGAAAAGGAACCCAAAATCCCAGAGACTGCCCATCCTTGACAGGAACAGTCCTGGCATGCCTGGAATGTGTAAAACCACAAAAGAGCCATTTCTGTTCATATTACTCCTTATGAAATCCCCTTTTAAAGAAGACTCAACATTGGAGGCTTCAGCCACTCAACAGAGCCCCTTCAGAACTGCCTTTTGCTTTGAAATACAACTTATCAGTCGAAGCCCAGGCGGGTTTGGGTGTCTGAATGTTGTGTCCTTTGCTTTCACCTCCAGGACCGTTACTTACACGCACGGCCACCAAACTGGTCAAGCCATTTTCCTCCCCTCCTTCATCCCCAGGTTTGGGGTAGATAAAAGCCGCACCAGGCTCACTGCCTTACCAACACCAATTTCACTGTTAATTTTACATTTAAGAAAAACCAGATAATAAAACCCAACACCACACACAGCGATTATCACCATTACCCACACAAAGGCCAGAGCAACCACAGTGTGATTCAACAAGAGCAGCGGGTATCTTTAGACACACACAGGAATATTCTCTGCAGTTTTCCACCTCTTTCTTGCTCTGACATGCCCTTTTCTTGAATTGCTTCTACAAGCCTTTTTTTCACCTCCCTCAACCTGTAGCATCAGTGAGCTGCTGCCGGCAGCTGTTGGCAGCAGGGTGGGAGCCTGGCTCTACCCAACCCCTGTACTTGTAGTAACACCTATAAGGTACAGGCTGGGCAGAAGGGAGTTTGCTTTGCTGCAGAGAGGAGGTGACCAGCTCAAGTCACTACCTTAGTGCAGTGTTGAGCATATTTCTTGAGATGCCCCAGGAGGGTCAAATCCTGCTCCTGTTTAAATTACTACACAAACTCTTGCTGGCTTTTTCTTGTTTCCCAGCTCTCCTTTTTACTTTCCTGATCTTTCTGAAGATTTCTGGGCTTATGTTCCCAGGCAAGGCATCACTACAGGCACATGGCAATCTGCAGTACGAGGTTCATGTCTTTCTTGAACACCAGAAAACACCAGAGCAATTCAGGGCAAAGCTGAAACACAGGGACTGTTAACCCAAATTACCAGCAATTACGGCCTCTTATTCATGTAGACTGACAAAATGGAAATAGCAGTGTAGTTCATGAGCAAGAGATCTGGTGGGACAGACATTAAAGACTGTAAGAAAGAGCAAAGTAGTATCTTGTACAGAACTGAAAAACTAGAAAAGATAAAAAATTATGAGCAGGAATTCCCCAGTGGTCTGAGTTTATCGGTGTGATTGCTTTCAGGACTTTTTTTTTTGGTTGTACCACCTTGATTTGCATACAAGCATCTCGAATAGGAAATATCAGCTGTCTTGGAGAAAAGCACAGGAAGGATAAGGATTTTTGCTGTCTAGGGCAGAATGGTTTTCGGCACAATATGACATGCTAGAAAGCCTCTCTCCTTGCTAAAGCAACTTGAAGAGGCACAATGCAGTTCCTCCTCACTCCCAGCTATGTGCCCCCATCCCAGGGCCAGTAGCACATGAGGAAGCTCCTGAGGAGAGCTTCCATAGTTAGAAAACCTGACAATGAAAGAAAAACAAGCAGGTGAGTTGATTTGCATTCCAGATTCACACTTAACACAACACCGAATTAGCTGGTAGGAAGTGGAAGAGTAAAAAGGAAAACCGCCAACTTCAAAAATGCAAATCTTCACTCTACTACAATTGCAAGTCACAGCCAGGATTCCTACAGCCTGGGAAGGCACTAGTAAGAACATATTTTTCACTATTTTTTTCAATGTGGTCACTTCATGAACTCAATAGTGGCTTGTGACATGTGGTTTCATTCCTATCCCATATACAGTCAACCTTATTTCCTGAAAAGAACATGAACGGAAAAGCAGAAAACCTTTAAAATGATTGTATGATCCTTTCTGGTTTTCTTCTTTGTCTTTTATTTCTACCATGCTACACTAAAGAACAGCATTTTTTAAATTAGTAGTTTAAAAACATGGATCTGTTCCCAAGCGTCTTGTATCTTAAAGAATATAGGTTGCCAGTTTCAAACTCACACACTAACTGTTGGCAGCACAAAATGACACCACAGTATTTTGTTTCAATATGGTATACATCTATGTATACACACAATTCCTCTACACATGGCTACCAGGATTCGTGCTTCGGCCCGAGCAGTGAGCACAGCGAGTGAGGTTTGTTCAACAATGTTTTGCGCTGGTATGTCAGGACCTCAGCACTCAGTGACCATCAACAGTCACAGCCCCACGGAAAGCACAGCAGAGAGTAAAAACTTGCTTTACAGATGAGTAAGTGAGATGGTGGTAATTATAACACTAGACCTCCTTGCATTTTTCTGCAGAACTCAGTTCATTGCCTTATCTGTCTGGGCTTGTTCCCTCTCCCTATGGGAGTCCTTGTCATTAGCAGTGAGAAGAGGTCTTTGTCACCCCAGGGTTCCTCCTTGCTCCTCTTCCTTCCTGGCTGCTAAGAAACAAACACTCAGGCTTTCCAAGCATAGTGACAGGTCCTTTTTAGGACCACTGATGGAGGGCTGGGCTGGCAGTTGTTGGGACAGCAGGCTGGCTGGGACCTTAGGAAAGAAACTGCAGCAAAGACCAAGGGCATCCTGGGCTGCAGGAGTAGGAGCAGAGCCAGTAGGTCAAGGCAAGAGATCTCAGCACTCATCAGACCACATCTAGATACTGCATCTAGCTTTGGGCCCCTCTGTACAAGAAACACATTGGCAAACTAGAACAAGTGGAGTGGAGGAGCACCAAGATGGCCAGGGACTGAAGGACTTGCCTGGAGAGAAGAGGCTGAAGGAGCTGGGCTTGTTCAGCCAGGGGAAGAGATGGCTTGGAGGGATCTAGCAGCAGCCCCCAGCATCTACAGGGATATTACTGAGAATACAGTCAGGCTCTCCACAGTGGTGTCTGGCAGAAGAATGCAAGACAATACGCATTATTTGAAACAAGAGTGGTTCAGACCGGATCTTAGGAAAAACTTTTCCATGTGATGACAGTGAAGCCATGGCTGTGCACTCTCATCCTTAGAAGTCTTCAAGATTTGACTGAACAAAGTCATGAGCAACCTGGTCTGATCTCACAGCTGCCCCACCTAAGGTCCCTTTCAGCCTGTACGATTCTACAGTCCTACAAACCATCTTCTAACTGCCACCAGTGCAGAGGCCTTGGAAGAAAGGGTGGGAATTGCTCAGTGCTTGGGTATTGTGTTATCATCCAAGCTAAAGAGCTGAGATAAACAACCACAACCCAAGACAATGAAGGCCCAGAAGGTCCCCCTAAGCACTGTAACATGTTCACCTTGGGACATAAAAAACCCTACTTCTGCATCCAGTCCTACAGTGACCCAGACACATTGTCCATCTCAGTTTGGGCAACAGTGGCTGCAGAACCCCTGTCCGTGTCCCACCTGCAGCACAGGCAAGAGCAGAGTTGGAGGGCAGTCATACCTCCTCCCTACCCCATACATGTATTTACCAAACAAGCAGGATTTCCTAAGCCCCGGGAATATACCAGCAACAAAAAGGCTCTCCATACTGCCCAAGGTTGCAGCTGCTATTCCACAGGATAGAGATGCCTCAAGAAGCCTTTGCTCTGCCTCGCAAACTGCAATGCTCTGGTGTGGGATGCACAAGCAACGCCGCCAGCATGGGCTGCCCCACTTCTCCATCCCTTGCGTCATAATGGGTGTTGGAGCAATGTCTTGCTTCCAGTCAAAATAACTTACATGGCTAAGAGACAGGAAATGTCACAACAGAGAAGATGAAAAGGGACCATACAGACAGAGCTGCTGAGCTCTGGCCTCTCAGAAGAATCCATACAAACCATGAGGCAACTGTCATGTGCTGGCTGGACAAGAGAGGAGGAAGTGGAAGAGAAGAGGTTCATCTCCTCACCCCAGGTCACCTAGAAGGTCAGAGACAGAGACATGAATCAACCTCTACTCCTCTGTTCCAGAGTCTTGATGCTCCCTGACCTCTTCGTGCCTCTGCTTGACAGCCAAGTTGCGACTGGGGGTAAAGCTGCCCTCCTGACACTGTGTAACCACATTTCTTTTTGGAGACCAAATCCTAAGGGATGACAGCTCTGCACCAGAAGTTGGTCCTGACCGAATAACATCTTTTAAAAATGCAAATTTGCCTTCACATTAAGAAACTGGTCCAGCTTTGACGATATGCTGACCAACATGTTTTGAAATGTGTTCTATTCTCACAGGGCCTTAGAGGGCTCTAAGAGTTTATCTACATGTGGGGATTTTTTGTACTTAGAAGTGAGACCAGTAAGCATTTTTATACCTAACTATTCATAGGGTTTTATTTTCAGTACTGAAGAGGGTATCGGATCACTTAGTTTCAACTTCTGCTGAAACTCCTGTGTGACCCAGGATGGCTAATTTCAAGTGGTTTCTGAGCCCCCGTAGTGACTAGTGCTGGCCTAAATTTCTGTGACTGCAACCATACCAAGGTCTGCACAAATCAGCAAGAGAAACCACAGCTTCAGTCAAAATTAATACCTTGGTACAGAAATAAAGATTATAACCCCCACCTCCTCCTCCTCCTTGTTGATAGGTGAGGTTGTAAAGCCACATATGACTTCAGAAACAGCCTCCCCCTCCTCTTTCCACCCTCCCATTCCTCCATCTTCCAGCAAGGCCTCAGGGCAATACTTTGCAGCCTTGTTTGCTGGAGGAAAAGGATGCTTTCTGTCTGGGAATCTGGGAAGACTGCGTCGGAGCAGAGCAGACCCTGGGCATGCAATTACCCAGGCAGCAGCAATAATATGTTAATTCACTGGAACCTTCTGAAATGAAGCACAGTGCAAGTCCTTGGAAAAAGTGAAAAGGAGCCTGTTAAGGAAACTGTGTGAAGGCCTTGTGCACAGCAGCCCCTTGTAGTCCAGACAAGGACAGACTTTGCACAGCTATCATTTTTAGAGCTGAACTGGCAGCCAGCACACCTCTTCTTCCCACTGCAGTGCATTCAACAGGAGCAAGGGGAACCACTTTCAATGCTGACAGGTTGCTCCTGTCCATGGGACAACATCCTGTTTTAAAGAGCTGCAGATACATGGAATAGACCCTGCGAGGGATGCCTCGTCTCTCACGAGTTTGCCCTGGACAGATCATGGTTGTAGGACCATGATGCTACACACCCTCTCTCAGTGTCCCGACCTTTCTCATGCTCTCAGGAGCCCATTCTCCTCCTCAGCTGCCAAGTTCATGTCCCAAACTCTGTCCCTCTGTTCAGGTGCCCAGACCTCCTTGACCCTCCTAGAGGAAGGGTCAAGAAGATCTGCGCGACCTCTGAATGTTGGACAGGCTGCCCACTCACAGGCTTTCAGTGCTGCTTTCAGATGACTACAAACCTCCTTGTGGAGCAACCAATTATTTCATTCAAAGGAAAGCACAGCTTTACACCTGTGTAGCTTCTTGTAGAGAACTTTTTATTGTAATCCATATGAAGATTAAACTCCATCAAGGGGAAGAGTTGCACACCAAAGCCCTTTCTGCAGAAGGCTGTTAACCACTGAGCTGTTGTATTGAGATCAGAGGCTCATCTGTGCCAACACACTTCTTCAGGGATCTAAGCATGGCTTTCATGTATACGTACAACAAATTTAAATTATGCCGTTAGATTACACCAAAATCCCTGGGTTCCTGCAGAAACGGGATCCAAAGTTTCTACCAGCTTCTGCCATGCACTGGCTTTTTTGGAGAAAATTTTTCTTTTTTGAGTGCAAGAAGTTGGCTCTTGTTTAAAAATACATCTATTTCACAGGGACTGATTTTTGCTCACCAAGAAGATGGGGAAAGCAAAGCACAACACTGAACTGCAAATGCACCAGTGCCTAGCTCGGAGCCCTGGCCTTCACAGAGCTCCTGGTGACTGTCCCTAAATCAGGGCACTTCAACGCCAGATGACGTGTCTCATACGAGTTTCCTAAAAAGCAATGACAACACAAGCTTAAAAGCTCCGTTCAGACAAGCAGCAAAACAAGTCCGCTTCTGTTTTTTGAGCTGAGTATTCAACACGTTCCATGTTTGCTCGCTCACAGGTTATCTGGGCTGCACAATCAGCAAAACTCCCACAAAAACACTCGCTGGGGCTCAGCTACCAGGCGGTCTGTAATGGAGCTGTTCTAGAGAAAAACATAAGTGTTATCGCATACATGGCTGTCCCAGTACAATTAGTCATACCTGATGGAGAGATACGCATCCTCGCGGGGCTCTTACCACCTTGTCAACAGATGAAGTCAAAATGAAAACATCCTAACTATCAACAACCAACTTGAAAGCTGAATCATGAATCCTGAAAGCAGCCTCAACGCTATCAAAAGATGTCTTCGCAGAAGCAGACAGGTGGGTTCCTTCTGTCTGTCCTCAGCTGCTTCTTCCCATATAATTTCCTGACGTTGCTCAGTGAAATAACATTTCGTCTTTCATCTCCCCACTCAAGCGATCTTTCTCTGCTCTAGCTGGGGGACACTGTGGGGTCAGGAGAAGAAACTGCACTCAAGGCAGAAAGAGAAAAAGGCCAGAGCTTCAGTGGCAGGAAACAGTGTCCCGGTCATCTCCTCTGCGTGACCTCAGACAAGTTCCCCAATGCTCCTCTGCCTCATTTCCCCACTGAAATAGCAAGTTCCCACCACACTGGGTGACTACCACTAGGATCTGTGTGGTAGCCCTGGGGTTACCAACCTGAGGTTAATACTGATAATAATCAGGGGAGAGTGCTAGTGTGTCTAAGCTTCCCGCCATGTCAGCACCTCGTTCAGTCACATGGAGATCTTCAACACAACCTAGACCATGCTTTCATTCAGCACTTCTACACTTGAGTACTTTGCAAATGTCTCTGCTGGTCTCTTCTAGCTCCGAAGATCTTGGCAAATATTCCCTACCACAAGCCCACCACTGCCAGGCTGGTGGCTCAGGGGATCCACCTTCTCTCTTCACCACTTGACAGACACTTCCAATCCCAGGACATATTTTTGCATTGACATTAATAAGTGATGGAGAGGACTGCCAAATGAGTGGAAGAAGTTCAGCTCATGGTTTGTACCAGATGCAGAGAATCAGGATGCAACTCAGTTGTTGAACATCTCCAGCTGGGAGGTTATCTGGCCAAGAAGCACCACACAGGGATCCTGTGGTGGCTGCCTGTGGGGAGGACCCCGGTGCTTGGCAAGATCTAGGCATGCGTGCAAGATGGTGGGGCTGAGAGCAAACACTCAGCAGTTCCTACTGATAACAGCTATGAAATTCATTTGGAAACAAATTTCTTTTTCAGAAGCCTCCTCCCTGGTGCTAACAACCCTTTCAAGATGCAATCTGCACTGCCAGGGCTCACAGCAAGGCTCAAGCGGAAGCACACCCAGCTCCGAGGGGCGTCCGGCAAGGCTAGGGACTGCCAAGCAGCTCCATATCCATGGCACAGCTCAAAACCAAAGCCAAATCCTCCAGATCTGGGTAATTCTCATGCAAGTCTCAGCCAAAACCACACATCTGTGCTCACACCAAAGAGCAGAGACACTCAAGAGCGAAGAGCAATTGCTGTAGGTTGCCATGGCAATGTGCATGGATGATTCTATCACTCTTATCAGCTGCAACAGCATTTAGGCCCATTATCAGAGAATACCGGAGTATTTTTTTAAGGGTGTAATAGGTAGGGGAAGCAGAAAATCAATGTCAGCCAGAAGCAAGCAGTTAGCACACAGAGCAGGAACCCTTGCTTCGAGTGAGCTGCTTCCCACAGGCACACATACATTTACCCAGCCCTAAGTTCATGTTTGAGTCCATGGGTGATACAGGGCTCCCTGGCAGCGTCCCAGCCCCTGAGGAGAGCTCTCCCCTGCACGGAAGGATGCGCAACCCTCCAGGAAGCAAGGCAACACGAGTGGAGGGCATTTGCCTGTGCTCCCCGCAGAGCTGATGGAAGTAGGTCAATCCTTCTGCTTTGCTGAACCTTTCAGCAGGTCGGTGCTGCGCTGCCGTCGCAGCTCATCATTTGTGCTGCGCAGCAGCCACGTCGTTCAGAAGTTAACGAATTCAATGCATCTAATTAAATCAACCTTGGCATCCGTTCAAAACCCATCTCGCTGCTTTCTTTTTTTTTTAATTTTTCCTTTTTATTTCCTACTGTTGGTGGTGAAGAGACACACAAGAGGAGAGATGCAAGAGAAGGTTGCTAAGGGATGACCCGGTTTCCGTCTCTCAGCTATTTCCCCACTGCTCTCCTGTCATCACAGACATGCTTTATTTTCTTCAAGGGAATGTGGCAAACCCATGTGACATCACTCCTTTTGCCCCTTTCCTCCTCCCACCCCACAGTCGAAATGACCTTTTACATTTTCCCACAGGCTTTGCAAACGAGAGTCCAACACACACCAGTGATCCTTCAGCTCTGCTGCTGACACTCACCGTACTGGACGTGGGCTTGGCAAGCAAGCCGAGCTGGCATGGCTGGCAAAGGGAAAGCACATCAAAGCACAGCCTGCAGCACCTGGGCTCGGCTGGACACGTTGCAAGGTGTGAGCACCATCTTCCACCATCAAACTGATGGTGGAAAGCCAGAAAGCAGTGGGGAGGCCACTTCAAATGGCTCACCCCACCCAGGTTTTCCTCCAGCCACTCTCCTGTGCAGCTCTTGAGCTTCTCCAGATGCCGGTGCGGCTTGATGGACATATTTCATGAACATGGGCTCATGCTGGAGAAGCCATCTAACATGTGTTAGCAGATGGTCACAGTACTCTTGCTGCAAAGCACTGCAAGAAGGGAAACCACCATTTGGATGATATCCATGCCACGGGGATGCAGCCAGCAAGCTGCCCATGGCTGCTCTCTTCTGCAGCCTGATATGGACACCAGGACTGCCTTGTCCAACCTCTCCTGCCTTTTCACTGTGACAGATCCTGCTTCTTCCACCAGTTCTTCCACTTCTGCCGTGTCGTCCCTGCCCCGAGACCACTGCCTGGAAGGCAGGATGGTGGCACAACCTGCCACCTTTCTGTGCCGCAACCCACAGATCCCAACAGAAGTGACATTCCTGGCTGCGAGAGTTTAAAGACACTCGGATCATACCAGAAGAACACACCTCTGATCCCTGGAGGAAATTTGGTCTTCTGTAGCCTTCCTGGGCTGAGGAACCAGCACTAGGGAATATTCCAGGTGCCACTAGAACAAGGCTTGTTGTTTCCTCAAACCATGTGTTGTTTCCTCCTTGACTTGATATTAAAAATCTCTCTGGCAAAATGAAAAGAATGTTTAACTGGTCCCTGCTATCAACTCAAAGCCATCCTTGGCCTCCCTGCTCCAAAATCAGTTGTTCAGCTTCCCATATCTGTGCTATTTCCTCTCCTTTAACCCACCCTCCCTTGAATTAATTCCTAAAATATTCAAAACAATCCTGGACAGCTCTTCCTTCAGACTCCCAAAATGATGCCGTGCTGTGGTGTTGCTTGGCTTGCCAGCAGAAGTGGGTGCATTTGAAGAACTCCATCTCCTGCCACTGCAGCTGCAGCAGTGAGGTGCTGCTCTCTTGGCAGGGAATGGCATTTCATGCAAAACACATTGCTCATCCCTTTCTCAGCACTATGAAAGTAGTCTAAAAAGCACTTTGAACTCCTCTGGGATGAAAGGCACTGGGAGAGTGTAAAATATTCTCCTCCCCCATGGCAGTGGATGTTACAGAAAGTAAAATCTTCTTGAGTGCACAAAGCAATTTTTATTTAAGCAAGCTCCCCTTCCTCACACAGTAATGATGATGTGTGATGCTCTGCCAGGCTTAGGGCCATCTCTCCCATCTGCCCCCTTCTTTGCCTTTCGCACACAGGCCACACACACCCCGGGCTGCACACCGGTAGAGGAATACTCCTGGATCAGAGGAAAGAAATGTGAGTAGAAGATACCAATTCAGGGCCATTACCTTTGCTGCCACAAATCAACATACCTGCCCCAACACTGCCGCTGCCAGAGACTTTCCCATGTGCTGACCTGCTCAGCAAAAAATGCATTTACGTTTTTATTTACATTTCCTTAACACAGATCAGATATAAACAGGGGATTTACATGCTCTCCATACTAAAGAGGCAGCCTTGGAGGAGATGCTGGTGACCCCAAGAGCTGAGAGAAGGCAAGAAGACCAAATGCCACATGGCACTGTTTCAAGCAGGGTCCCTCACACTGCCAAATTAGGCAGCAACTGCCCTTTGCACAGCAAAGGGTAGTGAGAGAATCTGGTGGGTTTAGCACAAGGGTTGATGGAAGCTGCTGTGACTTTGAAACTCAGAATGAAACAGGAGATGTTTTGTTGATGGGTACAAAACTTCACGTAAGCATTGTTACAAGAGATGGCCATCTTTCCTGCACTCCCTCAGGCAGGCCAGATCTAGAGGGAGACATATTTATGGAGGTGGGCTTGCAGATTTTGGCTTGCCTGCTTCTCTTCACCCTCCCAAAGGGTTAGGGTTCTGGTGCATGTGCAGGTCCTTGTGAGATGACCCAGTGGAGGATGTGCCCAGGGCCCTCCTTGCTGGGCCATGTGCCCACGTTGGGACCAAAGCAGAAAACCCAGTTCCCGACGGCAAGCCCTTGGCACACCTGGGTCAAGTGCTGCCTCCGCCAAGCCGCATGGCTACAACCATGATAGGGGGCACAGAGAGGGGAAGGAGCTATGGCTCCTATTGCAAAAATGGAGAAGAAGCTGATTCCAGGTGCTCTGCACCCAGTCAATCACCTCTCTGTTCTCCTCCTCAACTGCTCTTTGATGGAGACATCACACAGGTCACCACTAAGCACAGAGCAAACACCACAGCTGATGGGGTTCTGCCCTCTTTGCAGCAGGTTTTGCAATAGGCTTTCTCCAAAGGATGAGGTGGTGTAGGAAAGTCCTATCTCCACATTGCATGTCACTGCTCCATTAGCTATCAGAAAGGAAACAGCTTACAATGATGTGATCTGGATTGCTGAAACACATCAGGTTTGGTTCAAACCTCTGCAGGTTGGACCTCAGAGCTGCTGGAGCAGACACAGGAGAGCAGCAATTTGCACTTCCAGGGTGAGAAAGAAACAAGAAGCTGCCTCTGGTACTAATAAATGCACATTGCGTGTTAGTGAGTACATGTGAAATAGTGTCCTCAGAGGAACAGCCATCCACTCAGCATCTCCTCTGCACTCAGTTATTTTCTCCTTGCACAAACCTCTGGTGCAAGCAAGCCAAAACAGATCAACTAATTCCCAGGTATTTTCTCTTTTATGACCTCTATATACACGAGGGGTCAAACAGTAGGATAGGTGAACAGACCTCATGCAAACAGCACCAGCTAGGGAGCATCACCATCCCTTCAGCAGCAATTTCTCTCCCCTGTGCTATCCTCTTGCCCAGTCTTAAATGGTGGATCTAAAGCAATTGGCAGAGATGGGAGCAAAATTGAAGGGACCAATGTCCCCAGTGTTCCCAAATCCTGCCCACTCTTTCAGCTTTCCTACGTACCACAGAGCAACAAACACCAGCCTGCACCACGGCGGACCTGGGTCTTGCCACTGCTGCTTTCAGCCCCAACTCAGACAGGAGTACTCCACATAGGTGGTCCTTCCTCCCTTCCTAAAACAGGACCCTCATTGTCTCCCCAAGCCTGGCCCAGCATGCTCACCAACATGTGCAAAGCACTCAGATAGCTTGGTAGCGCAGTGATTCAGCAGCCCCAGGGCAATGGCTGGGACGTTTCACACCACCACTGTCAATGCCACCAACGTCTCAATCGCCAGCAGGAGCCCTGCAAAGCTGTGACAGGAAATCGGGTCTTAATCACCGTCTCACTTTTCATTCTCCACTTCAGTTCTGCTATTTTAGCAGCTGCTGCGAGCTGGCTCCACACTTTCAGATGAGCAACCGTTAGGGCACAGGGTTTATGGCTCGAGTGTTTTTAGGCTGCAGCTCCCAATGAAAAGAAAAATGTGAAGCTGTAGGAGGCTGGGGGGGAGCGATCAGGCAGTGATCAGCATTTTAAGACTCAACCAGGCAAGCACCAGCCTCCTGCCCAGGTTGGCATTGCCTGTGCTGCCAGGGACACGCAGCAGGGCTGGTAAATCCATACAGGCAGGACACTGGCACTGCATTGACCTACCGGATGAGGTTGCTGCCCACTTGGGACAGTCGTGTGACATGGTCTGATGCAGATGTGTCTCCAGGGGCTTCCCCTGCTCCTTGTTCATGCTACATCTATAGATCTGTTGCGATACCAGGACTGGGCTTTATCAGCCTAACTGCTCAGCCTCTGCTGCAGCCAGGGAAAATTCCCCTTGAGGGGGGAAGTCTGCTGCCTCTGTAAACCATGCAGATGGCAGAACCAGGCCCTGTACACCTGCACCAGAGACCATCTAGAAGGGAGAGAGGGTGCTGGGACCCAGAAAGGGATGTGGCCAGAGCTCACTGACACAACCATCCCCATGCACCGGCACAAGACTTATCACCAGTGCGTATCAGCCCATGCTCACATGGCCCATGGGCCTCCAGAGGCAGCAGCCAGCCCAGGAAAATGAAAGGTTGGATTCTGTGCCCAAATTCAGCTGTTTTCTCCTTTTGCAGCCCCTCAACCTAGGGACTATGGGGGGTAACATGAAAGTAATCTCAAATCTCTCCAGTCCCAAGCATTCAGACTGATGCAGGTGACTCCTGGAGACAAGAGACAACCTGTGCAATCTCACAGGTGCTCACATATGTGCTAGAATGACAGTCCTTGCCATGCTCTGGGGAATGAGGGGCCATTGGTAGCTCACATACCCAACAGCCCGCCTTGTCCCTCCTGTCTCTGACCCTTCCAAATGTTGCCCATGATTCAGTGTCAGTCCAGCAGGCATGGCTCCCCATCCCCTCAGTCTTCCTGGCATGAAACAGGCTCAACAGCACATTATCAGAAAGGTAAAAATCACCCCTGTCCAGCTCCTGAGGCATCCTCACCTGAATAAGCACTATGCCACCTCCCAGGACAGGCTGCTGTGTGTGAGGGACAAAGGTAGCACTGGCAAAAAGGAGAGAAAAGAGCTGGTTTTTACAGCAGGATGTATACCCAGCTGAATCATGGAGCAGAATGAAACCTTCCTTCACCTCTTCCAAGACCGTGACCCTAAGGTGATGTTCAGGGTCAGCGGGAGGAGGTAATTTTCTTATTCTTTCCCCCTTCTGACACCCTGATACCAGCAGCCACCTTGCCCTGTGCCATCAGCCCTTGCAGTGTGAAGAAAACAATATGGGCAAGCAGAGGCCAAGCAGAGGAGGCCTTTCCCTTTCATTTCAAACTGGTATATCCTGTGGGATCCCTGCGGTTTTGCTGTGCCACAACCATTAGACATACAGAATTACCATCAAAATAAAATGATGGCATTGACCCAGAGCATAAAGGACCCCTGGCTTCCAAGGAGGGGACAACCAAAGCTGCAGGGTTTACAGGGATCCTAACACAAAAGCCAGTCCCACAGCTGGCACTACCGCTTTCCCTCTCCCTCCTCCCTCCATCAGGAAACCACCCCACGACAAAATGAAAATCATACAATCATAGAATGGTTTGGGTTAGAAGGGACTTTAAAGATCATCTAGTTCTAACCCCCCTGCCATGGGCAGGGACACATTCCACTAGACCAGGCTGCTCAAAGCCTCATCCAGCCTGGCCTTGAACACTTCCAAGGATGGGGCATCCACAGCTTCTCTGGGCAACCTGTTCCAGTGCCTCACCACCCTCATCACAAAAAATTCCCTCCTCATGTCCAATCTAAACCTATTCTCTTTAAGTTTAAATCCATCGGCCCCTCCCCTGTCACTACAGACCCTGGTAAAAAGTCTCCCTTTCTTATAAGTCCCCTTTTATATATTGAAAGGCCGCAGTAAGGTCTCCCCAGAGCCTTCTCTTCTGCAGGCTGAACAACCCCAACTCTCTCAGCCTGTCCTCATAGAATCATAGACCAGAAGGGCCCAGAAACCTTTACTACCCTCCAGACAAACAAAGCCACCAAACGTCCCTCTCCACCACAGTGCTCACAATCCTAGAAGCTGACAACACTCTTCCCTGTTCAGTGTCACAACCAAGACAGAGACACTGCAGACACCGATGCTTTCCTCCTATTCACACGTGGATGTTTCCATCAGAGCCCGATGCCCTGATGTCTCATTTGGCAAACCCAGCTCCTCCAGGAGGGATGGGAAACGTGAGCAGAGGAGCTGATGACCTTGCCCTTGGAAAAACACACTGAATCACTCAGCCAAGATGAAACCTCACAGCATCCTCTCAACGTGCTCCTTCATTGCGATGGGTGTCCTGAAGTTCACAAGGCCCCTTCCATGGTGATTGATGGTAGGTAACAAGCATTTCCATGTCACATTCATAGCAGCATAGCAACACCCTGGAGAGACTATGTAAGTAACAACGGGGTTCTCATAACTGGCCTAATGCCTTGAGGATGACATGTTCTGTCAGGGCAGACTTTGAGACTGTCACTTTCCTTTGACTGAAGTGTCAAATATTCCTCTGTTGGCTTCCCATCAGTTGCAAGGTTTTCCCCTAAAGCCATTACACAAAGCTGTTGCTGTTTAAAATACACTTCAGAAGTACAGAGGTGTGCTTCTCAGATAGCCACTGGTTAGCCTATTCATGATAGGCCACTATGGTTTCATCAAAGCATCTTGTGACACTTGCCCAAGTTGCCCAGATATGGTGAAATAACTGGGGATCTCTTCTGTGTAACTTAGGTACTAGTGTCAAAACAGCAAGTCTTAAAATTATGGAACCCTCGAGCCATGACCCAAAGCCACCTTGGCCACAAAACTAATTACATATTTGGGAATGAGGATAATATTTACCTCCTGCCTTCCCCATACTGCCTCAAGCAATGTTATTCCTAAAAAGCTCACACATGGTCCTTGTGCCATGCCCTGAAGTCCTTCCCATCACATCTGTGTATCACAGCTGCAGTGGGTGCAGAGCTTGCGGGTGCCACAGCCACTGCCACATTGCTGGTGACCTATACCAGTTTTCCTTTCTCCAAGCTGGCCTTGATCTGACCACCATTTCCAAATGGATGGAAATTGCTCACAAAACTTGCTTTAAAAATCCCCCCAAACAGCCCGCAATAGCCCAGAGCATGAGCATTGCTACAGCAGGTGTAGGATTCATCTTACCTACCCTATAGCCACCTATGTTTCTAGTGTAACAAGCTGGCTAGGGGCATGCAACATCTGATCAAAGAAAGGTGTTTGCAGCATTGGCATCTGCATCTGAACAAGTCAGCACAGACTGTTTTTACAGCGAACAAAGATTCTACCACACAGCCAGGGAAGCTGAAGGTGCAATTCCTCTCATTCATCACATCCACCACATCTTAAATCCCAGGGACAATGTTGATTAGATCTCCACCAACTACAGCAGAAACCAAACGCTGGGCTGCCAACCTGCATGGGGGATGCTATGCAATGACTTCCACCTCACCCACGAGTCACACAGAAAAAAGCAGAGACTTCCAGACGGCAAAACTGCTCTCAGAGCCTAACTCAGAGCATCTGAGATGTCACTGCCCCCACCCCAGTGTGCTCCCAGTCATTAATCCCCCATCCCTCTAGCAAGGGGAGGCAGAAGGGATATGCCACATTTTGGCTTCCCCACCTCACTCTCTAGCTCTCCCAGTAAGTGAAAACGGATTTGTGCTCACACAAACAACGAATAAGGTGTAAATGCAGTCCATCTCATAGCCCTGACTCTGTGACTAGCAGCTTTTGGCAACAGGGCAGGTGGGAACCAGGAACAGCAACCTCTCAAATGGCTCCATCGGGATTCATTTCACCTGAGGATGGTTATCAGAGCATGCACATTTGAGTGGTATTAACACATCTCGGTAAAACACTTTGAGACCCCAAGACAGAAAACGCCACCTAGGCAGCTAATTTCTTCCTAATAGCACATTTACCTCTGGCAGAAGTTAGAGACTGCAAGTGCTTCATGAGCCATTCGAAGGAACATTTGTAGGCATTACTGAATAACTAAGGAACTTAATTATCTCTTTTAAAATGACCTGTGTGATTTAAAAACCTATTTGGACTTCAGGTGCTCTGGGATCCGTAATCCCTGAACTAGTTGCTCAGGTGACACAGTCTTGAAGCTACCATGCGGGCCACTCACGTTGCTCTAAATTGTTCTACCTATCCAGGAAACCCACAAACATGCCCCAGAATCCAGTTTCCCAAACAGAGAGAAACAAAACCCCAGCAACCTTATCCTTATTCGCTATCTGCTTGAGGTTCCCAAATGACAGTGAGAGTACACATCCCCTACTGGGCTCAGCAAACTTGTAGCATGAATGCACGCCTGAGCATCTCTAGACGTAAAATATATATATTTAGGGAAGTCATTACGCTTCTCGGAAACTTTTTGCAATATTATTTACAAGGCTCTGCAGCAATTTTTAGAGTTTGCTAGCAGTTTGCAGCTTGAATCAAAAGACACACCACGCGCGAACCCTCTTACTAATAATGGCCCACGGGGCTGGAAAGCCCCCGTGAATCTCTCAGCCCCGCGCTGCAACAAGGCGACACGCCTGGGTGCTCGATTTGAATACATATGGCTGAGGGCACCCATGGGGAAGCACCAGATCCTGCCTCTGAGCTACAATCCTGACCCCAGAGACGCAAGGTGAGCAGGGCATGGGCTGGTGTTCTCATTTCTCTACCCCAAAAGTATTTCCACCAAGCGATGGTTAAGAGTATTCATTGGGCTTCTGTGGCTTTTTTAGGCATGTCATTGTAGGAGGACATGCTGAGAGTGGAAAAATTCATCGGTAAAATTCCTGATACCCCTACCCACACTTCACTGGCTGATACTACACCATCCCTGAGAGCCAAACTTCCATCCCTTCCCCAAAGAGCAACACCAGATTATCACTCAGAACAAATTAGTCCTGAGATCAGTTCATGGGATGCAAATATGTGACACAGAGTCTAAAGGGAAAAGGCCTTA
This sequence comes from Rhynochetos jubatus, assembly GCA_027574665.1. Classification (NCBI taxonomy): domain Eukaryota; kingdom Metazoa; phylum Chordata; class Aves; order Eurypygiformes; family Rhynochetidae; genus Rhynochetos; species Rhynochetos jubatus. Next base: position 8,519,637 of record CM050648.1, on the reverse strand, counting down.
CAGGCATTTTCTGCTTTACTGGTCAGGGACCTAATTGAGCTTATGTTATAAACCATCACACAAGAGTTTCTGCTACAACAGTTGTTCCTGGAGCCTGCTGAAATGTATTTTTTTTTATATAGTACAAGCAGGATACAGCTGTTTACTCCCGAGTAGCACAACAGCCTGAAGAAAGGAAGCTTCTATGTAGACCTCAGCACCTTGCAAAGTGGATCCCTCATCAGTTCTTGCAATGAACGTAGTGAAGCGTCAAATTCATATAATCAAAGAATGGTTTGTCTCAGAAGGGACCTTTAAAGAGCAGCTAGTTCAGCCCCAGCAGCTACTTCAGTCCCACAGGGACATCTTTCACTAGATCAGGCTGCTCAAAGCCCCATCCAACCTGATCTTGATACTTCCAGGGACAGGGCATCCACCACTTCTCTGGAAAACCTGTTCCAATGCCTCACCACCCTCATAGTAAATGCAGAGACCCAAATCACACAATCAGGACACAAGCACATATACTCAAGCCAAATTTCTCTTCTGCATTAATGCACTGGAGCTCTGGTTCACCTTCGCTGAGAAATCGAGTGCAGCACCCAGCATACTGCCACTGCCCAGAGGAAGCTCCTGCCCTAGGCTGGCACTGGTGAAAGGCATGTGCTCCCCATGCTGCAGCTATCTGGGATCACAGTCCACCATCTTAGTGGAAACCAAATGCCTTCGCTAGTTTAAGTTGTGGTGTGAATCACAGGAGATGACGTCCAAGTGTGTGGTCCAGGCAGGCTATAATATGTCCCTGGTTACACTGCTGGCAGGTCCCTCACTGCAGCGCTCCCCTTCAAAATGTCTCTTTTTGACTCCAATTTTCCCTCATTGCTGTACAGCCCTTTGCATCCTTCCAAACTATCTATTCACCTTCACCTAATGCCATCAGAGCCTCCTGCCAACCCACTCGGGTTAACACCTCTCCAGCAGTTACCTCCCCAGCAGCTCCTGCCATTCCGTAGGTACACCCCACTGTCACAGCTCAGCTCCTTCTGCATTGTTGTCAAGGACAGGTTCCTCCCCCCTGGATCACCACTTCTTAAATCTCATCACCTATCACCTGCACAGCCCTAACACCAGTGGTTTTGGAAGCAGGGGGAGGTACAGGCACACATTCTCAGGCAGCCTCAAAACCAGTTATTCCAGGTGGTTTCATAGGGCTGAGCACTTGAGCACAACTCTCACTGCCATTGAGTCAATAGGGTTTTTCGCTTTACTGCAGCCAGTATTCTGCTCTTAATGACTCAGAATTAATATCCTGCAACAGCAGTTGCCTTACCTGTTTCTGCATCTTCTAGGATGTCCTGATAAGAGTAGTGGGGTAATGGCTCTGGAAAGGAAACAAAAACAAAACCCACAAAGAATCGAAAAAAGCCACTAATGGCATCTATTAAAGACAAAATCTGCATGCTGTCCTGGAGAACAGCTACAAGCTGTAGCCTTTCAACCCCAGCTTTCATTTTAAGGTGACATCTTGAAGTGTGACTTGAAATGACATCAGCTCCCTCATACTCTCTACCCCATCAACTGAGGCAAACCCTCTTCTGTGAATCCTTTAGATGGGCAAACCAAGGGGAAAAAGGTGTCAGAGAGTCAAAGCACATGTGTGGAAAAGCATAGATGGTGGAATTAAGGTTTTTGGCATCATGGCATCATATAAAACAATATAGTCATCTCAGCCGTAAAACTATCGAAACACTAGCATGAGTCATCTGTAATACTTATCTAATGGTGAGTAAGCTTCTCCTGCCGTTCATTCTTTCCAGATAAATCTGTAAAGAAAACAAGAGGAGAAAACACCTTATCAGAATGTGTTATCAAAGAAGTAAAACGAAGAGGATGGTACCTGGGCAGCAAGACAACACCCGAAGTGGCAGAGGGAAAGTTGGCTCAGGGTCATCAGTTGAAGCATGCATATCAGGAGGAGCAAGACAGCTATAAGGGTCTATATGGGGTATGAGTGATAGTCATGGTTTAACTTCAGCCAGCAAAATACCATGAGGCTGCTCTCACACCTCCAATTCCCCTCCCTTCCCCAGTAGAGGGGGGGAATTGGAGGAAGACGACAAGAAGCTCATAAAATTGAGATAAGAACTATCTACCAATTGAATATAAATGAATAGTATATTTATATGAATATATACAAATACTACCAAGTAATTAAAATAACAGAAAATAAAACATATAATACAATTGCTCACCACCTGCCGACTGATGCACAGCCAGGTCCTAAGTAGTGAGAGTCAGAGCCCGAGAGCTGGAGTCCAAGAGCAATCGCAGCAGAGTCTGAGGGAACCCTATCAGCAACAGTATGACTGGGAAAACTAACAGACCCACCAACTCGCTCACGAGCGAGCCAGCAGAGGAGTTAGCAAAGCAGCTAACAAAGGAGTTAGTGAAGGAACAAAAAGAGAGTTAGAGGGTGTGATGGTCTGTGAGCCCACTCCTTGTTTATGTACCAAGCATGACATGCTATGGAATGAAATACTCCTTTGGTCAGTTTGGGTCAGCTGTCTGAACTGTGTGTCCCACACAGAGTTTGCAGTGAGAAAGCTGGGAGCGCAGCTGCAGTATCAGAAACTGAGAGATACCTTGAATTTGGTGCAATCACTCCCCAGCACCAGCTAAAAAGACACTTTATAGGTACTTTTCTCAGGGTAAATCCAGGAACATAGCTTCATATCATACCAGCCACTGTGAAGAAAGTTAACTCTTTCCTGACTAAAACCAGCACAGTGATGTACTACTAAACCAATCATAGCGTGACCCTTCCTGATGGCAGATGCTACAGTCAACACCTATGGCAAAAGTGGTGTATGACACAGCTTTTGGGACTGGGACTCAAATTTACAGAAGTTATGGCAGACTGGGAGTCTGTGCTCATCAATTCCTTGTGGCAGTGAGTGTGGGTCTAAGTAAGGACCCGGTTCCCAGGGAAGAGCTGCTTGGAGCTTGTGTCCATAAAATCCTGAACAGCAGGGAAACCCAACCCACACACAAGGAGCGTGAAGTGATCCTGAACACGGGGGATGCTTCCTCACCTAACCCTGTTTTTATTCAAGCTCAGCAACTAAATTTCAAATAATGTAATGGTGTAATGAATGAAAGAGAAAGACAAAGCTGCCTGTTTTCAAATGTGTTGAAAACAGCCCTGAGCGATGGCGCTTGCTCTTTCGCACCCAGCCGTACGTGACCTTTGTGATCGCTGCCTCAGCAGGCTCGGGTGAGGCACAAGAGCTGAGGCCAAACTGTGGAGGACTTTCTCACCAGAGAAATTGCTGCTGGGGAGGTGGGGGAAATACCCCAGGGGTCTCCCAAGGGGGCTGAGTCATCACATGGGTGTCTCATGGAGATTTCAGTGGGGTAGCTGGGGAGTGGGGGTGGAGAGGGGAGAAAACTCCAAACACCTCCCCAACTTCACACGGCAGAAAGGAAGAGAAAACCCCGGGTATGAATCACTCTGCCCCAACATCTCAGAGCCACCAAAGCATTTCACGTGGGCTTCTGTGAAGGCTCCTGACAGCAGAGAGGAGCCCATCCTTTCTCCCTGCTGCCCGCTGTGAGGTTCTGTGGGGCAAGGAGCTTCAAGGGTGGGCACAATGCTTCTGTCAGCTTGCCTGCAAGCAGGTAGCAGACACAAGAACACATCCATGGGGACCAATTCAGCACTTGACACCAAACCTTGAGACTCCACACCCAAATGTGAAGTCTGAGATGTCCACCTCCAACTCCTCCTACCCATGAGGGACTGGCAAACAAAAGCTCTGTCACAGCTAGGACAGCATTTCATAGAATCACAGAATGATTTGGGTAGGAAGATAGCCTCAAAGATCCTCTTGTGCAAACCCACTGCCATGGGCAGGGACACATTCCACTAGACCAGGCTGCTCAAAGCCTCATCCAGCCTGGCCTTGAACACTTCCAGGGAGGGGGCATCCACAGCTTCTCTGGGCAACCTGTTCCAGTGCCTCACCACCCTCATAATAAAAAAAAATTTCTTCCTTATATCTAGTCTGAATCTACCCTCTTTTAGTTTAAAACCATTACGCGTTGTCCTACAGGCCTGCAGGCCCTACTAAAAAGTCTGTCCCCATCTTTCTTATAAGTTCCCTTTAAGTGCTGGAAGGCTGCTATAAGGTCTCCACAAAGCCTTCTCTTCTCCAGGCTGAACAAGCTCAACTCTCTCAGCCTGTCCCCATAGCAGACGTGCTCCAGCCCTCTGATCATCTTTGTGGCCTCCTCTGGACTCACTCCAACAGGTCAATGTCCTTCTTGTAATGGGGACCTCACTGCTGGGACAGTTTCACGCTGCACCCTCCACCACGGCTCAGGGCTACCTCCATCTTCCCTACCTGCCCCAGGGACAGGGTCTCTTGTAAGCCAAGTGCAGGAATTGACCTCAACAAGAACAAGATTGACTGTTTTCTTCTTCTGGGTTAAATTTCATTCAAGTCAGTGTTTCAACCCAGGTTGCTGCAGGGTCACATGAACCCTAGCACCGACAGCAGGGGTGGGCTGGAAGCCAATTTGGGAGAGGAACATCAGTGGGATGAGCCCCTTTGACACTGGCACACTCACGCCAGATGAAAAGGGCCACGTAACCACGGCCTCAGACAGTCACTCTCAGCACTTAACCATCAGCCTCAGAATAAAACTGCCTCCTTCATTTGAGCACAGGCTCTGTAGTGGGACTGCCATTTAGAAATAAAACCAGGCCAACTTATTCTCTCCTGAATCCTCAAACTCATTTTCATTATATAAATTTTCTTCTGTTATTTTTTTTTAACGTAGGATTGAGAAGGGCCTCCCTGGAGCACGAACTCCATCTGCATCTACCTCAGGCAAGTGCATAATCTTTCCCAGAAACAAACCAAACACCTCACTCCCACCACTCTTATTAAAAAGCTTTTCCAAAACCTCTGTTCTGACAAGATTAGAAACTTTTTCCTCATTTCCAGCCTAAGCACAGCCCTGCCAAATCCATTTGCTCCTGAACCAACAGCATCCTTCTGCTTCAGCAGCTCATCACCTCCCTGATACTCCTGGACTGGGCTGAGCAAGCTGTGCTGCTCCAGGGTCTCCCCTCCCAGCCCCTCCCATCCATCTCTTTTCTTCCTGTTTTAATTTATCTGAAGGACACAAGAACTGGACCCAGGCACCAGCCTGTCTCAGAAGGGTGACCTGTCCTCTAGGAAACCTCCCCTGCTTTTCTTGGTACACATCTGCTCCTCTGAGACCTTTCTAGGAGAGCCTTTAACTCTGGTTTTGGGGCTTGGTATTTTTTTTCTTTTGAGCTGTATGATAAAAATTGCATATGCCTTTTAAATGCCTAAATATACTTTTCATAGGAAATGAGTATACAGGGGAAGAGGAGGAAAAACCACCAAAATCTTACTGTCAAGATGCAAATAAAGTGCTGGGTAGGAACTGAACCGGCCACAGCTGTAACCTAGCCCTAGCAGTGCTTTTTGCAGCAAGTGCAATACAAAACTAAGACACAGATTAGGAGATTCCTGCAAAAGAAACAGCATTTTGTCAGCTATAAATAATTTTTAGTGAAAAAAGAGAGGTTTTCAGACCCAAATCAATTGAAAATTTGGTCTAACACAGCATTTAGCCCAGCCCGTTTTGCATGGGGGAAAAGAAAAAAAAGAAATCAATAATTTTCTATGTAGCAACATCACAGCTCTTCAAATTCCAATCAGTAAATAAATGTAGTCATATTAAAGGGATTGCCCATCTGTATTACGATACAAAGGCAAACAAATGCGCACCGCCAGTTTCGGACCGGGGCTCTGGAATTTACAGAAGCAAGGAAAAATCAACAGGGGCCTTGTCTGAATAAAGAGTGCTGGTTTAAGCACACATGGCTTGCGCTGATGTTCAGTGAACCAGCCTGGCTTGCATGCGTGTGTGCACAGTTAAAGATAACTATCTCAATATATTTATATCAAAGAGTGAGAGAGAAAAAGTCTTGCATGCAAAACATGGTGACGTTTGAGCAGATCTTGCAGATCTGAAGGCAACCGAGCGGTGCTCTCACAAGAGGTCACGGCTCTGGAGCTGATAACCCCAGTGACGTGGGTATTTTCTGAAAGGTGAGCTCATCTGGCTGCCCTTACAACTTCTGCTCTACACACCGTTGGTGCAAAAGTCACATAGTGAGCACTCAGTGAGCTGACACAGCACTGTGGTCACCCAGGTCCTCATTTTTTACAAGCTGGAGAACATTTCTGCATCCCTTATTTTAGGCTTGGAAGGTTGAAGACTGGATTCTTAAGCAAAACGTGTGAAAATAGTCTGTTCCTTTTAACCGCTAACATGCTTAGATAGCACCTTCACCCTGGAACTGGTGTAATGTTGGTGTTTTTGATGGAACTAAATCACAGCTACCAGTGGCATATAAGAGAACTGCAGCTCAGTGTCACCTCTACAGTCAATCTACTTTGGGATTTGCATCTGGTTTGGTCACCCAGCTTCATCCAGCTGCTCCAAGTGCACCTCCCAGTCTCTACAGTAGCTACTAATTCTCGTTTTAACTGGCGCGTAAATATAGCTGTCATCTAAGATGTTTGCAGCCATTAATTAAATTTCCGGCTCTAGGTAATGAGAGATACTATCTCTCTTCGAAAGCAGCAGCCTTGACTCAGCATAAGGTGGAGAGGGAGAGACCGTGCTTCTTCACTTTCTTCAAAGGTCAGCAAGGTAACGCCCCGGAAACCCTGAGTAGTAACACCTCATCCTTAACCAAGGTGCAGGAGCTTTATTTAGGCAGCTGCCTGATCACAAGGACACGTGTCTGCTCAACAACAACCAACTCGAAATACGGATGCCTTTTATTAACCTCCCTTGTATTTAGCTTTGCTCGGAAGAGCGCGCTGCTCCACTGGTGGGTCCTGCAGCGTATGGAAGAGTGGTTATTAGCGAAGCTAATTACAAACAACATGGCTACTTAAGAGGGCTAAAAATAGCGTCAGTGTATTAATAGATGGAGCACAAAACTGGGACACGGAAGATGAAGATTCTCATCTTGAGCTCAGCAACATCTTACACGATCTTGGGTAAATCTCTTCATCTGCATGTTTCGTTTTCACGGTTTACAAAGCAGGCAGAAAAATCACTTCCTAGAATGGCTGTGAAACTGAATTCCTCAACGTCTGAGAGCACCAAGACAACCCCTCCTGTTTCTCCATGCAAGTCTAAAACATTCCCGTGTCGGCTGGACTGGTGCTCTGACACTAATTTCACGCCGTTTAGGCAACTCAGGTGGCAGTTCCCAGAAAGCTGGAACATTTACCTTAAATAGCTGAGTTCACTCATCAGCGATCAAAGGGATACAGGCTTTGGAGCTGGTTTCCAGCTGACCCGGACCTGTTGGTGCAGAGCAGCAAGCAAAGCCCTCGGCACACTGGCTGGTGCCCAGCACTGACCTGCAGGCAGGAAGACCATGGCGAAGGGGGAAATGTCTGACTCAATTACCCCATGCAAACTTTAGCCAATTTAAAAATTTTAAGATTTGCATCTAGCTAATGACCAGAGGCTCAAAGACTTGTAAAGATGTTACAAAACCCTCTGCCTCCCCACCAGACAAGCACGGTCTCAGCCCAGCGCCTGAGAGCAGATGTGAGAAATCAAGCCTTTCCTTCCCCCAGATTGCAAGCTCTCAGTCAAACTCATTACAAAAACAAACAAGCCCCTGACTACCCTTCCAGGCTGGGCAAATGCCACTGCCGTGCTGGAAGACATCTCCTGAACACTGGCCTGGCAGCAGGAGACCACACCAGCACAAGAAAAAGGGAAGGACATGAGCTCCTCTCCCAAATCTCTGATGTCCCAGAGGAGCTCCAGTGCCCAAAACTTGCAGGGGTACCAGGCATCTCCCTGGCTTCCAGGCTAGTTTTGAAATGTCACAGTGCTGATGGCTACGTGCAGGGTAGCCTGATATACACAACCTCTGGTCCACCCATGTAAGCTGCAGTTGCGTGGGTGTAATCCCGGCATTGCCCTAGGATGCTGAATAACCCCTCTACATCCATCCCTCTGATGCAGATATTTGTACATAAGAATTTAAAAATTTGTTCTTAATGACAGTGCAACTGCTGTGCTACAGGAGACCTACCTCCTAATAATGAGTAAGAAAAGGGAGTGGAAAATTAATGTGCTCCAGCATTTGCAGCAGGTTTCATCGATTTATTTAAAAAAGAGAGAGCCTGAGTCTGAAAATGAGATGATGCAATCCCACGGTAAGTGACAGCAGTTATCCTACCTTTGCACAGATATAGAAGATGTAAGACTCTGCCCTTGAGTACTTTGTTACCTCCTGCTCGAGTTCAAGATGATAAAAAAAAAAAAAACCAGCAAAAAAACATAAAAGCCACAAACCATACCAGTTTCAATACAAACAAACAGGGATGTTTTCTTTAGCCATTACCAGCATGGCAGGAGTGAGACAAGCGGACCTTTCATGAGTATTATGAAAATAGCTACAGGAAGATAACAAAAATTGAAATGTATGTTAGAGATAACTGTCAGCTACTGTCATCTCAGGCTGCAACTGTTCCCACACTTAATCTCTAAGATGAGCAAACACAAACACCTAGCAGGGCCTCAAAAAGTCAGCATCCATCAGCTGCACAACTGGCTTCCTAACAGGGAGGGGAGGTAGGACCCCCCAGCATAGAGGCTGAGTCCTGAAGGCAGAGTGCTGAGCGGGAAGAGGAAGGGTGGAGGGATGGAAGAGGGAAGGAAGAGACACAGGAAGAAAGAGCAGTCTCCCTCCTCCTCCATGTTTCCCTTCCTCCCTGCTCTCATGGAATCAAATTACTCAAGGCTTCTGCTGCCCACCATGATTTCTAGTGAACATAAAGTTCTTTATCACCCTCAGGAGCAGGCACTCAGAGAAATGCAAAGTTGTTTCAAGAGCCAAGGGTGGCCCAAGGCAGCCCAAGCTCCTCACTGAACTCCAGAGGTCCCAGGAGAAGACCCAGCTCAAGGCTGAGGTGTTGGGACATCTTTGGTCCTGACAATGCTTTGAGCCTCAGCTTTACCGTGCAGTAATCCTCCTTGAGTCTGGGTGAGATGTTTGCTCTCCCGTAGGACACTGCAGCGGAAAGGAGGATGACCCCTCTATTCTTTACTTCTCCCCTCACAGTAATTCAGCTGTAGGACCGCTGCAGCCCAGGGCCTTGGCAGATGTAAGAGGACTGGGCAGCACAGCAGGTCTTTGCTGTTGATGGGGACGCAGGGGTGGTGCTCTGCAAACCACCAAGGGGAACGTGAAAAGCAAGTGGCACCAAATTACGCCCCTGGGAAGAAAGAATGAACAAGCCTGGTGCACGCTTCTTTCTTTTTTCCAACAGAAATGGAACAGTTTCAAACCTATGACCTATTTTTTTCTAAAATATCCCTTTATGTTGGGATAAAGCAATTCATTGAGATGGAGGTGCTCTCCAAAGCTGATATCCACTGCATCTCTGATGGCCCAAAGGAGTTTCACCTACTTAAAGGAAGAACAAGACATTTCAAAGTGAAAAAAAATACACAAACTGTCCAAAAAGTGATTTTTGTCTTTTTTCAAATAATCACCTAACTCATAAGCAAAGTGAAATTAAATTAAGAAAAGGGAAACTTCAGCAAGACATTGAGAAGTATTTAACAACTTCATGCATCTTCCTGTCAGGAAAAGCTTCCCATGGGAAGATTGGCAGAGGGGGAGCACAGCCACCGCTGGCTTCCCACCCTGGGCTGTGCTGCCTAATCCGGCGCTGGCAGTACCATAAGCAGCGGATGCAGCAGGTCCTTCCCGCTTGCTCGCTGCAGGGCTGACTTCAGCTGACTTCATCGGAAGCGTTTCCCCCCCTCCTTTCCCTCCTCCCCCTCTGGCCCCCCATTCATGTTGGGAAGCAGCCTGGCAAACCCTGGGGAGATTACAAGGCAGGGGAAGCAGGAGGTTAAAACGCTCTGAGGCCCCTTTCAGTCTAAAAGACAAAGTAATCGTGAAGCTAAAACAGATGCTTTGCTGAAAATAAAGCGGGGTTTACACAAGTCTCAAAGAGAAGCCAAAAAACTGAAAATACTCTAGAGTCCCAGGAAACCGTGAGCATCCTGCTTTTATAAATAATACTTGAGTCTACAATAATATTATTGCAATATTTTGAAATAGTGCTGAAAGATTACACATGTTGTTTGATGGATAAATTTGAGACGGCACAAAAAGGAGTCCATGCCACTGCATCTGATGTAATGAAATCCCTGAGTTTAAAAATAGATATATTTACAATTTACTTCTATGAGTGACACTGGGAAGACTGACAAGACCAGCCACCCAGGCACAGAGATGAGCAATCACCCATTTAAATGAACTCTCAGCAACCAGAGCAAGACATGCCAAGAGAAAGTCCATGGAGAGATAAGCCAGCAAATGCCACTTTTCAATGTAATCATGCTCAATTCCCATCCCATTTGATAGACCAACCTGTTTCCCTGAAGACTTGGAAAGGATATTCCAAGAGAATATTCCTATAGGTTCACGGGCATTTGTCCCTCGTCTTTTACAGTGCTGTGACCCAGCTCATCTGTGCAGATGACGGGAGCTCAGGCTCTGGGCTCATCCACCTCAAGCTCATCCACTCCAACACCTTTCTGCTGAACCTGCCAGCCCCAAGTTGCAGCAGCTGCTGGAGGTTTATTGGCATGAGCATGTCTCTGCTGCTGAACGGGGTGAAACTGCCATGTTTCTTCCAGTTAATACAAATGGATCAATTGCAATAAAGGATCACAACTTGCAGGATTTGAAGAATCATAGAGTCACAGAATGGTTTGGGTTAGAAGGGACCTTAAAGATCATCTAGTTCCAACCCTCCTGCCATGGGCAGGGACACCCTCCACTAGACCAGGTTGCTCAAAGCCTCATCCAGCCTGGCCTTGAAGACAGCCAGGGATGGGGCATCCACAGCTTCTCTGGGCAGCCTGTTCCAGTGCCTCACCACCCTCATTGTAAAACATTTCTTCCTTCCAATCTGAAACTACTCCCTTTCAGTTCAAAACTGTTGCCCCTTGTCCTGTCACTACAGGACCTGGTAAAAAGTCTCTCTCAATCTTTTTTGCAAATCCCCCTTATATATTGAACAGCTGCTGTAAGGTCTCTGTGAAGCCTTCTATCCTAAAGGATGAACAACCCCAACTTCTCACTCTGTCCTCATAGGAAAGGTGTTCCATTGGGACACTGGGGTAGATATAGGCAGTTCTCCTGGAGCTGAGTCCACCCCTGGAGTTCACACTCTATTTATTTTATCTATCTGACAAGCACGTCTTGCTAACCCATTCTTCTGAACAGCAAAAGGTCTCTGCACTGTCTTCCTCTCATCTCTGGAGCTCCAGGTGAGGAACAAGTCTGCCAAGCGAGGGAGCAGCACAACTAGCAAGATCTGGCTCTGCTCTGTGCTGCTTTCCAGAAAGACAAAAGCACATGTGAACTGTCCTGGGACCTGGCAGTTAAACTCTGCTGCAGCTGGACTGCAGGGATTCACACTACACCACGCCCCCTGCCCCCAGATGGGTTCTGGGATTTACTGCCTCCTAATATACTCCAAATTCAAAGGAGAAAAATCTTCCTACCTACCGCCACCTCAAACCATCTGTCACCCCACTGCCAGTGCAGCTTTCTGCAGACTTCCATTCTGCATCAACAAGTGATTTTACATCCCCATGTTCAAGCCAGACCTGTACAGAAATGACAACCCCCTTGTTTAGTTCTTACATAGCCAAAATACCCACAGCTCAGTTTCAGCTGAAAACTCCTACTGCCCAGCAAAAAGAGCTGCCAGCACGCAGAACATAGTGGCAAAGAGTGGAGAAAAGGGAAAAACAGAAGGGGAAAAGAAAGGGAGGAGGGATGAAAAAAAGGAGGAGAAAAAGGAAAATAAGGTGGCAAAAAAGCAGTTATAGAGAAAGGGATGGAAAGAACAAAGCCACCAGGTGGGGTGACTTTAGTAAGGCTCAGGCACCAAACCAGCACTTCTTTACCTGGCATACTGCCCACGAAGAACAGGCACTGCATTAGGTACCAGGTCCCCTGCACGCTGTCAGGCCCCGGGCTTTAGCCTTCCTCCTGCACAGACGTCTCCGTGATCATGTTTCGATCCTTATAAATTATTTACATCAGATATGAGGAAGTGGAGACATTAGAGATGGAAAAGATGCACTAGCCCATCCCCTGGGAAAGAGAGCTCGATCCTTCCCTGCATCACATGAGTGATGCTCTGTCTCTCCTCGGGAAGGTGTTTTGCTGGTCAATGCCCTCATCAGGCTGAATTTCTTCATGATAATTTTGCATAAATTGCTTTTGTTTTGACCTCTAATCCCTTCCTACTGGCAATACTGCTTGCCTGCATCCTATGCAGTCCTCTGGAGTCCCATGGTGCCACTGGGACACTTCCCTCTTTGAAATTTTCAAAAGAAATTAATCATTCTGCAAACTCCAGTGAAAGATACCTTAAAGAGTATTCCAGAGATAAAGAATTACAAAAAAATCATACTGATTTTGAAAACTGAAGACCTTCAGCTAGAACTTCATTCTTCCTGCTTTCGCCTCCCACGGGGGAGGGCAATCGCTAGCTAGGGATGCAGTCAGCAGAAAAATATTTCCTGAGCTACAGACCGACTGCTTTGTAAAGTTACTCCTGCAGCACCAAAGGAAACGAGTGACTCCAGCTCAGCTTCATCCTGCATCCCGTGATACTCAGCCAGCTGGAGTTTGTGGGATGAAGTAGCACCCTGAACGCTTGGCAAAGTTCAGAAGGCACAAAACAACCCTATCCCTAGCATGGCATTTTAAGAGCTAACTCCCTCCTGACAACTGAGATACAGCACATAAAGGCGTGTGTCATGCTTTGAACTTCACGATAATTCACCTCCTTGCCAGGATTTACACATTCTTTCTGTTGGCTCCAAGAGTTATCAATGCTTCCTTCACTTACACAGAGCTTCATGCAGATGAAAGACTTCTGCCGCGAGTTGTCAAGATTTACTGTAATTTTGGTTCAGATCAGGAAAGCATTTGTGTGTGCACTTAAATCACTGCTGAAGTCAAGGGCACCCAGTTGCATGCTCCCATACTCCTAAGCAATCAAGATGAAACCCTTTTTTTTCCTTTGGGATAAAAGGGCATGGAGAATCTTAATTAAAGCTAGATGGCAATTACCTAAATGAGCTGTTTGTCACTATAACAGCTCAGGTGGGAAGATGATCTAGCATAGTTTGGACGTAAGGGCAGAAATTGGATGGGGAAAAGCAGACAGTGAGAGTTTGCCTGAGCAAGCACAGAGTGCAGGAGACAGTGTTTGTCCACAGCACCTTTGAAAATGGGCTCTGTGTTTTCAAGACACCAAAGCTATAGAGGAGTGGTTCCCAGTTAATTTTTACTGAAGATTTCCTTTCTAACAGTCACTTTCTGACCTGCTCAAAATGAGAGGGACTGAGTTCAACCGCTTCTTCCCCATGTTGTAAGGCATTTGTGCTTGTGTGTCCTGTTTCCCACACACAAGGTGGTGCTGGCACTGGGAAGCCCTGAGCATGAAGTAGATGTTTTGGAGGCTCTTCTAGGCTCAATGACTCCTAGCTGGCTGGCAGCAACTGTGCTGAAGAGTTGTGGGGATTCAAGTATATGAGAATATTTGGGAGTTCAGTGTTTGGGAGTCCATCCAGTCCTTATTCCAGCTATCCCAAGAGCTACACATGGGACAGCTGCTAGCCACAGTCAACCATAACCCCAACAGGTTGCTCCACAAGTCTCTGCTGCAACATCAACTGAGGCTGCACCAGAGCAGGACTAAAACTGGGCTTTGCAATGTCCCAGCCATGCACTGGAATTGCTTCAATCTTCCCCCTAGGAGCATGCAAGCCTAACCCAGAAAAACGGTTTCTATCAAGAGTACTGAAGGATCCACATTGACTGTGCCCTGGTGGCTTCTAGAGAAAAATTACCTCAGCTAACAAATAAAATGACAGATTTGTTGTTGGGTGTTTGTTTTCTTGTTTTTTTTTTTTTTCCCAACTGCAAACTCAGTCTGGGAACTGAAAGCAAAGACATGATCTCTCCTCATCCCCCCAAGCACTGCTGCCTGGCACGTAATCCTGAGTTGCTTGAGATGTGCATGCTATGGGTACACTGGGTGCATGGAGTGGGTATGTGGGGTGCACGCCATGGGCACGCAGGATGCATGCTGTGTGTATGTAGGGTGCATGTCATGAGTATGTGGGTTGCACACCATAGCTATGCAGCTGAGCACATTATGGGTATGTGGAGAGCACACTGGGAGTATGCAGGTTGCACAACGTGGGTATGCGGGATGCAAGCCATGGGTATGCAGGGTGGACGCCATGAATATAGAGGAAGCATGCTATGGGTATGTGGGGTGCACACCATGGGTATCTTGCTGGAGTCCAACTCAGCTGCAGTTATCTATCTGCAATGATTCAGAAGCCACAGAGAGACTTATCACCTAAGATGAAGGACTGACAGAGCACACGGTCGGCAGTTAGAGGGAAACCCCTCTTCCCTTTCTTTTAACAAACCAAACTTGATCCTGCAGTGCGATGAAGACCCGTCGCCCAGCAGGACAAGCTAGGCTGACTCAGCTGACTGTGACCTGGCTGTGCTGGCTGGTTGCCCCAGCTGGCCACAAGTCTTTCCTGACCATTGCCAATCTCCCTTGAGGCAACCACCCATCTTCACAGGATGGGACAGTGCTGCACCCAAATGCAAATCACGGATAAAGAGATACCTGAGCAGGAGCTGGGTAACAGGGAAAATCCTGGCTGTGGTGCGATGTCATGCAAGACTAGTCAGGGAATGAAGCCCAGGGGCTGGCTGGTCATCCACCAACCCAGCGGCTTCGATCCCATAGTGACCCCAGGACACCAGCTTTTGGTCAGCAGTTGCTCAACCAGTGGCACAGGGCCAGGGGCTGACAGGTGCCCCAAGGTCATTGAGGAAAGGCCAGGGTGACTCAGCACAATTTGAGAAGAAAAATGGTGAAGAGAGAAAGTCTGAAGGAAGAGGGACCCAGCTCACACATGACAGCACCCAGGGGTGCCTGGAACCCCTGTGCTGTTAGCTGTGATGGGTGCTGGACTGCACCACAGAAAGCAGGAGGAAGGACACAGAAAAACCTCAAGATTGAACTGCAGATGCTGTTTCAGGCGAAGAACCAAGGCTGCACATCCTCAGGGATGGTGCCCCCTGCAAGAAGGGCAGCACTATCCCCCTTTCTGACACCCAACGCCCTGCCCCAAGGACAGGGCTCCCTGGGGATGCTGCACTCATCAGACCCAGCCCAGTATTTCTCACAGACTGATGAAGAGGACTACTGCTGCATATGGCAGAAGAGTCTCCCTAAGGAGTCACCCATGGCATGGTCTTGGCTCGCTGCCCCACCATGGAGGGCTGTTATGTCCAGGCATCTCATAGAGCACTGCAGAAAGAGGTGCTAGTGGTTTGGCTATTCAAAATGACACCATCCTCTCACCGGTGCTGCACGGTGATCATGGTGGGACCTTCAACCACAATGTCCTCACCATACCCGGCACGGTTATCTACCTAATACCAACCACACATATGTCTTTTGCTGGACTCCTGGGACTTGACCTCCTGCTGTGCATTAAGTGACTGCCACAGGCCAGCTTGAAGAGGCTTGTAATTAAGGGGTGAGTGAGGTAATTTGCTATGTTCCCAGAAAATCTGAAAACACATGTATGACCATTTAGCAGAAGAAACCAATGGTGAGGATGCTCTCTCCCGATCCCTACACGTGGAAGAGGGCATTTTACCAGATTTATTCTGAGCTGAGACAATGACCCTGTCCTGACCTTAGTACAACACTGTAAGAGACTATTTACCTGGCAAAGACACGCTCCTGCAAGGAGAAAACAAAGATGCTCATTCAGAGCTACCTTTTCCAGGATTTTCTTACACAGAGTTTGCCCACACTTGGATGGTTGGGTGGGTGGCTGATCTTGCTTTTAGCCTAGGAGGGCTCCTAGGGACAAGTGTGCCTTCGTGGACAGAGCCCAGCTAAAGCAAAGGACAATCCATCAGCAGGTCCCTCCACTCTCCACCAAGAGCTTTGCCCAGACACAGTGCAGAAGCCGAATGCCCCATGCTGTCAGTTCTGCACTGCAAAGAGGCAAAGAGAAAACAAAGGGAAGATGCTGTTTGAGAAGAAGCTATAAGGAAGAACAGTGGTTCCTCCCAACTCTCTCCTACCTGCTAACCACCAAAAGAACACCTGGAATCATCGGCAACTACCAGATAAACTCCAAAGCAAGTAAGAGAGAAAAGGAAAGAGAGAAGGGAAAATAATCCACCCATTAAAGAGGCAGGAGGATGGAGAGATGAAGCTTTATGCAAGCAGTGAGTAAGTCTGGAGAAAAGCTAGGGCTGTTGGTAGAAGGGAATGATTACTCACACCACCTAATTTTAAGCAAAACCTTCACGTGCAGTGGAAGAAGAGGGTCCCTGACTCCTACTGGCTGCAAAGTCTGAAGTCATCAGCTGTGCATACAAGGACCCTGCAAGTAAAGATGTGTTTGCACAGCTGTAGGCCCCTCAGTTTTAGTTAAAGGAACAGCCTCGCTTTCCCTTCTCAATCCCATGTCCTCCCAGGCACACGGACAATCCTCAGAGCCTCGGTCTGCAATAAAACCTTGACGCAAGCACCTCTGACCTACAGACACAAATCCATTTATCGCCGGGCCCGGAGGCTGGACAAAGAGGAGCGGTGTCTCAGAGCTGGGTGCCAGGGCCACTCTCTGATTCAGCAAAGCCGTTGATAAGAAATGTCATCCTCCATTGAGTAATTTTAGCACATGAGATAAGAATCTCTATCAGACTCAAACATATGGCTGGCTGCAGAGCACGCAGCAAAATGAGGCGGGTAATTTATTTGCTTGTGCTAAGAGCACTCCCAGACCCAGAAAAGCTGATGCAATGAAATAATAAGTGCCAAATTACACTCCATTCTTCTCTGGAGACCTGGAAGAGGCTCCTGAGAGATACGAGGGGTTGTATCTCTCTGCTCTGAGCATCAAACCACCAAAGGGACAACAGTACTACAAGATTAATGAAGATGGGGCTGCACAGGATTCTCTAAGGTCTGTTCCTCTTGTTAAATCCTACTTGTGACACAGGAACTTACACCCACAGATATTGCCAGTGCTCTGTATGAAGTGCCAGTAGATGCTATCCAGGGGGGGAAGCAGAGGGGTTAAGTGACAACATTACACAGGACCAGGGGCTGAACTCCAGTCTTCCAAGATTAACCCTAGTGTTAGAGCATGGTCTAAAACTAATGGCCTGCAGCACCAACAGTGCACTTGGTACTGTAACACCTTCCTGCCAAGTCCAACTTAGCACCTCTGATTTAGGTGACCTGACCTAATCCATATAAACATGACACTGGGCTAGACACTGCATGACTTGGGCTGCTCGGAGAGTAATGAACTCCCTAACCTGAGCTGCGGCAGCAGCATCTGATCCATAGACACAACTCAAGGACACTCCCAAGAAGCACTTAAAATGTTTAACCACTGGTTGCTGGGACTATCTGCTGGGGAAGGCTCACCCATAGAGCTCACTTTCTTACACTCTTATCTCTCTTGGTTATGATCAAAGGAGACACCAAACTAGGTGGTTTCGCTCTGTACACCCACCTTTATTCCTTCTCATCTTCATCAGCACTGCTGCCGTTCAACATGTATCACATACTTCCCATCACCTTTAAATGTGGGAATTTCACCGTCATATGAAGGTTAACATCCCAACATCCACCCTAAAACAGAAACTCATGCTTCACCTGCAAATATTTCAATCATCTGGTGCTTCTAAGGAACTGGGCCAGACTCAGACTTTGAAAGCGTCCTTCCTCTCTCTGAATCAAACCCACTGTAGAAATGTAGTAGCTACACTCTTGGCCATAGATAGTCTCTTCATTGATTTGAAATCAACATTGCTTCCTGGCTAGTAGTATCTTCCCATCACCAGATCTACCCATGCCATTGGTATTCTCACTGGAAATATCAGCAGTTAAACCAATGACTGAATGACTCATGGAGATTAAGAACTTCTCACTAATACCAAGAGATGGTCCATTCAGCTCAGTGCTAAGACACAGGCATGAGGTGGAGCGGGGAGGCCTTTGATCTGAAAAAATCAGGGGATTTTCATCTCAAAGGAGTTCAAACTAGCACCTTTCACCATTGCCAAATTTATTGATGGATGTTTACAAGATGATCAGGTCTATATGCACATACTGGCATGGCCTGCATGGCAGCACCACACACAGTAACCTCAGAGGAGGAGTCTGATGAACCCTTTCCACCCTTACTACCACACAGCCTTCACACGAACCAGCCGGACCGCACAAAGAAGAGCAGAGGGAAGCCACATGTCCCTCATGCCCATTGAGTTTTATCTCTAGAACAGACCAAGGCCAAGACACTCTCTGCTATCCCAGATAGCCTTCCCTTCCAAGGAATGCTTCCAGCACTCCTGAGCCCAGTGCACGACAAGTGCAGAACAATGTATGTTTCTGAGGAAAAACTTTCGCTGCAAGAGGAAAGCTAAAAAATAAATCAAGCTTCAACTTTCTTTTCTGAAATCAACATTTTTCAGTTCTCCAAAGGTGGTAAAGTGAAACCAGGTAATTTTGCTCTATTTTTTCCAGCTCCTGTCTTTCTCCTCTTGTTGCTCTGGATGAGGCAATGCGATAAGTCCATTTATTTCAGGTCTCTTTGTATATCATCTGTTTGGAACATACATCACTGCCGTGCCCGGGAGCTGAAGCCACAAATAGTGCAGATGAGTGTGAGAGACTTGTCATCCTCACTTCCAAAAATAAAGCAGCAAGTTCCTCTGGCATAAAGTAAAACTTCCTCCAGAAACAATATATTTAATGTGTGTGTGTAAGCAGAGATGCTTGAAAAATTAAGTCTTAGATATGCAGAGAAGTAAGACTGTAGAGATTTGCTGATCAGTTTTACATGAAGCCTGCTCAAGTGTCTGCTGGCCTCCACAGTGGGCTCTGAAGAGACAGGCATGGGTGACACAGGACACAGGAAGTGGACAAGGGAACAGGAGGGAGGTTGGGGGCAGTAGGAGAAACTACCTTGTCAAAATCAATGCCTGAACTCATCCCACTTCTTGTCTGATGGATATTGGACTGAGGTGGGAAGAAGGGATAATGTTTGGCTGGATTGGGATATTTTTTTACCTTGTTGTGAAGCTTCAGTCCCACTCTAGAAGTCAGGAAGCTGGCTTGTAGCATCACTTCTCCTCCTTCCTCCTATATCCTTCCTCCTATCTTCCCCTGTGCACCTTCCTCCTGGGCAAAATCGACCTCTCTAAAATGAGAGCTATACTCCAGGCCTTTCTCCTTTTGAGAGCTCCCAACAGCAACACAGCATTGATTTTAGTTACTTGTGCGAAGCAGTCAACTCCATTCTTCCTCCTTGTGTGATACTGGAGATAGATAGAAACTTAAGCTCCCCTGTCCCCAAAGTCAAAGTGGGGTTGCCTGGAGTCCTTTATAATACTGTAATCCAAGCCAAATCGCAGCTCGTCAAGATTCATCATCCAAACAGTGCAGGCACCTAGAAGGAAAACACAATGTTAGTATCTGGATCAGGACAGACTGACAAACTTTCAGGTTTTATACATGATTTCTGTTAGTATTAGAAGAGCTGAAATGTTTACCTCCATGGGAGAGTAATCTCTGGTTCACCCTTCAAGGGATACATTGACCTTGCAGTACTAATAGAAGAACACCTTATTCTTGACCACAAATTCAGCCCACAGAAGATACTATTCAGAGATGAACAAGGTATGGCAAAGAAACCTGAAAAAACCCAAATTCTATCATCCTTGGAGGGTTTAAAGATCTTGATTATTTTTTCCCCATTCTAAATGCTCACTAAAAAAATGTTAAAAACCTTGAAAATTTGAAACACATTTTGATTTGAAGCACTTTGCTTCAACAGTTGGACTTTTTGCCTTAGATGCCATAAACTTAGACACTTTTCCTTGTAACTTGCATTAGCAACAAAGAGTCATTTAAAATACAAAGCAAAATACAAACACAGTAGGAACATTTAGTAGTACTGTCACCAGCCAACCCTCTCAGAAATGTTATTATACTTTTCCCAAAAAGGGGTATTTATTGAAGCTGACTTTCTCCCAAGGGTACATTCAACTTCAACATAGTGGCACATTAGTGAAAAAATCCCAGTCAGCTCAAATGCCGACAAAGGAAACATGGAGCTACTTGAAGCAAATAAAATGGGGTTTAATATGCAATGCACTAAAGCGAGTTTTACATGTAAATTCTATTCTAAAATAATTTCTGCAGTCAGCTACAGATTCGTACAGACTAGCAAAATGACTAGACTGAGTGTTGATTAATACTAACGCAGACATTGTTCCTCTGGGTATAAAATACTGGTCCAACAAGGAGGCAGGAAAAACGCCAAAGATCAAATCTAGTTTAAGTTTTAAGTTTTGCTAAAAATAGTTGTTTGTGTACAGACAGAAACACAGTATCTAGGTACTTTATGCTGAACTAAAGATGTTCAGAATCTCCAGGAGCTCCTGCTGCAGACACTGCCTGGACAGAAAATGTCCAGCAGAATGGTTCTGAGAAAGACATTGAACACCTTCATCTGATTTCAGGGAAAGAGATGGAGAAGCAAGGTGAGGTCTACAAGGCTCCTCTGGAGCTGGTACTCCCCCAGCAGAAATCAAACCAAGCAGGAAAGCCTCAGTTCATCACCATCTTGCCTGGTGCCCCTAGTCATGGCTGGGCACTCCTGAGAAGGGGCGAGTAACAGACATGCTGCCAGCAACTCTCTCCCTGCATTCGCACAGCCATATAGGCACATACTCACCAAGTGCCTTCAAAAAGCAACAGAAGGAAACACCTTGCAACAAAAAAATCCAAAAGCAGTGTGAGGGAAGAGTATTTCTCTAGCTGTAATTCTGAATTCTGCTCTTCAACCTGGCAAAGAGATGACTTGAGAGAGGTGGGGGTATGGCTGTTATACATATTCAGAAATAAAAGGGTAGGCACTTCTTCCTTCTAGTATGAGAACAAGGATGCATCAAACAAAGCAAGAGGTGGGCTTGAAAGAAGCAAAAGGAGGTGCTTCCTCATGCAACAAGTAGCAGATCTGTGGGACTCTGTTCCAAAGGATATTGTGGATACTACATTTTGTATAGATTTTAAAGGAAACTAGACAAATACATGACATGGAAACCCACAGAAGATTGCTGAGTACACTAAAACTTCTTGAGCTGAAAACAGTAGAGTGCTGACAGAGGGATGTATCATGTATGTCTGTTCTGCCTTTACTTTTCCCTAAGTATCTGCTGATGACCACTGTTAGAGACCAGATTTTTGAATGTTTGGTCTTACCCAGACTTAGTGTTCTTAGTTATGGAGACCCACAGTGAAATGGCAGGCTGGCAGGAGGAGGAGGAGGGCTTGTCTGTACTGCTGAAGAAATGCCTCCCTTGGATGTATAGCACAAGGAAGTACAAAGCCACCAAGGCTCAACCATTTTTGCTGGGAAAGCTGGGAGAGGTGGGTCAGGGAAGCTGGGAGGGGTAGATCATCTCATTGCCAAAGGAAACAAGGTTGTAACTGGTGTGGTGAAAACAAATGGCTCTGGCACTCCCTGGGAACTGGAAACGACAGCTAGGAAGACAGGAATTGGAAATGTGGCCTAACCCACAAGAGCTGCAATGCCATCCACAGCTCCAGAGAGATGGGTCTCTCTGGCCATCTCATGCTGCTTTCTGCATTTATGTGCCACACTGTCTCTCTTGCTCCAAGACCTGCTGTGCTGTTCTGGGGCCCTGGCTCTCTAAAGGCCCCCTTACAGCCACACCAAGCTGCTGCAAGCTCCTCTTGGGTTGTACAATGTTGTTCATCATGTGCATCTCCATTCCATGAATCAGCAGGCCAGGCCTGCTCCCTGCCATGTAACCAAATGCACCTGATGGTCCATCCTTGGCCAGGTCATGATGCTGTGTCATGCATCAGAGAGGGAGAAACATGGATAGGGTGAGATTTACACCCCTGGGCCATCCATCTCACACACACCTACCACATCAATGTCTCCTCCCCACTGAAATGCTTTGCCACACCCCAACCACAGGCTTCCACCTTCTTCTTCCATGTTGACCTGAACAACCTCCAACATCAACTCACCAACCCTGGAAGGAGGTGAGGCACTAGCCCTAATTTTGGGTGATGAGAGGTTATTTTTTTATTCAAAGAACTTGTGGCTGCCGAGCACCTTTCAAGGTCAGGTGTCCATGTCCTTGCTTTCTGATGAGCTCCACAAACTGGTCTGCTCTGACACTCTCTGTGATGTTGAAAATTAGCCACGAGCAGAAGCCACTGAGAAAGATGGAGAAATAGCAGTGTGGTGTGAGGAGCTCCAGCATACTAGGCCTGGGTGCATATTGGAAAGGCTGCGACCATAAATCGAGAGTTTGCAATGTGCAGCCTAGAAAGAGACTGCACAACTCAGGACATCTGGAATTGCAGAGTGTTATCCTCAGGCTGCCAACAATATTCCCTTGGGCAGGGCATGACCTGACACAGTGACATTAAAAGCACAGCTTCCAGTAGCATCCCAGCTGCCCGAAGCCCTGGCATGATGCAGCCGAGCTGTCCCGAAGCCTACCCTCCCTGGCAGGAACACCACATGCTGACAGTCCTGGCACAGGGATTAGCAAGGCAGTGTTGAAGTGCTAAACACAGATACAACCAAGTAGTGAAACAGCTTCCCACAAATAAGGGGACAGGCAGGAATAACTTTTCATATATCAGCAGCTGCGCAAGCGGAACTTGCCCTGTTCTTGGCTAAAGTCAGTGTTTCAGATGAACAAATGTCTTGCCCACATGGCTGGGCTTCAACAGCACAGGTACACAGTAACCTGTAACCAGGCAAACCTGGGGCACAGTACTTACAAGAGGGGAGAATTACATGCAAGACTACCTCCAAACACCCTACCCAAATGGTAAAAGCAAGAATATTATGGGTTATGATCTGGATTGCTTTCCTCTCCCATGCTTCCTCAGCAGCTGGTTGTCCCCATTTCTGCTGCTGTCTAAATTTTCCCCTCCTCCATTCCTGCATTACTAATAAATCAGCATCACACATAGCAGCAGGCAGTAAAATGCACCAGCAGGGCTGCCGAAGGCACCAAGTTCAACAGTGGCTTAAGCAGATGTGCTAAGGAAACATCTGGATGTTATTACCGAAAGGCTTTCTAGGTTCCCCATCAGATCAACACCTCCGTTTCCTCTGAGTCATTATATGTAAGAAATAACATAAAACTGATAATAAAAGCACCCCAATTGGAAATACAGTCAGCACTCTGCGTCTAACATCTACAAATACGCCAGACCCGTAATGGGGGCAGCCAGCCCATGACTCCCAAGCAAAGAGCTTGGTGCTACACTCCGTAGCCAGCAACAGCTTTGGCTCCACAGGGCTTACAGGTTAACCAACTCCATGATTAATCTTCATGGGAGAAAGCAATCCATCAAGAGCTAGAGAGGTAAAAAAAAATTTGCAGGACTCTGGAGGCCAATGGCACACAGTCTGTCCTGTCTCACCACACACTGGAGATACAACTCAGTGTTATTTCCCCCTTGTGAACCAGTCTCCTTCCCCCAGCTCTGTAAAATATGCTCCTAGCAGCTCTCAGCTATATAAAAATTTTTGAAATTTAGCTGGTACAGTGAGAAGAAAGATTGGACTAAAACTCCTTTCAGAATATAAACCAAGGAAAAAAAAGACATCAAAAAGACTAATGAGATGCTTGGTGTATTAAAGAAATGGTTACATGGAAACTTTTCAGACATACAAGACCCACAGAACTGGCTGAGGTAAGAGGCATAATTAGCCCAACATGAGCTTGCAAGGCAGGTCCACAACGCTTGGATGCACAAATGAGGGATGTCACGTACCAGCAGAGAGGCCCTGTTATCTTTGGGCCTTGGGTTGACACAGTGCAAGGTTTAATACTTGTACCCACACTTCAGAATAACACTGGAAAAACTGGAAAGAGTTCAGAGAAAAACCACAGGAACAAAACCAGGCTTGCACCAAGGACCTCAAGGAAGTCAATCAAAGAGAAAGTTAAAAGGTACCTCGCAGCCTGTAAGTACCTGTCAGGAAGAGTGCTCTTCAGTCTACCAGACAAAGGCATAACAAGACCAAAGGTTGAAAGTTGAAGGTCAGCAGAAAACAAACCAGAGACAAAGATACCGTTTTTCAAAACTGTGGGTAATTAACAGAGGGAAAAGTCCTCCAACTGGCATGGTCAACAATCCAGCACTGGCAAATGGAAATAAAATTGAGAAAGAAATCACTTTCCCCAGATGCTTACACCAGAAATCCCCGTCATGGAGTACGGTGATCCTGGCTGGTGGGATAAGCCAGGGTGCCTCCATGGGTGTCACACTTCAGCGACCAAGAGAACAGTTATTTTTTGGAACAGGATGATTTTTCTGAGCTTGTTAGAACAGCAGTTAACATCAGTGGAGACCAGTTGTGTTTTGCCACCGTTCCTTAACTTCTCCTTTTGAGATTTCACAGGTTATTGGTAGTTTTTCTGGACAAGCTACCTGAGGGCTGCTGGGCTTCTCTACCTGGGATGCAGAACTGCGATGCCTGCAGACTGGCACTGCAATCTAATATACGACACACTGGACCAGGAGAATTTTCCTCTCCTTCCCTGTGGTCTGGCTTGTGGCAGTAGCAATTCAATTAGCCTGTGCCTCAGTGCCCCATCTGCTAATGGTTTTCTCTCTCACGAAGAGGCCACAAGGATAAATGTCAAATCATGCCTCCAAGCCAGAGACAGTGTTCAGGAGGATCATATAAAAGAGCACAGCCATTAGGGCAGATTGCTCATTGCTCAGAAACTGGTTAGCAGAACGTCTTCTCAGCAAATCTGTGGCTCTTTAAAACTCAGGCGATGGCAAGGGGGTAGTTTGGGGATCTCAAATTGGCATCTCTGATGCCCCTAAGTCAGATGTCAGCAGAGCAACTTGAAGGAGCAGTACCAGTGATGACCAAGATAAGGATCAGAGCTGGGTGCATTTGTAAAAACAGCTGTTAAAGAAAACCTATTAATTTCTGGTGATCCATGTTCCTCCAAGCTAGCTTTACATAACAGGTGTTTTGAAGTCCATCAGCCTAGGTGCTGTGAAGCCCATAGGATTACAGAACTGTTTCTGTAGAATGTGGCATTAGAAAGGCTCTAAATATTTTAATAAGGAGGATTATTTCTCACCATGCTTGGTCTTAACGCCTTAAGAAGAGGCTAGGGAAGAAACGGTGGAAGTGGGAGGCTAATTAACCTATACCAGGAATGGAGACCTGCCAAAACTTATCTCCAGCAGCAGCAATAATGACACATCATCAAAAGGCAAACTCCCATCAGTGTTACAATAAGGCTGGCTGGAGGTCAGTTTGAGATCTCAACAATACAGATGACCACATTTGCCTGATCCCTCCCATGACTGTCCTCCCTGAAGTGAGGACACAGCTCGACTTAAAAAGTTGTTAGCACAACCCTAAGAACACAGGGCTTCACTGGCTGTGCTGGTGGAGAGGGGTCTTTTGTCTTGGGGTTTCTTTCTTTCTTTCAACATGAAACTCATCAAGTAACACAGAAGAGTCAGACCATTCAACTCATCCACACCCACCCTGACTCTCAAGACACACAGCCTCTCAGGATTTGGTGCAATTCTTGAAATCTGTGGCTTTTGAAGTCATGTGAAAATATAAACATTTAAATTTTGCCTTTCTTCCTAAACAGGGGAGAGACTATCTAAATTTTACAGATTGGGAAGTGTTTATTAATCACAGAAAAACATTTAAAAGTCACTATTATATAAAGGTAGTCTTGAATATTTAATATTGTGTATGCATGGATATGCATATTATGTACACACACTTCTTAACTCTGTTGGGTTGTTATACCTTGCTGATGATTTTGCTTTGCTTGTATTACTGTCACACCAAAATTTTTCTGCTGGCACAGGCTGAATGAGCATAAGTCCATGTCAACAACTTAAAGACACTCAGAGCTAAAGGAATGAAGCTCCCAACTCTGATACACCAAAATGTCCATTGAAGGTGGGTTTATTTAGGTTTTCAGGTTCCCTTTGTGCTTCTCAGTTCCAGGATTTTCACAGCTGCTGAGTTCCTCTAAGGCTAAAAGCCTGTCCCAGGACATGGTTCCTCACTGGATCCTATCTTAGAGAGCTTAAGAGCCCTAAGAATGTAAATGCCCTGGTCCAGTCCTTCCTGAAAACAGAAAGCAAATTCCAGGTCCTGGCTGGTTTGTATGAAGTTTCCATCATCACGGTGTTGGTTCATGTTTGAGTATTTGCAATACTTTCCCTCACCCCTCTTCTTCCTTCAGAGCTTAAAAAGTGCTGCCCCACTCTGACAGTGAAAGGATTAAGAGAGTGAACCAACCTATAGGACAAAAAATCAAGGAGCTGCTGTTGCTCCTTAAGAAACCTGAAAGCTATGTCAAAATCCAGCCTCCTCCAGAACCGAACCTTGCACATGGTGGCTGGCAAACCCAGAGGAGCTAGAGATGGGGATGAACCTTTGGGGCTGCAAAGCATGGAAATCACTTCCTAAGACATTAAGGGCCATTGGGTCACCTAGGCTGAATCTTGCATAAGGGAGGTCACAAGTTTCACTCATTTCCCTTTGATTTGAGCTGTATTGCTAGTGTTTGCCTAAGCCCCACCTTCCACGGAGGCATGCAGGCTCCATGCAAAGATCTCAAGATATGGAGATGGTAACTTACCTTTTTGATGGCTGGCTCGAATACTTAAAAGCCTTTGGTATTTAAAAAAGGCACTTTAACTCTGATTTATCTGCATTGCATTTGTGCTAGGGGCGCCTGTGATATAGCTGCTGGCTATGGGAGGTGCCTTGCCTGGTGATTTCCTCAGCTGTTCACAAAACCCATCTCCAGCAGAAACCCTGGGGCCCCTCAGCTCTCTTCCCCTGAAGACAGCCTGTCTTCTGCCCCCACCCTTTTGATTTATTTCTAATCGACAAAGAAGAGGAGCTTTCAAAGGATTTAGCACCAGTGCCTGGCAGAGGACTGCTGCTGCTGGTGGCTGGGGGTGTCACCACCATATGAAGGAGAGGGGAGGAATGGAAAGGAAGGGCAGTGCAAACACTTTCATCCCTGTTTTTTCCACTCCACCGTGAATCCACACATTTCTCCACCCCCACTTTTTTTTTCACTTCTAAGTGCCTCCAGCCCTCTACCAGCTCTTCCATATACTCAAACAAATAAGGATGCCCTTCCCCAACATCCTACTCCAATGCCTCAATGCCACAAACTCCTGTGACCCCACGCCATTCTCCCACAGCCTCTCAGTAATAATTATTACCCAAGTTACTAAACCTTCTCTGTGCTCACATCCTGAACTGCAATTCTAACCTGGCTGGCTAAGCAGCACTTGCCACCACGCAGGGAAACCCAGGCTAAAGAAGATACTCATGACCACACTAAATACTTCCAATACAAATAGGCATCTCATTCCAGTACCCAGAGCCGCATCCACACAGCGAGCTCCTCCTGCCAAGCCCGGCTGCTGCCTGCATCTTCATCCCACTTGCAAGGGCACAGGTTTTGAGAGCCTTGTGCCAACGCTTCAGCACTTCCACAGGAAACACTCTTGCGTATTCAGAAGGTTTATTTTAAAAATGTTTTTGTTTATCTCTGAGCACAGATTCATTTCCAATTTATGCCAGCAAAATAAAAAACAAAACAAACAAAGAAAAAAAGGACTCACCTGACTTGGAAGGCTAAAAATAGACCTGCATTATCACAAATAGTGAGCTGTTAGGTAAAGGCTGCGGATTCAGATGAATAATGTGTTTGTTTTTCCTGCTTCAATTCTTTCCTGCTGTTATCACTGTACAAATAAGTCAGCACATGCTAATTACTCTGATGGCAATTTCCTGGGAGCTGGTACTTCAGTATCAGGCCAAATTTATTCCTGAGTATCACAGACTAGTCCTCCTCAAACAAATAAACATCCCAATTGCTAAAATGCCCAGACCTTTCCTTCCCTGCCACAGACCCAGTGCTGCCAGCATGGTCCCACTCCTGACTCCCAACATCCACTGCAGATCTGCCCCAAGCAACACATCGTTCCTGATGAGCCCGGTGACATGCTAACGTAGAAGATGGGTCTGGCAGAGCCTGAACCTGGACTTATCTCCTTCGAGGTATCCTATGTATGTATAAATTTTGAATCCCAAGCAGTATTTGTGCCATAAAAGAGGCTTAATCTTGGGAGCTGAGAGTACAAGCACCTTTTCTGCAAGGCAGATGCATTAAGAGAGAAAGGATGGGAAGGGAAATGTCTGAGAAGTGTTTTTATAAAGCACCCCAACAAACCAGTCTCAAGCCCCTTTTAGCCCAAAACCACCCCACAAGGCTCACAGAGTTTATATTCATGGGTGAACTACATCAAAGAATCCTCGAAACAATGCCTGTGGTTTCTGCTGGTTGTTTTTTTTCCCCACTTGGTATTTATACAGCCACAGATTTGCACTGTAATTCAGTCGAATGCATTACAGCAAAGATGAAGGGAGGAGAGAGGAGAGGAAAAAAGCACTTTACCTGCATTACATCCCAAATGGCATTGAATTTCTATATAAACCTTTGGTGCAACCCCAACCCAGATGCTGGCTGTTTGCTGAACAGGCAATACAAACCCAGCATCCTCCTTTGTGGCTTTTTTTTCAGCCTTTCAGGGTCTTTTTTGGGGGTTGGTTGGCTTGCTCTGGATTTATTTTATTCTCATTCCATTCTGCTTTCACTGCGCGGCAAAGGGTTAAGCGACCTTTCAGATCCTCCCTGGATGCAACTCCATGCGTAACAAGAAAGCTTCCAGCCCAGTGAAAACAACTTGAAAGAAGGGCAGTGACCCAGCCACAGGCTTAAGTTTCGGGTCACAACACCCCTGCTCAAAACCATCCGTCTTGCTCTGACCACAAGTTTGCAGCGAGTCACCTCCTATTAAAGTGATTCATCTCCAGGATTTACAGGAAAATACCTTTTTGGAACCTAGCTGTTGTTAGCATCCTCTCTTGCACCTGGGACAATAGCTGTGAGCTAGCAAGGGACACAACAGGTGTAGCGGGACACACTGGTGCAGCATCCCCTTGCATCCAGTAATAAGCACTAAAAACACACAGGTCATTACAAAAAATTAAAAAAAGAAATCTGCAATAGTGAGCTTTGGTTTCATTTACTCTCAACTTCTGCAAGGGAAACTTTGCAAGCAAACGGGTGTTTATAATCCTTGTCAACCTGGACACATGCACACCACATTGCACGGCAGAATCAAAGCCGTTTGGCTAGTGCAGGCACATCACGCTGCTCCATTAAAATCCTAGATCAAAGAAAAGAGAAGGTTTGCTGTTACTGCACACTGTGGCAGGGGAAACGGTGCATCTCAGAAATGCCACATGCTGTAAGAAGGCTGCGGAACGGAAGGATGTGCCCCCTCTCTCCTTTTCCAAAAGGGGCTCCCTTGAGGCCATTAGAAATAATCACCTGCTGGAACACAGTACAGGGAAGGACAGAATCATAGAGACGTTTGGGTTGGAAGGGACCTTTAAAGGTCATCTAGTCCAACTCCCCTGCAACGAGCAGGGACATCGGTGGCTCAGGCTCTGCACTGCAGCCAGCATGGTGGCAAGCAACCCACTGCTGAGAAAACGGCCAGCAAAAGGTTCAAAACCCAGCTCCACACAAGTCATACTGAAACACAGCTGCTGGGAGGGAGATCTTGGCTTGTCTGGGGTAAGAAGGACAAAAAAAGGTGAGTGTGGGCATCCAGCCTCGAGCCTGGCACTCGGCACAGCTCCTCCCAACCTCACACCTACCAGGGGTGGTCTTGCTCTGGACCCCTGCTGATAGAGAGTATCAGGATGGGATACAAGTACAGAAAAAAACAATAACGCAAAAAGAAATAACAAAAACTCTCCCAACCTCCACCACTTTGTACTGTGAACTCTAAAAGCAAGAGTGCAAAGGAACAAACTGTGTGTGCAGGTACTTGGGTGCAGAGACTTTCCTATGTATCTACCAAACCGCCCCAGGGAGCGGGGCAGAGTGAAGAGGCAGAAAGGCCAAGAAGCTTCCCGGTTCAGCTGCAACTCCCAAGCTTTAGGGTGATTATGCCTGTGCCCTCCCCCACAAGGTTTTTGGCACTGGGACCAACCCATGATACTGTTTCCATTCGTTCCTCCCTCTCAGCCATGCCAGCACATGCCAGTGTGCCATGCAAGACCATGAACTGGACTGGGGAAACGAATCTGCAGAATAGTAACATGGGGGGAGAGAAAAAATAGTTGTGTCAGCTGGATGGGCTCCCCGTTGCGAGTGGGTTCATCGACATCCTTTGCTATCAGCAGCCTGAAATGGTTTCAGGTGTGGCAGTGCAGGAGGATGCTGGGATTTCAAAGTAATGCTGCTCAGCTGTCGAAGGGATGAGCCACCGAGTGTGGCTGTATTTATGTGAGCTATCCAAAAACTGGACTGAATTTGGTTAAGTGATCCCATTTTTCATCTGACTGGCTACCGTATGATCCCACAGCACTGCATGAACCAGCTAGAAACGTCAGCTGCAAACCCAAGGCAAGCTATTTCTGACTAGGTGCTAAAGAGTGAAACCTGTGGCTGAAGCTCAGTATACAGCAGGGACAATGCAGGCACGAGCTGAAACACCACCACAGGACATGAAGACTTCACCTGTTCTCCCTGACCAACAAGCAATGAAGGAGTAACAAGACGCTGATCTCTTCAAGTGCAGTTACTTTGGACAGCCAGGTATATGCTCATGTGGGACAGATATGTGTATTTTATAATTTGCTGAAAGTAATCACGCTACCTCCCAAAAAATGCAGAAATGTCCTCTGGTGCCCAGAAAGGCACAGCCTGCGGGAAGATGCAAAGAAAACCCCACATTTTGCCTCTACAGACGGCTTTCAGACCAATGCATCCCACTATCAAAGAGGGCTGGGTCAACGTTAATTAGTGATGGTCTCAAGCCACCCATTCTGGGAACAATTTGTAACTGAGCAACGTGAGTGCTCAGACCTCCCCTACATGCACACAACCATCACTTTGCTGTCCACACCACAGCATGCTGGGTCAGCCTCTGTCCTCCACTCCCACAGCTCCTGTCGCTCCATGCTGAGGCTGGGGGGATGTACACCACTTGCCCCTCCCCCCCCATCATTAGCCAGGCTGGAGGCTTTAATGGATGGAACCTTTAATGGCCATGTAGTCCAGTCCTCTTTCCATAAGCAGAGGCATCTTCAACTACATCAGGGTGCTCAGAACCCCATCCAACCTGACCTGGAATGTTTCCAGAGATCGGACATCTACCATCTCTCCAGGCAAATGGTTCCTCCTTCTCACAGAAGGAGAGGGGCAAGTAACGCACACACCCTACCTCCTAAAAGCACCCAAGGCTGCTCCCGTTGCTGCACTCTGAAGGGCCTCAAGCATGAGTGATGATGATGCAGGTCAGTGGGAAGATGTGGGGACAGGATTGTGGCATTTCAACCAGTAACCCCAGTAACACTGGGTGCTGCCAAGCTGGGAACCATCCCTGGGGCACTTCTGAAGCCAGGCTCTCTCCACTTGGTTTGGCACACATTGCCACCCCTCTTTTTCTAACTAAGTACCCAGTTTGGGTTTTTGAGCTACCCTGGGGCCACAAGCTCTGGGAATGGCTTGAAGGACAGCAGCACCAGAATGGGCGGTCATGACTTCTGCCAGACAGGCATCTTTCACCACCACAGAGAGTGCGGGAAAGTCAGGATGAGGAGTGAGACCCTCCACCCAAACCCCAGAGCAACTGTGATGGGGCACCCACCCAGGGGTTCAGCAGAACAGCACAGTACATGCAGGAAGGGCTTGGCTATCCAGGGCACTGCTGCCGCGCTGGCATTAATCACCACTCCATGCTGCCCTGGGCTGCCAGTCAGGGCAAGCACCGGTGAGAACAAGCCAGGGGAAAGAAACCCAGCTCTGTGTCCTGGCTTTGCAGCCTGGCTGCTACGCAGTGAAACAAAATGAGAGGCGCAGCTCACCCTCTCTGAAGCATACGCCCTTCCTAATGAGAGTCGACCCAGGAGCTATGCGGGAGTCACGCCCATTCCCAGGCAGGCTTCAACGCCACCGAGAGTCAACGCTGGAGCCAGGCAGCCTCCGAGAAAAGACACGAGTTGGAATTTTTTCTTTGATGCCGGCTCACCAGCCAGCCACCAGGGAGGAGGAGGAAGGATTGCCGGCGCTCGCCCCACTCCCCTGCGAGTGCGTACATGTGGGCTGAGCTCCACCGGCGATCCCGGGAGAAGGATGCAACAACTGCTGGGGAAGTGAAGAGTCACCAGTTGTGCCTGACTGGGAAACGCACAGCTGGCATGGCCCGAGCCCCGAAATGGCAGCTGATCACCCACCACCAGACCAGAAAGCCCATGGAAGAGGGCTGGTGTGGAGAGGATGCTATGAAAGGACTGCATTATAGGATCATGCATCATCCCAAGATGTCGGTAAGAAAAACTCCATTATCTGCAGCTAAATCTGGGCAGAGCACAGTGCCAGGACCTCTTCTCATCCCAAAGGGCTATTACATACCAGGAGACATGAAGTTTCTTTATCAGCCTTGCTGCTGCTGTTAGCACAGTAATGATGTCAAGCATCACCCAGCAGCAACAGCACAGTTCAGGCCCTTGCATTAACCGCAGTCTTGATCAAGCTCTACAAAGACAACGGTAGCAACAGGATCAGAATACATACAAAGGTGATACAATGAAAAAGATTTCCCAATTAAATTCCCAACACTTCCATCCCTTCCCTTCCCCCACCCCCCTCATATCTCTTTTAATTCACTTCCATAGGTCCCATAGCACTTAAAAGACTGCTTAAGCACTGTTAGCACAGTCATTCTGATGGAGAAACTGCAATTCAGAAGGATTGAGCAACCCATCCAAGGTTGCCCAACAACCCTCTGGGAGAGAAGGCAGGACTGGTTTAGCACAAGTCTATCCATCCCACCACGCTGCCTTGCTGCAGGGTACGAGTTACCGGCAGGCGAGCTGGGGCGGTTACGTGGCATCGCTGCATTTCCCAGGGTGGGGTGTGTCCCACCGTCACACAGGGTGGAATGCAGTGGCCACTGTCCCTGCTAAGAGGATGGTCCAAAATACATACTTCTGGGTTTTTTTTTTTTTGGGTTGTTTTGGTTTTTTTTTTCTCCCCATCAGAAATTAGCTGGTTTTAAGGCTCAGGAATGCAGACTTTCTACAGAGAGCAAGGGCTGTAGGAGGAGGTGGCGGGCATGCCTCTGTTTCCCTGTCAATGAAATAAGATAGATGCCTGCAGGTGTGTGGAGGCAAAAAGAACAACAAAAAGCATTAAGGCTATCTGTTCTGTTAGCATGGCCCAGTCCCAAATCAGCTGTGTCCAAGGTTCGGGTTAAACGACTATGCCCCAGGATGACCGGGAGAGGGCATCTCAGAGAAACAGGAGATAAGAAGTGTGGAGTGGACCTCATCTTACAGAGTTCCTACCAAAGCAGACAGAACCTTAGAATTGCCCAAAATTTGCAAAGCTGGATCCTTCCAGCAGCAGCTGACACAAAGTCAGGGGCGGCTGCTGTCATGGTTCTCAGCAGTTTGAACCACTGGTACCGGTGACCATGGAGAACACTCCATGGCCAGCAGATCCACCCTGACTGGAGGACCACTATCGTGGTTTAACCTTGGCTAGCAATTAAGTACCACCTAGCTGCTCACCCACATTCCCCCCTCCTCCAGTGGAGGAGAAGAATCAGAGGAAAAGACAAGGAAGCTTGTGGATTGAGATAAGAACTGTGTACAAGCACAACCACCAAGATATAAGATGAAGTAAAGTATTTCTATTTGCCATATGTATTCTCCAGTGTGTCATGAGGCAACTGCTCCTTCTCAGTCCAGGGCAGTGAATGTGCCAGGTGGAGAGAGCAGCCGGAAAAGTCTCTCACTTTGCCACAGACATATTTGCTCTTTAATCCTTCCACTGGTTCTAGTGACCCCAATCTTGTCCATCTCATCCCCTCACGTTCCTCATATTAATTCATTTGGCATTCTTGTAACCTCTTAAATTATCACATGAATGAACAATTAAAGGATTATCATCATAGCAACTAAGGATGGTGTACAAAAATCACACCTCCAGAGAAGTCCACCAACTTCACCAAGAGGAAACTGAACAGGAATGATCTGGCAATACCCATGACAAAAAAGTCTCTGATACAGAGCATGAAGACCACCTCTGACCTAGCTCCCACTGTACAGCTATGAACCATGGGTACAAAACAGCTTAATGGCTTTGCCTAAAATCCAGAAGTTTTGTACCAAATCACTGCACCTGAGTATCCCAAACATGGGGCTGCTACGGAAACCTCTTTATCACTCAACTCCCCATCACCCAATCCTGCCCAGAAAGAGGGTTTAACTAAAATTTCACTGTACAACGAATGTAATTGGTAGTCTCTGTCCAAATGCATCCCAGCTGCTGAGGCACAACTAATTTTAGCTCAACTTTTAGACACAGGCTGTCTTCTCTTTGGCAGCATGAGAAACCTTGGGGTCTCCAGCTAATGGCTGGTCCCCAACTAACGGACTGAATTAGGCTGCTTCCATTCTCATTACAGACCCTTCAAAACAATGTCCTTTAAACACAGGCCTTAACACTACTTTCAATAAAACCTTCTAATATGTCTGTGTGACTCAAATTCAACTGTACAAGCTTCTGTTACAGTGACAATGCTATCGTGCCCACGCCACTCACTTCTGATGGCAAACGCTCCCGTCGCCCAGCCCACGCATCCGCAGCTAGCACATAATACTCATCTTCACATTATGGATCCAGTGTTACCAGTTTCCCCAACTTCCCAGGCGCTTTACTTCAAACTCCAGCAGTGGAGCCGAGAGCAGCGACAGCAGCAGCTGCCACCAGCAGCCGGGTTGTGCAGAGCACCGCATTCCTCTCCTGAGAATGAGCAGCACGAATAAACCTAAAATCCAATTTTATTGCATCTTTCAAATTCTTAAAAAGCCAACAAAAATTACTGCTGCCTCTTCTTATTTATTTATTTACCATTTTTTAAGTGACAAGGCTTTTAAAATCAGTAGTTAATATATAAATGACAGGATATTTTTTAGATGCATCTGGGGATGGTTAATCTGAGGCACTAAAGAAATAATAATAAAAAAGGGAAAATATATTCCCCAGCAGGTTACATAAGAGTTAGGGAGTGACTGTCCTCCCTGCCTGGATTCGGAGCAAAAGAGCATCCAGGAGGCTCACTGCCCATGCCGGCACTGGGGCAGTGCTATGCAGGCACGGTGGCCCAGGACTTGCAGGACAGGCTCTTTGGGAAGGAGGTGGGAGCCATTCAGACCACAGCTGAGGCCATTTGCAGGGCTGAGGTCTTGCCGGGAAGGAGGCACCAGCAGCTTTTCCTTCCCTGGCAAAGCTAGGATCGAGAGCACAAAAGCCTTGTTGGAGGCAGGCAGCTGCCCGCCGCAGAGGAGCCCGGGAAGGGGTGCAAGTGGGCCGGGATACAGGGCAGGATGCGGGGCACATCCTGGAGGGAAGGACAGTCCTGCTCCAGAGCATCCACCTAAGCTCTTTCCGGGCTCCATCCCTCCCTCCCAGCGCTGTGCCACACACATCTGCGCGGGGAGGGCTGGCGTGGCGGGGAGCCAACTCAGCAACTCCAGAGGCGCAATTATCATTAAAGCCAAGCAGGCAGGAGCAGGGGAGAGGAGATGCCTCCCCGCCAAATGAATAGGTTTAACGCTGCTCGCATTCCTGCATTCCTCTGCCTCAGTGTAATGAATAAACCCTCTCAAACTGCTAAAAACGAGGTGGTTTTGGTTAAGCCGTGCGAGCCCGCGAGTGTGTGTTTTGTAACCGTACAAATTTGCAGACAGAGCCCTGCTATGTTTGTAATCTAGGAGCTGAGGTTTTCCAGAGCGGGCTTGTGTAACCAGGCGGAGACGTCAGCACATGCCTGTTTTATGGGAATAGTATCCCCACCACGAGTGTGCGGGGATGGGACAGAACGCACGGAGCCGGGCAGACACCTTGCTGGGCAGGGGTGCAGCATGGGTCCCGGACCAAAGCGCACACTCACAAAGCCACTTCTGATGATAGAACAGAACAGAACAGGATGGCAGTGGTTCAGGTGGAAGGGACCTACAATGGTCATCATCTTAGTCCAACTGCCTGACTACTTCAGGGATGACCAAAAGTTAAAGCATGTTATGAAGGGCACTGTCCAAATGCCTGTTAAACACTGAGAGGCTTGGGGCATTGACAACCTCTCTAGGAAGCCTTTTCCAGTGTCCAGTCTGAACCTCCCCTGGTACAACATTGAGCCATTCCCACATGTCCTATCATTGGATGCCAGGGAGAAGAGATCAGCATCTCCCTTTCCACTTCCCCTCCTCAGGAAGCCAGAGAGCCAGGAAGTCATCTCTCAGCCTCCTTTTCTCCAAACCAGACAATCCCAAAGTCCTTACCTGCTCCTCATAGGACTTGTCTTCCCTTCCCCTCACCAGCTTTGCTGACTTTCTCTGGATGCATTCAAGGACCTTCACATCCCTTAAATTGTGGGGCCCAGAGCTGCACACATCAAGGTGAAGCCTCACCAACGATGAATGCAGTGGGATAATCACCTCTTTTGACTGTCTGGTCATACTGGGTCTAATCCATCCCAGGATGATGTTACACACAAAGCTTTTCACTATTGGCACCAGTTTATTTGCAGACAATCCTGTATGGGTCTGGAAGCAATATTATTTATTCATGATTTTACTGAAAAATTTAGTGGTTCCTTAGGCAAAGGTCAGAGTCCACACATCCCTCTGCTTGGCCTTGGCTCCTCAAACCTGTCTCTGACAGAACCATCTCTCATCTCTTCCGTCCTACCTCTTCATCCTCCTCCAGTTCAACTTCAGGCTTCCATCCCGATGGCCCCTGTGACTCCAGGCATGGTACCATTCTTCTCCACCTCATTGTCACCTCCACCAGAAACATATCCATCCCTCCTTTGCACAGATTCTCCTCTCTACTCCAGACTGGTCTTATTAGGTTCAAAATTAAGTCTCAGGACATCTTCTGGACGTTCTTCCATTCATCATCCAAATCTGCCATTTTCAAAACTCATACTTTCCCACATCACAGCCAACACAGCCAACATAACTACCCTTCCCTGAGAAACCCAGATTCTCCTGATGAAAGAGCATGCCACCACATACATCTTGTTTTCTATCCCACATCACCTTCTCAAGGCTCCCCTCTTTCCCTTTCTCATCACAGAAGAACTCTCTAACTTTCAACGTTTACCCCATGACCTACTGTACCCACTCTCTGCTGTTGACTCTTACAATGTTGACTTCTACTTAGGAAGCTGGCCTCCTGGGCCAGTCAGCAGAAAATGTCTTTGGTATTGAATGATATTTTCTCCCTTCCTGCCCCTGTCTTGTCTAGTAGGAATTCCTCTCTAATGTCTGCCAAACCACCTCACTGACTTCATCAAAACTCTCCTTTACTGTGACATTTAAAAGAAAACTCAACAACTGTGAGGCTGCTGGTGTTCTGAGACACATCTGTCAAGACAATCAATAGTGTCCTGGCATTTTATTTTACTTCCCCATCTCCATGCACCCAATCACAACCTTGTGCCATTGATCCAGACCGCAAGTTCCTTGGGGGATGGACAGCCTTTGATTCAACATTTGTACAATGAACGATAGGTTCTGGGGCACAGTTAGTGCTCCTACTGTCACAGTGATGTAAATAACGTGTTTAAACACCCATCAAGGTCAAGATATCTGCTTGCACTAGGTGTGATGCCCAGGTTTACAGTAAAGAACATGACGAAGTCCACTCGCGTCATGTTGCCAGGAAGCCACAAGTTACCCAAGGACACTTCACATTGCAGATCCAGGTGCCCTGTTGTTGCATCTAGTTACAACTTCCTGGTTGTTCCCAAACAAATCACAACACAAACTGTTCCCACTGGTTACTGCTAGCATCTCTTGACACACCACACTTTGTAGCACGGAAGGCATCCCTTGATGATTTTTTGTACATGTCAAAGAACACGGTTACCCTTGCTTGCAAGCACAACCTCGGTGCTGACTACTCAACCATGACTGCACTGCACTAACATTCTCTACTAGACTGGAAACCATAGTCATAGAATCATAGACTAGTTTGGGTTGGAAGGAACCTTTAAAGGTCATCTAGTTGCAACCCCCCTGCAATGAGCAGGGACATCAGTTTCAACTACATCAGCTTGTTCAGAGCTCTGTCCAACCTGACCTTCAATGTCTCCAGGGATGGTGCATCTACCACCTCTGCGCAACCTGTTCCACCACCCTCATTGTAAAAAATATCTTCCTTATACGTAGCCTCAATCTATCCTCTTCTGGTTTAAAAACATTCCCCCCTTCTCCTATCACAATG
Source organism: Rhynochetos jubatus (assembly GCA_027574665.1). NCBI lineage: Eukaryota > Metazoa > Chordata > Aves > Eurypygiformes > Rhynochetidae > Rhynochetos > Rhynochetos jubatus. The sequence continues at coordinate 8,480,945 of CM050648.1, read as the reverse complement.
GGCCCTACTAAGAAGTCTGTCCCCATCTTTCTTATAAGCCCCTTTTAAAGTATTGGAAGGTTGCTATAAGGTCTGCCCAGAGCCTTCTCTTCTCCAGGCTGAACAACCCCAACCCTCTCAGCCTGTCCTTATCAGTGTCACTGTGCTCCTGGGGACCAGATGAGCTGGTCCAGATCTCTGAATCTTTGCCTCCCCTCCACTTTCATCACACAAAGGTGACCAACACCAAGCAGTGCCTGCTGCCATTAAGCCCCAGGAGCAGGGGCAGCCCTGAGCAAGACCTCAGAGTGTTCTGGTCCAAACTGCCCATAGTTCCAGCCCCCACACATGCACTGGCATCTCTGCTATCAAATCAACCAGCCAGGTACACAATCCATGAGTATCACAGCTCACATCCCAGGCAGCTCTGGCACAGAGTCACAGCTTTGCATGGCTCTGCGGATGCTACTAGCAGATTGAAAGACATTGAAAAATTAGAAAAAAAAAAAAGAAAAAAAAACCCCAAGCCCACATGGAGGTAACTTTCCCTCGGCTGTCCAGGAGAGGCTTGCAAAGCAAGTTCTTCCACCAGGCTCCCAGGCTGGCCATGCCGCGGGCAGGGCTCAGCCTGCCCCGCTTCACCACCAGTGCCGGCAGCCCTGTGCAGCACGGCGCCAGCGGCTTGCTGACTGATGAAAATCCAATAGTCACATGAGACCTGTGCATTGCAGCACAAAAAGGAGATGCACACAGAGCAGGGATGGGTTTTTTCCCTTTCTCACTCATCCTTTATTTGAACTTGGCCTGAAGTGATGCTGTAATGAGAGAAGCCAGGCATAAACCACAGTCCTTTACAGAACTTAAACATGAAGTGAGAGCTCTTCTATCACTGTTAGTCCTCCTTGCTGGGGTTGAGCCACGTCTCTGCAGGTTTGGGATTGCTTTGCCCCACGCAGAGGAACCCCACAGCATCTGCACTGCAAGACGCACGCTTTGACTTCCTTTGGTGGGAGACAGTTCCCATGAGTCACACCAGAGGTTTTGTAAATACACGCATGAAAATGTTTCTTGGGCAAAATCTTGTGCTTATCACCTTGCAATCACCTGTCTTTTACATCAGCTACCAGTGCTTTTGATCAGTTTCTCCAATGAGTGCAAGGCTGAAAATACTGTCCTCCGAGAACAACAAGATTCTTCTTGGTTGAATATAAACCACTCCCTTTGTTTTTATTAACGCAATAATTTCACATTACAGGCATTTTCAGGCTCACTTTGATAATTTTGTACATCCAGCACTAGGCAGTTCACAGGCACAGCCAAAGGCAAGAAGGTCCCTCTAAGGCTCCCATGAGTAAGGATTTCACATGATCCAAGTGGGATGTGTTTACCTAGACATGCGTGGACAGACCTGGGCTTGCTCCGCTTGTGCCCAAAGCCGACTGGGACTCAATCCAGCTTAAGACAAAGCCACAGAGCCACATTAGTACAATGCTCTGCCCAAGCTCTTATGCCCAAATTGAGTGAGTGCCCTGGGCAAATGCCAAGCAGACCTTTGATTTTGTCTTCCACAACAGTTCCATGAGAATGGAAGGGTTATACATCATCAATGACCCAGAAAATTCCTAATAACCATAATAGTAACTATTAGAAAGAACAGATTTAAGTGAACAAGTGTATGACCCTGCCCTGTTAGCATGGCGGTTTTCAAGACATTTGGTTCTTGGAGAACCGTGTACTGTATTGTTTGGGTCTGTGGAAAATAATATGAGAACACAAGACTTGTCAAAAGAATTAAATTTCCTTTAAAGGATCCCACACCACCAACAAAAGAAAAATATTTAGGAACCCACAATGTGAGAAAGATTTGGAGAACCAGTTAGAAGGTGCATAATGACCCATCTGTTGGGTGGAAATAGCTGCTAAAAACCCAACCCAATCAAACATAACCCCCACAACAGCTCTGAGCTCATTGCTATGGTTTGCACTGAACAGTTTCTTCAACACAAAGGAAATTGTTCACAGGGAACAAAGTGAGTTGAAATTTAGTCACCACAAAGATAAACGTGAATATACAAAGAAAGGCTTTAAGATCCTGAGCAATCATCAAAAGGCACCTCCAACAACTGTGTCCCTTAAATGTGGTGAAATAGCTACTTGCTGCATTGCCAGTGTCCTTGTGCACAGATGGCACCTGGACGTGTCCGATGAACCATCCAAGAAGCCACCAGGCTCAACCACGTTTAGCTTGAATGCCTCAGTAAATACATGAGAATACAGCGTATTTCTAGACGTACATGGGTGACAAGACAATCATACTGAAATAAACGGAACCGATAGTGTACTAGACTTTTCTGTTGAAATAAAATTATACTCTACACTGTGATTATCTGTGAAGGGCTTTGACTAGTTTCAAGACAGTTTAGAGGAAAAAAAAAATCAATGACCTTTTACACCTTGGTGCTTTCAGAACTCTTGAAGTAGTTGAACGTTTTGGAGAGATAAAAAAAAGACACAAAGGAAAACTTTTCCAGCTTATAAATATGTGCATGTAACCCCAAAGGCTGAGGAAGACTGAAACTCAGTTCAGCTTCATGATGTGACACGAGTCTAACATCTCATCATTGCCAAAAACCAAGTACCCCTCCCCTCTTCCCCAGAGCCACAGCTGGCCCTGGTGCTCACCAAACCTCTTCAGAAGCTGATACAGCTCACCAATCAGCAGAAAGCTCACCCAACACGGCCACAAGCTCACTTTCAAACAGCATAGCGAGCTGTGGGTGGATCAGTGCCGGAGCAGCATAAGGGCTGAGGAGGGCTGGACAAGTCAGCAATACCACCTCCTTCAGACACAGGAACGGTCACAGTTCAGCTCCTCCCAGAACAGCCCATCACATGGCCAAGGAGCAGCCAAAGGGAGAGGTGGTCGAGGAGTAGGAAGGGAAGGCAATAATACCTTAAAATGCTCATTTTGGTTTTGGGGAACTGCCTATAATTAAAACATCAAATCACATGCAAATTTGGCAGCTGAAGAGAGCGATGGTGGGTCCTGTTTGATTTTGCTTGGGATTTCTAAGCCTTGTTGAAAGGTCACATGCAAGCGGCTCATCCTTAGGGAAATACCTCTGATTTTCCTTAAGAATACTGAGTTGCTTCAAACAAACAGCAAAAACCATTCTCAGGTATCACCTGTCCCCAGATTCCCTGACCAAACACATTTCTTTTATCTCTGAAAAAATATTTTGCCACTCCCTATCTCTGTGTGAAGAAACCAGCTAAGAAAAAAGAAGACAACTGCTTAGTCCAGGAGAAAAGAAACAGAATATGTGCACTAGGCTCCGAAAATTGCACAAAACACAGGAGTAGGAAAAGCAAAGTAAGTGAGCAGCTCTCACCCCTCGTGTCCTTCCTGCCACAGTACTGGGTATGGGAGCATGAAGCTCCAATCACTCCCACAGATGCCTGCAGCTCCTGCCTCACAGCCTGTGCGTGCCCCACGCTGAAGTTTCTCTTCTGTTCATTAAAACACACCAAAATGCCCTGTTTTAAGTAGTTTGCCATGCATTTGCACAAAAAACCCACTCTGTACGACCAGGCTTTATTCCAGGTGAGACATCGCCTGTAAAGCTGCCACGATGGTGCCGTACACCCGTCACATGGGCTGTTCAAGCCACACGCGCATCCCATGCATGGCCAGGATCAAAGGGACAGTGTGGTGGCTGCAGGGCAACAGCAGAAGCAGACTTCACTCCGTGCTGGGTTGTGGGGTGCAGGCATGTGGGGACCAAGTCATAAAGGGTCAGTTTGGGGGAAGGACTTTACCAGGCATTGAAAATGGCCCTGAACGAGCATGCAGAAATTCACAGCCCCGGGAGAGGGAGTAGGGATGTTTCAGCAGGGCTGAGTCAGGGCAGGGGCTGGCACACAGCTCTGCTGCCGCAGTGCAAGCAAGTAGCCAAAATTAAGAGGAAGGACAGGGGGGCTGAAGGCAATTGGCAGGTGCCCAACAGGAGGAGAGGTGGCAGGAGTGGTGAAGGTAGGGTGAGGGAGAGTGCCAGCACTACGTGGGAAGCAAAGCCAGGTACACCAACTTGCAGCACACAGGACCTCATAGCCCAGCATGTCCCTGCCATGTCCCACATGCACCTCCTGTTCCCTGAAGATCTTTGCCCCATGGAATTCAGACATTGCAGACTCTGAAAGATTTCTGGTGGAAAAGATCACCAAATGTATTATTCTTTAGAGCAAAGTTTGGTCGTCCTCTATATTTTGGCTTGACTCAAAAATATTATGATGATGCAGAGGATGCTTCAAACAGAGAAGGAAACTTTGCAGAACAAGAGATATGCGGAAAACCAAGCAGTAAAAAAAAGGCAAATAAATTTCCAAATCATCAAAAGATAGAGTGAGGATGGCAGAACCTAACAGAAGGTATACAAGCAGCAGGAATTAAAACATAGGGATAAATGGGAAGGGTATGAACGAGCCTCACTTTGGCGTGGGGATGTTACAGAGACAGGGGAAGACAGATAACGTGTGAACCGTGTGGGCAAGCCAGGCAGCGTACAGCCACGATTCATTGGATTAACGTTCTGAGCTGGGATCAAAATACTTTGGTAAACGACACAGTAAAATCCACTCAGTCCCTTAAAAAAAAATACTTTGTAATTTGTGTACAATAATGCAATCTGTTGCTGACACAAGATGTGAGGCCGCAGTTCAGCAGTATGCTGGCACGGGCTCCACAGCCCCTGATCCACTGCAGGACCCCTGCGAGGTGGCACAATGCAGTGATGCTCAGCCCCTTCAGGTCTGCTCAAAAACAGTGCTGGGTAAAGCCACGTCAGTCATCATCCATGGGGTCCACTAATTCTGCACCCGATCCACTGTCATCTGTCCTCCTGCAGCCAGCACAAATTCAGCCCAAACGCAGCAATCCAACGTAACCTTCACATGGTGAGTTCAGCCCAATCCCATGGAGAGGCAATTGAATGCCCAGGGCTGATCTGGATCAAGGCCATGCTGCTGGCTCACCCTGCGGAACCAGCAAGGGGTTGTAACCGTGGTAAAATCAGGCCCGAAAAGGGCGCAGGAGCAGAAAACTGCAGAGCAACCAGTTTTGCTGCCCAAGAGCAGGTTCACTTGGAGGAGGATCGAGACAAGCTGCTGCTGTTGGTTTACAATCCGGAGCAATGGGAAACAGCAGGTGTGAAGGAAATTAGGTTACCGTTTGGTCGCTTTTTATTGCAAACCCTAATAAAGTTAACAGCATGCCTTGGAAGATTTTAAGTGAACAGAAAGTTAAAGAAACACAAAGCATAAAGACTTGAAATTATCCACAGAGACAGAAAGGAAACAGAAAGAGAAATGGAGAGAGGGGACAGTAAATCTTCACCAATTGCACTGGCTGATTGCAAGGGCTTACAGGTAATATTTCAGCACCTTCCTTCAAATGATGACACTTGATTTGATCAACATAACCGAGCAAACTGGCATGGCCCTGTCATCACTAAACCTCCTTATAAACCCCTGTTTTACCTTAGTAAGTACCAGCAATGTATGAACAAACTGCCTGGCAGGCTCCTGCCCAGGGAGCAGCAAGACTCTTCGGATGCTCCAGCTGTGGCTCTCTATCCCAACTCCACGCTCCTGGAAAGACATCAACCCCCATAAGCAGAATTGATGTAAGAAAGGTTGAGCTCATCTGGGGAAGGCAAAGCCCATTTTGTTCTGTGAAGGCTCCTATCACATTTTTGAAAACGATAGTCATGCCCAGGGAGGCACCAGGGCACGAGGCTGGAGCATCAGCTCCTGTGTGTACCCTCTGTGGTTGAGCATCATGGGGGTGAGCAACAGTTCTGGCTGTGTTACACAACAACAGGCTGTTTATGTTTCTAACTAAAATGCTGAAAACAGAGAGAGTGGAAAACATTCACTGCAAGCTAGTATATTAACGAGCCAAAGGGGATGCATAGGATGGATGCACCCTCCACTCCATACAGTACTCCAGTACACTGCCAAACCCACATGGTTTGTATTAGCTATGCATCCTCCAGAGAAACAGCCCTAGTTTGGGATGCAAGTGGGGAACAGTGCTCTCTTTGAGTGCAGCAGAGATGGGGATGTGCACCCCGGCTCCAAGCCCATACTTGACATCAGATAAGCAAGGATTTGGGGAAAGCACAGTCCACGTCCCAGAACTCAAACACTGGGTAATGCAGGTTTGATGGGATATCCTGGGAAGCCCTTCACCAGGCCACCCAAGCAGCTCTTGTGCCAGCCAGTTGCTTCATTGACCCACCATGCAGCACTGGCTATGTGTGTTTGAACTGCAGCCATGCAGCACCCAAGCTGGGATGGATAAGCCCTCTCTAGGCTCTATCACACCTAGAAAACAGCTCTGATCTAGAAAAACTCATCAGTCAAAAATTTGGTCCAGGACTCCACTTTTTGCTCACAGGCTTCTTTCCTCCTCTCTCAGACTGAAATAAAAAGGCATGGGGTTGAGTTCAGCCTGGGGTGCTCAGCACTTGAAGGTGGGCAGAGCAAGAGACGGAAAGGAACATTTCTCTGGTCCCCCTGAACCCAGACAGCCTCTCCTGTACTGCTACACTCCCTCAACAACTTTTTTCACCAGCTGCAAGTAAAGCTCCAGAGTGATCAGCACAGATTCAGAGGTCTGGGAGATATTTCCAGATGGTTATTCTTTTTTTTTTTTTTTACTGGCTGAATATTTCTGGCTAAGTCAACAGATCCAGTCATTGCTGTTACATATTGTCCTCAGTCTGAGAGCTATTTTTGCTCATGGCAAAAGAAACAGCAGTACTTTCTGATTAACTCCACAGAAATGTCCATTACTCAGACAGGAGTCTGTAAAGCTGGCTTGAACTAATCATCAAATTAGTTCAAAACAATTACATTTTGAGGATGAGCATCCTCTGGCATCCAAAATATCATTCTGAGGTTTTTATTCACTTTTAATGTTGTTTTTTGTTCTACTGTCACCATCAGGTTAATCACAGACAGAACAGAAGCATCATCAAAACCAGTCAGCCCATCATGGTACAAACCATAATAACACAATTAGTTTCCGTAATCAGCTTCTCTGCAGAAGCAACGTATCCTATTCCAGTCTTGGCTCTGTAAGTGCCTCGTGATTCAGTTTTGAGGGGAAAAAGTCCACGAAGAAGCTTCATGAGTTAGTGCAAACCCCAAAGCGGCATCATGCAAAAGGCAGTGAAGACCTGACCCCAAAGGCCATCTGGCAAGCACAGTGCTTTGGCTTGCAGCAAGCTTGCCCAGCTGGCCAGCATAGCCGCTCACTGGTGGTCCGGTACAGGATAACTTATCCTTAGGACAGAAGGAATTGGTTTCTGCAAGTAGGCACATACTACATGAGAGACAGACACAAAAAGACTCTACGTGGGCCTTCCAGCATATAGAGGAAACCAAGGCTGTCAAGCCGAAGAGTAGCGCACCATTCCCTCCCTTGTGCATCGTTCCCCCAGATCTGAGAAAATAAGAGGTTGCAGGTACTTCCACCATCAGCTGGACTTTCACAGGACCACAGTGGTCATGCTGATGTCTTCAAGTTGACCCAGGGTCAGTACAGCTCTCCAGTGGAGACACAGCCCTGCAGGACTGCACATGCAGCACAGGGACTTTTCTCCTTTCCTTTTGTTGAAGCATCACTTGAAGCAAAAGCCTGAAAACGCATTAACTAGGAAAGAAAAGCAACCACATTACAAAGAGAGTGCACAAAGCACACCATGACATTTACAAGCGAGGTTGGTCTTACTCATTTGTATTTCAAAGGCCAGGTTGACACAAGACATTTTTCTTGTTCTAGCTTTTTCTGTGAAGGGAATAATACATATTTTTGAGTGTTGTTGCCACAGTGCCAGCCAGAGCCTTCCTGCAGAGGCAGCTACGACAGCATTCAACCTACCTCACTTAGAGAACCCTAAGGTCCAAATTGAGAATATCCCTCTTTGGCTAGTACGACACGACCGATTTCAGGAAGCTTGCTCATGCCAGTACACTCCCCAACCTGTCCTAAACTCTATATGGCTTCAGTCAATATCAAGCTAACCATGGTGAGTCTTCTTCCTCCTTTGCTAATTTCACACTGCCAAAACCTTCTCATCTTCAGAGCTCTCACCAAATGAAGATGACATTTACTGACAGAACTCAGGCTCAATTTAATCTTTGTGGCCTCTATCAAACCGTAAGGTGTCCTCTTCTGCAGAAAAATTTTATTTTTGATTCAACCACCAGTAACAACCCCAGCAGAGAGGATGGAGGACCACCAGCAGTGATCTGTTATGGCCCTACCAGTGGCAAGCTGCAGTGCTCCTTAGACCGAGAGCTGCCTCTTTTTTCAGCCCAGCAATATGATGTAAAATTGAGCTGAAATCCAGCTTTCACAGCCTGCCCTGTCATACCAGACCCACCAAGACCGTTGTGGGACATGGCCATACCTTGCTCTGGTATAATGCCTGCCTCAGCTCACCACTTTAAAACTGGCAGTCAAGGTACATGGCACATTTACTGCTAATTACTTCAGCCTCATGCCCTCCTCCTAGCAAAATCCCAACTGTCTCGAAGGAACAAACCATCCTCTCCCTTCCATACCACACACATTTTTAAGCATCTATTTTCAGGCCATCAATCCAGAAACCCCCAAGCCTCTTGGAAACCTTTACTTGTCCACAACAAAACCCATCATAATTCAGCTGGACTGTGATTCACATTAGGCAAATATTTAAAATCGACACAGTCACAACGGATCAGGTCTCCGTCTCCTTGGTAGATTCCATCATGACCATGCAGAGGCCTTAAAGAGATGCCACCAAAAATATGGCCGTGAGTATCCATTCAAGAACATCCTTCCAAGCAGGACTAAAAGACGGGTGTATTCAGTGGGCATCTTGCTCCACAAGCTCCTTCAGGCTGAGAGCTGACCACGAGGCTCCACTTTTCTTCCATGACTCAACCCGTGGTTAACTCCAGCTCCTCTTCTGCCCCAAAATCATGTTGGCACTGTCAGAGTCCTTCTACCATGTTATTAAGTTCATGCACATGACCCTACCAGGCACACTAGGAAAGCAAAGTAGCAAAGTAAGGTGTGTAGGAAACAGCAGAGGAACCAGCCTGCCCCTAATAATGATCGCTGTAACCAAATGAAGATTTTATTTTTGAGTTTCCCATCCAGTGTAGAGTTCTCTTACGTGATCTTCTCCTCCACTCACCACCACACACTCCACCTCTGTCCCAGCCACGATGCTGCAGACACATGTCCAGAATGTTTCCCCTTTTTCAGGGCAGTTTATCTCCATTTCTGAAGCCATTTTCCCCATATATGCTTTGACCACATTTGTGGACTCACATCTGTTTGTACACACATGGCCAGTGAGTATCATGGATTGGGGGGGCTTCCACCTGACAGCTACAATGCCCAAGTGCCCCTGACCTACAGAAAACTGAAACGGTGCTGGATGTTCCTGTCTCTTGCCCAGGAGAAGTAGTGGTCTTATGTGGGGACTAAGGGAAGCGAACTAGAACAGGTCACAGAAAGGTCTGGCAATGGATTAGTTCGACCTGACATATCCAACCCAAGATCCCACCACAAAAGTGAGAACGATTTCCGTGTGACAGCAAGAGAGGCTGAATATAAATCACATATAGTAACATGTACATGCGCAGATATAGATATAGAGATAGATATATATATATATATATATATAAACATATATAGAAAGTACACACCAAAATAACACCAAGGACTACGAATGCCAAAGCAGCAATAAAATTAGCTTATTAGAGGAGTAGCAAAATCTTTGTAATGGATCATGGAAAAAAAAGACTATTTTGAACGGTAATGATCCCATTTCAAAACCAATAGATATTCTCAGCTTGCAGCACCGCATACCACAACAGACAATGATCAAGTCAGATCTCAGGAGAAAAAAATCAGCCAGAATATCCATGGGAGATATCCCAGGAAAAACAAGAATTGCAAGCATTAGGGCACTGCAGCAATTTATTTCCTTGGCATCATGGAGCACACCAGCGTGCTAAATCAGTCTGGTACTGAAATGTGACTTTCTTAAAATCATGCAGTCCTGTGTGCTGGTTGGGATTAAACCACGACACCTGACATGGCAAAAATCAGCAGAACCTTAGAAATACATTTAAAAATCCATTCCTTGAAAGCTAATCCTACATTAACTAGACAAAAAACAATGTTGACAGGGAATGCAAGGATGCCATCCGTGAGACTTAACCCAGATAAGGCAAAAATGTCAATAATGTCAAATGCATATAAATTACACTAGAGTAGTATTGTAGTTAGCTCAATGACTTCATAAAAAATCAATTTACGGTGCAAAACAAGGCTGAAAATGAATGAAAATGAGTTGGAGTCTTTTATCACAATTGGATAATGTACCCAAGGGCATCGAAGAGGGCGCACAAGGATCCCATAGCTGTGAAGTATTTAACAACAACTCTAGAAAGGAAAGACTAATAAATACAAGGTAGTACTAATCTGTAATAAAGCCTACTATATTAAGCAATAATTAATCAAGTTCAAAGAAGGGCACTACTCGTTTTGAACAATAATAAGTGCAAAACATAATCAGAATCAGTGCACTCAGAAGTTAAGACCTACCACCAAGATGGGGGCAAGCATGGTACATCTGAAAGAGACACATACTGCTCCACACTTCATGGACACCAGGACTTTTATTGCAAAACCTTGGGTAAAATCCCTCCCCAGCGCTTTCCGAAGAGAAATCTGCACCCAAGACACCAACGCGGCTCTGAACATCCTTTGCCCAGCTCAGTTTACCGCAAAAAGTTTTCCTAACTTTCCCATCCCTTCACCGCCGTTCTGCTGGATTATTTAGTTGTGGGCACGATGGATGAATTACAGGCACAGGGTAACTCAATCCCTCTCTCCCTTGGAGGAGCTCTACTGGCAGCTTGAAGTGAGGTGCTGACCTTGGTTATCTTACCCTCTTTTCTTCCTCCTGCAAGTGACCACAACAGAAACCTCAAGCGAAATTGTCCTAATCTCTCCTGGAGATTTCGATTTCAGTCCGACGTGGGTGCTATTTGAAGCTTCATGAAAGGAACATCTTAAATAAAAAGGTTTGTGGTGGGGTGCGGCAGTAAAATTGTTTTCAAAGCCTTAACGCATGGGTTCATCAGGAGAAACCCAAGCGTATTCATTAACCCCTGGCATGCTGGCAGTTTCAGAGATGTTGCCCATGTCCAAGATCAGCCTGTTATCCCAAATGCCATCACCCATCCGCTGCTGTAGCCAGGCAGCAGCTCCAAATTTTATATTTATCCTGTTTCAGGGAAATATTGAACCTTTTTACATACAAGCAACAGAGACATCAAGAAATTAAAAGGTGGGACTACTCTTTCCCTAACCTCAGCAGTGTAGAAGTTAGGCATCTAACATAAGCCAACTGTCTCGGAACTTGCCATGGTGCATGGATGAACAGGCTGATCCAAATCATCATTTGTTCCCCCTCTTCCCACTGAATGTAAGTGGAGCTTATGTTGGAAAACAGGATTTTTAGATTCCACACCTGACCTCCCCTGACTCCTGCCCACAGCAGTTCAGGAGCAGTGAAGTCCACCAACTACCAGCTCCAGCTGGCACAGTCAAGCTGGTACATCTCCAAGAGGGCCAACATTTTGGCTGCCAAGTCACACTTTCAACACTTTTGGTCTGGCTATGTGACCTGTCCGAGGTCACACGGGAAGTATGTGGCAATACGAAGACCAGGATGCCCCATGCTGAAACCTGGGCTCTTCCCCTTTTGGAAAATTAAACTGCTTTAAAAGCCTTCATTTGTGCTCTCAGAAAACACACAAAAATTAATCCCATGAAGTATCAATTTCTTTTTATTTTTTTTATTTTTTTTAGCACAACTGTTACAGAAATACAAAAATTCAATTTGGCAAACAACCCATTTCTCCCCACGACCAGGACATCTTTTTCTGGATAACCCTATATGGCACATGATTTCCCAGCCCATTCTGAGGAATGCCCATTCTGCTCCATTCCCATCTTGTTCTTCTCAACTGTCCGGCAGCCCTGCCCGTACAAGCAGCACCAGCACAGGCAAGAACTCAGGGAAAGGGTCGCAGCTTCAGCTGTCTATCCAAAATACCAAGGCATTTGGGAATAATACAAAATAGCCAGAACCATCCACTTTATGCTCCTTGGGACTATGCCCGGAAAGGAAATCTTCCCAGGAAACAATAATTTGTAAAGCATTATCTATATGGTAAGGTCTAATGAGTTAATCCCCGTCACAATGTATATCTGATGCCTTCCCACGGAAGGATGCAACCCAGTAAGGAGGTATTTCTGGCATGTCACTACGCATGGCCAATCTGCAGGAACATCAGCTCTCCCTGTCGTGACCACAAGGAACGACACAATGGAAAACCACCACCCATCTCATTTCAAGTCAGCAGCTCCCAGCATGCCTGCTTGAAGCAATAAACCCCCTCTGACAAGATCAACCCTTTCCTCCATTTACTGCTGTTAAAGACCTATCGGGTCCTCCTGTTCCGGGAATCCAGTGAACAAATTCAAGCAAACACACTTGAACAAAGAAAAAAAATGGAAACCCAACACATGCAGCCGTTTGGCAAGTTGTATCGTGTGTTTAGTTTGTCTAATTTTTGACACCACCTTCCATGAAAGTGCATTGGCACTGCTTATTCCCAGCCCCATCACTGGCACACCAAGACCCCTCAAGCCTTTTGGTTCCAGCAAGCGTCACCTTCTCCAAGACCATACTGGTCTGACTGCAGGTTGCAATAGTGGGCAGTTATGACTCATGGTTACCGTTAAGAAACACTATCGTCAGAGCACATGGAGGTTAGCAGAACATGCCCTGGGTTTAATAATTAATCCTTCTTGGTCACCTTTACTCCATATTGGTTTTCAATACGCAGCTTCCTACTTCAGAAAATTAATGTGGTTTTCTGCAAAAGGTTCAAATTTATTAAGGAAAATCAGTCCCACAAGGACAACATCTCCCAAAGGAGATTTCTCTACAGGACAGACTGCAGATGCATTCACTGCCCACTTGTGCCATCACACTTGTCCACAAGCGGCACAAAGGAGACCTCTCCCTGCCTTCTCTGCCCACTCATGCCATCACACTTGTCCACAAGCGGCACAAAGGAGACCTCTCCCTGCCTTCTTCCAAACCCTTCAACATCCACCCCATCACAGCCAAGACAGCAGATTGTACAATGAAGGGCAATATCCACACGTTGCAGCCTGGAAGGATTTTATAGGACATTGGGGAAAGCTTTTCTACAAGCTTTCAGTGGTACATTTTTGGAAGGGGTCACCTGGAGAAGTGGGGACATCTCCATCCCTGGAGGTGCTTGCTGCCCCCTCCTCCAGTGCTAGTGGCACTACAGGCCTCTAGCATTCCCTCTCGGCCAGCATTTCAGGGGCTTTCTGTTGGGTCCTGCTGTACTGTAGGAGATGCTGATGGCCCAGCTGCTCCCGCAGGACTTCCCTGCCTGCCCCCCAGCTTCACCCAGCTCCCCACCATGGACCACATCTGGATGACCTCCCTCAACTCCCTTTGTTAGGTCCCCAAGCTTCCCAGGAGATGCAGTGCACACTGTGGGGACCCCACGGTCAGGACAGCGCTGTGCATGGTGAGGAAGGCAAAGGGACCGGGAGATTGCAAAGACACCGAAGAAAAACATACAGATGATACAAACCACCTCTGGGAGCAGCTTTTTTATGTGTGTGTGATTCAATCATCCATAGACAGTGTTAACTCTAATAGGAAGCAGCAGAACTGAACAACCCATTGATGCAAAACCTAAAAAAAAAAAAAAAAAAAGACCAGAAAACACCTCGTTCAAGTAAACATACACAGTTTGCTACTGGACACCCCCCACGAACACGAGACCCACACAGCCATATATACCATGCGATTTGCAGAGAAGATTGTACAAATCTGTTACCAATGCCATGCTTTCTCTAGGCATGGACATGTGTAACCGCTGAATGTGTCACAACGCCGGCTGGCCCAGATGATGCTGGGAGCCACTGGCAGCTGAATCCTGAAGAGGAAAACACAAGGAGCTGAGGGAAGCCCAGACTGATCGTCACCATTTATTCTTTCTAGATTTATAGCAATGGCTCTGAGAGGATGCAACGTCTCAAAACCTTTGATCTGGGTGCCCACAGGGGTGAGGATGGAGCCTGCAGAGCATGTGGGGATGCCCAGGCTGCATCTCCCTCTCCACCTACCCATCCATGCACACGCTCATCACCCCACGTGGCTATTTTAGAGCAAAGATGAGACAGCTCAGACAGATTTTATCATCACATCCTGTACATATCAAGTGAAATCAGAAAGGGGGAGGCGCAGCCCACAAAATAAATAAGCATTTAACCCTGGTGGTGGAAGAGTCAATGTCTTGGCTTTGGGGGGTGCTGTGGAAGTGCTCATTAACACTGGGAAAACTAGTGAAACTATCAATGAACTGAAGCCAGATGCCGCAGGACAGCACAAGTGAGAGGTGAGCGAAGAAGTGGCCATCTGCGGCCACATGTGAGCTGACAGCACTGATGGGACCTGTGCAGATCCAAATCACAGTAAAAATGCCAGCTTCATTGAAAACCCTGGTTGGGTGTAAAATCTGGCTGTAGCAGAATGGGGTGAGCACAGGAAGACTACCAGCTCAGCACTGTTCCCCACGGCGCTGAGCACCATCACGCTGACCGAGATCCACAGCAGTTTCAGGCTAAGGGATACCACTGCTTAACCAGTTACCCCTTTAGCTGTGGCAACTGGTTAGATTCGTGTACTGGTACTGCATTGGCCATGAGGCAATGCACAGCCTGAAAGCCCTTCCAGGTGGGTTTGAACTAACCCATCTAGTGTCGGACTTGCAACAGTCCAATGGGCAGCAGCTCAGCAAGCTCTGCTAATGCCAACCCAAGCTCCTCAGGCTGCACTGACCACAGGTTTTAAGCTGCTACGCACCATCCTAATGTCAGGGTTTACTACCGATTTAGCTGAACTACTGGGAAACCTGAAGGAAGCTTCGTTGCAGGGAACTCACAACTGCCAGCTAGCTGATGTCACCAACTAATTGCTAATTGCTGCCCCTGACCACCCAGGTCGCCCCAGGCCCCAGCTCCCCAAGGGCAGCATCCCGCAGCCCACCTTTTCTGTTTCTTATCTCCCAGCCTGGCCTCTGGGGCTTTGCCCTGTTTCTGCCTCTTTGCAAGGTCCTTAGGCTTGACAGAGTTATCTTGTCATGTTGGACCCAACTGCCTTTTCTCAGTGCTGATCAACTTTCGTCATGCAAATCACCCAGGGTGGAGGTAAACTTCCTTAGTGGCAGAAAGGGGCATTCAGATGGTTCCTTTTATGTTTCACAGGTCATTTGCATCCTTATTCTCTGCCTTTAGGGCAACTCCCGGTTGACTGAACACCTGCTTTTAACTGCCGGGAAGCAGATAAAAAAACCTTCTTCTCCACCCACCCGCAATTCACACCCCTTTAGCCGGTGTCACTGAGACTTGCAAAACCCTCTCCACTTCAGGCAGGCTCCTCAGTTTATCTTTGTCAAAATGGAGATGAGCCCATTCTCCTGCTTAATGCGTCCCAGAATTCCAAAGCATCCCAGCAAACCAAACCCAAGAAAGGAGATAACCTCGCACCACGTCCTGGGCTCTGGTATCGTCCTGGGCTCTGGGATCGGTGGCTCTGCATCTCTGAGCTGATGTCTGAGGTGTCAGCCCGACACAAAGGTGCTTCCAAAGAAGGAGGGAAGAAGGAAAGCAAGCTGGAGTGAACTTTACCGTGGAAAAGCCAGCCAGATGGCCAGCAGCCAAGTAAAAGTGAGGCTCTTTGTTGCGAGTCACTGATACTGTAGGGAGCATCACCCCTGCTTGGCCAGAACAGTAGGATCTCCTGTTACATCACTGGTCCTTAACGTAATTCTCACCACAACATCAAAGACTCGTTTTTTCCCTGTTCTGTGGACAGAGAATCAAGGCACAACCTGAGAGCAAAAAGCCCAGTGGCAGAAGCAAGCATCAAACCCAAGGTGCACTGTAAGCCCCTGCAACATGTTCTGGTCCCCAAGGTAGACAGATAGAAGGCAGATGATGTACATGTCCCTCACTTGGACATGACCAGGTCAAGGGCAGTGACCACAGTTTTACTGTGACAGTGTTTCCCTCAGTATAAAAGGGAGTGCTTCCTCTCTCCAGGTCTGCAGTGAAAAAACTACAATGACTAGTAACACAGAAAAGCTAACAGTAAAGCACATTGCAGAAGAAAGAAAACCATACACTTTCTCTTTACACACTTTAAACTAGAGTGATGTACTACAGTGAATGATATTTGTTCTGTGATTTAATGTGACCATCTTGAGGATGCACTATCAACATCAATCCCTCTTTCTCAATGGGCTGCAATTCTGAGAGCATATAGATGGCATCAGCAGAACCAAGAGTGTACCAAAAATCTACCAGTTGCATCTGCTTAAGTACAACAGCTTGTACATCAAAATTATAACGTTTTCTACTAGATATTTACCCACACCACAGTGCGGACTAGCCAGCGCAGGCTGAGCATTCTGCAAACATGCAGAAAACAACGTCCCTGTCCCAAAAAGAAACCTACACTGTGAAGTTGAAGAGGAAGAGGTTGTTCAGCAAAGGCAGACAGGTGTCTGTAGGAAATTTCCCCTGCATGAGAGATGCAGCAAAGTGCACAAAAACTCTCGAGGGAGATGTTAATCACAGAGCCCTGACACACAGGGCTCTTCATGCTGCCTCACCTGCAAGCTGCTGCACCATAGCAGTTACTGGGATGCAGATGCTCCTGCTACAGGTGTCAGCCTCCCATAGGGACAGGGTGAGCATCTCTCCAAACCCTCCTGCAGCCAGAAAGCCACAAACTATGTTATTCGAAAAGCCAGAGGCCAGAGTGACCCAGGGCTGGTTCCCAGGAGGTTTGCAGGCAGCCCAGTAGTTTCCCTGGGTCCTTGTGCAGTGGCTCCTGGGGGTGGAGTCATCTTATGGTCCCCACTGGGACCGCTACAGTCAGTGTGAGATGACCCAGTTACACTGAAACTGCCTCGGCGATGATACCCTATCCTTCAGGAACATATTTACACTGCCAGTCAGGGTGTATAAACACTGAGAGCAGGCTCAGACAAGTAGCTCACAGATTTAGGCTGTGTCCAAACCTTGAAGAAAATTTAAAGGCAGCTTAGGAGAGGCCCAAGCTTTCATCCAGCAGGTTTGGACATCCCAAGCCACCAGTAAGCACCCTGAACTCCAGTCCTCCTACACAGGTTGCAGACATTACACACACACTGCAGACCCTACATCTAAACCAGCTGCCCCAGCTACGCTGACAGTGTGGAGGACCAGGTATTGTAGGGAATGATTCATTCCATGCAGATGCCTACAGCAGGTCAGGGTCAGGCACTGCCTAAAAATATCCATTTCCCTCCAGCAACTGTAAAAGGAAGATGGGGACTGGTTCAGTTGCAGGTAATTGCAGCACAATCCTCTAAATCTAGAAGAGCAAAGTCCCCTGCTGTGAAGCCCAAATACTGTCAGAGACAGGGTCTGTGTAATGCACAGGCCTCCGCATGCTAGAGACAGTGTCCAGCCCTTCTGAGACTCCCAAGCACATCAGCAGTCTAAAACCTTCCATTAGCCCTGAAGAGGCAAAATACTGGGAAACCCATAACGAAAAAAGAAGTCTGGAGGTTCAACAGACTCATCCCAGGGGTTCAGGGAAGCCCAGAAAGGCTTAGATCTCCAGCTTACAAGTGCTGAAAGCCATTACCACTCACCTCATATCCCAGGAAACCCTGGCAGGATCTGACCTCTCTTCCACACACTTATCCTCTCTCCTTTTCACAGTCAACTGAGACCTATACGACATTATAACAAAAGAAATGTCAGCAAGCCCAATCCTGTCCCCTCCCGCCAAACCAAAAACTTCATTTCCTCCATACTTCAAAGTCAGGCTGCACTGGAAAGCAATTATATATAAATTACACTTTATATACCTATTTAAGTGTTATATATATATAAAAAAAACCCCAAAATTATATAGTGTGTATATATATATGTATAAAAATCTATTTAAATAGATAAATAAATTGGGGAATGGACATGAGCCCCATGCAAGCAGCCGAGGCAGCAGCACACTCCTCTATGGTAGCAAACGGAGCAGCAGCGGGGATGGAGCCTTACAGACTGTCTCACCATGAACACCCAAGATGACCCAGCAACAGGGCACTAAAGCAAGCATGACCAGGTCTGCCTCTGATGTTCACTGTCAGCTGCAAAGCAATCCCTCAAATGCTCCTGAAGAGTACTGGGAGGAAACACGTCCAGGAGCAGCAGGGAGCTCGGGATGGTGAAGAGATGCCCTTCTTGTGGTGCTCGCCCATCCTGACCCTGGCCAAGAGCTGTCACAAAAGGGGTGGGAGGCAGTGGACCCCTGCTTTATGATCCAGAGTATCCCAGCAGCAACACCGAGAGAACACAGTCTTTTCCTCGTGGGGACCTCCAGCCCTTGCTGATACCCCACATCACAGCCTGAAGGTTGCACGGGACAGCCAGAGGGGCACCAGGCTGTGGTTCTGGTCCCCAGCACCATGTGGGTGGTGGTCCCAGCAGCCTGTTTTCATCTACATCCCCATCCTCTCCTCTTGTCAGAGCAGCCATATATCACAGAGCCACTCTGACAGCGTGATTCAGGGCAAGGGGACCTTTATTACCATCAGAATAGCTTCATCACTCAGCCTACTTGACCCAGCCACGTTTGCACTGCTAAATTTGGGAGAGCATGAGAAGCATTCCCGAAGAAAGGGAGGTGGGGGAGGGACCGGCAGGTTTTTGGACTCCTATAACTCCCTGACAAGTGCTCTGTAATTCAAAGTCCATGTCAGGGATGCCATCCCAAGCTGCACAGCAATGGCCCAGACCCAGCAAACCTGGAGATCCGGTGTCTTAACCCCTTCGTCAGCATCTGAGCCTGGCTATTTTAAGGAAGTGATTGAGTCAGGCTTTCTGAAACAGAAACAGCTCTCACTGAAACAATGTTTCCAGAAGGCATGTGGAGGGAATTCAGAACACCTCCATGCAGGCAAGAAGATAGCCAAAACTTCAGATAGCCAAGTTTGAAGACCATGTCCTAAAGGGGATGCAGTGCTCAGCTTGTTAACAGCTAGCAGCAATCCATACATTCAACCTGATTTAAGAAGTGGTGAATGACTGGTTTTGGGTTCAAAATAGATGAATACTCGGGAAAGAGAGCATCACTATCAGCAGCAAGAGGGGGTCACAATTCCTGGCAGCACGTAGAAGCATTGCCCTGATCTGCAGCCCAGGCATCTAAAAAATACTGATCACCATGCTTTGCTTCTGAGATGACAGAAGGAAATTAAATCTCTAATTAGCTGTTGTTGCTGGCAGGTACGAGAAGGAAATGCACATTACGGTACTTTCTGGGCTATTTGTCCATGAATGCCATCAGCACCTGCACCTTCCTACAGCCCAGAGAAATCTGTCCCATGAAACGTCAGGAGGGGTGGGGGGCACAAATAAACACATTAATTAATCTCAGAGGGTGCCAAGTCTGATGGCGTACAAGGTGAGACAGAAATCTTCACTGGTGCCCCCACCCAGATGTTTAAGGGAGCTTTTGAGGAATCCAGGCATGAGCCTGGGCAACCGGCCACGGAGCTTGGCCTGCTCTCCTAGGACCTTTCCCAAGCGACTCACACACACACACACTCAAAAACCCTAGGCCTGTTTTCTGTAAAAGTGGGCATCAAACGCTCTGACATCAAGAAGGATGATTAAAGACAGTTGAGTTAGGAGGAAAGATTAAAAGAACTAAATATGCCCAACTTGGCTAAGCAATGAGTAAGAGAAGATGTGATAAAAGACTCCAGGCATCTGAATGAAGGGAGTGGCATGGCATTAAAGGACTGAATAAAATATCTTTCTGAGAAATGGATCCATCAACGATCTCCCAAGAGATAAGGTACAAGCCTCATTTCTTAGGAATTTATAAAACCGGCCCCTAGAATGGAGGTTTTGAGGAGAAATCGGCATTGCCCCGAAGGGAGCACGCACCAACCCTTTTCATCTCACACAGCTGCGAACAAAGCATGCGATGCCACAGGGGAGCACAGGAAACTTGGGAAGCGGGAAGCAGCAAGTTTTTCATTCTGTCTCATTCAAGAAACAGAGACGCACTTGTTCACTGTAAAAATAAAATTAAAAAAAAATCTTTTTCAGCCCTTCGTTTTAATTCAGCAGCCCTAAGTCATAAGATTGAGTTTAAAACAATACCCAAAAATAACCCAAGGAAAATAACCACCAACCTACTCAGAGGTCTGGGAGTCTTACTAGTAGTTGACATTTCGCCCGCTGTAACAAAAGATACGTGGGGTACTGAAGAGGCAAGAGTCTGGCTTGAGCAGGCTGGTGGCACTCCCAGGGACTGCAAGCTCAGCAGCTCTCAGGACACAGACAGACCCAGTACACACATGGGCAAGGTGACAAAATCGTGGAAAGAATTTCAATACCTGGCTGAGACTGTGCCCCCTCAGAGAAAATACTCTCTGAAACCCAGGGACCTGATACACTTTATAAAGATCAGGAGTAAACCTTAAGCCCTGAGAAAACTGCCCGGGGAGTGGAGCTAAACCTGTTATGCT
Source organism: Rhynochetos jubatus (assembly GCA_027574665.1). Classification (NCBI taxonomy): domain Eukaryota; kingdom Metazoa; phylum Chordata; class Aves; order Eurypygiformes; family Rhynochetidae; genus Rhynochetos; species Rhynochetos jubatus. The sequence goes on along the minus strand of CM050648.1, from coordinate 8,460,191 downwards.
GGTTTTACACAAAAAATCCATGTATAATACATGCAACATACATACCTACCTAAATACCAATACTGTGAAGCTAAAGCAGTGCATTTTGTGTAATTTCACGTGATCTCCAGCTGTACAAGGGTCTCCTAAACATCCCCCCCAAGTGCGGACAGAGGAGTGTGCCTAGGGGAAGGAGCTTGACCTGGCCAACAGTATTCACTGAATACACACACAGGCACAGTGAGGTTTTCAGCAACACCAGTTTACGAATTCACTTGATGTGCCTGGGGGTTGTAATTAACTCCCAAATGTCCTTTCAGGTGCTCCTGCCCCGTTATTCTTGATGTAACTCAGCCACTGAGTATGATTTACAAAGCTCAGTGACATCCCAGATTTGGGTACCTGAGAGACTCCTTTATCCTCCACACGGAAAACCAGAGGACAATTGCTGATTTTAATTTTAAACCACACTTAAATTCACACAATGGCCAGGAATCATCCAGGACGTGGTCCTTTCCCAGCACCCCCACCCCACCTCCGGCTCCCCTGACCTGGTGAGTCAATGCAGGGCAATCGGGTCTACGAAAAAACTACCTGGGGGAAAAAAAAAAAAAGTAAACAATTTTCTTCTAATTAATTCCCTAAACCAGTTCAGTGGGGTTCAGGCAAGTACTAGAAATCTTTCCCCTTTTGGCATGAGGGAGATCAGCTGAACTGCAACATGTGACTGCAATCCAAGGCAACCTTTGTTTGAAAGACCAAGAGTGGATCTTTTCGATTTATTTTTTTTCCCCTTTCCCACAGCAAGCTCTTAAGTCTGCAACTGCCTTTCTCCATGGGAACAGGAGATCCACCGTTTACTGACCGGTGAGTTTTATTGCAGAGTTGAAACAGGATGTTCACAGAGGACTTTTTTTTTTTCTTTTAATAAGTGGAGCATTTTAGTAGGCAGTGAATCTTTTTGCTTTATGCTTGCGTGTCTCTCTGGGAGGCTGAAGTACAACACCAGGCTGCCAGATTCATTTTATGTATTGAAGAAACATGATTCTACCCAATCTGAAAGGCAGGCCAACATAAAAAGACACGTTCAAAGTGAAGGAAGGTCTGAACTTACAGTTTGGGATGAAAAGGGAGAAATTAAAACATCTAAAACAGATTATTATACCTTCTATCAAACTTCCCATCTAGAATCAGGTGCTTCCATCACCGCAGCAACACTGATGCTGGAGATAACCAGGCTCAGACTACCACTGTCACAAAGAGCTAAAGGCTTGCAGGCTGTATTCAGACAACTCCTTCCTCTCCTTTTGATGTTAATTTTGGGTATTCCTGCTCAGGCCAGACTGCAGTTTTACTCAGCTCTCATCACGCATTCAGACAGACAGACAGACAGCCTGTGTGGCAGGAGGGCAAAGTCCCTCTCTGACCCACAAACCATCCTCACATGAACAGCTTTGGGGAGCTGAAGAATTAAATGTAAAGATTTTAACTCATGCAATTCCCACTACAGGGAGTAAAGGTTATTTTTTCCCCATTCAGCTAGTTAAAAAGGAACAACTGCCTCCCAAAACACAGACAAGTTTCTACTACTCAGAATAGCCACTTGGAATAATCCATATTAAAAAAAATTGAGAGAAGCCTGAAAGAGCCGCAGGTCCTGGTGTAGCGGTGCACCTCCTGCATCCCTCACCCAAATGTGGAGTGCTCAGAAGAGACAGAGAAAGGTGAGCCCGGGTGCGGTCCATGCACCCATACAATGAGTGAGGGAAGGCAGGAGGGAAGGTATAACCAGACAAAGCAAAGAGCAGGATCCCCACAGCTCTGCACAGACAGTGCAGATGCCCTGGTACACAGCAGGACTGCAGCTCACTCCTGCGCCACGGAGCCCTGGCAGGGAAACCACTCCACATCAGGAAGACCCCCTCTGAAAGCCAGGGGAGAGCTGACTGTACAATTAACGACCACTTGCTGTTACTCTTTTTTTACTTGCAGAGAGCAGCAGAAGCTGACCCTGAGGCATGGCTTTGCAGAGTGCAGATGCTTTACCACTCACATGCCTGCTCAGCCTTCCCAGGAGCAGAGCACTGCAGCCAGCAGCAACGGCTGCTGTGTCAGCCACGACAGAGACTTCTGTATCCCACCCCAATGGTGGGGCTGGTCACGTTTCAGTGCTGAAGAGAGGTGACCTTGATCACATTCTCAGAGACTGGTTTACTATGGACCAAGCCTTTGGAGCTGCTGGAAAAGACCTGCTAACACATTCTGCACATGGGCAGCAGGCCAGCATGCACCCAACCTGGCTGGATAGGCAGGAGGGCAGGGAATGCCAAGTGTAAGGTCCTGCACCTGGGTCAGAGCAATCCCAAATACAAGCACAAGCTGGGTGGAGAATGGATCGACAGCAGCCCTGAGGAGAAGGACTTGGAGGTACTGGTGGATGAAAAGCTGGACATGAGCTGGCAGTGTGCGTTGACAACCCAAAAAGCCAATCGTATCCTGGGCTGTACCAAAAGTGGTGTGGCCAGCAGGTCGAGGGAGAAGATTCTCCCCCTCTACTCTGCTCTTGTAAGACCCCATCTGGAGTACCGTGTCCAACTGTGGAGCCCTCAGCATAAGAAGGATATCAAACAGTTGGAACAAGTTCAGAGGAAGGCCACAAAGATGATCAGAGGGCTGGAGCACCCCTCCTGTGAAGGAAGGCTGAGAGAATTGGGCTTGTTCAGCCTGGAGAAGAGAAGGCTTCGGGGAGACCTTATTGCAGCCTTCCAGTACATGAAGGGGGTCTACAAGGAAGCTGTGAGGGACATTTTACATGGGTCTGTAGTGACAGGACAAGGGGTAATGGGTTTAAATTGAAAGCAGGGAGATTTACATTAGATATCAGGAAGAAATTCTTCCCAAAGAGGGTGGTGAAGCACTGGAACAGGTTGCCAGGAGAAGCTGTGGATGTCCCATCCCTGGCTGTCTTCAAGGCCAGGCTGGATTCGGCTTTGAGCAACGCAGTCTGGTGAAGGGTGCCCCTACCCATGGCAAGGGGGTTGGAACTAGATGATCTTTAAGGTCCCTTCCAACCCAAACCATTCTATTATTCTGTGGTTCTATAAAGCATCTTCTGAGAGATGACAGCAAGAATAAAAAGCAGGAATGTGCAAGGAGGATCCATTCAGCACTGAGACACAAACGACAACCAGCCCCACTGCTGTCTTGCCTCCAGTGCCCCCACCACCTCCCCGGCTCCCAAGGACCAAGCCTTGGGAGAGAGGTGTGTGCTGGGATGTAGCTGGTTCCCCGTGTCCTTCCCAAAAAATGCATTTCTCACCCTGATGCACAAATTTTGGTACCCAAGTCAATCCCTGCTCCCACTTAGCAGAACCTTTGCTGGTTGCAGTTTTCACCAGAAATGCTCCGAACGCTTATCCAGAGCTTCCCATCCTCACTACTTCACACAACAGTAACTGCTATTCTATTTTTGTTCAAGATCTGTAAAGGTGCAGGACAGAAATGAATGGTTTTCAGGTTTCAGAAAGACAGGCACCTCTGCCTGCATGTGCAGCTGCTCCTTTGCAGGGGGAGAGGGGATGCACTTGCCCTGTGCACAAATCTCTTGGAAGGGGAATGGAGCGGGATGCGAGCACCTGGACCACTGCTGGCAGCCTGGAAAGAGTTACCGCCAGGCTCAGAGAATTTCTGCCTTCCCAAGAAGGCCGTCGGGGTGAAGAATGCAAGTGACGCAGCAGCAGCATCCTGCCAGGAGAGAGGGAAAAAAGGAGGAAAAAAAAAAAAAAAAAAAGCCCAACCTACAGCTCTTTGGATGAGGTTCAGGATGACTACACTTTTACTGTAAGAGTTTAGTAATTCAGAGTCACATAACCCTTTTCTGCCCACTTGGGGCCATGACACGCAGATTACAAGCTACAAGAAATGCTTCACACACACGCCCGGCTGAATCCCCTGTCCAAGGGAGGACAAAAAACACTTTAACAAACTAAGCTGTGTTTCCCATTTAAGCAGAGCCCATTCGCTATTTATTTAACAATTTTAAAGTGTTATTTTAGCCTTCCTGGTTTGTGTGTGTTGAGAGGCTATTCCTGGGACAGAAGCCAAAGTCGATTAGAGCAAGCCAGCAGCTGGAGAGGGAGGAAAAAGCAGGGTGGAAGAGCAGCGAAGGTGTTGGGGCAAGGCTTCAACATGGGGATGGTCACCAGCAGCCCCAAGCTGCAGATGGAGATGAGCGGAAAACTGGGGACAGCAATGGGTAGAGGACATGGTGTGGAAAGCACTGCCCGGTCCATCACCATTTGCTGGTTGTCAGCAGAGGCTCCCTGCTTTCGGCACACAGTGCCTTGCCCTGAGAAAGCGCATCAGGAGACAAGCAGGGGAAGGCAAAGCTGTGGCAGATGTGCACACAGAAGCATCCATCCCAGGAGGATGGCACAGAGCTCTCTGCAGAGGGGATGCCCCATGCGGGTATTGCCCAGGCAAGGCAATGAGCCTGCCTGAGAGATGCTTTCACAGAAGAACAGACCAGAGGATGGATCCACTTGGGTACAAATGCTGTTTGGTATCTACTTGCTCAGCACACCCTGCCACACCAACATCCCTGGGACAAACACATTGAGGGAAGAACAACATTAAACATCTCCCTCCAGATACCAGACAAGTCCCACTCTGGGGTCCTCAACCCTACTCCTGCCATCACTGTGCTTCCAGCTCAGCCTCCAGGAATGATTTCTGGAGCAGGCAGGCAGAGATGAGATGGATGGTGATGAAGCAGGATGGATGCTGCACCCAGAAGAGCAGCTTTACTTCCTGGCTCAGGGAAACTTACCTGGTAGCCACTGATGGGGGCTGTGAAACACATAGCTTGGACCACCGTCAGCCCCTTCCATCTCCAACACTCCCAAAGTTAACCTTTTATTGGTTAACACGAGACCACCTCTTTCACCTGTATCAAAGCACAAAATGCCGCTTTAACCACCACCTTCCCCAAAGAGCTCGAGTACTCCTCAGTTGTGGTAGCTCCAAGCACAGGCGCTTCTTTAGTCTCAGGTGCCCCCCACCACCGCTGCCACCAGCCCAGGACTGGCTGGTGGTGAAACTGTAATGGCTCTTCTCCATCCACAGTGCAGGCGGAGGGCGATGTAATAGGGAGAAACCTGGGGTCTTGCTCGCACCCAGCTCCTCTCCTCCAACAGACCCCTCTGCCCATTAAATGTGGATGGGTAGAAGGACAGATGCAGACATGGCTTCTTCCTGGACCAAGCACAAGGAGATTCTTTCACAAGGCTTTTCAAGCTCAAGCAGAGAGAGGAAAAGCATATGTGCCAGCAGGAACCCTGCTAAAATATGCTGATAATAATGATATAGGGGTGCAAGTCTATGTAAGGAAGGAGCCAAAACACAAGGAGCACCAGAGAGCAGCCAAAACACACCAACACATGAGAGGAGCCAGCGACCACCCCAACACTTGCAAGAGCTGGGCAAAAGGGCTGCATGTGGCCAGAGTTTTTTGTAAACACAGCCATCAGGACTACCCCCGTGGACTCATTAATACAAGCACAGCAGTGTGTCAGGGCATCACGACCCTGTCCTCCAGAGACATTTGCAAGTGAGGTCCCCACAGGAGGATCCGGAGCAGGACTCGCAGTCACAGTAGCACATTAGGCAGAGCAAGGTTGGGCACAGACCCAGAGCTGGTGCTGCCCCAAGATGCCCTGGCCAGCTGTATGCAGGCAGTGGGGCTTGCCAAGACTCAGTTGCTGCATCTCTGCAGGAGGAGTTTCTCTTTCCCATGCTGGCAGAGCAGAGACAGTGACCCAACCCAGATGCCTCAGAGCTCCTGTTAGTCCCTTTTTTTTTTTAATATGACACATATGTTATTGCACAGAGAAACACCTGGAAAATGCAGGGCAAGGGTGATGCTAGGAAAGAGCACACCCATTCACGAAAGGAGCAGGATACAGGCTCCCTGCAACAGCACTGCAAGGGTCACTGCCCCCCATCTAAAGACCAACACACTACCCTGCAGCCACCCATCATCTCCTCAGAACCAGGTTCAGTGCCTTCCAGGAAGGGAGGCAGGGCTTTCCCACCTCTGCTCAGGCATTGGAACAGGCTGCTCAGGGAAGTGGTGGAGTCACCATCCCTGGAGGTGTTCAAGGAACATGTAGACATGGCGCTTGAGAGCATGGTTTAGTGGGTATGGTAGTGTTGGGTTGATGGTTGGACTAGATGATCTGATAGGTCTTTTCCAACCTTAGTGATTCTGTGCTTATTCTCCTTCACTCTCATTTTTGGGAAATAACTGAGCACTGAGAAAGGTAAAAGGTGGAAAAAGGAGCAGAAGGCAATCCAAGTCCAAAATTCATTGGGCAACTGGGGAAGCAAGCAGCCAAAGGAAAGCAAAGAGCAGTGCACCAAGGAAGAGAGGCAGCAAGCCCAGAGACATTCTGCATGATCCAGAAGTGCAAAATTAGAATTTGACACAGGAAAATATAAATGCTCACCCCCTGCGCTAGAGGCTCTCCCTGCCCCTTCTGAGCATTTGGGAAAATAAAAGATCTTCAGCACTGCCCAAACTGCATTTTGCAGAAGGTGGGTTTTCCGCATGCCCAAAGACAGGCCCCCAAGATGTCACAACTTGACTGACTGCGCTGAAGAGCTCTGAAGTCCTGCTATCAACAGGCTGGCCACACCAGCCCTGCCACAGGCTCCCCACCCAGCAAACTTCATTTGGTGGTCACTCCTTTTGAAATTATGTGGTGTGTAGGAACTGCCTGGGGATTTGACTTCTTCCCAGTGCAAGCCTCAGCCTATTAGCCTTGAAGAAGCAATGAATAGCAAATTGCTTGTTTTCTTCTCCACTTTCTCTATATCCTTTCTAAGACAAATTACCATGCTGCTTTTATTTTTTAAGCAGCTTGGATCAACACAAGCCAGATTCAGCACCAGCTTGTCACACATATCACAAGCAAGCATAGCTAACATTTATATTTTTTTCCAGTGGAATTTTATCATCAACTAAGCTAGAAATGAAGCCTAGATCTTCCTAGCAAGGCTTACATCTACGTCCTCTAAGACAGCAAGCACAGACGCTGTGCTCTGTGCTGTGCAGGATGCAGCAAGGCAAGGGAACCCTGCAAACCAGAGGAAAGCTCTGCAGTCTACAACAGAAGACGAGGCATGCCCAGTAGGTCTGCCTATCTATGACCTTCCTCTTCAAGACACTTTTATACTCTCCTGTGATTTTAAAACCTAGCACATACTGTTTCAGCTTTGATGCTGTGCATTCTTATTATCAACCAACCAATCCCAGAATATCCTTTCTTCTTGTAGTAAAATCCCTCTTTTCCCTGTGGGGTACAGCTGGTAGGGCAGAACAGACCAGGCATTTAGCATTTAATCATAAGTATCAGCTTGAATCATCTAGGCTTGCATGGCTCCAGAGCATTCCCACCGGCTGCAAACACCAGCCGAGTAACATCACCGACAGACAGCAGATGCAGGGGTATTTGGTTTAGTATCCGTAAGGGAGGAAGTCATCAGCTTGCATCACAGCACAGAGTGACCAATTTGTGGTCAACCAAACTACTCCCAAGAGCTGAAAAACCAAGTGCAATGCAGTAATGTCGGAAATTTGGATTCAGAACAGCAGGAGGTGGTGGGACACTCGGCCTCAGCAGGACTGATGGGGGCAGAAGCCATGCCAAAATCTGGGTGCAAGGACTGCAGAAGCACCAGGCCAGAAGGGGCTTCAGCCACCCAGCCTCAAACCCTCTCTTGGCTCGTTTGCCTTCATGCTGCTCTTCAAGGCAACACCGGCGCAACTCTGCCAAGAAGGAAGCAGGACTCGGCTGCAGTTTCCATCGATGAGCACCACTCACCCCACCATCCGGGAAGGGCTGATGTGCTGCTAACAAAGCGGTTTCTAATGCTTTTTGGGCCAGCTCCAGCATCATTCATTCTCCTTCACCACCACCACCACGAGTTGGAACCTACACTTTGAGAAACGCCAACCTATTCCACTGCTACCAGGCATGAAACAGATGATGCACTGGAAGACAGCGTCCAGAGAAGCACTTCCCTGTACACAATTTTCTTCTAGTCCTGCCCTCAGAAATGGAGAGTTACTGGATGCTGCACTCCTCACAGCACCTTGCTGGATGTCTCAAATCTGTCAGGTTCCCTTCCAGTCTCAACTCTACCAGATACTCCACCAGCTCTCCTCTCCCTGCTCTCCTTCCTTCCTCCAGCATGTCATCTGTGGTCTGTGCAAAACTGCGTAGCTATACCTTGAAATAATTTTGGGGACACTTTTCAGCTTTTTCTATACTAATGAAAAGGTTCCTTTTCCCATCTCACAATTTGGATGTAGAAGCTGTGTCTACAGAACTGACCACATCACGAGCCCTGTTACAGCCAGCACCAGGAGAGCAGAGATACCTGGCTCCAAAATTACTGCTGAAGATGGCATCCCATCAAACCATGGCCTGACACCTGGGGGCTGTTTAGTGTTTTTTTCTTCCTAGGTTTAACATGCATATCTTCCAGCTATTCCTCATATGTGAAGTTTCCCAAACAGAAGCTTCATCTGCCCAAGCTGCCTGCCTTCATATTAAAAATACAGGGGTTGAGACTGGATGCTGTATTTCAAGTGAGGTTTTATATGACAACAAGACTGAATTATTACCTTTGCTGTTTTTCTGTGGGCTATTCAAGATCTGCTTTTCTTGTACCAGCATCTGACTGTCGATTCACAACCAGCCTGTGATTCACTGCAGCTCCTGGATCCCTGCAGTTAACCTGTAACTGCTCATTTTGGGTACGTGCATCCGATTTCCAACAGCCCTGTTTTGCACTTGACCAAATTTATTTTTCTTGTCTTCAAACCACCCCCGCAGCTCACTAAGACAACTGTAAGAGAAGATGCTATCACCTAAAGTGCCTGCAATGTCTCTGGTTGCATTTCATCTTCTGTACCCTCTGCAGTCTACCATCTAATCTGCTACTGACCCTCAAAACGCCTTCCTGGTCCAACAGTGAACCATTTCTTTTTAACTTCTTAAGTACCCACTTACGATGATTTCATCTTCAGCACATTTCCCGAGTTTGTTTATCGAGCTGTCGGGATTTCCTCAAGAACTACTCAACAGCTTTCAGCATTTTTTTTTTTTTTTTTTTTTTTTGTAAAGTCACTAAAATACCGGTCTCTGTATGAGTTTGCCAAGTAGTTCTACAAGCCCTCTATCCTTCAGGAAAATTTGCTGCACCAGGAGGTATCACAGTTAAGAGCTGGCAATTCAGACGATACGAGTTCTGCAGTTATTTGAAATTTTCTTTTAAGTCAGATCAAGCAGCTCATCCATTCCACATTCAGGACCAGCATCACCGTTTTTCTTCAACTCTCACCTACCCAGCTGTCTCTCCGTTGCTGTTTCCCTTGGCTGAGCTAGAACTTCTGGGCTGCAGGAGCTTACAAAGAAAAGCTCACGCCCAAAGGGTTAAGACTTGTTTTTTCATGATCTTTAAATCATAAATATGATTTCCACTTGAAAAGGGAACACTTCATTTAACAGAGGCAGTGGCTCTGAAGGGTAATGCAGGGCTTTGAAGGAAATTTTAAAAAAAAGAAAGCAAAGGGAGAAAGCAAAATAACACTTCCAGAAAGTTTTCCAAAGGAAATGAGTAATCACTTGTTATTAAATGATAAATCACAGTTCTTGGGAAGTGGCATTGTCTGTGGTCTATTTTTAATGAGAAAACACCTCTGCCACTGGCACAAGGGCTGAACATGCTGATGGGATGTGTCTGTGGACAGCAGGAGCATTCACTGGGAGCCAACGTGTCATTCCTGCCATTCCCATTGCTTATCAGCAACCAAACCAGCATGAAAAGAAGGTGGCTTAGAGAAAAAAAAAAAACACACACACACAAACACGTACCCAGGACAACAAACAAGGGCTACTGTTTTCCAGGAGGAAACACTAGGCACCAAGCAGAGGAACCAGATCCCAAGCACAGTCTTAGGCTTTGCTTTTGGTTTCCACATGTGAGAGACACACACGAAGCCACCAGAAGCCAACCTGTGCTGAGCCCAATGTCCTCGCAGGGGCTTAGGTGACTTCCCACATGCACTAGCATCCTCTGAGTCCCAAAGATGGGGACATGCTGGGCATGCAGCCACAGTAAACCCCTTGGCCTCTTTTCCCCAGGGTCTGCCACCAAGACAGAGCTTTCTGGGGAAGCATCTGATGCTGCAGCTCTGCTGAGGCTGAACATTTCAAAGGTATAATTAGCCTCATTTTATGTTGATAAATAACAGGTTCCTGTGGCAAGGGGATGCACTGACTGGGAATATGCACCTATTGAGGGAAGGGAAGCAAAAGGCAGCAGAGCTAGCTGAAAGATCAGCTGCAAACACAGCCTCAAAACCAAACCAAGCTCTCAGCCGCCCTGCCATCATGCAGCAAGCCTCCTGGCTTGCTGGCAAGGGGACTGTTTGATACCTCACACCAAGCCCAACTGGCTTTGAAGCCCCAAGCATTGCTGAGCCCAAGGCACAGGGTTCAGGTACAGACCCATGTCCCCTGCACGCTCAAGCCAACTCCAACCCAAAACCACACTTGCACCCCTTAACTTTCCAAGCTGCACCAGGAAGGAGCAAGAAACTATGACCAGCTCGCTGACATAGAATGCGCTATGCCTACAAGGACAAGTGCAAGGTCCTGCACCTGGGTCGGGGCAATCCCAACCACAAATACAGGCTGGGCAGAGAATGGATCAAGAGCAGCCCTGAGGACAAGGACTTGGGGGTACTGGTGGATGAAAACCTGGACATGAGCCAGCAGTGTGTTCTGGCAGCCCAGAAAGCCAACTGTATCCAAGGGTATACCAGGAGAAGTGTGGCCAGCAGGTCGAGGGAGGAGATTCTCCCTGTCTACTCTGCTCTCGTGAAACCCCACCTGGAGTACCGTGTCCAGCTGTGGACCCCTCAATGTAAGGATATAGACTGGTTGGACAAAGTCCAGAAGAGGGTCACAGAGATGCTCAGAGGGCTGGAGCACCCCTCCTATGAAGAAAGCCTGAGAGAGTTGGGCTTGTTCAGCCTGGAAAAGAGAAGGCTTCGGGGAGACCTTATAGCAGCCTTCCAATACCTGAAGGGGCCAACAAGAAAGCTGGAGGGGGACTTTTTACAAGGGCCTGTAGTGACAGGACAAGGGATAATGGGTTTAAATTTAAAGCAGGGAGATTTAGATTAGATATCAGGAAGAAGTTCTTCCCGGAGAGGGTGGTGAGGCACTGGAACAGGTTGCCCAGAGAAGTTGTGGGTGCCCCATCCCTGGCTGTCTTCAAGGCCAGGCTGGATGAGGCTTTGAGCAACCTGGTCTAGTGGAGGGTGTCCCTGCCCATGGCAGGGGGGTTGGAACTAGATGATCTTTAAGGTCCCTTCTAACCCAAACCATTCTATGATTCTAAATTTACTTTGAAGGATACCGAGCACTGTCACAGCTTTCCCAGGGAGGTTGAGGCATCTCTATACTTGAAGATATTCCAAATCTACTGGATGTGGCCCCAGGCAACTGGCTGTAGGTAGCCCTGCTTGGGCTGGGAGGTTGGACCTAATGACCTCCAGCAGCCCTTCCAGCTTCAACCATCCTGTGATTCTGTAATTGTAAAGATGCACTGCACTGCAGTTCTGCACATTAAATTAGCTTTCACTGACATGGTGAAAAGACGACTGTAATTATTCAAGTTCTCAACTATTTCTGACATTCTTTCCATAGATGAGGTTTAAGTATTTTTTTCCTCTTTTAATAGGAATGCAACCCCACAGTTTGCAGGAGATTATATAACACACGCACACACACACACACACACACATCACTCTTCCAAAACAACATCTGAAAGCATTTGTTTGATGATCTTTTTTCCCTCCCTCCTATAAACCACCACTCTGCTGGTCTCATTCATTGTGCGGCATTTTGCAACGAAGCGTAAAAACGGTATTAATCATGGCTCTGAAAAAACATAAACTTCTTCTCTGAGGTTTGAAGTAACCATTTGGAAGGAAAACTTCCAGGAGCCAGAGGGACTGACAGGGCTGGAGACTGAAGTCCTTCTTTTCAAAGGCCAAGTGTATCCCAATATATCCCTTGGACAGCTGCCCCGAGCCAAAGTTATAATACTTTATTCTTCAGTTCAAGTAGCAAGAAGGAGATCTGGTACAAAATCAGGACAAATACCCAAAGTGAATGTGGAGGTTCAGCGGGCAAATATGTCGTAACATAAATCTAACCAGAGGCTTGAGCTCTACCTACAGCTTTGGTGAAGATCAATGTCTGAAGCCTCAGCTGTCTCTCACCTCCAGGATGCTTCAGGAGTTTTGGCCAAAATGTCCAGGTAAGGGCACCCATCCCTCACAGGCAGCACCCGAGCATACCAGACCAAGCGCTGGCACTCACCCGCAGCAGTGTTGCTTCAGCAACAGTCAGAAACACAGAGATCTGCAAAGGCTATGCCAAAAAAATAAAAGTCATTATCATCTTTATGTTTTCTGGCCAAACACCATTGGAGAAAATTACCTTCTACATAAATCAAGCTCTTTGTCTACCTCTGCAGATTTAGTGTTTCTCGTGGACACAAGGAGGGGCTTCAGTCAAAGACGGAGTCGGGAAAAACCATGAGGCAATTTTCTACATTAGATGCTTCAGCAGGGATTTGCCAAAGGTTTTGGAATCCCTCTAAAACATCAATAATTTAAAGACCTCCTTTTAAATTAGGAAGGGCACTAAATGAAACTATTGAAAGTGAAAAACCATCAACGCTGCCACTGCATATAACTCAAACACCAACATTTTCTCTCAAACTCCAAAAGTGGTTTCAACAAGCTGGCAAACAAGGATTTTACGTTTTTCTTACCCATCCTTCCCTGACATTTTCTCCTCTGCTATTAATCTTCCAGGCAAAGCAGTTGACCATGGGAAGAGAGCACGTGAAACATCCCAGTGCAGAAAGACCCAAAATGCTGCAAACAAGAATAGGGGTGGTGCAAGCTGTTGCAATGCATCACACAGGGCATGCCAAATATTTGAGGCTTATTGTTATGTTGATAGGACAGGATAGTTGGAAGAGACCTACAACCATCATCTAGTCCAACTGAAAATACTTTATGTTAGAAGAATAAGCAGAGAGGAAAAAAATAATCCATGATTGATTTTTTTTTTCCCCTTTTTTAATCAATAATCCCAGACTCTTGTGTGTGATGAAGTTCCCTGCTTATTCAAAGCACGCATGCCTCTGCCCATCTCAGCTACTGATACCGTTTCTTATCAGCATGTTTCATTCTTTCCCATTCTTGCAAGATCTCTGCAAGGTAAAAAAAAAAAGGATATTATCTTCCTATTTAAGAGGCAAAAAGAACTGACAGAGATAGGTCTAACTCACTATCAAGGCTTTTGCAAGGTCAGGAACAATGTGGCAACCCAAGATTTAGTGTTGTCTACACAAGTCCCGCTGAGGCCCCAGCTGCTTCACCAGCAGCCAGCCCCAGTGCAAGCCGCTGTCCTGGTATCGAGGCAGCCAGATAAAAGCACAGACACAGAGATACATACCCCTCTTCCATGCAGATGTACATACTTCAGATGACCAGTCCAAATTTGCAAAGAAAGATGTGTAGGGCCAGGGAATGTCATCATTTTCTTCATACTATGGCTCCTCTTGAAATGTAGGAGCCAAGCCAAAGACCTTTGCACTGATTTGAATCCCCAGTGCAGCCGTGTAAATACAAGACGAGCAAAACCTCATGTGTCTGCAAAGGGTGCTTAAATACATCCTTTCCTTCAGAGGAAAATAAAAAATAAAAAAAAGAGAGGAGCAATTCAAATCCTACATGCCAGCCGGTCCAGTGACTGAGTGCCAGCCGGTCCAGTGACTGAGTGACATCCTCCGATAGCGTTTTTAGACAGTCATGAACTTGAAATTTATTTTGTCTCCTGTTCCCAGCAGCTCCTAAACAGAGCAAGCTAAATATTTATAGAAGAGTCACTGTTTGTTTAAGTTTCAGCCCATACTTGCTGAGATCCAATATGCCCAGATCCCAGAATGACAGCTGATTACAGAAGAGCCTGAAAACACAGCAGAGGGGACCCTGAGGCTTACCAGACCTTTCATCTGGACACTTTCTCCAGTGCTTGTTTTGGGATGCCTTTCCCAGCTTCTTTCAAAAGAAGAGCAACTGCAGCTCCCGTCAGCCAAGGGCCACATTTCGTCAGATGCTTTGACACAACTCTGCTCAGTGCCACAAAGCCCCAGGTTTTGGGGAGCCCCTGATGCGCTGTGGATACTGCTCCACTCCAACTTGATGAGAGGTGGCTGGATTGCCCTGGAAATGCAACTGAAGCTCCTGAGCACCTGTGCCAAGGCAGGGTGCAAACACCTCTGAGCCCATGCAACTAACCTGCTGCTGGTAGGGCACGGCTCGGTGTCACGCCAACTCAGCAAGTCCTACCCTCACCTGTCCCTTCTGTCTCTCAGGGATTCAGCAGCAGCTTTTCCAGTTTACTACAGTGTCCACTCCAATGGCACAACAAAGTCCTCCCATACCTTACTGAATAACTGAGGATAACCAAGGCTTTGGCTAACTGGACAACCTGTCAGAAGTTGAAAAGACACCTGTATGTGATGACATACTCCTGACATAAGCTTGCTAAGTCCAACAAGTCACTTGGCAGATGATGATGCACCTTCTTGAAGGTGGTGGTACACAGCTTTATGGGTGAGCCAAGAAAAAACATTAAACCATGCTTCAAACTCAGTGATTTCCATTTATTCATCCCATAAAGTCACATATGAGCCCAGTTAAACACTCCTGGTGGTCTTCCACAACTGACGACTCACCACCACGAAGGTGCACACGAGAGACTAGGCTATCGAGCTGGCATACCCCAATGGAGCATCTCACACTGTAGATGTTCAGCGTTCAGCTTTGCAAGCTCCCAGAGGAAAAGCAGGGGTGGGGAGACACCACCCAAGCAGACACACTTCTTGACATCTTCCCGTGACCACTCAAGGTTGGTTATTGCCTTTGCTTTTTGTGTTTTCACATGGAATTTCCCATGTGAGGAACTAGGCAGAAGCTTACGCACCTCAGGGGCGGGTGAGAGGCTGGGACAGCTTTGGTTGAGTTCAGCTACTTCCACCCCAGCACCTGATTTGAACAGCCCCTTGGATGAGTGCACGTTGCTGAAGAACTCAAAATCACCAACAGCCACTGCTGTGCTTATCCCATCAAAATAAACTCTTTCTCAGTGCTGCAGCAAGGTGGGACTCACCAATATTCACAGAATCACAGAGAACCACTAAGGTTGGAAAAGACCTATAAAATCATCTAGTCCAACCATCGAACCAACACTACCATACCCACCAGACCATGTTCTCAAGCACCATGTCTACATGTTCCTTGAACACCTTCAGGGATGGTGGCTCTACCACTTTCCTGGACAGCCGGTTCCAGTGCCTGACCACTCTTTCAGTGAATAAGTTTTTCCTAATATCTAATCTAAACTTCCCCTGACACAACTTGAGGCTATTTCCTCTTGTCCTATCACCAGTTACCCAGGAGACCAGGCCAGCACCCGCCTCCCTACAACCTCCTTTCAGATAGCTGTACAGAGCGATCAGGTCTCCCCTCAGCCTCCTCTTCTTTAGGTTAAACAACCCCAGCTCCCTCAGCTGCACCTCATAAGACTTGTTCTCTGGACCCTTCACCAGCTTCTAGACTGTTCTTTGTCGCCCTTCTCTGAACACGCTCCAGCATCTCTATGCCCGTCTTGTAGGGAGGGGCCCAACACTGCTCTACCCTGGGTTTCTCTGAGGAATGACAGGACTCATTCTCTCTCCCCACAGGATGTTTCAAGGCATTTCTCCCCAAGAAAACAGAAAATGTGGTGATGATTTGTGTCATCAGGTGGATCTCAATGTGATGTTTGCATGCTGCCCCCATAAGAACTTTTGAAATCCAGCATGAAGGCCCTTGCATGGATGAAGAACCCAATCACGCTAGTGGCTGTGCCCAATGCCACGTGTGCAGACGTTACCCGCCCACCTCCTCACATGTGTTTTCTACCTGGGCATGCCTATGCACATGCACACAGGAAAGCACCTCATGAAGCTTTATGGCTGTGCCCATATGTACATGCACATGACTATGCACAAGCACACAGGCCCACCACAAGCAAGACATGCTGCCAGTCGGGATTAAAGAGAAGACTGCAACATGGAAGAGGCTGGAATAATGACAACCACCTCCACCAGTAAAACCCAATTACCCAGCTTGCACACAGCATCTCATCTCTACGGAGCAAGCAAAGCTTGCAGGGATGCCTTTACCATAATTGGACTTTTAGAGAAAGAAGAGGAGCTGCCCAGGCTTTCCCATGTTTAATTTCTTCAAGTCTTCGGGGAGAGACCTGTTGTCAGAAGCACATGCCTCGCCATGCACATCACCATGGCTGGTGGGTCCACTGGACCCAGCCATAACTGGGAGGTTGAAGGCACAAATCAATGACCAAGGAGACTTCACAGCCGCAGCTGGTCTCCAGCATTATCCACACCATGAACACCATGGGTTCGGCTTTACCGATGCTACGTGGAAGAAAGCAAAATTTTACTGGGACACAGAAGAGAGAAACTTTCCTATTTTAATTCACCTAGTTCTAAAAGAAAGACAAAAAGAAGAAGAAATACAGCCCCCCCTTTTTCTCCTTTTACATAAATATTGGATCTGAGTGCTTTACGCTTTTAAGAAGTTAAAAATAGGAAATAATATGAAGTCTATGTGCTGCATCTTTTATCAAAGCCTTTTCTGAACATCAAAACCAGCTCCTCTGTGTTCTTTTATACTTTCCTGCCATCACTCACAATTCATAAAAGAGGACTACAGAGATACAAAGGGTAAAAGCACTTCCTAGCACTGTCACAGGGAGCCAGGGACAAAAAACAGCTTTTCCTCAAAGCCCTGAAATCTAAGAGCAATTTTATGATATAATGTCACTTTTAGCACAAGAGATGAATAATAGATATTCAAAATACAATGATACTTTCACACATAAACAATGCTTTGCAGTGTCAAAGCCTTTCAGCAGCACCATCAAGCCCCTGCAGAAGGACTGACAGTGCAATCACCGGAATACCACCAGCAAGCAAACACCACAAGAATAAACACACGTTTAACCAAAAGGCAGGGTCTTTCTGGCCAAACTCCATCCCTGTTCTTTAGAGGCACACATGCAGATCCCCTCTATAAAAAAAGGGAAGGTTTGGAGATTAACAAGATGACCCAGAAACTCTTTACACATAAACTTGGCTTTGACCCTGCCATCTCGCAGAGACCTGTGATAAATCCAAACCTCCTCCCCATCTGTACGGTGAGCGGGCTTACACTCAGCTATATTCAAGAGATATGAGCATTAATTAACTTTGACATAAAAAAAACCCCACATCTGAAAGATGGTAGCTGCTAGAATATTCATTACTCTTTCCCAGCCTGATTATATACCTGGATACAGAGCAAATCCCCCATGCAAACCACAGCAAATGTAAGAACATCGTTTAGTTGTTCAACATCTTCTTCACAGAAGCCAAATTCCAGAACTTGTGGTCATCATTATTTTTTTCCTGCCTTGCACAGTAAGAGTTAGGAATTCCAAGGGAGGAAGTGATAAACCCATGATAAAAAAAAATTCCAGTGAACTTTCAGCATTATCCTAAGCAAAAAAGAATTTCCTCTGTAGTCATCCACAGGCAGGGTAAACCAGCTCCCCCGTGAATTACAGAAAAATGCTTATCTGGGAGATTATTTCTCTTCCTAGTACGTTGGTATTTAATTTTTAAGCAGGGCAAAGGTCAAACGAAAACCACCTGATGCTGATGTTTATACAGCCCTGAATAAAACTGCACAGGGACGCCAGCAGAAAGAGTTGCTCCTTGCAAAAAGCTTAATGAAAACCGAACGAGGGCGATGGCACTTCAGTGTCCATTTGCCACAAGGATGCTATCAACCAGCAGGAGGGCACATCCACGCTATGGAGGCGGCAGAGCCAAAAGGCAATGACAGCCCCCAAAGTGCGCAGAAGGCCCAGGCACCATGGGTGTCCCAGCATCACCCAGCACTCCAGTGAATGCCCCCATGGGCCAGGAAACCTGTGGTGTCATGCCCACACTGGAGCTGGACCTCTCACCTGGACAGTGAGCATGGGTTCATCTTCCAGAGGCACCAGGGCAGGGATGCATCCGCGCCTCCTCCCTCAACTTATATAGGTTATCATAGATAACCTATATAGAGAGAGTTTTTATTGAATAGCAGCAGAGCACACACTGAGGTGCCTTTTTTGCTGCTGGAACCTTGGGTCTCTGGACCTCCTGGCTTTGACACTAAAAATGAGGCAGCGCAATGAGGGTAGCCTGCAGAAAGCACAGCCAGTGAAACCACAGGATCCCCAGAATATTGCCAGGGAAGAACCAGGATGATGGATGCAACATTTGCTTCCAGCTGAAAAAACACCCCCATAAGAAAAAATTGCCCAAAACAGTATTTGGTGTTTCTGAACTGGGCGGCACACGGCAGGACCAGAAGATTGGGCAGATGCCTTCCCTCGGCAGCATTCACGAATGTCCCGCTCACGGCTCTGGGACAGTGCAAATCCTGCCACCTTCACGGAACAGCCCCTCCAAGGGCCTCTCGCAGCCTTGGGATGCCAGCCAGCTTCAGAGGCTTTACATTTTCGTGGCATGAGACAAATTTCACTACAAGTTCCTCAATATTAATCCACATAATGCTGCTCAGCAGATGGGAGCCCAAGAAAACAGCCTGTCAACACCTTTGCCTCTGCAGAGCCCCTCAAAGCAATGCAAAGGATTCAGGAGCCAAGCCGATACTCTTGCTTTACTGGCTTTAGCAACAACACGTCTTGTGATAGTTCACTGCTTCCTTGCAATCTGAAGCAGCACAGTACGTCAACAGATATAGTTAAGTATTTACTGTGCATAGTAAGTCAGCACCTGCAAATGCAGGCACTCACAGAAAAAGCAAAGATCATACATTAATAAGGTCTTTATTCTGAAAGTAATGACTGTGATGCTTTAGGCAATATAAAGCACCGAGCAACATCTTGAAGCGATAAATAGGGGACCATTCAACACATGCTAGAGGGTTATTTCAGACCTTTAAAAATATATAAATGGGGTTTTATTTCTAAAAATAGAAATTGATATAAATCTGGCCTTATGTATCCCCGGTTAGATGCCCTGCAAAGAGGGCACAAAGTTTGGGCACAAATGGCACATGCCAAAATGCTGTCAGCAAGCACCCCAAGAGAGGGGCAGACCTAAGGAACAAACACACATACTGCAAAAGTGGGGGGAAGGTCTGGCGTAACCTCAGGACTGAGGTAACACAATCAATTTGCTTCGCTCGAGCTGGCTCTCACCGCTGCCCAGTGAGCAAAACCCAATGGCACTCCAAACCACAGTTCTGGGGCCAACGACAGCAGGATGAGCGCAGGTCCATCAGCATCCCTCGCCCTGAGCACGCTCTTCTCCAAACCCCCCAGGCAGAACAGGGAAAGAAAGAAGCAAAATTTCAGCATCGGTGACTTGAGCACTTTTACTGAGCAGAAGAAGTGAATCCAAAGATTCAGCTGTAAATATTTTAAAAGTGGCAAATGGACATTGGGCAGCCAAGATAATAAACTTTAAAAGCACTTACTTGCATTTGCTGCCCCGAGCCCTTGCAAACACAGCCTGCTGAAGTGGTAAGGTAGGTTGCCCACAAACTGAAAGCTGAAAGTTTCAGCTTTCCAGACTATTGGGAGTAATTTTAGAAGCAGGAAACCATCAAGCAAGAGACAGCATCTGTAGATTAAAACCTCTTCCTTTGCCAGGCTTCGGTACCTTCTTTATGGTTTTGTGAGTCCAGCGTAAGACTCCCTAAAAAAAGCTTCATTGTCAAATTTATTTTATAGCTTTGAGGTTATTTTTTTCCCCCTGAACCAATAAATACTTGCAATTCCTTTATTTGCTGACAGCTGGGGAGAGATTTGAAAACTTCCTCAAACCTGCAATTTCAGTGCTTGTCTGTGCTGGGCACTAAAAAATTCCTCTCGGGTGAGAGTGAGAGGGGTTAGTCATGACAAGAACATCCCTGCAATGTGCCAGGGCTGCTTTTCACTGTCATCCAACCATCATTAATACCGACTTAGCTTATCCATGATTTTTATAATCAGTTAATGTGCTTTTGAAACACACACCCAAACACATTACCGTCACATGCAGCCAAACTGAAGCTTTCTGGGTTTTTTTCTTAATTACATGCATTTGTCCATAGACCAACCCCCTAAAGGACATTTTGACCCAACACTCTGCACCCTGGCTGAAAGGCTTTGCTATTTTACCAGCAAGCATTTCAAATGCTGATAGAGTTCGTCATTTAACCAGCACCCACGGATGTACCTGGCACCCCCCCAGCCTGGATGCTCATGCTGACCAAGGGGAAAGACCTTAAATTACACTCCCTTTCAAGCTGCCCCACATCTGTTCAGGATGAGACCGGCTCTGAACAAAATCCAAGATGATTTTTCTTCTCCATAAAAGACAGCTGTAAATTTGCAACTGAGACACAGTCCTTCACCAAGCTCTATTTCTCAGGCCACCCCCAGGTACCATCAGGCTCTCGGGTGCCTGCGAGGCTTTGCGTGACTCCCTGTGCAAGGGGCAATGCAGAGTGCAAGGCTCGGGGTGCATGTGCCACAGCTTTTCTACTTGCTCCATGTCGGTGCAGACCCATGCAACAGGCAGGCTTTGCTTGGTCTCCAAACAGGCATCTCCAGCACCACCAAAGCGACTGCACCACTGGAGCAGAGTAACTGATACCCCATTTTCTGGGCTGACCTTGAGTACTGCTTGTACTCCAGCACTGTAGCAAACACCTCTTGTCATACGCAAGATCCATGAAGAAATCTGTGCAGAAGCAGTGATTACACCGATTCCGCCTCTCTGAACAGGAGGAAACCCAAGACCTCCCTCACATCAAATTATAGAGATGCTCTCCCTAAAAGGTTGATTAACAAAGTCAAGGAGGAGACCAACCAACACACTTTGCACATATGCTCCAAGTCTCCTAAAGGTGTTCAGGGCTCCAATTAGGTTTTTCTTTGCCTGCAAGGAGGAAACCCCAAGCTCCTAGTTACATACAAAAGATAACGCTCATTCCACCGCAATGTACTGCTGACAATGGACCTTTTCACATCTTACAGAAGCAAGTGGAGATCTGGTTTGAAACATCTTTATCAAACAGCTGGCCTCAAAAAAAACAAAAAAAGAAAATACTTTGGTTATCAATGGTGTTTGCTTTAAATGTAATTAAAAAACGTACTGCCAATGATCCTTCTTTCTTAGGTGCCTTAGAAGTCACTAGGAGCTAGTTAATAAAACACCAGGAGTTTCAGTGATGGGGAAGCTGTGTTCTGTATTCCTGAGAGAGAAAAATGGGCTGAACAACTCCCCTGATCAACCCATACAGTGGGGCTGGCCCACCCGTGAAAGTTAATTCAGGTTAAGGAAGGAAAACTCTTATCTCTGAATGAAGGGCTGAGGCCCAAGCCAAACACACCACCAAATCCTGAATTTCCAGTTGTTTCTTAATTCGATGCTCAGGATCAGGAGGCTCTGAGCAAAGCCCTTGCCGGGGCTGCTCTGCAGTGGTATCAACAGTGTGCTCATCCAGGGACAAATCCTGCACAGTCCAGCCATGCCTTCCCTTTCCTCTGCCTCCACCAGCACACCCAGCAGGGCTGGGAAAACGGCAGGATCCTGGGACACTCAAGCTATGGGAAACCCCAGCCAGAAGCATTGCTGCAGGTGCAAACCAGCATTTTAGAACAGATCTAAATGAATGGGGTACAGCTGGGTGAGCCCAAGTGAGTCTGAGCAGCACTTATGTGGGTTTAGTACATTGTTTCTGTGTGCTGAAGGACAAAAAGCTAGGGGAGTGGAGGAAACTTCAATACCACTACAGGTAATGTTATCACCTTTCACATGTGCACCCATGCAAACAAATACAATTATTTGGTGACTTCAGCAGAGGCGCAGATGGAGTCACTGGAGGAATCAGCTGCAGAATACACATTTCCTAGCTGCCTTTCTTCTCTCTGCTGGCCATCAGAGAAAGCCTCCAGAAGTAAGAAGGGGCATTGCATCATGTAGAAGAAATACAATCATATTTCCGTATATGTTCTATGTCATTTCAGCTGGACTGCAAAATCCTGAGTGAGCAAAGCAGGATGTACAGTTCAGAGGGAGGAATGTCAAACACAATGTCCTGAGCCCAGGGCACGCCTCTGTAGCAGAGCATGAAAACCATGCAAGCAAGGCCAGGGGTTTTCATCCTTCCAGATTTTCCTGGGCTGAGCCTCCAGGGAGTCCTCCTCCTGAAGAAAGTCCTATCTCGGCACACACCCAAATTGCACAGGGATTGACCACCAACAACCCCCACCAACTTGTCATGATGTTGCTTTTCACCCACCAAATCCCCGCAGTTAATTCTAGCCTCTGTTAGACTCACAGCAAGTGCTTGGCTTTCCTGACAGTGAAAGCAAAGAACCTTTTTATCCTCAATCTTTCTCTACCATCTCCATTTGGCCTATGGGTCACAGTCAAATTCAACAACGAGGCGACCGATTTTGTTTCTCTCTTGCACACGCTCTACCCCCCACTTCCTTCCTTTAATCTGATGCGAAATTGTGCTTACAAAGCAAGAAGATGAAACTTCATGCCTCACAAATGCTGATGGGAATGCAGAATAAATGTATAGCAAAGCATTTTCAGTCCTTTCCCTTCAGCACCTCCTCTTTGTATAGTAAAAATAAATAAGCTAGACTCAAAGAGCTAACTTTTTCACCACCCTTTCAGAGCGATCGGTTTGATCACACACATGAGCAAATTCAACCCAAAGAAGCACAGTTGTCAAAAAGGATGATTCTCACAGCAAGCCGATACCCACAAAACAATCCAATTCTGGTATTAAACATTAAAAAAAAGCTTGTAACCTTCACAAAAACACCCAACTCATTGTAAATTACTAGAAAAATGTAAATTTGAACATCATCATGACATAAGTTGAGTTATCCATGTCTATATTGAATGGGAGTAGTTTTAAAATTTAAATTAAATTCAGTTTTAAAATTTAAAGCAATCTCCTTATTTATGGGCTAAGTCATCCTCAAAATGCCATCTTAATCAGAAATACTGTTAAGAAGAAGAAAAATGGATTAAACGCTTGTCTCACCTCCTCTAAACCAGAGGACAAAGCCTGATAAGCAGAGCCACATGTGGCTGGTGCCAGCTGTGGGTTACAAACACAGCCGGCAGCTGCCCAAGAGTCTGGGGTGATCCAGGAGGAACAATAAGGAGCAGCAGACATGAGCACCTCCATCCCAGGTAGGAGGACCTCCACCCCTCTCCTCACAGGAGATGGGAGGCTCAGGCTGGGCATCAGAACCTTCAGGAGAAGCTGACCCCACCCCTCCACACAAACCTACATGTCAAATTGGGTCTGTGTCCTAACAAGGCAAAGCCACTTCCAGAGCATGGTACCAAGGACTTTGGAAGGTCTTGCCTTTAGCAGAAGCTAGTAGTGAAACAAAATTATTTAATTCCTAAACAACAGGAAAGCAAACCAGCTAGTGAATGAGAAAACCATTTACATACCCGCCAGACATGAGCGCTGCTGGAATGGGAAAGCTCTCAGAGAAGAAAAAAATATCCTTCTGATGGGGAAAGCAATGGCTCCACCTTGAGAAAAGGCAAGGAGGGGTATTCCAGTAAGGATGGCAAGTGGTTTGCTATAATCCTT
Organism: Rhynochetos jubatus; assembly: GCA_027574665.1. NCBI lineage: Eukaryota > Metazoa > Chordata > Aves > Eurypygiformes > Rhynochetidae > Rhynochetos > Rhynochetos jubatus. The sequence goes on along the minus strand of CM050648.1, from coordinate 8,436,307 downwards.
GGGACAGAGAGGTTTCCTTTCCAAATGACATAAGGTGACCCAGGAAAAAAGAGGGTATAAAGATGGTAGGAACTTCCAGATGTTTTTATCCACAGCTGATGTTCTCCAGAGGGTTTGGGAGGTCCATAGAGCCCATGACCCTAAAAATCCTTGGGAGCTACTAAAAGGACCACACTGCTGGGCTCCTCCAAAAGTTACTGCAGACCAGTTGAAGTACAGGGCTGGGACCTTCAGAGAGAAGAAAGGGACATGCCGTTACACAACAGCTACATAGACTCTTCCCATGTTGGACAAGGCTTATTCTCATGCAACTCCTATCTTCTGACTTACTTTTGCAAATAAGTTTTTAGGGCTGAGTTTGGATTCTGCCTGCCCCCGCCTCCCCCCCCCCCCCCCCCCTTTTTTTTTTTTTTATGTGGTTTATTTAAACAAATACTAAGCACGGAGCATCACCTGGTAGACCACAGGGCCACCACCTCCAGATGCCTCATAGGTGCCAGGTGAGGTGAGGAGAACAAGCCAGCAACTGAAAGAGACTACTCACCTAACCAACACATCCTTCCAACCCGCACCCCCCCCCCCCCCTTTTTTTTTTTTTTGGTGTGTGTGTGAGAGTAAAGAGAAAAGGAGAAAGTTTTCCTCCTCTCTCCTTTTTTGTTTCACCCTAAACCTGATCTAAACCTTTTCTGGACCTAATCAGGTGTTTTCTCCACCAGGGAAGCGAAGGATGGACAGGGTTGTAAGGCAGCAGGACCACCTGCCTTCCTTATTTCAGAGGAACACATCCATCCATGGCTTGCAGCATCACAGCATCAGAAGTCCACGCTGAGGTCTGGCCCAATCCATCAGCTGGATCCTACCCTCAACATCTCAGAAACACACAGCTCTCAAGTACAACCTGCTTCTGACCTCCTATCAGGCAGAGCCACGCTTCCCACCTCCACGTTCAAAGAAAATAAACACGTCCCAGCAAAGTGGCTCAAAATACCCAGGGAATTAGTCATAAATACAACAGTATGTGATGTACATAAAGCCATCATAATTTGTTGGAGTTTTTTTGGGGTTGTTTTCTTTTTTTTAATCTGATCTTACTAATAGTGCTGGGAATAGAGCTGCTGGGATTTTCGTTTGTTATTTTAAGATAGGAAAACTGTCGCACAAACACAGGCAATCGCCAGGCCCGGAAATAATGCCTAGCGAGCCCTGAAAGGAAACTCAAATAACTCTTTGCCCGTCATTGCTTTCTAGTTCATCTGTAATAAAAACAGCAGAGACAAGCTGAGCTCCAAAAGGGTTTGTTTTGCCTTTTCTTTTTTTTCCTCTTTGTTTTAGCTGCAGCAACACAGGAAGGTGATATCATTGTGTAACATAACCGAGCAAAGGAGTAATGAAAGTGCAAGCAAATAGATCAAATAGCAAAGGTTTAAATAAAAGGTGTGATAATCATTTGTTCTGCTAATTGTGTCAATACAGTCCTATCTCTTCTCAAACAGCAGAAACGTCATCAGATATTAAAAAAAAAAAAATCAAGTGAATAATCAAATGTACAAGACCCCATTTTTCCCCCAGATGCTCTCTTTAAAGGGTTGATTAGGGGAATCACGTGTTTTTTAAAATAAAATTCCACTGACTTTGATCATGTTTAAATAACCTCAAGTACGAAACCTGCTTTGAATCAGAACTTCTCCCTCCCTTGGGAAAACAACAAAAAATTGCCTTCTCTGCAGTACAGATGCAGCCTTATGGCAACCCAACCTAAGCTGGGACACAATGCCACCAACGGGACTGGACAACACCATAACCCACTAGAATCTGCCTACAAAACCCAACACACGAGCCGGTAGAAGGCCACTGGCAGACTGCACAGAGTTTCCACATGGAGTTGCAGTTGAAGTCTAATAATTCATGGAAAAATAAATCTCAACTGCCTTGCCCTTGCTTCTCACTTTCTTTCTAGGGATAGGGAGCTAGGAAATTAAATATTCCCTAACCTCCTCCCTCCCCGTTAAGTGAAGCTATAGAAGGTCTGACCCAAACTCCACAACCTAATTAAAATATTTTGGAAAAGGACTACAATCCCCCAAAATAACTCCCATCCCACCAATTACACAGTGAACCTCAGCTACTTCAATGATTATATGACACTCAAAATGCCTGTAAAAACCCACTTCTCTACTGCAAGAACACCTGCCTAAAATCCTTGAGCTAATAATTTTCTTTATATACCAATTACCTGTAAAATATGAGCATGCAAACAGAGATAAATCTCTGTCACCAGAGAAATTAGATTTGCCCCACAGACCCAGCCCCTCGTCATGCTGTGCCTGGAGCAGCAGCAGGGCATTTTGTCCCAGCTCCACCACAGATGTGTCCATACATACTTTGCCCACTTCTCCTGGGAGATGAGCCCAATAGTCCTGACCGTCCAGTGAGCAAAAAAGTAGTTTTCTTGTTTTCTTCCTTTACTTCATCCCCACTCTGGCACATACACCACCACTCACATCACTCCCATCCTCTGCCTTCAAGCCCAGCTGGGTGGAAGCAGGACCTGAGGGATACAGTGATATGGGATATGCCCAGCGACCAGCATCCCATACATGCTATGTTTTTACAAAAACATATGGGCCTTTCTAGTCAGGTTAAGGGTTGGGAAAACTGATAAATGACAGACAATTAATATTAACTTTAAGCACCTTGCTTCATGGTATGGAGGATCCTCGGCACTTTCCATCCCTGGATGTAAAGAGAAGATGCTCTCTCAGTGCTCCCCTGTTTGGGATGCAGATGAAGTTCAAACTGTGGTGCCCAGGAGAGATGCTTGAACAGTTCCTTGGACTCTGCGCCAGGCTTTAAGACTAAACACTCTGCCTGCTATCAAGACCATACCTCCATCTCCAGCTCACTGTACTCCAGGCTCTCAGCAGCCTTCTGCTTCCTCCCTCATTTCAGAGGGTCTTCTTTGCAGACTGTCTATGAGTACTGCCCAACACCAACAGTTTAGGTCTTGCCCTACACAACTTACTGAAGGTCATGTGGTAGGTTGGCAGCAGTAGGTTGACAGCAAAGTAAATCTGCAGATTTTGCAAGTCACGGGCCAGTACTTGAAAAACACTTCTATCTTTCCCATTCCTTGAAAAACATATCCATCCTCAGCATCCATTGATGAGGAATAACTGTTAACTCATACACACAAAGAGTTCAGTCACCCAGGATGCACTGAGCACACATCCAGCTCCGAGTAAACAAGGCAGTGCTCAGAGTCCTCAGCTTCTCTCCAAGGACAGCAAGAACAAGTCAACACGAGCAGAAGGAAACCAGCAGTGAGCAAAGCATGCCCTGCTACAAAGAGGCCCTGGATTATTAACGGCCACATGAAAAAAGTTAGAGAGGCTCCTGGCTAATTAGTTAAGAAATACAAGGGGAAGGAAAGAGGAATAAGGAGTTCCACCTATTAAATTTGGACCATTAAAGAGTCCCACATGCAATGTCTCATTTTAAAAAACAAAGGGTGGTTTTTGTTTCAAGGAAAGGGCTGATTTTCCACTTCAGCATGTTCACTACAATCCAGCCATTTGAGTAAAGTGCAGTAAGGGACCTGTTAAACCTTACAATTTGCTGTAGTAAGCTCCAGCAGTGACTTTATTATAGACAAGAATGCAACTGGCAGTGTTTACCTAGGCTGCTCCATCCACCAGGCATCGCAGGCAGTGGGCACTCCGTTCACCAACACCAATATCCCCTCCTAAACACAGGGTGAACACCCCAGAATGGTTTTATCACATCCCCGTGAAGAGACCACGTATCAAAGTCAATACTACGCAGCAGAAGAAGAAAAGAATTACCTCAGCCCCACGGGGGAATGGTTTTCTCCTGGTTTCATGAGCTCAAGCAGGCTCAGAAACAACGCTGGTGGAAGGACGAGGGCAGCATCAAGCCCAGAGTGTCCCCTGCAACAACATCCAGGCAGTGAATCAGCTCAACCCATCTCTGAAATCTCTCCTGGCTGTTACATCCCTGTTCTCAGTCAAGTAATTTTAAAAGAGCTATAGAATGAACCTAGCATAGTAATGAGGGTCGCAAAATCAGGGGTTTTCAGGTCAACAGGATTTGTGTTTTGTATTGATGAGGAAACATGAACTTGTTTACTTTATGGAGTCACAGAAGGACACTGGTAACAACCACCTCTACGACGTGACCATCATATTTATGTCCTTGTAACAGATATCTCAACAAAACCCTAAAACCAAAATACTTTATTCTTTTTTCTCCCCCCTCCTCCCCAGAATCATGTAAAAGTTGCTGCTCCTTTTCCTCCTCACTCAACAACACCAAATTTCTGGAGTAATCTAACTGCTTTTGAGGACTTCACAATTTTGGGCAACAGCCAGCCTCTAGAGCTAGGGCTTTTGCTCCTAGAAAAAATAGCAGCTATGGCTGGGACATACTTCATGAGGGGATGCTCACAGATGCTCCACCAGCCTGCAACCAGGTGAAGACACACACAATTAACAGTGGAAAGCAGGAGGGGACCATTACAGTCTGGTCATTAACCCCCAAGAGTTGGTAAACTTGCCTCTACCCATCAGCCTGAGATACCCTCTGTAACACAACCCCCTCTTTGTATTATGGAGTATTTTAGGAAAAACTAGGTGAGGTGGAGGCAAGAACCATTTATCATGTCCCACCCTACCATTTTTTCATTCTAAAAGTTAATTGCTTTCTGTGAATTTGAACCAACAGATGTTTGAAGGAGAAAGACAAGCACAAAAGGATCGCCTGGTAGATCGGGAACTTCAACCTATGCTCCGCCCAAAGACAAGTTGTTTGATAAACCAAAGTGCAACATAAAAATGCTTACAAGAACTACTGATTCTTGTAATATTCCACAAAAAACCCACACTTTTAAAATGTACAGCTAGATATTCTATGGAAGGTATCATCACAAAAATTCTTCTCCCTTGCATCCATCCAGGACTCTTCACCCACACTCAGTATATGGGTCTGCCAACCCACCTTAACAAACACCCAGGAGACCGAGGGGCTGCATTTTTACAGTCCAAGTCCTCACACAAAATGCAAGAAAATGCAGGTCATGACTATGCTATATACCTTCACAAAATGATTCCAAATGAGGATCACAAGCAGGGACATTATTTAAAACCCTGCTGAGATGCCCTACAATGAACCCTGTTCTTCTAACCCTGAAGGGTTTTGAACACAAAAAAGCAAAGTGTTGAGCAAATGACCCACGATCACCATTCTAAGCACCTAATGTCACCTTGGACCATTTCCAAAGTGAGACTTAATAAACTTCCACTCCATCCGCACCAGCTGACATAGTAATATTAAGAGAATGTTCTGTAATCGGGAGTGGAGGCAGACACCCCTGTAACAAAACACATGCACAGAAAAGACCAGAGGAACAAATTGTAAGGTAAATATTAAGTAGCCTTTTTATATTACTGAAAACAAGAATGTTCCCCAACCTCGTAATTGACAGTAACAATAAAAATAATTTTATATTATGCTATCAAAATCACTCCTAATATGGAAAACATTGTCATCTCTGCAAAAGATGCCCTATAGTGAATTAAAGAGTGTCATTCTCAAGACATACCGAGTTGCCTCGCCTGAAAAAAACTGAAAAATCACAAAAAAACTCAAGTCTATCATTTCAACCCTGAACCACTTCCAGCTCAGACAACCTACCCTCCGAGATGCAATCAGACTCCCTGGGTTGGAACCCACTGACCACTCACAGTGATGCTCCAGGAACATGGGTTACTCCGTAACAAACTGATTCATAACATGCCTGCCCTTTTTCTTTTCATTTCAGAACTTCTGTGCAAGACCTCAGCACAAACTGCCCCTCTCTCACAACTGTAACTTTAGCTGGGTGCAGGTGAGAGAGACCAGGGGAGCTGTAAGCCCAGCGGCTCTGCCCCCAGCCACCCATTCCCACCACGCTGCAGGGTGCCCATTGCTGATCTCCTTTCCCAAACACTGCTGGCATGGCATGACCATAGGGGGAAAATCAGACTTGCAAATCTGATGCAGACAGATGTAAAGCAAGGGCCAATGGCCTCCTGCTCTCCCAGGACTGTTGATTCTGGCTTCAAAGCTATTTCATAGAAATGCTGACCCCCAGGCTAAGCTTGCAGAGATAAGCTGAGCACCTTCAAGTATAGGAGGAAATGGATTTTTGTTTCACTTTTGTTTGCTTTCTTTTTTTTAAGTAGTCTCTCATTTAAATCAATGATCTCTACCCATCAACTTCAACGACTCAAAGAAAAAGTCAAGAGCAGTGCATCAAAATGAAAGCCAAATTCCTGCACCTAGGTGGAGGAAGGCTAGTTAAGTGAAGCACATCAATCAGCCCAGGGAGGACCAGTGTCACCATGATACCCACCAACCCCACTGTTACCTGTCCACACTGCAAGAGTAATCACAGGTCCTTCAGCTCTCTCTTTGACACATAAGCTATTTCCCACTTATTAGCAGTTCTCCTGCCCCTCTGTACCAGCAGAGAAGGAGGTACAGATGGATTACCACAACATTTTTTACCTTTAATTTATGATTTTTAGTCTATAGCATTAGTTACCACCTGACAATAAAAGGAAAAAAAAATCACTAGGCCAGATATGAAAATAATAGTCCTGCTTGTTACATTTTCAGTTCTTTATCTTAGACCTATTCTTTAAGCCTTCAGGATCTAGGCTGTCACCATGAAGGTTAAAAACATGCTTTATAGTCAAACAAATGCTGAAATTCTCATGAGACTACACCATTTCATGAGCAAAGGACTTGTGCTAAAATTCTAAAAGTGGCTAACAGCAAGATTAATTAGATCCTATTGAAAACATAAACAAAAAAACCAAACCAAATCAAAAACTGAATAAGCAGACACCAGCCCCTTACTTTTCCAAGGTACAATCAACCAACTCCAGGCATCTCCTTGGCAGTTGACTTTTGCTTTCATCAAAACACCACCATCACTGTCTCCTGAAATCCCTGTATTACAATTTCAATTCAAAACGCCTGTATTTGCAATTGTCCCTGTTAAACAGTCCATACTGCCACTCCTTTAAGTCCAAGAAGGTAGACATGTGCCAGGCACTGGAGGTGGATGGTAGGGTTGGTCCTCTGAAAGCACCAGTGGGCAAAGACTCAGCAGAAGACCCCAGTGTTGCCAAAGTTTCATTGCTGTGGCATCAAACCAGTGTGCGTCTCTGGCCCCACAAACACCCAACTGATTTGCCGGTCCAATGAGGCCAAAAGGTGACACTTCCGAGCCCACTGCTCTTCTCCATGCTATGCTGGACGAGCTCAACTCATTAATCCAAAGGAAATTCCCCCACACTGCTCTCTGTTGGGAGTGTTTTTTGTGAGTAGAGCAAACCAGCCCAAAGCTAGTCAAGAAGCAGAGAGGGGGTAAGGGCCAAGAAGGAAAAAGCCCTCTTTCAATGAGCATAAATCACATCTTTCAGGCTTAATATTTGGCTTCTTTAAAAGCTGAATTCTCAGTGACTGCCTCCTCCTCTGAGAACTGGACAGGAGTCCAGTGGTAATGACTTTTCCTGTGCACTGTCACACTTGGCTTGAGGTCCGAGCATCCCCGCAGAGCCCAGGAGAAGCCCCACGTGTTCAGGGCTGGCACACGGCTCTGCAAAGGCAACCGAGGTGAAGATTTCAAAACATCTCTGGGAGTAGCAGCACAGAGACATTTTGGCAGTTCAGGCTCTGTCTTCCTGTTACTTTTTTTAAAGCTCCCACTTATTAAGGGCACATGTTCAATATTCCGTAAATAATAACACAAAGTGTTTGCCATTAAACCAAAGCCCATGGAATAATTTGACTCATTTCAGCTGGTGAATTGAAGTAAGTGTCTGCCCGCTGTTACAGGCAGCTTTACTGTGCAGCTCAGTCAACGGGCACGAGCTCAGGACCTTCTCAAGGTGAAAGAAAATATTATTATTAGGAAAGATTTCATAACAGCGTAGGATTAAGTTTCATCCAAACATAGATGTTGTATTGGTTTAACTAAATCCAGCATGGAAAAGTTTTATTTATTGAATCATACAGTTACATTATGAAGTTACAGCCCAGGAGTCATTATTCTGCTGGTATCCAAGAGCGAGTCCCTTTACTGCTGATGCAAAGATTCCCATCAAGGACTGGACTCCATCTCTACTTGCCCCATTCCATGCTCACGGTCTCGTACCTGCAGAGCACTCCCTACCATGAACCAGTTTTAATCCTCCTCACCAAAACCAAGACAGCCCTACCAAGTCCCGGTTCCCATCACTCTGCTTTCTCATACATCACCTCCATCCTCAGTCAAGATTATTGCAGCCACATCAAGAGGAAAAAAACAGAAACACAAAAAACAAGACCTCTGAAAACACATCTGCCTCCTGTATAAACGTCTCTGTGTTTGCCAAATAAATATACAGCCTAATAGTGTCAGGGAACTGCAGGAAACCAGCTCTTCGCTCCTTACCTACCGGAGCTGCCTCCCACCAACCCTGCAACAGGCACAAACAGGGCAACGGTCAGGCTCCAGCTCAGCTGGGCGAATGGATGACCTCCCCTGGCTGACATCCCCACCATTCTGATGGCTGAATGTGCACACAAAACCAACCAACCTCCTGGCAACCTAGATCTTCTATTTTATTCCAAGGCTGACAACGTATTACACCTCACTCATTTATTGCTACTGATATTTTTATTTTAGTTATGTCCAGGCTCTTAAATGCTTGAAGACCAGGTTTTCTAAAGAGCTTGCATGCTGTGACAAAGATAAGAGAAAAATAAGGAAAAACTGGGTTATTTTATCACTACATTAGCATCTAAAGGCATCAAAAGAATTCCTGGACACATACCACTTGCTGTAGGTGAATGCAGTGAAATACTGTATTTACATACAATGCCTGCTGCTCAGTCTCGGCAGAATTTAGAGTCCAAAAGGTCCCTTTCCCTTTGCAGGGATGACCTGCGTGCAGGGTGCACATCTGACGGTGAGCATCGCTGCCCTATGCTCCTTGCCACGGCCTGTTTCTGGAAGCACTGCCTCTGTCATGCCAAGGGAGGGATGTAGGTGAGTGCTCTTTGATTTACTTCAGAAAAAAAGAAAAAAATAAAGAAAAAAAAGGTGGGGTCAGGTGACGCTCTTTAAACATCCATTTGAGCTCAGAGGACAGGGAGAGGAAATGCCTGGAGCCTGTCCTCCTACAGCACTGACCATGCACTGCTTCCATGGCTCCCCTGTCCCATGCTCAGCTAAAACCTCCACATGGGTCTTCTAGGGGGTAGAAAGGTCCAACAGTGTGCCTACCAAACCCACACAAGAAGTCAGGGTTGTCTCTTACCTACCGTGCAAATACATTAACACCCCCTGAAGCACTCAAGCTGCACCCAATGCAAAGCTGCTGCCTGTGCTTTGAGCTCCTCTGCTCCTCCCCTTCCCTTGAGAGAGCTGCTTGAGAAGATCATCAGCCTTTCTTAAGCATCTGACTTAACCCTTCCGGAGCAAATAGTCTCACTTCAGCCTCTCCATTAATTTCAATGGAGTCAGGATTTCTCTCTCATGGTCATAATCTGTGCCAGGGAAGGGGAACACAAGATCTGTTTTCATTTAGATGCCCATCCTTTATCCCCAAGAATGGTGAGAGATTACTGCAGGCAGATACTATCCATCCTTAAGTGAAGCGATAAAAGCCCTGAATTTTAAGTCCTCCATCCCCAAGTCCTGGATCCAGCCTGCAGGGATTCAGGGGCTGTCTGGCAGAAATAGCTTCAATAGCTTCCTTCTGAAGACTGCTCATCAAGACACCCTTTTTGCCAATCTCCCTCCTTCCTCTTGGGCAGGATGCTGGAGCAGTAGTTAGTGGCCTTTCCAGACAGCTTTCTCCATTACTTAAAATAGCAAATGCAAAGCTGATACACATGGCACATAATCAGACTGTGGGATATATAGCTCATACATCTACTGTGAAGAAAATTAACTCTGACCCAACTAAAACCTGCACATTGTTGAAGAAAGCTCCCAAGGCTAAAGAAAAAGACAATAAGGAAGGAGAGGACACTTAATATATCAAGAATATCATAGAGGGTGGCATACTAAGAACAGAACTTTGTGATTCAAGCCTAACAAAAAGAAAAAATATTAAATAATTTATTATAGGAGATTTAACATAATAATTTTTTTCTCAAAAAGATGACAACTCCTTCCTTCTTCTGACCCATCTGACGCTGTTTATTTGGGACTCAAGGAGTCCGGATATCAGATTAGACAGGTTTGAGCCTGATGCTACCCAGCAAACCTAACACTGCAGCACACTCGGCCGACACGGCACACACGGTCCCAAAACTGCCCCGTGATCCCTGAGCTGTCAGGAGGTGGGTGGCAGCTGCGGCATGATGCTGTGAGGCTATAAAAAGCCGAGGATGCAGCCAGAAAAGTGGCAGCCAACCTGCGCTGGCGTCAACTTTCACCTACATTTACAGAGCTGCTTTCCTGATAAAACATTATCTTGGAAAAACAAGCCCCGTCACGGCTGCTTGCTCCAACAGGTCCCTGGAACAGTTATGTCCTCACAGGACACGGCGAGCTAAGGGTGGGGAGAGGTGAGCCACCACGCCCAAAGCCATCCACCTGGCCAGGGGGATCAGACAGGCTGTCAAAGGAAAAGGAAGCCCATTCCCAAGCCCGTTCCCATCCCCAGCAGCTCCTGGCAGAGCTCAGCCACCCTCCATCCCTTCCCACACTGCAGTATAAGCAAAAGTCCCAACAGCTTCAAGCAGAAGACTGATAACCCCTTCCTGAAAAGGGCCACCAAGGAACAGCACATCAAAAACATCACTGGAGGTGCATGTGGAAAAGCCCCAATAGCTTTTCCAGCTCCATCTTCCTCTGACACATCAGCAAAACACAATGGATTCGGGACCTGAGAGCCAGCAATGGGGAGCTGTGAGATCCTACTTAGGAGACTCACAGAGGAAAAGCATACCAGGAGTGCATCAGCTTCACACAAATGTGCCAGAAACTACCATCAAGAGAATGTTTACATGCTCATCTGACGTTGGTTCTGCCAAAATACTCTCACTGCCTCCTGTTATGACCAGGCATGAACTGCCTGGTCCAGCACTCTGCTTCACTCTCCACCATGTCCTTCCCAGTGCCCAGCTGGGTCTGGTGCTCAGCTCCTTTGGCTCCTGTGCACAACGTCTGGGCACTGCACAGGCGATTCCAGCTAGACAGACAAGGCTGTCTCTTTCCAGCTAAGCTGGTGTGCTTGCAGGATGGACTTCTGAGTGATCAGAAGTGCTGAAGACAGCCAGTGAGACAGGAGAACTTAGGTCAGCTGTTAGTTGCTACATTTTCAGTCTGCCTATTGGGGTTCACACTGATGACAATTTCTAATTTATGGATGTATTTTCATATCTATCTCCTTAAAGTCCTTCTATACCCTTTGCAAGTCATCCACATGCTGTCACTATATATACATCACCATACTCAAATAAAAACCTTTAGCAGTCTTGATTATACAAGAAGAAAGACAACATGTTATTTTCCTGATGAGTAAACTAATATAGCAAAGCCAAAGAGCCTCACACAATACAGCAACGGGGCTGTGAACATAAAACTGGCTGAAGAGAAAGGACTCCTTAGGCACATACTTTCAGGAAAGGAGTGGAAAGATCCTGGTAGATACCACTAATTTTCCTACCTCAAAAGCAGCACCGATTAACAAAGCCAATAAAAATGACCTGGAAACCTATACTGGAGTGCCTTGGCCTTGTTTTTGATCTTGAAATAACCTGTCCCAAGCTCAAGAATCATTTTCAATGTTTATTTTTAGAATGCATTACCTTCAAACCTCCAGACTTGTCCTTTAAATAGCTCAACACAATAGATATCTTTTCTTTTTTTTCCATGAGGCTGAAAACACAATCTGTGAAGTCACATTTATCAAAAGAGACTTGTCCATCATCGCTATCTCAGTAAGTACTTTTCAAAGGAAAGCTGTGCTCGTTTTACAGCAGATGCCTGCTTTCCCACCACCTACCACCAGGAAATGCATCATGTCGATATCCAGACATGCCAAAGCCAGCTTGCTATTTCCACAGCTACACCAAAGTTCTGGCCTTGAGTTGACAAAGCCCAGTTTAGCTGGCAGCTTATTCTCACTGACGTGAGCCAAATCTTTGTAAGAACTCACTCTCTCAGGGCAATATTTTCTCACAGCTGCCATCCTTCGTCCACCTGGCTACTCAAGCCAAATGCAAAGGGCTTGCTACAAGCAAGACCTAAGTATGTGCAGTAACTCTGAGCATGTTTTTATTTGAGGAGGTCTGTGCACTCTCAGCCAGGTTTGGGAACATGCACAGCTGCCACATGGTTCCCCATGGAGTCTGTTTACCTGCACCATCACTAGTCAGGATCCAAAAAAGAGAGAAATTGCTGGCTTTCCTTTAATCACAGAATCAAATCAGTCCCACTGGCAGAGGTCTGTATGAATGCAGTCAAGCTAACCAGAGGACATCTGTTTTCTTGTCTTCTCACGAGCATTCATGGCAGCTTAAAGTCATTGAAGACCACATGTGGGACTAGGAAGAATGGTGGGAGTGCGCTCTCCAACCCTAACACAGTGTAATGATGAGTGTAAATAGCCTCACTTGTGGGACACTGGGGGATGAGACCTTGTGATCCTCAACTGCCTTAACATCATCACTTCCTGTCACCCTCCTCCTCCCTGTGCCCCCCAGAAAGGGACCTCTGTGAAATTGTCTTCTAAATGCAAACCCTCAAGCATCCCCATGGAGGTGCACAACTGGAATCGTTCAATAGTTCATTGTATACTATTTTAAGTGGTTCAGTTTCATTAATGAAGTCCTATTCATCAGGATGCCCTGAAGCATGCTAGGCCATAACACTTAAAGATCACAGCCCTGCATATCTAAAGGGACCAGGAATAACTCTGAAGAACGTGAACCCTTCAGAGACCATGTGATGAGCCTTCCAGTGAAAAGGATGGCTTTTAAACATAGTGACACAGGAATCACCAGACAGGATCAAAACCAAACACCACTCTTGCTCTGCATCCGGTCTCCAACCTCAGATGTTTTGGATGGCAGACCCACGCAGCTGGGAAGCCTGAGAGGATGCTCCTGGCCAGCACCCACCACCAGCATGCACAAACAACCTGCTGCATTCTCCAGCTTAATTAACTCAACAGTTAAACCTATTTCTCAGCTGTGACTGGTAGCAGCTGAGGAGCTGACACGGTTCCCCTTCTGCCACCCATGACAAGCCTATGAGCCTCCAGGAAGCAAAGCAGACAGTTGACAGAGATGACATAGACTACGGCTGTTGCATCATTGGAAGACCACCTGCTACAATCCCTAGAGGTTCATTTAACCACAGGGTCATTGCTTAAACCAACCATGTATTTCCATGTATTTTACCTCAGGTAGTTTTCTTCTTGTGTTTTTCCTGCTCAGACCTACTCTAAATCTCACCAGGGTATAACTTGATATATAACCTTGTCTGGCAGCAGAGGAAGGTGCTGACTCCTTAGTTCAGCTGAGTCAAAGTGAGACAGCTCAGGCATTTGCTACCCACCACTCATCACCCCTCCTTCTAGAGGAGATGTCACAGAGCACCAACAGCAATCCATTTCAGGTGACTTGAATCATAGAATCATATAATGGTTTGGGTTGGAAGGGACTTAAAGATCATGAAATGCCTTCCACTGGACTAGGCTGCTCAAAGTCCCATCCAACCTGGTCTTGAACACCTCCAGGGATGGGTCACAAGGTATGACAATGCCTGAACTGTTTCCCATGGTGGTCTCCATTCCCATGTGTCCCCAAACAAACCCCAGGAGAAGGGCAGCATGGGTGGCTGGGTCTACAAGTGCTTCAGCCACCGCAGGTGAACCTCTTACAAGTCAAAATCTTGCCTATTATGTCACTGTGGTTGACACAACCTCAGCTGTAATTGACTGACCTCAACTCCACAGTGGACTCTCCAGTGTGGTAGCTCAGGTACTGGCTCTACAGAGATTAGTTCACATGATCATCTTGTACCTATAGCCCTTCATAAGGGCAGAACCACCCAGTGCACTGGGAAGCAGTGAGTGGCAGCAGGTTCTGTGCTTTAGTAAAATGGGGGTACGCCTGGTTTCAGGGAGTCACCGGTGCAAAGCACCAGGCCTTGTGAATGGTCCTTCCCACTGCCAAGACTGACAAATAATAAAAGCTGGATGAGGAAATGAGAGAAAAAATAAAACAAACACCCACACCATCACATTGTGGTTCATTTATTGTTTCAAACAGCTGCAGCAGAAATTCTGCTTCTGTTTTTGCTCACTTTTCTCTTTTTTTCCCTTCCCTTCCACACAAATGAAATGAAGCATGGAAAGCTTGGCCTCTGTCAGCATCTGTTCTGCACCGACTGTTCATTCCTAAGGGCCAGCCAGGGAGATGGACCTCAAATTACAACCACCACAACTACAATTGGATAAACCTCTTCAAGAGACAAAGCCCTTTTATTCACAGCAGGGTACAGCTCCACTTTCAAACTGCACCGATGAGGAAAGCATCTTTGTCCATCTACAGCAGGGGCTTGTCCTAACTTCACTGCATGAGTAGCTGGAGTTGAAATAAACCTGCAGCACAGAGGAGGACCTACTGAAGGCCAGGTGAACCATAGCATTGCTTAAAGCTTTGGTGTTTCACTTCAGCTCATTTAAAAAGATGCAAATAGTTTAAACAAAGAACTGAAGCACCTGAAGTCTGCAGAAAACTGGAAGTAGAAATTGCATCTTAGTAACAGAAAGCCTATTATGAACAAAACCAACACAGAATTACAACTCTATCTACCTGGTCATTACTGTCACACAACAAAAAATAATACAACCATCCTATTACACGTACTTTTTATAACCTTATATTTTCTTCAAGCATAAGGCATCAGAAGTAAGATGACCAACATCGCACCCCTAACACCGAGCACCCTGTCCAGTGCCAAAGGCTGGGAGGAGAGACCCAGGAACATGTGCCAGAGAGCAAAGTATTTCTAGTGGATCTAAAGATGTAAGGCTACAGCAGTAACAGCAGGATGCCCTGCCTCCAAGATGCCGTGTCCCACCTGGGAGCTAACCTTCAGGAAGGATGCATTTGAACAGAGCCCACCAGAGGAGCGAGTCACCAGAGGCAGATGGGGAATAACAAGTCCCTCACAGACAGAGCTCCTAGCGAGATGCCGGGGTGGACCTGCAAAGCTCAGAGGGGATGAGACTGCTGTCTGCATCATGGGAAATGTGATTTAAGATGAAGGACAACATTGGCACAAGAACAAATGAGAATCAGCTGGGCATGAATGACTTGAGGCTGCAGCAAGAAGGTCCCTATCCATGCCCGGCTCTGGATGCCTTCCAGTAGTACTGGGGCAGGCAGCCCAATCAGCCTTAAGATGCAGCTTGGTAAATTTATTGATGAGATTATACCCCCTGGCTGGAAGAGATCTTCATGATCCCAGCAGCGTTAGCAGCTCTTGTGTTCCTCCTCTCATTAGCAGCATTTCTTAATTGGCTGCTGCATAGAGGTATGACCTAGACACCAGAATTCTTACAACCATCCCCGCTGATGGGAACTTCTTCTGGATATGCAACAGGACACTCTGGAAACTCAGAGATTTAAAAAGCTACTGCAGAAAAAAAAAAGAAAAAAAAAAAAAAATGAAGTAGCATTTACTCCATTTTACAGGTGCAGCAACGAAGACAGGAGGAATCTGTTTCCACACCACAGGGAAGAACTCAGCACTGGGATAGGTCTGACTGACATGAATTACACATCAAGCCTAAACCAGTACAACTACCAGCAAGGAGGAAACCACACCATGACACAGTGCCATATAGCGTAGGAATTACCCCACTCCTCCAAAGACAAGAATTCCCAAAGGTTTAAACTGAGTTTGCTCTGCCTGACTTTTGTTACCCTTCGCCAGCACTTAAATGACAAGCAAGGCTCCACCACTCCGTCTATCAGTGAACGCTTGTCACGTGCATGCTATGATAAATCCCATTTAATCTCCTCTCTCTGACTATGTTTTGAGAGAGTGGTTGTCCCTACCAACTCTCAGTGTGTCTCCATCCCACTGCCAAGCAGCCTCCTGCTGCAGCAGACACTCTGTTTTTTTATCCTCCAAATACTTCCATCACTTTTTTGGGATGTCTTTGGAGATTACTGCCCAATGTTCTTCTAAACCATTTGTTTTCAAAGGCACTCCGATACTTTGCCTGTACCTTTGATAGGTTTCCAGCTTTCAGATCCATATGTTTAGATAAAAATTACTTTCAAGTCCAAGGTTCATAGTTTAGCCTTTCAGCTGCACATTTTCAATGACCAAATCTCAGTTAAGCCAGTAAACACGGCTGCTGCCTTGCCAACGCGTGACACCATTTCCTCCTGGACATCCCCAGTGGCTCCAACATAACTACCGGGATACGCGAATGGATTCATTTCTTGTATTCCACTGCCTTCTAATGTATGGCTTGATTCAGGAGCTGCAAGGGTTTTCATGAGACCGGTGGGTTTGTACCAGCCAGGACACCCCTGCCTCCCTACAATGCTGCGAGGTCTATACTTGCACCTCTGCTGAGCGTTCCCATGGCTTCACGGCATCCAGTGAATTCAGGACTCCGGGTTTGCCTGCAAACTCTCTGCCAAGCGAACAGGAAAAGTCTGCTGCATACAGGCACGGCTGCAGCACAGGCTTTACCTAGGCTGAAATATGTCTTATTGGCACCGAGGACACAGAGGAAAAACCTGAGCACAGGATCTCCAGCCTCCGTAAAGCTTGGAGGTAACCAGATGGGGACAAATACAAAGCCACCCCAGCACAACAAAGCACGGGGTACATTCCCTAAAACACTCCAGCCACAGCTTCTCAGGAACAACCTGGAGTCTTGCTTTTAATCCAAACTAAGACAGCACAAAAGTTCACTCTGGAATATAACAAGTGTGAGTTTAGACAGGTCTTGCTCTGACAACTGGGTTGTCCCAGGCGCTGACAGATGGGTGCCAATCTCCTGGAGGAGCTCCATCTTCAGCAAAACCTCATCTGGCATGAAGCCTCCCCACCCTTCAAGGCAAGAAATTACGGCCCCAAGCTACTGAGCATTACTTAAAGTTTGGACAACCATAAGCAAGCAAGGAGCCCTGTGAAAGCACGGGGAATTATGCAAATATAAAGCAAAGAGGAAACGTCGACATCTTATACAAGTTTGCCCTCATTCTATCAAAGCCTCGCAGCAGTAATGCATTCTCCCCTCCGGTAAAGCTGCTGGGATCGTGTCACCTGCGTTAATGCAGTTGTCTTTAGACCGTCCTACATGCCAGGAGTGCATGAATTTAATTAGTGTCTCCATTTTATTGTGATTTAGTGTAAGGGAAGGGGATGTTTGCCGAGGGAACCCACTTCTTATTTCAGACCCCTGGCCATGCTTAGCTGGATGGGTATTTATTTAAAACATTACCGCCCTCCCTGCATCCTCATATGCCAGGGGCTGCCATCAGCATGGCATCACAGGTCACATCGCTTCAGCAGGCAAGGCTGGCCTAAGCAGCCTGGCTGGGACAGCAACTGGAGGCACCGATCTGGCAGGATGGGGGAGTGATCCTGTGTTATGGCACTGGATTTGGTTGGGAAAAGGTCTGTCTGCATTCCCAGTCAGCAAAGCAAAGTAAGAGCACTTACTCCAACATCTGCACCATTACAGGTAATACGGCTAAAAAAAATTAAGAATTAAATATCAAATCAGTGAAGATTTTATCATACAGGCAAAGTTTTAGTATTTAAAAAGCACAAATTTTGCTTTAACATCCAAAAACTTCCTTTTCTCCTTAAATCTCATACACATAGGGAAAGAAATAAAAAAATCCATATCCAGAGATTTGCAAATTCCCCATCCTCACACCCAAAGGCATATTAGCTCCTTTCCCCAGACAAGAAACCAAGGCATTTCACATTGTCTTGGCTTGATCTGTACTTTAGATGTGTCAGGAGCCAGGTAAAATGATTAAAAGAAAATTAAAAAGAAAATTCAGAGTACAGCCACAGCCCCAACCACTGTAGTTATACTGATGACATGCAATCGATTTAGAAATAACTCTATGGATGCAGCAGGGAAGGAAAACCAGAAAAAAGCTCCTTTTTTTCTGAAGAAGCTTTTTCTTTTTTTCTGGGAGCTGGTTTTGCCTGTTCAGCAGAAGACCTGTATGCAGCAGCGGCGGAGTGGATAACATCACCTGCCATAGGTGACATGCATTGCCAAAATATAAGTTGCCCCCTAAAAAAGCCACCTCTTCTGTTCCTACAGGGAGGTAGCAAATGTCACCAGGGAACTGCAAAATAACCTTACACAAGGGAGAAAAAAACCAAAACAACCTATAAACTTCACAGTGTGGATCGTCACTCCATCAGAGTGGTTTTAGGTGTAGGAAACCCAAGGGCAGTCAAACTCAGATCCAGCACCAGGAACTCTGAGCTGCCACACCTGGACTGGGATGCTACCAGCTTTTCTCAGGAAGAACATTTATCCTATCACCAATA
Organism: Rhynochetos jubatus; assembly: GCA_027574665.1. Lineage (NCBI taxonomy): Eukaryota > Metazoa > Chordata > Aves > Eurypygiformes > Rhynochetidae > Rhynochetos > Rhynochetos jubatus. The sequence goes on along the minus strand of CM050648.1, from coordinate 8,417,688 downwards.
CCTGTAATAATTAAAAATTAATTCAGGACACTGTAAGGTAATAAGAAAAGTCTCATATGTCAACAAAACACTTTCCTCACTGAAATTTAAATTACTCCCACCACTTTTACCTGTGTGTGCAAGTATGGGTGTGCATCCATGCATTATGTTTTCAATTCTGCATGCTTTAAGCAGAGGAAATACTAAAAAATATTTTTAAATGCATACAGGGTCTAAACCAGCAGCTCATATTGGTAATACAACATAAATAATATCACTTAGTTACTTCATCCAGGAAATTAATCTAATCAGTTAGAATAACAAGCCAGTCAAAACTTGGCTCCCAAGGCAAAAGCTGCCCTTTCAGGAGGGACCAAGCTCTGCCACCCACAACTGAAACCCCTGCAGCCACCAGTCTCTCAACCACGTCTCTGGGGACACCCGCTGCCTCTGCAAACGGCAACAGTCCCAGAGACTCGGCTGGATAATCCATCCCTGGCCCTACTACAGTGCAAGAAAAGCAAAGGGCTAGGGGCAGATATATTTTATTAAATGAGTATTGATATTACGCACATCTCCTGGGGAGGGAGACCTAATCAAAAGGAATTTAAGAGAGCAGGAATCACAGTACGGTCTGAATCTAAAAGCACAGTCAGAGGTGACTGACAGAATAAAATGTCAAAAATCAGCTGTCCTGTAAAAATATATAGATTTCAAGTTCCTCAGGGTCTTAGGTTCAGGTAGCGGTAGGAACATCTCCAGGGAGATGACAGCCAGTTCACGTCAGTGTATTTTTATCACCGAGCTGTGGGTGCTGTGTGATCGTCATCATATTAAGCCCCCTTCATAAATCATTTTGAGATGCTGAAAGGCAGGTGTCAGTTGCAAAACAGGGATGTTCTAAGGACCCCTTCAAGCTGCCCAGCAGTGGCAGAGCCGCAGGGGCACAAACAGCTGCTGGCACATGGTCCTCCCCAGCATGTCTCCTCCTTTCCTGGCACCGACCCTGCTGCCGCTGGCATTTGAGGGGGGCTCGAGAAGGGGGAGAGAGGGCTGCATTCTTCATGGATGAAACAGCAGAGAAAGGGCTCTCGCTGATTCTCTGCACATTAGTCAGCACACAGGAACACACAAAAAAAAAAAACCAAAGCAAATCCGCTCTGTAGTATTAGGGATTATGTCTCAGAGGTATTTTTTTTCCTCCACCCCATGATTCATCCAGTGCAGCCTCACGGCTCAGATTCAGAACAGTCTCACCATTCTGGGCTCCCTCTGCCCAAAATCCCACTAAATAATTGTCCTTTGCAGTCAGTGGTGAAGAATTCAGGTTTTTTTATTCTTTCCCTGCCAAGGCGGGGGCCAGAGGGGGCGAGCGCTGCAAGTCGGGACCACGTGCCCACACCGATGCTCAGCATCGGCAAAGCCGTCACAGCCCCGTGGGAGCCGCGTGACCGGCCATGAGCACAGGCAAAGCCCCAGTCAGGAAATAAATAGGGTGTTACCCATGTCCCAAGGGATGGCTGGCTGCGAAGAGCTTCCCAGGAGGTGTGGGGGAAACCACTGGGAGGGGGTGCAGCTCCAGAGAGGTGGCAGTCATTTGCCGGTGACAAGAAGCATCCCACGAAGCAGAGATGCCTTCTGGAAAGGACCCTGTTTAGCTCCTGGGATGGGTTAGTTTGCTGGGAAGGAATCCAGCAGCAGGTTGGTGGGGCTGCATAGAATTTCTACCTAGGGAGACCATCGTCTGCCTCCTCCGCACCTTCTGCATCACTGGTGACAAAGGAGACATCACTGCAGGAAATGAGACCTCCAGAAGCATTCTGCGCAGCCTGACAACCCCACTCACAATTTTTAGAGAAAAAGGGACTGTAGCTGCAGAACAGGTAGCTGTAGAGTAAGAGGGAAATCATTATTTTGCAGAGGACGTGGTCTGGGCAGCCCCATCCCACAGCGAGGATTCCAACACAAAGTGATCCAGTCGGGGCTGAACCAAACAAAAAGTCTTGTGGCCCCTTTGCATTGGGATAATAATAGCAGCAGATAGATTCCACATTTCAAACAAGGGCAAGACATTAAACAGAACCTCTGTAGAGAGATTAGGTGGAATAAGAAAAACAATAAATCCTTACATTCTTGGACTTGAACCGATTGGCAGCGAAAGCGGGGCCTCCTTTCCCCTGTCCCACCATGGTGCCCTGCATAACCAAGTAAGTGCCCTGGAGTTCAACAGCTGGCCCAACGGATGAGGGCTGCAGATCACGGAGTACAGAAATGTCTGAGACACCTTCATCCAGGTCCGCTCCCATAATCACTGTGTTCCCAGGCTGCCTCGCATCTGTGAGGTCCCTGCTCATGCTACCCCACTCTTCACAGAAAAGCTATGTAGGGGCATCCAAGCAAGCTGGAGATGCCAGGTGAGAAGCACCTCACCTTCTCCAGCACGACAGGCTGAGCAAGCAAGGTGTCAATAAAACAGGGTGAAGAACTAGCAAAGAAATGGTTTTCCCTTCAGGAGTTACAAAAGCATTAATCTTTTTCCAGGCTCCTACAGGAGGGATTTTTTTGAGTCTGAAAGCCATAAACAAACAGTAGTAAAGGGAGAAAAAATAATTAAGGGGTGTGTGTGTGTGTGTAATCTCTTATCTAGATTAATTTTTTCTACTTAAGGCTATTTCTGTTCTGCATGCTCCCGAGGAAGCCACTGACTCAAAGTGAAGTTTCCATACCCTTTGAAGCTGAGGTTCATATCTCCCAACCTAGCATGGAGGCATCTCACACTCCTCCTGAGCCCCGGCCCCCTGCCCCAGCCTCACCTCCCAGAGCCAGACTGCATAATGCAGATAGACAGTTTTAGCCAAAATAATGAATATCATCAATTCAGATTCCATCTAAACACCCTGTTCTTTAAAAAACAGCGTTTAGATTAATGATTCAAGACAACTAACTTCAAAGGCTGAATTTACTATACGGAAGTCGACTTAAGCTTGGACGATGGATGCTGATGTCCTGCAGGGCAGCAGGTCCTTACCTGTGTAACAAACACATTTTTATGTTTAAAACCGCACCCTGGAAACAGTGTTTCTGCTGCATGGAAAAAAATATGCTTTAATGACTTCAGGATCCAGTAAAACCAACTGATGCAGAGAGACTCATCTTCTGCAGAGGGAAGCCTACCTTGTCACAACCACATCATCAGTTAACATTGTCTCATTTTGCAATATAACCAAGCTGCAATATTGCATCATACCGTGAGAGGACAAGCACACCAAACGCCAGGGTTGTTCGTGCTTCCAGTTATCCTTGATGGTAAAATGAAGGACATTAATCCCAATAACATTGGCTAGAAAGAGCTCTCAAATCTATTCAAAAGTTTCTAAACCTTTTTTTCTTACCCAGATTACCTGGTCCCTTGTAAAAGTGCTAGTGACACTGCAAGTTACCTGCCTAGAAGAAAAGATACCTCACCCTTACACAGCCACGGGTCATCTACACCAAGGGAGAAGGCAGCAGGTGGTACCGACAGAAGGACGAACACTGACTCCAAAAGGGACAAGCTGGAAGAAGACAGGCAGCAAATAATGAAAGGAGAGAAAGTATTTATGAGTGTGAATCACACATTTCACCTGACATCTTTCCATTAATGATGAATATCATAATTCCCCTAAATAATGTAAGGAAGATTTGTTTAATCATTTAAAGGCATCATCAATAATAAATAACGTCAGCTCCACATGCTAACCTCACCATTCCTCCCTGCTCAGGGACTGCTTTAAGGAAAAGACTAAGCTCACTGTCGCTTTTTCGTTTTGGAAAGGTGCTTCAGTATCAAGAGTTGGGAGAACAAAAGAAGTTCCCGAGACTGAGGAATGGAAATTCAAGCATGCGCAGCCCCTGGGCAGTGTAAAAGCTCTTTACACTGTGGCTTCCATTCCTGTGCAATAAAGCAGCCATGGAAGTGCAGTTCTTGTTTACTCAGGCGAAGTGTGTAACCACTTGCCAGGAGAAGGTTCCCCCCACCAAGGACCCACGAGGATAAGGAAGGAACTGCAGTGAAGGCAGTGCATCCATTGCCTGCAGCACAGTGGGCACAAGGGTGATGCCAGGTCCGAGGGATACCCAGCTACTATGCCAGCACCCAGACCAGCATCAGGACTGAGACAGAGGAGAAAAGATGCATCTGCCTTTCAATATCAGATTTCTCAGGAACAAAGAGCAAAAGGAGATTAAAGAGCTTTGAGCCTCATTGCTGCAATGCTGCCTGCAAAACCCACCATGCAACCAGGAGCATCCTCTACAGCACCAGCAAATCGGGTCAGGTTCCCCAACTCATCCTGACCTGGGCACCAACTCCTCTGAGCCACCTGCCACCTCACTGGCACAGGAGTCACACCCTCCCTGAGGTACAGACTGTCTCAACATGATGCTCTGTTGTGACAAAACTTTTCCCAGCCACTGAAAACAGAGGTGATGGATAAGCAGTGTGGACCTGGTGGGAAGAGCTATGGACCTGTTTGGGGATGTCCTAATTGCCGTATGGAAGAAGGGAAAGGAAAGAGGTCAAACCCCAAAATCATGGGGACATGATGTTTCCAAAATGTTAGCAGTTTTCTAAAAAAGCCTTTTTCCTGCAAATACAGGAGGGGGCAGGAAGCAGGGGAATAAATCTGTATAAAACTGGCATAGTTCTGACTTCTAAATTCATATTCTGGCATCCCCAAAATAAAAGTGGGGTGACCACCAGCAGAGAGGATGGAAATCCAAGCGCACAGAGGAATCACAAGCATGCAGCATCTCACAGTGAGGGAACCCAGACGGCTGCCTCTGCCAAATTTCTATCAGGAGTTGGGGTGGGACAAAAGCTTTGTGCCACCAAACCATGAATTGTATTGTTTTATTTTTTCCTCTTTTCCCTTGGAGTCACTCTTCCAATTCAGAACCTGTACTATTTTAAGCAACACTGCTAAAAAAATAAAAACCAAACCAGGATTTTATGCCCGTTTGGGCTGCCCATAAAAAACTTTTCCACTGGAACAAAGATTTAAACCTGTGACTCAAAATGAGTTTACAATGAGGGGTAGATTATCAAGAGGACCAGAATATCCTCTTATTAGCAAAATGTTCACCAGGCTTTCCTGAACTTTACACCGTGATATTAACTTAACAGCTTGTTTAGTTGCATGTAGACAATACCAGTTGTCTTTGACATAGGGGAAAAAAGGTATGTATTTGATAATACAGAGAAAGAGCAGGTATGTGTATCTGAATGTGTGGTATATGTATCCATACATGCACACACACGCATGAACACACATCCTTCTGATTATTGTCAACAAGAGATACAGGAAAGAAAAACACAAAATCACAAAAAACAAAGGTTGAAAAAGATCAAAGGATGCACTCCACCTGCTTGCCTCAAGTAAAACAAGCCTAATTAAGGCTCTTTTTAAAAATTATTATTTGTCTATTACAGTAGCAAGCATCATGGGGGAAAATCAGGGCTCTATTTGTAGGAGTTCTGTGCAAATACTTAAGGCAGTCTGGAAGAGATCTACATTCTACTAGGCTCGAGATAAACTGATGGAAACATGTCAGAGTACCCTATATTCATTTTACCTTAAACTTATTTTTTAAAGACTTATTTCTATTGGTGCAATATTTATTTGCAGATAAATTATTTTTCAAAAGGGGAGGATACATAGGCTGGGCACCAGTTCAGGCAGAGGCCCATCCATGGCCCAGGTCAGGGATTGCCCATGCCAGCACCATCCTTAGGAAGCATTATTCAACCTCTGCTAATTTTCTGGGGGCTAGATCTGTTCCAACAGCCCCTTATCTTGGGCCTGCCTGTGCACATAACCGAGGCGAGCTCTGACCCAAAGCTTTGCACCAGTGATGACCGACAGCACGGCACAGTGCCACCTCCCAACCCACTCTGTGCAGGCAGTGCAGGGCAAAGCACAGAGGGGAAAACATGCGTAAAATGCCCTGCTCTGTGTTACTCAGCAGGATAGATACTAGGTTTTAATTCAGTGAGTCATCACCTTTGAGCCTGTGAACTTGGTTTTATACATGTCAGAGCATCATCATATAATAGAGATGTCTCTCTCAATCCCACTGACCCAGATCTGAACCGGCACCTGTGAAAGAGAAGTTCAGGAAGGTCTCCTAGTCCATTTTTAGGTCCTACAGCCAATAGCTAGTCAAAGTTCCATCTCCTGACAAGCACAGAGAGCATACCCAACAACTGCATCCAAACTTTAAAAAAAAAAAACAACCTACCCTGGGGAACAGAGTAAGAGTAAAACTCTTACTTACAAGTTTTCTGGCTGCTCTTGCATCAGCAGAATTTACTGGAGAAACTCAAAGGCAATCATCATTTTACAAGCATGTTTTGCCCCGCGCGGTTCCTGCACCCAACTTCACGTGGAGATCACCAACAGGATGACACGAGCCTACGGCCTGCCCAGGCAGCTGCAGCGTGCGTTCCTCTCGCTGTGTCAAAAACCCACCTCTCCATTTATACGCTGTGCAATAATTATTTCACTAATCACAGGCTGCTCTGCGCTTCTCAACCCGAATTATTATTATTAGAGCTGGCTCAGCTGCAAACACGCCTGCTTCCCAAACACATGGTGCTGGACTGAAGAAGAGGGGTGTGAGGTTTAATCCTTTACTGGTTGAAGTGTAAGGCAGTGAATGGCATTCTGGCATGTAATTTCTTTCAGTGGGAAAAATAACATCTTTCAGGAGGTTTTCCACTCTGAGTTATCACAAAACCACCACAAAAAGAAAAAAAAAAAAAAACCCAAAATACTGGGTAAGGCAACATAACACATACTACGGCCTTCTTTCAATTCACCAGCTATATTTATCTCTCAACTGCAGCATAGAAACATATTTCACTTAGAATAAATTCTTTGCTGCTTAAAAGAGACACTCAAGTAGCAAAGGCCACACACTTAGACACTGGGGTGGGGAGAAAAAATATTTGTTTAGATGCTGTAAGCTAGCTGAAATTTGCCACCTACCACTCGTCAGCAAGTGCTCCAGTGGGCAGGCATGACTTGGGCACAAGCCAAGCAGAGCTTGAAATGTTTTGGTAGAAAACTGCTCATATGATCTGGCTACTATTTAGCTATCTAGCTCACTTTCACCCACGTGTTTTTCTGAAACATCTGGCTTTGACCAGGGCCAAAGACAGGATGCTGGCTAATAAAAACACAAGTATCTGCCCTGGTACAGCAAGCCTATCATACTTGAACCCAAAAATGTAGGGCCAGCATCAGTGCAAGCCTCAGCATCAACCTGGGGATGACCTGCATGGTGACAGCTCTGTATGAAGTAGACCTGGCTTTTAAAAACAGTTTTTATGAGCTGTCTGCCAGGCTACCTCAGCTACAACCTACTCTTTATCCTTAGCAAGGCAAGGTCCTCCATATCGCCCAAGTCAGTTAGTGTCATTCAGTGTCATTCAGTGTCCTATCCTGAAGGCTGCAGCTTCTGTAGTTCAGGGCTACTGCATGTGCATTATAAGTAGATAAACAGCCTATTCCCAAGCCAGACTAAATCAGGGCAAAAAAAATCCCATTTGGGCATGCAAGGGAAATAGGATCAGGCACGAGTGTCTTGAAAATAGCAAAGCACTCTAACAATTGGCACTAACTGATCCTTGGGTGCAAGGGTCATCAGCAATATCAGGTTATGAACATGACCTGAAATAGCCCTTTATCCAAGAGGGGCTCAGCGTTGGGGGTGGATGGCACAGGACGCTTGCATTGCTTGCGAAAGCAGAGTGCATTGCAGAGGGGAAAAAAAAAATGAAGAGTCATTCTGAATGAAACACGACACTGAGTGTTCACATTTCACATAAGAAACCTCATGTATTATCACCAGCAACAGGAAGGGGACGGTCTGGAGTTTGATTTGTCTACTCATCTTGATAAGTAAAAATTTTTTGTTCAGATTACATCTTTCCAAGAAAAAAAAAAAAGAAACAAAAAAATCTTTTCATCCTCCTGCAGGAAAGCCCCCTCTGCAGATGCGCCTGCCCACATCACGCTCAGCAGAGCTCACCCGACCTGACCTCGGCAGAGCGCAGGCTGGGCACGTTCAGGAATTGCCACTCGAAGAAACCAACGCCGCAAACCGGGGTTGGGTAGCCTCCTCTTCCCAGCACGGGAAACGCAGTGCTGAGTCCTGGGATTTCTGGAGTAAAGAAAACAGCTGTGCAAGCAAAGCCACCCAAGCAATTCACTCACTGCAAAGCCGATACAGCCAGGAACGAAACGTCTGCCATCAAGCGATATTGAGCATGTTCTTCAGATCATCAACATCAAAGTGTTCCCCAATGTCAAACGCCTCCGTTTCTATCATCTACCAGTCAGCCCCTAAAAGATGCTGTGCTTCACGGTGCTCACTGCTTGCACAGAGATGGGAAGCACTGCACAGGACGTGTCCCCAGTTCCTCTTCAAATCCCCCCTGCTCCCAGTGCTCCCCACCTGCTCTCCCAGGGCAGGGAATGGGGGTTGCTCAACTCAAGCCATCAAGGACACATCCACAAATGTGTCCGCTCAGCTGCTCACATGCCGTAAAGCCCTCTGCCATCAGGGCACAGCAGCCCTTACAGGACTATCACAAACTGGGAACACATCCCTCCAGGGGAAAAGAAACAGGGTTAAAACAAGGTGGAAAAGTCACATGCTTACAGCAAGCCAGAAGGCTACAAAAATTAGCAGCAGAGAGGTAGGAGAGGTAACGGCAGAAATGCAGAGCCTGGGCTTGGGGTGCAAGCTGCAACCACCAAGGAGGGAGCATCACGGAGCCCCGAGTGCAGGGGAGAAGGATTACAGCCACTAACCCCAATTTTGTTCTTACCATCAGATCTGAGAAACATCTACTCAGCCATGCCAGCTGCAATACAGAGCAGGCAAGGGAAGCCAAAACTGTGAGGTTCAAACTTGTTCAGAGAGAAGGGAAATGAGAGCAGCTCCAACTCCCTTATTCCTTTTTTTGAAGAAATACGGGGCACAGCTGAGGCCAATCCTTGAGCCACAAACTCGCAGGGTGTGCAGAGACACTAAGAGGGTGCTTGGCCAACCTGCCTTGGCGAGAGAAAGTAGGAGCCATGAAGAGGAATTATAAAAAAACTTGGACTAGAAACATGTGGGCAAGAAGGTAACGAATAAAAAGCTAGAATCTGAAAGAAAGAGGAAAGAATATAAGAAAAAAAGGAAATATGCCTATGAGAAACGCCACAGGCACAAAATTCAAACATGAAGTGGAACAGAAAAAGAGAAGCAGAGGGAAACTAGGAGGAAGAAACAAAGTTAGAGATAAACAGGCAATAATGCTTTCATGCCTATGTTTGTGTGTGTATAGATATATATAAATACATACAGAAGTTACTTGGATGTACATGCACACACAAGCAGAAAATCTGTGCCATGCTTTACCTACACTGCCCTGACTAAAAGCAAAGACTTTACCACCAGTCACTGGCTGACAGGTCAGCACAGACAGTTTTCATCTGCTCAGGTATGTTTTCCGCACACTTTCTGGTGCCAAGCTGGCTCCTTCCTTGACTGCTATTCACAGCTAAAACAACACAGAAGACGTAAGAAAATTCACACTACAGCAGCACATTTACAGCCATCACATCTCCATCATGTGCACAGACAGCCACAGATCCCCAGGAGGAATATCACTGCTATTGGTTATTGGCATTACATATAGCACCACCAACAGCTTGAGATACCAAATGTGTCTGTGCTGGATGTTGTATAAAAATAAAATAGAAAGGCCAATCTCTGTCCCAGAAACCCAATGACCTAGGGTAAAACCAAGATATAGATAGAGAGTATGAGCAAATGAGGCAGGCTGACCAGAGCGGGGCAAAAGACATGCCAAAGGAAACACTATCATCTCACCATACATGGCAATCCTGGATGGGCACAACTAAAAATCTTGCTTTAGACAGGAAGCTGGGAAGAGGTGAACCACAACAGAGCACGAGCAAAGACCCACCCATTCCCTGTTCTCTGAAATCCCACTTAAACCACTAACGAAGATGGTGTAAACATCCCCCATTATCCCCCCATCCACAGTAGCCCACACCAGAACAACCACATCCATCAAACCACACAGAGAACAACCCCTAACTAACGTGGCCACAATGTCCATCATGATCTTGACTTCATGTTTCCTCTTCTGCATGCCTGTTAAAGTATCACATTTTGGAAAACACAAAACAGGGACAAAGTGTCATATATGAATTAACTTAGAATCTGAGCCCATCCACAAGGTGATAAAGTAGACAACATATTTAAAAAAAAAAACAACCCCACACACATAAACGTAAAATTCCTGGCAATTAACCCTAGTTTGAAAAGGGTGAAGAGAGGGAGGGGAGAGCAGAGTTAAGGATGTCTGGGCACATAACTCAATCTTCCTGTTTCCAATTTTTTTTTTATATTCTGAAAAGGCACATATCACTGCAGGTAACTAAGATTACAGTCAAATGTATTTCCCTCAATGTTCAGTTTAAGCACTGCAGTCATCACCAGATTATGTTTTGGGTACTATATTAAGTTATGAACTAACATCTGATACATGTTATCTCTCCTCTTTCCTCCAATCCAGCAGTGGAGGGTCTAGTTTTGTTTGTGTACACCTTAACTGTCTTTAAACATTATGCAAAATGTTGCTATATATTCAGAAAAAGGACCTTCAGTTGAACATACCTTGCAATTGGAGCACAATATGATAAGGTTTGTGGTGGTTCTTATCTCCTGGGGTTGCCCAGTCCATGTGGAACTGGACCCTCAGCAGAGTTTCATTTCCTCGTACAAAGCTCCCATGATCTTTGGCACAAAGCTTTAAGCAGCCTTTCTGCTACCTGAGGCAATACAGGGAGCACCCTATAAAGAGAACAGAAGACCCCAAAACTTTATCTCTATTCCCAACAGAAGGCAGTGTAGGAAGACATCGCAAACTGCTAACACAGCAGAGATCAGCTTCAGCTTTTTGGACTGGTTGGAGCTTCCTTCAGTTGCAGCCTCACTACCCAAGTATACCATTGCTGCTGTCAAGCCAAGATGCAATGACTTTAAAGACCTAGACCAGGGCTCTCTCCAGGAAGATGGGGCTGCACCTCTTAATCAGTCAGCGATCACAGAAACACCAATAATGCTAGAGAAGAGCTTATCACCATAAGCAATTCAAGAGCGCTTCTAACCCACCAACTCAGCTGACCAGCCGTTGACATGTACATCAGCCAACAGAGCCAGCATGGCAGCAGCACTCTTCAATCCCTTCCTCATGCCCATCAGCTCTTCTGCACTGCTGGAGCTCAGCTTCAGAGAGCATGAGCCAATGGTGTCCAAGAACTCAGCTCCCTAGCATCAGCTGGGTGCAATAAGGTTAAACAGGCTATGAATTGTCTTCATGCCATGGTCATCTGAGCTTGGGTTGGCCAACCAGGTGACGTACTGTAAGCCCAGTGTGGGGCATTGTGTGGAGACTGATAGTAAGAGGCAATCTCACCGCCTCTCCTGTAGTACCAGCCACCCTAAAGGGCTTGGAAATGACTTCAAGCTCCTTATTCTGCTGGTCAGCCACTGTGGAGGGAGGTCGGGAGCCTCACTGGGCAGACCCGCTCTGCTGGCCAAGCCTCCAGTGAAACCACAGCTGCATGAGCTCAGCCTTAATGCCTGCCAACTTCTAACGGGCCTCAAAATCCCTCAATATCTTTAAATGAAATATTGTTATAAGCTGTATTTCATGGGCCTACAGGATTTGTCACACCTCAGGGAGGCCTAAAACTGACTTAGCTCAGACTTCAAGACTTTCAACAGAACATGGCTGGCTCTCAGGATCCCACACACTGGCTCTGTCCCTGACAGTATCTTGTACCTCCATGAGCTTTAGTTGTCCGTCTGCTGCCACAGTGGAGACAAGAGAGTTTTACCTGCTCAGCATCCAGATTTTCTTAGCAGAACAAGACACAGGTTTTTGTCACTATGAATATTAGCACTCCTAATATTATTAGATGGAGGTGAAATTCATTAGCAAGACCAGCTCTAAGCTCTCCCAGTCATGATGGATTTGCACAAGTGACTACAGGTTGTTTAGTCACTCCCACACATTCCCCTACCATACCACTCTGATCCATGGTGGCTTTGCCAAGGGCAAAGTTCCCAAATCCTACTGGGAACCCCATCCACGCTACTTGTAACCAGCAGGTCTGGTGGGTTTTAATACTAACTACTCAAAATAAGGAAAACATTTGAAGATGAACTCTTCACTGCTTCAGCTTCTTGGCCTGCATCTTCTTCCCTCTTTGAACCTGCTCATCTTAATTGCTTTTATTTACTAATCTTGTGCATTCATGAAAGTTGGGCCTCCTTCCAGCTCCTTCCACAAATGGAGACTTGAAGCTCAGCTTTTCAGTTTTTCCTCAGTAACCACAGAAACAGAGAAATGCTGGTGGGAAGAACCCTCTGGGGTCTCCAGTCCAACCTCCCAGCTTGTAAACAAGACTGATTATTTTCTTCTGTAATATCAAATATGTGTACTTTTTTGTTAGTATTTCTATATACTCTAATAGCAACCTTTTTAACACGTAAGAAAAATGTAAAGCTTTGCCCACCCTACCTCCAAAAGCAAACTGAGCAGAACCAGAGCCATATATGAGATACCTGTAAATTAAATTATCCAGCAATTCACACAGCAAAAATCATCATCTAAAGCCCCAGATCGGCATCCTAATTGCCTGCGCTGCAGCACAAAGCTCTTGGCCTTTGCTCCCTTCATGATCATTTCTGGGAAAGTGTATTTCAGTCTTTCCTACCCTTATGAAGGAGGGGAAAAAATAAACGACCCATTATTATTTAAATAGGGCTGGAAATATTATTAACTATTTACACAAGGATGTAGGGTACCTTTTAGTTCTGCATGCTAAATTACAGGTCATTGCACTGATAGGTGTGACTACCTATTTACAACATCAGCTGAAGCATAAAGGGGTTTTGGTACATCACATCTAGAGCCTGCTATAGCATAACTACATTAATGTATAAACTTTCATGTCTGCAACACAGCTAAAAGAAGAAGAAGAATGAGAGTGATAATGATGGTGATTAATATAATAATAATAAAATGAATGAATCAATTAATAAAAAAATGTATAAACAACATTACCAAACCTTAACATCAGCAAAGAGAGACCCACGCTAGACCTTTTCCCATGCAGAGTAGATGTAAAGGGTTCAAGCACAGCCTGGGCTTTGGCCATTACTCCATATCCCACAGGATCAGGCATCAGCCCACAGCTGCTGTTTCCAGCGCATGAACCAGTACACACAACAGCACACATATATCAGCATTGCACCACCCTCAGAGACAGCAATACCTGATCTGACACCAAGCTGCAAGGACAAAAGCTGGGCAGGAAAAGCCACCTTTCCTAAGCCTACATAGGCAGTAATGCTCCAGCCTCTTGCACCGCATGCTCTTTGCACAACCTGCAAGCCCCTTCCACTTGTGCATTCAGGTCTCAAACCCTACCTTGTCAGGGAACTGCACAAGGCACTGAAATGCATTTTATTTTGGCTGTATTTTGCTTAGCCCTTGTTTACAAGAAGAGATTGTTGCAATATGGTCAAATCTAGGCCTCAAAATACAAAGTGTTAATCAAGAGTCACAGGGTGTTGCATTAAAAAAAAAAAAAAAAAAAAAAAAAAAAAAACCAACAGAGTCCTAAGTTGGATTTTCCTTCTATTTTTTAAGTTACTGGCAATAGCTCCCCAACCCCAGCTGAGATTTATACAGGACCTCACAGGATGCTGCCCCTGCAGCACCGGTGAAAAGTTCAAAGGTTTTAGTTCTCCTGACTGGGAGGAAAAACGCAAGGCAAGCAGTCACCTAAATCCAGCTGTAGGGACTTCAGAAAAGGCACAAAATGAGACCGAAGGCAAGCAGTGCGTAAGCGGGCAGCAGTGGGACTGGCCTGTACCTGCTTCTGGATGTCTTTGAACCCACAGGGCTCCCAAACCCATGGAGTGTATCTGCACTTTGAAAATGGTCACCAGAGGAAATCTATCCAGCCAAGCACCGTCACCAGGGGCTGAGGCACTGACACTGAGCATGAAATGCAGAATGGGGCCTTTTACAGCCCAACACCAGTTGGATCCCTGCAGATCTGGAACATAGAGACATTTCCACTTCTTCCAGACTGAGGTCTCATCCGTACTACATCCCTGCCAGTCCAAATGCAGCAGTCCTACCACCTTGCAAAAATTCCCCAATGCAGAAGAGCTTACAGCAGTACTAACACGATGGCTTCTACCAGTGCAAGGAAGCAGGATGCTTCACCCACACCAAAGGCGTTGCTGGTGTCACATAACCCTTAACCAGCTCAACCCCATCAGTAAAGCTGAAGTGCAGACCAGGCATCCGAACAGCAGTTATCCAGGGAAGCTAAGCAGCACAGAGAGGGCGTTCAGAGAAAGCCAGGGTGAAGAGAACTGGATCATGATGACTGGGTGGAGGGAAGATGATGGTGGACTAGTAGGAGGACTGAAACAGAGTTTTCCACCTTAAAATCCCTGCACTGGCCTGCTTCATCTCGTGGGGGTTCCCATGACAACCCACAGCTGCTGAAGTCGTCCACAAGCTGCCTTATAAACTACACCATGGGGCATGGTCTTTCCTCTCCCACCCATCTCTGCTCTCCACCTGCCCCTAAGGAAGCAGCACACAGCTCTGCTATAGGGACCTCCTCTCCACAAACCAGGAGAGCCTTTTGGGGCTTTGTTCAGGCTTCTCTGCCATTCCTTCTTACCCCCAGGAGACAGGTCTCGTGCCTGGACAAGGCCCCAGCTTGCAGGTGAGAACACTGGTGATGCCATCCTCTCCCCTCAGGAAGCTTCCCAAGTCCTGCAGCTCTTGGCCATGCACACATTTTGGCACTGAGTATTCCTGACAGGCATGCAAAAGAGGAGACAAAACACTGTCTTCCAAACTATCTCATGGCAATGACGTTCTCCCATGCAATGGCACTCTCCTGTGCAAACACACAGTCCTTCAGGGCTTTGGGATGCTGTTTCTCACCAACACAACCCACTGCTGCTCAGCCCACTCCCCAGCAGCACAGGACAGCTCCCAAGGCCTGCACAACCCAACCTCATAGTGGGGGCCATGGTCAAAACTTCCCTCTCCTGTCAAGGGACTTGCTAATGTGCTCATTTGCAGGAACCTACCTAATGATTTTTATATAAAACAACTTTTACTGCTTTATCTGACTCAGGTTTTAAGGCAAAAGTGACTGAGAGATAATCTGCTCCTTCTTTTGCCAACACCTCCCTGAAATGTTCCAAGGCCAGGCTGGATGAGGCTTTGAGCAACCTGGTCTAGTGGAGGGTGTCCCTGCCCATGGCAGGGGGTTGGAACTAGATGATCTTTAAGGTCCTATCCAACCCAAACCATTCCATGATTCCAATTTGTTCCAGTGGCTTATCACCCCTGGCATTAAAGACCTGCACCATAATTTCTAACTTGTATTATCTACCAGGCACTGGTTCCAGCTCTGCCTGTCACTGCTGCATTCAAGAGCCCTTTACTGGCTGATGCCAGCAGCAATTCACGGATCTTATTTCCTTTGTGGTGATAGGGGATGCAACTGTTGCATGTGCTGACAAATATAAGACACCAATAGCAGTAAAGATGTGACAGCATGGGCATCAGAGTGGGCGGGACAAACCTTCCTGGAAATCCTGGACTGTACTCAGCTCCTGATTTGCAGGATACAGCTCCACTTCGATATCCATATCTGCACCTTGAATTCACATAAAGAATGATACCACCCAGGGATGCATTAAAAGGCATTTAGACACACACAGATGTGGATGCTTGCAAACCATCCAGACTGCTCCATATGCCCGGCCGGTCCCCGTGTTTGTGCCACCCTGCAGACTGCTGTCTTTAGCTGAGCAGAGCTGACGTGCCAGGTAACCATCTCACTGTTTCTCATGTCACCCTTGGAGCAATGGGGAATAAAGCACCACCAGCAAGCCTCATCCTAAATGACCTCTGGCACTTGCCAGAGAAAGAACTGAGGAAAGACTAAGGAATGCTGCTTTATCTTAACACTGATAACCCCAAAAAAATGTCCTCCACTGAACTGTACCAACAAGGCAAGCAAATGGCAGGCACTGCATCTGCAGGTATAAATAAACCATGTGCAGACATACAGCACTGCTGCTTGCCAAGGCACTAAGCACTTTGCTACATAAGAAGACAGACCAGCTCAGGAACAGATGCAGCTGTGACGAGGGAAAATGTGCCCCATCCGCAGAGCTAATGGGACTGAGAGATGGATTATGCCTTTATTCCCTCCTCAGTCTTCATAAGTCTCACTAGGAACTATGCAGGTGTTCAGTCCTAAAGCTACCAGCCAGCAAGGAGACAGAAAATAATACACCGTGCTTCAAAATAAGATCTGTATCACCTTGCTACAATCAGGCAAAAGCTTCCTGACCAGGTATGTGTTTTCCTCTGCACTAGTTCAGTTTGCAGCTCTCACCCTTCTTGGCTCACACAGCAGGACCTCAGACCACACTGCCATCACCTTGGGCCAGCAGCGAGGGGTGGGGGCAATGTGTCCACCGCCTCAGCCTCCCCAGCAGTGATGCACTGAGATCAGCACCAAGACTCCACAGAGGCTCTGATGGACCCAGTGGCATTGCTTCACTGACAGCTACACAGCTGCTGTGCACAGCCCCGAACTGCAGTGCACTGCACCAGGAGTACCCGACACCAGCCTTCCCTAAATTCACGTGCTGGGAGCAAAAGACGAACCCTCAATATTCCTGCAAGTGGCAGAAACAGGTCACAAAAAGCAGCCTTTCCCCTTGCCACCGTCTGCCAGTGCTATTGTCGGCATAAACCAATGGAGGGGTTGGTAAATACATGTTTTTTAATTAAGATACTTGTAACTGCTACCTTACAATTCCTAGTGCAGCTGCACCAGCATAACTACAAAAAAAAAAAAAAAAAAAAAAAGCCTGAAGAAAGAGGCCTGTAGAAAAAATGTGGATTATAACCCACTGAACATAGTCTGCTGAAAGGTGACAAACAAAATGCACCGATATCTTAAAAGTATACAGATATGCATTCTTTTTTCTCTAACCTTGTTCCACATCAGCGCTATGGGTGGCTTCCTCTGCCAATAATTCCTCGTATAAGAGTGAAATACATACAGCCAGAAGCATAAACTGTCTTTGTAAAGTATTCTGATTAAAAACAGGAAGATACAGTTCAAATCCTGCAAAGAATTAAGCATAAGCTCCAATCCAAGCAGATAAAGTCCTTAATTAAACCAAAATGTATGCTTTGGTTCTGCAGGGGCACAAAGAGGGAACACCACGACTGCAGAGCAGCAAGCATGCTGGGCTGTCGGGAGACACGGCTCGCCACCATCCCTGGAAGCTGTTAGCTCCCACCAAAGTTATATTCCAAGCCTGCACGTTCACCCAGGGAGCCCGTCTTCCATTTTACAAACTACCTCAAACACACAATTCATTTCTGCATCAGATGGGCCTTTCGCTGGTGGCAGGCCTAAGCCCTTCCTTATTTTCACTATTGCAGAACTGCTCTGACGTGTGGACATCAGCGTGCAGATGCAAAGGATGCAAAACCCTTCAGGCCTCGCTGTCCCCAGCATGGTCCCTCTCCCAGGGATGCCAGACATTTGTATGTGCATGTATAGATGCATGTGCATGTATAGATGCACGCAGACTGTGCATGTATAGATGCACAGTACATTTTACTCCTAACAGGTATAGAGACATTCCCATTGGCTGACAAACTGCACCTGTACAGCTAATTACCTTAACATAATTTAAAACACACAAAAGCACAGTCAGATCGATCAGAATTATAACAAAGCTAAGCTAGCTGAAAGTCAGACTCATGACTTAATGCTATGAGAGATAGAAGAGACAGAGGAAAAAGAAAATAAGTTAGAGGTACATTTCTAAAATGATGCAAAGTATGGGTAAGATCCCTAGAAACTCCCTGGGATGTGAACTGGCATTTATCAGAGATATGCAGCACCTAGCACAAAAGAGCATCTGACTGGCTCACGTGTTTGGAAAACATACATATTTATTAAATAATTTTTAAAATCACAATAGAAAGGAAACTGGATGTTCATGAGACTCGACTAAATATCAGACTGCATCCTTATTTCTTACAGTGATGTCAACACTTCACAGCTAGATGTTTTTTGATATCCTCATATTTTACAACATCATATGTAAGTGCTCTTACGATATTCCAGACCAGTTGGCGCAAACTGACATTAGTGAGATGGTATTTGTGCTCGATGAAGAAATAAGTCCTCCCATTTCATGCAGCTATAACGTGTACATACTATTTTGTGCTCCTGTATTTAGCAATGGCTAGTATCTTCTATGACACCCCCAGAAAAGCCCTTTTGTTCCAAATCAATTACTTATATTATGTCTATTTTTTAGCATATTAGTAAAAAGGAACTAGAGTGGGTTTAACCACTCACTGTGTCTGACCAGATACGTGGACAGGCAAACATGTCTAAACTTGTCAACAGGAACGGGATTCAAAAGATCTTACTGAAGAGGCCTCCAGCATCTTTCAGAGACAATTATCAGTTCTGCCGGGATTTCTCCACGCAGCATTTTAAGATGCAGCAACCAACAGTTTAACAGAACGAGACTGAAGTCCTAAAGCCTCCTGTCAAGGAAAACATTCCAATATTATTTGTATATGAGAAAGAAATGCGGCCTATTAGAGTTGTACTCAGAAAATCCACAGCTTTTTAAGGAAAAGATGGCCTAAAAAACCCTTTGTGAAAACGCTCTTTGCAGCCTACAAAGAATCTGCCACTTTTTATTCCTCGGGCCCTCGTGCTACCCAGCTTAAATTCGACTGCCCGTATTAACGACGGGCCGAGTAAACCACTTCAGCTCTGCAAATTAAAAGCTTAATTCACCCTGCAAACCCACGCAGGCAGCAGCAGCAGGTCGGCTCCGCACGCACCTCCGCGCCCCGTCCAGCGCACAGTGCGCATTTTCCGCGCAGTTGCAGCAGGCGCAAACAGACGCCACCGCCGCGGGGACCCCACCATCACCTCCCCTGCCCCGAGTTTCTCTCCACGCTAAGGCAGGGGTGGGTGGGCACCCATTTCTTCCCCTCCCGCCCCACCGGCCCCTCCGGCCCCGGGGGAGGGCTGCGAGGGGGATGGGCGCATCACGCCGTGTCATGTCGGAGCAAAGCTGGACCCCCAACACCGCGGCCCTCCCCGCGGCCATTTATTTACACTGGAAGGCATCCCGAGCCCTCGGCCTCCCCATCCGCACGGATTTCGGCTGACCATTGCTATTTTTAGCCCACCGTCGACCCACTGCTTAAAAACAAATAAATAAATAAAATGAAATGCAACACCCCCTCCCCCACCCCCCATCTGCACGAGTCCCCTCTCCTAAACTGTGAACTCCGCCGCGACCTGCAAGCCCCACCAGGGAGACAAATAATAAAACGAGGGGGTAAGGGGAAAAGGGAAAAAAAAAAAAAAAAGAATAAACAAATAACAAAAATAACCTACAAACACGCGACCAACCTCCCCTCACCCCAGGGCCGCCAACTGCGGCCCGGGTACTCACCGCACACCCCCTCTTCGGGAAGGGGTCCGGCGGGCCGGCCGCGGGGCAGAGGCAGGGGCCGAGGCAGGGCCGGGCAGCGCGGAGGGGTGCGGAGCGGCGCGGGCCCCGCTGCCCATGTGCTCGGCGGAGCACGCGCTCGCCTCAATGGTACGTTGTGCTGGCGAGCGGCTCTGTGACGTCACCGCCCCCCCGCCGCCGGCGGCCGCAGCCCGGGGCAGCGCGCAGCTCCCGCCCCCGCGCTCCTGCCCCGCGGAGCCTCCCGGCCCCGCACCGCTCCGCGACACCCGCCCGCACCGCGCCTCGGCGTACCCCAGAACTAAGAAAAAAAAAATCTAAAAAATAAGATTAAAAAAAAAAAAACAAAAAAACCCAACAAAATACGCGCGGGTGGCGGCGGCCCTCCGCGCGTGCGGGGGCAGCCGGCGTTGGGGCGGGCAGCGTGCGCGGGGAGGCTGCGGAGCCCCGTCCCGCGTCGCTGGGACCGGCACAAGAGTTTGCTTGCTAATGGAAACCATAGATGTAAAAAAAAATACCCTGTTCTCCCTGAGTTCGAGTGCTGGAATAGCATGGATGTCTCCAAATAATCACATGGGTGAAGGATAGCAGCATCCCACATGCAAGTGGAGAAGTAGCTTTCCAGTGCTCTGGCTGCTGGAGAAAAACATCTGGAATACAGACCAGGCTGCAGGCTGGGGATACGCTAGACCAGGTTGCTCAAAGCCTCATCCAGCCTGGCCTTGAAGACAGCCAGGGGTGGGGCATCCACAGCTTCTCTGGGCAACCTGTTCCAGTGCCTCACCACCCTCTCTGGGAAGAATTTCTTCCTGATATCCAATATAAATCCACCCTCCTTCAGGTTAAACACATTACCCGTTGTCCTATCGCTACATGCACTTGTAATATTCCCTCTCCAGCTTTCTTGTAGGTCATATTCTTAGTATTATTTTTAATCAAACTAAGAAAAAATGAACCGTGTCCTCCTCAGTTCCAGGCTAGAAGTGAAATGAAGCAGAAGCTTCCATGCCATGTGATTTTTTTTTTCCCCATGCCATTTTTGCTCTGTCCAGGAGGCAACCTAAAACCCTGCTCTGTCGGCACCTTTGCAACAACACGGGAGCCACAGCGTGCCTTTCCTGCAGAGTGTGCAACCTGAGAGTACCTGCTAGCACCAGTACGAGTTGTGCCCAGCCTGGGACCTGCTCTGCCACATAACACTAATCAGCCTCTGCATAAAGTCTACATCCAGCATAGTGACATTTTCATGTGGATAGCACATGCTGTTTCATTTCATTAATAAATATGCTCCCAACTTCCCTACAATGCTTTGAATACTGCAATAAAAAGCTGATCTGCAAGCACAACCCAGTCATTACAAGAGAAGCAAATGCTAGTGCCAAAGGTACAGAATTATGGTATAAAATGTGGCTTTATCCAAACTGCAATTCTGTAGTCCTGTTTAAGCAAGATGCAACACTAGGTTGGAAGAAGAGGCTTTGGACACTCACAATAAGAGAGACGAGAGCCCTCTCGTCAGGTAGATTGAAGGTCTTTGTGCCATATCGGTCAGCAACCTGCTGCAGCAGAAGAGGGGTGGAGCAAATTGCTGTGGACCATGCTCCTACAGCTGGCTGGAGACCAAGTCCTCAGCAAATGACCTCATGCGGTCAGTGAACTTGGGAGAAAGACCAAAATCTACAGTAATGCATGAGAACGAAGGAACATTTTGCCAGCTGAAAAGAGCCTGAGTGCTGGAGCAGCCTGACAGTTTTTTCTCCAAGCCTGTTCCCACTCCAGAGTTTGGGAGAAGCAGTGGCATAAAGCTATTACTCCAGCTTCACATGGGTATTGCCCTTAAATGGGGCCCTGATGGCTTCTTCACAGCTCTGGGCTGCCAGAGCAGGAGAGAAATATGTATCAAATAGCCCTGAAAATTGAGTTTTCATTCCTTTCTCCCTAGGACTCCCTTTCTTCTTTGGCAAACCACCCACAGAACCTGCTATAAAGTATCAGCTCAAATTAATACTGTTCTTCACGATGCTACAAACTTGCCTATGTGTTACCAGCACCAGCAGCAGAGCCTTGAGCACAGTGCTGTGCACCGTGACGAGAGACAGGTATCTCCATGCACAAATCTCAGCATGACAAAGGCAGGGAAACATCATAAAAAGAGAGTGAAAGTGTTTGCCTGCCTGTTTACACACAGAGAAGTCAGACCACAGTCCCACTTATCCCGATGCAGCTCCTGGAGGGACCCCTGCAACCTGTGGCAGAAGGCCATGCTGCTCCCATCCACTGTAAGGCATCCCCAGGGTTCGCAAGTCAGGCTCCAAACCACTATAAAAAGGCACAAACCATCCTTTATATTGTATCCCTTTCCAGAAACGCTGTAGGAGGGTGGGAGGGAGTTGTTTCCCCCAGGATGGCATGGCTGGAGCCTCAGCAGTCACGGGGGCACCGGTTGTTTCCATCACACCCAGCATCTCTCATTGCAGGAGGTAACACGAAGACCCTTTTCCCACAGGCATGTAGAACACATCTTGTGTTCCTATTGCTCAGCCCTGCAGCTTTTCTAGAGATTGTACTCTAAAAATCACCTAGTATTATGACCTGAATATTCTTGGTCCATGTCAATAAAGCATTTGAGCACAATCATCTTTATGACAGCTTAGCACACATAGACTAGGCAATCACACCGCTCTGAGTTCACCCTTGCGAGTTAAACATGGCACAGTCAAGGCCCAATGACACAGCTCACTTTTTCAAGGCCAAAAGAAGATCTGAGGCAAAGATTAGGGGTCAGGCTGCACCGAGTCTGTGCCAGCTGAAGGCTTCTGCCCCCCAGCAATCTGTTACTGCTTTTCTCGCTATGGCCCCACCAGCTTTGCTGGCTTCAGGAATCGTGAGTGCTTCTTAATCTGTCAGGCACAGCTGGCCAAGTTAGGTGACGTGCCAGTGTAGCCAAGGAGAGCTGTGACAAGCTGCCTGCAGCTAGCACAACACGGAGGTGACAGTCTCCAGCTGCTGATCACAGGCAGCTGGAAAACGAAGTGTCTTCATCCAGGGCAGGGAGGTGCAGCAGAGGCAGGGACAAACCACCACACATCCCCCCACCAGACATAACATAGGTCATGGAGAGACACAGAAGAAAAACAGCTGAGAATGTGTAATTATAGCAATAATTATACTTTCCCTTGTCCAGGGATTAATCTTATTCCAGGTAGGTTCTAGAAGTATCCAAAAACCTAAGTCATCTCAGGTGCTTAGAAGAAAGGGCTGAGTAATTTCACCTGCTGCTCTCCTACTAGAAACCATCATTTCACATCAGTCTGCCCATAAAGGCATCAAGGTAAGCATCAGTGTCTTGTCCTCACGTCACCTTCTTGGATATTATCATGGAACTTCTCTGCAGGTTAGAAACCACCTAATTTCCATCCTGAATGTATTCAAAGCCTGTGTACACCCATTTGTTCTGCAGCAGGTGTTATGATTTGACATAACTGGCTCTTCTCACCCTTACACGTACTTCCCTGCTGTATTTACCAGTATTGAGTTCACTCTGATATAAAATAATGGTACAAGGCAATGATGCTTATCAAAAGACTCACCAGTCTTTTAATTTAAGTACTCATATTATTCTAAAGAAAGTGTGTTTCTGTCCCCAAACAGTCATCCATCTCTAGGCAGTGGTGATTCACTTGTGATTTTGGTGGGGACAAAGGTCTAAGAGCCAGGAGCAGTTTGCAATAATACACCAGAAGCAAAGACTGGAAACTTTCTGCAGCTGTTAGACTTCCACTGCCTTCCATGTGCTCTTGGTGGTGAATGTAAGGCAAAAAACAGAGAAGAGGGAGGTGTTAGAATAGTATGGTGGCTACTCAGGTGTAACAGAAATATCCTGGAGCTGTGGGAGCAGGTTGCACCATCGTCATTGCCAGTTCCACACCCCAGAACTTATGTAATCATTTTCCAGTATAAATATGTCACTAGATTTCCACTTCTCCATTTCTTCATGCAGATTATCCATAAGCACCACACAGCCACTGACTCACCTCTGCTCTCCCACAGTGGGATGGGGGAGAGAATCAAAGAAAAGGGCAAGAAAACCAGTGGGTTGAGATAAGAACAGTTTAATAATTGAAAAGAAATTAAATGAAATAATGATACTAACACTAGCAATACTAATATTACTACTACTACTAATACGTAATGAAAACACTATTACTAATACTACTACTAATATCATGTAATAAAAAAATGGATAAATAAACAAATAATACAACCACCCACTGACTGACACCTAGCCAGTCCCCAAGCAGCATGACCCAGAGGCCGAGAGCCCTGAGAGCTCCAAGAGCCAGTGAGCCAGCAGTGCCAGACTCCCAGGAGCCAGACCGAGAGAGCCCCGGCCCAATTCCTCCAGTTTACAGCCTAAGCATGAAGTTTGATGGCATGAAATGTCATTTTGGCCAGTTTGGGTCAGCTGTTCAGGCCGTGTCCCCTCCCAGATTCTTGTAGAGAAGAAGCTGGGAACACAGGTGCAGTATGAGAAACTGAAAACATCTGTGACTTGATATAAACATTGCTTGGCAACAACTGAAAACATTAGTATGTTATCAATATTCTCAGCACAAATCCAAAACACAGCCTCATACTAGCTACTTTGAGGAAAATTAACTCTATCCCAACCAAAACAAGCACGCTCTGTAAGACTATGGGGAAGATGTCTGGCAAATAATTGGGAGCATGTTCCAAGGAGCAGGAGATTTAAGGCCCTGATTCAGGGTAGCATACCTGTGACTCCAGAGCAGAAAGAACAGATATGCAGGGTTGATATAAAGCACAGAAATCACAGACTTGTCACTGATGGCCCAACTACAGGAGCATGTGATTCAGATGTTCCATATATTCCCCAAGTTTGTGGAATATTAAAAAAAAAAAAAAAAAAAAGAAAAAAGAAAAAAAAAAGGAATACGGCATTTTACCGTGATGCCTTTCTGAGTCTGCAGCAAGATGCTCTGTAGGGCAGAGAGTGCAAAAATTCCATTTGATATTACAGAGAGCATTTAAGATGACTAGCTTGAGTGTGATTTGATAAACAAGAAAGCAGTGGAAAAAAGTGAAACCAAGTGACTGCATTACTAAATTTGTGTTGGACTGACAGGATGGAAAGTAGATCCAGAGACGAGCATGCTTGAGTGTGGGGGAGAGTTAACTAAACTGTGAGAAGGAAGTTTACCATCGGTAGTGAAAAAACAAAGGTTTTGAGTGAAAGAAGAGAGAATTCAAGAGAGAGAAAGGCACCATTCGGGTCCCAGCCAGGTTTCCCAAGGAAGTCCTTGAGAAAGGGACTGACCAAATCCTTGGGGAGAAGGAGTTGAGTTTGTTTTGCATGAAAAATGAAAGGTCACAACAGAAGTGGCAAGCCTGGGAGAGGAAGTTGAAAATGGTGCTGTCAGCAGGGTTAGAAAATTCGGGATGTGAAGACATTGTCAGATGAGAGATAAGAGTTGTAGGTCTGGTCGCAGAAGACAGTGCAAGCCTACTGGAGTGGATGCTTTAGGGAGATGTCCCACACTGAGCATGGCATGTTGAGCAGATGCCTGTCAGGAGATGCTCTGCTTGAGAAGGGACTGGAGGTACTCAGCTATGGACATGTGGAGATCTGGGGTACATGGATTTGGGTTCCTTGGGCCCTATGAAGAGAGGAGGAGACTGGAGGGGGCCTTGTAGTGCCCACGTGAGGAATGTATGTCTCTACAGCCTCAGAGGACACAGAAAGCAGTCAAACCAACTCCACTCTCCAGAGAAGAGCCTTGTGTCTGCTTCCGTATTTCCGAAACACTCAGCTCCTGGGAAAACAGCAGGGGCCCTGCCTTCCTCACACAAGGATCCTGTTGCTAAATTGCAAAGAGGAAACTGTTTAACTTGTCGGTTATTCTTTGGCACCTGTGATTGTGTTAGACGTTATAAACAGGTCAGACCAGCCAAGCTGGCATATACCACTTCGGTATCCCCAGGGTCCTTCCCTTTCTGTTTACATTCTGGCTTAGCCTTTACACTAATCTCTCCATCTATAACAAATATACAACAATCATATGAGTGATTTTTAAGGGAAAGTGACGTTGGCAGCCCCTGAAGTGTCACGACAGGCATGTTGACACAGCCAAGCTGTGACTTGTGTGCGGAGGTGATGAACGCTGCTCCTCCAGCAGCAGGGTGGGAGCAGGGATCAGCATGTGAAACCCATGCTGGACCTGGTGTCCCTCTCTTCTCAAGCCTGGTTGCTGTCTATGCACTTGCCATTAACATTCAAACTTCCCAAAATGCTTGTTCATGGATGTGCACAGCAGTCCCCCAGCTATGGAGCAGGCAATGGGTCTGGGTCCTCTGGGGACTCAGGCAGGCTGGTTGGTGGCTGCAGGGCGGGGGCCTTCTTCAAAGACAGTTGGGAAACTTGTGCTCTTTGTAACACAGTTGGTGACAGTGGCACTGCTGCCCACATTTCATATAAGGACCCAGCACCACCCTGAGAAGTGAGAGACCTGGTTCAACACTCTCCTTTGCATCACTTTTCACCCAGAGAGTGTCTGCACCCTGGGTGCAATGAGCCATCTCAGCCTCTGGCCTGTCCTGGCCCCTTTCTGTCCACCTCCCATGTCAGAAGTAAAGGTGTGGACTGGAGCAGGGCACTGTCCTGAGGTTCAGAAGCCCATTTCATAGCTATGATGCTGCTGCTCCTATGCTACAAGGCACAGGATTCCCCCTGGGATGGGAATATGAATATAGGCAAACTTGATAACAGCCGCTGAATAAACTCCACAAGCACTGGAGAAAAGACCTACGGAGGGAGAGAGAAGTGTCTGGTGTGGGCATCTCTCATAAGCTGCTCACCAGCTCACCAATTTAGTTCCAGATTGTCCCATTTAAGTCCTGACCTCATGATGGACACCTATGTACCTGGTATCCTTGCTGTACTGGGAAGAGAGTTAAGCAATTGCATATTACAGGCAAAAATTGAGATCAGAGCAGCCACAGTACTCACAAAGGTAGATAAGCACCAGGCTCTGCCTCTTCCACATCACAAATTATGATAATTGTACTGTACCATGGAAGCAGCAGAAACAGAAACAGTTCGGAAGCAGCAGTGATCAATGAAACCTTATAATGCCCCTAAGATGTATATATATGCTATATCCAAGTTCACAGATATGTAAACTGAGGTGCAATATGTAAAATATCTTGCCTATGGCCATACAGGCAGCGCACATTGACTTCTGGCTGCTGTAACTGGGAGGCACTGGAGCCCTGACTCCCAGTCTCCTGATCACAGCATTGTGTGACAGACAGGGTTGGCTTAGTGACTGGGATAACCATGGCTAACATCTCCATAGTATCATGATTCACAACCCTTAATCGTTGTTAAACAAATCAAAAATGAAATTACACGTAAAGAGATGGGAACTACGGAGCCTAAAAAATGCAAACATGTTCTTCCCCATCAAATCTAATTAGATTTGCCAAAATCAGTGTGCATTGATCTGTGATTCAAACGGTATGCTGATAGCAAATTTTCATGATAGATGTGGTTATGAAGCTACTTGACTAGACTATGAATTAGCCCCTTCAGCAGAAGCTCTCAGCATATTTTCTCAGCACACTCTTCCACAGACAGCTTTTAATCCTCAAATCAACAGGCGATCCCATTATTTAAGGTTTGCCAGCCTCCCTGCTGAGCGTCCAGCAGAGAAGTGAGGCAGGCAGCATATTCATGTTGACTAACAATCTTTGTTAAGATCAACACACAATTTTTAGCCACCCATCTGAGCAACCTGTAATATGTGCTGGCAAAAGACCTTTCCACTACTCGGCAGAGGAGCTTATTTTGTTGTCTTGCATAACTCCACCTCGGCGACAATGTGTACAGAAAGTATGCATTGTATGAAAAGCATCACATAAATATGTTATCTGTCCAGAAAACCAACGTGACACAGATGCTGCATGCTGTTAATTGCCTTCCTGACAGCGTCCAACCTCTGTCCTCAGGATTTAGGGATGTTGGGGATTTATTTCTCAGCTCATGACAGTGAAAACACACAGAACTGTACACGTTGAACTGTTAGGATGGTTTGTCCTGGTAGGTACAAGTGAATGGAAGTGAGAAAATGAAGGCAGAGCAGGTAAGTTTTAAAGAGGTCAAAGCAAATCCTTGACATGCTGGAAGAGACTGAAGGACAGTATTTTCCATTTGTACCCGGTTTCAGCTGAGCTTTGCATCCACTGACATCTGAGAGCTTCTGAAAATGTACCTCGCCTGAGAGCCAGAGTGCATCAGAGTTTAAAGTTACCCAGAAAAAAAATGGCAGAGGGCAGGCTGTGCACTTGTATCTATCTGTCTGCACCCCAGATTTTTCCTTCCTCTACTGTCTTTCCCCTCAGAAATCATTACTGCTTCAAGAGAGGAAAACTACAGCAGTTTCTTCACCTTATTTTTAAAAGCAATCAGCATCCCCAACCATGGTTGGAGGCAATGGGAGCTGCTCAGCACCTCTGAAAATTGACATACCCTGTGTTAAATCATGTGTAACAGCAAGACCCACCCTGCAAAGCAGTCATGACCAAGATGTGATCACTGAGCACTGGCACAGTTGCCCAGGGAGGTTTTGGAGTCTCCATCCTTGGAAATATTAAGAAACCATGGTAATAGCCCAAAGGTCATGGTCCTGGGCAGCCTGCTTGAAATGGCCCTGTTTGAGCAGAGGGGATGGACCATATGACCTCCAGAGGCCCCTTTCCAACCTCAACCCTTCTGTGACTCTGTAACGAAGGGCATGAGGATGTCCAGCATGCCAGCTATTTCACCATGGTCTGCCGTCTGCAGGAGGTAGCCCAATACAGAGACAAATCGCCAAGCTTCTGCTGCAGCGACCAAAGGGTAGGATTGTGTATGGCACAGCAGAAATTACTGTGTAACTCCACAGCCTAACTTGCCTCAACATTTTGATGAGCTTGTTATCCCAAGATTCACACATTTGAAAAAAATCTAAGGAGTTAAAGCAATGGGCATAGTCATGCTCATTTTTTTTTCCACCTAGAAAGAAATTATACCAGAATAACCATTTTTATTCTAGTGATATGGGATGGATTAGGGATCAGTGGGGGGTCCTGGTGCAAAGTCCTGCCAGCCTGCACCCTGGCACCTGGGCTCCTCTTTCCCTGACCCTGCTGCACTGCCTGTCTTCTTTGCCATGCCTCAGCTTCACGCCCGCTTAGCTGCAGTCACACAGAGACCAAGGAGAAGAGAGGACAGCTTCTCTGTACTTAGGTGGTGCCATTAACTGTGTGTATGGAAGCAGCATGAGATTTCTGTGTGGCTAGGCAAAAAAAATAAGGCATCAGCTGAGGTCATTTCCTGAACCAAAGCAAATGGAACAACAGCACAGTATGGATTATATACTTTTCAACCTAAACTGTGTGCTGCAAGCTGTGGGTTACTGCGTTTTCCCACCGACACCAGACATCTACCCATGGTGCTTACCAGAAGAAACCCCCCAGCAGAGACAATGCAGGTCCTGAAAAGAGTTTAAACTGGAATGGGCCATAAAACTTTATGAAATCCTGTCTGCCCTTCAGTTTTAAATTGGATTTGGCTGAACCGGTTTTAAAACTGGCTGAAGAGCCAGGACAGGCCAGCCTGATCACCTCGAGAGGCAGACAGCAGATATTCAGCTCCTCATGCTGCGCTGTGCAGAGCAGAGCCCCCCTCTACCCGGGAGGGTGGAGTGCTTTGCCTGATAAAAGGCTGAGCTCAGCAGACATTAAAGGAAGGTTGTTAGTAAAGATCAAAAGGTAGGAATGGGAGATAGAGCTGCAACATTTGCAGAGTTACCAAAGCCTTCCTGTGAGAATGAAGAGATAGATGCTGTGATGCTAAATGAATGGGGCAATCTAGATAATGATATCAGAATTAAATTAATTAAGAGAAGATTAAAGAAAGATTGCAAAATTAAGGTTGTAATCCTGGCCCTGCTGGAGTCAGTAAGTGTTTTGTGGTTTGTGTGGTGCTTCGTGAAGAGGCTGAGATTTTGCCCTCAATGCATACCAGGACAAAGGAAAGTAAGAACTGAAAGATCATTTACACAGAACCAATTAAATTAGGGAATAAATAAATTGTGGTGGCCTCATAGTCACAAAATTGAAACCAGGCATGGCTGGAGCAGCCAGCAGGATAAGTATGATTCGTATCAACATCATCGCTGATCTGCACACTATGGCGTGTTCATGATGGCTTTTCACTGGCTGTGGTAGGATGCTGGGTTTGCTATAACATCTGTCAGGACAAAGCTTTCTATTCAAAACATTTTGAACAGATGCAAAGTGAGTTCACGCCAGATAGGCACTTTTTATCGTGTGGATGCCGTCTGTCTGTTCCAGGAGCTGGCATACTTCGGTGGGATTTATTGTTCCTCCAAGCAATTTTACCAAGGGTCAGCAACAGGCACATCTATAGAGAAACCTCATGGAAACATCACCTGAGCTTAAAATCTTCTGCCATGTGGCATTCCCAAAGAGGAATGGGTGACATTGATAGGAATTTGGCCACTGATTTCAAGAAAACGGAGTTTGAAAAGGAGTGAGAGGGATGGGGAACCCTCCACGGCCAGGCAGCATGGTGCAGCTGCAAGGACCTCCCCATCAATCACCTCACTGCCCAGATATTTTGCTTCAGCTGCTAAGCGGGTCATAAATATCTGGTGATTATTTTGGCCACTGGAGCCCCGTTAATGTTTCACAGTTTGTGCTCACTGTTTTGGGTGTCACACTCAGGTGCCAGTTTCAGGGCAACATGTTGAAATGAATGGGGAAAGGGTGGATTCATTTTCATCCAAAATTAAATTTTGAATAAAAGTACAGATGTTGATGAATAGTATTGCCCTTGTAAAACTTGGGAAAATGCTGTATTGTTCCGTGAAGGCAGGAGAGCCTTTTTTTTTTTTTTTTTCCTCTCACAAATGCAAAAGGAGGAAAGCGTTTTTCAGTAGAATCTAATTTTACAGGGAGGGAATAATAAGTTACACAGCTGAATCACTTTGATGTCACTTTTATTTTGCAATCACTTCATAAGATATTCATATAGCCTTTTACATTCCTTCAAAATGTAGAAGTCTAGGCACAATACAGTATTATCTTACTCTTTACCATAATGATGAACGATAATGAGAATACATAATAAGATTTTACTTGGGCCCAAAGAAAAATCTGTTTTACCTTAGATGAGAGGAATTTTGCAGATCGAATTAATATTATAAAACGGTACAATTTATCAAAATAATATGGCTTTTCTTCTCTGAATCCATTGTGGATCACAATGTCTGCAGCCAATACATGAGGAACTACCAGAAAGATAGATGGATTTTTTATAAAATCTCTGTCTATGAAAAATACTTGGTTGATAAAAGTTAAAAAAAAAAAAATCTTCCTTTTCCACTCCTGTCCATCATATTTCTACAAGATAAAAAGTCTAATATTTGAAAGGTAGGTTGCAGCTGTTATAGAGTGATGCTGTTTACTATTGAAAACCCAGTCTAGTCTGAGGCAGAAGTGTCTTTCTTCAGGGTCCTCAGAAACTAACGGATTGTGTTTGATTTCTCTCTGAAATTTGCATGTTCATGGAACATGGATTATAGCATAATGCTTGCTATATACTTGGTTACATCCTTTTAATTTAGAACCTGCTTGCTCCTCTATTCCTGCATTTAACTTGAAACCTAAAAGTAAATTAGTAGAGTGTGGAAGAGTGAAAAAAACCCAATAGAAACCGGGGGTGGAAAGGAAGTCTTTGCTGTCTGTTCCATTATTCTCACTATATTTTCTACAGTTTTATTGGTTTTGAGATACTTCAACACTGCCCTTCCAAAAGCACTCTTGTTGGAAAGCCTTGTTCTGGTGGCAGTCGTTCCTGAGCAGGTTGTTTTGCTTGGGACACATATGACATGAATAAAACCAAATTACTTAAGGAGTGATTGTAGCACAGTCAAAGGAAAACCCAAAGAATCATAGGAAACAGCATTGACCATAGCAGACTGAATAAACCTAAATAAGCTCCATAAATCAGACAGAATAAATTTGGAAGATAAGCAATGTGGGGTCTGTCCAGTGCTGGGGTAGGAGCCCACCCTGGTACTGCTTTTCTGCTGGGGAGGGAAAGCAGGGATAATTTCGTACCCAGGGGAAGCGTGCAAACCATTAGTTCACATTTGCTGTATCTGCACAGTTCATCCCTCTTCCCCTAATTCATCCGCAGCACGGCACGGCCTTGGTCACAAGCCAAAAAGGCCTTTGTCAGACACTCTGCCGGGTGCTAGATCACAGGAACTACCTGCACCAAGAGGCTTTGTTTGGTTCTGCTGTCGTCACGGAGCAGATTAATGGGAGAAAAAGGAGTGGAAAGAAGCTCTGGCTCCGGCAGCTGCATCCCTATGAGCAGCCCCTTGCACACGCGTGGTGCCTGGAAGAAAAATGTGCTGGGAAACAGGAGAGCTGCTGTGCAACTGCAACCTGCAGCCATCCAGAGAGATGTCCCAAGGGATGTGGCTGCGTGAGCAGGGCTTTGCGTTTGATCACGCACACTCACACTTTAGCCTGTAGAATTTCTGGGGGTTTGCCTACTCATAGTAGTTGTACATAAAGCACAATTCCTATAATTTCTTTTTCATACTGCTATTTTTGTCCCCTTTCATCATGGATAAATTAGCATGAAGGAAGCTGATGGGGCAATTTAGTTCCAAGAAGTGCTAATTTCCCTGCTTGGAACTCTTTGTTACCCAGTCAGATTGCTCCATTTTTCTGGCTTATATTTTAAACCCTCTTCATTCATAACACCTAATCCTTTATTTCTTCTTCTTTTTTCTTTTTGATCCTATAGGGAAACATAATTCTACATAACTGGGACATAGGATCTTGCGATGGAAATTACACATGGTTGCAAGAAAAATTTTGCCTCGAATTAAAAAGTATTCAACAAAGCAGTAGCCATGGCAAGACACAGAGAGAGACATGCATGAAGGGTGAATTTAGCAACAAAATGCAATCACCGTAATATGCAATGTAAGGGACTAACCTAAGTGCTTTCTCCCAGGCTTGTGTGGAATGAGGAATAGCTCTGCAATTCATACATCGGTTGGAAACTGGAAACAGCGCTCGTGGAAATAAGATCCTTTGCCACCAACGTCAGCCAGGGTTGTGCAGCTCCACTCTCAGCCAACAACTTCTCCCTTGTGTCTTACAGCTCCAAGCAAGACTATGCAGAGGTGCCTCATAGCTTGGGCTCCCATGCATTGGTGGTGACTTGAAGCAAAGTTTGCTCAGTAACTAGCAATATTACACAGTTTTGGCAAGTGGCAAATGGAACTTTTTCATGTGCACTAGTATTAAGCACCAAAGGTCATACTTTTTATTGTCAGAATAAATAACTTATTTCCTAGGAAAATGGCTTCCGGGCACACTTAGGGACAAGGTGCTTGACGTTTGTAGAGATGTGAAAAAACACCTTGTCAAATAGTCAAGAGCTGATTAAAGGTGATATTGTCACTGCTTGGCCAGTGTCTCACCCAACCCTGTTCCCACCTGGTAACTCTCCCACATCCACGATGTGTGTTTCTCACACTGCTGAGTCCACTGCCATCAGCAAGATGCTCCAAACGCTTGCATCCTCCCTTCGCTCGAGATCTCTCTGCAGAAGGTGAATGGCAGAATTAGGAATAAATCCCTTCGACGTCCTAGCTGTTATTCTGGATCTTGGATAACGTTCTTGCCGTTGCCTGTCCCCACTGACTCTACAGCTATGCCCGAAATGAGCAAAGGTCACGGAGGTAGATAAAACCTGCTGAACGTCAAATGTTTTGTACTGGAAATAATGAAATCCGCCATCGGCAGCTCATGTATCTCATGTCTTGATTTTTCTTTTTTCTAGGCAGGTTTAGGCCTTGTCTGCGTGGAAACCTCAAGGGGAAATCAGAGGTTAGTTTTCAGTCAGCAGAGCCTTTTTTTTTTCCCAAGCTCCTACAGATATGCCCTTAAAATGAGGAAATAACAAACCCATAAGCTGAGAAGTAAACCCTGAGTTGTCTGGTTGCGTTAGGATTCTGTATAATTCATTTTTATTTTTCTAATAATTCACTGACAGGTGACTTTAACATGGATCAACCCAAAAAAATTAGTTAGAAAAAAAAATCCAGCATATTAGAAGATGGTTCATCTTTGTAGATGAAACAACCACCTCTCCCTTCCATTTTGAATACATTCAGGTGTTAAATGAAGTGGCTTGGCTTATTTCCAGTTCACAGTAATTCTATTCCACTTACCTGAAATTCTCCTCTTAATACAACTCTGATGAAGTGTTTGTCATCTCTCAACTGCCTGCAATGGTTGCAAAGTGCTACAGGAGCAAGAGTGGTTATGGCAGGGACGAGTACAGGTGATTTCTTTATAGGCAGTGATAAAATTTTCAAGAGCATCCTCCACTGGCACTAGTCTATTTCCCTGGAAGAAATAGGGAATTTCCACAGACTCAGCTGGAAGCTGAATTAAGCCAACAGAGGTGCTTTTGTATATCCCAATGCTCCCCCAGAATATTCTGTATTGATCTGTTGAAGTAATTTAGATTATTAGTTGGCTGGAAAGACAGAACTCACAGAC
Organism: Rhynochetos jubatus; assembly: GCA_027574665.1. Taxonomy (NCBI): domain Eukaryota; kingdom Metazoa; phylum Chordata; class Aves; order Eurypygiformes; family Rhynochetidae; genus Rhynochetos; species Rhynochetos jubatus. The sequence goes on along the minus strand of CM050648.1, from coordinate 8,383,317 downwards.
AAGAAAAAAATTAAGATGGAACCCTAAAAATCAGTATTATTAAACAAGAACAGTGAGAGTACATGATAAGGGCAATTTTATTTTCACCATGATGGTTTGTTTCTAGTTTCCTGTGATGTTGTATTTTGCCTAATGTTTTTCTGGCAGAGAAGTGGCTTGAAATCTCGTGTGAAAGTAAAGGAGCAGAGAGATGAAGCTAAAAATGCTCCTTGTATTTCTAGTAGTGGTTTGGTACAGCTGTTTGGCAAGCACTGTAAATACTTACTGCATTTTATTTCAAAGCTCAGAGACTTCTTTTATAAGCTTATCTCCTTTATTGCTCCAAAACAGCAGCAAAACTGAACACTTCCCTGTCCATATACAATGCGTTACTAACTGAATCCAGCCTGGGAACTCCTGTGGGATGTCTGTGTCTTCCGAACATCCTAATGTCTCATGCCAAGTTGAAAAGTTTACCCCTGCACCCATGGGCTATTTTAAATTTATTTCTTTTTTTATATTATTTAGGTACTTTGTAATGCTTCAACAAAGTAAGTGATGTCACAAACATGAAGCATCATCCCATAAAATCATTAGAGTGGTGATTGGGGATCATGTTCATGATCTGTTGTACTCTTCCAGCAGGAAAGTGGCAAGCGGAACTGATGCACAGTTAAAAGATGAAAACAAGAAATGAAGTAACTGCAAGTGTCCTATTCATCAAATGACCGAGGAACTCCTGCAGATAGAAGAAAAAACCTAAACTATTCTCCAAATGATTTAAGGAGCTGACAAATAAAGAGAGTTTTATTAATCATCATGGTCTAACCTCATTTAACGGGAAGAAATGAGTGGGTTTTGCAAACACATGAAAGTAGGACCCAAAGGTAAAAGACCCTTTTAGTAGATTGTGGATGGATCTACGCCTCTCAATTTCTTTCAGAGGATAAGGATGCAGGTAGAAATTCTTGAACAACTTGCTTTTCTTCCTAAGCAATATCTAAGAAAGAGCGCATGTCAAAAGGCAAGTGAAATTAATGTTCTTTTAAGATAAGTTATCCTGCCTAATAAAAGGTGGAACTTTTCTGTTATTCAGAGCTGGAAGATGTCCTGATTTACAGTTCAGATGCAGTTAATTAATAGTTTCATTTCACATCATTCTTTTTCCTCATAAGTAAATATCTGAATCACACACTGAAAAAAGAAACAAGAGACCATTTCTATAAACTAAGTTACAAGTGGGTAGTGCAGACAAATTGAAGAAAAAGGCTTGCTTTCTCCTGGTTTTCTAATAGATTTTTTTTTCCCAAGAAATCTTCAGCCCAGCACCTAAATCACCTCATCAAAGGGGATTTAGACACTTTCTTTTGGAATTCCCATGTGCAAAATTGTTAGGATGGTTACCCTAGGCTTTGCAGGGCAGAGACCTCTGGCATCTACCCTTTCCCTAAAACACTACCCCCACTTGCCGCCTCCCCCCTACCCCCCCAAACCCTTCTTCTCACTCCACACTCAAAAGCTATAGAAAACCTTAACCCTCAGTCCCAGTTCTGTTGCTGGCACTGGTGTAATCTGACAGCATTGCTGCCTGAAGGATTGGAAGCTAGGCAAATACATATTTAATGGGAATTATGAAAATCAAAAAGAACAAGGTCAAACTTTTTGAAAAGTACCTTCTTTCCCCGCATCAAGGGGGTCACTGATCTCCTGCTGAAGTTTTGACTGAAGTGGCGCTATATGGGTGAAAGGGAGAAGAAGATCAAATCTAGTCTTAGGACCCATGTCAAGCAAGTGGTTTCTTTATGGTCCATCCAAAGCTGATCATGACACAATTCCTGAAAGTAAATATGACTTAATGTCTGGCAAATGTTAGGAATCTGTCCCAGCATAATCTCCAGGTGAGAAATTGCTCTTCTTTTACCTTGCTCACATAGTATGTTTGTGCATGCCCTTGTCCTTGGGCTTTGTATTCCTTGAAATCCCAAAGAACTATTCACATTAATAATAAAGTGTAAGGTGCTTGCATAGGAAGATTGGCTCTGCTGATTTCAGCACTTCAAAAGGGAAACCGCTCTGTTCTTTTAACCACTTCAACACTCACCATCTCAGTTTATTTTCTTATCCCGTTTAACTTCTGTTCAAAATCAAACAGGAAGCAATTAAGGTGAGCCGACTACAAAGAAGCTCTCAAAATACGTAACTGGCTCCCTAGTGCAGAATGAAGGTCATGCCCAAAAATGTAGTTAAACATACATGGAAGGAATGCAGGACTTCTTATACACCAGGGTGACCAGTGTAAAAATACACTGCCTCAACCCAGGCAGATGACCATGGCCAAGGCAGACATTGCTACCAACACCTTCATGGAGGCACTGGTGGCAGCACTGGTTGAAATGACAAAGCACATAAGATCATTGCTCTAATCTACTTGAATCAATACAAGGGAGGGGGGGAGAAACCCAACTCCCTACTAAGCTGCAAAATAGTCATAATTTCACCTAACTTCCCTTTGACTTTTGTCACGTCACTACCATGATGACAGGGAAAGAGATGTCATGGAAAGAAGCATCTAATGAGAACAGCGGGAAACAAAGCAAAGCCTTTACACAGGATTTAGCTGATTATATTTTGGGCAAATATTTATTTATCTAAAAACAAAATAAAAATCATTTTTAAAAGAAAAAAATGTATTTAAATAAAAAAGCAAAACTGTGAAATGTTATGGCACAGAAGTTCAAGACAAGTATAAATCCAGTTGCCACAACTGTTGCGTATTATGTTGCACATTTTTCTATAAAGACTTTATTAAAACATATTTACATGGTAATAAGATGTGTAAATATATACAGCAATCTGGGGATGACTTTGTTGGTTTGTTTTGATTCTCATATGAAAAAATGCCTTAAATACAAAATTTTAAAAGAAAAAAAGTTGAACAGTTCATCCCCAAGCATGAAGAATGTCCCATCATCCCTTATGCCCAAAGTATCAATTATGAGGCAGTTTTGAGGTTCTGGCCAAACCCTAGGGAGATTCAGCCAAGGTTGTGTAGTCTCAAGTTAAATCGCACAGCATGCAGTTGCCATAGTTCCATACTCAATGGACTGGTGTAGTTCATGAGTGATATTAGAAACAGTAATATTTTATCATAGTTTCTGTCTAGTTTGGGTTATTCTAAGCGATGCACAAGAGTTCCTATGCACAAGAGTTCCTTAGCTGCTCGAGTTTGTGTTTCAACTGTTCTCTCCTCCGCCTCAACTGCTCTTTCTCTGCGATCAGTCTGTGCTCGTCTGACTGGATGGAAAGAACGTACTCCGTTGCTTTTTTCAGGATGACAACCTTGGGTGCCTTTTCGTTGTTGGCCACTTCGGGTATCTGGTCACGCAAGGCAAAGAAACTCAGCTTCAGCTCATTTCTCCTCTGGCGCTCCAAGACGTTGTGCGTTCGCCTCTTGTCGTTCTCTTCCGAATCTGACGTGCGGGGACTCGAGCATTTTCGGTTATTGCTGATCTGTTTGAGAACTCTGCCACTGTCCAACTTTAGCCTCTTTGCAGCTGGATATTCAACCTTGGTGGAAGGAGGAGCGGCATAATTGTGCTGATGGATGTTGACGTGACACCGTTTGAGAACCAGCGGGCTGTGGTGGGGCTTACTGTGCTCTTCTGATGTGTCTGTGCTGGACTCTGTGCTGGATTCGGATTCATTTGCTTCAGCTAATGTAACGACATCAATTTCCTCATCTTCCTCTTGTTCTTCTTCTGCAGTGGGAAAAAAAATAAATAAAATACGCTGATCTATGCAAATAGTCTCAGGACCGCTGTGTTTACAGGAGAAGGTTACTCTGAGCTGCGCAGCAAGAAACTCGTTGATAAACCCTTATTAAACCCATTTGCTGCTGCTGGACTCCACTTTCCCCAAGAGCCTTTTCTTTAAGGAAGCAACGCTTCGAGTGCAACAGGACACACAGACCAGGCTCCAAAGCCTAGCTCCCTGATTTCAAAAAAGTTGAAGGATCTTGCGTAATTCCGAGGAGCGCATGAAAGATAGCAGGAAAGTTTAACCTCGGTTGTCAGCAGGACAGAGCAATAAAGCTCCCAGACTCAAGCTGCCCTTAATTAAGGATTTAGAAGGCTTTGGCCACGCCTCAAAAGAAAGCTTACTTAACACACATGTGTATTCAGAGATGTTTTCTGAATCTCTCTTGATCTGCTAATTTGTGGAAAATCCAGGGGGATGGGGAATATATTAAAAAAAAAAAAAAAAAGGGGAAGGCTGTCGTGCTTCGGGTAGAAACTCACTTTCGAACCAAATTTACGAGGGAGCGGAACACGCTGTCAAATACCTAAGGAAGCATTTCTAAAACTTTCCCAGCCCCATTCACTCCCCCGCAGTCACTTTCACTGGCACCTCCCTGACTGCACATTCCCCCCGCGGCTCTCGGGCGGGAGTTAACTCCTTCCCGACCCACGGCTGGCACCGGGAGCCAGCCTTGCCGGGACACCGCGTTGGAGACCGGCTCTGACCCCGTTATGAAAGTTTCTCCCTCCCCCCGGCCCCCCCTTCTTTCCTCCCTCCACCCCTGGAGGGAAAACTGGGCTGGTTTTCCAGGAAATAAAGTCGTTGGGAATCTCTCCGTGTCTCGCTAACGTGGCATTTAAAAAAGCCCACGAGGAGAGAAGGGGGGGGTTGAGGGGGGAGCCGCCGCCCCGCGCCCCCGGCGGAGCCCCTGCGGGCACTCGGCGCCGCGCGGGTTTCCATGCCCTGCCCCGAGCACGCGTGGGGCCCCACTCACCCGAGTCGCTGCTGGTCGTGGGCGGCGTGTCGTCGCCCAACAGGGACGCGGGGCTGGCGCCGGGCGTCCCGGCCCGCGGGGCACGCTCGCTGAGCGGGTAGGGGAAGACCACCGAGGGGTCGATGCAGTCGGCGGCGGCGGCGCCCAGGTCGTGCAGGTAGAGGCCGGCCGAGGCGGCGGGGGAGGCGACGAGGCCGGGCGGCGGTGGGGGCGGCCCGGCGGGCGGTGGCCCGGGGCGGGCGGCGGGGCCCCCCTCCCGGCGGGCCGCCTGGTAGGAAGCCAGCTTCTCGGAGACCACCTTCTCCAGCTTGGCCGCGGCGGAGAAGCCGCTCCACATGCAGTCGTGGATGATGATGGACTCGTCGTCCGGGTCGCAGATGAAGCTTTGGTTGACCATGTCCCCCCCGAGGAGCTCGGTCACTATCTCCAGCTGGTCGGCGGTGGAGGGGAAGCAGGAGGCGGCCAGGCTGGAGCGGCGGCTGGGGGAGAGGGGCGGCGTGGGCAGCAGTTCAAACTTCTTCCAGATGTCCTCAGACGGGGCGGGGGGCTGCAGCTCGCTGCCCCGCTGCTGCGCCGCCAGGTAGAAGTTCTCCTCCTCCTCCTCGAAGTAGAAGTAGGGTTGCACGGAGTCGTAGTCGTAGTCGTAGTTCTTGCTGGGGAAGCCGGCGCTGAGCGGCATCGCGGCGGCTGGTGCCTGCGGGCGGGAGGGGGGAGAGGGGGACGCCGGGTGAGCCGCGGGGATGGGCTCCCCCCGGCCTCGGCGGGGCTGCCGGCCCGCCCCGGCGCGCAGCGCTCCCTCCCGGCTCCCCACGCCGTGCCGGCGAGGAAACGCGTAGTCGCATTTAATAATTAAAAATAAATCCTGATGATAATATATATAAAATAATGCCCGACCTCCCTTCACCCCCTTCCAAGCTTTGCAGGACAACCGGGCGGCGCGAGCGGATCTACCGAGGGCCCGGCTGCCGGCTCGGTGCGGCTCTCCCGGAGGGGCTCCCGCAGCTCGGCCACCCTGCACCGCTCGGCTCGGCTCCCCGCCGTGCTCACACGGGGCACCACTCTGGCCGGCGCCGGCAGCGATCCCCTTCCCTCCCGGGGCTACAGCGCCATCCCCATCCCGCGTCCCGGGAGCCGGGCTGGAAGGGGCGGCGAGCGGCCGGCAGCTTCCAGCCGAGAGCCAGGCTACTGCCCAGCCACCCACCTGGGCGTGCTGGCAATGCACGGTGGCAGGCAGGGACCTTGGCAAACTTTGCCAAATCTTGTCATATATACATATATATATATTATATATATATATATGCATATAAGTAATACGTGCGATAATCATAACCTGCCCGCGCATACCCGGGAGAAGCAATGCTTCCCCCCCAAAATATAAAATCCGAGCGCAAGAGAAAGGATGGGGCACGCCGGTGCCCCAGAAAGGAGAGCGTCCCTCGGGAGGGACCGTAGGTATCCACGTCCGCGGAGCGCAGCTCCGCCGGCAGCCCGGGTGTCACCAGCCCTTGTCAGTCCAAACGCCGCAACCGCGGGGGATCGAGTGATGGGAAAAGCAAGAACCCCGCAACTCACCGGCTTCTCCAACGCGCCAGCTGCGAAACGTAGCGAGGCAATTATTGCGGGCGGTGCGGGGATCAACAAAACAAAGGGAAAAATTGGATATAATAATTAAAAAAAAAAAAAAAGAACCGCCGAAAAGGACGGGAAAATGAGAAAGAAAAAAAAAAAAAAAAAAGACAAAACGCCGGGAGAATGTAGCTCTCTTCCTCCCACCACGGCTTAAAAGAACCACTCGGAGCAGCGGAGAGAAACCGCCTTCCCGGCGTGTAGCAGATCGTAGGGTCCAGGGCTGCGCGCCGCGCTGTGTCCGGTACAATAGAAGTTTAGTTGGTTTCCTCCTTTAAAACGCCGGCGAGGGGTGAGTGGGAGGTGCCGCGGGGGCGGGGGCAGCACCGCGGCTTTGTGCGCGCTCCCGCCGTGCGCGCCGCTGTTCCCCCTCCCGCCCTTGGCAGCCGCGCAGGCTCCGCACTCCCGCCGCGGGGAGGGCACGCCGCGAGGGGGCGGCCGCTCCGCGCTTTCCCGCGCTTCCCTGCCGCCGGGCTGCGGAGAGATCCGCGCCGGCGCTTTTCTGCCGGCACCCGTCGGGTGGGAGGGAGAGAGAGAAGAGCCGGGAGGGGGGGCGGGGGGGGGGGGGCGGTGCAGCGGCTTTTCTTATTTAACTATCAATTTTTTTGGGCTTTTTACTACGAGAGGTCGGAAATAAACATAGTAAGAAAAAACACTAGTGGGGATTAAAAGGCAGCTCCTCGCCGTTGCCCTCCTCCCGCCGCTTTCCAGCAGACAGAGCGCGATGCCCCCCGATGGCGGCGGCGGGGGAAGGGGCTTCACCCCTCGGATGGGTTCCGCCGCGCACCGCGGCGAGCTGGCCTCCGCAGGGGATGGGGGTGGGGGGGTGGCCGAGGGGCGGGGGGAGGCGCTGGCTCCCGGCACAAAGGAGCGTGTGTGGTTCGGGCACCCCCCCGCCCCGCTCGATTATCCCGCCTCTGCCGGCGCCTGCAGAGGATTAAACCGGGAGAAGGTTTACGGGGGGGGGGGCGGGGAAGAGCCCCACGGGGGTCACCTTGCAGCCACGCTCTCCACGGGTACGCACCCGTCCGGACCTTTGCCGGCCCCGGGGGTAACCCCACCCCCCCGCTTCGGCAATAGCAGAGGGGCGCCCCTCCCCCTCCCCCTCCCCCTCCCCCCCCCCCCCATCGCGTCGGGTCCCGCCGAGACGGCGGCCCCGGACCCGGCAAAGCGTTAGCGATCCGCACGGTCACCCCCGACCCCCTCCCGCCGTCCGGGCGGGGGCATCTCACGCACCTGCGGGTCCCCCGCCGTTCCCCGGAGCCACCCCCGCCGAGTTGCGCCCCGCGCATCCTTCCCGCCCCCCCCCCCCCCCCCCCCCGCTGGGGTCCCCAGACGCTCCCAAGCGGCTGTCCCACCCCCGCGGGAAATCGTTATCCCTATATGTGCATTTATTTATCTCCCCCCCCCCCCCCCCGCTTTTTCCTAAGCAGACGGCAAGCACCGGAGGGGTGACGCGGCGAGCAAGGAGGGAGCCCCCTCTACCCCACCCCCGGAGCTGGGGGCGGACCCGGTTTCCCACGGCCGTCGCTACCGTGGGGCCATCGCGCCCTCTCCCGGCCGGCCCGCGCCCGCGGGTGGCAGCGCGCAGTCCCCGCCCCGGGCACCTGCGGCTCCCCGACTCCCCGCGGCGCCCTGGGCTGCCCAACCCCTCCCCCAAAAACATACCCCCTCCCCCCCTTTTGCCCACCATTTCTGCTGAGCGGCGTTTGACCAAGCAGAGCGTTTGCAAGGATCAGACTCCTCGCGGAGCAGAGGGCTGGGAACAAAATTTGGGCCGTTTTCTCCCGTCCCACATCCTGTTGGCAAAGCAGGGACAGTTTTATACAGAAATGGTGTTAAAACAACCAAGAACCGTTGTACAGTCATGACGTAGATGCTTCACCTACTGACATTTTCAGAATTGGATTTACCCTTGCTCAGGGATGGCTTAAAATACACTGTGCTATTTTTAAAAAGCATTACCCCCTCTCTATAGCAGACCTTGCTAATATGAATGGAAATAACGTGACTAAAGGCAGGCCTGAATTCAGCCAGGGTGGTGCAAGATCCAAATCAATCCAGTTACAACTAAAGTGAGATGTGGGCACTTTTATCTATTTAAGAACAGCATCAGAGTAGCCGGATACACAGCAAATGTCCTCAAAATCGTAAAAGCCGCTGAAGTTCAGCTGGAGCTGGTAAGAGTAGAAATATTTTCAAATCACTCCAGTACAGATAGGGTTGAAAATCATAATCCCATTCGCGGTTGTAATATAATCATAGGCAGAGCAATTAACTGTAGTATCACAGAGGATTATGACTTGAAGTGAGGAGTAAGTAACATGAGCAGATGGACTCTTAAAATACCCTATGTTCACATGAATGGAAAAACAGGAAAGGAGGATTGGAAGAAATGTGCTATTGAAACAATGCAGCCTTCAGAGGAAACAGTCTTTAAAATACAGGATTTCTTCAGGTCTTATGCAGACTGCGTAAGTTCGCTTTTTCTTGGGGAGCCAACTCTGAGGTGTACCAGTGCGGCTCTTACGTGGCAGTTTTAGTGTGGATAAGACATTTCTTATGTCCAACCCCAGCTGTAAAAGAACACAGGCAAGGTATGAAATCAGTAAGTATAAATCTCCGGAAAAAAGGCCATTTTGATAAAACAGCCGTTATAGGGGAAGAATAAATGTGCAAGTAGAACATAAAGGAGACGGCAGAGTCAACGCGATTGTTCTGACACTAAGGGGTTTAGTGATAAATAGGAAATGGGAGGGGGCTGAGCCGGGAGCCTGGGTGGAATTTATGTGTCATGGCAGAGTGGGAACCTGTGAGAAGCAGAAACGAAGGCAAAACCTGAGCGCGAAGTGGAGATGATGGAAAAAGCTCTCCACGTCTGAAACCCCCCGGAGAAAATTCGTAATGTTATGCATTCCTATGCCACCTACTGCGTTTTATTTTCAGGAGATATCTGGAATTTCTTTTTCAGTGGGCTATAAGCCATCTAATAATTGTAGGTTCACCATGAACTCATAACTATCTTCAGAAATTTCTGCTGAAATTTTCACTTGACCTTTCCACAGCTTTGCAGGTTGCTGATCTTCCGCTGGTGAGAAATGGGAAAGTACTAACTAGGTATTAATTAGTCCTGGAAAGTCCTAACTCCTTCTGTAAGAGATTTACCCAGATAAATGAAGTCCTTGCACTAAATAGGTTTAGCCCACTTAGGTGTATCTGATAGCACCTGTGCAGGGAGTCATGTCTCCACGGCTGCCCCAAAGAACCCCAGTCCAAAAAGCAGGCCCACACTACAGAGTCAAGAAGAATCAGATTTGCCTTGTTACTAGAAAAGCCAGAAAAGAAACATGTTACTTTTTCATCTCTTTCAGCAGCTGTAATTTCTGTAACAATAGGAGGTGAGATGTGTGTAGGCAGAAGCTGACAGTGTTTCTGCAAGTTGTGCAGCATTGACTAAATTAATAACGTCTTCCTACCTCCCTCTTCCCGGCTCAGAAAGACTCATACACTGCCCTAACAAATGTTTTCTGAACAGACTTACCCAGCACCAAGGAGAAATGCAGAGGTCTGGGAGGGCCGCTGTCCTTGTCTGCATACCCTGGTGAAAAATAGAGACCGAAATACACTTCTGTCACAGCTGGAGAGGGACCAGAGCCACTGCAGTTTCCATGATTGCCAGCCAGCTGTGGGCTGCAAGTCTGCAGCATGATAGTACAGTCTGCAGAAGAAAGCTGTGGGTTTTGTGAATGATGTGTGATTAGTAAATATGAATGAGAGGTTCATAACAGTATCATAAAATAAAATAAAATAAAATAAAATAAAATAAAATAAAATAAAATAAAATAAAATAAAATAAATTGTGCTACTTTAAAACCAGAAGTAGTACATATCAAATACTACGTTGTCGTCTACTGTTGGAAGCCAAGGCAGTTTTCATCCACACCTTGTTGATGTCCACCTTCAGACAGTGATGTCATGGGGTCAGTGAAAGTGGCATCTGGTGTAATTTACTTATTTTACTTTCTCACATGCTTTCATCTATATGCCCAAGAGTACTTGTAGTAAATATGGCAGCTTCTCCCTCTGCATCATGCTGCTTGTAATCTGCCAGCCTGATAATCCCCATGGAAAGAATCAGAGCATTTATTCCCAACAGGAAAAGAGAAATACACAAAAGGAAATAGAAACAAAATGGATAGAGGTCTGGGGAAAGTAAGAATTACACTGATATTGAAATAATCCCCAGCACTGCAGTGAGTACCACATCTCTCACAGAAACCCACTGACATCCCAGAAAAGTAAGTTTTGTCATCAAGAGCATTAGGACAGAGCCTGAACTTCTCCTCTGTCCTGGGCTGGAAACACCAGTCTTCAACCCAAAACAGAGGAGGCTCTAGGTTCTGGGCAGTTAGGACACTTTTTTCCATTTTTTGATTGTTAAAACCAAGCATTTTAGATGTGGAACCTGCTTCATATTTTATTTTTGCAATCTGACAGGGCATATAAAATCAAGTCTTTAGTGAAATTAAAAGAGCTGTTTTTAAATGCGGTCTGGCATCATACAGGTATGTATGGGTATGTATTTGTCCTGCTTTGTCCCGTTCTGTGTGATTGTAAAACAGAAGATGGTATCAGGAGTGAAACACAGGAAAATATCTTCATTGTAATGTCACTAAACTTTTTTGAGTACAGAGAATGAAATCCTTTCCATCATGTGCAGCCTTTACTCATTTTGCTTCTGGGTAAAATTACCACAGCTGTTAATTTAATTTTCTTTACAGACAATTTCAGTTTGCAGTTCTTTCAAACCATCACAGTTACCTGCGTATCAAATTTTAGTTTGTTTTCAAAAGGGCATCCCTTGATTAATTTATTCTTAACTTTATAAAATAAAACCATTCAGATGTATATTTAATTATTTTTTAAAAATCAATAACAGCAAGTAATGCTAGCTATTTTCATTGTTTAGATACACTATCTGTAAACTAATATAAGTCCCATTGAAACAAGCCCCCCAAATACTAGCAGAGCTTGAATCAGCTCCTCCTACACAACACACCTTTTGACATGGATAACTGGGAGGGACCAGCTAACACCAGTAGTTTTGTCATTCCTTGATAAAAGAGAGTTTTGTCCAGCTGTGGATTAGGGGTGAATTACAGGAAATCTGCACTGATTTAAGTGCATGATAAATGAGAAGATCTTCAAGGCTCTTGTGAAAGATAAACAGTTATTTTTGAAAGTATGGGTAATTTAAATTTCTCTTCAAAAAGAAAAAGAAGAGCTGTTTCAGAACAATCAGTCCCAAAAGGCCAGTCATACATCCCCACGGCCTCCACATTCTCTGAATTTTATGCTGCAATTATCAGATTGTCAAGACATCCCAGCTCTGCTTGATTAAGTCCTCTTTAAAGTATTAAGACTATTTGCAACTACTTAATGAACCTTTCAGGTGTCAACACTGTCAAGAATTTCTTTAATTTTAAAAGCCTTGATCTTTAGAGCTAAGATGGGATCAGAGCCTTTCCCCCTGCCTTGCTCTAACCCTTCAGCTTGGCAGGCAGAGTTTCTGAATGAAGCTCCCTGTTCTGCACAGGGCTGAGCATCACGCGTGAGGCAGCAGGAATGAGGTCTTTCTGTCTAGCCATGCATGTGGAGCCTCTTGTATCTGCAAGTGCAGAAAGTCCCCCCTTGCTTGGCATGATGCCAAGGGGTCCGCAGAGCCTGTGCACACAGCCAGTGGGAAGGAGTTCCAGAACACCAGTGCAGCTGGAAGGGAGAGAAGGATTGGAAGTTTTTAGGCAGTTTTCTTATTAATGTTCAAGAAAAATAAACAACTCCCCCTGTAGCAACTTCCTTGCAGGTTTGGTATGAAAGCAGAGGAGCGTGGAGCTTGCGGTAGTCCTGACGTCATGTCCTGTGGAAGCACAGCTTCAGAAACATCTGAGTGTCTCAGATATTATCTGGAGGAAGGAATGTGTCAGCTGACAGTGAGGCTGGAAACTATTGAAACTATTGTCAGCTGGGCCATTATTATAATTATCTCTTGTCTCTTCGAGAATTAATATCCAACAGTCCTGTCCCATCTACAAACAGGTGAGAGTATATAACCCTTCCAGGAATAATGCAGCTGGTTGCAAAATAGCTGTTTTAAAGATGAGGCATCTGATTGCTACAGAATTAACAGGTTCAGCCACAGGAAAACATTCTGGGAAAGAAAGTAGGCCCATAGAATTGTTTAGGTTGGAAAAGACCTTTGAGATCATTGAGTCCAGCATTAAATGATGGGGGGCTATGACACCCCTCAAGCCATGATCCACTGAGTCCAGCCTGACCTATGTATGGGCTTTGGAAAACACTAGAGATTGGGGGTGTTACCCATCTTCTTGCAGCTCTAAGGGGCTTGTATTTGATTTTTTGGAGAAGTGGGAGGATGTGTATAATCTACTCACCTGAAAAGGTCTGTTTCAAGCTGCTGGTGAACATCATCTGAGCTCCCTTGTCTGGCTCCATGCTGAGTGAACGAGAGCACTCAGAAGTTTTGATTGTCTTGCTCAGCAGGTGAAATGCTGATATTCTTGTTGTCAAATCCTATATTAACCCTGGAGCTCCTGTTTGATCATGTCTTTATGGGAGGGAGGAAGATGAGCTTGGAGTAGGGAGTTTGTAGGTATTAACAAGAAACATTTCTGACTTCAGGTGTCTGTCCTCCACGTGTTTCTTCTATCAAGTTGTATCTCCTCAGGACTGGTTTATGAAACAGAACAGTCACATTTAAAAATTATGTTGGTGAACTGGGACTGAGGACAGTTGGGTGCTGCAGTCAAGGGCAAATCCTTTTCAGTGCTATCACTATGAAGGTAACTTTCCAGACACGCTCAACCAAAATGATACTGACTCCAGCACTGAGAATTGCAACTAACAACTGAGTGCATTCATCCTCTGCTTGTTAGTGTGATGCTGACACAGCGCATTCATCCTCTGTTAGTGTGCTGCTGACACCTTTCCCACTGGCAGTGCTCTGTGCAAAGCCTGTCAGAGTAGCTGCTCACAGAATGGAGCATGCCAGTGGGGAACATACCATCAACATGAGTCCTAAAGTCATCAGATGGTTTCTAACTCTCTGCACCTAAAAACCTTTTCATGCATTCAGCTGTCACAGTCTTCTAATCACGTCACGTGGCTGATAACCCTAACTTCACTCTGGTGATATTACACTGTGCAGTTAATACTGAAAGAATTCGGGCATACACAGCCTGGTACAGCAGAAGCATTACCTTGGCTAGGTCAGGGCTTGTGCTTGACAAGGTTTCTGGGTCCCAGTTGTCTCAGGTGAGGAACCCAGAAGGAAGGGACTGCGCTGGGAAGTGTGGCCTAAGCCATCAGTGACAGTCATGTCAGCAGGCTTCAGTTGTGCGGCGTTAGAGCCCCTGTATTTTGCCAAGCTCTTTGTATGATTGTTTTAGCACCATTTTTGTTACTGTCAGTGTGGTTTATTTTACCAGCAATCAGAGCAGATTCAGAACTGTTTAACAGCACTTAGACCAGTCGTCTTGGGAAGATGAAGCATTCTTATCTGTGGCTGCTGCTGTATTTTGAAATGAACATAAGAGAGTGAAATACATCCATGAACATTTGCTGCCAGTATGGATTTAAAAGAAAAATGCAGTCAGAAAGGCTACCAAAAAACTACTTCACTTGGCTGATAACTCAATTTGTTGATAAGAAAGAGGGAGTGTTTTGTCTCTCTGTATCAGATAAAGGACTTATCACTCGCTGCACTGTTGATGATGAACATGTTCATCGGGCAGATAGTGGCAATAAAGCTGCATCTCCCCTTTACACTGCAAGACATAGGCTGCATGAAATGAAATTAAGGGAAATGGATTTAAAACGCTTCTTGGTAAATGCTTTTTTAAACCAATTTATAATTAACCTGTGGAACCTCCTGCTGGATTTTATTAGAAAGGGAAATACTGTGCTTGAAAATGGATGTCTCGTGTGAGTGATCATATGGGGAAATAATAAGTGTAAAAAGAAGGCAGAAAGGACATCATTGCTATGGGCTAGGTTTGCCTAATTTAAGGGGTGAGCTGTGGTCGAAAGTACCAGGTTGTATTTTCTTCCTACACTATCCAAATGCAGGTTGTTGGTAGATATAGATGTATTTCTGGTCTAGCTGGCATTTTTTTTCATATTGTGTAACCAGACCCACACAACATTGTGGCTCACCTTTGCCAGAAAAGTGAGCATGTCTGGAAGGGAGAGACCATCTGCCACAGCTGTTTTCTGAGATTTTTAAAGCACAGTTTGATCCTGCAGTGCAGAAAGACCCTCGAAGTACATGTGCTTATACCTGTGTTGTGGCCCAGGCTGAGGAGGCCTCAGCAAGAGGATGTCAGGTGCATTGCATCACTACCCAGACTAACCATCCTGGGTCTGGCTGCAGAGCCAGACTGTCAGTGTAGGATCCCAGCATGGGCGCAGAGCCACATGAACACCATTTACTTCCACTGCGGAGGGAGATGAAGTCAGAAAGAACCTGGATCTTTTGGTGCTCACCAATGTAAATCAATGCAGTGGGTTGTACCCACACATCTGCATTGATCCTCGCTTCAGGATTAAGTCTGGGCTTCAGAAAGCTTGACTGGTAGTCCAGGCTTTGACCTTGATTGAGATTTTGTTCTTCACGGTGCCTGTTTCTCCTTGCCCTGCTTAAGTTTGTGCATGGCTGAAACTGAGCTAACCCTCCAGAAGTGGCTGTGCACTGATGAGCATTCCCAGGGGACTGCTGAGACCCAGCCTATGAAACCTAGCCACCAGGGAACAGTAGCCACAATCCTCAGTGTGAAAACTCCAAAAGGTGATTCAGGCTTGCTACCAACTGGTCCCTCTGCAGGGTGTTTTTGTATTATTTTCTTACTTCAGAAGATTCTTGGTGTTGCCCAAGCCTGGTCTTTCGTCCTACTGACATTCAGACTGTGTCCCTTTCTCCAGCTGGTGACAGAGGACGGTTACAGAGGGTTGCAGTTATGACTGCAGTGGCAAGGAAAGCTTTGATCAGAAATTGGCCTGACAAGGAGTGTGCTGAAGGACTAATGCAGAGCTGACTTCATCAGCAGCTGAGAGCTCTGTGGAGGAGGAATTTAGGTGCTTCTTACACCCTCAACAATGCAAAGCAGCCATCATCAACAAGGTGTTCCCCAGAGGATGCTAATCACTCTCCTCCCTCTTGATCAGTAGTTAAGAGTGTCTCTCTTCTACTTATCGCCTAGTCAGAGATGCCAGAGGCATTTCTTAGAAGATAAGAACATTATTTATACCCAGCCTTAGAAAGGAAAGAAGAGGTTGTGAGTGAGCTACAACCATTATTGTTACTGTTATCATTTGTATTGCTAAGGCACTTAACCATGCTCAGATCCCATCTTGTAGAGCCAAGTATGTTGTACTGACCATGTTTCACTGACCCTACTGGTGCTGCCTGCCTTTGTTTTAAACGGGCTTGTGAGATGTGCAACAGGGAGTGGAGAGGGAGATTTAGAGGACCAAAGTACATTGTCCAACACTGCATATGGGAATAGAGCATGGGAATCTGGGATGGCCCAGATTTTCTCTAACCTATCACAGCCTGTGTATTTAGGAAGCAGGGAACATCTCTGCTTCCCACTCACTTTCATTAGGACTTATCTGCAGATCCAAAACACACCACCTAATGGATCTAGGATAACGCTCCTATACCAATATAGCGCCAGTGCAGTTCTTCTAGTATAGATGTACTCTCCCATGAGTGTCATAGGAAACGGGGATTAGAGCTGGGTCTTGCTTTTGGTGAGAACAGAAATGGAAAATACAAACATATCACTTTAGGACAATCTAGTTGTTCTCCTTATTAAGGACTGTGCATTCTTTTATTTTCTTTCTATATACCACCATAAAAATTGTATGAGTTAAGAGTTCAGACAACTGAATGCTTCAGAACATCAAGTTCTACCTATCAGGCAGATATGTATGCCAGCCCCTCAAACAGTGTGCTAATATAATAGAATAACAGAATCATAGAATACCAGATTGGAACGGACCTCAAGGATCATCTGATCCAACCTTAAAGCTTAAGTATGCCCGGTCTTTTTTTGGAAAATAGGAAGCTAAACTGACTAAACTGGGGAAAAAACCCAAACCAACTGCAATTATCTACAGCTAATATGTTGCTAGTGCTCTGATGATTAATCAGAAGGTATCTCTGCCTTTAGCTTATGCTTTTCTCAGATTCCTTTGTTATTTTTCCCCCCAAAACAAAAAGAGAACAATTCCTGATGATATTATGTCTATGAAGCCAAAGGCTATATGTATGTGTGTGTGCACAGTGGAATTTAATAGTGATATTTCCAATTGGAAGGTGCAAGGTTATCCTTACGTTCTCATACTTATGTGCTCAGTCATTCTCTCCTGCACTGCCGGCAATGTGAGAGGTGTTATACACCTCCTTCAGAGTCCCAGAAACTACTGTCTGCTAAACACTGAGTAGATGGGGTTCTCCAGAAGTTCAAAAATGGGAAATCTGGATTGTTTTGTGTAATGAGGATTCCCAACTGCCCTCGGCTTTTCTGTACTTGGAAAATTGGATAACCCATTTGTAGGTCACTCAGTTAAAATGATACAGCCGAAGGGGTGTAGGTGTGTTACATGCCTGCAATATTACAGCCAAGACAGATACTGAGCAGCATTAAACCTGCAGACCTCAGTACCTGGAGTCGCACGGCAGCTCGAAGTTTAGACAAATTCACTTACCTTGCTTTGTCCTTACAGGTTTTCAGCCTCCTCTGAGATCAGCAGCAGGTGGCAAAGGGCCTGTACCATAAGCTGGGTAGCTCTGAGATGCCTCAGATATGCCAGTGCATCGCTGCATTACTGGTTTTCACTAAAGCAGTGGTGTGGACGTACCCCTACTGCCAAACGAGTTGCTACTGCTGATAACCGAAAGGAAAGGTCTGGAGGAAGAGGAGGGGTGGTCATGTGTGCTGGTAGTTTGTCTGAGCAACTTCTGCCATGAGCACAGTGATGTTTCTGCTAGTTATCCTTAGCAGGGCTGTTTGCTCAGCAAAGCTGACTCTTACAGGTTTCCCTGTGCCATTGCAGAGGGCTGTTTGGTGGCCACAGAAATACTCTGGGAGAGGGCAGTGGTGAGGAGATGGATTTCTCCGTGTTCCTTCCACCTGACTCAGGAACCTCAGGACCCCTTTACAGCTTCATAACCACAGACATTAACGAACATATCTGCCTTCCAAGCATAGCAGCATGTAGGAGAGACTGCACCATGGAAGCAGACACACTGGAAGTTCAGATCTCAGCTTGTCCCCTAGCACCTTGCTGGTGATGTGGGCCACCTGAGGAAGAGCAGAGGAGGTCATCTTGTCTCCTCTGCCACCTCTCTTTGATCTTGTAGCTATTTCAGAACCTGTGGTATCAGAGTCACTATCTTGCTGCAAACGCAGACAACTATCACATATATACATGAAACTCAGTAATAACTATCTATCTCATGCATTAATTCCTAAAGTGGCTACAGAGAGGTTTAATGTTAACTCATCCACTATCACTGCTCCCTTTTTGTTACATCACTGCCTGAAGGCAAAGACTTTGGTTAAGCTAGAAATGCTTGTAGTTTCTGAGCAGTTTCATGATGGGGAGTCACTGTTATACACTGGCTTTTGGGTGCTACGCGAGGAAGGGGCGACTCTTCAGCAGGCTCTGGTGCTAGCTCAGCTCCTCCGAACAGGAGAAAAGCCCAGATGCAAACTTTGTGGCTTAGGCCCACATTAATACATTCCCAAACACTGATTAAGAATGTTGAATGGAGAAACGCAGGTTACTGTAGCATGCTGGTATTTTCCAGAGTGCCTGCCAAATGAAAGCTTTGGCGATATGTAAATAGAGGCCAGTAGCCTGCACATGAGCCAGCTGGAAGGTACAGACTGGTGTAAATGCTGTTTCCCCTGGAGGGAAGACAAAAATAGGTTGCAGGGTGAAAGGCTGTGGGCTAGACCAGTGTCCAAAGGGGAGTGGAAAGGGAAAAGTTTTGGGCATGGGAATAGTTTGATATTCTTCCTGAGGGTGAATTTTGGTGTCCCCTCATTGCCTTAGGCAGAGTATGCTGGGAATAAGATGGAAGTGGGGGTAACTGGGAGCTCAGAGGCATGCCTGAGGGTGGTCGTGAGCTCTGCAAGGACAGTGATGTCACTGTGGGTCCCACCTGCTGATCCCACTCTTGATGGGGAACTAAAGAGTTCTTAATTCCCCGACCTCTGAGCTGGATTTCCACTCCCTAAGTAATCCCTTTTTTGAGAGTGAACCCTGTAGGCATGGCTGCATTCCATTTTCACCTACAGACTCCTGATATGGAGACCAAATAGGTAGTTGGAGAAGAGAATCAACTCCGTAATGGGCCATTTGCTGGTGAGGGATTTTTGCCTAGCAGTGAGTCAAGAGCCCTGTGAGCTAAGAGGCAGCAATTTCCCTCTTCAGTCCAGCAGATCTGCCCTGTCATTACTGAGATATTGTAACATCAGCTTCATGACATCAAAATGTACTGCTGGTCCATTACAATCCATGGGGTCTCCTGACTCCTCCACTCCTGTTTCTGCTGGATGCAATATTCCTTGATTTTTTGGTGGTTTGACATCTTTGAGTGGAAGGTTGTAGGACAACAAAGCAGTTGAAAGAACAGGTTTTTGGGAAAAGAGGGAACATAAGGGAATGTTACTATAAAAGAGGAAAGGAAAGATGATTGACTTCAGTGTAAAATATTTACAGTAAAGTTGACTTGGAATTGTCACAAATTCCTGTTTTGGACTAGGCTTCTTTAGGGATTTGCTAGAGCTCACAAGCCTTTGGGACAGGCCTGTCATATTCAGTAAGTTTCTACAGGCTTCTTTTAAGTGACTCTGGTGCAATTTTGAGATCGTTGCAACCCTCTCTGGTCAAATGCAAAGGTACCAGTGTCCCACCAAGTACTTGCCTGTCTGCTTGCTCTGGCTGTGACTCTCTAAAGAATTGATATCTGAAATTATGTTCAGAGGTTGGAGAAGGGATTGTATAGGTTGCAAATGGACCATACTAGTTCCTTTAGCTTTCACCATGAAGGATATTTTGGGATTTATTTTCCTTTCTGACCTACTTGCATGAGTTGAATCACAGAAAAGTTTGGGTCAGAAGGGGCTGCCAGAAGTCAGCTAGCCCTCCCTGAGGTTCTGTATATTGTCTTTCCACACAGGTATTCCCTTCTTAGTTTGGAAGGTGAGGGTTGAAATTTCTCAGTGTTTTGCAGCACTGGTTGTGTTATGTCTATTTTTTAATCCCTTCATAGTTCCTCATGTCTACCTCCAGGGAAACAGCATCAGATGGAGCTGGTCACCAGGTGATGAGGCAGAGTTATCCTCATGCGAGAGCTTGTACCAACACCAGTTTAAATTTCTTTTGAGGTCAGCATGTTCCCATATCAATTTTTCCTTTATATTTCCTACTATCTCTTCTTCCCTTCTCCCAAGCCACATGGGTCCTGAAGGCTCTATCATTTATGATACCATAAATGCATGTAGTCATTAATATGAACAAAGGTAATGTGCTGCTTGGAGTATATAAAGGTGAAGTGCTGAATGTTTCCTTACCTGATCAGATTTGGAACAAATGCAGCAGGGGAACAACCTGGGTTCAGAAGGAGATGGAGCACCATTGAGTTTAGGACTAACTCAGGTTCATCTCTGGGTGGCAAGCCCTAATCCAGTGTAGGGTGTCTGCAGGCAGACAAGGAAAGCTAAGATTTACATTGGCCTCAGTTTGCCCCAAGTGGAAGCAGGAATGGAATCTATGGTAAAGGTTTTTTTGACTGATTTCAGCCAAGAAAACTAGCAAGGTCAGCAAGCTCTTGCTTGTAGTTTTGAGGGGAGGAGAGCCCATCTGTCCATTTGCCTTGGGCTCTGCAGGCAGCCATCTGCCTTAACAACCGAGCTGTGAAAAGCACAATCTCTGCAGGATGAAAGCAGAAGGAGCTGGGACCCACAGCACTTCATACATGTTGTCTGTCAATGCCAAGCTGGCGATGGGTGGTATCTGGGTGCCACAGCAGTCCCAGCAGTGCAGCAACCAGAGCCCCATGGTACAGCTTCAGCCATCACACAGGACTCAATTTGGGTTGTATTTGGGCCTGGCTTCCACAGCAAACTGGTATTGAACAAACTAATACTGCAGTATGATAATTTCTGGTTAGCTTCATGGGTAGGGAAAGTGTTTCTTTTCAGCAGAGGACCTGTGTTTTGCTTGTCTTGCTGAGCAGAAATGTCCTTGTGATTGTGTGGTCACTAGTCTGTGTCACAGGGAGCGTAGTTTAGGTTTCACCAGTAGATATGACTGTAGTGGATATGTTATAAACATGGTATCTCATGGGGATATGGGCCACAAAGACCTGGTGAATTGTGGGGATGCATGGGATGTCTGTTGTATACTTTCTGTACCTGAGTGCAAATCTCAATAATTCCTGGAAAATGGTTCAGTATCATGATTAAGCCCCATTCATTAGCTGGACAGTCTTGAGGAAATAATGTTAAAGGAAAACTTGCCTGTACTGATGTTTTTGATGTAGCATTCTTATTACTTAACACAAACCTGAGACATAATGAGCTGGTTTACAGTTCAGTTGTGTTTGTATTAGGGTAGCATTTGCAGTTTTGACACTAAAAGCAGATGAAGATCTTTTAATTTAGAGTAAATCTTTAGGTATTCCCTTGATATTAATAGCTTACTCCAATTTTGCATGAAATCAGGATATAAGCTGTAATGGAAGATGCAGGAATTAGGGTTTTTTTGTGTGGTGCATTATACCATTACCATTAATACCAATGTGTTAGACTGTGTAGTGTAACTATCATTTATCTGAAGAACCTCACCTTTTTTTTTCACAGTAGTAATTGGAATATCTTGCCTGAACTTAAATCCCTTCCCAAGTGAAATAAACAAAACCAGGACAGAATAGGAAGTTATGTCTATATAATTATATCCATTTGTATTCTTGCCTTAAGTTACAGGGAAAATGCTTTCCCAAGTAGGTTGCCTAAGTTTTAGAAGAATTAGTAATAATTTTATCACTATTTATTTCTGGGTATTCACTAAGGCTCTGCAACACATCAAATAGGAAAAAGAAATATGTTTTAGTTGTGAAAAAAATGAAAACATATAAATCCTTATTCTTCATACCCCAGTTGGGGGGTCTAAAAAGTCTCTGCACTCCACATAAACCCAAAATCATATAGATATATAAAATATCTTCTTCTAGTCCTTTTCAGCCTGTGAGGAAAATCTGAGAAATAAGGGAAGGGAAAGTGAGATTGTGAGGGGCATGACAAAAGGCGATGACAAGGCAGTGATTTGGGAGGGGCTGCATTTGCACCACGCTGGATTCCTTTTGGAAACCTTTTTCCCAGGGCTGCAGAACCCACTGAACATCTGGAGGTCATGTTCATGCCTGGATGCCTAACCTGCGCTGCCCAGCTGCCTGGGATCACCCCCCTGAGATAACCTGCCTGGGATCACCTGCCTGGGATCACCCGCCTAAACTGTGTGACCTAAACTGCTGAAGCCCACTGCTGCAAGCCACAGCATGGATGATTGTAGCCCAGTAATGTACAAGAGTAGTGTCATCAGAACAGACACGAAGATGCCATCTCAGCAAATTCCTCCTAGTCTCTGCTAAGGACTTCTGCAGGCACAGTGGCATCTGCTGGGGCCTGCAGAAGGGGCACTCTCAGTGTCACAGCATTTTGCCAGAAATCTGTTGCACTGATGCTATTTATAGACAAAATTGCAATTTTAGTAGTATAACCTTTCCCCGTGGAGAGTGGTTTTCCTGCAGCAATGCAGTAGTTCCAGGAGCGCTTTATTTATTGCTGAAAAATACTGATATTCCTGCAGACTGGAGCACTGTACATTCAGCCCTTCTGCAGTTCCTACCTCATCACAGAAGAAGGTATTTGTAATATCACTTATTTTACCATTCCTGAACAAAATGAACCACTAGGCAGAAGTCTGTAGAGCTTTGTGCTGAGGACATCTGCCAGCAGAGCTATCTCAGACCCAGATCATGCCTCACCACACCTCCCTCCAGCATAGCTGTGGCTGAGCAGGTTTGCTGTGCAGGTTTCTAGCATACTGCTGTGTCACCAGTAAATGCCTGGATAATTTTTAACCTCACAAGGGATTGGTTTATCAAGTGCAGGTGGCCAAAATAATTATACACACTGCTCTCTATGAATACTAGGTCAACAGGACAGTGCTTTTTTTTATGTCCCATCAGGTTTCTCCCATTTACACCTAGGATCAGACTTCAGGGAGAAAGATGTTAGAGCTAATGTGAACAGCCATCACATCTCTTCAGGTGATGCCACCTTTCTAATGTATTTACTTCCCTCTAATTTTGCATCATAATGTTGGCTATGATACAATCGTTGCTCTTGAGAAAATGAGAAAGGAGAGCCCAGAGGAAAAAATATTGATATTTATTAAAAATGGAGTATGATAGATAAACGCACACACTTATTATGTCAGGGCATGAGGAAGCATGGACTTCCAGCACCACAGCTTTCCAGGCAGAGATCCTAAGGGCCAATGTGGTTACATTGGCAAAATTGCATGTATAGGAGTGTATCTTCGTTTGCCCATGGGATGTGATTTTCCCACACCAGTCCAGTATGTGTATTCTACATCTAGGAAAGCCGTAAAGTGACAGAGTAGGTTAGGCGGTGGGATTGTGATACTTTCCATTGGGAGGTGGTGGTTGCTAGCTTCAATTTTGGGGCACTGAAGCCTGAGAACCAGAGTGCCAGCCCAATGGTTCACCAAACCTCAATATCAGTGACTTCTGAAAAGGAGTAAGGTAGTGTCAGGAATAATACATCCCTAGAGTGTGTGTTTCTTTGTGATCTCCACCAACACATGGGTGGCTACTGCCTTCTTGTTTTCTTTCCCCGTTGAGTGCAATGTTGGGTCCCGATAAGGATCTTGCACTGTTTAGATTCTGGCTAATTTCTCCACCTGATCAACCGTGTCTGTGCTGACACACAAAGCAGGTCAGGGCCTGCTCCAGCCTGGAGGGTGAGAGGAATGGAATGGCTTGTGCTCAGGGAATTAAGCCTTCCTTGTCCACACAACAGGGTAGTTTTCTCTATAAGGTCAACTGTGAGCCGTTTCCATGGCTGTGCCTAATTTTCGGTGTTTTTCTGGTGTTGACTGATGATGGGAATGGGTTCTGCAGACATTTTTATCCTTAAAATTGCCCATCTGCTTAACTGAAATTGCCTCTGGTTTGCTAGGAGCTCTTGTGTGTTGGGAGGCATGGTAGGTTGTTGTAATTTCTCTAGACCATTAACTTTTTTTTCATGCTTCCACTATGTCACTCC
This sequence comes from Rhynochetos jubatus, assembly GCA_027574665.1. Classification (NCBI taxonomy): domain Eukaryota; kingdom Metazoa; phylum Chordata; class Aves; order Eurypygiformes; family Rhynochetidae; genus Rhynochetos; species Rhynochetos jubatus. The sequence continues at coordinate 8,359,476 of CM050648.1, read as the reverse complement.
TTGTCTGCATAGTCTCCAAAGGCAACAGATGCAATCTCTTCTACCTCTCCCTGTGCTGACGTCTTTCTGCACCACTCATCACTCTCATCAGCTGTTCCTGAACAACCTCTTACCACAGTTGGAAATTCAAAGCTGGGCCCTTCCCCAGCTGCCTCTTTCATGTCCCTTTCTCCCTCTCAACATCACTGACATTGCTCCCTTTGAACATGGGCATTGTGATAAGGTTTATGAGACTACTTCCTGTTAGGATGAGGGCACCCAGGACCCACATGGCTGAGGACCATCTGCTGCCTCTGAAATGGGCACGGGACAGTCGCTTCTAGCAGAAAGATAAGGTTAGGTTGCTTCAGGATGGAGTTGCCACACTTTGTGAATCAGAGCCCTCAAATACATACATAAACATTAATTAAACCCAATTTAAAAGTGTCTGATATGTATCAAGCTTCATTGAGTTATGGATAAAAATTAAATCATTGATTAGCCACTGAGCTAAGCTACATCTGTGTCATTCTCTAAAGCAAACAGAAAAATATCTCTACCTGAAGGGAATAATTCAATTCTAAGACAATGTCAGAAAACATTTGATTTGGTGACACTTAAGTGTACTGTAAGACTGAATGCCACAGGTTTTCATTTAAATTACATCTGAACTGAAATTTCAGAGTTTAAATTCACTGCATAATTCAGTTCTGAAAAACCGAGCTTGGATATTTGGGTCCGAAGCTTTTTATTTTGGCAGTTGAAAAGTCAGGAGTCAGCAAAACCTGCTTGCTCAGCAGCTTGCAGAAAGTCTTCCAAATCTGGCCAGATGAGGGGAGTGCATCAGTGATATCACAGACAGATTATGTTATAACGGTTGTTGGAAAAGACCTTCAGAGGAACAGAATACAATAGAAATGCTGGGGCAGAGTGAGAAATGCAGACAAGGGTCTGGGATCTGGTCTTGGAAGATACCCAGTCCTTACAGCTTCACTGGAACGCTACAGCAGACCGTTAGGAGACAATCAATCTCTCTGCAAATGTTGCCTTAATCTCTGCAGGTTTAGGGATAATTTATACCAGGAAGCATAGGAGAGATATCTGGGAGTACAGAAAATTTTCTGGAGAGGTAGAAAAAAAATAGATAAGTTTTGTTTTCCTCAATGGCTCCATCTTACTTAAGCACTATTTCTGTTTTAAATGAGAAAATATTAGCTGTGACTCTGCTGCTACTCCAAATTTTAAAATTAATAGCTCCTTTCTTTTTTTCCCCTCAAGTAGGAACTTTTAACTTGTTGGTAGTCGGTGAGATATGTGGACCTTGAAGCCAACTAGAGTCTCACTATCTATGTTATGCTAGAGCCCAGAGATAATAATCAGTCTTACAGGTGCCGTGCAGAGACAGCCTGCTCCAAATAGCCTCAAAATAGGTAAGGGGTGGAGGGGAGACAACAAAAAGATAAGGGAAAACAGGGTGAGTTGAGGCTGCCAAGTATGTTGGAGCTGGGAGCAGCAGAACCAACTTCTCTCAATTGCCCTGTGCTCCAGGAGGGGTTTTCCATTGTTTTCCTGGGTGTTGCCTTTCAAGCTGATTTCTAACTCATGTCACTGACATGTCCGAAAGTCAGCCTATAGCCTTTTTTTTGGGGTGGGGAATCTATGTGTGTTGCTCCCCTTGGACATATTGACCCCATGAAATAGAAATGCTGCCAGAATTTTCACTCTAATGGTACAAAGGACACCACTACAAAAAGCCCCACTGCTGTGTTTTTCCCTCATCCAGCTGCCCTCCATAGCTTTCTGTTTGTATTTTCCTCTTTTAGTAGACAGTCTTATCACCAGGCAGAGGGTGGGGGGTTGGAGCTGGGAAGAAACACCTAAATAAAGCTGACTGCAAAGCATAGGTGGGTTGGCTATCGGTCTGGTGATGGGGAATTCTTCCTCCAGAGCCTAACTTTGACCATAAACTCTAGTTCCACTTAGTAACCTAAATTGCCTCAATTTTGTCCAGCTTCCCCACTTCAGTCATATAAAGAGCGATAAAGGAAGACAAGGGTGAAATAACCTCTAAATAAAAGATGAGGTAATTTTGAAGGCACATTAGACTTTTATGTGTATTATGGCTTTTTATATAAGCCCACTGAGGGCTGCAGCATCTCCAGTATGGAGCTGTCACCTGGTATTTTCCTCTTTATGGCCGTTTGCATAAAATGTGAGTGCCTCTGATGCAAATTCCTTGCTAAATTTCTGGGGTGGGGAGGGAGGTGCATTGAAGGAAATGGTTTTGTTGTGGTCTCCTGCTTTCCTCTAACTTTAGCCATCATTTTCAAAGGAAATAGAAAGGAATAGTCTGTATACAAATCAAAGATCCCACCGAGCTGAAAGAAGGTGTTGCCCAAGCAATCTGCTGAACTGGATGTATGGGATTGATGTGGGTGAAATTCTGGCTGAAATTCTGTGGTTTATGTTATACTGCCTGTATGATCTTAAACATCTGACCTTAAAACCTGTGAACCATGCACAGTGAGATTAGTGCTGGTGTGGATGCTATAACAATCGCACAAGTGTAAACAACTCTTGGTCCGATATCTTACAGATGTTAGAGTTTCAGAATATTTTACACTGTCTGAAAGAGAATAATTCTTGCAGGGGTTTCTGGCTAGGAAATTTCTAATTTGCCCCTTTTCTCTTTCATTTTCTGTCTTGTTTGGAGGATGAGATGATGTTCTTTTGGCAAAGAAGAGTGTGAAGCCCAGGCATAGGACAGGGAAGCCAAATGCAGTGGGAGCATGTTGTTAACCATGACATGATCTAGTCTGTAGACGAGGTTCTGTTTCTGCTCCTCTCCTCTTCCCTGAAGGGCATAAGGGGAGCATAGATTAACTGTCACCTTTGATGGAAATCACCTTGCTTGAAGGGAATCCCTAGAAGGTCTAAAACCCACTTGGCTGCATTCAGACTTGTCAAGTCTCGTATTATCTGGGAGGGTCTCTCACTTGCTCACCTCATGCCTCATCCCAGACACTGGTAGCAAGGTGACCTGTCCTCATTTTTGCTGTGGGACCTCGGGGGCCAGTGCAGCTTACTGGGGGAAGCTACTACTTGTATCAGGATTAGGAGATGCCGTGCTTGGAAATCAGACAGTACGTGCTCAAGGGTGGCCTTACGTCCATAGGAGACTCGGTGGAACTGACACTCTTCCAACATTGCTTGTCAAACTATGATTTGTGAAATCTCATATGTAGGGTCAGAAAAGTCCATAGGTCTTCCTGCAGTCTCCTCACCTCATTTTTTTTTGAGGTGTGCTGGAGGAAGGAGTGAATATTTCTGATCTTGTTGCACCATAACTGTCACTAATTAGGGTATGTTCAGAGACAAATGGATTCCAGGTCAAGAAGGAGACAGCGATTAGCAAACTTCACCCCCCTCTCCCCTCTGGCTTACTTAGACTGTAGAACTTCTCCCCAGAAATGGGATTAAGTCATATGTTTGATAAGGAGATGTAATCTTGTTGTAAAGGATCTAAGCAAAGTGAATCCTCCTCTCACTTGGCAAACCATTCCAGTGTTTAATCATCTTTACCCCCAGGAAACTGCATCTGGTTTCAAGGTCAAGTTTATCACATTTCCACTCCAGATCCTGGAACCCTTCATGACTTTCTAGGAGGCAGGCTCCTCTGAGAGTTGATTTAATTTTGTCCTGAACTGCCCAGCAAAAAGTGACCTGTTATGCTTCACTGAAGTGACCTCTGGATTGATCTAAGGAGTTCCTAAGCTGGCAGGAGGGGGACAGCTGGGAGGAGGGGAGGGATAAGCCAGGAGAGAGAGGACAGAGTTTCTCCACCTCTGGGAATCAGTAGTCATCCTTACTCGGGAGAGGAGAGGTAGGTTTAATCCCCCTAGTTAGCTCAGTGTGCTCTGCTCTGGTGTATCAGTCATGCTTGCTCATTGGTCTCCAAAGGGGCATTTGCATTGTTTGAAGGGGCTGGATTCACATGGTAGTGCAACCAAGGGGGTCAGGGCTCACCTGGTTATGTGATGTGACACTGACCCCACCACTGCACAGCCCCTGCCTTACTTCTTTCAGGTTGGCTGGTGACCAAGTCCACCCGAGGAACTTTTGCTGGTCTACAAAGCACCAGGTAGGGCCCTGGGATCTTAGGTAATGCTTCTAGACTGACCCAAGCTGTTGTGAGCATGCCCTTATCCCCTCACAGAAGCGGTCTGTTTATTCTGTTTGGGAACCTGACGGAAACTCTCCTGGCAGAAACTTCTTTTATATGGGCTTGTTTTGGCCCATAAAAAGTGCATCTACACAAGGAGATTTTGAATTGCCAGCTGTAGCCCTGGAGTCAAAACCTCAAACCTTTTCTAGCATGGCCATGGTCCTGGAAAAGAGTCAAACCTGCTGCCTGCTGTTGGCCGAACAAATCCCTTATTATTCTAGCCAGAGCCCTCCAGCTCTCCTGGCCTGCCCTGACCCTGCGCTCCTCAAACCATTATTGCAATGGTGACAAGGGAAGATTAAGGCCAGCCATCTGAGAGTGGCCAAAGCAAACGAGGAGGGGGCAATGTGTTCTGGGGCCCCACAGCCAAAAACCTCTGGTGCAGCCTGCAGGGAGCCAGAGATTGGTGTCTGGGGCTCCGGCCAGCTCCTTGCAGACCTGGAGCCAGAAGCCAGCTTCACGTTGCTGGAATCCAGCTGCAAGGGAGAACTCAGTGGAGGTAAATCTCTGAGTCCTCTGCTGAGTAGTTTATTGATGTCTTGGTTAACCACTTGTGGGGTAAGCCAAGTATGCCTGTGAAACAGACTGCTCCAAGCTGCCAGACTAAGTACCTGCTGTCTCAAGAGGAGAAAAAGATGGATGGGGGAGAAAGGAAGAGCATATAGTCCTGTTGGTTAGTATGAGGGAGTGAGAGAGGGGTGTGTGGTGGAGCAAGGACATTTTTGACTGTATATTCATTATTGTCACAAAATTAATGGTTTTTCCAAGTAAAGCATATAGTACCACTAATGTTTTGCATAGCACTGGAGACATAGAAAGATGCAGTGTCCTCAAATGCCTCAAGAAAATTTTCCTTAAGTGTGCAGGGTCTTGACTCAACTCCAGCTGAAGATACTTGGGCCAACATACACATCAACATCTCTATTGAAGTGCCAGCCTGTTGGTGGCAACTCTTCACCTGGGCTTCTAACAAATTCTCCTCTGAAGTCTTTGCAGCATTGTTCTTGAACCGTCTAAAAGAAATAATTTTATAGAGGTAGCTGGCATGTATTTGCTTGTGGCGCAGGCCTCTGGTTAAAAATTGCTAATGGATGTGGATAGCCCTGTCATCCTGGATGTTCCTGTCTTCCCCTGGCTCACCTTCACAACCTTTCATCTTTGCAGAAGGGAAGTGTTGTGAAACTCCCTGTGCCATCTCCAAGCTGGCTCCTAGGTTAATGAAAAGGGGAGTGTCTCCATGTTCTTGTGTGTTGACTAAGTAAATCTAGAAATGATCCTTCAGCTATTGCTGCATTCCTTAATGATTTTTTTTTTTTTTGATGGGTAATCTGTTGAAGCACAGGAAACTGACAATTAATAGGGCTTAAAAGGACCATCTACCTGTACTTGTTTTAGTAAAGGAAAGGATTTTGTGGATGAAAGAATAGATATTGGTAAGAATACTACAGTGTTTTGCTCACAATAAGCAAAAAGTGGCATCCTTCTGGAGATGAACAAGGGTTGCAAGTTCAGCATACAGCCAACTAAAATAATATAAAGAAATGTAAAAGAATTACTCTCAAGCACCTGCTGTTCGACTAAAAAATATTACCAAAGGTATTTATGATTGTCATTGTAGGGTGAAGGTCACTCTTAAACACAGGCAGATTGAGCTGAGATGACTGAGGCAGTTACAGCTTCTAGCTGCCCTCCCTGTTTCTCTCCTGGTGGTCATCATCCTGCTGAAATGCTGGTGAAACTGATCTTGAGCTACCACGGCTGAAACCCCAAACCAAGATTTACTTTTGTATGCCTTGCTGTAAATAGCAGTGGTTTTGGGACATGTTATTGGGCTGCCCCAAAGGCAGGGATGGCAACCTCTGTGAGCAGTAACTGCTCCAGCCATCTCACTTGTGTTTGGGACTAATGTGATAATTGACTGATTTTAATTTACAGCAGCTGAACATGTGGTCTTGCCTTGTTTGATTTCTAAAGTCATGTGTGGCTCTGGTGGGTAAATGCAATTTGGCCACTAGTATGGGAGAATCAAATCATTAGATCTGATCTGCATGTAAATAAATATCAATATCTGGGCTTCTGTTGTCTACCCCAACCTTGCTTCTTTGTACAGGGACCACTGAAATTAATAACTAGGGTTCAACCTGTGTTTGAATAAGATCCTGAGTGAGTTTTTTCGTACTAGCTTCAGAGTCTTCCCTCTGGAACCATTTAGTTATATATTTCATCATTCAGAAATTCATCATTGCTGTCAAGCAGTAAGTGTGTACGAAACACACAGAGCAAGTGGAACAGTCCCCTGGCTTCCACTGAGATTGAGTTGCTGCTTGGCCCCTTCTGTTTGTCAGGTCAGTGCCCTATCCTGATGGCACATGGGGATAAGAGGCCACAAGGAAACTTGTCATTGTATGTCTGCATTGATGCCTTTATCAGAATTTGTTTTCTATCTTCTTTGCCACTTTCCACCTTAAAAAAAAATCAGCTCTACTGATTGACTTGTTTAATTTACTCATTTTTGGGGTAAAACTGTAATCATTAGTGTAATTTCAATCTGGTGAGCAAATTCCTTTCTTCTAAGCAGATTCAACAGAAACCTAAGGATATTCATCAGCCTAATTTAGCAAGCAAGATACAAGGATGACAACTGTGAAGCAGAAACACTTCCAGGAAAGAAAATACTAGGTGCTGAACTCTGCTCGGTCTGGCAGAGAAAGGTCCAATCACAAACAATGTCTGGAGCTGAATTCAAGTTTTGTCACTAATACAGCCTGATTTTGGTTGTGGTGTTGTGGGATTTTTTTTTTTTTTTTGTTATGGGTTTTGTTCAGTTTTTTTGTTTTTTGGTGTTTTTTTTTTTTTTAAATCTGGGGTAGAGTCCTGAAGGAAAGGACTGGATCTTCCATTTCTTGGTATTTTTAAATCAGGACTGTGTACATTTCTGCAAGGTGAGCTTTAGTCAAACCTAAACTCCTACACTCAGCCCAGGAGTGTACTATGTGGTTTGGTGGAGTATGTCATACAAGAGATAGGCTTAATCTTTTGATGAGCCTGCCTGGCTTTGAATTTATGAAGAAATATTTGGTGTTCTTGGTGTACTTATAAGACTCTCTTGACTGCACCTTTGGTTGGCATAAATCTTGTGGTTCCTTTGGCCACATTTCTTCGGCTTTATATTAGCTGGGAACCTGTCTTCTGTCCAGCTTTATGCTCCTCCTCTGCCCTACTCCGACACTTCAACCTCAACTGTTTCATTGCCCAGAAGGGATGAGGGCTGCTGATATTGAAATGTGCTCAGGACATATAATCCTTTCGCTTCTGCTTTTGTTCTTGTACATCCCATCTCCCAAATCGGACATGATCTCTGGATGTTTGCCTACAGATGATTGTAGCCGTTGAAGAAATTCCTACCTAGTTCATTAAGTTTTCTATCTGGACCTTTATGTGTGAGGAATCCTTCAGGTTAGCACAGTTGGAGGTTACACAATATGTGTGGATGTTCTGCTATGGCCTGGGTAGGCAATCACATGGCTGAATTACTCATTGGGAAGCAGAATAATTAATAATATTAAATCAAATCTAACCTAATCTAAAGGCGTAGCTGATTATATGCTTATCAACATACTTTGCTGATTTTTATCAGGTGGAAAGTTGTATCTTCGAAGATTAAAGGAAAGAAAAAGAAATCTTAATACCCAGTGATGAAAGTATTGGTGACATCAGTGTAATCTGCAGATCTGACACAATATTACTTTGGAAAATGAATTTGCTGGTGGGTCCCTGCTGTTTCAGGGTATTAGTGAACTTGCTCGGCTCTGTGCACATACCTGAGGTTTTACTGTCGAATAGAATACCTTGTGGAGCTCATCCACACCAGACCTAATCAGGCTTTTGTATGACTGTAAACATCTTCACACCAACAGTGAGCCAAACTGTGGTGCCAGGCTCCAGAGAGACGTAGGAATCCATCTGGGAAGATGAGGCTTTATGGTTGGGCCCTGCATTTAGCTATGATATGGCAGTGGTTAGCAAAAGTAGGGAATGAGAGAGGATTATGAGATACTGATAGCAAGAAATCAGAATATGAGCTCAAACTTAGGCCAGTCTGTCTTCCTAAAGCATTCATTACCATTACATGAGCTGGGATGGGAAATGAACGTGTGAATACAGTCTACTACATCATATCAGAGGGTGGTGGCCTTGAATAAAGGCCAAGGTAGAAGTTGTTGATGGAAAAACATATTTACTAAAGTTATATTAAGGGAGGAAGAAGCTTTTTCTGAGATCTTTAAGGTTAATGCAAATAAAGAAATAAATTTTGGCTTCCTGATTTGCCAGTGCAAGGAGAAATAAACAGTCAATCACTAAAATAAAGCAAGATTAAGACAATTAAATGCCACTTATTATGTTTTTAAAAAATTCCCATTTTTTCATTCTGTGGAAAGGAAGAAATCTGTTCAGACACTGGGTGAAGGTGGTAACCATAACCAGGCTGAGCTTGGTTTGTGGATGATGTTTGTCTGATTTTTAACCATGTGATTAACAAAGCTTGGGGTGTGAGAAAAGCTTTCATTTTTACAATTACATTCAGAAATTAAAAGCCTTAAATGACTCAAAGTTAAGGGCAATTTGGCATGCACTTTGTGCAGTGTCAGATAATGATACTTTTTGTGGAGGGATAGTTCTTTTATGACTAACATTTCAAACATCTCGTTCAATCTGGAACATACGACTAAAAGCACAAAGAACTTTAAGTGTGTTGGGAAGGGGCTTTTGTAGCCAACATCTAGGTTACACCAGACTGAGGAAAGAATAAAGATAGGTAGATTAGCTGGCACCAAGTCACGGATTTCTAGCTAGAGAAGGTTACGTGCACATGTAGTCAAGTATGACATTTGTTGTATTAATGTATATTTGTGAAATGCGAAGGTGACAAAGTTGATTCAGTAGGTTTTGATAGTACAGGGTTACATAGATCTTTGCATATGCACCACGTATTTGCTCAGAGGCTTCAACTTCAAACCTGGCACAGTTGAAGTCTGATAATGCACCTTAGATTATTTGATTTTCCCTCACTTAATACCCTTACGTTAATTTTCTCCAAGAAATTGTCCTCACTGAAGAGGAGCTCATCCACCTTCTCCAATTAGATAATGGCTAACCCCTCAAATATATTTAATATGCAAGACAAGGTACTAATTCAAAGGCTGGTGCAAAATATTTGTAACAGGACCTGAAACTTGTAATAATCCACTTAATATTTTATTAATCCTCAACACAACAACTGAGTTGGTTTTGAAGTTTGCTTCATTTAATCCATATTTCTGTCCAGTGCCCACTTTTACTGTAGTATGGGAACACCTCAGATATAGGTAGAAAGCAAGGGTAAAGCAAAGAAAAACAATTTAATTTAAGGTCATATAAGAGGTTTGCATTCAGCTCCAAGTTCTGCAACAGCTTTTGTAAATTCTGTGCTAATACTTTAACTACTGGAGTAACCTTCCTCTTTGAGCCAACCCTTGATTTCTTTGACAGAGTGCTGCTCAGAAGTGTTGCTTTTATTTGAAATATCTAAGAGTGGCCACCCATTTGAATTGAAACGGGAAAAGAAATTCAAACGTTCTCTCACAATTCATCTTTAAAGTGATTCTCCATTTCCTGAGGCCAAAGGAAGTAGAAAAATACATTAGACTTTCTTGCCTAAGATTTGTTTCTCAAATTCTGTACTTTTACAGATAAAAGGCCCTTTGGTTCTTCTGTCTCTGCCACACAATGAAAAAATTTCCTTAAGAAATCCTATGTGCTTTTTCCACCAGCCCCACATTCTTTTTGCCTTACACACCCTGGATTTAATGTGCAAAGACAGAGAACACTTATAAAACCTTACTTTGGCACAGTAAAAATGGCAAATCACTGAAAAGTGGGCAATAAATATTTTCCTTATGCCAGACCTGTAAAGGAGTCAAACTGGTACCATCAGCATAAATGCTGTAGTTGCCACCCATGCTTAGAGTTCCTGAAACACGAACCTTTTCACCATCCCCCTCCATTTCAGAAAGCCAGCATTCTCTGCCACGATTATGGGCCCTGGATCAAGTTTTTTCTCAGAGGATTTTGTAGCTCTTCCGGAACAATTTGTGCCAGTGGAAATGATGTGGTGGGATGAACACAGTCCTCCAGCCAGAGTCAGTACTTGAAGTTACGAGGACCATAACCGCTCTGGGCTTTCTCTGTCACTGACATATAGAGGAAAGCGTCATGAGGAGGCAATTCTGATTTTTTTCGTCTCCACTGACTATTGAGTCTCCAGCCTGCATGAGATGGGATGAATCCAAGCCTTGCTGCTTCTGTGAGTGTAGGAATTACTCCTGTGTCCATCAGCTACCTGAGGAGTCCACAGACTGCTAGGAAGGCTTTTTGTATCCCATTTCTTGAAAATAAACACTCTTGTGTGTTCTTATTTTCTAGATTATAGGACAGACTTTTTTTAAACCTTGTTTTCAAAGAAAAGGAGGCTTATGTTCTGATGTAGTGTTTAAGTAGGTCCATATGTCTTATGCTGGTACATTTTGAACCCATTTGCTGACTCTGGTCATATTTGATGGAAGGGAACAAAACTGCAAACATAAGTGGGTCATCTAAGTTTAGTGAAAATTATCAGTCCAATAAAAAAGGATGATCGGGTACATGCCCTCATCTGTGGGAAAGGAAGTAGAAAATCCACCCTGGAGAGGGCTCCTGTGGGCACCTCAGACACGGGAAGAGCTTCAGCCAGAACTTGTGTCATGAGCAGCGATAAGAGTCAGCCACAAGGTACAGATGCCTCAGAAATCAGCTCTCAAGAGTGCTGGTGTTCACTCTGACACAGTTTGAAGCACAGGAAGATATTATATAATTCCACGCCTCACCTTAGAGATGCACATAGACATCAAGGCCCACAGGTTAGGTCTTCTGAGGGGATGTGGGTTTAACAAAATACTAGGCGAAGGTGAGTTCCAAGTGTCCAACCCAAATGTGAATTTCCCTCCTTCCTGTGAATGTCTGCTTATGCTGACTTTGAATCCACTGGAATTGTCTCTATGTCACAGTGACACAAGGCCAAGGCCAAGCCTCACATATGGGTAGGCACCTGAGCTGTGTGTATCGTGGCTAGCACAGTTTCAGCAATTTACTTCCAATTAATTGATGCATACTGACTGATAGGAAGATCTGACTTGTGGCTTGCAGAATAACTCTCATACTGTTAACTTTTAGTCTTTCTGCAAAAATGTTTCTCATAGCATGCTTTTCTAAGGGTTGTCCCTTTAAATTGGGCTGTGAAAGCCTACATAAGCACTAAACCAGTCTTTTCTGGAGCAAGATCTGGCACTTTCCTCCAGCCAGGGTATTATTTTTTCTTGTTATATTTTCCCTAAACTTTTCTTATTTTTTCTTCCCAGATGTGAAAATGGTGTCTAGATGAGCAAGCCTGACAAAACCCTGCTCTATGGTGAGGGGAGAACTAAATGCTGGCAGTGATGTCTAACCTGGGTTTGATGCAGGTGCTTTTAATCTGGTGTTGGGAAGATCCCACAAACATAGGAAAGAATGTCTCTTTAAGCTATATGTAAAAACCTAAGAGCCAAATAAATGTGTGATATACAAGTTATGTGCCATGGGTGAAACTCTAAAACTATTTAGAACTCCAAAACTATTTAAAACTCCTGTAAATGTTCACAGTGTAGGCTGAAGGACATTCAAAATCTGAGTTTTGTTTTTTGTACAAAGGGTGAGTTTTGTTTTAGACATAAAGTGGGAAGTGACATCTTGGTTCACTAAACCGGTTCCCATTCTGTTGGAGGCAAATACGTCATAAAAATGACTTGAGTAAATTTATGAAGTTCCATCGTAACTCTATGCTTTGGGGTTTTTCCTATGGAAAATTTTAGAGATTAATCACTCTGATAGTTACAATTTTTCTTCCAGTTTTCATGCTGACTGTATTCAGGGCTGGTGTGTACTCTATTCGCTCTTGAGTCAACGAAGTCCCTCACTTTAAACATTTTTTTTTCTCTCCCTCATTCAGACCCTATAGTTATAGGAAAAAACCCAAAAAGTTGTATTCCTGACAATCTGTTTTGCTAGATTCAACAATAAAAATATTTCTCATTTGACAAGATTTTATTTCTTCTGGATTATTCTAGTAAATTTTCTTCCTATTCATTCCCATTTGAATTTGCTTTGAAAACATGTGGATGAAGTTGTACACATAATTCTCACAGTTTTCTGTGGTGGCTTTAATCCCATTTAATTTTTTTCTTAAAGTATCACATCCCGTAAAAGTTTGGGATTACATGCTCCTTTTTCAAATTTGGAAAATAGTGGTGGCATATAGTTCTGTATTGACTGTATACACAGTTTCTTCTGTAGCTCTTTCCTAAGCCCCTATTTATGATGAATGTTAGTGGTGTTAATTTCCAGATGTGAATCTTGCACTTAGTACTTTGCATTCCAGTCCATCTTTATTATTCAAGGTTCTTCTGTTCTCCTGGTGTGATAATCTTGTGCCATGCAGTGTAAACAGTCCCTCCCCTCTGTGCATCATCAGTTTCTTTGTTAAAACATTCTGTCTTGATGCTGATTTCCTCCACTATGATTTCTTTATATTTCTCAAATTTCCTGTTTACCACGTCTCTTTTTTTTTTCCTTAGAGAACTATGAAGATGTACAAAAACTTATTTTTCTTTTCCCACTTTGTTCAGTTTAAATAATGTTCAAGGTAGCAATATCCCAAATTACAGCTTCATGCTAAATGTTGTCTACTGCACTGGAGAGTACCGTAGAACAGTTGCACCTCCTCGTTGAACATAGCTGTTTGAAGGAATGCATAGAGAATATCTGCTCAGTTAGAGAAGAAAGGAGGACAGAGAAGAGCTTTGGAGCACTGGCTCTTGTAGCCACTCTGCATGCAGAATGCAACCTTTTGCTTTCCCAGGGACTGTAACATGGGTCTTGCTCCAGGCCTTTATCCTGACATCATGGTGGGTACCTCTAATGGGATTTGTAAGAAGGTATTCTTCATGAGTCCTGGTCTCTAGATTAGGATTACTTTGGGGTCCCGTTGTGCTGGGTGGGCACTGCAACATCGATTTCCCATGAAGTTAGCTCTGTTTCTTTCCCTCCTTATAAATTATGTTCTTGTCGTGGCACAGCTGTGTGTAAACATATGATATGACTGACAATCGTCTGGTGGCTGTAGCACCTACCAACATGTTCCTCCCACGTAAACTACATAAACATAACCTTGTCAGTCTATCATGACGGTGTGCCACCACTAATTTATTGTAGATCCTGTTATCCCTCATCATATTTGTACACGATGTTTGTTTGGTTTCCTTACCTTACTTCTTCTCAGATTTTGCCCTTTCCCAGGCATACTGTGTGTACATACATCGTCACTCCTTTGCTGAGGTTTTGCGATACCAACCTGATTAGACAGGCTGAGACTGCCATGTAGCTGTACAATGCCGAGAGCTGGTGAAACTCCTGGTATACTGCCAAAGCTTCTAGGTGCTACTGAGCTACAAAGAAAAAAAAAGATAAAGATGTTGTGGGAGGGAAAAAAAGTGTATTGTGTGGACAGAACTTCCCTCTCTTTCATATTAGCCTGAATCTGTATTAGGAGTAGCGAAATGTAGAGAGGGTTTTAATGTTCATATGTGAATCAAGCTGAAAAACAGAGAAATGGATGAGTTTGTGTTAGATGGGAAAGTGCCGAAAGGCTGCAAATATATCTAGAGTTTAAATGAAGATGCTCCTGATGAATGATCCACAGTGTCAGCCATACTGGACACATCAACCTCATTACTGGGAGAATGTTGCAAACATACTGAGCTGCTTCTAAAAGCAGCTTCATTTAACAGATAAACCATGTTATTGAAGGAAAAGATGGCTTTTATCACAGTTGCAATCCAGCTTCCTGCTGCACCTGGCAGCTTCCTTAACAGAAACAGTGTGATCTGAAGGGATGGGAACTGGGCTGCATTTTCAGGGAAGGAATGAGAGTGCCCTTCTCTCCCAAGGCCCTGCAAACCCAAACCACACAAGGAGTGACAGTGTGGGACTGTCTCTCTTATTGACATCGGCTTGTGATTTACATGCACTCAGTACCTTGGTTGTCTCGCATACTGCTCTAACTGGAGATAATGTTCTTGTCCTTCTTTCTGCTGTGATTCAGTCATGGTGTTCCAAATTCTGTACTTTCATGCTACAAGTCCATATGACATAGATGGCCAGTACTGCTATAAAACTGATAGCAGGGTCATCAAGATCTTATTCCTGCAGACCTTTTCTGAGGTTAATATAGGTGTGAACCACAGTTTCTGGGAAGTCCTTGAAATAAAGTACACTGTGAGGTTTTCAGCTTCCCGCCCTTTTTTCAAAGCGTTCTGCGGCTGGCAGACTTCTGTTAAGCTCTTCTGTTTGAACTCCAGCAACATACAAGCCAACAAAAGCAATTAAAGTCTGCAGTAATGATCAACTCTGGGAAATGATCGGCATGGATTAAAGCAAATTTAAGGGGTAATTGCTTGGCAACAGGTTCCATAACCCTGAGTGTTAAGTACAGGAGAGGACTTTGAAACCTTAGTAATTAAATAAAAAAACCTGTTTGTATAATGCATATTGTTCTTTTAGCTTGATTGAACTGAAAAAAATTCCTTTAAAAGAATCCAGTATTTTGTTTGCAGGAGATTTTATCTACCTGAGATACTGCTACAACTTTATTGCCAAAATATGTGGATGCATCACAATCTTTGATGTATTAAGCCTTAGACAGGGAAGTGTTGCTCTCCTTGCTTTGCTGGTGAGGAGGATAAGGCATAAAGAGGCTTTGCCACACACCCAAACTCGCATAGGAAGTCTGTGGAAAGCCGTGATTTGACCCAGGTAGCAAGTCCTGAAGATCCAACTTCTGAATCTCAGTTTTGTTTATGCCTCTGAACTTCCTACACCTTTGCTTCTGGTAAGTACAGGTGAAAACGTGCTGTCACCGTTCAACAGCACTGTGATTTATTGCTCTCTTACGCAACACTTAGCGTGCACCGTCAAGGGAGTTGTTCACAAGAGCCGCTAACACCATGCTGATAAAGAGCACAGCTTGTGCATTGAGAAGGAAGACAAAGTTCATATTTAACCCAAAAGTATGAGGCGTTGCAAGAGAGAGAAGTTAATCCCTGTACAGATAGTTCAGCACCCTGGTTGTTCCCATTTCAGACCCTTGGTGGACTTCGGGACTTGTTCATGGGCAGATCTAGATGGAGTAGCCATTGCCTCAACTACCTGCAGCTGCCCTTTTGCTAGGAGCAGTTGGACAGGTTGCATATCTGTTTGTCTGTCTGTCATACAGATGAGGGCAACAGGAAGGTTTCTGGCCAATCACCCATATGATATACACATGGCATCACAAGGGTGGCTTGAGTTTTTATTTTGTTTGTTTTTGTTATCTTCAGATGTTTTATTCCTAAACTATGGGACAGAGGGAAATAATTTAATCTCTCAAACATACTCAAAACTCTGCCAGCGTGGGGTTTATATATGCTGAGCCATTGGGTATTTGCGAATGAAATGTTTCTGTGCTCTTCTGTTTCATTTTTGAAGAGGCGATTTATGAACAGTTAGGTTGGTAATGGACAAGCTGACATGTATGAGTCATGTACCCCCACATCACATTTTTAATAAAGAATTTTCAGGCACATGAATGTTATTTAGGCATTTTACCCAATGTGACCTCTGAAATGGATAGTAATTACAGATTTGTTCACACTGGCTTCAAATTGTTACACATGGTTTAGAAGGATTTTAATACAGGTTTCCAATGGGGAAAAGATTCAGATTAAATACAGATGTGAAACTGAACCTCATGAACGGACCACAGTGAAGTCTTCTGGTGCTGGAGAGCTGAGAGCACCTTGCAGATTAGGGTGAGGTCCATCATTTTTAGATCTCCGCATCATGAACATCTATTATAGCCAAGAGAGATCTAGTCAAAGCAGTTAATAGAACTGGTAAGATGCAATTAATTATGAAGGAAACTAATGAGAGGATTTGTGTTACCATCTTAATGAATTTGTTTGTCTAATTCTCTGCTGACTGTGAAGACATCTTCAAGTGACCTGCCCAGATACACGTATGTTGGTAGATACACATCAGGTTAAGTGAATTCCACCTCCAGAGTAATATTTTTCTGTCTGTGGATTTCAAAACTATTTTTGCCTGTTCTGCACATATTTAGATGTCCGGAGTGATATTTATGGATTTGTTGCTCTGGTCATTCAACAAACAAACATTTGTGGGTTTTGTTTTATTATTTTTTTTAAACAAAGTTTTTCTGAGCACTGTGTTCAGCTCCCCCAGGAGAAGCTGTTCTAGGAAACAAACTACAGTCTACTCATTTCCATAATGACAAAATTAATAGCTTGTTTGATGTTTTAAGTATCCCCACAGTTTTCCACAGCTAATACTGTATTAAACCCAAGACACAATGATGGTGTTCTTGTGGGGAAACCTCCAATACATATTAGTTAGAAACATTTTAAAGATACAAGGCTACTTGTAAACACTAATCTCTTTAACAATATTACAAATAAATCTCTACAATATGAAAACAATTCCTCAAAGGTATTTGGGTGGCATTTTACATTCCTCTGTGATTTCTTAATCTGTAGCTCCAAAAGTGAACTATGCACTGGCCTGGATGTTCTGTTACGAAGGTTGCGATTGAGCCGCCCACCCCCAAAGCTGAACAGGATTCTTGTGATAGCAGGAGCAGCAATTGTTTCTTGATGTTGTTATGGGTTGGAGTTTCACTGGCTGCATGCCAGCAGTGGGCTGTGTACTGGGGAACAGCTAAAGGGCAATACCCTTCTGCATGGGGGAGTTTAAAGAGTGGGGAGAGAGAGATCAGACGAAAAAAGAAACCTGATCTTTGCTGAGGGCATGTGCAGATGAGAATTTTTCTTCCAAAATTAACTGATTGCCAGAACATTTGAGTTAATTTATATATTAGATAAAGGCAACACAGACACTCCTATAACATTTATTCCAGGACTGAGGGGGGTCTATGTTACCCTGTGGGAAGGGTAGCTCTAGCTCATTTTACTCTGTGAATGCTCTATGGAATTTAATATAGAAGGAAAACCTTCACCTAGATGAAGATTCTACAAAGCCTTTCTGGGGTGTGCTGTCCCCCAGAAAATATTTTTCAGAGGACACGTTACCTACAGTACAATTTCATATTACACATTAACAACGTAACCACGTTCTCCTAAAAGGACCAGTCCTGCACATCCTTGTGCCTCCAACTGTACATTTTTCTGCTGCCCACCCTGTGTCTGATGTTGTGTGCTTGTGGCCCCTGGATGAACAAGCTCAGATCGCAGTGTGGACAGACAGGGGATTGTTTTTCATCCAATCAGCAAGGCAAAGTGTCTCACCTTGCAGCCTCAGGTCCTCCTGATCTGCTACAGAAGGATGGTGGGAGCATGTTGTCACTGTGGGAGGGGGGAGGTGGCAGCCTGTGGTCAGAGAGGTAGTGATTTTTGAGGACCCTGGAAAGGCAAGCCCCTTCTCATGCAGGGAAAAACCTGTGAAACCCAACCCAACCTACCTCATTTGGGAGAAGAAAGGAAGGAAAGAGAAAGCCAATGCATACTGAGTGCAGACCCAATCTCTGGAGGTGCTTGTCCTTGGTCTAAAATGCAGAACAACTAAGGTCTTTTGCATAGTTTTCTGCAAGGAAGGAGAGTCAATGGGACCCAGGTACATGTCAACAAGGAGAAAGCCTATGATAGGAATTTGTGATTTGGAGGTGCTGAATCCCTCCTAAAAACACTGACTTCTGAGAAGATAAGATTGCTCAGCAATTTCTGGCCTAAGGGAAATTTCATAGAAGTACCATGGGCAAAGCAGTAGAAAAATCCAAAGGCAGATGGTGCTTACTGCTTTATAGTGAAGCCAAACAGGAAAGAGGGAGAGAAACTGTGAAAAAATAAGTAGCTGTATCTCAAGTCTTTCATCCAAATAGCTTTTTTAAAACATAATTTAGATTTTTTTTCCCAATATATCTAATTTGGTTTTATTTGATACTTTAATTTCTTTTCCCATCTCAGTTTTATTCTAGCATCCACTTTGCTAGCAGAAAAGAAGGAGAGACATTCAGTCCAGGATTATATTTTCTTGATTTAGGTAGCATAGGCTAGTTATGTCCCTGGGATTATTGAAGTAACTTTTTTAAAACTTAATCTAAGACTATTTTTCCCATAACCATGTATCTGTGACAAACATAGGTGGCTGATTTTCACATTAGTAAGAATTTCCTACTAATGTACAGCCCCCCATCCCCATCATGTTAACATTTTGTTAATTTCTTGTATCAATCAGCTGTTATATAGAATTTGTAAAGATTATAATTAAGTGTATAATAAAGACAAATGCCTTCAACTGCCTCTAACTGGAAAGCTTGGCAGCTTTTCTTTCCTTGCTGTCATTAAACAGCCAGTGAGTTACAAAGCCAACATTACACCTCAGCCTCTCCAGCAATTAAACAAACTGAGTGAAATTATCCATGTAAGATTAGAACCTCATATCCTAAGAAATACAAATGTTCTCTGCTGTCTTATCTTGCTTCAATATTTTAGTTAACATTTGACCAGCATTTATATGTTTCCTGGGAAAGTCTATTTATATCAATATTTTGATATTTTAAGGAATATCAGAATATCTTTGTGTAGAATGTACCTACTGCACATTCAAAAACATAGCATAAGGAATGATAAGTTTTTCTGTTTGAAAATTTTGGTGAAATAAAAACTGTAAAATTTCTGTTGAAATAGTAAGTTTTCACTGAAAGTCATCTTCTATTCCCCTCTTAAACCCAACCCAAACCAAACCTCAGGGTTAATTTTTGCAAACAATTTTATGTTTAAAGAAATTTAACTTTTACTAAGGAAATCAGAAACTGAAGTGAATTCTTTTAAAACACAGTTTTGCACTCAGGATTGTTTTCAAGGGAATTGTTTGACCTCTTCTAACAGAGCAGTTTATCTTCATCACAGTGAAAACATATCTAGGCTGAATGAAATTCCATTGCATCTAGAAATGGCCACATTTTTTCCTTCATTGACAAGAACAGCATCAAAAATTATTGGGTGATATCAATTTTTGTTTGGTGAGTAGCTGTTAGTAATTTCAGAAATATCATTGGATTAATCAGATAAAATCCACATTTCCACTTCTTCACTTCTGTGAGAATGAGCAATAAGAGGTCATAACCTCTTGCCTTTACTTGGTCAACTGAATGCAGACCAAAGCAAGAGATGTGGAAATTCACATAATCAGCTGTTTTTTTCAATGAAGTCTTGTATAGAATGAATTGGTGACTTTAATGGAGTTGCTGAGACATCACAGAAACAGTAAGTTTAAATCAACTTAAAAGTAAATTAGATGATTTTCCCCCCACAGACTTAGCAATAAGAGGCATAAAAAAATACCATTGAAATAACCCTGGGATAGCCTGCCAGTAATATTGATGTGGAATTCTGTATTCATGGAGGTGTAATATGTAGACATTTATTGAAGACTAGAAAGATTTTGAACCACTGGCATAGATCATGTCAGAATTTCCAAACTACACCAAAATAATGATGCTTGTTGGAGATATCTGAAAGTGATTGTCAGCAAAGCCAAGAGCTATGATTTCAACTTTCTCATTTTACTTAATTTCTCAGAGGAATGGCAGCAACATTAAAGAAGTTAGTGGAGTTGCCCCAGTGATGAATTTGCCATACAGCGCACCATAACCAAATGAGTTGTCACTGATTAGTGCAACTTATGTCTCAGTTTTAGGAAGACAGGCATAATAAGGCACATCATACAAAAATGTGCATTGATTCTCCTCTTTCTCAATTTAAATCTTGGAGATAAATTTTAAAGAGCTGTTAAAAACCTATTGTTTTCATACTGCACACTTTCTGTTACTATAATTTGTAATCAGTAAGGAATTAAAAAAATCTCCTCAGGTTGATGCAAAGCTGTCCCTTGCAATTCAGGGAGATATGATTAGTTTATTTGTTTACAGATGTACAACCAGTTAATTAAGACTTATCTTATCTCCATTTTAATAACAGCTGTGGTTCTACAGTCTGTGTTTACGATAAAGTGGGAACGTTCAGCAATCCTAAAATCAGAGAACAATTGGAATGGATGTCTTTGGGCTGGGCTGCTGATTTGAAATATCTTGAAAATGAGTTGCAATATAATTACCTTCAAAAGCTTTATCTTGACATATGCTTATGCAGTGTTATAAAGAGCATGTTAAAATCTATCTAATTAGAAGGAGAGCTCATATTTTCTAGAAAGTTTTTCCTGCCAAGATAGAACTCTTAGAATTTTCTTTTTTATAAAATTATAATTTTGATTGTGTTTTTTATTTTTAATAGAGAAAATTTAAAGAAATGTATTTCTTTTTAAATAGGAAAAGTAGCAACATTTAAAAACACAATTTCACATTTTGGATTGTAACACATTCAGTATCCATAAATCTATAATAGGATGTTGGAGAGATGGGCTTGTAAAGTCTCCTTCCTTCTTGTAAAACTAGTCTTGTGCTATTAATTATAGAGAAATAATCTGTTAGCACGTTGCTAGTAATCTAATGGAATAGTACATCAAAGAACAATTCCCTATTGCCACCTCTCATTGTAGAGAGTTCAAGACCCTCCTGTCTTTTTACAGCCTTATTCTCTAGGTATTTTCCAAAAGCATGAAGATAACCAGAGGGGGATCCTGCATATGAAATGTTCCTTTTCAGTACCAGATTCTCCTGTCTGCAGCACTCTTTGGACAGTACCACTTGGCCACTTGAATCAAAAGAACAAGCATCCTGTGAACAGGCCAGCAAGCTTGTTGAGAATGACTGGAAAAGTCCTACTACATTAGATGGAATTGGGTTAAGGAATTGCCCCTGAAGGGGCAAGTCCTCTTGGTTATACAGCCTCGTTCCTCCATCTCACTGACTTTGGTCCTTGAGTCTTCTTCCCGTGAGCTCTTCCAGCTCACTAAACCTGTAGAAACAACTGTCTCATCTTTCCCTCCCAGCCTACAGTGTAGTTTGTGCTGGGTTAGTGAAGTGAATTGGCTCAAAGGAGTGGCTCAAAGGACATCAGAGCCAGCCCAAGATAAGACTAGGGGGGAGGGTAAGTGGCACAGGGAGGAGAAGGAAGAGGGGCGGACCACAACATCAAGGTTTTGACAATGAGTTAGATTGGGTCACCTCATCTCATGGTACTGCACCCTAAAACCTACTCTTCTGAGGGATTGCCTTCATATCTTTTTCATGCTCTTTTTCCATGCTGATATCAGGGTATGGAAATTTTCTATTGTACTGTCCAAGGCAGTGTCATAAGCCCATGTACCACCAGAAAAAGCCATCAGGAAATGCCATGTAGTGGTAAAGCACTAAAATGCCAGAGGATAAAACTGAGATTTTACAAGAATTGAATAGTGGAGTTAAAATATAATTGTCACTCTGTAGGCATGTGACGTTGTATTTTAAACACAGAGAATTAATCTGACAACATCTAGGACTTAGCAGATCATGTCTTACCTGCACTGGAGGAAGAGAGGGATTGTTAAATTGTGTTAAGGGGAAGTTGACATTAATGAACTCCTTTGAAACCTCCTGGTCAGCTGAGAAGATAACACACTCAAGGAGATGGAAAAGTGGAGTGAGAGTTGACACAGTTGGCTGCTGAAATTCACAAGTTAATCTTTGCATTGGTTAAACTGAAGTGGTAGGTTCAAACTGTGGTGTCTGCTGAGTGGATGCTTGGGTCTTTGTTGGCGATGGTATTTGTTGCCGGCAGGTAAGAAAGATGGGCAGCCAAAGGGATCATCTCCATGGCTGGTGAGGCAGGATTTGGCAGAACCTGTCTGCTGAAGTCCTAACAAAAGATAACTGCCTAGACAATCAGTCTTACGTAGTTTTCAAAGATTTATTTATCATTTTGATGGAAAAAACATAGGGCAGGAGGTCAAGATAACTTGCATGAAACCTATAAACAACTTTTTCTTCAGTAGGCTTTGATTTCATTAATTCAAGGTGTTTACTCAATATTTTGCCCTAGAGTGTGGACTCTCCGAACAAAATGCATACAAACTGCTTCAGACAAGAAGC
Source organism: Rhynochetos jubatus (assembly GCA_027574665.1). Classification (NCBI taxonomy): domain Eukaryota; kingdom Metazoa; phylum Chordata; class Aves; order Eurypygiformes; family Rhynochetidae; genus Rhynochetos; species Rhynochetos jubatus. The sequence continues at coordinate 8,337,067 of CM050648.1, read as the reverse complement.
TTGCAATGGATCAAGGTATGGCAATGTAAGAGGTCATCCGTCAGCCAAAGATGATATTAAAGTAAGCTATTTACATTTTTCACAATGGTCTATGAATCAGCATCTGGTTATTTATTGCATCTCGGCTGAGGGTCAGTGACTTCTATAACTGCATTGACTGATTGACCATATGTTTAGGCATAACTGATTTAAAGATTAAATGGATTTAAATGCTAGGTAAACGTGGAAATATCTTGTGTGGACACTTCAAAATTAATTTACCCTCTATTTGCATTCAAAGTCAATTTTAGGCCATCAGTATGAAGTGAAACTTGTTCAACTAAAGAGGTTTAAAATAACATATTTAGTTAAATAGTGCAGGTTCAGGTTTAAACCATGTCTTAGGTGAAAGGCACAGCAGCAATGTATTGTACATACAGAAAAAAATACTATGGCGATTATTTTATTATTCATCTTTAGCACACACCTACTCTTACAGTGATAAATGCAACAAATAACCCTTTCTCCCATATAGGTCCCCCACTATAAAGAAGAAGCAAGCAGATTTAGTGTTTCACTGGCAATAAGTCAAATGTTGTAAGTCAGTGCCATTTGACACAACTGATAGTTTCCACTTGAGTAAAATTCATAAGTGTTACCAGCATGAAATCTGAACGGATTTTTAATCTCTGGAGTCATTGGCAGGGCAGTCTGGGGAAAACGAGGGTTATTTTGATAGACTTATATTTGGCCAATGAATAAGAAGGACCTTTCTGAATTCCCTGCCTGAGAGCTAGCCTGGTATTTATCCATCTATCATTGTCTGTTTTTCCTGTGCGTTCTTGTATTATTCAATTGTGAGTTGCTCTGTCTTGTTTTTTAAAGGGCTTGTGTGTATGTGTGAGTAGCCACACTTAATACTGTAGCTCCCTTCTTTCTAAGATGGAGATTGTAATTGGTTATTGATGGCCTATTTGTATGCTAATGTTGCTCAATAAAAAAAGCTAAAGCATAATTAACGCTCTTGCTTCACCAAAAAAGAAAAGGAAAAAGGAAAGCTTGGAAAGGTCAATGGATTTCATATAATAAATTACTAAATAATGGAAGGCATAGGATCTTGCATCCTAGAATGTAATGCTTTTGCTATTTATTAGCTATTATTTATTACGAATGCTGACTATACTTACTTTTCAGTAGCTATTCTTTATATACAATATATTTAGATATTATGATCCTGTGGTTGGTGGCATAATGTACTGCAGCCTGCCAAATTCCAGATGTAGTGTCTTTCAAGAGAACAGCATCTCTGTTTACTCCCCTATATTTCATTAACCCACAATTCAGTAAAACTGCAGGCGAGGCTGACCAGCTTTTGGTGCAGAGGCACGAGTCAGGAAACCTAGCATCGGATCTTATTCATGGAGTGGTAAGCTCCAGCCCCCAAGGTAACACAGGCAACACATTTATGGCTGGAGTCAAAAAGTGCTGGCAGAATGGACTCCCTGCATACTTAGAAAGCAAGGAATATTTAAAGCCCAAACCCTTGTTCAAGTAAGTGTTATAGTTGGCTTTCGTACATTTTTGGGTGATGGTGTTGGACAGCATGAGAGAAATATTTGGGTGTATGGGCAAGTGCAGAGCTGAAGCTGGTTGAAAAAGTGACTGTGCCCTGTTTTTATGCTGCTGTCGCTGTGAGATGAAGTAAATTGAGCTGTGTTACTTGAGATGAATTAATGTGTATAGCCTCATGACTGGGGTTGTGTGGACCAAGTATGATGTACAGGTGGTTATCTCTGCTTGGGCAGAAGGGCAGTCACACTTAACCTGTTAAGCAGCCACAATGTGATTGGATTCAATTATATGAACGAATCTTCAGATGCTGTTTGGGTTTTAATGTTAACACGGCACCAAACTTCTAGTTGGAAGAGAAAAAAAAATCCAAATTATGATCAGAATGCTTACACACAGCTTTTAAACCTAGTGTCTTGTAGTGGAGGTGACAATGCCGTAACACTGCCATCCATGGCTTCTTATTAGCATAGAATGTGTTTTCAGAATTAACACAAGTTATTGAATCTTAAAACTGCTTCTTCAAGGTAATCTCCTTCTGTTTTTTTTTTTTTTTATTTGCGGATGACAGAACATAAGAAACAGGGCCTCCCTGACAGTGTAACTTCGCCTCTTTGGGCATATTACAAATTACAGTTCTTGCATCTACTGTTCTTGGTGTTGCTCATATAAAGCAGTTGTTGAATATTCATGGAGTAGTCGTACAGTTTAAAATCAAATAAAAGACTGTTCCAAGAAAAAGATTTCCTTCCCTAAGAAAAGGATAAAATAAAAAATTTAGAACAGAAGATCATATACTCAGAACTAACAAATCCAAATTCTGTATACTCAAAAAAAAAAAAAAAATCAGTATAGTTAAAGATTCTTTTAAATTTATTTTCTCTTTTTACCTCAGTCATAGAAATCATATTTTGGTATGCTTTGGAGTCATATCTGGGAGATAACTACAGGTAGAAATTCAATTTATATGCCACACTGCCTGCTAATGTTAATCAAAATATTTCTTTTGCAGTTATTAGAGCTATTTAGTAAGTACAGGTGAGGATTTGTTCTACACTATAGCATGTGACCTCTTTTTCTGGGAAAATATATGTGATGAAGTTTGTGTGTTACTGAACATAATTACCCACAGTTAGTGTCACTTCATACTGCTTCTTCTTGCCATTCTCTGATGAAAGGTAAATGATGAGGTTTAGGATTTTAGTCTAGGCATAAGGAACAGCTTTTGTTGAGTCAAGGAACACTTGCATGAAATAATTGACTTTGTTTATATCCATCTGCAATTTATCTGCAACAACAACACTGAAAGGTGACATTTATCTTATGAGTTTCTCATTCATTTCTCTGCTCTGATCTCATCGTTCATGCAGCTCAAGTGTATGATACATGTAGATGAATATTTATTATAGATGATGAAGTGTCCTTTTGGCAGTCTAATATACTTCACTATAAAAATAAACAGATTGTACATGAGGCTGTCTGATTTGAGTGTTGGCATAGATAGTACCTCGCTGTTATCTGGTGCTTTTCATCAGCAGATCTCAACACAGTTTGCTGAAGAGGGCAGTACCATTATCCTTCCTCAGTAATTCCACACCCTTTACTGGACTCTGCAGGGCTTGAAGATTCTGGGCCCTCAAAAATCCCTCTCACAATGCCCTGATTATTCTTACTCAAAATTATGTTTTAAATTACTGGAAACACTCTGGTCATGTAGAGAGAGAAAAAGGTCTCTATTTTGATATTCCCAGGGGTAAGCACAAGTTTCTACTGAGATTGTGTCTCGTTCTTCAATAAATAATGTAACACCAATTTTCTAAATTAAATTTCTCTTAAGAATATTGTGCAATCTGCTCTTTTATTTGTAGCAATGACTGGGATGTTAATGGAGAGAATTTGTTATGTTTAATCTTTAGTTTAATGCTGTTGTAATCCATGGCTGGAAAGAAAGGCCAATACTCCCTAATTCATACCACATCCAAGATAATGAGAGTTTATAGAATGACAGAATTTTGCTAGAAAATAAAAAATTAAAAATCCAGACTTCACCCTAAAAGAGAAGAGAAAATAGGAATTTTCTTTTAAAGGCAAGCTTGCAACCAGCTAGCTAAAAAAGATTTCTAGGAGATTTAGATGTGATTTCTGCTCCTTTGTTGTTTACTGAGGACTATATCTTATCTGGGATATCTACTCTGTGAATCGTACACTGCAAAAATATAATCTACCAATGTGAAACTGGTTCTCAGAAGGCCTGAGAATCAACCAATCCATTCAGGTATCTAACGTGAGGTGCCTGGCTTTAAAATACAGTGCTACCAATACTAAGTTTGCTTTTCTGAAACAATCTGGTGCAGAAGGTGCATGGTGAGTAACTTGCCATTTACCACACCATCTATCATGAAGAACCTTTTCTGATGTCTGGAAATGGGATGTGTAGGTAAGAAAGGAAGGACAATAAGATGCTGGATGGGGCTTCTGGGGATGTAGGTGTCTTTGCTTGCTGGTGTTGGCTGCTGAGAAGGCCGTGGAGCTGAGGTTACCCTTGTGGAGTGGACTTGGCAAAGCAGGTCAGAATTTCCAGTTGAAGGGGAGAACCGGCCCTGGGAAACTGTACTGCAGCAGTTGTGTTTGCTGGTGAAAGAGAAAAGAACCATATTCAGAGCCATTTAATGTGTTTTGACTTTTAGACAAAGGAGGATGAGCAATGAAGGCTTCATCAACACCTCATTTAAAATCTGAGCTGTTGGCTCTCAGTGTGTCAGTGACACATTACGATTCCTAAAAAAAAAGCCGGTTTTGGTTCTGGCATATGCAGTCCAGACAAAGTCTCTTACAACTGTGGTATGCTTCTGTTCACTCTGGCAATTTTAATGACATAACTGCCACAAGTCAGGGATCACTCAGGTGACGAAATTGTAGAGAAAAGAAGACCTTACAAATAATCCAGCTCTATTTGAGCTGGATCAAACTGTATTACAGTATAAAATACTGCACGCTACATTTTTAAGCATGTCTTTTTAAACCTCTCTGAATTTTCAGTAGAGATGCCACATTTTCTCAAGCAGCTGAACTGCCTGATCCTCAGGAACTGCAGCATGATTAGATGATGTTATTCCCTGTCCCCCTTTGCCCAGAGGACAGAGTTAACCTTTCAGTTTGTCCATGCCTGAGCTTTAATAAAAACATTCGTGAAGTTAATGTGTTTGAATAGATTTTATCCAGTACTAAGGAGCCTGTATTAGTGGTGTGCATGAGATGTCACACTGCACATGAAACTCTCTCGAGTGCTAAAATCAACATGGACAGGTACTTCTCAGGTCAGCATCTTCTCAAGCTTAAATATCCCAGTCCCCTCCTATGCTCTCATTTCTGCAGTGCTGTTTACAGTGACTATGAAATGATGCCTTGTTGGCCCAATTACATCTGGTATGAAATCACATTACAATATCCTCATCATTCATGGCTAATTTAGCTCCAAAAAATGAATCTAAACTAACACAATGAAATGAAAAATGCTACTAATTTAAATGATTGTATTAGTGCAGATGACAACCTTTAGGTGCTAACATACTTGTTTTTACAGTGGACTCCTGTTTTTCATGGTTGCTGTAAGACCCACATCTAAGGATAGCTGACTCACAAACATTTAATTATGTAATAAATTATATATAGTATATCTCTTAGCATGTTTCTTGTTTGTTTGTTTGTTTTTAATTCTGTCCTACTCACAGTCAAGTGATTTGATGACAAGGAGAAACTAAATATCTCCAGAATTTTGATTTGGATTGTCACTACTGCTAGTACCTTCTGTTTAAAGTGTCAACTCTTTGGGGACAGATTTTCCCTCTCTACTATGCCAAACACAATAAGGTCCTTGACCTGGAAAGGGACACTTTTGGAAAGCCCATTAATTTATATTTACCCAATGTAAATAAATGTTAGAATAACATAGTGACATTCCTGGGTGCAGAATGTGCTGCGAGGTCCTGTTTACCAACCCCTCCCTGTGAGGGGTATGGGCTATTGTGAACCCAGGCAAGTGGCACTGTGGCTCATCTCATCATAGCCAGCTTTCTCAGAGAGAGCAGCTGTCTCCTCTGTGTGATATTTTTTTCTCACATGGTCAGTTTTCTGAAGAGGTAGCAATGGCTGGATGAACGTCCTTTTCTATTTTGCTTTCCTGTATTTCCTTCTAATCCAGTGCTTGTCAGCTGAAAAGATGGAACTCATTTGTAGATGTATGTATTTTTCCTTTAAGTTCTTTTATCTTCCTGGCAGTTTTGACACAACTAAAAATTATATCCCAGAGAACTCATATACATGCCCCTCACTTAACTGTATCCTGAAATACACTGATCTTCCTCCTGTTCTCCTCTTCTGCAGTTGAAAATTATTTCAAAGGCTAAAGGATTAACTGATGCTATTAAGCAAACTTTCCTCAATGGCAGCAAGGAAACTGAACCTAACAGAGATACAAACAGTGCTCTCTGCTGTACACTGAAACATTATGCAATGACTTTCATTGCCATATGCTTACATTTCCCATTATTTCCAGAGTTTTGTCTTGTATGATACTGTGTCATGCTATCAAATTACATTTTATTATTGTTACTTTTGTTTTATATTTTGGTCTATATAGCATGTTCTAAAAAAAAAAAAGAGACATGAAAGCAGCAGATGTTGCACTGACCATTGCATTTCTAATCTGTGTAACCATAAGATACCGGGAAAATCTGCCACTTCTTTGAGGAAAAGACTGGAAAAGTGGTCAGAGAAGGTACTTTCTGATTTCCGGTTGTAATGTATAGCCCCCAAGTTCTCAGAGTCGGTATCTCATTTGAAATCCTAGCCAAATTTGAAATAAGGGTGCTGTTTGATCAGACAGGAAATGCTACTGTGGCAAGATGGACAGTTTCCAAAACCACCAGAGAGGGAAAGTGGCTGGAAGAACCATGGCTTAAATACCAAGCTGTGATCTGGGAAAAACTGCCAGGGTGTAAGCTGTGGTCACTGTTGTGAGTTTGAATGCGGACACAAGTACAACCCTGTGCAGGTGTATGACGTGCAATGAGGTACTTGAAGGGCTTCAGACACTTGTATTGTCTGCTGTTCCCTGTCCTGTTCTGCAGCGCTGAGACCTTTGGTGCTAATACAAGAGTGATGCAGCTTCATTCTCTTCTCTTGTGACAGATGTGGGAGTTTCCTCTTTCTATCCCTATAAAGCAATGAAAGGTAAGTGTGGAGAAATCAATTTCTTGTAGTAAAGCTGGGCTCCATCTGTTCCTTCACTCAGCTAGCAGAAGGGGAAATTCCATCAACATGTCAATAATGCTTTGCCTAGATTCCAATGAAACTGTACAAAGAATAAGCACTGCTTACTGTATATGTTAGTAAAGATTTATCATGTTTGTCTTTAAGGTGTCATGTAGCAGAGAGACTTGAGAAGAAAAAAATGAGGGGAGGCACACGTGTTGGTTGATCAGCTTCTGCAAAAGCATGGAGAGAATGAGGGTGCTGGGAAGGACTGTTCTGCCATGGGACTGGAAGTCAGGAGGCATAGTTCTCCTCCTAGATCTCGCAGTGATCCTGGATATCTTATCAGATCTAATCTCTTATCAAGCGAGATGGTCAGTTTTCCGTTGCCTTGTTGTATGTGTGTACAGGACTGAACAGAGGTAGCCCGGAGTGTGGCAGGGTAGTACCATCATAATGTAGATGTGAAGGGCAGAAATGCTGAATCAGGATGGTTCTGAACAATATATGATAATCTTTTAGTCTGGGATAGAATATCTGAGATAGATAGAAACCTCCAGGCTGCAGGACTAATCCGGGAAGCTATGTCCAGATGCTCACCTTGTTCTTTGTCTTTCTGCCTGTTTTTAGCCCCTGCCAGGAACAGGATCCAGGACTAGATGGACTTTTGGCCTGACCTAGTGTGGCTGTTCTTATGTTCCTGCATTTTGTTATGCAAACTCTCTCCTTTTTCAAAACGTACTGGAGAAGCGGAGGTACTTTAAAGTCTAGTCACTCTTCATAGGTTACAAAATGAGACCCAGGGGAGGGTCAGAGGTTTAACAAGTAGAGATTGGCTTAACACAGACAATGAAGTCAGCAATATTCCTTACAAGATTGACTTATTAGATGCATAAACCTTATTATCTTTCAACTAAATGGGTTTATATCTAATTTACTATCTGATAAAGGGATAGCCTGAAAACCAATACTCTTTTGTAGTTATTCTGTACGCTGCTTATGATTCCCTGCTTTCATTTATACTGTAGTTTATCATTCAAGCTGGTTGTTTGTCATAGACAAGAATGGGAAGATCATATTCTTGCCTTGGCTTTGCTGTAGTTTAAAAAGAAAGCAGGTGATGACATATTCTTCGTTACTGATCTGATTGGGAAGAAGGGCAATTAGGCAACACATGCACTGAAGGAGGGGAGCGTTATGGAAGCAGGCCTTATCCTGAGTTAGAATGGTGTCATCCTGAAAGTGTAATCAAGATTTTTGGGTGTAAAAGGGAAGAGTCTGTTTCACAGAGAGGGACTTCATTTTCTGATGGTACAGACCAACTTCTGAGGTCAGTGCAGGGTCTATATGCTTTCTTTTGAGCATGGACCTAGTTCGGCACTTGTCTGCAACCCCTGCCCTCCTATAGTGCAGACCCTGAGAGCCTTGCCTGCAGGAGGGTAGTGCTAGGGCAGAGTTTGCTCAGCAGAGGTACCATCACGCACCGCAGAGTGCTGTTCTGTGATATCAGGCAGCAGGGTCAAGTAAGGAAGTGGGATGGGTTTCTTTCTTCAACTGTTCCATGGATGAAGAAAATAATTTTTGGATTTTTAGGCAACTAATCACAGATGTTCATTTAGCTGGCAATATTAATGGAGAGTATAGGTCAGGGAACACACTGTCCATTAGCTTGGTCACTAGTCCACACTTCCCTGCCTGAGGTTTCTGTCTGAAAAGATTGGGGTTCCTCAAGCCTGCTATCTCACTCAGTTGGGGCACTTCCAGACAAGTGCACAAGTGCAGACAAGTGCTATATATCCCAGAGTCCCTTATCCCCCTGCCTGCTACCAGACCTCTCTACACCTTCCCACCTTAGCAAGAGTCAGCAGAAGTAAATGAGAGGTCATGTCCTGTCATTTTTCTGCAAGCAGCTCCCACCAAGGACACTATGTTTTACATGAAAGCAGGTGCACTTTCCAGTGGTTTTACTCTGGGAGCAGCAAATTCAGCTAGAATTTCCTCAGAAGGGAGAAGACACTCAGAGGTTTGTTATTTCTTGCATTGCCGTGACTGGATTCCTCAAACTAATTTTGGAGACTAAACTTCCTGGAAAAGGAGTGTCCCTTACATATATATATGTGGATGGTATGAGGAGGCACTTATATGACTTCAGTTCTTCCATTATATGTTTTCCGAATTACTGTCTTTGTAATCTTATTATCTGTAAATCCTGTGTTATTTTATTTCCTTATGAAAAAGGAACATAAAGAGAAAGGTGCTAATATCTCATGACCTAATTTATCTGAAGCCATGCTCTTCTTCAGCATCACAACAACTACGTCAGTGGGGAATTCCCAGGCCTAGTGATTTGTCACTCCTATATTTAGATTCCCAGTCATACCTATGTATATTGCACATAACTAGTCCCACACCAGCTTTCACAGCAGTCTGGGTGAAATTACTGCCTATTCTGCTCAAGTCTTTTATCCTTGGAGCAGAGGAAAATCCAAAAAACACTGAACATCCCATCACTTTCTGTCGTTGTTGATTCACCTTTTTGACAAGGGCAGGTTGTGCACACCTCTGTCACTTTCTCTTTTTTACAAAATTAAAAATAGCTGGCTTTTGACATTCCCAGTCAGGATTTAGAGTGAGCTAGACGCCAAGTTTCACTCTTCTGGGTATTGTGCAACACTCCTACAGAGCCCTCAAGCAGAACATTAAGAGTCTACACAACCTTAAGCTGAAAACTAGAATTGTTTGTACAATGAGGCAGCAATTTTCAAGATTATGCCCTTGAATGTCAGTGTTTCTTTGTGGATGGGTCAGAAAGTTTTCATGTCCTTTTTCCCAGTACTGTAAGCCAGCTGGGTCCAAGCCAGATCCTGTCTGGAAGCTGCTCATTGTAGTATAAGCCTGGGCCAATAATTCCTGTCTAGTGACAAGGTATCTTAACTCAGGCTCAGTGCCACGTTAATGCGACTGGACTAAACCATGTCTGTTTTCATGGAACACACATAGAGCAGAATTGAGATGGCTGGCATCTGCCCTGACAGCCTGTGTCTTCTTCATGTTCATCTGAGGGCGTTACCTTGAATTGATTTTGCTTTCACTTTCTGACTGATACAGAGAATTGAGCCCAAATAACCTGAATTGAAGGATTTTGGCAGCTGGACTATGTTATGGACTTCTCTGTTAATAGCTCAGAGTATCTAAAAATACAGAGGCTTTAGAGTACCTGAGGATACAGGTTGTGTCAATTTGTACCCAAGCCCTCATGACTATGTCTTCTTCAAAATAAGTCTTCCTTTTGGGGGGGTTCTTCAATCAATATTACATCCAAAGAAGGATCCATACTGATATTTTTTTTTCCTCCTCCATTGCTGTGCTTTTAGTCTTGGAGACCCTGAGCATGCAGGTGGAAAATGTGTTAGAATTTTGGCTTATATTCTAGCTAGAAATAGATAAATCCCTTTATACCAGGTAGTGATTTGACTGGAAGACTCCTTACCACACCCAAAAGAAATGAAATGAGTAGTTATAAATATTCTCTTTAATCATGGAAAAAAGCCTTGTATCCAAATTTATGCAGACTCCCTCAAAGACATGGCCAGGTTCGCCTTTCATCATCAACAGATTTGCTTTGTGTCTCTCAGTTAGCTTCCTTTAAGTTGCACCACTGGTTTATGCTAGAGTTACGGAGAGATCTTGCTCCCAGGCAGCTGAGGAAATGCCTCCCTTTTCTGCCTTTTTTAATATGTGTCTTTTGTTATTTCTTGTATGAGCTGCTATCATAAATATTTAGATGGAAATGGCTAATAGGAAAATTGTATGGTTTCTAAGTTCAATGAGCCATTAAATAGGTTCTAATAATCTCAATAAAAGTTTGGAATATTTAATAATGAGAAGCAGACATATAGGTTACTTGATTGCTACCAGACTCTCTCGGTAAATATTGTCAGCAGCTCACACACTGAATGTTCCTCAGACATCCTCAAAGAAGAGCCCCTGGGGATAGGGGAGGGAATTGACCAAATCATGCATAAACAAAGTGTTGTTCAAGAGAACATAGCTCTTTTTTTTGAAAATGCTGTGCACCACATGCTTTTTATCATCACTGTGGAAGGTTTAGAGGTTTTCCAATAAGCAATTAGAGACCTAATCAGACTTTGCATTTAGAATAATTTACACTTGCATGGCATGTAACAACATCATGAGTTTCAGTGGCCTTTTCTAGAACTGACACTCTCTGAAATGGGAAATTTGGGATGTACACAGTCACCTTCTCCAAGGTACAGCACCCTCCCTCTAAGAGACTGGAGATGTTATTTTGTTCAAATTACATCAGGACACAGAGCCAGGTGGGAAACTTTGATTAGCAACATCTCCCTCTAGAACCCTTCTCTTCATTGACTATATAGTTTAGGAATTGCTTAATTAAGTGATTGAAAATCAGGTAAAGTTAGGGTCCTAATGTACCTTGCAAGTCTCTATTTGCTCTATGCAGTTCAATCAATGAAATATTTGTTGGACCAGCTGAAGTTAGTCAGAGGCCTGGGGTGTGTTTCTGCAAAATGTTCCTTGAATAAATGTGAACATGTTACACACCTTGATCTGTAAGACAAGGGATAAACTAGCCAAAACGTTTTTGTAACAGACTGACTGCTTATGTCCTCATTGGATGTTGGATCTTGTGGCCTCTGAAAGGTGGCAGCAAAATGCCTCCGACTACAGGGACCCCCATGCCAGTTGCATGTTCTTTAGAGGTTCCTTTCTGCAAGGCAGGACCACGTCTGTCCATCTTTACAGCCATTTATGATATTTGGTGAGATAGATCAGAGCTTCAGGTGGTACAGCTGCAGGAAGCAATAAACTAATTATACATTCTCCTGCCTTGTGTTAGATAGATAAGAGGTGCTCATGTGAACTGGGTCGTGCGGCTTTTAAGTTTGCACTGGAGGAAGCGAGAAGGTGGGGAAAGGGGAGGTGCTTTATCTGCCCTACACCTTCCTTGCTCTTATCTCCTTGTGAAAATGATAGATGAAGTTACTACACCTGTAATCCCTGCTGAGTGAACAGAAAAAAGAATGAACGCTGTTTCCAAAACATTCGCAGCAGTGTTGCGTAATCGTCCTCGCAAAGATCTCGCAGGCTCCAACTGGCCAACTGTTTGTGCAGCTGAAGTTCTTAGCCATGCCCACCTGGACTTCCTCCGACCTAGCAGATGGCACCTGCCATTAAGAAACATTGCTCCTGTGTGTTTGACTTAGTGCATATGGATGCACAGACCCTGTGTAAGGTGGGACAGTTATCCCTCTAAACACATCCGTTTTTTGGGTTTGTGCATCACGCTTGTGTTAAGCAGCTGACGAGCTAGGTGTCCTGTCCCTCAGACCACTGTTTGTTTAATTGTCTCTTGGTGTTTTCTATATCTGATGAATCTGTCCTCTATCCATTTTAAACTGTATTACATTAGCTGTTCAGTGTGGGAACTGATTCTCAGTTGCGCCTTACATAGCTTAAGAGGTCTCTGGGGCACAAAACCTGTAGATGTTACCTTGATAATAACTAAGCCTGCATTTTATGACATGCATACACATGTGTAATTGGGTACCTCTTGCATATTTTAGAAGCATAAGCACTGCCATTAAGGACAGTGATGGACACCCAAACCTGTTGGTCAGCTTCAACTAGGTAAAAAAACAGTAGCAAGCATATTCTGACTTTATTTTCAGTGTTGTATCTCCAGTGATGTTGGTGAAAGTACACTGGTGGTGGAGAGAACGACCAGAATTAGACTAACTAGTATGATGCATTGCCCTTTCAGACAGCTTAGGGTTCTTTACAAATGGCCAATCCTGTATCTGCACAGAGTTTATGCTATATTTAGGCCCTTGTCAAGGAATCTGCTCTGTGCGGGAAGTCTTTCACGCTTGTACGGGAAATCCATTAACAACAGCAGGGGCCCATCCAGGCAGCAGAACTTGCACGCATCCAACTAAAGGGCAGTGGCATATATATATGTATAAAAATATACAAATAAATCCCAGGCATTAGTAACAAAAATGTTTTGTTTCCAGGTTGGAAGAAAGCTGCTTTCACACATTGTGGTGCAGCACTTCAAGATAACTTTGAGTGTTTTATCGAGCCTATGGTAAGAAGATATTGAGGGGACAGACAGAAACTATGTGGCTGGAGTTTTATCAGAGTCAGTGAATCACATATTTGGTTCTTTCTAAAGACACTTGGGATCTTTGGTACCCTGTACCATTAGATCTGTAATCGCCACTAGGATGGTGCTCACTTTTCATAGCCAACTGTGAAAGAGGTGGAAGGTTCTTTTTATCTTCTTTAACATCCACATGGCTAGAAATTCAAGAGGCAGACCGTCCTTCTGTTCCCTAGAATGTAAACTGCTGCTCTGTGATGGAGGGCATCAGTGCCTGTATTTTCTCATTTCTTTCAGGATAAGACATCTGTCTTCAGGACCTGCTTTTGAGAGCCCAATCAAAGGGAAGAAACTGAAGGAAAACCTTTATGGACAGCACTGAACTCCTTTGTGTTAATTAACTGAAAGGCAAATGAGGTGGGGACTCTCCTCCATACCTTCCTTTAATCAGTTGCTGATGGAGAGCTGAGATTTTTCTGCATCACGCTAACAAGTAGTAAAACGTAGCGGAAAGAAGAATGTATTTTCAGTGCCAACATGCAAACGTGGCAGGCTTGCAAAGGTCTGACTTGCTTGCGAAGGCATTCCAGCAGCATCTCAGTGAAGTGGGCCTGTTAGTAGTAACTACAATAATTTGCAGCATGTGTTTACCCATGCATATCTCTGTAGTCCTCCATCTGGACTGCCAAGATCTTTTCCTTGCAACGCCTCTTGTTCTCTAGTGATAACAGCCTCAATGCATAGCTTTAGCTGGCACCTTGCTCATGACTGTTAGGCAGGGCACTGCTTGAAATGAGATGCAACAGGCTGGCTTTCAAAGAGTGAATGCTGAGACTGCAATTACGAACTCAAGTCTGCGAAACCACAGATGCAGAATGGTTAGAATGGTTTCTTAGAGGTGTGCTGCAGCAGAGTGTGGCCAGGCATGATGACTGATGTGTGGAGTAGGTAAACTTGTACCACTAGCTCTTCATTTGTGGTCTCAGGCTATGATCAGACATGTTATTCCAGATAGAAATGAACCAGGGTAAGAGGTTATTGCCCTCATCTGCTTGTCATGATCATCCTCATTGCTCTGGATACTCCCATCTCTTTACTTCCTGAAATAACTGCTTATGTTCTCCTTTTCCCCTGCCCCGAAATGATGCAGGTTTAAACTTAATAATGTAAAAAACATTTATTGATCAATTGATTGAATTTCTGAACTGGGTGTTTTTGGAAGAGGTAGGTTATTGCCGGACTACAGCAGCAGGTTAGTGAGATGAATTGTACCAATTTATGGCCACCAAGTGAAGACAGCCCCACTTTTGTCTCTCATGTGGCCAGATACTCCTGTTGTTTCTCTTGTGCTAGGCTCAGGTGCTTGTCTCATCCATGCATGAACTTTTTGCTAAGTGAATGAGCTGAATCAGCTCTCCATAATGGTTAGGTGAGCTCCAGATCTGGTGGAGGAAAGGGCTGGACTGTGCATTTGGGGCAGAGAGAAAGAGAAAGGAGCATAAAATGTGTCTACAGATGTGAGCAGGTGAGGCAGCTGTGGGAGCTGTAGGGAGCAACTCGTGTGTAGTTGCACTGCTAGATCTGGGGAGTTGGTAACTTCAGGAGATCGTAAGACACAGATGATGAGTTGACAACCCCACACTAAGGTTGGTGTATGCCCAGCTCCTTATTAGAAGTGCTCAGTGAGGTAGAAGTCTCTGCATGCAGACTTTTGAGAAACTAGTCAGCATTTTGTGGCTTCTCCAGGCTGCAACTGGAAACACTATCTGCATTTTTAAGAACATGAAGGACATGTTTGTTGAAAGCTGTAGAGCATGCTTCGTTCGAGGGATGCTTCATAGAATCATAGAATGATAGAATGTTTAGGGTTGGAAGAGACCTTAAAGATCATCTAGTTCCAACTCCCCTGCCATGGGCAGGGACACCGTCCACTAGACCAGGTTGCTCAAAGCCTACTCCAGCCTGGCCTTGAACACTTCCAGGGATGGGACACCCACAGCTTCTCTGGGCAACCTGTTCAGTGCCTCACCACCCTCTCTGGGAAGAATTTCTTTCTGATATCTAATCTCCCTGTTTTCAGTTTAAACCCATTACCCCTTGTCCTGTCACTACAGGCCCTTGTAAAAAGTGCCCCCCACAGCTTCCTCGCAGGCCCCCTTCAGTTACTGGAAGGCTTCAATCAGGTCTCCTTGGATCCTTCTCTTCTCCAGGCTGAACAAGCCCAATTCTCTCAGCCTTTCTTCATAGGAGAGGTATTCCAGCCCTCTCATCATCTTTGTGGCCCTTCTCTGGACTCACTCCAACTGGTTGATATCCTTCTTAAGCTGAGGGCTCCACAGCTGAACACAGTACTCCAGGTGGGGTCTCACAAGAGTAGAGTAGAGGGGGAGAATCACCTCCCTCGACCTGTTTGCCACGCTTCTCCTGATACAGCCCAGGATATGGTTGGCTTTCTGAGCTGCCAGCGCACACTGCCAGCTCATGTCCAGGTTTTCATCCACCAGTACCCCCAAGTCCTCCTCTGGGCTGCTCTCGATCCATTCTCTGCCCAGCCTGTACTTGTGCTTGGGATTGCCCTGACCCAGGTGCACTTGGCCTTGTTGAACTTCATGAGGTGGGTCACTGTCAAGGTCACTCTGGATGGCATCCCTTCCTTCCAGCATGTCGAGCGCACCACACAGCTTGCTGTCATCAGCAAACTTGCTGTGTGTGCATTCAATGCCATTGTCCATTTCACTGAGGAAGATGTTAAACAGGACCGGTCCCAACACTGCCCCCTGTGGAACGCCGCTCGTCACTGGTCTCCACTCAGACATTGACCCATTGACCACCACTCTGAGTGCAACCAGACAGCCAGTTCTTTATCCATCGAGTGGTCCATCCGTCAAATCCATGCCTCTCCAGTTTAGAGACAAGGATGTCGTGTGGGATGGTATCGAAGGCTGTGCACAGGTCCAGGTAGATGACGCCAGTTGCCTGAACTTTATCCGCCAAGGTTGTGACCCCAACATAGAAGGCCACCAAATTCGTCAGGCATGATCTGCCCTTGGTGAAGCCATGTTGGATGTCACCAATCACCTCCTCATTCTCCATATGTTTTAGCATGATTTCCAGGAGGATCTGCTCCATGATCTTGCCAGGCACAGAGGTGAGACTGACTGGCCTGTAGTTTCCTGGGTCCTCCTTTTTTCCCTTTTTAAAGATGGGGGTTATGTTTCCTCTTTTCCAGTCAGCGGGAATTTCACCAGACCGCCATGACATTTTGAATATGATGGACAGAGGTTTCTCAGCCCCATCCGTCAGTTCTTTCAGTACCCGTGGATGTATTCCATCAGTCCCATGGACCTGTGCACTTTCAGGTTCCTCAGGTATTCCCGAACCTGATCCTCACTGACTATGGGTGGCTCTCCAGTCTCTCAGTTCTTGCCCTTGTCTTCCATTACTCTGGGGGTACAACTTGCGCCCTTGACAGTGAAGATAGAGGCAAAAAAAGCATTGAGTACCTCGGCCTTGTCCATGTCCTGGGAAACCAGCTCTCCCATTTCCTTGCGCAGAGGGCCCACATTTTCCCTGATTTTCTTTTTATCCCTCATGTACCTATAGAAGCCCTTCTTGTTGGCCTTGATGTCCCTGGCCAGGTTTAATTCTGTCAGGGCTTTGGCTTTCCTAACCTGATCTCTGACCTCTTGGACAACTTCCCTGTAATCGTCTCAGGCTACCTGTACTTGCAACAGCGAAGGCTACCTGTCCCTTCAACAGTGCCTGTTACTCTGAGTGTCTGGTGGAATCATGGTGGGAGGAGGAAACCCACTTACTGCTGATCCGTGCCTGGGTCCTCTCCCTGAGCTAGGTCAGAGTGGCTGGGTAGGCAGCTGTTCCACTGAACTGCAAGTGTGAACTCTCCTGCAAGTGATGATGAGCATGAAAGGGAGGAAGAATAACCGTGGGATTTGGTTGCAGTATTTGGATTTGTTTGCCTACCCATGCCTTGCATCTTCAGGCTCCTGCAGGAGAGTGAAGAGCTAGTCTATGACCTGTGCAACACCCCTCCTAAGGCAGATGTGCACCCATGTGCCAGTCACACCTTTGCTGTTCTAGCTCATAAGTGTAGGTAAATCAGAGGACTAAGCTCTGGTTTCCCTCTATTTTCAACTGAGGCATGTCCTTATAACCCAGCCTGCTCCTATTTATACAGATAAATGCCAGCTCAGCAGGATAAACAGTATGATTTCCCACTCTCCCTGGTGCTTAAGCTGGACCATTTTGTTACAACTGATTAGACCATTAACTCACCAGCTGCAAACAGGACTAAACAGGAATTGAATGTTGTGGGGAAGATTAGTTCAGCAGTGTTTTAACTTGCTCTGTTCCTCAGGACAAGATCCATAAGCCTCTTGGTTGTAGCCAATGAGCTGTTCAAGTAAACCCTGACCCTGGGCACTTCATTGATGAATGCATTGTACAAGTTCACCCGCTCTTTCCATCAGACTTTTCAGTCATCTCCTATGTAGTTGCACCCTTCATAGGACCTGACAGCTACAGTAGCTATAAAACATGAGGAGTAATGGAACCCTTCCCTAATTGAAACGAACACCTCAGATTATATGTTGGAGCCTCCTGGTTTATTAGAGGCTGTTCCCTCCCCCTGTGTTGTCATTGGAAAGGTTATACCACGAATTTGCAACTTCTCCAAATAATTAGGGGCTTCTGGTGGAGAAGCCTGGGCTGGAGGAACAAGGACCCTGAGAAATGTGGGTTCCTGAATACCCCATCTCCCACACGGCCAGGGTGTGTGTGAGCCTGGAGGATCTCCGCAGCGGGAGGGGTGGATAATGTGGTGCTGTTTCACAGCCCAGCCAGCATGGAGCTGTTTGTGTCTGTGAGAACCCTTCAGCCCTGTTATGAAGGAGCTGGGGCTTTGCTGATCCCTACCCCACTGCAAGACAAAGCTGTCAGTGACTGCAGTGTCAAACCTGACCGCCTGGGTAGGGATCTTAGAATCATAGAATGATTGGGGTTAGAAGGGACCTTAAAGATCACCAAGTTCCAACTCCCCTGCCGTGGGCAGGGACGCCCTCCGCTAGACCAGATTGCTCAAAGCCTCATCCAGCCTGGCCTCGAAGACAGCCAGGGCTGGGGCACCCACAGCTTCTCTGGGCAAACTGTTCGGTGCCTCACCACCCTCTCTGGGAAGAATTTCTTCCTGATATCTAATCTAAATCTCCCTGCTTTCAATTTAAACCCATTACCCCTTGTCCTGTCACTACAGGCCCTTGTAAAAAGTCCCCCCCACAGCTTCCCTGTAGGCCCCCTTCAGGTACTGGAAGGTGCCTTAAGGTCTCCTTGAAGCCTTCTCTTCTCCAGGCTGAACAAGCCCAATTCTCTCAGCCTTTCTTCATAGGAGAGGTATTCCAGCCCTCTCATCATCTTCATGGCCCTCCTCTGGACCTGTTCCAACCAGTCGATATCCTTCTTATGTTGAGGGCTCCACAGCTGAACACAGCACTCCAGGTGGGGTCTTACAAGAGTAGAGTAGAGGGGGAGAATCACCTCCCTTGACCTGCTGGCTGTGCTTCTCCTGGATACGGTTGGCTTTCTGGGCTGCCAGCGCACACGGCTGGCTCATGTCCAGCTTTTACTCCACCAGTACCCCCAAGTCTTTCTCCTCTGGGCTGCTCTCGATCCATTCTCTGCCCAGTCTGTGCTTGTGCTTGGGATTGCCCTGACCCAGGTGCAGGACCTTGCACTTGGCCTTGTTGAACTCCATGAGTTGGCAGTGGCCCACCTCTCCACCCTGTCAAGGTCCCTCTGGATGGTATCCCTTCCTTCCAGCGTGTCGACCACACCACACAGCTTGGAGCCATCAGATGTGGCTTTGCTCTGTGCCTACTAGGCTGTTTTGGTAGAGGTGGGTGATAAGACCCCAGAAGCACAGCAGTCCCTGTGCAAATTTTGCTGCTTCCTCTATTTTCCAGATTTTCCTTCCCAGAATTCCTAAAAAGTTCCTGATGCCCTCCTCCCAGCTGCCCTGGCCATCTCTTGCCCTCTGCACTTGCATGGGCTCCGTGGCTCTGTGGGGGACCTATGCATACAGGCCCTGGCAGACGGCTCCCAAGCATGCCAGGGAAGGAAAGTCAGATCCCCACCACTGCCAGCTCTATGTACCCTTGTCAGGATTTACTTTGTGCCACTTTTGTAATTAAAATGTGTTTAAAAGGATATGAAAGCTCCTTGGTTTTTGCAGAAAGACTTGGCTTTTTTTCAGGGGTTCATGTTGGGGGCTGTGTGTAGGAAAGCAGAGGGGAGTCTGCTCTGATCTCACACTTGGCTTTCACCAGCTTCTCACCAGAGACACACAAAATCTTGGCTTACAGAGGCTTGAAAAGGCTTGAAGATCTGTGAAAATGCTCTACAGAACAGGGAGTGTGGAGAGGTGACACAGGGGCTCTCAGCTTCTCATCTGAATTTTATAGCTGAACCTAATTTTTGGCCTTAGGTACAATGTGCCCATCTGTGAAGTGGGTCTAGGGATGGTACAGGTGGATGCCACCAGCTTGGCTTGTTCCTGCTTCCACAGCTCAGCTTGAAGGAGATGTTGGAAGAGGCCTTTGTCAAGTGAAAGTCCAGGCTGTGTCTGTAGGTTAAGATGATCACTGACTTGCTGCAGCAGAGGTGAGAAGATGACCTTCTGAAGGGACAGTCTTCAGCTGGCAACAGGCCTCTCAAAATGAATATCTCTTCGTGGCATATCATTCTGCTGTTTCTTTGCAGTGATGTAGGCATGGCTGGTGTGATGCTTGCAAATTCATTTCAGTCCCTAACCTAAAAACACCAGGGAAGAATTAGATAATGAAGGCTACACATCCTCCATTCCTCCTCTGGGTGGGTGCAAAAGAGACCCATGTGTTTCTTCACAATGTGATCAGTGCCATTCAGAGGGTTTTGATGAGTTACACAAAGTTAGTAGTAAAACCAGGAAAAAAAAGACAATCCTTGTTGTGCAGGGAAAGCAGAGTCATAACAGCCCCTTGTATCTAGATAGCTAGGACTGGGAAAGAAAATGGCCTCACCCATAATTTATGGCTCACTGTATAGCCACAGAAGCTTTGCCGCTTGCAAATACAACCCTTAGTGGGTTATTAACCTGAGTCTCAAGAGGCTCACGTTAACACATCCATCCTCCTGTTAATTAATTAGCTGAAATATGCATGCCTTCCTCTGATGCTAGCTTGCAAAGGGTAACATGAATTTTGATTATACTTAATCCCATGTGAAATATAGCAGACGCTCACACTATGTAAATACTGATGGGAAGCTTAGAAACCCCTGTGATCCAACAGGATCTGAGCACAAGTGCTGGTGTCTGGCAAACTGCAAATATATTTTGACACAGAGCTGTCGTGGTATTAAAAATAAAGTGGTGTTTGTTTCTTTGTAGCCTTGTTTTTGGCAGGAATAGAGGCAGTTTTAATACTAATATCAGTCAGGCAGTCATTTTACTGAGGCACTATCAATACGCTTTTCGAACTTTCTTTGCGAAAGAGATATAAATGTATTTGCACCCAGAAGCCTGCCATCTACAAAGCTGCTATAAAGCTTTGGCGGTGAATAGCTGACTTCGAATGTCCTGCTACACACCTTTCCCAAACAGTTGATACGCAGCAGGTGAATGCGAAAAGCTTATCAGTCCAACCCAGCGTTATTTCCTGTCATAACTTTGCACAACAAAGGAAGTTTCTGTCCTTTCTAAGCTTTGGTGTTGCGATATGTACTGAGGTTCCCTCAGAGAAAACACTTTAATCCTTGGGAAGCTGAAATCACAGAGAAGGGGACAGGGATATTGCTCCCGCTAACTGTAATTTTATCAGAACCCAGCCATACCAAAGCACGTGGCTGCGATATGGGAGGCAGCCGCAAGTAATGGAGGGATGCTCGCCCAGGCTTCTGCTTCAGCAGAACAAAATGAGAGCTGGGGCCACATTTCCCGTGTTACATTTCAGTATCCTAGTTCTATAAATCAGGAAAGGAAAAGAAAGTCTTGGATTTATATTTAAACTTACTTGATTAGAACTTCTTTTGACATCTGAGTGAGAGATCTCAAGGATAGTGTTGAGATATTTTCACCTTGAGAAGGAGGAAGGGATGATGCATTCACCACTATGCCACCAGAATAATTTTCTGCCGTATGAAACTGCTGGGGTTTCACAGCAGCTGGGCTCCGTAAACACCTGGACTTGTTTGGCATCGTCACATCAGGAAGGAACAAACCCATGTGTCTGAAGAGTACCTGAGCTCTACTACTTTTGCACAAGTGGCCAATGCAGAAAGAGATTTGGACTTCATGTGTTTTCATGCTAATGGAAATGTATTTACTGCCCTTGTCAGCCTTCAGATCTGCCCAGTTCCCTGCCTGAAATGCTACTGGGGGTGACAGAAGAAGGTTTCCTCATCCTCCACAAATGCCATCTGGTAAGGGGGAACACAGTGTTGTGCCCATCCCCACCTCTGACCACAGCCTGGAAGGTGGTGGTGAGTAGGTCCTGCTCCTACCTCAAATGGATGAGGGCCACAAAGCAGCAGCGCTGGTCTGCATGGCAAGGACTAATCCAAGCATGCTTGCTCTTGGCTGTTCTTTGTCTGAAGTGCATGTGGCTCCTGTTCTGCCCTTGGCATGCTGGGACATCCTCCATCAGAGGGGACAGCAATCAGGGGAGCCCAGCATTCATAGGGGTATGGGTAGTGCATTTCTTGCTACAGACTGCATGTGCTTTAGCTGTGCTGGAGGAGAAGAGGTGAAAAGAGAAGGGAAAACAGATCCTCTGCAGATGCCTTACACGTGAAGAGTGAACCAAAATAAAACGACTCAGCATTCATAAGCATAAACATGAATGTAAACAAATACATTTATTTAAAATGTCAAGGACTTGAGGTTAGTTACCCTTGCTAGATTTTAGAGGCAAAATTTGGGAAAATTTGACTGAGAGAAAGGTCTGTAAGAAATAGTGTGTGTATATATGTGTCCACACACATCTGTGTGCTCCAACCGTCTTTGAGATGTGGTGCCTTATGCAAGTATAGAAGGAAGCGTGATCTGCAAGGGGTTTTATTCTTTCAAATGAAGTCAGTGAGAGAGTGTGTGCTAAATGGAGGTTTGTCTACATACACAAATTGTTCCAATTTAACTAAATTGGTTTCTAAATTAATTTAGTTAAATCAGTGCAACCCCTTTAGTAGCTAATTGAGTTTGTTCCCAAATTAAGCTAAATCAGCATAAAGTGCTCATCAACCAATTTGAGCATTCACATTAAGAGCTGGCAATTTCTACAAGTAAACCAGGCCTGGGTGGTTTGGGGGAGTATCTTGATATCCCCAGTGTTCCCATATGCTCTGATGGTGCTGTGACCAAAGTCTGATGCTGCATCCTCTGCTTGGAGGAGATGACAGGGGCATGGCCACCTCAAGGAAGATGGCATCAGCAGTTTGACTTGCTCTTGGCCCTAAACAAAGATCTAAATGGGTGACTTTGTAATTTCGTCAGAGGCCAGTGGTACTTGAGAGTTTCTCCCATTATGATTATGTGTCAAGTGAATGACAAAATTCTTTATTGCAAGTCGTCAGTAGTGGATTTCAACCAGACCAACACAGTCACAGCTTAAAATATGCCAAAACTATTTGTTTTTGAGGAGAAAGCAACAAAAATACCCTTATTTTTCTTTTGATGTGGAAAGTCAACCTCTTAAAATTGTGGGCTGACAATATCTCCTTTATGTTCACGGAAACATAAAGCATTGCTTAAAAAAAGAGATTCAAAGTGCAGACAGAACTGGCTTTTCACTGTGTTATTTCCTCCAGAAGTTTTTCTTGGATATTGCCTTAGTATATATTAATAATGGGACAATATTTCTTTATGGAGTGTATAATTCAATTAAATATATTAATGAGACAGTCACTTTAAAACAAATATATTCTTCACATCCACTGTCAGAAAAGAAAATGTTTTGCTTTGCAGATGAATCTGATAAGTGTCAGCCAGAAGTTGTCTGTTAACCAGGGTAACATAAAAGCTACTGTAAATGGTAGGAAAAAAACAACGAAAAAAAATCCTTTCATATTCACTTAGAAATATTGATTCATTACGTTGGCTTTAAGACAGCACTACAGTTCAGAAGATAGGATAAGTGGATGAGTCTGTAATAGGTTATGCTTCAAATGAGTATTCTCAATTCCATTTTTTTCCTTTTTTTAAGTAAAGTAGGATTTCTGTCTGACAGGTCAGACTGGAAGGGAAAGAGATTAGTGAAGGGGGACTCAGATCTGCTTTTACACCAAAAGCTTCATGGGCTTTTATAGCAGGAAAGTCTTTAAGTCTTTGAGGACTTCATGAGATCATGAAGGCAGGTCAGCAGCAAAACTGCGTCTTCAAGGGCCCCCTAAATGTTTCACATCAGGCACGTGTTGTGGACAACAGAAGGTCCTTGTTTAGTAATGAATAAAAGGCCAGCAGTTTTGCTTCTCTGCAGCCAGATTTTCAAGCCATAATTGGATCTTGTAACACTGCCAAGGTAAAGGCAGAGGGCCACGACAGGGAAGCCTGACACTGCAAGTGAACTGAAACTAAATATAGTTCATGCAGTTAAAAAAACCACACATCAAAGCACAGAGCGCCCGGCCCCATCCGAGAATCTTGCAATGGAACAAAATGAGAAAACGACCATGATAATATACGTATTTTACTGCGGAGCTAGAGGCAGGCAAATTAAATAATCCAAGAGCAGCTTTGGCTGGTTGTGATTAAAGATCATTATGTGCCAAGTGATTCGAGACAGAATCCAAAGCCTGGCTGGCAAGGGAACTGCTGGGCAGAGGGATCTGGGGTGAGTGGGATCCTGAGCGCAGCCCTGCTCGGAAAGAGGCTGGAGAGCGTGCCGCTGCCAGCACATCACAATGATTCAGTGCTACATAGTGATATTGTATCCTTCCCCACAGTAACAGACCTGTTTCTCACAAGCTGTTCAAATAGCTGGGTATTACTTCGAAAAGCAGTAGCTCCTTTCCAAATAACAGTGGTGTCTGCTGTGATGCGCAAGTCTCATTGAGGCTGCAGAGCCAGCCCCGAGATGGCGTGGGTCTGGTTGTGCTATGAGTGGTTTGGTTGGGTGTGGTGGACATTTGGAAAGTCACCCCAAAGTTCAAAGCCTGTAGAAAACTCAAGTGGTGTTTGCAAAAGGCAGAGTGTGACAAATACAGAATTGGTTATCTTGGTCATCATCTACTAATGATCTAAGATCCCAGATAAAGACTACGGATGGGTAAGAACAGATGGAATCAACAGTCAGAGAGAGGGTTAGTTTTTGCCTTAGGGTAAGGCTTAGAGCTGGGCTAGATAACTTGCTGGTATTCCTTCTCACTCTGCACACTACAGAGTTTGGATGCCAATTCTGATGCCCTCTAAGGCCAGATTTATGCAGAATGTGGTCAGCACCATAATTCAGACCAGGTGTTTTCTGGCAAATTGGACTCTGGGTTGAGCCCTTCCTCTCACTCTGATGACATACATTCCTCAGTTTGGTATGCACCACCAAAGCAGAAACAAAAAAAAATGGAAATTAATATCCTAGATATTTTCCAGCGTGAGAAAAGAAAGCCATTAGAAGAGGGAAGCTTTCACAGTGTTTTACATTCAAATTATACCTTTTATCCTAAGAGATCAAGTACTTTACACATAACTACAATCAGCACCCTGTGCAATGCAGCCATTTCTGGGGTGGAGCACAGAAGATGAAGATTAAATACATCTAAAGACACAGGGGCAAAAACACTCACAGGAAAAGTAAGCATCCATAAACACTCATGAAAACAACTGCACCTAGGAAAGCTGTAGAAGGTACAGGCTGTGTGGAGCACCTTAATATGTTGAAGTGGAGAACAGGAGTGAACTTAATCCAGTGGGAACAGCTGTAGATAGTTTCCCTGTTATTAAGGCTTCCAAGACCCCTTCCAAGAGATGCAGTACATTTATACTGCACGTGAAATGTCTGTCTGGCCAGAAGGAATTGCACGCTTGACTTCTGAAGAGAAACATGAAGGAAATAGAGTTTTCATGAAGAAAGCATCTGTTGGCTTTCATTTTCCCCTTTCATGGGAAAAAATGTGTTATGAAAAAAAGAGGTTTTCCTCATATGGTCAATGAGGAGCTACTGCCCTTTATTCCCTCTAATATACAAGGGGATTCCACAGTCATGCTGCTGCTAAATCAATTGGTGTTTAACCCAGGATGAAGCCTGTATGTCGGGGTCTGTCCAAGAAACTATATAGTGGTTTAGTCTTACTGTTGAAATACAGGATTTCCAGCTTTTCGGCAACCTGCATGCCAAACGTAAGATCTGTATTTTGGTTGAGTTTTTTTTGGTGTGTGTCTCTGTATATGAATCTCCTCTGTGTGTCTTCCATTTATCCCACATGCAGCTTTTTTGGAAGGCAAGACCTTCCTACATCCCTTCATGTCTTCCAACATATGCTTCTTTGTATAATTTGTCACTAAACAGTACCCATTTTAATCCTAAAATAAAATAATAAAAACAATAATGCATGACAGCAGACCTCTAAGCCTTAATTGCAGGCTGATGGGGCATGCATGGAACTTGAGGAATGGTATGGTACTATGTCATTTGTCCAAGAGGTACAATGGAGGAAAAAGGAGGTGCTGGGTACAAAGAGCTGGTGTTCAGGTTTAATCGTGAGAGGGTCTAGTTGAACATTTCTAGTAAAGAAAAAAAAACAGGGGCAATTTTCATAAGCTTTGAACCTGGTATTGATCAACTAATTAGGACAGGTAGTGGATAGTTTTTTTCTGAGAAACAGAAAGACACATCAGTAAGACAGTTCTTTTTAGTAGTCAGACATGATAATTGCTTTGATATCCCCATGAAAAGTAACACAGCCAGATACAGATGGGCTGTTGTATTCCTGGGTGTGATGAAGATGATGCTGTTTCAGAAGGTGGGAGGAAAAGGGCAGGGGAGCAGCTACTTTAAACCCATTTTTGACTAACAGAAAAGAGCAGCCTGAGAATCAATCTAAAGGTTGGGCAGTAATTTGGATGAAAGCAAGCATGAAATGATAAAGTTCATTATTCCAGGGGAAAAAGCTAGACCAGCTGAACATGGATAATGACTCCAAAAAAGTAGACTTCAGCAGACTTGGGGAACTGGTAAGTAAGGTCTCTGAGGAAAATAATCTAGGGGATAAAGGAATGCAGGAAATCTGGCAGTTACTAAGCCAATTTTAAAGGCAAATTCCTCTGATGCAGAAGACAGATTGGAAACAGAGTGAGACACCTGTATAATTGCCTCAGGAGTTCTTCAAAGACCTGAAAATGGAAAAGACTTGACAAATGGAGAATGCAGAGACCCCAAGCAGAGTTTCCACTGGATTTCTTTCTCTACCATAAGATAAAGCTCAAAAGGGAGCAGGTCAGACACTGGCTTGGAAGTGTCCCAGCTGGGTACTGCAGCAGAGAGCCCTACCATGGGATGTTGTGTGTTATGTGGGAGAGTGTACTGCATGAGGGAGAAGTTGGTGGGTTTATGCATGTGTGGCATGGAGTGAAAGGAGGTATGAACAACCTGAAAGTGCAATGATATTGCAGCATCCAGAGACCATAATGAGCACCTTGTGAGATCAGCACAGCACTACAGCTTTTGTCAATCATCTAGTGGGATAATGAACTTTGTTCTCCCCTTTGTCTTTTGTGGCCCACCTTTTGACCCTCCAAGGAGCTGATATGCTAAGAGAGGGGTTTTTATGCAAACTGGAGATGGAATGGTGATTTCCCATGTTACGAAAGCTGTGTCAGTAGAAGAGACTGATTTGCAGACTCTATCTAGCAGAAATCTCAATCTTTTGGAAGAAGAACTGGCTGTGCAGTGTTGCACACCAGGACAAGCCAAAGACATTTATTTCTACAGCCCACCCCTGTGGTAACACAGAAACAGCAATAACTTTACAGCTGCCTCTTCTTGGGAAGTACCATGAGGGTCACTGTTGGGGTGGGAGGAAGGCAACTGAGGGTTTCCTATAGGAGAAGATCATATGGCCACGCAGACACTGGACATGTCCCATGAAGGATGAATTGAGGCTATAGTTGCCGGGCAGCAAGGTGAGGTTTTACTGCAATGCAGGGCAGGGGCTCCAGGATGCAGGGCTGAGCTGCAAGACCCTGTGGAGGCACTGGGGGAGGACAGAGTATGGGGAGCAGAGGCTTTGCCAGGAGTGGGTGAGGGACCCTCTCTGCCACTTGGGGTAGAGGACCAGTTGTACCTGCTGTCCCTTCTCTGTCTGACTCTACGTCTAAACGAGGTGGCTTTCTGCCCCCACCCCTTGCCTTCCCTGGGCATGAAGAGAGAGAAGGGCCTTATTAATCTAGGAGAAGGCAGTCTCTGTCCTCTTTTCCTCATACCAACATCCCTCTGAGGGCCTCCTGCCCTGGAGACATGGTGGGAACGCCACTGTGGTGTACCCACTCCATGACACTGGGCGGGTCCATCTGTGCTTTAATTAAAGCTATTAGTGCTGTTATGCTCAAGGATCTCCTCAAATTGGAGCATTATTCAGCTCCCTAAAGAGTGTTTGGAGCCCTCCTGGTTGGGATGATGACCTAGCAGCCTTCACAGGTCCATGGGGTTATCCTGTACTAAGCCCTCACACTGGGAGCAGGGACCTGCCAGGGCTTGCAGGGCTGCAGTGACAGAGGAGATACCACAGGGATCGAAGGGAACCAAAACTTGCCCTGTTATTACTGTCAGGTTTGTGTTTAAAGCTGATGTTTTACACCCCAGCATCAACTGCTTAATTGCCAGTGACTTTGCTTGATGGAGCAGGAATGGGGAAGGGAAGACAGGTCATGGCTGCATGCATGTACACAGGGAATCAGGACTCTCAGATGAGATGCAAAAGTGAAAAGAAGGTGAAGGGAAGGTTGAGAAAGATAAGGCCAACTCAACACTGGCCATCATAGGCAGGGTGAGCCTTGCGTCCAGGATTTACAGTCAGCCATGTTATCTTTCCACACATTAAATCTCTGGGTCTGTCAGAGCAGAAGACTTTTTCCAGGCCACAGACCTCAGGAGTCTGTTGAGAAATCCTCAGGTCTTTCTGAGTAAGGATTTACACCAGGAGGTAAATCCATAGAGGCATAAGCGCTACAGAGGTGTAAGCATAGTCATTCTACTCACACAATTTTCCCCCTGGATATCTTATGGAGGAGTAGAATTGCCTTCATTTCTGATGCTTTGCAAGATGCATATGACATGGCATTGAATAAACAAGTGTTAAACTATAATGAGCGGTTTATTCATTACATGCATCCCTTGATTCTTGGCTGATTTCCACTTGGCCTTCAGCAGAGCTCTATATTGATCAGGAGGTATGTGCTCTGCAAGCTTTATACCACAGGTCACTCATTTTAAGGACAGCAGACCTCAGTGCTCTTTGAAACTGAGACTAATATGCTTGACTTCAGGGTGTTAAAGATATGGTATTAGGAACAGGTTTTCTGTATACCAGCACCCAATAATTTTCCTCTCAGTGATGTTCCTTTGTTGGTAAGCAAGCCAAGGGCCTAAGAGTGTATACTGTACATAATCTTTGGAAACTTAATGGCTACAGTCAGTCATTGTCTGAATAGCAATTTCCTAAATATATTAGTTGCTGAGAAGTAAGTTCCTGGCAATAGTTGTAGGGGAGGAAGACCTGAAAATCTAAACCCAGAAGGTGCTGACCTCAATAGGCAAACACGGAAAGTCACTGTAAGTCAGTAAAATGACACATGTGCAAGAACAAATGTATATCAGAAATTCCTGTGGGCCATCTCCCAGCCTGCCTTTACCTGGTACACAAGGATGCAGCAAGCAGAAGGGCATGAGCACCCCCATTTGGGCCTGAGAATTTGAGAGACCAGGAGGCACTTCCAGAAGTAGCAGGCAGAACCACTGCCAGTACCACCACTTTAAGCAAGAATTTTGGTTCTCATTTATTAATAAGCCGCTAATAAATTTGAATAAAATCTCAACCGAATTACTTTGAAACCTTATGACAAGTTCCCAGTGAGGTTCAAGGCAGGAACTCTGGGGAATTTTGCAGGACCTAGTTATACTGCAAAATGTGTTGTTTGGCTTGATTGCTGCAAAGTGATTTTTGGTTTGGTTTTTTTTTTATAAAAGTCAACCCCAAATTCAACATTAATTTGCATTGCTGTTTTCTCTACCTAGTGGTATGCTTGATGTATCCCATTTGTTTTCACTCGATCAGCTAGTATTAATGGCAATAAAACTCAAATGCACAAAGACTTTGTTATTGAATTTCAATTGAAATCTTTTAGGCAGACATAATAAGAACTTGTCAGTGTGTGTTAAACTGTTTTGCTTGTTATGGTTTCAAAAGGAATAAAGGACTGATGTGGATCCCTCAAGCTGACAAAATTTGTGACTTCCACATCAAGACAAGACAAGGATTTTGCAGTGCCTTGGTGAATGCAAAACTCCTCCTGGAGCCAAAGGCCATCTAAACAGAGAAACCTGAAGTATGGTGATGGCAGCATGTTGGCAGCAAATGCACAGATGAAACATTTGCTAGAAGCAAAAAACCCAGCAAGTGATAATTTGCTGCACACTTTGAATAATGAATGCTTGTAGTCTGAAACACTCTGTGTATTTTCTTTGTGTTTTGAGGGTTGGGGTCAGGGAATATCCAATTGTTCTCCCCATGAGTTATGAAAAAGACTGCAGCTCAAGACACTTTCTTTTTTTAGATTATGAGTATTTACAGCACAAGTTACAGGATTACCTGCTTTAGTGCACAGATATGAAAGATTCTCAGTGTTTTGTGGACTACGCAGTGAAGAGAAGTAAAGTGTCTCAAACTTCTTGCTACATCAGTACTCTGTGCTTTGCATAGCCATGAAGGTAAAAGATGTAGGACTTCCCAGCTGTCCAGAGAGCCTCTCAAAGGCTTTTGCTTAGCTAAATGTGAGAGCAGAGGCTTTCAAACCAAAAATCAAGTCCTGGAACAGGACACCTGGGATCAAGTTCAAACATCTGCAAGTGGAGGCAATGCTGAATTGTTTGTATTTAATTCAGAAGTCAGGAGCTGTTCAAGTTCAAAACACTTCCCGACTATGATAAACTACAAGCAGTGAGTACAAAAGGTCAAAGTCTGAAGTTAGCTCTTTTATGGTATACCTGTGAACCTGTGCAAGCCTCTTAACAAACAGTGTATACGTTAATACTTTATTGCTACACTTGAACAATTCACGTTTCTGAGGAATGCTTCATTCCATAGAAGGAGGATTAGGTAGTGAAAGGAAAACAATTCTTGTAGGGTACAAATAGTAATGGCAAATAAGATGCTTCATACTTTGAAAAGTGTTGTTATGAGTAGTTGTAGTAAAGAATAAAATGCTGCACTTTATCCTGTTTAAGACATCTTGGAGTGTTTAAGGTACATTTGACTTTCAGAGACTGGCATAATGACCTGTTGTATAGGGCACACACAGGGAAAAATAAAAAACATCTAAAACTTCTACTTCTTGGGTTGATTTCTATTTTCCTCCTAACTGTGATACTGGAAGAATCGGAACACTCCAAGTCCACACCAACACCAATGAATAGCTACTTGTCCAGAAGTTTGAGAACATCTAGCCATGAGCCAAGGGGTCCTCTGGAGTGTTTTATGAGGCAGTTATATCTGATGTAGAAGGTATAAACCAACTGTTACTGTCAGTGCTTCCTCCATCTGACCCTGGTAGTTTGGTACTGACATTCTTCAGTGGTGGCTCATCAAATGGATGCAGAATGTTAGTTTGGTCTTTGGAATAACCTACATTTCTCTCTTCCCTGGCTTCCCTCACACTGACGGGTCTCTCTGTCCTTTCGCTTATGATGCATTATGACAGAGAAGAGGGGAAAGACAAGCATCTCATTCCTAGACAGCTCTTCAGTGACGTGTGCTGGCAGTAGGTGCAGTGAAAGCATTCAGGACTGCTGCTACTGAGCCGGTCAGCTATTACAAGAAGACAATTTCCTGCCAGACAGGAGAGTTTTGCTGAATTTAGGCATCTTAGCCTGTTATGCAACAGCACCAACTAAATTACTATAATCTCACTAATGTAATAGCCACTTCTTGGCGTTGTAAGCCAGTGGTTCCAGCACTTACCAAATAACACAGCTAAGCACACAAGACCTCTCTTCTCTAAGTGCTAATTGGTCGTTTAACCTCAGGCTGGCTTTTCAGAACTCTTCAAGGTCATGCTTTGTTCACACCCCTGAGTTTCTCCTTTGCTCTGCCAGATGTGAAACATTTGATGATGGAAAAGCCTTCCCCGTGTTGCAATAATGCTGCTCATCTTACTGTCATCTAACATAATTCCCTGGTTCCCTTTTACTAGCCTGCCAGACCTGGACTGTAGCCTCTCTGCATCAGGAACCATTATTTTGTAAAATTTTTGACTTTCGCAACTGGACCATCCTGTTGTAAAAGACCTGGTCTGAAAGCTTCTATGGCATTAGTCACTTGGATACAATAATATTCAAAATTAATATAAAAATCATTTTTTTTTAAAGTGAATGTAGGTGCTAGGCTTCAGCTTAGAATGATTCAGCTTTTTGACCATGTAGAGCAGCTGTAAATATCTGTTGTTTTCTAAGATGTAGTATTCAGTGGAGTAATCTCTTTCTCCATTTCAACTTTCATTTATTCACCTGAAATTTACATTTATTTTAGCCGTTATTCTAGGTTTAGTTAAATGTCTGAGACTGAGACTCTGCCTAGTCTATCTAACAAGATTAGAGCTAAGCATCTCTGACACCAAGAAAAAGAGATGGTGAGCATCCTGCTTTTGCCTGTGGGAGTGTAAATTAAGACCAACTCTGTTGAAGTTTGTGGGGTTCCACCAGTGTTAAAATTGTGTTACTGAAGAGAAAACTAGACCCAGAAGTTGGAGATATCTGCTCACAGTAACTAAAGCTTTGTCTAGACTGGGGATTTGTCCTGATTACTGCCACTGGCTGCCAGCCATTGGTGTTACTGCACCAATGTGACCCCTTACATTGGCAGGTTGTGGTGCTAGTGTTGCTGGTAGAGTTTTGTCAGTTGTAGGCATGGATAATATTCTCTGATAGATGTGTTGGGTTTCTCCATTTGTACCATGTGAGATCTGTTAGTGTTTAGTTGTCTGGGACTGCAACCTGGCAAACACCCTTTACACATAAGTCCCATGGATACAGAGACAGAAAAAATGTTCAATTCCCCCAAACATTTCTAGAAATTCTCAAAACCTTTCTAAATTAACCTTGCTGTCACACATGGGTCAAATGGAGAACACACGAAAGTGTTGGTATGGACAAAAGTGAATATTAGCACAAGAAAGGGTGAGTTCTGTTATTTGAGCATGCTATAGGACAAGAAATTTGGAAATGCCAAGTTTATCAGCCCATCTAGCCCCTATCCCAATAATATATTAAGTCATTTTGCTACAGAGTTTGCATTGCTTTGTCTAGTCTAGTTCTTAATGACTCAACTTACAGAGTCTGCACCACTTCCCCAGGGAGAGAGTTTTCCGCAGTCTGAACTGTTACGGTATTTTTCCTGATATCCAGCCTATGATTTCATTTCATCCCATTATTCTTAGCCTCCTCCTTCCTCTCAAGCTCACCTAAGCAATCCTCTTTGACATTTACACCTTTGGAAGTCTCAGATATTTATCTTCCTCTTAGCTGTCCCCCTGTCCATATGTTGTCATATTTAGCCCATTGGTGCTTTCCAATGAAATATTCTGGACTGTCTAAATAAGGAGCACATCATGTGTAAAACAAGGAGGGTTGCTTTTCTGCTCCACTTGGCAGTGGTGAAAGCCTCAGCTGGCGTAGTGAATTCAGTCTTGGATGCTGCTTTTTAAGAAAAGGCACTGACAAATTGGAGAAAGCTCAAAGGAAAATAACAAAAATTATGAAAGATTTAGAAAATCAGACTTATGAGAAGCAGCTGAGAGAGACGGGCATGTTCAGTCTGCACAGAAGACTGAAGGAAGACATAATAGCTGTCTGCAAATACATGAAATGATGTGATAAAGGGAACAGGGGCCAGTTATTCTCATTAGTCAGAGAGGAAAGAAGCAGCAGAAACTGATTTAAGCTGCAGAAAGGAAAATTCCGGCTACATATGCGGGAGATGTGTTTCAGCTACTCAAACAATTAGGCAATGGAACAAGCTGCTGTGAAAGGTTACAGAGTTAAAATGGCTAGAGAGATTCCAGGCTAGACTCAACTGCTGGGTCTAATGAAAGAAAAATCCCACACTGCTTTTGGAAAGGCATCCAGATGGGCTGCTGATGACAGGCTCTCTCAAGTAAATATAATTTTATATTAGGGATACCATGTATACTCTAATACTAGGTCACCAAAGAGATAGGTATGTGTTCAAAAATTGTACATCTTCCTCATCTTACTGCAAAGGAGAGAAATGAAGAGTGAATGGTAGTCTTGTGGAGACATTGAGAAGACATGGAGATGGAGGTTATGACTAACCACCTGGGTGTAGACAGGTGCAAGAAAGTTTTGCTTCATGCACAGACATGCAGCAGATTCAGTTCAAAGTTTGAGCAGCTGAATGTGCACTGCGCATCAGCCGAGTGAATATACCCAACTGAGAGGTGTAAGAAGAGTCCAGGACAGGGCATGGGCAGAGCAAGCATGGGTATACATTTTTATGGGTCATCTTATCCCACTGGACTTGCCTGAAGTCACTGAGAAAATCTGTGGAGGAGCTGGGAGCTGGATCCTGGTGTCTGTATTCTCAGGCCAGCACTTTAACCACAAGTCCATCCTCCTTTTTGTCATGCTGCTTTCTTACCACCTCCTTATGAACTCAACAGTCAGCCGTGTAATCCCGCTTGGCTTGTGCATCTTGAATTCCTGCAAACTTTTGTGAGGAATCTTATGTGCATTAAAAAACCCCCAAATTTTAAAAAAGAGAGGCATGGAGAGTAAGCTGATGTTTTGTCCTGATGTTCTCCACCGGGAAAGATATACCAGTAGGAGCTGGCATGACTGTGGGCGCATATAAAAAGATCAGCAACTTGTGACATGGTAGCTGATGATTGGCAACACTGAAAACGAAAACCTTAGCCTGCTGTTTTAATCAGACTCTTCACTGCAAGTCTGCTGCCTTGGAGCTTACCAGTGCCATGAGCCTCCTGCCAGCTGAGCAGCACTGGTGCCAGCAGTGGAGAATAAGTAAGGCTCTCTGCTTGCTATTGTAGACCCATTCTTGTAATTGATGGCTGTGGCTTTGATCCCTCACAAGTCTGTGGGGCTCAGCCCTCCTTGAAGTGAGAGCAGTATTTTTACATTGCTTGTGGTATGTTTAACATATTATGGGGCGTTACTTTCTGGCACTGAGTGTTGAACTTAAAACAGCATTGCATAATTCCCCAAGATTGCATTACTATGAGTTGGCTGGACATTCCAGCAAGTCAGGATAATGCACAATCTAAAGCTGGTTTTAGCACTGGAATCACAAAAGTGTAAGCTGGACAGTATCCAGCTTGGATGTTCTGCATGAATTATTGTCACTTGTCAGCTGGTATGTCTTTATTCTTGTGAGCTACCACAGTGGAATTACAAATCTTCCCTCCCATTAATCGTCACTACTACGCAAACTTTATTTGAAGGAAAAAGGTCATGGCAAGGACTCTGAGCTGTCCTGGATGTAGCTCAGGATAAAGAACAAAAGTACCCGGGCAATTATCTGGAATAAATTAAGAGACTGTGAACATAACTCTACTTTTTACCTGTCTGGCTGTGGGTGACAGGGTCTGTTTGAGTGGGAACTGAAGCCCCTTCTCCTGGCTGATGAGAAAGCTGTAGCTTCCAGCACCACCTGGCACCATGCCACCCAGGAGTGGAAGGGGAATTCCGATGCAGGAATTCCAGGGAGCTTTTCTCAAATGCTTTGGGCAGTTGGAATTGGTTTTTCAATCTTTGCTTTCGTCTTTCTTGCAATTTTCCATTCAACAAACAAGAACTATTGTCCTGGGTGTATCGTACTAGGGGGAAATGAAAGGAAGAAGACTTTGTGAAAGGGGTAGTGTGAAAGCTGCTGAAACCTAAGTTGGATGGATACCTTTATTTTTTGTTTCTCAATCTCTTAAGGTGACTCCGCAATCGTAGTAAGAAGCTGTTGGGGCAGCAGGGTAAGAATGAGGTGTGACAGTAGGCCTTTCTTGTGATTTATTTTTCTCTAAGCACTGTACAGGTGTCAGACAACATTACCTATGAGGAATCAGTGGTTTTCCAGAGTCTGATTCCTCCCCCCAGGAGCATCTAGTGTGGGATACTTCTGTAATCTACCTTGCTTTGAAAATCTATAATTGTCATAATGGTTTCCATTGAGCCTAAGTCTTGAATTTAGCAGCTTTCAGATGTCACCAGCCTCTTCTGGTAGCCTACTGCTATAAGGAAGTGAGCTGATGAGTAGTGTGAGTCCTTGGGGCTCTTGCAGCTATTGGATAGACCTGATGGGGCATGGTAGGACTTAACTTCCCAACATGTGTGATGAGGAACCTCTGTTTTTTCTGTTGTACGGAACCACCTGGCCCAGGGGTTCTGTAAAATTGGAGCCCAGATCTGAGACTGGGGTTTCAAGGTCCCAAGCCAATCCACAGAAGGTCTCGCAGAGAATCTCTCACATGCAATATTGAGTTGTGCTACCATGTATAGTGCTAAACCAGGAAAGTTTTGTTGCTGCATTTGCCCTTTGTGATCTTGCAGAAAACCTGAGGGAGTTAACTCAAACATGGCTAGATGTATGTGATTTCCTTCCTGACTTTCTCTGCAGAAAAGCACAAGATGGTCCATAACCTCTCCCTTCCACACTGCAAGCCAGGTCACTTCAAAGTCTACCAGTTAGTGTTTCCCACTGATATCCATAGGGTTTTAATTAAACTACAACTAATGGTGTAATTTGGTCTTTAACAAGACTGCCTTCAGTGGTTTATGGTGGATTATGGTTGACAGAGTTTGTCCCTTGGACTTGATGTCTCTCAGATTAAGACAGTGATGTCTAGATACTCAATGCCTTCATATGGGTAGCTGAAGCAGTACACTGGAGCTATTGCCACTCAAGGAACGGCGAGTAGAGCAAATGAAATTGTCTCTTCCAGTACTTCATTGGAAAAGAATTTCTAGGCAAGTTGCCTAACAGGCACAGTGCACTATATTCTTAGAAAGCAATAGATCTATTTAGGACTGCTGTATCTCTTTGGAATTTACTGTATGAAAAAAACCCAACCTTTTGGCAGGAACTGATCTTTAGTGCTGACTGAGATTTGCAGCTTCTGACTGACAAATTAATCCGAGCATTTCATTAGAAACTGCTTCCCACTAAATCCTGTTTGCATTGCATCTGAATTCAGGAGGATCATGTCAGAATGAGAGATGAAGCAGATGTCTTGCTGAATTGTTAGCCCCTCTTCACTTACATGTGCACACAGGTGTATGTATATGCATGCGTGTGGCAGTGTAGGTTTTTTATGTTGCTTATGTGCAGATAAGCTAATTGATTGGTGACTTGTAATTATTTAAAAGGGCAGAAATGTTTTTATTTTTTTAAAATGTATAGGCGGCACAGTCTCTATTAAGCATCTGTTCTTGCTCCAGTCTTTTAGTAAAGCTTGTGAACTTCAGTGAGTCACCTCACAGAGCCCAGTTCCAACTTTGCATATTCTTGAAATCCACCACTCCAAGATCAGAGTCTAGAGGGAGTGCTTTGTGCTCAGCATCCATACAGCTTGGATACAGAACTACAAACTAAGGCACTCTGTGGGCACAGTCTGAATGTAAATCTAATGTCTGTGCTCCAGACTAAGGAGCAAGGCAGATCTGGGACCTTTCCAGCTGATTCCTAAATGGGAATACACTCTGGACAGGCTTCCTGGCACAGGAACAAAGTGTGGTCTCCTGAAAACCTGCAGCTGAAGTTCTGCAGTCCTTGCTGGAGTGAGACAATTTTAGAGACATAGTTTGGCCTTAGACTGAAAGTGAACTCTAGTAATGTCTGTTCAAGGATGGAATAGGCCATTAGGAACAACTTACTACATAGGTGTGAATGATAATATTTTATCTTAAGTTACATATTCCAGTCTTGGTCTGAGGACTCCAAGATAAGAAGATACTGACCTTCATGTGGAAAGTTCTCAGACAACCCTTTGGGAACTCAGCGATGTCAGGTCCTTGAGAATAAGAAATCACATGGAAAATAGTAAACAGTTATCTGGAAGAAGAAAAGTGGCAGATGGTACAGCAGATCTGCATAGTCTTTTCAGCCATTAGGCTGAAAGCTCTTTAGAGCAACAGAGCTATCACTCATAACGTGCTTGTAAAGCCTCCAGCACTGTGAAGCCTGTACCTTCTTGTGACCTTTACACACTGCTTGAAGGACAGGCTAACCAGCATAATGTGAAAAAGGAAAATCACAAATGGAAATAATTTTCTGCAATTTGGTTTAGCTGTAGTCTGGCAAAAGAATCTTGCTTTAAGTCCAGTCTTGTAAAACACACCTTTCTTGTCTTGCTACTAAATGAGAGAGAATAAACAATCAACGTCCCACTGAGAAAGTGGCTTATGCATGTAGTGGTTTAAAAAGAAATGAGAACCATCCAAATCTCTGGCTCTGCAACTCTTGCCACTGCCAGTTTGGAAATTTAATGGAATTATTGTCTATGAAAAACATATATATTTATCTTTCTCCCTCAAATATAGCCACAACATATGCTTTTGAAGTTGTGCAGGAGTATTGTCAAAGTTGTGATAATTTGTGATGCAAACTATAATTGTGAGATACAATTAGTTATTAAGACTTTAAATGCATTTCTATGCTGGTGTTTGAGCCAATGAAAACCAATGTGTTCTCTTTAATAAATGAATTTTAGATGCACTGTTGTGTAAATTTTAGTTGCAAAGAGAGATATTGTTCCTGGCTGCTGAAAGACATTTCATTGGTTTTTTTTTTTTGGTTTTTTTTGGGTTTTTTTTTTTTTTTAGTTTTTAAACATTAAAATTTAGAAGGGTACACCTTCTCAGCAGAAGACATTGTCATTTACATGTGCAAATCTCAGGCTTAGCTGCAGCAAGAAGAAACAAGCGAAAAAGCTGTGAATGGATCTCACATATCACCTAATTTTTGCTAAGTAGCATTTAAGTGTATCAGGTTTGCTCTGATCTCTTTGCTATGTTGACACCAGCATTTCAGCTAATACACCCATGAATCCCAAAGGACCGCAAATGTGAACATGAAGAGTACAGATTTTGTAAGAGATTCTGTGGTAGGACATCAGGGACAAGGGCACATTCAGCGTGGACTGGTTGCAGAGAAAAAGTAGACGGTGGTGTTCACAGTTTGGGTTAGTCTGAGAATGCAGCTGAGATGCTTGTCTTTTATCATAGATGTGGAGAAGGAGTACAAACTTTTTACACCCCACTTCTTTGTAATGGAGAGAACAGTTACCATACACCTCGCTTTCCCTGGCGAGGATGCTCTGGGAGCTCAGTGCTGCTGGGAAAAGTGACTCAACAAAGAAGGGCTTTGCCCAGATCTGTGTTTTTAAAGTGGCCATGACTGGACCTTCTGTTTGGAAAACAGAGCTAAGCCATTTCCTCAAGGGAAATCAAGGAAGTGGAGAACTCATTATGGCTGACCCTGGTGTCCTCTTTCTCTGGAATAAATGTCATAGCAAGATCTCTCGGTCTGAGCATTTCTTCAGATGGAATGCTTCAAAGGGTCAATTTTCCTCCGCTTGACTTTAAGAGCTAAGCACTTTCCAGATCCTTTGCAAACAGTGTTCTGGGCTGGTGCCATTTGAAGCATGGTTTTTAGCAGCTTGATGGCAGGATTTAGAAAACTTGTCAGGTGGCCTTTCTTGTGATGGAGTAGCTCAGCAGTGGGCAACTCTATCTCCAAGACACAAAAAGTCTCCCAAAAGCCTAATTTGGAAACCAGATTTTAGTGCTGAACATCATCAGTGGCGTCATTTACTCTGGGATTTGAGCTGCTTGGGTGGAACCATCTTGAAGAAACTGCATAGAACTGCAGTGCTTGGCTGTGGAGAGACCCTTTTCTTCCTGCTGTTTGACAGCCTCGTGAACCTATTTATTTTTCAGCAACCCCTCTTTCTGAGCAAACACCTCATTTTGGTGCTGATGTGGCATAGCTTCAGATCTGGTCGCAGCTGGAAGCTCATCTGCAGTGAGATAAAGACCTGGGATCCTTGTTTAAATGCACAACCTCTCAAAGGCATCAGCAGGGTTATGGCAGCAGACAACCTCCAGGGCACCAAGATTTCCTTGTCCCTCCATCTTAAGGCTGTCTCATCTCATGTCTTGCTGCCTCCATTTCCTCATACATGTACTAAGATTAGCAAGAAGATTCCCAGAGTGATGTGAGGCTGATTTAGGGGTGTTTATACAGTTCTTTGCAAATGCAGGTAGCCTACAGTGTAGGTTACTAAAGCTGAGGGGGATGATGGAGATAATGAGATTTCTATTCAGGAGACTGTACATTTTGAATTACCAAGAGATATGCTCCAGGACTCAGTGTAATGAGAAGTGAAGCCTACACAGTGTTGAACACCTCCAGTGAGATGCTGAGAGCTCTCAGTGCCTGATGGAAGATTGTCACAGGAATCTGGCTTTATAACCATAAATTTGAAATTTGAAATGTAATCTTGCAGAGGATCTGTGTGAAGGATAAAAAAAGACAAAGGAACCTTCTGGTGCTTAAAAACTCATGAGAGAGAAACACACACACACTGTCCTCCCTCCCCCTCTACCCTGCCACCCCCCAGTTTTCTTTTGCTGAACCTTTAAAAAGAAAAAAAGGAGGAGGAGACAGATGAAATGTTTTATCTATTTTACCTACTTCGGCAATTAAGATTGTAATCTAGATGATTACCAGAGCTTGTAATGAGATTATACCCTCTATTAAAAAGAATGCTCTAGTGCTGTGGTGAAGAACGCTTTGGATCTGTTTAGTATGCAATCTGTCTTAGCAGAAAGCAGCAAAATGCATTAAACACACTAGGAGATGATCTTGTAGACATACACTCCCAGTCTGATTTTCAATAGGGTGAGGTGGCATCAAATTAGTAGTTTTCATCAGTACCACTAAGCAGATACACTAGAAACTAGTTTCCATAATTCTCAGTTGCTCAAAAAGTTCAATTTGGAAATAACCCCTCACCCCTTTTCTTAGAAGAACAGAACTTTCCTGAAAATTTCCAGACTGCTATTTCATTGCAAAGTAATCCAACAAAGATATTGTTATGAAAAACACACTTTACATTTCTGTCTATCTATTGGTTCTACAGGTCTCGGCTTGTAGAGCTGTAGTAACAATTCTGATACTGCAGTGTAAAGGACACTGAAAATCAAGTGTGAAAATATCTGATTTATGCTGGCCTTTGTTGATTTATAAAGGGTGCTGAAATGCTTCTAGAGGGCAAACCTGATTCGGTAACTCTTTCTTTCCCTGGGTATCCATCAGTGGTGTTTTTAGTATAATTAAATATCAATAGCACAGTGAATAATACAGAAAAATAATCTCTGAGTAGATGTGGAGTGAAATGGCTTTTCTGCCTTTACAGTGTGGGTAGAGCAGTCTCCTTTTCAAATCACAGGGCATGGAGTTCATCATATGGGTACTTCTTTCTCCCAAACCTACCAGCCTTTAGTCTCCTGTGTGTGCTGCTACTAGAAAGCAGGAATACTTTCTATTAAGTAGGAATACACGCAATACTATGATGGCCTTTCCCTGGTCCTGCTGTGCAGTTTATGCACCATTACAACAGGCACCAGGATCTTTATTTCAGTAACAAAACCAGGGAGGACTGCAATACGACTTCTGGAAAAACTTGCTATAGTTCTTAAGAAGCTGCTACTCTCCCCACAACACCTGCACCTTCTCTGGCTGTCATTGCCCATATGATAGCAAGAGAAAGCCTGACATGCTCCAGCTGCTCCAGCTCATGGTCTCTCATATGAGCTTAGCACACTGAAAAAGTGGGTTCGCATTCAACTGCTTTGTGTTGGGCAGCAGTGGCAGAGGTGCATGAGCACGTGTTCCCATAGCACTGTACGGGGAAGCAACAAACAGCTGAGGAGCAAGAATAACCTAAACCGCTGCAGCTGTTTGTGCAGAGAACGAGAGCTGCAAGTGCAGTTGGCTACCGATCTTAAGACAGAGACATTTTTATTGAGGTTGAAAGTGGGCACTGACTTCAGGAACTAAATTTGGCCTGTGCGTGTAGGAAGGTGCACAGCCTCTCGACTCGGGGTGTAGGGGGCACCTTCTGCAATGACCGTTTGCCTGTGCCAGCTGTTAGGAGCTGATTTTCCACCAGTGCGATTGCTGCTGATTCCTCTGCTGTTTTCATTCAGGACAACTTCAGAATCAATGTGAAAAAAGGGGTGTTTTCTTCCCTGCCGTTTTGTTTTGGTGTCTACATATTTAAAAAACGTAATGATTTTCTTCAAAAAGTGGCTTGTTCTTTATCTTATTGGGATTGATGAAATAAAGTGAGTTGAATATAAGGAATAACTTTATTCATTAGATACTCCTTAGTGACAATAGAATTTTGAGGTTTTAGAAATTTTTCAAACCTAAGATCAAATTTGGTACCTGAAATAATAGGCCCAGATATATCTGCTCAAAGTCCTGTGAGGAGCAGGGAATTGGACTCAATAATCCTTATGGGTCCCTTCCAACGTGAGATATTCTATAATTCTATGATTCTGTGTGACATCTTGTGACTGGTTATTTGTTGAACCTTGGACATAAAACCATTTTGGTGTCATTGGAATGGAAAGTGCAAGATGTGAAGGAAAACCCTGGCAACTACAGGCCAGTAAATCAAACAGTTACACTACGCAAGATGATAGAGACTATAACAATGTGTAATATTAGCAGGCATGTGGGTAAATATGATATATTGGAGAAGAGTCCCTGTGGCATTTATAGAGTTGTGCATCATAAATCTATCCTTTGAAGGAGTCAGTAACCAAGTAGACAAGGGAGATCCAGGCAATACTTGGGTTTCTAGAAGGCCCTTGACAAGGTTTCTCATCAAAGACTTTTAAAGAAACTGAGCTGCAAGAGGATAAAAGTAAAGGTCCTTGCACAGATGAAAGAATAGTTAAAAGGCACAAGAAAAAGGGTAGGATTAAGCTGTCAGTTTTGTCAATGGTGGAAAGCCTCACCGATGTCCCATAGACATTCATAGGCAACATGAAGAGTTCAGTATTTTCATAGTTGGTTTAGGAAAGGATGTAAATTGTAGGATGACAAAGTTTATTTGTGATACTAAACTCTTAAAAGTTGTAAAATTGAATGCTCGTTGTAAAGAATTTAGCAAAACTCTCATGATATTGGACAAGAAAAGACAAATATAAAATAACACACATGGAGAAAAAGTTATGGAGACCAGACTATGGAGTAAACAGTGCTCATCAGGAATGGGATCTTGGGGTTATAACCAAGAACTTCGGACAAAAAACTGCAAAAACCCTATGAAAAAACCAATTGAATGTTCAGTAGAAACCAAAGCTGTATGTTACAAATTTTTAGGAGAACAGAGAATAAAATATTCTATGTGGTGTATGCAGCCTCATGAGAACAAAGTGCGTTTTTTATATTCTCATCTCTAAAATGATACAATAGGACTGGAAAGCAAGGAGAGACTAGACAATGGGGGTGATCAAAATTATGAAGTCGCTTCTGTTTAAGCAACATCTAAAAAGCCTAATGGCAGAAAAGGTTGTGGGAGCCAAATGTTTACATAGACTTAAAAAATGATTAGATAAATTTATGAAAGATACACTGAGGATTATTACATGCAAAGATACTTCCATTGTTGAACATGTTCATGAACCATAGACAGCTAGAGACTGAACTATATAGAGCAAAATGTAATTTACATGCTTACTTGGTTCTTACACCCTCTACCTGGGCATCTGACCATGGTTGGAAGTACAATATTGGATTAAATGGATTTTTAGTCTAACTTTACAAGAACACTCCTACTGACTTGATGCCTCCGGATGTGAAACTTAGATGGAGTTTAAGCTGGTTTTGGTTTCTTGCCTGAGGTCAATGAGAGATCAGGAACAAAGCTGGGTGTGGAACATTAAAAATACCTTCTTAACCTCTAAGCCTTGTAATTATTTCATTTTTTGAATTATATTGCAGATCCAGGTTTGTAATCAGCCTTGGAGAGAGGCCAGAATACATACTTTAGTTTGGTCTAGTGACACAATTTTAGGAAAAAAAAGTCTTTTTTCTTTTTTTAATTTGCAATAAAATAATAAAGACAAAATTTCCAGTGTGTCTGACCTGCAATTTTCATAGAATCCTGAGATTCTCCTTGTCATGTAATCCTAGGAGCTCACAGTGGGAGTCAGCTAGTGGTCAACCCTTCTCCCACCCCTCCACTCCCCCAAGACAATGATGTAGCAGTACAGTTTCTGTACAAATGAGGCACACGGAGACAAAATTACTGTCACTAGGTTATACAGAGATCCCATGGAAAAGATATAATGACCAAAGGTCCTCTGGAATACTGCTGTCATCCTAGATCAATCCTCTTCCTTCCTATAACATTCTACTATCTCTGAAGAGTGTGAAGCTTTCTGTCTCCTCTCCATCTCTGCTAGTCTTGGGCTGAGACTCAGCAGCACAGAGCCTTGGATGCTTCAGCTTTGGTCTTTGCTCTGCTCTGCTATGGAAGCACCATGGAAAGACACACCATGGTTTTCTTCTGAGTGCTCTCTATGGAACCTGGTGCAGGGAGAACAGTCAGGGAAGCAGTGCGATGAGGCAAGGCTAAACAAGACTTGCAGTGCTATGCCTCTGCAGTGGCCTGGGGATGTTGTCCTGACTGAGATGCATTCCCTGGGGACCTGTCTCAGCCCTCTGAAGCAGCCCTAATTGAAGAGTACTTTGAGACTGTGGCTCAAAGTCACCTTGGTCTTGGCTCTTGGGCTGCAGGTCCTGTGCTGTGGCTCTTAGAGAGCTTCCCTTGGGGAAGGTTTTTTTCCTACCACTGATGTTAGTAAGACCTGGTTCAGGCCCTCTGTGATCTCTTTTGCACTCTATTGATTGTTGCTTCATCTCAGCAAGTGATTAAGAGGCATGGGATAGTGCAGTAGCCGTGAACTGCCCTGAGCAAAAGTAATTTTTCTCTCCTTTCTTTTTGCAGTAATTGTGAATTTCTTACTAAACCTGGGAATAAATCTGTCCAGATCAATTCTGTCTCACTGTCATCTGTGGCAATATGCTTCCTTTGTGTTATTCCCATCAACTCAAGGGATATTGTTTATTGGAGATTTTTAACAGAGAAAGAGTAAATGAATGTACATGATATGGGGGAAATCCATCACATACATATCTGTAAGGTATTTTGTGGGGGGACACAAGTCTGCATTTCTGTAAGTGGTACTT
This sequence comes from Rhynochetos jubatus, assembly GCA_027574665.1. NCBI lineage: Eukaryota > Metazoa > Chordata > Aves > Eurypygiformes > Rhynochetidae > Rhynochetos > Rhynochetos jubatus. Next base: position 8,292,576 of record CM050648.1, on the reverse strand, counting down.
CTCTACTGTTTGTATCTACTCACTAAAATATGTACAAAAGATTTATCCATCACATGTCCACTTTTGGGGTTTTTTTGACTTTGTCAGCACGATAGCTTTTCTTCTTATTACCCATAAATTGTTGTGGTCTGCGGTCTGATCTCTGTATGTCCAACTTCTGCATTACTCTGCTGGATTGATTTGACCTACTTCTGAATTATACATTTTTAAATAAGAGAAGAATTAAGCCCTGGAAGTTTATTTTCAGTTTATTAATTTCTACACAAGAAGTTTCATTTACAGGATTTTACAGCATGCTGCTGTCTGTTTAGTTTCATGTTGGTGGGATTAATCCTGTTAATCATTGCCCTGACTTTTTTTTGAAGTGTGAGATTTATTGTACTGCTTCTAAACTTCTTATCAACTTTCAGATTGAAATTTCCAATTTCAGGTACAAAGGTGACTAGAACTTGGTATTAAAGTTTTAAGAAACCTATTAAAAAAATAATTACCCAATGCATGGTTGTAGTGTGTAGACACTGCGAGGGCTCTCACTGCTTCTTAGCATCCAACCTCCCATCTCAATCTCCTTAGGATGCCTCTGTAGTTAATAGAGAACCTCTTTCAGGGAGGAATTCAAAGCTCTGGAGCTAGGCTTTTGCTCTGCATTGGTCTGTGAGGAGCCCCTGATTTCTGCCCAGTCTAAAAGAAAACCTATGGAAGCTTTCCACAGCTGAGAGATGTGGGGGTTCTTTTGAACCCTGAAGTCAGTTCCTGGAGAGATGAACTCATGCTCACCTGCGTGAGTGAAAACCCAGCTCTGAGGAAGGATGCTCTTGAGCAAGAAGGGAACCCACACACACCTCAGCAGCTGTGGAGCTGCACCTTTCAGTTCTGTGCTTTGACAGGATAACGGAGAAAGGAACATGCTATCTACCAAGGGTACAGGTCATGGAGCAATCTTCTATCACTTCATTCTTCATCCTGATGTCTTGTAAATATCGGCTGGCCTGATGCTTGGAGCAGAGATTCTTATACGCTCCCAGATTAATTCTGTGCTGTTTTTATCATTTTGCATGTTCCTATTTGTTAAGCAATATCTTCTGTCTTTGAATTGTCTTTAGTTTCTGAGGTAGATGGATATGTATCCATGTTCTTACAGGCCAGTAGCATGTAAACTAGAAGGCCATAGCTCATTTCCGAGCTAGAGTATATACTGAGCCACCTTTCTGAACTGTTCTAGCACAGAAGTAGTGCTAATAAAAAACTGAAGCTCTTGGTCTACTTACTCTAGATTACTCATTACTCTATACTTTTCTTATTTCTCCCTCTGGTTTACCCTCCTAAAGATAAAAAATCCCTATCTTTATCAAATCCGTATTTTATTATCCTCCTTTGATCCCTACAATTCCAGAGTTTCCTACTGAAGTGCTGTAACAAACGCTGCATACTCTGTTCCAGGAATGGCTATGCAATAGGTTTATTATGCGCTGTGTGTCTTGCCCTACTCTTTATGCTGTTCCACATGCTTGCAATGTCTAGTCAATGTTTTTTTTAATCTTTTTTTTTTTCTCCCAGCAGCTGCATATTGAGCTGAAGTCCTCATGGGGCTTTCTTGAAAGAAAGGGATCTTTATTTCATTGAAACAAATAATTTTGAAACCTTTAAGGTTTATGACTAGTTGATATTTTTTCATGCAATGTGCCTTATTTTTTATGTAGCTCCATTGTTCTCTAGCACCAACATTGTTCCTGGTGCTTAAATGACATAGTGATGGGAACTTTCAGAAGAGTAAAATGCTGACAGTTCTGCCCAAAGGCTAAGGGATACTGTAGGGACTCAATGCTACCCCATGCAGTAAAACTGACTTGTTTTACTGACACAAGATGATGGCTACATAACCATGGTTTTTGTGCAGAGTTCTATTTTTGCAGCTTCCATGATAGATTACTGTGTGCCAGCTGTCAGAGTGTAGTGCTGAAAATTTCTCATTTCATCAGAGAAGCGATGTATATCGCTGGGCTACTGATTCATAAAATGAGGAACCGTTTGTATTTTAAATAATGCAATGATACAATAGGTACAGAGAGAAATACGAGTTAAATTATTAAGACCATCTGAAAAATGGCAATAATTTTATGGTTAGGATTTAAATGTCACTGGAAAAGTTCAGATTCTGACCTGTCTTGGAGGGTCCTGCCTTAAACTGTCTTTGAATAGCAAGCAGCTGATAAGAAGAATAAATTTTTAAAAATGAAAGAACACAAATTTGAAAGGGTTTCAAAGAAAAGTATGACTTTTGCTGGCTAAAAGCCCTACTCAGCATTCAAAATGTGAAATGTAGTTCTAACAATCAGCTATCATCTCCCTTATTGCAACAGAAATGGTAGTTGCAGTTATGCTGGGCCAAGTATATAAGAGGAAGCCTGTAAGTGGAAACACTGCCCTTAATATACCAACGGATATATTTGGGGTATCATATCTCAGATAAAATTCCAGGCACACAAACTCTTCTTCAGATCTCTTCTGTATTGAATGGGTGGCTATTTCAAGATTGTTCTCAGTTTCAAAACATACTAAGAGCCAGTTTATTTCCTTTGTCAGTAAATTAGTTCAAGAAACATTAAAATGTGTTTTGTGTCCCAGATTATCTGTGTTACATTTTCATTACCCAGCTTGCCTCTCCATACAAAAGCGGCTTAGCTAAACATTGAAGACAAAAGTATACCTTGGAATATACCTTGGAGCAGTTAAAGGGGCAAAAATTTTGAGATACAACTAAGCCAGAACTACTGTGCATATTTTTGTTGGGATACTGTTTTGTCCCAACTTTCTGAATGTGGCAAATGACTTCAAACCATTGCTGCAGATTGTTTATTATCTTACAGTATTATTATAACAGAAAAAGTAGAGTAGGTCAGAAGTTCTCTGAGTCTTGCAACTTAACAGTGAATAAACGTAGTTTGTTTCCAGTGATGTTATACGTACCATTTACATGCTGCTGCTGTTGTACAAGTTTTGTCTGTTTGTTTGTTTATAGCTGTTCAGTCACTGAGACCTGATCTGATGCTTAAAAACCTGAGTCCAATTTTCTCAATGCCAGGCTAGTAGTTCATTTGTACTGGCAAGATAGTAAAAAAATCTCTCTGTCTCTACTTTGCCAACTAGGGACATTGAACATGAGGTTGTCATAAAATAAGTGATTTGCCCTTTAAATTTTTGGGTTATAGCAATTATCAAAAACCAGCTTCCAGAAAAGATGACACTAACAGAGCCTTTTCCATGGATTTTGCTTCATTAGAGTGCTGCTGCTTAACTGGCATTACTTCCAGAAGACTGCATCCAAATCCATGTGGATGGGGGAAGGGGATGATTGGTGGAGGGTTGCTCCTTCTTTCTGGCGTCATTCAGGTAAAGAAGGGAAATTAAACTGCTGGGTTCCCATGCTACCCCATGAAGGATATTTCCTCTCATTCATCTCCAGATGCTGTGGTACCAGTCCTCCTGCTCATGCACAGGATCTGATATTGCTATGCAGTGCTGAGTCCTTCTCATTGAAGCCAGACACTGTACCTCTCCTTTTTGGTGCTATGAATTGGCAGATACAAATAGAGATTTCCTGTCGTTATAAGTGATCCTGAAGGAGCTGATTCAATGAAGGGTAGAAGACTGGCACCTCCATAGGTCTGAATCTTTCCCTAATTTTTTGCCTTGATGCTTTTATCTCTCAGCAATTGCTCTACTTTCTTCCTAATTCTTTTCTCCCCAAGGCTCAATGAGGCAGAAAGGGAGGAAGTGCGGGAAGCCAATGCTGCTCTTGAAGTGTATTACATTTCTTTCATTTTGTTCTACTATGCACAATTTGATCTTTCTGAGGGACTTACAGCACCGTGCTCCACGGCTCATGATGGGAGAAGTTGCAGGCTTCCAGAGCCACGGCTTACAGCACATTCACGGTCCCTCTGCTTCTGTGCTTACAAGCAAAGCAGATGAAGACATCTGCTCTGACTGACTGAAGACAAAAATGGTCACATTCATGGGTGTTGAGATTATTCCAACTGGTTGAATTTGGAACCAGCACAAAATGACATTATAATTTTAATTTAATTTTTTGCCTTTCGTTTGACATTTAGCACATGAGCAAAAACACCCTGGCTGTGGTTAGTCATTCCAATTTAAGGAATGACTTTGGGGAAACCACATCTAAGAATCATTCACAAGATACAGAACAGGACAGAGCAAAATGCTATTTATCTGATGTGTAAGGAAAATCTAATTATACTGTTTGCTTGGTTAAAGTAAACAAATGCCTCCATAAAAATGTTTTTGTTGGTATCCTGTAGTGCTTGTCAAGTCATTCTTATATGGCTAACTTGGAATCCAAAGCAGCTTCCTAGTGTTATGTTACGAGCTGCTGTTTGTTGGTCCAGCGGTCAGGCTTTAGTCTGAGAAGAATGAGACTGACTCTGTTGCTGGCTTAGCCATTGCCTTTCTGTGAAAGCCGGGAAAGCTTATTTTACCTTTTTATGTTTATCCCACTATCTTGTGCATTCAGACAGAATCCTCATCAGGGCAAGGACTCAGTTCCTTTTACAGTGTCTGGCACAAGAAGGTGTTTGATTGATGTTGGGCATCTCAGGCTTTCCAGCCAGACAAAATCATGCATGATGCCGACTTCGTCTTGACCCTGAGAGAGGTACAAGGTTTCAGAGGAAAGCTGAAGAGAAAGCTGCTAGTGCAGAAAAATCATGAGGAGTGAAATGCAGACAGACAGATGCTTAGCAACATCAGGGTCAGGAACAGGAATGGTGTGGCTTATGGGCGGAGGCGTCTGCTCCCCACTGCATGACATGGAGCTTGCAGGTACCAGCCAGCACTACTGGGACAGGGGAAGGGTGGGTTAAGGCTCCCTAGGGTTTTCCTCTGGCTAATATTTCCACTGGACACACCACCCAGTATCACATTTTCAAGGAAGCAGCCTTGGTTATTACAGCCTCTGTGGGTAAGGGACACAACAGATAAAATGAAGCAAACCCCTGCAGTCAGTAGGTGTGTTTTATCCCAGATTTACTGCTGGTCCTCAGTGGCTGTGCAAAGAAATCTGGCTGAGCAGTTGTCCTCTGACACATAATTTGGAGAGCAAGGTAAAGGGCTTAGGAGAAAGCTGAATATTATGTAGACAATCACCCCATCTCTGCAGCACCAAAAATACCATTTAAATAGAGTAATAGAGTTGATTTAGAGCAGTGGAACTCTTTATTGCTGCTGCACACAGCTAACAAGCAGTCTAGAGCTTAAAGTGTGTGCAACTATTAATAAACAAATGACCCAGCTAACAAGCAGTGTGATCCAGCAGCAGGCTGTGAGCTCCATGAAGAGGTCTGGGGTTGGAGCTAATGAAGTAGACTCCTTTCCTCTTGTCACCTTTCCTATAGCTGCTGAAATTACTAAACACTTCCAACAGGAAAACTAAAAGCACAGAGTGCCTTTTTAGAGGTACAAGGTGTCAATCCCATCTTCTGCTAGAATTTTTTGGAAAATTTTTAAGCATGCAATGTTCTCACAAGGATCAGGGACCATAAGATGCATATCATATGGCAAAATACACAGTTTCTTTTCTTTGTGCCTTCCTGTGGTCTATGCAGTTCCATTCCTAAGAGTGAAAGCAAGCTGAGTACTGGAGGATGTGTGATCTTTATGGTCTCATGGCTTGCTATCTGTACAGATAGTTATCTCTAGCAGTTGGTCTAATGAAAAATACTACCTCAACTTACAGCCCATGTCTCCTAAGTATTTACCTGACTTTTGTCACTGACACCAGGCACCAAATCACCAGAACTGTAATCTTTATAATGCCTCAGCAGATCGGAAAAGGTGTTTTGTCTGTGTTGAAGGAAAGGTGTCATGTTCTCATTGCTACATCACAACTCCTGCCTAGTATTATTAGGAAAAATCACAACCACCAAGCTGAGTGCACTGTCCTATTGCTCCCCGCCATGGCTACAGCTGCCTAATCTAGGTGACGGACTGCTTCTCTCCATCCATCCTTTTGGGAGTCTTCAGTACACAACAGGTGGCCTGAACTGCTTGAACATCATAGGATTCATGATGCCTAATTTTAGGCCCTTCTGGTTGGTGGCCTGAACATGGCCTTAAATAATTGGCCAAGGTCATACAGGCAATCAGTCTTGTTTTCCAGCTTCCCGGACGGATTTCCTAAGAATTGCATCACTTCTGTTTTTCATTGCTGTTGAGATATTAGTTATGAGATGTCAGAAGAGGGGAGTTGTGTTTACTGCTTGCTTTTCCTTTTTCATCTTGATCTTCTTTTCTGTTCTTTTTCAGTGCTCAATTAACTGTTTAACCAAACTACAAACAAGTTCTTTCTATACACCCGAGAAAAGCCAGATCTGAGATTCAAGTACAGAGAGGGTTATTTTCTTAAGATTACAGATCATCAAAGGCAAATTAAAAAAAAAGTTGAATAATATATGTTCATCTCTAAGTATATTCTATCAAAACCCAACATTTACTCTTAATTTTGATGTAAAAGCCAGAAATATTGAAAAGAAACTGTTTATCAATGGACAAACATAAAAGCTTGAAAGGTTAAAAATAATCCATTAACAATACTCAGTCTCAGAGTACTCAATCTCTGATTCATCTTTTCAAACATCTTGTTTATGCAGTGTCAGAGGGAGGAAATCATTGGATTGGCACTCACTCATTTAAAAATCCTTTCTGTCAAGCTGAGGTTTACTGTAGGCAGAACCCAAAGTGTGAAGTCTTAATGACTGAAAATCTGATCTAAATGCCGAAAACTCTTTTACTGTGTGCTTGAGTAGCCCTACTTACACCTGGAAAATTAGAGGTTCGTATCGTGTAATTTTTGTATTCAGTCCAGAAGTCATAACCCAGTAAAGCTCATGTGTTAATCCCAAAGGTTCAGATCAAGCAGAAGATCTTGATACTGCACTGCTTGATGCTACAACTTGAAATACAAGTTCAGTTTGGCTTTATCAAAAAAGCAATATTTATTATGAGTCCTTTTTCTTTTTCTAGAAAGCTCATACCTATGCACAGGTAGAGCAAGTATTGCTGTATTTCTGGCCAAGCTACCTGTAGATGAATTTTGGGAAAAGTGCAACAATTTCAATGTCAGTTTGGATTAACTGTCTCTAGAATTGCTTGAAGTTCATCTACTTCATGTCAGTAACAGCCTCTAACTATTTCTTCCCTGGGACCCACCTTGCTGAGTGTTCAAGATAATCTGTGCCCCTTCAGTGACCAGATACTCAACACTTTGCCTATCTTCCTTGGGTGCTCAGTGAGGCCCTCAGAGCTTTTTAGTGTATAGTGAGAGCATGTTGACCTACTCCTGTTCACCCTGACGTCAATCCTTAGCCAATCAGAGCCACTTGATCTGCTCGTCCTCTCTGTTGTACTGGGGAAGCTGCAGCAGGGACACCCATGTTCTACTTCCCAAACCAGCAGCTGGTCCCTTCTCTCAGAAGCAAGTCTGGTCTCTGTTTCCACAGCTGGGTTTGAGGACAGGCAAGAGGCAGGATGCAGGTGGGAAGAAGTCAAGATTGAGAGAGCTGAGATGGGCATGAGCTGACTTCTGTTTCTCAACTCACATGGGTGCAACAGAGAACATGCTGTGAGGAGAAGGGAACTTACTCAATTTGTCTTAGTCTCTGGACTTGCAGGCTTGCTCAATGGCCTCTAAGGTTCGACACGACAAAGTTTCAATACAGTGGTTAGAAGGTCTGAACATCAACACAGCTGTAATGTCACGGTTTGGTGACTGTATGTTGGAAACAGGTGTGAGTTTGGCTGGTGCCTAAAGATCGGACATTAAAACCCAACAGCTGTATTCAAACTCAGATAAGGCAGAAAGTTTATTTCACTTGTATGAAGCTCCAGGGACATTTTGCAATAATCTGGATACAAATTAGTCTTAAAATGCAAAGACACCTCTGTGCAAATCAAGCCTCAAAATATGTGGCGGGGTTGTAGCTGGAGGGCTGGCTGGGGCTCAGCAGAGACTGGTTCAGTGTCCTGGCCTGCTTGCAGAAAAACACCTTGAGTGTGAGGTGCAAGCCCAGATCCTCATAAAGATTAAGATGCTTGACTCTCACTGTGCTAACAGTTGGAAGCCCAGAATTTAAGAGCCTTTGAATCATAGAAACTTTTAGGTTGGAAAAGACCTTTAAGATCATCAAGTCCAATGGTTTTCTGACACTGCTACTGCCACCACTAAACCGTGTCCCTTGGCAGCTTATTCACACATCTCTCAAATTACTTCAAGGATGGTGACTCAACCACCTGTCTGGGCAGCCCATGCCAATGCCTGACAACCCTTTCAGTGAAGGAATTTTTCTTAATATCCAATCTAAACCTTCCCTGGTGCAGCTCCTCTTGTCCTATCACTTGTCACTTGGCAGCATAGACCAACACCCACCTCTCTGCAACATCTTTTCAGGTAGTTGCAGAGAGCGATAAGATCTCCCCTAAGTCTCCAGGCTAAACAACTCCAGCTCCTTCAGCCGCTCCTCACAGGACTTGTGCCCTTCACCACCTCTGTTGCTGTTCTCTGGACATGCTCCAGCACTTCAATGTCTTTCCTGTAGTGAGGGGCCCAAAACTGAACAAGGTGTCGAAGTTTCGGCCTCACCAGTGCCAAGTACTGTCCCTCATGGCAGACAGTACCTGCATCTTCAGCAGGATTTTCAGCTGGGTCAGGACAAGGTTTTGAGGTTGGTCTCCTCAGTGGAACATATCCAGTTATTTGGCTTCAGGTAGAAGCCAATAGACAGACCAGTCTTGGAGGCTAAAACTCCAGCTCTCACAAATGTAACCAGTACTGAGTACGTTCTCCAGCTGCTGGTGGGCTCTAGGTCATTAGGGCTAGGGAGGAACAAAGCAAAGGACATGTTTTTGCTGAAATGAGGTTGGTTTGTACTGTAGATGTTGGGTTCTCAGCCCCAGGTTGCCTCTACAGATCTGCTCTGAAGGGTCCATACTATTTGCTAGAAGAGATATGGCTAGCATGGATCAACAGTGTGAGCACCAGCCTGGGACAAGGAAATCTGGGATCCGTGATGGAGTCTGTGAACACCTGTTTGATGCAACCTCTTTCTGTTTCTCGCCTTTGAGCTCTTAGGCCTCGTATCTGTCTGCCTGAGCATGTCAGTAGTTGTATTTTGAGGAAGTAATAGTTGTAATTTGCTTCCTGATGAGGAGTGAGGGATGGGAGGGATAAAGCTAACCAGAGCAAAGCCCCCTCATGGTATTGCAGCAATGGAGTCCATCCCAGATATAGGATTGAACAAACAAACTAAAACAGTGTGGTGGGAGGCATAATGTAGCAAGCAAAAATGAATGTAATTGGCATGATGCACTAAAAGGAAACTGCATTGATTTCTGCCCTATTTTTATTTTCCTATACCTAATTTATTGTCTAAATGAATTTGATGTTAATGCTCTTAAAAAGGCAAGGCTCCACCTCAGTGGGCATTTTGCAGTATTCTCACCTGTCTTGTTGTGCTGCTTTTCTCTCTCTCACCCTAGACAAACACAGATTCTCAAAGCTTTCCACTCATAAGCCCATCTTGTAAACCGATGAGAGTTTTGTCTGAGTGAAAGGAGGTGGAAGATGCCTGTGTTCATTTGATGGTAGCAGTGGTGGTGTCAGAGGGAAGTGCTTTAGCCTTGGTTTGGTGCTGTAAACCACTGAGTCAAAGAAAAGAGGTTCATGGAACATAAAATGTCATGGGGAGCTCCTACACGCCAGCCAGATCCTGACAGGCAAAAACAACCCTGAAATATCAAATAGTGTATTTTTTTTCAACACAACTGAAGTTCTTCATTAAGATTTGCTAGACTGGGGCAGGGTCCTTCCCCTCTGTACTCTGTACAGTACTGAGCACAGAGGTTCTTGGGTCGGGGACTCTGGCGGCACTGAGCTATAAAGAATAGGCAGGCTAGAGTGACGAAGCATGTTAACTAGCTGAGTTTTAAGTCTATGTCAGGGCTTTTCAATCCTTTCATGCTAACTCAATTAAACTAAGAGGTTGGAAAGAAATCACCCTTGCCCATCAAAGCAAAGGTCTGAATGAATTTCAGACCCAGCTGATTACACTAGCATTGAAACTCACTTAAATGCCCTAGGAAAAATGTCTGCTTTATTTTAGAACGTGTTTGATTCCAAATGATGTGTTCAGCCCCAAAGAACCATTTTTGAAGATGCAAAACTGTGGGTACTAAAAAATTTGGCAGCTATCAGATCATTGTGTGAGCCAATACTTAAAGGAAAAAACATATGCATATTATGAAAAAGCACTGCTGCAGTAGCAGGTTTTTTTGGCAGGCTGTTAGGAATCATCTAGCATGTTTCTTGTGTATTTATTATGCCCTAACAGACACTTTGAACTTACACAGCGCAGAGGGTCTCACTGAAGATCCCTGAATGATACTGTAAAAGAGAGGGAGTGGAGATCAATCGCTGTGTGCCAATTCATACCGGTGAGGAGAGGCAGCTGGCCAAGGTGGATGTTTTTTAGATGTTTTTTGATCTACAGTCTGCTTTCTTTGGTACATAAATATGGTCATGTATCAAACCATGCCAAGGCAGCTTCCTCTTCTATTTTCTCCCCCCCCCAGACTTTCCCTTTTTAGACAATGAATTCATTTATGTTACCTCTGAGTGTCCTGAGCTGTTGGGGAACGAGTTGGGAGGCACAGATTTTTGCTAAGTGGGCATATGGTGCTTTTAGCTTGTGGTTAAACATAGATGGTACAAGAAACACATGTTAATAATAAAGATGTTAAGTGGGTACCAATGGACTGAGCTGATTGCTAAGAACAGATCTCACAGTCATAAAACAGTTTAGAGCCTGAAGCACTTGGGCCAGAGCGCTAATTATTACACATTTTAGGTCTATTGTCTTGGCTCTGGGAAATGTATTATTTTTAGTGATTTTCATTACGTGTTGGATTTAAAAATAGACTGAATTACAGCCGGTCGTTGTTCTGCTGGGATGAATTATAGTTTGTTGAGGCAACTGCTTATTTTGTCTTGTCCCATGGCATTATGTGAAGCCAGACAATAAAAAAAGGAAATATGAGTGGCATTAACCTTTTGAAGTAGAAGGAAAAAGGAACCTTAATGAAATAGAGCAAATCAGGCAATTATATTGCAGCTCTTAGTTAACATATAAAAAAGGAAACTGTGTCCTATATCATTTAACACTTTGCTTCCTGCTGTGGAGGTGAGGTATATGCAATAGAAACACAGATGTCTTTTTGCTAAGTAACTGATTGGTGCTAATTAACAAGGCTAGAAAGACAGACCCTATTTAGAGATACACAAAGGAGCAGAGTTACGTTGATGCTGAGTGTCTAGTTTCTGCAGTTCTTCCTTCTGATGATTCAGCCCTGAGCTATAAAAACTGACTTTTCCCACAAATTTCTCTCCCCTTGCCCCATTTTTTAACTCTCTCCTGACAGAAAGGTAATAGCCTTGCTAATGGGAGTGGTACTGTTCTCTGTCCACAGTTACTTGATTTTGACTTCAATCTGGCTGGGTGGTATTTTGAAGATCCAAGTGTTTTTCAAGTATATTAAGAGTACGAGCTCCAAAAAAGGTCCCACAGGCATTTAAAAAATCCCTCCCACTTCTTTTGCTGAGAGCATGATCAGATGAACTGCTCTGAAAATTGCTGAGCCAAATGAAGCTATCTCCCTGCTGGGCCTTCCCACCCTGCTCTTTGTGAAGGTTGTCTCCAATTTGGTTTTGCAGGTTTAACCATTTGTCTGATTACTTCTCACCCACTTTAATAAGGAATCTGAGTTAAAACGTAAAACCCCCCCTTTGACTATTTTTTTTTTTAATGAGTTTTTTTTGTAAAAAAAAAAAAAAAAATTTGTCTTGATTGGGATCATTTTACAGATCTGGGTTACTGAGTCAAACTTGCAAAGTGCCAGGAATTACTGCTTGCCCACATCAAAAACACTCCTGGTGGATAGGAATACCTAAAGACCAAGGGCTCCTTTCTTTTTTTTTTTTATTAAAGGACCCCCCTTAAACTGTTTTGCAATGTGAGAATTAGGAGGCTGTACATCAGAGTTTCTTAGCTGTTTATGACTTACTTAGTAAACCATCCCTTCGTGTTTGACAACAATTAAATTCACACCCACTAAGCAAACTGCAAGTCAACACTGTTTCACTGAAGCAAAAATCATTAATTTCTATTGGTCTTGATCCCCCCATACTCAGGCTAGATATGATTTCTGCTGGACAGAGTGGATCCAGGTTGACTTATTGCCACTGTGGTCTGGCTTGTGAGGCAAAACCAGGATGCTGTCCCCGTAGTGTAGCTGACCCTCAAGTGCCACAGACCAGAATTAAACACTGCAGCAAGGTTGTATGTTCCGAAGAACTCCCTCTTGCAAAAGCTTCTCTTAATCATAACAGTTTGTATGGTTGGTGTCAGTTAGCAGTAAATGCCCTTCATGCGCTTGGTACAGAGTCAAAGAAATGTGCACTTATGAAGATTCTGAGAGAGAAGAGACAGGGTTTTCACTTCCAGCCTCTGATTTGATAAATCTCCCACGTAAACTGCAGTGAATTCAGCTTCTTTGGTCGAGGAATGAAAATTGAGCATTACTTTGAGCTAATGATCAGTGAGTTGATGTTCAGTGGAGTGCCTTGATTTAAGTTCTTGGCCTGGCATTTATTTTTAATGAGTGATCTTGCTTCAATTGTCGCCTCTTCTGTTTGGCCTTGGACCTCAGTTTCGTGCCAGAAAAACAAGATGTTGATTATTTCCTTTGACTTTCTTGTAAACTGGTAGGGGCAAGACCTGACTCTCCTGTTAACACAGTGCTTGGCAGGAGGTTGCTGATCTCCACTGGGTTTTTTTGGCATTGCTGTGGTTCAGCTGGAAACATGTAATTATGTACTTTTAAAGGTGGATGCCTGAATTAGGCCCCCTAAATCCCTGTTTAGATATCTTAGATAGATATAAGTATCTTGGTTTCCTGAGCGGGTGAGTGTTCATCTGCAGTTCTTACCACAAGGGCCCTCTTGACTCATCTGAGGTGAGTGAAGAAAGAGACAGTTTCATCTTCAGAGATTGCCTACAGTGAGCTCTTCCCATTGAAGAAAATTAGGCATCCACCCAAGACCTGTATCTCTGTGTGGATGCATGTTCCATCCGTGCTTCTTCTGGATTTGTTCCAATGTGAAGGTTTTCACAGAACAATTAAAATGCAAATGTAGATACAAATTGTGAGAGACTCAAATATCAAACTTAGCTGTGGAAGAATCATAATAAGTGTCATCTTTGGCATTTCTCTCCCTCTCTTCTCACTGTTTTTGTTCCATCACGCTATAATTTCCCCATACTATGAGGTTCTCAAATCTTTGTCAAAACACAAATGGCAGTGTAGTTTCAGACTATTGGTTCCCTTCTCACATGAACATTCTCCCTCTGGAACACAATCCGTCAGGCAAGTGTTTGCATCTGAGGGTGTGGCCCACTGTAAGGGTGGAGGGATTGCTTGCAATTACGGAATAGTACCTTTCATACCTGGGTCCCATCGGGGCCAGGATGCTGCCTTGACCCAGCCACTTCAGTACATGAGTGACAGTAGTTGAAAGATGACTTAGCCTGTCTGGTTTAACTTTGATAGTTTACTGTAAATTAACACTTGTTATATTGTTAAATTGTGTACTGGAAGTGTTGCTGGGTGTACCAGCATACACACGCATGGACAAGAAATGCTTGTCTGATTTCAAACAGCCAGCCCAGAGGACAGAAACAGAAATGGGTGAATTTGCTTGATTCACTCCCAGGTTCTGTGGAAGCATTGAAATTTGGACCCATGCATACCTTTAGCTCTGATTTCAAATGTCCCGCTCTTATCTTCTCCCTCCCACCCAGACTGATGTCTGTACCTTTTGGGGCTGTTGTGAACTGCAGTGGTGTTTGCTGTGATTCCTGATGAGCTTGGCCATACTGTGATGGGATCGTTACACCCTCGGTTATATGTTCCAGCATGAAATTTCTTCCAAACCTTCCTCCATCTCAGCCTCTTCCCTTCCTTTTCAGTTATTTCTTTGGACATCCTCCCACACCCAAAATAAAGGATAAAAATAAGATAAGCTTGGGAACTAACTGTGGAACTAATAGCAGCCGTTTGCTGCTATTACGTCATTTGCTCTGCTTGTGTGTCTTACCCTTGCCCCTGCAAGTGTGTCATCTGTTTAGACTTCAGGCTCTTGGGAATTGCTTGCCTGAAATGTTTGTACAATACCACAGTCTGGCTCTGCTTTAGGTTGGTTTTCAATTACTGTCTTCATAAACATGGAGGGAGTGTGAGGTCTGCTGCCCTCAGCGAGGTGACCCAGGAACCCCTAATGCTACTGAGCCTTCTGCACCTGTCCTGTAAGCAAAAAACTGCAGTTTCCTGAGACCTCAGTTTAGTGCTGCTTTATGATTGCTGGGTTTACTGTGAAGGGTGAGACCATACCCTAGTTCTTCACATCTCCTTGTCTAAATGAAGGAGAAGTCTTCAGTAAAGCATTGGAAGCATGCAAACATTTAAGCCGCTATCCGACGTGAACATCTTTATGCCAGTATCCTGTTGACCCATTTTTTACTCAGATTTTGCTGGAGACCAGACAGGGCCACCTGTGGTGGATCTTTAGGTCTAGAACAGCTGCATTATCATCTGTTCCTCTCACCTAGGGATACACTGGGAGTATGTGTCAAGTTTCCTACTTCCTATGTTGTTTTCTTGACTGTTATTTGGCTGTCTGCTGCAATTAAACCTGGATCTCTGCATAAATATTCCAGGCTCTTCAGTGATTCTAGGGGACAACAAGAGCACTGGAGACTCTTTGTATTTTGTGGATAGACCTCACCAGATATTACTCAGTGGAGAAGTAACTCTGATTCTTCCTTCCCCGATAGGAATCATCCATATGCACTTTTGTGACACATTTCAGTCATCAGGCCTTTCTCCATGATAGGCAGGCAATGAAAGCCATTTGTGATCTAGGTGCACAAATACTATAAATCTCTATTTCCACACATATCTGAGATGCCACCTGGATCTGCAGCACCCAGACAAATAAAATGCCTGCAGAGACACCATAGGCTTGTCTGACCTACCTGTGTTTGAATGTTTTCAGAGACTAAATACTATGGAATGTCTTTCTTCCTTGAACATTCCCTGATAATACTGCTGGTTTTTATTAATTGTAATTTTTTTATTTTTTCATTTGACCAGAGATTTACACAGGGTAGCTTGGATTACAGTGTTGAGATGTTGAAGCCAGAGACGAGATAGCTGAGTGTAAAAGGGATCTTTCCGCAGCTTAGGCATCTTTCGGGTGTCTGAAAAACATTACTCTGAAAGTCTTAGATGATTTCTTTTGTAGAGCACTTTAGGAACAAGACGAAATTTTAAAATCTGAATGTGTTTTTGACACTGATTATTTGCTTGAGGATCATAGAACATTTCTTTTGTCAAGCCTTCTACCTGAGGCTTATAAAAATGAATATAATTGCTTGTTCCTGATGCTACATCAGTCTCAAAGCTACCTCAGTGTTTGGCAAAGGAACACTTGGATCTTCAGTTGTTAGAGCAGGATGAATCAAGATGAGACACTATTATCTTTAAAATCAAAAGGAGGCAGCCAACTCCCGAAGCTGCTGTGAGGATGGCAGCTTTCTGACTGTTTGCTGAAAACAGGAAAGAAAGAAACCTAACCTTTTTTGTTAATAGTTTGATTATACACAAAGGGACACTGACAACTATTTCAGCATCTACTGTACACAGATACATGAAACACACTGCACTAATTATACAAGTCAGGGACTAGTTGAAGGACAGTTAATTGGTTTTCAGAATATCTCAATCAACAGAGGCAGCAAGACACATGTCCAAGGATTTGAAGAGTCAGCAGTAATAGATGTCTGTGAATTCTCTGTTGCAAAGTAAACCTTTACTTTCACTACGGCATGTTTTATAGTGCAATAAAAAAGAAGGAAGTCAATAGCTATATCTAATATAACTGTAGCTGAAAAGATACTTTACCGATTCAATATTGCTTGAAGGGCAGTGTAATATAGGTATTTGACCTTAACCAAGGGCTCACATGCAGGTATTGGGTTCAGGCTAAATTGTTAATGAAAGAAACTGTGCCCAGTTGGGACTGAGAACATGTTAAAATAAATAACTTAGATTTCATGTTATTTTTTTACAAAAAGTTGTTTACTAATTCTGTTTTGCCCTTAATCTTTCTTGAGGTCCACTTATTTAATTCAGATGTATTTCTATTTTTACAGTAGAAAATTAGGTGTTTTTTGGTGAAATTCAGCCTCAGGTTTCCTGGTCTTTAAGTTTTGTTCTTTTGTTATTGTCCTAGTTATTTAAATGGTTGATCTGATTTTCTGTTTTTTGATTATGATAAAAATATTTTATCATCTTCCACATAGATTATTGGACACAGCAACAACACCAAAAAAAAAAAAAAAAAAAAAAGTAGGGAAATAGTTGTACATGTGTGCTGGAAACAACATGGCATTGTGGCAAACCCTTTTCTCCTGAATTCTGCAGCACAGTTGTTCTACAAACATGCTGAAATTGCTATTGATATTTCTGGGAACACTCATGGTGCATAAACATTTGCATTTTTCAAAACTAATACCTGATTCATGAGGTCTTGTAGCATCACTTGTAAATTCATTATTTCTGCCATTATAGCTATGGTTTGGTGGAGAAATAATAAAGTTATCCAGTGTGGCAGCTGCAACTGCATAGGTTTTCAGGTGTAACTGCATCCTCTGTTGAAGTACTCCCTGTTGTATTTCCAGACAAGTGTAAGCTTGCTCTGACTGTACTGTTAGCAAACTGGAAGCCACGTAGCTCTAGTCATCATGTTTCTGAAATGGAGCGACTCTCGTCTGAGAGTCTGCATATACTGACTGTACACTGAGTTAATACAACCGAGAGTCTGCTTGGACCTTTGGCAGAGCAAGCTCGTATCTGCTTGCAAAAAGCTGCACACTTATCCTTGAATATTTTACTATAGGATCCTAGTGTCAACAGCAACCAGGAACTTTTAAAAGCTGTACATCATGTTCTCATTGATTTCAGAAATAATGAAGTTAAGTCAGTGCTAAAACCCAGACTAAATCGTCTCTCCGTGTTCAAAAGTGAACCGATCTCAGCACTGTGAATGCAGTTCTGGACTTTGTGTTCCCAGTCTGTAGTCACCTTAAAGACAGCTGGTAACTGGGTTTTACAAACCTACTCAAGATCTTAGGCAGTGCTTAAACTAATTATTTGGACAAGTGTGTAAAAGCTCAGCTTAACAGAAGTCATAGCCCAATTCTGACCTGTGCAAATTACTTGTTGACTCTAAAGAGGTAGAAAATATTGGCATCTCAGCAAACATTCACTGATTTTTACTATGAAGTCCAGTTTGTTCAGAGTTTGGGGGGTTTTACCTTGTTTTGTTTTTCTGTTCATGTCTTCCATTTGGTTTGAAGCAGTTCTTCACATTATTGCATGTTGTCCTGATGCTGCTCAGCTGAGTGCTTCACACATTAATCCTTGGTCAAAAATTTTATAAAGGAAAATGTTTTGGAAAATAGATTTTTTAAAAATTGGAAAATTGTTTAAAATTTTTAAATTATTCTGAGGATAAAACATTGTTTTGAAGAGTCCAGCTGTTGGCACTGATTTGGAACGGGGACTATGAAGATGATACATGTGTTTCAGTGACCTCAGTGATTTTCTGGTTCAAAGCTTTGACTTTAAGGTCAACAACAAATTTAGGAAAGCATCAGGAAAATGTACCTGGTTTTTCTGGCATGTTACAGCACTCTTTTAGCCCATTGCAGCCTTGTCTGCAGCTATTCTCTTCCAGAAATCTGCAGAAACAATGATAAAGCAAGATGATTTTCCTGAGGAGCTTTCTGCAACATGGAGAAGCTTGCTTTTGGGAGAAAGCAGCAGAAATGTCTTATTTCCCCAAGAGAGTGATTATTGAGGAGTAAAATTAGGAGATAATTAGTCAAAGTACAAGTCTTCTGGAGAATGGTTTTGGCTGGATGTTCAGAGAAGAGAGTCTAACTGTCTCAGGATTTTTGTACATACCGTGGATGTTGTGCATATCAGTGTCTTTGCCTTAATCTGACCTTGACTCAGAGTGTGGGCTCAGTGTTAGAAAGTGGTGCATACCTTACTCTGGTGAAATGAAGGTTGTGAAGGTGAATGGTACCATGAAAAAGAAACTGCAGTAGTGCAAGTATTGGGTTTTCAAAGGGTGTGGATTAAAGCAAAAACAATGAGGGTGGTGTGTTGCATTTTTTAAGAGGTTGTGATATGAGGGTGGATTGTGAGGGTGGTTTTTTTTTTTCTATTGAGGGGAGACTCATAACTGCCTCTAGAAAAGCAGAAGGTTCTTGGCCACGGACCAGCTTGGACTGAAGATCAAAAATCCTTCCTCAGCTCTGTTGTGACTCTGTGTGTGACCACAATATCCTTGCCTCTCGATAGTGTCTCCCCAGGCTCTGTCTCTATGAGTTTGCAGCCTGAAATACTGGTTCCTTGCTGGTTTTCCTCAGAAAGGTATAAAGCCAGAAATGCAACTGGCAATTATGTTCTATGCTTATGTGTGTGAAAATAATAAAGTACAACAAGATCTATTATTTATCCAGTTGGACAAATTGTTCCTTGGCATAACTATTTGGTGATTGTATTTCATGTGATGGTTCTGTATAGAAAGGGTTACTAATTAGCCCTAAATGCTAGAGTGCTATCACAAAGCAGAATAAAGTGTTAGCAGAGATTATTTCAGTAGAGCTAAATCAGCCTTTGAAAATGTGCTTGGCTGAGTGTCGTCCACACCTTAGTACTACCTCATAATAACACAGAAAAAGGTAAGGTGCATGCAAATGCTGTGATGCTGTGGGCTCTATGTGGCCCACACGTGAGAGTTTCTGTGTCATTTACAGGTTCAAGGCTAGAGAAATACATGGTTGTCACCCATGTTACCTTCTGAGTCGCTCTTAACACTTCATTCCCCTTTCGCTCAAGTTATTAATCCCATGTTACTGTTTGGAAGTTGCAGATAGAAAATCTTTGTGAAGTGCAATCTAATTCACAGGGCAGACTTCAAACTTATTGAGGTCTCAGTCATAGAAAAGGTTTCAGGGGGAGACACTTCTGCCCAGAGGAAGCCATGGATTCACCATATAGCTCCCTCTGTTAGCAGCAGGATCTGCCTGCATATGCCCAAGTGGAGGATCAAACACTGCTGTCTGGAAGGGCTCTCAATGTGAACTTCTTCTAGAGGGAGAACAATATGTGTTCATTTTATGTGTCTCAATTTGAAGGTCTTATATTTTCATGGTAATTTTAGATATAAATGTCTCAATGCTCATGTTCATAGGGGTTTTAATAATAAAATAGCCTTATTTCAGGGGTTTATGTTGAGAGTTGCTAAAATAATTGAAGATTCAACTTCTAGTTTAATCTACTCTTTTCAATTTCTCATCTTCTGAAAACATCCCCATGGCAGAAGATGTTCAGAAGTATTTGTGTGACTTAGAAACTGAATTCACTGAAGGAATTTTAATCTCCCCAGTAATTTTGCACAGCACTGAGAGATATGAAGAATAAAAACAGTTCTGGAATTTTCAGAGAACAAAAAGAAATACCAAACAGCAGAGCATTGCACAAAAATATTTGCAATGGCTTGTGGTCAAAATATCTGGAGACTAAATTTCAAACTGACGAGGGAAATGATCTTCTAGGTATAATTCTTTTCTGTATGTGACAGCACTAATCCTCCTCTAGTGCTTTGTGAAGACAAACAGTCCTGTAGAAGGCTGTGACTTGGGAAGAGTACAGAAATAACCCATTTATTTGAAGATCAAGCAAGGAGGGATCATGCAGTGCAGAAATGCGGTACATAAGCAAGGCGTTTTCACAAGCCTGTGAAGTGTGTGGCCCGTGTCATGTCCCAGTACTCTCAAAATGAAAATGAATTGTTATCAAAAGATCCTGCCCTGAGTCAAAGGCTAAATCTTTGTGGACCTGGGGAGACATAAGCCAGCTTGCTATTATTGGTGCTTCCTGGATACATGAAAAAAACAACACAAGGAGCAGAGTTAGGTTTGCTCTTTGTCTTTCGTGTCTTGCATATCAGGGCCATACAGGTAAAGCCACATGGGAAGAGAATTTTCAAAGTCTGACCATTTTGTAAATGTGAATATCCTTGGCAGTTATGACCATATATTTTTTCCCAGGTAACTTTGTATAATATTGATCCTTTTCTTAAGTACCAGATTTTATTGATGAAATCAAGGTTGGTTGGAGTTCCGAAGGCAAATACATGTTTAATAAATATTATGAGATTCTTTGTGTAAAATTACATCAGACTTACCCACAGTAGACCAGTATCTGTGGTCCACTTTTGATGAATGTAACATATGAATTGTTTCCAGAAAGACTGGGGATGTGTTAAGTGTTTGCAGTTCTGAAGAAAGCATCAAGTGAATAGTGCCAGAGGTATCTGGAGAGGTTGTGCACATGAAGTATTAACTTTTGAACAGCTTCTATGACTCTATCTTAAAGACAGAATGGGTTCTTAATGGGAATGGCTTTGTAATAAGGGTGGAAGCAAAGACCGTAACTTCCACTAAGTCTGAACAGCCAGATATGATATCATACAATGAAGAGCAGAGGTCATAGGTAATTTCTGCAGCATGAGGACTGTCCTGGGATAGTGTAGATCTTGGAAAGACTTGTGGGTCATATCAGGTCATCAGTTGAACTGAGCTACAGACACTTTGGCTGAAAAGTTAATAACTTGCAGATATGAATATCAGCATCTCAGCCTGAAGCTGAGAGAGTTGGTTATCTCTGTATTTGAATGTTGCAGTATTGGTAGCATTGCTGTGTCCAGCTCCATATTTCATGAATGACTGAGAAATTAAAAAGTGTTCAAAGAGCACTGAGGAGCTCTGGGGGGTCATGAAACATGTCTTATTGAGAAAGATTCAAGGAGAGCAGAACAACTAGCTTATTGAGGGCTTACAGGGTGATTTTACTGGTCTGTGAGTACCTACTTGGAGAGCAGAAACATGATTATAGAGGGTTCTTCAGTTTGGCAGTCAAAGTTATAGCAGATCCAATGGCTGGCAGTTGAAGTAAAGTATAATTGGACTAGATATGGCAATTAAAAACAAGGTAACATTAAGTAACTCCTTGATGTAGGAGTACAAAATTTCAGGTCAATATTGGGACATGTTCTAAAAGGTTTGTATTCTAATAAGTGGCCTTGGGCTGTCTTTGTTTGAAAATTCCAGAGGATTTCCCAAAGAGAATGAGACACCTTTGTGCAGTGTATTTAACCCCCTTTTCTAGTAGAAGGTTCTGTAGTTTCTGTGCACATAATTCTCCAAGGTCCATGGACCACAGATTGGAAACCTACTCTTCAGTCCTAGACCAGGGTCTTGAAGCAGGAATTTGCCAGCCAAGGTCTATGGTCTGTGGCGTACAAATGGTTAGGGTAAGAAATTGCCACGCGTTTCCTCTAGCTTTGTAATCCAGGAATCTCAGCCCAAAATGTAGCTACATCTGAGGTACATTGATGCATTAGCCCTTACTCAGCTATCGCTGAAACACTTACGTACAAAGATGACTAATGGGTTTAACCATATTGCTTACAAGTTTTACAGCACTGGTGCCCGAAGCCAAATCCCTTCTGTTACTACTCTGGTTCAGTGGTTTTCATTGCCTTTGTTTTGCCTGTTGTGTTCACACATGAAAATGAGGCAGAAAGGTGCCAAGACAGGCTTTTTATTCATCTAAAATATCCTGGATACTGAGAGCTGAGTGGGCAATGGCTTGTAATATTAAGGGATCTGCTCTGCACAGGCACTTGTTCTCAGCCCCATGCCATCCTCTTCTGGCACAAACATGAAGGGAATTGGGAAGCCAGCCCAGAGGAAATTTTTTTTTTTTTTTTTTTAAATTTTACTGCATAATTTTCTAGCAGGATCAGTTCCCTGAGCTGTTTCTCTGTAGGGATACACAAATATTTGCGTACTTGACTTGGTACAAGATAGAGGGCAATTTGAGGACATGGCTGAGAATTTGGGGAATTTAATGATGCTTAAATTAAAACCAAAACAAAATAAATACAACTATGCTCTGAATTTTAAACTCTTACTTATCACCGTCCATATATGGTTGCGCTCACTTGACTTTATTCCCTGGATATTAAGAAATTCCTTGCTGGTAATTCTACTAATTTTTTTTATGTGCAGAGAATGATTCAATCAGATATAATTTTTAAAGTTTAAAATTTTTAAAGTAAGTAATTAATTATTTCGTTTCATCTTAGTCTTGCCAGCTTTCACATCCAGCTCCTAAACTGTGACTCCCCGGTCAGTTAAACTCATTTTGATGAATTGGATTGACACAGATACCCATTTACCTCTATTTTTATTCCAGCTTCCTTTTAGCAAACAATTATGGAACAGCAATAGCTTCCCGCTGGGCAGACAAATTCTTTCTGTCCTTCTTTAACACAGCCATGCATTTTTCCCAGTGATGAATGCAGTAGAACCAAATCCTATGAATTTACGATCTTTTCCAGCTGCTATTGAAGAGAAATGATTAAAACAACAGCAACAAAGTGGAAAGAAAACTCCTTGTGTTTTCCCTATGTGCCAGAAAACACGCTATCATTGCTCATAAGCAGCAAAATGCATTTTGAGACTCAAGAACTGAATGTGCATATAAGTAATAAGAGGCTAAATGAATAATAGAGCAGAATGGCATGACACCATATCACAGTTCTCAACTAGCAAGTAGCACAGTTCAACCTCAAAAGCTACTGAGTAAGACGAAAATGTCTCTTTAACAGTATTAGGGGACAATTTATTATGTGTATCCTTCGAGTGCGGCACAATGTCACTGCAGGCCCATTGCATTTGCATTATTTCCAGACAACGGCAGCAGCAGAAAAGGACACTGATTTATTTCAGAGCAGGCACAGGTGATTTTTATGTCTGTTGGGACTCAGCCAGATATGGCTTAACCCATTCAAGTCTTTTCTGCTTATAGGAAGAGGTGTCTTTTTGTAACATCCTTATCTTCCAACTCAGATTTTATTTAACTTACTCAAGGAAAAGATGGAGGATTTTGAAGTCTTTTTCTCTTTCAAACAGTTATTAAAGCTTGTTCAAGTCAGAGAGAATGAGTGATCAGCAATAGCTTAATCTGCTTAAAATAATTCTGACGATCATTTTTACTAGGGAGCTATTTAACACAGTATGTGATTTCCACACCCTGCAGTAGCCAAAATTGAACAATCTCTTGATAATATTATTCCCTATTGCATGTAAGCTAATTTGCCAGGATCAAAAGATAACATGCAAGAAAAATACTCACAGTCTGGCAATCATGATCCAGTCAAAGTATGCAAGCTTTGTTTCGGTTCAATTGGAGAGCCCTGAGGACTGCCTGCATGCCAGTTTTTCAGCATTATAGACGAGGGAAATCTGGCACCTTGATGGAAGTGCCACCCTACAGAGAAACACAGGACTGGGCAATTGCTAATGGTGATTAAAGAGAAAGCAGAGGTGTTAATCCAAAACAATTATGACTGGCTTCTGATAGTCCATCAATTTTATCACTTCTGTAAATCAGTTATGCACTAGCATTTTTTTCCCCTTTCAAACACTTGCCAGGTGCTGTGTGGAAATGTGGCTGTAATTCTACTGATGACTGAAAGAGATGCAGAAAGACAAAGTGTGAATGCATGTCCTGTGTGAAGTGATTCCTGTGTAACTGGAGTGATGCACACTATGCTCAGTAGTAAAGCTGAGAAAGGCTATTTTGTCAGGAAAGATCCACAGGGTTTCATTCCAAATAGGAGTAAAAACTGAGTATTTTGAAATTTTCTCAGGGGAATTTTGCAAAAGTTTCCATTCAAGTCCATTAAAACAATTTCTGTTTTGTTTTTGTTTGGAAAAGAGGATGGAAAGCATCAGAATAGGAGAAAGAAAAACTGCCTGCATAGTACAATTTCTTGTAAGGGGACTAGAGGTGTATTGTTGCAGTCTCAGTTGCAGAACACTGAGATAGGACAGGTCAGTATTTTTGGAATAGATTCTTTGGTTGTCTACTAAAATAAGGTTCTGTCAAATTAGCCCAGTTTTTAAAAGAATTTAATTTTCACTGCACTTGGAGCATCTGCTGGACTTTGTTCTGCCCTTCTCTGCTATATGGTCCCTTTGCACTTGTGCCTACCGCAGGGAGAAAGAGTGCACAAATGGTGAGCACAGTTCAGTGAGTGCAATACATAGAAATGTAAGCTTTGGATTTTTTTTTTTTTTTTAGTGGTAGTCAGCATGTTTTGATACCTGTGATGAGTCAGAGCTATTTGTAGGAGTGGAGAACATGCCGTGGTTCAGTACCTCTAGCAAAAGCAGTCAAGGGTGGCAGCTGCTGAAACAAATCACCCTGGTGCCTGTGGACTTGTTAGGGAGTGATTCTTGCAGTCATAGTGTCTTCAGCATGAATCGCTGCCTTTATGTTCTTACAGGAGGGAAATAGGGCTCAACGGCTATTGCACATTACAGAACCAACGTATAGTAAGCCCTGCCCTACCACTTGCCTACTGGACAGTCTGACATTTTTCTGTGGCTCACTCCTCCCCTCATTCCTCCCCTCAGTATCATAATTTGTTCCTTTTTAAAGCCTTTTGAAAGCTTTAAATAACATCCACAACTTGCATGGCAGGGGGTGGTGTTACAGCTCCATGATTTTGATAGTGCTGAATAGACTCAAGGGGAGTCTGGGTGTTGATGGGGCAGGCACTGTGTTAACTACCAGGAAGACCTGATCCCTGCTTTAAGGAGCTTACAATAAGAAAGAAGGCAAGGCACAACAACAACAACAAAAAAAAGGAGAAATAACTAAAAAACTAAAAAGCATGAAATAGAGGAGAAAATGGTTCCTGGGACACATACAGTTCCATAAGTTAACAATTTGAACAGCCTCTGCTGAGTTTAGTTTGACTTCTTCCTAGTCCAGCAGGCTGGCAGATCTCAGCTATAAATCACATATTCTGAATAGGAATTGAGTCCAACCCAAACCGTTCTATGATTCTGTGATTCTATGAATTACCTGGTGTTATGGTGAATTATAACAAATATCTGCTCTCCTCAGAGATGTTTAAAATGGGCAGCTGAAGGCTGTGTCATTAAAACAAAAAGTCATTGGTTTTTAGCAAAAAAATAATAATGTTACTT
Source organism: Rhynochetos jubatus (assembly GCA_027574665.1). Taxonomy (NCBI): domain Eukaryota; kingdom Metazoa; phylum Chordata; class Aves; order Eurypygiformes; family Rhynochetidae; genus Rhynochetos; species Rhynochetos jubatus. Next base: position 8,267,245 of record CM050648.1, on the reverse strand, counting down.
TCTAAAGAAAATAGTCTCATTATTAAGCATAGTACACCGAGGGGATGAATCAGTGAAGAAAACACTACTTTTTAAAAAGCAAATATTCTTTCATTTTGCCTTTCTTCCTTCACCAAGAGATGAAATACCCTTTAAATACCAGAGAACCTGAATGCTGGCTTTGTTCATCACACAGTTCAGACATAGCTGAGCATTGAACTTAGCTCTGTAACAGAGAAATGCAGTAACAGAATTTGCAATTTTTCCTCACCTCTGTCTAATTGGTGCAGGAAACAAGTAAAAATATAACACAAGTTCTTAAAAATTTAGATTCAAATTAGAGCATGGCTTAAACTACTTAAACCCATTCTCCCAACAAGTTGTACAAAATAAATATTCCTAATGTTGCCTAAATAGCTTATATATTCTTTAAAAAAGAAGCATATTTTAAGGGTGATGTGTACGGAATTCATGACTGCTGTGCCTGCCACTCGTTAAAGGAGTACTGTATTAACAAGCAGCAGCATCAGATGTCCCCTGCAGAAATGGCTGTACCTGGTGAGGGCAGGGCAACCATCCAGCTAATCATCACAGAGCTTCCATCAGCTACATCGTGCAATTAGATGGGTCGTTTTACCTTTTAACTGCCACCAGAGATAACTCCAAGTCCACATCTAAGAATCAGGTTAAACAGGCATGGCAGCAAGTCCCATGAAGTAGACACATATCGCTTTGGTTTGAGGCATCTGGACTTCACAAAGGGTCTTGACATGCTTGAAAAACACAATCTCTAATGTTGTTTTAGTTTGATTTTTATCTTCCTCTCTTGTACCTACAAACCTTGCTCTGCTACCTTTCAGCTTAAGTCTTGCAGAAATAGCTGCCAATAAATGTAATTTCTGGGAATTATGATGTGTGCACCCCCTGATAAAGCACTTCCTTGGGTCAGGCTTCCTCTTGTACATTGTCCTTAATCCTGAATTCAATTTTGATACTGTGTGCATTGTCCACTCCCTCTGGCAGTACATACCCATCTTCTCATCTGTGAGGAGGACAGGTCGGGCTTCAGGAGCTGGCCCTCAAATTGGTTCAGTACGTCTGACACCCAGTTAATGAAAGACAGATTTAGAAACAATGACACAACAGTGCTATAATTTATATCACCAAGACCAATTGTGGCTTTAATGACAGGTATTTTATGTAACCAAAGTAAATAAACAAGTAGAAAGGGATAAAACTTGTGTGCTGTATTTAAAATCATATGTTAGCAGCTGAATTTATACACTGGCATCTGTACAAGGTTGCAAATGAAACAGCTTCCATTGTGCATCATGCCTTTCCACCACATTAATTCCATCGTAAACCTCTTCTATATCACACTTTTACTGCCCTCACCATGCACAAATTAGCTGTAATCTGGTGACAGCAGCCAAATGCTTCTTCCAAATAACAAAGCAGAAGTTTGGTTGCACAACTGCTTTTTGTAAAAGAGCAAAACCACCAAACATTCTTAATTAACTGTAATGCATGCCTCAGGGCTGTTTTGAAATGGGGGAAGCGATGCTATCAAGAAGCACCTTAATCCATTTTCTAGGAGCCATTAGGTGGATGAAAAGCTGGACATGAGCTGACTGTGTGCTGGCAGCCCTGAAAGCCATTTGTATCCTGGGCGGTATCCAGAGAAGCATGTCCAGCAGGTCGAGGGAGGGGATTCTCCCTCTCCACTCTCATGAGATCACATCTGGAGTACTGCATCCAGCTGTGGGGCCCCCAGAATAAGAAGGATATCAACTGGTTGGAGTGAGTCCAGAGGAGGCCACGAAGATGATCAGAGGGCTGGAGCACCTTTCCTATGTAGAAAGGCTGAGAGAATTGGGCTTGTTCAGTCTGGAGAAGAGAAGGCTCTGGAGAGACCTTATTGCAGCCTTCCAGTACCTGAAGGGCCTACAAGGAAGCTGGGAAGGCGGATGCTTTTTACAAGGGCCTGTAGTGACAGGACAAGGTGTAATGGGTTTAAATTGAAAGCAGGGAAATTTAGATTGGCTATCAGAAAGAAATTCTTCACTGTGAGGGTGGAGAGGCACTGGAACAGGTTGCCCAGAGAAGCTGTGGGTGCCCCATCCCTGACTGTCTTCAAGGCCAGGCTGGATGAGGCTTTGAGCAACCTGGTCTAGTGGAGGGTGTCCCTGCCCATGGCAGGGGGGTTGGAACTAGATGATCTTTAGTTCCCTTCAACCCAAACCATTCTATGATTCATTCTATGATTCACTAGGACATCCTTTCCATGAGTGATGTAGGGGGCCCGGTGTGATGTCCCTGTGGGCCTGTAGCTGGTGTGTCTGGAGGTGACTGCTGCTTTCTGTGTCCATACCCTGCTCATAAATGCTCCTTGTTCTGGTGAGCACTTGCTTGGTTCAGTGGGAACTGCTGCCAGAGGACTCAGCTGATTCTGCTGGCTGAGAGTGACATTCACCCCACACCTTCCGGTGGCTCTGCTACTAGTTAGGTGACAACTCCAACTACGTGGAGTCGTGAACAGCTGTGACTTTCATTCTTTGAAGAGCTCTAGCTGTTTCTGAAGCTGTGGTCTCTGCTGTGAGAGCAGCCATTACCAAAATCCTCCTTGGCACCTGATGGCCAAAACGACATAGATTTTCAGGTGTGATTCCAAAAAGGTAGTGATAGCTCTCTTTTTCCTTCTTGCTCAAAGCACACCACTTCTGTGTTCTTAAGGTGTCCAAAATTAATTGCTAAATCCTTAAAGCCATTAATGTTCATTACTATAAAGAGTACATTAAATATTCAACCTTGTTGTTTATTTTTAAAGGTGTGTTCTGGTGACACATGTTGAATTTAATTTTATTACTGGGTTGAACCAAGGCACTTATGTTCAGAGAATTATGATGAGTACCTAGAAGCAATCATCAGAGGTATGTCCTCTTGAATAATATAGATAGACCAGAACTAGAACCAATCTTATTGATCTGCTTTTTAAACCAAATCTGAGTAAAAAATAATCTAAAACGTCAATTTTACTGAAATTATTAAGTTGTTATTATTATTCCCCAAATGCCTTGAACCTTCCTGATTTCATGCAAAACCATTCCTGTTTACCTTGAAGGACCTATGACCAAAATGGAGGGGTTAAATAACAAGGGAGACTCCTGTTGGCATCAGTCTTTGCTCACCCAGCAGATACCATGTCTATTCAGATCCCTTCAGCTTGTGACTTGGCTCCCCTTTTGGCCATGCATCACTTCTGAGGGGCCTCACCTGGGTCAGGGATGTGCTTAGCTACTGTGTGAAGGACCCAAGGAGGTTACTGGCTAAATAAGAGGAAAAAATCCTTTCCACCTCTGGTGGCAACATGCTTGCCCACTGCATACACTCTGTTGGGGTAGCAAGGAACACTGGTCTGTGAAAATGCAAAAAACCACCATTTGTAACCTGAGGACTGTTAAGGTGCACAATTTAAGTTGAGGAACAGCAGTGGGAATCAGCTCTTGCATGTTTAACAGGTAGAGTTAACAGATTTGATCTAATTTTTGTTTAGTGTCTAAAAGGAAATGGTTAATTGTTTGTGAAGGAAGATTGTTACACAGATTTGTGTGAGCCTGTGTTTATATCTGTGTACAAATACGTATATATATAGTAACATCTAATTAAAGGAAATAATCACTTTTTGTTTATTTTGTATAGTGCAATTCATAGCTGTTATTTTTGTGGATGCTGTTAGATGGTATTCTACTGAATGCTAAAGCTCAGTACCAACTCAGAGTTAGAAATGAAGCAGAAAATCTACTTTGGAATTCTACTAATTTATATTCAGTTTGGACAATAAGGATCAGAAAAACGGATACAATTCAACCGGCACTAACAGGCATGTTAGTTTTGTTGTATGTCTTTGATACTCAATGAACTGCTTAAAAAGGTTCTTATAAGTGAGCACTGGAACTTAAAGAAAATCAAGAATTGTGAAGGCAGTTTTGGTGCATAGGCTCAGGGTTCTAGGGTGCTGCTTAATGTTTTCGGCATGGAGAGACTATTCTGTCTTCTGCACTAATAAAATCTGAAACAATGAGGAAGAAAGTAGTAGCACTAGAGGTGTTCTGTTTTCTTCCTTATGATTTTAACGGACTAGGCTTAACAATGTCTGGTAAATATCACTGGGTACAGAAGTTGATAGTTCTAAAACTCTGCCCAGTCATTTCCCAGTTCAAATTCCTTTCTTACAGAGTGCTTTTCCTAGAGCTGTGTGATGATCTTGGTTAAAAGTAATCAACCAAATAAGCAATCAATCAACCCACTTACTGCCTTTGAAATTATAGGATCCCAATAAGCTAAACTTTGACACCTCAGATGTCATCTCCACATCAGTCTGGAGAGGTTGTATATTGCACAGGAAAGTTAGTTCTTCAGCGGATAAGTGCTAGTAGGAGACCAGATGATGAATTAACCAATTTGCTGGTAAGCAGCTGACCTAATTTTTGCCCCTGGAACAGGCACAGGACAGAGACCTGTGCTGTTCCTGATCTGTGCTTTTTTTTTCTTCTTTTCTTACCATATTTTTAAGCCCTTGTAGCTCTTCAGAGGTTCCTTAAAGGTGGACTGAGATGCAGGTGTTCACATGTGGGACAACATGCAGGTTTTGCTAGACCTTTCCTCCAGTTGGCATTAAGCTTGGAAAAAAAACATGAGTTGGGAAGCAACAAACTGTTCCCCAGTTTCTTTCTGTTTCTCTGGCTTGCAGGAGATGAATGAAGAAAATGTGAACTTTTTATAACATTTTTGGGTGATCTTTTCAAACTGCTTTTATTTGTATTGAATTGCAGTGATTTCTCATTGTGAAATGTTCTTAAATTTTGTTAGAAAAAAATTCTTGGTACCAGAATAAATTTGGTTTGGAAGACAGTTTGAAAAAAAATTAAAAAAGACTTCTGTTATGGCTTCAGAAGTGCTAGTGTACCAACCAAAAAATATTTGCACAGAGATCGTCAGCCCAAAATGCTTTATACTTAAGGAAGCTATGAAAAACTCTTGCAGTAGGCCTACATGAACTCTCATCTTCACTCTCAACCTGTGCCACACAAATGAAGACACAAAGAACTCTGCTCTTAAAGAAGATATTACCTTCATCCTCAAAACAGGGCATTTAACAGTCTTCCCAAAATTTGCTACTATCAAATATTATGTAATTCCAGTTATTATTGTTACTCATATAAATATCCAATTGAGTTGGGCCTTTTAGTTTTATGTCTCAAGGAAGACCAACAAGCTTGGATCCCACAGTTTGATTGCACATGCTATGAAAAGAGGTAGTTCCCTAAGTAGTTTTGCATATCCTACCTTTTAATTTAGTTGAGTGCTCTTTGTTCTTTTCCTTTCTCATGCATGTGTTCATTTCAATCTCTTTTCATATGAAAGGTTTTCCATGCCCTTCTTTTGTCACCTCCCTTTCCTGAAAATAGATTTCTCTTTACCAGCGTTTGTAAATTAACACAGTCAAAGGCAATTTTATTTTCATGGCTACCTTTTTTTTGACTGTTTGTTTCCAAGAGACATATTTTCTTCAAAGATTATCTTCCTTTGCCTAAAATCTTAGTCAAAACAGAGCCTTGGTAGCAACTGCTGTATATCTCCTCTACTACTGCTTCTGGGTGGACATATTTTGGCATCCTTATCCTTTGAGTGTGAGACTCCCTCAGGGAAACCTACCCTTTTCTCAGTGGAGCAGACCCGCCTATCATGCAACTTAGCAAAAGCACCCTACAGGACTGCAATCCCTTCTAATTCTTACAGATAAAAATAATGTATCTCTTTCCATACAGGTTTAATTTATTTAGTTGAAAAACAGTTTTGTCACTGTGATAATGTCGGTATTATTGAGTCAAGCATCCTTAATTTACACAGGAAAGTGGTTAAAAGCTGTGGTGAAAGAGTCCGTAGAAAACCTGCAGACAGACAGATAGCTTCCGTGGGCAGCTGGTTTTGGAAGAAAGAGGTGGCCACTTTCTGAGCTGTTTGCTAACGTGAAAGATAACATTATCGTGATATTTTCTTAGCTGTGCTTAAGCAAGAGGAAACCACAAGCCTTTGCCTTATGGGCACTGGTTTCCTCCATTAGCCCATCTCCTGAATCTTCCTGATGATGAATAGTGTTACCAGTTTTTCTAAACATAACTCAAATTATCAGGGCAGAAGCTTTATATGTGTGTTTCCTTTAATTCTTTAGCCTGGAACTGCTTTCTTGTGTGTTTGGATATTTCTGTTAGCCATAAACACCACTCTATAACTTGCTTATTTTACACACTATTCACACCGGATGACTACATTTTTGGGTTAAATTCACTCAGACAGAAAGAGTGATGGTCCACACATAATATAGGGTGTTCTCTCTCCGAACATGCGATTGGCCACCTTCTAGGCTGGCTTTGCAATCGATGTTGATTTATATAAAGGCTTGACCTGTTTACCCTGATCTACATGCTCACTTTTAGCCCTCACACCAGCAGTTCTGTCATGATATTTAACTTACAGTTGAAAATTTTTGAAAAATACAGATTTTTAAAGCCAAAAGGGGCCTTTAAATCATTTAATCTGACTGTACAATCTGCTCTTCACCAGGGACTTTGACATGGAATCTGCAGAATTTTTGAATTCCAGGGAAAACAATCCCATTGAAACCTCACTCCCATGATTTTGGATCTGATAAAAAGCGGATGAACTTTAGACTCAGTGCTAAAAGCTTAAACAGAAAGTGTGCAGAAGCCGGGGGTAAGAACACCTATGTTTTGAAGGATACTGTGATAAGTGGTTTAAGCCTTGCACCTCCATGTGGAATAAATTGACAGCAAATCAAAGTAAAAAGCAAAGATTGGTGTGTAATAAGCTTTAGGACTGTTTTAATATCAGGGTTGGATTGATGGTTTAACCCCAATGGTCAGCTTGCTGACACAGATGCTTACTCACTCCTCCTGAGGTGGGGAATCAGAAAGGTAAAAGTGAGAAAACCCTTGGGTTGAGATAAAGACAGTTTAACAGGTAAAGCAAAAGCTGCACCCTCAAGCAAAGCAAAACAAAGATTTCATTCACCACTTCCCATTGTCAGGCAGGTGTTCAGCCATCTTCAGGAAAGCAGGACTCCATCACATGTAATGGTTACTTGGAATGACAAACACAATCACACCAAACGTCCCTCCTTTCCTTTTTCCTTCCCCAGCTTTATATGCTGAGTATGACATCATATGGTACGGAATATTCCTCTGGTCAGTTGGGGCCACCTGTCCTGGCTGTGTCCTCCCAACTTCTTGTGCACCCGCAGACTACTCACTGGTGTGTGTGGGAAGAAGAAAAAACCTTGACTCTGTGTAAGCACTGCTCAGCAATAATGAAAACTTTGCTGTCTTATCAACACTGTTTCCAACACAAATTCAAAACATAATCCCATACTAGCTGCTATGAAGAAAATAACTCCATCCCAGCCAAAACCAGCACATGGAAGTATTTCAAGTCCTGAATAAGGTATTGAATGTGTAAGAAGAAATATTTGCTAGGCTAAGTGGGATCCCTGATGACATATCATGTAATGATTTGCCAGCAGAAGAGTCACAAAACTACTAGAAATTTCAGCCTCAGAAACCTTTGTTTCTGTTATGTATTCAAGGAGAAGTTGGCACCAGCTCAGGCTTCTCTTGTTGCAGGAGGAAGAGAAGGAGGCATAGGGCTTATTTGGCTAATACTGTGATTTTGTGTCAACATGTCCTAGTTGTCACTGAGGTGTGGGAGAGCTTAACACAGCTGTCCTCAAGCAGGTAATGTACTAGAGATCCCCAAAGAACTGTCTGTGTATACAGTACTGACTTCAGTCTGTTTTCACACCTTAACCCTCTTTGATGGAGAAACACTTCATATACCACCCCATCTGCTCTCTAGATGAATTCCTTTGTTTTTGCTGTAGGTCTCAAAAGTGGGCAGCAGAAGTGGTTCATGTGTTTGAAAAGGAGAAGAGAGGCCTCTCTGAATTTGCAGATTTTGGAACAATAAATAATTCTGACAACTTGTGTGGGTAGAAGACAACACTGGAAAGTTTTATGAACAAGTATTTGTAGCTAAGCAAATTGTGTCATATCCCAGACCAGCTAGGTAGACAAAAATCTTTCCTCTACATCCTTTTGAAGACTCAACAACTTGTCTAAATCATAAGTCTCTGACTTGTTAAAGCAAATTATCTTCCTTTTCTCTGTGTCCAATGATGCAGGTACTGAGTTCCCATGGTAAGCATAGGAAGTTCAGTTCACAAGAAATGATGTAAAATCCATGACACCTTTTGCTGCCTGCATATAGTCCTGGGGTGACCTCCAATAATTATACTCCAATCTTTTTTACACCATTTTTTTAAATAATAGGTCTTTCCTTGATAATGATAATCAGAAGGGAAATGTCACTGCAAATACATTTCAGAGGAAAAGAGCAAGTTAAGTGAAACCACAATGTGCTCAGTCTTGGCTATATTCAGACTCATAAAACTTTTGCCTCTGGATGGTAGATCAGATAATAGCACATAGATAGGCAAGCCATATTGCCTAGAAGAAATCCTTCGCTGTTGGGTGCATTAAAAATACAACTGACAGATTAGATGGATTTATCCATTTCAGACAGTAAGAAAAATTAGACATGAGTAGCTGAGGAACTGTTGAGGCAAGAGGCCATGTGGACACTATGTTGTCTTGAACACTGGGCCTGCATCTGTGGAGAATAACAAGGAAGATTCTTGCCAGACTGAGACCAGATCTCGGATTTGTCAATGGGTTTGTATGGGACAAGTCATTGAATGACCTGGGCATGTCTGGACCTTTCTATGTTTCAATCTGAACATCAGTAAAACTCCTCCTTCAGTTGCAAATGCTATGGGAGGGAGTGTTGTTTGCTCAGGGACTGGTGCTTCCAGGATCTGGGCCCAGGAGTTGCTCCTGGTTGCTGCTGCAATTCATTGAAAGTCAGAGGAGGAGAGGAGGTGAGCTGAAAAATGATGAATTAATCATGATTAATTAAACAGTTTTATTTCTAAATTATTTCCCAAACTCCAATAACAGCAGTCCCAGGCACCCCTTTAGCTTTCGCTCTCCTCTGCATCTCACAGGATGAGAGTCTTTGGGGTCAAAGCAGATGCTTTGAGTAACCAAGATGTGGTACAGACTCCCTCACCTCCTCATCAGGCTGCAGCTAAATATCTCCCTGTAAACCTTCTAGAGAGACACCTCTGTGCTGTGCTTGTTTGCAGCTGGTTTGACTTGATCAGGAGAGTCTCAAATACATAGGGAAGGCTGGTGCTGGATTTTGGCAGCTTTGTTAATGTTTTCTGCTTTACCCTTCCTTTTTTTTTGTAGCAGCTTTCTGCAGTGCCTGCCAGAAAAGATGCAAATTACGATTGGCTGCTCTTCATCACATCAAACTCTAAGTGGTTCAGAGGAAGGACTGGGGTTTTTTTTTGCCTGTGTATGTACAGCATACACAGCAGTATCTATAATGTAGACAACTATAAAGTAATATTAATGCTGATGGTAAAAATAAAATGCTTGTTATTCTATGTCTCATTTTTCAATCCACCCTAAGACAATTGTCTTCTGGGGAAAACAATAACAACGGAAAAGGCTGGAGAGGATGTGATATCTCTGTTAAAACCATGTGTACCTCTACTGACTAATCACTTGGGTTTTCACTGGTACCCTTGTCTCACATTGTTGTTTTCTTCTGAAGGTTCACTGTGGGCTCAGACTATGCAGTTCAGGTTCCTCTGTTTTAATAAGTTGCTGCACCTTTGCCCAGGGCTGTGATTGAATATGTGGGCAGTTACTGTGGTTCAGTTGACACTCAGAAACTTATTATACCGTGTTAACTTGATTTTGAATTTGCACCTTGGGGGGTTTATTTAACTCAACTACTCATTTTTATGGTGTCAAACTGAATCAAAAGCTCCAAATTTCACTCAAGTGAAGAAAAATCCAAACTTGTGGAAATTCTAGCACAAGCAGAACTGAAAGTGCTGGGTAGTAGGCAGAAATGCTTTCAAAATCTGAGAAGATTTTATTGTAACTGTTGCCAAACCATTTTTGAATTTCAAGCTTGTATAGAATTAGGAGGTAAGAAGTGTTATTGAAATTTTTTATTATGTGGCGTACATTTCACAGCAATCCTGTGCCTTCCCGGCTCTACCAAAGACAGTTGGAATTATTTCCCTGGTGCACCAAAATGCTTGTGGGGAGACCAAGGCGTATAAGGAGAATTAGTTGTCAGTGTGGAAGAATTTGTGGACTGTCTTTGATGCTGGTCCTTGATGACAAGATGTGTCTGGTCTGATCTCGTCTGGCTGTTTTAATGGTCTCTGGGAGCATTTTCCCTGTATGGCAAGGCATGATTTTTCTGATGACTCTTTGTGAGGAGGGTGCCAGGTCTCATAGCACAGCTCTGCTGATGAAAAATTCAGACCCAAATACCTGTGCTGCATCCTGAAGAATCTCAGCTACTAAAAAGAGATCTTTCAGAGATTTTAAGTATGTTTTTCTTCCAGCCGTGACAGCTATGAAATGACCACTGTTACCAAAAACCAGCACCATCATTGCTGTAGTCTTTGTATCCCCTTACTATTGTAACGGATGACTCTCAACAGTAAGTAACAAACAAAAACACAAATCCAGGTCAATGTCTGCTTGTTCAAAGGCCATAATAGTCTCACAAGTCTTTGGCTTAGCTAAGGTAGTGTCATAAAAAGATCCACTGTGGCAGTGTAATCTATAACTAGAACCATAAATATTTTCAGAACCATAACTGTCATTATTTCTGGCTACGAAATACTCTTTTAAACAAAAGAAAAAAAGGGAGTAATTATAAGTGTTAGCATTCTCATGCTAGATCTCCATCTTTAGAACAGGCCATATAGACTTTTAAGACAGAAGGGTTAGATTGGGAGGGTGGGAGTTGTTTACAGCCGCAAGGCTAGACTACACATGGTCCCTCCCCTAGGCAGGCTGGGGTGGGGCTGCAGCATCCTTTGGCTCCTTTCTCCATCAATCTGCCCTCAAGAGATAATATTTTCCCTTCCCCCAAAGCACTTTTAATCTGAAAAGTGAGTGGGTGAAGCAGGAGTGGAACGTGGAGGGCAGATTAATTAATAGTGGCAAGGGCATGTTTTCACATATGCTAACCCATGTGTGCTATTCGTAGGAGTAATAAGTCAATCTCTCTGCCTAGTGGGACAGAGGGTTTTAAAGGCATCATGGCTGAGCTGGGAGAAAGCTTGAAGGCTTTCTGAGGACATGAAGGTAGAGGTTGTACAGGGAGTTCACGTTCCAACAACTCTTGTAGCATCTATTATTAGAGTTCTGGCTTGCCTAAAAATGTTAAAGATAAAGTGATGCTGCCTGGTACAGCATGGGGTGTAGTGAAAGATTAATTAGGCTGTTCTGGATTTAATTTTGATGTCCTTACACACTTAAACCCCATGTCAGAGTGGACTTTTACCCTATACAAGAGAAATGTTGTTTTTTTTTTTTAAAGCTCAACATGCTTTCGATCTTTCATCCAACCAGGTGTTTGAAGAGGGACTGTGGAAGATTCATTTGGATTCTATAAAGCTACTTACTGTGCATGAGGAAAATAGCATCATGCCACATTGTGATGTGAAGGTAGCTATACCAGGCAACTGTCTGGCAGGGACTGCCACAGTTTCTGATGATTTGGAGTACACATGAACTCATTGCCTCTGATTATCAGCTGATGCAAATCAGCAGAGCTCCTCTGACCTTACTAAACCTTACCTGATTTCAGTGAGGATTTGTCCGTTTGTGTTCACAGTATTCATTAGATGTCAATATTTGATGAATAACGATTGAAAAAACCCCCTATCAGGTGTGTGATAACAATAACTGAGAGGACACTAACACTGTCAGGATATACCTCAGCATTTAGAAAATACCCTGCAAATTAGAAACGAAATCACAAGGCAGGGAGGCTGGAAAAATCTCAGAATGTGTTTACAGGCTCCTTTAATTCAGTGCCATTTCATTACTTTGCCAAAATTAATCACTGTCTTCAGCTCCTGTCTTGGCTTCTTATTTACTGCCAACTTGATCTCCTTGGTGAGATTTTATTGCTCCCAACCATCATGCTCTTTTAACACAAGATCCGATACAGATTGCAAAGAAATGAATAATGTAGGGACTTTAAGCAAATAGGAACTTAAGGGTCACATGTGACTTTGTTAAATGTAGCACCTATTCCATTAAATACAAAGTGTATGTACAGCCTTGGGTTTTTACATATGAAATAATTGGGTTATGTGTTGTTAGCTACCAAGAACGAGAAGCATGAATGTAATAACTAAGCAATTCTCTTTATCAAAATAACAATCTGAAAAAGAGAGTGGTCTGCCCACAAAACCTCCTGTAAACACAGTATCCCCAGTGCCTGGCTTGTTGTTGGAACCCAGCTGTTCCCTCCTCGGCCTCATACAATTGGCATGAAGTTGTTTTTGGTATGAACAAAACCATCCCATCGTGGAACATGGGGAGAAGTGAGACAGCTCTGTTTTGTTCAAAACCTGGGCTTGGTTTGGATAAGGCCTCTGAGGTTCTGTATAACTACAAAATACTCTTTTTTTTCAGTCCTCCATTTCCAATTTTAAAGGATGGGGTCTGTATTTCAGTCTGTGTATATGGTGTCTAGCACAATGGGGCCCTGACCTTAGCTGGATCCGTTGAGCTGCAGTGTATATTTCCTAAAAGATATCTGTAATGTAATAATGGCAAATGGTCCAAATGTCACTCCTTCTTGGACCTTTGGAAGATCAGACTAAACCCACCTCATTAAAAATAAACAGAACACAAACCCCATGAAATTCATAATAACTCAAAATAATTTCAATTATTTTGAAATAGATTGTGTATGGGGAAATTGAGCCAGAAGCTTCTGCATGTCCTGGCTAGACATATCAGACTTAGTAAGAGAAGCGCTCACACAAGGAGGAAGAGTTGTAGTGAATGAAAGCCATATGGCTGAATGCTTCAGAAAATATCCTCCAGTGTATCAGTGAGAAAGTGGGAGTTAACCTGGCTCAGACAAGGAGCCTGTTCTGATATCATAAAAGATGGCTAATGATATTTAAACACTTTATTTCCTAATGTCAGCACTTCCCCCTCAACAACTCCATTGTGTCTGATTAGCAGCAACCCATTTTAATCGGGGAGTGATGATGATCCCCTTTGACATAAATAGGTGCAGCTCCAAGTGGCAGTGAGGGTGTTACTATCCCTTATCCATAGGACCATGAGGACTATATGTATGACTGAGTTTAGGACACTATTGCACTACGTACTAGAAATGCAGTGTAAAAAAGACATTTCTCTGTCCTGTAGGACAGACCTAGATAAGAAAGCTCAAACAGATATATTATTTCAATGTTAGAGAGGAAAGAGGAGGTATGGAGGTAGACCTCTGAAGCCTCAGCTGGGGACATCTTTGCATCCTGTTCACAGTCAGCTTGTAGGCACTAGGCTCTTGTTCTGCAGGTGCTTTGAGAGCCTTCAAAGAGAATCTGTGGACGAGTGCCAGTGAAAGTCATCACATTGAAGGTTTTAAAGGCAGGGCACCAGTTGAGAGACTGTTACAGTGTGAGCCACCTGATAGCAATCTTAGAAGATACATTTTGGAATGATAGGTACCAGCAATCAGGTCTTGCAAGGGCATATAATTATTGTGTAATAATTTCCCATTTGTCATACAGGGTTACATGCTTTCATAAGGCGTGGAGTTGCTTTTACACAGCAACCACATAGCCTGGGGCACCTGATCCTGAGTGAAATTCCTGCACTGTAGAACACAGTGATGTCTGAGTAGACAAATACTCCATTTCTGTTACCATGTGATGGTTGTTTTTATTGTCTATTTATCTTAGGCCTCAGAAGGCTCATGTAGATACTCATTTTTCTCTTTCACTCTGCAAGTGAACTCAGATAATTTTGTGAAAAGTTTTGTGTCCCACAGTTGTACATTTCAGCATTCTGCTGACTGTAACACTTGGAAGATGGTAGCTCAAAGACGGAAGTTATATGAGGCATAGTTGGGAAATATGAGGCATAGTTGTGAAAAAAACTCATGTTCTACCATTAAAATGCAACATGGAGCCTAACACCAGAGATGTTTGAAAATAGTGATTTAATAGTTCCATGAGAAGCAGACCAATGAAACAGCCTTTTGATTCAGCCATGATACTTCCTTCTCCTTTTTGTTTGATCTGGAAGAGACAACAGATGTTGCAGATGGTTCAGATCTGCATAGGTGACTGGGCAGTTGACACTTATTCTTTAAGCTGAAATAAATGACATGTCCCTCTGATGTTGTTGGGCTGAAAAAGTGTCTTTCCAGGCTACCTACAACCTCAATACATGTTTTATATAGGTCTCTTGTAAAAAGTTGTTTCCATTAAGAGCTGACTTGGGTGAACCTGGACAAAATGCATTCATAAAGTTCACCTAAGCCTTGTTTCTGTGAGAAAGCAGGATAAGAAAAATCTGTAAATTTCATGTGAAATTGTTCCCAGTTTTCATAGAAAACTTGAACCAATACAAACATATCAACAAAGAAAGAGGATCGAGGAAGGTGTTTGGGTATAGGATTTGGTTGCTCACATGGGCAGCTGATTCAGCCTTAGGACATCATTCTTCATGGTGAGAACTATAAACAGCTCCTGGTGCCAAAACCAAACCCATGATCTTCCTGTACTATTTCTACTCAATGCAGAAGCCTCCATTGTTGTTGCTGCTTTGCTGTACTCTACTGCCTCACCAATGTATTGCTATTTTTCACTTTGTGATACTTCAACTTTCTCCCTGAAGCCAGGATGCTGAAATTCTGCAGGAGGTAAGAATCTGATGTTTCTAAATACAGTTTCGGGTTTTTTTGATGATTTCTACCAGCATTGATAGAGGCAAGACCTTGAAAATATATGTCCAATCAATCCTAAAACTTCAAATACAGATAGCAAGATTAAAGGCCCTTATATGCTCTTGTAGCTGAAAGAGCATTTTAACAGCTGAACACTGTTTCGTTGATGTTATGGACTTGCTGACTGAGATTCTTAGACGATATAGTTGGGGGTAGCACAGTAGAAATCAACAGAAATACATTGACTTGCACCCATTGGTGTACACCAACTGGCTTTCTGTCTGTTTTAGTGACACCTGCTGACATATCTTCTGTTTTGCCTTTGACTACTCAGGCCTGAAGAACAAATTAATTATAAAACAATTACACTTTTAATCTTTGTAAAAAGTGGAGTAAATATTGGACACCCAATCTTTTTTAGATCCATCTGGGCTGAAATCCTGACTTTATTGAACTTCATGGCAAAACTCTGACTTCAAGGGTTTTTGTTCTTAGAGTCTTTTTGTCTCTGTTCCTGACTTGTCCAATATGGCCCTGCAGGTCGCATCTTTGCAAATGTTCTCCTCCCACAATTATGTCTGCCTTGTCTGTTTACATTGTAATTTATTTTCAGAATGTTACAGCTCTTCTGTGTTTGTATGTAGGCTCTCAGCTTGGCCTTGAGCTGGTGGTGCAATGGTTAGCAGTGTTATCTTGAAGATCCTTTCTCACATAAAAGGTATATGTAAAAAGATTTTTTTTTTTTTTGAGGCAAAAAGTAAATGCAAAACTCTTATGACATTGAATAACTGTCGCTGGAACTTAATTTGGATAAATACCCTAAGGTGAAGCTTTCATCTGAACCAGAGGTGAGCCTGAACTTAGGAACAGCATCACATTTTTGAGAGGTTCATATTTGCATCCATGAGCCTATCTGTGATCTTCAATCTTTGAGTTTGCAAATCTTGACTGGAGACTTTCCAGGAAAGAGGCATTGCACCTCCCACTGTAAATTCACAGGAAAAGTCTTGCTCTTGAGACTTTGGAGGGAAGGTCTACCCAAATCTCACAGAACTTGGACTGGATCTTATTCTGAAGGCAGATAAAAGTGTTGAAAACTCGGTTGGGTATGACTGCATGTACTTCCATCATAGTTTTGATTAGTATGAGATATAACCTGAGAGTTTGGCCTGTCATAGCCTGTGGTTTCTAGTCTAACAAGTCACACCTTTATGCAATGTAGACATATATCCCTACAAGGATAACACCACTGCAGCTCAACAATGTTGAGTTGCCCTCTGGGCACAAGCTAATGAAGGTGAATCAGAGCTTCATGTTGAGTTGAAATGTGCTAACAAACCTTTCCAGGCAATGGGCTACCTTATTTGCAAATGGCTTCTTCTATTTCTGGCTATGTGCTGAGTGAACCAGACAAGGTTTTTTTTGTAGATTTTCATGTAGTGCTGTGCACTCCACTCTGGGAATTCCTCCTCATGTGGAAGCTTACCTGAGCTTGAAGAAAAGGTGCCCAGTATAAACAAAATAGACTTTGCAATAACAACAACAAATGCTATTTAGTTTACATGTTAATCAACTAAAGATATTGTTGATACACAAGACACGTAGTGAAAATAACTCCACAACGAGGGAAGAAACACAGTGAGAGAAGCAGCATGTCACCTTATCACATCATGAAGTAAGAGACTACAGTAGCACTATGAGTTACTCCATTTATTTTCTGTGTATTTGTGTATGTGTTTCTGTGTATTTTCTGGTACGTTTAACTATCCCCGTGCGGCTGTCATGGTAAGGAACTGGCATTCAATGCTAGATGTCTTAGGCATATAACAAAGATTACAAATGAAAATAAATAAATTCCTCCAACTTTGCCAAGTCAAAGTCTGAAAAGGTGCAGTTCATTCTGTAATGAATGTGGTACTTCGTATTAAAATAATCTTTCAGAGCCCCTTATCCCTAAAGAAGTCAAGATAGTCTATCAGGATACACCTCTCTTTCATTATCTTTAAACACATAACATCTAAATATATAAAGACCTAATGTCAACTCATTAAACAAAAGGATGCTTATTTTCACAATTACTGTTGTGTGCAAATTGAGTGAGTTTAAACACAAAAATAATAAAAGTAAGTAGCTCAGTCTTTATCAGACAGGAAGATTTTGCAGACTCACACAGAAGTTTAATAACAGCGAAAAGCTGTGGGAGAACAAAAAGCACAGAGTATGGATGCAGGTGACAGAAGTAAACTGCAAAAGAACAGGTCTCAATAGTCCTTATGAGCACAGTTCAGAAAAAACTGTCTGTCTGTAACATGTAGAGCATTGGAAAAATATTTTGTAGTCTGTCTGTCCTGGAAAAGAAGAAAAAGAGAGACAATTGCAGGTGAACAGTAATATGATGCTTCCAAGACAAGGGCAGTACACCAAAGATGATTATGTTTGGCTTTTTTCTCCTCAAAATTCAGATACTTTAAAGTTAGCCCTAATATTTTCATTTAATGGTTCAAAGCAGTTATTCTCTCCTCGTTAGCTGATGGCACACTGCAAATTGCTTAAGCCGATTTGTATGGGGGAAAGTGAGTTGGGGGTCTTTTCTCATCAATCACTCTGGCACACAGAAGTCATGGCTGCCTTGGAGCCAGTGGCAGTAAAGGAGGAGCCCACGGATAGTGAAGACAGCTGCTGCCCTGGATCAAATCCCTGGTCTCCAGCCCCCTACCTAACACCTCATCCTTCAGAGAGCTGAGCTGTCCCTCCTGTCCCTTGCATGTCATTAATCGTGAGATGGTTTGTGTCCTCTCTCTCCATATTCCCACATTCACTAACATTTGCTGAAACATTATTGCACCTCCAAGAGTAAACCTAACTCCTTGCTGCCTCTATTTGGTCACTGTGTTTACATACCTTAGAGATATCCTAATACCTGTCATTTCCAGGGTAAAAAATGTAACCTAAAACAATCACCACTTCTCAAAGGTAGAGGGATCCACAAAATGTCTATCATCTATTGCATTACAGCAAATTCACTTGTATCTGGGATGAAATGTCATAAATAAAGGATCAGGGCGAAAACCTCCAAAACAACAAACCCAAATAAACTCTTTGAGAAATTACAAAATGCCCTGGTGGAAGGAAAATATGTCTGTCTGGAAAGCATGAGGGAAAGGCAGCAGTGTGGAGGTAACTTAGGGAGTAGAATGGGGCCAGGAAAAATTCTACATCAAAGCTCTAAAATGGAGTGAGAAATCAAAAGACCAGGATTAATTGTTTTCCTTCTTCTAATCAAGATCCTTATTCAGTATCAGCAGAAGGTGACTCATTATGTACATTTTTGAATTGTTGTATAACCCAAAGACTTGCGCAGAGCAGAACGGGAGTCATTGGTGACAGGCGTTTGCAGAGGAGTCACCTCATAGCAGAATATTTTACTACAGCTTTATCCAGTGGGTATTAGCATGCTTTTAAGAAACAATATAGACACATATAAACACAGAGTCAGCCTTTCTTTTCATATTGAAAAGTTGAGAAATCTTCAAAAGACCTAATAAAATTTTGAATTATTTGTGAGAACATGTCAGCATTTTGTGTAAAGGTGGGCATTGTTAGGTACAGATTTTTAAGCAATTACCTTTTGTTTAAGGATTGTGCCACTGTATGTTCACTTTCCAAGAATATTTTAGCAGCTGATTTTTACTGGAAGAGGTGTTTTTGAAAGCCAGTGTCAATGTTGCATATGTGCATATCTGAGGAAACCAAATTTAAAACTCGTACTTGTTCCAAGAAGTTACTGCACACATGTTCAATCAGGGAAAAAGCAGAGTCCCATCTGATTTATCTGACTGACCCAGTTCTTAGCCATGTAGCTCCCGTGTATGTTGGGATCGTCTCAGCAAACTGCTGCAGATTTCCTGGGATTGCATTTTCTGCCAGGTCAGACTCTGGAAATTCCTTGGTGTGTGTATTTTCCAAGGCATAATTACAGACTATTAGATGTGCTTGCTATACACCCATACACACAGACATGTGTAACCGTGTTATGAAAATGTTGACCGTAACACAAATCACTTCACTTTGCTTCATGCCAATTTGCATTTCCTGGTAGCTTCAAAAAATGAGGTCCAACTTTGAAACAGGCTTCCAATTGACACCCTTGCTGTGGACCTACCCCCTGCCTCCAATCCCATCAGAAATTTGGGGGGAGTTCAAATGCTTCTCCAAACATTGGTGGTTGGCCCCAGTGCTGATTGGAACTCCTCATTTGCTTTCGTTATCTGATGTGTGACAAGTCTGAACGGCTCGCAGTGTCTGACTAAATCCACCACAGGAGCTCACAAATCCCAGCCTTTTGGAAGTGAAAGCTTCCTTTGGCCGCAGTTCAATCTTTCCTGTCAGGACATTTCAAACACTCCCATCACAGGAGTCGTTGCTCATATGGGAGCAGGTATGTTAACACATTTTTGGCAAATTATCAAGCAATGAAGCACAGGCCTCAGTGAAGGTTTTGATGGATTTGTGTTCAGTTTTTTTGAAAACCTCTTTTAACAATGGGTGATCAGTGGATATTGAGCACATTTTATGTCTTGTGCACTTCATCTGTTTATACATGGAAGGTACAGTATGATTTGATCACATATATACTATGGTGACCAAGATGGGGAGCAGTTATTTGAAAACAAAAGTGTTTTCAATCCAGCATGCAAATGTTTAATGGAATTTGAAGCCTAAATGCGAAGCTAGCCAAATTTGGACTGAAAACAATGGACACATTTTTAACAGTGATGATAATTCAACAAGAGAACAACTTTCAAAGATTACTGTGGATTGTTCATCATTAGGAAGCTTTTAATTAAACAGGAGATATGATCCAGCTTATTAGTTTTCAGCTTGTGTTTGGAGGACCACTACAGACACATGGGCTGCTTCAAAAACATGATGTAGCAGTAGGTCTGAATTTCTTCTACCTTAAGGAAGACTCCTGGGAACTTTTCAGTGATTTGCAAATAATAGTAAAGCAGGTTTAAAAGAACTGTGAGTAGCTCTACTTCCATATCTGGACCCCAGGCAGGAATTAGTCTAGAGGAGGCCTGTGGTATGCATGGGATCTGTGCAGGTGATTGCAGATAGACTCTTGTGTCCTTAAAAGCTAAAATTTACAATTTTTTTCAAAGCATGAAGTCTAGAATTTTGTTACCTTATTTTCTTCCTTAGTCTGCATGATTTTGAATGTGACATGTCAGTTCTGGTGAGGAACAGAAACAAATTTGACTTGTGAATGTAAGGAGCTGAAGGTGTCTGTCAGCTTGCAGGAATGGGAACTTACTCAAGGATTATTTACTATATTTAGTTACATATTCTTTGTTTCTACATGAGTGACTGCGTAACATGAAAGCGTGAGTGTCTCTACCTACTAATATTATGATGTTCTTAATTTCTGGCAGTCCTAAAATTATCTATAATGATTTTTTGTGCTTTAAACCTTGTTTTCTCCCTCATGTGGTTAATGCCTTATTTCTGCATTATGATGTTGGCACCGTTTGGTTAAAAAAGTCCTGTTTAAAAGACATGATATACTATTGCATGGGTGGAGTAAAAAACGATAATGGAACAGTGTAGTCCATATCAAGATATGTTAAATTCACTGAAAGATGATGACTTTAAGAAGCTCAAATAGTAAATGAAGCCATTAGTAAGTGGAGCAATCTCATGTATGTAACACCACTGAAACAGGTGCTGTATAAACACAGAACAAAGGGCCCATCCCTGCCCTTGAAAAAAAATTATTGTTTCAAGGAAATATGTTAAAAGCAAATGCCAAGCCAGCCTTTTCCTCATTCATTCAAGTCTTATGAATGTACCAAAAGTCAGACAGGATCACAGACCAATGCACGAAATACTCGAGGGACCAGTTTGTCTCAGGAACCATCACTGTCTGTCAGGACTATCTACTTTTAACTAGTTGACATAAAAAATTAATGCTGAACAGATGACTGAAATGGCTGTAAAATATCAAAATTACTACCTAGAGTTTTTAAAATGTTTTTTATTTCAAAGGATGCTGTTTCAATGTGGAGACTACTGAAGTCCTCTTTGTAGCCTACTTCGGGCTTGTGTCAACTAGGTTAAAAATTTTGTAGCCTACTTTGGGCTTTGATATATATTTGAGATTTTTAGCAATGTTTCCCTGCTGGTTCAGGAAGAGTGACAAGAAGAAGCAGCACAGGAAGGTCTGGGCTCGCCTCCTCACTCCCCAAGGAGTTTCAGGAAGTAGGTGGGCTGAGTGACGGACTGCAAAGAAAGCCTTGAGAGATTTGGATCCTCCTTGGATTGCCCCAGGTGGTCAGGTCCTGGTGATGCTTGAAGAGATGTAACCAAGCCTGCAGGAGATGGATCAGCAGCTGTTTCATCTGGCTGCCACCTGCAAAACTCGCACTGCTGCAGGTTTGACATTAAAAGTGAAATAAGCTGATTTTCCCTGTATAGAAGTTCAGAGTGTTCTTCAGGTTCCCGTGGTAAACATATGCCACGCTGACATCAGTGCCAGATGGGAGATGCCATGTATAATTTTAGAAGATAATTCAGAACTTATTGCGAAATGTAGACATTTATAACAGCGACTGCCAGGGGAGGGAAGAAACATGTATCATCATGCTCTTTACTCATAAAGGGGAGTTTGCCCAAACACCACAATGGGGATGAGTCTGGCCAGTTGCCCTCACTGTGGGGAGAGCAAGTCTGATGGCTGCCACATGCCATGATGATACCTGGGGATTATTTCTTTATGGTCTAGGCAGCAACGGGGAGCTACCAGCCGCTCTAAGTCCTTCCCACCTTCCAGCTATCTCACGCCCTGTAATGTTGTGCCGTCTCCACAGCCCTCAGGGCCATGGACACAGATGCATAGGACGGCTTGTGGATCTGTCCCAAGAAAAGTATAGTTTTCTGTAGAGTTACTAAAATTATTTTCAAATTAAAATTTAAACTGTGGATTAGTTTCAGATGAATAAGAAAACAAAGAAATTGAGAGAAAATTGAAACTTCTGAATTTTTCAGTTTAAAAAAAATTAAAATAAGAAAATTGGAAAAAATTAAAAACTAAGGACATGAAATAAAATGTAAGTAAAATATTAGTAAAATGAAGTAAAATTTTTGTTTCAAGTTAAACAAGACATCTTTGCTGTTCAACACCCCACCTTCCAGTGATACTTAGTTATTTGATTTTATGAAGCAATTACACAGGCAAATATGTTTGGGGCTATATGAGACAACTGTGCAAAACACTGAAGTTCAGCTTTTGAATTAAAATGTTCACGGTCTGCACAGTTCTGGGTGCAAATAACTGTTCCATAACACAGTTATCTGGAAGGACATACAGCCAGACAAGAATCCTGACCCTAAATTATTAGTATGCATTTTTGGTAACCACCCAGCTCTTAACAAAATGACTGTGTTCTCTATATGCTATGTCAAATCCTGTTGTATAATGTTACTTATCCTGATATGCATCAGTCGCAATTACTGTCTGCATTCAGGTAGATGTTACTATGTCACTTGGAACAATAACAAAGCAAACAAAATCCTTTTCCTCTTTGAGTGAAGATTGCATCTCCCCGGCATGGGAAGTGAGTCTATAATATGCTTCAGGACATTCATCTTTTTCATTTAGGCAGGTATCCTGGGTATGGTCTGCCACATTCACAAAGGCAGTTTCAAATCCATGAACCCTTTGCATGCTTGTAATTGATATTAAATAGAGCAGACAAGTGTCTGTTGCTGGAAAATATTGCTTTTCAGATGAAAATACTGTAGTGGAACTATTAATGGATGTTAAAAGTGAGAGGTTGACCTCTTCATTACTAGACTGAGACTAAAATTACAAGACAATGGGAAAAATGCCTGTATTGTTGTGTGCTTCCTTCTTTACATTTTGTGCAGTTTGAAGGAATACAACAGTTAAATGTTGTGCTCACTGTTGAAATGTAACAGGCAGGCTTCATACAAGAAACTGGATTTGAGACATCTCTGATGCCTGGGTCAGGTAATCCAACTCTGTGGCTCTTAGAGTTTTGCAGTCCCTTCACAGGTCATGCAGCCTTCCTTGCCAACTCCTAAGCCCTGTGCTCCTTCTTCTCTTCCCTGCTTCCACTTGTATATCCAATTATTTCTGTCCAATGCCTCAATGACTCCCTTTAGGAGGAGCTGTATTGTACTTTATCACCTGTAAGCTGAGTGTTTCTGCCTGCAGTCACTGAGCTCTGGGATTCCTTGAGATCCTCAGTGTTGTCTAGGAAGCCATGATGGACCAAGTCATCTGCTCTATACATCAGAGTTTGCCCCTGCAGGCCAGTGAGAACCTTCTTGAAAATCAGGACATGTGTTTAGCTGTCAAAGTAGGAATGTAGGCACCTCGTTGATTTCTGAAATTACTGGCTGCTGTTCCTTACTGAAATTCCACTTCTGGAATTTGAATATGTGTCAATGTTTTCCTTTCTATATGCAAGTTAAAAATAAGTAATTTTTGTTGTTACCCTTAAAACTTTTTTCACCTCTGATCTATATAAAGGCTTTGGAAGAAGACTCCTCTCTCTGTCAAAAAGCTCTTGGATAAACATGCATGAAAGAGTTAACTAGGTCACTTTTCTTGTGTTGTTCATTGGCCCTGTATCTATCACAGACATAAATTGTAAAACCACTGCTTAAAATACTTCCAGGATTCCTCTGCGTTGCCCACAAGCTCTGTTGCGTATGTAATAATCACACCACTCAGTACAGAAGAGTAATTCAGACTGTGGTTTTAAGCTGTCCACCCTTACTGACAGCATTGCATGTGGTGCAGCCTTTGGAATTGTGTTCTTCTGAGGAAATCTCTGTTTATCTGGATTTTCCTTTTCCTTTTGAACTGACATGTTACATTGGTCTCTTTTTCATCAGCTATTGCCACTGCACGAATGTTTCACAGACATAGAGAATTACTAAATTCAGCACATGGAATTTATTTTGGAGAGCCATCTTCAAAGTTAAGAACTACCAGAGCACAGCTGAACTGGAGACTGTTTAGGACAGAGACTCTTTCTCTTGAGAGGCAATCTCTTAATTGTTCGTATAGCAGTGTGCACACTGAAACTCATACTGGAAACACCTCTAGTACTAAAAACATGCCTACAACCCTTCTCCCTGTTATTAAATCTTCTGCTCTCTAAAGGAGAGGATGGCTGCATCCAGGCTGCCTGTTCAGAGTGGGCAGTGGACTGTGCTAACTCCAGGGGAACTGTTTAGGAATGTGTTACTTGTCACAGGCCAGAAATGTGCCATGACTCCTTCCACAATTAAATAGTAGAGGTGATGGACTCTGGTGTCCTGCAATGCTCCTTGGGACTGTTTAATTTACTTTCATAGGCATAGGCTGTTTGTCTGTTACGACTAAGAGTTAATATAAATACTAAATGCTAACAGACAAGCTACTAGTACCCTTACTTGCCTTGCAATATAACTTATTCCATGAACAGTAAGCTGGGTTTGTCAATCAAGAAGACTAGCTCTGACTCACAGCCCATATTACTCATGGGTTTTACTGACAGGCTATCTAGTACAAAATATATAGGTGAGCCAGAACATAATGACCCCAAATCAGGTTTTTCTTCTCCCAAGAGCATGCATCACCCACATGGCTGCAGGGTCACACTCTTTCCTGCTTACTCGCTTCATGTTACCATTTTGATGTGCCAACTGGGCCAACATGGACAGGTGATGTGCAGGAAGTCAGTGAGTGGTTGAAGGTTGGTGGTTAGACCATGCCTTGGAGACATGGGAGACAAAGGCTTGAAACCCCTCAGGCTGAGGAGGGCCTGGGACTCTCCAATCCCAGGAGTGTACTTCAACCTTTAGGCTGCCATGCAAGAAGTGGACGGAGCCCCCTTTTCAAGCTATTTTGTAATTGGTTTAGTTTTCACGGGCACTAATTTCAGAAGAGAACTTGATGCTCAAGAGCTTCTGCTGCATGGTCTTGGTTAAAGCCACAGAAGGATGAAGTTTTTTCTGTCTCCTTCTTTCCTCCCTGGAACCATTTCCTACCCAAGAGTTCAAGAAAACTCCTTACTTAGCACCTCAGAGCCCTGAATTGCCCTCAGGAGGTGTCTGATCTCGTTCTTGTTTGTATTTAGGAAGTATAGGTGTCTGAGCTATTCTACTGGGGCCAATTACATACTTCTTAGACCTCAGAGGAGATAAATCAGACACCTGAAGATGGATGGTGTAACTCAGGTCCCACTCCAGACTGTAACTTCTACATATACAAGTTTTTGTTGTACGTGCTGTAGAGCACCAGTGGTTTAAACTGGCTAAGTCTGCTCTGAAGGATTTATTCTGTCCTGGAATTGGGTGCATATGAGTGAGTAGGAATGTGTGCGACTCTGGTCACAACTCTAAAACATGCTGGTTTCCACGATTTCACGCATGACATCAGTAAAGGTGCCCTCAGACAAGCAGCTAGCAAACTAACAGATCCATCAGACAGTCACTGAAGCCTGCAAATTAAATGCAAAGACAGGCCTAAAAATCAGGATTATAAATGTTTCAGACTAATTTATTCTGTAAAGTTGGATTAATAAAGAAGCGGCTCCTCTGTTAAAACATCATCTGCCAGGGAGCAGCCCACAAAGAATTACAGTAGGCGATTTTTATCTCTTTCCCACTCCTTCTCATTCCACCAAAAAGAGGGATTCATGCGGGAAAGTGCTGACACATCCTTAATCAAAGGTGTGTGAATTGCTCACATCAGTGTAATTTTATTATTCTGTTGCTGGGATACTTTAGTAATAATAATAATAATAATGGTGATGATGATGCAAAATCTTATTAAGTCATTGAAGGATAATGTTTTGTTTTTCTACATTTATTTTTTAATTTATTAAGGAAGCCTGTTAAAGCTACAAGAACAGACAGTATACATATTTTCTATAAATGGGCAGGGAAATTCATAACGAAATGTGTTCCCGTGGTTGGTACAGTAAACACCCTGTGGTTCCAAAAAGGATCCAAGTGCTATGAGCACCTTGGAAAACATCAGAGACTAGAAGGAAGGGAGTGTGTTACATGAACATCACTGGCTGTTGGGGATATAGTGATAGATCAAAATCTAACCTGTCCTTTGGAACTGGGTTTGGGAGGGTTCTTTCGCATGCTGTTCTCTGGCCGTGCTCAAATTCGGAAATTATTTGTTTAAACAAACAAACACAGAAAAATGCCACCATTCAGGAATGGGACATCACATAACTTTGACTCCAAATGCATTGCCTAAAGCAGTTTTGGATCAGTTGTCTTCTGAAGTCTCTTTCCTGTTTTTGTTGGGATAATGCAGCAGTGCTCCTACTCGTGGCCTGTGCAAGATTATGATGTTTAATCGGTTTGTTCACTTAAACTGACTTCTGCCTGGATATACAAAAGTTGTCTGAGACTCTTTTTATCTTGTTGACGGCCAGCCTCATAACTACTTCCTAAGGCTGCCATCCAAAGGCTGCTTCTTTTACTCTGTAACAATTTAGGTGTTTAAAAAAAATTTAAGTAAGTCCCAAACTCAATAATCACAATGTGATATTGCAGATGCTAACCCTTGTTCTCTAGTCTCTTGATATCAGCTAGTGTGAGATTAGTTAATATTAATGAACAAGTTTCAGAACTGTGGATGTCAGGTTTAAGTGACAGCTGCTGGGTTGGGAATCATACTTTTAGGGTGCTTTGTGGTCTCATACACAAGGAGTCGAAGGGAGAAGTTTAGAAATTATTGACCCTTAAGAGGAAGCAATTTGAATTGGGTCACAGGAAGAAGCAAAGGTGGTTGGATATCAAATCCTATGAGAAGGAAAAGCATACTTGAAAAAATAATCCTGATGGCAAAGGAGACCAGCTCCTGGCATTCCTCATGCTGGGACAATCAGTTCACCACCATAAACTCAGGACCCAGGAAAAGATACACTGAAGGTATCACTGACAAGATTTTGAGTGAAGATGACAGTCACAGCAACTCCAGCTTGAATGAACTTTTCACAGAGCTTTACTGTAGCAGACGACACTAGGGCTGTATACCTACGTCTGGTTATTGACTTTACACTAGATGCTAATAGGTGAACTGTAAGGTTGCTGAAAAGACTGGCATTAAAACATGAGGAGTTGTGAAAATTAAGTGTTTATTGCAGGTTATATCTGCATTTCATGTGTATGAAAAATAATAACCTGGAAATTGCAACACTTTAGTTTAACTGTGGTGTGAAAAAAAGCACTGGGTTAGAAATATTTCAGGTTCTTCCTTTCCTGAAGATGATGTTTTGTGAAGGAAGGGAGGACTAAAGGCCTTCAGGACATGCCTAAGGACATATTTCAGAGAATGAAGATGCTCTACACAGGGTATAGATGTCAGAGAGTTTACCATCTGTCTGCTTTCTTCTACACTAAAGCTAGAAGAAGAGATAGACAGGTAGATAGACTGGTAGATCTGTTAAGACACATGGTACTAATGAAAGCTAAAATCCTCTCCCTGTGTACAGGCTTGTAAGATGGGAACATTTTCTATTGCAAACAAAGAGAAATGTGTGTATTTGTGTGATAACAGGTATTTTTCTAGGTGCATATTCCAGTAGACAGAATTGGAAGAGAAGAGCCCATATTTATGCATTTGGAAGACAACGTGTCTTCGTGACACTGTTTGCATACTGAAATGTTTGACCAGAAACCACGATATAATTTTCTCTCTGTAAACAGTTATCGAGATGACAGTTTGATTGGGGGTAGAGGAGTGGAAGTTCAGATAAAGGCTACAGGCAAGAGAGAAATTCTGTGCTAGAGTAACAAAAACATGCGTACTACATAACAGGGATAATGTACCTTTTTGGAGAAGTCAAGAGGCAGGTTATAACCAGCCAATTCACTGTCAACATGACTGTCCCAGTAAAGAAGGAGTAGAGTGTATGTACAGAGCTTTTCATATATCTATAGATTCATCTAATGTTCTCAAACCATCGGTTTAAGAGCACTTAGTACAACATTGCCCACAGAAGAAACTGAAGAATGATGGTACTTCCACATGTAGAACTTTGGGCTATCTCTAATAGCTAAATGAAAACAATCAACCCAAAAATTCCTCTTTAGGTCAGCAGCAGCATACGTAATCAGTGTGTAAGTAATAAATTAAGTTTACACAGAAATCATTCTGTATCCCATAGCCTCTCTCTTTCCAACCCTACGCTGGGTAGTTGTCCTGCCTCTGACCCCCTTCTCCCACTCAATCTGGTTTTGCTCCTCCCCTAGTCACTCTGGCACGGCTCCCCACCTAACTTTGTGAGGGACATATCTGGGTGCAAATCCTCCAGGATTTGTGTTTGAGGCACAATACCTCTGAGTTGTATGGCTAAACTGCACAAGAGCCTGGGGATTAAAAAAGTTGCATCCCTGGAATGCTGTGATAATGAGCCTGAAAGTGAGCCATTTTTGAAACCTCCAAAAAGATCATGTCAATCCCTTTTCAAGACTATGGTAAACTGGAGGCCACTGGTTAACAGAAACAACAATAAACTTCCAAAACTTCTATACATTTGAGATTGATTATGAAATTATTAATGCTGGAGCCAGAGGGGACTAGAATACTTCTTTCTCTTCACATGTAGGAAATGTCTTTCTTATTTTAATTTCTTTCTGTTATTTTTCTTTTTCTTTTTCTTTTTTTTTTTTCTTCCTTCTGTTCTGGTTGCTTGCTTGCTCACTTCCTTTGTTTTCTTTGTCTTCTTTTGAAGGATACACTGTTTCAAATATTAATCCAAAGGGGCTTTTTTCCTTTTCTGAATGCAGTCTCCAGAATATTTGCTGACTAGTCTCTAGAACCTTTTGCTGACTACAGTCAGAGGTAGGCATCCTGTATGTCAATATTATTTAAAAGAATCTTACCTAATTTCAAGAGAAGTGTAAGCTGGACTTGCATTATCTATAGATTGGGCTGAGGGCCTATAGGAAATATGTAGGTGATTAGCGTACAGTGGCAAGGATAAATATGCTCAGGCATCTGAGAAATGTGTTGGAATCACATTATGCCATCTAAACACAACCTAAGAAATACTGGCAAAACCACTCCTTAAGCCAGCCTGTCTTGTGGTTACACTGTACAGCTCACAACCTGACACTGTTGCAAGGTATGTCCAGAACTTAGTACCTTTTCTGACCATTTGAGTTTCCTATCTTTACTAGTTTCCTTCTGGAAGAAGTTGCGCTTTATGTTCTCATGGTTCTTGTGAACATTTACTGCAAAAATTTTGCCTACTGTGTCTACTGTTTTCCTACAAATTCTGTTATATGGAAAAAGCACATATTTAAGTAAAAGAAAAAAAGCAGTAATGTCTGCAGGGCATCTCTTAAAATTAGGCATGTTTCATGGTTACCTGAAAATGCATGTCCTTCTGCCCCAAGATCATTTCTATACACAGCACTATGCTTATCAGTATCTGCTTGTCTGTATCAGCCTTGCATCTCTGAGACTCTTGCTTGCCCTTGCCCTGGGTTTCTCCAACATTTTATTTGCAGTATTTATATAACCCCATTATTATATATAATTATATCTTATTAATGATCAGACTGCTAGGTGTTAACATTTACCATTACAGGAGGCAGGAGCTCTTAAAAATCTACCTTTCATCTAGGTCAAATTAATCTGACATATATGTATTACACCTCAGAAAAAGCTGACTCCATGAAAGATATCTTATGCAACTCCATCATGCAATCTGCATGACACTTCATGACTTTACAAATATTACCTCGAGCTGACAATGCTAGGAAGACATTTTGTTCCAGAATAAATCTAGGTTACACTGGGATTAGGCAAAGATATATCCATTCTCTTTGATTTGCTATGGTATCATAACTTTACCTACTCTGTTGACTAAACATTCATGCTATTTACACAATCAAAATCCTGTGAGTTAATTTTGATTCATTATACTTCTCCTACTTTCCCTCCCATTTCTTTTACGCTTGAGCAGGTAGTGCCTGTCAAGGGCCTGATCCAAAGGGCATGAAGTCATTACTAAGAATTTGAGACCTCAGGCATGAGGGGGAACCAAACCATCTAAGAGGAGTAGTGCCAAGAAGATGTTGTAAAGGAATGTATTGGGTTTGCATGGCAAGGTTTTGGTAGCAGGGAGGCTACAGTGGTGGCTTCTGTGAGAAATTGCTATAAGCTTCCTCTCTGTCCAACAGAGCCAATGCCAGCCGAATCCAAGACAGACACACTGCTGGCCAAGGCTGAACCCATCAGTGACAGTGCTAGTGCCTCTAGGATAACATGTTTAAGAAAGGGAAAAATATCCTGCATGGCAGCAGCTGGACAGAGGAGTGAGAATATGTGAGAGGAACAACTCTGCAGACTCCTAGGTCAGTGGAGAAGGAGGGGCAGGAGATACTCCAGGCACCGGAGCAGAGATTCCCAGCAGCTTATAGTACAGACTGTGGTGAGGCCAGCTGTGCCCCTGCAGCCATGGAGGGTCACAGTGGGGCAGACACCCACGTGCAGCCCAGGCTGGAGCAGGGGGATGCCTGAAGGAGGCTGTGACCCTGTGGGCAACCTGCACTGGAGCAGGCTCCTGGCAGGAGCTGTTGCTTGGTGGAAGGAGGAGCCCAGGCTGGAGCAGGTTTGCTGGCAGGACTTGTGATGCCGGGGGGACCCAGGCTGGAGCAGGCAGTCCTGAAGGATGGCACCCTGTGGAAGGCACCCACACTGGAACAGTCTGTGAAGAACTGCAGCCCCTGGGAAGGACTCATGACAGAGAAATTCATGGAGGACTGTCTCCCATGGGAAGGACTCCATGCTGGAGCAGGGGCAGAATGTGAGGAGTCCTTCCTCTGAGGAGGAAGGAGCAGCAGAGACAATGTGTGATGGAGTGACCACAACCCTCATTGCCTGTTCCTCTGTGTTGCTCAGGGGAGGAGGTAGAGAAATGGGGAGAGTAGCTGAGCACAGGAAGAAGGGAGGAAAATTAATTTTCCCCAAGTTGAGTCTGGTTTGTCTGTGTTAGTAACTGGTAAGTAATCTCTCCCTGTCCTTATTTTGACCCATGAGCCTTTTATTATATTTCCTCTCCCCTGCCCAGTTGAGGAGGGGAGTGACAGAGCAGCTTTGGTGGACACCTGGCATCCAGTCACCATCAACTCACTACGAGGAACCAGAGACATTAAAAAGAGCTTGGTGGGAAAGGAAAGAAAGGTTCTGTACAAACGCCCCATGCTGCAAGGAGACGCTGCAGGGTTGGCACAATCAGCAAGCAAAGGCTGTGCCAACATGTTGTAGGGAGCTTAGGTGGGAGCTCTCTGCTCCTCTCAGCAGTCTCTTTTTTCCCTCTTCAATATACGCCTCTGAACTTCTCTCCAAATTTCCCTCTTCCTGCTCCACCTTTTATTGATCTTGTGGCCAAATTCCTTGGTAGTAGTTAAAAGTTGTCTCTGAGGCCTTGCTAGACTACCTGCTTTACCATGAAAGTCTCCCTGGGGAACTGTTGCAGAGTTTGAAATGGCTATTTGTGAAGAATCACTCTTCAGTGAGGGGCTGGCTTTTCTGGGTGTTGTAACGAAAGCTGTGCTGTGAGCAGGATGATTAGCCTGGAAAAATGCAAAGTCAGTACTCGGGAGGGACCTCTGTTGTGTGCCTCTAGGCAAAGGGGTGTCACTTAGCTAAGATACGGAATTTTGAACTGCAGTATGCAAGGAAGACCTCTCAGCATGACTTTCCTCATTGTCCTGCTTCGTGTAGGATCTCTTATCTAGGACTTTGATAGGGGTGGGAATTCGGTGGATTATATGTTGCAGATCACTTCATAAAATAGATGAAGATAGAGGGATGGTGAGGGGGAGGGGATGGATGTAGGGTGGAACTAAGTTGCACAGTACAGCTCAAATGAAGGTAAGTGGTAGGAAAAGTAAATAGTCTGAAATTTAGCAAATTTATCTGTGCTCTGTAGCTGTGTGCAATATTTTTCAGACTGCAGATCTGTAGGCAGTCAATAACACATTCACATGAATTCAACATTTCACCACTGACTCCACTAGGCAGGATCAAATTCCATTAATACATGAACACTCATCAATACAATGGATTGTCGATTATCACTGATATACCTGCAGACAGAAGTGCTTTACTCTGAATGCTAAGGATGAAAGTCTAAGGATATGGTGCAAAGTAAACGTTCTCTTAGGAGACTGACTTCTTTGAGGAGCATTGGTTGGATAAAGAACAAGTTTCTAGCCATGTGAGGTCTACTTTGCAGTACCCTTGGGGGACAGAAAGATTTTAAAGAAAGATAGACATGTGTAGCCTGCTTGTTGTTCTGAAACTCTTTTGTCTCCAATAGTTTGCTTAAATGGGTTTCTGATCACTGCATGTGTCATTGATCATAACTTGCTGCAGGGAGGAACCGCAGGTGCTGGCAATGAGTCAGATCTTGGGGCTAAGCACGGCTGATATCCAGGCCTGTGATTGGGGCTCAGCTTTTGAGCAACAGGGGCAGCAATGGCTCAAAGCCTGAGGGTTGAAGGGGTGCAGAGTGGGGAGAGATGTGGGGAGAGGGAAGCTATCCCCCAGACCATGAGATGTCCAAAGAGGGCTTTGGCTGTGGACCACTGGTGTTGCTGATTGTATCACAAGCCTAAAAAAATCAATGTGTGTTGTTCATCAGGCTTCTCATGTAAATGTTTAAAATACTGGCACTAAGTATTGTAGTTATTAATTAATAATATACATTCATATAGCACCATAAATGTCCATGGTGCTTTACAGATAACAATATTCCTAACTGTTGGGAATATTAGGTCTAAGCACTTGGAATACAGCCAGATTATATAAGCAGATAAGGTCTACTGTTTATACTTGTAATTTGGTTAGGTCCTTTTGATTTGCCCTCTGGATGGAAATCACTAAGGGCAGTGCCTGCATACCTCCTATGACTGGGACCTTTGAGTGACCGAACTAAATGTATACAAATACCCTTGAGACGTTGCTTTTGAATGAATCACGGATGGTTGTGTGCTGATTCTGAGTATTGCTACAACCCTTGTGCACAGCAGGGTAAAACAGTTCTCCATCTCCAGTGATGGAGTTTGAAAGAACAGAAGAGTAAAAATATCTACGCCTCTTGTGGTGCTTTGGGCAAATATGCTTATCTGTGTAACAGATCTATCCAGATGAAAATAAGGTCTGGTGAGAGGAAAGCTAACTCTTAAAACACCACTGAGCCAGAACAATAATCCATACTGATTAAAACACTGCATTAGCCAGAAGGTGCAACTTTCTGCCACTGTCTGTGTCCCCTGGCATGAAGTAATCTAAAGAAAGAATAGGAAGAAGACAGATGGATGCATGCATTTTTTGGCAAGAACTAGCTAGTTCTGGCTTAATGACCCTAGACTACCTGGGGCATAGGAGTGAAGCAGTTTTAATTAGGCAGCAGATCTAGGGAAGTTGGGAGATATGGCACTGCACACAGGTGCCGCTTTTCTGAGTTCTCAGAGACTTATAATGAGAGAAATACATGTCCTTTGCCAAGCCCAAAGGGGAAAGGGCTTAGCACAGAGGTGGAGGCTTGCTCTCACCACAGGTGGCAAAGATTCAGAAGCTACATGGCATCTGCGCAAGTCCCATACCAGACACACACACTGAAATCACAGGGAGAGAGGTGAGCTGGTTACTCCTGTCCACCCTTTTGCATTTCTGAAGGTAGAGAACTTGTTGAATAGAGTATACAGCATAGCCCGAACTGTCCTCTTCTTCCCTCCTACAGCAAACTGCCAAAGCTGTGCTGACTTGGTAAACTCCTTGAGAAGACTTTTATGGTGAGCAGGACTTGTCCCTAAAGCAAAAGGAAAGTGGGAGAGCTTGGCTCTCCAATTGCTGCTATAAAGAAGAGAGCTCTGCTCCTCCTCCTTGGCTGGAGGGCAGACCACCATTGCACCATTATTTCTGGTGGCTCATGAGCTGTATGTGTGGTGAGGTGTCTCTTGCTACTACCTATTTTAACCCTTGTATTATTTTTTTCTGTTTTCCCTAGACTGGTCCTCCTTTCTCATTGCCTCTCCTTGGAGTGTTTATCTTAAGGAGTTATTTCAAAAGCAGGGTGAAGAGTGAATTATTCTGCATTCTTTGGTGCTTATGATTTTCAGGGTGGATGGTCCTGTATACATGGAAAACTGGTCAGGAAATATAATGAGCTTCAGTGAAGGTAAAGCTAATTGGATGCTGATTGAGAAAACTGGTGAGGGTCTTAGAGGCCACTGTATCATGAAACCACTTTCTCCCTTTGAAAGACTATGTCTCACCCTGGTTAGCAGTTTGGATGGAGCTTGACAGAGGATATAAAAATCTCTGGCCTCACTGAATTTGGAACCCATTTAGAATATGAGCAAAAGCTTAGCCAAAAAATAGGTTTTTCACATTTCTTTACAACTTAAACCTCTGCCTTGCAGAGTTCTAAAATATTTGACTGGGTTTTCTTACCTTCTGGTTTTGAGCTGATCATGAACCTCATGAGATGACTTGCTCCTGTGCATTCCAGTGGTTAAAATAAGTAACCATATTTTTAAAGTCTTCTGAGGCCAGAGCAAGAATTCCAAGTCTTTTGAGGTTTTATCTCTAAAACCCAATTTTTAAATAGGAGAAAATTCACATTTGAATTCTGACTTCAGATTCTGCTTCAGTAAGTCTTCGGGTTCAAGGCCCAAGCCCACATGAAGGGTTTTAAATACCTTTCTTGCCTAAAAAGGGATTATTCAAAGATATTACTTTCTTACCTTCCAGATCTGAGCTCTGTACATGTCCACACTGATGACTGTTTACTTTATTAGATACAAATAAAGTGTTTTTTGTTTACTGTGTTCCCCTCCTTGTATTCCTGCTGCTCTTGACATACCTCTAGAGGAACAAGCTGGATTTCACTCTGATTCCCATCTCATTGTCAGGATTAGTAGTTGACTTTGTACAGTCGCTTTGCAGAGTAAACCCTTGCTCTTCTCATCCTGGCCTTGGTACTTATCTGCTGTGGTGTCCTTTGCACAGTGTGTTTCTGCCTTCTTGAAGGATTTACACTACACCCAAGTAGAGGGGTATATGGCAGAAACAGAAGATCCAAGGAATCATGCAGATGGATATCTAAGCTCAGGGGCTAATACAGTTATTTGGTACAGGTCTGTCTTTGGTTCTATCATTCATACTGTATTAACAGTGTAATGCAATTTGAAATAGCACACCGTACCTTTGATAAGCACCAGGAACCATGGGTCTCTTTTGAAAACC
Source organism: Rhynochetos jubatus (assembly GCA_027574665.1). Lineage (NCBI taxonomy): Eukaryota > Metazoa > Chordata > Aves > Eurypygiformes > Rhynochetidae > Rhynochetos > Rhynochetos jubatus. Next base: position 8,232,021 of record CM050648.1, on the reverse strand, counting down.
TAATACGCCTGGGAAAATAAATGGCATAAACTATAAACAAAATACCTTTCAATGATGCATTGATAAGAAAAAACTGGTATTACGGCTCTCTGGGAAATAGGTATCATTCCCAGTAGTGATATTTTGCATATTTTAGTCAGGACTGGGAACCACAGGAGATACAGTACTTTCCTGTCAGGACTTGATTGTAGAATTTGTACATAGTGAAAACATGCCAAACCCTACCCTTATTAACTGTTTGACTATTCCTACAGGCCCGTACATATAATCTATGTGGTTGCAAAACAGGAACAGTTGCAGGACAAAGAACATATTGTTAAATTAAAGAGTTTCACAGTTATTGCCTGCAGTATGCAGGGAAAAAAAAAAAAAAAAAAGAAACATAGCAGGAGATTGTGAAGGCATGTATATAAAGCTGAAAGAAAAGAGAATGCCGAGTTCACGGAACTCGCTGGGTTCCTGGTCCTGACGCAGAGAAAGTAAATGAACAGCTGGTTTAACCTACTTCTTTCCTAACTGAACTATATTGTGTTTACCTTATTAGTTGGCAGTATGCTTTGATTTAGAACAAAATATCCATTGAAAAAATGTCCGATATAGTTTGATGTTGCACCTGTTTACTTACCCCAAGCCCCAGTGTTTGAATAATCTTTCACTTCTGCCTGGTGGCTAAATGGGTTCATAGATTCCGGTTTGTGCTTGCTTATGCATAGATGTCTCTAGCTGTTTATTAGCTGTACCAGTAGAAAGATGTAAGTTAATTGTATTTCCAGTGTACTTGCTATTTAGGCAACACTGTCTGGCTAAACAATGCATTGCCTCCACATCTGTGATTGCATCCAATGCGCATTTGTTTTTATCACATTTCTATTTCTTTTTTTCATATTACTTGCTATCATTGTTATAGAGCTTTGCCTGCCTCCCTGTTTTTGGCATTAAGCAAGCAGATGATTTAGCAAGTAGGGACGAGCTTACTTCCTGCCTCTATGCTGGGAGATATTTCTGCTCTGCCCCAGCCCTATGACAAAGTCCGACTTCCTGTTTCTCTCAGTTCTCAGCCCCTTCTAAATTTTTACTGCAGTGGGATTTGGGCATCAACAATCTCTTCTGGCTCTGGTGACTCCAAGGTATTATGATCCACTGTACAGCTGTTAAAAAAATGGAAATCCAAGTCTGTCATCAGACCCCCACAATCAGAACACTAGCATCAATAGGGATAACACTGGCAAATATGTTTCATGAATGATCTGTAAAATCTACATTTGGTATCAAGTTTGAACCCACATTTCTTAAAAATGTAGGATATACCTTTAAAAGGAGAAAGCCATGTTCTCATACCATTTAATGTACACTATTATTCCTACTTTGCACATAGTTTATGATCTTTATCTTGAAAAACCCTACTCCTGATGTCACTAAGGAGGAGAAAATCTGACCACGTTATGCCACTGTAACATTGCCCTTATAGCTTTGAGCAAAGCAGTGTACCTCATACCACCGGTTTGTTATTAGGCACTTTCAAAAGATTTTAATCATCATTGATCTATTCTACGTTTAGTTGCATCAGGGACACAGAAAGTCTGCTGGTCTCAGTGCTGTTCTTTCAAGCTGTCTGAACCTTTACTATCTGTGCACAGCAATTACAGTTTGGCCAGCATTTAGTGACACCTTTTGCTGGCTGCTGATAGGCATAAAATGAATATAGCTGTGGTGGTTTACACTACTGGAAGAACTGGCCTGGTGCATGGGCAAACGTTTCTCTGGTCAGAAGGAAGCACAGTCCAAACTGGAAACCTCATTTTCCACTGACTCTTTGATAATGGCCAGAAAGGTTCTTTTTTCTTAAATTTTGAGTGTGGATGTTGTCTCCCAAATGACCCTGTATTGCTGAAGCTGGTACGTGATATTCTGCCAGAATATCAAATTTCAGGGAAGTTTGAGAAATGGTGTATTTGGATAAGACTGTTGTGTGTGGGTGTTAAGCTCCTAGTAGGTTCCAGCTGACTTACAAAGAATCTCAAGAATGGAAAAGCTGGCCTCCAGTGTGGCAATAGGAAGTTTCATTTAAGGACAGATTACATGACTGCAGCATTGTAGGAAGAAGGGAGAATGATAATTAAGGTAGGAATATGAATTAATATTTTGTGTCATATGATTTGATTGGGGAAGAACTTATAGTAGTCTGAGATCTTAAAGGCCCATCCTTTCCATTTCAAGAATTCTAGTAATCCCTAGAGAAAATGAAAATATGAAAGAAAACTCCATACCACTGGACAGGACAAAGCCCCATTTTAGGAATTCAGAATTAGTAGTAAGAAGGGAAATAAATAAAAATTTTAATTTCAGAGAAATTAAGTATCACAGAGTTATGATTGTTGGAGTTCAGTAAAACTCTAAATATAGTGCCAAATGAGAAGTATATTTAATATGGAAAAGATGAGGAAAAGTTTCCAGATTCACAAGAAAGTAGATGAAGATGAAGCAACTGTGAATATGTTGAAAAAGGATTTAATGGGCTGAGCAACCTGATCCGGCTTTGATATTAGTGCTGCTTTGAACAAGGGACTAATCTAGAGATCTCTTCCAAACTGAATTTTTCTTTGAATTTATCAACTGAATCTATGAGAAGATATTAGTAATACAAAATGTCAGGAATTGCTCTTGATACACATTGCCAAGATTTTCATTAGTGACTTTTACATAAACAGGAAGAGTGTGCAAATGAAATTAGCTCTTGACACAAAGCTGAGAGGCATCATCAATACAGCCGAGGATCAGAATATGGGAGGCAATGAAGAATTTTGATGAGTGAGCAAATAGAAATGGATATATATATAACTATATGAAGTGCAAGGGCATGTGCTGAGTAAATAATCACAAGAATTTCCACTATTAATTATGGTCACTTCTATTGGAAAGAAGAGAAAACATAAATAGTAGTGTGCACTAGTCAATCACAGGCTAATTAGGTATCACTGCTGTGATGTGGTTGTAAAAGAGCAAATGGCATATAGCAGATAAGGTATTTTGAATAGTGATAAGAAAGTATTGATACTCTTGTTCTCAAGTAAAAAAAACCCCAAAAACCAACAAACCAAACCAAATAAACAAACAAACCCAAAACACATGGGAACAATGGAAAACTCAAAAAGTGACATTTCAACTAAATGACATGAGAATGAATGGCCATCAGGTGACAACAGGTAGAAACTCAGCTTGACAAAGAAGTTGTATAACTTCTAGACTTTAGGATAGTTTCTCATTTTGAGCAGCAAGAGCAAAAACTTTTAATGTTTCAAGCTGGATTTTGCAGAGAGAATTTCTGATCATTTTTGATTACAGAATCAATCTTTTAGGTTGGAAAAGATCTTTAAGATCATCAAGTCCACCCGTTATGATCCAGGAGGTCCCTGTTAGTACTCTAATGACATTAAAATACCTTACTTGACTCCGCTTCACCTGGGACTTCCAGCCATCACCTCTGCCCATGGAGCCCAGAGCTCTATTTATGTTCTGGTCTGGGCCTCCAATACTTCCCAGAGTTGCATCATAGGTGTACCTAGATGGAATCATAGAATCATTTAAGTTAGGGAATATCTTTAAGACCATCAAGTTCAACTGTGAGCCTAACAATGGGTGTTGGGCATACCTTGCAGTTGTATTTCCCTTTGTTCCTGACTTGACATCTGGTTAAACTCCAAACCAGGTTAGTTCTTTGCCTTATGTGAGACTGTTAATAGACCCTGGTGCCAGCAGTTGGCCTCTGCCTGCTATGTTTACATGTTGTGGGTGAGAGCACAACCTGTGTCAAGGTCACCTTCAGCTTCTGGCTCCTCCTTATGGACCAATCCTATTCTTGCTGCTCACTGATATCCCTACTGTTGTTATGTTCATGCAGTCCTCAAATAGCCTGTTATGTTCCAAAACCTTAAAGGCAATTTTGATGTTAATGAGTCAAGTCTGCTAATGCTTCCTGAAAGGATGGCTTAGTAATCCTCTGTCACTACTTCACAGTTACCAGCGAGAATGTAAAAGGGTAACATGAGGTCTCTGTAAGTAGAGAACTCAAGATCGGCCTTAGTCCCCTCCTGTGGTCACCAGGCTGCATGTCTTCCCTCGAGAATGCCTGATTGCCCGAGCAGCGAATAACATGCAGGGTATGCATGCTCGTGGCTAATGCTAGTGTATCAGACTTTGCCTGCAGCAGTTTTCTGAAATAATTACATGCCATCGTAGTGTGAGCTCTCCTTTCCCCAACTTCATACTTTGCCGTAGCACATTTGATACTGTCACTGTGAATTATATCATGCTATGGCACATCAAGACCACATCCTGAAATAAATGGATATAGGCAACCTGGTAGAATACAAAGAATATATCAAAAAGTAAAATAATTTATTTGCAGTTAATTAATAGGTTAATCCATTCGTTGGAAACAGCTATTTCACTAACATCAAAACAGCAGGTAGCAGTAATTTAACATCTATCAACTGTCATGGGATACGATTTTATCCTAACTGCAGTTTATTTTTAAAATTTTGGACACATTCAAGCATGTATATACAGTGTTGTCAAGAGCCAGACCCTTATCTGATCCATAACTGAGATGAATAGCTATTGACCAAAAATGTCTCTGACCCAAAGCTTCAAACAGACATTAACCCAAGTGATCTCAGATGGAAGTGAGTAGTAGAGCCATACTGACAACAGTACTGGAATTTACAGGCTCACAGGCCATAAGATGATTTTGGAGTCACTATTGTAACTTTAAAAAAATCACGTCGAACCAAACTTTGTAGCCTGTATCCATTTGCTTATTCACGGAAGTTGTCTTACCTTAGTTTAACTGAAAACAAATGCAGATGTATCAGGATGTGAAGGAGTAACACCCTTATCCCCAAACCTACTATTCATGAACATGTGTTTTCACAACCTGCATTTTAATTTTCATTGAGCCTGGATTATTTGGTCACAGTATTTACATTTGGTCTTCTACTATGCAGTTGGTATCATAAACCCAGATCTATTTAAAATCTAAGTCCAGATCTATTATTAGTATTATTATGCTTATTGAAATACACTGATAAATTGAGCATTAATATAGTATGAATCAGATTAATTAAGATCCATCTGAACTATGCTCACAGATCAGAATTAACCACCAATTGTTGGGGGCACAGAGCAATGCATTATGATCGCTGTACACCAAAACAGTATAGTCATGTGAAATCCTGTCATTGTTGGTTGGCTGAAGGGATCTAGCATCCCATTTATTTCCTTCTAGGAAATACACCTTAAGTATTCAGCACTTCACACTCAGCCCATATGCTTCTGTTTACATATGGAGCAGTGACCTGGGCATTTACTAAAATGAGAGATAGTGCAACTGGCCTTTCCTGTATCAAAACCTCAAGATGTTGCCTGTGTAACAACCTTGAGACATCAACCAGGATGACCTGTTTTAAGGAATGTGGAGAAACACAACTGCTTCAGCCACTTGCCCGTTCTCCTGATTTACAGAACAAAACTGCCATTTTAGGTTTGAAACTATTTCCTGCATTTATCTTGCCTCCCAGCCTGACTACAACCTTCTGTAGATTCACAGCTCAGGTAGTAAGTAGGATTCCCAGAAGCTTGGATGCAAAAGTGTAAGAAACATGCTGTGACTTCCTTTGTATTAAAATCTTGTCTAAACTCCATCTTTAGGAAATATCTACTAGTGTCTGTTGTAGGCAGATGAAAGCAGGTTCTGGCTATGCTTCTAGCCAGAGGGGTATGAATCAGCTGTGATCCAGAAGATGCTTGACAGTGCTAATATGGTGCTGAGTCCAAACTCACCTTGGGCTTGGCCAGACACAACTGCAGCTAGTTGGCTTCTGGTGGTATTGGACAGTGGATATATAATTATACTGAATTACCCTATTGCATCAGATTCTCCCCTCATTTACACTAGTCCAGCTTCGTGGAGGTCAGTAGCTTTGAAGTGGTAAGAGAAGTATTTGGCATAGTTCCTCAATTTTATGCAAATATCCTATGCAACATCAAAAAAAGGATATTTAGAGAGGAGGTGGAATGGTATTTAGAAATCAAGACCAGAAAACGTCTGCTTGCTATTGAAGTAGGTAGTACTGCTGAATAGTAGCTATAGTTGAACTGTCGAGGAAAGTTTTCCTAAAAGGTAATTTGGAGTCTGAGGTTCAAGGAAACCATCCCAACTTTTATGTATTTACTTACCAAGGACTGAATGCAGAACTTCCACTTGAACAAGCTTCCTCAGTTTGAATAAGGGATAAAATCCATGTTCCAACTGTGTTACCATAGACATCAAATTTAAGTATGATGAAATTAGCAGGTATCTGATCCATCCAGGTGATACATGGCATCTAAGCTGGGCTCCTAGGATTCCCCACACAGTCAGTGGACAATTTAGGTTCTCAAAAGAGGAGCATAGTTCTCTTCATTGCTAGTATAGTGAGTTTACTGAACATTTATAGGTGTGATTCATTTCTGAAAGACACTGAGTGGACATCTGGCTAACTTCTGGGAAACAGTAGGCAAAGGTATATGTCTGGACAGGCACGGGAGTCTGGTGTTTAAATGTCCTGATGTATGCAGGAGTCAGAAGAGTGAGTGTTGTTTTGATGCTGTCAGTATTAGGCATAGTCTGAGCACATCTAATAAATCTGGCCTCTCTGAGGTAGCGTGTCAGAGCCTCATTGTCTGCCTCTGAGCTGCAACAATTTAGACGCCTATTATAGCAAACCCGGCTGCTCCTGAGCACTTGTGGGATAAAAGGATGAAGGAACTCAGCAACCCTTAGCACAAGAAGCTGAATAGATTTTTGACTACCTCCATTATCGCATACTCCTGAATACTGGACCGAGTCATCTCTTTGGACCTAGAGGTTGTTTTCACAGATGGCCCATATTCATTGCAATCCCTGCACCTACTTGGTGAGAAGTGATTCAGCGGACGTAAGCAAGGCACAGAGCAGGGAGTTGTTGACAGATGCCAATGGGAAAGTAGAGTACAGGGACTTGAGTGCAAAGGAGGTGACTGAACATGGCCTGAGGCACCCAAATTCCACCAAAGGCAGACATGGCCCAAATTCTCTGGCTAACAGTGGTGGTGGCACTTCTGTACTTGAACATAGGGGCACTGCATCACGTATGTTAATGGGGCTGAGGGAACTAGTGTTGGACTTGCAGTGACAGAGATGCTTAAGCACTGGTGTCTTCTGCCTGCCTGCCTACATACTGGGTGGTTTTACTTGACACTGAACATAACCAGAAAGGAACCCCCACAGTCCAGGGTGTGAGGCAATTAGCTGAGTTGTTTCTCCTAAAATTGGATTTGATGGTACAGGCCTTTTCTATTCCTTCAGAGCTCATGCTTAAGAATTAATATGGCAATTATTGATCTCTTTTGTATACTATGGAAAAGGAGGTTCTAACTCTCAGAAGTGGATTTGCTCTGATGACACATAAACAAAACCCTGCAGGGAGGAAGGTAAGGCATAAAGAGGTGTTGACAAGCTGTACACCACTTGGTTATGCAAACACAGATGCGGTAAAGGACAAAGAGCAACAATTTTGCAAAAGTTGAAAGTGTGGGAACACTGGCGGTTGCTCTTTAATGATTATAACTCAAAGGAATGCTGGCAGCCTCTCTCATTGACTTTACATTATCAAGCTGAGTCAGTGATGAGTAATAAGATACACTATTGGAAATCTCCTTTAAAGTACCAGCTTTTTATTTGATGCTTTAAACTCCTCATTGACATATGTAAAGCTTTCTATGAAATAGTGTGGTGGTCCTAATACCATCAGAGAACTTCTGTTTGCAAATATAGTGTGTTGTTGTTTGCAGATCAGGCCCATCTTGTGCTGCCTTGTGTGTTTACAAGCAAGCTGGGATTAGGAACATTAAACGGGAATGAGGTCTCTGGGTAAGCTTGTAGAAAGTGTGATTTATGCAGCTTTTCTTCCATGGGTGCCCAGCTGGACACATCTGTCTTGCTCTTGTCTTCTAAAAATTAAGTCCTTCGAAAGAGAATTTCCAAGCTGACATCCACAGTTGTGTCTGGGTACCATAGCTGTTCAGTCTCTGTGTTAGCACAACTTGCCAGCCTAGCTCTGATGTCAGCAACTTGTGGAGCTGGGCCTATAGTACAGTGTTTGTATTCCAGGGGGAAAAAAAGAAGAAGAAAAGGTTTTGGTTTTTTTACCCTTAAGTTTGTGTTTCTGTGCAGGGTCCCCAGCATAGGCGCTGCTCTCACCAGCCAAGAGGTTGTTTGTCAGGCAAAAGATAAAAGATTCCTGCAGCTACTCAAACACATTCCACATCTATTGATTTCTACCTCTGCAGTCGGGTCACAGGCTGGCATTTGTTGCAGACCCTATCAGATTTGCACAACCTATTTTTATGGCTCTTGACCTTACATGTCCCAAAGTGCTGATGAGCTAAATAGACATCCTGAACACGACTATATTGTTAGAAAATAACAGTGTATACGAGTACACATGGCAGAACTAGCAGAGGGAAAGGATCTGAGGGAACACTTGCTGTCCTTTTATGACCTATCCAATGGAAAGAATAGATAAGAACCTTTGTTGTAAGACTTTCAATCCACTCTGGCACAGGCTGCTGGGATGATGAAGCTGGTTAGTTTAGAAAACCTTCTTTTGGAGAAACTGGAGTGCAGAACGGCCTCTTCAGAGTTTTAAGAGGGCAGGATTTTTCTTCCCACTTTTCCTGTGGATATTCCCAAGTTCCAGCTCAATAATTCAAGCCAGAACATGCAAGGAGCACGTTCCTTGAGGTATGCTCAAAACTACGCAGTCTGTCAGCAAGTGGAAATCATTCCATTGCTCCATCACCCAGGCAGAGATCTGTCACACAAATAGAGAGGCTTCGATCCTCCTTGCTCTCCGGTTTTTTCTTTGAATTTGGCCCTAAGTTCATCTTCTCTGCCTTGCTCTGTAGTGCACAGGGACATCTAGTGGCTGAGCTATCCTGAACCCAGGAGTCTTGGATCTTACAAAAGGGAGTAGGGATGCCTCAGTCAGTGAGGAATATAGCATGTCCTGAGAGTTGAGCTGCCTTCTGTGGTCACTCCTGTGGGTCAGGCCCTACATTGATAATGCTGAAGAAAGTGTGATATCATGTTCTTAAATTCAGAGCAGTAAATTTGAGTGTTTCCTTCTTAGTCAGCCAGGCCTTTGAGAAAGGTCCGTCCAATGTACCTGTTTGGAGGCCAAGCGTATCACTTCACAAAAACTGGAAATTGTTTTTGGTCGCACATTCAGTGCCTTCATTTTCATTCTTCCATTTCTCACAGGCTGTGTCTTATACAAAGGATTAACCTAAGACTGGATTTAAATATGCTCGATCCTGTGATCTGCTCCTTTCCCTGCTCCTTCACTGGATGCTAGCCCTGCTGCAGCCCAGGCTTTGAGCATTCACTGAGGCACTTAAGAGTTGAGGAGAAAGTGTTTCCTGATGCACTGCAGACAACTTTGCTTAGTCCCACTGAGCTCTTCCTTTTGGATCTTGATCTACTGCACTCTAGACCTCAGCTTAAGTCCATACCTGAGTGTGGACTAATCAGAGGAGCCAAAACTTGAGATTAAACAAAGCCACACTAATCTGCCTGTGTAGGTGCACCCACAAAGGGCAAGCGGAGTTGGCATTTCTCACAAGTCTCTGCCCAAAATTGTTCCAGTTAGGTTGGCGCAGAAATCAGGGAATGCTGGATGTTTTGAGACTTACAGGCTTGTATTGGAGTGTTTTCTGTAAAAGCAGTAGGGGAAAGCCCAGTGGTACAGTGCCCTTCCTGCTTCTTTCTTTCACACATTGCAGGAGTGATTCTCTGTTCCTAATAAAATCCTTAACATGATTGTTCTTAAAGAGCTGTCTCTGTGACTAACCACAGGGCAGAGTTGAGCCAACAAAGCTGTAATGGCAAGACTCTGAAGGCTTTTCTCATGAAGATACAGGTAAATAGATTTTCATCAGGCTATGGGGCTGTATAACAACATGCATTTGAAATGCAATAGCTCAGCTAAAAATATGACCTTCTAGAATTTCTTTGTGAGACCCCCACAAAAGCTTCACCAGCTCAAGTCAGGCACCTGTTTGCCCCTTTTTAGGGCTGTTCTTAAGGTTTTACCCATAACGTTCTTCAATAACAGATGCCAAGACATCTCCAGAAACGTTTTTTGAATAGGAACTTCCATCTGGCACTGCAGCCTAAGAAGCTGTGACTTGGCTTCTTTGTCTGCAGGGCGGTTAATCCTAATGAGGCAAGCACAGCAATTCGCTGAGCAGAGATATGTGTTTATCAGATCCTATTACTGAGCTGATTCTCTTTTATAATTATTTATTCTGACTTCAGTAGATGAAGCAATGTGAAAACACTTAAACCCAGAGCTTTCATCAAGAAGACACAATCTCACAATCGTGTGAACAACTGAAAGCGGCCTATATGGAAATGGCTAACTATACTGGTATAGTTGTCCCAGTATATCCTGCCAGTTAAACTTCCCATGCCCCCCTTATCTCAAGATAAATCTCATGATTTAAATTATGTCAAGATGACCTCCATAGAAAAGAAGTATTTTTATACTGGGAGAGCAGTGTCCATAGAGGGAGAATTTTATTGGCAAGGCTAAGCTAGTATAATTATACTGGCATAATTATGCTGGTAATTTTCCCTGTGTATACAAGCTATGAGTCTCAAATTGTGCTTCACTGGCAGAAGAGCCTCCTTTGTTGGAGAGATTCTTTAGATCTGAATCAGGTCGTAATAAGTGCTTCAGCACTTAAGTCAATGCCTCAAACTTTATAATGAATTTTACTCTTTGCCTCCCAGAGAATCCCAAACTGTTTTATGCTTGTATCATACCCTGAGCAAAAACTCACCCTCTGCTGAGAGGAAGCCAGCTCAGGAGAGAAGTACAGCAGTTAGGTCACATCAGCATCATCAGTGGTTGTATGGCCTTGTGGAGAGGGAGCACTCTGTTGAGAATCAGCAAACATCAGGAAATAATGACAGATAGGTGGCTGTGTTTCTTTGCCTTTCTTTTTCTTCCCCCACTTTATGTTTCCATAGGCTGTTTTGCTCCCTGCTAATGAGATTTTTGTTCAAACGGGGACCACTGTGTAACTTGTAATACATATGAAAATAATACCTGTGTGTGACAGTTTATGAGAAGAGATGAAGGCTCATATAGTAATCATGTAGAACGGCATAAGTAATTTGGTCAGAAATATCTTCAATGATATTGAGTCATCAGGACCACCATGTGCTGCCTCATGTGAAAGATAACCATGTCAAGTGGATGAGGCTGTTAATACAGTCACAGTCCTTGCTAAAAATAGTCATATACACTTATCAATTGAACTGGAAGTATGCAGAACAGCAGAATAAATGGCTTAAATGATCATTGGACAAAAGAATGCTAAACAAATATGGTAATTATATTTTCTATAAATAGCAATGTAAAGTTACCAATCAGTGGGTTTTCTTTATTAGTAATTATTACAGAACGAGATTAATTAGAATTTATAATAGGTTTTATAGAATCACAGAGAAACTGATTGGAGTGAATTGGGATCAGCCTCCCTCTCATTCAGGATCATTGCCAACACCTGCAGTCAGCTGTGGGTCTGTCTAGCCAAACTGTGAAAATCCCAAGGGTGGTGATTTTGCAGCATCTCTGGGTACCTGCTCCAGTGCTACCCTTCCTAGCAAAGCTTTACCTTGTGTCTGATCTGAAACACATCTTGTATCTTGGTACTACATCAACTCACATCTCCAGAGCATGAGGAGTTTCTGGTGCTGGGGGCTGATTCAGGAGTGGAACATAATATTTTCCACAAACTGCTCTCTACCAGCATCTGTGCCCTGCTCTTGATATACTCGAGGAGATGCTGGAGTAATTAAAATGCTACCTGTAAGCATACCTGTTAACACCATCCTTTGCACCCAGTGTGAATTTTGTTCAGATTGAGACTTTGTTTCTTGCTCTTCCATTAAAAACGTTTCCTTCATGCAACTTAACAAAAGCTTATGGGTGCATGGGGTTGTTCTTCCCCACGTGTAGAACTTTGCACTTCCCCTTGTTAAACTTCATGAGGCTCCTGTCAGACCATTTCTCCAACATGTCAAGGTCTCTATGGCAGTGTATCATCTACTCCTTTCAATATCCCTGCTTGCAGCCTGCACCGGCTGTGCACACCTGTGAAGACTGATTGTGACAGAACTGTATATTTGGAAGAAAACTACAGGATAATGTGGTGACACCCCAGCGATACCCATAATGTGGGCCTGAACCTATGTGTACCTAGGTGCTACTGCAGACTTGGCTTGGGACTTACAGCTTCAGCTTTGATGCTAGTGGGTTGAGGGCCTTGGGTAAGTCCCCCTATTGTCTGGTCCATTTCTAACAAATGTGTTCTCCAGTTAGAAAGTGAATTTACTGGAGCAGAGACTGTCTCTCAGTGTATGCCCTAAAAGATTATTATACTATAATAGACATTGGTCTTGATTCCATAGATACTCTAGGTCTAAACATGATAATACACATCTCTGTGTCCTGATTTTTTTTTCCTTCAGCTTTTCCAAGAATGCCTTAAGGAGCACAGAAGGATGTTAACAAATGTGTTGACAAATGAGGCTAAATAGACTCTCTAATACTTTAAGTCTTCCAGTCAAACAGCCCCCATAATTCCTTATTCATAAATTCCAGCATGGTTTTCTTATGGAATACAAATCTAAAGGGCATCAAAACCATTTGCGACTTGTCATGTTACTAGTTTTTCTTTGATGTCCAGCTTCATGGAGCTCTTAAAAAAAGATCATCCAATCAAACTGTACTAAGTGCCAACTTTGCCTCATTTTCCCTGTCTGCATTGAATGAGGAGAATCAATTACATCCTTTAAGAATTACCTAGCAGGGAGGCATACAGAGTTTTAATTTAGGCAATAAATTGTCTTCAAAAATTTATTTTTTAATGCTGTGATGAGGAAAGCCATTGCATATAGCTAAATGATTTTTTTTTTCTCTCCATTTGGCCTGTTGAATCTGTCTTTCTCTAATGGTACATGTAATACAGAAGGCTAAATAGTCTCTACAGCTGAACTCCCACACACAAATCCCACTTGGTCTAAAAGCTGCTAGCCGTGGGAGTAATTTAGTTAATCTATCTGCCATTATCTGGGCCAAGATTTTAGCATCTGTGCTTATTAATGAAGTAAGAGTATGTGAAGGGCATAACAATTGATCTTCTCCAGGTTTAGGAACACTGTTAGGACATTATGAGCCTCCATAATGGTGAAAGCACAGTTCCATTACCACACCTGAGCCTAAACCTTCCTAATAAAGGAGCTGTCGGTTCTTCCATAATATTTAACAGTAGTTTATGGTTTATGCATTGGAACTTTTCTAAGGCTATTTGGGGCTTGATCGTGTTCTCATAAAAGACAATGTTGTGCCTTTCTTCCTCATGAGGGTTTTTCATGTCTTTTTACATGACTTGCAAAAGTGCATCTGTTCATTTCAGGGCTGTCCAGATTTTGCACCTTGCAGATACCTTGTGTTGGTCATGGGAGCCAACAGTGGCAATCCACTGAGGTGGGCTGAGGGTAGCGCTGGGTAGTCCTAAGGCACTACCTTAGTCATGGGCAGGCGACCAAGTATCCCACAGGCCATCACTCAGACCAACTCAACCCTATATTTAAACCACCTTGCTTAGTTTTTCTGTGGAAACCTTTTTAAAGGAAGCATTTTAAATTCAGATGTAGTCAGCTGAAGATATAAAAAAGTGAACTTGTTCTAGGCAATAAACAAAAATTTTCTTTGTCCTTTTATTAACCATTTGTCCTCATCTGCTCTTTCTGTAATGATCAAAAAGAGAGGGAAAGAAAAAAAAAGAGTTAGGAAGAAACAACCCCCTGAATCCTCTGTGTGGCCTGTTAACCATACATCCACATGCTTTCAAAATGCTTGAGATAGAGCATGTGCACATACACGTGTGTGCAACATTTTTACTGAGTATTAAATGAGAGGAAAGAAAAGCATGTTTCTGGTGAAGTTGCTGCATGTATTTATCAAACAATGTAAATCTTGTAAACCAGAGGTTTAAATGTTTGTTTCAAGTAACCAAAGAACAACCTCTTTCAACAGCCACAGATTGCATTTGAGCTCTCCTTCTTCCTGTACACCCAAACTGACCTTTCCCCTTCTCTGTTGATGTTTGCAGGGCTAATACTGTCAGATCAGTATAGCTGCACAGAATTTCTTTAATCAGTTTAGCAGAATATGTTGACAGTGAATTTTCTTTGTGGTGGTACAAGTTGACTTGATACTCCTTTCCAGGTTAATGCTGTCCTGCCAGATCCATTGTGTTGACAGAAAAGTGTCCTTTGCCTTTTCCAACACCTGTGATGGAATATGATTTAGGCAAAAAGAATTAGTTAATGTTTGTCCAGTGGCTTATCTGCACAGAGAAGCCAAGCCAAAGAGATTTGGTGCTTCTAGGAAAAAATTGTCAACCAAGTAAAGAAGGGTTCATGTCTGGCGCTAAACAAAATGTTCTCAATGCAACCCTTGATTCTTCAAATAAAAACCAACAACTAGTCACAGGAGCCTCTTGATTTTTATAAAAGCAAAATGAGAAACAAGTGAAAAGAGTAATTTGTATTTTTTCATTTTACTTCAGTACCTCCAAAACAGTTTCCTTCAATGTGACTATGTTAAAATTAGATTATAACAGTTATTCAATTATATTTACATATTTCTCTTAAAATAAGTACACAACTGCACAGAAACATATATTATAGTTAACATATATGTTATCATATGTGCAGGACCTTGCACTTGGTCTTGTTGAACTTCATGAGGTTGGCACAGACCCACCTCTCCAGACTGTCCAGGTCCCTCTGGATGGCATCCCTTCCCTCCAGTGTGTCAACTGCACCACACAGCTTGTCGTCGTTGGCAAAATTTCTGAGAGTGCACTCAGTCTCACAATCCCAAATCCCTACTTTTAGAGTGGCATGTTCTGAACTTTTGCATCTGTCTTCAGGGACATCCTTCTTTCCAATATCCTCCTTCATCACAAAATTATACCTGTGTAAGTATCAATACCTGGGTATCAGTTTGATTTACATGATTGATTGAGTACAGGATTTGTCTTAGGCACTACATACACATGTAATTGGAGGCACAGGTACTCCTTGGCCATGTATATCACAGGAATTAGTTCAAGGCTGAGTAAAACATTTCTTACAGGGAGGGTTCAGCATCTGTCAGATCTTTTGTTCATAAATTAACACCTATTTGTACCACAAGAGTCCAGATGAGGCAGAGAATAAGAGATCTGTTCTCAGCAGAGCACAAGCCAGGTGGGCCACCTGACTTCTAATGGCTTTCATGGCTGTGCCCAAAACCTGTACTACTCACATGCCCAGAGGTGCCCCTGTCACATGTCACATAGCAGCTGCAGCATCCCAGATGGCGAGAGAAAACTGGTGCTACCAGAACAATTTTTTGCCTTATGCTCCTTTCCCATTCCTGAGGAAAGTACATGGCCATTCGCAGCCTAAAACATGGGTGATTTCTCCTGGCATGTTTCTTAGTCCTTTTCTGCCAGGGTGTTCACAGTCTGAAGAAACAAAGAGGAGGAATATAAGAGCGATGAAGTGACTCAGTCAGGATGGCAGATCAGTGGGACAGCCTAGGCTAAAATTCAGGTCTGTAATAATCTTTGTTCAGGCTCTTAGTGATGCAGTGCTGGTTTTAATTATACCTGTTAGCTATAAATCCTGAAGCCTGCCATACAGGTGAGCTACCAGTAAGGAACCACAATGTATGTATATCGCTATTTCCTTTGGAAATGGTGTTAATGGACATTGTCCATTTAGTTCTAAAACCACTTGGTTTTGGAGGGGTAATTTTGCAGTACCAATCTAAAGCTTTTTAACTAAAATTGCTTCTCATTTGGTTTTTTCTTCAAGAGGTGCTTACATGGCTGATCCTGAAAAAGTGGGAGTTCAGGATGACTTTAAGGTGAAAAGTACCCTCACTGACAATATAATCATCATCTTTGAAGCAAATGACTGAGGTTAACCAATGTCCTTGCTGCGAGTGACCAGGTTAATAGTTATCCCCTGAACTTTGTTTCTTGTTCGAAGTGAAGAGCAAGGTCCCCAACAGGAGATTTTTCAAGAAGATCATGATATTAACAACTCACAGAGTACTGCGAAGAAGCTACTTAGCATGCTACATGTACATTTTGGTCTAGATTTTAACTGATATTTTCTGTAGATAGAAACACAATAATCCTTCAGACTGCTCCATCAAACGTTATGGCCCCTAATTTTTAACTCACATCCTTAAACAATCCTTGAGATCAATGCAAATTTTAATATTTTCAGAATAATTTACATATGGCATTTTTCAAAATGTAAACTTCAGGCTTGATATATTTTCAAGAGTCATAAATCAGAGTGGTTTCATTTATGAAACACTAAGGAGACTGAGAATTCCAAGTTTTTAATATATCCAAATCACCCTGAATAGTTTACCTTCACCTGTGATGTACTTTTTATTTCATTCTAAACCTACTACTGAATTCTTTCCAAACCCTGCCAGGGTTTGGCTTCTGCAGTCAACTTTAATCCCTTCAGAGTGGTCAACCTAATGAAATCGTTCAATAGCTATTGCATATAGTAAGGGAATCTAAGACTTGGCTCTGATTTTGTTGATGTTGCTATAACATAACTGAAATGTACAGTCCCAGCAGTAAAAGGCAACCCAACATGTTCTCAATCTAACACAGATTTAGAATATAATTTTTTACTATTTTTTACCTAACATTTTCTTGTTTAAGTAGGGAAACCTTTTTCTATTGAGCAATTCCATACCATCTCACTGTAAATGAGTAGGGGAAGTTGACAGAGCAGATAAGGTATGTAACATTGATATGCTATCTTGGCATTTGGGGAGAATAAGTTGCTTTAGCCCCCTCATTACTTTGCTCCAGGAAAGAATGGTTGTAGGAATTGTTTTCAACAGAATGATTTCCATAGCTTGTTTAGCTATTTTAGGCAGTATTTAGTTTCTAGTTCACTTTGTGTTTTTTGAACAGCATACAAGTCAGTTATAAAATGGACAGTGCCCCAAAGAATTCAAAATTTTGGGTTAAACACACAGAGAAGGTGGAAAAAAAAAAAAAAAAAAAAAGAGAGAGAGGACAGGAAAATGTATTACATGATATGGTGAGATCCTGTCTTCTGTTTACCTGACTTTTTGCTGAGTAACATGGGATATTATGGCTGTGGCAAGCCAACTGACTTGAAATTCTACCAAATCACAGAGGAGGACAAAGTTGCCCTATGGTATAATGGCGCAAGCAGAGGGACACATAAAAACAAACAAAAATGTATCATAACATTTCAGCATTAATACTTCAAATATATTTTTTGTTCTGCAACCTATATTGACAATCTGGAAGGTTTTCATCTTTATTTTGGATAGCCACATGTAGCAGTACTCTGAGGTTTCACATAGAATAGAAAACCTTTTTTCGTTCAGCATTACTTGTCCTGTGCAAGGAAGAACTTCATTATGATTTCAGATAGGTGACAGCTGAGGAATAACTTCCTACTAGTTTAGGTGAACATATGTGGGGAGAGAATGCTATCGATGCACTCGTACAGCAAGCAAAATAATTTGAACTGATTACCTTCAGCTGTAGTTGCTTTTTAAATTGCTTTTGACATCTAGAAGGTCAATGTGGAAGGGTATTTTACAGGGAAGAGTAAAAAAGCATGGGAGGTAAAAAGGATACTGAAAGCAAGAATGGAGGAGAAAAAAGACATCAGGACAGTTTTATATTGGAGGTGAAGCATTGTGAACAATTTTAGTTGAGCAAAATAGACACTCAAAGAGATTAGGAAATAAAAGAGAACTGACTGTTAGCTTTAACCCTGAAGTGATGGAATGGGTGGACTATTCAATAAGATGATAAGAATGAAAAGCTAAGTTCTTTAGTGCAATATTATTTATTGCAAACTTTAACAAATCATGCAATAGATGATGTTGGAGCACTACAAAGATCAGCTGCTACCTAACTCCCACTTTTAATGCCTATGCCCAAAATACAGGTCCTCAGGGCAGCTGCTCTGTTAACATCTAAACCTGAAAGTGTCTACAGCCTCTAGCTACCTAACATGAGTTTTTGCTGTGAAAACCCAAGGAGGTCTCTGAATAAAGGTCTGAAAAAGGGCATCCTCAGAATCTCATAAGCTAGGGAATTCTTTGCCTGATCCTCAGAAAACTCACAAAGGGTTCCCTGCAGATCTCTCTTGAAGGTCACAATCTGGTGGTCATTTGCAGCACATGATTAAGCCTCAGTTAATGTGACCTTAGAGTGGCTTCAGTTGCTCATGTTCTTCTTTCCACTAAAAGCCTGAATGTGAACTGGAGCTGGAAAGTGAATTCACATTTCCTTTGCCTAATTCAGTGGCCTAAACTAAACAGTGACCTAGAGAGTCATCCCTTCTCTCCATTTTTTTTACTCTACTTTCTCTTCTCTTTGCTTCTCTTCACTTTCCTTCTCCTTCCAGTGGACAAATTACTTTTAATTATTTCCCTTTCCAACATGTGGTTGTTTCCACAGGTGTGTTTGCAATAACAGTACTAAGATCCCTGTCAGCCTGGTGAGATGGGAAAGCTGAGTCCTCTCAGATGTGTGGAAGTGGTCTCTGAACAGTGGATAAGTGAGAAGCACTAAATCTACTAAGGAACAGGATGCTTTTCCTGAGTAGTTGTGCATAGGACTGTGTAGACTGGTTTGACTTTGTTTTTGAAGGACAGTGTTTATTTGGTCAATTGACATGTTTGTCCTTCCAAGGACAAACAGATCATTGGAGATTTGAAGGGTCCATGTGCTCATGGCATTTTCTAATGGGACTGTGGTAGAGTGATCTGGCAGTTTTGCTACTTCTGGTGTTCTTTGCTCTCTGGGTTACTGGCACAAAGAGTATTTCTGATGTCAACACAGAACAAAGTTCCCTGTGATCAGCTGCCTGTTTACTACAAATTCAACTGTGACTGAAACCTGCTTAGAAGTAGAAGAAACTCCAGCACAGCAGGACAGTGAACTCTCTGGAGTGTAGGTCTATAACAAGCCTTCTCCCATGCAAAAACAATGGGCTTGTCCACATAAAATCTTCTTTCTGCCAGATACACAAATTTCTTGATCAGCAAGGAGAAGCCTCTTTAGACTCTATTTTTATTGAGCAAACACTATCTTCCTCACAAATATCTGCAACATCTGGCTTAGCTTCCCATATTGCACAACTCTGCACTGAGTTAACTAATTTGTGTTTCGCTAATGCACACATTGACTAAAGAAATCAAGAATGAGATAATCTGTCTTTTCCCTTAGGAGTTTCTCCCAGTAGTTAAACTTTTCACTGTCAGGTCTTTCACTGCTTGTTTTCTGTTTGAGGAAGCAGCTAAGCAAGCACAGCTCTTTCAGTGCCTCACAGCAGTGTATTTTCTGTAATTTTCACATAATTTTGCTGGCTGTTCTCTTTACTCTCCATGGTTTTTTATGTATGTTTTTTTTAAGTGTAGGCACCAAAACTTCATAGGGCGCTCTAGCAAAATCCTTTCCATATTCCATTGCTCATGCAAGAAATTTTCATTTTTTGCTAAGCTGTGAACTTCCTATTTTGATACAATTTCAAACTTTTACTGTCAAATGATGAATTGGATCCTGTTGTATAAATATAGTTCAGAAATGTTCTTTCTCTTCCTTGAAGCAGAAATTACCTCCATAAGGACCAGCCAAAGTATTTATAGCAAATAATTTATTTCATTGGCTTCATTCGAACTCTGTTTTCTGCGTATTTCTTTACAACTTTGGAACTGTTTGTTGCATATTTTATGCATGAATATTTCAATCAGTTTGCTGTGCACAGGCTACTTGTGCCAACTGTGTTTCTGGCTGTGGAGGTTCTTTTGTTGAATCTAGTTGGCATTTTTTAATGAAAAATAGACACTGTCAGGGATTGCATACTGAATCAGAGAGATGTTTGCTCTGATCTGCTGTAATTATGCTTCTACTTCTGTGTATCTATCCCTTGGAAAAAAAAGAAAATCAGAAGTAAAACTTCATGATATCAAGTTGTCCTAAGGAATGTATAACACTTAAAGAAAAATTGTTAATATACCCCAAATTGTCATTGTCTGAATGAAACATTTCTATTCTTTACAACATGACAGTTGTGCACTTCTAAGTTATAGTAAATGAAAATGTAATAATTTTTAAAGGAAATCAATAATTATGGATATTTTGAAGATTTTCACTTTTTGTCATGTTTTAGGGCAGAAATATACCGCACAACTCCAGAGACAGGACTCTTTTTTGGAGTCTTGCTTCTTTGTGCATATGGCCAAAACTATTATATGTGGTAGATGAGAAACAGACTTAAGCATAACTACATTAGCTTTTGTGTGATATTTGATATTCTATAGAAGGAAAAAATACTCCTAAGAACTTTCACAGGAAAAGTGACAAGTATTAAACTATAATAATTTTCAATTTATTTATGAACAAGGAAATAAATTATTTGAATAATTTTTTTTTTTGGAAGCACTTTCCATTTAGTTAATCACAGAATCATAGAATCATTATTATAAATAAAGGAAAATCTTGAGGCCACTGTTGGAGGTGTAAGCCTTTTTTATACTTAAGATGCTGCTTTCAAAGTATCATGATCAATACCTGGACCTGTCTCCTACTCTCTGGCCTTGGGCAAAGCACCTAAGCTCTGTACCTCTTAGTTTTTTTGTGGGGAGGGAATTTAACAATGTCAATCTTATGTTCTTTTTCTCTCATGTCTTTATACTGTACTGTTTTCTGTGAGAAGGGCTGACAAATGTCTGAAGCACCCTACATAGTGCCCCATTGATTATAAGGAAGCCTCAAGTGACTTTGGTCCTAAATTTGACTTCTCAATTAAATGTCCCAAGTTAGGTCAGATGAATCCAGGCTGGACTGTCTTTCATCAATAAACACTGCCTATCACAGAGGGTCCTGATCTCCACAGAGAATGCAAGTAAAATATGAATACTGACAAAATAGTAATGATGCTGTATCTAGAAAATGACAAAGTTGGTTTCAAAAGTGTGCAGATAGTTTTTCCCTTGTTTTTTTAGCATCTGAATGAAGACAAATGTTGTAAATGTACAGGTTCTTTCACTATCAGAACCTAATCTTTAAAAGTAGATCAAAGTTACTTAAGTAAAGCCTAAAATGTCAACTTGACTGGAATCAAAGTCAAATAGACTCAGCAAAAAGGTTATTGTCCACTTGTGTTTCTAAAATGATCTGTTCTTGGAACTGGAAAGGAAAATTATCAGGAAGGCTTCCCAGGTGACAACAGTTTGTCAGCTCTTTCCTGCTTTTTTTAGTGTTGTAAATCTTATCTTTTACAAATGAGGCTTTCAAGTTCAAAGGACAGCTCTTCAAAATTCTGTGAAGTCAGGTCACCTTATCAGCACTCTCCCTCTCCTACATGGGTTTGCTGTAAAGGCTGAACATGCAGGTTCAGAGCACTTGGTTTCTCTGTCCCTGCCTGCCCTGGGCTTGCAGGACTGTACAATAAGAGAGGATGATGGCAGAGTTCTTTTCCAGCAAATGTACTTTTGAGAGTGTCCCTGTTAGGAAAGTGTTCTCTTGCAAATATTTACTCCACTTTTGACCGAACCCTATAAACAAAGGTTCCAACTGTTCAGGCTGAAATGGCTGGAGGCCACCCTGTATTATCAACATATGTGTATTTATGGGAGACAGGACACTGCAATGATTTACCTCTGTTTCTGGCAAAGGGAGCAAAATTTTACCTCTCAAAATCAGCTTAAAAAGTTGGTTTCTCTCCTCCTCTTAAGAGAGGATAATTTTCCTTTCTGTTTTAACCTGAGATCAGGACAGTCCCTTCTTGTACTATGGAAAACAAGCATAACTCCATTCACATTCCAGCCTGTCTCCCAGTGGTAGATGACAAACCATGCTGGATCATTAGCTGTGGCAGAGACCTCCCCATTCTGTAAGTATTTGCATCTCTGAGATAACAAGTCACAGAGCTATATGTGAACACACATATATACGTACATACATACATACATACATAAGAAATTTTAGCAAGGCAAAGGATGTTTGAATTCTTGTTTAAGTTTGGCCAAATATCAAAGAGTTTAAGAAAATGTAAATAAGGGAAATCCATAACCAAACCTAAGCCCCAGGCTCTTGAAGTCTTTGAGCTGAAGTTCTCAACCTTCACATAAGGATTTGGATCTTTCCTATCTAAAATCAAATTGCTCCCATCAAATCCCTCCCATCCCACCTGTCTAGACAAGGCCTGCAGAGCACAAATGCGTTCTGTCCTACACAAACCTATTGTCCTGTACCTTCTCGTACACACACAAACTTGCAGCTAAGTTGTCTGCCCATAATCACAGAATCAGCATGGTTTGGCCTGGAAGGGATCTTAAAGACCATCTGGTTCCAACCCCCCTGCCATGGGCAGGGACACCCTCCACTAGACCAGGTTGCTCAAAGCCTCATCCAGCCTGGCCTTGAAGACAATGAGGGATGGGGCATCCACAGCTTCTCTGGGCAACCTGTTCCAGTGCCTCACCACCCTCTGTGGGAAGAATTTCTTCCTTCCAGTCAATTTAAATCTCCCTGCTTTCAATTTAAACCCATTATACCTTGTCCTGTCACTACAGACCCTTGTAAGAAATCCCCTCCCCAGCTTCCTTGTAGGCCCCCTTCAGGTACTGGAAGGCTGCAATAAGGTCTCCTTGGAGCTTTCTCTTCTCCAGGCTGAACAAGCCCAAATCTCTCAGCCTTTCTTCATAGGAGAGGTTCTCCAGCCCTCTGATCATCTTCATGGCCCTCCTCTGGACTCATTTCAACCAGTCTATATCCTTCTTATGCTGAGGGCTCCAGCACTGGACACAGTACTCCAGGTGGGGTCTCACAAGAGTAGAGTAGAGGGTGAGAATCCTCTCTGTCGACCTGCTGGCCACACTTCTCCTGGTACAGCCCAGGATGCAGTACTCGAGACAGGGTCTCACAAGAGCAGAGTAGAGAGAGGGAATAATGTCCTTTGACCTGCTGGACACACTTCTCTGGACACAGCCTAGTATAGGATTGGCTTTCTGGGCTGCCAGCGCACATGGCTGGCTCATGTCCAGCTTTTACTCCACCAGTACCCCCAAGTCCTTCTCCTCAGAGCTGCTCCGCCCAGCCTGTACTTGGGATTGCCCCGACCCATGTGCAGGACCTTGCACTTGACCTTGTTGAACTCCATGAGTTGGCACAGGCCCACCTCTCCAGCCTATCCAGGTCCCTCTGGGTGGCATCCCTTCCCTCCAGCATGTCGACCGCACCACACAGCTTGCTGTCATCAGCAGACTTGAGGAGCATGCACTCAA
This sequence comes from Rhynochetos jubatus, assembly GCA_027574665.1. Lineage (NCBI taxonomy): Eukaryota > Metazoa > Chordata > Aves > Eurypygiformes > Rhynochetidae > Rhynochetos > Rhynochetos jubatus. Next base: position 8,208,502 of record CM050648.1, on the reverse strand, counting down.
TTCCACCCTCCATGTCACTGACAAAGATGTTAAACAGTACCAGTCCCAACACCGACCCCTGTGGAACGCCGCTCATCACTGATCTCCACTCAGACATTGAACAGTTAATCACAATTCTGAGTGCGACCAGCCAGCCAATTCCTTATCCACTGAGCGGTCCATCTGTCAAATCCATGCCTCTCCATTTTAGAGACAAGGATGTTGTGGGACAGTGTCAAACGCTTTCCGCAAGTCCAGGTCGATAACATCAGTTGCTGTTCCCTTATCCACGAACACCATAACGCCATCGTAGAAGACCACCAAATTTGTCAGACACTATTTGCTCTTGGTGAAGTCATGTTGTCTGTCACCAATCACCTCCTTATTCTGCGTTTGCCTTAGTATAGTTTCCAGGAGGATTTGCTCCAGGAATAATGGCCAGAACCTTTCCCCTTGCCATTTTTAACTACTGTGTGTCAACACATTGAGTCACACAGAATGCAGGCGGATAGAAAAAAGAAATGTAGGTAGGAGCTGTCCTGAGCAATGTTCAATCTCCACCTTCATCATAAATTCGTCTGCTGATCATGAGTATATATCATTGTTTGAGCCTCAAAGACCAATAAATAGGAAATAACAATGCTCTTTTTCTTCTTACTCTTTGTCTAACTGTTCTATTCATGTTTTATATTTTGGGGGTTGAAGATTGTCTTGTGTTTCAGAAATAAACCCCAGTTTTACACTGGGCTTTAGACATTACTTCAGAACTTAGGGTAATGTGGACAAAATAACATTTGAATAGGAGAAGCCAAAATCCAAAGATTTCATTGACAGAAAGGTGATCTGCTGGAGCTGTTTGGATGTTTGTTCAATCTTATTTTCATCTGATGTAATGTAAGAGGATGCAGTTTTATGGCATCTGACTAAGGGCCTGCTGCACTTAAAAAATGATGGCTTTATGTGCAAATTGACATAATTTTAGTTCCTACTTATCTCTCTGCTTTTCTTTGAAGCTACGCATTGAAGTAGTGTTTCTGTGTATGTAGAGAATTCTATTTATTGGAAACCTAAGCTACCTTTTTCCAGAAAGAAACCACTTTTAAACAAAAATGATATATGAGAAAGAACTTGACCTCTGCACAAGTATCCTTGTCTCCATCCAGATTCCATAAAGCTAGTGGAAAGATTCTAAGGAGAGCTGATTTGGATGCTTTTGAGTGTAAACCAAGATAGATAGCCTCATAACTTTTTCTCAGCATGTCTTATTTATTCAGTGTATTCCATCGTCTCTTTCCACAGGGACCCTTGCAATCTCCTCTGTCAGTAATGCCAGTCATGAAATCCCAATGGCCAAATTGCCACAACCATAATTGTCACCTCCTTTTTGCTTTGCTGTGCTTCCTTACCTGCCAGCATCAATATATTTAAGACATAGCCTATAAAAACAACCAGGTAGCATGCAGAGAATAAGCAAGTACTCTTTCTGCTTGTCTTGTTTTCATTTCTGTTCTCTTTTTTTTATCTGACTGCTTTGCCTACATTAAACCCTGATGATGACGCTAGGTGTTATTCCACTGGGGCAGAATCCAGCATAGACCGTGAGCCCTTCAGGCAAGGAATTGCTTTTCTGTTAAAATGCCCAGCATATTTTGAAGGAAGAGTTTAGAATAATGACTATTGATGTTGCTACCACACAGGGGAAGACAAATTATTATCTGTCTTGCAATTATTTTTTCCCCACATTGCAAAGATATAAACAAGAGCAGGGGATGTGTATGTATGTCGTGTGATAACTGCACAATCAATTACTTGTGCCTTGCATTTCAAATGATAGGCAATTGCTGCACACCCGCTCCTTTGTGTCTGATTGCTTAATTCATTCATTCACTTAATTCATTTAGGCAGAAGAGTCCTTGATGGTTCCAGCTGTCTGGTTTTCTAGGCTAGAGCTGTGGGCAATCAATTAATTCCACCAGTCCAAAAAGCAGAAATGCATGCAGGCAGCCATCAAATACTACTTATAAGGTTAGTGCAAGACATTTGTTACAGAATGCAAAGCCTGACCAGAGAGTTTTGATCTCTTTGCAAAGCCATCACTTCCTTCCAGCAGTCCTAGAGTTGTTTTCAATAATCTGTAGTAATATGCTGAGGTAAAATGAGGGACCTTGACAGGCTGGAGAGGTGGGCCACTGCCAACAAGGCCAAGTGCAAGGCCCTGCACCTGGGCTGGGGAAATCCCAAATACAAGTACAGGCTGGGTGGAGAATGGATCGAGAACAGCCCTGAGGAGAAGGACTTGGGGGTACTGGTGGGCGAGAAGCTGAACATGAGCCAGCAGTGTGCGTTGGCAGCCCAGAAAGCCGACCGTATCCTGGGCTGTATCCAGAGAAGCATGTCCAGCAGGTTGCGGGAGATGATTCCCTCTTTCTACTCTGCTCTTGTGAGATCCCACCTGGAGCACTGCATCCAGCTCTGGAGCTCTGAAGGTAAGAAGGATATTGAACTGTTGGAGCGAGTCCAGAGGAGGGTCATGAAGACGATCAGAGGGCTGGAGCACCTTTCCTATGAAAGGCTAGAAAGGCTAAGAGAATTGGGCTTGTTCAGCCTGGAGAAGAGAAAGTTCCAAGGAGACCTTATTGTAGCCTTCCAGTACCTGAAGGGGCCTACAAGGAAGCTGGATGGGGGACTTTTTACAAGGGCCTGTAGTGACAGGACAAGGGATAATGGGTTTTAACTGAAAGCGGGGAGATTTATATTAGATATCAGAAAGAAGTTCTTCCCACAGAGGGTGGTGAGGCACTGGAACAGGTTGCCCAGAGAAGTTGTGGGTGCCCCATCCCTCATTGTCTTCAAGGCCAGGCTGGATGAGGCTTGGAGCAACCTGGTCTAGTGGAGGGTGTTCCTGCCCATGGCAGGGGGGTTGGAACTAGATGGTCTTTAAGATCCCTTCCAACCCAAACCATTTTATGATTCTATGATACCTAATAGAGATTGTAGCATTATGTCACAGCCAGCTTGTGCTAGCTGTGAATCAGTGTCGTAACGGACCCTGATGCTGCTCTCACTGGCAAGGAAACCCCAGTGGTATCTCCTGCGTGTTTTCTTTGCAACAGCACAGTTGTACACATCATGGTATAGGGAGTGAGTGCTAGATTTATCCTACCCTGTTTTGAGCACATAACTGATATGATTTCTTTAAGCAAGTTTCAGAGCTAGGTGCTTGAGGATCCTAGCACACAGTATGTGAAGACAGCCCAGGGAATTTAGGTACCTACAGAGGACATTTTATCATGGCTGTGAGCTAACTTGCCCTGTGGAAGTGCCTGTGTCTCTCCACTGACTATAGAGGACCTACAATCTAACTGTGAGGTTGAATCTGGGCCGCCTCTTGGTACCACTGAAAACAGGGCTGGGAGGTCACTTGGGACATACCTATCCCTGCATCCCAAGAATGTCCCCACAAAAGGGATAGTCCATACATCTATTTATAGTCTAGACAAATTCATAGCAACTTACCCCCAGCAGACATAGACTTAGGACTCTACCAAGAATAAAATAATCAAGAAAAAGAAAATCTGAAACTGTCAGTATTTCCACAGGGTTTGTGGCTGGCTGATGGGAAGGAGTTCTACAGTAGCCAGATAGTAACTGCAACTCTGCTTTGCAGACATCTATTGCATGAAAATATTCCATTTCAGCAAGTGATTATGGCAGAACAGTGTGACAGTCCTCAAACATTGTTTGTGACAAGGTGAATGCCTCTCTCTTTAAAGGGAAAAGCCTCAGATCTTTTGTGATACTTATTGGAGATTAATGCTTCAGAATTTCTGTAGCAGTGGGAGACCATTATTGCATGGCAATGCTTTCCTTGATTAGCCCAATCTCTTTAAGTGCGTGTATTTGGTAATGTTTTTTGATTTGAGTTGTTTGCTAACACCCCATGGCTGTGTGGAGAACACCTTACAATTGTCCAGAACCTTTCATCTGGAAGCCTTAGGGTTTTGAATATATTAATAGCTATATTAATAATTAATAGTGTTAATAATAATAATAATGCCTCCTACTTCATCAGTGTGGGAATTAAGATACAGAAAAGCTACTGAGTGCTTAAATGATGGTATCTGAACTTGGGGCCTGTTTAGTTGAGAGGAGTTGGTGTTGTTGTAATTACAGCATAGTTGTCTTACTGAATACACTCAGTGTAGACATATGGCTCCAGTACTGAACAAGGGAGTTGTTTTACTGGGCTGCTATTACTAATGCCAAAACCCCACAGATTTCTGCCTACTTTTCCCATTGAAGTATAGGCTGAAGTAGTCCAACATTCAGAGATTCAGATCATTCACAGTGAAGCTGATAAGACAGAACAAATTTTGTGATTGTAAACCTAACTTAGAGCTAAGTGAGCACTGTATTAAAGTGGCTGATAATGAAAACAGAGTAGCGATTACTGATGCACAGCTATCACGGGATCAGTGTTAATCTGCTGCACCAGTGACTGCAGGCTGCCTCCCTCAAATCTGATATAAAGTAGAGGTCCAGAAGAAGGACCTGAGCAAGAGGATGATGGACTCAAGTTTGTTTCAATGATGAAAGCCCTTAGGCACCCCTGGGGAAAGCTCAGCAATAAAGCATTAAGCATACATCTAAGCACACTTTGAATAGGTTGTCATGAATGGGAGTGTAATTTGAGGGTGAAGGGGAGAGAGATAGGTTCCAAGTACAAACCACTGCCAAGGGCAGTGCAGAAATAACAGCAAATGAGCAAGCCAGGCTGGTCTCTTTGGTGAAGTCAAGAGGGTGTCGGTGAGAGAGAAGGTACTGGTCATATGTTTAATTGCTTGATGTTGGCATGGCACTTAGAGAATGCGAAGTGTTCCTGAAGTGCTATGTATTTATTATTATTCCTACCCACTCATTATTGTATCTGACACTAGTTCAAACAGACTTCATAGCATGACTTTATACCGTCTTTCCCTTTAAGAATTTCTCTGTGCATCCCCCATAATCTTCCTCTTCCCAAGCAGTCCTGTGGTGTGTGTGGCTAAGCAGCGCATGATTGCAAGAGGTTAAAGAGAGTAATTAACAGAGACCACATCAGAGCTCTTGCAAAACACACAATGTGTTTATTCAGCATCAGGTCAGCTAATTCCTAATGAAAGGGCACTGCACAGCAGAGTGCAGGACCCTAGTGGTCAGAAATAGTTTTACTTAAATGTTATTTACCTACAAAGAGCTCAGTTCTAATTAGGGGCGTGGGAGCCAGCAAGGATGAAATCAAAACCTTGCCCTAACCATATCCTCCATGCTGATGCCCAAAAAAGTCTTTTAATAAGCACACAAATTCTCAGTTTAATTTGGTTTTTATGCTTTTTTGCTGCTTTAAACTTCCTCCATTTAGCTTGGACTGGAAGCAGGAGTGAATGAAAGAACATGACAAGATTTGGCTTTGTGGTATTTCCAGAAACCTCACACATGCACACATACACACAAAAAATTGCCTCACCTCACAAGAGGCTGTAGAGCACTGAGGGCTACACAAACTTTGATTCCCTGTGCTAGGCTGGAGGCAGTAGAAGCTAAAACCTCCTTTGTTTTGCACAATATATTTGCAGCCTATTTATGGTACCTATGTGGACCCTGCATCCTGTGGAATCTCACCATTACATCGCCTTTCATAAATATTTATTCCTCCAGCATCCCTGTAAATGAGAAGAGTGTTATTATCCCCTATTAGAGATGGGGAACAGAGGCTCATAAAAATCTTAAAATACTTATAAGACGCATACAACCTTAAAGGCACCCTGATGGTCTTGAAAATTAGATTTAGCTGGCTAAAGGCTTTGGTTCACAGGAACAGTACATTCACATGGGGACAAGTAAAGGGTTATAGTATCTGTCTACCCTCCTTACTCTTCTGCTGGACATGTGCACTCCTGCCACTGAGGCAGCAGCACATGGGATGGACAACTCCGGGACATGCATTTCAGCTGATGTTAATATGTTTCTGCTCCAGAGATAGTTACCCTTAGAAAGAAGTATCTGGGCATGGTAGATCTCTTAGAATGTATTTATTTTAAGAGATGAAGAGTCAGAGAAAGGCCAGATTCCTACAGGGTAGGAGGGTGGAAAGGAAAGGAATGGGTAAAGGTGCCTTCACCCCACTACTGGTTTTGGCCAGTTTGCTACTCCCTCCTGCCTTATATCATGTTTCTGACTGCATTGAGCCCTCTATTTATGAGACAAACCTTCAGGGTCTAGGAGTGTGATTTCTCTGGTGGATGAGCTAATCGAAAATGTTCCCACCTGCTACTGCGGGATTTATCCTGCGGAGGTGAATCCTGAGAGAAGGCAGGGTGGTGAGTCACCTGCCAACTGCTTGTAATCCCCAGGGTGAGAATCCTTTGGCCAGACAAAAGCAGAGGGCTCTTCCAAGCTGTCAGGAAATTTGGCAAGACGATGACAGGAATAATGAAAAATTGAACTGATTTCTGCTTGCACTTCAGACTTACACCTCTGAGCATGTTCATCAACAGGTTCATGAACTAGGGTTTGAAGAACACTTTTCTGTCCTGTAATCTGATAATTCTCCTTTTATAAGCTTTTTCACTGTGTCTCTTTTTGTGCTAGAGACAGGGAAGTGTGAAACCTGGCAGTTCTCCTTCCCAGGATGTTGCATGAGCTTTCTCTTCATTTAGTTATGCACCAGGCTGGTTCACCCACCGCTTTCACTTTTAACCTGAAGTTCAAACAATCCCAAAATCTCAGCACAAATCTCAGTCGTGTGCAAATAAAAGTGTAAATTTGTGGATGTTAGCCGGTATTTTGTTATTGCAGTGACCTTCATGAGTGTCTGGGAGTCTGTTCATGCATTAGCTGTGCCTGCCCCAAATATTCTGTATGCAGAGAGGAGTATAACATCTTCCTTCTCCCCTGAAACCCTAATGACCACACATGGATCTAAGTCAGTTTAAACCCAGACAAAACTGGTTACATGAAGCCCATCAAGCTGCAAACAGCAGTGTGACTGTGTAACATTGTAGGGATCTGCCAGCTTAGCCTGAGAGCCCAGATGAAACCCCTACATGTGCCCAGGAGGGCCTTTTCTGAGGGAGATGAATGACAAGTCCCCACCCAGACCTCTGTGTTGATGCTGAATTAGGTGTTTGGCCACCTAAATTCTTCCTACAATCTTTGAAAAGGTTGGCAAGTGAGATGGGTTGTTGGTCTGAGACCTAAAGCCACCTCTGTAATCTCATAACCAGGTTGTGGCCCCATGGCCCCCTTCCCCTGTCTCTCATGCAGGGCTGGATGCAGAGTAGCCCAACCTCAAGGAACTCCTGAAAGATAATATTACAGCACATCAGAAAGACGCAGTATCCATTTTTAACCTCTCTGTCAATCTAAGCATCTCAGAGGTTTCTCAGTTCTCTCAGGTAGCACCTTGACATCTGTTCTTTTATCCTTGTCTCCAAAAAAGTCACCCCTGGAGCAGAGTCCCAGTATATGAGGAATTGCAACCATCTTCCCATACTTGCTAGTTTACAGCAGAGCAGGTTTTCTTGGTTGCAGCTATGCAACCTGAATGCAGCAACTTCAGCTGCAAATACTGCTGGACTAGGAGGGACATAGGCAGCCTTAGAGTTAGCATCTGGCAGACCTGCACCAATTTACAGAGTATTTCCCACCCCCACCCCCTCACCTCCAAAACTACCTGTTACATAACCAAGTGAGGAGCCCTAAGACCATCTACAACATCGCCATCTCCTGACACATACTAACACCACACATAGCGTCCATGGCACTTAGCCTGCAATAAATAAATAAATGGCATTCAAGATTTCTGGGTTTTGTTCATTTAAATAAAATTAAGCATGGAAACCTTCAAACCTTCTCTGTTTTTACATTATGAAATTGTTCCTATCTGATTACCAACTGCTTACTTTTTTTTTTTTTTTTTGGTGGAAGACCCTATTTACTTTTACAGGATAAGCGGACAAGTGGAAATCTCATGGCAACATATGGCAAAGAAGAACATCAAGAATTACAAATTTTAAGCCAGAGAGAGAAAATCTCTGTCAAACTCCTCTCATCTGAAAACCACACATTTACCCAGGACAAGAGAAAACTGGATGGCCTGATCAAACCATGAACAACTCTCTCTCAGTTCCAGCTGGCTTTTGAATGAACGTATTGAGCAGTCATCTCCTGCTCCTTATGATCCTATACTAATGACATTCACTGAAATTAAACTCTGAAATGACTGGTATTACAATGTTGTCACTTCTAAGGAAGCATACCAGCACTTCTTACATTGAATACTGCTGTACATCAGAATTTATAGTCCTGAGAGTGTTGTCAAATGTTGCAGCAATATTGACATTGCTCCTGTTTATTGACTTTTATCTGAAAATTATTATCCATGACTTGTTATTATGTCATCGAAAGAGATTATTTTATAGGTGAAATATGCAACAATGTTGAGTGTTTTTTCCCTGAGATATTTGTGCTCCCATGGCTAGCACTTCTAAGCTCATTTGCTCATTTGTTATTTCCTCTGAAAATTAATTACTGCAACACTTTTTTCCCCCAACCCAAGTCATCAATAAGAAAAAAAAAAAAGAACATGCTAGAAAATTCCTCCTTTGATTTTCTTCTGTGTTAAAGCTTCATTTCCGCTCCCCATTTGCTCCCCTCTAGCTTTCAGGTGTATATCAGCACAGAGTCATTATGAAAGACACACCATTTGTCCTGATGCAAGAGCCATGGAGCCAGCCAAAATGACGTTCTCTAAAGCCGAATGGAAAGAAAATTACTTTGAAGCACAGGAAGACATGATCATTCAGTGTTTCCTTCCAGCCCTGTGGCTTTCAGTGAGGCACTCCCAGTGATTTCTAAGGAATTATCATTTGCTTTTTCAGCTTCTTAATTGTTTGGGGGTTTTTTTCATCCCATTTGTAATGTGAAAACGAAAGCCTGTCATGGACTTGCTGTAAAACATATAGGAGAAGAGTGGTTTATGACAAACACTTTAACTGTCTTAGTCCTGAGAGCTTCTATTGCTCCAGACAAGAGGGGGATGATTCAGCCAGCAGCCAGCAGTAAGTCATTCAGGGATACTTAGTCTCTTTGCCCCTTGGTTATCAGATTCCTTCTGTTTAACCGTTCTGCACATGCTATTTGTTGTCCCAGTAGAGGTGGTCTGACTGTGATGTACGATAGTAATGTGACTGAGAGCCTAGTGATGGCTTTGCACTGCCAGGGCCTTTGGGTTGGTATTTCTGTAACTGGTTCCCACAGGGGTTTCACACAATGTTTTGAACACTGAACTCCCTAAGCATAATTTTGAAACAAGCTGTAAGCTTATAGCATTAGATCCTGGAGACCTCAGCTGAGGACCTCCTGCAGACCTTACTGCCCTACTAGCCAAGAGAAAAGGTGAAAGAACAGGAGAAAGGAAACCACATAATCTCCATTTCACAGATGCATTGCTCATGTATGAGAGCTGCACATGGAATGAATGGCAGTCAAGGCCTGAACCACAAGTTTGGAGGCCCAGTCCAGCACTTAAAATAAAAACCTCAGGTTCTCATTTTTCCTTTTAGCCGGAATAAATCAAAGCAGCAATGGAAAGTACAGGTGCAAACTCAAAACCCTGTAGTAGTTCTGTTTGGAGAAGTGGGTGTAGAAGTACTTGATGTTTCAAATGCAAATACTGTTCGGCAGTTCAGCTCAGAAAGAGATAAACATCACTGTTCTGTGGAATTTAACTTTGATAGTCAAAGAAAAGAAAAGAAAACCAAATGAAAGTGATATCCCCGTCACACCAAGAGAAACTGAATTGAAGATGTCATGGGGAAGGATGATACAGAAGCCCCGGAGTCTGCAGCATCAGCTTAGATCAGCATGTGCTGTGGGTGCTCCGCACCTTCAAAAATATGGCCCTTCAGCATCTTTTTGCTTAATCAGAAGTGCTGGAACATTGCCAACCACTAAAAGGTTGGGTTAGGCAAAAGGAAGTTAGTTTAGCTTGTTGAGTCAAGTGATTTCATGTAACTTGCTCTAGAGGGAGGCTTTTTTGTTCTAAAGGGAATCAGTTGCAGTGGTTAAAACGTACTTTTGGAATTTGTATATTTAATTGGGAATCGGAAACTTGATAAGGCAGAAGGGACAGAAGGGAACATTCAGTGCATTGCTGCTTTGAGCATGTGAGGAATGATTTCAATTTGTTGAGAAAGGAGGAAGATGGTTCAAAAAAATGTTTTCAAGACAAAAGAAAAAGCATTTATGAGGAGGTATTGACCTGTGGAACTGAAACTGCTCACCTGTCTTTCTTCCAAATCTAGAAAACTTAGTTATTCAGCTAGGTAAGTGCAGATTACATCTACTATTAAGCACAAGTTTGTCTCTTTGGGCAGCAAGTCTCCCTCACTTAGAAAGTTTCCTCATGATGGGTTGGAGCCATACTTCATTCATCTTGAGGTCTCTTTCAACCCCAGAGCCTGAGTGCTTGATTTGCAAGTTGTCTGCTTTGGAGGCAGTGTGGACTACGTGGAAGCCCTCTGGGCATTTTGGATTGCTGGGACAGGAGGGATAGAGAAAGGGAAAATGTACTCCTTATGGCTTTTCTTGGCCTAGTTGTCTCCCAGGAAACTTCATGTCAAAAACACACCAAAATTCTAGGTCCACCTGAAACTATTTTTTTTTTAACTTTTGGTAAAACAAAGTTAGGACTAAAGAAATTCTTTGCTTTTTCTGGAACAATTGTTCTGGGAAGGAAGGTAATAAAAAACTCACACAAAGTAACACTACTTTTTTCTTTAAAACCCTCACTTAAGATATTTTGATGGGGTTTAAATACCCTTTTTATCTTAGTTAAGACAAGGACTTTAAATCTGATATCTCATTTGGTGGGGGAACACTGATGGTCTATAGGTATACAAAAAGCCTTTGATTTAAGTAAACTGGGCAGAGTGATCATCTGTTTTCTGCATTGTAGCGAGCTACCTTACTGTGGAGATGACAGAACAGGATCATTCATCATGAGGGTAGATATGTGAACAGTGACCTGTCTGTTTCTCCACCCCACTCTGAGCCAAAACAGTCTGATTTAACAATGTCAAGAGAAACCCTTTTGACACTTATGAAACCATTTGTTGACTTTTCTATTTATCTGACTTCTGCATTTTATGAAGAGGTCAGCTGAACTATGTGTTGGGACAAATAAACTGTCTGAAAAACCCCCTGTAAATTAGAATAAACTTTGCCCATATCTATGGTAGGGGTCAGTTGAAAGGTGATGTTTTCTTTAAACCTCCCTAGCACAGCATTATTTATTTCATACATGTGAGATCACTAAGGCAGGGATGAGAATGAGGTGGATGAAGGAGTGTCTTCTGCCTCAAAGCTCAGTGTAACTCTCCATAGCGAATTTTCCTTCCTTTCTTAGTCTTTGCTGTGGCGACAACTTAGGATAGCCGAGAAAAGGAATGTGAGAAACATACACAAGCTGATTTTCATCTTATTCCTCAGATTCTTGACTGAGCTTATCTTTCAATTTAATATTGCAGGATGTATTCCTGAAATAAAGAACACATATCAAAAGAAAACACGATGGAGTCAGTTAATAATTAAACAACAACCATTTGAAATACAACCATAGAGGGAACTACCTGATATCACAAGCCTTACGTATTTGATAATTGCACAGGCAAGCTTTGTTTAATGAATGGTGATACTTGGGAAAAAAAATCATGTTAGGAATTGTTGTGAAAGGTTTTGTTTTAGTAGAAGTATGTATGATCACACAGCTCTTATATCCTTTCCCACACAGACTATTGCATACTTCTGGCAAAAGCCTTAGCTGTTTACATTTTCTTTGTTTTCACTCCAGCAGTGTGTGACTAATCCTTGAATGCAAGCGCTTAGGTTGACTCTGTCAAAAATGGCTTTGGAGAGGGTTGTTGTTTGTTGAAATGACCAAGAATAAGAGAAAATCACTTCCTCTGAATTGTAGCATAAATAGAAGGGCATCAGAGCAGCTGTAGAAGGTCAGTCCAAAGGGTTCTCCAGCCCAGCATCCTGTCTCTGAGGTTGGATAGGAGCAAAAAAGAACATCATAGGTTGCACAAAAGAGGAAGAACAGAGTAAGTATGCAGCATACCTTTCCTCCTATCTGCTTTCTGGGATTTTTGGCTCAGGCATTGCCTGAGTTAGAAATGGCGTCAGTGTATAGACCTGGGTAAGGTGTATTATTCAAAGACGAAAGGTTGGTACTAGCACTAAAGCAGACTGTCCTCGGCTTGTTGACTCAAAGTTTGTCTGTTCTCTAGCCACTTGCCACCCCATTGTCGTGCTGTAGTTTTCAAGCCCTTGAGGTGACCTCATGTTTTCTTAGTTTATCAGGAGAAAAAAAAAAAGATATGGCTCATTCTGTCCATGAAATTAATAGCCTTTCAGCATAACATAGCCCTGGGCATGAACTAGAGCTGCAAATGAGGAAAACCCTTGCTATTTCAAAACAAAAATGTAAGTTATGTATTTTGTATTAAATGGAAAGCTAAAAACCAAAATTACATTTTTCATGCTATGTTTTAAGGAATTGAATTGTTTTGGTAGGAAAAAAAGCATGTAGAATCTGAACTTCCTGATCTAATCATGCTTTTCAGGGCTTCTATGCTCCTAGTTTCCCATGAGTCATGGAGAGCGGTGTCCTCTCTCAGGATGCCCTCAACGTCTCTGAACAAAGTTCAACTTGTCAGTATCTCGGCTTTTCTTTAGTAGCGCAGGCACACAAATCCTCAGATGTGTAAGAATAGTGTGGTTTCCCAAGGCTGCCAGGCTGGAGGCAGCCTGAAAGCTCTCAGGTCCTGAAGCTGTGGAGGGCATCCACCAAAACTGTCACCTCACATATGCAACCTGGAAACTGCAGCTCTGTAGGAGGGCAGAGCCTCCACTTTCAGATCTGCATTTTATCCAGTACGTTTTTGACTAATATTTGGGTTCTGATATCTTTCTACCAATTCTTTTCCTCAGCCAAATCTCCAACATCTCCCTTCAGAGGGCTACACTTTCTAAAAAGGACTCTAAATTTGAGCCTCTGCAGACCCATATGTATGCCTGGTGGTATTTATGTCTCCGACATGCTCTTAGTAGAAGGGTATATAGAGACAGGTTTTGTGCCCTTACAATCATCTGTGGAGTACCCAGCTTATGCTTCAGAAGACCAGACCAGAAGACAGAAGGTCATTCAGGTTTGAGGAATGTACATGCTGTTAAAGAACAAGATGAACCGAGATGCAGAACACTTGCTCCTCTTGAACGGCAATTTGCTATTGGACAGCTTTCTTATTTCAAACATTAAGGTAATGTCTAACGGTAGCCAGACAAGCAAACACTGGATTTGTGTTATTTACTAATTAGCATGTATTTTTGTTTTCTTTGTCTTATGTTCTTAGAAATTAAATGCATCTTTGCTGCTATTAGGAAGAGGCACAGTCAAGGAACAGTTAAGGCCCCTGAATACCAATTTAGGATTACATTTTACTCTGACACAGATCTTTGGCATGACTTAACTTCTTTCTTCTTCTGAAACAGTGATCCATGGCTTTTCTTTAAACAGCAGTTTCAGAGCTAGGGTGTGGAAAATTGTTACAGAAGAACTGAAAGTCTGACTAATCACTTACGGATGGAGCAGGCAGGATTACTTGTTTCTATCCTTGTTCTGCCTTACTGCCATGTGTGGACTTGGCTGGATCCAGCTGATCTGTCAAGTTGTTTAGGATAGTAAAATTCTAATTTAATGACAAAATCAAAAATTAAACTAAAAAATAGATTGTTTATAAAAGCATCTACCTCATTCTCACTTTTAGCTCTTTCATGAGCCTGCTTCACCCTGTATTCTTGGCCCAGGAATATCTACATGTAAACCTATTAGCCATACGCGCTTCTGAAGTGGTGACAATGCTTTCTGTGTCTATTGTGTGTAAAGATAATTACTTGCAGAGATATTGGATTTCCTGGCCCAGAAGGTGTTTGTGGTTTTTGTAACAAAGGAATTAGAGCACAGAGGGAACAGGAGGGCTTAGAAAGCATCCCGGTAACAGCAAAAACATTCTGTACTTTGGAAAGCCTCTTTTCCTTTTTTCGTCAAAATGCAATTGTAAGGACATCCTTTCCTTGACAGCTCACCCTGCCCAGCAGCTCTTAACCATTTGGTATGGAGGTCTGATACAAATCTCATTGAAATCAATAGAGACGCCTGCAGACCACACTGAGCTTGGCTTTAAAGGAATGCAATGTATGCAGCTTTTGAACATCTTAGCCCACATTTCTTCGGTGCAGATGCTTGTTAGGCAAAGTAGTTAAGTCAATGTTAATAACGTTCTTTGTATCTTCTGTTTCTCTGCTTTGATGTATTAGTAAGCAGAGTAAAAATGTACTGGGTGCAGCTTCTCGAGTGGCCTTATTGCAGTTATTTAAACCACTGTTGACCCTCACTGAGCAGAGTTCATTTTTGTAGCTCTCCTGTGCAATCTTAGGCAAATCATTTTGGATGGGAGCCGGAAACTTACTTGCTCAAGTTCCAGTTGAGGCAGATTTTAGGTGCACAAATCCCCCAGAGTGATACACAGATACATCTATATATATCTATATATGTTTAATCTGCTGTGGTACCTCATAGTACAGAGATGCCTAGTTTTTTCCATATGGGCTTGCCAAAGTGCCTCAGGTCCCACGTGCTCATGCTGTAGATGTCCATAGTTGCCTTGCAATGAAAGGAGGGTTGAATTTATTCCAAGCCTCTGGAGATGCTGATGATACATGACATCAGGTAACACAAAGGAACTTGCCTCTTGTCGAGAGAGGAGTGTCACCTCACCTGGTCTTGGGGGCAGTCTATAATAGCAGGAGACTAGGTGAAACATGGCAACACTTTCCCTTATTTCATTAATCCCTCAGGGAAAAAAAAAAATAAAACCCACAAGGTGAAACTTCCAGGACTGAGGCAGCCTCATCTGCCTGCCTCAAAGACTGATTTCATTTTCAGCAGTGTTTTGAGCACTTGCCACCCAGCTGGTACCTACAGCCTGGAAAAGGAGGATGCGTTGTCCTGCCTGGCTGACATAATTACAGGTGTCACTTTTACTACTTGAAATGTCAGACAGGAATTGACAGTATAACCTCTCTAATTTTGTAAGAGACTTTTGTATTTAACCTTATTACACCTTAGGCATTTCTCTCTCACTAGGATGTGGTTTTCTTTACTATGTACCTTTCTTAGAAGTTGGGGGTTTTATCATCACAGATTGCTATTTCACCTCCTCTGAAAACTCAGCTTTGAAAGGCATGGGTACTGAAGTTCATCTTAAGTTGTGCCCCTTCCTGAGTAGTCTTTCTGAAAACAAGGAAGTTGCTCTGAGAGCAGAGCACTGCCCTTTGGGCGTAGGTACAAAGCCACCGTCAAGAGCAGTGGTTTCAGACTGCAACGAGGGACCTGTGGCAGAGTCGTGATCCCAAAGACAATTGAAAGGTAGGGGTAAAGCCTCACACTTGGGTTGGGGATGTGAGTGCTGGAATTATTGACCAAAAGGACTCCAACATAGGTGTGGAAAGATAAATATGTTCCAGTGCTGTCTCAGATGTTCTCTGAAGAAGTTCTGGGAATAATTTCTATGAAAGACATTTACCCATGGGGCACAGTGTAATTGCTGATTTGGGAAATAGGGATGATTCACTTACGTAAGAGACGCCCATACTATTAGCATATAAAATGCACCGCTTATCATAGCTGTTTAGTGGCATTGTGCCTAATTAATTCATTACACCTTAATTAATAGGTATACAAAGAAATATCCCCACATAACCTAACCATTATGGAATAGGCTGTGCCCTACAGACTCTGTCTAATGTTGGTGTAAAGGAACACTTCCCAGTTTCTACAGGAGTTCAAAGAGTGTGCAAAGTTTAATTCTAACTATGGTGATTTTTCCTAAGGGTGATTTGAAACTACTGGAAAGAGGACCTGAAACCAGATAGTGTTCAAGGACAAAAGCATCCTCAAATACTGAATATTACTCATTCTACACCCTAGTTTCACATATGGTTTCCATCACTGTAATGGGTCACACTGAAACTCAGAGCAGAAAATCTGATCTGAACATCTGCCAAGAGGTATCAAGATATCTGAATGTCATGGTGGAAAAAGCTAAGAAATACTAAATAATTTCTTACATTTTCAGAGCTTCTTATTAATGAAAAATAAATAAATTCTCCCTCATTAGGCTGGAAACTGTTAGTAAAGTTGGAGTTTAGGAAATATTTAATGTGCGGATGAGAAAAGTCATGGGCTTGTGTCGTGGTTTAATCCCTGCTAGCAGCAAAGTATCACACAGCCACTCACTCACCTCCCCCCACCTCCAGTGAGGGAGGAGAATTGGAGAAAAAGACAAGGGAACACGTGGGCTGAGATAAGAACAATTTAATAATTTAATATAAATGAAGAAAGTAGTGACAACTAATAAAACTAACAATACTAATAACAATATGTAATGAAAATAATGGAAAATAAAACATGATACAATTGCTCACCACCCGCTGACCAATACCCAACCAGGTCCTGAGCAATGAGAGTCAGAGCCAGAGAGCCAGAGAGAGAGATAACACACCAAAGTCTGAGCAAGGCCCACAAACGAGAACATGGGTCAGAAAAACCACCAACAACAATGGCTCTCAGCCTAACTTATATACTGAGCATGATGTTCTATGGAATGAAATATCCCTTTGTTGAGTTTGGGTTAGCTGTCTGGACTGTGTCCCCTCCCTGCTGCTTCTAGAAAAGAAGTTGGGAACCCAGGTACAGTATCAGAAACTGAAGAAGTCCTTGAATTGACACAAACATTTGTCAACAACTACTGAAAACATCAGTGTTATCAATACTTTTCAGCAGACATCCAAAACAGCCTCATACTAGCTACTTTGAAGAAAGTTACCTCTGTCCTTACTAAAATCAGCTTGGAAGTCACAAGACCATGCATTTTTTTTAAGATGCCCAGTGATGAGGTCAATGGGGATGAGTCTCTGGTGAGTATCTAGAAGATGGAGTCTAGACATGACAGCAAACATTTCCAGGCTGTTTTTGCTGTCAAACACATTTGATTTGAATCATGTTAGCCCGCCAAAAGTGAGAACCATGAAGTCTTGCTTTTAAATCTCAGTATCAGGTTACTGCGATATTTGCTAAAACACCAGTTTATGATTAAGATGTGCATATTCAGCTTAAGAGGTCTTAAATACATAATTTATCACAGCCTTTTAAAATGTTGACATAAATATTTTACTATTTTATACATCAGATTCCTAACAGCCACTCAGCTGTGTGAGGACTGCAATGTCACCTTGCAGATCTGTATGTTCTTCAAACTCATGTTTCTCATTGTGCCTAGAATGACAAGTCTCAATATTGTTCTGGATTGGTTAAAAGTCCTGCCTGGATTCTGGAGTAAATTTTGGGCAAATCTGGCCAGAGTCATGGTATAGTAGGAAATATCAGAATATTAAGTCTTGAATGAAGTAAAACACAACAGTTCTGGGTTGTTTCAACATGCACCTTTGAGTGCAGTACATTCAGAGGAAAACCTGGGAGATGTTGTGGTGGTGCATTTCTTCCCCTCTTAACTCCTGGACAGCCTTATGGCCTTAGAGATTCCCATCAAACCCTAGCCATTATGCAGGGAGTTTGCCTGGTTACAGCGGGGATGAGAGTGAAATAAGTCACCCCCTGCCAGCCTTGAACCTTATCACAGTCTGGGTAGATCAGTACCAGCTGGGAATTCCAATGACTACCTGTCCCAATTAAGGCCAAGATGTAAAAATTATTTATGCCTAAAGTCAATTATCTCGCTACCCTATAAATAGTGGTTCCAAGGATGGGCCTCTTGGGCTGCAGGGGGCTGTGTCCAGCATCTCCCTCTGAGTGGGAGGCTGCTCAGAGTTTGCAAACTCTCAAGTTTGTGAAATCAGAGAACAGTCAACACAACCTGGGCAAAAAAAACTCCTTGAGGCTCAACTCTTTGCCCATTGAGAGATGCACAGACATCTGATGTGAATATTTTCACCCAACTCAAGGGGAAATTTTTAATAGGTACCTTCATAGAAATATATGTATATCTATCTCTGTTTCTATATCTGTCTGTGTGAGTGTGTGCATGCAACTTTATGTTGATAACTTCGTTAAGTCTTTGATTACATTACTGTACTGATTTACTGAGAGTTAAGTCCTGCTAGGGAATTGTATGATCTAATTGTGTGGCATATCTGAAAAGTGTTAAGGAACTTTGAATTATTGCTGCCCTACATTGTTGCTATCCCAAAATTTCACACGAAGCACAAAACTCCATATACTGTGATCCTTTCCCTAATTCCTTCTTGTAAACTGTTGACCAGGTCTGGGACTAGGGATAAAGTCAGCCACACCTAGACTTCTCTTTTGAGGAGTTTAGAAAGCAAGGGAGTCCACTCTGAACCTTGTGATCAAATGGGAGGAATTTCCTTGCCCCTTTTACCTAGTCTATATGACAACAATCCAATCCTGCCTTAATTTCCCTGACTCTGTAAATAATTTTTAATTTGTGTACAAACAATTTTAATCCATTGCTAATTTGATTTTGCCTTTGTATGCTTTTCCATGTTGAATAAGTAGTAGAGTGGACCTTGCCATCAAATTCTGTTGTCATGCTTCTCACAAATTCATATTAAAAAATAACAGCTTTCCCCTAATATTTATGATGCTGATTGTTTAAGTGGCCTAAACCACTCAGCATAGCCTCCCTTTTGTGACAGATGTGAACCAAAGAAAACTAACAAATTAATGTATGCAAGGCTCTTTGGGTGAGATTTCCTTATTTTTCCTGCTTACAAGCACTTTGCTTCTTTTTTTTTTTTTTTTTTGCATATTTGGTCAGTGCACTAGAAGAAAGGCCAAACCAATGCAAGCCAGTGCTATTATATTTTCTTCAGGGATGCTCTTTAATGCTCCTGAATTCTCCAGCTAGGCCCAGGATTTTAGTTTCTATCCCTCAGGCTAAGGAAGATTGGAGAGTTTATCCATGGAATGTATTAATACCATTTCTTAATCATCCAGAGCAATCACTAGGTTGTGTAACACAGAGCACTCCTTTTTTCTGCAGGGGCTGTGCTTACTGATAGCCAAGGGGAAACCAAGACTGCAAATGAAATCATGGTCCCCTTGTATGGAAGCACTATCTCTTACAGAGCTCACCTTGGCATCTTTTATGACCATGTGTGAGAAAATAGCTTAGAACCAGACCAATAGAAAACACTGAGGCACAAAAATTGCTTTTGTGTCTTGAAAAAGAGTGTAAAAGAGAAAAGACTCTTTGGATGAGGATTCAAGAAATGTGGGCTCAATCCTGGCACCAGTACAAAATTCCTGTGTTGCCTTGGGCAAGTGACTTTGAAATTTAATTCGCTGTTTGCAAAATGGGGGTAATAAAGCCTCATAGCGATGTTGGAAGGATAACTCCATTAATATTTATGATGTGCTTGGATACTCCAGTGCAGGGAACCTTTATAGCTACCTACCCTACTAGAGGACACTCAAGTTCAGGGTTATTTTGGTAACGACACACAACAGAATGCCATCAGGAAGTTGGCAGTGTCTTGTTTGAAATGACTTGAAAAAGTGGAGTAACTGCCTTTTGAAAAACGCTGATATATCAGCACTTGTCTTCATCCTAAAGAGACGTAAAAAGTTGAACCGGCTGCACATTATATAACTTGCTCTTAAATGATGTACTGTGTTCTTCCAAGGGAAGCGACTAGTGCCTCCTGGGAAGGGTAATTCAACACCAAACAAGCTTACGTGGGAGAACATGACTCTAAATGACCAAGATCTATGGCTGCCATGAAGCTTTTCAGTCATTCAACTGGATGGGGGCATTAATTCCAAAGACAATATTTTATTTTGAGTTCCTTGGCAGAAAGTTCCACCAAAATCTTTGTTTATTGGCCTGTTTGTTGTTGTTTTCCCTCCTTGTAGATCTGTTTTATTTTAGAGGTAATATCTGATGGGAAAATGACATGTTGAGGAGTTCAGTTTCCAGGGATTTTTGAGTAGTCCTCAACCCTTTCATTGGAGATTTTTGTGAACCACTGGTTGTCTTTTGGCACTGGGAACTATACTTCCATGATATCAAGGCCTGATTTGTAAAGAAGGTGAGATGAGATCAAAGGAAACTCTCTCTCCTTTACATCTGTATATTTGCAATTTAACTCTCTGCAGCAGGTGAAGGGTACCTTTGCCCTTGCCCTGTGCTAACCAGAGACTTTATGAAACTATCCTGTATCTTTCCTTTAAATGTTTTATCACTGCTTGGAACAGTCCTGGGTCTTGTGTTTCAGCACGTTTATTTTCTGTGGGAACAGTGATCTGATTGCAGTGTACGTGTGTGGGTGGGTAGATTATAAATTATAGGCTCTGAGCTCAGGTGCACTTCTTGGGAGTGACTTTTAAATAGTTTTATGATTAACAAACCCTTCTCCTTTGTGGAATGGAAAGCAACTTCTGTCTCGAAGATCGCTGCTTTACTTCAGGAATTATCCCCTGTGGAGCCTGAACGACCTGATGCTTGAGGGGAAATATTTGTTGTGTTATGGATGTGAAGCCAGCTAAGTAGCAATCTATGGAATGATTTATAGTCAACATTCTCTGGAGGTGGTAACAGGGGGAACTTTTCAGGAAATGAGTTCATTGCTTTGGAGGGATGTAGCATGTAGGACTGACTGCTTCTTGTGGCTGGAATGGTTTAAGAAGGTCTTGTTCCCCACTCTTTGTTGTTGCCCCTCAGTGGAAGCTGTCCTTAGCTGAGCAGAAAGCAGGACTTTGGCAAACTCTCCTCTCCCTTCAGTGCCAAGCCAGTGAGGTCGTTTTAAGCAGCCAGCGGCAGTGGGCTAAGCCACATTTTGTGCAGTAGATGCAGTGTGCTCATGCAGTTATTCAGGATGGCTCAGATAACTGACCTGGAAGGCCAGTAATGAAGAGACAGTAATTAAGATAGATTTAGGGAAATCATATGACCTCACTCTTGGCTACTTTAATATAGGTACTGCAATTTTTATAGAGATGGATGCCATATAAACATCTAGATAGATTAATGATATAATGGAGGCTTTTTTGTCATTATGACATCTTGAAACTCGCTACCACTGTTAGTCCATCTGTGTTACGGATTGTAGACCCAGGCCAAGAAATATTGAAGCAGATGCTTAACTTTAATTTTAGAAGCAGACCAGGTGATTTCAAGGAGAATACTTGAATTTTTTAAAATTAGGCATATGTTTAAGTGCTTTTCTAAACACAGATCTAATCCAGTAGTTCCCATAAAAAACAGTGCCCAGCAGGCCTCAAAGTAAAAGGCTCAGAAAATTAAAACAGAATGGTTGTACTACTGCAAAAAGGCCCAGTAGTATTCAGGGGTTTTTTTGCAAGTGATCTTGTTGCAATTTAACTGCATAATCCAACAGGATTGCTTAGATAAAAGAGATGCAGGCACATTTATCAAATGTTTCTCTCTAACATTTCAAGTATCAGTCTAGAGCATATATGTCTGATTCTGGAAACCTTCTGTTCACTGAACTTTAATTAGTTTTCACAGGCAATGTGTGTGCTGCTTCCTCACAAAATGGAACCAAATATTTATTAGCAGTAAGAAATAGATCATTTTATATGTGACTTTCCATTGACAGTGTTTGTGGAGAAGGTGCACATGGTAGGCACTTCTTGAAAATCTTCTTTCCATATTGTTTGCTGGATCTCATAAATTTCAGAGTTGAAAATAAAAAAAAAAGAAAATATCAAGACAAACTGGGCCAAATTTATAATACCTCAGGGTAAATATGGCCTCAAATGCAGAGAAGACAGGAACATAGTTGAATACAGCAGTTTACCAATACTAACGTTTCCAGGGGTAGGTTCCATGCAAAAAATATATCCAGGTAAATAAATCTTCAGGGATTATAAATTCAACAAGAGCAGTGTTGACCTGATAAATAGCAATTTTAAGGGAAAATGATTGGAACTTAAATAGGATCAGGATAAAACTGACACATGACTAAACTCATAGCTAAATGTTGAGAAGAACAAAAACATAGACAAGGAGAAATAAATTGATTGCCGACATTACATAAAAAAGAGTTCAGATGGATTGAAGCCAATTATAGTCAATAACAGAAGAAAGAATGCTATATGTTTTTAAAGGTATGTCTTATATCTGTAGTATACAGTACTCTGGGAGACAATGAATTATTTTTGCATGCATAAAAATCTCTATATGCCTATACACACACCTAAAGAAATCAACATCTAGATTTTAAAAAGTAATATATGTGTAAGTCTAAAAGTATTACTTTCACTAGCTTATATTTTCCTGGGCTAAGCAATATCTGTTTGGAGAAGTTGGCAAAATCCCACATAGAGAGTAATTTCTGTGAGGGACCCAAAGTCACAGAAGTTAAGGAGTTATAGCTTAGTCTAAGGTACAGGGCTCAAGAACAGGAAAGAAGGAGTTAGATGGAACAGAAGCTGGTACTGACAACAATTCTATGGTGCTGGTTCTTTTGCTAGAAATGTCATTGGACAGACTTTTAGGGTGTTCATAATTTTCTTATAAAAAGCCTTTAGTACAGAAATACAGGGTTCTTTGAAAGACTTTTTTTCAGAGTAACATGTGATTCTGCACACACTGTATATCTTGAAGTTGGAAGTAACTAACTATAGTTATCCAATATTTTTTCCTATTTATAATGTTTTTCTTGTTAGAATTGAAATAACCTCAGAAGAAAAAGAAGTACCTTCAGGCTAGATCCAGCAGGTTTATACTAGATGAAGACACATGTATTTAAGTGACCAATTTTTTAAATAGCACAAATTCTGCCAATTTATAATTTTGATTATACATTTTTATATATGGAGAAGGTTGCTGCAGGGAGGGAGCACATATCCACTTTCCTGTGTCTGTAACGGATTAGAATGGGCTGATGGGCTTTCATTGGAAGAAAAAAAACCTAGAAGCTGAGGGGAGCGCAGTGGAAACCAAATGAAATAGGTAAAAGGAATGAAGTGGTGACATGACTTGTGTAGAGTGAATGTAAGGACCCTTAGCAACAGCTGAAGATTTTGGAAAAATTGTTGGCTTTGACATTGGAGCAGTCTGTTGTTTAGAATAGTGAACTGGTTGGTTAGCAGAGGTTAGGGTGTGACCCATATGACCACAACATAGGTGCCTACATCTGGCTGGGCAAACTGCATCCTAAACTCTACCAGCCAAGGTTTCACCAGCTGCATTGGACTCAGATAGGTACTTTTGTATTGGGTCTGTGTGCCAGGGTTTTGGTAGCAGAACAGGCGCTACAGGCAGGGCTTCTGTGAGAAGCTGCTAGAAGCTTCCCTGGCTTGTAGTCAGACATGACTCCGGCCAAGGCCAAACCAATTAGTGCCTCTGTGATTAACATATTTAAAAAGGGGAGGGACGGAAAGGAACCTGCAATGGAGAGAGGAGTGGCATGTGAGAGAGACAACCAGGCAGACACACAGGTCAGTGAGGAAAGGTGGGGAGGAGGTGCCTGGAGCAGAGGCTCCCCAGCAGTCTGTGGTGAGAGGGCAGTCTGTGGCCCTGCACCCACGGAGGGAGCACAGACCTGCCTGAGAAACCCAGGGAGGACCCCATGCCACAGCAGGCAGCTGTGCTCAAAGGAGCCCATGACTGTGTAGGAAGCTAATGCTAGAGCAGTCTGCTCCTGAAAGACTGCACCCTGTGTAAGGGACTCACTCTGGAGCAGTTTGGGAAGAACTGCAGCTCATGGGAGGGACTCATATTGGAGAAGTTCATGGAGGACTGTCTCCCATGGGAAAGATCCCATGCTGGAACAGGGGCAGAGTGTGAAGAGTCCTCCCCCTGAGGAGGAAGGAGTGGCAGAGGCAACGTGTGATGAACTGACCACAACCCCCATTCCCTGTTCCCCTGTGCTGCTGGCGGGGAGGAGTTAGAGAAATCGGGAGCAAAGCTGGACCCAGGAAGAATGGAGGGGTTAGAGGAAGGTTTTTAAGATCTGGTTTTATCTCTCATTGCCCTACTCTGATTTGATTAGTAATAAATGAAATACTGATTTTCTTCCCTAAATGGAGTCTGTTTTGCCTGTGACCATAATGGGTGAGTGATGTCTCCCTGTCCTTGGCTCAATCCAAGAGCCTTCTATTATATTTTCTCCTCCCCATCCCGCTTTGGG
This sequence comes from Rhynochetos jubatus, assembly GCA_027574665.1. Taxonomy (NCBI): domain Eukaryota; kingdom Metazoa; phylum Chordata; class Aves; order Eurypygiformes; family Rhynochetidae; genus Rhynochetos; species Rhynochetos jubatus. The sequence goes on along the minus strand of CM050648.1, from coordinate 8,184,220 downwards.
GGAAAGGAGTGAGTGAGTGGATGTGTGATGTTTAGCTGCTGGCTGGGTCTAAACCATGGTGAGTTTACATACACCCAAAGAGCTGGAGTGTGGTTTTCTTCCCCTAGCTTTGAACACTACAGGGTAGGTGTCTACACCTGATATTTGTGGATCAGTAACATCCCAGTCTGATCTGTGGAAATTTGGTCAGTAAAATCAGTGGGTCCTGACAGTGATCCATTGCATCCTAAGGTAGACATGGGGTTTTAGGTGAACCAATTGTTCTCTAGGCTTTATTTGCCACACAGATTAGAGTTCCTAAGCCTAATGAGGAATCAGCTTAGATATAGACATCTTTGTTTTACATGTCAGCTTAGGTGAAAAATTTCATCCTTACAGTCTGGATAAAGGTGATCTTGCCCTAAGACAGGATGACTGTTCTGACACTTGAGGTCCTTTCTAGATTAACTGTATCATTTCAAAGAGAAGCATTCAGTTAAATAACTCCTACCATAAATAGAGTTTGAAGCATGTTGTAGAGCCTCAGCTCCAGGAACAAAGTGTTTTTGAAAAAAATCTGTTGCAAATGTGAAGCCAACACCTCTGGAGATCTCAGAAGTGCTTGAGTTTTTCAGGGAGTTATACTGTTAAATGAGCCCTTAACCTTGACTTTTTACCGTTTGGCACTAGTAGTGCTGACATCCCTAATCTTAAGGACTTAAAACTTGGCATTCAGCTGTGACAGTTGAGAAATTAGAAAAAATAGATAAGGGGGTTCCATGGAGGCCCAGGCTAAGGACCTGAGGGGTGCATGCACATGTCCTTCTCTTTGGAAAGCAAAAAAAAAGCTGCCGTGCAACAGGGGAGCAATACCTCATCTTCTTCCTTTGTTTCTGAATGAAGGTGAAGGCAACTGCTGAGCTCTGCTACCGAGATTTCTGGTGCTATAATGATTTAGCAATCATATTATCCACAGCAACTAAGGCAGGATCATGCACAGTAGCAAAGCTGATGCCAGTGCTGTTGAATGCACTTGAGGACTATGGTGAGTCTTTTTATGGGTTTGCTCTTTTGGGATTGAAGAGGGGACTCATTATCCACCTAAACAACCATTGAGGTGTCAACTGCTCTTTTACTTCCCACTCAGATGCCTAGGACAGTGCACAAAAAAATAGCTAATTCACAGAGTTTTGTCTGACTTTAGCACAGAAATTTTCCATTCCAAAATGTCAAGACATTCTTTAGCATCAGTAGGAACAACCTTGTCAAAACGGGTAGAAATCAGAACCCTGGAAAAGCCTTATTCAGAGAAAAATCAAGGTCCCAGCTTTCCTGATGCTGTGAGTTGACTAAATTTTTTTCTACCCCTTTGTGAAGCTGCTTGACCACATTGGTGGTCACCATGTTACACACTGCTCAGGAACAGTGGCTTTATCCTGGACTCATAAGAAAATAAAAAACCATTTTACATGGAGGGAATGGGGAAGCTGTAGCAGTGTGGAGGAGAGGGATGGCAGGCTGGGATTAGAGATAGAAGGTAAAAATGGATACCCAGGGTCACACAGCAAGTGACAGAGAAGGGGAGAAGTAGAGAGTTGATGTAACTGTGTTGTGTGAGGTAAAGTCTGGCTGGAGGTGAGTCAAGTCAGACCTAGAGACTCTCAGGGGAATATGGGATAGAAACTGAGAGGAGATATGGAAGTAGGAGTAAGTGACAAGTGGGAGAGTGGACAGGAGCTCTACCATGTCCAGCTAGGGCAGGTGTAGCATGAGTAGCTCATAAAAAACCTGTCATAAGGGGTGAAAGTGGACATTAGGAAGAGCAGGAATCAGTGGAAGAGGTAAGGACACATATGGGAAACCTGTATAGCAATGAAGGGGTGAGCAGGACCTATGTGGAGTGGGGACATGGGGTGGGAGATTGCAAAAGACATTTCTGATAGGGCAGGGAAGGGCTTGCAGGAGTCCTGAGAGGCAGTATGGTGAGCTCAGCCAACAGCATTATTGAGTTTTAGTGTCACACACTGAACATCAGTAATTCTGATGAGCAGTCCTAGAGCTGGCATGATCCTTGAGTTTCATAAGGAGAAAGCTTCACAGTCAGTGTCCATGCTCTATTGCACCCTGCCTTGCATTCAGGCTCAGTAGCATCTGCTTACACCAGACAAGCTCACCTTTCTCAGATGGAGAAAACTTTGCAACTGGAAGGAGATGACTAAATGGAGGCTCAGGGTAATGAGGGTACATGAGGACAATGAGGGTTCACCGCAGGAGAGGTGATCTCAGAGCGAGGGTACCATTACACAGCGGGAGGAACAGCCAGGGGAACCACTGAGGTGGAGGAGGCTGATCTTTCTTCAAAGGTGCTGGCTGCAAGGCATGGGAGAAGAGCCAGTGAGAGAAGCAGGAAAAAAGGAGCAAGGCTAAGAACTTGGCGTGAAGGGAGTGAGGGAAGCTTGAGGGAAGATTTTTCTGCTGTTATGGATCCTCTGATAATAAATTAGATTAATTTTTAAAAAATAGAGGGAGAGAATTATTGAGGGAAAGACTAGCAGTGCAAGTTGGAGAAGAAAGAAAACTCTAACAGCCGGTGAGCTCTGCAGCTTGCTCAGATACATAAGCTGCATAACAGTGTTCCTCCCTGCTGTCCAGCTGCTGCAGGCAAGCATAGATCATTTCCTCCGGTAACTTCTTCTTTCTTGGGTCAGCAGTGGCTCAGATGATAGCATGTTGTTCTTTCAAAACCCGTGGAAGGACATCAGAACATTACTCACAACCCTTCACCACACTCCTGCCTCTTCGTTTGACTTTGAGTATAGGAAACGCAAAGAAGCATTTATCCCTTTAGTTTTTCCACTGATTTTTCTTAATAAAATATTTCTGCAGTTGAAAGCTTTTTCTTTTTCTTTTTTTTTTTCCCAAGTCGTTTTAAATTTTGAATTGGAAAAATTGTAAAAGCAAAAAGTGGAGAAAGACAGGAAAACAGAACAACAGGGGAAGCTTCCTCTCCTATAATATTTTCTCTCCAAAAGAGAAAACCGCCACAAAAATGTAAGAAAATATTATCTCTCAACATTCTTAATGATCAGAACATTCTTCAATGATGAGTAATGTTTCTGAGAAAACCTGAATTAGGAAATGATGAAACTTTGATGCAATTTATGGAATTGGTGGAAAACTGTGAAACAGGACTACTCACTGTTGGGCAATGGATTTCTGGATTTAAATAAATATCAGTTCAGAAATGGACTCATTGAAATTTCTGCATATCCTGTTGGCAGAGCAGGACAGATTTTGTCCCTGATACAGAGGAGAAGGAAGAAAAAAGGAAATTATCAGGTGGACCTCAATTGTTATAAAACTATAAATAAATGTTCATGCCCAGTAAACTGTAAAATGTAAACATAAGCTAAACCAGAGTGACTAATCTAAGATGGTTCTACAGACTTCCTCTCCAGTGGACAGAGAGAGAGGAAGCTTGAGAAGGTGGTTTGTCCCTCCTCTCTTCCCTGCCTGTTTGAACATGGGAAGAGTTTCTCTCCACTGACCCAGGAGACTGAGTGATAATTTTCTTGCAGCCCCATGAGCAGTCATGCACCTGAACTCAGCTGGCTTCACTATGTCCTTCCATTCATTTCAGATGCACCATATTGATTATTTTTATGAATAATTTCCTAAGACTCTTCCTTTCTTTTGGTCTCATTTTCAAGAGATTTTTAATGGATTCTGGAAAAATAAACTCTCCTCCTTTTCCTTCAACTGACTAAACATGCTACTGCCTTTGGTGCAAATATAGTTCCTTCCTCAAAACAAAAATGAAGCACCAAAAGACTTTATAAATCAGTATTGTCTAAATATTTATTCTTGGCCTCACTGGGTCAAAATCACCATATGGGAGGGCATCCTGCCCCTGTGTGCTCCCACACAGTTGCAGCAGTCAGAGAAGATTAACCGCAGTCTATAGCCCACCATGTCTATTGTTAGTAAAGTGGAAGAAACAGTCTCTCTTTACTGATAAGAAAAAAACCTCTAATCTGGTGCACAAAGAAGGGTTATTTTCTTTTCCAGATGCATCTTGAACTGACAGTCTCAGTGGGAAATAAGTGCACAGAGTAGTAGAACTGAGGTGGCTGCTGAATACAATGGGATGTTTAGCACAAGGGATTTACCATCAGTTTTTTTCTCTCAGCTCTGTGACACTCTTGTAAAAGTTCAGAGCAACTCCTCTTTATTTAGAGTAGGACAGTGGTTTTTAGGTTGCGTCCACAGGCTAAATCGAGGATAACTCTGAAGAGCAAGTATTTTCTGACAGAAAAAAACCTCTACCTAGAAGTTGATGTCTCCCTGGGGAAAGGTTTCGGAGGTTTCTGAAACAAGAGGGGTAGAAAATCTTAAAGAGCATTGTGAAGTTTCCTTGCCCTCACTGAGATTTCTTTCCTGAAATCTTGGTTTGGCTTGTAATGAAGGATTTGCCAGAGAGTACTCATCTGTGCTCCACAGTGGCTAATCAACAGGAATCTCCCTGAAATCCAGAACTGCTCTCCCAGCAGTCATAAATAGAAGCAGAACTTGGGATCTTGGTGCTGTTACCTTCTGGGAATATATCAGTCAGGAGAAGGCAATGCAGTGCCTGTTGGCATGTAGGTGTGAATAAGGAATAAGATGGAAAGGAAAAAAACTTTTCATTTAATTTTGTGCTCTAAGTAGATGTGTTATCTCCAGGGGGCTGTTTTTCTGCCTTTGCATTTGGCATGTTAATTGCTCTAAGGATGTTTTTATTCATTAAACCTTTTCACCAAGAGAAGATTAATTGATTTAAAGTATCCAGATGAAAATCAAAGTCGGTTCTGCTTAACTTATACGATTGGTAGATCCTCAAAAATAAATACATGGTATTCCTCTCCTTTCCTATATTGCTCTTCTGACTCTATTCTGTAGGTGAAGGGTACAGTTAGTATATGATCTCCTTGCAGTTTTGTGGAAAGACCACTCAAAAGAGACATATTCTTAACAGAATGGTTCTGCCTTAACTCATTATAGAGCAACATAGCCAGGGCTGAGCAATAAGTGATGTTAATCTGTTGTCTGTAGTAACATTTTCCCACATATTGGTACAGTCAGATAAGACCATTCCTTTGGGGCAGGTAAACCCTGTTTTATCAGTAAAGGACATGTGAGAATACATGGCCCCTCAAGCCAAACCATCAGGCAAGAAAAATGTCTCACAAGTCAGAGAGAATAGAAAAGGAAGAGGACAATAAAAATGTAACATAAGAGAAGATACTTTATTACTTCAAAGCATATTATCTTGACCTGGGAAAGTGATGCCTTTGTCTGTATAAAGACAATAGCAAAGCGAGATTTCCTGCTTGTGAGCATTTATTCCTACCTTTGGGGACCACTTTAGGAAGTAAGAGATTCATGGTAGCTGTAGGACTTCTATTTCTGTCCCTCAGGCTTGAGGAACTGTACCTTTCCACTTGGATTTCACAGGGTCTGTACAAGGCCTGATCTTTGAGAAAAGAAGCTGGATTTCTTAAGCTATCTAAAAGTGTGTCTCTATTTTGCTTCTTCTGCCTAGTTCTTCAGCTCTGTTTCTCAGTCCCTGTAAAGTGTCTCTGCAGGGACAGCCAACCTCTCGTGCTACCTGCTTCTATTTTACCTGCTGCCTTTTTGGCCAGTGGTTAGTCACTTTTCACTGTTATCCCAGAACAGCATTACAGTGGTGCTTTCTGAAATGAGGTATCTTCACTGATCAAGGGGAGGACCTCAGCACCTTAGTGCGGCCACCACCCAGAGTTACAGAAACACTGTGATGGACTATTTATCCTGGGAAACAGGAACACTACCATGTCTTCTCTAGGGACCACCCTTTCCAAACTGAAGAAGACCTTTTAATACAGTAGACTTTTGCTTTGGGCTGACAGCTACTGATGTGTGCTCCAGTCAGACAGAAAGCATTCTTTTTTTCTGTGTGCAATCTCTCACTAAACGTGCGAGGAATACGAGCTGGCTGTTGGATTCCACCTTCTTCTCAACTGTCTCCATACCACCTTTACAGCCTCAGGACTTCTGTGGCACATTGCAATGTGGGTTTTTACTATGCAGATCTTGCATCCATTGGAAATTAGACTAGATCACTTGCCTTACAACAGAAAGCAGACTGCCATCTTTAGCAGGACCCTGTGTTGCATCCAAAGTAAGAAGTGAAAGTGGGGGAAAAAACTTTCCATCCACCCCCAGCATTTTTGCTGGTCAGCTCATAGTCCTGCTGTTGAACAAAACACAGCCTGCTGCTACTCGTTAATAAAGTCACAACAGTTTACTGCTGTGGGAGTGCCCAAAAAATGCTTCCTGTCTCCCATGGCAACCTCGAGCTTGCATGGAACAAATTGTGAGCAAATCCTGCTCTACTTATTCATGCTTTTTGTGATTTGCCACTCAAGCCTGCTGCAAAACCAACAGCAGAAAAATGACAATGCTGGAGCACCCTGGCTCTGACAGATGCACATTGTTATCTCTCCAGTTGTTATTCCATGGTTGCCTCTTCCTAACAGTTGACTTTGTGTGCTGATATTGTGTATAAATCTCTGGTTCCATTCAAGGGTGGATGTGGTAGAGCAAGCGCTAACTGGAAAAGAACTGGTGACTCATAAGCCTAAACATTCTTCATATTTATGAGGAATAAATATTGATACTAGAGAGATTTACATTTAATGATGGTTAAAATTTGCAGTGTGTTGATGGGGCGCTCAGTTCCTTGTACACTCATGACTCCTATTGACTTTGGAGGTAGTTGCAGAAGTGCAGCAGAGGTTAGATTTGGCATTTCTGAATGATATTCTGTACTTTCAGGAATTTCTGGGGAAGGGAAAAAAGAGAAAGGGAACTGCCTTTGGAATCTGCATTTCATGATTTAGAAGTAACTAATAAAGGGAAATATTTTTCTATGGTGATACACTTTCCTTCCCATGAAATTAACATAGACAGAGTGACTTAATTTTCCTGTGATGTCAATCTGTAGATTTTTTTTTTTACCACATACAAAGAAAAAAGGATAGATCACTAGACATTGGTCAGTGGCATGCTGGGCCAAATTCCACGCATACATACACGCATCCTGACCAAACACTGTACACTTTATCAGTGAGAGGCATTAATACTCATACTTGTTCATGAAGAACAAGCCTAAGGTTGGTGAAGGACAGCCAAAGACCAATGCAACTCCCCAGCTCTTCTGGGATCTTGCTTCCGCACTCATGCCTGTCCCTGTTGTGATGCAATCTGGCAGCTCTCACATGTCCTTGCAACAAGGATGTACTACTTTGAGCTTTTCACTAGAAAGGAAGGAAAACCTCAAATAATGAACTCAGGCTTGTAAAGGAAGAAGGAAAATATCATTTTCAAACGCCTGACTTGTTTTATAAATTGCAAAGCCATTCATGATTTTCAAAAGGAAATCCCTCAAATACAATGTTCAAGTATGTGTTCAGACTATGGGGTCCAGTTCTGTGGTGGCAGAGATCTGCAAAACTCCCCAGAAGCTATATATTTTATGCTTAAAAATTGTGACATTTGCATTTTATTTGAAGCAGCCATTGGGAGAAAACTCATGAAGAATGAGTAGAGTATTTCTAAAAACATTAAACTAGGAGATGCAGTTTAGCCCTGGATTAAGTGTTGAATATAAGAATATACAGAAATTGTATAAAATCCATTGATTTAAAAAAATATGTCAAAGCCAAAGGGCTTCTTGAAGAAGAGTTCACCATAGAAGCAGAAGGTAGTGAATGAGCCTGTTTGAGAATTGGACAATTCTGGCTCCCAGTCCTTTGTCCCCATGCTATCAAATGTATTTTGTCTCATTCTGAAGTCCTCAAGTATAGAGATGAATTGATCTGAAGCCCAAGGGAGTCCAAATGTAACACAAATAATAATAATAACAAATCCATACTAATTGCCATTTAATTTCCCTCTTGTTATTAGTCACTAACAAAACATTACAATTCCCCCTCCAAGACTTGCATAAACAATCCAGTTCAGCCTTGAAACATAAACATCCCCTGACAGATGAAGCAGATTCTATTAGCCATTTCCTATATGATAAATATCCTTGTGTTATTAATGGCCTGCTAAGTAAACATTAACAGTGTTAAAATGAAGACTAAAAAATCATTAAACAGTAGTATATTAACATGAGTGGCAATGCAGTTTATCTGTCATAGGCAAATACTTTCCTGTGGTCAAAATCATCCTGAGATGAAAATAAATGTATGAGATATGTTGGGTTTTTTCCTCACTCTAATATCAGTTCTCATACTATTGTGTCCTCAGTGGGTATTTTTGATAGTCAGAACAGTAAGTGAAGACATGAATTTCTTTTTCATTACTTTTTCTACTGAGTATAATCCACGCAACAAACTCGATGTAGTGCCCGCCCTGAGTAGCGTACGGTTTATATGAGACAGAGAAAGAGAACTGGGAAATGCCCCAAATTAATTAATGATATTTTTTTACTTTATTAGTGGCTTGTACTTTGTATACTGCTGTTTATGAAATTCTGACATATTAAGACTCTCTAAACACCTGAAGTCAGACTAGCTGTCCTAGAACACATGCTTATGTGTCCTGGCTAGAAAGGTTTTTCCTGGAAATTCCTTTATTATTTTTGCCTGACATGAGGCATGAGGACATGAGATCACCTGTCCCTTAGTATCTCAGACAAAGAGAACTTACACTGTGTTTATCTGTGATAGGGTGAGTGACGAAAGGGCCGTGAGCCTGAATGGTGGGGTGGCTGGAGCACTACCAGACACGCAGAGCAGTGGGAGCAGCCTGTGCTGCTGGGTGTGCAATGATGCAGCTCCTCTGGATGGGTTGTTTCACCCTCTCCCTTTCTGCAGCCCCCACAGGGACTGCAAGCTCTTTGTCACATCCTGAGGTGCCGTGTGGATAAATTTGCTGGCAATCATCTCTCAAATGCCATGAAGATATGTAACAACAAGGAATTGTATATACTGCTAAGTCCACAGAGCACGCCCTAGATCTTCCTTCAGTTTACTCTGGCAAATCTCTCTCATAGTCCGCAGGCTCCACCTGATATATATGTGGTTTAGCTTTGATATTTTTAAATATGTAGTCATATTTGGAGCTTTTGTTAGGTCAGAGTCCTAGCACTGGATATTAGACCCTACAGAGATATGGGCACTCCTGAGCAGCTCTGACAATAGACAGAAAAGTGCAAGAGACTTTGAAGGTCTCTCCTGCACAGACTTCCAGAGAAAAGCCACTGAAAAGAACAAAATTAATTCTCAGCAATTCAACCCCATTGAGCAACACCAAATTGAGTTATCTATCTGAAAGAGGAACCTCACCTAGAAATTGCAGTTTGCAGAATAATCTCCCTTGGTTTCTATAGACACTGTTGCCTGATCTTTGAAACAACATTCCCATATCGACTCCTCATTTCTAGTAAAGCTCAGTCTGACTCCATGGGAAGAACAGAAATTTTTGCTTGTGACATTGACAGGACAAAACTCTAAGAGCTACATATGTCTTTCGCAATAGATGAATTATTATGGCATTAATCACACTTGTTACTGACTCTCTCCCTGTTGTACTTTCACCTTCCTATTAGAAACGGAACCTTTGTTTGTTCTGTGACTAAAGTGTAATGAAATTGCCGTTCAGGGGATACCATTTGCCAGGACTGACCGGATGTTTGCTTTCTGTTAAACATGAATAAATATTGATAGGCCTAATCCTAAAAATCACAACTGCAATAAAAAATAAACAGTAGGACCCTGTAGTTAACAAGTTATTGTAGATGAAGTACATTTATATTATTCACATATAACCAGTTTCCCCTATATATTTTTTCTGCAATTGCTAGAATCTTGGTTTTCAGTTTTACTTTAAATTGTTTCCTATAAAACACAGCAAGAAGCAATGCAATGTCCTGCAAAGAAAATGCATTTAAATTATAATAATTTACATTTGAATATAGCAACAGCTCTGCCTTTTCATGTCGTGGTCTTGCTGTGCCATTCACACCTGTTAATTTAATAGCCAGAATCCTTCATCAAGGTGAATTACAAGGAAGACATTGCAGACCAGCAAGGGGCCTCAAATTGCACCTGCTTCAGCAACAGGTTTTATGGGGTACATTCCCTGGCTTAACTGGGCCAGGTTGGTGTAGCTGCAGTGGAAGACTAGTAGTGTCCAGAAAGATGTGTTGTGATAGGAGCTGCAGCAACTTTCCCTGTAGGAGTGCGGAAGGGTGACATGGAGAGTCGTGACATGTATGCAGTAAATGCAGATGCAGTAAGAATATGCTGTCTTTCTTGGCGATGCCATAAGAAGTGCTGAATTGCACTGGTTTGTCTCTGTGTCCCTCTGTGCAACTTCCTGACCCACCCATGAGCATGCTCCAGGGCTGTACTCTGAAAAGTCCAAAGCAGAGCCAGATGCCTACAATGGAGGGTGTGCAGGAAGCTCTTACACAACAGGTTAGGAGTTTGCAGCAGGAACATTGCAAAGACAGGCAGCAAATTTCACATTCTTCCTGCTGTGTAGTCCTGCCTCCCTGACCAAGGCTGGGACTTGCTGTTTCATGTAGAAGCAACAAGTTATGTTGACAGGACAAATTGGGTAATATCTCTTTGAGGGACAATGAGTTGTTACCAACAAACTTTTATCTGGAGAGGAAAGCTACATTTTGGCACAGTGACCTTGAAGGACTGCCAAGATTTGAGGGGAAGTCTACTCCTTGGTATCCTGTGAAAACTCAGGTTGCACAGTACAAATGACAGGTTGACATAATTAAGCAAGGAACTTTTAATAAGGATTGGACATTACAAGAAATTACTCTTATCAAAGCCCTCCCTTTTGATGCATTCTCCATTAGTTCCCATTAGTACAACGAATTGTTCAGTTATTTTTACAAATTCAAATTCATGATTTCTCCCTGGCTGTGAGAAATGTTAGGGTTGGCAGCTTCACTCTAACCCTCTTGTATCAACACAGAAGTTAAGTAATATCAGCATGCAATTACATGCAAAAACCCTTCAGTATAAATTGCTTAAACTCAATGTGATATATGTAATTTCAGAATCTGGTCATAATGGATTCTCTTGTTTTGATACTTTATAAGGAAATTATTCATAAATTAGCCTATAATAGTAAAGGATTCTTTTTCTCTTCATTGTAAGTTTCTGTTTTCTATGAAAATGTACTGAAAATACTTAATAGTACATGCTGCTTCAACAATGCAAATGAGTACATTTACCTTATGAAACTGAGTGCTTCTGTTCTCAGATGGAAAAAAAAAATTAATGAGAATATCAGGTTGTTTGAAAAACCATGAGGTTTGACACCTACAGACTTCTGTGGTTGATCTGAAAAAGAGAATAAAAATGTTCTTGCTTCACCCTTTTCCGCTCCTTATTTGTGTGCACAGGCCCCAGCTGACTGAGGCTCAGATAAAGTGTTATCACGTGTGTGTCACTTCCACTGCCTTCCTGGTACATGTAGTATACCAAAATGTACAGAAACTAATTGGGCTGAATTCCAGGTAATTACTCTATTTTCCTGTCACTGCATCTGTTTCATAGTAACAACTTTTTACTTGTGGGAGGGGTTTCGCTGAATCTGGGCCAAAACCAACCTCCTCTTTCTTCAGTGTGTACATAGGTCTTGGCTTTTACATTGTTCACATAACCACCTGTTTGGGAATTCATCCCAATTGCTTTCTTCGTTGTAGATAAGGCATACATCAATTTATCTATTCTACTGGTTTTGGATGAGTCATAAATCTTGGCAACAGAAAACCTATCTTTTCAACTTACATGGTCCAGCAATAATCCATGAACTAAAATTTATTTAAGTCTAGCTTCTACTGATTAAAGATACTATTCAGCTATACATCACACTGAACACCATTTTTAATATTACTGAGGTGTTTTAGTCATATACATGAATGTAAGACTTTAAGTACGGGAGCTGATTCTTTATTTCTCAGAGAAATATTCCCTTGACCTCCACTTGTCCTTGGGTTTCTTTTAATCTCTTCTCCAGGTTGCCTCAGATCCCAATACTTGTGATTGTGGCTTCTTAGTGACATCAAGAGCAGGCTTCCCAAGTCATAATCAACCTCATTACTGTTGGAAATCCTACCATTTGGCAGTCAAACTTGGATTTACCCCATATCTAACAGCTGGTCCTAAATCAATTCCACTTTTGTCAAGGGTAGCCTGATGTGGGAACACCCTGACTGGGCTGGGGTCAATTTAAACTCCAAGTGTGGTCAGCAGCATGCTGCCATCCACCCTAAATCCCATTTCCCAACTAGGCTAGTCAGGAGACTGAACACACAAACCTGCCAACTTAGCCTAGCAATTTCTGTTTCTTCTAAAATCCAGAGAAAACACAAACAGTAGCTACTATGCACCTTCACGTCTTCTCACATAACCACATTAGCATCAAAACAGTGAAGAATTATATCGATGCAAAGGAAGAGTTTCTAGAATATCTTTTATCAATGTATTAAATAGTACTGGCTCAGTAAATGGAACAATCCATGAGCTAAAGTCACACAGGTGCTTTGGTATCTGTTTCAACTATGCAAATGCAAAGTGTTAAGCACTCAGGTAGTTCTGTTGCTTCCACATGTGTAACTGCTTACATGAGCAAGGATTTCCTTCATCTGTTCATAACCATGTGCCATGTGCCATCACCATTTGTGGAGCTCAGGCTTATGGGTCAGTTGTGAAGGGCAGAAGCACCAGTGAGTATCTTCATTAAAAAAAATCCAACCAATGAAACAAGCAAAACACCCCCCTGACACCCATGAATTATGTTATACGGTAGCATCCAGTTACATTATCCAGGAGAAGCTGCATTAGCTTCTAGTAATAAAAACAAGCCAATATCCAGCACTTCTCAAACTCATGCCTAAAACACACACTAGTCATGACAAAGAGAGGTTTACATATATAAAAGTTAAAAGATGGCTTCTGACTTTACAGGGAAAGTTTTTAGACCCAAATATTGTTCCTATCCAACATAAAACATGTATTGCTGTCAGTAGGAGCATGACCAGTGCAATGAATCCAGCTGTTTTTTATTTCTCCCTGTTAACTAACTTATAAGACAGAAAAATGAACTTCTCGAATACAGAGTAGTTGGTTAGACTGTGTAAAAAATTATGGATCCTGCTTATTTTAATTTCAGTTCCTGTGTCCCAGTGTCAGAATAACTTTACTTAAAGTAAAATAACTAAATGCGGTTTTCAGAAGTCTCTATTATCTCTGTGAAGATCCTCATTTTTCAGTGCTTGGCAGCCAGTTATAGAATGATCAGGTTGAAATATGAAGTGTGTAATTACTGTTTGATACTAACTCCATCATAATGGGAGGTCTGGTGTTTTGAGAGGATTGGGACTTTCCTTTAGCATATGCCCAGCCCAGTCTCCTTCTCCAGACACTGTCTGCTGGGGTTGCAAGGAAAGCCTATATGTAGGAGAACCAGAAGCAGAGAAGACACCTCCAAATCACCTTTGTGTGCTGCACCAGGGAATGAGCTCTGCTCCAAGGGAATTTTATGTGAGGCATGTTGAATTTATACTACCAGTATGGAGCAAACACTGGAGAGATCATCTCAGTTTTCATTAGGTCCTAGGGTTTCTGTACATAGTGAAGTGGTTAATTAATTCTCTGTGGTCAGTTCATCAAGTAGTGAGCTGACATGAACTGCGGACAAGGGGGTAAACCAGTCCTGATGTGAACCTAGGAATGATCTCCCTTGACAAGGTAAGATGCTCAGAAAGAAGGTGTTGGATGTTGAAGATCATGAGTTGTACAAAGAGCAGTTTGGGTTTGGGGGTAATGCAGCAGAGCCCTGAAGCTAAAAGACTGAAACTGTGGACTGCCAAGAAACTTTTCAGTGAGGAGCTCTGTCAAGTAACTAAGTATTGGCTCACAACTTTGCATCAGTAACACCAGCACCACTTCTTCCTCCCTGCCACAAAACTCTGAGAAAGTGAGTGTGGGAGTCAGTTTTTGTTGTAGTGTTCTTTTTACTTGGGCTTGTATTTACTATACACATAACTCATAAGCACACTACAAAGATCCCACCTCAGTGCACACCTCGACAAATGTACAACTTAAGAGGAAGGGAATTTGTTTCACGTGAGACTTAGATGTGACCTTGCGCCATCACCTGCAGTCACCGTGATGCTAGTAAATAAGGTAGATACAGTTCCTCTTTCGACATCCTGTGGGTACATCTTGCTTCCCTGTACCACCAGCAGACATTTGTGTGGCTGCAGAGCTCACTTTCATTCAGCCCTTGGCCTTCCCATATCTGATATGCACCTAGCACTCTGTTGATACTACAGAAAGCTGAACAGCATGACCCTGCTGTGAGTGCTGGTTTTAGTCAAGACAGACTTAATTTTCTTCACGGTAGCTGGTATATGTTTGTGGGTTTGGATTTACCCTGAGAATAATACTGATAAGATATTTTTTAGTTAGTGCTAAAGAGTGCTTGCACCAATTCAAGGACTTTTACAGCTTCTGATACTGCACCTGTGTTCCCGAGTTTCTCACTATAAGCAATGATAGTGGGGGCCAACACACAGTCCAGACAGCTAACATAAACTGACCACAGGAGTTCCATAGCACTCATGCTCAGTATACAAGCCAGGGGTAGACCAGGGGGGCATAGCTGTCTTGTTATCTTGCTTATCATCTTGCTTGCCAATTTGCTCATTTATTTTGTTCGTTAGCTCATTTGTTTGTTAGTATGTCAGTGGGTCCGTTGGATCTCTCAGTTGTGCTCTCACTCATAGGACTTGCTCGGACTTCTGTGTGATCTCTCTCTCAGGCTCGCTTGGACTCTGCTGTGATCGCTCTCAGGCTCTCTGGCCCTGACTCTCACTACTCAGGACCTGGCTGTGTATTGGTCAGCAGCTGGTGAGCAATTGTATATTTGGTTTTATTTTCATTATGTGTTATTAGTAGTATTGCTCATATTATTAGTATCACTATCATATTAAATTATATTCAGTTCTTAAATTGTTCTTATCTCAATCCGTGAGCTTCCTTGTCTTTTCTTTTGATTCTCTTCCACTGGAGGAGGGAGTGAGGTGAGCAAGGGGCTGCATGGTACTTTAATTCTAGCTGAGGTTAAACCATGACACTGTGATAGGTGTATGAACAAATGGCATGCATAACAGCATGAAATTTAAAAAAAACCAAATGCCAGATTCTGCACATGGGACAGAGTAATGCCTGGCACAAGTATAAACAGGGAGAAGAGTGGCTGGAGAGCAGCCCTGTAGAAAGGGATGTGGAGGTGCTGATCGACAGCAGGCTCAACATGAGTCAGCAGTGTGCAGTGGCAGCCGAGAGAATGAACTGCGTCCTGGGGTACATCACACACAGCATGACCAGTTGGTCAAAAGAGGTGATTGTCCCTTCATATTTGGTGCTGATGTGGCCTCACCTTGAGTGCTGCATGCAGTTCTGGGCCCCACAAATGCAGAGGAAGTCAAGAAATCTGGTGAGAGGGATGGAAGGAATGTTCTATAAGGAATAGCCGAGTGCTTTGGGCTTCTTTAGTTTGGAGGGGCAATCTCATGGCTCAGCTTCCTGAGGAGAGGAAATGGAGAGGGAGATGCTGATCTCTTCTCCCCCTGTATTGGGCTTCCATGGCAAGGTTTTGATAGCAGGGCAACTACCCAGGTGGCTTCTGCGAGAAGCTGCTAGAAGCTTCCTGCATGTCCAACAGAGCCAATGCCAGCTGGTTCCAAGAGGAACCCACCACTGGCCAAGGCCAAGCCCATCAGTGACAGTGGTAGTTCCTCTGTGATAACATGAGTAAGAAGGGGAAAAAACCCCTGTGCAACTGCAGTCAAAGAGAGGAGTGAGAATATGTGAGAGAAACAACTCTGCAGACACCAAAGCCAGTGAAGCAGGAGGGGGAGGAGGTGCTCCAGGCACCAGAGAAGAGATTTCTCTGCAGCCCAGCACTGAATTGATTGGCAATAAAAGAAATTAATTTCCCCAAGTTAAGTGTGTTTTGCCCGTGGCAGTAAGTGGTGAGTGACGTCCCTGTCCTTATCTTGACCCACGAGCCTTTGTTGTATTTTCTGTCCCCTGCTCTGCTGAGGAGGGGATTGACAGAGTGACTCTGGTGGGCACCTGGCCTCCAGTCAGGGTCAACCCACCACGCCTTGGCATCCAGTAGTAAGACATCTGGGAATGGCTAAATATATCAGGGGTTGTTCAGACAACATTAGGAAGCATTTCTTCACTGAGAGGGTGGTCAAACACTGGAACAAACTTCCTAGAAGTGTGGTCAACGGCCCAAGACTGTCAGTGTTTAAGAGGTATTTGGACAAAGCCCTTAATAAGATGCTTTGACTTTTGGTCAGCCCTGAACTGGTGAGGCAGTTGGACTAGATGTTCATTGTAGGTCCCTCTCAACTGACTTATTCCATTCTGACAAAGAGGTATAATCCCCACTTCAAAAAATTTTAGTAATGAAATATGTTAAAAATGCAAGAAAAGGAGTCTTTACATCACAGTTGAGAATCCTAAGAGGCAAAAGTATTTATATGATACCTTGAAGGAAATTTATATCAAGGCCTAGAAAAGAACCTGCAGTATTTCAACTATTGTTCTACATTACTTCCTGAGCAACTGCTCCTTGATAACATGCAAGAATAATTCCATGTCAATCATTGTAGTTCCAATCAGCGTAGATGGTGAAAATGATTCTGTTGTAAAACATGCTCAGAATCTAAGCAGAATTGTATTTTTATTTTTTAAATGAAGATCAAACTCTGATGCATTCATTTGGACTGTTTTCTGCTATTGAACTATCCCCCAAATCCCACTGATTGCCATTGGAAATTAAAAAAACCCCACAAAACAACTGAGTAGCTGAGCTGGTACCCCTAAAACCATTAAGGATGACATATAACACACAGCATCTCTTGACACCCCCACACCATTCTGCGTTCCTAAAGTGCAACTGCTACGCGATCTTTGACACTTCCTTTTTTTTTTTTTTGTCTTTATGTTTGCAACCTCTGCTCTGAGACTGTGGAAATTTGCTCAGCTTGCAGGAAGAAATTGCACGAGTTGATAAAAGCTAAAAATAACTCAGCAGAGGGCTGTCTAATAAGTTAGCTTTAGGAAGACTCGTGGAAAGTCCTGGAAGTATTGTCAGCCTACAAGCTGTATGGCTTTCTGCTGCATTTGGATTTGCTTGTGAACTGTGCAAACAGGCTCATGAGAAGCACTTACTGAGTGCATTGATACTGCTGTATATCTTTCAAGCAATTTGGGGACACTTATACTTCCCTTTGGGGATTAACTATGCTGCATTTTACAGAAACTGAAAAAGAAATAAAACGGACAAAACTTATCAAAATCTTTTGAATTTCTTCCACCTCAGAGTAAGGCACTTTGGGAATAAGGGCAAAGCAGTAAATATTCTAATTTTCTAGTAAGGGCTTTTATTCTGACTCATACACCTTTTCTGTAAGTGGAAGAGGACAAGAAAATAGAAGATAGATATTGTTTAGATAGTTCAAGATACAACTATAGTAAGATGTAAGGAAAACTATCTGGACGACGGTTTTCAAAGAACAGTTATTTGTGATTCATTTCTAAATGAAAGGCTCTTCTAAGCCTGGTTCTGCAAGGGGTTATTCTCAGTCTTTTACTCAGTCTTACACTGTTGACGTGTATCTTGTGCAATAAAATATTCTTCCTAAATCTTCTAGCTAGAAGAGGCTACCAGTTTGATGGAGAACAAAAATAAAGTTCAAAAGGATCTTGCCAAAGTAAATAGGGTCCAATTAAAATGGAGAAATGCTGAGTTTTGCACTTTGGAGTCATCCCTCAGGAAAATTCTGTCTTGTACATATAGAAATGCATACATATGTTGAGGGGGATAAGTAATCAGACAGCAATTCTCAAAAAAAAAATCTTGGTGCTAAACTGCATCCTCAACCACACATGGGATGACAATGTCCTCTTAAGGAAATAAAAAAAAAGGGATGGTTCATATTTCTCATTATGATCTGTGATAACTATTCTATTTATTAAACTTTTAGATAACTGTTGAAGTCCTGTGTCCATTTTAACAGCACACTCAGAAAGTGGTACAATTACACTAATTGATGAGCTTCCAGAGAAAAGTCGTGAAAAAAAATTCATTGTTCACATCCAAAGACCTAGAAAACATGAACTTGCAAGAGATATTTGAGACAACTGGGGCTTTAATACTAAAGAACAGAAAACTGAAGTGAAATGTAAGAGTCTTCAGTTATGTAGAGACTGCTACAAGGAGGAAAGAAATTGTATTTTCCATGTCTGTGGAAGACAGGACAAGGGATGATGGGAATGGAGCAACTGAAAATTAAGCTGAACTTTAGGCACACTGGATGTTGGGACAATCTCATGGTCGGAAAAGCCAAGGCTTGGAATAGAAGAGTAGGAGAGGCTATGGTGACTACAACTCTGAACATGTTTAAACAACCAGGTAAGGAAAACCTTTGTGTAGACTAACATAAGCATTGGAGAAAGGATGTGGAGACGACACTTTGCCACATAATTACCTTTCTGGAACTTGATTTTTAATGTTAAAGTAGTAAATCATGGGATATCAAACATATCAATTGGAATTGAGAATTCTTACTCCAAAGAGTTTACAGCAGTAAAAAAACTACAATGAGGAGCCAACATGGGTTAAATCAGCCAAGGCTGTGCAACTCTTTGGTCATTATGGCAAATTACAGTTGAGAGATCAGCTTTTTTTTGGGAGCTCTGCAGTAGAAAATTATTTTCAGGGGAAGTTGAAAGGGAAGAAATGAGAGATCTGAAGAACCAATTTAAAACTATTATTCCACAAACTCTACCAAGGCAGAAATCCCAGGAAAGACCCCATCTCTGAGACTACAAAGTCAGCCTTTCACTAAATGCATGTATGTAAACAGTACGCTGACCTTAGCGCACTATAATCTAGGACAAGCACTTATCCCAGACATGCTGAAGCTGTGGTTTCCTGAAGAGCTGAATTACTGGTTTCTCACAAACAAAAGGGAGAGATTCTGTGGCCGTCCATCTTCAGCCACATGGACCCGGCCCCAGCCATGTGTTAGTTCTGATGTTCAGTGTCATCCCTGTGGGCTGACCCAGCAGAAAGATGCTGGGATATTTTTGAGCAGAATAGTGAGTTAATGAGGTCACGCAGAAAGGGTCTGGTGAGTGCCAGGCTCAAAGTAAGCAGTAAAAGCAGGCAGCCAGGCTGGGAGAATGGGGCAACTGCTGCACGACCCCTCTTTTTCCAAATCAGTGAGTGATTGGGTTGTCTCAGCATGTCCTGTGAAAAACATGGCTTTGCTTCCATGTAGAGAAGCTTTCATTCCAGCTTGTAAGACAGCCAGAGGAAAAATACAAATAGAGGGAAATCACTGAGAAAGCTTATGTTGTTACAAAATAATTTATACAAGGAGAAGCAAACAAAAAAAGAAGATTGGGAGTTAGATGGACAGGAAGCTGGAAATATGCTCTTGATTTGAGGTCCTTTGTTGCACTCCCTTAACTGCATGGTCATGGCTTGGCAGCCGTTCATACTTCAGAAGGCATTGTACAAGCCACTGATAGGAGGGGTTTCCTTAAATGAAGTGGCCATTGTGACTACAAGAAATTGTACAGTACTTCCTCTCACCCGTCACAACCACAGCTTTCTGAATTAATTTTCTCCTCTTTTGTTTTTAACAGTTTAAGCCTTAACCTTTCTGACTCATGTTTTCTATTCTAGTGCAGCATGCAACTCAAGATGAAAACAGGGACAGCCCACACAAACGAGGCTCCACTGCCCGCGGTCTGACAGAGAAACTGAGCGTTGCGTGGAGTAGTGTTTGTGCTGAAGAACTGAAGAACAGTTTGCAGGTTTGATAGTATGGTATGAACAAAAAAAGCCTTTCTTGCAAGTCAAAGGAAGAAGTTCAGGCAGCTAATGAACCTGTTGGTGATTCATCTGTACTCTCCAGTTTGTACTAATTGCTAAACTCTGGAGGTGTGGTGTGGGCAATAAGGGTAAAATGGTATAATTAGGGAAATGACCCTTTCACAATTAGTGGAATTAACTCATCTGAAGGTGAGAAAGAGGACCAAGTAGTTAATACAGTGGTCAGATATACTGGGCTAAATTCAGCAGTGACATAAAAAAATGTATCATATTAGAGTACCTACTGGGGAGGAAATTGTTGCTCAAGACAAACCCAGGATTCTCTTAAATTCCTGCAGCATAAAAAGAACTAAGTAGGGACAGAAAGAGGATGTTCAAAGGTAAATTCCTTGTTGCGGACACTACTGAGTATTCTGAAATGAACCTGGAAGGTATTAAAAAATAAATTTTATCTAAATAAAAAAAAATTAAAATAATAGTAAACCCCCATACATTTTCCCTATAAATATGGAGAAGACTCAGAAAGTCTGTGACCTCACTCACCATTGTCTTGCAAAGTTGATAAAGCTCTGCATTAATCTGTGTTCTTGGGACAAAAGTATTTGGTAGGTAGGCAGAACCACCTACGAAAGTTATTGTGGGAATCGGGGGTAAGAGCCTTAAGTGAACTGATGGCTGAATCTAGCCCAGAAGTCTGGTGGATGGAGTTGGCAGGAAGCAGACAGCTCTTTCTGCTAAAACGTCCTGTTGCTCTGAGAAAGGGAATACGGCTTTGAGTCCCTCTCTTTAAAAAGTCACACAACAGCCAGTATGAAAAGACAGCGGAAAAGCTTCCCTGTAACACCTACAAAACTTTCACAAGCAATTTGATATGTGATATGCAGCTACTTTTGCTTGTCAGGCTGGTATTTCTTTGATCCTTCTATGGCCATCACTCTGAACAGACTTCTTGTCTCTCATCTATGGGAAATGATTCATTCAGTGCCTGCAAAGTGCCCGTGTTGGGATGTTGCAGTCATGGGGCCCATAAAGGTTATTTCTGTCTCAACTACTTGCTGTTGGACTGGGTGGCTGCAGTGCCTTCAGTATAGTGGGAAGACATGGGAGGAAGAGGCATATTTTAATAGATGGCGTGGAACCTATCAACATATTTCAAGCATATCAAATAGCTTTACACTTTTTTAAAATATTATTTCCTGTCTCAAAATTTTTTAGCTTATGTTTATGATCTAATTTTGCCTTTTGTTCTGTTTCTCTTCCCTATTTGGCTGCTGTCACTTGTGAGCAGGGCACAGTGATGTTACACCTGTCTACCATCACAATAGGGTCTAAAATGTTCACCCTGTTCTAGGTTATGTTCTGCACAGGAGGGGAACATATGTTTCAAAAAGTAGGGACGTCTACATTAGCACATGAAGTCCTTCAACCACTACTGTGGTTTTAATTTTGAACAGTCCTATGAACACTTTAGAGAGTGAAGTGTAGCAATCATTTATCAGAAGGAAAAAGAAATCCTGAGAAGAGAAAGCATCTTTTCACTCACTTTACCATTTGACATGTGTATTTGAGTCATAGCTTATCAAAGACTGATGAACAAAGTGCACTCATAACATTTTTTCCATGCAGAGCGTCTTTTCTCTATGACTCTCAAGGCTCTTCACCAATTGTACTTCAGTAAGCAAGTATAGTACGGATGGTCAAGTTGTGCTCCATTACTAGTTTAATGCCTCTGTAAAGTCAAGTAGACCTGGGATACTACTGAATAAAAAATGGCTAGGAAAGTGATAGTGTGGGACAGTTGATCAGTAATGACAGCTGTGTGGTATGATCTGGATAGTTGCCAAACAACACTATCTTAGGTGATGCTTGCAGCATAGAATATGCTCCAAATTTTCTGATGGGCAGCAAAGAAAAGACTACCATGAGTTTGGTCCCCTATAGCCCTGAAGGCTATCAGAGTTCACTTTGCACCTGCAAACTCTCACATTGTACTGAAGGAAGGTAACGCATGTTCTTAGTTTCATGTTATGAAAAAGTTACATTAGTTCATGCACTGTGAGCCGGGGGAAAAAAAAACCAGCAAAGTAACATTTACATTTTAGGGCCACAGAGGACAAAGTGCCATCTAGTACAGCTGTGGCTGCTCTGTGCTGCTTGACCACACAATGCCAGAATGCTGCCTGGTCACCTTTTACTTAAGTAATAAATAGCCAGAAAAGTGCAGGGCAATACAATGCACCCTTATGACTGG
This sequence comes from Rhynochetos jubatus, assembly GCA_027574665.1. Classification (NCBI taxonomy): domain Eukaryota; kingdom Metazoa; phylum Chordata; class Aves; order Eurypygiformes; family Rhynochetidae; genus Rhynochetos; species Rhynochetos jubatus. Next base: position 8,162,004 of record CM050648.1, on the reverse strand, counting down.
TTTGTATGACTCCAATAGTGCAAAAGAAAAGCTGAAAAAAAAAATCCATTTAAATATGGTTGAGTATTGTCTCATTGCGAAGATCTCCTACTGCCTTAAGGGACTTTCATTGCCCTGCTGTGTTAGAAGAAAAAGCCCTTGGCCGTGTAATGATACCCTACTGACCTTACTGAAGTTGCTCCTGGTTTATACAACTCCATGTGAGATGAGACTCAATCTCCATGGCTCAGGTCAAGAAGAAAATTAATGGATCTTAATGGAACATATTGCCTGGGATTCTCCCAGTGGGCAAAAGAGACTTGCTTTTCATCCAAGCAAGTAGCTGTTATACAGTAGTAAAGCAGATTCTAGTAAGACTATGGATGTGAGACTAGATCCAAAAGGTTTCAGAGCCAGACACTGGCTACACCTCCTTCTAGATAATTTTTCAGTCAGTGAGGAGGTAAAATTTTGTTTCGGTAAATTAGATGGGTCCCTGAAAGGGTGTGAGGTAACCCTAGTTTCCATACAGCTGCCAGATACTCAACCTGAGCATCCTAGTGTGCATTCTAGCAATGCCTGGTTTCATGGATAAGGAATCTGGCAGCTGTGTCCAGGTCTGTCTAGTGCAGGTGAAAACTGAGAAGTGCTTTGCACTGACTAGATTTAATACAAGAGAGTTTTGAACCTTGTATCCTCCTACTGCTCCATCTTCTTCCCCAGAGTCTCTGAGTGCTGCTAAACCACAGCCCAGGACCATGCACTCAAATCCCACAACAAGGCAGGCACTTTGGGGGAACTGTACACAGCATTGCAGAACAGTAAGAGGAAGTCTGAAAGGGCAGAAGACCAGCAATTTTGAATCTGCAAGGTACAGCTATTTTGATGCAGAAGCCAGGAGGAGAAATAATAGAAAGCAGGGAGGAAAGCAAGCAATTTCTCTTTTAAACCTGTTGAGGCTTAATTGAAAGGGCTAATGAATGTAGTAACATGGTGCATATGATGTTACCAAGTGCTGTTATGTTACGGGCATGACAGAAGGCTAGAAAACCAGGCTCCAAGACATAAGACTGATAAAGTGAGAAAAACTGAAACAACCCTTTCATTGTGAAGTTTTGGGCATGAAAATTGCTTTCCGTTCTTGGGGTTTTAAAGGTGATTTGAATGGGTAAACACTGGGTTGTGTCCTCTTTTTTTTTTTTTTTCCTTCTTCATAATATTTTATTGAATAGTAATATTCAATAAATTCAATAAATCAATTTTATTGAAGAGTAATTGAACAATTTGATAAGGTTTCTCCAAATTTTAAAAGTCAGACAATGGGATTGTGAAGTTCATTTTCCTCTTAGCTTTGCTTAAATTTGTTTGGCCTGTATTTGGTTCTCTGTGTGATTTCTTTTCTGTGTCATTACATGATATGTTGACTACTTTGGAAGTCCAATGAAGAGGCTGGCTGCTGGCTGCTTGTTTGCCACCGTGTCACATGTGCCAATAAAACTGGTTTGGGGGGGATCACATAATGATGAACCTCACTGGAACAATACTAAAACCCCCCAGTTAAGCATCTCCTGTGTTTCAGGTAATCACAACTCAGAGTATTGCCACTCTAACCCTTTAATGAAGGAGCTGAGCTTTTAAAAAAAAAGGCCTTCTCTCTCTAGGATGTAAAATAGCCATTGACAGGAAGTAGCTGCTGAATAACAGAATTATAAAATCATAGAGTGGTTTGGGTTGGAATGGACCTTAAGGACCATCTAGTTCCACCCCTCCGCCATATGCAGGGACACCCTCCACTAGATCAGGTTGCTCAAAGCCTCATCCAGCCTGGCCTTGAAGACAGCCAGGGATGGGGCATCCACAGCTTCTTTGGGCAACCTGTTTCAGTGCTTCACCACCCTCAAAATTTAATGTTTGGCTAAATTTCCCTGTTCTTCTCAGAAATGCACACTACCTTTTTTCTCAGTGCTGTGTAGGATCTTCTTCGTGCATGTTTTTCTGAACCCACAAAGAAATGATGCCTATGAATCTTCTAGCTACCTGTCAAAGCCAGTGAGCTCAGACCATAAGGCATCCTCCTCAGACCATGAGGTTAAGTCCTGGACATAACTAATATAAAATATAGAATGGTTGCATGTTGAAGGCACAAACCACATCCAGTTCCCTCCTCTGTTGTATCATATTGGATCATATATTTTGTTTTCTATAAAGAATAATTGACTACTTACAGCTGAGCTGATCCAGCAGCTCACTGCTGCCAAAAATGGAAGACCCATTCTCTCTTTTCTTAACTCCACTTCCGGCACATGGGGCTTTCCTCTTTTCTTTGTATGCTTTGGTACTCAGTTGACATTTGTCTGAGACAGTTCAGCTCACAAAACCAACGTGAAAGTATTCACACTTTTCTGGGTTAGATCTCTGCTGGTTTCATGAGCTGAATTAGTTCAGGAAAGGGTCTAATGATCATCACATCTGACAAAAGAAAGGGAAATGATCTTGGGAGAGAGAAGAGTAGGATCTATAGCATACAGCTTCACCCTCTCTGTTTGAAAGGCAGTCACTTCTGTACATGAATAAAATGAGGAATAGTCTTTCTTTTCTTCCTCAAAAGGTGGTTGTGTAACAACATTAAAGACTGTCAGACTACAGCAGTGAGGGGGAAATGGATGCAAGTTTTGTGCCTTGAATCTGTCCCTTGTTAACTATTCATAAAGACTTTATTATATCCTTTAGTATTTTTCAATAGTTTTCTTAAATATCATTTATCTTGGGAAGTTTCATTTCTCTTAAGAAATGTAAAATTGGTTACTGCATGCACCATCCCATACGTATTACTAATAGACAAGTTCACCCTTCTGCCTTTTGGCAGGAAAGAAACATGTAGAAACCTACAACCAGATATCCGATATCCTGTTCCTTGAATCCATCTATCTAAGTTTAACATCCTTTTCAATTACCTTTAACTTTTGTTGTTAGATTTTTTTTTCTTCCCAGTCTCTATTTCTGTGGGATTTGAATTAAACTATCTCCTCCTTGGTTCCAGATTGATACCATTTGACTGTGAGTCTTTCAATCAATTCTTTCAAGGCTTCTGCTGGTTGCAAACTTAAAGCTAATTGATAAGCAAACCAGACTAATGCAGTTACAGAAGTCTCTGCCAGTGACAAGCAGAGATCATCAGGAATCCTTGCATGAACTGACAAAGCTGCTTCATGCTGAATAAGGTTGCAAAACTTTCCCAAAAAAATAGAGCTTGCACTGAGCACGTCGGTCAAGATAGTGGCTGTAGAGCATTTAAATGGCTAAGTATTGGATGTCTGACTATAATTCAGTTTCATTCTCAGTTATGAACAGATGAATAAAGCTCTACTAATGGTGACTATCATGCAACACACATTTTGAGTGATGAAATGGACTTAAAAGACCAAATTTTGCAGTTGGTTGTACTAAACTATCTCTTTTGGTGCTGTGAAGCTGCCGTTGTATAAACACAGTCTAGTCCTTCAGTTAGCAAGGGAATGGTATATGCATTTATCCAGGGCTGGGTGAGCTGCAGTATCTGAGTGCACCAAAACCTGGACAACACCTGTGCTTTTGGCATTTGACTGGCCAAGAACTAGAGCTACACAAGGCCTTTCAACTGCACATAGGATGCCACAGTCCAGGACCAGGTATCTGTCTATAAATGCTCTTTCTGGGGATCCTGCAGCTGGCACTTGAGCCTGTTTAGAAAGCACTACCTGCTCTTGACTTCAGGAGCCCTTCTCTTTTCTTACCATGTAAAACAACATTCCTGAATTTTAAACTCCATAGTCTTTTCTGTGCAGGCCTGGTTCCTCGACACAAGAAGGAAGAGGAATGCCCTGAAATGTCTTACAGAGTGCAGTGCATGTTATCCCTGACTTAGTTTAAAGGCATGTGGTGAAAACCTATGGAACTGAGCTCTGTTTTACAGCTGATTCGTTGAGTCATGGCATGGACTGCAGCAGAACTGCATTAGTAGAAAGGCAGTAAATCAGCTGAGAAACAAACCCTATGGCTGCGAGCTGCCCTGTGCTCTTCCCACCAAAGACAATAGGTCAAGCCATCACCTCTGAGCTCTTCACAAGGTTGCTGGAAAGTAAGGCAATCCTACTGGTCCCCTGTTATTGATGAGGAACTGACATCTTGACTTCTAATGATGCAGAGAAAAACACCATGAGATTTTCACAGTTGTCTGCTAGTCTGGTTTGTTTAGGCTGGTAAATACCCTTAAATATATCCTTTCCCCATGTAGGAAATGGGATCATAAGCTCTTCCTTCCTCACAGCCTTTCAGTCTGTAACTGAGGATAGGACTGAGCCCAAGGCAGTGGGGTCACAGAGGGAGGAGGAGAAGTGAACATACGGGAGCAACAGTCCAGATGCCTAGTCAGAAAACAGCAACATGACAACTTTGGGGTGTTATCAGTGATAGATGTGATTGGCCAGCAGACTCAAGAGACTATTTTTCCTTAGTTTTTGTTCTTTTGAGTTTTCTACCTTGAGTATTTCCATCACTGGAGTGCTCAGCTTTCAGTGCCCAGGTGGCAGAGGGGTGTGTGTGTGTTTACAGAGTAGAGTGAAGATATAATTAAGTCTTTGTCATCCATCAGTTATGTGATACAACGTCTCAGCTCTGCACCATGTGTTAAGGGCAGAGTGTGGTGCCCTTGAGAACAGGACATACACTCTAGCAAGTCCTGAATGCCCCCTGCACTGAGCACGTGTGCATGGGTTATGAATGAAGACATAGTTTGGTGTCAGCTATTCTCTGAGTTAGGTTATTCAGGGTACCAATCTCAAGCATATGGTGGCCAATTCCAAGCACTATCGGATACAAAACCAAGCTCACAATACATCACACATTGTGCCAAAAACTCAGAGGTCTCGAAGCCTTACTTCTAGTTCATAGTTGGCTTTCTCCTTGCTCATGTTACACAACAAATCACTGAAACAAAAAGAGAGCAAACACGAACTAATGTGTTGAAGAAACTGGCAGCAACATAAGTATAGGTCAGACTTATCTACCTCCTGCCTTCCTCAGAAATCAGTTGTGGAGTGTGGGAAAGAGCAAAAACTTTTTTTTTTTTTTTTTTTTTTTTAAGGTTTCTATTCATTCACTGGAACATATCCAATAAAGGATTTCTTGACATTCAATCTCTAGCTTCCAGGAGTGGGTATTTGTGAGGGTGTGGAGCAGAGGGAAACAGTGCTTTGAGTAAGGATGGCTACAGAACAGGACCCCCATTTAACAAAACAAATTCAAAATACTAAGGATTTGGGATTTCCCTATACACACAACATCTTGTTGGTCTCTGTTGATCCACTGGTTAGGGTTTTCAATGGCTGAGAACTGGGCAAGCACAGCTTTTTTCAGTGTGCTTTGCTTTCCTTATGTTAGCTGCTTACAAAGTGGCAAATTCAGTCTAAATTAATCTAACTTTCTAGAATTTATGCAAAGGGAACTAGCCCTGTTTGTTTGCAAGTACACAGTGCCAATGTATGTATGTGTATGTTTGTGACTCCATATGATGGTGTTTGTGTTCGGGTGTTTTTCAGAGTTTAAAATCACTTCCCTCCTGCCTGAAGTTGGAAGGGATTAAGGCATTATTTATAAAGGCCATAAAGTTATGGCTGTTATTCCATCACAAAGACTCTAACCACCTCTCCCTTTTGCAAATCAGTCTTATGCAATTATGGGGTTGTTCATAAAGCTGATTTTTAAGAAATGAAGACGTTTCCTTTTACAAGTCAATGTACACACCTTTTATCATCAGTGCGGGAGATGGACAGCCTCCAAGGGAGCTTGGAGCACCCTGAAGCTCTGTCCCTCTGTCTGGGTAAAGCTTTCCTGTTCTGCTGGCTAGAGGGCACCTCTAGAAAATCTACTCTTCTGAGTACACACAGTGCCAAGGCACACACATTCACACTGAGGCACTAGTTTGCTTCTTCCAAAAAATCTGCGAATCTGTTGAGGTTAGGATAACTACGTTTAGCTACATAGGAATTACACTTACAGTTGTATAAAATACACTGCACACATTTTGGGCTGAGGTGAGGAGAAGGCAGAGATGCTGAGTTTATCATCCTTACTTCTGGGGGGGCTATGTCCTTTTCAACCTTCTTTCCTCTTCCTGGGAGAGACCCAGAGCCAAGGCATGGCTCTCCCCTGACAGAAATAGGTACTCCATGAGGTTGTGGTGCATTTCAGCCATTTTTAGTAAAACTGTCCCACATTTCATAGCAACCAGTCCATTCAAACCTTTCCCTCTCCAGGTCTAATGTTAACAAACCCATAGGAACAATAACGCCAAATTCAAATGCATTAACTATATTTAATATTGTCCCCCTAGAATCTGAATTTGCTCTCTAAGGAAATACTACTTTCTATTGAGGTATAGAGTGGAAAATTGAGGTGAAGGGGAGAAATTATTTCTGCACATATTATGCAAAAGAAGTTGCCTGGCACTATTAAGTGTGTGAGAGAGCATCACCAAAATCACCGGAAGTTCTGCTATTGATTTCATCAGGCAATGTGACCCTTCCTCTAACACATGGTCAACTTGCTTCATAGATAGCATCTGAAAAAGCAGAACAGCAAATTCTGTCCACTTAAACATACTCAAGCCTCAGGACATAAGGGGAGAGTATCCATAGGGAAGAATGCTGGTCTTGTGGGTGAGACACGAGTCTCTGACTCAGGAAATGGGTAGAGTTTTCTGTTCTGTCACAAGTTTCTGGTATGAACAGATGCTGGTCCCTTAAACTGTGCTGTTTCTTTTTCTCTGCATTGGTAACATGGGATTGGTGCAGTCCTAGTAGGACTTTCCTATTAGTTCTCTTTTGAAACTCTTTTATGCTTTGGTCTTCTAAGACTTTAGACTCCTGGGGTGGCAGTGGCAGGCAGAAGCAAGAATTAGAATCCTTGACGGACTTTTCATAAAGCTTTCTCTTTCCTATTAAAGTGTATTTTTTATTTTTTATTATCAGTGTTTTTAATGTAAGCACAGCTGAAGACAAGTAAGTTTCATTCTGTCATGCAATGATTTAAGTAAAAATCAGTTCTACAGTTCTTCAGCTGGATGCACCAGCTGTTTAATTTATGTTTTATTTTAATTTTACCTTAATTTATGAAGCATTTGTAAGTAGCTGATTTGTGAGTACCTTGGAAAATGTCACCCTTTCTTAGTTATCTGCAAAAGCCTGAATGGTCCTGGGGTCTTCCAGCTCCTCCTCTGGGTGACAACACTTTTGTAATGAATGGAGTGTAGGGATCCCCTGCTTTGCAAAGCTGGAAAACTTGAAGCCTGAGAACTGGCATGAACTGATAGGAAAACAATGAAAATATTTCTGGAAGTGCTTTCTCAAAGCATTTTACCTTCAATAAATTAGTGCTTTTGGCAACAGCAAGGCAAGCTAACCGAAGTGTTCCCAAGCTTTCGACTTGTTTCCATTCTCAGGTTTTCTTTAGGACCAATGTCTCAGACCTTTCATGGTTGACCTGTTAATGACGTATGACTTTTTGTTTGTTTAAACCAGCTTTTTTTACTACCTGATTTGGAGACCTCAATGGTTAGGCTCTCTAGACTATCATGGACTCAGTAGCCATAAAGATGACTCAGTAAACTTCATCCTTCATCCACTAACACAGATGGCAAAAGCGGCTTTGACCACAAATATGAAGGGTAAGGCTGGAGAGATTCCTCTGTGATGCCCTTGCCCAGAATGAATAAAAAGGAAATACAGAAGTATTTCCTGAGTATTTATCCTGCTATCAACTTTGATGAATGAAGTGCATTGAGCTTTCCACTGTCATGCTCAATCTATGTGAAAGGTTAGTTTTTTAAATGTCCTTGCTCTTTTCCTTGTTACATATTAAACCCTCATCTCTTTTATGTTGTTAGTCATGCATACCTTCACGGTGAGTGAAGGATTGGATAGTTTCAAGGCACAGAAACCATTTTATTCCTCATCATCTACACTTCACTCCTTTCCAAGACCTGGAACATGATGACTCAAAGTTAAACAATCTTCAGAATGTTACCTCCTGTATCTTTGGAAATGTTAGAGTAGTGTGCTCTGGAGTCCAGTGATCTCTATGTTCTCCACACCCAATCATATTTCCCAACTCAAATGTGGTCTGAGTGATCGAACACATTTCTTGTTCCTCCTCATTTTAAGAATCAACACTTTTCTCCCTTGCTTTCTCACCCTCCCTCTGTGTAATCCTCTCAAAATAACCATATTTGATTAACCTGAGCCTGATGAAAAACCTTTTTAAGGTCAATGGAAATATGTCCACAGTGTTCAGCAGACTGTGTGGATCAGGCACATACTAGAATTGACTGGAAGTCTTCCAAGGAAGTGGTGGGGTATTTTCCTTTTTAAATTTTTTTTTTCTTTCCCTGTAGAATGTGATGATTCATTGTGGTTGAAACTATTCTATGACTTTCATTGGGAAACAGCATGTAGCCCCTAAACCTTCAGTCTAATCCAACTTCCTGCTCTACCCACTTCAAAACAGAATGTAAACTTGATTTCTTTCTGTCTTAGGTGTGTACTCAAACCATGAGGCTTTTCTGAGATGCATCTTTCTCAGGCCTCTTTTCAAGACTTTTCCAACCTTATTTAAATAAACTTCTGTTGCACTAGAGAAATTATTCAGTGGTTAGAGTGCCCACCTGTAGTGGATGAGGGTGATATTTAAGTTCCTGCTCTGAACTAGCTAGAATAAGACCTTGAACCTGGAATTTTCACATCATAGGTATATGTTTTCACCACTGAAATGCTGTGGGGTGATTTACTTTTTACCTATGTGTGAAAGACTTTTAAGTCTCCTGTGTCTCACTGCAGAGCAGGAAAACATACAAAACCACACCCATTTGCATGGGTTAGATAAACAATTTTCTCTGTAGTTCTGGTCCCTGTCTGATACAATACTGTATGCATTCTGTTAATCAAGTTCCCTTCTACTAAGACACTGGGGACAAACCAGTAGATACCATTTAAGAATGAACTTCCCCTTCAGTGTCAGCAGAACAAAGGTCACAGAAAATTCTGGTGGGAGTCTGGCTGCAGTGATTGACAATAATGACATAATTTTTGAAAGATGAGAGAATCTGTTGAATCCCATTAGCATCAAGCGCATCTATAGGTGTATCTATGCAACACATCCAACTAAGCAGTTACAACAACATCCTGCATCCAAGCACTGAAGCAAGCGCTGAAATGCAAATGCCATGGCAGTGTGACATCCCTGCTCAGCCTTCCCACAGCTCACATCTGGAACCACATCACTGCTTTTTGCATTTCTGTGCATGATAAGACCTATTTAATTAGGATCTCTGAACACCTTGAACAACAGACGTGAAACTCTTTCATGAGAAATGCCTGCTCACCTGTCCTTTGCCACCTTTAAATAAAATGTTAAAAATCCCTAATGATATTCTACCTGCTCTTTTACAAAGATCACTTACTGCAGGTGAGTGGGTACATAAAATCTAGATGGTAAACAGTGCTTAATTTTTCTTGTTGCTCAGAAAATTGTGCTGAAAGATATAATTTTAGTATTTCACCCTTTAATGAGATGATAATTCTTTTGAAAAGACCATGATAGATATAGATACACTGGAATAGCATTTTCCAGGTGATTTTCCACTGTATAACTGCTCTGTCCAAAACCCAGTACATGGACTGGTTCTGGACTTTTCTGTCTGGTGCTGGCTTTTGGTCCAATTTCAGCATCACTGACCTTTTAGCTTCCAGTGTCGCATTTTGTTTATTACAGGGGCCTACAAGAGGAAGGAAGTTGGAATTTTTGTGTGTTTTCTGCAGATTTCAGTGTTTAACTGAGCCATCTTGCCTTAGTTTGGTTTGGTTATTTCCAGATCTTCAATTTCATCTTGCTAAGAACTCTTCTGGGCAAATGCTATCATAATTACAAATTGCTCTCTACAGGTAAACAGTGGTCACCAAAGAACCCTGCCGCTGTCCTCACCAAAGATGGGATTTAGCCTGTGCAGAAGGCCACCATAATTCCCATGTCCCCCAACTAACCCCAGGATTAGAGCTGGCAAAATACAGTTTAGGTTTAGGATAAATGTTGTTTTTTCCCAATAAAGGGCCATGTCTCAGCACTGACACCTACTGAACACTGCCAGATCTGTTGAAATTCGGGTGAAAATGCTACCTTCATAGAATCATAGAATCACAGAATGGTTTGGGTTGGAAGGGATCCTAAAGACCATCTAGTTCCAACCCCCCTGCCATGGGCTGGGACACCCTGCACTAGGCCAGGTTGCTCCAACCTCATCCAGCCTGGCCTTGAAGACAGCCAGGGATGAAGCATCCACAGCTTCTCTGGGCAACCTGTTCCAGTGCCTCACCACTCTCTCCATGAAGAACTTCTTCCTGATATCCAATCTAAATCTCCCCGCTTTCAGTTCAAACCCATTACCTCTTGTCCTGTCACTTACATGGCCTTGTAAAACACCTCCCTCCCAGCTTCCTTGTAGGCCCCCTTCAGGTACTGGAAGGCTACAATAAGGTTTCCCCAAAGCCTCCTCTTCTCTAGGCTGAAAAAGCCCAATTCTCTCAGCCTTTCTTCATAGGAAAGGTGCTCCAGCCCTCTGAGCATCTTCCTGGCCTCCTCTGGAATCGCTCCAACTGGTCGATATCCTTCTTATGCAGAGGGTTCCACAGCTGGACACAGTACTCCAGGTGAGATCTGAAGAGAGCAGAGTAGAGGGGGAGAATCGCCTCCCTCATCCTGCTGGCACACTGATACAGTCCAGCAGTGTGCACAGCATGGGGTGTAACTAGGGCACAGTGGGACTCCAGGGTTGAGGTCCAGAGCAACACTGTCCCACGCCACCCTCAGCAAATGTGTCCCACAAGGAAGTGATGGAGAGAGGACAGTGGGAAGACGAGATTGTGGTCTGACCTCCTCTTCCTTGAAACATACATCTCCACTCGTAAACTGACTCTCGTACTGAAGTGCCACAGCTCCACTGAAGCATGCAGAGATATGCTGCTTTACTCCCATGTAGGTCATATCTCCAAAGTACACATCTGCAGTTGTTGAGATCTTGTTTATCTCTGTGCATCATGTGGGTGGCGGCCTTAGAATCAGAGCAAGCACCGATTAGTGCTGCTGTCACGTAATCTCCCACCAACCAACCCGACACAGTAAATCCCATTACATGTGCAGTACAAAGACAGAGAGAAAAACATTTTCCACCTCCAGCCCCACTTCATTTAGGACAGTTGTGTAATTCAGCTTTCTTTTTGTGTGGAACCAGCCTTGAAACAATTCTCATGGGTTGGAGCACCTTTTGGTAAACGCATAGCTGAAGGGGAAATATCGGTCATGGCGATAAACTTAAGATAGTACTCCTCCAGCTGGGACGTCATGCTGCGTACTTATCTCTTCACCCCAAACCACATCACATGCATTCAGATGTGTGTCGGAAGTCAGAATAGCTATAAACAGCATAATTTGTGTAAGATGGTCCACCTGAGGTCTTTAGGCCTTATTTTCATGCTAGTTACTCCAGTAAACTACACAGTATCTGAACAATTAAAGTGTGATGGATCTGGTTTGAGAGAGAGGAGAATTAGGCCATTAGAGGTCTGATCACTCAAATTATGTAAAAACTTATATTTACATCTTAATGACAGGAAACTGAATGTGTAGGCACTTGTGTGGTTCAGGAAGTAAAAAGCTCAAAAGCATCAGAAAATATACACCCAAAGGAGGATTAAAGTAAGTTCAAAGTCTGTTAGTAAAAACCAGAACTACTTCTTTTATTCTTTACCACTACTTTTACTAAGTAAGTAAGTGAGTTGGGGGTGTGTGTGGGAAGCATGGCACACAGTGGGGGAGGGGACACCAACCTTCTTATCTCTCTTGTTTTTCATAATTTAAAACAAGGGGATCTCCTTGTCACGCTGACTGATTTTCCAGTGCCGAAAACATCAATTCCTGCCGAGACTCATCAGTTTGCCATTACTATTTGGGGGCTCTCTGAAATTCTGCCTATTTACTGGAAAGAAATATTTATCAAAGAAACAGAAAAGCCAACCTGTGGGCTTTTAATATAGCACCCACGGACTCCTAAAAACATACCACTGCTTAAGAAAATGGGCTGGTTTTCCCCAAGAAGAAAACACCTACTGTAGAAGAGAAGGGATGCTGTATTGTGGTCAAAGAGATACTGACTTATTAACTCCATATTTTTAAATGTTTTTATAATGTCACTAAAAACATTCTTTGGAGTGATATTATTTAGGCATACTATCAACCCTAAGGTGAATATTGTTCCTGTAAAAGGTTTTCTGACATGCTCTTTGATATTTACATCAACCTGAGAGGGCAAGAGGTTGCAAGAAGGTAGAACTGCTTTAAAAAAACATGAACAGATAATTTTTAAAAAGTATATGGTGTTCAATATTTCTGTGCTAAAGACAGATTGGAACATCATATAGCTGAGTAAAAATTTCAGTTGCTCAAATGTTTTAAACAGGGTGGGATTTTATTTTTTTCTTAAGTCTAACTTCCAGACACTGAGCTGTATAATATATACTTATACTATACTTAGCACAATGTGTCCTGATCTTGCCATCAACATCCAACCACTGCTGTGATAAAATAATATAGATTTTCTTTAAAGTTCTACAATAGAATTTAATAGAGAAGTTCATCTCTGCTATGGCGCTTAATGAGCAAACTCATAAAATGTGGAGATGTTATAATTCTGTATTACAGTCTCTTAGATTTTATGTCATTTTTACCAGAGACTCTTTTATTTCTTGTTTTAACTATTAATTTAACTATAGTTAAAGTCTAATGGACTTCTCTATAAGGTGGATCATTTGACATTTCAGCAGAAACATCAAAAGACTTGCAGGGAAATTCACCAATGTGAATGTACCAGTTTCAGCAAATTTCAGCCAACCAAACATGAGTTTCAAAGCTACCACCAAGTTAAGTGCAGCCAATACTTTACCCTGGTTTTGATACCTGAATGTCTAATTTCTTTGAATATGAAACTCTAGAGAAGCTTTGTAAATGTGACCCCATGCAAATCAAAATCTAAGAATGTTTTCATTGCGTTCTGTGAACTGAAACTGCCGAGTTTCACATCTCTCTAGATTTTAAACTACTAAACTGGGGAATTTTCCTACATAGGTAATTAAGAAAACTTGATATTCAACTTCAGAATTCTTTTTTGGCACTGTTAATTCTATTCTGTGCTAGTTATCAAGCCTCAAACCTTATATTTATTTGACACTAATTTAGACTGAAAGTGTTCTGGTGTCTTTTAATGTCACGGTGAATGGTGTTCATGTCATTGACCTTAGGCATTTAGTTATGTTATTTGGCTACACTCCTTTTTTATTTTGGAGCAGAGCAGGGTATAAGTAAAGTTGGAGTAAATCTGTCTAGATTGCCCAGATTGTGGCAAAGGCAGTTGTCCTGGAGTCTCATCTGCTACCTTGAACTCATGACCTCCCCCCTCAAATCACTATATTTACTGGAATTCTTAGCCATTAGGCATGACCACTAAGAGGTAGTTAAGAACAAGTCAAATTCCTGTTTACAAGCCGAGTAATTTTGATTTAATCTCAGAAATTCTGCTCTCTGGGAATTCTAATATGTCAATATTTATTTTTGTTCCAAATTAGGTTAAAATAAAACAACAAATGGAATGAAGTATGGTGAAACGTCACTTCAGTATCACTTAGACATTTATATAACCATAAAAGCTTTGCTGGAGGGGACTCTGGAAGTCATCTGTCTAACCTTCTACTTGAAGCAGGACAGTCACCAGCATGAGGGCAGGTCAGCAGTGGCTTTGTAGCTATGACTGGAAAACTACTGTTGACAAAAGTATCATTGGGTCTGGGATGATCAATAAGAAATGTAGTTTATGTGCATTGTATGTCAGTTTTCCTTTCTTGGGTAGGCTTTATCTTCCATGACTGAAGGCTCGTGAAGAGTAGAATGATTACCTCTAGTAAGAATGAACATTTTAGACGGGGCAGTAAGAACTCGGACTCAAACAATTAATGTCAAGTGCAACAGCAAGACGAAAAATTGTGTCCTAGCTAAATATTTCAATTGGCTTGAGAAACAGATGTCTTTCACAGATTTTTTTTTAAGAATCATGTTTTCTAAAGAAACTATTTTCCGTGCAAAATTCTTGACTGCACAGCCTAAAAAGCCAGTGTTACTGCTGAACAATGCTTCTTCAAAATTAAAATGTTAAGAAACATTAATCTTAAATCAAATTAATTAAAAAAAATCTTGGGAGAGAAACATGAAAAAATAAATCAGGTGAGCAACTAACACTGAAAGTCAGCAAACAGTCAAGGGCAAAGGAGTTTTGACTCCTACTCACGAACAATTAACTGATCACCAAGCCTTTTTTTGCTATTTTTATATATACTTGAAGTGGGAAACTTCCTTGGAAGTGAGGGATTGTTGGCAGAGCCTTGTTGGGCCTGGTAGCTCAAGTTTAGATTCCTCTCTGCTTCTACTTGGTTACCTGAATGTGTTGTCTCACGATTTCCCACGTGAAGGGTTGTTTCAGATCTTTGTCGTATAATCAAAGAAGTGAAACCCTTGTCAACAGACCCATAGAATCATAGAATCGTTTAGGTTGGAAAAGACTTTTAACATCATCAAGTCCAACTGTTAACCTAGCACTACTGATACTGCCACTAAACCATGTCCCTAAACACCACATTTAAATGCGTCTCAAATACTTTCAGGGATGATGACTCCACTGCTTCCCTGGACATCCTGTTCCAGTGCCTGACAACCTTTTCTGTGAAGAAACCTTTCCTAATATCCAATCTAAATCTCTCCTGCTGCAACTTGAGGTCATTTCCTTTTGTCCTATCATTTGTAATTTGTGAGAAGAGACCAACATCCATCTCACTACAACCTCCGTTCAGGGAGTTGTAGAGAGTGATAAGGACTCCCCTCACTCTTCTCTTCTCCAGGCAAAACAACCCCAGTTCCCTCAGCCCCTCCTCACAGGACTTGTGCTCCAGACCCTTCCCCAGCTCCGTTGCCCTTCTCTGGACATGCTACAGCACTGCAATGTCTTTCTTGTAGTGAGGGGCCCAAAACTGAACACATGATCCGAGGGCAAACTCACCAGTGCCCGGTACAGGGGTACATCACTTCCCTAGGCCTGCTGGCCGCACTATTTCTGATACAAGCCAGGATGTTGTTTACCTTCTTGGCCACAGGAACACTGGTGGCTCATATTGTCAGCTGTTGACCAACACCCCCAGTTCCTTTTCCACTGGGCAAATTTCCAGCCACTCATCCCCAGTCCTGTAGCATTTCATGCGGTTGTTGTAGCCCAAGTGCAGGACCCGGCACTTGGCCTCGTTAAACCTCATACAGTTGGCCTGGGGCCATCAATCCAGCCTGCCCAGATCCCTTTGTAGACCCTTCTTGCCCTCAGGCAGATCAGCACTCCCACTCAATTTGGTGTCATCCGCAAACTTACTGAGGGTGCACTCAATCCCCTCATCCAGATCATTGATAAAGATATTAAACAGAACTGTCCCCAGTACTGAGCCCTGGGGAACACCACTGGTGACCAGCCACCAATTGGATTTAACTCCATTCACCACAAGTCTCGGGGCCCAGCTATCCAGTCAGCTTTTTACCCAATGAAGAGTATGCCTGTCCAAGACATGGGTAGCCAGTTTCTCCAGCAGAATGCTATGGTAAACAGTGTCAAAGGCTTGGCTAAAGTTTAGGTAGGCAGCTTTTCCCTCATCCACTACACAGGTAACCTTGTCATAGAAGGAGGTCAGGTCAGTCGAGAAGGACCTCCCTTTCATGAACACATGCTGACTGGGACTGATGACCTGGTTGTGCTGTATGTGCTGTGCTGTTGGTGGAACTCAAGATGATCTTCTCCATAACCTTCCCCGGCAATGTGGTCAGACTGACACGTTTGTGGTTCCCTAGATCCTGCTTCCATCCCTTCTTGTAGATAAGAGTCACATTTTTTAACCTCCAGTCAACTGGGACCTCCCCACTTAGCCAGGACTGCTGATAAAGGATTGAACTACCTTGTGTGAGTTCTGCTGTTCAGGTTGAGAAATAAGGCCAGGTGGAGCGCATGATGATACTCTGTTGTGGTATGTGTGCACTAGCACAGCCCTCCTCACCGTTCTTTGCTCCACTTCGCCACTCTTCCCTTTAATGATACATTAGTCATCAAATCATGAGTGAGAGAAATTTCCATTTCATGGTATTTCAGTCATCTAGCACCAAGAGAATGTGAAAATAACTCCACTTTGCAGCACCTGTTGCTTCAGACACACATTGCAAGTTGAATAACTCTGTCCAAGGTTACGAACTAATGAGCACAAGACTGCCAGCAAAAGTGCTGACACAATCTTCACATTTCATGGGCTAATGAGGTAGAAAATAATTGTTTGATGACATAAATTAATTAGTAGTCACAGAATTTTGAAAACAGACACTGTATATTCCTCTGATTTAATCAGGTTAGGGTGACCTCCAAGCATTTATTTTTGAAATGAAGAGGTGCAAGGCACAGGAAAGCAAAAGCACTGGCAGAAGTTTGATGCAATTTTTCCATTAGTGTAATTGACTGAGTTTATCAGGGCAGTCAGAGCAGGGGCTGACAGAAAGGGTTGCCCCTCTACATGCAGCAAACTCTTCATGCTACAGAGCACCACTGCGCCACACTAGAAGTTGCTGTTTCCCAGCCTGGCAGACAGTGAGCTGCATGTCGACTTCCTTGCCTCCCCAGCAGTATCACTGTGCAGCTGAGCCTGCAAACATATCTGTGATGTTTTCATAGGGGTGTTTCAGGCTGCAGGTCTGACTCTGCTTGGAGTAGAGGGAAGGACAGCACAAGGACCTGCAGGAAACCTAGACCAACACATATTTTAAGTTCCTCTACTCAGGTCACTTACTACATATCTAATACAATTATTTGCCATCTGGGAGAGGAAACTGAATACTGCTTGGCCTACAGGGATGTAACAGAGAAAAAATTCATAATAATGAGCTCCAAGTAATTGCTTAGGTATCTAGAAACAGCTTTAGAATTGGGAATGTCGTACAGAAACCTTTACCTTGATCCAAATTTGTAGTCTGCTTCTACCCTTTCTATTTTCCCTCATCACCTACTTTAGTCCATGTACAATGCATTCCTGACAGTGCAAGTAAGGTACAACTCACTGTGAGTACAAGATTATTTCAGCTGTATGCAATTTATGTTTTACTACTTACAGGCTGCCTTTGCATCCTGTACCTGCCACCTAAAGGTTTTCCTGTATTTGTGGAAGAATACACTACCCACATCCAAAACTGGCTAATGCATCTGTTTATGACAGCCATAATTTTCCTCTGTTACAAAAGCACATAGGATATTCATGTGTGAATCCTTCTATAATATACAGCAGGACCAGTGGGTCTGAGTGCATGCTCAGTTGCAGAAAAAACTCCAGATGGAAGAATCTGGCAGGGAAAAAAGAGCAGAAGCATCATTTCTTTGCCTGTGGGTACAACACTTCTGTTATGTCTCTAGGATGGTCCAAGGGTTCCTGTGGAAATAAACAAGGTAGAACAACATTTGAAGTGCCAGATTTAATGTCAGGTGGAGAGTGAGTTCACCTGGTAGAGTTTTTAAGGTGAAATACTCCTCTAGTGTTAAAAGATATGTTGAAAACATACAGATTCTTACAGCTTTGTTATATTTGTCTGCACCATCGGGTTTCAGCATGTCTTAAATGCTCCAGCACATGATAGGGATGAACATGCTGATAGATATAAGATCTTGGAATATTTGTCCATGAGAGGAATCACAAGAGTTGAACTTCAGTGGAGTAGAAGCTGCAAGGAGCAGCACAACTGACCATCCTGCCTTCAGCCTGGCCAATACATGCACCAAATTGTTGAAGATGAGCTTACTTTAACCATTTCCTTGAAGAAGCTTCTTGGAGATTTTTAAAGGCATTGATGTCTCTGTTGCTTTCTTGAACAATGAAAGTTTCTTTTAAGCCCAGCATGTGCAAGGAGTGCGTTCTGCAGGGAACAAATCTGATCTTCATGTGTCATCAAACACTCCCTCAGCAAGTGACTTCTACTCCTCCAAACTCTTCTCTAGCTTCCATGGTAGGAGTTTTCACTGAGTATCTCCATGTTGGAGCTGGGCACTGGTCTGTGTACTGTCACACCCAGTAGAGGAATGGGGACTCTCACAGGTGTTTCAGTACACATATGGACATGTTGAACATTTCAGATAATTTCTAATTAAAAATTGGTGCCTGTGGGCATTGCTAGGAACTTGGAGGAGAAATCCTAGCTGCCTTCATGCCGATTTGCATAACAATGCTTACAACAGCCTTGGGCTGTAATTTTGCTTTTCAAACTCTGCATTCCCCATTCCTTCCACAATTACATGGAAAACCATTTTTCTCTTTGTTCCTTTGTGGTCCTGCCACCCTGTGAAATAAGTAAAACTCATTGCTGTCTGAAGAGCTCTGAAGAGCTGTTGAAATCAATAATTTTGAGCATCACCAGTGGCAGCCCTGACACTGGGGGAAGATTGTGTGTGAAACACTGTGTTCTGTCACTTGTGCTGAAGGAAAGGGAAGAAAGATAAAGGAGCTGCTGGTAGGAACTGATGGAAGCCCATGGGCACGTTACAGAAGGGAAGGGTGTTGTTCTGCAGGTTCATTCATGCCCTTGAGCATGAAATGACATTTCCAAGAGCAACTCTGTGAAGCTGTGTATCTTTTCCCCTCCACTTGGGAGGGACAAGTGCCCTTCTGACCTTGAAAAGGCACAGGAAACCCCTGGAGCCAAGGGTCTGACTGTCACTACTTCCTCTCCTCCCTCCCCTGTTTTGGAGCATAGACAAACGGCAAAAGATTGTGCAGTACCCACTAAATTATTGCCACTGGTGCTTGAAACCAATATATATTTAACTCAAGCAGATATCCGAGTGACCTGTAACCTCTTATCTTAAGGAATAGATACAAAGTTATAATCCAGCATCAAGGAGAGTAATAAAGCAGTTTCCCCAGGTCAGGCTTGTGCAACATGGGGCTTTGCTGAGGAAGGGGGCAGCAGCACAGACAACAAAATGTTCAGTTAGCAGACTGAGATTCTGGAACAGCATTCAGCTTGGTTATCCCCTTCTGATTAGTCCTTGCTGGTTTGTGCTCACACCTCTTTAACATTGCTTCATGCATCCCCTTATGGCCTTCACTTCCTTAAGAAATAGAAACAGACAAAGTAATGCTACTGAGAGCACACTTACCAACTCAGCCCAAAAACTGCAGACATAACTGTATCCATGTCAGTAGAGATATGCACTGTTTCTCTTATTAGGCAAAGTGAATGAGGTTGAAAGAGGGGTGATAGTGTTTGGTGTCATACATCATAGCAAGCTTGCATGGACACAACCCTGTCCCCATTGTTGTCTGTGCAGCCGAAAGAATGCAATGCACTGGTTCCTGGGAACACTTTATTCTTTCTAGCTAAATCTGTACTCCTAAGCACTTGTGTGGCTTATGATTTACTACAGCAAAAACCAGACAAATCTCACAGCTCATATATGAGGTTCACTAAACTGCTGCTCTCCCCAGCACTGTCACTGCAGCAGCTATGTACTCAACAATGGGACATGGCGACACTTCTGTGTAAGACCCACCTGCCAGACACTGCTGAGGACACAGCCATCCAGCTTCATCTCAGAAGTTTGTGGTGGTGGTGTCTGCACCAGCAGAGGACTCTCAGAAAGATTTTTGGATGGCAACTTCTCACCCCTTCTTCTCCGCAGTACATGACTCTGTGTGCCCTGAGCACATCTTGTGATTCAATGCTGGAAGCTTTGCACTTTGAGGTTGGTGGGCAATTAGGGGATCTGCTCCTGCAATCCTAAAAATTAACCTCAGTTAAAAAACACCCCTGTTTTTAACCCTTGGATAGAGGCTCAGGAGTCCTGCAGTCTGGCTGTTATTCCTGGCATGGCCCTAGACTTCCTGTGTGACCTTACACTGCTCATGTAGTCTCTCTCTGTCTCAGTTTCCTCATCTACTGAACAGGAATACTATCACTTCTCCATCTCTGAGCAGCACTGAGAGACAAAATAAAATGTGTTCTGAATGGAGGCTGGAACAAAATACTGCATTTATAATCCCATTGGAGATTGTAGTGTGATGATGGTAGATTTTTCTTTGAAAACACTGTCTTAAACTCTTCTCCTCTAATTTTGATTGGTGCTTGAAAGGTGCCACATTCTCTATCTTCTCCATGGTTTTCAAGCCGGTTTTATCAACAAGTACCCTCTCTATGATAGTTCTGTAAATCTCGCCCTTGCTTGTTCAATGGATTGATGTTTCATCATCTCATGTGCGTAATTTGCAATTACATTTCCTGGAGGAGGGGGAAACCCCTTTCAGTCTGAAGAAGTGTGTATGCAAACTCCATTGAGAGGGTCTAGAATTTACGCTCTCCCATTTGTGCAAGGCTCAGAGGTGAATTTAAAAGGATACCACCTTTATTAACCTTTTGACTGATGATGATTTCATTGATCTAAAGACTTTGTTCTTGCCTGTTTCTGACTGAGAATATGAAGATGATTATTTCTCTGAGCAGAAAGGAGGTGTTTTATTTGAAGGCATACCTTTTTTTGTCAGTAAAAATATCTCAAATTATTTTTCTTTGAAATGTGAGTATTTCATTTCTATCTCTTAGTAAAATCCTCCTCGGTTTTCCAATAACCTTCATGATGCTCTTTCTATCAGTCACCCATTCAACCATGTGTTTATTTTTCTCATGATACCCCATTGTCTTTTCATAGCTACTGTCTTGGCATGCAAGGTCTAACATAAAGCTTTTTATTGATCTGCTTCTCTCAGTGTATCAGGTGACATCCTAGGCTAACCAGATTTCTCCTACTTTGCATTTAATCTGTGTCAGCAAAAAACAAAAACAACCTTCCTACCAACACACACAGTTGTACTCCCAGCTCTGTTCCTTGCTAATGCACATTTTCCATCTCACATGTAATTTATTGCATCTAGTGTTTTGGAAAAACTATCACTGAGCCTTAGGAATTACTGCGAGAGAGAGAAGGTCTTTTGGTTAATGGGCTGGGCTGAGGATACAGGAGATTTGGGTTCTGTCCTTTGCCTGTAATTTCTTGCGTGACCTTTGGCAAGTCACTGCTCAGGAGAGGGAACATGTAATTTGCAATCTCTTTGTATGGTGCCTGTTTCAATAGACCTGTGGCCTCAGCTAAGGCCCATTACAGTAAAATAACCAACAAAACAGCCTGGGCTTGCAGGTAATTAGAGGCCTGGGCAATAGTAATGCCACAGGAAAGTAAATAACGGTGCTTTTTTAGGCAAGGATCAGATGCTACTAAGTGGTAATCTGAAGCTTTGCTTCCTTCAAGGACAGTGCTGTTTCACTCAGCAGAGAGGAAAGGGAAGTTTGAGAAAGAAACGGTCTTTATCACTCAGGATCAGCTCCCTGGATCCTGTAAGCGGGAGCAGACTAGTGTGTCTGTGTAATGCTGTTTTCTATGGGATGCAATCAGTTCCACTCCAACAGAAGTCAAATGGTCTATGGTGTTAACTGGAGTTAACTGGAGGTGGGGTTGGCCCAAAACCAAGAATTCTCTTTCACAAAACAGAGAGGGAAAAAAAAAGGACCAGGCTTCAAAAGCAGTTTTCATTCCTCATTGAAGGTAGGAAAAAGAAAAAAAACCCACCTTTTTAACCAAAAAATGTTCATGAGGATATGAACCAAGACTAGGAATAAATGTAGGTATATTCATGGAGGTATTTTTAAGACCTGTAGATGTGGTGCTCAGGGACATGATTCAGTGGTGGACTTGGAAGTGTTAGTTTTGTGGTTGGACTTCAAAATCTTAAAGGTCTTTTCCAACTTAAACGATTCTATAGTTGTATGATCCACTGGGGCTTTCAGCTATGACAGCAGAGTCAGGGATTCAGGTGTCAGCTTAGCTTAATTTGAAGAAGGGATTTGAACTGAGTGCCCAAAGCACTGGCCTGTTACTTAACATCAGTCTCTTCCTTTCTCACTTCTCCTTCTCCACCTGAACTTTTCCTGTGAAACAGTTTGGCTTTGACCCCAGAAACTGTCGAGACCAAGTCTATCTGGCTGTAGTCATTCAGGGTGAAGAAGACCTCTGTTCTTGGCACAGGGATGTCCATGTTTTGACTCACTTCAGTCCCTGTCCTTTTGACTTCAGTCCCTGTGTTGTATGGTGACAGCTGTGAATCCCTTGTGCTGTAACTGTACTGTCAATGTGTAGGGCCAGTGCAGATTGCATGTGCACGTAAAACCCTCTCAAGCTAATTAAAGAGAATGAGACATTTCACTCTTTAATTAGGGATTGTCATGATGAAGTTCATGTACATTTTTATCAAATCTGCAGTGCCTCATCTCCCTGACTCCAAAGATATGTTTTCGTGCCTCATCTCCCTGACTCCAAAGATATGTTTTCGTGCCTCATCTCCCTGACTCCAAAGATATGTTTTCTTGGATATGGACATAAAATGTGCAGTTCTTGCCTTGAAACACCTTTCCAAATTAGATATGACATGGTAAGGTGATAACTGGAAATATGCAGTTTTGAGAGGGAGATTTTGATGCTCCTGCTACATTTCACTTTCAGTTCAAAAAGTACTCAAAATGGGGTCCTACAATGGAAACAAACTAAAGAAGGAAAGCAAATTTGAGAAACAGGAGGCATCTGAGGAAAATTCCAGCCACTGGCAGAGGCATCAAAAAAGTACAACATGGTGGATCTCTAACAAGAATAGCTGATATGTGATAGAAATTGATGGGATTAGAAAGGTAACTGTGAAGCCACAGGCATCAGTAGTGAGAGGTGAAGTTTACTACCATGGAGAAGGTGGTAAGATTCCATCAAGGCACTTCGTGTTCAGTGCTGTGGTAGAAGGCAATGATCCTGGCCAGATATTTTGCCTAGAATGGAACCATCTGTAACCAGGGAGGTGGGAGTCTGAGATGCCAGCAAAGACGATCTAGCAATCCCCCATCTGTTCTTAGTAATCTGTTCCATTAATTTGTTTTTATCATCTCAGTGAACAGAGTTCTCTCCTGGGCTCATCTGTGGTTAAGACCCAACACTAAAGTGTGCCTGTGTAAGGCAGAGCCCTTAGCAGAAGCTTGATGTGGTCAACATCAGCAAGTTCCTTCTGCCCATACTGCCCATATGCTGTGCATAAAACTGTACCTCTGGCTCTAAAATGTGGTATTTAATCTAAAAACATTTTCCAAACATGCTTTTCCGTGGTTCTTTTGTGGTAGTCATGGTGATGGGCCATTTGTCTCTGTCCACAGATAAAGGAACCCATTTGACCTCAACCAGAGAAGTGCTGTCCTGCAGATCTAGCTCTGGCTTGCAGTTGAGTCAGTTCCTGAGTTAACAGGCATTCTGCAGTGCTTGTCCGGGTTGGATCTCATTTCTCAGTATCAATCACATCAAAAAAGAAACAGGCCATATCAGTTGGATAAGTTCTCTCGCACTACCAACACAGAGGGGACAACTACAATCTTCCTGTGCTACTAGCAAATCACTTTGGCTATCAGTGTGCTACTGCCAGAAAGGAAGACCAGCTTTGCTTTGCTCAACAGTGACACCATCTGACTGGCGAAGGGCATCAGTAATGGATGATGGGAGGGTCAGAGGGGAACAGGTATTGATGAAAAGGAGGACGGGTTTTCCTAGAGGAGGCAAGGATCAAAACTGCAAAAAAGCATAAATGTGCCAGTAGGACAATACGGTCTCATATATATTTTAGTTGTTCTAGGGAAGATTAGTAGAACCCTCTCAGTATTTTCCCACTGAGTCTTCCAAGAAAGAGTAGCACATCTCCCAGAACAAAAACTAATTTTGTTCTTAAGACTTCAGAAATCTTCAGAGAAGTCATTGGTGCATTTTAAGTCATTGCTATCATTGGCATAAGTCTAAATGGATCTGCTGTCATGGATAAGGGATACAAGAGAGTGGAAAGAGGGTTAGATAGCCAAATACCTTGGTTAGTTGAGTGACTTGTGTGAGGCACAGCAGGCAGGGACATAAATAAAATTAGTTATTGAGAGGATCGAGCAAGTGAATTTAAGCAGGCATTTGATAAATAAGTTAACAGTCTTTAAGCCTATACAATCATTTTAGTGCACTAGGATTTCCACACTGTCTAAAGTGGGTTTCAACTGACCAAGAATAGCTACCTCAGAGTCTGTTGTCTCAATTCAGTGGAGAGAAATGAGTCTTTCTGTAGCATAATTCTTTTAATATGTAAATGTGAGATGACAAAAAAATTAGGTCAGATGACTCATGTCCCAGAAGTTCCTATTTCTTTCATTTGACTACTAAAAGAGCATAGTGGAACCAATGCAGATTCAGACAAGATTCAGCATATCTGTAGAGAGAAATACTGAGTGCTGAGTTCCCGAAGCTTGTCTTCATCTACACTTCACAGGTTCTATATCAAATTAACCATTTTCTTGCCCTAATGGTTGAACAACCATTTGCATTTGGAGAATATGAGATACACTTGCAGATTGAATCTTCTGATTTTGTTTTGGCCAAAAAGAAATGTAGATCATGTGTTCTGAGACAACTCTGAAATGTTAAGCCAAAGCACAGCAACTGGAAAAGAATTGGAAGATTCATTTTGGATGTGCATTGCTGCTATAAACTATAATATTGAGGTCTCTAAGCAAAAAGTTTATCTTGTGCTACAGACGCCATATCACCTTGCCTTGTGGTGAGTACATAATACTGGACCTGCTATATGACTGATTAACCATGTTGCCCTGATATGAGTGTGCTATGGAGAAGGTATTTCTTTGTTTTCTTACTAAATGCTCATGGATTGGAAGAAGAAAGAGCAATGCCATAAGAATACTTCAAGTAAACACATGAAGGAAGTCAATGCCAAGAGAAGTGTGGTGTGTTTCACCATTTATTTTTTTTGGTGACTGCTCTGAAACAGTAAGAAAAGGAATTCAGGTAGGACAAAACATTTCAGAATGGAAAAGATTTTGCTTATTTTTGGGGATTCTTTAACCTGTCAAAGCTTTCTAGGTAGAATTGATGTAATTATACCAATGAAATATTTATATTTTGGAGGATCCATTTATTTTTCTCATCATCTTTTAGTCTGCACTATTTTATCAGACTGCATCAGTCTGACAGAATAGTAAACTGATTCAGCTTTCAACAGCTCTTGGCTTTACAATTAAGTAGAGCATAGATGTACATTTCATTTCTTTCCTAATAAATGTGGTGACCTTTTTTAATACATGGATGTGAATCAAGCCCTGTGCACAGTCCAAAACCAAAAGTTCATTAAAAGGTCCTTCACTTTCACACAGTCCTGTTGCAATTGTTTTGCCCTCACATGTCTGAAGGCCTTGTAGGAAGACATCAGTGTTGCTACCAAAGAAGGTTTCCAACTGGGGCAGATCTGCTCTTGCTTTTTTAAAAATACAAAACAGGTCAGTGCCCTTTGGGTTATGAGTCCAGGCTCTTGCTATTGCAAACAGCCGCACCGTATGTGTTTTTCCTAAAGTATTTTCAAAAGTCTTTGAATAAAGTTCAAGTTCTTTGTATTCCTTGTCATATAACATTTCTCTGAAGTCATTGTGGTAGAGAAATGGCCAATGGAGTTGACTATTAGCAATTTGAAGAAAAATACTAATTAATGGTTACCACATTCCAGTTCTCAGCTCATCAGAAAATGGGAATGAATCTTGGAGAAGACTGACTGATAGTAACAGGATTCTCTACAAAGACAAGTCACCTTGGGAAAAGGAAAGTGATACAAAAAACACAGGAGTTTAACTTCACATATCTTGATTCTGACTGAAGGATCAGCTGTGCCAGAGAAACAGGAATCATGAGAACCACACAGTGTCCAACAAGACAGATTTGAAGACTGGTTTTCTTTTACCATCCCGGCTCTACCAGTGCATGCCATAATCACTCAAGAGTGTTCCCAAGTACGAAGAGGTCCAGGAAACATAGGCAGATTTCTTATCTCTCTGATAAGCTCTGGCTCTGGCACTGTCCCTGTTGCAGATGATTTCCTTGCAGACGTCTGAACATATTAAACAAAAGAGAAACCCATCTGTCTAACTCTAGCAAATGCATTGACACAAACTCTTCCTCTTACTCATTGGGATATCCTGTTGGTAGTAGCCATCTGTCAGATGTTACTAAATTCAAGTCACAGTCCAGTGAAAAACAATTACAAATATTTAATAACAATTACAAATGTCTAATACATGATACTTCACTCAATGTCTTCAAAGATTACAGCTGTGCATACATTCAAACAGAGACTAATAGTGTTTTTGGAGAAGATGAATGTCCTGGCAGAAAGATGAAGCACCAACTGTTTAGGCTTCTGAAGTCAATTATATATTACAGTCAGTTCAGCCTTTAAGGCTGCATAGTGGAATCCTTCTTTCAGCAAAGTTATGTTTTCTTCTCAAAAGCAAAAAAAAAAAAAAAAAGCCCTTCAATATTAGCAATATTAGCAGAGCTTCCCTATAAACCACTGTGGCAATTTTTGACTGTGCTACACATTGCAACACGGAATTAGACCCAAAGATGAACAGACTGTTCTGCACAGATGGCATATTCACCAAATTAATGACATATCTGGACTCAGGGCTGCTACAAGTTTCAATAAAACTCCAGGAACTATTTTTCAGGGGATAAGGATGAAGGTGGGGAAAGAAATTTTATCCCCAAGTTTGCTCCATACCTTGAAGAATGTACAGTCTACTTGTAGTCTCTTTTTCTGTTGAAAGTAACAGTCTCTGCATCAAGTGGCTCATTGTAGGTGTACAGCGGGTTTATCTCTAGCTTGCTCTGTGTATGGAGTTAGAGAGAGGAGCTATAGGACTGATTGTTTCAATCACCTGCCACAGTCCTTTTTTTCTGTTGTTATTTTCTGCAAGTGTTTCTGTACTAAACAGGAAAGAGTCTGCTTAAGGTTCTGATTGTATTTGTTTTTCTTTAGAAATAAGGTTGAAGCTCTTAAAAAGGTTTATTTGGAGATAAGACCCCCTCTAGGGAATGGCAGAACAATCAAAACCTTTTCCATTCTCTCTTCCACTAAAACATCCCATTTGAGCTAGTTGCATTAACAGTTTTAAAAAAACCCAAGTTCCTTCCTGGCTAAGACAGAAACACATAAAACATTGGGAGCAAGATTTATTGGCTATTTACAGACTACTTTACATTCCATTTTCTCCTGGTAAATCCAAGTGTCGTGGTTTAACTCCGGCTAGCAAAATACCACGAAGCCGCTCTCACAAATCCCCCTCCCCTCCTCCAGTGGAGGGGAAGAATCGGAGGAAAAAGAAATAAGGAAGCTCGTAAAATTGAGATAAGAACTATTTACTAATTAAATCTAAATCAATACATACAGGTACCACTACTAATAAATACTTAAAATAGTAGAAAATGAAACATATAGTACAATATATACAATATGATACAATTTCCCACCATCCACTGACCAATGCACACCCAGATGTTGAGGAATGAAAATCAAACCCCGAGAGCCCGAGACCCACAGCCCGAGAGCGATCGCAGCCCGAGAGCCGCGGCCTGAAGGCCGGAGCCCGGGAGCCTACGCAGCAGATTCCGAGCAAACCTTATCACTGATAACACGGCCAGAAAAGTCAAAACAACCCACCAGCTCCCACACAAATGAGCCAGCACAGGAGCTGGCAAAGCAGCTAATGCAGGAGGGTTAGCAAGTGCCCAGAGAGACGAGCAAGAGAGTAAGGGAGAGAGAGAGAAGGGAAGGGTAATGGCTACCGGACCCTCTTCCCCACCCAAAGAGACCGGAACATGACGTACTATGGGATGAAATACTTCCTTGGTTAGTCTGGGTCAGCTACAGTATCCGAAGCGGACAAAAGACCTTGAGTTCAGTACAAGCCATCCCCAGCACCAGCTGAGGCCTTATCAATGTTTTCACTTACTGTCCAGCAACAGAGTTCCCTGGCAACCAGAGTAAAGGGAGTTAGCCCTTTCCTGACTGAACCCAGCACATTCTCCACCCCTTATTTCATACCATTTACGTCATGCTTATTTCCATATCATCCATAAATTCACATGAACCAGCTTCCCCTTTCCCATCCCATCCCACACAGATATCATTCCCTTGGTCTATGAACCATATTGGCAAAATGTCCATTAGTCCATGACTTTGGGTTCTATCAGGTGGTCACTCAGGACAGAAAAGGTGAAGTGTTGCGTGGGATCGTTGGGCGCTGATGCCAGCTCATGTCAGGTCACTACTGCCCTTCTGGCAAGGCTGGACCTCTGTAGATTCAGGTGATCTCTGCCAGAGTGATTACTGCAACATAGAGCTCAGAACAAGGGTTATTTGCAGCAGTTAATGTCCATCGTGCAGTTTAGTTCATGGGTTAGTTTCACCCAGAATCAAATCTCCTTGAGGCACACATCGAACTTGCCCATCTTCTCTCATTACCCACCAAGTACCTCCAGGTCCTTGAGCAAAAGCAACCCCACGGATGGATTTGCCTTTGCCCGAGGCAGGAATAACCCAGACTGTTTTTCCCAGCATGTTCTTAACATGCACTACAGGGACCTTATCTCCTTCCACAGTGTGCAGAAGTTTTGATTGAGCTGGGCCAGCACGGTTGGCAGATCCTCTGGTGTTGACTAACCAGGTGGCCTTTGCCAAATGTGTATCCCAATTTTTGAAAGTCCCACCCCCCATTGCCTTCAGGGTGGTCTTCAACAGCCCATTGCACCGTTCAACCTTCCCAGAGGCAGGTGCATGGTAGGGGATGTGATACACCCACTCAATGCCGTGCTCTTTGGCCCAAGTGTCTACGAGACTATTTCGGAAATGAGTCCCATTGTCTGATTCAATCCTCTCTGGGGTGCCATGTCGCCACAGGACTTGCTTTTCAAGGCCCAGGATAGTATTCCGGGCAGTGGCATGAGGCACAGGATATGTTTCCAGCCACCCAGTGGTTGCTTCCACCATTGTGAGCACATGGCACTTGCCTTGGCGGGTTTTAGGCAGTGTGATGTAGTCAACCTGCCAGGCCTCCCCATATTTATATTTCAGCCATCGCCCCCCATGCCAAACAGGCTTCACCCTCTTGGCCTGTTTGATGGCAGCACATGTCTCACATTCATGAATGACCTGCGCAATAGCGTCCATGGTCAAGTCCACCCCTCGGTCACGAGCCCACCTGTATGTGGCATCTCTCCCTTGGTGGCCTGAGGTGTCATGGGCCCACCTAGCCATGAACAGCTCACCTTTATGTTGCCAGTCCAGATCCACCTGAGCCACTGCAATCTTAGCAGCTTGATCCACCTGCTGATTGTATCGATGTTCTTCAGTAGCTCGAGTTCTGGGTACGTGGGCATCGACGTGACGCACTTTGACGACCAGGTTGTCTAGACGGGAAGCAATGTCTTGCCATAACGCTGCAGCCCAGATGGGTTTGCCTCGGCGCTGCCAGTTGCTCTGTTTCCACTGCTGTAGCCACCCCCACAGAGCATTTGCCACCATCCAGGAGTCAGTGTAGAGATAAAGCACTGGCCATTTCTCTCGTTTAGCAACGTCCAAAGCCAGCTGGATGGCTTTTACCTCTGCAAATTGACTGGATTCACCTTGGCCTTCTGCAGTCTCTGCAACTTGTCGTGTGGGACTCCACACAGCAGCCTTCCACCTACGATGTTTCCCTACAATGCGGCAGGACCCATCAGTAAACAGGGCATATTGCTTCTCATTGTCTGGCAATTGGTTGTACAAAGGGGCTTCTTCAGCTCGTGTCACCTCCTCCTCTGGTGACATTCCAAAGTCTTTGCCTTCCGGCCAGTCCATGATCACTTCTAGGATTCCTGGGCGACTGGGATTTCCTATGCGAGCTCGTTGTGTGATCAGGGCAGCCCACTTACTCCATGTAGCATCGGTGGCATGATGAGTAGAAGAGACTCTGCCTTTGAACATCCAACCCAGCACTGGCAGTCGAGGTGCCAGGAGGAGCTGTGTTTCAGTTCCAACCACTTCTGAGGCAGATCGGATTCCTTCATAAGCTGACAGTATCTCTTTTTCGGTTGGAGTGTAGCGGGCCTCAGATCCTCTGTATCCCCGGCTCCAAAATCCAAGGGGTCGACCTCGGGTCTCCCCTGGTTCTTTTTGCCAGAGACTCCAGGTAGGGCCATTCTCCCCGGCTGCAGTGTAGAGCACATTCTTTACCTCTGGCCCTGTCCGGACTGGTCCAAGGGCTACTGCATGCACGATCTCCTGCTTGATCTGTTCAAAGGCTTGTCGCTGCTCAGGGCCCCATTGGAAATCGTTTTTCTTCCGGGTCACTGCATAGAGAGGGTTGACAATTTGGCTGTAATTTGGAATATGCATCCGCCAGAAACCCACAACACCTAGGAAAGCCTGAGTTTCCTTTTTGCTTGTTGGTGGGGACATAGCTGTGATTTTATTGATCACGTCCATCGGGATCTGGCGACGCCCATCTTGCCACTTTATTCCTAAGAACTGGATCTCTCGTGCAGGTCCCTTGACCTTACTTTGCTTTATGGCAAAACCAGCTTTCAGCAGGATTTGGATGATCTTCTTCCCTTTCTCAAAAACTTCATCTGCTGTGTCGCCCCATACAATGATGTCATCAATGTACTGCAGATGCTCTGGCGCTGCACCCTGTTCCAGTGCAGTCTGGATCAGTCCATGGCAGATGGTAGGGCTGTGCTTCCACCCCTGGGGCAGCCGATTCCAGGTGTATTGGATGCCCCTCCAGGTGAAAGCAAACTGTGGCCTGCACTCTGCTGCCAAAGGAATGGAGAAAAAGGCATTAGCAATGTCAATCGTCGCGTACCACTTGGCTGCCTTTGACTCCAGCTCATATTGGAGTTCCAGCATGTCCGGCACAGCAGCACTCAGTGGTGGCGTGACTTCATTCAGGCCACGATAGTCCACTGTCAGTCTCCATTCCCCATCAGACTTACGCACTGGCCAGATGGGGCTGTTAAAGGGTGAGCGGGTTTTGCTGATCACCCCTTGGCTCTCCAGCTGACGAATCAGCTTCTGGATGGGAAGCAAAGAGTCTCTGTTGGTACGGTACTGCCGCCGGTGCACTGTTGTGGTGGCAATTGGCACCTGTTGATCTGCAACCTTTAGCAATCCCACAACAGAAGGGTCCTGTGAGAGACCAGGCAAGGCAGACAGCTGCTCAGTTTCATCAGTCTCTATAGCAGCTATCCCAAAAGCCCATCGGTACCCTTTTGGGTCCTTAAAGTACCCTCTCTTAAGATAGTCAATGCCAAGGATGCACGGAGCATCTGAACCAGTCACAATAGGGTGCTTTTGCCACTCCTTCCCAGTCAGGCTTATTTCAGCCTCCAACACAGTCAGTTGTTGGGAACCCCCAGTCACACCAGAAATGCTGATGGGTCGTACCCCCTTATAGCTTGATGGCATGAGGGTACACTGTGCACCCGTGTCCACTAGAGCCTTATACTGCTGTGGCTCTGATGTGCCAGGCCATCGAATCCACACAGTCCAATAAACACGGTTGTCCCTTTCCTCCACCTGGCTGGAGGCAGGGCCCCTCTAAAAGTTAACTGATTCACAGTCACTCATGTCTTGGAGGGATGGATTATTGCTCCGCTGCTGTTTGGCTACAGGAGCAACAGTTTTCTTGGAAGAGTCCTTACTGGTGTGCTTTTTCCCTTTCAGTTCACATACTCGTTTCTCTAAGTGCGAGGTAGGTTTTCCATCCCACTTCCTCATGTCCTCTCCGTGGTCACGTAGGTAAAACCACAGGGTACGGCGTGATGGATACCTTTTATATTCCTGTCTTTGGGGAAAGGAACGCTTCCTCCTAATGGCTGAGACACTGGCTTGTGCAGGTGGGGACTGGAACATCTCCTTTCTGAATTGTTTAAACTCTTTGGACAGTTTCTCTATAGCTGAGACACAGGCCCGCATGGGGGAAGAAACAATGTCCTCATATCCCCGGAACTTTTGAACTATCTCCTCCACTATTGGGTCTTCATCCCTTTCCCAAGTGAATACTGCAAATGCGGCGGTTATCGAGGGTGGCCCATTCTGCATTAACTTCCGCCACATGGGTCGTGTGCACCTGATTCTATCTGGATCTATCCTCCCATCATGACGATAAACTAACTCTAGCACAGCTAGTTCCCTCACATACTGGATAGCTTTCTCCATGGTGGTCCATCTGTGTACGTGATATGGCATGTCTTCCTTAAAGGGATACCTTTCCCTCACACCATCCAGAAGCCTCCTCCAGAGGCTTACATTCTGTGTCTCCCTCCCAACTCCTCTGTCAATGCCACTCTCTCTAGCAAGTGACCCCAGCTGCTTGGCTTCTCTGCCCTCTAAGTCAATGCTACTGGCCCCGTTATCCCAGCAGCGGAGCAGCCAGGTAATAACATGTTCACCTTGCTGACGGCCAAAGTCTCTCCGGATATCCCGGAGCTCCTTCAAGGCTAAAGATCGCATGGTTATATCTGCATCACTCTCATCCTCTGTCCCTGTCACTGCCCCTTGGGATGGCCCTGCTGTCTCCCCATCGACCTGTACCAGACGCCCTGATTTACGCTTCCATTTCTTTTTCTGTACTGGGTCAACTAACACTGGTGCTGGTTGTTGCTGGCAGTACCACACAGGGGTCTGCACGGCTGCATTGCACCCTGCAGTGTGTAGGGCTGTTGTGGGAGGTGGAGCTGCAGCAGGAGGTGGAGCTGCTGTGGGAGGTGGAGCCGCAGCGGGAGGCGGAGCTGCAGCAGGAGGTGGAACCGCAGTGGGAGGTGGAACTGCAGTGGAGGGTGAAGCTGTTGCAGGAGGTGGAACCATTGTGGAAGGTGGAGTCACACTGGGAGCTGGAACTGCAGCAGAAAGTGGAACTGTTGTGGGAGGTGGAGCCACACTGGGAGGCAGAGCTGCAGCAGAAAGTGGAGCTGCGGTGGGAGGTGGAACCACAGTGGGAGGTGGAGCTGGCGCAGAGGGTGCAGTGGCTGCCGCGTCTGTCGAGGGGAGTTGCCATCGCCGCGGAGGTATAGGTGGCGCAGGCGGTGCAGTGGCTGCAGTGTCCATCGAGAAGAGTTGATGCTGCAGGGGTGGAGGTGGCGCAGGCGGTGCAGTGGCTGTAGTGTCTGTCAAGGGGCGTTTACGTCGCCGTGGGGGTGGAGTCGGTGCAGAGGATGGGCTACTTGTGAGCGGTGATGTAGCCATGGGGGATGAAGCCGGCACACAGGGCCTGCCTCTTCCCCAAACACCAGTAGCAGATGGGGCAGTATTCCAAAACATTTCTTTAACTTTACACAAGAGCACAAGAACATTCAGAAATGTGCTGATCACTAACCACAGGTCACCCCGAGACCATGAAAAATTTCCCAAATACTCATACACTTGCGCCATTGACCATAGAGAAGAGGTAGAAAATTGGAATAATTTCCACACATCCACCCAACTGAATAATTCCTTCACATGCAACCCACTAAATGATTTCTCCTCTACAGGCTGTGTCCCAGAAGTGAAAAGGGAAAAGGTATAATTAGTGAAAGTCCCTATGACATTACATGAGAAACATGCAAACGCTGCCAGTACTGCATACAGATACATGATTATTCCCCAAACCAGTAATATACAGACCAGCCAAATCAGACTCTTCAATCTGGTCAGAGCATACATCATCAGTATCATAAGGAGCACCCAAGGCAGTAAATCCCACCGTTCTATCATCCACTTAAAGATCCAAGAACTTAATGTGCTGACCAACCACCACAACATCTCTATAACCAATACTTATCACACAATCTGCTTTAACACACAGTAATCAGATCTGTTCTTATCTCAACCCTTCGAGCCCCACGTTGGGCGCCAAAAAGGACTGTCGTGGTTTAACTCCGGCTAGCAAAATACCACGAAGCCGCTCTCACAAATCCCCCTCCCCTCCTCCAGTGGAGGGGAAGAATCGGAGGAAAAAGAAATAAGGAAGCTCGTAAAATTGAGATAAGAACTATTTACTAATTAAATCTAAATCAATACATACAGGTACCACTACTAATAAATACTTAAAATAGTAGAAAATGAAACATATAGTACAATATATACAATATGATACAATTTCCCACCATCCACTGACCAATGCACACCCAGATGTTGAGGAATGAAAATCAAACCCCGAGAGCCCGAGACCCACAGCCCGAGAGCGATCGCAGCCCGAGAGCCGCGGCCTGAAGGCCGGAGCCCGGGAGCCTACGCAGCAGATTCCGAGCAAACCTTATCACTGATAACACGGCCAGAAAAGTCAAAACAACCCACCAGCTCCCACACAAATGAGCCAGCACAGGAGCTGGCAAAGCAGCTAATGCAGGAGGGTTAGCAAGTGCCCAGAGAGACGAGCAAGAGAGTAAGGGAGAGAGAGAGAAGGGAAGGGTAATGGCTACCGGACCCTCTTCCCCACCCAAAGAGACCGGAACATGACGTACTATGGGATGAAATACTTCCTTGGTTAGTCTGGGTCAGCTACAGTATCCGAAGCGGACAAAAGACCTTGAGTTCAGTACAAGCCATCCCCAGCACCAGCTGAGGCCTTATCAATGTTTTCACTTACTGTCCAGCAACAGAGTTCCCTGGCAACCAGAGTAAAGGGAGTTAGCCCTTTCCTGACTGAACCCAGCACACCAAGCAAAGTAATTGTGTTGGCATGTACATGCATGGCCTTGTTTGCAAAGGGTATGGCCACACATCCCTGTGCAGTTCGTTTGATCAGTTGGTTTATTGGTGCAGCCTGGCTGTACATTTCTCCTTGTACTAGCATTGACTATGCAAAAAATCCCAAGTCATGCCTGCAGCCTCAGTTCACTGTTGTCCTGACTCAGGTGGAGAGTGTTTCTGGAACATTTCACAAAATTAAGTGTTCTGAAACTATTTCACTACATAGTTCTGACTGTTCAGACTTACCACTGCCATCCTAAAAGTTCAAACCTGTGACAGAAAAGGAGGTTAAAAAGTTGAAATATTGCATTTTCATGATTTTCCATCACATTTGAAGTAAGTTAATATTTTCCCAGAAAATTCTGATCACATGGAACATTTTCTCATGGAAATCCCTTCTTCCTGAGAGTTTTCCTTTAGCTTCAATAGCAGTAACTTCAGTGTTCAGCTTATGTACAGCAATGTTTCCTTTGTGTATATATTCATATTTGCCTCTATCTCTCTGTCTTTAGGTCTAGCTCTTTCCATTTGATAGGTATGCTAAAGAAGTGGGTTAGTCAGGAAATCAAAGTTTTGATTTTGTCACTGATTTGCCATATAATTTTGGCTGTCACACATCTCCCTTCAAACCACTGCAAAAGCTGTTTATTTAGATCTCAAGCTCTTCAGCACAGGGCCTTTCTTTCTTGCTCGATAGGTTCTTGGTCTATAAGACCCCACCTGGGCTACTGTGTCCAGCTGTGGAGCCCTCAGCATAAGAAGGATATCCACCAGTTGGAATGAGTCCAGAGGAGGGCCACAAAGATGGTCAGGGGGCTGGAGCATCTCTCCTATGAAGAAAGGCTGAGAGAATTGGGCTTGTTCATCCTGGAGACGAGAAGGCTCTGGGGAGAAGTTATTGCAGCCTTCTGGTACCTGAACGGGGCCTGCAAGGAAGTTGGGGGGTACTTTTTACAAGGGCCTGTAGTGACAGGACAAGGGATAACAGGTTTAAATTGAAAGCAGGGAGATTTAGATTAGATATCAAGAAAAAACTCTTCATGGAGAGAGTGGTGAAGCACTGGAACAGGTTGCCCACAGAAGTTGTGGATGCCCCATCCCTGGCTGTCTTCAAGACCAGGCTGGATGAGGCTTTGAGCAACCTGGTCTAGTGGAGGGTGTCCCTGCCCATGGCAGGAGGGTTGGAACTGTGTGATCTTTAAGGTCCTTTCCAACCCAAACCATTCTGTGATTCTTTGATATGACAACTTTGCTGCCCCTGTTGTGTACAGTGCTCCAGGAATGGAAAAAATAAAGTCATGACACCCAAGCTAGCCAGGTTTCTCTGTTGCCAACTTCCAGGCAGCCTCTGCACAAAGAATGCGATTCTGTTATCCCTGGGAAATCGCAAGCCATTTCAGCACAAGCATTTCTCAGAGCCCATCTGACAACCTCTCTCACCCTTGATTGCATGACTTCCCTGCAGCAAATGCCGTGACTGGTTAGATGAAATAACAAGCAAAGCTGTGAGCAGTGGAACTAATACAGCCCAGTTCCCTACTTATTTGTGCTGCCTACTTTTTTCCTCTAACAAGTAGCAAAGTCTGAGCTTGGGTGTTAGCTGTTTCCCAGTGCTGGGGCATTCACATAGTTGCTCTTCTGGGCATAATCTGGCATCTACTAAAGCCTAAATTAACAGAACAGCCTGCTTCTCAGTTGGGTGCACACGTAAGCTGCATCTATACTAATAAATTAAACAATACTAGGGAATGTTCCCAAGAGCTGGAACTTGACCAACTATGCTGTTAAATTGTGAGAATACTGGCTGGCATAGTTTTGACCAGAGAAAACTAGCACTCTTTTAAACAACTCCCAAGGACAATTTAAGAGTTAGAAAAGGCCATGGTCCACCAAAGCAGGAACCTGGATGTTGTCACTTTTTTTGGGATGGTAAGAGTGTTTAATAGTATGGAAACCATTTGTTCTGTGCCAATTGGCTTCAGGAGCAGAGAATAGTATGAGGCATGTTTAATTCACTACTGTAGATGTAGCCATAGTTTATTTTTGCTCCACCCAGTTTATGATTTTTATAACACTTGTGGGAATATAATGTCTTTGAAATGACCCTGTTTTCATTACATTGGTTTGAAATGACTGGTAGTAAGACATACATCTACATCCATAAGTACCCATTTATCAGCACGTGCACACACCCATACTCACATATGTGACGTATGCATGCATAAACACCCATACATGCACATACTTAAACACATACATATGTTTACATAATTATAAATATAATGTATTTACTGAAAGTCTTGCAAAAAATTACCAAATCTTATCACATCTCCTTATACATATGCGGTTGAGAAAGGATTTCCCAAGTCACAAGGGCAACGATTGACAGCATTTCAGGGGAAGTTTTGTGCTTTAAAAAAGTAGATGAAGTTTATTTCCTAGTATCAGTTGGACTTTTTTATTTAACAAATTTTAAAATCAACATTGTTGGGACATACTGAAACTCTAGGTCCCTTGACCAGTTGTAGGACATTAGAGTCTTTTGTCATGCTGTTCAGGGCTGCAGGAGTCATTGCTGTGAATGCTTTTGGGCTAAGCATCCATGTCAGCTTCCCGAGCGGATCTCAGTGCCTGGTCTGGGTGGTGCAGAGTGCACTGTCATAGCCCTGTACATCCCTGCGCAGAGAGCTCTACACTGTCAAGTGATTCACAAGCAGCCAGGAGGAGCCAAGGGCAATGTCATATGCCTCATTTAGGCTGTGCAAGTTCATACAAGGCTGTAAAAATAACATGGTAATATTTGCAGACCCCAAACCAGGCATGGATGCCATGCCTGCAGAAAAAGAAGAAACAATATCCCAGAGAGCTTCCAATGAGACAAGAGAGCTAAACCAGTGAAATGCAGCAGGCCCATTTACCATGGCTAGACCTTCCTCTGTATTAACTGTATCAGGAATTGTTCTGAGAACCCTGTGTCGTACTGATTCAGTTTGGAGGTTATCATTTTTATGAGCTCATGCTTGCTTATATGAGGCTCTCTGAAGTCCACAAACCTGCCAAAGACTCCTCAGTCAACTTGTGTGCATATAATTACACTGCAAAACTCAGGTGTCTCTGTGGCTTTTGGGGTCCCTCAGAGCCTGTATCAAAGAGAAGCCTTAACCAAAACGGAAGGAAAGATTTCCCATATTTGGTTTGATTGCTCAAACTCCTCAGGCTGTAGTGAGGATTTTGACCCTGAGCCCTTTTGTTAAAATGAGGAGTAATAACTTGCACTGTGAACAGAATGCAGTGAATTTCCCCACCTATTGTTTTTGTAAGAAAATCAAGTTCTTTAAGGCAAGTTAATGATAACCTTTCCTCTACAGCACTCAGCCCTGAAGACACCAAGTTGGAACAGATGGATAATACACTGGTATTTCACAATATGTTCAGAGAAGAAGCTGCACCCAGAAATTAAAATAAGGATTTAGGTGCCAAATAGCAGAGAAGGTTTTTTTGTGGGTTTTTTTTTGTTGTTGTTGTTTGTTTTTTTTTTTTTTTATTAAGCATATGTTCTCGTAAGCAAGCAGAAGAATTCCAGCAGCAGCCTGGAGGGGAGAAACGCCGGCTGTTAGGCAATCCCTCTGACAGGCAAAAGCCAGTGATTTACCATGTGAGCAGCACCAAGTGAACTTCCAAAGGCCTGCAGCCCCTGAGAGTTTTTTTGCATATCTCTCACAGTTTTAAACTGCAGCTCCAGACTCTGGGTAAAACATCTGTACCCTGCCCACACAAGAAGAATGCTGGAGGTGACACGGAAAGAAGCAAATTAAGATTATTGGGTTTTTTTGCTTCATTACCAGGGGGCCTAAAAGTCACCATTCTCCACTTTTCCCTTTAAAAAGTCTTGTATTTGGGAGATTCTTTTTTCTTTCTTTTGATTTGTCTATGACATCAATTCTTATTTAAGCAATGAATGGTGATTTCTGAGCTTTTAGTTGCTAAGCTGGACATAAGACTGTTTCACAGTACTCTCTTTTCTCAGTCTTTGGTCAGGAATATCTGAATTAAACATGAATACTTTGATGTGAATTAATAAACACTGGAACAGGTCTTATTATTTGTTCTTCTGTTCCTGAATCTTTTATGAAATGCTGTGTAGAAAGTTTATAATCTTTGTTATCCAGACAAGATATGTAATGTAAAATGAAGTAGATGTGTTCAAGGAGAAGAACAACATTTTCATTTGTTTTCCTATACAGATTTTTCTAAGAAAGCAGAATACAGGTTGAAGCTATTTATGCTACCTCAAAGGTCACTATTTTAAAAAGTTGATAAAAAAAATAACTGGAAAAAGAACTGGTTGAGATAAAAATGAGACATTATATTTCAAGCACATGCATGAACTTTATATGATCTAGATTAATACTTGCAGTTTCTGCAAAAGGAAATAGTGGTCGGTACATTTTTTGAACAGGTATCAGCTAAAGGGTGGATAAAGCAACAGTAGTAGTTACAATTTTTCTGACCTGCTAAAGGTTTCAGAAGAATCTTTGCAGGAGACTTTTTAAAGAATTGAAATAGTCATGCATGAGATGTCAAGCTCTTTCATGAATTTGGAACTGTCAATAAAGCTGGAAACAAAGAATAATAAGCTCTTTTTCCAGTACAGCATAAAGTTAAGCACTAGATAGCCTAAAGGTCTACATTACACTCATGGTATTTTCTAGGTGTATTGGAAATTTGAAAGAAGCAGCGTGTAGTGAAGTAGATCAGTGAAGTAGTAAATATGGAAGGTTATGGAAGCATTTACATAAGGTCTGTTACTAGCTGACACCAAAGAGCTTTATAGGGATGCAATAAAACCTAGTGAGTGGTCATTATGATGGCCAGAGAGTTTCTGTGCTTTAGCAAATGCAAAGTTAACGGACTTTGGAATAAATAATTTTAACTGTGTGCTGTGAGATACTTACACATTCAGGAATGAGATTTTTATGACCTTAGGCTCTGGAAATTATTGAAATTACTACAGATTCTCTACCTCTACAGATACTTAAGAACATACATGAGAAACATCTCTCAAAGATTACTTGGTCACAATTCAAAGCTTGGGAAGATCCTAAGTGATCTGCTTAAGTCCCTTCCTAATAACATATGATTAGGCAGGTCAGTAGTAAAGATTTGCTGTATAAATAGCAGCATTCAGAAGAATAATTCAGTGTGTTAAGAGTTTTTTATATCTTTCAATCTACACATATATATCCATCTGGAAAGACACACAGGTACACATCTTGGCACACTACTGCTTTGTTGCAATCAAGTCCTTCTAGGTCACATGCAAAAAACCTTTGTCCAGAACTACCGTTTCTGGGAAACATAACCAGCAACTCTCCCAACCTGTCCAAAACTTTAACTCAAGTTCATTTCTGGCCAAAGTATGTTCTGCAGTGTCTGTCCTCACTCACAAAAGACTCTCTAGGTTACATCAATCTCAACATAGTTGTCCTTTCCTGAAATGGCTCTGCAGAACATTGGCAGATCATGGGGCAAAGAAAGAACTGATTCATTTTATCCTGATTTAAGTGTTGGTGGTTTTCACAGGAGGAAACTTGCCAAATGGTAATCATAGAATGATAGAATGGTTTGGGTTGGAAGGGACCTTAAAGACCATCTAGTTCCAACCCCCCGGCCATGGGTAGGGACACCTTCCACTAGACCAGGTTGCTCAAAGCCTCATCCAGCCTGGCCTTGAAGACAGCCAGGGGTGGGGCATCCACAACTTCTATGGGAAACCTGTTCCAGTGCTTCACCACTCTCACCATGAAGAGCTTCTTCCTGATATCTAATCTAAATCTCTCTGCTTTCAATTTAAACCTGTTATCCCTTGTCTTGTCACTACAGGCCCTTGTAAAAAGTCCCCCCCAGATTTCTTGTAGGCCACTTCAGGTACTGAAAGGTGCTATAAGTTCTCCCCAGAGCCTTCTCAGGCTGAACAAGCCCAATTCTCTCAGCCTTTCTTCATAGGAGTGGTGTTCCAGACCTCTGAACATCTCAGTGGTCTCCTCTGGACTCACTCCAACTGGTCTATATCCGTCTTATGTTGGGAGCTCCACATCTGGACACAGTACCCCAGGTGGGGTCTTATAAGAGCAGAGTAGAGGGAGAGAATCACCCCCCTTGACCTGTTGGCCACACTTCTCCTGATACAGCCCAGGATACGGTTGGCTTTCTGGGCTGCCAACGCGCGCTGCTGGCTCATGTCATCCACCAGTACCCCCAGGTCCTTCTCCTCACGGCTGCTGGAGACCCGCTGGATGACTAACAATGTTAATGACCTGCAGGAGACTAACAGTGTTATTTGTAACTTTATAAACAGCATAAAATTGACAAATGTTGTCTCTCAGGGTCTTACCTGGACCTTTTTTGATGCTGAAAATAGAGGTCAAATTTTTAGGTCTTTATCTATATCCATAAATTTGCATGTATTTGTTTTCTTGCCTTGCCCTCAAGCTGTTAGGAAAAGGACTAATCCTAGAAATAGTTGTTCTTGGTGTGGGTATTTTTCTATATTCCATTTGCTTTTTCCATCAGTCACAGGCATTTTTTTCTTTGTAAAGATTTTAAAGAAACCTCATTACTAAGTTATTTAGCGTGTGAAACCTCATTTCTAAATCAAGACTGAGTTTATAAAAACATAGACAAACTACATCATCTAAAGGAAAAAAAAAAAGAGATTAGGAAAATATAAAGGACATTGAGCAAGACTTCCATAGCTGTCCTTATATGCATTAAATGCTCCAAATAATTTTGAATGTTGGTAGAAAGAGATCAAAAGGATTTTGTTGCCATATGTATGGTTTAGCATTTTGATGTCTACCTCTTCTATGAAGTCTGGTGTATAATATGGATTATATTGCAGATTACGCTGGAAGTGGACTGGCATGGCAGCATTAAACAGCATTCAGGAGAAGCACTCTGGCTCATAACCACTTGCAGCATGCAAAATTAAGGGAAATAGAGAGGCTGACTCTTCACTAGGTTGTGAATCCCATTCCCCGGTCCCTTCGTGAAGGTATTCACTGTTTTTTGACTTGAGGAACAAAGACTGAAGCCTTAGTGAAGAAAAATCCCATGATCCTTGCTGTGCTATATTTGCATTATGCCATTTTTTCTATTTTCTTTCCAGTGTTTTTATTTCTTATCTTGTTATGCTGTTGACCAGTTCAAGAATACTGGATCATGCTCTGAGCAGATTTCAAAGGCTGCAGGTGAGTGACTGCA
The DNA here is from genome assembly GCA_027574665.1 of Rhynochetos jubatus. NCBI lineage: Eukaryota > Metazoa > Chordata > Aves > Eurypygiformes > Rhynochetidae > Rhynochetos > Rhynochetos jubatus. The sequence continues at coordinate 8,119,903 of CM050648.1, read as the reverse complement.
GAAAAATCTCCCACAGAAATCGTGGGATTAGGAAGGGTGAGGACTGCAGCATGGATTTATGGCTTTGAAAAGCTATACACCATGATGGTGTATAGCCCTACCCTTAAATTCTCTGCCCAAGGGTGTTTTCTGGCTATTAGAACTTTATTGTTGTTACTGTTAAATTGTTAGAATGTCCCCTAGCATGATTTGCCCCAAAAATGTCAACTCACAAACAGGTTTTACACACAATTTGAATGTCAGCACAGTCCAGGGGTCATTCTCAACAGACTGTTTGCATATAACCACCATACTTGGCAAGGAAGGGAATTTAGGAGTATGGACACAGACTCCCCAGCACCAGGAGAGGTTGGTGCTCAAGAATGGTCCTGGAGGTAGCTGTGGAGCGCAGAGGCATCCAGCCTACATGACCATCCAATACCTTTGCTGCACTGATTATTTCACACTGAACTTAATCAATTTCTAGTGAGGGTTACCCAGTTGCATGTCTATCCAGTAAAACCAAAAGCCTCCAGAAAATCACTTAGTATCCCCCTCCCCCTCTACTCCACATCTACTCTGTGCTGGTGAAGCCTCATCTGGAGTACTCTGTTCAGTTCTGGGCTCCTCAGTTCCAGAAGGACAAGGAACTACTGGAGAGGGTCCAGCACAGGGCCACTGAGATGAGGAAGGGCCTGGAGCACCTTCCATATGAGGGAAGGCTGAGAGAGCTGGGTCTGTTTAGCTTGGAGAAGAGGAGGCTGAGAGAGGATCCTGTCAGTGCTTATAAATATCTGAAGGGTGGGTGTTAGGAGGATGGGGCCAGGCTCTTCTCAGTGGTGTCCAGTGACAGGACTAGGGGCAATGGACATAAACTGGAAAACAGAAGGTTCAATCTGAACATGAGGAAGCACTTCTTCACTGTGAGGGTGACAGAGCACTGGAACAGGCTACCCAGAGAGGTGGGGGAGTCTCCTTCCCTGGAGACTTTCCAAAGCCACCTGGACTTGTTCCTGTGTGACCTGCTCTAGGCGATCCTGCTCTGGTAGGGGGGTTGGACTAGATGACCTCTAGAGGTCCCTTCCAACCCCTAACACTCTGTGAATCCTATGTAATCTCTTTCTCAGCATCATGCCTTCATAACCTCCATAAATTTCTTTCAGAATTTCCTTCTGAAACAGTGGGCAGCAACTGGCAGCAGAAAAGGGTTGCTGAGCAGATCTTAGACAAAGCACCACAGGGCTGTTTGTTTGCTCTTGATTTTCACAGTAGAACTTGTGTCCTGGCTCAGAGGTGGCTCAGCTCTTCAGCTCCATTCTCTTAATTTCAGTTCTTCCCTTATAGTTGTTTGAAATGAGAACTCTTTGTTGGCTACTGACTCAGACCACTGGTTTTGGGTTTTGTTTTGTTTATTTTTTTTTAAGTTGATTTGAACTATCTATTTTTAAAACTTCCCAGGAGTTTAGCAGAGGATATACAACTGGGGAATGGGATTTTTTCCCCAGAAGTTTTGGTTTTAAGGTAAAACACCACAACTATATGCATTGTCTTTTTTTTTTTTTTAACCCATGCTGCAAAATGGGAAGATAGCCAGTCCTTAAATCAGAAAATCACTAGTCTTCAGCACACAGTCATTTTATATTCACCAGTAATGACTTACTACTCTCTAATAACTTACTCCTCAAAGAGATTACAAAAGAAATAACAAGGAACCTACTCAATGTTTGCTTATACCTAAAATCCATAGTTCCTCCCTAGAGACAGTAATCTGTTTTCTGTCAATTTATGAATGAAAATATAATCCTAACTCCCTCTTTATAATCTCCTTCAATTGAGAAAGTAAATAATTGTTTCTCATTGTGTCAGATTCCTATTTTATTAACGGTAGTCTTGCCTATTTGAAGGTGCCAAACCTACAGAATATTTGATTAAACATCTTTATTTGGAGAGGAAAGCAATTGCACAAGACACAGTTGTCAGATGATGTAAATAATGGTCCTTTTATTCCCTTGAGCAGTTTTCATAGACCAGCACACTATCGCTTTGGCTCTTACACAGCTTAATGACAAAATTGCAAATCAAGTGTCTGTAGCATATTTTTGAATGTCAAAACTCAGGTTGCTGGTCTGACAGTACAAATCTAGTTCCAAATCACATCTGTTAACTTACTATACTCCAGCCCTGAACTGCGACAGGACAGTCTGGAAAATAATTTGTGCAACTCCAAATGTTTTAGATTTACTGTGGTCTGCCAGAAAACTGACAGGACAAGTTAAAGATAAAGAATGGTGACTTAACACAGACGTTGTTGCTATCCTTGAAAAGATGTCTGCCAAACTATTTCCGCTGAAAAACAAAGTCACAATATATAATGCTTCACTTTTCCATAGGGGTAAGGAGCCTGCACTACAAACCTTGAAGAATGGAGTCTCATGACATGCAGATAACGTAGGAAGTTACGGAAAAGTGAGTCCATGTGTAGTGGGGATAGAGATGACAGAAGTTCATCCCAAGGTAGGAAAGGAACTGCAAGACCTAACTCTGTTTCTACCTCTAGATATTCCTCTTTCAATACAGTAACTTGAGGAGAGTCTTGTCATTCACCACGTCTGTTGAGATCAGAGTAAACATGCAATTCAGCTGGTAAAATGAACTGTGAGGAATCCTGGAAAGACCCTTTAAAAGAAGTGCAAAATAATCCCCTCCCTATTTGTTTCTCCAAACTAATCTTTTTCATTGAAAAGCACTGATTTATAAATGGTAAAATGATTTACATAGGAGTATTAGACTTGGCATAAATCATAGAATCATGGAATAGTTTGGGTTGGAAGGGACATTAAAGATCATCTAGTTCCAACCCCCCTGCCATGGGCAAGGACACCCTCCACTAGACCAGGTTGCTGAAAGACTCATCCAGGGATGAATACTTGAATACATCCAGGGATGGGGCACGCACAACTTCTTTGGGCAGCCTGTTCCAGTGTCTCACCACCCTCACCATGAAGAATTCTTTCCTGAAATCTAATCTAAATCTCCCCATTTTCAATTTAAACCCATTACCCCTTGTCCTGTCACTATAGGCCCTTGTAAAAGGTCCCCCCCAACTTCCTTGTAGGCCCCCTTCAGGTACTGGAAGGCTGCAATAAGGTCTCCCCAAAACCTTCTCTTCTCCAGGCTGAACAAACCCAACTCTCTCAGCCTTTCTTCATAGGAGAGGTGCTCCAGCCCTCTGCTCACCTTCGTGGCCTCCTCTGGACTCATTCCAACAGGTCTATATCCTTCTTATGTTGGGGGTTCCAGAGCTGGATGTAGTACTCCAAGTGGGGTCTCACAAGAGCAGAGTAGAGAGAGGGAGTCATCTCCCTTGTCCTGCTGGCCATGATTCTCTGAAATATGTTTGGCTTTCTGGGCTGCCAGCACACACTGCTGGTTCATGTTCAGCTTTTCATCAACCAGTAAACCCAAGGCCTTGCCCTCAGGGCTGCTCTTGATCCATTCTCTGCCCAGCCTGTCCTTGTGTTTGGGATTTCCCCAACCCAGGTGCAGGACCTTGCACTTGGCCTTATTGAACTTCATGATGTTGGCACAGACCCACCTTTCCAGCTTGTTAAGGTCCCTCTGCATGGCACCCCTTCCCTCCAGCATGTTGATGGCACCACACAGATGGAATATATAGAAGTGTTTAGGTCCACCATGAAGTTTCACGTATGGATATAATGAAGGGAGAGGACAGACTTCCATCCCTGTTAGTTAGGCAGATGTAAATCTGTGTCAGGGCTTTGAACCCAGGTTTCTTATTTAAGGAGGAACTTAACTATCCCAAGAATCCTATTGCTTAGGATCCTTTTATTCTATGAATTCTTTCTATTGAACTCTTTCTTTCACAAAATCATTTCAAAATTCTCATTCCACATCCATTAACCAAGGATGGAGCCATACTTCCACCTCTACTGACTGGACCACATAAAAGGTTTTGACTTTATTTCTGCTTCCCAGCTAGCAGACCTCTTAATGTAAGCAAGAATGCTTTTTATTTACTGCTTCAAAAGGTCTTATGCAAAGGCAAAAAGGATCCAAACAAACAACAGAGTATTTCCTACATGCAGTGAAAATGTTCTATTTCAGACTCAGAGCAGCATCAATACACACAGCTGGTCATTCCCCTACTGCTTCTTAGTTATCTTTTAGATAATCTGCTCTTATTATGCTTTTGGCAGTTTTGCCAGACTTCTCTCCTCTTAGTTGTTTCACAGGCCCCATCAGATTGCTGTATTTGTGAATAAGAAACTACATAGTGAAAACTACATAGTGAGATATGATAATGGATGGTGGGTTTAAAGAGTATGTTCACCTTCCCTGTATCAGATGTCACAGAAGCAGCTGCTATGTGGCAGGAAGACACACCAGTCATAAAGACTTCTTATAATTTCTTTTCTCAGACAGCCAGAGAATCACAGTTTTCAAATAAAAATCACATTATTACTGAAATCATCACATACCTATGCATTTTTGATGATCTGTTAATTCATATCATATAATCTAAACTATTCCTTATTAGTTAAATTGTTCATTTCACATTCTTTAATGTTTCTCAGCCCATCATTTAATAAATTAACCACAGGACATGATGTCAGTGAAATTCCTGTGTGCAGAAGACTTGTGAGGTGATTTAAAAAATGCACTCAAGTCCTGGCAGGAATTTATAGATTTTAAATAACATCACACTGATTTGATAGGAGAGTCTGAACAAGCGATCTTTCCAGTGAACACATGTGAAGCTCAGGCGAGCAAGTCAGTGGCAATTGTATGACTCCCAACTGTATGAGGCCCAGACTCAAAAAGATTTCTCCATTCCTGGACCATGGTACAATCCTGTGGCTTCTGTTCTGCCACATTACACCCATTTCTTATTTCTGCTTACAGATGCTCCTGACTTCCAGGGACAAGTGTCTAGGGGAGCTGTTTCTTCAGACTGAAGAAGTGCATTTTATTAGTTCCAACTTTCAGTAAACTGTATGTAACATGTGCAACTGCTGAAGTCATCTTTGAATTCTGGCAAGCAAGACCCTGAGGAAGACAGGAGCCTTGAGAAGTTATTCTGTTCACATTTTGGTTTCTATAAAGGGAAAATTTGCATTTCCTTGCTCTCTGTATGGCTGTTCTAGTCTGTCCTTGTAATATTTAAGAGTTTCAAAATCACTTCTCACTTATGGTAATCTAACTTTATCTTCTGTAACTTTATCTGTAACTTTATCTTCTTCTTTTGAAAAGGGCTGATAGAAACACAAATTATGAGCTTAGACCAGATGCTCTTTTTAGATGGTTAAAATGAGGTGAGATCAATCCTCCTTTTCTTGTCTAAATCCAGGTTTCTGTCCCTTTCCTCCTCTTTACAGAGTTCACCTCCTGAGCCATTAAAAGACAATTTAATTAATGATATTCATTGTTAGTGCTTAGTGTACTATTACAGTGGGAGGAATTTCGTGTGAATGCTGAGGGAGAAATAGGTTTCTGTGTTTTATGTGCTGTTGATTTTACTTAGCAACTGATGGGGCTGTGCTTAGTGGAGATGGTGCATAATCAAAAATGCCCCTAAGATCGTGGAATTTATGTGTATGTCTCTGCATTCCTTTAAGTTGGCCAGCAGTGTGGAGGTGACCTTTCCCATCTCTTTTGTGTTGCAATGAAGGGACAGGTTTTCTTGCCATATTGGCTTGTTCCATGTTTGATTAAGTCATTATTCAGTCTGTAACTGACTGTGGACAATGATGGGAAAAGGTGGAATCAATAAATAAATCTATCATCCAAGAATCTAAGCTTAGGGAGGAGTTTTAACATCCCTGCCTGTCAAACACATGGTGGCACTGCACATATAAAATATTCTGTGATGCCTTCTCACCTCAGCTCCTTAGTAGTGACTGAGACCTGGGAAATACAAGGGTTGGACATCTAGGCAGGAAGTTTTCGGGCTCTGTTATTCCACAAAGATCCTGCCAGGCTCCTGAAAGTGTAAGAGAGAGGAAGAACATAGAGCGCTGTACTAACAAAGAAGATTATCTAATTCAGGCTTCATATATCTCTGGAGCCATGAGCAGCTCTAAATTTTCTCAAGTGTTTCCCTTATTGATTATTGACACTTGGCAAAATGGCAAGTGTCCCTGTTCCTGATTAGACAAGGAATGCATGCCTGTAATTATCAGATACCTGTCACAGATGTCCACAGAAAACACTTGCATATTCCCAGCCACTGTGAGCACTCCAACTCCAAGTCAACTTTCTACAGACATTCCAACTATTCAGAAGTGCATGATCACAGACTGGAAGCAAAAATACAAAGGCAGGAGAGAGTGTGAAATTAAAGCATTAGAAATTCTGAAAAAAGTTGCAGGGTTCTTCCAGTTATTTGCCAGCATCTAGGTGATATGTATGTTGGTAGGGTTTGATCTAATGCACGGTTATGTCAGTAGCTATATTTCCAGAGCCTTGAATTAGATTATTTCTGAACAGAATGTAAGATAAAAAATCCTGTGCCAAGTAATGTGCACCCTTAGAGTATCATTCTCCAAAGTAGTAGTCTTGCGAGTAAAGCCTGCACACAGAAATTGCTCCCTTGGGCCATAAACAGGGCATAAATGGACAACAGATTGGTAGCAGATGTATAAACCTGTGTGAAGCCAGTATCAGTTTGATGTTTCATTGAATCCTGTCCTGGTGATTGCATTAGTAGGCATTTTAGGATGATGGAATATACATTTTTCAGTGGCAGAGTTGTTTTCTTCAGAGCAATTTGTCTGCCTGTGTCTCTTCCAGCCCAAACAGCAGTGCAAACAGAGTGAGAGAGGTTTACTGAATGAATGTGTTCCTCATCGGTTTCACAAGTTTCAAGTAGATGCAGTAAATATGCTTTAATTGCATATTGTGTTTCAATTATTGCTGTAAAGCCATTTAGAGCAAATATAGTATTGCTGTGCTGAAAGCCTCCAATCTGTGTTTGCCCAATGGCAGTGGCAGCCAACTGTATTTCATTAACTACTAGCATTCAGCACATTTGCTCATTGTTTTGACTGTGCTGTTTGTTCCTGCCTTGGTCACTTGCTTGCTGTGATCTTTAGGATGAAACTGGGAACTAGATCCAAACTTCTCACCTTTGTCCTTTGCTACTGACAGTAGCACAGCCAATAATATCATTAGGTATCTGCTGAGGAAAAGTAAATACCTTTGGGATCACTCCCAGGTATTCAGGGAAAGAATTTTGGGGAGGGAATGGCCACTTTACTCTCTGTATAGTTCCCACTGCATTTTATGGGGATGCTGCGCCACAGATGTAAATCCAAACCAGTACAAGACAGAGCTGCATTGTCACCCACAAGAAGGAATGACCTTTGCACTGAGCTGTGCAAATGGGGGAAGGCAGGAGGAAAAATGGATTGTTGATTCTTCCAGGTGTCCCTTTTCATCCTGTATGTCACAATTCTCACTAATCCTGAATATTGGACTTACAGACCAGCTTACTGATCATGAATTGATAGGGCAGAAAATGATCAAGATAGTACTACCTTCCCTTCTGCTTTGTAGCCCTTAGGGCTTGATAAAATCTGTAGTTCTGCTCAAATGCTTAATCTGATACACTGGCTGATAGCCCAAAAAGGGCTTCTTTAAGTGTCTGTCTTGACAGACAGTGGATATCTGCAGAGAGTGGATATCCCTTCTGTCTCTCTGTCACCTCTCACCCAAGGTGACATTATCCAGTGAGTCTACACCATGGTGAGTTGGGAGGCATTCCTGGAGAGGCAATGGAGTCACAATGGCTCTCAACAACACATAACTTCTCACAGCCTTTCTCCAGTTCTAAGACATGGCTTTACATCTAAAAAATGTGTGTATGAGTGGCTCAATTATATATAAACCAGATGGCTTAAATTTTTATAGTCTAAAATTGTACCACTCCCCAAAAAAGTCTGAGAAATGGAAAGAAATAGATTATGAGGAGCTGTACTAGCAATTCATTTGTCACTAAAAATAAAATAGAAATTAGAGACCAGGATTGGTATTACACTTGAAATGAAGAAGAGATTTTTTGCCAAAGTTTTCACTGAGGATTTGCTTATTTTCTTGTCATTCCTATGACTCGATTGAGTTTTCAGAGTATCACTGATGTAATTTTTTATTGAAGATGTGCCAACTAGCTCTACAGTCACTGGGACAGTGGGGAATTCTGAGCATTCACCAGCAGCCTGGAGTCTAAACACTCTTGTTTTCTGTGTGTGTTCGCCTGATAAATTCAAAGCAGACACAGTCTGTCTGATTTTCCCAAGCAGGCCTCTGTATATGAGAACCAGAAAGCAAAATGAACCCCAAGCAGGGAGCAGACCTTGTCTGGAGAACTTTCATATGCCTCCAGATTAGAGGTTTGTTTATCTGGGTGGTTTTTTGTTTGGTTTTTTTTGGGTTTTTTTGTTGTTGTTGTTTTGTTTTTGTTTTTGTTTTTTGTTTTTTGTTTTTTTTTGTTGGGACAGCTGTCTGATGTGGAATTTGCTCCTCCTACAGCAGAGATCATGGCATGATACAGAATAAAACCAAACAAAAGCAGGTAATTAAGGAGAGAAAGAAAATTCCTTGGAAATCAGGGTAAGGAATAAAGGGGAGTTAAGTTCAAAGCTGTGTAAAATCATTTACATGGGCTACAATTCAGTTAAACATATTTGATGGTTACACAGAGACTTCAGATAGTTGATAGGTCTGTGTGATCACATGGCTGGCTTTTAGCATTGCATTTAAGGTATTTATTTATTCAGACAAGTCTACTCTTCCGTTTTCATCCAGTTTCCATTCCACCTTCATTCCAAGAATGATCCTGCTAGTGATCTCTTTCAGCCTGATCTCTTTTAACAGCATTACATATAAAAATCCAATATCAAATTCAGAATTTAGACATTGGAAAATCATATAGAATCGTAGAATGGTTTGGGTTGGAAGGGACGTTAAAGATCATCTAGTTCAAATGCCCCTGTTCTGGGCAGGGACACCCTCCACTAAACGAGGTTGCTCAAAGCCTCAACCAGCCTGGCCTTGAAGATGTCCAGGGATGAGGCATCCACAGCTTCTCTGGGCAACCTTTTCCAGTCCCTCACCACCACCACAGGGAAGAATTTCTTCCTTAGATTCAATTTCAATCTCACTGCTTTCAATTTAACCCCTTGGCCTGTGACTACATGCCCTTGTAAAAAGTCCCCCTCCATCTTTCTTGTATGTCCCTTCAGGCACTGTAAGGCTGCTCTATGTATGTAAAAATCCAGCCATGATACAGAAAAGAAGAAAACCTGTCCTCCACATTTCCAAAAATGAGAAGATGGGGAAAAGTAAGAGGTCAAAGATTGTCTATCAGATACAAAGAGACATTGAGTGTTGCTGACCACCTTCAGAAAGTCCATATAGGCTTGACCAGCTCCAGAAATGAAGACACCAGAATGTCCTCACCCAAATTGGCTTAGCTGGAACCTCATCCCTGAAGAGAATTTAAGAAAAAGGAAACAGGGATTAGTACATTTAGCTTGGGCCTCTCCAGGGTGCAAACACAGAAGCTTAATGTCGGTGAAAATGTTGAGCTCTTCTTCTCTGCACCTGAAGTAGAGCAAAAATGTTTCTATTTGAATGTCTCTAAGGGATTTGAAAAATCTTATTTCAAATCATGTAGGTGACAGAACTTTTCCCACTTCCTTGAAAATGGGTATAATTTAATTCTGTGAAGCACCTTGAGGCTTGTGAGGGGTATGTGTAGGTATTAATAATGATAATAATGCTAGACTTATGTAAATTTTAACCTTTCAGGCAGTGCCTTTTCAAAGCCTTTTTTCTTCTTCTGCAAAGTGACCTCTTTGCAAACTTTAATGAAATAAGCATATGTCACAGCTAAAATAATTTGTTTTAGAGTTTTGGATTAATCTGGGATTCCTGGAGGGAGAGTTATGAGCCAAATTCAGTAGTTCATGTACAAACAAAACTCCTATAGACTCAAAGGACGTTGGGGTAAAGGGACGAACAGTGTTAGTTAAAGTTTGCTTTAGCATCAGAGTTCACTCAGGCAATGATTATGAACACTTCTGTTTTCTTTTTGTGAATATTTGCTGCAGAGGTTTCATTCACAGAAATATGCATGGAAAGATATTTGCAGGGGTGTGTGTGTGTTCCTAGAATATTTACACTAGAAGTTTTAAATGGCCACCTTGAAGGTGTAGAGTAGATAAGAAGAAATCCACATAGGGAACGCATGAAATATCACAGTGTTTATATGCCCGAGCCAGTAGCTGCTGGAGGTTTTGTCTACAGAGCGGGATGGGAAAACTTTCCAGATCCTGGATGAAAAAGTATTTTTCAGGACTTCATGTTGGGATGAGAAATAGATATTTATAAACTTGTCACCCCTCTTCCAAAATTTGGTTCACATGGGAAGGGAATCATGCAGGTTGGAAAGGGGCTCACAGCACATCTGTTAGCTCCTACCTTGGGAAGCAGAGCTCATCGTGGGCTATTGTTACTACGCATCACATGACTTTAGTTAATGCAGGCTCTACCTAAATGTTCCTAGCACTAGTTAGGGCAGAACAACTTCCAGGGATTCTCTAGAGTAAACAGGTGCTGCTTCAAACTTTTCATTGGAAGTGCACATTCCTAAAAATTAAAAGGGTAATTAACCAAAAACAACAACGACAAAAAAAAAAAAAAGACCAAAACCAGACCAAACAACCAAAACCACCATGCTAAAATAATTCATTGTTTTTCCCATTGCAATACAGAATGAGCCTTGAACAATTTCTGCTGTAAAGATGGGTGCAAAGTCTCTGAGTTTTCCTTCTCAGGACCCCCCATGTGTTTGACCCACAGAGGACTGTTTTTACCCTACAGTCTCTATGGAAAACTCTCTGATGCCTAAGTATAACTCTGGCAGATTTCCCAGGAATTGTCATGAGTAAGTGCCAAGCAGAACATCTGGGCTTTTACCTGTGCTCTGCGCCCACGAGCCCTGAGCCCTGCACCTGTGCAAGGCTCTGCTCCCAGTCAGAGCAGCACAGCAAGAGAGGGTGGTTGTTGTCTGTGTCTGGCTAAGAGCACTGGAGGCAATGAAGAAAGGAGGCAACAATTCAGCAAAAATATTTCCTCCCAGTAATAGATTAGGTATCCAGTATTGTCAATAAAAATAGCTTTAAATAAAGACTCTAATTCAACAGAGTTTATAACAGTATTTCACAATTTCTCAGTAGCTGAACTGTGCTCTATCCAAATAAATTGTATTGCCATGTTTCTTATATTTTACATACTTCATTGTTATGTTTCTGAAAATTTTGTCTGTCTCCATCACAGATACCATTTTATTTTGAGTCTCAGCAGCTAAAAGTTTATTTCAGGGACTCTTAATCACAGAATAAAACCAACAGCTTGAATGGATTGACAATGAGCAATATGTGCATACATATACAACCAATATGTTTACATAAACATTGCTTATAGGTTTTTTCTAACAGACTCTCCTATCGACACTCAACAGCAGAGCACAATCCTTCATCAAATATGCAATTTTTTGAAAGCATGCATTAAAAGAAACAGATTGTAAATGTAATTAATCAGACTAATTCATTAAGAACACTATTTTTTTCACTCCTGAATATAATGAAGTAAATCTCTCAAAAGAATTCACCAGAAAACAGACACACTATGCAAAAGAGATAACTGGTATGGGCTTTTAATTATTTTGTATTGTATTATTGGTTTTAATGTTGCTGCCTTGGAAGCCACAGCCCTGTTCTTCACGTACAACCCCAAGCAGCTAATACTGGATGTGCCCCCACTCTTGCTCTCATTCTTCCAAATATGTAACTATTGCTGTCATTGAGATGCAGTTCAATATCTTTTCTGATGCTAGACCCCAGATTTCTTCTTTCTCAGCAACTGTGAAGTGGCAATCCATCAACTCCCACAGTCTCCTGTTGCACATGCCATCGCCTCTGTACAGTGACTTCTTATAGAAGTTCCTTCTGTTCTTCCCACTCTGTTACAGTCCTGGCTTACCTCAGATATTCCTTCACTGTTCTAATTTCTCTTTCAGAGATCTTCATGTTTACACCACAGGTTAGGATTTCACATCTAATTTTACTCAGTCAGTTCACCTCCTACCTGTATCTTTAGACAAATGCCCACCTTGTTTTTAGGCTTCTTCTACCGTTAATACTTACTGAAATAGATGCATTTTCGACTCTTTCATCCAGGTTGTTTCCTGCATTGGTGTGTTTGTGCAATTTTGAGATAGGAAGCACACTTTGTATTCAAAGTGAAGTCCTGACTTGGGACTTCATCTGTCCTTCCTGGGATGTAGAACGATCCAAAGTGAAGAAGAAAAGCATGGCCGGGGTGTCATCCATCACAGAAGGAAGGGTTAGAAAGCCTAGTCCTGTTTCGAATTATCTAACCATTTTCTAATTGCCTCACCCAAACCTGTTTCTAGTGCTGTATTCTCTGCTCCTTTGCCTTCTTCAGGTTCACTTCTTTCTCCCTTTCTCTCACCACCTCTCCTTCTCTGTTTGCTTTTCTCTTTGGAAGTTTTGATTGTTGGCTTAACATTTCTTACTTCAAAAGTCACCCTAAGTTTGGGCCAAATCCTCAGCCTAAGTAAGTCAGAGTGAAGATGCTGGAGCCAGTAGCGCTGTTGTTGTAAGCAAAGGACCTGTCTTTTTACATTTTATTCTCTTTGAAGGATATATGTGTCTCTCAGTTTACTCACACACTTCCTAACCTTTAGCTCAGGACAAATATGTATAAAATCCTGAGGAAATGGAATATCCCAATCTGTTCACTGGCTTTAAAATTCTTAGAGAATATCACAATCTAAAAATTCCGATTTCCTTATTTAATTTCCATTTCATCCATCTTGCTTTGGGTTAGTGTCAGCTCTGCTGGTGAAGGCCAAGCTTTCGGTCACTCAGTTGTTACTACATTTATGGAATGCCTTTAGCCTGAATGCTTAACAGTAGTTTCAGCTGTTTCAGATACCCTAAAAATATCCTTTCTTTTTCAACTCCCTATATAATTCTTTGCCTATATTGCTGTAGTTGTCATAGTCATTGCATCATTCTTGCATGCTGCAGTTCCTAAGAACCCATAGGAAGGAGAATAAATAAAGCTGGTGAAATAAAAATACTGCACAACAACATCTGCCAGATGCTACAAAGAGGTGTTGGAAAAAATATTTATATAAGTCAAAATGAAAAAAAATATGATGGCAATATTGTTGCATGAAGTCTTTTCTAAAAAGGTCAGATTTTATTTTAGCTTCAATGATTGTTAATACCAGAAACTTATAAAGGAACTAATAATGGTTTTCTACAACACTTCCTAAAATTCATAAAAAAATAAGCTAGATACTGTATAATTCTGTGTTTCCCATGTGTACCCTCCAGTTTAGCTAGAAGTTACCCTGGTATTTTGAAAAAAAAGTTGTACTACTCTCTCTCTCTCTCTGATGGAGGAACTTTCACATATTTTTTTATATATATATATTTAGATATGTGCATAAGGGTGGCATCTGGCAGAAGAGGTGTAGGGAATTACCTTCTTTTTCAGCTATTTGTGACTCAGAGTTTTGTTATTAATGTTGTTTCATTTTGTTCTTTTTATGTCTTGCATAGCTGTTACTCGATGTCTGGGGTTTTTAGGAGTGACTGCAGTATAAATACATAATAATAATAAAATAATAAGAATAATGTTTATTATTAGCTTCGTTAGTGACCAATGAGTCTTTTGTTGGTTTATAAATCATGGGAGATCTTTAATCAAAATTCCTAACAAATAAAGCCCATTATGTTATTTAAACTCATGATGCCTTGCTTCGGCAAACATAAACACTGCATGTTTGGATTTTTTTTCTCAAACCCATTAAGCTGTCATATGTGTTTTCTGACTTTCTGTGTTGCTTTTCAAGATTTTTGTGTATCTATATCTTGGTGACCAGCGACAATGAGAACGGAAACACAGGAAAAAGGTCTGGCAGTTTAATGAGGTCTGGATAACATATGCCACGTCAAGGCATTTCATGCATTTTCATCTGAGTCAGTCTTTCCCTGCATGCCCGCGAAGCCAGGGCACAATGTGGCCACACTTCAGTAGTCATCACTCCATGGGAAGAATGGGACCAAAGGTGGCATGAGTGGGGCAAGAAATGAATATACTTATATACCACCTCTGTAAGGTGGGGTTGGAGACCTTTGTAAGTCAGAAGTGGACAAACCTTGCCAATGTTTGTCCTCCCAACCTCTGAAGAGTAGTGTTAGGATTGAACTTTCTACTACACACTGGGATTTATTCTGGAGGTAATGAGTTAGTTTACTAAAGAATGAACTTATGTATGTTTAGTGTAGGTGGTGAGGATGCCAAGACAGAAGATTGAACCAGTCAGATATAAAATATTTGACAGAAATAGACACGCCCTGTAAGCCATGTGTTTTTCATCTGCATTGGTGCGTTAGCATGGCCATGGAGATACTCCTCCAACACAAAAGATCTGATTCAAACCTGTCGGTAGCAATTTTTCAGTTAAAACCGGTGATCACTGTGTGGGCCTAGGCATTGGGCTGTAGCAATAACTTAAATTCCAGGTTAAGAAACACAAGTCCCAGTCCAGGTGATTGTGTGATTCATTCACTGAGTACACAAGGAATCCTTAACAATGACTTGCAGAATAATTCAGTCCCCAGGCCTGAAGTTGCAGACATAAAATGGATGGATGGATGGATAGGCAGATAAGATACTGATTGAAATCCATTAAAATTACAAAAAAGTAAGATACTGATTTTTTTTTCTTGAGTATATTATGTCACATAAATATGACACCTGAGGAACCTGAAAGTGCACAGGTCCATGGGACCTGATGGAATACATCCACGGGTCCTGAAAGAACTGGCGGATGGGGCTGCAAAACCTCTATCCATCATATTTGAAAAGTCGTGGCAGACTGGTGAAGTTCCTGCTGACTGGAAAAGGGGAAACATAACCCCCATCTTTAAAAAGGGAAAAAGGAAGATCCGGGAAACTAGAGGCCAGCAAGTATCACCTCTGTGCCTGGCAAGGTCATGGAGCAGATCCTCCTTGAAACCATACTAAGGCACATGGAGAATCAGGAGGTGATTGGTGACAGCTTCACCAAGGGCAGATCATGCCTGACAAATATGGTGGCCTTCTACAATGGGGTCACGACTTTGGTGGATAGAGGACAGGCAAATGGCATCATCTACCTGGACTTGTGCAAAGCCTTTGATATCGTCCCACACTACATCCTTGTCTCTAAACTGGAGAGGCATGGTTTTGACGGATGGACCACTCAATGGATAAAGAACTGGCTGTCTGGTCGCGCTCAGAGAGTTGTGGTCAATGGGTCAATGTCTGAGTGGAGACCAGTGACGAGAGGCATTCCACACGGGTCGGTGTTGGGACCAGTCCTGTTTAACATCTTCCTCAGTGAAATGGACAATGGCATTGAGTGCACACTCAGCAAGTTTGCTGATGACAGCAAGCTGTGTGGTGCACTCGACATGTTTGAAGGAAGGGATGCCATCCAGAGTGACCTTGACAGGCTGGAGAGGTGGGCCTGTGCCAGCCTCATGGAGTTCAACAAGATCAAGTGCAAGGTCCTGTACCTGGGTCAGGGCAATGCCAAGCACAAGTACAGGCTGGGTGGAGAATGGAACTAGAGCAGCCCTGAGGAGAAGGACTTGGGGGTACTGGTGGATGAGAAGCTGAACATGAGCTGGCATTGTGTGCTGGCAGCCCAGAAAGCCAATGATATCCTGGGCTGTATCAGGAAAAGTGTGGCCAGCAGGTCGAGGGAGGTGATTCTCTCCCTCTACTCTGTTCTTGTAAGGCCCCAAGCGGAGTACTGTGTTCACTCTGTGAGGCTCTGGAGGCCTCAGCATAAGAAGTATATAGGCCTGTTGGAGTGAGTCCAGAGGAGGCTACCAAGATGTTCAGAGGGCTGGAGCACCTCTCCTATGAAGAAAGGCTAAGAGAATTGGGCTTGTTCAGCCTAGAAAAGAGAAGGTTTTGGGGAGGCCTTATTGCTGCCTTCCAGTACCTGAAGTGGCCTACAAGAAAGCTGGGGGGGACCTTTTACAAGGGCCTGTAGTGACAGGACAAGGGGTAATGGGTTTAAATTGAAAGAAGGGAGATTTAGATTAGATATCAGGAAGAAGTTCTTCCCGGAGAGGGTGGTGAGGCACTGGAACAGGCTGCCCAAAGAAGTTGTGCGTGCCCCATCCCTGGATGTATTCAAGTATTCATCCCTGGATGAGTCTTTCAGCAACCTGGTCTAGTGGAGGGTGTCCTTGCCCATGGCAGGGGGGTTGGAACTAGATGATCTTTAATGTCCCTTCCAACCCAAACTATTCTATGATTCTGTGATTCTATAAAACCCATGCACCTGATCATTGTTACAGCCCTAGTAATGTGGTTTATTTTGACACATGAAATCTTGTGCTAAAATGCTGCAGACCTGTGCATCACACAGCTACATCTGCTTATTCTACCTGTTAAATAAATGGTCTTCCAGCTCTAGGGTGTTTGATGCCTGTAATTATATTTGATAATAGTGAATAATCTCTTATATTATTTATAGGTTTTGAACGGGTGAGGCTCCACAGGGTCTTCACTTGAATTAAATGACCTTCTAGTTTGCAGGCAAGTAAATTCTGTATCATATTGACTGTTAGGAGAGGTATTTGGTGTCCTTTTTCTGATTTAAACAGCATGAAAGACATATTGCTTCTTGAAACATTATGCTGTTTAAATGTCTCTTTGTCTGACTTTGTGAGCCTAGCCACCTATTTTTTTTTTCCCCTATAGTGTTCAGAAGATGTCATTTAGAAAAGGAAGGGATAGATGCTAAGAAGGCTTTGGCACTGGTAGGACCTGGTTTATGTGTCATTGAAGGCAGCTGTAGCAGTAATACTCCCACCTCCAGTCCCTGTGCATCCACTGAACATGGTCGTCAGCGCTTTGGGTACCGTCTCTTCCTGTTTTGAAGAATCTCATGTACTACCAGGATATTAATACCACAGTTAGTCAAGATTTTCCAAAATGACTGATGAGACTGAAATCCTCAGGTATGGGAAACTCAGAGTGAGACACCTCAAATTTTCAAGCTGGCTCAAATACTTAACCCTCAACACCAGTACAAAATGTATGGCACGTAACATCACCAGTGTTATACAACTCTTTCCTCCTATACCTCGGTCCATTTAGGAGCTGATACAGACACAGTTTTTTTGAAGTAACTAAAAGAATTAACAGTCTACGTCCCACTGAGGGTAAATTGGCAAAGCCAAAGCACCTTTTAACTTGCGAGTTCCTAAACTTCAGAGAAGCTCTTGAATCTCTTAATGTGGCCAACAAAACAAATCAAACTGATAACAGTAGTAAACCACTGTTGTACTGTCGTGCAACTTCCACAATATATAGTCACAATATATAGTCACAACATAATAATGCAAATATTTACCAGCTGAAGAGTTCAAACTTTAAGGCAGGTTAAATCACAGCAGTGATGCTGAGCACTTAGTTCTTCCATTCTTGGAACTTACTGTCTCTGTGCCTCATGGGAGACCTGTAAAATAAGTGCTGCACTTGTGAAAAAGAGCGCAAATGATATTACTTGCTGAATTCCAAGCTGAAAGTCCTCTGTACTTTATCAATAATGGGACTGTAGCTGTGGCTTAGATAAATGAGACAAGATTTACTTTGACCATTTTATGATCAGTAGAACTAGACATGCAGCTATTTCAAAGGTACATGGATATCTTCCAAGCTTCAGCTTTTATTTGCACAGTTTGAGATACTTTATGTTGAAAAGTGCCAAGAAGAGAGAAGTGCAGCTGAATGAGAGCTGATAGCACTAAACATCTAGGGCAGTCAGAGCCAACCTCAGGGAACACCATTATATCAGCCTGGAACCATAAGACACAGACTGGTAAGCTTTGAAATCGTTCGTTATGTGACTTGCTCCAGGTGACTGCCCTACCTGGCTATGGGGTTCCCTACAACCATTGACTTGTGAATACTACCACAAGCATTGTTTTTCCATATAAATCCCATCATCCCACTGTGTAGAGATGCACAGAGCCATCCTGGTGCAGCTGCAGCATCTCCACATCTGAGCTATGCAGGTGGCATAGCCTTGGCTATTTGTTTGCCAAATGTCATGGCTATTCCCTTCCAAGAACTGAAGCATAGCTCTTAAATCTTTGCCATAATGAAGTGGTAAACGCTACCGTCAAACCTCATGAATATTCACATCAGAATAATTCAACTTAAGTCCCAAGGGACCAAGGAGCCAATTGAAAGCACATATATAGAGTTGTCTGTTTAGATGATGGATCTGAACAATACTTCAACATCCAAATGACTCAACATGACATGTAAATAATTGCTTGTGATTGCAACATGCACCAAAGGTTTAGTTATTGATTCTTTAGCTTGCCCGTTGTCGTTGGTTAAATATTATAGGAAGCTGTCAAAACAGATTTCATAGAGTGTGTCTGTGCATATGTGGGTGTAAAGGAGCCCATTTTTTAGCTTCTTTCAATAAGGCAGAAAAATGGATTTTTACAAAATAAGTGAAATTTGGGTTGCTGTTGAGCTCATGAAATTATTGAAAAACAGTTTGTTACAACTTTAATTAGAGTTGCATGACTATTCTCATATATTAATACTGACTGGTTTTATTTAATTAGTCAGTAAATCCTAGTCTGACATAGCTACGGGATTAGGGTATGATCTGGTTCTTAATGAAGTAGAGATTGACATCATCAAAGAACAATTCTATTTAAATTTTAATTAAATATTAAAAAACTCCTCCTCCATTGTAGCAATTACATTTATTTTTGTTTTTCAATGCATGGTATAATAGGAATACATAATTTGTGAATATGCAAATAACATTCTGGGAAGCATCTACATTTAAAGGCATAGCACATACACATTTCCCTGTGCAATATTCATGCAAATTAATTCAGTGAAAAATTCAGTGCACTTTACAACACATATCTTGCCTTCAGGCAGAATTATACTGCTACCATATCTTTTCTTTCTTCCATCGCTTTTAAAAATTTGGGGTGTGTTTTTTATGCATTTTCCATCTCAGTTTTGGGAAGTCAGGGTCCATTCAAACAGTAAGAGTAAGCAACTGTCTCTTTCGTTGCCTACTCTTTAGGGGCCTGATTTGACAAAGCTCTCTGAAGAGGTGCCTAAGACAGGTAGGATGAGTTTTCCCTTGGAAGTTTCTCTGTACTACTACTACTTCTCCACAGTACTGTACAGACTACCTCTCCGTGGTATAAAGAAAGCCTCCATGACTCAGACTAGCCACACTAACTTTCGGATGGTCATAGCACAGCACTGTGGATGTCATCACATAAATGCCTTCATTTCAAGGCGATGTGATTTTCTGTCATCTGAATGTCCCAACACAATTGTAAGTAAACCGGAAAGACAATAGAGTGGAAAGATAAGGGCATAAGAAATAAAAGGAAACACAGCAGAGAGAAACTATTCTATTGTAAGCAAAATCTCCCATAGACACCGTTGTCCTCTGCAGTAATAACCCTTTCTCGTTACTCAGGTCTATAACTCAAAAGCAGTAAAAAGGAGATTTACTTTTATCAGCTCCTGTGTGTCATGGCCCAAAGTAGGCTACAAAAGAGGCTCCTCAATCTAAAGATTCAGTGTAAATATACTTTTTTGTAGCAAAAGAAATGTTACAATATCTTTGTCATTGGTATCAGGTATCTTTTATAGCCAGTTATTATGTCTTCCTAAAAACGCACGTTCAGATTGACCAAAACAATCTGTGACTGGTTTAAAAAAAAAGTAATGTGATGAGACATTTTATTTCATCACCTTTTCCAGAACTGCAACAGGAAATGACACAATGGGGTTGGGTCTATTGATATACGCCATATACCATATTTATACCGTATGTAAAACAGGGTAAGTAGTAAATTCCTTATAATCCTGCACCTCTATCAGTGTCAAATGGGTCACAAGAAAGGGAAAATCATGCCCACTGGTCCATATACAGCTTGAGTAAATTAAAGTGCTTCATTCAAATGCTTTCTGGATAACCAGGAATGAGAAAGAGGCACAGACCGTCTGAACTTGTCTGAGGAGGCATCTATTTCTCCTTTTACAGAACAGGGAGCCTTCTAACATAAACACCCATGTGTTTAACATGAGGAGAGATGGATCTCCACCTCAGTGGCTTGATTTTAATTCAATCATTCCTTAGCTAACTTACCTACAAAGTCTAAAAAGTTTGACCTTCCATTAACACTACCTCAGCACCTCTGGATAGCTAAATCAAAGCTACTGGTCGAGTGAAAATCCATCCCTGCCATCACAGAAGGCTTGTGTCCATCCATTTCGTAATAAGCAACCAAAAATCCCCTCTTGTGTGTGTTGGCCATGCTGTCTTTCTGTGGGATTTTTTCGTTCAGGATACCTCAAAATCAGTCTATATATTTGTTTAATGATATTTAAGTTGATCCAGAACAATGTCTTGTCCTGTCTATCACCTCACTTAGTCAGTGTGTATGTTTGCTAACACCTCAGTGCACAGAACTATTTAAATACACCTTACAACATCATGCTATATGCTGGAGATTGTGCCATTAGAGAAGGGTTAGAGACACACACAACATTTCAACACATTGTGGAGTCCATTCGAATGAACTACTTTCACCAAGTATTGGCATGGCTTCTGCCATCATTTCCTATAAAGATAATTTGCAATTTTACAAATAAGGTTATTTAGCAAAGAGGCTTTATAAACTGTGGCTTTTTGCAGAATGTCATTTGGCAGATCACAGTTAGACATGGAAATTGTTATATTTTGTTTTGAGTAGAGTCTGGTTTAACTTTTTCACAATAAAGTATGACACCATCACCAACAGAGATTAAAACAGCTGTTGTCTGTCCGGTACATTTTGTTCTATTGCTTGCCTTTACTTCTACAAAGTGAGGCAACTCATTGATTCTAGACAAAAGTAATGCAACTGAGATGTTATGAAAGTGTTTGAATGAGCATGTTGTTACTTTTTCATTTGCTTATTTTAATTTGTGCATCTGAGTAGATTTGGATCATTTGAGATTAACTGTAGTGGTAAAATACATTCTTCTCTTAAATTATGCTACAGGATTTTTTATTTTCTTTTCCACCCCTGTACTATCAGACACACCTGGACTGTTTTGTAAGCCTTTCACATAGGACAACGTGATTGTCGGATTATCAGATGATAAGTCTATGCTAATTTCCTAGTGAAAGTAGACCAGGTGTCTACAATATATTAAACAACCCTTGGTTTCTTATTTTGTTTGGAGCTCATACTTCTATTGAAAATATCTATGGCAAACTGTCCTCCTGGACCAATCTATCATTTTAAAGAGAGGACCAAAGAAAATAGATTAATCAAAGGGCCTGCAGTTATTGTCTCCCCCTGTTAGCTCCTATTCATACATCATTAGAGAAAAAAGCCTGTCAGCACTGTGGGATGTTATCTCTTTGGAAAAAAAAAATCTTCAGCATAATAATTCATTTTTAAAAAAAGAATCTGATGACAACACACAGGATTAAAACACTGGTTTTCCTAACATTTCTATATCAAGGAAAGCCAAGTCAAACAGCACAATACAGCACTTTCAGAAAGTACAAATATTTTGCCTAAACAAGGCTGCAGCACATGCATGCAGTGCTGGTAGTTTTATACAGCACTCTTCATTTTAATGCAATGTCAGGACTTAGACAGGCGAAATATAGACTAGACTGTACTGTAGACACCCAAAGGGCTTTAAAACAACTCAACCAAAATGGTAAAATTTAGGTGGAGGAGCACAGAGAATTGGTTTGGAATGGCCTCAGTGTTGAATTTCAATCATTTTTTCTGTAAGTGCAGTTTCACTAGACGCTTGATCTAAGCCCTTTGAAGTCAGTAGCAAGAGTAATGGTCTTTGTTCCACATACCATGTTCATTAACATGAGAGGATGTGTGTTTCTGAAATGAACCTGCCTCTTTATTAGGAGAACTAGGTAGGAAGTGATGGATTTTAGCTGTGTGCGACACAGAAGCCTCCTTCAGCTAGATTCATCTCAGCTAACGTTAGGCACCAAATAAACTGCCCTCCAGGGGTATTTGTGTAGAGCAACTAACTGATACTTCAGTGCCTCCATCTAGCTTTTAAAGTTAGCTGGGATTAAGGTCTGCAAAGCCTTTACTTCCTCCATCCAACCTGTATTCCTTCTGCCGCCATCTGGTCAGAAGCCAGAGGTCACTGCTACATCGTTCACTGGGGCACATGGGTTTTCATGGCAGCTGTTGTCCTCAGGTAGTGAATGTATTCTTCTTTGAAACAGCTCACATTGTAGCTGCTGGTCGAATCTACTTGTGTCCTGGCCCAGCTGAGTGACACCTCATTTCTTCTGTGCTCTGCTCATGGGTCCCGCTTGGGCTGACTGTCCAGCAGAAAGCAAGCTGGAAGCAGCAGCTCTCATCTGCTTCTCAGTCAGGCCTTGGGCCTGTCTGTCCACAACTGCAGGGTCTTTGATAGCTCTTTGCAATTGCTTTTAGATTAATTTTCACAGATTTCTTGAATCTGTCATTATCATTGACATATGTCCTGCTTAAGGTTTGCCTTTTGCCTGCAAATAATGTGTCTGTATGACAAAAATGATCCAGGTTGGTTCTTCTCTAAGTAGATGTCCCAAGTTTTGTTTCCTTTGTCAACAATTTTTATGCTAGTCTATCTAGATGATTTTAGTTTTCTGATTACTGTTCATGCACAAGCATCCATTAGGTACTCTGCATCCAGAAACAGGGATGGTTCTCCATCTTCATGCCAGTCTCTTCGCAAGAAGTGAACAGGTCTGCTCAGTGTTTCCCTAGAGTTGTGTGAGATTTCAGGTGGCTTTGATGGTTAAGCAAAGGAAACTTTTGGACAGCCTGTTCTACTTCATTTATGTCCTCAATGAGAGGGTTTATTCCTGTCCAGCAGAACACATGCTTTAGCTCATCTCAAGCATGGTTTTTACTGTGGTGTGTTTCTTTTTTTGACACCTGCTCTCACTTCTGAGGCTACAGCTGCGTTGCTTTAAACTTAACTATCTTTCACCCATATGTCACCTCATATAGGAGGTTACCTCCTCTGACAGTCTTCACTTTCATTTTGGATATTACCAGAGTATAAACTACCATTACCCTGCTCACCAGCATCTGCCAGATGCCTCACATTCTCTCTAGAGTGAGGCTGAGTTTACATATAAACACCTTTGTAACCAGTCTGATGTTTTTAAGTTTTAGACCAACAGGTCTATGGAGAATGCTGGCCTCTTGACTAGATGGTTCTATTTAGCTCAATATGCCAAAAATTGGTTTTGACAGTACAATTGGAATTTTTGTCCTTAATAAATCTGTCCACAGACATCAGCAGGGGTAAGCAATTTCTTACCAGTTTGTTATTAAACAGTGTAACTCCCCCCATTGTGTGTTGCTATTCCCACCATTAGGCCATTGCCTTCTTTTGAACTAGTCTCAGAAGGTCCAATATTGCTTCATACTGTTGCAACCTTTCCAATTTCTTTTTAATTGGAATTCTACATTTCAGTAATATAGTGGGGTAGCGTAGGGTACTTCTCAGCATACGTCCAAGCTCTGTTCCTTTTTAATTATTGTTGAACTGCTAGAACAAAACACATAGTGATAATTCTGTGTCATCTGCTCAAGAGAGAGTAAATGCTTGATGCCAGATGCCAGACTTGCACTTCCCTGTTGCTTATGGGTGTGTGCATCATGAGCTGTCAACTATAACATCCCAAATTTGATTGTCATTTGTCCGAAAATAGTTTTATGGTGCATCTGCCCTAAGACGGATGCTTGTCACTGATGCTGCATTGACTCTACAGTTCACATGCAAACTGAGCTGGTTGTTGATCCAACAGCTTAACTGTTGGTGACAAACACTAGCATCCTTTTCAGCAGTGTATATAGGTTGCCACACCACTTGTGAGGGTTCATGAGGGTTTCAGCTTCTTTCTTTCCTAGCTGTCATATTAAGCTATTATGTGGTCCTGTTTCCCACATTTTTTTCACTGCTTGTTCAAGTTGGGTATTTTGCTTTACCTCTTTGTTCTGTTTCCCACACCTGTGCCATTGGACCCTACTGCTTACACTCTAACCCAGTCCAGCCTTCCTCTATGGTAGACCTTATGACTGCTGTAGGGTTCTTTGCCACCCTAAGTGCCTGACATGGTTTTATTTATTTTCTGGGTACATCTGTTTTCATTGTCATCCTCAGGCAATTTTCTAGGGTACGATCAGTTTCTCTCAGCTCCCTCTGCCCTATGCAGGCATCATGTCCCCCAGCAATCTCATCTCTAATGAGGATATCTTTTATGTTTCCAGAGCTACATGAAACCCTTTCAAGTCCTTTGTAAAACATATTGAGATGTAGTGTTGAAAAGTGTTGTGAAGGATGCTTTGAGCTCTCCTGCTGTACTTCATGTTGAGTGAAAGGGGCTTCTCACATAGTCAGTGATCACGTATTCAGCTGAGCTGTTGGTAAAATCCATCTGAGGAGGTGGTCACTTCTTAAACCTCTCACTTGATCATTTGGGAAGATCTGTCCTTCCTCTTCAGTTTTACAGCTGTTGTACTGTCTGCTATTATGTCTAGCTACAAAGTTACATTCACTTCTTATTATTTTCCTCCTGTGAGGCAGTGAAATGAAAGTTTTCCTTTTTTTTTTTTAAATTTTATTTTAATCTCCCTAGGTGATCCTTTATACAGACTAGATTATCCTCTCCAGTCCTCTAAAGCTTTTGTAATGTGTTTTGCCCGGGAGCTTTTCATTCCCATTGATCTGAGTTCTTACTTTGCCCTCTTTCTAGTTACTATTCTTCTCATTTGCTGGTCTTTCTTTGCTGGGCATGCAGCTATTCACCTGCCAAATGAAGAAGCTGTGCAATAACATGTGGTGGCTCCTTGCTTCTAAAACCAAGATGACTTTTTACTACACATTTCCTGTATCTGCAGTTGCCATTCTCGCCGTCTGCACCGACTGGCTTGTTGGGAGAGCCTTTAAAATATCCCTCCTGCATCTTGTATTTGTCTGTGAAAGGCCAATGAATTTTACTGCAGGCCAGTTCTAGGACTGAAATGGCAGCATGTCGGAATGCCTTCAAGTTAAGAAAATTTTCTTTGCTTAGTTCACCCTGCAACTTTCCCATTTTAGTAATAAACACAAAGCTACATATGATGATTTATTATATATCTTAAAAGAGAGCATGGGCTTGTTCCAGGACAAAGTGAAATGTCCATATCACAGAGATATGTTGTAATTGGCTCTGCTGGTTTGTTTGGAGCCCCTGTGGAGGAAAAAAAAGGCAAAGACTGAGCAAAGTTGTAGGCTGCTCCAACCTTCTATGCTCTGGGCAGCCTCTTTGTTTTTTGGTTTTCTTTTTCATTTGTGGCATGGATGCAAGTCAGGAACCTGGACAGTCTCCCTCAGAGAGAGTGGTGGAAGGTGTGAAAGAACAGCTGTGGCCCTCTGCCTGCAGCCCTGCTCATCACGATTCCTCTCTCTCCAGGGTTCAGATCTGACGTTTTCTGTCTCTGAAGCAAGAACATGAACAGCTCAGATTTTGGTCAATCTGTAGCTGGAAGTATGTGAAATCCTGGGGTTTATCTTTTTCTTTTGATACAAAACAATAAATTGGCTCCACTTCATTCACAACTAGCCTCAGGTTTAATCAAAAGACTCAAATCTTTTGACAAAACATGGGCTGGATACCACATCTTTAGGAAAAGCTGTGAACAGCAGAATTTTACTTTGCTCTGGGTTTCCTAAAAAACATTTCACATTGCTCCGAAGTAGACTTTTCATGAGTTGAAGGGATCATCCTGAATAAAGGTTAAGGAGAAAGAGATTATATGACAAGCTTAGTTACCTCCTGCCATTTCTATTTCTATTTCTTTTTCTATTTCTGTTTGTATTCAAAGGCTAGAGAGAAAGGAGTAAATGATATAGTAAGAACATATGGTTTCTAAAAGGAATCCTTTTAGAAAATAATGTATTAGTTAAATAGTACTACATCTTGCCAAAATGACATTATTATAACATCATCCCTTACAATTACTAGCACAGCTGAATCAATAATGTGGATAGTATAAAGAAAAACTGGCTACAATGGAACCATAAATTCTACAGAAATTATTGTAGCAATTTTCTAGTGGTTTGGAACAAGCTTCCTAAACCTCTCAACCATTTCAGCAGATTGTCTGTCCCATGCAACAATTCTCTTAAAACTATTGTTTGCTTGTGGCAACACTTTTAGCTAGTAGACACGAGCCTGGGGAATTTGCATCGTATGGAAATAGAGCTATGTCAGGAAAAGGTCCTTTTGTCTGCAACTTGTATCTATTGGCTTAAAGTATCCTAATAGATTTTATCCTGTTTTTCTAGATATCTGGGTCAAATTGGCATCGTGTGACAGATCTTCTTACATGAATTAGCAAAGAACAACTGAAATTAAAGAAAGTAATATCACTTAACTCTAGCTGAGGATCTATTCCTTGTCCTCAGTTAAGTATTTCATTTCCATTCTGTATGCCACAGTGAATAAAATTTGGAACATATAAAAATTAATCACCTGAATATACTTGGTCTGTAAAGTTAGACAGACAATATAGTAATTCTTTCTAACACTTCTTGCTGTTAATTACATGCCCATAACTCAAAGAAATAGTATTTTGCTGCATTTACTTCTTGGGTAGATAAACCCCAAATATAAAGGATTAAATAATAATCAGTTCTGAAATGTGAATATTGTCAGATCTGTAAAGAAACGGATTCCTTTTATGAAACTGTATTGGGCTGGTTCGTCTAGCAGCAGCACACACGGGCCCATAGTTAATTGTGAACTGAACAGAGTGAGTGGGTTTTCAGCTAGTGCAGGACTCCACCAAGCTCCCTGTGCTTCAGTGGAGTTGCAAATGGGCAGCACCTGTTTCATCAGGCCAACAGATGGTCACAATTTAAGGACACCCATAGGCAAAATAACCTTCATTTACTTCAGGGTCTTATAATGTTTCACATTGCTGTGCTTGCCTTAATTGTTTTGTGGGTGAAGAAACAATTATGTATTATATAAAGTAGGCAATGTATGCTTTCTTTCCAGACTGGAGCACACAGATTCACTGCACTTATCATAGGCCTAGTTAAAAACCTGTTGAAACTGATAGAAAGATTCTCAGGTGGTTTAACTTGGCTTGGATCATGATCTATGGACAGATCCAGCTTTAATATCGATCTACTTGAAGATGTCCTTGCTTATTGCAGGGAGATTTGACTAGCTGACCTTTAAAGGTTCCTTCCAACCCAAACAATTTTATGATTCTTTAATATTGGTCCTTTTAGTCTGTGGACTTCCTGAGACTGGGTTTTTTGTTGAAATACCACCAAAAGTCTGAGGACCATGCCCCTCCCTGCTTGTTTGTGGTCCTACAGTGTATAGACTGTTCAGCTGATCTAACCTAAAAGCAACAGCAGGTTTTTGTTGATTTGGGTTTTTTTGGTTGGTTGGGTTTTGGTTTTTGGGTTGGGTTGGTGTGGGGTTTTTTTTTTGTGTGTGTGTGTGGTTTTTTTTTTTGTTTGTTTCTTTTGGGGTTTTTTTGGGGTTTGGTTTTTTTTTTTTGGTTGGGTTTGGTTTGGTTTGATTTGGTTTTTTCGGTAAGTAGATCAATTTCTTGATCCACATCAAATTGCAATCACAAGAACACTGTTGAGAAAAAGATCAGGAATGAGTAAAGAAACAGAAAGAGCTGGGAATAGAAATTAACTGGAAACAAAAATGACTATAACATAATCTTTTAATGTGCTGCCCAGTTTCTGAATGGAACAAATTTATTCAGAAATACAAACTTTACCCAGAGAGGTGATTCTATCTGCTAACATATGGTTAACCCATAATGATATACAAATACCATGCTTTCAATTTCTTTATTTCATGCCATGAGTAATTATTTACATTATAACGTCTGAAATCTGAGTTGGGCCTATCTGTTGTATGATTGTCTGTAGAGCCTAAAAGACCTAACTCTTTTACTTCAGAATAAAAGTCCTACTTATAATTCAGATGAACAAGGGCCATCATGAATTGTCAAGGTTGAGTTCTTCTTGCTTCTTTCATTCTGTCTAATTGACATGACTTCTGACATTGTGGTAAAATATGCTCATATTTTGGGACTGGAACAAAAAGGACAGTGGATCTAGTAGGTGGAGGAAAAGCCCTCCAGTGGAGCAAGTCTCAGGATTCATTACATTCCATAAACAGTGACATTTCCGGATCAGCAGTGCAGGAATGTTAGGGCATATCATATATTTGTCTACTGACATGAGAAGATTAGACTTAACAATCAAATTAAAGAATTGTCAATGCCACAGTTCTCTGTTACCCATGGATATAAGAATATAATTTTTTATTCTCTTACACATTTCCCCCTAAGCCACCCATCTGAACAGAGAAGCAAGATTTAAACAGACATATTTTTTCCCCACTAAAATATAAACATGTAGGTAAACGATACAGTGCTCCACATTGATTGATATTGATTTATATCGGTAGTAGTGGGGATTCATATTTCAGAAAGGTTATTTAAAAGCTTTCTTGCACTCATGGAAGTCAAATAAATACTCACTTGACTTCAGGCAAAGCAATTATGTTGGTGAAATGACAGTTTATAGAGTGGGACAGACCACTTGTTGCTTTACAAGTCATCCTAGCACTCCCAGCCAAAATGAGATCTGGATTTTTGTGTGATCTGCCCTGAATCAGAGACACCAGGGTTCAACTCACAGGGGTCAGAGATGGCAGGAAGGAGGTGTCTGAGGACACAGTTGGAAGTCTACTTGTATAATTATGTAGTGTCTGCCATGGTCCCCAATGGCTATCAGCAAAAGGATATAGAAAAAGGTTTCAGTTCCACTAATGGAGAAAGTAAAGGTTTGGTAGGTGTGAGAAGACCTGTAAAAATGTCTGAGCTTGAAGAAAACATTGAACTTCAAGGCTAGAACACCTACACATTCTCTTAGGGAACATGGAAAAACCTTTGACTGATGTTTGGAAAATAGGGTCCACTAAGGCAGAGACTAAGATGTCTCAGGGTGTCACTGCACAGGGGATGCTCTTACAGAACTAAAAGTGACAGAAGGAATCAATATTTTAAATGTTTCCATTTTTATGATGAAAGCTGTGTTTTACTATATTTTGTTCTTATGATTTTATAATTCATTAAAAGCTAGCAGTTATGAACCTGGGTTTATCAGAGATTCCAACATAATTGACAAAGACATAAATAGGTATTTTCATCAGGAATGAGATACAACATCCATTGAAGTTAATAAGAAATAAAGTTATGCTGACTTCAGTGGGCATGGGATCAGACTATGAATATTTAAATGAGTCCTCAATGGTAGAAAATTTTATAGAGATAATGCAGAAGGTCTCCCTGGAAGCGTGCTGGCACCTTTAGGACCCCAACTTTTCCAGTAGAGTTATTGTGATTTAAAGATTGGATAATATTTCTTCCTTCCTCTAGGTCTGGGTTTGTTGTGTACTTGCCCATGAAAAAAGTTTTTTCTTGCATTTCAAAGGCTAGTAAACTTCTCCCTCAAGATCTTCCCAGACCTTTACTCATCCTGATTAGATTATTTGATAAACATATTTCATAAGGACAGAAGGGAATGTTATGACCAGCTATTGTGATGTTATGAATAATACAGAAGAAACAATATTTATCCTGTAGTTCTGCATAGAGCTTAAATATTACTCTTTGGGAACATGTCTCTCCTCAGTCCTTTCTGGTATGACTTTCAAGGAGACATTGAAGGCTAAAATATGTATTCTGTAAGTTAAGTCTAGTGTATGTAGACACTACAAAGAGGTATCTCTACTCATGTCATATGTGGGAAGAAGGAATTTCACCCAGGAAAATAATTTCAACAAAGCAATTTTATTTATTAAAATATGCCTCCCATGTCAATCACTTTTTTTTTTCATCATCGATGGCTGAAATGATTCTGTTTGGCTGTACTCACTTGTGCGTCAATTTAGTAAAAGGGCATATTGGTTCCTGTCTTGCCTGGCCTTTTATTGAAGTAAAATTAAACAATTTCAGGATTCAATTATTAATACCTTCCATCTATAAACCATGTCTTCATCTATAAACCATATTGACATTCAGTCTAGACATCTCAAGAGGGGATTCGCTTCATGAATATCAATAAACAGGTTGTAAGGAGACTGGGAATATCAAATTATTTCAAAGCATTTGACAGTTGACAATGTTAATACAATAATTAAAAGCTCACATCCCTTTAAAAAAAAGCTGCTCAGCATTTCCATGTAGGAAGCATCAAAGTCCTTAGAAGGTGTAAATCAACATTGCTGTGCTGTCAGTACTGTATCTGTGTGGATTTCCACCGGCCCCTGCAGTACCTTCACAAATAAGGAAATAATTCTATTTGCCCCTAAGGTGGCTTGAGGAACTGACTTAACATCAATTTATGCCCAGTTTGGCATTAACTTTTCAGCTAGAAGGAGGTAAAAATACATTTGAAAATGCAAATCCTACCCTGCATTAGACCTCTTCTTTGAAAAGGAAGTGGCAGATAACCCAATACACTGAAGACCTGGCTCCCCACCCAAGATGAAGTTCGGAAAGCATTGGGCCGGAGTGCAAATGGTAAAAATTTACTGTAAAATCTTTCTGTGTCTCTCAGTGCTGCATCTCTAAAGCTTCCCTGGGTAGGAATCCATCAACTCAGAAAAATCTAATGATGAAAGACAGCAGATTTCTCTCAGGCATTTGTCTTACCAATGACCTTCTGTGAGAAAATAGAACAATTGACCACAGGAACACAAATCATGTCTAGGGTTTCTTTGAAATTGCTTCTTGAGGTGGCTGGAACCTAATATCAGTATTCGATGTGTTTGACAACAGGGAAAGCAAAAAAAAAAAAAAAAAAAAAAATCATAAAACGTTTATGGTTCTTAAAAAAAGGTAAGGCAATAAATATAATGCTGTCCTGTGGAGAGTATCCCACTGTGGTTTAGTTTATTCTAAGATACCGCTAGTTTAACATGCAAACAGATTTTCTTGAGTAATGGACTGGTGATCTGATCACTCAGTGCTTCCCTCTCCTTACTGCTTGGATTGGAGGCAGGCTAATAATTGGACTGTAATTTTTGGACAGGAGTTGGACAATTTATGGATAACAAAGATTCAGAATTACTATTGTTAATACTAAATAAATCTTGGGGGAAATATTCAGCCTTAGGTAGTAGTTAAGATGTTTCTTACATCAGTGGGATTAAAACCTGATGACATTTGAGTGAACTGAAAGCTTTTCGACCCTCACTGTTGTAACCTAAACTTTTTGTAAGATATTAATTAAAACTGTCTTTAATATTTGCCATTTTGAACTTAATTAACCA
The DNA here is from genome assembly GCA_027574665.1 of Rhynochetos jubatus. NCBI lineage: Eukaryota > Metazoa > Chordata > Aves > Eurypygiformes > Rhynochetidae > Rhynochetos > Rhynochetos jubatus. Next base: position 8,088,348 of record CM050648.1, on the reverse strand, counting down.
ATATTGAAGACAATGCCATGTGTGGTTTTTTTTGCATGTAGCCCATGTCTCCTACAAAAGATGGCTGATAATTTCAGTTGTAAACTGTGGGTGCATGAAAATGAACTGTGTTGTACCCCTAAACTGATGACACTTTAATAATGTGCAGAAATTAGCCCAAGGTGTGAACTCACTCCCAGGGGGGAGGCAGCTCAAACCCAGGTTGAAAGGTGTGTTCAGGTTCCCCTCTGTCATTAAGTCAGTGCACTCCACGCTCCCACCACTACCTCTTTGCCCTCTCACCAGCCATCCACCACTGCCCCTCTGATGCTACACTCCTCCTCTCTCTCTTCTGCCCCACTTCTACCTCCCCATCAGAACCATAGGAATGCCAATACAGACCCCAACCTTATCAACCTCATGCTCAACCCAGGACCTGTTTCACAGATGAAGTTGCTGTGTCCTGCAGATGAGACACACCTCAGGACTGCCTGATCTAGCCCTGAGTCTTGAAAACCTATGCTGTGAGACTTTTAACCACTTGCCAGCCTGATGCTTGTGGTAAATCAGCAGGACCTTCATATTCCTCTTAGATGGGTGTTAAAGTGGAGACAGGAATGACCTCGGATGTGTGCCCTTTGAATATGCATGCAGCAGTGGCTTGGCTAGAAAAGGTCTAAACTGAAGGAGTGCTTGCCTGCAGCGCCTGCCAGCACCGATCTCTTCATGAAATACCACTGATGGTTAGTGCAAGATTTACCAGCTGCTGCAAACTACTGGGTGATCCCAAAGATCCAGGCGCTCTCCCAAGCAGCCTGTACCATGCCAAGGACCCACTGGCAGCTGCATGGGAAGATTTCCTTGCAAGAGAATATTCCACATTTCCAGTCTCCAGAGGGACTGGGTATTGTAGAGGGGAAGCGCCGCAATGCCAGTGTTACCCCTAGATCTTGCCTGAGGATGTTGGTCCATCCTGCCCCCTTCCCCTCTCTAGCAATGTGATGCCAAGCATGCACCACTGGCCTTGAAGTTGCTTTCAGATCAAGGGCTATATGCATCCCCGTTTCTTCAAACTCTCCAGGGCATTGATTCAGATTTCCACCTTATCAGAGGTGGCAGTTTGTACGACTACTGCTTTTGAAGAATTATTGGTTCTCTATAGTTGAAATATACTTGTTACTGTCCTGCTATTTGCTTTCACTGCAGACAAATTGCTATTCATTGTGAGAGAAATGCTGCCCTCCAGCTGTCAGGGCAAGTTATTTGTAGTCCTGACCAACTTTATACTTTAACAAATGCACTTTATAAAAAAAGTATCAGAAAGAATAATGAATATTGCTCATCAACAGTAACCAGTCAGGATTAAAAATTACTTTCATCAAAACATTCAGGGAGTGTTATTGGCTTTTGAGGTGATTGCCATCTCTGGGTATGCTGGTGTTCTGCTAGACAATGAGAGTAGAACTCTAAAAAATGTAATTGTAAAAAAGAGCTAAAGTGTACTTAAGATAAATATTACAGTAAGTTGGACAGGACACACTCCCATTTTATTCTGGCTGTGGTTGTTATTCATTCTGGTTTTAACAGAATTTAGGTGAATGCCCATTTTAGAATCAATGATATTTTCTTATAAGGAGCTGCATCCAGTGGAGCATTAACATATCAAATGGGTGTCTGCTTGTTGCATATATGTCTGCATCTGCACATTTATTTCAGATTTGTCAGACTAAAAAGTGCCCCTTTTGTTTGCTGATGGTAAATTTAGGTATGTGCATAAATGATGTTGAGTGAGGGCTACTGAAATGCAGAATTGCGTTAGAAACATGTGCAGAATGCTTGCTGGCTCCTTACCATTCTTCCTAGACCACTTCCCCTTCCTTTTGCATGCACTCATTGAATTAAGTATGGGAAAGCATGTCCTGGGAGATATTTTGATGATTTAGTAACTATAATGTTATACTATAATTTCTTAGCCATGTTTTTTCCCACTTTGCTTTCCCATATAGGACAATAAGGTTAAGAATAATTTGCACACATAAATCCTTTCCCCTCCAGTTTACATTTCCACTTAAACAAGGCTGATAAATCACTCTGTAGTAGCCAGTGTGGGTACTTTCTGCCATCAGGCTCTCATGTAACTCTCCTATGCTAACAAAAAACAGTATGTCAAGGTCCCTGTCACTCTTCTTGGCTGCTGTAGTATATTGACAGCATCTGAATGTCTCATTGGATTGACTGCTGCCAAGCGTGGGGCTGGTGAAGGGCTTTGCTCAGGATGCTGGAGCTGTTCAGAAATCTTTTCATAAGCTTTTTAGATTTTCTCCTTTTGCAGTACATAGAAAATCCTCTTATACTGTAGATCAGGCCATTTTACTTCAGATCAGTAGAGAATTATCCTCCCAGATCTGGATCTGAACTATATTTGTAAGTTTTCTGGAAGGAGAAAGGATGGTGTGAGGTGGTGCTGAGGGGGTGGAGGAGTTCCTGGTTTGTGTGCTGCTGTAATTGAGCAGGGGAGAATTTACACATTCTTTCTTTTCCATTCCTTCTTAGGAAACACAGCTCATCCTATTTGTCTCTGATATTTTGAAGATACATTGTTAAAACTTCAGAGGAACAGTCTTTCCTTTATTGCTATAAATTTATACCAACAGATAAAACAGGGCACATAGATAAAACCACAAACATGCAGCAAGGAATCCCCTGTTAGTTTGCCTGTCTTGCACTCCCTGATTGGCCATATTTGCTTTGTCTAGTACATGCAATGGATGCAAAAATTTAACATATTAAAAAAATCTTATTGTGATTAACAGATAACTGGTTTCTTCCTTGCAAAATACCCCTCAATTAATATGGGATGATATTAGAGAGCATAATTTGGGGAATCTTAAAGGCTATGTCTCTATCAGTGATGAAAATAGCACCCAATATCTTGAAATTAGGAATTAGACAGTAATGGAAGCATGTTGCCTTGGTATTAGTAATAATTTTTTGACATTATTTATTTCCCAATGCATTTCGGAAAGGTTGAGAGAGTTGTATCCCAGCACCAGTTCCCCAGGCACCAGCTAGATCAGGAGACTGTGTATGTGACTACATTTTCTGGAACCCATAAACTTTTCAAAACAATTTTAATTGCTCAGAGGAGGAAGGGTAGTAATTGGGAGACAGAGAGCTAGCTGGTATTTTCTGTAGGTAAGTGTTTTCTTTCTGTCTCAGCAAATCAGAGCTTTTTTTTTTTTTTTTTTGGTCTGTTCAAACACCCTGTCTTGGTTTGGAAGAAGGCAGTCAATTAGGGCAGGTAGGTAATCACTAGGGATTAGATCCACTTGTAATTGGGAACATTAATTTGACAGGAAATACTTTCTTTAGGGGAAAAAGAAAAAATTAAAAAAAAAAAAAGGAAAAAAAATGAGAAGGAAAGAGAAAGAGAGAGAGCGGTGCTGAGCTTTCCAGTGCCTGGAGCAGAACATGTCAGTGTCTTGGTTCCAAGGGTGGGGAAGTCCGTAAATCAGACAGATCACTTCTTTCTGTGGGAATACTGAACCTGCACTTCGGTGACGCATGTGAGAATTAAAGAATCCCAGAAGACTTGAAACTGTTTTCAAAAGGTGCACTGAGCTTAATTACTAGAGGGGATGTTCGTTATCAACCCTAAAAAGCTCTGTGTTGATCTTTTTGTGGGATATGATGTGAATATTAAGTGTCAGACACCCTGTATATCAGACTGCCAGACCTTCTGGGCAAAACATGTTGCTTTTTAGCAAGCTGTCTCATCAGAGGCAGGTTTTACCTCAGTGTTTATGCTTGCTGTGGAGTACCTGCTACCGACTGAGCTTTCACACTGTTAGCTCAGTGTGGTGTGGTGCGTTTTGCACTCCAGGGCTTGTCTCCTGGAGAAGTTAATGGGCCAAAGGGAAGGGTGAGCATTTACAAGACACAGTTTGGAAGAAGAGTAAGTTATCTCATACTTTCTGTGCTCTAAGAGCATCTTCACAGCACGTAAGTGTACTGTAGCTGGCATGTGGCCAATCCCAGCCTCAAAATGCTGCACCAACTCTGAAAGAGCTCTTTATGAAGACAGGTTTGCAATGATGCATTTGTACAGAGACTTGAGATTGAGTGAAGCCAACCTTACTACAGTTCGTGGCTACTTGTCAACAAAAAAAGTGGGCAGAAGGCACCAAACACCACAAATACAATGACATTCTCATTTAAAGATGTTCATTTTTTTCTTTGACTATGAAGAAAAACAGAGCTTAGGCAGGGCATTACCAGCAGGTTGAGGGAGATAATCCTTTCCTGCTGCTCTGTCCTGGTGAGGCACATCTGGCTGCTAAGTCCGGAGCTGGGGTCCCCACTACAAGAGAATATATGAACATACTGGAGATCACAAAGATGATTAATAAAATCGTAGAATCACAGAATATCTCAAGTTGGAAGGAACCCATAAGGATCATTGAGTACAACTCCCTTCTCCTCTCAGGATTACCTAAAACTCATATGACTAAGAGCATAGTCCACATGCTCCTTGAACTCTGACAGGCTGGGTGCTGTGACCACTCCCCTGGGGACACTGTCCCAGTGACCGACCACCCTCTCAGTGAAGAACCTTTTCTTAATGTACAACCTGAACCTCCCCTGATGCAACTTTACTCCATTCCCTTGTGTCCTCTCATTGGTCACCAGAGAGAGGAGATCAGCACCTCCCACTCCACTGCCCACCTTGAGGAAGGTGTAGACTGTGACGGGGTCACCCCTCAGCCTTCTCTTCTCCAAGCTGAACAAGCCAAGTGACCTCAGCCACTCCTTGTAAGTCTTGCCCTTCAGTCCTTTCACCATCTTTGTTGCCCTCCTCTGGACAGACTCCAATAGTCTCATGTCCTTCTTATATGGAGGTGACCAAAACTGTACACAGTACTCAAGGTGGGGCCGCACCAGCGCAGTGTAAAATGGGACAATCACCTCCCTTGACTGCCCAGCTATGCTGTGCTTGATGCACCCCAGGACATGGTTGGCCCTTCTGGGTGTCAGGGCACACTGTTGACTCATATTCAACTTGACATCAACCCAAACCCTCAGATTTCTTTCCACAGGACTGCTCTCCAGCTTCTCATCCCATGGTTTGTACACATAACCAGGATTATCCTGTCCCAGTTGGAGAATCCAGCACTTGATCTTGTTAAATTTCATACAGTTGATGATTGTCCAGCTCTCTAGCCTATTCAGATCCCTCTGTAAGGCCTCTCTACCCTCAAGGGAATCCACTGCTCCTCCTAGTTTAGCATCACTGGCAAACTTAACACATATTTGATTCCTGCATCCAGATAATTTGTAAAAAGATTGAAGAACACTGGCCCTAAAATTGAGCCCTGGGAAACGGCACTGGTGAATGGCTGCCAGCCTGATGTAACCCCATTTACTATAACTCTCTGAGCCTGAGCCGTGAGTCAATTGCTCACTCAACATATTATGGAATCATCTAGCTGTGTGCTGGACATTATGTCCAGAAGGATACTGTGAGAGACTCTATCAAGTGCTTTGCTAAAATCCAAACCCACTGCATCTACTGTCTTCCTTTGGCCAACTAGATGGGTGAGCTTGTCATAAAAGAAATTAAGTTGGTTAACCAGGACTTTCCCCTCATGAACTCATATGGTCTATGACCAATGGTTATGTTGTCTCTCAAGTGTTTTTCAGTAACTTCCAGCACAACCTTCTCCATAATCTTAGCAATCACTGAAGTGAGACTGACAGGCCTGTAATTACCAGGGTCTTCTTTCTTAAACTTCTTGTAAACTGGAACAACATTTGCCAGTTTCCAGTCAATTTGGACCTCTCCAGACTCTCAGAACCATTGAAAAATAATGGAGAGGTCCTGCAATGACATCAGCCAGTTCTTTCTGTACCCTGGGATGAATCCCATCAGACCCCATAGATTTATTCACATCCAGCTGGTGCAGCAAGTCTTGAACAAGTTCAGAGTTGTCTGGGTGTTTATCATTCCCCCAGACACGATCTTCCAACACAGGGTTTCAGGGGTCTCAGGGCCTATCATCAGTGTCAAAGTCAGAGGTGGACAAGGCATTAAATGTCTGTGCCTTGTCTACATCCCTATTTGTGACGTGACTGACCTCATCAAGTACCAGACCAATGTTCTCTCTTATCCTTTTTTTTGCTGTTCACATATTTTAAAAAGCCTTTTTTTCTTTTCCTTCACAGTGCTGGCCAGCTTGATCTCTAATCAAGCTTTGGCCACATGAATTTTCTCCCTACAGTGGCAAACAGCATCCCTATGGTTCTCCTGAGTTGCTAGTCCTTCCTCTTGAGCTGCTTGTCCTTGTTTCCACTGTCCATACTCATGCCTTTTCTGCCTAAGTTCTAGAAGAAGGCCTGTTCTCAGCCCAGATTTCTGTCCTGCTTGGGCCATCATTCATACAAAGAGAAGCTGAGACACCTGGGATTGTTCAGCTTGGAGAAGAGAACGCTCCAGGGGGATCTTTTCTATGTGGATAAGTACCTGAAGGAACGTAATGAAGACAAGGGAGCCAGACTCTTCTCAGTGGTGTCCAGTGACAGGACAAAAAGCATTGGACACAAACTGAAAAAATAGGAAATATTTTAAATATAAGGAAAATCCTTTTCATTGTGAGGGTGTTCAAACACTGACACAGGTTTCCCAGAGAGGCTGTGGAGTCTCCATCCTTGGAGATATGCAAAACCCAGATGGACACGGTCCTAGGCAATCAGCTCTAGATGTCCAGGCTTGAAAAGTTTGGGTAGACCAGATGACCTCCAGAGGTCCCTGCTAGCCTCAACTGTTGATTTTGTGATTGTTTATCATGATTGAACGGAAGACCTGCATCTCCTATTCCCAAATGTTAAGGGCTGTTTTACTCCTGCTTTTTCTCATCTTCCCTTACCACAGGTGCTGGCAATGTCATGATTTGCATCCCTGCCACCATGACCTCACAGGTGCAGGTAAATACTGTCATGTATGCTCATGTGCCCTGCCTTGCTCTGTCCTACCTCTTCATACCTCTTTTAAACCCTTTATATGCTCCTCCAGGGTTTCACAGAGCTGAGTGAAATTAAGAGTGCTCCATCATGAGGGAATGTTGCCTGCTCTTAAAATCCTTTGCTTTGTCTTAATTGAGCCTAAAAGCTTCATTGCAGTAATGAAATGAACAATAGATACTTTTTTCCCCATTCTCTAGAATGAGGCTGGAAAGACATCATTTTCCCTAAAGATAGATTAGAGAGTTATGAATTATGCTGATGCAACACTGAAACCACCATCTTTCATTGTGCTGAAGGTGCAGGATGTGATGAAGAGAGAGTTTAACCTCGAGTTAAAAAATGTCCATCTGCGCAGGTGATAGCTTCCTGTCTTGTGTGCCTGTCTGGTCTCTGGATACATCTGGTTCCTGCTTTCTTCCTGAGGGAGCTGTGACACACAGCTGGAAGTGACAGGGAATTAGTGGATCTTTGAAGGAGAAAAGTGCTACCACCGATGGGATGGCAGAAGATTTAGCTTAACCAAGGAAAGTGATGATAACTGAGAGGTGAGAGAACAGCAGCCATGGAGAGCACAGTAGGCCATCAAAAAAGCAGACAAGGACACCATTCTGGTAGTTCCAAAAGGATATCAGCATGGTCGTGCACTCCTCTGAGGCTGATATTAGAGTTGGGGTAAGGGATAATGTCTGCAGCAGCAGCCCTTTTGTCAAAATTCTTGTGCAAGGTGACTGTCAGCCAGGTTCAATAGCACAGATGTATGGCTTATTCACTCTGCTTCTGTTAGCTGTGACAATGTTGTGTCCTTATTTCAGCTTTGGTCTCATATCTACCGGTTAAATATTGTGCAGAAGATGTGCAGACACAATCAGGTACTCGCAAGAGTTGTGCTAAAGGTACCCAGCACAGGAATCATGACAGTTCAATGCCCCTGCAGCTGTAGCATGTGTAAGCCACTGTGGCTTGTGCTGGTACCGCTAACCTGAGTTTTCAAAAGATGTTGCTGTGGAGTACTGACAGCAGGAAGAATGTTCTAGGACAAAACTAGGACAGGATTACCGTTCCTGCTTGCTTCACATTGATTCAAAACATTTGGCAGGAGACACAGTGAATCACTAAGCTTGCTACTGTGCAAGAATTACACTGGCATGATTATGCCTGATGGTTCTTGATGCTATTGTTCCTTTATAAAAAGTCTCCTCCCCATATCAAACACAAAGAAAATCAAATCCATGGTACACCAAAAGTGATGAAAGCTAAGGATCAGAAAGTGGTGCCTTAACAAGAATGAAAAAGAGGTTTCTCAAGCAGTAGAGTATGTTCCCTCAGGACAACCTTATGTTGCAACACAGGTTTACCTCTTGCTCTGCATGCTTCTCTGCACAAAACACAACATGCCCCTAGTGTGCATAGCATTTGCTTAGCTGGGTGTAAACTATTCCAAGGGTGTAGTTAAAGTCTGAGGCAGAGGAAATGCAGTTGAAAGCCTGAAGCCAAAGGAAAGAATGTCCAGGTTCTTTGGTGTTACAAAGAAAGGGGAATTCTCAGTGGAAATGGTCTATCAGTTTCCATAAAACAAGACAATTTCCTCTTGAAACTTCAGTAAGTTAACCCCTGTCTAGTAAAATCAAAACATTTCTAGTAGGTTTTCCCTGGATTAAAATAATTTTAATTAATTACTGAACCTAAATCAGAATGTTTATTTTTTAATAAGCCAAAAGTTTCATTGTGTATCAGTGCAATAAACCATTATCTTATTAGCATACTGATTTATGTGAGGTGTAATCTAGGTCCCCCTTGAATCTTATTGCATGGGCTTTCAGGAGCACTGTGTTTCCCACAAGGCACTGTGGATTTCTTGTGACTCATGGGTGGTTACTCACATTTTGAAGAATGAAAAATTAAGATTTCCAAGTACTAACTTCTTCAAAGCATTTTACCACTATGGGAAAAGATAGTGGGGAACATTATACCTGAAAAAAAGTATTTAATGTTTAGTAAGTATAATAAAAATATTTACCTTTAAGGAACATCAAAACATTAAATCATTACCCAAAATATCACAACAAAAAAGCTGATGTTGAAAGTAGAAATTTTTAAAAATGTAGGAACAAAGATTTTTCAAATTTCAAAGTTGTGCTCTCATTTGAAGCAAAAGCAAATCAGATGCTTGTGTCCTGCAGGACTGGTGCGTGTTCAGTTTTGCTCCTTGTTATATTTGCTGATTTAAATGCTGATTCAATCACAGAAATATCATGGGATACTCAGAGTAACCACAAAACATGTGTGTTGAGAATAAGATGCATTAAAACGTGATTTATTTTCTATGAGCTTATAGTCTTGCTTTAATATGTCTACTACTACATAGATAATTAATTGTTTTCAAAATTTTGAAGGGAAAATAATATATCTTAGCTTAAACACGATACTCTCACTCTTTCGATCCTAAATCTTCCTAGATAGTTTTGTCAGAAGTAAAACCAATTACCTTTCTGAAGTTTTCCTCTTGTTCTTAAATGGCACTCCCGAGGTGCCTTCCTAGAGAGATCACCTGCTTTGCTAAACCCTACCATCTACCACATTTACAACTAGTTTTAATTTGGCCACCGTGTAGTTATACTAACAGACATAAATTGGGTTTTGCCTGTAAAAACAGATCAGAATAATTTCATAATTCATATGACAGCTTTAAACAATGGCAATTGTAGAACAGTTCCTTTGGTCATGATGCCAATACAATCTGGTCTGTTGCATACAAAAAAAATAGAACCTCTCAAGTGAGTGCATCGTAATTTGGTTTGTAATTATGGTGTAGGCAAAGACAAGAGGAGCAGGGCAGGAACAGTGTTTGTGCTGGTTGTGGGGTTCCATCCACCATGAAGGAAATTCTAGGTGAGGCTAAGGTGAATTTAGGACACCTTCAAGTATCCATTTTATGTGTTGTTATTTGGTATTTGCTATATGAGAACACTCAGTATCTAAGGTTCCTGGTGCTCTTTGTGCGAGGGAAGATAGCCACTGCACCAAAAAGCACCCTGAATAGAAAGAACACAGAATTATTCTCTATAGATATTCAATAAGCCATCGTCCTGTTTAGTAGAAGTAGAAAGTCATCTTGTAGCAGGACCAGAATACTGAATCTAATTTCAAATATCTTAAGGTCATTGCTGAATTATGAAATTCAGGCTCAGCTATACCAGCATGCAAATGTCTGTTTTGTTTGCCCAGGAGAAACTGTGGATCAGAGTAATACACATTCTTACAAAAATAAGAACAAACACTGTACAAATCTGTAATGTCTTCATCCTTATTTCGGGTCAAGGTCTAACAGTAAAAAGCATGGGCTGACAAGACTGGTATCGTTAGTGCAGAAATGTTAGAGGAACAACTTGGGACAACTGCAGAAGGGACAAGATAATTGTTGTCGAGTTCATTTTCTGTCTCATTTACTGTATGAATGCATTATGATGAAAGCTCACTCTTTCTGTCCAAGAAATTAGTGTATTTATATGGACAATTAACTGGACTGCACGTTATCTGCTAAAAATCAAATAACCTTGGAGGAGAATATGCTAACTTCAACAAGAGAAGTGGCAACAGCTGAAATGTGTTTTCTTTACATGGACTCACTGTCGTAAGACTTACTCTTTTCAGTACATCAGTTGGCTTCAGTATAGTGTTCTTGATAGTATATTGTGATTGAACTGCAGAATCCACAAAAGACTCAGCAGCAGGGTTATAGACTACTAAATTATGAAGGACACAGTGTTAAATCTATCAAAAGATAAAGGAGTAAAAATATCCTTTTATTATAAATTAACAATGAGATGTTAAACATTAGATCTGCCTGGAAAAGCAAATCAGGCACACTGGGAGGCATATTAAATATATGTAGCCCACTTTTATGTGATCCTGAAACATGGAAACTCAGTGTGTTTTCCTTGCCTAGTAGGTTGTCTGGATAACAAATATAAATGACTAAAATTCTAAATTTGCTGTAGGACTGAAAGTTAGATTTTATTTTATGAGGTTTAAGACAAATAATGTTATTTGTATACTAGGTAATATTTTGTTTAATTTAAATTTCCTGTAACAAGTATTGATTACAGGCTGCAGGTGTCCTGCCAGCATCAATTATAAATACAAAACAAGCTGAAACAGTTATATCTCTCCTTCTGCAAATACTTACACAACTGATTGAATACATGGGTAGTTCTATTAATGTCAGGGAAATTTTCAACCACCCTGGATTGATAATCAGTAAGGTCTTTGTGAAACATATAATGTAATGCAGTCTGGTCTGGAAAAATGAAGACTGTGGGTACATCTTTCATGAGAAATACTCTGAAATATGGGGTCACAATGGAAGACTCGCATGGAAAGCTATTATGTTTTGTTCTCATGATTATTAATTATTGTTGTTAAGTGTTATAGGAGATGCAAAGGTCAGAGAGTTCTTGAGAGATTCCACTCTGAAAGGTTAAGCCTTGCTTAACAATAGGGATAAAGGTGTTATATATGTTTCACTCAAAAGGTTATGTTTTGGAGAGCTAATCTACATATGTGGCATTATCAAAAAAGTGCCAAGCCATCTAACAGAATATAGACTTGGACAGTCTGTGTCCAAAGCCAAATGTTACCTATGGGTAGGAAATTTCCTGTCATGGAATTTCTCACTCTACTATCTGACTTTTTTATTATAATAAGAATTGTATGAACAAAACCAATCACATATTTTAAAAAATATGTTGTTATAACTTCACCTATGCACATAATTAGACCTCATTTTATAGAGATAGACAATTTGGCTACTCCAAACAGATCACATTTTTTTCCCTAGGGAAAAGAAGTTTCTATAGATTTCTATAGTTGTTTCTAAACTAAGTTAGTCATTTTGAAGCCTATAGCAATAAGATTCTCAGGATAAGGTGATTTAACTGCAAGTTGCTAGTATATTTATAAGGGCACAAATAGCATAGAATGCTTAATTAAAAAACAAAACCAAAACCCAGCTGTTTTTCCTAAATAATATTTGAAATTTCTGAAGGATCTATTGCCAAACCCTCTCACAGCATGATTTTTCCCGGTTCTGGAAAAGTTCCAAGCAAGTGAAGATTACTGTGGGACCAGGAGACTTCTAGGTCTGCTAAGGAGTCATTTTGCCAAGCTTTTCAATACTAAAACTTTTTAAGGATCCCAATCCATATGTTTAGGAATCAACCATCAGCCCTTCAATGTCATAGGATATTTTAATTATATCTTGTATTATAAACACCTATTATCCCCAGTACCCTCTTTGACTGACAGGGTCTCAAAGAGAGAGGGCAATTGTAAAGGCAAAAGTAAAAACTAAATTTGGTTAAAAAACTAAGATATCAGCAGATCCATTTCCCATACTTGGCAATTAGCAAAGAGATGCAGAAGTAACACGTGTTTCCCTGCTAGTGAACGGGAGAGCGACCCAGGCTAGTGCTGCTGGCACGCACAGAGCTTTGCTTTGTGCTGGACTGAAACAGTTCTTTTTAACATTTCTGAATAAACTTCAGTTCACACTAGTGACTGTGTTATGCAAAGATGATCTGGTGGGTGTTTCTTGTATTTTCGTTTTGGGGGGAAAGGTGAAGGATTAAATCTCTGTGGAAGATACCGTAAGTAATTCTCATACATAATTGCATATGCATAGAATAAGTGAGAATCCCTCTCGTAGAGCAGAAATTGGATTGAGCAGGACAACTAATAAAATTACATGTGATTACTGTAATCTTGAATATTTAATTACAATTTTTAACCCGTGGGCTCTCAGACTCCCCAGTGGAACTATAATCAAGCTGTGTCCATATTGGGAGTGGGGGGGCAGGAGGTGGGGAAAGCATACATAACAAAGATGACTGCAGCAAATGGTAGAGGATTTTACAAGAAATGCCAGTGTGAAAATGTTAGAGGGTCTAGCTATAGTAAGAGATAATTAAGTTGAAAAATCAGGATGACTAAATATTTTAACTATTTTCTTGCTTCAATGCATTTTATGTGGTCGCACTTTCTGTGTGTGAACTTGGATGCCAGTGCTGTGAGAGGTGTAGGCTGACACCACGGTCTCATCCAGGCCACTTTGTCTTTTTTAGACGTAGGTGGCTAGGCTCAGATTCCCTGGAAATGTGGAGGCAAGTTGTCATTTCAGTCTCTAGGCTGATACCATCCAGTCTCTGTGGGTACTGAAACAGAAGAAAGGATCAAGCATTTTCTCTCTTCTTTCCAAAAAATGGGAAAGAGGTAAGTGTGCTTCCTAAAAGTGCAGCATCTGCAAGGGAAAAGGAAGAGTCTTTCTTACACAGAGAAAGTTGGAGTTAAAATACCCTCAAACAATGGGTAGGAAGACACAGGAGACATCAAACAGACTATCAATCAGGCACTCGCAGCTAAATGGGAAACTCAGTAGCAGAGTTCTCATATCTGGGGTATTTTGGCGGTGTAAATAAACCGTCACTGAATTCACATATTCTTTGGTAGAAAAGCTGTCACTACTGGCTTCAGCAGCTTCTCAGTTCTAAGGTTTTTCTGCCACTTTGTAGGATACAGTGATTCACAAAACACAGTCTCAGTACGAAAGTGGAGAGGATGTCAATCACACTGCAAAGTCTTCACCTGCAGAAGCACAGACTTTCTGGGAACACTTTCACTTTGGTGTTGTAGCCACAAGACCAGGCAACACAAGTCAGCCCAAGGGTTTGCCCTGCCCCTTCTCCTGGCTCTCCCAGCGGGCAGTGGCAGATACCTCAGACAGACTATAAAAAGGATAAATCCTCTGAAAATACTTCCCTGTACATGTCCCAGCATTCAGTAATCCGCAGCTCAGAGACTCATTGAAGCAGTGCTGATATCTCTGTGTGCAACAGTTCTTGATGGATTTTCCAGCTAAGAAATCTCCACTATGTTCATGGATCCTCTTTTTCTGAACTCTCTCTCTTTCTCCCAGGAGAGTATGGTATCATTCAAAGCCTGACATACAGGGTGCCATGTACCTGGGAGATAAAACCAGCCTTGCCTCCATCCTTGAGGCTGATGAAATTACAATAATTTACTGCATTCTAGACTCTATACACTGTTTCAGTTGCCTGAAGCAGTCAGTGTATTCACTTGATACAGAGAAACATAGGGAGATAATCTGAGGTAGTCTCAATAGAGAAATCTTTTGTAAAATAAAATCTGAATAAAGAAGCAACTTATCCTGCACAGAGCGGTCTTGATGAATACTTTTGTGAAGGCATTTCTTAACTATAAAACAGGTTTGTCTGATGGAAGTGGGATTGTGCCAAACAGACCAAAAAAAAAAATAAATCAGTTTGACATGTGGATACATTCAAAACATGAGAAGATAGAGACTTAAACAGAGTTAGGATTGTTTCATACACCAAGGATATTTATGCTGACAATAAACTTCCTAGGCATCTGAAAGTTAGGATGTTTTACGAGCTGCCTTCTTTACTCACATCACTTAACCCATAAAAGTTGTGTTTGCTCTTTTTTTTATAATGTATACTTGCTTTATGTCCCCTCCCTCCATCACAGAAAAAGAAAAAAACCCAGTAAGAGTAGTTGGGGAACTCTTGGTACTTAAAGTACATGAAGACTTTTCCTGATCAATATTTGACATTTCTACTTTAACATCTTGTATTTGTTGTTCTCATAGTCTTCACTTGTTTATATGTGAAATAAGGCATGTTTTGCTCCTCAGACTCATGTTAAGTTTGGGCAGCATGTATTACAGACTGGTACTGACTGCCTTCAACTTGGACTATAGTATTAGATGATCACCAGATAAAATGTAATCATCTGTGTTGTATGCATGTTTTTATTTTTAAGAATAACACAGTCAAAATATTTTCTAGAAAGTAAAGGGACCATTTCATCACATGGAGATAGTCTAAAAGTCATTTAAAGCAGGGGCTAATGATAGTTGGAGAAGAATACATTACTAAAGCAAAGTCAAAAGGATTTGCAGTTTGAATGCAATGTCAAACCTAATTTGCCCTTTCTTTGTATGTGCTTCTGAACTGAGGAATGACAACAATGTAGGTTTCTGACACTAGAAAATTGTGCCTCTTCACATTTTACACACTTATTTGGTGGATATTCTCATGTTACAGTTATTTATAACAGTTACCTTTCTGTCACTTAACAAAAATGAGTATGAAAAGGAAAAACATTGGCTGTACACTACCTGTTAACGTCAAAGTTCGGGGGCTTTCTCTGAAACAAAAATCCCTTGTGAACAGACTAGCTTACACTGGGGGTTTATTAACAATAATTTACTCTTTGACTCCACTGTCCATATATAGCACTGTGAACATGAAATGGTACCTTCTGTGAGAGCAACCAGAGTTTAGCCTCGGTCAGGGTGAAACATTTTAGTATGGTCATTAAGAACACTTAAAATGGTATTTTCCTCAATATATTTCAATCTTCAAAAACCAGGAAGAAGTTGATGAAATTTACATACTAGACAATAATGTTCACTCATTTACACCAAAACTTGCTGGTTTAACAGAATGGAAACAGTCTTAAGAAGAAGAAACAGGTCTGATTGTTTTCTTTAAGCAATTACTTAGAACTAGCAGGATTTTTTCTCAGACTTATTGGGAGCCTTCCAGACTTGCACATAACACAACAAAGTGTGATTTGCAATCTGTTTACAGTATACAAACAATACAGTGCAACAACCAGAAGGAAGCAAACCACTGTAGCTGATTAACAAAAGGCAACAGAGGACAGCCTGAAACTATTGTTGGATTCTTCTACTCTATGTTTTTGCTTTCCTAGTTACAATTTGCCACACAATAATAATAGCAATAAGTAACTTGGCATTTCCATAATGTTGTTCTTCCTTAGCATGAAATGGTTCTTTTCAGGTTTACTTCAGATAAAACAGGTCAATACCTAGCAGACTTAGGGCAATCAGGCCAAAACTACTCATTCGCGACTTCATTTTCAGGTGTGTTCTTGATGTTATCAGTTGCACACAACCCTACTTTCACCTGCTCTTAATTCCTCTGAGTAAATGGAGCAAGAGGAAGTCTCTGGATTGGGTAGGAAATAGCTCTGGGAGAATATACCCCTGACCTTTTGTTGGAGTTGTCTTTAATTTACCATTTGCTAATAGCTGGTCCTGCAAGTTAACAACCAAGCAAAAAGAAAGCCAGTTAAGAAGTGGAATGTGAAGATAAACAAGGTTTTAGAAAATACGAACCATTCCTTGCCCAAGGTCCTGCACATGGGTCAGGGCAATCCCAAGCACAAGTACATGCTGCACAGAGAATGGATTGAGAGCAGCCCTGAGGAGAAGGACTTGGGAGTCTTAGTTGATAAGAAGCTGAACATGAGCCGGCAGTGTGAGCTGGCAGCCCAGAAAGCCAACTGTATTCTGGGCTGTATCCAAAGAAGCGTGGCCAGTAGGTTGAGGGAGGTGATTCTCCCCCTCTAGTCCACAATCATGAGACCTTATCTGCAGTAAAACATCTTGGGGCCCACAACATATGGAGGACATGGACTGGTTGGAGTGAGTCTAGATGAGGGCCATGAAGATGATTAGAGGGCTGGAGCAGCTCTGCTATAAGGACAGGCTGACAGAGTTGGGGCTGTTCAGCCTCGAGAAGAAAAGCCTCTGGGGAGATCTTATAGCAGCCTTCCAGTATCTGAAGGGTAAAAGAAAGTTGGAGGGAGACTTTTTACAAGGGCCTGTAGTGATAGGACAAGGGGTAATGGCTTTAATCTGGAAGAGCGTAGAATTAGATTAGTTCTAAAGAAGGAAAACTTCACGGAGAGGGTGGTGAGGCACTGGAACAGGTTGCCCAGACAAGCTGTGGATGCCCCATCCCTGGCTGTCTTCAAGGCCAGGCTGGATGAGGCTTGGAGCAACCTGGTCTAGTGGAGGGTGTCCCTGCCCATGGCAGGGGGGTTGGAACCAGATGATCTTTAAGGTCCCTTCCAACCCAAACCATTCTATGATTCTGTACAAATGCCGTGTGCATCTACCACCTCATTCTTAGGCTGAAAAACCTTGCTCAGCCAAAGCACAAATCACATCAGGTTATTAAAGATATGCCTGATTTAACTATTTCACATACTCAAGATATCTGTAACACAATTGTGTGTTATTATAATCTCTGTCTCACAAGGCTTCTCTTGAACTTAGTGGTAAAAGTTTTCTTTGGTCTGAGGCCTATAACAAGAGTTTTAGAGAACCTTGTAGTCTGGGAATTGCATATGAGTTTTTCTTAGACATGTGATTAAGTCTGGGAGTACTGAAATAAGTAAGGTTGGGCAAATTATGAATTTGTGTCATGGTCAGATGAATTCTCAGGGATTCTTGGCAGTGTGAGCTCAGACTGAAACTTTTGCACAGGACTAAATTTTTCAGCATTTTGCTTAGTTGTCACATCAACAAGCTCTTCTATATGGCCTCACATCCTCCCATTTCTACTAATGCTGTAGGAACATAACACCTCTCAGATTGCTAACATGCTGACAAACCTGGGGGAAACCGTGGGACCCCTAAAACAAAAAGCAAGATCCTGTAAGCCTTGTTTCTTCAGTAATCCAGGGTTAAAAAGCATATCTACTGAACTTATTTCTCCATTACTTGATTTCATTTTTGTCAGTATGTTCAGCATAAAATACAGACAAGCCAGATAAATTGCATTCTATTGGTTAGAAGACCCATACCTATTCTGATGCCTCAGTTGAAAAATGCCCGCTTCATCATATGTAGGAATATAAGTTCTCAGGACACAGTTGAAATGCCTGGACCTACTTTTAGATTAAGGAAAGCATCTGAAAACACTGCATTTTCAAAAAGGCAGCCTATAGAAACACAAGCTTTGCAAGAGCTGTGTTGCTAGCAGGGGAAGATAACCGAGCAGGAAAGGTCCCTGGAAGGAAACTTGGACTTGAGTACACATCTCTAGCCTTAGCACGTTGAACCCATAGGAATTTCAATGGGGCAGCAAAACCTGTTGCCCACAGTGAGATAACTTTGAAGAAACTGTTGTGAATGAAAACCCATGGGAATTTCCTGTCTTCTAAGCAGGTTTTTCCTGTATAGGGAATAACCTGGCCCCTTACTACTACTCTCTTTTTCTCTCCCATGTACAGAGAGGACATAAATATTGTTGAAATGTCAAGTCTTTATCATCCTCAGCTGTTCACATTCTCTGAGCTACAGACTGCATTTTCACATGTAACCCCTTCTCATATCATCCCAGGGTATTTCAGTGAAGTTAAATGTGTCATCTAATAACATCACAGACCATTACTTAACGGACAGAACTGTTGGGTATTTTCTATTTGAAAATAAATCCATTTACATCAAAAATAGAAATGAACTGATATTAGAACAATCTGTTATTTCTACTGAGCTGGGAAAGAAACAGTTTTTTGTATTCTAAATAAATTGAAAATATTTTTATTATTATTATTCTAAGCCACAACAGGAATATAAATCTTTCTCATATATTCCACTGGAAATTGCTCTTTCTGATGATGACAGTTGGAAATTTTGAAACAAAATAACACAAGTACCATGTTTTTCCTTAATATTTTCATATTGAAACATTTACCAGGGTTACTTTTGTCTGTAGATCCATCAGTTCTAGAAACTGGGATTTTTCTAAAAAACTCAAAAAACACTAGTCAAATATCTACTCTCTTCCAATTACATTACTTTACATTTAAGACAGAGTGCAAGTTAAATCAGACACTCATCTCAGATTCAGATCAGCCTGGCAACAAGAAGGTCTTCACTGATTGTAATGTTATACAAGTTTGGCACATAAAATCAAGGTTTTGGGTCCCTTGAATATCAGTGACCCCAAATCACTGTCCAGCAACCAAATACAGATGTAAAACTTCATAACTTTTCTCAGTTTCAGTCAAGTGAATGAGCTGTGTTTTCAAATCTGCTCTTCATGAGAATATGTCCTCTTTCATATTCAATATCATTCAGAACTTTCAAACAAAGAATTCAAAATTAAATTAGTCAAAAGGTTATGTAAGTTTTTATAAAATAAAATCACAACTAGACCACAATGTAACTACTTTCTTTCAAGTCTATGCTCTTCCCTACTAAGATTTTTAAATCTAATTCAGTGAAAAAAACTGAATATTCAAAATTAAGAGACATCAACTTCAAATAGGGACTTATATCCCCAGCTACATATTCCAAGTCTTATTGCTGAGTAATATGAAGGTGCTGAACCAAAATTCTTCTAGGAGAAGGACTGGAAGGACACATTTTGGTTCCTCAAATGCAATCATCCTTGAGGGGACTTCTACAAAGTGATACAGTGCCCTTCACAAGACTAAGGGTTTAACTGATCACTCCTGTTAAAATACAGTTCCATAATCTTACTACACTGAATTTTAGAAATCATTTTCTCATTTCTAACCATGACATGTGTTGAAGGATAACATTAACTTATTCTGATATCAGTATTGATTTTAGAATAAAAGGTATTATCCAGATTTCACCCTACAAGCCTTGTCTACCCTCTACATGAACCATGGCTTGATCTGATGGACTGAGCTTTTAATTTGCTGTAAGTGCTCTATCCTTAGCATTTGATTAGTTAGAAATAAGTGTACCTTGAGCATGTATGGAAACTTAAAGGAATAATATGCTGTACCTGCCAGTGATGAAGACCAATTTTGTAATCCAGTGCAAAAATGTATCTGATTTTTTTACCTCTTTCTTCTTTCCTGCCAGAGCGTCATCATTGGCTGACTTTTGCATTCCAAAGCCACAAATGTTAGTGAGCAGGAGAACTAAAGATGGTCATCAATTAAAATGATGATCACAGGAATAAATTGGGAGTATGTTAGATTGCTTTTTACTATTCCACATAATTTAAGATAATTTCTACAATTATTATTTGTGGTTTTATGCCGCAAAATTAATGACTTCTATGTCTTTTGTGTGGAGTGTGCACTAAAGGCTTTTCCCAAGTACTCATGTGACACAGTAAGCTTGGGTCTACTGTTTTATTTCAAACACGTCTAAATGGGAAAATGACCGAATTTGCAAAGATATATTCTTCATACTGTTGGTAAAGGTTGGTAAATACTACTGTTGAGAGAAGCATTCTCATCTTCATGATCTATAGAGACAGATTATAGCTCAGTGTGATAAATCAGTGAGTTCCCTTTTTAGACAAAGGAGGTTTTGGAATGCATTATTACTAAATATCCATTTTATGCATCTTTGACATACATTTAACTGAGACAGATCATGCTGAGATCTTGAGAATACCTCCAGGTCTCATTCCTATGTCTTTACCTGATTCTGATCTAGGTTGGTGTAACTGCAGCATGAAAGCATTTAGCATAGTGGGACTCTACCTGAGCCAGACTTGAATAAGTAACCTATGAGCTGGATTTTTGGAGCTCATATTAATTTAAATTTTTAATTTAAATTCTTAATTGAAGAATAAAGAATATTCTTTATTCTTAATAAAGTTTTTTAATTTAAATTTTTAATGAGTTCTGAAAAATTCAAACTTGCTCTTAAAATCACATTTCTTGAGGTTTCTGTTCAAATAGAAAATACCATAAACTTTGTGTGTTTTTAACACAAATCTTGTAGCAACACCAATGCCAATATCAGTGTGAGCTTTGTACTCTGTCCATTTGGTGGGATATGTCACCTTGTTCCTGGGTCAAGCCCTGCAAATCCTACTCAAATATGATCTCAACAGCCATGCCAGTATGTTGCCCTGTTACTTGACTCTATGAAAATTGTGTCAGGAATGGGGATAGATTCCCCAGTCACCAAGTAGGATCCATATGTAACAGTCACAAATCCCATCCTAATAGTTGTCTGTAACTCTACCTCATTTCCACACTGAGGCTGGATCTTGGAAGTCTTATACCTGAGACGGAGCTTCTTATGGTATTAATGTTTATCCAGCTGAATGGAACATCTGTAGAAATCTCCACAGATCTCACGGCAGAGAAAGTGAGAAGTGGAATTCAAAGGCTTGCCCCATCCCTGCGTATTCATGTGTGCCTTGAAATACAGGCCAAGGATTTGGGTCATTATTAGCTATAGCCCTATTAGCAATTTCTTTTACAGAGAATGACACGCATTCTGAGCACACCTAAATCCATCCTGCCCTTGCCCTGAAGGTAGCTTATTCTCTTCTTAAACCTGCTTTCGGATAGTTTGAACAAATAGTAGCTCAGACTAGTTCTGACCTGTTTTTCCCCTGTTTTAATTGTCTTGCCAATTAGCTGGGCTTCTAAATTTTTTCTCACATGATTCACATATGTCTTTCTTCTGCCCAGCATGCCATTTGTATGTGTGTAAAATGAAATGCGTGGCAGGACTTAGCTGTGCTCTTTCTCTTAACAGAAAATTATAGTATCCCAAAGTTATATTAACA
Source organism: Rhynochetos jubatus (assembly GCA_027574665.1). Lineage (NCBI taxonomy): Eukaryota > Metazoa > Chordata > Aves > Eurypygiformes > Rhynochetidae > Rhynochetos > Rhynochetos jubatus. The sequence goes on along the minus strand of CM050648.1, from coordinate 8,066,920 downwards.
CTTGTCTTTACTACACAGTATTCTGCAGTTAGCTTTATTTCTTATTTCATAGTTACATTAGGTGTTTTGCATCAACAGTATAGTTATTGCGTTTATTTGGTGGGAAATTCAGTAGCTATGGCAGTTTCAGATGGTGTATCTTCTTCACCCAGGGCAGTTGGTGTCTTACAGATAATATTTGGCAGTTTTCAAAAAGGGACATATTCCTGAGTAAAAAACAATGAAAATGGAACTATATCTTAAAAGAAAATCTAAGTCTAAAATTTAACAGTAATAAGGATTATGATTAACATGGTGTATTAAATTCAAGGAATGATCAATCAGCATGATTATGGACCCCTAAGAGACTTCTATTAATGACGCCACGTACAGAGGACCCACCTGAAAAGGTGACACATAATTTTAAGTACTGTGTTAATTATCAGAGTACTTAAACCAATCTATAGTCCAAATGGAATAGACAGAGGCTAATAAGTGAAGTGACTTCTCTGACTAAAGTCACATGGGAGATCTATGGCAGAACCAAGATTAAAAGCCAGGTCTCTTAGATCCTACTCCAGTGGTATACACACTGTGCTGCACTGTCTTTCTGTTTCTTTCAAGGTGGTTTCCAGACTCCTATGTGCTTGTGTACACAGCTACATCTATGCTGTAAGCACTTCATGACATCCCTGAACGAAGCATGGCTGCACAAAAGAGCACAAAAGCAACTTGCAGAGTGTTAGGACTGAAGAACATCTTATCCAGACGACACTGAAAAGTCCCCGGTTTTTCCAAATAGTAAACTGAAAAACAAGAGAAAAATGCAGGGTTCCCCGTGAATAATTCTTCCCCTGTAGAATATTAGTCACAAGGATCCGGAAGGGAGTGTGAGCTACTCAGTGTGGACTACGGTTATTATACCAACACATTAGAACCAATGCAGCAGGAGTATCTGGAAGCAGCAAATAATGCAATATACTCTGTTACATCACCCCATCATCCACTTAAAAATATTAACTTTAAAGGGAAGAGTCAATGGGGTAATGACAAGTTTCCAGAATTTGTAAAAATCTTCTTCTAACCTGCTTTTCAGTAGTAAAAGCGTGTCTTATCTGAAAAATCCTAGCTCATGAATGGAGTTGCCATTAGTTTCAGGATCAAGCATTCATTAACCTTGCTCAAAGGCAACAGTCAACTCTACACAACAGTACTAAGAGGAGCAATAAGGATCTGATCTGGCTATGTGTATGTCTAGAGGTTGCATGAAAACAATCTGTGTGTTGGCAGATAATTATTTTGTATGAGTTCTGGATGTTGGCCCAGATAAACAAAAGCATTTAGGAGTGGAAGATACAGCTGTTTAATGGTGAAATGTTTTGCAAGGCCTTTCCAAGGGCTGTCAACTTTTAGGCTGACCTGTGGCAAGCTGAAATAAGATGGTGCATGTTTTATTTATGGTATTTCATTTTTTATATGTTCAGATATTCATTGTTTTGATAGACAGTGCTATTTTTGAATGATTTTTGTGGAAAGAAGCCTTTCCATTAGTAAATTGGTTTATGAGATGCAATCTGCAGCAATGGTCAGATGTTGACCCCAGTCAGGAGAGTACCCAAGGAGTGAAAAGACCTTACTAATAAAAAACTCTCTGCTGTCTTTAATATTTGAATACAGTTGTCTTTTAACCTCTCCTTTTTATCCTAGAAAGAGGGTAGGGATTTTCTACAAAGAAGGCACCATAATACTGGTCAGAAAGAGGAAAGGAATGAAAACCCACTTTGCCATATAGAAGTAGTACAGACAGCCTCAGAGAGACCTCTGTGCCAAAGAGTTATTCCTCACTGGGAACCCAGAGACCAGCAGGGACTAAAGTTTCTGATAAAGAAGGAAAGGTATTGCACACCTCAGAGCCCAGAAAGTAGACCTCTGTATGAACATCCTTGACATGATAGCAATCTGACATCACATCTACGGAGAGCTTGCCGATTCTCAAAACCTTATCTAGGATTATGTGTCACTAAAAAAGAGCTTTCTGATACCTCTGAGGGATTTTTTTCTACACTTTATTCACAAATGCATTTGCGGTTGCCAGCATGGATCAGCTAACTCCAACCAAGCTCTTTAGAGCCAGGAGCCCTACATCCTACTGTTTAGGGGAGAAACAGAATTGTTTCATTCCTTCCCATCTGTGAGACACATTGGACAGGTCTGGGGGCAGTGGCATGGTCAGGTAAACAGAATGTGGCATATAGCAAGAAGGGTACACTTTTCCCCTGTGTGTAGAGGAGTTATAAGTGACGCTGTCTCCCTTCAGCTAAAAGTCAGAAGGACCTGTCTCCCCAGCAGTGAAATTCCTACTATTCATAGCACAGAATCAATCCTTTAAGGAATAACTGAGTCCTTAATGTAGTGAAATGCAGTCGGTTGGCCAGAACCACAATGAGTCTGCAACTAGCTCAGAGCTATTGTGGTTTAGCTCACGCAGCAGACTCCAAAGAACAGGGATTTAAGTGTTTTGTCAATGCAGCATTTAAAGGGTCAGAGATGAGATAGGACCTCAGGCTTCCTGTCATGCATGTCAGTACTCAGACCTTGGGGGAAGGAGGCCAAGTGGTACTGACGGAGACATCTTCAATTGGTGCTTTTGCTCTGGGACAGTCAGCTAGTCAGTGTGCTAAGTAACAGCCAGGACTAAGCTAACGCAGAAATTTACAGCTCTGTGATGTTATCTACTTTGTGGCTTCGCATCTTCCCTCTGTCAAGGTACTCACTTAATTATCATGGTGAAACTCCAGTGTAACTTTACTGAAGTTCTTTGTATTAATTCATATGTGTGTTGGTAAGAATTAAATTCAAATACAGCTCTCAAAAATTAGCATTTGCATATCTCACTAGAGCAAATGAATTGCATTGAGTCACCATGAAAATTGACTGGGTAAGCTAAATACACAGTTTGGCTGGAGTCAGCAAGCGAGATACTTTGTCTCCACTCCTGCAGACAGAAATCCACACCAAGATTTTTTGGTGTGCAAATGAGCTTGATTTACTTTGATTATAAAACAGACTCATAGCTTAATAAAAGAAACCAAATTGCCTTAACTTGCATGTGCATGTGGAACCTCCATAAATTATGGTCATATGTAATGAATGGAATAAAGCCGCAAAAGTTACATGAAAGCAAATGTTCCAATCGAACTTGTGCTATGGTGCAAATCTGAAGTGACTTCACCAATCCTGGTTAAATTTCCCTAAGTTTACATTGGCTTAACCGAAAACAGATTTTCCTCATTAGCATTCAGCTGAAACTTTCACATGACAAGCAGCATCATGAGGCTGATTTTTAAAGGGGCAGCATTTTCCACACTGTATGTGAGACTCCTGTTCCTTGTGCAGCCTGAAAACAACATCTTGGAAGAATACCACCTGCAAAGAAGCCTGGTCAGTCTAGAACTTTTTATGTTATCATATACTTCTACATGTGTGCTAGCCTCTTGACGTATCTAACAGTCTCCTTCTAATGGGTACAACATATCCAGCTTCCAAGCATTGGTAAAGACCAGATTCCACCTGGCTTTCTGCTTCTAGTATTTATTTCAGGGCAGGCAAATACCATCTCCAGCAGATTATGAGTGTTCACTTTTCCTACCAAGAGTACAAAGCATGTTTTCCAAACTTCCTAATACGATATATTTGGAATGAAAGATCAACCTTGTTTTAAAATTCAGCATTCATCACAGCTATTGTTCAAAGTCTTGGACTGACAACGATGACAGGAAACCTGTGAAACTCCAGCCACTATGTATTTAAGATGCTGAGGGGATGGCACTGCAGCCCCTGTGTAGAGGCTTTCTTCCTGATGAGAGAGTGAGCATCCCCTTACACACAGGCACCTGTGTGCTCTGGCAGGAGTGCTTGAGGCAGGAGGCTGGTGTAAGCCCGCCCCCCTGGTTAGCAGAGTTGAGAAATATCCCCTAAGATCATCACCTGAGATGATATCCCTTATGTTCACTGTAACACTGTAATGGCCCCAGCTGTGACTGACATGTTCTTCAGTGCATTTTATCACTGGGACAGTTTACAAAAGGTGTTTATGTTCCTGGCATGGAAATTATTTCTGCTGTTGACTTGTGAATTAAACAAACTCACCAGCACACACTGTGTTACTTTCTTATCCATAGGGGTTTTTTATTCTGATGTTTTGAGCCCTTCTGACAAGAGAAGATAAACCTTAACTGTAGTTTCATATCTACCTATGAGCAATGGCTATGTGTGGGAGTAACTGCTGGCAGAAATTTTGACTAGAGTTAGACCAAATAAAGTAGCTTCAGATTCACTTTTCTCTTTCTCACGCACAGGAATGTTCCTGGAGAAGGATGTCGTAATCAGGGTGTGACACACAGGAATGTCAGGAAGAAAATTAATTTCTATATTTTCTGGCCTAGGGAGATCTGGAGGAAGGGTTAAAAAAAAAGTGAATCCTCTTTCCTGATGCTAGAGGTGCATAAAACTATATTGGGGGACCTTGTTAACCTCAGAAGCAGCCCTTGGGTCTCATACCTAATGGGAAATTTCAATTTCTGCCATGAAAGCATATCCTGGATTCCAGCAGCTACCTCCTAGAGAGGTGAAATTTTCACCCCACACAGAACTGGGAACTTCAACAGGAGGCAGGAACATAGCATGAACTTGACAGACCTGGCCTCTTAAATAAGCAAGGTGCTTTGTGGGAAACAAACAAGATCTGAGACCTAGAAACACCTGTCCACCATTGTCAAAGTGGGCTGCCACAGTGGCCCCCGTGCTGTGTTGGCAGTGGGCAGCCAAAGCCAGGAGCAGCTGCCTGTCCTCGAGGGAAGGCATTGTGGATAGCGCTTGTTCACACTGCTTTTCCTCTGAAAAGCTTCTATCTATTGATGTTTAAAAATACACAGTCGAAGGTATGGGTGACCGCCACATCCTGCCCCACTCTGAGCACCGTTTTTATGATAACAGGGGCTGTGGTTAGGCTACCATTGCGCGATTGGGAGTGCAGGGCTCAGTACTGAAGAACAGCTTTGTTAGGGAAAAACACCAACAAACAACTCCTTGGCAGTGGCAGGCTTTGTGTTTACTGTGTCTCCAGATTTTCCAGCTGAGAAGCAACTTGAACCTTACCCTGTCCTGTGGTTTAATGTTGTTTTCATTGAGCTTAGCATCATGAAGGCAGGTTCGAAGCTGTTCTCCTCTCACCTGAAGTCATGACTGAGGCCCTTGTCCAGTGCTATGGATGGGATTGAAGTAATCAACCTAATTCCAAGATAAGCATGTGATGGGGACTATCATTTTAATCTGCTCACCATTTGCCAGAGTGCAGACATGAAGCAACAGCAAAAAGGAGTTGCCAGGAAGACTGACTTTCCTCAGAACTTTAAAATTGCTCTTCTTGAGAAAAAGAGAATGAAAAAAATTCAGATGTTTAGATACCAATCAACCCCACTTTTCCCTTCCCACAGTACCTTAGCTTAGGCTGTGTTGTGGGTGTCGCACCTGGGAGGCCATTTAGGGGCAGAGAGCCAAGGCACAGCTGGATCCCAGTCTAATGTAAGGAGACTGTGACCTGCCTTGTGCCCACGCACTGGCAGAGGAGACATGGTGAGATAACACCACCATGGAAACCATGCCCAAACTTCTCCTGTGCAAGCTGGTTAGGAAGAGGCATGGGGACAGGGGAGCTAGAGAGTGGGGTTTTTGCTGAGACAGTTGAAGAAGATTTGATAAAATTACTTTTGGATGTTAGGCCAAAATACGAGCCAAGTAAGAATAAGGGAATCATGAGATGAGAGACAACCTGCAGCAGCTTCTGGGATTTCTCAGTACAGAGCCAGGAAGGAGTTTGGAGTCTTGGAGCCAGCTCTGCCCTCTTCTTGGCAGAACTACAATGATCAGCAGTACACTGTGGAGTGGTCAAGGGATCACATCCTACTCTGTCTTCATAGTCTGAAATTGGGAGCTGCTGGACAGGGCCAGAACAAGATCATAAGTGCAATGAGGAGTTTTCATCTCCTAGGAGAAACCTATAGGGCTGGACAAATAAAGAGAAGACAGACATGCACGCTAATGCAGATTCGTTGCAGCAAAAATAGCTCATCCACAAGTACAAGGAGACTGCCCATCATAGCAGCCTTTTATGTCTTCTGGAAAGTCGTCTCAAGTGATTCCTGGTGATAAAACATTTCATTTGCTCCAGTTAGGGTCCTTAGATGATCAGATCAGATCAGATTTCATATAGATAAATTGCAGCCAGATAGAAAACAGCAAAATACTTCATTTGACACTTCCAATTTCAAGTTCAACTCAGTGTCACAGGAATAGCCTTGCTTAGAAAATATCTGTGAATCAAGACACTTAGCACTTTAAGTACATTCAACAAGATCTGCCTAAATAGCAGCATTAACAAGATGATAGTCTGTCCAGCCTCTGCATGCAATAAAGCAGAAAGCACAGAGATTTTCCACTTGTCTCTGCTTAACTCTTTGATGAAAAGTTCTCATTTGTATTTCTAGACTTTGTGACTTTTCTCTGCAAGTGGGTGGCAAACTCTGTCTCACAGTGTAGAAGTTTCTGCAGCAGTTCTAGTGTGCTGCAAAAAAATCACAATGAAGAAAAGCAGTGAGTCCCAGTGTACAGGACCCAAATTAGCTGTTCACAGACCAGTAGAGAAACCCCCTCATGGGGAAAAAGAAAGATACAGCAACATTTTCATTTAAACAAGCATCAGATACTAACCAGCTCACTCTTCCAGGAAACATACATGACTTACCAAACGATTGCAAAAACAGTCACTGTGTTGCTGAATGAAAGTTAATGTTTGACTTAAACAGTTGCAAAAATACCTGGGCAGAAACTTAGGGTCTTCAGTCTCATATTGTTCAAACATACTGAGATGACAAGAAGGACTTACCACATGAAATATTTCCACATTATTTTCAATCACAGCTTGCAGTGTACATGGAAACAATCACGGGTTTTCTTGTTTTGTAGCTAAATTTCCCTAAACTAATCCTGGATAAATTTACAATGTAGAAACCACTACAACAAACTTGTCAATCAAGCTGTTAGTAACATTTGCCTTTCTGCAAAACATAGCCCTCAGTCCTGTACATCCATTCTCAGATTTTAACTGGGACTCCCAGGCACCCTTGTACTGTGAGTTATTCAACAAAGACTGGGGTTTTTTCATTCAAAGACAAACAACATTTCTGCAAACCAAATTTTGCAAAGTACAGCCTATGCAGAGCCCTCTGAAATGGAGAGAAAATTTCTTCATCTGTGCCTGTGCTATCAAGTGAATCAAGAGCAAGTGAAAGCAGAGCAAACCTTATCACTCATACACTTTGTATCAGTATTGCTGGCCCTGGCTTGGCATTGAATACTTGTGGCTTCATTTTACATGAGGGATATATGTGACTAGTTGTAGGTGTCTCAAGTGAAGGCATCTATGTCTGCACAAGTCACCCTGGGCTGCTTTCATAGTGAACAGAGAATTAGTCAATGCATTAACACACACTGCACACAATGCAGCTCAAGGAGATGACTATGCTTGGTCACATGAACTCGATTTGCTGTATTTATACAGCCCCTGATAAAAGGATTACAAGTACACTTCATAGGCTTGAAGGAAGAGATGCCATCCAGAGGGACCTTGACAGGCTGGAAGAGTGAGACCGTGCAAACCTCATGAAGTTCAACAAGGCCAAGTGCAAGGTCCTCAGTGCCAGTACATGCAGGGTACGGCAGAGAAGGGCTTGAGGATATTGCTAGATGAAAATCGAGGTATGAGCCATCAATGTGCACTTGCAGCCCAGAGAGCCAACCATATGGCTGTATCAAAAGCAGTCGAGGGAGGTGGTTCTGACCTTTTACTCCGTTCTGGTGAGAGCTTACCTGGATTACTGCATCCAGCTCAGGACTCCAGTACAAGAAAGGCATGTATCTGTTAGAGGGGTCCAGAGGAGGGACATGAAAATGATCAGGGGGCTGGAATACCGCTCCTACAAAGAGAGAGTTGGGCTTGTTCAGCCTGGAGAAGAGAAGGCTCCAGGGACACCTTACTGCGGTCTTTCAGAACTTAAAGGGGGCTTATAAGAAAGACGGAGAGAGGCTTTTTACCAGGGTCTGTAGTGACAGGACAAGGGGCAACAGTATTTAAACTTAAAAAGAGTAGATTTGGATTGGACATAAGATAGACATTTTTTACAATGAGGGTAGTGAGGCACTGGAACAGATTGCCCAGAAGAGTTGTGGATGCCCCGTCCCTGGAAGTGTTCAAGGCCAGGCTGGATGAGGCTTTGAGCAACCCAAGCTAGTGAAAGATGTCCCTGCCAATGGTAGGGGGGTTGGACTAGATGATCTTCAAAGATGCTTTCCAATCCAAACCATTCTATGATTCTATGATAAGTAGTTCAGATGTAGGAACTACACTGTTGTCTCCTAATGGCAGGATACAGCCTCTGTGTCAGGACGTGTCAATACTGAGGTACCTGACAGCAAATGCATCTGTGATGTATTATTCAAGACTGTTTGAGTCCAGGCTGCATGAATAAAAGCTCATGTTCATGTATTCAATGTACACAAAATTTGCTGCTTCAAGAGGCACGTTTGGTTTGACAAAGGGTTAGAGGTGCAGAGAAGTCTGGAAAGTTTTGTTGGTCCAGCCTAAAGTGACAAAGTACACATGCTCTCATCATCTTCACTTTTGATCAGGTATCAAATATACAGAACCAATCAAAATAAGCCAACCTACTACATGTTTGGCTTTACTTAACTAGGTGTTTGCTATTCCACCTGTATTGTGTATGCCTGCATTAGCCTTAAAAGACTCTTCTGATCCCTGTACATGTGCAGACAACTGCAGTACTAGAGATGATGGCCTTGGTTCCTAAAGACAAGAGATAGTAAAGCTTTGAGGAATACTTGTAAACATGTCTGTTTCACTTCTATAAACATACCCACCATCCACCTTTACATCAGAATTAGAGGACAAGATTGCATTCAGTGGGAATGGAAGTGAGCAGGCAACTACTGGAGTAGCTTCTGGTTATAGTGGGCAGGACAAAAATAATGAGTTCAGCTTGTGGCAAGGAAGATTTACATCAGACATTAGGAAATACTTTCTAATGATAAGAATAGCAAAGCACAGGAATTGCCTGAGGATGCTGTGACGCCTCTATACTGGAGGTCTTTAAAAACAGGTCAGATGCACATCTATTAGGAGTGGCCCGGGTATAGGAGATCCTGCCTTGGGTATCTGTATATACCCGGTAACTTCCTTTCAGCCTGATGCTGCCACCATTTGTGCTAGTTCCCTACAACCTCTTTTTAAAGTTGTGGAACTGAAAAAAAGAAATTAAAAAAATTAGGCTCTTTGGATATTATTATCAGCAGGAAATTTACCAGAATGCAGGGAAGCTTCTGGGAAAATCTCAGGATCTTGAAACCCTCATTAAGTCCCTCCAGCCAGCAGAAATTTATAATCAGATTCCCTTGCTTCACCAGATGAGATCCAAGACCACAGGCAGTGTTTCTGTGAGTAGGGTCTGAATTGGTGGCCATGACCCTCAGGCCTTTCAGTCGCCTGATGTTTGAGTTCTAGGACACTGCGGAGCAGCATGCAAGGGAAAAAGAGCGGAACAATCTCAGCATGCAGAGATCAGACACAAGAACCAGTGAGTAAGACAGTAAGTCATTGATCAAGCAGAAAGGTCCACTGAGTCTGGGGAAGATAAGCCTTTATTGAGCATTAATCGTTTGCAAATTGCAAGCCCAGAGTCAATCACATGTAGAAAATACCAAGCACGTGGCAGGCAATTTTCAGCCAACACACAGGGAGTGCAGTAAACTCTCATGAGCTATAACACAGTTTGGAAGATACTAATATACCAAACCTGATACTAGCTGGGAAAATGAAAATCCCCAAAATGAAATTTTACAGTTTTCAGCCACAAATGGGATGACAGTTGTACAAGATAAAAGGCATTATAAACGATACTGCACTTAGACATGCAGAGGCATGGGAAAAGGCTGTTATAAAAAATATATATACATAAAATCTGGTTACCAATAAATAATGTGCTTCAAGTGCTTTAACTTTTCTCCTGCCATCCCTCTGCCAGGCAGGAAGGACTTCTGGGACTGATACAGTTTAGCCAGACACAGAAATTATCTCTAGGTTCTCTGTTTCCTTTTGTAAAAGAATAAAGAACAAGACTTACATGTCTTCACATTTTTTTGTCTTGGCTATTTCCTACACACACATGCTTCCTCTTCCCCCTCCATGAGTAGATAATTTCTCACATCAAGTTTCTGGAGGCCTCTGACAATTTACAAAATTTTATGATATTTAACAATAAAAAAAAAAAAAAACCCCATATGTAGTTCTGTTAGCCAAGAAAAACAATATGTACACTGACTTCTGATATCAGTGTCTATAGTGAGTATGTGCCATATGTAAACGATGAGCAGTCCTTGGTCTGGTGTTCACTTGAACAGCAAAATACTCTTTTTGAATTAATTCAAATACCAAATCTGAATACCTGCTTGTTCCCAAACTAACCAGGAAAAAAGGGAAATAGTCTCAGTTTTATACATCAATCATCTTAATATCTAAAGCCAAGCTTTCATTTGCTTTAAAATCTGGAATAATCCCATGAATGGAACACATAGTGAAGAAATTGCCAACAACTCTTGACTGTCTCTCACAGATATTTTTGGGGGGATTATCAGAAGCAGTCAGCATTGGTCAAATACTGTTCTATTGGAGTAAATGGAAGCAAAAATTCCCCACATAAAGGTCTGAAAAGACTGGACTAATATTTCTATGAGGAAGGTTAACCTTAAATGACATTTTAATTATCACAGTTTCACAATGAAATAGACTCCCTTCTAGTGAGAGCCCCAGTCCAGGTTAGTATCACAGGGAATAACAGAACAGGACCTTTTTCATCATGCTGCGTGTAGTGCTTACAGTAAGAATAATCTTTGCTCCACACTTAGCATTTAGCACACACTACACAAACATGGCTGGGAAAAATTCTGAATAAAAGATTGTCCAAAGGCAAATGGGCATAAGGAGTAAGTGTGTAAGGCAGAACCCAGAATTGCCCATACTATAGCTCCATCTAGCTATTAACCCATCTTCTTTGTCAAATGCTAGAAATAGCCTTGCAAACATCTCACCTTGAAAATGCACATGGTTATCATCCAGCCAGACCAAAAGGAAATGTATTTTCCTATTAATGTGCAAATGAGCAGTGTCTAATAGTGCTAATCAATGTTGCAGAGGAAAAAAAGGTGTGTCCTTAAAAAGATAATGGTAAGTGGCTGGCAGACAGAAGGGTTTTGTAGTCACTAGTTAGCCACCCCCTGTGCTGCCCACGGATGCTTCTGGATAGTTGTTTCATTAGAAGAAGCTCCACATTAAGCCATACTGCTTTTGTCAAATAGAAAAGTATCCAATTAAGAATCTTATTTCTTCTGAGCAGTCAACTATGTAGGCTTAACTGAACTGCTGATTATGACTAAATCTTTTTAGCCTTTGTAATACATTTTTACTGTGTGCCCCTGTGTGAGACGGAAATACTTAAACTGATAATGACAACGGGGTGGGCAGGTATGTGTCAGGCCAAATGCTGTGACTAAACGCCCATTTACAGCGAGGCAGCAAGCTCAGGCACTGGCAAGAAAAACATCCCATTGAATCAGCACTTCCCAAACCAGTGTGTGAAACTCAAACATGCAGCAGTATTGCCAAGTTTTGCAGCAAAGAACAAAGAATGCCTGCGAGTTGAATTGGATCCTGGTGTTTAAAGCCTTGCTGTATAGCATGCTGTCCTACTTCTGATTTTTTGGGTAGCTTATGTTGCGTTGGCACAGGTATCTGTCCACAGATATCCTCTATATAGTGCAGACAGACCTCTACTTTCAGTATTCTTCCATTCTCTCTCCATTTTGCCATTCCTGCACTCTTTTATCCATTTTTAGGATAAGTAAATAAACACTGCTTAGCTCCTATTGAGCGGTAATAATAGTCTAAGCCATGGGAGTGGGAACATTTCCCCATTTCTCTTGCCACATTTTGCAAGGCATGCTGCTGAAGGGCAGGGTGCTTGCAGGGAACTCAGTGATCTTGGCTTTGCACACAGAAAATTCCTTGCTCACTTGGGAAGGTTTTGAGAAAAGAAATCATCCTGTGACCCTGTTACTGAGAAGCTTCAGGCTGGTGTAAAACTACACCTGCCAAACTTGGGGAGAGTCAAATCTTTTACAAATGGCAGCCACTTTAATGCCATTTGAGAACATGCTTTAGATGTTCCTCTAGGAGACTGCACATGTGCTGACTGGTGAAGAAATGCAGTTATTACAATTGACCTAGACTTAACCTTTGATCCTTGGAGAAGAGCTCTTAAGTCATTTTTTATTAGTCATCTCTTCTGGGTCATGCCTCTGCATCCTCCTCTGTCACAATGCTTTTCTAACTCACTTCCAGGACAGATGCTGTCTGGCTTCTGGCTGTATACACCAAGAGAGAAATACATGCTACCTACTTCTGCTAATACCCCAAGGGCCCTATGTATCTTTCTGAAGGAAGCCTGGGAAAGTCTAGCAAAAGCAGGCAGGGCTGTTTTATACCTCTGCAGACTCGGTGAGAATAAGAAATGCAGCATGCAGTACAAAGTTGACTTAAGGTATGCCACAGTCCAGCCAACCCTGAGGAAAATCTGAATGAATAAAAAATTACGGCCTTGCCTGTCCGCTTAGACACACCACTACTGTGGTAATCTCCTGGTATGGGGATGTCTATGTGTTTGCACAACTCCTTACAGGATGAGGTCCTTCCAGCCTGTGTTTGGAAATGTAGGTGATAAACCATTCAAACAAGGATGTCATAGCTACCTCTATTGCCATGTTCTGCAAGAGATGCAGAAAGGTCTACCCAGGCCCTGAGCCTGTCATCTGGAAAGCTCAGTCTCCTGTCTCCTTTTCTGTGCTACTGCTAGTGTTTCTTTACAAATCACAGCCTCAGGCATTATTATTTTCTTTTTGACTACAAAAAAAACTCCACTGGCTTCCTCAAGTTATTGTCCTTCAAAAATACTCTTGACATAGTCAAGGATGATCAGCTTTCACAACCCTGTGATCTACACATCAAGGTCTCCAAATAGCAATGGGCTCAGACACAGACACAAGAGCTTGGCGAGCCAAGAAGAAGCAGAGTTCCAGGAATATCCCATGGGAGACCACATCTCCTGAGTGGATGGGACTGCACTGAAGTGCTGCAAAGAGCTGCAAGCCCTAGAAGGCTCTATTAGTTTGCTTCCTCCTGTGCTTCAGGATCCAGCACAACCCTTTGCCAGCCTTCTGGGGGTAGTCCAAGCTCAGGAACTTCAATGTGCTGCATGACAGCAGGAAGGCCACCACTGCCGTGGCATGCCGTAGGCAGACATTGCCTTGTGTGTGTTCATTCTCAGCCTTAAATTCCCTTCAAGCTCTTGAGTGACTGCTCCCAGTGGTTTCCTACTGAGACTGGACAGTTGTTGCCCTTCTTGCCCTGTAAATGTCCTCTGGGGATGGTTAAAGACATTTGGCTTGTTGCAATTTTCACATCAAAAGCATAAAGCCTAGTCAATCCTTCTAGTGTCTCTGCTCATTTTTTCAGGACTCAGAGATCTCAGCATCTCAAGTGTGTGTTTTATAAAGGCAGCATTATCTTGACTACCATGGCACATGGCATGGGTAAAATATGGAGAACACCAGGTATATATATGGCTAAAACCATGACTGTAGCATTACAGACTCTTATAGAGCTAATACATAAAACATGCAGGATTAAAACGTGTGTCACCTTGACCCAGCTGTTAATGAAACTGGGAGTCTCAACACTTGTGACATGGTGTTTTAGTTCAGAAACAAAGAAATAATTCATCACTGACTGCACACCACGGTCGTTATATTTTAAATAAAAGGGATGAGAAGCACTGTCAGACAAACATTAGCGTCCTGCCTTGATTTTAGCACAACGGCTTCCAACCCAGCCTGCTCAAGGCTTGCAGAGACAACAGAGTTGTGCTGCCCAATCAGAGAGGAGTGAGAGGTGTCTGCTCCAGCTGCAGTTGGTGGATGTGAGGGAAGAGGCTGAGAGCTGCACTGGGGTGGGGGCAAAGCAGCTGAGGTGTTGAGATGCACAAAGGCAGCAGAGTTGCTTTTCCTTCCCCTTCCACAGGTATCCCAACTACGCCCATGACCCTAGCCTGCCTGTCTTGTGTCCTGACATACACAAACCAACCACCACCACTGTTAGCATTTTTGCACCTAGCAGTAGGATATCTGCTTTGCTGAGCATCTGACACTGACCCTGATTCTGACCCACAGACTGTAATGGGAAAAGCAACTTCACTAGCTGAGCCGAAGCACAATGTCTGCGAAGCTGATGTTTGATCTAGTGCCTGTTGAAATGATAATGAGGACTCACACTGGTCTTGGTGTATCAGTGAATCAATCCCCATGTGGCAACATGTTTGTTTTGAGTCCATCCCTATAAGGGTAAATCACACTGTCAGCAGCTCTGGTGTTTTTTTTTTTTTTTTTCTTTATTGTTATTGTTTTGGTTATTGGCCATGAGAAATAATCTCATCCACATCACAAACATATGCATCAGACTCTCAAACCCACTTACACAATTTGTTTATTTTTCTCAAAAGCAACACAAGGCAAAGAGCTGCCCTATTTTAATGTGCTAGGTCATGGTCAAAAGAGTCAACTAATACTTTTCTGTAAAGGCTAGTATTTACTATATGAACCAACTATCAAATTCATCTGACAAGTTAATCCATTAACCTAACCTTCATCTAATAAATACCAAAGAGAACAGATTCCCATTGATCTCAGCTGTCACAGGGATTTTGGACTCTTTAAACTCAGTACTGCCTGTAGCTAATGGGTCCATCAGAGTTAAACCCATCACGTACACTGTCTGCTTTCTCATGTCTTATAAATAATTTCCTTAGCTGCTGTTATTATCTGCTCCAGCCACTTCTTCACTTACTTATTTGTTTATACTTATCCTGTGCTCTCATACTGAGTTCATCCCTGAAAAAATTCAGCTAACTGTTTTCTGCTTCCAGAGTTTACCCCACCTAATCTCATGGTACATTCTTAAAGAAGGTGTACCATAAATAGATCTACCTGTCTCCTGTGGTCACCATTTCTGGTGTCTGTCAGTGGCACAAGAGCCAGACACAAACCCTTACCAATATTCATGGAAACCTGCTTACCCATTTCACCGGGAATTACGCTTGTAGCAGCTCATGTCCCCACTGAAAGGCCGTATAAGAAAGGCGGTATGGGCACAGCAGAATCAGGCAGAAAGTCAAGCATCTGCTGGTGTTCAGCAAGCATGCAACTTGCATCAGAATTGTATGGTTTGAGTTTTTTTGAAAACAAAACTTGCTTTACTGGACTGCATTAGACCTTCCCTACCAAACCCCGACACAGTGTTTGACCCAATGACAGATCCCCTTAGTCTTTGGCATGCCAGGTTTGAGCAAACAGCAGAAGCTTTCAGGTGGGACTTCAAAAGTTGTTGCAATGTGGGAATTGAGTTTCAAATTGGGAGGAATAGCAGTGGGTGGATTGATGCCCATGTAATGCAAGTTAGCTTTGTAATCCCATTGCTATCTACAAAATCATCTGTTTGATTTTACCCAGTTTTGTCTCCCAGGACTTTTTGCCCCTTCTCCCACCCACTTTCTCCATGTCCACTCCTTCTGTTGCTCTGTAAATTTTGGGCCATATGTGGCATCCATCTGTTTTTATGCCCTTTCAGATGACTGGCTAAAATAAACCAGAGTGACCACACTCATAAAGAAGAGAGTAGCCCCCATCTGCTTACCATGAGCCTCAAGAAACTCACACACAAGTTGGATTTGACATTATTGCTCTCTTGAACTTACATTACTTGCTTTCCCCACAACAGGCAGTCTGAATGTGGTCCTTGCTTCATGAAGCTTGTGGAGTGTAGCAAGCCTAAGTTTCTGTTGCTCTGGCCGTATAATCAACCTTTAAATATTTTGCATGTAGAAAATACTCATGAAGCTATAGCTTCTCATCCTTTCAGAAAGACTTATCTCACACATCTTCTTCAGATGAAGTTTCTTATCTAACAATTTGTAAAGGTATAGTTGAAGTTTCACTATTATCGCATTGACTTTAAGCTCAGTTGTTAGAACAAACAAGCTTAGAAAGTCAATGCTGACACCACAACATTTGTAAAGGTGATTAAAATCTTGGAAGCAACAACAGCTTGTTAATAAAGGTAATCAGTTTCAGTTCTTTTTCTTTTTTTTTTCTCTTATTATTAGAAGAAGGGTATTTCTGTTCCAAATGTCCTTCTCCATAAACACAATCCGTCCTATTAGGTCTGTGCTGATATAGAACAGACATTTTCCTTTTGTTTTCCTTTTGTTTTTACTCTTTTTAAAGGAAAAACATCATCGAAAGGAAAAGGGAAGCTACACCAGAGCATAAATGTCAGGGGTATAAAGGAAGCCATCCTCAGCCACCCCTAGTGACTAATAAATGCCAGTAAAATTCATTCCACATCTGGAATGTGGTCTGTAGAAAATCCGACAAGTATAAATCACCACCCTTGATCAGAATATAAATCCTGCCATGATGCAAATAATGCACAGCTCGTATGTTTGTGTATTTTACTGTGGTATCAGGAGGAGGAAGGAAGGGCCAGGTGACAGGATACAGGGAAGTTAGAAAATAACTTAGTCCATTTCAAGAAACAATACACTGCTTCCAGCGGAAGAAGAGTATTTTTTAGAAAGGAAATTTACTCTCTCCTGCTTCACCACTGCAAACTCCTCCTCCCCCAACTTAGAAGCCTCCAGCAAAAAGAAATTAAGATATCTTGAACTTTGCAATCAGAAGGTCACAAAATACCAGCTGGCTATGCAGGCTACATTCACTTTTCCTTTGTACAGCAGTTATTTCGGATCAGATGCAAGTGCATGTCCTGCTTCACCCCCTTGGAATATTTGCTCCTTCCCCCCTCACTGCAGTTCACCAGCAGGTCACGCCAGCAGCTTCTCACTGATTTTCAAGAGACTGGGTCTCGCAAAGGTGACTGTGAACCATTGCAGTCGAGCTAACACTGTCTTTTTCTATTTTTTTTTTCCCCAGAACATGGTATGCTATGGCACACAGGCTTTATCCAAAGCCCTTAGAAGCTAAGAAAAATTTAAAGGAAAATCCCTTCTAAGGGTTCCACAGTATGGGTGCATGGCAAATGAGAACTTTTCTACCCTGACTCTGAAAACTGAGCTATGCAGCATGGCCATATCAGCACAGCTTTGGTAATTGACCCAGACTCAGCCTCTCTCCCACGGAATTTCTGTTTGATGTTCTCCTCATAGCTCCTGATTCACCCTGCAGATTGTCAGAGGTGTCAGATTGTCACCCTGTAGATTGTCAGAGGGGGGAGAAAAAGGGTTTATTAAAACTCATTAAAACTATTAAATGTTAAACTGTTGATCTGAGCCTTGAGTATGCGTGAGGGAGGGTCTCACAATTCACACTACGCATCTCCCTTCTGCATTTCTGAGGCCTGCACGGCTTACCCCTTGTGTAATGTCTATGCTCACAAGCATAGGGGCTTCCAGTCAGCATGATATTATAAATCAGGAAAGCTCCACTGAAATTCTTACACTCGTTCTGTGAACGTTATCTGCAAAGGAAAAAGGGATTTGAAGAAGCACATGACAGATATTCTTCACACAAACACAGCGAGACAAATCCAGGACCCAAGAGAATGGCTGTAAATGTAGAGTAATTCCATTTTAGATTTATGTCATCAAAGATGAAAAGAGAATTTGGCCATAAAGGAGTAAAATAAAGCTAATAAATAAAAATCCTTTACTTTTTTATATTATTGAAAGAAGCTTGATATCATCATAAACTACAAAGTAAAACTTCTTTCATGTACAAGTGCAGCGGGCGGAACATTGGATCACTGCTGATTTGCAGTGATTGCTTCAGGATCTGACCTAGTGATTTTTCTGTGGGATAAAAACAGAGCATCTGTGGAGAAAAGGTGAGCCTGCTGAAATACTGTATGAAGATTAGAGGATTTCCCTATCCCCTAGAGACAATTCTTATTATGCAGCAGAGAGAAAACTCTCAGCCAAGCCTTAAAAGGCTTCCCTCTTCTATCCTATTGAAAGGTACATTATATATCAAAATAACCTCTTTTTTTTTTCCCTTTTCTTTTCTTTAGTGATTCTTTAGACACTGATATCTTGATTGGAAAACCAGCACAGGCAGGAAATGCTAATTGTGTAACTTTTCTGTGTCTGAGTGTGCCTTCTAGCCTTAAGTGTGGGATGTGAAACTGTCCTTCAACCAAAGGCTAAGGAAAATCTACCCACAGCTGTGATTCAGTCCACAGACTCTAGGTAGTTGAAAGTAACCCTCCATAATGTGGATGGTGGGGACACTGAGTCCTGATAACATAAGAACTGTCTTGGTGTACAATACACAGCAATACTGACATACCTTGATCATCTCTATCTAAAATTCCAGCCCCTTCTCCTCTTGCAAAAATTAATCGCATCTTTGGAGGTTGAATATCATTTATTTTTCAATTAGACACTCCTTTATTCCCTAGAAGATATTTGAGGAACAAGTTACGACATTGAGGGTGTCAAGACCTCCTTGTGTGCTGTAAAGCAACAAAGATCTCTGCTTCACAGGTCACTTTGAAGAAACAGTGTCCAGGTCAGTCTAAAGTGTGTGTCTGTTGCTGCCAGGTGTCAACAGAAAGCTCTCTAATGACTCATTTGCTAATTAAAAGCTTCCCTTCCCTCAAACACACATCAGTTCATCTTAATTATTCTGTGCACAAAGTGTAATGTTCTGGCAGCAACCTACCAAATCTTTCACAGTGACTGGAGGTTGTCTCTGTCAAAGGCTGATTTTAAACTTCTGAGATTTAATTTTTTTTTTTTAACCACCATCTTTCTAAATACAAAAATGCCATGAAACTGTGAATTGGGTTCCACTGAATTTTACATGGTTAAATAAATTTAAATGAATACTTTGAGGGGGCGGGGGGTGGGGGCGGTGGGGGATGGGGAGGAGAAGAAACAAAAAAGAGCTACATCCCAGGAGTGTGGTCCTCCAGTGTCAAGGGAGAATCTGGTGGGGAAGTTAACCTAGAGGACAGGAAGAAGAACAGGCTTTTTGATTTCTGGGGAGTAGTTAAAGTGAATTCCCTATTCTGTAATTTTTGCCCTACTATACTTTGCCTTGTGAGCTATTAATCCATTAAATGTGTGCTACACAATTACAGTTTTACTATACCTTAAGTCCAAGCTCATAAGTTTATATAGATTCCACAGCACCATAAAAGTTAGATATGTGGTTTCTCCTTCAAGACTCTCAGAAACGATAATTTTGGTCTGAATTCGGCTATACACAGTCACAGTGTTTGAGTCACGGTGGTTGAATGAGCAGACACTTCTCAGCAGAGGAGTTTAAGCTGTTGTGGGGCAGGAAGAAAACTCTCACTTGGACCAGTCACGGCAGTCCCACAGTCACATCAAGTCATCTAAAACACAGCCTGGTCCTTGAAGGAAGGGCCTTTTTAAAAAAAACCCTCTCATGGCATTCCTCATCTCTTTCCCCCAGTGCGTTTCTTTGCCAGAACAGTTCACACTCAGGTCACTTCATCTCACTCTGCCATCTCACTTGTGCCAACAGTACAAATAAAGGGAACAGAATCTGAATTTGGTGAGCAGCTGGGGGCAATGAAAGGTGGTTGTGAAGCTGTGCCCTCATGGAGCTGCAGCAAACTGCTTAATTACA
This sequence comes from Rhynochetos jubatus, assembly GCA_027574665.1. NCBI lineage: Eukaryota > Metazoa > Chordata > Aves > Eurypygiformes > Rhynochetidae > Rhynochetos > Rhynochetos jubatus. The sequence continues at coordinate 8,047,033 of CM050648.1, read as the reverse complement.
GATGTCATCCCATATACTTCTCATCTGAATATATCCTTGAACAGGTAAAAACCAAACCCAGCTTCTTTGCTGCTCTCTGCTCCTTTTATCTTGCATATTAGTAAAGTCCAGCAGAACTCTCTGAAGCAGACTCCATTTTACTGGGAAATATTTCTCTTTTTGAATTTTCAGAATTTTCCTTTTTTCATGTAAGTTTTAAAATCTCACTTCATCTCGATGGGAGACATCCTCCAGAAGAATTTGAATGTAAGGAAACATATGATGAAAAAGCTTTCCTTGTTATTGAATTAAAATTATTCTTCCAAAGATTTTTGAAATTTTCCTCAATCCCAAAACTAACTTTTGTTTTACAACAACAAAACAACCCTTCAAAATGGAAATCAAATTAAAATGTTGGCAGAAAATGTTCTGCTGGATCTACTGTTGTGGTGCTTTTACCTGGAGTCGTCATTTTTTGAGTCCTACTTCCTGTCTGTCTAATCTATGATCGTGTGCTGTATATTTAGCACTCTATAAAACCAGTGTTTTTTCATATGAAAATATATACACACATTTTCACTTAGAGATTTACACAGAAGCCAGTGTTTATATTACTAAATATAAGAAAAATAAAAGGCCTTTGTGGATGGTTTTGGTTTTATAACACATGGCTTTCTATTAAGCCCCAGGATAAATCTTTCAGTTACTGCTATTACTGCAAAACTTGAAGGAGTTTCAAGCAGGGATCAAACCTTGTGGTCTTTGAATTGCTATGGGCATGAGCAGAAAGGGTCCTTTCCTACTCTAAACACCACAATAGATGGGTATGGTTGGGTGAGTGGAGGGAAACAACGGGAGATTCACTTGATGAAACAGCAGTGGAGAAGTTAGCCATCCAGCCTCAGCTAGCTGTTGAGGCATCACTGTGCTTGGCTGTGTGCTCAGCTGACATGGGGAAGTGATCCAGCTTTTTCAAGTCTGGTCCTCTGCAAGCTGCAGCAGTTCCCAGAGCCACTTCACAACACAACCACACAAGCTGCTGTGTTTTAATAGCTGAGAAGATGTGCTAAAATATGGGGCAGGAAGACAGAATAGGAAAATAAGAATACTTCAAGCTGATGCTGTTGGTGAAAGCTGTACCCTGAAGCAGAGTGTTTGCCTCTGTAAGGAGTGTCCTGGCTCACCAGTTGACACAGGTAACAGGTTCAGCACTTCCGTGTCCATCCATGGCTACTCATGGATGTTTCCCTTGGGGATGTTCAGCTGTTGAGCCACCATTTGTTCTGTCTTTGAGACAGCTTAAGCATCATTACTGACACGTGTACCTGGACCTGAGAACTCCTGTCAGAGATGAATATGTGGGGTTATGATGAGATTTATATTCATACAGATAAAAAGAATATCCAGAGCTATAAATATTGCTAACACATACATCCTGGTTGTTCAACCACATTCTTCAAAGTTTAAGACAAAATCTAAATATTATGGGTATAGAACAGACCTACTGGAATAGAAGAGGAGAGAAAAGGAGAACTATTATCCCTCACCTCCCAGCTATGAGATTCTTAAACCTTCCTCTAAGAGAGCCATTGCCACACCTTGGTGGAGATTTAGAACCAGACGCTAGATAGACCTTTGCTCTGCTCCAGGATGGCAGCTCTTGTCTCCTTGATTTCTGTTGACTGTATGGATTTCTGCTGGAATGCAGATCACATAATGAGTCTCATACTATCAGAGAAGGGATTCATCATGATCATTCCTGAACCCGACAGGGTCTTCAAAAAATTTCCGAAAGAAAACAGGAAGCTGCCAAAAAGAAGTGGACATCTCTGGTCCAACAGTTAGCTCTTTTGTTTGAAACCAAGAAAAGCACCATTCAGGAGTCTAATTGATTAAAACTGAGTGCAATTGCCAGAGCACCAATAATTGCTGGAAGAGGGCAACGGTCACCCTAACGCGTTGTCACTTCAGAGGAAGCTGAACACTAACAACCAATCAAGCAGCATTAGTTAAAAGTAACCTTTTAATGACCCCTGATTTCTCCTTTAGGAAATATTTTCTATACAATTTGTATTACATTTACAATGCTAGCCTTTAAGCCTTTGAATACCTTATTTATTTTAAATTGTGAAATATGCAGAGCTCTTCACTGCTACATTCTGGCTGTGCACTCTAAACATCTTCTGAAGTGATTTCCAGATGAACCCCAGGAATTCTGCAAGTCATCTAAATTTGTCCTAACCTTGACGCTTGTTTGCAACAAAACTGCTTCTTTTGTTAACTCTTCTATAGCTGCTGTTAGTTTTACTTACCTTGTTTTTCTTGGTTATTTACCCCCGATTAACTCAGACTCCCACTTGACTTGGGTTTACTTTTGCATTCAGTCACTCACGTGTACCATACACTGCTTTCTTTCCCACAGTGCCAGAATCCTACTGATAGTCCCATAAATGTTATGTTTTTCTTACAGCCCGAAGGTTGGCTTAATAGGTAAACTCTGGAATCACCGCTCATATTTACAGAGAAAAAAAAAGGGTATTGCACTTCAGGATTTTTCAGTAAAGCTGTGAAATATAATGCTGCTTCAGAAAACCTGGTGCAAATAAAAAGTATTTTAAAGTGGGGGTTTTTGTGGTTCTGCTTGGGGTTTTTTGTGGGTTTTTTTGTTTTTTTTTTTTTTTTTAGTTTTACCATTTTAAAAAGGATTTCATGATCTATCCACCCTTCAGGTCACCTGGAATATTCTTTCTATAGAATTACTTTCTCTGTTTCTCTAAAACCTCTGAAAGTCTGATACCACCTTTACTTTGTTCTGATGGTGCATTTTTTATGTCCAATTATTCTCTTAAGTGATGTATACATAATAAAATACCTTTTTATAAGCCACAAATCTATATTATGAAGAAAAATAAAACCAAGAATTCAAGAACATCCAATATTCCCATGTTCTTGTATTGTTATAATTCAGATTGTGCCTTGGCTCCTTTTGTCTGTTACCGTGTTATCTGAAAACATACTGTAAACACTTAAGACCAGGGACTTCCTTTTTTATGTTGCCAAATCACTAGACACCTCTAGAATGTTGTATAAATATTAAATTATATTAATTAATAAACCATCTCTTTACAAGTGGAAAATGAAATTCCAAGAAGTAATCTCACCCTGTCAAAACAGAATAAAATCCCAACCATGAAGAGGCTTGTAATTAAGTAGAAATATCTGGAAACCCAGGGAAACCTCGTGAGGAAGGAAAGCATATTAGGTGCATTAACAGTTCCCACATTATTGATGAGGGCTTCCACCATGAGTAGGAAGGTACTTTAGTGCTGCCCTTTCCAACCCAAAGATAAGCTCTCAAAGCAGAGGTAACCCTGGAGTGATAATGGGACAAGGAGGGTTCCCATCTAAGCAGAGAGAGAGAGGAACGTGTCTCTGACCCTGCATTACTGAATAGGCTGAAGGCAGCTGGCATCATTGGAAGAGGCTGAATGAAACATCTCACAGAACTTTGAGAGAGAAGACAACCAATAGTCTCCAAGGAAGTGATGTGGTTCAATGAAGAAGGGTGGACAAAACCATCTAGATTTGGGGGGCTGTATACTTATCCTGGAGTCATCCAGATTATTAGCTCACCCCAAACATCCTGCATGGTGGAGAACAGAGGTATGTGTTTGTCCCAGTATGGAGCAAGTAGAGTTATTTCAACACGACTACACTGAAGTAGACAAAGTACACAAAGGTCTCTCAGAAATATGAAGGATAGACACAACTGAAAGAGTTGGTGTTGAACTGCTAGGTCCACAGTTCAAGCATCTCCCCACCTTCAACATGGGGAGAAAATATAATTTTTCACCCTGGAAATAGAATTCTGGGGTGGGCACTGTTGCCACCAATGCATATGTGCAGGAGTGCTTGTCTACACCAAGGCTTTTGTCTGCTGCCTGTGCTTTGCCTCAGTTCTTCTGTGTGCAGAGAAAAAAGGTAGTGGGTGTGTCAGTCTTTCGCTGGAAAGGTTTTAATAAGTCTAAAAAGACTTTTTTAATCCTCTTAAATCCTTGTTTCTTTGTTCCAAGCTGATAAGAAAACCTCTTCAGGTTCTCTCGATTCATCTGTGACCTTAAAAGAGCATTGGATCCTTTTCCCTGTCATTCTCTCAAAGGTATCCTAGTGATGCATTCCATTCTTCAGGACCCTCTTTATGTTTTAGCTCCTTTTGATAGATGAGGTAGATGATGCATTTGGGATTCATTTGTAAGGTTCAAAAGTTTTTAGATGAAACGTTTGTTTTGTTAGAATAACACACACCATCCTTCATGTTGGGGAAGGAAGGGAATATTGGGATGTTACAAAATTTATATAAAGGGGAAGCAGTCATTCCATTAAGGTCAGAGTCCAGAGGATCTGGACTTTGTTCATTCTCTCCCACCTGAAAACAGGGAATCAGGAAACATAAACACCTACAAGATAAAAGCAAAACCTAACCCTAGAGAAACAGGTCTGGATATTTACCCCCCCACTAATCTAACTCTGGATTAGTCCTACACAACTCACATGGGAGTTTACCAGCAGCTACTGCTGTTCATGTTACCATGGAAGAAGGAATCTACCATGGTAAGAACTGTCTTTGCAGCAGAAAACTAAAAATCAGACATGAAATCATACACAAGGAAGGATACGTTATTTTACCGTGAGAAGAGCAGGAATCTTTATATGAGGGGGTGTACTGGAGAATGTCAGGTATGTACGTAAAATGTAAGGCTATTGCAACAAACCCAGAATATTTTGCTAATCTTCGCGGAGAAATCAGCGTGAAAAATTCATCATTGCAAAGTCAGCTGGCCCTGTCATGTCTGTTGCCCAATCTACTTGACCCAGTCCATGATAAAAGGAAAGGTGAAAGAGATACTAATTTCTGACGGACATTCCCTTGAGAACCTGTTGCCAGTGGGAAGGTCTGGCTCAGCAGAGGGTTTGCAGAGCTCTGCAGCTGGGTGTCTGTGGAGTGCACACCGGGAGTACAGACATTTACAGCTCTACCTTCTGCGAGTTTCTCTCTTTCTTCTCTTCCTCATCTATTGCTTTGTAGGTCCAGTCTGTTGGGCTTTAGCTCCATTTGATCAAAGCTCTTGCAGTGATCTGGCTCATCATAAACCTGGTCATTCTAATTTTGGCTGCTCCATCTTCTACCAATATCACACTGCTGTCACTGAGACTAGATACTGACTAGGAACAAAAACAAACAAAAAAAAGCACCAAAGGTGAGACTTGAGCAGTGAACTGCCTCCACCTGCTCTTCAGAGTTGACACAATTATATGACACCACGCTGCAGCCCCTCTTCTGCTCCATGATTCATCTGTCAGACCCTGATTTGCCTTGGGACAGGTAGGAGAGATGCTGTAGCACTGGGCTGCAGCCAGGGAACATCTGCCTGTTCATGGGACCCATTTCTCAAAGCCATGATCCTTTGTTGCACCCACTGCTGGGCTCCTTACCTAGGCACACACCAGATGTGCAGTCTACTTTAGGAATTTCACATGTTGGGATTGGATAGGTTTGAGAAGTCAGAGAGCAGAATGAGGATTAGGGATAGTAGATAGATCCTTACATAAACATCATCAGACAGAGATGAGAATGGTGTCTTCTGCTTTCAGAGAAATCAGCTGGAATCAAGCCCAGATATTTTCTGCAGCTATCATTACTCAGCCACACAGAACAGAAAGATGTAAAAATGACACAGTATTAAAATGAAAGAAGTGCAGCAGTTTGGGTTAAAACTGCACTGGGAATCACAATTTCACATTTCTTAGTTATGTGTGTGCTTCAGCTCACATCCACAATGTATTAACAGTGACTTTCCACAGATAAGACTCTTAGAAAGGGTACAGCAAAGTGGTAACATGTACGAATTCTGTCTCCAAGAGCGAGATCTGTAGCTTATCCTTGGAAAAATATGTGCATCCCATTGGCTTTACTGAGAACTTTTCTTTTGGATCTATGGACAGCACACAGCTCTCAGACCTTTCAGCTGTTCTCTCTGAGAGTGGTTTGTATTATCATATGAAATGCAATATCACTGTATCTTAAGTTCTTATGTTCCCTGCTGTCCTAAAGAGATGCTGTTTGCCTTCTCTGAGTGGACGTATTCCAATGGTGAGAGCACAGGTCCTAATACAAAGCAGGCAAAACTCTCCACTGCTGTTTGTCTGCAACCAGTTGCACTCCTGCAAGGTGGGTATGGAAAGCTGCCAGATCCCAGTGGTTTTCTTTCACACCCTTATTATATAGGTTATTACAGTATTTACAAGGCAATGAAGCTATCAGATATATATATGTCAGCTTAGGGCTGTATGTGCACTTCAAGAACCAGTTTAACAATAGCTTGTGCTTATGCATTTGATTAAGAGTTCAAACTTAAATGTTGAAAGAAAAGGAAATGCAGAATAGGCACGAGCATTTGCCATTACAAGTCACTGTGATCCTGTTCACCGCAGTGGTGCTAGCTAAGTTTACATGGAAACTATCTGTCTCTGGGAGCTGGTGGCTAGAAGAATAGTATGAAATAGTTATACTGATGTTATCTCTCCAATAATATTTTAGAGACGAAAGACGAAAGGGCAGAGAGGCATCTTTAAGAAGGTGCTTTATCAGCATTGCCATAGACTATTGCAATCTACAACTGAGGTACCAGAATATGCTTGGTAAGCATATTTTTGCCTTTTTAGGGTGGTCAAAGATCATTTGCTCCTTGCAGTAACTTACCGAAAGGAATCTAGAAGCACAGAATACTAAATTATCAGTGTAGTACAAAGTTATGTATTATTTACAAGCACAGTGTGAGCTGTCAGGTCAGTTAAATCAATTATTCACCATTTGTTCAATTTAGCTTTGTATAAATCTTCATTTTCTCACTCAGCAAATTCCAAATTTACTACAAAGCCTTATGCCATGTCTGTAATGAGAACAGACTGAAAAGTATAAAAAGGCAGACAGCTTACTAAATTTATAAGCAATTGCTTGAAAAAATGATCAATGTCTACACTGCTTTATTTTATCTGGAGTGTGATTTTTGTGCATAAATCATACATGATATATATATATAAATTTACATCTTGAAACAGAAGTAGTCAATTCCATCTATTTTTTTTTTGACTGTTACATACAGTAAGAGATTAAGACATTCCCGTAAAACTGAGTGACTGAGTAGCAGAGGGATTCACAGATTTTTAAGGCTAGAAAGGACCATTACAGACTCTGACCCCTTGGATCATATACAACATAAAACTTCACAGAGGAATGACTGCAACAAGCTCATGTCTTCTGAATGAACTGGACCACATTGGAAAAACTTTCTCCTTAATTTGGCTGTAACTTGCTCCTTCACATCAGTGGAAATATGTGTATAGACCAAGGTAGAAAAGAAAAATTTGCTTACTTGTTTAACCAGACAGCCAGCAGTCAGACTAAATCCAAAGTCTGATCTGTTTTGTGATGTATAATCGGAATGCATTGTTAGGAAAAGCTATTTGCATTACAGATTTAAGTGCAGTATTGTTCAGGAAGCATGGAAACTGTGAGATTATCTACCTTATGCACCTCAACCTTGTCCAAGAAAATACTTAGCTGAGAAGTTAATTCAGTTTCTCTTTTTTCCATGCCTGGCCTTTTCTGACTGAACCCTGCCTATGTCAATAGATTTGGAAAAGGAAAAAAAATGATGTATGAAAACAACTGATTTATTGGGTTATTGACTAAAGATTATAATTCATTAGCTGAGCTGTGAAACAGTGTGTTGGCTCAAACCACACAAAAGCTCAGATCTAAGATTAGTCTGTATTTTTTTGCAGTGGTCACTACCTCATTGATTCCCATAGTAGTCATTGTTTTATTCACTGAAACATGAGTAATGAGGCCTCTAGTGTACCAAACGAGATTTTTTTCTCTCTTTTTCCTCAGTGCTTCTCTGTTGACCACAGAATTCAGCTATGAGAAAATGTTAAACCATGCCTTCCTTTTTTCTACCTATGTCCAAAATGTGAGATGAATGAGATTTTTCAAAGGAGGAATCATAAGAAGGTGCATATTCTGAATTTGTTTAAACTTTGTACGTTATCATTTTACCCCCATCTCCTTCAGAGAAAAGTTTCCAGTTGTAAGTACAATGAATTAGGCTTAAGTAACTGAATTGTCATTATGGAACACAGCTGTCTTCATGAACTGTCCTTGCCACTGAGTGCTTTGAACGTGAGTTGTGTTAGAGTAGAAAATGGAAGAAAACCTGGCATTGAGCAGAAGAATTGTAACACATGGAAGATATCCCCAGAACAAGAGGGAGAAGGAGCATAGCTGAAATTTGCAGGGTCTGAATTCTTGCATTTCATTCATATTTGATTCTATTAAATCCAAAAGTTAAGAGAGAATTTAACAAGCAAATTATGCAATCTCCTTGGCCATCTGGGAGAGGACGAGACACCAGAAAAAGGTGACATGAGTTTAGCTGAAGGATGCATATGTCTTTTCAAAGTCCTTCCATTTCTACCATAATTTCTGTTGATCGCCAAGGCTTCTTAGCACCCAGAATGATATTTTCTGAAACAAGAGTGATTTTGTTTCTGTACAGTGAAGTGGGGATTGTTGGGGACCACTTGAACAGAAGTGACAGCAGCTCAGTCTGTCTGTACTGCATAGCAGGCAGATATTGGCAAAGGTGAGAGATGGATGGGTCACTTTTGAGAAACCAGCATAGGAGAAGCTTTCTGTGCTCCACAGCAAAAGTAGTTGGGGGCAAGAGGTAAAGTAATTGCTCCTCCAGATGTTTCTGTGGCTTGTCAGTCTGTCCTTGTGGTAGATGAGACTGAAAAGCGTCAAATGGGATGAGTCCTTCACTGCTACGCAAGAGGCTGCTTTCAGCATCACCCAGTTATCACCTTACTGTGTGACTGAAAAGTGGATAAGGCTTGTAATTTACAGATGTGCACTTGGAAAACATAAATCATTAGAGTCCCAGATCTTTCCTTGGAGAGAAGTGTTGGAGAGGTGTTTTGGAAGAGGTGTTGGATATTCAAAATTCATCAGAGCCTCTACATTTGTTTAGAGGATGGTGGTATAGAGAGAGGTCTTCAACTTAAAGCATGGCTGCTGTTCTGTATCTACTATGGTACCAATTTCCCATTCCTGAGTAGCCACTTAATTCCCTTGTGCCTTTCATTTCCTCATTCACAAGGACACAGTATCTCTAACAGATAAGGGCATCATTTTTGCAAAGTATTCTGAAATATTATTTAAAACTTTTACATTTCTCTGTTTTTAAACCTAGGGTATTTGGAATAAATAGTAACAAAAATATATTAGATATCCCAACAAAATATCAAAAGCCACCCTTAGGAAAATAGGTTAATGACATCATTAATTCTTTAAAAGCCCATCAGTTCAGGTAGTTTTTGAAGTCACTTGCTCCAGAGAGGCCTCCTGCAATATTTTTATCCCATGGAAATTAACATGTCAAAATATGTTGCAAGTCTGATGTTTTTTTCCTGTCTATCCATGCAAGAATGTAATCGAAGAAAAAACTACATTAAACATTTATGACAGAAACTGTTTGAAAGCTGAGATAGTAGCTAGCACTAATGTGCCAACTTTCCAGTCTGGTACCTTGCAGACAATCTTTGTCCCTGAGTATTCTGCCTATTTTTCTTGGCTATTTAAAAAGTACTGTTATTGAGAAAACACACCCTGTTACTTAGGTAGGTATTGATTCCTTCCCTCCCGCTTCTAAAAATGGAAAAATCTGCCCAGTCAAAAGTTGAAGCATGGTGGATAGCCAAAGGAGAATTTGGCCTATAGCTTCAATGTTGATTACAGAACTACCAGTCTCCCAAAATCCTCTTAAAAAATGAGAGTACCTGCCTTGTGAAATCTACAGACATCATTCAGCTTTTTCTCTGTCACCATATTACTGGAAATACGAGCAGTCTGGAACCACTGGCTGGTTGCTGTGGAGCTTCTTGGTGGAAGTCAGAAGGATGGCTTTTAAAACAGCTGTCTTAGATGCTGCTGGGTCAGTGGGAGGAATGATTTCCAGCACAGTGCTTCCCCAAAATAACAGCACAGTCCTCACTACTGCTTAGGCTTGAGATTCCTACAGTCCAAATATCTGAAGCAAACCAGAAAATATGACCCACACCATGACCAAACCCAAACATTGTCACTCTGCACTGGTTCTTCAAATCCCACTTTGCTAACAGGCAGCTTGGAATCATTGCAGGTCCTAAGGAGGGAGAAGATGGGAAAGGATAGTTGTGTCAGGGCTCCTCCTCAAAAGACAACTTGTGGTTCTCTGCAACTTTGATGGATGCAGCTTTGATGGAGCTTGATAGTCTTCGTTACTTGGGCACTGGCCATTAGGAAGTATTAGAATTGAGAGACTTTACAAGCAAAGGTTTGACAAACAGACATTTAAGACCTCCAGTCCTCTTCCCATCTTTTAAAGAAGGAATATCTCTGTAAGAGATGATTCTACAAAAAAAACAAAGAAAAAAAAAATCAGACCTGTAGAACAATTGATAGGAAGAACAGCCCTGAACACTGCATCATCAGGAAAACCAATCAAAAAAATTCCTTTTACTGTGAGTGGTCACTGCTGAACCTCTACAGCATAGTGTAGGAAATGCACAACTGTCAAATACAACATGTCCTGTCCTGAGCCATAAAAAGTTTTAAATTATCCTGGTTATTTTTCTCACTCTGACTTCTCTATGATCTCTATTAAGCAAACTCATGTTGCGGAGGATGAGATATTTTTCCATGAGCCACCTCTCTCCTCTAAATGATCCTCTCAGGGCATCTGTAACTCATCCTGCAAAGGCTGAATATATAAGCTCTGATGTCAGAGTATATTCACAGAAGTGTTTAGCAACATAAAATCATCTGAAGATGCTATACAAGAATAAACAGTTGGTGATAATATTTTCCAAATAAAACTATTCAGGATAAAAATAACTTTCTGGGTTTTATAATGTCAAATTAAAGGACAAGCATTGCATCAGCAGACTTTCACAACACATTAAACATCCCAGAGAAACAATACATCATACAAGAAGAGCTTCCTACCAGACTCATGCAGCTAATGAAATTCTACGCAACTTCTTCCAGGAAAAGAGCTTGCGTACTCTGAAGCTATATCCAGGATTTTTACAAACTGTTCTGCATGATTCATTCAGCGCTTGGTAGATTAGATGTTATTGAATTCACAGGAGTTCACGTTAAATAAATAAAGTGAAACACAACAGCTGGGGCTACTCATCACTCAAGCACATGACATCCATTGCCAAACCCAAGAGAGACTCAGTAGTGTTGTAATTACCAAACTGGGTCAGTGGTGAAGTAGAAAGTGGGGATAGTTATAACGCCAACCCCTGGGATTATCTGTGACCAGAACAAAATATCAGAGAGGTCTGTATTATACAGCAAGTACCAGTGTCCCATGTCTGTGCACAAGGAATTGCTACATGGAGGACCAACATTTCATTCTGTAAAATTTCATTACATAGAAAAGGGTAATCTGGAGCAGCCTAATCCCACACTTAATAGTGAATTGAATGGTCTATGTTGCAAGCGCCACACATGCAGAAATTCAGCAGAGTTTAGGGAGCACAGGTTCCTCTGCTTTTACCTTCCAGTGATTTCTCCCCAAATGGCTGTTAACAGCTCTATGCTTGCTCTGTGTTTTGCCAGGGCCAGGCACGGGAAGAGAAGCAGAGGAAATGAAAAAAGAGGAGATATGTGACTATAGAATAAATCTGTGTCAAGGAAGAGCACGGGCTTGAGATCAATGTGTGCCAGACACATCCAACTTTACACTACAGGAAGGAGGGAGATTAGAGCTCTTCGCAACTCAAGGCGCTGTTAGCTCAGTCTCCATGACAAAGGCTTTAAGCCTGTACACAGTGCAGGTTAGAAATGTTAATGTACATCTAGATGAGTCAGGGGAACTACGTGTCTAGCGCAGCATCTGGCGTGTTTGAACTTTCCTACCCTGCAAGACTAGGAACAGTTGGAGAGAAGGAGAGAGTGGTCTTTGGCATGAGTCTGCTTCAAGTCTCAAACTCAGAGTTTCCATTTCACAGCAAGACACCTTCACCACTCAGCACTCCACCCCTGACATGTGCATACTCATTCTTTGTTTTGATAAGCAAATCAGTACATACTTCAATGTATTATACCTGGGGAAATCTAACTCAGTACACGGTGCTGAGGTTCCAAGAGGATGTAGTTATTTTTGATGCCAGTAATTTGGTTTTTGTTTCTTTTCCAAATAGGACAAAAAAAAGCTAGGGCTGGATTTTTGCCTGGTTTCCATTCTAAATCATCATTTATCCCTTTGCTCAGCTGACATCAATGGAAACATCAGAAAATCTTTTCCTTTTCCAAACCATCATAAAAAATACAGATACACAGAAAACAAAAATAACTGTTGAGGATAAAGGAATCACTACTCGGCTCTTGGTCTTACCCTTGTGGCTGCATTCTGCAATGCTCAAACCTTTGCCCTCAGAAAAGGCAAATAGCCCTGCCTCACAACCACTGGAAGATGCATATGCCTGGATCCTACCTAGGGATCCAATTCACATATTACAGTTCACACCCTCTGCTTAGCTGTTATCCACCTGGAACAATCTAAACTCTATACATGCCTCAACTTTGACCTAGAAAGTAATCTAAAATCTGCCTTTGTACATATGGAAATGAACTTTTCTTTCAAGAGATAAACAGCGAGGGGTCATAACGAAAATTTAAATGCTTGATGAGTCCTTTCTCACTGAAGTGAGTAAAGAGTCTCACTCAGAAATCTAGAATGCCCAGAATGAAATAATGACCACCAATTCTTGTAGGACTCACTCTTGTGAGATGCTGAGCTTTGGTTTTTCTGAATGTGACAGGGATTAAAGAAGTTGGGTGACAATGGCAATATATGCATTGTCTCTAATATGCCTGGGTTGAAACAGGACGGGATTATAATTCAAGTTAGTAGCTGATAGTTGACATTAGCAGCCCTACAGAAACACCCAGACTAATTTTCCTCCCTGCCAGACTCTTTCTTTTACTGTTTGTTAATTTACCTGCTGTTATAGTACAGGTTTGAGCAACTCAACTCTGATTTCCAGTTGCTCACCCACTAAGAACACAGTGCCAAAGACAGGATAATTTAGTAAGCTCTTTTAGTCAAAATTTTAGAAAATCTAGGAAATTTGAAAGAGTGGATGTCAAAAGTTATCTCTTATATCTATCTTCGAGAGCTATTTTTAATGCAACCGACTCAGTTGGCATGAGAGTGGTGGAGCCAGAGAATAGAAAGGGTCCACTTAATGCTGAGACTGTCACTTCATGAGGCCATGCCGTGTCAGGAAAGAGGGAGAGGGAACCTCCACAAATAGCAAACATCTCACAGCTTAAAAATTGTGACAAGTCTTTTATTTGAAACAACTGCAAGGAGAGTGCTGAGAAGACTAAAACTTTGAATATCCCTTGTTCAGCAAGCTGCCTCGCTGGGCTGGGAACATGTTGGAGCCTGCAGCCCTGGAGTCTAACACGCTCCCTCTGTTCATCTGTTCACTCTTCCATGATTTTATAGCTGCTTTATATAATGAGCACGCAGACACCTTACACCACCAGGTGTGTGCAGCACTAAGATTTTAGCTGCCACTCCAAACTGCAGCTGGTATTTTTAAAAAAGCTGCAACACCTTCCTTTCAGTTTTCACTATCCCTCGGGGCTACTTCTGGCATTTTGGGGGCAAAAGAAACTGCAGAGCACTTAGTATTTCTGAGTGCTCCTGTATGTTTATGGGAGAAGAGTGTTGGAACCACACCCCGGAAGATTTTCACTAGTGCCAAGCGCTGTCCTCAGATATGTCATATATACACAGCATTCAGCTCCCCTTCAAGACCTGCCAAGACATGTGCCAAGTGTGAGATTCACACAGCCAAATCCTCCTCCCCCAGATACCACTGCCTCCTGGCAGCCCGTCTGTGCCTCCTGCAGTTACAGCACAGCTCCTCTCTTCCACTGCCTCTCTGCTGCTTTAGGACCTTGTTAGTCCAGTTTGTGGTCTATCTGGTCTGCTCCATCTTGAGGATGGTCCCCCGCTCTTCGAGTGTATGTATGTGCTGCAGTGATTTATTTTTTTTCCCCACTCTGAGTAGTTGCTCACTCATCAGTGAACCTTTCCCTGTGATTTGACAACAGATAGCACTGCCTTGTGCATCAAAGGCAAGGTCTGCATTTGGTTGCTGGAGACGATGGCTTTCTCCATGTGTGCTGTTAGTAATCCCATTTCATTCAGGTCAGTATCTGGCCAATTTTTCCAGCTCCAGTTCTCCTAGCATGAGACATAAGCCTTATGGATGAAGCTAAGTTGTGCAAGGGCCTCAGAGCTCCTTTGGCTGAGGTTCACATCCCAAGGACTGTGCAGATTTAAAGCCAGAGGGGTGGCTCTGGCCATCAGATCTGACCTGAACAGTGCAAGACATAAAAATTCATGTGGTCATTTCTGCATTCAGCACTGTCACGAGTAGTCTATCTGTGAAAGGAGTAAAACGGGAACCATACAGATCAGATGATTTGACCATGGAAAGGTATCAACACAGCAGAGAACAGGGTGATCCATTGCTCCCATCCCTCCACCTTCTGCCCTCTGAGACTGCAGTTAATTAAGTTTAATGCCTTTGGATCTAAGCAGCTGCTGTAAGACACATTCCCCTACACCTCCGAGTTCAGGGGGGAATTCGGGATGGCTCCTGTGTGATCCTGCTTTTGGCAGCAACTTCTGATGGACTGGAGGGTGGCAGCAGATGAGGAAGCAAGGGACAGGCTGGACTACTGCCCAGGGGCAAAGGAGTGCATTCCTTCATGTTGTTATAAGCACAAATGGTAATTACAGGATAATTTGGATTGACTTTCAAACTGCACTAAAGTCCCTTTCTGCCGCTTTGGCAACATAAGGTGACCTAGCTGAGGGGGCAGAAACAGCTCATAAGAAGATGGTTGTGGCAAGGGCATGGGCAAGGAAGAACATGCTGACCCCCCTCAATGCCCGTCTAAAGGGCAGGGTCAGGACAAATACGTCCAAGTCCTGCTGGCTGCTGCTATCTCCCTGCAGCAAAACAGGTTTGCCATGTGGTCTGGGATGACAGGTTGAACTGTGGTCACCAGTGAGCAAAAAGTGCCAGTGGCAGCTAGGAGAAGGCAATGTGGGGTAGCACACGTGTCCCAGTCCTGCCTAGCACAGTGCTCCTATTGCAGGCTGCAGAGTGACCCAGGACAGACCTGATGCTGGGCAGTTTTGCCCCTAGCCCAACTTTGTCTGGGAAATGCTGGAGGCAGGCGGGGCGTGGAGGAAGATACAGCTGCCACCCAGAGCGCTCTGGCTAATCTCCTCTCAAAGCTGTTCTAAGATCTGGACAGCCCCGGGCTGCCTAAGAGCAAGGGGAAGAGGAAAGGTTATAGAAAGGCCTGTGTGTCCTCCTCCCTCTTTCTTGCTCCAAGCATAAAAAGCAGACTCAGGCCTGCTGGTTTTCTACAAGTAGGGCACGTTTCTGTAGGAGAAACCCTGGGGCTCGGCTGTTTAGGAGAAAAGCCATCCTTTGTCAGGCCTGCTCGACAGAGCGGAGGGGCCTGGGTGTCAGGATGCCCCCACCCAACACAAGGTCAGGGGCTGTGAGCAATGGGGAAGCAGCCACGGGAGACCCAAGAGCCTGTGTCTAAAGGCAGCATCCAAGAATCTGGTGCTTGGGTTGGGTCTTTTGTTTCATGACATTTAACACTGAATACTTACAATATCTAGAGCAATTATCTTTTCATTCTGCTTTTAAGGAGGACTTTGGCAAAGGCAAACACCAACTTTTTCCTTTTTCATTCATCCTCCCTTCTTCCCGCCCGCCTGGCTGTCTGTAGGAAGGAGGAGGGCGGCTGGCCCGGTGCGGCGGCCGGTCCCTCGGTGGGGACATGCTGCCATCCAGCGGCTGCGACCACGGGGACGACCGGGAGGTCCCGCCGCCCCCGGCCCCCGAGCCCCGCCTGGACCCCTCTGACATCCCCCGCCACTCCCCTCGGGGGACGGAGGAGCAGACCTGCCGGCGGAGCTTATCTCCCGTTTCTTTTTCCTCCTCCTCCTCTGTTTGGCAAGGAGGGACAAAGACTTGATTTTTGAAGATTTTTAAGTTTTTTTAAAGATTTTAAGTGATGGCACCCGTGGTACCCAACTTCACCTCTGCTTTTCAAAGTTGCTGATTCCCCTAAATCACCGAGCTGTGGAGGTCACACCCAAGGCAATCTGGTGCATTTAAGTAAAATACCTGAGAAATCACAGCCTTGAACATACATCCACAACCACTCCCCTCCTTTATGTCTCTCATACAGAACGGAGGTCACTACCCAGGACAAGTCTGCCTGTACCTGACACCGTGGTATCACATACACCCCAACACTGGAGCTGGTGATACCAGATCAGGTATTCCTGCCCCATCCTGCCCTCCACCACTCAATCCAGCCCTTTCTGCTTCCCTGTCTGCAGTTTGACCCTCAGGTGTGTCAATCTGTTTTATTTTCAAATGGGTTTCTTCCCGAATCCGGGTCACCAGGTAACTGCACTGCAAATGATGTCAGCTTGAGTGAAGAGACCATAGGATGTACCAGGGCAGGAATCAAACCATATCCTGAGACACACAACGTGAAGGATATGTGTGCTACATTGGCTTATGTGGGACCTCACAGTGATGTATAGAATGATGTCCTGCAAAAGGAATCTTATGCACAAGGACCTTCAAAGTGGCAGACATCCAGCAACAGCTCAGTACCTTGAGCTATATCCAACTTCATGATCCATCAGAGCACGGCATAAGAGGAGATGCCATACTGCCTTGCTGGGAAGATGTGAGGTCTTGCCTTACCTGTGAGTGTGAGGCAATAGTTAAACAGATCTTGCATGTCCATTGCAAGAGTCTGACAGCCCTGCATGACACGACGGATGTCAACTTTACCTGTAACTGTGCATACACATGAAAACATTCATTCATGATGGATCAAAATCTCAAAAGAAATTGTGTGCGTAACTGAGTTCAGGGAATTTTTGTGATTAATGAATGAAGCAAAGGGTTTTTTTCCCCCCATCTGTGAACTCCAAACAGTTTTCAGAGCAAGCCTGAACCTGGAGAGAGTGACAAAACATAACTGCAAACTCCAGCTGTTGGCAGATGCCATCGTGCAAGTCTGGGTGTGCATGTAGATCAGAGAGGAAAGCAGTGTGCCTCACCCAGACCAGCCAACCCATCAAGTAACAAACCCAATGCCACACGAAGGGAAGGAAACGTCCACTGGGAGGAGTAGGAGGGCATTTAGGACGAGGGCATTTAGGACGAGGGCATTTGGGAAAATGGATTTTGCTGGAGGCAAGCTGTGCTCAGTCCAAACTGCAGGTGGGTATTGTGTGGCCCTGCACAGGAGGAATGCTCCCCAGTGCAGTAAATCATACTTTATTTTTAAAACCCTTTGTCAGGAAGGAATCTTGACTGCCTCATCTGAAGGACTCAGTTGTCCAAACACTACATTTCTCTGCCTTAAAAACTCATTGAGCTGCAGTCCGAGGTGGTCTTTCCATTCTGCATTTTCCTTTGCTTGTCAGTATCTGAGGATGAGGAGCTTTGAGGTCTAGGACTGAGGACACATAGGCACTTCAAAATGCAATACAAATGTGTGTGGAGGATTTCCAGCTACATGAAATTACAGTTTATCTTTTTTGTTTGATGAGAAACCTCAAAACTAATGCCTTGCTCCACAAAGTGTCTGAGGTTTCAGATGAAGTATGGCCCGTTGTTCTTTAGGACTCCCAAATGAGTGAGGAAGATTGAGGCCATGGGAAGACCATGTTCACAGTGGCTAAACTAGACTCATCCCCCTGCAGCAATTCTCCTGTGCGCACTGGTCTCCCACTCTGGGCAAGCAGGACTTTCAGGGAGAAAGTGGGGAATGCCTTGAAGCAGCAGAGATCTGTTGGGATCATTTCTCTTCACAGACAGTGTTGATGGGAATGAAGGAACCAAGAAATTAAATGTCTCCTCACAATTCCACCTGATCCTTGGGGACAACCACACAGAAATCCATGGAAACCTCTAGTCTTGATGAATTCAAAAGGAGGAGTGAGGGTTGTAAGATTTCAGCAGCTTACAGACAGGTGATGTGCGTCTTTTAATTTCTGCTTATTTTCAAGTGTATCTATCTAAAAATCTGCTGATCTCAGTTCTATTAGTTTTCTCTCTGAGGAACAATACTGTCATGTTTGGGAATGGGAGAACAGGACACCCTACACTGCCTCAGAAGGGCAAAGGGAGGGGGCTATTTCACCACCAATTTTTTCTCCTCCAACCAGTTTAACTGGGGTGCTGATGGGCCTGGTGATCAAAACAGAAGTTAGTTCTCTGGGTTTATGTCAAAAATCACCTCCCTCTGCTGTGTCCCTCCCTTTGTCTCTCCCCACCTCTTCTGTGCATCTGAATCCATTTGCAAGCCCTTTCCACCTCACTTAATCCCCCCTCCTCTTCCCATGGTAAAATCAGCCCTCCACACCAGGCTTCAGCTGTTTTTCAGAGCTTGTCTGTTCACATCACTGAGCAAGGGATGAAGTAATGAAAATTACAAGCTGTGGAAATTTGATCTCTCTATTCTGTAATTACTGCTCTCTGAAATCTGAGAATATATATTTACTTTAATATTCTTGCAGAGGAGGGGAAGTATGCCCAAGGCATAAAGCGAAGAGACAGAGAGCTAGGAAGAAGGAATAGTATAAACCCATTTGTACTTGATTAAATGTTATATGCAGTAGTGAGTGGATCTTGCCTTTAAGGCTGACACAAAATCACAGCATTCAACTCATCTTGGTATTTAGAAGCAGTTAACACTTCCTCTTTGCAATTGTACATTTATATATAGTAATTTGAAGGCAAGGAGTCCTCATCTTCTTCTGCTTTCTTAACACATAATTACCAGTGTTTGCCATTTCACGATGATATATTGGCATTTGGCTTAAAACCATAGATCCTGGAATCTTGTGAACACAGAGAGAATTGTAGTTGCCATTCATAAAACAGAGTGAAATAAATTCACTATGTTGCTCTTGAAATTACCATAAAAACCTGGAAAATATGAACAGAATAAACCCTAAAGGATCAAAACCTGAAATAAATTAAAAGGTAAGTTAGAATTTGTTTTAAACTTGCCTAGAACTTCTAAAAATACCATGAATTTGGAAAAGCAAGTTAGCACATGCTATGTCAATACTACTATTGCTGTTACAGTAATTTTTCAAAAGGTCCAAACAAGGCTGATTTGGTAAGTCTTGTATAAAGCAAAGCCAGTCTCTGCCCTGAAAGTTTAGATTCTATCTTCCATGAGTTTACTGTTCATATAAAGCCATGGAATGAACATGCAAGTCAAGTTCATCAATGAGCAGGAGTAAAGGACTAAAGAAATTCTGGCCTTCACTAGTCTAAATCTTCAACGTTTTTCTTTGCTGGCCCTCCAAAACCTCTAAAGGAAAAAGGTCTAACAAATGCCTTTCCAGGACTGTGTGGTTTTCCTTTCTTATAACATTATTCCACGTGCATGTCCATTATGCCTAGTGTCTTCCTGGCTCTGTTGTCCTTTGTTTTTATTTAATGAAGAAAAAAATATTTTAAAAATCTGCATAATCAAAAAATTACTGCTAACAACTGTCTTGTGTGAACAGTTTCAGAGCTATCTGAATGATGAGGCTTTCTTTTTTTTCTGATCCAATGCAGTCCAAGACTCATTGCCTTCATCCACTTCATATATTTACAATAAATATAATCCTTGCTGAAATATCAGTTGAGCAACAACAAAATTCTGGCAGCTGAGTTGACTTCAGAAAGGCAGCCAAATCAGCCTCCCAAGGTTTTCTCTCCTTCTCCTTCCCCTCCAGGAAAAGTATGTCATGAAGTCGTATATCTTGCAGGATTTGAGAACCATACTTTTTGAGCCCTATTGTTCCTGTTAACCTGGTATCACAAAGGTATGAGATACAAAATAGGGAACATTCTAGAGCATGAAGACATCTACTGAATACAAGTTTCTGATTGTCAGCCCATAATGGAAGATGTATTTCAGAGACAAGACTATTGTTCAAGCTATTCTGTAATTCTCTTACCCTTCTCCTTGACGTACTACAAGGGGTAGGTGCCGGAATGGATTCTGTCTGTCCTGTGTTAACCCCTCAATATTTTTGGAAGTGTTGGGAAGACTTCATGAAGAAGTTTATATGAATAAAATGATCTTTGTATGTTTTTCCTCATTTTTCCACACAGATTTTTAATTATATGAAAGAAGAATCTGTTATTTATTTCACACCATCCTTTCTCTCACTGTTCTCAGGACATTGATGGACCTAGCCAAGTAATTAACACATACAGTTGATTTCATTTTGTGTTTGTTTGCTGCCTGAAACAAATTTACCCCTGTCAGCAGTGGGCCATCCCTAGAGGATACAGCTTTTGCTACAGCTTTTGCTTTTATAACCTTCTGTTGCTATTGAGAAAAAAGAATTTCTGAGTTATTAATTAAAGTTTTACAGATGAAGAATTAAGGCAGTCTAAGCAATCCTTAAAGCATTCTGCTTGACTTAGGCCTAGCCCCTCGAATTGCTGCAGGGAATTTGGCCAATTGGACTAGTAAATTCAAAATCTAGCTTTTTAAACTTTTAAATTAAAATAAACTTTTAAAAATTGTAATTATCTAGACAACAAAGCTATTAAAAAAATTAGTATTTCTCTATATTCTGACTTGCTTACGTTTGAAAGCTATGTGGAATTTGCCTGAAGATTTTTATAGTCTTGTGCTTAAAGACATTTCTTGTGCCTCATCCCACCCTCTTCTACCCCAGAATGGGAAGGAAATCCTTTTAAATTCAATATGCTTCTATAGGTTGTGGGAGCATCTCCTTTGTCTGAGTTACTTAAATGTATCATTCACTTCTGAATGAAGGCTAAAAGCAGGATATCTGATCATTTTGTCAGTGCAGAGAAAACAGACACCTCCAGGGATTGGTTCTTGTCACCAGTCATAGCTCAGGTCTTCAGGAAGTCTAAATGGCTAACAAACTAGATGGTTAGCTTGCAGATGGCTTAAATCAGGTGAGATGAGTCGATATCCTAAGAGTTTCCTGGAGTGTCTATGTCTTATACTGAAATCCAAGCTAGGCTATACCCACTTCCACACATCCAGCTTTTAGTTCTAATAATACTTCAAATAATTGGTCCCATTTGGAGCAATACAAGGAACTATTCGTACCTATATGCATATAGGATTTTTTTCAGCTGCAGTCTGGTGGATATAATGCCATTTTTAAGATCTTTCCTAGACCTTTCATCTGCTTCTGAGTTCTGCAGGTGTCTACAACAACATTAAGTCTATGAAATCCACAGCACCCCAAAGGACCTGAGGGTTTTGCTTTCACGAATTCAGTTAGAATGCTTTAAATAATACAATGAAGAATGAGCTTGTTATAAACAGCCTACTACATCCTCCTGCCACTCTAGCCACAACCCACATCCAAGATGAACCTGAGAGATACAAGGGCAAAACAGGTCACTTTTCCACCTTCTAGCTCCAGCCTTGTTTCTGACAGAAATTAGGTGACAATGCAATTTAAAGCCAATGCCACTGCAAGTTCCCTCCCTGCTTTAGGGAACCAGATATGCTTCATTTACAGCTGCTCAGCTCCATCTGAACAGGGCAGAACAATCAAGGTCTGTATCTGATGTATGGATCCCTGCATAAGGAAAATCACGGTTAATAGAATCTTTTTTTGCACATAAGACTCAATACATTCTTCTGACTTTATTTACATTGATCCAACAGCCCATAGCACTTCTACCTTCAGTGAAGCTATAATTGGTTTTAATCCATGCATATGATATAATAATGGATCTCACAGTCATTGAAATCAGATGTAAAGAACACCAAACACTGTCCTGACTAACTAGAATTTCTCTTTACTGTATAACCTAGTGCTCAGGCTGAATGCCTCTCCTCCACAAAGATCTAGTGTATATTAAAAGCTCAAGAGATGTCATTCCAATCAATTGGATCAATGACACATCAGCTAAAACTACATTAAGTAGGGCCTTGATACAATAAACTATGACAACGTGGAAAGGAGTTTTTTGATTTTATTGGGATGTTGATTTGTGAACTAAAATTTCTAAGATATCTACGTATTAGATTCTAACAGCTACTTCAGAGACATTGCAAAGCTCTTCTGAGTCAGTGATCTAAAAAGCATCTCTAAGCTGTAACCTTGAAAGAATATCCTTTATTCACACAGCCACAGCACAAAGGTGGACTACATTGAGTTGTAATTGTTACTTTTCTTGAATTTACAGGTGTTCTAGTTGAATAGTCACTGATCTTTCTTTATATGGAATATTCATAGAATCATAGAATGGTTTGGGTTGGAAGGGACCTTAAAGACCATCTAGTTCCAATCCCCTTGCCATGGGCAGGGACACCTTTCACTAAGTCAGGTTGCTCAACCTGGCCTTGAACACTTCCACGGAGGGAACATCCACAACTTCTCTGGATAATCTAGTCCAGTGCCTCACCACCCTCTCTGTCAAGAATTTCTTCCTGATATCTAATCTAAACCTACCTTCTTTCACTTTAGTCATTACTCCTGGTCCTATTCTTCAAATACCATTCAGTATTTTTTGATCATCCTTCTTCATGAGATCTAATATCTTATGGCTCTTTGTCTGATCAAAGCTAATTGTCAAGGGTCCCTCTATAATAAGGAGAAAGTGAAGAATATCTACAGGGTGATTCATTTCACCTGTCTTATCCTTATGGGAATAGATGGACTTTAAAAAAAATAAATAAGCATTCTTCCATATGTTACATCATGATCATTTCCATAGTGGCTATTTTTCATCGTGAATTATGTAGGACATTCAGAAAGTATAAAAGACAGACAGGAAGGGAAACTTGCATGATAAATGGTTAGAAAGAGCACAAATGTTTCCTACCAATCAACTAGAACAGTTCACACTTTGTGACTCTGTGATAATAAATCCTCATTTGTATACATACAACGTGGAGGATGATAATATCCTCAGATGAGTACCCAGCCATACCTTGTTTAATTGACTTTGCCAAAAAGAGACAAAACTTTTCCAGCCACTTGATTGTTCTAACAATCCCCTGAGATAAAGCAAATGCTTCCTGATAAAGGACCCTGCAACACAACTAGGGTCTAAACATCCAATATCTGACAGCATCCTACTATTTCCCAGGTAATGTGTGCATCTCTGCAGGAAATGATACGTAAGCTGCTGAGAAGGAGAGTTTAATAAAGTAAGCTGGAGAAAAACACGCAAATCTTGAGACCTAAAGATGACATAGGATTCCTGGCTGTGCTCTTCTCTCATCTGTGATAACACAAATAAGACAGTCCAGAGAAATTCTAGTCAATCACTACAAACTGTAATAGAGTCACTTCACAGAGCTGTTATCTTAGACTTACTTTTGTACATATAAAAGGCAGAATGCCCTGCAGGCTTCACAAAACTAAGAGGATCTTGGTGTAAGCCTTATCCTCATGCTTTCTCCACTGTTCACCAGCTGGAGGACAGTATTACAAATTCAGGGGTATACACTGAAACTGTCTAAAGAAATGTTGAAGCAGAAAAGGTTTTAATCTGGTGATAAGGGGGCATCAGAAAGACTTGTGTAAGTATTATTTTAGTATTCAGCTTCTCTGACTGAAATTCAGGTTAGAAATAGAAATGCAGCAACCAGCAGCATCCATGGAACAAAAGCAGCTGGTCAACCCATACCCATGTAGCCAGTACTGTTAAATATGTTTAATTCATTATTATTATTATTTTATTGTTGTTATTGTATTACAGGAGTGCCTACATATTCCCTCTGAGATCTGTCTACAACTGTGTTAGATGCTATGTAAGTGGAATAAGGTAGTCCCTGCTGAAGTCAACAGAAAGATGTTTTGATAGAATTTAGATCAAGCCACAGATGTCCTGAAGTTACCAAGTTGTAGCTATTCATAACTCCTTTCTTCTCTCTAAATTCACATGGTGGGAACTGACAAACAAAAATACCAATACGAGGTTTAACATGATGCAAAAGAATGACTAGAAAAGATGGTGGAATAAGGAGGACAAAGGCAGGTGTATCCTGCAAAGAGTAATATTAAGCCAGATGCTGCCTTTCAGTTTTAATGTATTTAACAGTCTGTGGAGCATCTATTTTGCCAGCAAGGTCACCCCATCTTTGAACTCATGTCAGCTCAGACTTAAGAGTATGCTTGGTTAAATCTCCACATTCTCTTCTACTAATATTGTAAACATTCTCCGCCCTCAAAACAGCCCCCAATGTTTGTCTTTATCATCTTCATATGAATGTCAAACACTATTTACTTACATTTGCATAGACCCTCTCTGCTTGTCAGTATGATTAAAGATCTGGTATCACAGCTGTACAGCACAACCTGAGGGGGAAGAAAGAAGAGTCAGTCTTTTCCTCTCAGGCAGAAAATGTTGTTGAATTGTTGGCCTGTTGGGTAGGTGCACTTGTTCTGCGGAAAGAAGGGAAAATGTGCTCATCAGAATGAGTAGCAGAAACAAAGTGGTTAAAAGATAAACTATACTTGATACCCAAGGGTAGGAATCTGCACATCCTTTTCCTTTCTCTGCCACTTACTGATTTTGTAATTAGGCAAGTCACTTCATCCTCCTCCCCAGTGTTTCCCCTTCCACAATTTATTTTAATCTGTTTAGATCTTGATGTCTTCCAAGAAAGGCTTGCCTCCTGTTCTATTTTTATACTGCACCTAGCACAAAGTGACAACAGTCATTGTTTCAGTGTCTATTTGCTGTAATAAGAAATTATCTAGAAGGTTGTTAAGAAAAGGAAGTTAAGATGCTTGTGGGAATAGACCAGTAATTAGGAAGGATATGAATACTTTCTATAAAGAATAGATGTTTCAGGATCCCTTTGAATTGCTCAATAAGGCCACCGAGTAGCAAAGGGAAGCTTTTCCTTCAGTCTGTTAAATTCCCCTTACTCTGGAAACACTCAGAGGGACAGTATTTGCACAGCCCAATAACAGCTGATCTAGGCCTGGCACCAGTCAATGTTTTGACAGACTCCATCTTTTTGTTAATACCTTGCATTTATATTTAGTGTTTCTTATCAGTAAACTTCAAGTGCTTCCTATTCTCTGCTTAATTGTTAAATACCCCGAGGCTCAGACAGCTCTGTGTAACTGGGGGTGACTCCACATGCCCCAGCCAGATAGCAAGGCAGCAAGGCTGTGCTGGTAATGGAGCGGAGCACGGAGTAAGAGGGAATGAGCTAGTAGGAACCTAGTAACAGAGCGCAGTGATGACAGTCTGTGCTATAGGTGTTACGGAACACGGCTGCACAAGTAGCCAATTCTGTCCCTAAATAAATTTCTCCTTAACCCAGAACACATTTGTTAGATATTTTAATAACTCGTCTTCTCAAGCAGAAGATGTCACATGATACTGACACCCCCCCTGTAGAGCTCAATATAATTTAGGAAAATGTTCTTTTATCAGCTGCAAACTCACTGTATTTCCATGCCACTGAACGTCTGTATACTGTTGACTAACAATAGTGGTACCAAGGAGCATCCATTTTCATTTTATTCCATATACTTTTTCCGTATGTGTTATTTTGACATCCTCTTTTCTCCAAGTGCCTGCAAATCCTCCTTCAAAGTATGGATGACATGCTCTGTGAATCTTCCCCTCCATCCCCATGTGGACTATTTTCCATGCCTTTAGTAATTTCTGACAGCAACCTCTTCCTCTCCCTGTCTCCATCTTTTGCCATATCCTGCTACTGTTGGATGTAGGCTTCCAGGTGAGGCAATAATATTTTCTGTAATATTTTCTGCTCTCTTCCATGCTGTTGCTTTTCACTGGCTTGGTTTTCAGCTACCAACCCAGGGAGGGAAGGCTATCACAAGGCTGTCAGCAAGCCAAGGCTGCTTTCTTCAAGTTAATGGACTCTAAGCGTGTGTTTGCAGCATCCTGCAAATGCCCGTCTTCTGATTTATCCATGGGACTTTAAAGAATGGGATTCAGCCATGATTCCCTTTCAAAGCAATTAGGCTACCAGAGTGGCTTCTTTGCTTTTAACTTCCTGGGGAAGCTCAACTGACTTCAGATGGGAGCTGTGTGTAAATGCTCTGACTTTCACTGCAGTATGTTTGCGTTAGTCCTAATTTGCATAATGTTATTCAGGTTTCTTCATTAGCTTTTTATATCCTGCACATCTTCCTCCTGGCTGACCAGGTCCAGCCGCTCTATGATAGTTGCTTGAGATTTGTGCACTGCTAAAGGGTACTGCACTGTTTTCTCACACAAATGTGGCCAAGTGCTTCTCCTAGACAACACTGTGCAAGGAGTGTGTGTCTGGAGAACTTCTCTAGAGAAAATGAAAGTGCTCCATGGCAGACCAGCAGTTCTTGCCAGAGCTTTAACCTGTGACTGAACACAAAGTTGACAGCACTGTGGCTGCTGCCCACTGGTCCTCTCATGATATCCAATCAGTCTCCATGGTAACTGACGGCAGCTTCTCTCCTCTGACTTTATCCACCTAAAAGTTAGCTCTCTTATCTCAGCTGACCCGCTAGGTTCTTCTGACAGCCAATAGAAAGCTTTCAGTGGTTTAGTTATCCTGTCTATCATCTTCAGCATCAAAATTAGTTGTATATAAAATTAAATATTCCCATGTCTGTGACTTGTTGAGGCGAACAGGCACATAGAGAAAACATGCCAGCTCTGACAAGCTCCAGAGCAGAGTAGCTGCATCTAATCCATATCTAAAAACAGTGTGAAGATTCAGGTCTCAGATCCTGGGTATATGACTTGGCTTTCCCTCGTAGACTCATGTCGATGGAACTCTGGAGTCCAGAAGGGCCTTGGTTGTGTTAGAGCTGTGCAGCTTGGCCTCTGCTTCAAGACTAAGTCCCAGCAGGGAAGAAGTGCTCCTCACCCTAGTTTTCATGGCACAGTTTTTCTGAGGACAGCAGATCCCTGTAGCCTTTAGGCTAGAAGTTATTTTGGAGCTGACATATTCATGCTTCCTGTTAAAGCTGTCCCACTGCATGGAAGAGAACTCAAGACTCTTGGGTGAGGTAAAGGAAGCAGAAACAAGCCTGGCTCCACAGCCTTGTGAGATCACTTACTTGGCAGAGAAGTCCCGAGTTCTAATCTTTTCTGTTAGGGATTGTTAATGCTTCTTTTGTCAGTGGACTATTCAGTTTAAAAGCATAGACAAACCCATGGAGCAAGTTTTGTAGTCCAGAAGTCACCAACTAGACCTCACTAACCACTTTGCCAAGCATTGAAATGCTTAAGTTGCCTCTAGGGTTTAGCCTGCACTTTATATTATATAAGGACCTTTTTAATTAGTGGGTAAACAGAACCAGCCAGTCACAAAAGAAGATGCTTCAACAGAAAGACCTACCATATAGGCCACATGATAGAAGAGTATTTGGGTCCTTGGCAACTTCCCATGCCCACTGTCACTGAATCCAGCCCTTGTCTGCCTCTTTCTGCCAAATGTAAGGGCACAGTCCTACTCCTGTGAAGGATTTGTCTGACAAGTCAACAGGAGACTGCCCCCAGCACAATCAGCCTGATCGTTAGAATTTTCAGTCCAGCAAAAATCTACCCGAATAAGGTCATTGTATCCTATTAGAAAAGAATTTTTGGCTTCTTCTCATGATTCGTGAATACTAATGATTTGCTAATTGTCTGTCTCTTTGATAGAATGCTGGACTCTGCCAAGAGGCATTGCTCTAGGCACTGCTTTCTACTTAATATGAGAACTCAGGGCCAAATCTGCTCCTGATAGATTCCCCATGGAAATTCATTGGCTTTAATGAGATTGTGTTGTTTGTGAATCGAGAAATATTTTGGCATCAAAATCCTGATTGTATTGATTCTTAAGTTAATAACTGTAAAGGACCATTATGCCATTCTAGGCATTTACAATTACTCAGGAAAAAAAATAAACTTCCTGGAAGTGACTGTTGATCTTAATAGTCTTTGGAAAGATGTGACACTTCTTAAAGAGGAACTAATTGGCATACAGTGCTTTCTGAACTGCTGCTCGTGAGAGGCTCTGGGCATATAGACCAACTTGCTTACCCATAGCAGAAGAGCTGTGGCAAATTGGAGTTTATCTTGGGCTTCTAGCACACAGCTCAGAAGCAAGGAAGGATGTCTTGTCCTGTGCTGGCAGCAGGGCTCACCAGTTCAGGCTTATCTACACTGCAATCACAGACTCTACTAGTGGTCGAAACATTACATTAAATTGCCTTTGCCTCACCATGCCGTATTTCTGCCATAACATCTCCACTGCCCAGTTACTTTAATTTGCCATGCATTGTTCCTTCTCCAGAATGCATTTCCTTCTCCCAGTTTTCTTCTTTTAAACCAAAGGCAGGAGTTGTGAGAGTGTCTGTACACATGGCTTCACTTTTCTAGTCACTTAGAGAATGGCTGAAGGCTGATAACTTCTCTTTTCACATCTTAATTTAGGTGAGAAGCGCTTTGCTAGATACAGTGACCTTTACTTCTCTGAATATGCTATTCACAATTATGCCGCTGTCTAAATAATGTCTGTGGTTATATTGAGGTGAACTAGGCACCTCGTAAATAGTTCCACTAAATTCCATTACTGGTGAAACAAAGAATAGAAACTTATTTACAGGAGAGATTTTCAATTTGAAACACTGCCTCATTATTCTCCTTCCCTCGCCCACCCCAGAGTAGGAGAAATACGGCACTCAAAAAAAAAGTGAGCTTTCTGAAAATATGATAGCTTCATCTTCTCTTTATTCAGGAATATGTGTTTTGACAAATTAAGTTTTGCAAAACTAGATTTATCTAGGACAAGTGCATTTCATACATTTTATTATATATACAACACCAAACTCAGAAGAATTAGACTATTAGGGGGAAAAAAAATACAACTAACAAAAGTCTGCAAAAATCTGAAATCATATTAGTGGAGACAAATGAAACTCAAAGACAACAAACGTACTTCTCAGTAAATTAAATGTTACTTATGCATATTTTTCACTGGACTTAAAAGAAAAAATCATTTAAAAAAACTGTAATATATGATTTTACTGTTACTTTGAAATTTGAGTCATTAAAAGCAAGCAAAATAGCTAAGGAAATTAGTGGTCTTTGAAGTTATCAGAAAGTCTTATGCTAAAGATAAAGACATATCTGCAGCTATAGGATTTAATTTACTTCTTGCTTACCACCATTTTTCAGCAGTTTAATTTCAGCATTTGCTTCTCAAAACCCAGAATAGATTTTGCCCAGCTCCATTTCAAATGCTTCAGGGAGTGAATTAATTTCCAAGACTCTGCAGATCATTCTGAATCTTTCTGTGAGTGATAGCAGTAGTTAGCAAGAACGGATTTTATTTATTATTATTATTATATTGTTAAGGTAAGCATATCTGCTATTCAGGACAAAATAACTAAGTGCCAACCATTTTCCTTAATGAGTAATGGTTAATGGTTGACTGCAACCTAAAGACTTCATGGACAAATGCCCAGTTGCAACAGCAGCTTTGTACATGAGTTTTTCTTTAGTTATGCCTCCTCTTTGGAGATCAACTCTGATTTTTCGGATTCGGATTCTCTGTCATTGCATAATGCAATTGGTATCAGAGGTCTGGAGCACCTCTGCTGTGAGGAAAGGCTGAGAGAATTGGGCTTGTTCAGCCTGCAAAAGAGAAGGCTCCAGGGAGACCTTATTGCAGCCTTCCAGTACCTGAAAGGGGCCTACAAGGAAGCTAGGGGGGGGGACATTTTACAAGGGCCTGTAGAGACAGGGCAAGGGATAATGGGCTTAAACTGAAAGCGGGGAGATTTAGATTGGATATCAGGAAGAAATTCTTCGTGGAGAGGGTGGGGAGGCACTGGAACAGGTTGCCCAGAGAAGCTGTGGGTGCCCCATTCCTGGCTGTCTTCAAGGCCAGGCTGGATGAGGCTTGGAGCAACCTGGTCTAGTGGAGGGTGTCCCCACCTATGGCAGGGGGGTTGGAACTAGTTTAAGGTCCTTTCCACTGCAAAATATTCTATGATGGTTTGCCCAGCCTCCTCCTGGAGGTTTTAAAGAACAGGCTGGATAAAGCCCTGAGCAACTCAATCTGACCTTATAGTTGAGCCTGTTTTAAGCAGGAGATTAGTCTAGATGACTTGAAGTGGGCTCATCTGACCTGAATTTTGCTATGATCCTATTACTCTATGAATTGGCATTCCTGGGTAGCTTCAATCTGACAAGGCTCAGCCTGTGACTCATTTTAGCATCACATTCATTGGTCATTCTCCTTTCTACCTCCCACATTACCTTACTTGCTCTATGGAGGTATTTCAAGGACAGATGTGTACCTGGTTCTAAACTTTGGGACTGCAAAACATCACAACAGAGGCTTCTATTCCTTCATTTAAGCAGGAGCTACATCTACACTGTAATGACCTTGAGCAACACTGTTTCCATGCTGCAGTGATTTCAGGACGATCTCTGAAGCAACCTATAGGAGTGCATGCTGAGACATTAGGATACATGTAAATAAACACTCAACCTGTGCCTAGGTCAGGCTCCTCCATGCTTGGCACAGTTGCCTTTAGGTATCCTACCAACCCTTGTGGAGGAGACTGCTGCAGACCAGGAGGTCCAGGGTCCTTCCTCTGAAGTTCCCGTATCACTTGTGGGGATTTCTGTGGAGGCTGCATTCAGACACGATGGAATTTGCAGTGATTTAAAAGTCGTATTTGAGCGTTTCATGGAAGCTCCATGAGTATAAAGTTCTCTGCTCTTCTTACACACTTGTTCTTATTTTGGCTCTTATCTGTCTCATTTAGGGAGATGGAGAGAAAATACAGGAAAGTGTGAATCCCAGAAACCATCTGAGTGTGTGAACAAATGTGTCAGGGAACTGTAGAAGAACATCACACCAACAGCTCCCCATGCTCAAATAATCCAAGTTCAACTGGGCACCCAGGGATGTTCACCATCTTTCCGGGAATCTGGATCCACCTCTAGATTCAGCAATGTTAGTCAAAAACCTTCAGAACTGCATCTAGAGCTGGAGAAGATTTTGCCAAATAAAATCAAATTCGAAAAAGCTAGCTTATCATTCTGGAATTGTGTCAAACTGTGACTCTTTGAGGTTGAAATGACAGACTAAATCTCTTGATGAAAGGCTGCTTCTAGATCCAGGAGACCTAAATACCACTGGGATTTCTGAATGTAGATTTTTATACAATATTGAAACCGATGGTTATCTGGAATAACATTATGGTGCTGACCACAGCCTTTGGAAAGGCAACGCATCTCCACAGGTCTACTTCTGCTACTGTCCATCGATAACTGAAAGAAGCTGTTACTGATGGAGAGTGCAGGATGCATAGCTGAATTGTTCTGATTCTGTCCGATATAGAAGCATGTTCTTTACATACACAATTTATGATATAGGCATAGGAGTGACTAGTTGGTGTTGAAGTTAGAGAACAGCATTTCTTCTAATGTATAGAGGCTGATTATAACAAATGTTAGCAGATTCATAGCTTTCTATACTTCATAAAAAATAAAGAACAAAATGAAAAGCAATCAGGAGGACAAAATTGCATCCAGAGATATAGGCAAGCATTATCTTATCTTTCTAGGGGAGCCCCAGCACTTACTTTCTTAAACAGTGGTTTAAACGTCTCTCTCAAACAATTTCCTTATAAATGCACAGACTCCAAAGGTCAAGCCAGAGCCATTGTGAAATAGGCTTTAAGAGAAGCATAAAACTCCTGCCTGGCATAGAGTCGGTAGCAATTGAAAAAACAAAGACTGGAAGGGTTAAAGGCTAATTACTAGAAGAAATCTGGCCTGCTGGTCTAAGGACTTTTGAGTGGGAGCACAATCAAATGGGAGTTGTGGGATTAATTGGGTGAAAGACATTGTCACTTTGACATTCACGAAAGTACTTGGGAAGAACGGTGTTTGCTGATATACTGCGGACAGTTCATTTGAACCATGGAGGTAAGATATCTCTTTTCCACAAAGACTTTGCCTTTGTTTTTTAATTGGTGTCAAATACGAAAATTAAAATCTCCAGTGTAAGAAGCCCTTGCACATATTTTCTAAATTTTGTAAATGTCTCTTCCTGTTCTCTCTGTAATGACGAAAAGTAAATGTATATCCCAAGGACAAAATTTTCAAGCCCTTGGCTTAATAAAATGAAGAGAGCAGAACTTGCAAAGTGTAAGTCCCTTTGGAGTTCTTTGTGCTAGTGGGAACATAATGAGCAGTTCTTTGTGCTTCTTATAAATAAATCCGACATCCACTGATCAGCAGCATGACCTCAAGCTAGGTCATTCAACTCTACTTCACCTTACCCAGTGATTGTGATACCATGCAATAGGTATCTTATGGTCAAGGATGACAATGCTCTGGCTGCAGGGGAATCAGGTAGAGTCCTATGCATAATAAATACTGTTTGCTGCAAAATTTCACTGCAGTCATATTATATCAATGCACTAAATTGTCCTTTCCTTCTGCTCCATCGTTTAGTCTGTATAATACTTCTGCCCCATGGCACAAGATATCTGTTCATAAAAATTTACAATTTCCTTCTTCTTTTGTTTACAATCAAGAGGTCAAAACAGTTCCCACACAATTCATATTCGAGCTACTGGGTACTTTTGGAGCACTGATAGGAGGTGCTTGGGCAGTTTTGTGAACTGGAAGTATAAATTAGCACAGCTGGCCCTTCCTTATTAAGGCTTCAAAAGACCTCAGATCTCCTAATAAAGGATAGTCAGTGCAATGCAAATATCTCCCATTGATCAGCTTGTCATTTTTTCACTTCAGCATCACACTGTAGTAGAAAATAAAGGTGATTTCAAGAGAAATTCCCCAGAACACAAATCTGTCTCCTGTCCAGCATGCAAGTCTCACTCCTGTGCAGCAGCATGATAAGCACAATAGCCTGACAAATCTTCGGCCAGGAGAGCACAGACCCACTCTGGTTCAGCTCATGTCATATGGCTGTGGAAGAGTGCACCAGGTTTCTGTGTGATATGATAACCCAGTAATTCCAGCAGAATCACACCAAACACTTCCAACTGCACAAACGGAAATTCAGTCTGGCCAAGCACTATGGAAGGATTGGTTGACACAGTCTTCCCAATGGCTACAGCAGTCCCTGACTCCAAAATGGAAGAAATTTTGCCATAGTCTGCTTTTCAAGCTACTTTATGATATGAAGATAAAAGGTGCTTTAGAAGAGAATCATCCTCCAAATCCTTAATTGAGTTATGATTCTAGGAAAATGGACTGGTCATTTTTATGAGAGATATAATTACCTTGCAGTGTTCACGTCTGTTAAACCTGCAGTATGAAATATTCACTCTATTGAAGCTAATCAGTGTTTCACTGCCGATGGATGCGAGACCAGGATTTCAGGCACAGAATATCAATGGTAGGTTGTGTGGTTGAATAAGTGAGATGTAGGCAAAGATTCCTTCCTTTCTCTTGAATTCAGGAGACAGTATGCATCCAATATCGCTTTTTAGTAAAAGCAAGTACTGAGTGAGCATTTCAAACAAGGTGACTTTCACCTTAAGAGAAAAAGGGAGGGAGCAAACCCATAATCTAGTAGGAATCTTTGTCGGTTCAAAATATTCAAATAGTGAAACATGTTCAGTTTCTGCTGCTGTAGGAGTGCTTTCGCTATTTCCCACATAGAGGAAACCAGCAAATTTAAAACAGAAATGAATTCTCAAGATTGTCAATTTAAATTTAATATTGAGATTGCAGTTCAAGTTCATAGAAACACTTGGATCAGAGATTCACCCCCATGAAAAGTTCTACTTAGTTGCAGTCTGCAGATCTAACTTGCTGTAGCAGCTCTATTGAAAATGGGCGGTCACAAGGTGACTAGACAGAGCAAGAGTGAGCTTTGATGCACCAAAACTCAAAGGTGCACAAAAGCCAGCCAGCACCAAATATCATGCATAGATAAAAGCTAGTTAGACTAAAAGATAATGTTTATCATAACAACAAATTTATGCAAAAGCCTCACGCCATCCACTTGTTACATGTGTACCCACTGCCAAGGTGGGAGCAGCTGTGTTGATGCTGCCTCCACATGAGGGAAGCACGGTTGGACCATGGGCTGGAGGTATTCCCACAGTCGTGGGCCTTGCTCTTGAACATGGTGTTGAGTAGACCTGGTGCCAGCTACCAGTGCTGTGAGGTTAGGAATGGTGATGTTACAGAGCAACTACCAAAGTAAAAACTGCCTACATTAACGAGAAGCAGGGACTGACTGTGGTGGTCTCAGTATTGTATTTGGTTTTCAATACACATTCCTGACTTCAGTCCTCATCAAGTCAGTTCTGCTCCAGCCTCCTGCATTATGAAAACTGATTTACATATCCAAACAAATGACCCTCGAAGGGGAAATTCAGGCTGACAAAGCATAACTCATGCTCATACTTTTTAGAACTATCTTTGCATTAAAGAAAAGATTAACAAACAAAACTGAGAAGATGAAAGAAATGTCATTGAACCACTGGGATTTTTGAGAAACTATTCAGCCATCCATGTACATTGGTGAAGATGGGGTTGGAGGGAGAGAGATTTCCCAGTTGACACGTTTCTCCACTTGTGAACATGTTGAAAGATCACTCATATGTTTTCAATGAAGTCACTGACAGTCAAGAATGCTGGAGGCAACAGCTGTTGGAGATTGATTTACCCCAAGGCTATTTAATCTCTCAGCCTCTCACAAGGATGCTTGCTAGGGGGAAGGTAAAGAAGCACAACTAAAAATTGTATTGCTTTCAGCAGCTGTTGTTATTCCTGAAAGCCAAGATTGGGTCAAAAAAATGTGATGAAAGTCTTGGATTGTTATCAGCTATAGGGGTGGCCAAAGCTTACTGCTTCCTTTGGGAGTAGAGTTTCCTTTGTGGAATGAAATGCAGTAAAATTACTAACTCCAAGAGGGCTTAGTTGCATGAGAGTTACCATGAAGTGTATATGCGCCTTGGAATTTCCAGAATTATAAGTATATTATGTCAGTCTGGAGTGATACAGGTTGTGAAAGGCGGCCCTTGTGTTCAGTAACAGGAGCTGGGACAATCGGGCAGCAGAAAAGATAACATAAAACATTCATTAAAATGGTGGAAAAAAATGACTGAAAAGCAGAGTGCAGCTGCTGTACGTGTCAGTTACTATTTCAGAATGGTCTCCCTCTGTGAAACTCGGGATTCTTATTAAATCACATTGTCCGACCATACATTAGACCCCTACACTGTAAGACATTTGCCTACCTAGTTGAAAATGCAACACATGCACCTCCCATCAGAGATTCTTT
This sequence comes from Rhynochetos jubatus, assembly GCA_027574665.1. Lineage (NCBI taxonomy): Eukaryota > Metazoa > Chordata > Aves > Eurypygiformes > Rhynochetidae > Rhynochetos > Rhynochetos jubatus. The sequence goes on along the minus strand of CM050648.1, from coordinate 8,011,545 downwards.
TTGTAAACATGAGTTTTCCAGTTTGCCAGCAGAACATTTGATAGAGGAAAATTAACATGGACTGCATTTTCAATGGGGAAGGAAATAGATTAACATCTTTGGTTCACCTGGGATTTCATTGCTGTGAATACATAGCATGCCCTGTGACTTCTCAGAGTGCATCAAGGGGCACAAAGCTTCTGTCTGCTCCCTTCAGCAATGCAAGCTGTTTGAGACAGTGCTCTGTCCTAGGCATCAGCTGTCTAAGGCTTGACACCTCATTCATCCCCTCCAAATCCTTCCACTGGATCACTCAGGATGTATCTACACCATGGTTTTAATCTGGATCAAGAATACACTTTTGAAGCAAATGTCCCGTTATCCCCATTTACTATGATTTGGTTCCTATCATGAATCTGTCTTGGACACCATGAACCAGATTCCTGTCAGAAGAAGCTGAAAGGGAAAGTGAGCTTTAGGAACATACTTCATTGTGCTGCACCACAAAGGGCTCTGCAAGACCTGACTAGAGCTAGTTCAGAGCAGAATAAACCTGAAATATCAATATTATGGACATTAGGTCCTTAGTATTAGCTGTTTCTTTATTCACTCCTACTAGTCTTACTGCAAATACACACATAGCCATATAATTATGACAATTAATTAAAAGCCTCTTCATTAAAAAAAAAAAAGATAAAATAATGAAAAACACAAGGTAGTGGGAGAATGGATCTATGTATCTGAAAGTAACAGTTATCCTGAACATTACTACATTCAGAAGAGGATGAATATGTTCATGCCAGTGCTGTCTCTTAACATTAGAAGAGTTCTCAGGAACAACAGAGAAGGCAGCAAAGACAGAAGAATTCAAAGACAGCAACCTTTTGTAAACAAGAACCTAAAATTGATTTAAGTATTCTTCAGGTACTAAAAAATGTCAAAGTCACAGAAAAGATCATAATGCTGAAAAATAAATAGTGTGCTCTTGAAGAACATCTGCATATGATTTGCTCTGTGAAACGATTTAACCATACATTTTATGTAGCCACACCAGTCTAGCACAGGACTGTAGAGGAACTGTTCATCACAGTGCCTTGGGATTGTTGCTTAGTCCTGTAGACACTCAGAACTTGATGCATAACTGAAGTTTATCCAAACTATTCAAAGCTTTGGGCTCTGAGAAAACTAAGAAAAGCGCTACTTTTGGTGAGTGGTTTGGTAGTAGAGGGAAGAAATTATCAAATTACTGAAAACTCCTGTCCCACATGTACATATAAGAATGACAAAGTAATTTTTCTTGTGGCTTTTCTTCAGTTCTCCCTGTGGGACAAATTGAAAATGGGAAAGAAGAGAAATGCAAAAAATAAGACAAATGGGCTATGTCCAACAGAATCCAGTAAGAGTTTTTCTGGTGATTACACCAAAGGTTGGATCAGGCAGTTTTGGTACAGCAGCCTCCAGAACTTTTGACAGCTTCACAGTGGCCTGACGAGATAGATATCCAGATATCCAGTTTGCTTTTCTATGCATTTGCCACCAAGTTGACAGGCATCTTATGCTAGTGGTGGAACATGAAAGTCCTGCAGCATGATGGCCTTCTTAAACAAGAAGTGTTGTGCAAATATTTGATTTTTTAATTGCAGTTTTAAAAAACCAACCAACCAAAAGCACTAAGGTTTTTGAGATAAAGACTAAATGGTAACCATACCCAATGGAAAAAAAATGAAATAATGAAAATATTTGACACTTGAATGATATTTACCCTAAGGCACTCTAAAAACATATGCTGGTACTTACCAAAACTTCCAGCAAAGTGCAACCACTTCTGTTCCACGGACAACCCTTGTCCTCAGAGGACCACTGGCACAGATGTTTGTGCTCTTCTTTGCCATAACGTTAGGCACAAGGCAAGGCTTGCAAGGACCTGACCAAAGCTCCTGGTAATCTTACTAGCTGTAGATCACAGGCTGTTCCCCAGAAAGTGAAGCATAAGCTCCAGCTCCAATGTTTATAGAAGTGTGATCCAACAAAAATCCATCCTTGCTGATCTTCAGGACAGTTTCTTTTTCCCTGTAAATTTGAACCCATCTTTCAGCATGTTCTCTTCCAGACACCTGAAGAGGCCCTGATTCAGCTGGGTCCCCTGTCATCTTGCAACAGCAAGAAGGGGTTTTTTTTCAGCCAGCAAACTTCTACACTGTACTTGAAAATAGTTTTTCCTTCTTTTTTCTAACCCAAATTTTTCTGTTCAGGAAGGCTTTGGTATTCCTGCTGCAAATACACCCTAGAAATGTTCAGCAACACTGAGTATTCACAGGCAAACCTTGCTTCAGGAAAGCTTTTGTGTCAACAGATAATGAAGTACCAGCACAGGCACTGAAGGTATGAAGATGCTGTCCTCTATGCTTGTTCCATAGCACAACCTGAGTTCATATTCACCTCACATACATGTTGTTTCAAAAGAAGCCTGCTCAAGTGGTGTAACCAGAGGAGGAAAGCCAAAGCTCTCACACTCTCTCAGCCTAGGAGCCAGCTGTGCCAATGCACCCTGGGCACAGCCATGGCCATCCTGGCCGAGTCCTTCATTCCCACCTAACATCAGCCTTTGCTAGCAGCATTGTATGTTCAATACAGGGCAGAGAAGTGGACTGGGATCTTTTCTACAGGACTCAGGGTAAAGGGAAGGAAGTCAATATAGGAGCTGTAAGCAGCAGAGACACTGGATTCTTGTTGCTATTATAATCACACATCCAGCTCAGGTCAAAGAATACAGTCCCAATAACAGTGAGTAGCAGATGCAGACTTAGCAAGGGACCCATTTGAATTATGAAATATTTTAGTGTGTTTGTTCTGAGCCCATAAATCTCTGGTAAGTTACTGTAATAGCTGATGCCATTACACATGCGTGAGTTCAAGATGTTACAAATCACACAAAGAACATACTTCTCAGCCCTATCTATTTCTTTCCTTAGATCTATTTCTTAATATTTGGTTCTATAATACAACTGTTTCAATCAGTGGTAGAACATGTGGAAAAATAAAATTCAATTTCACACTGACATGAAATGTCAGGATCAAGATGTAATCTGGCAGGTCTGTGGTCATTTTAAAGCATTCCCATAGTACAATCCCCCTCCTGCTGTAGATGGAAACCTTGAGAGCAAGAGGTGGTTGCTTCTGTCTTTTTCTTTGGTGTGAAAATGAGTAAGAGGAATGTGAAAGGCTTAGAACATGTTATCCCTAAGCAGTGAGTCTCAACTTGCAAAGGAGACTCTAGTTAGGCATTGACAAATTCTTTCTTCTCATTAGAGAGACAAGTTCCTCAGCATCAGGAGCCTTCCCTGGAATGTGTCTTTGATCTCCAAGGTCATTCTAACAGTGGAAACGGAGATCTTGATGGTCTAAAGCAAAAGCCTACAAAGCACCTTTCTCAGACCCCACAAGCCATGTGTGAAGGAATGAGCAGCAGCCTGCCTGGAGACCTTGTGAAGCTGTTAGCTGTATTCCTGCGGTGCATGGAGAGGTCAGCCCCCAGGGCACAGCACAGCGAGGCAGGTAAGAAATCACGCACATCAGCTGCCGTTTCAAAATCAACATGAATTCAAATCAGTGTTTTCCACAAAACAGGCTAAAAAGAAAGGAGAAAATTTAGTGGCCCTTTGCAGTGGTAAGAATGCACTGGGCAACGGCAGAAAGTGATGAAGCTGATGCAGTTCCTGGGCTCTGTGTACATCACCTTCCTGCAGTGTTTAAGGGACAGTGAGATAAATATGACAAATGAGGAAAAATAAAGATTTTGATTCACCCATGAATGACAGGAATGTTGGAACTCAAAGAATAACACCAAAAATGGCTTTCATCCATCTGGCTGTCCCTCCACATCCAGAGACAATGAGCAATTTGGAGCCACCAGGTATGACAAAAGGCAGGGGAACAGATAGGAGGGAGGATTAGGCTTGGCCTCGAAGTAGAGCATCATCCATACAGAAAAAGATTAAAATAATCCAGGATTCATAGGAAACATTGTTGAAGAGACTCTTGGAAACTTAGCTAGTTTTATCCTCAAGGCTAAGGAATACAGTTCAGCTGAATTTATGAAAATTATCTTTACTTATTTGCATGTAAGTGCCTAATTAATTGCTTATTATAAAAGTGTTACACTTGCTTCTAACACAAGGTTTTTCTATCCATTGTCTATGGCTGAACATCTGACTAGACAACCTGAACATTTCAGGGCAAGTCTAAACTCTGAAATGTTCCCCTTGTCTCCAGGGATGTCTTGGTCATAAGGGGAAAATCCCAAATCTCCCAACTTCTACTTGAGCAGATCCCTTTTTACTGAGTGAAGAATTTTGCTGCTGAAAACAAAAAGGCACGATAAATGTATGCATAAGCAGAAAGTGGGAGCTGAAACAGGTGCATGTTCATTTATATGGTGTTACCTTCTAATAGTCAGCACTAGTCCCAAGCTGTCAGCAATGCCCTTTAAAAACAATTGATCAGATTGTTGTGTGAAGTTAGGTGTGGAGATTTTCCTCCAAAATACTTCTTCATAAATATGTCTTGAAGAAGACATGAATTAAAAAACTGTGTGTTTGTGTGTATTTGTGTCTGCACACGTGATTTCAGATTCCTCAGTAAGTGAGGAATGCTCTGTCATGCGGGGAAATTTGCATGTCCCAGATTATTGCAAATAGGGTGAAAAATTATTAAAAAAATAGTATGACGCCTGGTCCTATTTCTCAAACCCTCATGGAGCCTGGAGGCACAAACTGTTCAACAGCTGGGCTGGGAAACAAAATTCCCCCTCCATGAAACATTATAGCACAGTTGAGCACATTTATGGTTGCACAAAAATTTTCATGGCATCAGCTATTTTCTTTTGGGAAACACAAAATACTTGAAAGCACAGCCCTGTTCTGCTGCTGCAGTTTTCTAAAGAAATTCTCTCTTTTGCCTGAAAGAATAGCCAGTCATGAATATGTATGCATATGCAGGCACTGGGTAAGCCAGGAGAACAGAGTGCCTTTCCCAGGGAGCCTGACTGCAGGATGTCCTGGAGAGGCTGGACTCTTAAAGTGCCCATCCGTTTAGCCTCCCACTGGGCCTCTGAACAAACTAATGTCTTGTCCAAGGCGATCTTAACAAATGTACCTAAGCACAGTGCATTGCCCTAAAGAATCAATTTCAACACTGTTTTAAATTTCCTCTTACCCTCTGTCAGGAAAATCACAATGAGACAGCTGGATAAAAAGAGACAAAATGCAGGAAGCTTTTTGTGGTTTAATATCTGAAGACCAGAAGTGAGGGCTGTTTTGTTTGATTGTTGTAATTTCTTTATCACTTCTGAAATTATGTTGTCTATGTGGGATGTGGTGAAGAAATACGTTTATTTGCCTTTCACCTTTTCTTATCTTGAGCTCAGCATGATTTCAGAGTTGCTGAACAACAAGAAGGCAGTTCTCTGCCAGACCTGTATTGACTCTATAAGCAGGAGGACTGTAAAAGCTTCAGCTCCTTCCATGTTCTCCAGAGAACCAAAAGAATAACAAAGACCATTTATATAGATAGTGTGAGTCAGGGAAGAGCAGGTATCATCAGGGTCAGAAGAGAAAGAAGCACCTTTCCAGGACAATGTTAACTCTGGAGGGTCTCTAGCATGTGCCAAGACCTTAGGAAACATGACTGAAAGCTGAGTTTGTCATGCTCTTCCTCCTCTTAACAGGGCTTGGGTTGGGAGTCACTAGTCAACGAGATTTGTCTTTCTAGCATAGCATCATCCCAGCTCAAAACAGTTGATTTATGTAGCCAAAACATACCACCCTGATCAGGGAGTGTTATATAAGTTTTAGGATGGTGAATTGGTAGAACGTAAATTTTCAACAATGTTCTTTTTTTTTTTAACACAGTGCCTGATTTTGGTTGCACAGCTCAAGCCATCAATTTCTAGAATGTCAATAAAAGTTGCAGGTACTCAGAATTTCTAGAAAATAAGTCCCACTATGCTGCACCAGTTACTCTCAAATTTAGAAGCTGGTTTTAAGTCTACATATTCAAAACACCTCCTGGACCTGGTCTCTGCTTTCTGGCATCCACATCTATCTTATCACCAGAGTCTTTTGTGGAGAAATTATCTCTAGCAGGCACGTTCTGAGATTTCAAGCCCTGAAGTGAACCAACCCACTGACGTCAGTTGGTCAAAGGAAATTTTATCTGCATCTGAACATGAGCAAGACAAGAGATCCTAGCCTACAGGATTTACAAGATGTGGCATGGAACATTACAAGACAGTCCAGTTCTATTTTATATTCAGCATACTTTTTCTCAAAGTGAAATCCACACAATCAGAAAAAATGCAGTCATCATCCTCCCAGGAATAACTAAACCTGAGATACCAGGAAAATAGTTCAACTTATTTTCTTCAAAAGAAATGCTTCAAGATACTGACTGATAGATATCATCTTCCTGTCTGAAACCAACTGTCACGTCCATTACCAGCATCTGCGTGGGTAGAGAAAAGTTTCGGAAAAGTCAGAAGGTTAAAAACGCAATGAGACAGAGAACTTAGCCTGCCTGACAAGTTGGGCAAGTGACCGCTTGTAAAACTTTGTCTACCCTTAAGAAAAGACAAGATTTACCTAGAAATGAACCCTTTTCATGAGCATAAGGATAGTGCAGCCAGGTTGCCTTTCCAGTTTGAGATGGTATTAGGAGTTAACCAGCAATGTGGTTTTTTTTTTTTCCCCCTGCTAGGTATAAATTTGTAATTTAGTGGACTAAGAGTTTGAAGTCATAGTGCTCGAACCCTCACATGTTGTGTGACTTTCAGTATGCCAACACTTCAATTCCCACTTCTTAGTCTGGAAAGATGTTCGGCATAATACACAGCAATGGTTGGGTGGCTACTCTGGGCCTTGGAAGATGTTTAGGTAGTTGAATTATCCTGGCTTCAGCAGTGTAGATCCACTGAAGACACATAAATTTTTGACAGTGAGTAGGGAAGAGAATGAAGAAGTCAGACTCAATTCAAATTCTTTGTTCAAGAGGTCTCTTTTTCCCCCCCCTCCCCCCAGTTACAATGAACATCATAGCTGCAGTAACTGCTTAGATCTCAGGGCTTATCAGACCTGTGCAAGCAGGACCCTGTCCTTTCACGATCTGTCTTCGATTTGAATGCTATCCAAACACCTGAATTTAGGCTACATTTTTGAAACATCTAACCTCCAGCCACAGTATCCTTGGTAATAATCTTCCTTGGCCAGCTTTTTAACACAATTATTTACATTGTGCTGTAAATCTGGTGTATAAGAAATACTGAAAACATTTTCTAGTATTGATGGTTTGGTTTTTCTTCCAAATAAGCAGCTTCAGAGATGCTAAAAGCAGGCTTCATCAGACTAGATGTGAGTGTTTACCGTCTGAGTACCTACATTTATGTTCATTGCCTAAGCAGCTTTTAGTCAGTGGTGAGTTAGTTGATGTAATTTAGGATATGCTTTCATAGTAAAATATGCTCTCACATCTGGTCCAGTGAATCACATCCTAAATGCAATTGACTTTATTGACTATATTTCCACTAAATTTCAGAGGAGTATAGACACCTCACCCACACACATTATGCATTGTGGACACCTAAAATTAGCAGACATAAATCCCACCTTAGGATCTCACTTTCATTAAAACACAAAAGAAAGGACACTTTCTAGATAAATCTTTTGTTATACTCAAAGATAAAGCTTGTAATTTGTATTACTGTTATTAAAAGCTAAAATGTAAATCTTTATAATTCTTTGTACTTCAGTACACTTAACTCAGACCCAACACCATTGTATCGGATGCTTTTCTCTCACTTCCTCCACACATTGTTGGTTGCAGCTTTAAGAGGAAAGCTGGTCCTTCCCCAAAGAGATATTTTTCAGCACTACAAATTCAGCTGGGATTAACCTAAGTTCTTCAGAGTTTCTCAGAGATGCTCATTCAAGTGCTGGTTCTCTTTCTTCTTTTCCCTTTTTAAAGACTTTGGCACTGCTTTATCTCACACACCCACAAGAACGGAGGCAAGGGAAAAAGCTCCAAAACACTGTGATGAGTTCCCCCCTTCAAAGAATAGTAATGTCAACATCACACTTTGATCCTCACTGCCAGCCAGAAGTGTTTCAGAAGTATCTCTTTATTCAAATATTTAAGAACTTACTGAGAAGACTCATGCAGGTGACATAATTTAGAGGTTGTACTCCTCAGTTCCATAATAAAACACACTGCTCTCCTTACGCTTAGATGCACCAGATTTTGCTCTCAGAGCAGAGTCAAAGGACCTTTCACCCTGTTATAGATCTGGAATAACCCTGCCAAGCTCAAGAGAATTAAAAGGCTGTGAAATAGAGTAAATCACAGCCACAGCAATTCATTTAATTTTAGCAGAGCTACTCCAGGTTCCCAGCAGTCTAACTAATTGCTTGGCCTTGTTCCACTTTCCCTAAAGACCGAAGCTTCCTTTTTTTTTTTTTTCTATCAAATATGAACAGTAGCGTATGTAGCACTTGTCAGAAGATTCTTAACAAACTGAGCATCCTTCAGCAGCTCCTCTCCATCCCAACGCCAACTACAGCTCTAGGCTTTCTCTCTATCCTAACCATAATCCTAACTCAAGGCTTTGATTGAATCTTAAGCCCAAGATCCTCAGCCATGGCCCAGATGGAAAAGTTTTCATGCTTCTCTGTGCAGCCTACCTCTTCTTTTGGCAGCCCCCAGCAGCACAACTCACATAGAAGCTGATTTTTATTCAGGAAGAAACTAAAAGACATAAGGTGAGCAAAACAATAGAAAGAGAAAAATGCACCTAAGAATAAGGTGACCAAAGTAAGACACAGAAACATAGAAGAAAATGTGAGTATTAGCTGAGAAAGTCAACTCTAAGGATCACAGCAGTAACGCAGTGTCCTAACAAACAGCTGTACTCCATCCGCTCTCATATTTTTCAGTCCATTTATCTTTTAATAGATGACATTCCCTGTCATGCCCTTCAAACCTCACAAGTTTATTGCTGTTTGCACGCTGTAGCTTCCATCCCCAAAGGCTATATGCCTGACAGGGGAAGAAATGTATGTAAATAAAATTTTCCCTGTGTTCCCCCTGGCAGGCAGGCGGCTGCACGTCTTCCATTCTGAGATCTGACGGTTATGAAAACTTGCCAGCTACACTGGTGGGATTTGAGGCTAAGGCGGTAGCAATCTAGTGGAGGACACTGAGACACAAGTATGACTGCAAAATCATTTGAGTTGTGGCTAGACCGTTCAGGGCTCTGGCTCTGCATGGGTTGGGTACAAATCCTAGATTCATGGGAAAGAAGGAAGATTTTAAAGTGATTTGGTGCCCTCTAATGGCAAGGATGCTTTTAACTAAAATCTGATGAACAAATTTTAACGCCAAAACGGTCACTGTCATTCCTAGCAAGATCAGTTCAACTGGCATAGTCCTATTTTCAATCATTAGTTCACTTGGCTCACTTGACTGATAGGAACTCTCTCCCACTGGCTAATTTATATTTCCATTTATCGTCTGGGTTTGTAGAGACTCGTGAATTCAAAAAAATGAGACCCTACTAAGCTTTATGCACATTGTGAGGACACGGCTACCCTGTCAGCTCAGTCATGCCAGGAATGATGTCTGTTTGCCCTGTCTGAGCTGCAACCTATGCTGCCTGAAAAGTCTGCTGGTGCCACAGTGGGAACATGCATGTTTCATGTGTGATGACCCAAATAAGCGCGGGGCAGTGCACAACCCATGCGTACCTCTTGTGCTGATGAATTTGAAGAACTACACAGTATATTTCCTAAAGATTCAGAATTTAGTGGCAGTTCAGAGTTCACTGTAATCACTCAACCACTCACTTTCTGCGGCAAGATCAGGGGTGTTAACCTCAGAGGCACATCAACTGCCTACTGATCAGGACAGATTGTTTGGGAAAAATGGAAAATTAGAGACAAACAGAACTGTATTTATGTAAATTTAGACTTTTCCTTCTGCTGCTGCTCTCCTACTTGAAGCTGATGGTGTTGTCTCCAACAGTTCTTTCACCATCACGATATACTAAGAGCTTTTATAAGATACATACACAGAGCAATACAGGTAGCTGCAGGTTTCTGTGTACCTTCTGTGTCCTGCTTGAACAGAAGATGACTGCAAACACAATACCTTTTGTTCACACAGTATTGTATTAAAATTAATAAGCCCTGAAAGAGCTGTACAAGAATCATAGCATGCTAAGAGGCTGGGTTATAACAGATGTAATTCAGCTTAGATAAATCCAAAGTAATAAGCATAAACAAAAACAAGGACACCTTTACCTAGACACAGTGATAGCCTCTAAACCAGATTTTATCACTCAGAAAAGTGATCTTGTAGTCATTGTTTATGCAGTGACTCTGGAAAAGGCAAATTGAATCACTGAAGAAAGAGTAGATTAAACAAAACTTCATTATGACATTATGTTCAAATTCTTTAGTGTGTCTAGAGCTGTCTGTGTCTCTGGTAATCACAGCTCAACAGCAAACAGTAGAACAAGGAGCATACAGCATAGCATGACAGAAACGATAATAGCATAGAATAGTTTCCCTACAAGAAACAATTAAATAGTCAAAGATGAACAGAATCATAGAAGATGTTCAGACAATGGTTTGAAAGAGATTATCCGCTGGTTTCCATGGCACAAGAACTAGGGGCATCGTGCTTTTAAGACACAGGTTTGAAAACATACAGTGATTCTTTTTCTCACACCCTCCACCTCTCATTAAATGTTGAAATCAATTGCTACAGGAATTTTTTGGGGTTAAAAATGAGCTGGACCTATGCCTGAAGGATGGATCCATCAAGATCTACATAAGCCTGATAGACCTCCACTTCAGGGTTTTCCTGTAACCCATGGCTGGAAGCTGGGAGGAGTCATTCATGGGAGCAATGTAAAGGAAAGGTAGCCAGAAGTCTGACTGAGAGACCTACACTGCTGCAGCTCTTGCAACACTATCTGCCTTAGCATTGCTGAATGTAGGAAAAAGAGCATGTGAGAGAGTGACCTGTGGCTGAAGCTATGATGAAGACAGTTCTCGCCTGTGGCTTAATCAAATATTTAACTCTTCCCCTGAAAATCCTGAGACAGAGGAAAAGCACATGTATACGTGGTGTTTATTTTGACAATTGTCAATAATATAAAAGCTTGGCACTGCTCAAATTGCTCTATGTTGAAGCCTTTTCCTAGAATATTCAAGTATTAAGACAGTTTAAAGCTAGGAGATGTCATTTCTTCTCATCTGGCATCCAAACACTTCTTTTTCTTCACAGCTGTCTTTGAATTTTAACTAGTGACTTCAGCTTCTGTCTGTCTCCCAGAAATACAAACATTTTGGATTTAAGGGTATCAAGATTTGGCAGATCTACTGTTCTCTTCAGCTCATTCCAGTGGCAAATCTTCTTCATTATTAAAATCGCTAGTCTAATTAACATTTGAATTCATCTTGGTTTTGCACTTGTCCATGAGTGCTTGCTATGCCTTTTTCTACAAAAAAGACTTCTAAACCTGAAGGGTTTTTACCCTGAGAGTTGATCACACACTCTACCCATGCCTCTTGCTGTGGTGCTATGTATGTAGTACACATGCAGAGTCATAGATACAAACCTCTCTGAAGTGCAACATCACTTGCTTCCTTTCACTTCTGTATCAGTGAGAGTGTTCCTGACTGACACTTTTAGAGGACTCAGTCTCCTTTTGGATAAACTAAGTAAATAGAGCTCTTCAGTCTGTCAAGTTAAGCATCATTTTTCAGCCCTTGAATAGCATTTATGGTTCCTTACTACCTTGTCTCACTTAAGACTCTTTTTAAAACCCTGACAACTGAAATGAATGCAGGATCCCCGTAGCATCACGAAAGGAGCTAGAGGCAAAATGCCTCTACTCCTACTCTAGTACTTTTATATTAGACTATTAGACCATGACTTCATGCCTGATTTCTTGCCCAATATCCCCTCCTTCCCCATTTTTTTTCCAGAGTGCCTACTGTGGAGGATATGGTCCCCATTTGGTAACTCTAACCTAAACACCCTGCTCCTAAATGTCACCACTACTGTGAAAAACAATTACTGCACAGTAGGTTTATTAGATACATAACTTCCCAAAAATTTATTATACAGGCTGGAAAGTGTCCCAGAAAAAAGGTTAATTTTGGATAGTCTGAGTCTTGGTGTACAACCATGGGACCTACACTGAACCTCTGACCCAAGTGAAGGCTGTGGAGGGACCATCCACAGAAGCAGTGCTGTAGTTCCTGTCCCATGTAATTTACATCCCAAATGATTATCTGGTATGGTCAGAAACTACAAATTACAATCCAGAGAGTGAGAGAGAGAAGCCACAGTGAATTAAGTTCTTGGTGTCATGAAGAAGCATCCTCCTAAGAGGGTTGCTTAGAGGAAAAGATGACTGAGGTGGTATTTCCCTTCAAAGAACTTTCTGTCCATGGCTAAGTGCTTTTATTACATTGTACCACTGCTGCAGAGAGAAAGGGATCTTAAGCTATTAGTGCCGAGAAAAGCTTTATTTTAGCTCCACACCCTCAGGCATGTGAAAAGCAAGTGCTTCAGCACCTTCCAGGATTAGGCTGATAAAGATGAGAGGAAAAGACATTCTGGAGCAATGAGCTTTAAGAGAAATAATTTAGACAGAGGCTTTTTTTGTGTGTGTGTCATTTATTATATTCCTGGCACATGGTTACTTATCTCCTCTTTGCTGATACACACCTGCACAAGTGGTTAATATTTTTGGAGGTAAACACCCCTGCATGGTTGTACTGCATAATAGCATGTCAGAGTGTTTTCCTTCAGGGTCTCTGTTTAGAGGCTCTTATACAGCACACAGTCTGAAATACAGCAACAGCACCTTAGTCTGCTTTGCAGCCACATCTGGATCCATCACATACAAATGCCTTATCAAAATATTTTACCAAGACTCACATTTGGGGTACATTATAACTCCCAATAAAGAAGAGGTTGAGTTTGTGAAGAGGGGAAGAATAAGACAAGGAGCAGACATCCTTTTCTTTGCACAGACAATTAAGTCCCAGACAGAGCTGTTCAAAGACAGAACACTTTGGTCCCTCTGCAGTTACTAACCACAGGAGAAAACTGAAAGAAGTGAATGTTGCAGAAAGTTACTATAAGGATTGTTTCCCTTATGGAAACTTGTACAGACCTGAGTAGGGATGAAAGCAACAGTCTGGCAGAAGCAGAGTGAAGACTGTGATCCCTCCCACTATGCAAACAAAGAGACTCAGAGTTCTCAGCATTCTGCAGTGACCCCAATGCTGTTTCAGAAAAGGATGTTTCAAGGTGCTGTATTGCCCCCAGCCCTAATGAAAGAGGAAATCTCTCTAAGCTCTGCTACACACGCCATTGGCACATCCCTTCCACCAAAAACTCCTCAAAATTAATTAGAAATTCTGCAGGAAAAACAGAACAAAACAGTGTCATCCCTTGCTATACTCTGCAGCACTTTAAATCATGTATTAAAGAATGTTCTCCAAATAACATCATTTCTTCCTTGAGAAAGATATCCCATGATATTCTCAGCAGCAGCAATGATCTCCTTACTCAACTCTCAACATGGGTCATATCCTAGCCATATCAGAACCTCCAACAGGCACATCTGGACAGGTTAAAAGGCTGAAGCACTGCCTCATGTGACAGTGCATGTCTGTGCCTGGCTTTACTTCAGACCTGGTACAAGTGCTTGGACAAAGCACAGGGTTTCCGTGTCAGTGTTCAGACACGTCTATTGGATGCTCACATCATAGCAGTGTTGGTGGCCAAGTGCTGTAGGATCTTCTACTACCACAACAACTATTCATCTCCCAAGTTTTGGACCCTCAGCCGAAGTTGCTCCCAGCTGTTCTATGTCTTTTTTCCCGGCAATGACCACATGGTGGTGGTGTATCACCATGAGTTCTATGTTCAGGTCTGGCTCCAAGGAACTGAATACTTGGTTAAAGGAGCTGGAAATTTATAGCACAGCACATTTACAAGGATGCTTGTAAAGTAAGCCCTCTAAGCCCACTTTACCTCAGAATTTATACTCACTACTTAACTGCTTTGCTTAGGGGGTTGTGTGGCTTTCCAGTCAAAAATATCCTAGAGTTTTTCTAACAAACAGATGTATCTCTCAGCAGGTATATCCAAATGTAGCAGTATTTGGAGTTACACACAGAGAATTTCATTTATTTTTCCATCTGATTCATCTCCCGACCTATTAAATATTTTAATTTATTTTAAATAATCTTGATACTCTATCCACTTCCTAGAAAAAAAAAAAAAGCATTCCTGAGAACTCCTTTAGAGCCAAGCAATATTGAATGCCCATTCTTCTAAATTTCTTCCAAAACCTCTTCCTCCATAAAGTTTTTCAGCCACCCTTCACCAAATGCAGGTGCTAAAAAGACTGTGTACTGCATTGTCACTGTGCTTTTCAGCCCATTCACAATATAGGCCTTAAATTAGCTACTATATGTCCTTGACTGAATGTAGACAGTGACAGCTTGATCTAATATGCAGCAAAGTCAAAGGGAGCCTTTCAGTTTTCCCTCATTTGGCCCTGAATCAAGTTCAAAGTTGTCTGGTTCAGGAACCAGATCTTCCATGTTTGTACAAAGATGATTATTTTCCAATATGGATGTAGGTTACAAAAACCTACTAGGACTTTGCTCACAAAAGGAGCTCTATGTAACAAAGACAGCATGTCTCAAACCAACAGAGAGATTAGCTCCAGTTTAATTGGTTTGAAAAAAAGGGCAGATCATCAACAGGGACAGGAGAATGGTTAAGTTTGGACTTAATGAGAAATGCATCATTTCCCACTCAGACTTTCACTGCAAACTCACCCTGAACTTTTAGAGTCAAAATTCTTTTAATGATCTCTTTTCTTGCGTTGTCATGGGCCTTTCTACTTTTATGTTTTGTCAAGGATCAGAGAAATACACACCACCACAAGAAGAGGGCTGTTTTTGTGAAGGGAGTGACTAGAAGCAGGAAATATAAGACATGCTATGAAATATTGTATTCCTGGATATTTTCTAGACTGAAGGCACACAAGATCAGACAGGCCATTCTAATAACATTTTATCTTCTGACTGGAAAATCCTTCTGTGCTTGGGTATCAAAACCCTCTTCTGGCACAGGCAAGTCCCAGCATGCCTTCTTAAAATCCTTGGGACTGGAGAACATAGTAATCCACATCCACCTATTTCATATACTTATTAGATACTTGAAGTCCCCACACAGCTGCTGTTCACCCAGAAAGAACTGAAATCTCCCAAATATCTGCCTATTTTCTTTTTTTTTTTTTGCTGCTGAACATTTGTTGATCCACACAAGTCCTCATAATACAAAAGGAGATGGATATCTACTTCCTCTGACTGTCCTGACCATAAGGCCAGCTCCGTTAGTGTTTTCAGAAAACACTTACTGAATTGGGCCTCTCTGGAAGGGTGACATGCAGGATATTGTCTTACTGAGATCTGGGATCTTCAGACTTGCTCTGTTTTCTTTGGATGAGGACTTGAATCAAAATCTTCTACTACTCAGAGCATGTGCTGAACCTGTCCAATAAAGCATTTTGAGGAGGTCTTCCCTGTCAAAATGGTTGCTTGCATAAGTTACCTAAATATCCTGAAAAAACCCAAGCCTGGAAATATCTCTAGAGCCTGTGTTTAATGTTCTCAGCTAAGAAATCAAAGGACAAAACTTAGACCTGTATTTCACCAAAATCAACAACTGATCAAGTTGGTATGGTTGGAAAGGAGGTATTGCTTTGAAAACAGAAGTAGGTGATTCAGCTCAGTTGAGACTCCTAAAAGCTGGATGCTGCATAATGTCTTAATTGTCCCTGTGTCCCTCATCTTAGACAAAAAAAATTAATTTACAAAGTAAATATGGCAGAAATCAGACTACTCATACCTGCATATGAATTTTCTCATCCTCATTTTCTCAAAACTGCTGACATTTCTGGAGTTTTGACATTAAGTTTGAGCAGAAGCACTGTCTGTATTCAATCCTCTTTCTGCAGACACTCTGTCCTCTCAGTGTTAAACACTTGGCTCTTCTCTGGGCATAATGGGACAACTGCAAATGGTTTAAAAAAAAAAAAAACCAAACCAAAACCAAAGTTATAGGACTATGCAGTCTAATAAAATACATACAGGTACTACCTGCAACAAATCCTCTCCTGACAGTCTTATAAAGCCTTATTGACAATAATTACTTCAGAGACACAGAGATATTCTCTTGGCTTTCCTGAGAGTGACAGATCAATGTCTTGATCAGAATTGTACCATTAGACAAGTTAAACTGGCATGAGACACCCACTCTGCTTAGTAGCCCTCATAAAGACAAGTTGAGATACTGTTAACTGAAGAAGAGAGCTCAGAGTTCCTTACTTACATCAACTAGCACATCTTTTCCTTCTCCACCTTCCCCCGGCACCATGGACAAACTTCCTGTCCTCTAGTAGCATGTCCATCCAGGAAACAGACATTGTATCTGCTGCTTCTCCTTGCTTTTTCAGCTTGGGTAGATTGAAGCACCCCCTTCTCTACCTCTAATCTTTCCTCATGCCTTAATTTATCTTCTGGTATTTTCCCAAAGGAAATCTCTTGGGGTGTACTCTGCTGCTTTCAGTTATCACCACCTATTGCACTTATCTGGGATTGGATACCAAAGGTTCAGTGATCCCTTAAAAGTGTGGGTGGAGGAAAGAAGTGGAACCAGGCAAAACCTGTGCTTTGATCATGAATGAGCCAAGGACAAATCGCTCAAATCACTTGACCCTTTGTGCTGAAGGCAGCCCAGCTGGGAAATTGAGCAAAAAGAACAATTTCAGTGGAGATCAAACACAGCATCTGAGCTGAAGTCTCCTGGGCCAGTGAGTTACAGGGGCTAAAAGAGCTCAGCTGAATACAGCATCTGATTAAAACCTGGGTAAGGTGGTAGAATTAAATAAATCAGTTATTTATAAAAATGTCTAGCAGAACCTAGGCTAAGAAAAACTGCTCTGTATAGTCAAAGCTAATTCTTCTAGAGCTTTCACCTCTAGACCCAGCATGAGAGGAAAAAACCCACCATCAACTAAAAATTACTAGTTGACCCCCAGTATTATTTATGTTGTCATGTGGCCGTCAACATTTTTCTCAAAAATTCATCATCCCTCTTAAGTAGTGGTAACCCACTAGTTCTACTTACTTAAGAGAAATTTTGAGGTGCATCCATATCAGCCTGATCTGATTGCAATCCACTTGAGATCTCGAGCTAAACAGTTAACATGCTCTCTCACCCTCCCCCAGTATATTCCTCAGCACTGATAACAACAGGTCTCTGTACCACTTACTTTCCACCAGCGACACACAGAAGAGGATTCCTCTGACCAGAGGTGTTCCCAATATATTCACTTCACTTAAAGTTAGAATCAAATAGAGTCCAGGACAACTAGATCAAAGTGAATATACATAAGACAAAGCCCATGTGTTTGGGACTCGCCTGGCCTATCATTCAGTGTCTCTGATACAAGTTTCTGTGCCCCAGGTTCACGGACAGTCAATGGAGATTATAGTCAACAGATTATATGATGTGATTTATCTAACCATATGCAGGAATGCACAGAGGTGAACTGCATCCTAAACACCACTGAGTCTGTGATGTGACCCCAGGGTCACTTGCCTGTAGATATTCCCATATGGACACTGTCAGGATAAGTGAGTGGCAGAAGCTTGGGAAACATCAAAGTGTACCAAGCTCTGGATTGCAATATTCATTCCTTTATACAGCTGTTAGTCAGGAATGATTGTAGCATGTTTCAAACTGCACAGGCACATTCATTGAACGAAGTTTCAGCAGTGTTTGAATAAACCTGTCCTGTGTGACTCCTACAGCATCACTCAGAGGGGAGCTTTTATAGCATCCAAGATGTAATATTTTTAATGAAAAGTAGAAATGGACAGTGACTACAAACAGCAGTGAACCTTCTCTCTTTTTTCTGTCATGCTAACTTCTTTTTGACACTATGACATGTTAAATGCAGTATCTGGAGGCAGGAGATTGACTTCAGAGCCCTAACAGAGCCCCAGCTGAGTATCATGTGTTGATCTGCAGAGTCGCTGATTGCTCCCTGGCTGTTACTGAGTACAGGGGCTGGGCTGAGCAGTCAGTGCTTTCCCTTTAACATCCTGCTGGAAGAACTCCTGTGCATCAAGCCATTAGACCACCTAATAGGAGTAATAAAGCTGATATCAGGTACATTTATTTTAACTATACAATAAGGCACAATGTTAAAACTGCAAAATGCCAGCCTGGTTTTCAGCAGTACATAATACATCTTGCATTTTTTACAGTAACCAGCAAGGCATAAACATGTCAGAGAAACAACCCAGGATGCAGAAATATTCCTTGCAGAGCCACATAAGGAAAGGCAGACACCATTCTTCAAAACCAAGCATGCACAATTAACAAGAAAAATATTGCCAATAAAAAGGGGAAAGATGGCCAGTGAGTATAATTAGATGGGATAGTTCAGGGTGTAGGTTTGGCAGGAAAATGACAGCTAGAAATAACAAAAGCACTTTCAAGCAAACCAGTGTTTGTAGCTGCAGTTTCACAGAACCTTGTTATGTGCAAATGGAGCTTTATAAAGGTCTCTTGGATGAAGCTCATGGTGAGTGTATGTCAGAAGAGTTGAGTGTGATCCCAGAATGGTCATAGATTTGGTTTTCTATGGGAAAGGATCTCGGTTGTTATCTATCTCAAGTGAATGGTCAGACAAGAACGTGTTTCAAACACTGAGGCTTCAAAACTGGGATCTAAAACCTAGCTTGTCAAAGTTACTGTCAATTAATTGCCTAAATATTCCTGAGGACCTGGCCTTAACTGATTTGCTAAGGACATAGGCAAGACATATAAGGAGACTAGGAACATACACCACAATGTCCAGTTTTTTGCATTACTCTTTACTCATGCACTGATCAGCTCCACAGCTATCCACAGTCCTCAGCTGATCCTTGTTTTACCAGAGCCAGCTCCCTGGCTCTGACATGCCCACCCCCATGAAACCCCTCTGAGGCAGGAGAACATGAACTGCACTATTGGGAACTAAGATGCAAACTCATACAGCCATACGGAAATGCTGTGCCAAAACAGACACTGGACTGTGTCCCATGCCTTTGTTTAAAATCCTTTACACTGAACTGTTCATCACCTCACTGTATTTAGGAATACAGATCACCTCTAGTTTCTACATTGCCTTGTTAACAAACAGCTCATAGGGTTCAGCTCCAAAAGGCATCCATATGGGAACGTTCCATGAAATCCAAGGATTTTGTTACAAACAGCTGGCAAACATACAGAACCGCAGGCAAGACTGCAAGGAATACTGCCATGAGCACCACAAACTCAGTATGGATAGCATCTTTTATATTGTAAACATCCTCAGTGCTTTGCAGCAAGAAGCTATAAATGCTTTATAACATTTTAATTGAAAGCACATAAAACTGAAATTATTTGAAAGAAAGAATCCATGAGTGTGTAGTCAGTGTTGAAGAGACATTGAAGCAGATTTGTGTGAAATTCCATTTTAAAATATAAATTGAATGAGTTGATCTGGAAAATCCTTGAGTTGCACAAAATAGGCCTAAAAGAGATCTCAAAGACTCATGCAGCCTAGTGCTCACATCCCAGAGCAGGATTGAATAAGCTCACAAGATTGTCTAACCTACTGTTTAAAGCTTCCAGTCAGAATGTCCTAGGATCTTGTTAGGCAGAAGAAAGCTCTTCTTCCATGGAGAAGCTCAAAAGGTCAATCTACAGCACACCAGGAGGAAATTTAAATACACAAGGTACCGTCACCAAACATCCCCATACCCAACTTTTTCTGCCTCTATATAGGCTTCAGAGTAGCCTTACTGAGTATTCATCAGCTGATACCTGATCTTCATTGGTAGGCATAATTGGCCACAAGGTTTGCAGATGTTTTCTGTTGAGGAAACCATGCCAAGGAAAAAGCTTTCTATCTAGGGAGAAATGTGTCTCATCTGTAAAGCTCAAAAAACCACAGTAACACTCAAAGTCAGTTTTTATCCCTGGAGGAAGTCTGTGGGTCCCCTGGGGTGGTGCAGGACAGATTAGGTCAGTCACAAGGGAGCACATCCGCTTTCACAAGCAGAGAGAGGCTTTGCTGTGATAGACCTCAGCTATCTGATACCTATTACCACCTATCAAAAAAAAAAAAAAAAAAGAAAGAAAGACGTGGTGGAAAAAAGGCAGATTTTTAAGATAACTTCCCTAGGATAGTCTGTGTTTTCTAATTTGACAAATTAGTAATCATTAATGTGACAGAAAACAGAGCTGCACTACAACTAGCTATTCCTTTATTATACAAAGTACCCTCCGTTGTTATTTAAGTAATAAGGGATAGAGACTATCTAGCAAGCATGCTGTGCCCTATCCTGACTGTAGGATTTAACTGCCAGTCTGTTTCTTGTCCTGTCCCTAGGGCAATGCAGCTGTGCTCTGTTCTGTACTGAGCTAGACTGCAAGTTTTATTCCAGCTTGCTTAGTAACTGAGTGTAGATGAGTTTAACATGGAAACTACTAGTGATTTCCCAAACTATGCATGTTTTCCTCTTTATGTAAATTTGGTGGGTAGGAACACAAACTTTACTATCTTTGACTATGGACACTATTATACTATGGACATCTTTACTGTGGACACCTTCACAAAGGACTTTGCTAAACATTTTGATTGTAGGAATACCAGAACATGAGAAAACCGAAGTCACTGTACTGGGTCAGACCATGTCCATAGGCTTCCTGTCTTTGCGAGTGGCCAAGAGTGTTCTAAGGGAAAAGTTTAAACATGGGAAGCAAACATATAATGCTACCTCCCTGAACATTTTATTATCTGTCAACATTTAGCAGAACAAAATCTTTGTGAGACAGCAGTCACATCATTAAGTTCAGTAGTCCTCAATGGATTTATTGTCCATAAACTTGTTCTGTTTCGCTCTGAATCCACACAATCTGCTAGTCAACTTTTGAATTCACATGAGACACTCACAACAACCTGTGGTGTGGCGCTCCACAGCTCAGCCATACAACACCTGAAAAGCTAACTCTTTCTGTACGCTTTGAACTTGTCGGTTGCTAGCTTCATTCCATGCCCACTAATCCTTTCTTGGAAGAGACAAGGGATAATAATTACCTGTGTACCCTCTTCTGGCCACTCATGGTTTTATAGACCTCTGTCATATATCCCCTCAATAGTCCCTGAAGTGTCCTAACCTACTTAATTGTTCCTTGCAGAGAAGCTGTTCCATACCTTAATCATCCTTGTTGCCTTTCTCTGAGCCTTTTCCAGACTTATTATATCCCTTTTGAGACACAGGGAGCAGAACTATACACAAAGATGTGGTATTTATATAGAGACATATTCATATACTTTATTCATTACCCCTTTTCTAAAACCTCCTAATATTAGATTTGTTTTCCAAGTGTCTTGAGCATGGAGACAATTTTTACAAAGACACTATCTATTATACACTGAGATCTTCTTCCCAATGATAAGTTGTATCTGATCATCATTTCATACAGAAAGCTCAGGACCATTTTTTAGCCATGTGTATTATTTATCTGCACTGAATTTCATCTGCCATTTTATTGCCAGGGCAACCCCTTTCACAGTTTTCCAGAGTTGGACTTTGCCTCTATTATCTTAACTCTATTTGGCCATTCTTTCCAAGATCATTGATAAAGATGTTGAGCTGAATCGACCATGGCACATCTCCTTCTGGATCTCCACTGGTCATGTCCCTCTACTATGCCAAATGACTGTTTAGTCCTACTCTCTGTTCCTATCTTTTATTTAAACCTTTGTCAGAGAGCTTATGCTGGAATTCTCATGCCTATATGAGCACTTTTACAGATTATGTCAGCCAGAAGAGTGTATTTTCATTACTAATTTATACATGATATTAATTTTAAGTAAAGACAGATTCAGCACTAGCTCTCAGAGGTTACTATCTGAATGTCAGATAGTCTGGCAGATAGCTCATGAGCATTACTCCAAGACAAATATTATCCCCTTTTCAACACCATTTTCTTCTCCAATTCCTTCCTGTCTTTGGAAGAATCACAGTATTACAGACTCACTCAGACTGCAAGGGACCTCAGGAGTCTACATACGCTGCTCAAAGCCGAGCTATCTTCAGTATTAGTCCAGATTACTCAGGGCCTTGTCCAACAAAGTTTTACGTATCTCCATGGATAAGATTCTGCTAAGATTTCGCCTTTTCCCTGTGCAGAGGCATCTTTCTCAACATGCATGTCAAGCCCAATTCTTAGACACCAATAATATTATAATAAAAAGTATGTGGAACCCCTCCCCTTGCTTATGAGCTACCTTACTTACAAGACACAAATGGAAAGGCAAATGGGAAACTCAAGGACCACAAAGCAAACTGTTAGCAAAACGAGCTGGTGGATCCAAACTATTTATTTTGATTTTCTTCAGGAGTTTAACTTTTCACTGACGTCTTCTGCCCACATTGTCAGCACAGCAGGAGCATTGCCTTTTTTTTTAAATTGTGACAATCCACCCAAAACTCTGTTCTGCTTTACCAAAATGAAACTTTGCTGCAAATGATAAGTTAAATGAAGCCTGCGTACTGGGAAAAGGGTTGTATTTGCCACTGAGCAGCAGGGGAAAAAATCTGCATCAACTGATGTAATTAAATGGAGGTTTGTGTTTAGTAATAGGAGTTGATCTGTGAAACAGTGAAAGAAGGGAGTGTGAATCCTTATTTTTTTACATTTAGATAATGCTAACAGAAACTAACTTAGAAATTTTGGTCTTTTAACTAACTTAACTGGCTAGACAGGGCATTCCTTTCCATTTCTCACAGATCAGGCAATCCCTTTCACAGAGTAGTTGCATTGTCTCTCAAAATCATTTTGTCTGTCTTCTCCCCATATGAAGAGTGCACCTCCATTTTCCAACATGAATTTATTCACGACCAGTCTCTGGTCCATTTTTTTCATGACAGTGTTATCCTACAGGGCAAGCAGCACCTATCTTCTTCCTGATGCTTGCCTTCATGCTGCATGTACGGAAAGAAGCTGGATCCCCTTAGCCCTCATGGTGCCCATGGAGCACACTGAGCTCTCTGTTGCCACAGTTTTTTTCTGCCCCTTTCAAGTTTGCGTTCATCTTTTTTGACCATGGGTGACTGGCTCTTGTATCATAGAGTGTCCAAATCCGTTGGAATGAAGAGTGGTCTTAAAAGATAAGCAAATGCTTAAATCTGTGGAAAAAAGGGAAAGGACAGTCAGACATTACAATTGTGTTGTAAAATATTCTCACCTTGGCAGCTGAGAGCTGATCTCTGGCAGCGTGTGTTCCCCATCCCTTGCAATGCCAAGTTGGTCCACCTTTGTGGCTGCAGAAGTTAAGCTTTATCCCAAGTTTAATTTCCCATTACAATGCACTGGGATCATGGACAAGGTCGTTTTCTGCAACTCAGCTGGCACAGCAACAATTTTCTGTTCATGGCCAGACTGGAATTTCCCCTTGCTCACTGTGGTGAAGAAACACTCTCAGATTTCCAAAAGACTGCTTTGCAGGAGAAGCAGTCCACCTGCATGAGGATGGATAGTCAAGGTCTACTCACAATAACTAATCCTGTTCTTAAACTCAGCAGGAGTCTATGCTTCGGGGAAAAAGCAAACAGCATAAACCTATGAAATCACTAACCAAGCAGAGGCACTAATGTGCAGAAGCCTGACACCAAGATTTGTTAGGCTCTAGAATCCTTTCCCAAGGTTAATGATAAAAACACCATCCATCACTTAGGTCTTCTAAAACTAGTCAAAGCACTAGAAAAAAATACACTTTAGGAAAACAATGGTCCATTATCAGGAAGATGGGCTGGATGACCTGATAAATCTTTTCCATTTCTGATCTTTTGTTCTGCTGAGAGCACGGGGAGGTGTTTTTTTCCAGGGGCAGATCTGCCTAACTTGGCTGTTTGAGAGGAAGAATTTTATCCTGGAAAATCCTGAAACGGTGTTTTCATAACTGGTCCCTTATAGAGAAGATTTTTTCAGCATCCTTTACTGAGATATTCATATTCTCTGTTGTAAAAACCTGAAATTGTCCTAAAAAATTCCAACATATTCTGTTAGCCCCTCACCAGAAGATCAGCAATTTTGCTAATAAATTACAAGATTTGTTCAATACAATACATGCCTATCTATACTTATTAGTGCAGTAAGAGGAATAACAGATGAACAGACACTTGTCAGTGATAGTATCTGCTAAGGAATCAGTGCAGAGATAACTTCATGGCATTCCAGTCAGCTCCTGGTTTTAAACTGGTGGACAAATGTCGTGCAGTGCATTCATTAATCCTCATTTGTACCTATATGAAAGGCAAAGCAGGACCTTACCATGATAGTCATCCCATCAGCCAGCTCTGAAAACTGTCCCAGGTCGTATCAATAGACTAGGCACAGCATAAGATAGGTTTCCAGCAAAGGCTTTTAGGTGATTAACTACTAAAGGCAGCAGATGGAAAAAATGGTTTCAGAAGAGGAAAAATAAAATGTTAGGTCCGTCTCTTGTCATGAACCTTTGCCTTAAGAATAATTCTGAGAACGGTTTGGAATAATTCACTCTAAAATGCCGTTATGGTAACGTGATGGAACTTAACAGCCTCATCCATAATATCTAATAGAAAATTATCTCCTTGCTGCAGAATTGTAGGGGTGGTTCATAAGTTCTGAAGAAAGGATAATGTTTTCCATTTAGCGCTTTAGACTTTTTTGAGTAATTTTGATAGATCTCCATTATATTGTTCTATTATTTCCAAAGTGAATTACTCTAGGAATCTAGGTGGTTATTTTCAAAGCGATAGCAGTCCTTAACATAAAAAGCATCGAGAACTAGGCAGGGCTGAGGTACAGCTGTGTACATTGTGACTTTTTTCATTTGAAGGAAAAGATTCCCCCATGCATATGGCTGTGTTTACTGATTTGCTTCTATAAAAATGTAAAACAAACTTACACTGAGACACCATCTTTGCCTGGATTGTCAGAGCTAAATCCCGATTTACACAGCTGGCATCCTTTAACAGAGCTAACTACCCACACTAACACTCCCCAGTCTACCTGTCAGATGCTTCTTCCCTGATTATCCTTCTTTTTCCCTTTCCTCCCCTTTATAAATATTTATCCGATACGAAGTGCCACAAATCCAAGTGTTCCTTCATCAGGGAGAGAGGAATTTCTTTAGAGTAATTTCATTGTCTGTCAATAACTTAGCATAATTGGGTCCTCAAAGGTTTTCTTACTGGCTTTGCAACCCTTCTGCAGCCTCCCAGAAGTCTGTTTGGTGAAAAACTGTGATGTTTTGGGTCTGCAAACAAGAAAAGTTTCTGCCCAGATCCATTGATGACAGAAGGATCCCAGATCCTCTTCCTGACTTTCAAAGAGCTAAGCATGATGACTGCATGGCAACACATCTGCAAGATAGGGCCCACCTAAACGTATCACATCACACATAGTCATGCACGATGGAGCTCAGGGTTAGCGACTTAAGTGCATATAACCAGACAGGTGTCATCAGCAAATACCTCCCCCAGCTCCTACAGCAGACAGCGAAGGGCCTGTGAATGTCACCTCTATTATCCCTGCTGGAAATCTCTCTGCAGTGTGTTGTTGCTTGGTCCTCAAATTAACTACAGATTAGGCTGGCAAAAAGTCTGGGCAACCTGAGACAGCAGTTTCATGATAAGGAGGAGGATTCAGCAGCAGTGCTGGTTTAGTGCATTCCCAGTTAGCACAACTTTTGGAGAACATGTTTTTTTCTTGCACCAGTCAGTTCACTAAGTCAGTTGTTACAGCACAGCCCCCCAGTCAGGCACAAGGGAGGGACAGAGGCAGCATTTTCTGATGCTGGTATTCCTTAACATGACCCATGACCTGAGGAGCTTCCATTTTCTGGTGTTCCCAAGGTCTTTACTTCTTCAATCTGAGCCCTGCTTGTGTCTACAGTGCAGTTAAGAGAGTGAGCCATGGGTTAGGGTTTCCATGCATCTGACCTGGTAACAGGAGGGACTGAGACAGAGTGTGAGCAATGTGCTCTTCTGTTGCCCACAGTACTGGCACTGCTCCTTGCTCCTCGCGGGTCTCTGACACCACTGAGCACAAATGGGAACCATGTCTCACAGCAAGCTTCAATCACATCTGTTACAGTGAAGGAGTGAGAGGCGACTAATGCAGAATCTGCAACAAAACATAAGAACCAGATGGTTTATTTATCTGAGGATCAGGGATGTACGGAAGCCTGGAGTAACAAAGCTGTAACACTCTAATACGCAGTGGATCATTAACAGCAGCTACTACAACTCAAAACTGCAGTGTCCAACCCCTTGCCAGGCTCGTTATAGCTGTGACAGTACCAGGAGAAATAGCTGTTAACACCTCTGAAGGCAGAGCTGTAAAGCACTGAGATGTGTTTAATGTGACAGGGACATAGTAACACAGTGCTCGTAAGGGTAAATCATGCCTCCCTCCCCTCTTAGGGTGTTCTGAGAAGGCTGAGGAGGGAGTGTGTGAAGGAGGACAGAGGCTCATCACAGTCAGTCCTGGCATGGATGCTTTGAAGGGCTGTCATGAAGCCTGTCCTGGGCACTGGTGGCAGTTGCAGCTTCACAGTGAAGGATGATCACCGAGACTGTCTCTGACGGCTGTGCTCGAGGCTTAGGGCAATGGTGCAGGCTTGAGTCCTGTGCTCACCAACGTGACTAGTGTAATGGAGTTCAAAAGGAAAAAGGAGCACAACCTTTAGTTTCTTGTTTGTGGACTGGCTTCCCTCTTCTGAGGGAATTTTGGCCAGGAGAATATGGTGGCAGCATCCCTGCCAGAGATGAGGACAGAGCTGCCGATACCCTGCTACAGAGGCATCTGTGCTTCATACAGATGGCCCTGGCCTCCCGGAGATGGAAGGAGATTTGTAAAAGAGCCTCCCGTGGCAAATTTTACAACAATGGGGGCTGTTCCAGCTGCTTTCATCTAGCAGAGCCGTGACAATACCAGAAAGCCAAATATCTCTACACTCCCACACAAATCTTTGTCTGCCCCTTTTAGCAAAACCAGTGAAAGCAAGGGTATCAGAATTCCCTTTTTTTAACAGAAGACTTGTCCCCAAAACATTGGAAATGCATATTTATCGATACCTATTTTAGCTCCAGAGTTTACTTCTCAGCATTGAAACCAACCATTTCTCTTCCATTTCTATACACTGTGCTACACAGCTGACATATTGCTAACCCCACGCCAAAGCACAAGCTGTAATAATGCTATCAGACCAGCATTTAAGAGATTTTTTTCTCACTAACCTGTGTCTGACCTTTAATTGATAAACAGTGAAGTAGATCTGATAGCAGGGTGATGCAGAGGCCTTATATCTCTCTATAACTTCAATTGATTGCTCCTAAAATTGAGATAAAGTGATACAAGACCACAGTATCTGATATAAGAAAACACATTACTTTGCACATGAACAGAATGCCAAGGCAGAGCATGGAAAGGTTAGACGAGTGTTAAAAACAGGAGGGAACGTGAAACAAAAATCTCTGTTGAGAATCTCAGCCAGTCTATCAGAATTAGTCATGCAGTTGTGTACAGTTTAAAAACATCTTGTTTGATTAGTCTCAAAGCTTAGTAGGGAATTTAGCCACACAACTCATTAATTTCAATGAGCATGTTAGTGGCTAACTACGTTGTTGACTTTGAAAAATTTGGAGTCTTGATATTACATTTTTCTTTCTATGAGTTTCTCATGGACTGAAAGCAGCAACAATGAAGAAAAGTGCTACTACAAATATGAGTTTATCTCAAGGAATGCCTAATGCGGTGACTATTTTCAGCTGCTACCACTGTTATTAAGAAGATGAATTTAGAAATATTGCTATAAATAGAAGGCTATGCTCATGACCATGTGCTGTGAGTCATCACTGTTAATTATTCAGATGTATTTTCAAAGATACCTGGGGATTCACAAAAATGAATGGTCGTAGAATTAGAGTTAGTTATTTAGCCTTGTTACAAATATATATGTCTGTATAAAGATATGTATCCATTTGGTTTTCTCTTATTTATAGTTTCTCTGTGCATATTTAGAGAAGGAATTGTATCATATGTTAGAAGTGGCTAGTCACACGATACAGTGAATAATGAATTGTGTGTGCAAACCAGCTGACAAATCCCTCATGCTAAGCTTTATTGTATGCAAACTATTTGTCAGGTGCCTGTGACTAACAGATTGATTTTTCTAGAAATCATGACCAGTTAGTGGACAGCTGACTAATCCAAAAAGAGATGATATTTCTGATGCATGTTCTTAGGAAAAAATTGCTTTCACAGTTTTATTAATTACCATAATCAAACAGAAGGGTGTTTTGCTTCTGTGATCATTTTAGCTGTTGGGTCTGAGGGGTTTTTTTAAGAGCAGTAGCAACAACGGACAGATAGTAAGAGCAAGACTGTACAGGAGTAAGGGTCGACTTTGAGGCTGGTTATAACAAATGCAGGATAGCCTCAGGAATCTTTACTATTTGAAAAATAAACAATACAGAGAATATCCCCAGCCTGTAATGGAGTTATCTGTGCTGTTAAATGATTACAGTAGCTCCTGGTCTGATTTAAATATGGAGCAACTAACACCTTACCAAACCATTCCCAGGCGTAGCTGAGCAGTTAGCATCAGCCAGGAACCATTCCTGCCAGGTTTTAGTACAGGGAGCCACACAGTTTCAGAGACCCAGGGACCAAGACATTACCCGCATGAATGTGAAATGTCCCACATCAGTTGCTCTCACTGTCCAACAAAAACATAATCAATCTACTAAGCCTGATGCAACTGCTGTGCCCAGGAAAGTTTCTTACTGTGCAATAACTCCTCTGCTTTCCAGGAAGGTGGGACACCACTTCCTTGCTGTCCACATTCCAGGCCACTGGGATGGTTGTGGTTTCATCTGCACCTTTATCTGTCCTTGCCTTCTTGTTTGCCATGGGGAGGAAGCTGGCTCAGTCTCTTGCTAAGCTGACGTTCAGCCTCACAGTTCAGCACCTGCAGATGTTGCAAGGGGGACTCTGCAGCAGTCCGTCTTGCCCTCAGCAAGTCTACTGTCTCCTCTTCCAATTATGTCTTCCAATTTATATCTCCTTGTTTCTTAAGACTAATACCTAGTATGGTTTTACACATCAGTCAGGGACCTATCAGCACCTTATCACAGTCCTAAAGTGCTTCCACTGAATGCAGTGAATCACCAACTCATCTTCACCCAGTTCAACTCCAGCAGGCACAGACCATCTCTGTGTTTCTCATTATTTCCCCTTGCTACCATCCCCATAGCAAATGCATCATTTCTTCCCCCAGAATACAGCCTAGCTGAACTTTATCACAGGTGTGTCAATATCAGCAGTAAATTATAAAAATCACAAATAAGCAAAAGCTAAGCTGTATTGCCTGATACCAACTATTGCCGTGGTGTCTGATGTTGTATGGACCATGCGCACAATGAATGGCACTGTTTGGCAACACAAATTTTCTCTGAGATCACAGGACAGACAGTGTTCTTGAACATATTCAACAAGGAATTTGCTGAAATCCAGGATCAGTTGCACTAAAATCCTCAACTTCCTCAGTGCTCAAAAAACCTACTCTTTTGGTCACATTTGTAGGGAAACTGTTTACCATGTACGTCCAAAAGTCCAGAATTAATTTTGCTGCACATCAGTGGAGCTTAAGGTGAAGGAAGGTGTGTAAATGTCAAATCTCTGACCCACATCCTCCCTTCTCAGCTCCACCTCTTCTTTTTCAGGACAAGCTGAGAGGATGCAGAAGAGAAGGGGATCAGGCTGCTGTGGAGGTCTGCATGCATATACAGAGGTAAAATCAGCTTTCCTCACTGCTTGGGCCTCTTGCAATGTCTGGCCATGCCCTGAGAGCTCAGCTAAGAAAGGTCTGATGTATTACAGACATAATAGAGTCTTTCCCTCACATCAGTTGACCATGTCTTCAGCAGGACTGATTTGAATCCCACACTACACTTGGTGTGAGGGAGACCACTGTGCTGCCCAGTACTTGCTTACCCTGATAAAACTTCTGAGAGCCTGGAAGCACACCTGCCTCCTCCTCCTGGAGCACACTGCAGAATGACCGTGTCATGACTGCTGGAGACATTGGCAAGAACAGAGTCTCTACAAAGAGCCGTTGTTTCCCAGCCAACACAGATGCAATGTTTTGCTTCTTTATAGCTCAAGTCAGTCAACAAAATCCATCAACTGAGTAATTTATACTTTGTAATGGGTGAGGTAATAGCAAAAGCAGCATGTGTTGTTTAATCTTCATCTGTGAGGCAGATGCCAGTGGGTTTAGTGCAATAATCTCACACATATAGAAATATCAGGTGCCAGGTGTCCTACTAGCAGCAGGTTGGAGAGTGCTCTGTGGTGACTCCCCTTTCAGTGTTTGTGCAGAGCCTCCACATTCAGTCACCACCAACAGGAGACGCTACTTTTGGTCAAAGCAGCTCCCAAAAAGCTCCGTACAAAGAAGGACAAATAAGAGCCAAAAGCAGGAGTTTGTACCCCTCTTTGCCTGGTTTTGTGTCCAAAGCAACTGACCTGAGAGCTGGTACTCATTTCTCTACATCTTTGAAATCCATGCTATTGAGCAGGTTTTACTTCTGGGGCTAAATTCTCATCTTTCCACCCTGGAGGAAATTTAGAAGACCTCCATAAAAACTAAAGAGTCATACTTGACTTACATCCTTATTAAGGAGAACAGAATTTCACTCCTGAGGATTTTACAACATACAGAATTTTTTCTTTCCTTTTTCTTTCTCTTTCTTTCTTTTTTTTTTTTTTTTTTTTTTTTTAACTCTAGGCATTTGGAATCTTCTAGTAATTTTTTCATCAGAACAATATAAAGGAACCGAATCAGTCTGTTAGTTGCTACAGATTGTTGCTATGAATTACCCCAAAGCCTTTCTGCCAGCATATTGATTGCTTTAAAGTCAAGTGAAAATAGATGCACAGCTTAGAAGAGCCATAAAAAACCTCTCTACAAGAGCAAAGAGATTATTCATCCATACCATTTAAAAATGTAGCTTGTAGGTACATGGGTATGATTAGTGAATAAGAATAAGTGCAGCTCTGACAGTTTGAAAATTGTGACACATACACGCAGCCAACTGTCTGCCAATTCCTTAAATAAATTGATTGTCTAGAAGGAAGACTTTCTGATTAGTAACAGAAGATTCAGGTAAGGATTTCTTTTTTTGTGTGTGTGTGTGTGTGGGAAGGTATAACGAGTTGAGTTGTAGTCAGATTTTATAACACTAACCAAATCAAGGCATTGTTTCAAATATTTACCAGAGTTGTTACTGTGCCTATATCCTTATTCCACAGTGAGTTGTTTTATAATTTATGATTTATAATTGTATAGATTCTCAGTGTGCTGTAGCCAGACTTTACTCCCCTCTCTGCCTGTCGACTCAACTGGTTGCTCCCTCTTCCATGCCAGATTAGTGCTTATTACTTCTGATAGATGCTATCCTTTCAAGTTGTTGGTAGATTTGTATCTGGGTTAGGAGGAAAATGTTTGTCAAAACGAGGGCTGAGAGTTCAGCAACCTCGGTGAAAGGGAGGCCAGCCTCTGTGAAGTCTATTCTGCCTAGAAATGTCCCCTCAGTTACACCTGGAATGCCTGCAAAACTAAGGGGTGGCCCAATAGGAAGAGAAGAGGAAGGCAACCCTGTCACTACCTGTGTGGTCCGTTCTGCTTGGGGATGCGAATCCAACATCTAATGTTTGTGGAGAAACCCACCTGCAGATGTGGTAATCTGGAGTTGTCTCCCACCTCCAATTTCCCTCTCCTATCAAGACAGAGATGGGGGTACCAAGGGTTGATTCATCCCAACCTGCTATCTAGGAGAAGTTGGGCGAATCACTGTTTGGAGGTACCTGTGTCTGTGCACGGACTCGGGAGCACATCCAGAATGCCAGCTCAAACTGGATACCAGTTACTACAGGGATAAAATTAGAGGAGAGCAATCCGATCCCTGCAGTCCACTTAACCGAGTATCCTAGCAAAAGCTGCAGCCAGCACCATCAGTTTCAGAGGGAAGGAGCAAGAGATTTGCCCAGAGGGAAGGTTCCTACCTGTCAATATTTGGGGAAAAAATGTACGACTTGCATGAACATTAGGTTTGAGCCCTTCTAAAGCAACTGTTTGCCATTAATACTGGATATTACTGTCTTCTGTACAAACAATCTGTTTCTGAATTTCACTACACTCTTTAAAGTTTATATCTTATGCTAATGAGCTCCTCAGGCTAATTGTGCACTGTCTGAGAAAAAATATCTCAGTATAATTTTTCATGAATATATTTGTTATACCAATTAAAGGACTTCACTTTCCACAACGTTTTCTTTAATATCACTGTTAGCTTGAATTCTGTGGGTTGGCGATGGCTGGTGCACTGATAGTGGAGTGGGCTAATCACAGACCTGGAAATAAGTAATTTATGAGTTTCTTAAAGTTCCTCTAATATAAATTACTCAGGAATGCTCTTTATTAAGCATTCATTTGGGTCTCTGTTTTGCCTAATCTGTACTAATTCTATGTGCTCATACATGCATTTTTGTGTCAGCACTGTACAAGGACAGGACTGCTGGGCACCAGTGGGTGCAGAGAGCTTTTTCCTCTGAAGATCATTTGCCAGCTGGATTTGTCAATGTAGGAAGTCTGTCCTGCATGGGAGGAATCAAACCCCTATGATTTTTTTATCTGTGGGTTTACTGTTAAACTGACCACATTGACACCTCCAAGGTGCTGGGACATCGTCTCTGGAAAGTCCCAGTTTAGTGTCCAGACACTGCAGTGAGAACCAGTTCAGCTGGTTCATTGCTATGGATTAAACAAACAGAGACTGGTATTTGTTTTCCTTCACATGAATGTGTTTAGTGGGGCTCAAAATCAATCAGGAAATAGATGTTCGGAGCTAAAATACAGCATCTTTTTCATTTGGTTGTGTTTGGGATTGTTGTGCTAGAACAAGCCTTTTGTCTTTGAAACCTGACTGCCTCAGCTATATAGGTATATCAGGAGGGAATCTGTCAGAAAAAAAGTGGACATTTGGCAGGGAAAATATTTAAAGTAAGACATAGTAATTAATCTTGATTAGGTTTATTAGGGTTGCAGGAAGGGTAAGTATTTATATTTCATGCATTTTTCAGAGGAGTTTACTTGCTGTGTCTTCTGGTCTGGTTTTGTTTTGCTTCTCCCAGGTTTCTAAGTTTCAGTTTATGTAAAACCTAACCATGCTGCCTTAACCTTTCTTTGTGCGGATCCACTCCAGAGCAGAGATAGTCACTTTGCGATAGATCACTGTGATTCCAGAAGGGCTGTTGTAAACCAAATTGTGCTGTATTGTGTGTTCCCTTCAGCATCTTCTGGCATCACTGATAATGGGCTAGCACTTTCCCTGGGCTGGTGATATCTCTGCTGTATTTAACATTTAGGCAGTTAATCTTTGGGGCAGGGTTGTACACCTATAGTTGCCAAAGGCACCAAGGGGTGCTTCTACTTCATGCTGAGCAGTGGAATCCGAATGGCAACAACTTCTGAATTTAGATTTAGAGCCCACGAGTGTTGAATAAGCTTGAGGCAGCTGTTGTACTGTCCAACTTACAAAAAGGCTGCACCCCAAAGCAGCTCCTAGCACCAGAAGAAAGCAACTTTCAGCTCCCTCTGCACCTGTATGAATCTGGATTGAAGAGAGCCATGTCTAAAAGTGACAGCTCCGGAGTGTGTGGAGGTGTCCAGGAGGGACACTGCCATTGGCAATTGCCTGCTTGATGCTCCGGTCCTACAGGCCTGACTGCGGTGTGCCAAGAAAAGACAATTGTGGCTCAATTCTCCAAGCTCGTTAGGAAAGCACAGAGACAATCAAGAGTCTGAGGATTATTATGGCTTATGATTGTCACAAACCATTGAAAACACAAGTGAGTTCTTATTTATCTGCCACCTTGGCTTTGGAAAATTCAAAGCACATCACCCCTAGGAAATAACAGACTGATCTTTTTTTGGCTTTGGTAGCCAAAGCAACACCTTCAGTGGGTTTTTCATCAGGACTCAGGCTGTCTCCCAAAACTCAGGCTCTGGGCTGATGCAAAGAAATCTCTGTGCAAGATCTTTGCCATTCCTGAAAGATAAGAACTGGGAAGGAGCCAGGAACTGAGTTTGTTCTGAGGCCTCTGGCTGAGATTTCTTCACGGTTTGATCCAGAAAGGGAGCGCAGGATAAGCAAAATGCAGGTTTGCATGTCAGTAGTGACTGGAGGAAGGTTTTTGGAAGAGCCTCTGGGCTAGTTTCCTCCCCCTGCATTCCTGTCCCTGTTATGGTTTCAGCAGCTCAGACAAATGGTCGGACACACTCGAGTGAACTGCCTCGCAGTGCAAAGGGGATGCTGCCCTCGTAGTGACTCTTGTGTTTAGGTATTTCCAGGAGGAGGAGGGGAGGGGAGAGAGAAGAGACATAAGAATGTGTGAACTGCTTTCATTCTTTCTTTTTTTGCTGACTGAGTCTTTGTTAGAAAAGCTGTCAGCCCTGCACCATGTTATGCCAAACAGGTTTTCAAATCCCCTTGCATGGACAGCAAGGTCCTGCTCCAAACACTGAGAAGATCCGACTGGAGCCTTATGATCAGCTTTCCTCAAAAATTGATCATGATTTGCTTAAAACCATAATGCAGGCACCATTGCTGCACCCCCAGTTTTGGCTTTGGTCAGATGCATGAAACCTCATTAGGGTTGTGACAGTAAGCAAAGGCAGGACTTGGCCAGAAAGGCCATCCGCAAAACACACCACTGCCAACTTCATGTGTCTGACTGGGGTCAACCCCTGGATATTGTAAAAAGACACTGCGATCCTTACACAACTGTCTGTGCCTGCTCTGAACCTGCAAGCACTTTGTGAGGGCTACACGCCACAAGCCTCTAAAAACGCAGGCATTGTGCCATGAAGTTTGAGTACTGAGCCTTTGTGCTCAGCAGTGGCTGGACAGAGAGGGGATATGTGACATTCTTCTTGATTTTAGTTTTCTTGGCAAAGCGAGGTAACAAGTAAGGTGTCAAATGCAAACAAGGGCTATTTCCTCATGCTTTTCTCCTTAGCAGCTGAGTGCTGGGCTGACACTTGAGTGAAGGAACAGGCTCAGTTTGCCAAAGAACCAGTTGAAATCTGAAGTTATTCAGTTGAAACCAATAAAGAGACTGGGATCAAAACCTGGCCTCATGCCTAGCCGTGGAGTCCTTTCTGAACAGACTAAGGAAAAAATAGCTGTGGATTGCAGACCATGTCTGCAGCAGAAAATGGAATTTGCCACTGAAGCAAACTTCATTTATAAAGCTTCTGAGCAAGTGCCTCTCAGATATTTGCAACGCCTTTCAATAAACACCTAAACTGTAATGAACTTATGTTTTAAATGAACAAGTGTGGAAATTAGGACATGAGATATTTGCATAGTAGCCAGGAGATAATTATTGGCGATAGTACAAGCTGAAGAATAGTAGCTATTGTTTCCAGCAAACTAGTTTTCATAAAACAACATGAACTTCCTGTACTCAAAACACGTCAGCAGTGCCAACAATGATATGTAGCAAAACTATTGATGAATCGAGTACGTGGGGGAAAAAATTCAATCCTAGGCAAACTGTGAAGGATTAAACCTAATCTGCAGTATATCTGTATATTTAAAAGATCTCTTTACTGTATACTCTTCTATCTAGCATTAAGTAAGTGCAAATATATGCTGGTGAAAGACACTGGGTTTTCATTTCAGAATGACTAGATTTTATGTATATTTATACACATACAGAAATGTAGACATTAATTAATGACCTCCTTAGGTCAGGAGGCCTGCAATAGCTAGGGACCCCATTAGAGGGCATGACTATGAATACTTCAAGGTTTAGTCTAATAGGGTTGGCTTGTAATATGCGCTAGGTAATATAATTAGTCACCAGCAGAGGAATTCATCCTAACTCTGGCACCATGTTAGTCAGTTTTCCCAATGTAAAATCCAGCCACCCAGACAGAGATCTCTGAGAGTGTGTTTTGTTTGATGAAACAATAATTAATTCTGCATAAGAAAAAAAAAAAAAGCTAAAAAAGTAACGATGACAAAGTGGGCAATGCCAGAGGGAGTTTTAGGTCAGTAAGCAGGGAGATCCTGCCACATCTGCCTCATTTGTAAGCCTAACCTCTTGACTGTCAAAAAATATGTTCTTCAGTTGGAAATTTCCTGGGGATGTAAGCAAATGGAATACTGAAACCTAAATCAGTATGTATACTTTAAGTCACATGGATGTTGGGAGAGTGTCCTGGGGAAGAAAAAACCATTATTTGCTTTGTCTTATATTTGTCTCTGTGCATCTGCCCTGGGCCACGGCTGGAGACAGATGCACGGGCTGCATGCACCTGGGGCTGACATACTCTGCTCCCCCTTATGTTCCCGTGACTTCTGACAGGTAGCAAACTGCTGCCTAAATGGTGTTGATTCATTTCAGAGACAGAGACCTAGAAGGCCGGGTCTCAATTACACCCAGTTACTCTGGACTTACTATTAAATCAGCTTAACCAGAAATAAAGGCTCAGTGTAAACAGGTCTGTGGACACCAGGGAACCCTCTCCTCCTGACTTTCCCAAAACTCCCCATGAATTTGCCAGTTCCTCTGTGCCAGTGAGAACAGAGCAAGGTGTTGAACGTTTGCCTGAATGCTCTTTTTGTCCTCCCTGTCAGTCTGTGTCACACCAGCAGATGCTGGGAGCAAAAGGCCAGGCCCCATGTGGTCTCAGCTGCAGTAGCTCCATGGCAGCAAGCAGAGCAGTGCCAGGCTAAATCACTTCACAGATTGTATCATCAGGACTCGAGAGGATTATTATATGTGTATTTTTTTATCCTGCTGGCCAGAAAACCTCCTTGATTTTTCTTTATGTTTGTTTCCTCTTTCTTTTTACCCTTCCAAGATCATCTTTTGACAGGAAACAAGTGGTCAGATAATGATATGGTGTGTGTGGCAGAAGAAGGCAAGATCAGAGATGCCATAATTTGGCTGTACACGGAAGCACAATACCGTTTTCCAGGGAAATTGATGTTTTCTGTTTAACCCTGTTCATCTATTCTGCCCAGTCCCACCCACATGCAATCCTCTCCTCACAGTCTTTCCATGTTGCTCTGTTTTTACACACTGCCATCTTGCAACGGCTCTGGGAAACCACTATCTCGCCCTTCTAATCCACCGAGAAGTGGATAGAGGTCCAGAGCCTCAGAGGGACACAGGCAACTACCTCTACCCTTGAAGAGCCCTTGAAGACCCACACCAGACATCTATATAGAGTAACAAGCTATGGGAACTAATCCCAAGTCCTCTAATACCTGAACATGTGCACAATTCATACTGCTTGTTGGTTTCTCATAGAGGTGGGCCATTCCCTGGGACCACCCAAGGGTCAGCCCCTCAGGTTGTAATTGCAGTGGGAAAAAATTAATTAAAGAAGGGGCAGCTGCCCCACGTGTAAGGTAGGTGTGCAAGCAGGGGGAGGAAGGAGGGAGCAGAAGGAGGTTTTCCTCCCTGTCTACTTGCTTCCTTTTAAGGTTTGCAGGTTACATCACTTTAGGTCAGGTTGAACCATTTAGAGCCTAGCAGATGACTCTCCTTTTTAGATATGAAGGTAGGAGAGTAAAGCACACATATCCACCTAACACAAAGTTTTGGTGCTCTGAGCAGACATGTTTCAGTGGCTGTTACTACGGGAAAAGTGTGTGGGTGTGTGTCTCTGTGAGTGCGTGTGGGAGAGCACAGCACAGGAATATAATAAGGAAAACTGAATAAGCTGAATAAATCAGCTAGAATAAGCTGACTAGGATGGGAAGAGGGAGTGTCCCTGTACATAGGGGTTGGGCTATGTTATGGGCTAAGTTATGATAAGCCATCTCTGCTCCCATGTTCAGGGACAGGGATAACAGGCTTAGTCCATTCTTCTGAATACAGAAAACTGTATCCAAGATCCCTAGCCCCAGTTTCTCCTCCTAATTAAAACTGTCTGTGATAGCCGAGACTGTGGCAGTCTATGCTGATCCGAATGGATCAGAACGTCTTTCATATTTCTACTTCAAAATGAATGTCACAATTGGCAAAGTTGGTGATTTAACATTTTGTCCTCCCAGTTCCTATCTAGATACTGATTTCTGCTCTTCAGTTATTCAACCCAGAAAGAACAGCGATAAGATATTTAGAGACGGTCTTGGGAGAGCCTTGCCCTTACACCATCAATATCTCATCTTGTGCACCATGCAAGTACTGTGCTTAGAAGGAAAGATAGGAAATATAATCTATTCTTCCTCATACCTCTGTGCCATAGGGAATCAAGCAGTACAAACCTGCATGCCAGGCTCTTTCACTGAAAACCATCTCTTGGAGACTTTATCAAACTGGGCTGCTCCTCCAGTGCCTTAGGCAATTAATGCAACTTCTTTACATTCCTAAGGATCCCCCACAGCAATCCCTGACACAGACACACTCAAATACACATATTCAAAGGGGTTTACTCTCCTATCACTTGATGCCTAAGGACGGACAGATGAAAAAAGACAAAGTGTTAAGACATCACAGAGATGATGAGAGAGTCATGGATATGCTGATGTCAGGGGATGATACATGGCGCAGCTGAATACAGATAATATATCTTGCTGCACTGCATTGGAGACATGGTAAGGATGTATGTACATGAAATAGCATCATGTTATATGTAAGGATATTTCATCCCTTTGTGGTATAGCAAAACCAGTGAACCAGGCAAACCCTCCAAATGGTTTGTAGGCAGCTTTGTTGATAAAGCAAATGGAATGGAAGTGCCTTGTAAATTATTGATATCACATATCACATGTGAACTTTTGACATGGCTGTCTCCCTGCTGTCTTTCACTGCATGCCATAATCCCTTCCCTTCCTGCCAGATTTCAATCTGTTCCAGGTAACCCTTGCTATTCCTCCAGCAACAGAATTCAGCAGCATCATAGATTTTGTACAAGAATTTAATTTTATAAATCATTCCTGCAGTTAGCCTTCTGGCAAGCAATCACTTAATATGTTTTAGCATCTCACATCGATTCTCAGGAGTTTTCAGGTCTCAGCCTCAGTAACAGGATCCTGTCTTTGGATAAAGAACAAGCCAAGAAGCCACTGAAAAGTGGAGAAGCCAAACCTCCAAGAGTTCTCAGGTATGAATGAATTTTTCAGAAAAGCTCAAGTGTCTTTAAGCCCCCGCGCAGGGGCCAGATGTTCAAAAGTGCCCAATGCCACTCTAATACCTTTATGTAGAAATTAAAAGCTGATTTGTTGATTTATTTGGAGCTCCAGGATTGAGTAGTGAGAGTTGAGCTCTCTGAGAAATTCAGCCACATTTTATCAACAAGGCCGACTAAAGAAGAAATATTACAGTCTGAAACTAAAAGAGAAAGAAAGAAAAAGACCTAACAAGGGAACTTCCCTTGTTACCTTTTCTATTTGCTGGGAGCTGCACCAAAATGGTATGACAAAGTAAACCATTGGCTGGAAATTTTCTATCAACCTTTGAGTAAGTGAAAAAATAACCTAATAGTTTCCAGCTTAATGTATAGGTAGTTGTGTTGACTTCAAAATTTCATCCTAGGCAATACTCAAGTATTAACTTTGTTTGAAGAAGAAATCGTAAAGGCCAACATTGTTTGTTGCAACTTGGATTACCTTGCAGGGTTTATACCCTTGATTTGCTTCCTGAGATGAAATTACATCATATCAGCTGGTTCGGCTGCAAGCTATTCTAAATAATTTGATAAATGCTCAAGTGCTACTTACTGTGTTTTCACTGTTGTGTACAATACAGCAAACAGACCAAAAGATAAGAGAGGCTCAGACCAAAGAACAAAGTTCAAAGAACCGCTAACAATCTGATATCAGTTTGATAACCAAAAGTTCTTATGGACTGAGTTCAATAACCAGAGTTATTGCTAAACTTGCTCCAGGATGCTATGCCCCAAATTTACAACATTTATGGGTGCTAATATAAGATTCTTAGGTTATACTTAGAGTAATATAAATTCAATACAGAATTATAAACATTTTTTGTATAGGTAACATTTTTTCACACCTACATATCTTAAAATCAGCAGATGACCTTGAAATGGGGTAGAGGACAATCTAATGCTGTATCACCTCATACAAACAATACAAGTGACTGAGTAATGCTTTGGACACCAGTTGCTGAACATCACCAAGGACCCTTATAAAATAAGAAAGCTATCTCTGTGGGTACAAACCAAATGACTACTAGTATCACTACCGCAGAGAAGCCAGAAGTGGATGGAAGTGAAAGTATTCCTTCACAATCCAGGGAAAATGACTGAGGCAAGAAAAACTCGCTGTTGTAAATAGCAAAAGTATGAAACTCAGTATTAAGTATTTTTGTGAGTAACATATCAGACAAATAACTCAAGAGGTGTACAGCGTTGCCAAGGTTAGTGAAACTCTTTATGATCTGCTGGTTACTATCTAGTTGTATAATCTAAAATGACTTGGGTGACCTGACTGTACAAGCAAATTTTTCTCCTGAGATTTAAGCAACAGGAGAGACTGTAGTAGATGTCTGGTTATTTCAGGAGAGATAGTGAAGTATTAATGTGGGACTCTGCTGAAATTTGTGTGGGATGCAATGTGTAAGTAAGTTTAGCTAACCACATTCAGAAATGCTGAATTCAAACTGGGATGGGCACAGAGAAGGACTTCTAATGTTACCAAGGGATCCTGACTTACTAGAGGATAAAAAAATACTGGAAAGAGTAACGCTGTCCCTATTAAATCTTCCAGAAAGTAAATACCACTGAGAAATGAAAAGTACCTAAAAGAAAGTCTGAGGCCCTGGGACTACCAGTCCTTGTCAGTAGCTAAGTGGCATTGCCATTTCACTGTGGAGAACTAAGTTGCTCAGGTGCAATACAGAAGTGGACAGAGAATCACCAAAAGCCTCTGAAAGACTAATCCACTAGGAAAGCTCAAATTGCACTGAGTAGAGCTGAGATCACAGGAGGGATGCTCTCCTGCAGTAGACCCTGGAGTCATACAACTGACTGATGAGGTGGAAACACAAATCCTTGGCATTTTTCCACCGAAGATGGTATACATGGTGCTGTTATGTCTTCCAGAAGTGAAGAAACCACCCTGTGATAATTCCATAGGTGGGGTGTATTCCTTAACTTAGCTGATGAACAACCATCTTGCAATCAGCAATATTGCCTGCTTCAGAAATAGCATGTGTTTTTCACCAAAAAACATTCATTACATGAAATAAACATGCCAGCACTGGAAATAGGTCCCAGCACCCAGCACTGTTCTCCCACAGCCCCATTAAATGGACTACAGAATCCAGACTCTTCTGGTTTCACAGATCATGCATTTGGGTTTGGGGTTTTTTTGCACAGTGGCCCATCTTCAGCAGAGAGGAGTGTAGTCCCATCAAAGTTATAGGTCACGACTGGTGGAAAAACATCCCTAGAAAATAAGAGCTGCAGTACTTCTCTCAGGCAGATGAAGGTCTTGGTCCCAGACTTGCTTCCTTCCTACATGAGTTCTAGCCAGCAGGCAATAGACAAAATGCAGCTGGAGATGCTTCCTTCTCTTCCTTCTCCATCAGGCATGTTCCCTCAGACAACACGGGGTTCATGGTCCAGTTTTTGCCTTGATGCAAAGGGAGAAAGGTCATTTTGTTCCACTGATACACAAAGGTCCTGAGTTATGGCTCCTCAGATAGCTGCCCTGATCTGAGACACAGTGAACCAGGGTGTGGGGGATCATGAATAGGCCCACAGTTCAGAGAGATCTTCAGTCACTCAGTTATATGAAACACCAGCATCATTTATGGAGGTACTGTGATGTCTCAGCAAGGCATCTGTAGTGTGTTTTTTGAATAAAGCCAGCTAATGACATGAAAACACATAAATATAAACTGAATGTGAATAAATGTAGCATGTAAATAGAGGGAAAAGTAAACATAACTATCAAGGTGCAGAAGATTCTAGAACGACATAAGTATTAGGGAGGAAAAAACATAATTAATTGAAGGACAGAAACCAACATGTGGTAACAGGAATATTAGACACCCTGGCCCAAGGGTTTCCTTGTTCCTTACTGGAGACTGCTTTTTCCATCATGCTACTCTTTTTTCCTCTGTATCAGTGGGAACTCTCCCCACCACTGCTTAATCTCCCTTCCCATTCTACCTTGTTCTCTCTAAATGGACACAGACAGTGAAAGTGGAAGGCAGTGCTAGTCACTTCTTTCAAATTACCTTTAATCTTATTGAAAGCTGAAGTCTAAATAGAATACAGCCTGAAGAATTGTAATAAAAATGCCTAATGGCTTGTCATGGTTTAGGGCAGCCAGCAACAAAGGACCACGTGACTGCTCACTCAATCATCCCTCCAGGTGGGATGGGGAGGAGAAAATACAGGAAAAGACTCATGGGCTGAGACAAGGACAGGGAAGGATCACTTACCAGTTATGGTCACGGGCAAAAGAGACTCGTCTTGGGGAAGAAAAATTAATTAGTTACCAATTAAATCAGAGTGGAACAATTAAAGACTTCAATACCTTACCCCACCCCTCCTTTCTTCCCAGGCTCAGCTTTGCTCCCTATTTCTCTACCTCCTCCCCTCAAGTGGCACAGGGGGACAGGGAATGAGAGTTGTGGTCAGTCCATCACACGTTGTCTCTGCTACTCCTTCCTCTTCAGGAGGAGGACTCCTCACACTCTGTCCCTGCTCCAGCATGGGTCCCTTCCATGGGGTGCAATCCTTCAGGAGCAGCCTGCTCCAGTGTAGGCTTCCCACAGGGTCATGGGCTCTTCAAGCGAAGCTGCATGCTCTGGCATGGGGTCCTTCCCAGGCTGCAGGCAGGTCTCTGCTCTCCTGTGACCCTCCATGGCTGCAGGGCACAGCCTGCCCTCTCACCGTGGGCTACACAGGAACAACTGCTCCGGGCACCTCCTCCCCTCCTTCCTGCACTGACCTGGGTGTCTGCCTTGTTGTCTCTCTCACACAGGGGCAATGGACATAAACTGGAAAACAGAAGGTTCATCCTGAATGTGAGAAAACACTTCTTCACTGTGAGGGTGACAGAGCACTGGAACATGCTGCCCAGAGAGGTGGGGGAGTTTCCTTCCCTGAAGACTTTGAAAAGCTGCCTGGACTTGTTCCTGTGTGATCTGCTCTAGGTGATCCTGCTCTGGCAGGGGGGTTGGACTAGATGATCTCTAGAGGTCCCTTCCAACCCCAAACACTCTGTGAATCTGTGGATCTGTGAATCCCACTCCTCTTTTCACTCTGATTCTCTTCACTGTTTCTGTTTCTGCTGCCACTTCTTTTTTTGTGTTTTCCCCTCTCAAATATTTTAACTCGCAGAGGTGCTGTCTGGCTCAGCCATGGCCAGAGTGAAGACCTGACTTGGAGCTGGAGGAGCTTCTAGCAGCTTCTCAGAAGAGCCACCCCTGAGGCCCTTCCGATGCTACCAAACCCCCCCCCCCCCCCCACCTCAGATATTCAACACAGGCTTCTGTAGGATGTCAATTAACCTCATTCATGAAGGGAACACGGTCGATAACTCAGTGAATACTCTAACCATTTCAACTCCACAAGAGCTTAACTATTTGACATACTGTGCTCCGTAGAAATCCCCCACCGGATTTTACCCTCTGATCTCTATAAATTAAAGGCAATATATATTCTTAGCACATAAGCAATAAACAGGAACCGTTCAAAAAGACCAGATCTTATGCAGTTCTGTGCTGATTTTGGCTGGGGTAGAGCTAATTTTCTTCATAGTAGCTAGTATGGTGCTCTGTTTTGGATTTGTGCTGGAAACAGTGTTGATAACACAGGGATGTTTTTGTTATTGCTGAGCAGTGCTTACACAGAGTTGAGGCCTTTTCTGTTTCTCACCCCACCCCACCAGCAAGGAGGCTGAGGGTGCACAAGAAATTGGGAGGGGACGCAGCTGGGAGAGCTGACCCCAACTGACCAAGGGGATATTCCATGCCATATGACACCATGCTCAGCATATACAGCTGGGGGAAGAAGGAGGAAGGGGAAGGAAGAAGAAGTTTGGAGTGATGATGTTTGTCTTCCCAAGTAACCATTACACGTGATGGAATCCTGCT
The DNA here is from genome assembly GCA_027574665.1 of Rhynochetos jubatus. Taxonomy (NCBI): domain Eukaryota; kingdom Metazoa; phylum Chordata; class Aves; order Eurypygiformes; family Rhynochetidae; genus Rhynochetos; species Rhynochetos jubatus. The sequence goes on along the minus strand of CM050648.1, from coordinate 7,967,169 downwards.
TTCCTGGGGATAGCTGGACACCTGCCTGCCAATAGGAAGTGGTGAATTAATTCCTTGTTTTGCTTTGTTTGAATGCATGGCTTTTGCTTTACCCATTAAACTGTTTTTATCTCAAACGATGAGTTTTCTCATTTTCACACTGCTGATTCTCTCCCCATCCCACCTGGGGGAAGTGAGTAAGTGGCTGTGTGGTGGTTAGTTCCCATCTGGGGTTAAACCACTGCAGATACACATTAGTTCCCATAATAAAAGAACACAAATCAAACCCAGCAGCTGAAGAGCAGATGAGTGAATGATTATTTTGAGTCTCTAATTAAATGATACTGTGAAAGGCATTAGACAGATTGATTAGAGCTCATCTGAGTGACAGAACGGCCCACTCTGTCCACCATTATAACGAATCTACCTTGAACTATTTCCTTGTGTGCTCTGGTGTGTGTATCCATATGCATGTGTGCTTGTGTGCTTTGTTGCAAATTATTCATTGCTGTTCCTTTATAGTGTAAAAAACAGTCTAACTTGCAGAGCTTCATGCTTTAGCCTTCACTATGAATGCACTTTCAAGGTAGGAATCTTGAAATTACTCATTTTCAGTACATCTGACAGTCATTTCAATTAACACGTTTATCAATGTATTTACAACATGCAGAGGGAAATAAAGATCCTGTTAAAGAACGAAGCAAGATAAATCAAGCCTCTCACTTTGATTAAAAAAGAAGCAAAACTAAATCTTTACCATAGGTTAATACTGAAGCTAAAAGCACAGTAAGAATAGAAATGAAGACTGGATGTTTACACCATTAGGGAGGATATTCAGAGAAAAAATAGTCAGAGTTGAAAAGAAAGCGAAAGATCTTTCGCTATATAAATGTTGGCATTCCATGTGCTTCAGCAGAACCCTGCCAACAGCTATTAGTGATGGACCTGACTTGCAGTCTCAAAACCTGTGTATTTCAGATATACCTTGAGACCAAGGTTTAGAAATTGTTCCTGGAAACAAAACCAAAGGCAAAGTCCTGCATGTGTGTTGGAATAATTTCAGGCAACAGCACAGGCTGAGGTCTGGCTGACTAGGACTCAACCCTGCAGAAAAAGACCTGGGGTGCTGGTGGACAAGGAGTTGAACGTAAATCTGCCAACCATCCTTACAGTGACAAATGCCAACTGCACAATGGGCTGCATTAGGAAGAACACAGTTGACAATTGGAGCAAGCTGATGTCCCCCACTATTTTGAACTTGCAAAGAGTGTATGTCTGGAGTACTTTGTTCAATTTTGGGCTTCCCAGTACAAGAAAGCGATCAGCAAGCTAAAACAAGTTCATCAGAGACACACTGAGATGGTTAAGGACCAAAGCATATGATGTACAAGAAAAGAAGGCTAAGAGGAATTGGGTTAATACTTTCAACTACCAAAAAAGAGTTTTAAAAAGAGACGAAGACAGACTAAGAGCTGGTAGACACAAGGTACAGCGAATGAAAATTGGAAATACCAATTAGCTATAAGAGAAAAAGTCTTCAGTCAGTTGGTCAAACATTACAACAGAGACCCAGAGAAGCTGTGCAGTTGCAGTCTCCATCCTTGGAGATATTCAAAGCAAGAAAACACAAAGGCCCTGAGAGACCTGATCTAACATTGATGCCACCCTGATCTGGCCTCTGGAGGTCCCTTTGAATTATATCTTTGTATGATTTTCAGAAAGAATAGAAATGAGGTGTAGGGAGAAAATCAGAAACGTCACAGCAAAAAATGAGATTCAAGAATCAAGGAATATATAAGGCAGTCAGAGGTGCCTAAGTTGAATATTAAGCCAGACCCAAAGAAACATCATTTGGTTATAATAGGCTTAACGAAGGCAAACTTCATCTCCCTTTGGAAATCAAAGCCCTGCAGGCTTCTTGTAGTGAGGTAAATGAAGACAAGAATAACCTTGAGCTCTAGTCACACTGTACTTATTCATTGCGTATTTAAGACACAGCAACCTATTGTATATTACTGCAATTTGTATAGCTAATTATATAGAGCTAGAGTTACATATTGTGGCTAATTGCTGGAATATACATCCTCTGAAGCCATTAGGAGTGTTACCACTGACTCATTTGAAGAGTCTAATTTAGCCGGCTGAATTATCTGACTCATCTTAGTAGGCTCATCTCAGCAGGCTGTTCTAATGTTGCCCTTTGGAGGAGCTTCTCTCTGTACAGAGAGCTTGGGGAGACTAACCTAAGGGAGATGCCCAGCGCTCTGTGAATGCTGCCCTTCCTTTCCTCTTTGATAAACTTGTGGATGGTAATAATTGCCTACCCTCACATCTGATGTGCGAATCAGTTGATGTAAGAGCAATTTAACAACAGGAATACTAATATATGTATTCCATTTGCCAGAATATAATAACAGCCTCGTTGAAAGATTGAAAGGATGAATTGGAGGAAGGATTGCTGACCATTAAAAAGCCAGATTTTCAACAATATCAATTAATAAGGTGACTTTAGGGCTGTCTGAATACCCTGGAAAAGAGTGTTTAAAGGATGTCCAGTTAATTAGGGTCTGCAGAAACAAATGTGAAGATAGTATAAAAATCCCTAATAAATGTTGAACAAAGGAAGATAATCTGTAATAAGAGGGCTTCAATGAATGAAGGAGTGTGCTGAGTTTTTCTGACTGTAATTTGTGGCCACTGAGTGGTTATACAGGTACTCAGGTGGTTTATGAAGCATCAAAAATGTACAAAGAAGAACATAAAATAAAAATCCTAGAATACATTCAAGGCACAGCACTGTTTTTGACATCAAATACAGCCACCGTAGCTGAGTTATATATTCTATACAATAATATATTCTATATCGTTACATATGTTCTATATATTCTATTCTGCTAAAATAGATTTGGTGCTGTACCTTTATGACAAATTAATAGGGCAGGATGAGGGACACAAATTTTTCATTTCTACAACAGAATTACCACTTTGGGGAACAAGTGAGAAATATGGAGAAGAAAGAGTTATAGACGGGGAGAAAAGTATGAGAGGACTGGGTCATAGAAGATGTGGCTGATGGTGTGGACAGCTGAGGGTGGAGTACTGGTTGGGAAAAGATCATTATTCACTTCAATTAGGACTGTGCCAGTGGAGCTGAGGGAAGGGTTTAGGAAGGGTCTGTGATCTCCAAAGGTCAACTGTAAGTACTTCATTTAATGTGTATAGGGTTGAAAGCAATGGGCTTTGATAAATTAAAACTAAAGCAGGGCTATATTTTACAAAAAAATGCATGTCACTGAGAGGAAAAGTATCATGAAGGAGGATGAATGGACATTGGGATGGTGACAGTAAACAAACCAGTAGGGGTTAGGTAAAGGAAGAGTTACTGAGGGAAGGAACTGTTGGTTATATTTTATCTGAAATGCAGTATCTGATATGGAGAGGTGTCAGTGAAATCTTGTGTTGAGAGGAGATCTTAAGAAATGGCCTGCCTCCAGGAATGTGTGCTACAAGTCACATGAATGAACCTCAGTGGGCTTCACCAGAGAAGTGAAATGGGGATAAGCAAGAGAAGGATTAAACTCAGAGCTGAAGAAGCAAACCACCATGGAAGCCTATTCAAATTACTGCTGGGACAGCTGTATTGGAGCTACCTCACTCTCCGAGACCTCCATGAGTGACACTTGCTGGTCCCGTGCTCTGGGCAGTGCCAAAGACCAGATCCAGCTCTCATGGCTGAGGCCATTGGTTTGCTTCTTTTTGTCTGAGGGGACATTATGCAGCTGTGGGCAGTATCATGGCTCATTGCAAGTGTTTCCTTCAGGTTTTCAAAATGTTGGAGTCATATGGAAGTTGAGCAGAGATGGACCTTATTTTACCTGAAGCCAGGTAAGCTTGGCATGGACACGACAGATGGTCAAAATGATGAATACCTTCCATTTGCCATTTGTCTTCAAGTTGTGTTGAATTGTCTCTGGTTGTCTGGACAGCCTGCTTTTCTAGGTCATGCTCAAAGACAGTCAAGCCCATTTTCAGATGCAGACAATAAAAAATACACCAGTAGTACACAGTAGAAGATTTTTGTGACTCGAACTGCAGCAGCCTAAAGGCTGTTTTGCCAACTTGCCAACTTGTGTGTTGGCTCTGGCAAAATGTCTCTCCCATTAACTAACTTTATTACAGTCTACTCAGAACCCTGCATCTGCTTAGGATCTCAGCACCATGGTTGCCCAACTTCCTGAAGTGTACCAGGCATACACACCAGCGTTTTTAAGACATGACAGCTTTTGCAAAGGCATTGCTGTGCACAGACTTGAATGGGGTGTTATTCATCTCTTTAAATTAGGTTGTCTCTGTTGGCTGGGTTCCCGTTACAGTCTCTGGAGATCTGGTCAATACAGCCATAAGGCATCAGTCAGTTTATTCTAAACTAGACACCCACATTTAGGTCAGATGAATCATGCCTTAGGTATTATGGATGGTATTGACTGGTTCTCCATAAACACAGCTGAAGCCCAGATGTCTGCCTCAGAGCTAAACACTTACATTTTAGAAATCTCAAGTTAAAACCCAGAATCCCATTGTTGGTCCCATGTCACATGCTCCATAATAAGGGAGGCTAAGGTGACACATGGGGATGGGAGTGATAACCCAGGTCTTCAGAGGTCCACATAAACTGGCAGGAGGAAGCAGGAACTCACAGATATACAAAAGGTCTGAGAGCATCATTTCAGTCCTGACCTCACCACAGACTTAATCTGCCACCTCCTCTGTACCCAGCTCATTTAATCTCTCTACACTTTGCCTCTTACATAGACAGAATGACATTCCACTTCCTGGACTGTTCCCTCACCTATGTAGACTCTTACCGCATCTTGCAGGGCTTAGCACATGCAATCTTGTATTTTGTTTCAAACCTCCACTTGCCACTGTGATATGAGTAAATAATGGACAAGCCAGGACAGGCAGTCAGGAGAGCTTTCAGTCCCAAGAGTAATTGCCCTTTTAACTAAAGATAGTATGTTTTCATATTGGATTTCTTTCTTTTTTTGTGTGTTATTGTTGTTGCTGCTGAAAAAAATGTGATTTATTTCAACATGTTTTCTCTTGTTTAAAAAACAGAAGCTTAACCCTTGCTCTTCCCCCAGTAAAAGTAACCATACAGGGATGTAATAAATATTTAAAATGGATAATTGAAGGAGGAAGGAAAAAAATCATGTCACAGAGGGATAGCAAGAATTTTATTTCATGGTAGTGACAGCTTCTGTTGTCTCTGCCATCAAACAACTCTGAACTCAGGAGGACTGCTGCATGCAAATGAAGTCAAATGAAATACAGGTGTCCACATCAAGCACATCATCTTCATCAGAGTGGCAGATTGGTCCCCTCAGCACAGAGGCCAAGCAGTGGATGCTGAGTGCCCTCCCTGTTAGAGGGGGTCCCATGAGGACAAGGTTAAGGCTGGTTAATGGTACAGTGGAGAGAGCCTTGAATTGCACCTTCCCTCACTGTCCTGATTTTGAAGTGGATTTCCTCCCTCAGTGCTGTCAAGCCAGTATGCTCCTACAGTGATGGAATTCATTTTATCCGTGTTTTAAATCCCAAGGGAGAGAAATTGTATGCTGATTAGGTGAATAAGCTGTCACCATCCTACCAGGCGGCTACTCCACAACTGTCTTGAAATGAAATGTTGGGCCTGAGCACTGGTTGCAGCAGAGAATTGTGATGCCAGCCTGGCAGGAGGAAGCATCCTTTCAGAGCCTCTGCTTTCCACCTTTGCTTCTCAAGAAATAGGCAGGAGTTTGGCTCTGGTCTCCCTGTGCACTCCTGGTTGGCAGGACAGCCACTTCAAGACACTATCCTGGTACTTTCTTTCCCCCAGGGAAACTGAGGCACAAGTAAGTTGAATATTTTATTCACCTTTTACTGGGAATTTGGCAGAGCAGGGAATTGGCCCTGGCTCTCCAAAACCATGTTAGCCCTCTGGCCATGGACCACCTGTACTTACCACAAGGATACAGTCAGACTCATGGTTATCCTCTTCTCAGAACTACATCAATACATACCCTGCTGCAAATAGCTTTCAGTTTTGCGCCCCCAGCTTTTCCACATATTCTGAAATCCCATTGACTCCCCGTCATGAGCCATGACTTTCCACATTCCCTAAAGCTCAATGAGACAAGAAATAACAAAGTACTTTGAGCAACAAAGGGGCAGTGTAACCTAGGAGTGATTCCTCCCAGTGCAGACTATGAAGTACATGTTTGAATTAGTTTTCTGATCTGGTAATGGTGTAAATCACTAGCAAGCTACAAAGTGATGGTGATTGTATATAAAAAAACCCTAAAATCAAATAACTTAAAAAAAATAGAACAAACCCTTGAGGAAGATCTTCTCAAATGTTACTAATTTAAATGTTTTTTTGTCCCACAATTGTACTGAAAAACATGTCTAAACCTAAACCCATTTTTTATGCTTATGAATGGCTGAAATAAAAATTACTTTTCCTAACAAGCTATTATGTAATATTAAAATGCCACTATCACATTTATCTGTTTACCAGCTGGAGTTCTAATTGAAATTTGTTCAGAACTCATAATAGCATTAGGTCATGTTATGCTTACAGCATTAAGCAATGATTACATCTGTGGCTTTTGTTTTTAATTAGCTTTTTTCAGTTATCTGGGAGAGATAGAACCTTTCAAGATCGTAATTCACTTTTGATTACAATGGAAAGAGAATAAACCAAGCCATTTTACAGAAAAATGTGTGACTGTATAATTTACATTCCCGACTCCAGGGTTGTTAGATCTGACTGTATTTTGATTTCCTGTCACTCATCAGTTATGTTAATTGGGTTTTGATGGAAACGAGGTGCTGGTGTTTGCACATTCAAGGATCTAAAATGACTTTTTACAAAAAAGAGGTGAGCCTGTATTGTGTCTTACTTTTCTAATGGCAGGACAGAAGTGTTGCTTTTAATGCAAATCGCTGACAAACAGACCACTTTGTATCAGCCGAGCAGCTGAAAGTAGCCAGAGGTGAATTTTAAAGAGGGTCTGAAATGTAGCCATAGCTGATTCAGAAAAGTATTATAGCATGTGCCTTCATCATTCATCCCAGCCTACAAACAGACACACATGATTACTCACCTGCTTTAGGTTAAACATCTTGCTGAGTCTTGTCCCATGGAAAGGGCAAGCTGTTGCAAGCAGCAAGCCCATGGAGGGTACTTCACGTGCCCTCCTCAGTGGCTAACGAACTGCTCGTTAGTAATGAACTGACTCAGGCAGTTCCCCCAACTAGGAGAAGTGCCCCTGCTGCCCTCTTTCTTCAAACTCTTGTTGTAAATACCCATGGTTGAGAGAACAGACGAGTAACTCCATGAGCCAAAACAGGGAATAATCAGCCTTAATCTGGTAGAATGAATGACTGCTGAGAGACATTAAGCAACTCTGCTCGCTTTTCTGCTGCCTGTGGGAGCCTGGGGGACACCCATGGCCCAGCAAAGCTCCCACCTCCACGCACGAACACCACGCCGTGCAGCAGCCGTGCTCTCGAACAGGGACAAAAGAGAACCTGAAATGGCCAGCCACTGGAATTTGGTGGCATTGTTTGCTGGGCAAGTCCTTATGAAGATGAATTAGATGGGGTTGGTACACTGCGGCTACAGGTAAAGAGCGAGGTCATTTATTTCACACTGCACCTACGGAAGCGTGAGACACGCAGTGTGGCAATAGTAAGAGAATCAGGTCTGATGAGCTTACACGATAGTGATTGGTATCCCTGGAGAGGTTACAGGAATTGTATAAATTGTAGAAAATAGGCACAGAAGGGATGTTGAGATGTAACTTAATCCACCCCCCTGCCGAGAGGAATCAAGGAGTGAATTGTCCGTAAGACACATTGTCTGTAATTCTCTTGCTCTGCTCTGAGCCAGAGGAGTTCTGCAGTTTTCCTGTGTCAAGTTGGAAAAACAGCTTTCAGGAACTGAAATGGGAATAGTAGAAAATTCAAAGTGGAGTAACAAGAATGACCTAAGGTCTAAAACACATCTTTAGCACTTAGGGATTGCAAATGAATATAACCAGTTAATATCACTTACAGGTGAAAATACGTAGGCTGGGGTTCGAAGCACCTGACCTGATTTTCCCCTACACCCTAGAAAATGTTCCTCTCTCTCATTATGTCCCACTGTACCCAGAAGGCTACTTCTTTTTTGGCCTAAGTCACATCTCCACAGTCCAAAGGCTCAGTCCTTTCTGATCTTTATTGCTTGTTTCTGGGAAGACAAGGAAGTGTTTTATCCCCATTGCTACATGAGTATGTGGTATTCTTACCAGGGCACAAATACCACAGGCATTTTCAGTGCACTCTATGAGCACAGGAACAGAGTCAGCACCTCTCACTGGGGCTGATTAAATGCGTCCTTTCCCTCCTTTGGGTAACTGGTCTTCAGGGGAATGATCCTCAGTGGTTATTCTGGAGTGAAGGATTGAGAGGTTTGGGGCAGGCTGTCAATTAATGTTGGGATGTGAGTTCAACAACAGAGGACTGTGTCTGCTTATACAAACTGGTAGTTCTTAAAAAGACATGTGAGGTCAAATGCAGGAGGCTAGAAACATTGCTTTGGGTTTTTTTTTTATTGAAAACCAAACATCAATTTCTTTGCTCTTTATATTGACTCCACTGCAGGATCTGTGGTGGGATCCAGGCAGCCTGCACAGGACAGACAGCTGTGCTTGGGAAGAGCACAGTCTCTTCCTGATGGCACCCAGCACTGTTGGGAGATCACGCCAGGATGCAGACATGGGCTAATTCCCACATCACACAGATGCCAACCGAGGAGACGTAGACACACTCACAGGCTCAGGAGACTTGAGATTAGATGTCCCATGATACCACGTAAGCCTGCAGTGGCTGCACAGAGGGACCTGAGAGCAGAAAAATGAAAACCGGTGCTGAGATGAGGATGACTTTCATTGAGGATGAGCATAGCAGCAAGAGAAGGCAGTTTCTGTCATTGCTTACAGTGCAGCAGCCTCCACCAAGGTCAAGATGAGCAGCAAACAGTGGTGCTATCCTGCTTTTGTTCTTGTTCTCAACCACTGAAGATATTTTTTTCAGTGAAAAAATGGGGACAGTAAGACTCAATATTTATCAAGCAATATCACCTTTGCCTAAGGTGCGGGAGTCATTCTAATTTCCATTCTAGCTTTGGACCACCTAATGCTGGGACTCAAGCCTGAGCCTTCCACAATGTAAGGCAATAACCCATCTGCCCAAACATTGGCTATGTTGTGGCTGTTTGGGATTTAGCAAAATTCCTCCTGGGACTTGAACAACCTTTTGCAGGAAATATTTCAGCAGAGTGAGTGCATTGTAACAGCAAATGCTGATTCTTTTCCTAAATTCAGGTTAAAAAAAGAAAAAATTAAAAATTTAACCCAGTCTAAACATCAATGCAGCACTATTAAAGCGAAGTAACGAAAATAACTGGCCTGAAGATTCAGAGATTTGAGACTAGAATAGGCCTTTAATTACTTCCATTTTTAGCCTTTAGCAGCCTCAACAGGACTAAAATTGTTCCTTTCCTCCACTTCTCACTGTGTCAGTAGGACAGAGCCCTGCATGAGGATTCACACACTTCCTAATGTTGTGCCTCCTTAGACACAACAATAACTCCATTGGCTTTCCCTCCACTCCCACAGCAGGCATGCAGCATGGATCTACCACACCACAGCCCAAATGAGAGGCATGCAGGTGGGTTTCTTTTTTTGTCTCAGCTCTGTCCCTTTTCTCCTTTCCTTTTTTCGGAGGAGACGCAGATGGCAGAGTTGCTCTCTTTGCTGTGTGTGAGTGTCTAGACAAAAAAACTCCCCACAGCTTCTGCAATTTTCTGAGCTGCCTTCTGCTCACCTCCATCTCCTCATTTTCCTCTTTATCTGCTTTCCGTATTCTCCGTGCTGCTATCAGTCCTGTGGAAATGAACACATCAAAGCCATAAGTAGTCACTTTTTTCACTGCTCCTGTGTCCTCTCTCCCCCCCACTTCTTTTAACATTAATATTAATAGCTACTGTACCTTTCTTCACTGTTGCTTTCTTCTTGATCCTCAAGGGAATAAGCCTTTTCTTGGACTTTCTGCTACAGCGAGCGCTTGTTTGAAGGAATGCTAGGGCATGCTGGGAAGCACAACACTGGTGATGCCTGTGATACAATATTGGGCCAAGCAGCAAAGATATTAAATGCTATTGTACTTATTGGAAGAGTCAAGCATGCTTTTATCCCTGCCACGTATGGCTGGATTTTTTTTCCTTGTTACTTTCCTAGCAAAAATAGCTTTTTAATCAGTACAAAATCTCCAAGGAGAAGAAAATAATAAATAACCTCTTTCCTATGCCCTCCTTGATGCTTTTCCACGGGGCTGCTGCCTGAGGAGCAAAGAAGCAAGTGCTGTTTCACGCCTGTTGTTAATCCACACACACAAATACAGACTTCAGGGACACACATCACCAGCACCGCCCCCCCACCCTTCCTGCTATTATTTAAAGCACTGAGTTAACGAGCTATCCTGCCCTTCAGGGTTTGCCCGCCTGTTGCTGGTCCCCAGGGTCGAAGCTGAGCTCTTTGCGCGTGCGTCAGCCCAGCTCTCGCATTTGTATTCTGTGATGTGGTTTTGTGTCTGGAGTGCTAGGAAGAAATCCCCCAGGTTTGATTTCACTTACACACGTATAATGGAAATACGGCAACGCGCGGTGAGCATGACGTTTCTGCTCCATGGGGGCTGCATGCAATCCACGGTGAAGGTTGCTACCTAGGATCACAGCGGTGCCCAAAAGGCAGAAGGTGAATTTCTTGATGTCGTTGTCACAAGAAGCAGGTACCACCAGTAATAATGAAACTCACTGTAACCCTCAGAGTGAGTTATTCCAAGCATGACTTCTGCCTGGACAGATATAAAGGTTATTATTTGCTCCTGTCTTGACACTAGGGATCACTCCCCTGGAAAGCAAGGATTCCTTTAGTGTGCAGAAGCAGACCATACATCTGGGGCAGGAGGGATTGGGGCACTCAAATGAGACTCCCCTTACACTTCTTTTATGGACACAGTAAGGAGTAATCCCCCTCCCTCTCTCCCGCAGTCCCCCAGAGCTGCTGCTGACATGAAACCAGTCATTGTTATGGCCAGGGGAAAGATGCCTATGAGCAGCACTGACTTTGCATCAGCTTCAGGAAGGACTGAGGGAGGTCAGGAGATGGATTGGTGCTGGCTTTCCTATGTTTTCCCTTTCCTTCTCCAGAATAGCCTTGTGCAGGCTGATAGCCACAGATTAACTGCCCTTGAGCCTCAGGTTAGTCTGGGGAAATCTCCCCTAACCCAATCAAATGCCTGCAGGACTGAAAGGTGCTCGACTGGCACCATGGCTATGACCTGGGAAGAAAACTGGGTGTGTGTGTGTGTGTGTGTGTGTGAAGAACAACAATACACCAAGTTACGAACAGCAGAGAAACACTAAGGACTGGTGCAAAAGCCCGTTGCAACCAAAGGAACTGCAGATTGCAGAGGCACAGGTCAGGTTCCTATTATAGCCTTTTTGGAGACCAGAAAGCTTCACACAAGAACAGGTCTGTGTCCAGCAGTGCCAGTCTCAACCATTTCAGCTCCAACTGGTAGCACCAGAAGGCTTTAACAGAAGAATGGGAGATTGTTTGCCACAAGTTAGGAGAGTCATTAGTCCTAACACACAAAGGCAGTCAGGGAGGGATCTATTTGCTTGTCATAATCACCAGTTCGATGGTTTAAAGCATGTGCATCAGCTTCACAATCTAATAGAGATGCCTTGTGTTTGCAAACATGAAACCTAAACAAAGTTTCAGGCAGTAATCAGAGGATGCTGTTGAGATCTCTGCAGGAAACCTAATAGTAAGATTCAAATGAGGTCACATGCTTTGCTGCTTGTCTACAAGATTCTCCCAAAGGTCTCCCTGCTCCCCCAGCTTATACGCCTAATTAACCCCTTGAACCTCATTGCCAGGCATGGAATTTTGAGTAATTATGGGGATGTGTGGTTTCCTTACCAGCATGTCAAGCTCTTCATGTCACACTCTGAGCTCTGTTATTTGCCTTGAACTTCTTTGTTCAGAGTTGCAGGGGGTGGTCAGCTATCTAAACGTGCAAAACCTCAAGTGGAGGGATCAATTTACAGGCAGTCTTTGGATCAAGGGGGATAAAAATTCCCCTAAAGCGTCTTGCAGGTTTGTGCAGCACTCTGGAGCAGGAAGCTTCAGGCCTGAGTTGTCCTTCGAAGTTTTAAACTACTACACAGGCATTAACCATGCCCATTTCATACACACAATCCTACCTTAACCAGCTCCCCTGAGCAACACGGATTGTGTGTGAGCTTTTCTGCATATTCAGCTGGCTAGGGACTGCCTGAGGAATCTATACTGCTCCCACAATTCTTTACACATTCCTCATTAGAGAGCCTGGATTGAAAGAATAAAAACAGTAATCAGGAAAAAACATCTATGAGCAGCAAGCAGAGCTCCAGGAATCAGACAGGAGCTTTGGCACACACTGCTACAGAGGTTGCCCTCTCTACACTTGTCTTTCCATTGCAGCAATGAATACCTGGCTACCCTGCGACCTGGTGTGAAGGAGGACACTTTTACTCACCACACTCTCAGACTGTGTCACACCCTGATGTTCAAGGCTTTTTCATGGAGTACAGAAGTCACAGAGTCAAACCTCCTCAGGTGGAGAAAGGCTCCAAACCTTCAAATCCTACCTGTGTGGGTGTTCTCACCACTACATCAACAGCTAAAATGGGGGCAAAAGTATTTTAAGAGTCTCCAAATATATGACCGCAGTTTAAGAGAGGTTTCAGACTGAGTTGCAGGGCAGAGAATTCCAGATGACACACTTCTTTCTTGGTTTGCCCCTTGGTTGGCTTGGAGGACCCAGTGCTCAGCACATTAGATATTGTAAATCACATAGCCATATGTTTTACCCACCACTCATTACATAAGGAATTGAGGAGTTGATCCATAATATACTGAATTTACACTAATTTTACTGTAGTGAATTTAAAATATAAATTTTCAGAGCCTGAGCCAACTTGGAAGACCTGCAGACTCAGCACCATCATAAAACGCTGACATGAAGCACTGTCTGCCTAAGCTCCTCTCTCCACCGTAAGGAGTATTTAGGTGCCCTGTATATAGCTGGGCAGTTTATAAACTGAGTATAGTTTTTCATTTCAAGACAAATCCTTATTTATTGGAAATCAACCCTGGTTGCTGTCAGAGAAAGGCATGCAAGTCTGTCACTGAATTGCATACTGCCTTGTACAATGCAATTATTGCAGTGGCCTTCATGACATCTATTTTGATCTAACTCCACTTTGCATTTTGTTGTCTTGTATATTGAGAGAGCAGCAGATTTTTCTATGGCCAGTAATGGACTGTTAAAGAAAACAATAAAGTGTACTATCACAATTTTCAAAATGATCAGAAATAAGTTGAATAAAAAGGATACCTTTGAGTAAAGAACTTAATAAATGGCATGCCAGTTTCTCTTTAACAATTCAGGAAATGATGGTATAAATTCTGATGGTACACAAACTATGCAGATTTCTAAAGGCAAACACTGCAGCAATTTGCTGTGTGTATATTAAGTCAGCCTCTATGAACAGTTAGTGCTATGAAAAGTTGACAACCAATCACAGACACAAGTAACTATTCTAGGTCGATGTAAACCATTTCCAAGCAGGTATCGCTGTCCTATTACATTCTGTTTACACCTGTTGATTAACCATTTATTTCAAGTACATATTAGTCCTGTGACCTACTGAATAAAGCATTTGCCTTGACTCAGGAGTTTGCATCCACAAATCTTACTTAGTGGGTGACTTTCCCTTTCTCTGATTCAGTTTCTGCAGATATATAGCAGGGATAATGATAATGACCTCCTTAGTAATGCCATTAGGGATTTACTAATAAGCTAATTATTATTGGGGAATAAAACTTTATGTGAGGAACCATTTATTAAAGCATCCCCGTGGCTTATTCACACTCCATAAGCGATTTATGAATGGAGCCTTAGAGAAAAGGTCGGCAAAAAGTGTACCAGTGCTAAAGCAACAAAGATCCAAAGCTCTTGGCCACATGTCCAGCAAACAAGTGTGCATCAAGGCATAGATGTGCACAAATTCTCAGTAGTTCTTCATCTTTATGTCCCTCTTCAACCTTCCCCAGCTGCTGCTTCTGCTGAAGGAGGAGGAGGTGGGGACTACTTCTTTAGCCCTTTCTGTGCAAAAGTACGGGATTCTTCCATGTTCAACCCCGTCACCAAATAAGTGACAAACACTTCCCCTGAAGCTGCTTCTGGAGCATTCTACCCATCAATAACAAGGGAAAGGATGAGGAAGAACTGTGCTTGCAACTAGGATTTTGGGTGCAGATGGAAGGAGTTCCCTGGCCTGTAGCACACACTGGGAAATTTAAACCCTGACAGTGATGACAGTATAAAAACCCCTCATATCCCACCTTATTTTGCATTTTGCATGGACAATCTGAAATCTTACCAATGTATTTCTTTCTCTTTTCCCTTCTGCCTAGTAACCTCTTTTTCTACAGGCTGTCTTCGTCACACATTCCCATTTAAGCCTCTGTAGAGCACTTGGCTTGCCCAGCTGCAGAATTTGCTTGGGCTGCAAAACTCTGAGATCTGACTGGGTGCCAAATGTGACTCTTTGGCTCCTACCATCCCCTTAAACAAGGATTTTAGCCTCCATGTTTAGTTCTAAAAACAGGAATTCATCACTGCAAATTACAGTAGGGTTGCAAGCTGAAAAACATTTGAAGCACAAGTAGTATTCTCCTCTATCCTTCCAGTTGCAGGGAATGATGAGGAAAGAAACAGGAAGAGCCAGCAGATCGATACCTGGTTCTGACCCTGGTGTCACCAGCAGAATTTTGGGTTTTTTGATCATGGGTTGGGCTGCATAACACCAGTCCTGCTGGCGACACATGGGGTATGCCTGTTTCAAAGGTGAAAAGGATCTTTGCTCAGCAGGGCTCATTCAAAGAGCTTTAAACTAGATTTGAAGGGGTAAAGAGAGAAAATCAGGCTCACTAGAGATAAGCCTGGGGGTGGTACGCCAATGTTTGAGGGACAGTATACTAGCGAGGTCCTTCAGTCTGCTGTCTCAGTGGAGGTAGAGGATGGAGATCCATGTGGCAGCAAAGACGCAAGGGTTATCCATGTGTTAGAAACCATGGAAGTCACTGAGAACAGTCACATAGGAATTAGGGCTTCTCCCTCCAAAAAGGTGGTGGGGTCATTAACCCAATTGAAGTTCATCTACACCAATGCAAGCAGCATGGGCAATAAACAGGAGTTGGAAGCCACTGTGCAGTGGGAAAACTGATATAGTTGCAATCACAGAAACACTTTGGGATGACTCGCAGAACTGGAATGCTGCAATGGAGGGCTATAAATTCTTCAGAAGAGATGCGCAAGGAAAGAGAGGCGGTGGGGTAGCCCTATATGTTAGGGAGCATTTTGACTGTCTAGAGCTTGATAACAGCGACAACAGGGTTGAGTGTTTATGGGTAAGAATTCAGGGGAAGGTTGACAAAGACGGTATCATGGTGGGAGTCTCTTACAGACCACCCAACCAGGATGAGGAAGCAGATGAACTGTTCTATAAGCAGCTGGGAGAAGTTTCACAATTGCTAGCCCTTGTTCTTGCAGGGAACTTCAACTTAACAGCTGTCTTCTGGAAATGCAATACAACAGAGAGGAAACAGTCTTGGAGTGTGTAGAAGATAACTTCCTGACACAGCTGGTGAGTGACCCAGCTAGGGAAAGTACCTGATGGACCTGCTGTTTGTGAACACAGAAGGACTCGTGGATGATGTGATGGATGGAGTCTGTCTTGGGTATAGCAATCCTTTGATTCTCAGAGAAGTAAGGAGTGACATCACTAGAACTGCCACCTTGGACTTCTGGAGGGCTGACTTCGGTCTGCTTAGGGAGGCAGTCCTGAAGAGCAGAGGAGTCCAGGAAGGCTGGGAATCCTTCAAGAAGGAAGTCCTAAAGTCACAGGAGCACACTATTTCCATGTGCCGGCCTGGCTGAAGAGATTGCTTTGGCTGAAACTCAGGAAAAAGGGGAGAGATTACGACCTTTGGAAGAAGGACAGACAACTCAGAACAATGATGTTGTGAGGTTACACAGGGAGAAAATCAGAAGGGACAAAGCCCAACTAGAACTTAACATGGTCTCTGCTGTAAAAGACAATAAAAAGAAGTTTCAATAAATACATTAGTAACAAGAGGAGGGCTAAGGAGAATCTCCATCCTTTATTGGATGTGGGGGCAAAAATAGCAACAAAAGATGTGGAAAAGGCTGAGATAGTTACTGCCTTCTTTGCCTCAGCCTTTAATAGTAAGATCAGTTGTTCTCTGGGGACCCTGTCCCCTGAGCTGGAGGACAGGGACAGGGAGCAGAATGAAGCCCCCACAATCTAAGGGGGTTAGCGACCTGATACAGCACTTAAACACACTAGTCTATGGGACCAGGTGGGATCCATCCAAGGGTACTGAGGGAGCTGGCAGGAGCGCTCACCAATCCACTTTCCATCATTTATCAGCAGTCCTGGCTAACCAGGGAGGTCCCAGTGTACTGGAGGCTAACCAATGTGACACACATCTACAAGAAGGTGAGGAAGAGAACACAGTGAACTACAGGCCTGTCAGTATATCCTCAGTGCTGGGGAAGGTTATGAAGTAGATCATCTTGAATGCCACAGGACAACCAGCTGATCAGGCCCAGTCAGCATGGGTTTACAAAAGGCGGGTCCTGCTTGACTGACCTCATCTCCTTCTATGAAAAGATGATCTGTTTAGCAGATGAAGGAAAGGCTGTGGATGTTGTCTACCTAGACTTTAGTAAAGCCTTCGACAATGTTTCCCACATCATTCTCCTGGAGAAACTGGCTGCTCCTGGCTTGGACAGGCATACTCTTTGCTTAGTAAAAGAATGGCTGGATGGCCGGGCCCAAAGAGTATCCTGGCCAGTATGGCCAGCAGGACTAGGGTAGTGATTGTCCACCTGTACTGGGCACTGGTGAGGGTACACCTCAAATACTGTGTTCAGTTTTGGACTCCTCATTACAAGAAAGACACTGAGGTGCTGGAGTGTGTCCAGAGAAGGGCAATGAAGCTGGTGAAGGGTCTGGAGCACAAGTCTTGAGAGGAGTAGTTGAGGGAACTAGGGGTGTTTAGCCTGGAGAAGAGAAGGCTCAGGGGACATCTTATTGCTACAGATACCTGAAAGGAGGTTGTAGCAAGGTAGGTTTTGGTCTCTTCTCCCAAGTAACAAGCAAAATGACAAGAAGAAAAGGCCTCAATTTACTCCAGGGGAGGTTTAGATTGGTTATTAGGAAAAATTTTTTCACTGAAAGGGTTGTCAGGCATTGGAACAGGCATTGGTGGGAAGTTGTGGAGTCACCATCCCTGAAGGTATTGTAGATGTGGCATCTAGAGACACGGTTTAGTGGTGGTATTAGCAATGTTCAGTTAATAGTTGGACTCAGTCTTAAAGGTCTTTTCCAACCTAAATGATTCTATGATTCTTCTACAGTTCAGATTTTTGAACTGTCCAGAAGGGACTCTAAAGAGTGTCCAGTCATGGGCTGTGATGACTGACACACAGATATAGCAAATTGATAAAGAAGTGAGGACAAGTGGATAAAGAATCATCATGTGCCTTGGGTGATTACAACAAATCTAATGCTTAGTCCCGTAACTAGTCAAGATTTCTAGGGGCACTGTAGGCCTGTTCTCAATCAAATCTCTTGCTCAGCCTCAGTCTATCATTGACTGTACCATACCATAGATGACACTACTCAAAGGCTATTACACATTTCTCTGCATGGCAGATCTCATTAGTATAATTCTAGGGACTTTCCAAAATGGTGAATGCAACCTGCATAAAGACAGAGAGTTACTGGGAAACAAATCCTGCTGAACTCCCCTTTCCTGTGCAAATATATTTAAAAAAAAACCTACCTCTTCCAATCCTGAAGGCCCTTTTCCTTTGCATACAATAATCTGTTCCTGTTTATTTAATAGCAGTCATGGTCAAGGGCTCCAAGCTGATAAACATTGCATAGCTGCAGCAATAAGTAAAGCAGTGCCAACCACTACAGGATGTAGTCTCAAGTCATACAGACTAAAGATGGTTGCTACACAAGGAACAAGCTCTTGTAGTCAGATACATGAACGTATGAAAGATGCTAGATCATAGGTTTCACCCATCTCTGTCTTAGAGCCAAAGGTCAGAATCAAACTTCATGTCAGAATGAAAGGAAGAGGAGGGAGAAACCAAATGAAGTCAGCATTTTTGTGTATTTAGTACTAAGTCAAGAACAACACTTTCTTAGCTGGAGAAGGAAAACAGCACATGAACAGAAGAAGAAATATGAGTGAGGATCAGCTGGCACTTGGGGAGCTAACTCTTCCCACAGTCTCGATCCTAGTCTTTTTCTTCATAGCCAAAAAAATTACATAAAAATTTGCGCACTGAACCTTCACAAAATTAAATCCCTACCACTCATCTGAAGGAATTACGATGGTCTAGGATCAGTGGAAAATGGCTCAGATGAAACTATGGTTCATTTCAAAGTTCATACGTATTTAACAGAAACCAACAGTCACCTTTGCAGTAAAATATTGGCCTTTCAAAGCTTAGTGGTACGAGAAGTGACAAAGAGAGTCTGGTTTTTCAAATAGACCATATGATTCAATTTGTTCAAAGACAAGCAGACCGCTTAACAGGAATGGCATTTTGAAGAGGAGGTGGTTGGGCAGTGTGCACCCAGGTTAGCTTTGCAGCCATATGCTGGATAACTTCTTCCCAGGGAAGGAAAGAAAGGCTCTGATTCACCTCTCATTTACACCAATGTAAATAACATGAACTGTGCAAGTCAGTGAAGAGAATCCAGCTTAGATGAGAGAAGGAGATAGTCCAGAGAGACAGAAAATTTGCCATCCTGAAACTTTGCTCTGCAGGTGTTTCTGCTATCACAAATGTCTTGTACAAAGCCTCTAGTGACATGTAATTTAAATCAAATTGGGGCTAAGTAAGGACTGTTGTAAGCAACACAACTGCCTTTTTCCTTAGCTCACTGATACGGTGAGCCCTTGTTGCATTCTGTCAGGAGTCCCCACAGCACTTGTGGTAAATGACTGGGGGGGGACGCCTTATGCAAACTCACAAGACAAATTATATTAAAAAGTAAAAGTGAAAAAGCAAACAGCTCAACTGGGACTTGAAAGAGTAATAGCTGTACTGTGTGCTTTTCACTCACAGCATAAATTCTTATGGCTGTTGGAAATACTAAGGGTTGGATCTGGCATGTCTCTTGCATGCAGAATCCCTGGGAGTGAGGCCCACACTGTCCTCACTGCTATTCTTACCTGCTCTTTTCACTGTATTTCTGCTTCTGTGTAACCGTTGCAAGACATGGACATAGCAACAGCATATGTGGACAAGCCCCAGCTGGCATTTTTTCCCCAAGATAAATGCTTACATGATATAAAAACCTGAATGAATGTGCAAATGCCCTGTAGCTGGAAATCTTACTCAGGTTCCCATTTCTCTTGGGAGAACATTTTTTTCCATGCTTTGTAGTCTGGAAATAGTTATGCAGTGGTTTCTGCTTGAAGGTTTCCTGTCTTGGGGAAATTACCTTTGGATAGTCATAGCCTTAGTCATGCATTCCTTTGACCATGCATAGTTTTCTTATGCTGTATTTACGCTGTGCCAACCACAGTAAAGCTGGGGCCTCTAGTCTACACTATAATACACATCATTAATAATACTGAATTCTCAAATCAGTTGCTAGGAAGTTAGGGCTTCCACAGCTATGGGTGTTTATATCAGTAAGCCTTCAAGAACTGGCATCATCTCTCTGGCAGGGCCAGGCACAGGGAATGTTAACCATAATTCATTTGTTAAGTTAACCAAAGGAGATATACTGGATCCCAGCCTTGTTAAGTCTGTCGCAGGATAAACACATCCTTCTGTACAGAATCAATCAGGTAATCACATATTGATATATCTTATCACCAGACCTTCAAGGAATGCATGTCCAAAACCATTAGCAAAGCCTCCATTCTATCTGATTACTCCCACTTCATTTGCTGTCAGATATTCAGCTATGGTGACCAGGGAGGCAGAGCTGAAAACCCATACACCTCTCCTGTGTAGAAAGGCATGGTTGGTAGTGTGCACATCCTAGCCTGTTCCATACTGACCTACTGCTGTGATGAAACCTTGCATCTCTGGTCCGTTTGTGTTTTGTAACTAACGAACGGGCCTAATTTCACTGGAGGTGCTGGGAGTGGTGGTAATGTGGTATTAGCAAAACGTCTGAATAGCTATTCCCTAGGCTGTTCCAACGTGAATATCCATCAGAGCTGTGTGTAGCTTTCTGAAAAGTTGGCCCATCCTCCTGCCAGTCATGGTTATCCTCATTCCTCAACACATTTTTCTGGTGTTTGGGGAGAAGCAGAATATTTCAGACTCCCAGTCCTCCTTACTGGTCCAGCTTCACCCTTCAGGATCCAATGTGCAGGTGCTTGCATTCAGCTCAGTGTTAGAATTACCATCACCATTAGCAAACTCCGTACCAGATGGACACTGAGGCCTTCCCCACTCAGTTTTATGTGCTCACAAAATATCTCCCTGGACTTAAAATCAGATTACCCTAGCAATTCTTGTATTTAAAGACCAGATCTCAAGACTTCTATCTGTGCTGACAACATATCCTGTGCCAGTTTCAGAAGCACAGAAACTGTGCTAGTTTCAGGGGGACTCCTCTGTGCTAATGAATTTACCAGTATCTAGCTGAAGGTTTTTAGTCTTTAGAAAGTGCCTGCAGCAAGGTTCCCATACTCTGTCCTTCCCATGGTGCCCCTTTCTCTGAAGGAAAGAATTTGACCACTACCCATGGGATCCTGCTGCAACTCCTCCAGTCACAAACACTTCTGCAAGAGAAGCTTGTCATGAAAGTCACCTTGTATATCTTCTTTTTCACTTGCCACCATGCACCTGAGGATCCTGTCTTGTATGAAATCCAAGGTCCTAATGTAACTTTAGGTGAAAACCAGAAATGATTTTTTAAAAGTGGTGACTAAGCATTCATCAAAAAGTGAAATGATGCTGGGAGAAAGTGAGAGTAGGATCTACCCTTATTTTAAAATTCAATTAGCAGCACAACCATGATGAACAGCCCTGTGGTTATGTAGATTTAGTAAAGTCATTAAGATCTCAGATTACACGTGGTGCTATTTCCCTTTACTCTCCCTTTTGCTGCCCCCAGCAATCCTGCCTGTTTTCAGCCTATCACAATACAAAGGGAAACAAATCACCAGGGGTTAAACAGTCTAAATTGGATTACAGTCACACTGTTCAGAAAATAGAGTATTGCTGGTAATTGCATTCCATTGAATAAATATTAGTTTACATCACATATTCTGACAGTGATTATTCTCATTGTAATTTTCCTGTCCAAGAATAAGTGTAACACAGAGCTCAGAATCCAAACAATTGGTGTGTTTTGAGTGCTGGTATTTGTTGTAAAGATTAAACAGCATCCTGGTTGGTCAATAATAAAATCTTAGATCAAAAAATCCCAGGCCCTTCTTCTCTCAATCTTGCTGAAGAGTTATAACCCAAATAACTCAAGGCCCAAACTTGTTCCTGCTGAAGTCAGTAGGAGTTCTGCTAATCTCTCTTGCTTCAGGACCCACAAGATTTCTTTTATTTATATCACAGTAGTGTCCTAAATTTGCTGCTTACAAAATATTTATGGATAGTGTGTGATGCCTATTTTGATATCAAAGTATCCAAGTCTGAAAGGGTGTTGGCATGATTCAGGGGTAAATTTTACTTTTAACCACTTCTCAGGTATTTTATTCCAGCTTCCAGGTAACAGCTTGTCTTAGTCAGGAGTCTCTGTAGCTCCCTCCCCACCAGCCAACTTTATTACGACCACTGACTGCAGTTTCCAAGCAGTTCACTGAGGTGATCATCAACCAGTTTGATTTTGTTCAGTGCCTGCTGTTCTTCACCTTCTCAGGGAAAGAGACAATGCCCTCAGAGGCAGATAAAAAAGGATATAAAACAATAAAGGTAAAGACCAATGTAGCCAGGCACTTCTGTAAGTTTCATGGGGTCATGGGAGGCATATCTCAAGTTTCTTAGTTTCTTTGTTCCTCCAACTGGCTTTGTCTCTGAGACCTCTGATGTTGCCCTGAGGGATGAAGGACCTCCAGCTCAGCAGGCCAGCTGTCTAGCAATATCAAGAGCATCACCGATGTTCATGGACCGGCAGGGTCTGGTGTGGAGCTAAGAAGATAAGAAAAGGCAGAAGAAAACAATGGCAGTTAGATGGACAGAAATACCACTTCATTCCTTCCTGTCAGCCTCAAGAACAGCCACACTATCCTACTAGGCATGTTTCTTAATGAAGCCCATAGTCCTCCCTTGAAAGGAATACCCAATGGCTGGATATCTTACACTGGGCATTTGTACTAATTATTCCTTTCCTTTGTCATAGCTGCAGTCATTAAAAATGTCTCAGAAGAACTACACCATCCTTTTCTCTCAGCCACTGAGCACAAGCTGCAAAAGACGTGGAGATTCAATACGACTATGTGACTATCCCAAGTGCCTATCATCTCATCTGCCATGTCAGAATGTTCTAGACATTGACATTTCCATGTTTATTTCAGTCATGATGACTTATTATAGCAGTACTCTGAATGGAAAAAGTTTTTGGGTTGAGATCACCTGTCTTGCATAAAATAAACTAAACAAAGACTGTGAGGGCAAAGGAATTGGGGATTAACACAGAAAAACAGAGTGAGTGTGGTGATCAAGACTTGAATTAGCTGCACCTATATAAGTATAAAGATGAGAAACTGGTCATTGTTTACAATCTGAACATAATATTTGAATAAGGCTATCAATAATGGACAGCCGCTGGGAGGCAAAACCTACCGTGGCTGGCATTTTCCAAAGAATTATGGGACCTTGGAGTCCAATTTCCACAGGCCTCTAGCCTGTAATCTTGTTGATAAATCTCTTCCATATGTAGGATTTGATGCTAAACATTGAGAACAATCCACATTTTACTGCCGGTACCAAGTGCATAGGAGAGGAACAAAACATACTGCAAAAACTGTTATGAAACTGGAAACTGGGAGCAGTATGGGGCTGCATGAAGACGAAATACAGAAAGGAGCCCAGCACATTAGCTCTTTTTCTGGCAGCTAACACTACATATGCCAAAGACAGAAAGTGGCTGTAGGCAGTGGTGACTGTCTGAAAAACAGTCATGGGACAGACTGCCATGAAGTTGCCCTCAGCAGTATCTTATTCTGGTGATGCTGGTGGAAAGATCTTACAAAATATATTGCTGTTTGTTGGCATCATGCATGACCTGAGAAAGTCAGAGGGGAGAGGGATAGACAGAGGCCATTACAGTAGGCTCCATCTAGGCACAGGCATCACAAGAGTTCTTTTGCACTCCAAAAACAGATAACAGTGTTTGGATTCTGGTAGGCTCGGGGGGGGGGGGGGGGGTAGATAATAGGATGAAGGGGTGCTAATGGTTGATACTGCCTGAGGCATAAGCACCCCACTCTAGAACTTTTCAGGACATGAATATCCATTATTTATTGCACCTTGTTTTGTAAGTACATCTCCAGCTTAAACCAGGGACCTGTATTTGAGGCTGGGGGAAATGAGGATGGATCTGTTCTCCACAGTCATGGTTCTACCTTCTTCCAGGTCTCAAAAGAGATAGGGCAATCCCATAACCTCTGTAAACACCAGCAGAAGACTCCCCTCTTCATTTCAGCAAAGGGCCAGATATCCCCTACTGAAGTAATTTCATCAACTTCCTTCTGCTGAAACCTACCACAAGTCAGCCTAGTGATGATGATAAAAACTGGGGCCATGCTTCCAGAATGGGGGATAACACAGCACTAATTCACCCTGGTTTTTAAAGGGGAGAGCTAATAACTTTGGTCAGGAATTTACGAAAAATGAACTTAGAGCACTGACCCAAGGCACAGCAATTTGGAAGCTGGAGAAGAGATAAACAGAACCTATTACATGGCAGCAGCATTTAACTATAGCAAGAATGCTGATATCTGACATCTGAGTCTTGGCTCAGTAGCTACAGATATCATAAAACCACCATGTGCAATTAGACACAATCTGTGATGTGTATTTCATAATAAGGCCAGAAGTACCACAGCATGGTTACTGACTTCATTCACAAAGAACAAGCATGATTTTCCAGGTCACAGGTAAGGTCATTGTCTAGCAGCAGCAAAAAAATTCCTGTTTTCTGACAGGTATTTACCATCTTCCCAAGGCTGCATTAATTAGTCCGATTTTATTTTGCTTATGACATTAACCTTGGGGGGAAAAAACAACACAGAAACAAAGTGGGAAAAATTTCTGTTCCAGAAAAGCAAAACCCATAAATCTGATCATAGCGCATTTTTATTAGTATGCAAAAATAAATCACATTCTAAATGTCTACTGAAACACAGTAGCTGTTTTTCCTATGCATTTAAAACAGCCTAAAACCACAGTATGTTACTGGTAAGTACTGCTTTGCCTTTTTTCCATATCAGTTATAAATATAAACATTTAGATCTAACCCTTCCTTCCCCAAAGCCATTATTAAAATCACATGCAAAACTGATCCTACTGGAAGCACAATTTACTTGAATCACCTTCGCTCCACTTGGCTAAAGAAGGAGCAATAATCCACGTGATGGTCTCTGCTTATAAGCCATTTCTAAGAAACAAATACCTTAATCTTAGCAACAACAGGGTTTGGTATTTCCAACCAGAAGCTTTTAACAAAGAAACCTTTTTGGAAAAGTTAAAACCTAAGCAATCAACTTCTCAAAGCCTCTTTTGTGGAATGGATAAGGCTAGCTTCAAGAAAACTCAAGGACCTCAAACATGCATGGCATTCAGTAACTTCATTCCATCACAGAAGAAGCCACCTGGTTGCCCTTCCTCACAAGGACTGAATACAGCAGTACCAGAGAGACCACAGTCCTTGAGAGCCAAGCTCTCACAGCCTTTCTTACAGGAGCAGCACCTTCCCACAATCCTGTTTAGATCAGTAAAGAATGGAGGCAACCTCTGGCCTTAAGGTATGCATTTATTTGGGATCGGTAATGAACATCTTTCATAAGACCTGATGCTGCAGTCATTTTAGTACTGTGTTGAGCTTGGGTCTCAGACTTCAACCCATCAGTACTATCATGTCAGGATTTCTAATGAGGAAGGGAAATCATGAAACCCTTGATAGGAGGAAGAGCATCACTGCTCAAGCCTGTCACTCTTATCAAGGGGCAGTGACAAGGTCCCCTGGGTACCACTGCAAAGTAATGAAGAGGGTTCTCTTCATTATGGGTAAGGTTCACATACAGTCCTGTGACGTACACATAGCTGGGGCAGAATTGGGGAAGCAGTTTTGTGACTTGTCATCTATTCAAATGAGCCACATCTACAAGGAAAGGAAAAGTTATTTTCTCAGGAATCCATGAACAGGTGCATTTCCAGACAGAAAAGTATTTCTCCCTTTGAAGTCCAGGAAAAACAGAACTGAAGTATTTAGGCAAGGAGAGCCTCAAGGGGTTTTACCTCTTTATGGAGTTTCAAATTGAGCAGTAGGTTTTAACTAGTTCTTACTGGATCAGACTACAGGATGAAGTTAAAGGAAGCTGTAAATTGGCATTATCAGTATGTAGATCTAGTGTACCGTAAGAATCATAGAATCATAATTTGGTCTTAAAGAGAGGTGCAGAGGTCATCAAATCCAACCCTCTGTGCAAAGCAAGTCTACTTATATCAGGTTGCTCAGGGACATGTCCAGTCCAGTTTTTAACACTTACAAAACTGGAGAATATAAAGCATCTCTGGGCAACTAATTGCAGTATTTGACCACCCTCTTGTAAACAATAACAACAAAAATAAATATTAAAAAGAAATTTTCCAGGTTCCAACTTGTGTCTGTTGGCTCTGACACTGTCCTTCTTATACTGGGGAGTTCAAAACTGAAGCAGTACTCCAGATGCAATCTCACAAATGCTGAACAGAGGGGAAAGATCACTTCCCTGGACCTGCTGGCTACACTTTTATTAATACAGCCCAGAATGTAGTTGGCCTTGCAAGGACATGCTTGAAATAGGGCTATTATATGGCTTTAATTAGTCTGCACTAGAAACCCAGTACTGGCAATGTTTCCCTTCCATGCTTATGAAAGAAGGTGCAACCAACTGTGAAAGGCCACAAATTGTTCAGAGGTCCTCGTGGATGAGGAGTGAAAAAAAAAAAATTTTCCACAAGAATTGTGAATCTTGCTGAGTTTCCTTAATACACACAACTCTTCTGTGTGACACAGTCATGGAGGCACTTCTTTAGAGGATCCAAAATCGGATTAATTTCTCATTTTTCTTCTTCTAACCAAGCTACAGTTCATGTCACTTATTCTGAAGACATTGCCTTCACCTGGATTTTATTGTTAGAACCTGAACAAAGAAATGGCACAGACTGTAGGAATTATTTTGCTATACCAGCAAAATAACACTGTCCTGCTTCTGATTAGATACTCTTAGGATCAGTAGACCACAAATGCTAAAAAGGAAAAATACCTGGTAGTATCAGACTGTTGAATAAGTGCATCCCCGGAAGAGCACAATGCATACAACTTCATTCATCTTCCTTTAAAGTTGGTTGGAGATTTTTCTCAACTTAACTATTAATTGGATTTAGTTTATAATATCAAATGAAGAAGATTTCAGGTGAAAAATGGGAATCTGCATCTTCCTTCGAGAACTGTCTTTATACTGCTGGTTGTAATACAAAAGCGGCACTGCAAAATGGTTTTGCATTGAAATCACTTTGAATTTGATGCAATGGAGATTTAAGCTGATTGTTGCAGAGTCTTACTACAGTAAGTGTTTTGGTCTTTTGGCATGGTGGCCTTGCTGATTTCCAAAAAATGGTGTTCATATTTTCCCCTACAGATGATTTATCTTTACCCACAGCTTTGCTCATGCTGTTATCTCCTTCATGTGGAACCACAAAACACTTAAATCAGTGTAAGAGAACAGGATGCTGCAAGGAAAGAGCCAAGAAAAGGGATTTGGTGAGGAGCTGACAACTTTAACACACACAAGGACTGTCTGAAATTAAGCTCTGCCTGTAAGGATGAGCGTCGAGCCCAGTTTGCAGCCAGTATCACATGTGGGGGTGGAAAGCATCATCAAACTGCTTTGGGTGCTGCTGAGTTGAGATGAGTTCAGAGCCCTGCCCTGAGCCTCCCTCCCATGCTCTGACAGCAGGCAGAGGAGGATGAACTGGAATGGCCAAGGGGCTTCCCTGCAGCGGTTGATGTGATCGTGTCAGATTCCTGCCTAGCAGTCAGCCCACAGAAGGAAAGAGGGGAGGGAGGGAAAGGAAAAAAAAAAAAGGGAAATGAAATAGCAATGAAGAGCACATTGTTTACACCGTCCTCTTTGCCCAGTTAGAATAAACCCACATAACCAGGCAGAAGAACATCTGTCTCCAGAAAGGCAAACTCATACAGCTGTCAGTTCTAACAGGTATTAAAGTCATTATTATGAGCACACACATCATTATCCAGAGAGCACTTTATAATAGATCTAACCCAGAAGTACCATCCAGCAGGCCAGAAGCTTCCTTGACAGTAGATTCTACTAGGAATATGATTTTCATTTAACAAGTTCACAGGATTGAAGGAATAACCATCTGCTCCTTGCTGTCCTCCCACTGGCACTAATAAAAAGGCCTTAGTGGAAGACAAGGATAATACCAATGCTTTCTTAAACAAGAAGCACAGTGGCATTTCCTCATGCTCACGTGCCTTCTGCAAAGGGGCAGCAACTGTTTAACACAGCAGCCACCATATCTCCTATTTGTCTACTAAGTTGAGCATGTTGTCTCAAAGTGTGCCTTTAACCAAGGTAGAAAATGGTTCTTGGTTGCAGGCAGTATTGAATGAACCCACAGGAGTGACTTCAGCCTAGGCTCCGCTGGTCCCCTGCAGCATCCAAGGTCTCAGCAGTATCATTAGTGAGTTATGGGAGAGGGATGGTTGCAGCCAACTGAAAATTGCCACCATGGAGGCTTGTTTGGTGTGCGTGCTGCAGGTAGTTTGCTGCGCATCATTTCCACAGGCAGGCCTGGGTGAGGAGTCAAGGACTCCCGAGCACTGTGGACATCAGCAGACTGATTCAAATTCGGACACTCCTACTGCCAGGAAAAACATAGCACCTACCTAGTGATTTTCCTCTCTGTCTCCATGGGCTTGTTAGCAGGCACTCCAAGCACCTCAGGACCTTAGTGGGTTTATTTATCTTTGCAGCACTACAGTGCAACAGGTAGGAGAAGCTTCTATTAAAAAGTGGAGACCAGAGTCCTGAAATCATAGATCCTCCCACTTTATTTCATAGAAGCCCCAAATCGTTGCTAAAGCCCTGTCAGTGCTCTCAAAGGTGTCATGCTGCTCTCACTCAACTTTTCTGGTGCCTCAGCCTATTGGGGGTGTGTTCAAAGCTGCCTCAGAGTGATGTGACCTTCAGCCCACGAGCTTCCCTGAGCCCTGCCTCTACGCTAATGCCCCAGAGCTGATCCTTCAGCTGCCTGCTCCTTCCTTAAACGCCCATCCCATAGGTGTGTGTACTCCTAACAGACCTGGGGCAGATGCAGGTTCACTCTGAGCATCCATCTGTGGTGAACATGAAATATGACATGAGGCTCATGAGACCCCCACATAGAGGGCAAGTTGTGCACTGTTCCCTTTCCACCCTCCATGAACCAGGTTAACCCAAGGCCTTCCCCAGTGCAGGTGGCTGTGTACAAACCTCACAGCTGCTCCCCTTGCGGCACTGCAGTCTCAGCAATTGAGACCAGAAAGGGTACGAGTTCTGCTCTGCTGGATTTGGAATGGGTCCAGCAGAAAGCCCTCAACATCACTCTCATAGGTGGTTTATTGCTTTGTATCTCTGTTGCTTTCCATGGGCCAGAGAAGATTAATATTAACTTGTTTCCCAATCTAATGGGTGAAAGACAAGGTGGATTACCCGCCTGAATCCTGCTCCTCTACCCTGCCACAGGTGGTGGTGAGGAGCAGTTATCATCAGTACTTCTGGGTCAAATCAGCAAGCATCCAAAGATGGGATAAAGATGGTAGACCCCACAGATCCCCAGCTGTGTGACCACTTTGTGGATGGCAATGTGTTTTGACATGATCAGCCTCATATTCTGGCACAGACATCACGGGTGTCACAGAAGGAGCCACTTTGCTCAGTGGTTCCTGTTCCTCCCCGTTTAAAAATCACAGAATGGTTTGAGTTGGAAGGGACCTTAAAGACCATCTAGTTCCAACCCCTCTGCCATGGGCAGGGACACCCTCCACTAGACCAGGTTGCTCAAAGCCTCATCCAGCCTGGCCTTGAAGACAGACAGGTATGAGGCATCCACAGCTTCTCTAGGCAACCTGTAGTCACATCAGAGATTTGATGGAAGGAGTGATGTGTTTACCTCACATTACTTTTAATACCTAAATGTTTTATTAGCAGCATGGCAATGGCCAAAGAAAAGAATCCTTCCCTTTACTAATGTCTTCTGCTTAGGTATTGCACACCAGGAGCAACCATCCTAAGGTTCTCCACTGAACGCAGCAGTCCCACCTTTCCCTGACTGCATACAAAAGGACACGCTATGCTACCAAGGCAGCCAGCAGTCCAGTGACATGCTAAAAGACACATTAAAGAAGGAGCGTGTAGGGGAGAAACTCAGCGTGAGAGAGAGATGAGAGATGCAAGTGACTAGTAGTTCTCACACTGGAAAGATGTATGTGCTGTACCCCCTTCCTTGTTATGTTTGAAATATAGTTGCTATTTTCTGGACAAAAAAAAAAAAAAATGGACTGAATTTAATTAAGCTTTGCCTGCTGCTTAAGTCAGTTTGATAGCAATTCCTAAGAATCCAGGCCTCTACTGACATATGAATTACTTCATTTTCATTTGCTGGAATACACCAATTAAAATCTCACAGTGGAAGAGCTTCTTCCGAGATACAGCTTGGATGCCTCAATCAAAAATGTGGCTTTGGAAATTTCAGCAATTTATTTTGCCACAGATCACATTTAGTCACAAATTACAATGTTGAAAGTAGTTAACAGAGCCATAAGCTTCCAGCGAGAGTCGTAGAAAAAACAGAGTTTGCTGATGTGATGAATGTGGCACTTAGAATTTCCCCTCTCAGTTCTCAAAATGTAGGTCTCCCTCTGACCTGCAACTCCTCTCACTTTCAGGTTTTGAGTATATGGTGGGCCATGATACACTACATGGAACGCCAATGATCATACGTTTAGAAGCACATAGATGTCAACCTCTTGCTGGTGTCACCAAAGGTTTACATGCTAAGTACAGATGAAACCTTCCTGACACCAGAGACTTGCTCTCTCTCTCATGTTACATCAAATATAAGGAATCTCAAGTTTTATAAATACCAAGATTCTCACGATATTTGTCAACAATTTGAGGTGCATAAATCTTCTGGTTATCTGAATTCCCAATACTTCTCTTGGAGACACAAGCAGATCCTGCAAGTAGTGACAGCTCAATGCTTATTTCACACATAAGCTCAAACACAAGTCACAAACCAGTTGTGCCCCTGTCTAGGTCACTTCATGAGGCGTGGTCCAACAGAGGTATCAGTATGGTTTTAACACATCAGAAACCATGAGGAGCTGGTATCTAATAGCATCTGGGTTACACCAGTCGTGTAGGATATGTGATACCCAGAGGCCCAATCTCATGTGAGAAGACATGAGCAAAATTCCTCTATGAGCATGTCCTAATAGCAAAACTTTCAGATCATCCTGGTGGGTCTGTCTGAATGACTCCTGATGAAGATATTGCATGATTGTGAGACATCTGAATATTCATTAGAGGACCTCAAAGCACTCTCATCCCCTTCCTGCATCTGATCTAAGAGCCGTTGTCATTCTTTTCCTTTTTTTCCTGACTGACTGAATGGATATTTAATGAGCCCATACAAAGCTGAACAGCTTCAGTGGGACAGAGAGAGCACGACTTGCTCAAAAATAGCCTACAGTCTGGTGGCTTTCAGTACGCTCCCGGGAGATATTGGTTCAGGTTCCTTCAGTGAGATGAGAGACTTCAACCTTGGTCTTTCATACTGCAAGGAAGCAATCTGAAATATTAATTCTTTTTATTAACTGACGGGGCACCATTTCCTCTTGTGTGTGAGAAACAGCCAACCTCATTAAAGCACTTAACCTTGGGAGAGTATTAGGCTGTGTAACATGAGTGAAAGGAAGCACCATTTTCCATCAGCTGTCAGGACGTAACTCTGTGTTATTCCCCACCAGCCACCTCAGGCATGCTAGTTTTGATGACTCTTATTTTAGGTGGCATTCCCGGCTTTACAAAAACTTGGTGCTTGACTTGGGGATTTAGCTTTCACTGGAAAACAAAGAGGCAACAAATGAAATGTTACAGTTCTGAATCCAAATTTCCTTGGTGGACTTAGCTATGGCTGTCATGGAAGGATGCAATCTGTCAAGGAGGTCTCAGGTTACACACCTCCCTCAATTAAGGGCATGATTGATTTCTACAGAACTCCATGGAAGAACTTCCACTAGGAAGTGGTTTATTCCTCCGGTGCCCCTAATTCCACTATGTAGTTTAAGCACCCTAGTTTGTTAGGTCGACAGTGCAGTAAAGTGCTTACATGCCAAATGGAGCATAGTTTATCTCAGTTCTCATAAAACTCTATTGCAAAAAGAAATGGAAGCTATTAAATAATTCAAGGGTGTCATAGCCATCAGCTGGCTGAATACCTGTGAAACACAACATGGTTACAGAACATGATACTGAACCTTGTATTACTCAGCAGTACTGCTCTCTAAGAAAAAATACACACATATAACAAGAAGACTGATTTTTTTCTCATACTGGATAATAACAGTAATAATGGGAACACAGCATTTCACATCCAAGTAAGGTTGAATAGTTATTTCAAATCAACATCACCTTTTTAATCTCTGTGTGTAAGATCTGTATAAGGTTAAAGATAAGATAGCATTGGGGCAACAAAATATCTTTGACACCTCATTCTTAAAATTAGAGAGCTTAAATTTGAAGCAACCAGAGATTGCACTACAAAGGTCCCTGGATCATAACAGCTGCATGGTCAGATAGACTAATAAATGTACCTGCTCCATAGATGGTCCACAGTCCAGCCAAGAGGGACCATCCCCTTTGTGTTCTGTATACAGCAATGGACTATACAGCCAAGCAGCTTTGGGTTTCCAAAGAGCCCTGCATCTTTGCAGGTTTTTTGGCCTTAAAAGGGAAATTACTATTTAGAGTATGTGTTATGGGCAACCAGTTTCAAGCATCTCAAATATCCTACAAGCCATGTTGCAACCCCCTAGAATGGTATTTGTATGATGTGAAACTGTAGATACATGTTGCTGCACTCAATAGATTGAGAGCACATAGATGTGCAGACCCACTTGGGGGGTCGTGTAGAGCAGAGAGAGCCAGACCTCATGTAGATTCACCCTGTTTCCTTGTGGTCTTTGCAGGGACTCAGAAGCAGGAGTTCCCTGGAGTGGATGAACCCCACAGCGATACCTGGGTTTTGTCTGGGGTGGAGTTTTCACTCCAAAAGAGAATCTACAAGGCAAAAAGGCTTATGCAATCTGCATGAGCAAGTGACTGGGACAAGGGAGTGACCCCAGGAAGGTACCGTATTTACAGCACAGGCATCCCTGTTAACTTCCATAGGTGTTCAAGCACAGCTGTAACTGTGGTATCCACAGAGTTCCCATTTTAACATGTGCACAGGACTGAATTTGGGTTGTAAATGCCAGCACACTGAGTAAGGAATCACTAATCTAGGAGCCTTCCATAGCAAGGTCAGAGGTGTGTCTTCAACTCTGCCCTACTGCTTTTGGGCTCCCAGCTCAGCAACTGCACAGCCATTCCTCCCTCCACTCCATATCCATCAACTGGATTATCTGTAGCAGATAAGCACCAAAGTCCTTTTTTTCAAAGGCTAGGCAAGAGGTCAACGCTCTCTCTAAAAGCATAGGCACCGAGATAGCATGTCAGTGCCACCAGCCCCCACCCCTTGTGCCTGTGGATATTAGCTGCTTTGAGGCTTAGAGGTTAAGCACACCTAAGTTTTAAGCATCATAACTTTAGGCACCAGCCCAGGTGATATATAGGCACTGTTAAGTCCTTTGTGGATTTTCCACCCAAAGCATTATCTGCAGGTGCAGTATGGCATTATATATGTGTTTCATGACACAAAAATACTCACCTATGGTTTCTGATCCCAGAAAGCATCAGATTGATCAGAGAATGTGGATTCTGAGAAGCAGTCATTGAAAGAAAAAGAGATCAAAGAGATCAAAGCAGCTGACAAGGTGCAGAAAATTAAGCACTGGGGTGAGTTGAAACAGCCAGGAAAAAATGAGAGAACAAGACAGAGAGTTGCAAATATGTGGGGATGTGCACGCACACATGAGTGACTCCTCTGTTTCTACTCCCGCACAGACACAACCTTCCACACATTGCAACAGATTCAAAAGGAAACTTGCCTTTCAACACAAGTTTGCCAAACCATTTTAGCCAAGAAATGAAACTCCTCCAAAGATTGTAAGGTATGGTGCTGAGAGACAACTTCCAATACAAATGGGAGAACATGAAACAGTCACTTCTATGATCAGTCTAGTTCCTCCTTTTAGGATACTTTCACCTTTACACATGCCTATCCTTAATTACTGAAGCAATTTCACAAAGCTCTGACTATGAAGCAGGGCCCTCTTTTGTTGAACAGCAGCTATAGAGGAGAGGAACTGCAGAGTAAAAGAGGCAGTGCTGAAAAACATTTTGGAGGTTTACTCAACTAGCGTTGGTCCTATCTTGCAGCTGGAGTACATCTAGTTTGGCTGAATGTGAAAGGAATGTACATGCACTCTGAAACCACACCAGGATACAAACCAAAGTGTGTGTGTGTGTTGGCAGGGGTGGGTGTTCGGGAGATTCATTTCAAAAGCACACGCTTGATGTGCTTTTCAGTTCTCTAAAATGGTCCTGCAGACACAGTCACCAGGTGAATTCCAAACGAAAAGGTCCTGATCCGGCTGCCTGTCACTCGTTGCAGTGCTGAGGCACCCTCCCTGCCCCATCGTTCCAGGCAGAGCACCAGGCGCATCTTCCCAGCCCCAGCAATCCTCCCACCACAAAGAGCAGGTCTATATTTGAAACCACAGAGGCATAATATAATCCGATGGAAACAGCATTCTTTGAGTCCGTGGGCAATGCCCTGCATCCTGGTAACACTGCATTTGTTCCTTCACTCGCTGCCGTTTAGTGAATCCTCAAAACAGCGGTGTGCAGTTGGGGTTTATAAATTACAAGACAACAGACAAAGGGAATACATGACACAAAATTTAAGACATTACTCCCAGCTCCCATAAATTATCTCTATAGTCTATTTTAACAGCATGGATTTAGCAGTGCATGTTAAAACAGCACGAAAAATAAACCCGCCTAGTAGACTAACTAGGCATTAATGAAAAAGCAGAATATTGTTTTGCATTCGCCAAAACACAGAAAGAAAAATATTCCCACCAGTTCCGATAATGCCCTTGCAGAGGGAAAGAATCATAATCTTCTATATTGAAAAAGAGAGTGATCGCTTGGAAAGAAAAATTAATAAAACTAATTACACGCTCTGCGCATGGAGGGATCGAAGGCACTAAGTCAGCCCAGGAGAGCCGAGCTCTTTGATTTTGTTCGCTTTACAACTTCCCCGTTATTTGTTTGCGGCCCCAAGGAGGCACCTCCCGGGGCTGCGGAGCGGGCGCTTCCCGGGGCAGCTGCGCGCCTCTCCGCACCCTCGGGGGATACAGCAGGGTGATTCTCACGGCCCCGCACCGTGGCTTTGCATCGCTTCTCGGCGCTGTCCCGGGCAAACTCCGGCTCCCAGTTATTTCCCCCCACCCCCCCCCCCCGCCGACCAAACTGGCGGGTTGGGCTGCCTGATGGCACCGTTCCCTTAAAGGGGCCGCGTGTGAGCGTGCGTGTGCGAGTTGGCGTTTTGCGAGTGTGTTGCACACACGCTCCCGCTGCCAAGCGCCGCCGAAAGCTTTGCAGCCGCGGCGCCGGGAGCCCTGCCGCCCGCCCTCCGCTTGCAAACCGGCCTCGGCGGGGAGCAAAGCACTTGGCGTGTGGGAGCGCGGAGAGGGAAAAAGGTGCGGGGAGGAGGAAAAGGAGGGAAAAAAAAAAAAAAAGAGCTGCCTCTTTAAATGCTGGGGGCTGAGCCCTCGCCGGGGCGTCCGCAGCCGGATCCAGCCTCCCTCCCCTCGGCCGTGCCTCTCCGGCGCTTGTTGCACAGCCCTGAGTGCCGGCAGCG
This sequence comes from Rhynochetos jubatus, assembly GCA_027574665.1. Taxonomy (NCBI): domain Eukaryota; kingdom Metazoa; phylum Chordata; class Aves; order Eurypygiformes; family Rhynochetidae; genus Rhynochetos; species Rhynochetos jubatus. The sequence goes on along the minus strand of CM050648.1, from coordinate 7,931,595 downwards.
CGGCGCACGGGCGCTGGTGCTGCGCGGGGAGCGCGGAGCCGGGCCGGGGCCATGATCCAGCCGCCCACCCCCAGCAGCCGCGCCGCCGCCCGCTCGCTCTAGAGCCGCTCCCGGCGCCGCGCAGCCGTCCCCGCCGGGTAAGTTTGCAGCCGCCCGGTGCCGAGGGCGGGCGCGGGGAGAGGAGGGGGGGAGGAGGAGGAGGAGGAGGAGGCGCACCTGGCCGGCAGCCCGGTACGGCACGGCTCGGCGGGCAGGTGCGCGCCTGTGCGGCACTCATGGGGCGCAGCTCGGCCGTCCCCAACTCGGACCGCCAGCCTTCCGCCCGGCGTTTGCAGCCCTCTTCTAACAGGTGGCTCGGTGCCTGCCCGCTGCCCCCGGCGCCTTACTCTTCGCTGCCGCCGAACAGGTGATGGTGCCGCCTCGCCGTCCTCCGCGCGGGTAAGGGGGTCCGCACCCCCTGCGGCCACCGCTGCCCCTCCCCGAGAGGCCCTTGCAGCCCCTGGGTGCCCTCGCAAGGGCTCTGTTGCAGCGGGGAGAGGTGGGGGTGTGTGGGGGGAGCCCGGCGCTTGCCACCCCCTGCTTCCCTGGAAGCCGCTCAGCCCGTGCCCGCTGCCTTCATGGCCCCGCTGTGTGTCTGTCGTTGCAGCGGGCATGGGGAACCAGGTGGAGAAGCTGACCCATCTGAGCTACAAGGAAGTTCCCACTGCTGACCCGACAGGTATGGACAGAGATGAAGGGCCCAGGATCGGGGTCTCCTACATCTTTTCGAATGATGACGATGAGCTGGAACAGCAGCAGGATTCAGCACATGACCTGGGGAGCGAGCACCCTGCCCTGCAGCCCTACGATCCCCAGCTGCACGAGGTGGAGTGCTCAGTCTATTATCGCGATGAGTGTATTTACCAGAAGAGCTTTTCCGAGGACACGCTGCCGGAGGAGGGTGATGAAGGGGGCGGGGGGCATCTGAGCACCTACACCCCGGAGAACTTACTGAATCGGTGCAAACCGGGTGACCTGGTGGAGTTCGTGTGCCAGGCCCAGTATCCGCACTGGGTGGTCTATGTCGGGGATTTTCAAGTTGTGCACCTGCATAGGTTGGAGGTGGTGAACAGCTTCCTCACTGACGCCAGCCAGGGCAGACGGGGCCGCATTGCCAACCGGCTGTACCGCTACAAGCCCCTCAACCCAGCCGTGGTGGTGCGCAACGCCCTGGAGCAGGTGGGTTGCAAGGACCGGGACTTGAGCTGGAGAAACTCTGAGTGTTTTGCTGCCTGGTGCCGGTACGGCAAGCGGGAGTTTAAAATCGGCGGAGAGCTGCGCATAGGCAAGCAACCCTACCGACTGCAGATCCGGCTGGGTGACAAGCGAAGCCACACGCTGGAGTTCCAGAGCCTGGAGGATCTGATTATGGAGAAGAGGAGAAATGACCAGATTGGTAGGGCTGCTGTGATCCAGGAGCTCTCCAGCCACCTGCAGGCTACAGAGGAGGAAGAAGAGGAGGAGGAGGAGGAAGACCATCATCATCCAGGTGCTCGGACTGCTGTGGAGTAGCAGCCTCAGCACCACCATGCTGCTGAGCCTGGGTGATGGGGATTAGAACTGAAGGCTGCGAAATTGAGCTGTTATAAGCCCTTTGGGCCGCTTCGGTGCAGCTTCATTCCAATCACATGTGGAAGGAAGGGGGAAAGCTGATTAAGTGTCTGTGCTTTAGTGCTTAACTCCTTCAGTGCTTGATGATAAAACCACTGACTTACTTGTAGAGGATAAAACTCAGGGCAATTCTATCCCTCTCCACTCCCACCTTTTTCCTTTCCTCTTTGCCCCCTTTGTGCATAGCCTTTTCCTGGACCATCTGCCAGTAGGTCTGACCCTACAAGATGCTAAATGCTTTTGACATCTACTTATCAGCAGAAGTTAAGAGTATTTAATACTATTAAGAAGGAGCCAACAACTTTCAGGACATGGCCATGTAGCTCTGAGTGCATGATGAGTTGGTAGCTGAGAAACATGAGGATATTGTTTTCCCTTTGTCACAGTTTCTGTTCAGTTGTGGCTCCTCTTGGTATTGCAACAAGCTGGTTGCTGGCCTGGTGCAGGGCTTCATGGATTGGTAGCCAGTCCCCAGAAGATGTAAGGGAGAAATCTCCACTAAATTAAGTGGGTTTGCTGTGCCTGGTGCCTTCTTAATTGATTGGGACTTGCAGGTGGGCTGGGGGACCTCCTCCTTTGCTCTCAGTGGGTGGCTTTGAGGACAGAAGATGTATTTATTGCTGACAGGTCCCAGGGGAGGAGGATGTTCGCAGCCCTGACTAAGGAGTCTCTGCAGTGGTGTGTGCTGGGACTCTTACAGGCAGGTACTGGGATTTGCCAGTGCTCGTTGGAGGCTGCTTAACTTCCCCTAAAGCAGGTGGCAGAGCTCCTGATTACATCTGTGATACGCATCAAGGCAGTAGAAGCAGGTTGCTCTTGTGCAAGAGGATGTCTTGAGTACACTGTCCCCCAAGAGGGTGACCTATTGGCTGGGTGCTGCCCACTGTGGGGCCATAAGCATGTCACAGGTTCTGCCCCACAGTAAACACGGGTGGTGGGGTGAGGGAGCCCAGGCTGGAAGGCATCTCAGGCAGGGGAGTTGGGGTGTTCCTTTTTCCCTTCCTCACCATAAAGCAATTCCCTCTTCATTAGGATTTCATGTTTCCTTTTTTGCTAATTTTTATGATATGCAGCTGAGCTATAGCATTAGATAAAAGGAGGGGACATGCCTCCAAAGTTGTGCAGTTACTCAATTAAACAGGAGGGAAGGGGGAGTGCAGTGCTGCCTGCCTTGAATATTCTCTGAACTTGTTTTCAGCTGTTGAACTGGTCTCCCATCCAGGCAGTGCTGTCAGATCTTTGGCCTGGGATCTGAAGTGTGTGAGCAAACACTGATTTGGGAGGCAGTTTCTAATGCAAAATTCCTTCCCCTTAAAGCACAATAGTGATGAGGTGAACTTGAAGATAAGCTTGAATTCATTTAAATAATGGAAAGCATCAGTGTGATGTAAATTTGAAGTGTAGTTAATACAGTCTTCCCCACAGTTGTTTACAGTTAGACCACAAATAGCGAAGTACTGTGTCCTTTCCACTCCCTGAGAAGAAAGCGAAGTTTGTCGTTTAAGAATAGGTAGATACCAGCTTTTGATTAGTTAAGACTGCGTAAGCAACTTTGCCAATGTGATCCAAATAGATTGTGGTGTTGTGTTTTCTGCCTAAAATACACAAGCTAGAAGAAGCTGTGAAAGACTACTTTTGCATCCTCACCTCAGGAGGAAAAATAACTTTTAGGGTTATGTACACTGTATCCCTAATGACTCCCATGTTCTCTTTTTTTGGGCTGTGAAATACCTGAATCCATGGGAGAGTTTAACACCAAGCTCCCTTAGAATGCTATAGCTCAGGTGTCTGCACTAATTTTTTCTCCAATATGCAATTGAGTAATACTCAAGTTACTGTGGTTGTCAAGCAGATATGCATAACAACTAACTACCCGTATCAAACTGTAATAGGGTTAATAGGTGGATGTCTGCACACAGGTTTTATGCAACTGCTAGTAACACTAAAGCTGAAATGATCACTGAAATAGTCTGAGAAGGAGTGAAAGAGAAATTCTTTGTTGTACTGACTGGTGTGAGACAACTGAGATTATCTAGACCATGAGTAAATGTCTGGCTGTGGTTTCTTTTGTATTGAAGCCTTGTACATAACAAAGTTTATTTCACTGTGTAATATAGGTATGTAAAATAATATTTTCTTACAGATATTTTTGGAAGTTAAAAAATAATCCCTTCATTACCTTGCATTTGTAAGTAAGTTATGCACATTATTTTCCAGTCCTCTGAATGGCTTTATTTTTCATTAGTGATCTAAAGTATATTCTAGGCCATAAAGTATAGAAACTGCTACAAATGTCAAATATTATGTATCTACAGGGTACTAAACAGTAAACTGCTTGTGAAAATATTTTTCCCTTGTGTCTGAAACACTAGAACTATGATACGTCACCAGTTCTCTCCTGAGGTACCCTGCATAGTCTGGCTTTGTTTCCTGTTCTCTTTTCCGTTTTTTTTTTTTTTTTTGTTTTATAAAATGGGACCAAATCTGCTTGGGAATGGAGAGCAAAGCTGCTTTGACCAACTGAAATCGTGTCTTGTGCTGATGTTGGTGCTTCTCTGTACCGGTCATGCCTTTTGGGATAAATTCCCACAGGCATACGGCCTTAGCAAAGAATCCCAGAGCTTGCACTGCCTTGCTAGGACAGAGAGCGAAGGGGGGAGCTTGCCTCACAGCAAAGCGGAGTCTGGCATGCATTCTGCTGTGTTATAAAACCTATATGCTCCTCTGACATCTGGGATACAGGTGTTTAATATTTAAAACAAGGATATTTGCAATCATTTAATTTCTCTGCAAGCTGTGATTTGGGTTGTATTCTGTCTCCTGGCATTCCATTATGTGCAGAAGTAGAAGAGGGAGGGAAGCCTGGAATTTTTCTATCTTGTGTGGAAGAGGACTACCTCTATACAGGGATTTCTTATTCCAGCAGATAAACATGCAACTGTTGAATCATTAACAGGAGGGTCCTTTTTCTCTACCTGTTGATTAGGAAATGTTATTTAATAGGTGCTACTAAACACCACTGCAAACATTTCAGAGCAGTCTGGTTTTAAAGCCATGAACCTGTAATGAGCTGGATGTGAAAACAGGAATGGCTGTGGAAAAACATCCCAACTCCTTCATTTGTTGTCTTTGCTGTACTTAGTTACTGTCTGCAGACTAGGTTGGGATTTCTAGAAATTGATTTTAAAGACAAAGATCTTCTGGGAAAGCAGATTTTTTTGTATATGTGTCTACTTCAAGACTTTTGTGTAGGTAACAAAAGTTATGGAAAAAGAATGGATAAAAGTGCTTTTCTCTGTTTTCTTCTTTAACATACAAAAATGCAGGTGTCACCCTTCTGCAGAACCTCTGGTTGAGCAAAGGTCCTAAGCCTATACTGAAGTTTTTGAAGTTGTGAGTAGACCCTGTCTTGAGCCACTTGCAAAATTAGTAAGACTGTATTTGAAGTTAAATGTATATTTACATTTATTTGTGAGTAAGGGCCTGGGATTTCTGTCTGAGGTTTCTGGTAGAAGCATGGAGGATCTGAGGTTGTGTAATCACTGGGGGAGAGCAAGTAGTGCTGTGAAAGCTGTTTCTCAAAGGGCCTCTTGTCCAAACAAGACTCATGGAATCCAGCCCAAACTTTGGCCTCAGTTTCCCTCTGGAAATCTAGGAGCTCTAGCAGTGATTTGGTGAGAGAGGTGTATTACACAGTAGTTGTACACTAAGCTGATGATCGTGCTGCAGACTGTTCTCTGGTATCTTTCACTGTCTCATCATGCTTGAACTTTCCCTTTCGTTTTTAATATTTAAAGTTAATATCATTTGTTTTAAAAGCCCTTTGACTGTGCAAACAATCATCTGTATGAATTTACTCATTTGGGCATACCTACTGCTACTGATGGAATGACTGCTGTGAATATCATGCACATGTTAAAGCTGGCAAGACTAAACCCCAGATGTGTAAATGTAGCTCCAGCTAGGAAATGTAGATGAGCAGTCTTATTTCCCCAGAGTATCAGTGTGTTTGCAAATAATGTCTTGGAAAAGGCTTTACAGTAAAACCTACTATTATCCTTTGATGGAGTAATTTCCATAGCATCATAGAATGGTTTGGGTTGGAAGGGACCTTAAAGATCATCTGCCATGGGCAGGGACACCTTCCACTAGACCAGGTTGCTCAAAGCCCCTCTCCAGCCTGGCCTTGAACACTTCCAGGGATGAGGCATCCACAGCTTCTCTGAGCAACCTGTTCGAGTGCCTCACCACCCTCTCCAGGAAGATTTTCTTCCTGATATCCAATCTAAATCTCCCTGATTTCAATTTAAACACATTACCCCTTGCCCTGTCACTACAGGCCCTTGTAAAAAGTCCCCCCCAGCTTTCTTGTAACCCCTTCAAGAACTCAAAGGTGCTATAAGGTCACCCTGGAGTGTTTTTAAAAACAAAATTTAGACATTCATCTTCCATGGCAGTGAACAAGGGCATAAATTGGAGACTGTTTCAGGATATCCCTGATTCTGTGTGAATGCAAAGTATTGATTACAGCAACTCTCTAGACCTCACCTGCCCAACTTACTAAGCAGTTGCAGGGTAGGCAGGGAAAATAATACCCAAAAGCTAATTCAAAAGCTATATTTTCTTACTGGAAAAATATATTCTTCAGACTGAAGGACCCTAGACTATGGAAGTAGACTTTTGGTTGTTTTGTATAAATGAAACCCTAGGCAAACTTCTTAAGTTTTGTTCATTTAAATTCAATATTCCACTCAGTACTAAAGTACGTAATATTATGTGATTAATGTATTTCAGATTTTGAATGTAATGGTGGTTTTGTTTTCTGTTTTCCTTTGGTTAAGTTTTACCAAAGGTCTGTCCTTGAGTGTGTGAAGTGTGTTGTCGAGTGGTTTCCCACCTGTGCTTTTCTGACAATTATCAGCACCAACCATAATTCTAACAGCCATTTAGGAACAAATAGGTGGGGTTTTTTTAAGCAGAATTTTAATTTTGTGTAACAGATCAGAGACTAGTGACTGGATAGAGATAGGAGATACATTGTTTCAAACAGCAGTTTCTATTTGTAAGAAATCTGTTAATTGAGTATGTGTTGACTACTCATAAATCAGTGTGCCGTGATAAGGCCAGGTGTATTGTATAATGGACTTAGTTTCAGATCAGATTTTTTTTTTGGCTGTGGATAGCAAGAAATCAGGCTGACTTCAAACACTAGCGATTTAGATGATTCCTTTACATTAATGTTGAATTAGAAGCTTTCTTTAAAAGCACACTTGAAATTCCTGACATCATGGATGGTTCCATGAAGTGTTACAATAACAAGTGTAATCACAAAATGATTTTTTTTCCATGACCATCTTCTGTAAGCTGTCTTTTGTCAGTAAATGTTGAATTGTTAGTGCAAATATCTTCTTTTCCTGAGAAAGAAGTACAGATCATTGATTGTACCATTTCCTTCAAAATGAAGGGCATTGCATAGTAACTAAAATGAAATAAAAGATTTATAGTATCTTTTACAACCTTTCTTTCTTTGCTTTTTTTTTTTTTTAATGGTGTATTTTTCCTTAGCTTTTGGGAAAACTAGTGATTTTTCATGATGGATGTATCTGACACAAAACAATCAATGTTTTCACTGACTTCACATGTCAGATCAAAATGTAACTCCTCAGTTGTGTTTTTGCTCCACTGAGAGTGGAAGAATAATCCCTGTACAAGGCCAGACCATCAGCTGCTTAATAGGCAATAGCTGTATTAAATCTGATGAGGATCTGGCCCCAAATTTAATTTTAAAAGTGGAAAATGAATTCAGCAGAAGATCATATAGTATTAGTTGGCACTCCGGCTTGTCTTGACTGCCAGCAACTGCTAAAGGAACAGATGTAGTGTCTGCTAGAGGGAGAAATGAGAGAACATGGAACTCACGGGGAGTTTTTGGGAAATCTGTACAACTGTTCAGTTTGTGTGATGTTTTGTCTCTTAGATCCCACTTCATGCCTGGAGCTTCCATCTGCACCAGGCACAGGGATGTTTCTTACTACAATGAATGACCTTCATCACCTTCAGTAAGATATTATATCCATAGAGTAATGGTTCTTAATTTGTCAAAGCCTTCCACTGTGTGCACATCCACAAAGACAAAAACAGTGATACAACAAACAAACAGTACTTCTCCCTGAGATCCTGACCAAAAGAAGCTGTTTGAATCTCACACAAAAGCACTGAGTCAACTCAAGCAAGAATACTTTGAGTAAAGCCATCATGAGGAAATGTAGCTGTAACAAGATGAGTATCAGTGGATATCATAGCTCTTCTGTGGGTTACAGCTGTCCTTGACAGCCTTCTCACAGGTGTGAGAGTGAGACAAATTCTCATCAACAGACACGGCAGCTTTTAAGGCTCAGGGCTGCAGGTGGGTTTCCACCATAACATTTAATTTCTAGCTCTGGCACGGACTTAGGTGACTTTGAACAAGATGTATGAGGCACCCAGCTGTGCTCTATGTGACTGCAAGAGTGCCTGGATTTTCAGGTGTCTGATACTAGGTCTGAAAAAGAACATGAAGAAATAGAAATGTGGGTTGGATGACTGAATTGATACCTGAAAATCCCTGCTCAGTTGCCACTTAGCACTGGAGGCCACTAAGGTCTGAGGCTTGATTTCCACCCCCACCCCCACTCCGTCCCCCTTTATTTACCATCATGCTTCCAGAATCTTGAAGTTCTGTGTCTTTGTCTCACCCAGAAGTTTCTCCACGTACGTAAATTAAAGCAGCTCATGATTTTTCTCATGGCCTGTGCTCAATAGGGAGGGAGATCCAGCAAGCAGAATACTGCCTCATGTCCCAGTGACTGCTCCCAGAATGTATATGACCTCAGATACCAAAGAGGAGCATCTTAAAAAACACATTGACACTGTCATTCTATTTCTAGCTCACGTGTGTTCTGAAATAAGTTAATGTAAAGTGCGTTTACAGAGACATGGACTGCGATGAAGTCTCTGCACTCCTGACTGGCTGCTCTGAGTCCCTGGACTTCTGCAGAGAGGTTTTCTCTTCAATTCCCTATTTCTGCACTGTGGATTGCTTCTAGCACAGCACTCTTGAAAATCCTCACCCCACAAAAATCTGGAAGCGATAGGAAGGTAGTATCCACATCATCCCCAGGCACAAGAGGAAATCAATTCTAGTCTTTCTCCATCCTGAAACTATGCTCAGACCTCTAGGATACTGTGTAGAGGAAGGCTGCCCACCACTAATGTCCTCAGGTTGTCTTTACAGAAGGCAGCAGACTAAGTTTTAATTTGCAAGACTGGTTGCCTCACACTTTCTTCCTAAGAGCTCTGCTCTGTGCCAGGAGGCAGTATCTGTTAGCCAAGAGCAAGGTGCCCAAGCAGCAGAGCAGGGAACAGCAGGCTTGCAGAATCACAGAAAATCCCAGAAAGTGTGAGAGGAAGCTCTGGAGATGATCTAATCTACCTCCTTGCTCAAAGTGTGGGCAACTAGAGCAGGTTACTCAGGGCTGCACACAGTCAGATTTTTACTAACTCCAGTGGTGGGAGATCCATGACTTCTCCAAGCAACCTTTAACCTCTTATATGATTTTTTTTTTGATGTTTGAGTTTTGTCAAGAACTGCTTGATTATCCATGGTATCTTTGCTTGATTGTTTGCACATAGAGATGGACCAATCTGGAGCTTGGAGGAGGTGATTAATGAACATCAACCAGATGTTATGGACCTCCTCTCCAGGACTCTGTCCTTGAAATTCTTCAAAGCAGGTCTCTGAGCAGGCCAAAGTCTGGCCTACTGAAGTTCAGGTTGATCCTGCTATTTGCCTTGCACCCACCACTGAAAATCATGAAACACACTATCTTAACTGCAGCCAAGGCTGCCCTGGACCTTCCCATTCCCAAACAGTTCTTCATTGTAAGTGTGCTCCAGCAGCATCTCTCCTCGTTGGCTCCTTGATCCAGTGTCAGGAAGTTGTCATCAATGTGTTGCCATGTCATTGGTGTCCATGTCGAAAAGCAGCAGGAAGTAATGGTCTGAGGGATGGACAAGCCTCGACATCCTCTCTGCATCCCCGATCTGAGCCCCTAGCAAGCAGCAAACCTCCTCAGACAGCAGGTCAGGCAAGCTGATGGGATCCTGTGTCCCCAGCAGCAGGGAGTCAGCTCCTGTTGTCACTCACTGCTCCCTTCTGGTCCTGACATGTGGCTCAAGCTTATCCAGCTCAGGTGCTTCATTGCACAGAGCTCCCAGCCACTCATCTGCCACCAGGGAACTAAACATATTCTGTAGCTGCAGGTCTTCAGGAAAAGCTAGAGCTTTCCTCCCATTTCCAAAAGTGACAAGTTTCCAGCCTTCACCATCATTGGAGTCTCTATTTTCCAATCTAATAAGCACAGACTCTGCCTGTCCTTCCTTCAGTACAGCTGGAGGTTCAGGCTCCAGGTATGCCTTCCTCCTCCTTTGGCCTCAGGGTCCCTCTGCTGCTTCTCCCTCCTTGGCTTCCTCCTCCTTGGCTTCCTCCTCCTTGGCCTGTGCTGCCTTTGGCCCTTTCTGAAATCTGTTTTCCCCCTGCCACCCCCAGCTTGGCTGAGGGTCTCAGCTGTGTCCTGTGGTGGGGCCGCTGGAGACATCTGGGACTGTGTGGGACTGTCTGTGTTCGGCATGGGGCAGCCCCAGCCTCTCCTCACAGAGGCCACCCTGCAGCCCCCTGCCAGTGCCTGGTCAGGGACACCCTATACACTCTCTCAGGAGCTTGGGCTGAGAGGTGCCCTGATATTGCAGGGACAGTTTCTCCAGTGGGTGTGGAGGACCATGCCCTGTGGCGTGTCACCACCATGGCTGAGCATCTCTCTACATTGTTCTCAGCAGAGTTTACCGCTCCTTTTGCACAGACTGCTCTGTGTGTTGGCTGCATGCTACTAGCTGTATGCCAGGCTCAGCTGTTGCACAGGCCTCTCTGTAACACCTGCTGAAAGGGTGGTTGACCCTCCTGATCAGGAATCAGATGCAAACAAAGAACTCAAAGCAGGGACTAGAGCTTGCTAGAAACCCATATGAAATGGTCAATAAGACTAATTTGTCCTATTGAGTTGCTCTGGGCCACTAAGGACTCTAGTCCTTCCCTGTGTTGGAACCAGAATGTGTTGCTTGTATCAAGTTCATCAACGGAAATGAAACAGGACTGTTAAGAACCAAGTTAAATGAGGTTCTTATAAAAGTCTGGGTTCTCTCTAGTTTTCCCTTGCTCCCGGGCTTCTTCCATCTTGTCCTATTCAGAACAAGCATTCTGGGACAAGTTCTGCTCTTCCTGTACAGTAGTTAGTGCAATGAGGTCTCAAGGTGTTTACATAGTATTAATCAAGTCAATCACCAGAGGGCAGAGGAAATTAAATGAGGATGTTCTGGACCATGAAGTAGATGACTCACATCCCTGGAAAAGGTTTAATTGAGCAAAACAGGTATATAAGTGTACCTGGCTCACCACAGAAACTGTACAGAAAAAGATGAGCCTCCAGAGAGAAGGATCAAGGCACCCTGTCAGCACATAGAGAAACGTCTGCAGTGCTTTTGTAAATCATGTCCGTGGTAAATAGACCTTCATACACAACTTGTCCAGCTCCCATAGAAGGCAGTTGACAGTGCTGTTCTTTGGTGGCAAGTTGAATATCAGTCAACAGCATGTCTTGGCACCCAAAAGGGCCAACCGTGTCCTGGGGTCCATCAAGCACAGCATAGCTGGCCAGTCAAAGGAGGTGATTATCCCATTTTACACTGCGCTGGTGCAGCCCCACCTTGAGTACTGTGTGCAGTTTTGGTCACCTCCATATAAGAAGGACATGAGACTATTGGAGTGTGTCCAGAGGAGGGCAAGCAAGATGGTGAAAGGCCTGAAAGGCATGACTTACAAGGAGCGGCTGAGGACACTTGGCTTGTTCAGCTTGGAGAAGAGAAGGCTGAGGGGTGACCCCATCACAGTCTGCACCTTCCTCAAGGTGGGAAGTGGAGAGGGAGGTGCTGATCTCCTCTCCCTGCTGACCAATGAGGGGATACAAAGGAATGGAATGAAGTTGTGTCAGGGGAAGTTCAGGTTGGACATTAGGAAAACGTTCTTCACTGAGAGCGTGGTCGGTCACTGGGACAGGCACCCCAGGGAAATGGTCATGGCACCCAACCTGTCAGAGTTCAAGGAGCATCTGTATGGTGCTCTTAGTCATATGGTTTAGTTTTAAGTAGTCATGAGAGGAGAAGGGAGTTATACTCAATGATCCTTATGGGTCCCTTCCAGCTTGAGATATTCTGTGGTTCTTTACAATGTTTCTGCTAGAGCTGTTGGTCATGTGCAATGGAGAAACGGTGCTCTGCTGGGAATATCAGCACTGCATACACAGTGATAAGCGTATGATTGAGATCCAAAGATGTTACTCTGTGAAACACCTCTGATGCTGTGGTTTTCCCTCTTTGTTTTCTGTTCTTTTGTTCCTCAGGTCCACAAGAAAGCAATGCACCTATGAAAGGGATATGCAGAAGAGGGAAATGTACAGTTGTGGGACAGGCTGGTTTGCACACCTGACCATGGCATTCTGGGCTACAGCCTGTCTCTTGGAGCTGGGTTCTTCAGCCCTCACTGAAAACTGGAGAAATGAGATACCCACACCCAGACTCACACATAAGTCCCTGGAAAGTGATTTCAAATCTCTGCCCTGCCTAATCCAGAGCATGGTCTTGAATATAGAACTTGAGCGAATTATCTAACCAGCGCTTAGGGGCAGAGCCATTTGTATTCTCTGAATCAGTGAATATTTGACCCATCATACCAAAACAGAAGAGCACTACCAGCACAGAACAAGAAACCTCTGCCTTCAGATAGCTGGTAGTCCTGTGGTTACAATGGTCTCTGGAGGTGCAGGACACCAAGGCATCAGCTCTCAGGGTTTTCAGTTACAATGACAGACCTTATCTCTTCCACATGATATACAGAGCATCACAGCTCTACGTAAGCCAAGGAGACCAAATTCCATATTGAACTGTTCAGTGTCAGGCTCAAAGAGCCTCTGTAGTATCTGCTTGAGCTACGTTTTCAAGAGGTAGAAGTGCCCACAGCTTTTGGACATGCACACATGCATGCAAGAGGATGTTTGGAGGTGTCAAGCTAGATCTTCTAGGCTCAGGAAGCCTAGGACTTAGCCACCTTAAAGATTAGTGGACTGAATATCTGTTGGTTTTACGAATAAAAGCTACATATATGATTAAATTATATACCCAATCACTAACAAAGTATTTTCTGATTATCCCTAAGGATAAAACTGTCTGTTCTTTCCATGCAGTTCTGTATTTGCCCACCTTCAATAGACCCTAATGCAGGTTTATGTGTTTACAGCCCTTGCATGCCCAGATGCATCTCAGATCCCCAAGTCTAATGAGTTTCCATCATATGAATTAATTATATTACAAAGCACAGGAAAGAAAGCCATTAAATCTTAAATTAAGTTATTAAATTAAAATATTACTGCAGAAATTCAATAGCAGCTTGTAGCCCGTGGGAAGTGGCTCCGCAGGAAAAAAAAACCATTTGCAGGTGAGGTGGCACTCAGAGCACCTTATCATATTCATGGGGAGGAGGTGCTGACCCCTGCAGAGAAGTTGCAATTATAATGAGTCTCTTATCTAGGAAAAAGCAGTTATCCCAACGCATTTGTGATGGAAGTTGAGGTACTAAATAAGATGCTAGCAGGATATAAATAATGAGGTGGTACACGGCCGCGTGTTGGAACCGAGCCACTAGAGCAAGATAATGGCAAAGGCACAAGCTTAACTTACATTGGCAATTCCTGTGGGAAAGGGGGTGGGAGGATAAGCCACATGGAAAGCTGATTCCTCAACCTGCAGCGAGTAACATAACTCCCTAGCCCTGCTTGTCTTTGTTCAAAGCCGGGACAAGCAGAGTTCAATTACTGCAGAGGTCTAACCCTAGGTGCAAGGCTAGATTCCATCTGAATATGCTCCCAAAGTCTAAACATACAAAGGCTGTTTCTGGCTTCACATAACTAAACCCATGCTGAGAAAGAGAAGAAGCTGCTGAATGCATGGGCCTAGATTCATCAAAGAATTTAATCAATGTCCCACTGAAAAGGGATTTGAACTTATGCATGACTGCTCTGATAGTCTGAGACTATCAGAGTATACATTATTTGATTTTTTATGGCAGTTTCCTGTTACCATGCAAAGCATAACTCCTATTTCTAATTAAACATTTTAATGTAACACAGCTTGTAAGTGTCTCATGGTACAGCCTAGTAAAGATACAAAATAGAGTTTTAAGAGGAGCAGTGATTTTTTAACCACCAGCGCAAATGCTTTTCAGCACAATTCCACTCTGCCCTTCCCCTCAGCTGCAAAACTTACGGCAAGAATTCCTAACAGGAACATTGGTCAATTTACACATCGTTGCACAGCAGTGTGTTTTGTGACAGGTTTGCTTAAATATCTTTCACTGAGATAAAGGAGTTGCAAAGAAAAATGACACTATTGTGAAATTCCCCCTTTGTAACTTTATACAGCCAGATTTAGAGATCACTGAAATGTTCTACTGCTTTGATTAAAGGAAAAAGAATTAAGTAAACTTCTGCAGTGATATCAATGGAGGAAAATAGTCACTGATAATCACTTTTCATTTTAAAGCACATTATTCTATTAACTGGCCTGGCCTCTCAAAAGCTAAATCTAAAGCCCAGTGAAATCAAAGGAAGACTTTCCATCGATCAGGGCTGTATTGTGTATAGCTGATCATTGGTGGACTGCAGCAGAGAAGAGAGTGACTTCTTTTGAAATCAGATGGCAGCTCATAACTACTCTTAGCAATATTGCATGGAATCCCTCTTGTAACAAATAGGGTACATGAAAGCACTGGGCTTCTGGCTAGCTGAAAGGCTGGAGTTTTTTCAAGTCCCTGATGAGCCTGTCAGCTCCTCCCTGACCATGGTAAAAAAAGGACATCCTTTTACAGCCTAAATTAGAAACCAGATATCCCATGCAGTCACATTTATAGACCATAGCTTTCCATAATGAATGTAACATATTTAATATTCCAGTTGTGCCATAATGTGCCATAATGAGGAATGAAGAGGTGAGGCTGGGAGGCAGTCCTGTCCATCAAGTGGTCCCCACATTCTAGGGACATCAGGCATTTGATCTTTCTAGGGGTCCGCTTAGAAAGGGAATATATTCCTTTAGCTCCCATCCAAAGTGCTCCCAGACACTGAGGAATTAAAATAAACCCTCTGTTGTCCTTTCAGTTATGGCTTTTCCCAGATTCATAACGAATTGCTCTGACCAGCAGTATTCCTCAGGGAATCATTATTAGGTCTCTCTTAGCCTCCTTTTTCGGTCACTTCCTCTCGGAGCTGATGGTTTCTGAGCTGATGGTTTCTGCAGCTTGAAAAGGTGTACCCACAGACTTTGCTTTAGCTCAGCAGCTTCCACCTTCTTCTCTCAGGGCAATAGCAGGGTTAACTCACAGCTCAGTAGCTCTGACAGAGCTATTGGAACAGTAACATTGTTGCTGGAATAAAAGCATTATAAAAAGGTTCTTCAAATAATAAAGAGATTATCAGAATGTCTCACTCTATACACGTTTAACAACTTCTACATGGAGTCCAAGAGTATTTCTTGCTGTTCTCTGGGGCTCTTTCACCCATAAGAGTTGAATGTGCAGCACACAGCCCCTCTTCTGTGTCAAGCTGGTCTTGCTGTAAAGCTTCCAGTCCTCTCCCTGCCATCTTCTTGAACCCTATCAAATCAATACGTGATATTTCCTCTAGAACTGAAGTTTCTAAAGTCTAGAAAATGGCAATTCCTCTAGTAAATGTACTTTCTTGTCTGACCCGCTTAACTGGGAATACAATTAGCAAACTGAATTTGGTCATTTCCTTTGCAGTAGAGTACTTTGTGTGTCTAATGTTGTCAGGTAAATGATACACCTGGTCTGGCAGGGCTCCCTATCTGTGAAAATGACAGACTTCTCTTGGAATTAATCCAGTCACCCAATGAAGGCTCTGTCAAAGTCAGTCCCACTTTAGAGGCTTCAACTGCAAACAACACCTAGTTTGCTAGACCTCAACTTCCTACCCAAATAAAACCCATTGCTCGGACACGGTGCCTCCTTACTTAGAAAATTTTTTACATGATTCTAACATGGTATCGTTTAATAAACTAGAATCACCTCTACTCATAAAATTATAAACAAACTTCAAAAAGCAAAGACAACAGTAGGGAAATTAGAGCTTGACAACAAGGTTCATAAATGAAATTTGCAGGGCTGGATTTTTCTCTCTCTCCTCCATATAATGAGATCAGAGACCTCCATATTCTCTTCTGAATCAGGGATTTATGCACACAAATGGCCTATGTGTCTTCTAGATGATTTTTGTTACCTATTAACACCACTCTGCTTCCCTCAAAACTAAATGGAACAATTCTAGCTTGTCTGCTAATGAAGTGCAAAGTTGTCTGAATTTCTTTATTACTACAAGTTTTAATGTGCTCATTGAATGGAATATGTTATTCTTCCACTTGTTTCTGAGCTTACCAGGCAGATTTTGCTATATATGTACTGTAATCTCTTCCGCTCTTCCACAGATGAGAAGGAAAGGCCCAGCCTATTGCTTATACAGAACATCAGTTTGTCAAGCATTTTGTGCATCCCCTGGGATTAGTGGAGCTATGAAATTGTATCATTATCATTGCCTGCTGCGTTACCGAACCACCAGGCAGGCCCTGAGAGAATATGCATGCATGTTTGTGCAATGACATTTTTAAGCCATAGTTCGCCTTTTCATTTCTTTACTTCCTGCATGCCAATCCAGTCCTAAAGTATTTCAGGCTGGTGCCCAGAACCAGAATTTCCTTCTCTGTTTTAAACAAGGAGTTTTTTCAGGTATTTGAGCTATTTTACCCAAGCCCATTATTTACAGATAGGCTTTTTGCTTAGACACATTTACAACTTCTGAAGTGAGAGGCAGACTTGCAGACTGCTGTGAAGTGATTTGGGTTTCAACCTTTGTCTCCACAGCATGCCTTTGAAAAACAGGCTGCTTGTAGACACAGAGTTTGGCTCTGCAAACACTGAAATGCGTACATAAAGTGCAACAGCAGTAACAGACACACTGCTTTGCAGTCTCAAGGTCTTACTTAAAAATGTGGGTAGGGCTGGAAGTGCTTTGTTTTAGGCAAATTTAATTTTTCCACTTTGTTACAGCAAAACAAATTTCAGTGCTAAGTAAGCACCAACCTGATGGGAAACTTGTAAGCCTGTTAGAGAGGGAAGTGTGCTGGAAAGAACACCGTTTGTCACTCCACGGAAGTTACTGCTCCTTTATAAGCCTACACCTTAAAAAAATGCTCCTAAATCAAAAGTCTGTAAATGAATGACAAAGTAATAATGCCTCGTCTCAGTGGTTGTTGTTGCTTCAGCTTTGCCTAACCAGGGTATTGTGTTCCCTGATGGTCTCTAAGGCTGCACAGAGAGCTGGCACCCAGGGAAGGCTGTCGAGGCTTGCAGCTCCTGACAGGGTGTGACTGTGCTTTTGGACACAACCCTAATCAAACAGTGGTGTCCCGAAAGGGAAGTCACCATGACGCAGTCACCTTTGCTTGGACAGATTAACTCTTCCCAAGGCATTTTCCTCTTCCTTGTTGTCCACATCTGGGAAGAGAGCTCATTCACCCACCCTTCACTCCATCTTTCCTCTTCCATTAGTTTGGTAACCAGAAAAGAAAAGCCTTCAGTACGTTGACATGATGTGGTTGTGGATGGTGTTAGAGGTTTCAAATCCCTGGTGCACTTTTGCAGAAGCGTGAAGGTTAAAGCAATGTTAACAATGAAAGTGTAAGGAAGCAGACTGAGGAAGCATGGTCCCAGCAGCCTGGCAGCTCTGCTGATGCCCTATATATTTTGTACAGGGCTGTGGCAGGCTGCAATGTTGTTTTAAAATATGAAAATAGGGCGATTGATCACAACGTATTATGAAATGTAATTCTAGAGAGAATTTCCTAAATTTATACAAAACTTGTGGTTCATATTTTCAAACTATAATATTATGTAGATCCTGAAAAACAAGTACTGTAATGTCAGTAAGTGGTGTGTAATGTTAGCATGGGAAATAGAACTCTTGAATGAAAAAAAGGAGTTTTGATATTTTCACAGAAGCATGTTTTGAATTTGTGGATGATTTTGCCCATTTTTTCAAGGAGGAAAATTACAGAAATTTCCCTGCCACTCTTAGGACCATTATTATAGGATACTGCAGTTAGGGTTTTGTGATTCAATAAAGAAGCCCACCTACAAATGGGCTGAAATCTATATTGTAGATTTTAAAGCATTGTGTTAGCAAAAGTGTTTTGCAGATTTGATGAAACTGAATTGCAAGAATTTAATTTGCAATTCATTGGTCTTTATTCTCTTTTGGCTGCATATGAGCCATCCTACTGAGGTGCATGCAAAGAAATGAAGGTAGAGAATATGAGTCATTATCTCTGGTATGTAAAAGTAAAATGAATCAAGTTTGCAATCCGGACATTGATCTCAAGCAGACATTTTTGCCCTAGATAAATTTTCAAAAGGCTGATATCCTTTTAGACTTGGTGATAACTAGTACAAGCTGTTTAGTTAACGAACAAAGCATTTTTCAAAATATCTAGAGTGGGATTTCCTCTCAAGCACTAAAGTAGACTTCAGTATCTTTGATGGGGAAACAAAAATACAGCATAGCAAACACAGGTGCCATGTTCTAATAGAGGCCAGATGGAAGCTACCACTACAAGGAAAAGGTGCTTGTTAGATACAATTATTTATTGATAGCAGCACTCACTATTTCATCTCTTTGTGTCAAAGTTTCGACAGTGACATGGACTAAACCCAGTGCAGTCTTGAAGTTGAGATTTTCTTCTTTCAGTTACTTGCAGAAGGAACATCTGCAAATTGGAACGTTGAATGAGGAGCAAATAAGAGGCAAAACTGTACACAGAAATAAAATTTTGGTTTGAGGAAATGTCAGCCCTATCCACAGCAGGCCAGCGGCTGCATGGAAGTGTCACCACAGATAACGTGAGCAGCGTTGCACCATTCATACATAGAAATCACTTACGTGTTGATGTGCGATCAGAAAGCAATTCCAACACTCAGATTTGGGAGAAATTGGACTGTCTCAGTTGAGCATATACGGTTCTAAAATTCAACACAATTTACCCAGCTAAAACTCAACAGAACTGAAATGTTCATCAATAGGTATTTTCAGAAAGATACCAGGTCCTGAATAACAAGCTGAGTGCTATGAATAAGGAGCAGAGAGGTGTTTTCTTCATCCCCTTACACTGAGCTGCTGTGGCTGTAGGTAGCCCTGAGAGATTCTGCCCTGCTTCAGGGACCAGGCAAAGGGGACAACTAAAACCTTTTATTTTCACCTGTCAGTCACTAAAAGGAATTAAGGTTTTCCTCTTCTTTTAAGGAGACCTACTCCTGCAATAGCTTTATCAACAGGTAGACACTGCCAATGGTCCAGGCAATGTTTTATCAATCCAGTCCTCTTATATTAAATGACAACACCTGTTGGCAGAACTGGGAAAATGTTCCTCCTTCTTGAAGAAGCAGTTATCTCAGATGCAGGCTTTAATTTAAGAGAATAAAATGTTAACAATTGGTGAAGTAGAAAGAGCATTTATAAGGCTCCCTGTTGTGTAGCCAGGGTCACTGTGCCTGTTGTGGAAAGACAAACCATCGTCTTCCACTTTTGGTGTTTGCTGAAGTGTGAAAAAAATAGTCCAGCCTGGCTGGAGTTGAAAGGAGGTTTGGGTGGTGCAAATTCACTTGTTTGACTCAGACTTACAGCACTGAGCCACAGTCACAGAAAACATTTTAGTGGAGAAGGTATGAAGTGTTCTGCATGGTCCAGTCCAGAGATACCTTAAACAGCAAGTGTTAGAGGCAGAATTGGGCTGAAATAGTTTCAATTGTGACCAGCAAAGATAGTATAAAATACATTGATTTACAAAGCAAAAAGGTTCCCTGAATTTTTATATATTAATTTCTTTCTGCTAATAAAAACAGTTGTTGATTTCGAGAGAAATGTCCCTATTCTCACACAGTAGCCCTGTGTACCTGTCTGAGAATGTAAAAGTGAAAGTGATTGGACACTGCTTGGTAATAAAGGTGAAAGTACACAGTTCATTTTTGTTGCTCACAGTGGAAGAAAGAACAAAGCAAACAATCGGGATTAAAAACCAAGTTAATTAAATTCCAAATACCTTTCAGTGTAATAAGTTACAACGGTATTAGTAGCACAAACTAGGAAATTTATTACTAAAAATAGCATTTTTTCCAGTCTCCCTAGGTTTCCTCTGTACTTAGTAAAGGAGGTGAACATATCCAGAGGGCATTTCAGATCTTAGGAGAACTGAATTATTTCCTCATATGTACTCAATCTCTTTCTTTCTTTCTCTCTATATAAATACATATGTATACGCAAACACACAGAAATACACAAGATTTTTATGTGTATACGCATATGTCTCTGTGAGTATATAGGTTACACACACATTTATGTGTGTATGTGCTGAAAGTCCCCAGCAAGCTGCAGTCTGAATCCAGGACGCTCACCCACACTTACATGGGATAAATCCAAGCATGGAAGTTTGACAGAGCAAATTATGATTCTGCTTTTTCACTGTTTGCACAACTAAGTTGCATAAAGGATTTTCACGACTTCTTACTTACACTGCTTTACTTCACATCAGAGTAAGGCTTTGAGAATAAAACATGTCAGAATAATATTTATATGGTTTTAAATTAGAAGCTGTTAGTTAAGAGTTAATATATGGCTCAGCAAAATAATATCATACCTGGGAGATATGTAGTCACATCTTCAGTTCATATAAATTAAAACAGCTCCCAAGACCTCGACCCTCCACAGACCAGTTGAGGGACGAGTCAGAGCCTCCCTTGATCAGCTTTTGGAGCTCCCTGCATGCCCCGTGGGACCATTTTTCATGGGGCTTTCTTCTTCAGTGCCCTTAGCCCAGACAGATCTCTCCCTCCAGGCTGGGCTGTGCCCTGGCACGTCGGTCCTCTCTGACCCAGAGATGGCTGCATTTCAGCTCTGTTGTGAGCACAGTGCGGAAACAAAACTCTGCTGTTACTGATGTAAAATGCATGAATGTTACTGAGCCACATGCGCCCTGCTCAGTGCTCAGGGAACAAGACTTGGCCTCCCACATGCAGGAGAACAATATTTTGACTCTTCTTCAGAGGTCACAGCAATAGTTATGACAGAAAGTAAATATATATCATATTGAATGCTAGTTACAGACAAGCTTGAGCTGGAGCTACTCCATCTCTCAATCAGATAAACACAAAACATTTTACCTTGTAGTAACATTGTGGTTATCATAGTGTGACTTATCATGGAGTTTCATGATCTTTCAAGATTACCAAATATATCCAGAGATAAACAGATAAACTCTGCATCTGCAGTCCTCCCCTGAATAAGAAATACCCTGAACATAACAATGCCAGCCTTATCTTACTGCAGATACTTACACAGTTACCTAATGCAGTTCACAGGTTTTAAGGGATTCCTGGTGATGACTGAGATACTGCACAATATTTTATCCCAATAAGAGTGGTTAATATTACATCAGAGTGACTGCTGTCTTCCCCGTGTACTCTAATTAAAAATCCAAAGCAGATTGAATAAAAGATAGCACCAAATTTTAGGCGAGACACATATCCCCAAAGTGTCAGCTCCACATCCTGAGCACAGTTCCTAGTTTTCATGTGGCAGCCAGTGATTTTTAAGCAGCTCTGACTGCATTTGCTGTCACTGGGTGACTGTAACAGAGAGATGGAATACAAGAAAGCCACAGCAGCACTGGCCAAAATCAACCCCCTCATCCTTTTATACGAATGTGACTGCTGGGCCTCAGAGGTTATGTGCAGCCCTCCAGTCAGAGGGCCACCTAGGGGGTGAAGAATAAATATCGAAGTGTGGGTAGGCACTATTTCCACTAGTTGTAGTTGCAGTTCTCCTCATCCTTTTAATATACACACCATCAGGAGACAGCTCAAAGTTATTAAATAAGTATATGTTTGCCTTGTTTTACTGCAGGGTAAGTCTATATTTCCTTTGGAAACCTATAGATACCATAACAGTTTTCAGCCAGGTGTATGTATTTAGATTTAGACTATAGTAGCTGTGCATGGATGTTTGAAGAGCCGTCACTACTATTACCACTGAGTGGTGCTGGTTACTTCCAGTGACCATAAACAAAATGGGGTTCTAGTCATGGGAAAAATAATAGATACTACATATTTTTCCTGCTCGTATGCTGCTCATTATATAATTTTCCTCAATATGAACTTTCAGCTCAGGTTGTCTTATTATGCCAAAGCTTTGATGCCTGAGAAATAAAGAGCATTTAGCTTGATAAGGATGCTGTTCAGGTATAAAGATGACCTCTAGCTACAAAATAAACAGCCAGGTCACAGACCAGAGTTGACTCTTTTCTGTGACTCCTCTGAAATTAGGAGCTGAAAAAACAGCCAAACCAGACTTCTTAGATGGTAAAACCTCTAAGAAGTAGAGGTTTACTGAGCATATCTAAGCAGAGATGGCTTGATGAATACATCATGAGCTGACAGCCTAAGTGGCTTATCTCTGTGTCACTAGTGAGTTACTTGTCTGTTAACTCCCTCACTCCATAAAGCTAGTTTCATGTGTTTTCCTCTGTTATTCTTAATGTTTCAAACTCATTGCTCGAATATTTCAGTTTGTCCAGCCTTAATCCACTTTCACTCAGTTGATACTAATTTATTCCTGTAGCCCAGAAGTACCTTTGCAATGCTGATGAATTTTATCTCTTCTCTCTCTGCCAGTAAATCAGTTTCTAAGGGGTATAGTGATGTTTAGTGTAGCACATAAACATGATATGACATGCAGTGTTGCTCAGTGGCTTTAATACATCAAATCTAGTAGTGTAAATAGTGACCTGGATGTCTGTTCTGAGATGTCCTAAGAAGGCAGCAGCAAGGGCTGGTCGTAACAAGCCAAAATAAAATAATGTAATCGCTCACTGACCGATGTGAGATGGCCTTTCTTGTGCTATTTCATTCTCTTCTCCTCACAGCTCATAACCTGCTGTATCACTTGTGATCAGCCCATCTCAAAACCTGCCTTTCCTCTTGATTTAGACTTCAGTTCTTGATTCTTCCACCCACGTCTGTGTTAATTTGCCTCCCTCATGTTGAACAGAGAGCAGATCAAGGGCTGTCATTCTTCTTGGCTTAATATCCAAGCACAAAATGTACGAAAAACCCCCAATTTCAGATACACACCGATTAGTCAGCAGAACCACTGCCTTGGTAACTGCCAGACAGAAAGCACCTTTATAATTGCACCCACATATGACGTGCAATGACACTAGTCACAAACAGATCCTGTAAACTTCTCAGCCCTGAAGGTAAAGTTTAGATTTAGGCAGACTCAAAACAGCTGTCCAATTTTCTCAGCAACATGTTTATTAGCACTATAAAAGAGGGCTGCTGTGCTATAGCTGTGACTGTAGCAGGTTGTGGTGAACATGCTTTGTTGGGCATCTTTAAATTCAGTGCCCCAGTCTCACCTCCTCTACCTCCATACATAGCTTGTGAGAGTACCATGAATATCCTTGCATATGACAAATGCTGAAGACTCCTAACAGACCAAGTTCCTATATATTTTATGTGGATGATCAGGACTCTATGGTATTTTTTTGACATGTATTCTACTTTATGGTTCACATCCTCTGGTAAATATGGGCAGTGGAGTATTTGGTACAGCTGGTTGCACGAAGGAAGCTGAAGGGCACATTGTATTTAATATGAAATGCCATGCAAAAATCCTGGCAAGGTGAAGGATTAAATTGAATCAGGTATCTTGCCACAGATACTTTTGAGGCATCAAATGACTGCTCAGTGCATATACTGTATGGGCATGGAAAAATCCACATGCACAGTTTTATAACACATTCAAGCATAGGCATTGTCAACCTCTCTCTTTAAAGAGCACATTCGTGTTGAATTCTCATGAGGGATTTATGTGCCTTCCTCTTTAATAATGCACAACCTTTTTGCTTGTGCAGTCTCTAGGAAACTGGCAACCTGCAGTCAGGAAAAGCAAGGGATTCTTTGGAGACAGCTGTTTTCACACGTTTTTCTGCTCTTGTTCGTGTCCCCAGTTCTGCTGTATGGGAAGCTGATACTGTAATTGATATTATGCACATATTACATAGCACACATACATGTATGCACACCATCACTTTAAAGACATGTTTCCATGCACAAACACACACAAATACATAAAAAATTATAATATATATACACACATCCCTTGTCAGGATTGAACTTCTTGTGGAGTAGACCCTTAGCTGAATTCATTAATCTGTACTGTCAAGTGTAGAATAAAATCTGTGTTCCACATAATCACCCGGACACTCATCATACCTCATCTATCAACTGTCCTTCTCAAGTGTAAGGAACTTGACAGCTCAATGACCATAGAAACATAGGATATGTAAGGTTATCTATAGTTATTTTATGTACAAATATACCTCTACATATAAATTGACAGATCTCCATTTGATATACTGATTAATAAATCAATACTGCTCTGAGATGCCACTGAATCTCTTATGATTTCCATCTGTAGAGTTTCTGATCTGTACCATGATGTACAAAAGTCACAGTATCTTGGTGCAATATTAGTTAACATTTTAGGTATAGCTATAGAAACAGAGAGAGTAGCAAAACAGCTTAACAAAAGGTGGACACTAAAAATGATTAGCATAACTATAACCTACAAAAATTGTGTATATGAGCAGCAATGACTTATTTTTTGCATTTTTACTGGTATTTCCATCATTCAATTTGTGAAGTTGATTGATTTCCAGTGAACCCAAGCAGAAGTTCATAGTAAGAAGAAAATAACAGATATTTCACATTCCCCAAACTATTAAAGAAATTCTCATGTTGCATATCCAGCACTCACTGTGACCAGTGATAGATGAATACTATGTTTGTTACTCATACAGGCAGAGATTAAATATTATCTATTTTGCATTCAGTCCCAGTAATTTGAGGAATGAAATTCTGTTTGGAAACAGAAGATAACACTTCATGCACAGGTTGATTAGAAAAAAGAAAGACAGTGAAACATAGCGGCTGTCTGAAAGCATACAGAAGTTCAGAAAGTTAAAAAGGTTGAGCCACTATTTTCTCACAAATAAGATTACCGATAAAGATAAACAAAAAGCAATTTTCCTCACAGTAAAAGTTAACATCCAAAGAACTGCTTTGTTGCAGTCTCAGAAACCAGGAACCATATGTCTACAAGACCTGTAGATCTCAGCAGAATGCTACATGCCCAAAGCTAGGCAGCATAGTAGGCATCTTCAAATTTCGTAACTCAATGAGGAAGTTAAACAGGAGATTAATACCACAGCTAAAAAGAAAAATGGGCATGTATTTAGAAATGTCTTGGAGACCATGCTTCAGTTCAATTGTACAGTATTAGTGATGAAAGACTTCAAAGGCTTTATGTGACAGAGGGAAACAGAACCTGACCAAAAGATGTTAGATTAGCAATGACAGAAGTAGCAGTCAATTCAGGGACACAGAAACTGACACAATAAACAAAGTAAAACATAAAGGCAGCTTTGAAGATCATGAGTCTTGCCTCAGGTTCTGTCCCCAGTGAAAGAGTTCATTTTATATAAACTTGTGAATGTGAATTATCTACAAGTATCACATCAGTGTCAAGAGCAGGACCGTAGATGATAGATGCTATGGCATCTGGCTTGAAGGTGGTCTCCACCAGCAGAGAACACAGGGAAAGGAAAAAAGTCCATTTTTTTTTTTTGTGAGGAGGGAAGAGAGAGGGGTCAGTGTACTCTATATTGTACATAAAAGCAAACACAACCAACAAAGCAGTGGTGAAACTAATCAGTTCTAATGGGTGCTCTAAAGGAGCTGCAGTTTATCTTGCCAGTAAACATTCATATCAGCAGCACTAAGCTGAACCAGGCACATGCAGAGACAAGCTTGTTCCTGCCCAGGTAGAAGCTATCCATGCGAACGTGTTGGTGTTCATCCCATCACAACACAAAAGCCAAAATCATAGGGTATCTGTTTGTGGTGCCCTCAAGAAATCAAAGTTAAACCCAGTGGAAAAGGAGGAAACCAATTTGCAAACTTTTTCTATGCACCAAGCCTAGACAGTTCATGAGCAGAGCAACTCAAGATCATCCACCTCTGTGAGAATTACAAAGGTTCAGGTCCATAGATCTGATAAATGTTGCAGTCCTCAGATTGAATGTTTCCTGATAACAGAGATAAATGTAAAAAATTCTGAAAATGTAGTTTAGTGGATATGATAACTGTGGTGAGGGAGTCTGCCTGTACAAATGCTGTGTTCCATACCACTGGGATATCAGAAGAACCCAAAATGTTCCAGTGAAACATGGAAGATTTATTGCAATTTTACCTGGGTTGAAATTATCTGCATTACAGACAGGATCCTGTGCACTTCTCAGCACTGGAGATGCTTCCCCTCAGGCACCTCACTGCAGATTCAACAAGATAAGTTCTCTGCCTGCCTCACTCCCATCACAGCAAAGTTACTTGTATTAAATTATCACCACATGTTCAACAACACCTGAAGGAACACTTCCCTCTGATAGCAGTACGTAAGATGAGTTTAAACCAATGCCGATGAAAATGGAGTTAGCTATACATAGGTATATGTAAATAATTTAATCAAATCCATTCCTGGAAGATTTACATGGAGCACCAATCTCACAGGAAAACTTGGGTTCACTCTTTTCTGGTGACCAGGCTTCAGTGATAGCTGAGAAAAGGAAAAGAAAAAAAAAGCAGCAAACAAATCCTAACTCTTAAAACCAGGGCAGCAGGGTTATCTGTAGAGCCCAGTCATAACAGGCACACATGAGAAAAATGTGTTTTCACATTTGAAATGGGGAGAAGATGTGATGGTTTCAACAACTTCCATGACCTGTGCAAGCTCAGACAGATTGTTGCTGCTAGAGACCAACCACAGCACTTGACACAAACAGTGCACCCAATTCTATGAGCATAAAGGCATTTTGAACAACGTGGCACTTCACATTTCCCAGTATCTTCCTAGAGCTGAAAAACTTTAATGAAATCCTGGCAACAAGGCTAGCTCATTCGTTGTGTTAATTCCAAAATACAGAACAGTTCCTTGAATTATGACGGAGGTGAGAGCAGCCCAAGCGTTGACATGAAGGCAGGTAAGAGTTCATTTGGATTTGTTCACGCTGACAAGGAGGGATAGTATTACAGGAGCAAACCCCAAACTTTCTTGTGTAAAGAGGGTTTTAAAGTTTCAAGGGTAGGTGATGCAGAAGCTGTATGTAAAAAAGCTGGCCTCAGATATTTCAGATCCTGTGTCTAAATTAAACAGACTAGAAGCCATTCTCTGGAGCTAGTAAGTAAAGTGATATTACAGAGTTTATATCCATACAGCTACTTCCCCCACTCCAATGTCCTGGTGCCAGCACAAGATGTTCAAGCCCATAACAGCTGCTCTGCGTTGGCCACAAACCATGCCAGAGCAATCTGTGGGCAACCACTAATCAGTGTGGGCCAAAACCGGGCTAAGGAGCATGCTATTCATTTAGCAGTAGGGGTACAGAGCACAGCCCTGTGTTACAATGCTGTTTTGTTTACAAGCATCGAGGTAGCTTTAGAGCCTCAAACCATGATCTCACTACAGGGAAATCAGGTTGGAGTTCATTTGCACCATCAAGGCCTTGCATGATGGCCATGGGCCAGTGCCAGAAGACAAGAGGAAGCATGGTGTGTCTTAAGAGACACATCCCACGGGTGTGGGGAGCTGGTACTTGATTCAAAATTTCACCTAGGTTCTACATTGAAACTTAGTAGAGTCATCACCAAGATTATCGAGGTTAGTCAGCTGTATGGTGGAGCAGAGCAGAGCTGAGCCTCGACCCTTGTTATTTCCTGTTTTCAGTTTAATACAAATTGCTCCTTACACACACTAACAGTTACGTATCCACACCTACCAGCCACAGCTGGTGATGCAGCTAAGTAATTCAGCATATTCTGGTTGTTATACTGGAACTCAGATCATATCAGGGGTTCCTTTAAAAAACTTTCTGGACAAGGATACAAACACTGACATGTATTAGTCCTGCAAACACTTTAGTCACATACATTTCTTTAGGTATATATTTCCACAAAAAAAAAAAAAAAATTTCTTCAGCCAAGCAGATGGCTATAAACTTTAGCATAACTGTGTACAGTAATTTATTAAAACACTGATAATGTTTGGGTGTGAAAGGAACAGCTTAGCAGGAAAAAAATGGTTTCTGGTTTTGATCAGAAGGTGGGCAGTTGTCTGAGTCAAATGCAATGATACCTTCATTTCTGTAGGACTGATTTTTGCTTTTGGCAAAACTTTTATTTGATTTAAATCCTTGATTTAGGGAATCTGCAGTAGATGCTGCAAAGGGAAGTATCAATGATTATTACGGTTTCTGCAGCCTCATTTCAACAATGCGGGAGAATGAGTCACTCTGTTCACCCCAAGTGTCTACTCCTTTCCAGGAAAACAAAAGATTATACTTTTGTATGATTATTGACACTGTAAGTGGACTGCCAATTTAGGTAAATTGTCTAGGAATCCATAAAAAAAATATGTTATCACCTGCAACAAGTGCAGCAGAAAACATTTTAGATAACTCTGATGATAGCATCCTGCAGAGAAGCAGTTGTCTGTTTCCTAAGGTGCCATTTCTCCAGAACAAAATGGTTCTAGTTTATTCAGGGAGTTCCTGATTCACATGTGCTACCGATTACATAAGCGTCAGCTTATTTGCAATCCAAGGTTGCTTGAATACACCACATTTTATTTCAGTCACCATTTCTTTTAGGAAACATTCTGTTCCTGAAAATAGAAAGGACTTCATTTAATGATTAACCATCAAAATAGATTCCCACTTTATAATCTCCTAGGGAAAGGGCAAATCACTTTGACCAGTATACTTTCAGAACTGCTCATTTCAAGAGGAAAGAATGTAATCATCAGGGTCTCTAAAACTACCATAGAAAATGCCATAGGAATTCCAGAAAATTGGAATATGTTATAGAAAGCCTCTGTTCTGTTAGAAATCTTTCTGTCCTCTGTATCTCAGAGTATATCACTTCCTACAAAACAGCAGCTCTTTGCCTCCAGCAACTCTCTTCATAGTTCTTTCAATACTGGGAAACCTTGCCTGGTGAGATTGGTTTTCTTCCTCTAGGACGTTTTGATATAGGAGTGTTGTTTTATGCATCTTTATTTCAATAAATAAAGTTGATTGTTGCTGTGTTTGCTTTTCTGGTTTCAGTATTTTTACTGTGTATAACAGATGGAGCTGCTAGCAACACAGAGAGATAAGGTTGCTTAACGTTTTCCATGATAAGTCTCTGTTTTCAGTTGCTTATATCTCATTTTACTCACTTGGGCTAAAGCATTTCATGCTTGCTTCTTGCCTCAGATTGATTTTTTCTCCCTGGTTTTCAGTGAAAATTATTCTGTTACTTGGGAGAATCAAAAAAGAAATAAATATATTTCCTAATGCTAATTTCCATTTTGTAAGGTCTTTTCATTTGGGAAAAGCATTGCATTTTGGTATGAAGGTTGTGGTGGAGTGAATTAAATTAACAGGCTACAATTTTTAATCCATGAGCCAATCTCACGAACAATAAAACCACTGTGAATAAAGCATGTCCCTTCCTGCGCAGCACTGGCTTTTGAGGTCCATGTTTTTAGAACAATCCATCTAAAACCATAAAATAACTTAGAACTAATAAGACCCCAGAAAACACAAAACTTTAGTATCCTGCCTTTGGAAGTTTTAGCTACTATATATGCACACACACACAAACACTTGTGGAACAGATATGCAACATGATTTTATAAAGATATACAACCATGACCGTAAGATTTCAGGCAAAATACTACCACCACTGAAACAGTTGGAATATTTTTCTGTTGACTTTGCTGGGAAAAGTATTGTTTCCTTGGTGAAGCTCCCTGCAACCTTACATTTTAAGTAAAGTTATGCAGCTCAGGCTGCTCCTACGCAGAAAATACAGCTTTTGCCTTCCCTGCTACCACATCCTCTGTACACATACTTGTGCGGCAGCAGCTCCTGTTCTTTGCTCAGCCATTTCCAGGACCAGATGGACACTTGGACGTTTGAGAATTACTCACTGCAGGAGCAGCTGTTTTCCACACTGTTCAGCTGAACATCTTTAACACCGGCTGGTGAGAAAGCCTCCCTGGGCTGGCAGTGCGTTATCCCTGAACAGCATGCTCTGCGACAATGCCTGAAACATTAGATATATGTATGAAATATATTTCTCTTGGAAATGAGGATGAACCCCAGGGAATGGTAGCTTTAATAATGCCTTCAAATATAGTAAACTAATCAGTTAAGGTTTGTCAAGTAATTACTCTAAGAATCGGTCTACACAACTGAAATGAATCAGTTAAAACAATTAGCCTTACAGTATGTGTGTTTGGCTAATTATATAAACATTTACCATGCACATTTTCAAAGTGAACTTAACTACTATCCATCTAGAAAGTCCCCCCAGTGTAAGAGATTGTACTGCTAATTACAGAGTTCACGTGTTTAATATATGTCAATATATTTTCAAGGACATTCACATAATATATGCAAATGTAGTGAAGACTCCTAGCTGTTGTAAATTCTCATCCCATCCTTAACATCCAAATCATATACAGATATGTATTTTCACATATACAATATGTGTTGTCTTTGGGGTTTTTTTTACCTGACCAGCTCCTCCACCAGTTTAACTAAATCAGTGAGGGTGCTGAATTATGCTCTGCATGAGGGCCTGCTCTGGGACTGCACAGGCATTAGAGCGAAGGAAGAATGCAGCTTGATTATTAAACGTAGTGATTCACTGGGGACACAATAAGATTGGAAATCCAGAGTCCTCCCTGCTTGCCATTTACCTTCCGGTTAGAAACAGAGATGTTGGTCTTAACCTATAAAATCTGGGATGATTTGGTCAAAAGGGATAGCGTTATTCTCCTCATGATAAACAGCTAGAGTAATGCCTGGAGATGAAGCGATATGCACAGGATTAATTATATTATTTGAACTGAAAGCGATACTGACCTCCTGGCAGGCTACCATGCTTCCAAGCTCTCATATTCAAGAACTGCTGTAAAATACATTATATTAGTACAAAGATTTTTCATTTCTGTAGAGCTTGAGTATTAGAGTTCAAGGTTTGAGTTTCCAGCATGGAGCCAACCCTCAATAGCAAAGTCATAGCAAAATGTCATAGAATCATAGACTAGAATCATCACATCATTTAGGTTGGAAAAGTCCCTTAAGATCATCGATTCCAACCCTTAACACTGCCAAATCCACTGCTAAACCTTGTCCCTAAGTGCCACATTTACACATCTTGTTAATACCTCCAGGGTTGAGGACTCCACCACTTCCCTGGGCAGCCTGTTCCAATGCTTGGCAACCCTTTCAGTGAAGAAATTTTTCCTAATATCCAATCTAAACATCCCCAGGCACAACTTGAAGCCATTTCTTCTCATCCTATTTCTTGTTACTTGGGAAAAGGGTCTGACACCCACTTCCTTGTGACCAAACTCAAGAAATGCAGCCACTCTCCAAAAAGACATTTGACCTGGATGCAACTCCATGGGAAAGCTGGGTCAAGAAGCACTTGGCTGAGGATGTGTGCTTGGTTCCTGTGGCAGCTCTTGTCCTCACCTACAGCCAGGAAGCAGCTGCAGACATGTGGTCAGAGGGTAAGTAGGAACCAGCCGCATCAGAGAAATGGAGGAAGAAGTTAGGAAGCAGTGAGAACCAGGAAAAATTCCTAAAAGATAGCAGCTATTCCTGGCTGCAGAAATGGCACAAATCAGGTGAGTTTGTATGAATTCTTTACACTGTACTTGTTTCAGTTACACACACAGGAATGGCTTATATGATTTCCAGCTTACACTGCATCAGCCACAGATCCCTTCTTACACACAGTTATTTTCCTTATGATATCTGCCACAGGCGATAAAACTAAACAAATGGGTGAACATAATTCATTCACTGGTTTATGAACCTGCAGTCCCACAGAGACAGTAGGATATGGCAGTCCAAACTGCAGTGCTTCTAAAATTGAGGGACAAAAACAACACAACATCACAGTGCAATCAGGTTATAAGGATTTATTCCAGGAAGCCAGATGTGCTCAGGGATTGATATTGCTCCCATCCTCTTTGTGTTCATTATCTTTACTATAAAACAATTACCTATAAGCAACAAAACAAGGCAGCATGATTTCAAGTGAAAACTCATACAGTTCAGGCTGCAAATAGATTTGGTTTTGAAAGGTTTAGAGGTGTCTAGGTAAATGCTTGATTTTAATGGATTAGACCCTTTGAAAATTGTACTCATAGAATCATTTAGGTTGGAAAAGAGTTTTAAGACCAAGTCTAACCTTTCACATAACACCACCAAGTTCACCACTAAACCATGTCCTAAGCAGCACATTTGCACATCTTTTACATACCTCCAGGGATAGTGACTCCACCACTTCCCTGAGCAGCCCATTCCAATGCCTGACAACCCTTTCAGTGAAGAATTTTTACCTAATGTTCAGTCTAAACCTCCCCTGGTGCAACTTGAGGCCATTTCTTCTCACTCTATCACTTGTTACTTGGGAAAAGAGGCTGACACCCACCTTGCTACAGCCTCCTGACAAGTAGTTGTAGACAGTGACAATGTCTCCTCTTATGTCACCAGCCATCAACTGGATTTAACTCCATTCACCACCGCTCTTTGGGCCCGGTCATCCAGCCAGTTCTGGGCCCAGCAGTGCGCATACCAATCCAAACCATGAGTCACCAGGTTATCCAGGAAAATGCTGTGGGAAACAGTGTCAAAGGCTTCCCTAAAGTCCAGGTAGACAACATCCACAGCCTTTCCCTCATCCACTAAGTGGGTCACCTTGTCATAGAAGGAGATCAGGTGACTCAAGCAGGACCTGCATTTCATAAACCCATGCCAACTGGACATGATCATCTAGTTGTCCTGTACATGCCATGTGATGTCAGTCAGGATGATCTGCTCCATAACCTTCCCCGGCACCAAGGTCAGACTGACAGGTCTGTTGTGGATTCCCCTTCCCTGGAAGTGTTCAAGGCCAGGCTGGGTGAGGCTTTGAGCAACCTGGTCTAGTGAAGGGTGTCCCTGCCCATGGCAGGGGGTTGGAACTAAGTGATCTTTAATGTCCCTTCCAATCCAAACCATTTTATGTTTCTATGATTCTGTGATTCCTGGATCCTCTTTCTGGCTCTTCTTGTAGATGGCAGTCACATTGGCTAACCCCCGGTCCACTGGGACCTCCCTGATTAGCCAGGACTGCTGGCAGATGATGGAAAGTGGCTTGGTGAGCACTCCTGCCAGCTCCCTCAACACCCTTCAGGGGATCCCATCCGGCCACATAGACTTTCCCCTTGGATTATGGGGGCTTCATTCTGCTCCCTGTCCCTGTCTTCCAGCTCAGGTAGCAGGGTACCCAGACAACAACTGGTCTTACCATTAAACACTGAGGCAAAGAACGCAGTAAGTACCTCAGTCTTTTCCTCATCCTTTGTTACTACACTTTCTGCCACATTTAATAAAGGATGGACATCTTCCTTAGCCCTCCTTTTGTTGCTAATGTATTTACAGAAACTTTTTTTAATGTCTTTTATGGCAGTAGCCAGATAAACTTTCAGTTGGGCTTTGACCCTTCTGGTTTTCTTCCTGCGTAATCTCATGACATCTTTGTAGTCCTCCTGAGTTGCCTGCCCCTTCTTCTGGAGCTCATAAACTCTCCATTTTTGGAGATGGTGCAATGTTGCAATGTATTTAGATAGATACATAACAATATATACCTGTATAATATGCATATATTTCATAGTGGTGCAATGTATATCGATACATACATAACAAAAATCTTTCTCTCATGACTGTATTGTTCTGCCTGTTTTGGGTTGCACTTTAATGGAAAAGAGCAATCCGAAAATATCAGGTGGACTGTAAATTTTCTGTCTGTCTGGGATCATGATTAACTTGGCGTTGACTTTGCACAAAAGCAGTGACAGCAAAGATAGCTGATAGTATCACACTGCTCAGACAGAAACCATGCATGTTGTGAAATTCCAGGATAGGGAGCTGTTGTGGTTTAACAGTGTAAAACTGTCTTGAGGACACTAGAAATACCCAGACTGGCACTGAGGACATTTGCAAATACAAGCTAATGCCTTTTAGGATTAGTTTTTAAACACACAATGATGCAACTGTTTATTTATCCACAGAGTAGCAGATTGTTAGTATTGCATATGCCAAAATATGCTTTGGCCACAATCCGATGACAAAGCCTTTTCTGAGAGATACAGATCAGTCTGGGGAGCTGAAGTGACACAGAAGAGATTTAAAAATCAAGGGGGTCTGTTCTCTGAGGCATGCATAAAGTATTTATTAACTGTTACCAGCACATAATTCTCTCCATCCTGTCTCCCGCACTGCGACCAGATGGGAGGAAAAGATATTTTGGGGAAACAGATATATTGATTACCCTGCCCCTGGTGAAAGAGTTTAAAACTGCCTGAATTATTTGTCTCAGTACTTGTATATTTTCTGTGTAAGGTTTAGGGTCTAGGAAGCAGTTCAGAGTGGTCATCTTTAATTGCAGATTTTCAAAAATAGCCCACACAGCTTGCTTCTACATACCTATGATTTACACCAGAACACCTGCATTTAACAGATGAGGCAGAGGTCCTTGCAAAACTAAGGTGGTGATGTGGGATTATAGTTTCCCTGCCAAGCTGTTTGCAAGTGCTCCTCACACTGGAGCATCTTCCTGTATGTTCAGCCAAACCCAAAGGAAATGCAACTGGTGCACCCCTCTACCTCAGCTTTCAAGGCTAGTTTAAATAATTTTGCAAATTACAGTGA
This sequence comes from Rhynochetos jubatus, assembly GCA_027574665.1. NCBI lineage: Eukaryota > Metazoa > Chordata > Aves > Eurypygiformes > Rhynochetidae > Rhynochetos > Rhynochetos jubatus. Next base: position 7,896,813 of record CM050648.1, on the reverse strand, counting down.
GGCTTGTTTAATTATATTTTTATTAGCCATCTGTAATAGTTCCTAATTAATCATAACACTGCTGCAGAGACTGTTGAAAAAGTCTCTGCCTTCTCTTCATACTCTGGAGTATGGAAAGGATATAAGTCTGCAATTATATACCCCACAAGTGTACCAGAGAATTCGTAGTTCATCACCTAGACCAAATTACCATCATACATTCCCCAAAGGTGCCATACACAGGTTTCCTATTTGGGCTTTGCCATTGCTTGAAACACCAAGAGATTTCTCCAGAGGCTGAGGAGCAGTTCTGCAGCTGACGGCAGACTGGAGAGCGGGAAGGGATACAGTGACATGGCAGAAAAATGTCATGGATGGAAAGAAACTTTTGCTGTGTTGTTGTTTAACCTCAGCTGGCAACTAAGCAACACACAGCTGCTTGCTTACTCCCCTCCAGTGAGATGGAGAGAGAATCAGAGGGGAAAAAAGGCCTCATGGGTTGAGATAAAGACAATTTCACAGGTAAAGCAAAAGCCATGCACGCAAGGAAAACAAACCACAGAATTCATTCACCTTTTCCCGTCAACAGGCAGGTGCTCAGTCATCTCCAGGGAAGTGGGGCTCTGTCACATGTAATGGTTACTTGGGAAGACAAACACTATCACTCCCAACATCTCACCCTTCCTCCTTCTTCCCCCAGCTGTATATGCTAAGCATGGTGTCACATGGTCTGGAATATCCCTTTGGCCAGTTGGAGTCAGCTGTCTCAGCTGCGTCCCCTCCCAACTTCTTGTGCACCCCCAGTCTCCTTGCCGGTGGGGTGAGAAACAGAAAGGGCCTCAACTCTGTGTAAGCACTGCTCAGCAATAACAAAAACATCCCTGTGTTATCAACACTGTTTCCAGCACAAATCCAAAACAGAGCACCATACTAGCTACCATGAAGAAAATTAGCTCTACCCCAGCCCAAACCAGCACGTACTGTTATCATGTATTTAGACGAGGCATCTTTAGTTATTTGACCTCTGTTTTAAAAAGTCATCATACCTTCTTTAATAGCAAACAACTACTTACAAACCCTCAAACTATTAACTCTATTAACATGTTTTCAGAATGGGAAACACCATCCACCAAAAAATCTGTAGATATTAAAAAGGGACATTATACTATAAAATGGCAAAGCTTATTTAAAGTTATCAAATCCATGAAATTAGTTATAGTGTTATCTGTTCAAAATTACCTTTAATCAAGAAACTCCACATTTTCATTGCTAATTGAGTAGTCCCCCACTGTCATACTGCAATAGAACGAAGAATGTTGGAGGACTCCAAATTCATCTGCTGGAGATCAGATGGAGAAGACTGGTGTGCACAGAAAACTCTCTATACATAGCTTCATCATTAAAATTTCCCTAGCATGAGCAGAAAAGTTATTAAATTCCCAATAAAAAATGTTTAAATGTCATTAAAAAGTTTCAGTTCTATCATAATTCTCCTTAATGGTGAAAATTTCAGTGCTGGTTCTCAGTCCTGAAATGGCATTTTCAAAGAAAGAACCCTGTGCTTTAAGTCTCAAATTGCCTAATTACCATATTTATTGCTGGATTCTGTTTTCTAATCCCTGATGACTTTTCAGATATATTTATGTTCCCTTCATTTTACTCTCATGCAAGAAGGACATGCAGGCGTTGTTACTCAGGATGGCATGTTGCAACCTTAGCCGAATAGGTGGCTGTTATCACATAATATCTGTTTAGCTACCAAGTATTAAAGACTATGCAAACTATACACACCTGAGTATGAAGAATCATAGCAGTTATTTTCTGCTTAACATTTAGCAGTGTTATACTCACAGAATGGTCATTATAAGTGATATAAATTAAACCTCAGGAGTAAACCATCCAGTCTCAAATTGACAGCACCAAAAGCAGTTTTAGTTCATTGAAGATTTGAAGAACAATTCTACTTCTCAACTTCCTTTAATTAGAGCATTGCCACAAAAAATGTAATTCAAGGGAAGAGGTGGGATAAAATATTAATAAAAGCAAGCATCCAGACAGTCCAAGAGTAGTAAAATCTTTAAAATGTTCAAAGGAAGACTCTAGTTTTATTTAGCTCCTGTAAATTTTGGAAGGGAAGAAGGAGAGGAGGAATTCATTGCTGCCTGTTTAAATTAAACTACAGTTCTTCTGTAAAAGTGAATGTATGAAAATAACATGATAACATTTCACATTAATTGTATTTTCATAGATTGAGTATATCTTATCAACAAACCTCACCTGCCCAACTTTTCCTTTCTTCTAACTTTGTCAGTTAAACTCACAATCTGACAGGTTAGCTGTTTTTACCACCTCGTAACTGGTTGTTCAAATTCTGATAGTTCTTTCTCATCACATATCGGTAATAAAATTCAAGGCCATGGAACTTCTGCAAATTAAAAATTTTAAAAAGTTTGACGGCTTCCCTCAATCAAGCATGTCTTGTTTCAGCTTCACGCTCCTTATATTAAAAACATACATATCTTTTTGACCAATAAAAGGGAAAAGTTGTCTTTAAAAAAAAAATTGAAATATTGAAATATCAAAGTATCATTTTGGCAGTTCTCAAATACATCTTTGAAACAGAACACTTTTTGAAACTGACCCCCTTTTGTGAACAATGCCAGGATTTGCGGGCATAAAAAGATACCTCAAGGGAACTGCAAACAGAACTTGCTGCTAAAATTATCCTGTTTCCATCACAAATTAAGAGATTTTGCAGATCACATCATGAAATTACTAGCCATTATAAACTACCCCTTTTGGGCAGTTACACTTAATAAATAGTAAAATTAATAATAAGAAAATAAAAGCCATCACTTATTCCTATTGAAACACTAATTCTACAGGTTTGAGGGAAGTTAAACTTTACTGTAGTCATTACAATTAACAGATTTAACTCTGAAAAAAACAGAGTAGGTCTCTTAAATTGTAGACTTCCATTTCTAACTCTGATATCAGTAGAGATTTTTAAAACTAGAAGAAAAGTCAAACTGTGGCATTTTAATGTAATAAGTGAATGGTTTGTAAAATATTCAGAATTTTGGGTTGGTTTTGTGGAGCTAAAGGACAAGGTCTGATGTAGAGTCTATGCTGCCCCCAAAGATGTCAGTGATCAGAATAAGGTGGTTAACTTATTTTAACATGATTTACATGAACAGAAATGGGCCTCTAATAATTACTGAATTAGAAGTTATATGCCAGACTACACTTTCTAAAAATAACGGAAAAGCGTAAGATGAAGTATGAACTCTAGGAAGATCAGAAAACATTCTGATGCATTTAGGAAGCTTTATTTTTTTGCCTTTTATTCCCGCAGAAATCTATTTCATGCAGCAATTTGTCTTCATATATTAATAAACTATATTAAAAAAAATTATAATTTGTCATTTCTGTTCTAAGTATACTGGAATATATGAGTACTTTTTAAATATGTTTTGCAAGCATACGTTAAAGGATGTAAAAATGTAAGGGATGTAAGCCCCTACTGTGCAAAAAAGAAGATAATTGGCATTGGTTGGACCTTAAATAAAAATATTTGAATGCATACTACCCAGAACACAATGATATGAATCACAGATTTAACAGGTTAAATCTGCTTCCGTTTCTCGAGGATGGTAAAATGACTAAGCTACAGAAGAACAATGTTGTTATTTCATTTGCCAGGGAAAAAAAGTCGAAGGTAGTTCCTCCTGGAACAGACAATCCCTTAGAAAATAACAGATCAATTGATAACTTCAGTTACAAACTCTGGTTTTAGGTCAAGCAATTGCTGCTCATTGGATTTGATGACAATGGGCTGAATTGATAGTCACTAATTTCAAAAGCTGCACTTCATTTCTGACACCAGTTTAGCTTCAATGTGTACAAGTTGTCTGCTTAACATGAAAAAAAAATGAAAAGTAAAGGCTCATATCTAGAAAACATTAACTGAAATACATGGACAAAAGTCATCAAAAAATGATCAGTGTACAAAACTAGAAAATTTTTCACTGTGCTAAGAAGCCTGAGGGGATTTATTTTATGCAGGTTTGAAATGTCAAGCAGACTAAAAGTTAGGGACAGCATGGATGTATGAGATACCATATGGAATCCCATCTGCAGACAATTTGCTGACCAGCCAGCAAACAAGAACTGGGTTCTCCAGTAAGTGAGGGTCCCACAGCATTTCTATAAACAAAAAAGGGTTAATTCTACTTCTCCAGATTAACATTAACTATAACCTGGCTTCCCCAGCAATCTCATCTTAAAACCATTTCTTACTCCACTGATGTTTTTTAAGTTGTCAGGATTTCAGTAAAACTATAACTTCACAGTGTTTTCATTTAACAGACGTCACTTTCCATCTCAGATGTAGGTAATTTCAGCAGGACCATCTCAGTGTTGGTCTTATGAGTTCCCTTCCTACTTCATAGGAGCCTTGGAGGATGTAGTTAAGAACAGCTTGCAAAGTGGGTTGGAAAGTATGGATGAAGGCTCTCTGATGTGAATTATTATTAGAATAAGAAAACTAGCCTAGATGGCCAAGGTAAAAAAACTAAAATTGCATCTTGCTGTCAAAAAGAGAGGTCATAGAAACTACAAAAACAATAACTGAAATGATTAAAGCTATAAATAAAGTTGGAGAAGAAAAAAAATCTGTATTCATGATAGTGCACAAAGCCAATTTGTAGTCATCTGATGTTTGATGCCTAAGGCAGGACATAGGTCTCATGAGGCTCCCTATGTGGTCAATGGAGAGAGAGGGCAATTCAGCCAAGAGCTCAATTTATGTGCCTAAATAAGCCTAGAAAGGCAAAAGTTCCTCTTCCTCCCCTGACTGCTCACACAGTCAAGGGAAAAAAGCTTTCAGATTTAAACATCTCAGCTGGAGACTTCAAGTCATGCAGTGTAGAGCCCCCAAGGAATTCACCACTGAAGGGTCCAGCTACTCTGTAAATGATACAAAGATGTAAGAAAAAGCTCTTCCCCAGGGCATACAAAGCCAAGACAGCAGCCAGAGAAGAGAAAAAGAGGATACAATGGAAGTGGGAGAGCAGGGACAGTGATCTCAGCAAATACGCACCTGGCACGATCTAACCAGCAACTGCCACTCTGTGCCCCATTGCAGGAAAGAGTCACTAATAGTTCTGAGCTTTTGTCTTACGGCAAGCAGAGGTGAGTCTGCTGTTTTCTGGTCCCACAGCACTCTATCTCCTATTCAGTTAAAAATACAACAAAATACTGAAATGCAACAAAATACTGAAAGAAGGATTGGGAGAATTTTTTAATCCTGCTATATCAGTGAGTAGGGGGTACTCTAATGCCTGTTTGAAGAGGCAAATAGTCCCACTCTCTGTGACAGAGCACAGAACTGGTCTCCAAAATCAGAGGCTGTCTCACTTCTCAGAGTGTGGGCATTAATACTAATGCCTTTTGCTTATGAAAAGAGCAATCTCCCATGTAAGAAAAATGTCTTATTTCAGCCACATAAGTAGAATAAGGCAGCAACATATATGCACAGGTTAAACACGAGGTAAAGGTCAGGCTTTCAAATAAGCGATTTTAAAGAAAGAATATTACTGAAGATGCCAAGTCAGGTGATACATCTCCAAAACAAGGTAAAACTCAAGTGTCTGGAACAAGGTTTAGAAGTCGATCAATTAATGTAAAATTTTGCAGAAGCTGGAGGGTGCTGCCTAGATTCTTTCTTCACGGAGAGAGTGATGAGGCACTGGAACAGGTTGCCCAGAGAAGCTGTGGATGCCCCATCCCTGGCTGTCTTCAAGGCCAGGCTGGATGAGGTTTTGAACAACCTGGTCTAGTGGAGGGTGTCCCTGCCCATGGCAGGGGGGTTGGAACCAAATGGTCTTTAAGGTCCCTTCCAACCCAAACCATTCTGTGAGTCTATGATTAAAAATTTTAATTCATCCACAATCCCACACTAATGGAATTTATGCCACAAAAGCAGGGTGTGGTAGCCTAAAATCAAAAACTTCATGTTTTTGAAACTTTCCTGTTACTACTTAACCCACAGAGAATAATGTTATCTCAAGAAATACTGATTAAAACAATCACTCAGATTTTCTCAAGACTTCATCCAAAATAGCTGCAAGACTTTGGATATAAACAGGATACTTTCATGTACATATGCATACACACACACTGCTTTAGTGCTCGCTCTGTGCAATAAATTACTTTTCAGGATATTAAAATGTATATTATTTTGAAATTGTGTGCTGCAGTTTTTTGCTGAGTCAAAACATCCAGACCTTCCACAAGTCAAGCTTTTGATTATTACTTCTATTGATATTTATCTTTACTGTGGTAATGTAGATCATCCTAAGACTTGGGCTTTCATCAAGAGTGTTAACTCTATCTCAAAACACAGCAGAGAATAATTATAAGAAGCCCAAATCCTTGTAATAAACATTTTCTTTTCCTTACAATCATAATCTCTATCTGATTTTGAAACAGACTGACAGATATAGTGAAAAAGAACAAAAAGATCATTTTATGCATTCCTACAATCACAGATTTGTTTAAAAAAAGTCATAATTTACACTACATGAACTATGCCATGCAAATAAGAAATATTATAAAAATATTAGCAAAAAAAAAGCATAATTAGATGATAGCAAATTTGATCATGGGTTTAGTTTCATCAGATTAAACAGGTTAATTAAATAACTATTGAGGTATGAGGTAACTTTGGCAGAATTTTTTAAGTGTCTTCTCTTTTATGACACTTTGCTGAACTTCTTGGTTTTTACATATGTGTTGAAGAAAAGGAAGGAATTAAACCCTACAGCAGCTTATTACAATAGTTACCTGTCAGCTTGAGCAACAAGGAGACATAACATTTCTAAATAAACGTGTTTCTCAGCATGGGATTACAGGAATGATATACTCAATGGTCAGTAAAGGGATAACTGCACTTTGATTTCTTTTCTATTCCTTCCTGTCCTAGAATCATCCCTCAGGCCATGCCGATGTGAGACCTTTCGATGGCCCAACAGCAAACCAGACTGAGTAACTGATCCGTATAGAAAACAACCCAAGGAAAAAAATCTTATCTTTCGACTTGCTTAGTTCCCCAATACGGTTCACAAAACAACCGTGCAAAGATTTGCTGTAGCACAGCACAAGAAGAATAAGCAGGCTTAAGCAACAGAGGCAGCAATTGCAGACCCCTGTTTAAGCAGCCTCCCCCCTCATTCTTCAGTTTTATTCCCTCTTTGAAAATATTCCCAAAGCACATACAAATTTTGGACTCCTTTTCTATTGGACATTATGATTCAGACATCTTGGATTTGATCTCAAGCAATTGGACCCTTTGCTTTCATAGACTTCAAGTCCCAGGAGATGCCCCCCAGTGCACCAGTTTAAATAAGGTCAACTCATTGTCTAGACAGGATGCCAAGAGCAGGGCCTTTGCCTTTTGTTCTATAAACCTACTTATACCTTTTCTCAACTGAGGATCAGCAAGAGGGTTGAGGTTTTTTAATTATCCTCTGAATCCCAGCCAGCAAAAAATGTACTAACTTTTGAAGCATATTCCTTTACGTGTGAATTTAGTTAATTTGTGCGCGTGCTTTTAAATTAGTCATTATGTAAATTCCCTTGATATCTGAAGCAGAGTAAGCTCTGCTATGCTTAACTTTAAATTGTTGTGTGAGACTCAGAAAATGGAACAATCATAAAAGAATACCCACGAGTGTGTCTGATGAAGGCGTAACCAATATATTTTAGGCTTTGTTTTTAAATAATATCCAGGCACTAATACACAATCATAATTTCTGTCTGATCTTATGAGCTGCTGTCTTTGATATCAAGCCACTGACCTTCCCATCAATCATCATTTAAAAGAGAAAGCCAAGGTACAGCATGGAAGAATATATTTTTCCATGCACTGCATAGCCTTGTGTTGCTTTTATGCATTGCTTGTTCAGGGAGAGTCTCTGTTAAGTCAGGGTGTTTTCTTTTCAGTGAACTGAAAAACGGAGCGACATTGTGGACATGAAAATGCTTGGTAAGTTCCATTTTTCCTTAGCATAAAACCTGTAGGTAAAGCTGAAATATATGCAGTTCACTGAAGTTGGCGGACTAACTGTGCCCTTACAGTTCAGCTTACATTCATTTTTTTGCCTGAATAAAGACTGTAATCATCTTACTTCAAATTTAAGGTGTGATTTTGTTAAACTTGTTTCCTGTGAGCAGAGCTGGCTCCACTGAAGCCAAGGGTGATGCTGGGCCTACATCCAGAGCTCTGCTGTGTCTGTAACATGGGGAAGAAGAACAATTCCTGGCCCCTCTGAGAGCCCATGCAGAACATAGGGCTTGCAGACCATTTTCTGAATTATTCCTAAGGAGTGGTATTTCCCTCCAGGATTGTAACTATGACTCCAGGTCTCACAATTTATTGCCATTCTTCGGGTTTGCTTCAAGCCCTGCTACACCACTTCTCCTCAGGGAGAATGACAGGGCTTAACCTGTGATAATTCAGCTTAGCAAAGCAAAATGCTGTTTATTTAGAGAAAAATCATTCTCTTTGGAAAAGACAGAACAGATGAACAACCAAAAGCTTTAAACCTGAGCCATTTTTGCCCTTACTGCTTCAAAGCTCCTTGCAAGACCTGTCAAGGAGCAAGACATAGTACCTCATCCTAGTACAGGGGCATCTTTTGACCCCATCGTTTGCCAGTTTTGTTGAACCAGACTGAACCAGGATATGTCTCCTCTCAGGGTGCAAAACTCCTGTGAGCTGATGACCAGCACTGGGAATTGGCAAAGGTTATCCCTCACTGACTGCTATGCCCAGTGGATCTCTCCAGCAATCTCCCATTCTCTTCTAAATATACATTAACCCTCTAAAAAAACTCTTCTGGTTCAAAACTTTCTCTGAAAGCCCCAGATTTACAAACTTTTATTTTTCTCAGTAGAACTGTTCAGGTAGTTTAAAGGAAGAGGGTGAGAGGAGTGGTTTTCCAATTCTCTGTAAGAATATTGTGACTGTCAAACAGTTAGAGAGGTAATTGAACCAACTGTATTTATAAGTACACACTACAGAATGTTTATCAAAATAATTACTTTTTGGATGACTTTACAGGACACTCTGTTTGTCTGTAATAGGAATCTTGTACAGACAAAATCACATACATGTAAAAACTTCCAAATTAAGTCTTCTCAGAATGCAGTAGCAAAAAATATTTCCAAACAACAAACTGCTAAAAACAGGAATCAAAAATAGGAAAAAAAATATACTGTGTAATGTAAATTAGATGGTTATTTCTAGGGCTAACAGGTTGTAGACTGCTTTCTCTCCAAGAGGAGAACAGTGAAAGAATTGGGAGTGCATTTCTTGCATCACTTTTCCTGACCCCAGCTTCCCTAGACCTTCCAAATGCCTCTCAGCAGAAACCTCTGCAATCTCCTGTTCTGTTGCCCCATGCCTTGTGATAAAAGCAGCTAATAAAATAGTCAGCTGTTTTGATTGTATCAGGAAAAAAAATTCCTCCAACAAGATCAGTGCACCACAGGAGGAGATAGTGAGTGCCCTAAATCACTTAAGCTTTCTGGCAAAACTATAGATGTTATAGACAGGGACAGAAACCCATGCTTCTGTGGCACTGTGAAGGTCAATGTTGCAGACAGCAGCACAGTACAGAAACTGCCTAACCCTTGGGATTGAATTGCTGGTAAAGTGTAGAAGAGTTTTTGAGGTGGAATGCAAATGATGAATTAAGCCCCAGAGATGCTTAATTGGGAAAGATGATTCTCTTTTCTGACACTTCTGTTCCTCACCCTGCATGCCTGGCCTTCTCTGATGGCATTTAAAAAAAAAATCCATGAAGAAAAATTGCAAAATTTCTATGAGGAATTTTGGAAATCAAATGAACTGTCACACTAGTCCCACAGTATTTTCTGGCATTTACTAGTCCTATAGTGTTTTATTACATTAAAATGTAGTAAAGTATTTAAGGGATCTTAATAGGGCCTCAGAACATTCGAGCTTCAGAGAAGAGTCTGAAACTAAGGATTTTCTTTAAGAACAAGCCCATAGGTCGCCAACCTCCTCCTGCATTTCTGCAGATAATCAACTGCAACTATTCCATTAATGAAGGGCTGGGATGCAGGGACAAGTGGCTGCATAGGGAAGGACAAACACATTGCACGGGACAGTGGCAGACAGGAGTACGGCTGCAGGTAGTCTGCCCCAGTCATGCCTCTGTATTTTCAGACTGTGGAGCTCATAATCTCTGCGGTGAAATATCAAATCAAGCTCTAGAGATACAACCACTAGGGAGAAAAGGCAGTCTAAAGTCTCTGATAGAAACACATAGGTTTCAAACCAGATATTATGGCTGGTGGGAAAATCATTTTGATGCTATTTGCCTGCAGTCATTTAAAACTAGGAGAATGAAGCCTGAAATCTGTTCCTCAGGGCAGAGCCCAGGTGGAGGTTTGTGGTTTTCATTTTGGTCACTGGATTCTATCTGACCTCAGAATATCCTAGAGGTGAATCAAAACCCTTTTCCTTCTACAGAAATGGCTCTGAGAACAATCAAGATGACACTGAAAGGCAACCCATTTACTTAGTATTCCCTACAGAGTTAAAATAAGGTGCCACATTATCAGTCTTCAGTGCAGTGACTGATGCAAACACTTGCTGTCTGGCAAGGTGACAGAATGATGGGAGCTACACATCCCAATGGCTGTCAGTGGAGAAATGATGCTAAGCAGAAGAGAAAATGGACAAGTCCAAAGCAATCTGCGAAGCAGAGCTGTCAGGCAGTGGACAAGCACTCCTTGCAGCTAGATAAGATTACATTTTAGCAGTTTTGAAGCAACATGGCAATTTACTCCCAAGATTTAATAGAAACTGTGGGGTTTAATACATAGTTCTAATGAACATATCCAGGGTCCCAATAAAACTAAGGCTTTAAGCTACTTCTCAGCACCACTTTAGAGCTAAGGCCTAGTACCAGCAAGGATTCACCCAACTGCAATTTCTAAAACTCCTCAAATGTATTACAAAAACAGGGATACAACATAAGGCACAGGTGTTCACTATTTACAGTTGCATTCATATAGAAATAAAGCAAACATTGGTGATCGAGTTGAATAAGGCCATTTCAGACTATGGGGATGACTTCCTTTCAATAGTCAGCATCTTGTGAAATTCTCTTTTTCTGCATCATGGGACACTCAGGTTACAGAGGTGTGAATCCTCCACTGGTAGAAATGTTTGCCCACCACAGTTCAGACACCATTTGTACTCTCACCTTATTTGGTGCTTGGTAACAGAAGCCCTGTCTCCTGGAGTCCTGTGAATTCTTGAGAATGATAGTTCTTGTCATGGGAAAAATTAAATACTGAAACCAAAAGGATCAAAATCCTAAATTATAAAAGGCAATTAAAAAGAAAATACATTTAAAACTCTCATTATTTTTAATCCATCTGAAGAATTTTGAGAGTTAGCTTTTCCTTTTTGACCATACTTAGTTAACAAACCATGATATTACAAAGCACAAAAACAACGTAGAGAAATAAACTACACAAAAACAATTGAAGGTTTTGCATTTTGTTTTAATTGACTTTAAGGATAGATTACAAATACTTTTGCTGCTATGCTGAAAAATTATTTAGTACTACAGACTACCCTCTGGAACACTAGCTTTATTAATTTCCGTTCTCGTCATACTTAAGTAAGTTTAATCAAACTAGATCAAAAATAGATCCCAAGGCAATCATTTCTGGGATCATCAAATTGATTCCGTATTCAGTAAATGACTAGGTACTGATAAACAGGTTGCTGACTTTGGGTTAATCTGAAAACATTGTTAAACACTAGACTTCTAATCAAGGATTACCAGGATGAAAGTGGGATAATCCCCCTCCTATTTTGTGGTCAGTTTTGGGGGGGGGTTCCTTCTTTTTTTTTTTGCTGTCATTGGAAAAGCACAATTGGGTAAATAGCCTTTTAAGCTGTGGGTGCCCCATCCCTGGAAGTGTTCAAGGCCAGGCTGGATGAGGCTTTGAGCAACCTGGTCTAGTGGAAGGTGTCCCTGCCCATGGCAGGGGGGTTGGAACTAGATGGTCTTTAAGGTCCCTTCCAACCCAAACCATTCTGTGATTCTATGATTTATCAGGAGGCAGAATGGAGCAACATCCTTTGTTTCTGCTTCCTGTCTGCAGCAATGGGAGGACGGTATTTTGCAGTGACAGTTGGCGTTAGTTCCTGAGACCCCAGTGGCTTGGAATGAAAACTGCCAAAAATGGAGAGAATTCTGCTTTTCAAAGTCCTGTTTTATAGAGCTTTTCCTTGTATTGAAGTGGAACAGCTTGGATGAAAATTTCACCCTAAGTCCACAAAGTAACTGGTCAGGAAGCATCAAATTACTACACAAATCGCTCCCTTCTACCAGTGAGTGAGGAACTCACCTTGCGTAAAGGGGAAAAAAAAAAGGTTTTGTCTAACTTGTAGCACTCTGTCATGGATTTGAGGAAATATTATTCCTATCCCAACAGGACCCATTTTGGGAAACTCATATGGCTGTGCAGCCACCTTCTAGCCAGAGATCAGCTCTGGCACTACTGGACAGATTTCATCTGCAGACATAACCACACATCAAACAGACTACAGTAGAGAATGCAGAGATAGGCATTTTCTTGGGAACCTGAAATAAAGATTATTAATGAGCCAACCGACCCACCAGTTCACTAACGAACAAGCCAGCAAAGGAGCTAACACAGGAGCTAAGGAGCTAGCAAAAGAGTTAACGAAAGAGTTAACAAGAGAGTTATGGCCCTCGAACCCACTCCCCGCTTATGTACCAAGCGTGACGTGCTACAGAATGAAATACCCCTTCGGTCAGTGTGGGTCGGCTGTCTGAACTGTGTGTACCCCACACTGCCTGTGGTGAGAAAGCTGGGAGCGCAGCTGCAGCATCAGAAGCTGAGAGAGACCTCGAATTGGTGCAAGCACTCCCCAGCACCAGCTAAAAAGACACCTTATCAGTACTACTTTCAGGGCAAATCTAAAACCTAGCTTCATACTAGCTACTGAGAAGAAAATTAACTCTTTCCTGACTAAAACCAGGACATTCTCCTAATTTTTTTCATCCAGTGAGGTGCATCTTGGAGCCTGTGCCCTTACTGCCCTTTCACTGGGGACACTCATCCACCAGCATCTGGCTCTGACTCTATTAGTCCACCTCCTGTATGCTGCCAGACACACACCAGATGGTGACTTTTCATTCCACACATGAAGACTCTGTCTTTTTGGGAGGGGGGACACCTTTCTGGCTGGTTTTGGACAGTCCTAGAACAATGAACTTTTGGATACTGACAATTTTGCTAGCCACTACAACCTACAACACTAACCATGATTTTGAGGCTGGTTGAGATGGGTCTGATGTCCATCCCCAGATAAATGCCTACAGAGCTGTAGAAAGCTCCACAGTGGCCGAGAAGCCTATTAGTGGCAAATGTGTACAAATTGGCAGTTTCTACTTGATTTTCCAGCCTGTTAGACGAACAAGCTTGTTAGAGTAAAATTTACTCCAAATATGTAAAGCTGAAGGTTTGAAATGGAAATGTTTTCTGGAACAGTTCAGCAGCTTGTTATAATTGTGGCATGATTCAATGCTTGGGCATCTTTCACATCTCAAGTGCTGTCTAAGCAACTAGCAGAGCTTCTGACAGCCGCTAGCCTGAATGTCACCCCCAGACAAACAGCGGAGCAGTTGTGCTTCCAGACGGGCAGCTAAAGATTTCTCAGAAGAATCCCTTGCTTCCTGTAAGGTTGGAAGCACCCGATGAAGAATTACGGTATACCTGCTACACTCCTCTCTCTGGTCCCTTCCTAATTGTTATAGGTATTTTCCCAATTCCATCATTACAACCATTTTTGAAAACTGTGAAGTCATCGCTCCGGAGGGTAGGCCTGTGCTGTTATCCACATCTTCCAGGTGGGAAAGTGGGACACGAAGAAGGGGTACCTCTAGGAACACCCAAGATTTACCAAGGAATGGAGAGTAAATCCAAGTCCTGGCTTAGTCACCCTCTCATTAGGGCAATTTTCCAGACTTGTTCACTATTCTTTCGGCAGCATCCGCAGCCATTGGCATTAAATATTGTGTTAAGGGATGGAGTAAAATAGTACACTGAGTACTGTGCTTACAGAGGCATTTTATCACATTCAGCCTTGCCTTTCCTGCCCATTTCTGTTGATTTCAGTAGATGTAGAAAGCTATTAGAATAGACACCAACACTTGCAGATATGTGCCGTGTCAGAATACCTGCTTCAAACGTTGCATGGCATTGTCTCTAAGTAGGTCAGTTCATAAAATATTGTCTGTTCAAATGATGTCCATGCTGCAGTAAGGAAAAGGGGGAAATGCAGTAGTAATTGAAATGATTTGATTTTAAAAGCCTGGCACCTGGTGCATATTCAAAAGAACATTTCAGTGTTCCATTAAGAATGCTTCTAGGACACAGGAAATTTGCAAAATGTCGCTCCTAAACATTATGGTTTGAAGTTTAAAAAAAAGAGAACTCAAAGGATTTTTAAGAAACTTTTGTGTCTTTTGGTTTTGGGTAATTTTTTATTTGCACTTTTCCTTCATTTTATTTTTGCTGAGGATGGGCCTTTGGGTGCATCCCCACCTCAAATGCCTATTCAGTGTGCTAATGAGATAAGAAATTCAGTAGAATATATTGTGCAGTGGCAAAGCATTAACTATTGCTCCATTTTCATGTACCCTTTAATAACAGACATTCTGATTCAGCAGAAGCATATTTTACTGACCTCTCCACTTATTTCTAGTTCACTGGTGTGTCTAGAGCTATCTTGTCACTTTGGGATTTAGTTTTGTTTTAGCCTAAATGACTGCTCAGAAGCAACAAGCCCCACTGGAATGTCAGGCACAAACTCAGCTCTGGAGACACCGAATGGACCCCGCAGCTGCCAGGCAGCTGGGAAAGGGGCAGAAATTTGTGTAGAGGAAGTGACCCATGAGACAAAGCAAGATAGGCTCCTGCAGTCTGTACCAGCTGAAGTTCTAGCAGGCAGCTTTTCATCATTGTTGTGAATCTCACCACTGAAGCCTAGATGCTGCAGGGACTGGTCCATGTAGCCAGGTCTGCTACTGAGAACACAGGGTGCTATTTTCTACCTAGGCTCAGTGGGAATTAGTATTTTTCTTGATGTGTCTTTCTGAGCATCCAGAAGCTGTGGTCTCAAAATTATGTAGGCTATGGGAGACATGACGGCAGATTCCCTGGAGAGAGCATCATGAAACAGAAGAAATTATTCAAGTTTCTTTCACTTTATAGGAGTCTGCCTTTGCTCTGTCCCTTGAGAAATAAAAAAACTTTGGTAAATTAAAATCTAGTTAAACTTTCCTGCTCAGTCGTCTCTTCTAGGGACAAGTGAGAAAATTCTGTATTAACTTGAGGCATGAACAAACTCTGTTTAGCCCCACATATACTCAACTTGGATCTTTCACTTTTATTCTTTCTTAGACATACTGTCAATGGTGCTGTGCACAAACCCAGTCATGTCTGTGTGATGCTAATGTGTGTCTCTCTCTTCCTGGCCAACACCTGTCAGACTGATAAACACTCCAGATCTCATGATCTTAACCTGGTACTTCAGAAGTCATTAAAAAAAAAAAAAGAAACCAAACTATGTTCACAGCCAGGAAGAATTCAAGGCATTGCCCTCCACTTATTACCTTTTTTTTTTTTTTTTTAAACACTCCTGGGAGCAGAGCTTGCAGTCAATGACAGCATTAGTTTGATTCCACTACAGTGGAGCTGGAACAAATAACCTGGAGAAAGACTCAGAAGTCTATTCCCATAATTTGACTGTCCTCCGGCTACATGTTGGTTTTGAATAAACAAACAAGCAAACAACATTTTCATGTGTTTGGTATCTTAGGATTTTTGAGACTTATCACATCACTCTTGCAATTTAGTTTCATTTGGGTCAGTCATCGGTACATTAGTAAATGAAAAACATGCTGTCTAGAAGAACAAAAAATTGGATTTCTGCCTTGACATTAACATAGACCCTTTTATTAGTGTATACTGGGAAAGAAAAGGAATTTTCAGATGCTTTTGCAGACAATAGAAAAGTAAGAGCAAGAAAGAGCTGTGCAGCAGTAATTGTTTTCTCATTTTCTGTTATGAAGATGAAAATTGTATTGAAGGATTTGCTTTAAACTGGAGAGAAATTTTCCTCTGGTTCAAGCAAATGAAAATGATTTACATTTCATGAGCAGCTGAGAATTTGTAAGCTACTTGAGGTGAACTGGCCATAGTTGTATCTGCTGAAACCTGTGGGTTCTGCAGGAGGAGAGGAGGACAACGCTCTGGCTCAATAGGCAAACCGTCATAAGGGAGCAGACAGGAACCTGGCACCTCCATGTGCAGGTTCAGCTACCATAGCACAAAACCACTGAATCATGAAATAGTGAGTTTGGAAGGGACCTCTGGAGGTTGTTGTGTTTATGTGCCCAGGCACCGGCAGTGGGCTGCTGGGTGGAGGAGAGACCAAGGCTGCCCCATGCTGGACAAAGCCAGTCCCAGGTGGTCCCAGATGTCTCCAGTGGCCCCACCACAGGACACAGCTGAGCCCCTCAGCCAAGCTGGGGGTGGCAGGGGGAAAACAGGTTTCAGAAAGGGACAAAGGTGGAACAGGCCAAGGAGGAGGAAGCCAAGGAGGGAGCAGCAGCAGAAGGTGTGTTTAGTGAAGTTGTTTTAGTATTTGTCTATACTTCTTACTACACAAATCTTTCATTTTCAATAAATTAAATTAATTTAATTTAATTAATGGTGGGTTGACCCTGGCTGGATGCCAGGTGCTCACCAAAGCCGCTTGGTCACTCCTCTCCTCAGCTGGATAAGGGAGAGAAAATATAACAAAAAGGCTCATGGATCAAGGTAAGGACAGTGAGATTGCTCAGTAACTACCATCATGGGCAAAACAGACTCTACTTGGGGAAATTAGTTTAATTTATTACAAATCACATCAGAGTAGGATAATGAGAAAGAAATCCAAATCTTAAAAACACCTTCCCTCCACCCCTCCCTTCTTCCTGGACTCAGCTTTGCTCCCCATTTCTCTGCCTTCTCCCCATCAGCAGCACAGGGGGACAGGGAATGGGCATTGGAGTCAGTTCATCACACGTTGTCTCTGCTGCTCCTTCCTCCTCAGAGGGAGGATTCCTCACACTCTGCAACTGCTCCAGCATGGGGTCCCTCCCACAGGAGACAGACCTCCATGAATTTCTCTGACATGAGTCCTTCCGTTCGGCTGCAGTTCTTCATGAACTGCTAAAGTGTGGGACCCTCCTGTGAGGTGCAGTCCTTCAAAAGCAGCCTGCTCCAGTCTGGGCTCCTCTCTCCCCATGGCCACAGATCCTGCCAGGAGCCTGCTCCATCATGGGCTTCCCATGGGGTCATAGTCTCCAATCAGGCATCCACCTGGACTGGTGTGGGGTCCTGCCCCAGTCTGCAGGCTCAGCTCTGACACCTGAAGTACCTCCTCCCGATTCTTCACTGACGCTGGCATCTGCATAATTGTTTCTCTCACGAGTAGTCCTCTCACTGTCTGCAATTGCCATTGCACAACAACTTTTTCCACTTCTTAAGCGTGTTATCACAGCAGTGATACCACCAGCACTGATGAGCTCAGCCTTGGCCAGTGGCAGGTCCAGCCAACCAACATTGGATCTATCAGACATATGGGAAGTTTCTAGCAGCTTCTCACTATAGCCACCCCTGTAGCCCCCCTGCTACCAAAACCTTGCCACACAAATCCAATACAATCAGTTTTCTCCCAGTCAAGTCTCTTTTGCCCATGAGAGTAGTAGGTAAGTGATCTCCTCATCTTTATCTCCACCCACAAGCTTTTCTTCTTAATGTCCCTGTTCTGCTGAGGAATGGGAGTGAGAGAATCATAGAATGGTTTGGGTTGGAAGAGACCTTAAAGATCATCTAGTTCCAACCCCCCGGCCATGGGCAGGGACACCCTCCACTAGACCAGGTTGCTCCAAGCCTCATCCAGCCTGGCCTTGAAGACAGCCAGGGATGGGGCATCCACAGCTTCTCTGGGCAACCTGTTCCACTGCCTCACCACTCTCTCCGTGAAGAATTTCTTCCTGATGTCTAATCTAAATCTCCCTGCTTTCAGTTTAAACACATTAGCCCTTGTCCTATCACTACAGGCCCTTGTAAAAGGTCCCCCCCCAGCTTCCTTGTAGGCCCCCTTCAGGTACTGGAAGGCTGCAATAAGGTCTCCCCGAAGCCTTCTCTTCTCCAGGCTGAACAAGCCCAATTCTCTCAGCCTTTCTTCATAGCAGAGGTGCTCCAGCCCTCTGAGCATCTTCGTGGCCTCCTCTGGACTCGTTCCAACCAGTCAATATCCTTCTTATCTTGAGGGCTCCACAGCTGGACACAGCACTCCAGGTGGGGTCTTACAAGAGCAGAGTAGAGGGGGAGAATCACCTCCTTCGACCTGCTGGCCACACTTCTCCTGATACAGCCCAGCATACGGTTGGCTTTCTGGGCTGCCAGCGCACATGGCCAGCTCATGTTCAGCTTCTCATCCACCAGTACCCCCAAGTCCTTCTCCTCTGGCTGTCTGAACAACTGGGTAGGCAACTAGCAGCTAACCAAAGTCAACCCACCAAAATCCTCTAGTCCAGTCTCCCTGCTTAAAGGTTGAATATGGGCCAGCAGTGTGCCCAGGTGGTCAAGAAGGCCAACAGCATCCTGGCCTGTATTAGGAACAATGTGGTCAGCAGGACTAGGGCAGTGATTGTCCTCCTGCCCTAGGCACTGGTGAGGCCACACCTTGAATCCTGTGTTCAGTTTTGGGCCCCTCACTGTAAGAAAGACATTGAGGGGCTGGAGCATGTCCAGAGAAGGGTAATAAAGCTGGGGAAGGGTCTGAAGCACAAGTGGGAGTCTCGTCTGGAGCGGCTGAGGGAGCTGGGGATGTTCACCCTGGAGAAGAGGAGGCTCAGGGGAGACCTTGTCACTCTCTACAACTACCTGAAAGGAGGCTGCAGAGAGGTGGGTGTTGGTCTCTTCTCCCAATTAACAAGTAATAGGACAAGAAGAAATGACCCCAAGTTGTGCCATGGGAGGTTTAGATTGGATATTAGGAAAAATTTCTTCATGGAAAAGGATTGTCAAGGATTGGAACAGGCTGCCCAGGGAAGTGGTGGAGCCACCACCCCTGGAGATATTTGAAAGATGTGTAGTTGTGGTGCTTAGACACATGGTTTAGTGGTGGTAGTAGCAGTGATAGATTTAACAGTTGGACTTGATGATCTCAAAGGTCTTTTCTAACCTAAATGGTTCTATGACTCTATGATTCTAGAGTCAACTAGAACAGGCTGCCTAGGACTGTGTCCAGTCATGTTTTGAGTGTCTGCAAAGATTGAAGCTTGACAGCCTATACGAGCAACCTGTTCCAGTGTTTGACCACCATCATAGTAAAAAAGTTCTTTGTTATGCTTAAAATTAATTTCCTGCATATCAGTTTTTGGGTTTTGCCTGTTGTCCTTTCAATGAGCACAACTGAGGAGAGTCTGGTTCTGTCTTCTTTACTTCCCTGTAATTTGGTCCATACTTTGTCAGTGTATCTATGCTTTGTTACGGCAGTCAGTATCATCTTGTCATGGCTATCATGTTGGTCAGGCATGAGTTCCCCTTCATAAGTCCATGATGACTACTCCTGGTAACCTTCCTGTCATTAGCATGTTTGGAAATAGTTTCTATGATTATTTGTTCCATCACTTTCCCAGGGATGAATGTGAGGCTAACCAGATAATGTTTTCTCAGATCCTTCCTCTTGCCCCTCTTGAAGATGGGGAGTAACATTTATGCTTTTCATCTATCTCAGCTGGTCACCCTACCTCTCTGAAGAGTTAATGGGAATAAACAGGAACTTCTAGAATGTGATCCAGCTGAACTTCGTTCGATGTTTGATTTAAAATGAAGAAAAGTGCAGGAGAAATGTCTTCTCTTATTGACCATAATGGAAGGACAGGTGACTAGGACAGAAGTGGATGCCTGTATGTGCACACCTGCCTTTGGTTGAATAAATCCAGAGAATCTAAAAAATAATTGTCTTTCCCAGCAAAGACAAGCAGGTGATGACAATACAAATTCATTTTTTTTCCCATGAATGGAAGCCTCCTCCTGAAGCAGGGTCAGATACTAGTCAGGTCCATTGGATGGATGAATCAATATGTTTGATAGCAAAGGGGCTTTCTGTTTCTTTTGGTTTAAATGGTTGTTCCTCAGAGGACAAGAACTGCAATCCACAATCAGGTACCCCTCTTTTTAGTCAATCCTGTTTACTTTGCTGAAATCCATGAAATGCTGTGGCAGATTTGCTAGCACTACAAGGTGATATGAACCATAGAATCATAGAATGGTTTGGGTTGGAAGGGACCTTTAAAGGCCATCTAGTCCAACCCCCCTGCCATGAGCAAGGACATCTTCAACTAGATCAAGTTGCTCAGAGCCCCATCCTACCTGACCTGGAATGTTTCCAGGAATCTGCTGGCTATCCTTGAGCCATGAATGTCATGTGTTAAAGAAAAAAATGCCCCAGAAGGCAGCATTAAAGAAGCAAGTGCCCCAGTCAGATTGGAATCTGTTTCTTTTCCATGATTTTGGGCAATATAAGTGATTGCAGAAAGAAGCAATAAAAATATTAGCAGTAGACTTTCATCTGGAAAGCAGCAACACTGTGTTTGGAAACTTAGGGGTATCCTGTTAAATGCAATAGATTGATATAATTCATGTTATACTCTTTTTGACTACAATAAAATGTACTGCCTTTCACCTTTATTCCAGGTTAGACAGCCTGCTTTTCAATCTGTACAAAACTTAGGCTTTCACTTCTCCAAGTTAAAAACCCAACAAAACTACACAGAGAAACATAAGAGAAATGGCTGAAAGAAATTCCAGCCAGAAGGGTTGATCCCCCCTCTAGCACAGATTTCTTCCCAACCCAGATTCCTTTGCCCAGTAGCAACCTCTAAATTCTGTGTTTCTCTCTCCTGATGTCTGGAGGAATCTGGATCCAAGGCCAGATGTGTCTGTTCCACCCACAGCTGCATTCATGGCCCTGGGACAGGAGAGAATCAACCAGCTGCTGTGAAAGAGCAGCTGTTCAGGGCTTCAGAAGCAATGATCCCAGGTGGGTTTGACATATGATCTCTGAGTGCTGAAAGAAAGGCATCCAGCCCCTATGTCATTGCTTTCCACCAGAGCCTCTTTGAAAGAAAATGTGAAAGAAAATTAAAAAGCAAGCAAACAAAAAATTACCAAGGGAACAAGGCACAAGAGGGGCAGGACAAAGGGGGAAAAATGCTTGGAAAAACATTTCCCTCTCCTGACAAGCCTCAGTTATGTACAGAAAGCCTGTGAGAAATACTGAACCTGTGACAGTAGAAACATCCCAAAGAGAGCAGTGTGTGGGGGGAGCACAATTAATAATAAAGCCCTGTGGAATTTGTGAAGGTTCAGCACAAAAGCTTGAAGCAGTCTTTTGAGAAGCCGAATCAGCTTTAATTACTGTACTCTAGGTTATTCTTTTAAAATGCTTTTGCAGTGAACGTTTCTCAGTCTGAGGGAGGGCAATGCGGCTCTCTGCTATCACTTCCCTTCATTGTTACAGGCTTCAGCACACAGTGAGTGTGTGCGAGGACAAGCAGATCCTCCACGTCTTTCATTTCAAGTGTTATTTTTTTTCCCTTTTCATTATCAGCCTTCAAGAAGAAAATGAACTACGTAGGGCAGGGTTTTCTTTTTTTTTTTTCTTTTTCTCTTCCTTTTTTTGGCAGCCTGGGTGAGGCCCTTTGCATTCACTACACCTTGTTATCTAAAAGCCAATATAATAGAGATACACAGATGCTCATTACTAGTAGCTGTGCTATCTTAATGCTTCCTATAATGGTATTTTCAGCTCATAATAACAGCAATAATCTGTGCTGAATAGTGAATGTGGTGCTTGATTTTTCTCTCACTTCAGCAAAATCAGTGAAGTATCTTCCCAGTTTGCAACAGTGGGAAGAGGGAAGAATCTACTCCCTGCAGTGGTTTTCCAGAGCCTGGTTGCTACAATGCCTCATTCACTGACAGTAACAGTGGGGTTATTTCAGCAAGAAGGTAGACTGCTCCGAGTTTCTGGACTTTAGACACTGATAGAAAGGAGTTACATTTTTTTGGGGCAAACAAGATTTCTAGAGAGAGTACAAAGGAAAGAAGATGAGAGAGTGAAGTACACTGGGAGGGGGAAATCTAATAATTCTTCTTCAACTACTGCTAGAAATGTTAGCGATGTGCAACATGGAGGTGAAGAAATCTGAGCAGAAAAAAGCTGAGACAAAATAGGGTTGGTGTTCCCCTCTGTCTTGTTTGGTAGTGCCTTGTAAGTGTTTTTCAGTGTAGTGAGTTTTAATATTATAAGTTTTAAAATTATAATTGGCTGCCGGACATTATGTACTGTCACATAGTTAGAGCCGTAGTTGTGCCCACATCTGCCCATGTCTTTAAGTATATATTTCAAGAGCAGAAAAATAGATGGAAAATTTAATGAGAGGCACAAATCCCAGTAAGCAATTTGCCCAAACCTGGAAACAATACAAACAGATGCCTCGCTGGGAAAGGAACTACCTGTACTTCTCTGGAGCCAAAAATTTCCAGTGTGATCAGTTCCAGTAAATATCAGATTTGACTTGAAGTTATTTTCCTTTTGTGCTGAAGTGTAGATACATTCATCAGGTTTAACGGTGTCTCAAAACTTTGCTGAAATCAGCAACGTGAGTGCAGGGGAAATAGCAATTCTAAAATCACAAACTGCTCCTCAATGACACAAGTTTCTCTTGTGCCCGTATCTGATCACCTAGAAAGGTCATGTTTTGGCTATGATTCCTAAACATTTGTTTCTTGCTGTGCAGTTTAGGATTATGCACTAAAGCTCATGGAGGACATTTCCTTTCCTTCACTTAATCCCAGACAGAAGGATGATGAGGACAGAAATTAAACATGAAGTAGGGCATGATAGTTACAAACCAAGGAGTACTCAGCATGATTGGAAGGTCTTCAGGATCAGCATTGAGGAGCAGCATTCAGGAGGATTGGAGAACATTTCTCTTGTGTCAAAGCCAGCCTCATTCATTGCTATGTCCATGCTCAATTGTAGTGTCAAGGTTCAAATAGCCTCAGTGCCACCCAGCAGACAGTTCCAACTGTGGGAGCATGATTGGTTCTTCAGCTCCCATCACTACCAAACACTTGTTCTTAAGAGTGTCTGCAGGATGGCTGAACACTGGCTGAGAGTGAGGCTAAAACCCCACTTTCAAACAATGTAATTGCCTACTCTTTTAAATATATTTATAAAAAGACAGAAAGATAAACCCCAGCAGCAAAAAGTGTATATGCCTGGTGCATGCCAGCATGCCTTAGGTAAATTCCCACACCCTGAGTTCTTTGAAAGTCACATCCCACGCAATGGTATCTGTGTTTCTTTCATTATCAGACATTCATTTCCAGCCATAGCCACTTGCACTTCCTCCTTCCAATTGTTTAGATAGGAACAATGAAGTTTGGGTTTTATTTGCTAACCTGACTGGAGCTTGACATAGCCATGCCTTAACTAAAATCTTTCCCACTGTTTCCTCAAGGACTTCTGGAATTTCCTTAAGTCATATTTCATCTTTGTTTTTGTCTCATTTCCTGCTCATGCTGCCTAATTGCCTCCTTTGCCTTCACTCTGCACAAGTGGAACAAACGTAGAGTGAGTAGAATGCACCGCAGAGCACTTTCAAAGCAGTCACATAATGTAGGTCCTGTTCAATGCAAGGATGTGTTATTCCTTTGGGAAAGTGAGGGAGGACTGTAGTGTGGGAAGGCAGGGAATAACTCACAATAACGGCAGTGTCTTGTCATGCAAAAAGTGAAATTTCTTAGGATCCCAGAAAATTAGGGTTGAGTTTCACCCAAATCATAGTCTGGAAGTCTCTAGTCAGCAGGATTCTGGGAACAAGAAAGACCTGTGGAACAAATGTACTGCTACACCTCAAGGAAAGCTGTCTCATCAGCTGTTGATACAAAACTGGGAGGAGTAGCTGCCACACCAGAAGGCTGTGCTGCCATCCAGCGTGACCTGGACAGGCTGGAGAGCTCTGCAGGGGGACATCGAATGCGATTCAATAAGGGCAAGTGTCAAGTGCTGCATCTGGGGAAGAACCACCCCATGTTCCAGTACAGGCTGGGGGCTGTTCTCTTGGAGGGCAGCTCTGGGGAAAAGGACCTTGGAGTCCTCGTGGACAACAGGATGACCATGAGGCAACAGTGTGCCCTCGCGGCCAAGAAGGCCAGTGGCATCCTTGGATGCATTAAGAAGAGCGTGACCAGCAGGTGGAGGGAAGTTCTCCTCCCCCTCTACTCTGCCCTGGTGAGGCCTCCCCTGGAGTCCTGTGCCCAGTTCTGGGCTCCTCAGTTCCAGAGGGACAAGGAGCTACTGGAGAGGGTCCAGCGCAGGGCCACTGAGATGAGGAAGGGCCTGGAGCACCTTCCATGTGAGGAAAGGCTGAGAGAGCTGGGGCTGTTTAGCTTGGAGAAGAAGAGGCTGAGGGGGGATCTTACCAATGCTTATCAATAGCTAAAGGGGGGGTGTCAGGAGGATGGGGCCAGGCTCTTCTCAGTGGTGTCCAGTGACAGGACTAGGGGCAATGGCCATCAACGGGAAAACAGAAGGTTCAGCCTGAATGTGAGGAAACCCTTCTTCCCTGTGAGGGTGACAGAGCACTGGCACAGGTTGCCCAGAGAGGTGGGGGAGTCTCCTTCCCTGGAGACTTTCCAAAGCCGCCTGGACTTGTTCCTGTGTCATCTGCTCTAGGTGATCCTGCTCTGGCAGAGGGGTTGGACTAGATCTCTAGAGGTCCCTTCCAACCCCAAACACTCTTTGACTCTGTGAATTACAGAAAATTGACTTCTCACTTTGTGACAATTTGTTCTTGAAAGCACAAAAGTCCAATTGGTAAACATTTACTTCTTAACGAAGACAGGAAATTCCAGTTTGACCCCACCTAAGAGGTCTCCACTGAACGCATGTAGGGTTACATGCTGTATGTTGAATACTGTATGTGCATTTTGTTTCAAGTTTGCTTCTGGTCCAGTTCTCCTGAGTTTAGGATGCAAGTATTTCTTCCCAACTCATCTGCAAAGTTTGGACGTAAAGCCACAGTTTGAGAAGAAACTTCCTGCAATTCAAGTAGTATCAGGCAATATGTGAAATATTATTTTTAGATTAAGGGTTTTCTTTTGAGATGTTATAACGTGTTTAGCACGGTTCTGGTTGCTACAGAACTAACATTTCTGATTTTGAGCTGCCTCACTTCTTATAACATTAATGAAAATTGTGTAACAGTTATGTTAGAGCATTATCATTCTGCTCATCTTCAAATTGGAAAAGACAGCAGTTGCTTGTATGTTTTGATCACACTTTGCTTATTGGAATGGAGCTACTGAGCCAGCTGCTCCCCCCAGGTTCCCCTTCAGTAGGGGTTGCCCTGCTCTGATGATTCTGCATGTCCTTCACTTGTGGTCTTCATACACACAGGGGACTGCTTGTCACAGCTTATGATGCTAGGAACACAGCAAGACTCTACAAAGAAGCTCTGGTTTATGTTTGAAGGGTGTTACTTGTGATTAGGGGTGAAGATGAGACATTCCTGGGTGTGAGACTGTTCTATGGGGATCAACGTAGTTCAGGTTGTCTGGTGATGCCCTTTGCACCTTTTCCTGAGCATCAGTTTCCACTGGGCAGACTCCATCTATTCTGCTGGAGAGAATTTTACCTAGTGTTGCAGTCAGGCCGCTATGTAAAAGCCTTGGCAGGAGGAGTTCCTGCTGCTTTGATGAGGAAACATGCTGGGTCTTCAGCTCAGCATAGGCTAGGTTGCCATAAAGGGTCTCTAAAGACACTCAGCCTTTGATTCAAGATGGGAAGGGCTATGAGCGCAAGGACAAAATCATATACAACTGGTGTCTTTACACAGGTAAAAACATTCTGTGGTTGTAGAACAACTCGCTCCTGTGTATTCAGGAGTTAGGCTGTTTTATCTTCAAATTCAGCAAGGAGGGAAAAAATCATGAATCATTTTTATCTTGGTTTCAAAATGCAGTGATTTACCTTTAGTCCATCTCAGAGTTTCAAGCTGGCAATAAATTGCAGCAATTCACTCTGAATTGCTTAGAGGTGGCCTTTTCATGTACTACTTTTTCTGTTTCAATTTGAAAACCATTCAGGTTAATTGAGATGCAGTCTTTAACAAGCAAACATTTGCTGAGGCCACCATTATGTAGGCTAGCAATTGAAACAGAAAAAAACCCTCAACATATCTCTCTGAGATGAGAACTTGTCTTCTAGCTTTCTTAAATACATAACATGGTTACCTTAGTAGTGTACTTAGACTGCTGTAAATGCTGTTTATGCCATCAGTGTATCCTGCAAAAATCAGTGAAGATTACAACCTCCTAGTCACAAATTTAAATTTGCCAACATTCATTTTGACCAAAAACCATAAAAATGTCAAATTTTAGACCCCACACAACTGACAGCTGTCAAACTTACAAACAGCACAGACACAGACAATATGTTATAGGATGTGCTGGGAAGTTTTAATATACACTTAATGCATCACAAAATATACGACAAACAGTGGTCACCATCAGCTGCATGAGGGACCTGTAAATTAAAAATAGTTGGCATATGCCTCTATTTAAATCAAGGGGAGTGTTCATGAAGTGAATTACTTTTCCTCCTGAGCATGGCTGGTAGAGTGTGTGATGTAGTCTGGGTAATTTAGTGTGGAGAGCTGTATACACATTTTGTCAGTGTGATTTCTCCCTCATCATTAAATTTGGCATGCAGAGGCTGGCCAAGCAGTGCCTGGTTTAAACTCCCATGCAGAGAGGAGGTACAGGAGGGTGATTGAAGGGAATGAAGACAAGGATATGTTGATCAGGGTTTAAATGAAGTGTGTGTGGCACTGAGGCAATGATGCCGAATAACTGACCAACCCTTGTTCCAAACCCCCTTCCCTTGTGAGGTCTATTACCTGAGGCTGTAGGACTAACCGATTGCTTATCTGATGGTGGGGACATGAGGATGAACTCAGTTCCTGCACACGTGGGGCACTGTGAGAGGCAGTTGCAGCCTCCACAGAGCCTGCTGCAAGCAGCAGCAGCCAATATTCACTGTTGCAAGAGGAGCTCAGGGAAGAATTAGTTCTTTGAAGTATAATTATCTTTGTGACTCTCTCTTGCTTCACAGAACAGTAAATTGCTGCTGGCTTATTCCTGCAACAACCGGGTGTAGTGCAGCCAGACATTAGTTTTAGCTGTGACCAGCTTTAAAAGTTTTCATGTCTTTTCCCTTGCTACTCTCAGCCATGCCTTCCCCTCACTCCCCAGCTGGCTGCCCCCTCAGCTGTACTGCAACAACTTCTTGAAGGTTGTGTTTAAAGCTTTACAGAATTAAATGCTTGAAGGGATTTATTCTAAACTGAGCTGTTTTGGTTATCTGGCTTCCAGGACATCCCCCAGAGCACTTGAGCTAGCTCAGCTGAGACAGGAATCTGGGACACTTGGCAGTGCTAGGTGGACGGTTGGACTTATCTTAAAGGTCTTTTCCAAACTAAACTATTCTGTGATTCTAGGACATGAATAAGCAAGCAGAGGAGAGAGGTGAGGAGGTGAGAGCAAATCCTTCACCTGGCTTTGCCTCCAAAATGGATATCCTATGAGAATGCAGCCTTGGTAAGCTCTTTTGCACAGACTCATGCAAAACAGGTGCTGTTTATGGGGGAATTATGAGAAAGACATTGATAGAGAATCCCTTTGCAAACAACCATGCTGGATGGAGACACAGTTGCACTGAGCTTTAGAAACTGCCCTTCTGCTGAAGCCTACGAGTCAGTGGGTGCAGCTCTGCCTACAGAAGGACCTGTGCAAAGGTTGCCTCTCTGCTCCAAGCAAACCCAGCTGAGGATCACCAGCTCCTTACTGCTGAGGGTTTTCCTGCTGCCAGCATAATGTGTTCATTGCTTCAAATAAGTTAGAGCATACGATCTACCTACTTCTGCGTGCATGTAGTCCACATTAATGCTGGCAGAAGGAGCTGAATTGATTATATATAGAATTCAGTCTCATGTCAAGAAAAGGAAAAGGAATTAAATGTTAGGAATCTGATATCAAGATGCCAAGACAGTAAAGCTTGTCACAGTTTCGTTGACAAGTTTGTCATAAAGCCCATGTATATTTTTCCTACTAATGCTCAATTACAGCATATTTATCTAGTTCAGACATCTGTTCTTAAAGTGTCATGTCAAGGGCACCACAGATGCTAACCATAGAGCAGAAACAAAAGAATCAGGAACAAAAAAGAAAAAGAGAAAAAGAAAAGAAATAATGAAGCTTGAACAATGGCTTTTCCAAAGAATGTAAGTTAATCTTTTCAGAGTTCAGAACAAAGAGCTATATAATACATGTACTACATAATATATATAGCCTATATGTAATATATGTAATACATCCAGCATCTCTCATAAGAAAACAGACCCAGTATACCTATTATTCCATGGTACATAAAATGTCTTAATTTTTGTTGCAGAAGGATGTATATTGGAGTGATTTGATACATTTGATGATTTATTCTTTCACTGAATTTTAACATGAATTCTGCCGAGACATATATCTGGCAATGTTCTTAGGCAGGTACATCAAAAATTGTGTGAGCAGTAATCTTATCTAGCTTTATGTGTTTGTTCAAACTATCAGGTAAACCAGCCTAGAAGGATTGTGCATTATGTTTAGAGACTAGTTAGGACCTGCTATTATATATATGAGGAAACCAAAATCTTAAAGTAATGCAAGTACTGAAGTGCCTTAAAACTGTAAATTAAACACTACATGGATATACTGAGGTATTTACCTAGTTGAAAATCATGGATGCAAGCAACTGAAGATTATAAGAAGGGCCTATTACTGTCTCTAAACTAAGATCCATCTCCTCCACTCATTTTTCCATTGGCAATAGCAAAGAGCAGACAAAAATAGCTTAAGATAAGTGTAAATGCAGAGTGTTTCTTCTCATGTGTACTTTGTTTATTCTATAAAACCGCATTATAATTTGTCTTGGTGTCATTCAGCACTTGTGATACTACTAGTTATGAATGGTCATTCTCATTTCTCTGTCTCTGCTACATTTCCAATACTAAAAAGGCTAAATATATAACCCTTCAGTTTCTCTTTTTCAGTGTGAGGGGATTCTGGGGTATTTGGTCTCTCCTCAGATCAAAATCACTCCCACTTCTCACAATAACTGGCATTTTTCTTCTCCCTTTTTTCACTTCTTCTCTGAGATTTTACTCTGCTGATTTTGCGGTAGGTGCAGGCACAGTCCCAGATATAGGTGTACAACAGTGACATTACGAAGTTTTCTGCTTTATTCTCTATTCTTTTTCCAAGAATTTGTAACTCTCTGCTTGCATGTTGACCATCAGAGAACTATACAAAGTCCAAGGTCTCCTTGATGGTATTAGCTAATTTAGAGCCCATGATGGTACATGTGTGTATTCCCATGTGCTTTATCTTATATCTATCAGCAGTGAATTGCATCTGCCTTTATAGCACAGCCAGTATCTGGGGGATCTAATGAATTTCTTGCACTCAGCTTGAGTTTCAACTATTACTGTTAATTCCATTCCATCAATAAACATTTTAGTTTTTTAGCTTTCAGATAAAGAGTACCCACAAGATCCATTATAATCTCACAACTGTGAGAGGTGGAAAGGGGATTTTGGGGGTAACATTCAGATGAATCGCTCCTGCAAGATATCTGAGAAGATATATGTCTTGAAGCTTCTATCTCAGTATCTTGCTTCAACAACAGTAACGGTAAAGTAGGTTTCACAAATTTTGTGGTATTCTCCAGTAGTTCAGTTACTGTGCATTCCTCTTGCTGAATGCAAATCTGCTGTATGGAAATCTTTCATTAGAGTTACAGGTATTGTCACAGACTCCATGCCATGATTATAGTCCCCATAAGACCTTGTAAATCAAATGTTTATATTTAAATTGAGCTAAGACAGAAAAGACCTGTTTCTGTCATGATTGCTTTTATACTCTTGTCCTAGAGCTGAAAAAGTCTTCTTTCAAGAGCTGTTAACTCTTACTAACTCTTCTTCTCTAGCACCTGAATGCCAATTGTTAACATGAGAGGCTGTTACAAGTGGAGTGGGTATTGCAAAAGTATCCACATGCATTATTTCCCCATAGAAATCAAGGCATTCATTGCCCCCTTCCTTACTCAAGAAAAGGGAGGAACTTTCAATTTTGTGGTTAATGAAGAAGTGACTGGAGCAATCTGAAAGGACATATGGCAATCTAATGAGAGGCTGAAATCCATCCCATTTAAAACACACCACCACCCTGGAAGGTGCAGTACTTTGCTAACTCCTCATGTTCAAAATTTCATGAACAATCTAGGACCAGAAAAAAGCTCTTCACTGAACATTTCTCTGAGCACATTGCCAAGCCAAAATTGAAACAGTGCTGCTATGGACAATGGTCACATTTTAAAATGTGGTGCAATGACCCTAGTATTTTGGTTACATCAGAAATAATAATTATTACTGTAGACATCTTTGGAAAACCAGCTTATTCTTTATGTGAGAGTTCTAGGTATTCCTCAGCCACTCCTAAGTGGTTTTCAACAGTTACTAACCTCCATTGTATGCATGACACTCTCTCTCACCTCTCTTCAGCAGCAGTGTGGATGGCAGTGTTTGGTTTCAGCAGTTTGTTTTGTCTGCAGGTACTGCAAAACCAAAATATACCTATTTCAATATCTGTACCTTTTATTGGGCATTGCTTGGAGGAAGCTGCTCCAAGGTGTCAGCTTTGATGTTCCAAGGAGCAAAAGACAGGGAGCTTGCCCCAGGTTCCTGTGGAAGCACACTGGGTCTGGAAGACAGTTCCAGATCCCACAGCCCCATGTGAGGCTTCTCCTCCTACCCTGCAAGGAAGTATGCTGAGATACAGGTTTCTTGGCTCCTTCACATTCTATCAACAGTAGACTTGGGAAAAGAGCTCTTTCAGTCCCTGCCCTCTGCCAGAAAGCTGCTAAAGGAAATTTTCACCATCCTGTGGGAAAAAAAAAAAAAAAAACATTTAAAAATTTTGTAACAATTTATATGCCCAGCCTATTCTACTTAGAACAGCAGGGAAATTGTCTAGAATGCCAGTTATGAAACAATTGCAAGAGCTACAACTGGCATATAAGGAATAATTATAGCACAATTCATTGCAATCTAGGCAGCCTCTGTGAAGTTTTCCAAGTGAAGGGGGAAGAGGCTAGGGGGAGCATCAGCAGGGAATAAAAAAGAGCTGGTTTGGGGCATAATTAAGTCTGAACTAAAAAGGTCATGAGACACTTTATCAACTTTCACATTGAATCCTAACACACCCAGAATGTCATCAATTCACTGTCATTGTCCTCAAATTAGGAATAAACTGTATGAAATCAAAACCCTGTGGTGCAGGGGAAGCTGAATTTGAATGTCCTCTTTCATTTCTGTTCATCTCCATTAATTTTCCACTTGTTAATAACAACTGAAGAACAATCAATCTAAACAGAGTTCCAGCTATTGGCTCCCATAAAGCAAGAGAGAAGGAGATTAAATCATCATTATGAACCTACATAGGGAATATTATTTATGGAGGGCAGGAGATGTGGGAAGGGGAAGTTTATTAGAACTGTGGCAGGAAGTAATTTTTATTTTACAGCTTCTTCATTTGATGAAGAGTTGGATGAACCTAGATCCAATTTCCTCTTTGAAACTGGGCAATAGAACTTCAAGAAATATACCATCATCACCAATACCTTCATCATCACCATCAAAATATAAAAGAACCATATTTAAGTTACCTGTAAGTACTTTATTTTTTGTCTTTTTGGGTTTTGATGGGAAACCATTAGAGGAATTTGTGCATTGCATAAAAATATTCTGCCTATATGTAGCACTTAACTGCGTGTCTCCTGCTCCCAAGTAGGCAAATGATAACTGATCTGTAAGGAATGCATTATAGTATGGCCAAATAAATGCAGGTCTTGTGAAAACAGACCTAGTTTTATGTATAACAGTTTCCAGGCCAGATGCATCTCCTTGACTGTAGGGATAGGAGATTGATCTGTTACTTTTGGCTACACGTATAATAAAGTGCCTCCTTAAATTGGAAACAACCTTTGCTCCACAATTTCAGTAGCCAGGGAGGCAATTTTCCACTACAAATAATCAGTGTTTGGTCAGTTTATTGATCAGATATTGTATTTCTTGAAACTCGGAGAGAATGAGATTTACAGCTCTATTCCTAAGAGTTGCCGCAAGATCCATGCATCATTGGTGCTTAACTTAGTAAAAAGACCCTTTTCATTCTACATATATTTGGTAAAACTTGTCCCTGTCAACTTGCCATACTATTCCTTCCATTAGATACTTATTTCTGCTAGCTGACTTACAGCCTGGTTCTTTGGGTAAAAGGCCAAATCAACACCTGAAATAAACCAGATTTATTCCACTGAAGTTAACAGAAATATGCAGCTATACCTCAGCTGAGGGATAGGGCTCACCGATGGGCTGGATGGCAGATGAATTTCCCAGCTACTGGACTGTGTGCTTAAATAATTACATCTGTCTTCATTCCAATGTGTATCTTATTACTTGGAGCACATCAACATCTTGCTACCTCCTGGGATACTGTTAACATATATGAAATGCATTGCAGTCCTTGTTGTTAAAAACACCTTTCTGGGATTTAGTAACAGCAGCAGGGAACAAGCAAGAAAAAACATATTAATTTCTGAGTAAGCAATTTTCAAATTGTATTAGCCATTCTCATCCCTTTCCATCAAGGCTCCAATTTGCTTCCAGCTCCATAAGCACAAGTCAGTGCTTCGCATTCTGCTCCACAATGTAGTCCTAAATGAGGAAAACTCTGAATAAAATCTATGTTGCTTGTACTTTAAATTCCCTGAAGGCAACCAGTAAAATTCCATGAGTTCTCAAGCCTCCTGACTTCACAATGTTTTCTATCTCATGAAACAGGGGCAAAAATTGCTCAGTCAAATCCGCCCACTCCTGGTGACAAAGAGCTAGAAGGGGAACTGAGTGTAAGTTAATTTGCCTTCCTCACTTCTCATGCACTGTTCCTGGATGCTCTGGGATAGCTACAAACATCAAGGATGAAAAGAACTGTCATATGTGAGAACAGCAAGTTGTTAAATAGGACTTTAGCCAATTGCACTTCGTACGCAAGAGTTTGTTGTGTTTTCTGGTGGTGTCTTCAGTTCAAATATGTGAAGTAATGGAATATCCACACCATTATTAGATCAAATCTCTGGTAGGCTGGTTTACGGATTTTGCAGTGATTACAGCCAGGATTGATCAGGAGAACAAGAAATGCCAGGTAACTCCATTTGAGTGTGTTTTGTAAATCAAATTATAAGAAAAAGATCTATCATCTAGTAGTCTGGACATTAACTGGTGAGTAGAGAAACTGCTTTACAATATGGGCTTGGCTAACTTATGTGAAGTGGAAAAGCATAAAAAGAGTGAACTCACAAAAGCCCCATTGCATAACAATCTCCAAGCAGCTGAAGTGTTCAGCTGTTCTCAAAGGAGTAAGATATATACTGATATTCCTTTAGATAAAGCAGGGACTTGCATTTGCAATCCCATATGCTCAGAGAGAGTGTCCATACACCACAATTTTGAACAAAAGATTCCCTTGCAACCTCTGGTTTAGCAGAAAGTGGCTTAAATGCCTGAAAAGATCAGAAATAAAGTTCATTTACTCTTTGTAGTATATCCCACTGATATGTGTAGGCAGTACTCCAGCCTAAGCACTCTCTTCTGTGCATTACATTCTTGCAGACATAAATTTCTTCTCCTGGAGTCTGCACACCAAACCTAGTCCATACCCCAAAGCTAGTCTGTGTGTTCAAATGATATTAACAGCTCTAACAGAAGATGTTATTTTGCACTACAGATTTGCATTCCTTTGCATCTTTAAACTTCCACAACTTTAGCAGCACTGTTTCTCTTGATTTTCCACATGTCAATGCACACCTGGAGATCAGTAGCCTGCAAGATGCAAACAGGTTAGGTATTTGGGTATTTTTACATCTCCCGGGTTGAATAGGAAAGCAGAAAACAGAAGTCCTGCCCTGAACACTAAACCCCAAATCTTTTTATGGTCATTAGTGACAATGCAAATACATGGTATCCTCTACCCTTGCTGCTCCTAAAATAGTGGGACTAGAGCCCACTAAATATTTGCGTCCCTAAGTTGGCAGCTCAGTATCTTGCTGTCAAACATTCAATCATACTGCTAAAGAAAGTAAACTGTCAATCAAACAGAGACTCTTCTTGGTGACAAACTGTCCCCATAATGTGATATATTCAGCGTCTAGTCAATTCTGTTCTTGAATTAAAGGAGCTGTGTGGCAGCATAAGCATCACAAAGTTGACTACTTCCTCACATCTGCAAAAGACAGAGGATAAATTGCAGCAGAGCATGTGAAATGTCAGTTTGCACCTCTGTCAGAGAAGCTGAATGACTGAAATGTCACATATCTCAGGCAGGAAAAGAGGAGAAGATAAAACTATGAATCTGTGCCCTCAAAGAAAAACATAACAAACATTTTAATGGTAACCTTTTCTAGATGGAAATAGAAAAAACACTTTTGTAGGGGAGCTGGGTATCCATTGGCCAGGTTGTGCCTCAGCCTGTTTCTATTGCACTGGGCCAGCATAAGTGAACATCCCCAGGCAAGGGACTTTTAGAGACTGTTGTGTTAAAAGTTCTTAACAGAGCCAGGGTTATTTCCTTTTCATCTAGGCCAAAAGTGACACCACTGATCATACTGTACCTCAGATACACAGGTAAAGTGAATGACATATATTTACAATTGAATGAGGAAATACCACTTAAGCCCACAAACTGGGATCAGTGCCCTTAACTCCTGATCATAGAATCACAGACTGGTTTGGGTTGGAAGGGGCCTTAAAGACCATCTAGTTCCAACCCCCCTGCCATGGGCAGGGACACTCTCCACTAGATCAGGTTGCTCAAAGCCTTATCCAGCCTGGCCTTGGGGGAGGGGCATCCTCCTTCCAGGGAGGCAGCATCCACAACTTCTCTGGGCATCCTCTTCCAGTGCCTCACCAGTCTGTTGGCTGGTGGCAATTTGCTGAATGTGGGCTGGAAGATTAGGAAGTTATCTTGATTACACCTATCAGAATATTTTCTCATACCCATATTCCTACTTTCCAAGTATTATAACTAGAGAAGAATACCCAGGGGGGTTCTTGAACTCTTCCCAGTTCTCTTCAAGTACAGAAGTACAAAGCACAGGTCTTCACTCCCTATACCATTTATGTCCTGGTGTGTGAATGAAAGCTAATTCTTTGATAATGACAATTACTACCAGACCTATGTACTGATATTGATTTGATCTGTATCAGTCATTGCCATACAACCATCCCAGCTGTGGAAGCTGACATAACACTGAATCCAGCCTGGTACAGACAGGTACAGATATGACTGGGAATGGTGCAGAGAAAAAAATTGATGTGGCCTAAAACATGCTGAAAAATTTAACCCAACTGCATCCATTTGCAGAAATTTGAGCCAACAGCATGAATTCGTACTGTATTAGCACTTAGTTATATTTGGCCAGAGTTTCTAATCCAGCAGAGAGCATTTTATGGAGAGACACACTTCATCACCACAGCACAGCACGAGTGATGCTGCGAGCATAATGGTGCAAAGTGAAAGAGGTTCAATTAAACCTTCACAGCATCACAGAGTTAATATAGTGTCTCAGCTGATGGGATGGGAGGAAGCAGGAGAAGGATATTCATAAGATATAAAAGGATAACGGTCCCTTAGATCTTGGCAGTGCTTTTAAAAGCGAGCACAGGACTATGGATTTAGTCTTTTACCATTGATGGGTTTTTTTTATCCCATTTGCCTCTATTTTCCTAATGTTTGCCAGGTTCTGAAACTGAAGTGTTAAATGTAAAGGGTTGTCCTTATGTTAGTTTTTTGCCTTAAGAAGATGTAACTAACAGAAATGTGACAGTATGATGGTTTTCCCAGTACTGGTCTGTAACTCCAGAAGTTCAGATGGATCAGATAATTTATCTTCATTCTATCACTGAAATTTGTTTCTGGCAGTATAGTTATGCAGAAAGATTTTAATGGCTGCTATGGAGGGTGTTGACCCAAAGACAAACAGAGACCTCAGTGGAATCGAGGGATTTGCCATGCACATCTTTCAGACTCAAGCAATTAAACCCTTTCCTGAAGTGAAACAGCCACAGACAAAGAATCTGCTCACCAACAAATCTAACTGCAGGCACAGCCTGAGGAGGCCTAGCCACAACAATTTCCCTGGCTGCAAGTGCATGGGTTAGGATACTGATTTTCAAGATGTGTGCACTGGAGGAGGAAAGCCACAGAACCATAACCAGAATGAGAAACAGGACAGAGCTTCTTAAGCCAAGAACTCCCTGGAAAGACAGACCTGAGGATTTGTGAGCAAGGAAATTTCATGATGTTGTTCATTTCTACGGGTTTTTTTACAAACAAGATTACAACATGAATTTACATTACCTCTCAAGTCAATTCGTCTGCTTAATTAAAACAAGCCTGTAAGATTTGAGTATTGACCAGTGACTCAGGCTACATTTTGCGCAGGTATAGCACTTTCCATCTTTGCTTTATGAGAAAATAGGATGCCCATTATTCCACTCCCATGTATCATCTACAAATTGCAAAAGCTGTGTGTTGCTGTGTGAGATAACCCATGCCCAGGAAAAGATTCACTATTTAATAAAAAACAGAAAATAAATCATAAATTGGATACTATATGCTGCTGGTGTTTGAACAGACAATCAATTAAAATTTATGAAAAATTCTAGGTATTTCCAGTGCATTTAAAGCTTAGAGTTACAGCAATAGCGGCCTGCTTCTGTCCATTCATTACACAACTACTACCATGACTACTGCTGCCTAAGTCTTATTCCTACATAAATAGAAAATTGCCCTGAGGTAAAAAGGCTGAAGATGTACAGTAAATCTCTCGCTGTGAATATTTTCCCGCATGCTTTTTAGAAAGTTACTTCCTCCAGAATTCAGCTAATTCTAGATAGACAAGATCCTACAAATACACATGAAAAAATTCCTCATGGTCTGGCAGTATTGTTATTGTGTGACCCTAGGCAAGTTATTCAAGGACAACTCACAAATGTCAAAGGAGAATGGAAATGTTTGCAGGCCTATACACTGCATTTCCAGGCAGACAGATAAGCTGTCATCTTTAATTTTGAATCACTTAATTTTTCCCAAACAGCATTTTTAAAAAATGCTGCTCATGTGTGCAGGATTATAAAGACAAACATTTGCACAGTACAAAACAAAGATAAATAAAGGCATTTAACCCAAATATGCATAAGAAAGGATTCTGTCCAAGACAGAACAAAACACCACTTGCAGATACATTGTAGAAATTCACTTGTCACTCTCATTTCCTTCCTATCGCAGCAGCAGTAGTTCAATACATTTTTATTCTCTGGGTGGTGGCCATCCTTCTCAGAACTCTGTACTGCCTTCTCAGGAAAGGTTAACTTCTATTTCCTCCACATAAACACCTTTACAAACTTAACTCCAGCCTTAATGACAGAACTCCTATATCGAATTTGCCTTACAAGATCTTCAGCAAAAAAAGCTGTTTTGCACTTTTTTCTCATACCCTCAGAAAGCTGTTAACAGGTATACATGGAACCACCTCATGTCTCCTTTCTCCAGGACACTGTTACTATACAGTATTAGTCTTTGCTACCTGATCTATTCTGCTCTTCACTCACAGGGCTATTTCTCTTTTCTTTCAGGACTTTGGCTCTGGTACATAGTCATGTAATAACTGGCTCACACAATTATGCTACATGAAGTGACCAGTTAAACAAAGGATTGGTACTCAGACTGAAAATTACCATTGACAAATACCAGACTTGTGCAGGTTAAGATTTTTTGCACTCTGCCTGGTTATTTTTTCCATTCAAGAAGCAAAGACTGCTTGTATTTCCCTTCTTGAAGGGCAGGGAGGTATTCTCCTCACCCTGTGGAAAGCACTAGTGCACACAGCCCTGATATAAAGGGATTTACAGATTTAGGCACATTCAGTACCTTGTGGTTTTGTCTGTTCTGGTCTGACTCTGTTTCCTGGAGGTCACTAATGGCATCCCCAGTGGTGGCAGGGACAGGGATGGAGCCTGGATCCTCTGTGTGTGATTCTGAAACCCTGCGCATTATCTCAACCCTCTTCACGGTGGCTGGACTAGGCTGCAAAATAAGGGACTGAGGGCACTGACTGCAACTCCTTTTTGCCAGGATAATTCCAGGCACTGCCATGAGCTCCTGGCACAAGAAAACCAAAATGGAGCAACAGAAGTGAAGGGTTCTGCAGTCAGGAGCTTTGTGAGGAACACAGATAACTTGAAGTTGCAATTGCTTTTCACTGAGACAAATGCACTGAGGGGGCTGGAAGAAGACAGTGGAAATGGGCAAAGGTGGACAGACCTTGGAATCAGATGAAATATACAGAGAACCAAGTGACGTCCAAGCAAAGTAGGTAGTGAACCAGTAGGGTATGTAAAGAGTCTGCTGACACTTTGACAAGTATTTCATAAGAGAAGTTAGGATCACAGGGAGCAGAAGGGGAGAGATGCAAACCCAGATAATATGGTCTTCAGAAAAGTCTGAGACAGACTGGGCACAGGGTATGGGAAATCAGGGATTCCTCAGTGGAGAAAGAAGTGTAAAAGGAAAAGAAAAAGGATGGGGAGTGAGCTAGAGGAAGAGGAATGTGTAAAACAGAGGCGAGAGGTGTCAGCTGCCATGAAGACACCCTGAATGGGTTATTAAACCTCTCAGAAGCCTTGTGTGGAGCAAATAGTAACATGTTCCCCCTCTCCACTGCTGCCTGCCATAACTGTGCTGCCTATTGCCACAACAGCCGTCTCATGCTTTTCACAGCAAATGAAAATCTACTGCCAGATACTGAGCCACTAATTCCAGTTTGCTCCCTGTTTTCAGGCAGAATTGCAGAAGGACGGAGCACTTGCTCTTACAAGCAAGCTTTGACTACCCTAAGTACCATAGAACATTTCACACTATTTAATGAAAATCAGAGGAAGTTTAATCCAAAACCTTGTAGCTGTAAACCTGGGGTAACAATCTATCTTCACATTGCAGGTATTTTGTAGAACTAAGGATTTGAGTAATTCATGCTTGTGCAGTATTCAGATTCTACACTGATGCAGAGATGAATTAATAATTCCATCTTCAGATCGAGGTCTGATTCACATTCAGCAAGAGCCGGGGAGCAGGAAAATGTATCTTTAAGCAGCTGTCACAGAGTCAGTGGAAACCTGTTGTCTTATGCAGAGGCTCACATTGTACTGATCAGCTGGAATTTGGTCCTCTGTCAGCCTTCTTGGCTCTGAGTTGTTTCTAAGAAGCAAAGAATAGTGCAAAAAACATAACCCACTGAGTGTGGGACCATACCAAATATTGATGAGCTGATCATTAACAGAGCACAGCCTGTCCTGTGAAGCTCAAATTCTGTAGAAAAACTAAAATAATACATTAATAAAGGTTTGATTATTTGCACAACAGGAGTGAATTTAGGATTCCCAAGTAAAAATTAAAATCTAGTATTTACTAATGCTTGGATACACACCCTTGCAACCTTCTGTTGTATTTACTTTTATTTTTTAATGTTGATTTCTTTTGTGTGTAACACGTATTTGAAGAGTTTCCACGAAGCACTCTTGTCTGACACCATCATCTCATGAAACACAAGTTTTCTGATTAATATTTTCCTTGTAAACGCATCTATCCCTGAATGTGACACCTAGAAGAGACATTATTTCTAGTCTCAGAACCATCAGAGATTCTAGAGAGCTGCCCAAGACACAGCACATTAGAGGAGCAATACTAATCATGCCAAAAGAAAGGAGATTAGAGACACATGGATTTCCACCAACATTGTTAAACAGATTTTCTGTCCCATACACTGACTCTCATAGCAGGTGCTGTCTGAAGCTGCTTCTTAGAAGCATTATCCTAAATTTATCATTTTCAAAATGAACCATTTCATTTCTGAAGAGCTGATATGCTTTGATTCAATGTTTTTCAAATTTAAACGTTGTGAGAATTTATTTTGAAACTGTATTTCATTTGGATAAAGTAAAGAAAAAAAAAGAAAAAAAAAAGCATGGAGATCAAAAGTAGGTTAAATTGCCTGAAAGTGAAATTTTCCTTTGGAATAAAGAAAGCATTTCAACCTTAAAAATTGACAAAATTGCTAAGGGGTCTTTTTACCTTTTTTTTCCCTTCATTTTCATTTTTGCCCAACTCTCCAGAAACTTTTATTTGGAGGCTACCTCACTTCTGTGAGAGCTAATTCAGGCTCATACACGGTTTTGTTCTTAGTTCCCATCTTTTTTTGCATGAAACTGAACTGTCTCAGTGTAGCAATGTGTTGAACTCAAGTTTAAATGCCATTCGTGCTAGTAACCTAGCTAGTCATTTTGCAGCCAAGATATGGCTATGACAGTGATCTAGGAAGAGTTCTCCAACATTACCTCCAGCATTATTAGCACTTGTTTCATAGGTCTCCCTTTTCCTCTCTCTCACCTTCTGCCTCAAGTTGCAGAGAAGTTCTGCAGTTCACAAGGAGAGAACTGACTCATGGATCCACACCCTGAAGCGCCCAGGAAATGTCCATGTAGTCCTCACAATAACTGATACTCCTGCTTTGCTCTGCAGCTCCTCATTCCTGGGGGAAATTAATGTCGCACCTCTGCTGTCACAAGACATACCCAAAAATCAAGGGTTTGTCCCTTTTTTTGACTGGAAGCAACGGCTCAGTGGTTTTTGTGCACTTCTAGTACTGTGTTGCCCATCTGGCTGCAGTGCGTTTGGTGCATGAAATGCTTCCCATGCTTCTGAAATAAAGGTGTTTCATACAGGGAAAACATTCACGAGGGATTTGCACTGATCTGCCCTATGCATTACACTCTGTGACACAGAAAGGGCTTTGAAGGGAAAGGAAAAGTCATTAGTCAAAACGGTGGTACAAAGTAAAAGCACATCACACACATGCTCCTAACATGCAAATTTAGCTGCTCTTTTCCTGAAACAAAGTGCTGTGCTGCATATAAATGAAGAGGATGACTGAGCCTCACACACAGGATCCTGATTAGCCGCTTGCTTAAGGCAGCAGCGGAAGGCACTCAGTGTCAAGGCCAAGATAAGAACCTACAGAAGATAAAATGGATCATGTATTTTACGCAGTACCTTTTGTATCCAGCAAACAAAGATGAAAGCCTGTTCCAGCAGACAGATGGGGAGCTGTTTTTCAGCACAAGTGCTAGCCATTTAAGTCAACTTCGTAGCAGCAGCAGTGCTGAGTAAGCTAAACATAGAAGATACTGATTATATGTAGGGAAAAGTGATGGCAATACATCAGCAAATAAACTCGACTGATACACTGAATGATCTCAAGCTTAAAGTATCTGAAGGAAATCTGCTATTCTTGTGTGCCAGTGCTAGAAAATAATGCTTCCAGGATTCTGACACTGAATCCAATAAATCACAAATCTGAAAAAAAACCCTACACGATCAATAGACAGACCAACGGAAACAGTAACCCATCAGGTCCACATCAAATCAGGAAGGATTTCTTGTTGTCCCCTTAACCATATAAGTCTTATGATGCTGTGGGTGATATTACACACCATTCATCCACTGATTTTGTTAATCTCCCTTTTCAATTGCTACACCACACATCTGCTACAGTTATTGGTGATGAATACAGCATCTGATATCTACCTGCTGAACAGGACACCTCTCTAAATCCCTTCCATTTTGAACATCCAAGATGTAATGAGCAGTAGGGCAACCATTCATTCCGATTTCCTTCCAAGTAGGAGAAATATAGTTGGGCTGGGAAAAGTAAATTGGCCTGTGGACTGATCCAAGGTGCTTTAGTTTGGTTCTGACCCTTAAACAAGTTATATTAAAGAAGGTTGAAGAGAAGACAAGTCTCTATCCTGCAATCCACAGAGCAGACAATAAGCAGGGAAGCAGCATTTTGCTTTAAAAATATTTTTGGTAGTGTGTAAGTCCCTCTTTTCCCTAATATCGCAAGTAGAGACTTGTCCTCAAAGCTGCACAGATTACAGTCACAGCCCTACCACTTAGAATATTAATTTCAGATGAG
Source organism: Rhynochetos jubatus (assembly GCA_027574665.1). NCBI lineage: Eukaryota > Metazoa > Chordata > Aves > Eurypygiformes > Rhynochetidae > Rhynochetos > Rhynochetos jubatus. The sequence goes on along the minus strand of CM050648.1, from coordinate 7,854,365 downwards.
GTGAGAAAAGAAAGATAAAACTTATATTTCATCATTAAATATTTATCCCCAGATTCCCCTGAAATAAACTGGACTTTAGTGTTACATTTGTTTGTTAGGTAAATAATACACTTCAAAAATTAAGTATATTGTCAACATTTTCTACTTAAATAACACACATTCCATCTATTATGCTTTCTAAAACAAATTCAGCCAGATCCATTTGATTACTCTTGCCCTAAATTAAACCATCAGCCTATTTTCCATAACAAGCACTGTCTTATAACATGAATTATGATTAGAATTAATTTGCATTGAAGTTTCCCTGTATAACAGAAAAAAGTCCCCCTTAAGATGTGTCTTTCCTAGCAAATGCTAAATGACTGCAGACACATCAGAGAAGGACAATTTATATCACAGACATTTTGCATTGATGTGTAACCTTCTTAAATACACCTCAGATTTACTTTAATGACTTTCACTCTTTCACAGTTTCTTTAAATGGGACTTTTCAGCCTTTCCCTGCTATACATTCCAACTGTTTCTGAGTGCTGCAAGAGCTGTCTGGTGACCTCCAGAGCTAGAGAGCTGATTTTCCACAAGGTAATACACAGTGCAGCTTTACAGAAAATGCGCTTGGCAACAAAGGATTAATTCTGAGTGCTTGGCTGTCACTTTTCTTTACTGCAGCATCGAGAAAGGAGCTGTGGAAAATATAGAAGAGTTTTCCAGTGAGTAACTGAGATAAGAGAGAATGAGTTGTCTTTGCAGATGATGCTTTAAGATGAGTCTTCAGAGGAAAATAAAGGAATGCTGAAGGTGATCTAGAGTTCAGATGGGGAGCACTCAACTCTGAAAGGACCCCTTTAATCAGAAAGACCTACTAGAATTTAACATAAGCCCAATAAGTTAATTGCTTTTTAGTGATGAAGGTATCTGGTATATGAGCCAAGAAGGTGATCCAGTGGTGGAGGAAGTTCAAAGCATTATCATCAGTGCCCTTGCAGCAGAGATAGAGAGCTCTCTACACATACACAAAAGGTAGCAGAATTTTAGTGTACATACTGCTGTGGTAACTCAGCCCACCACCCTTCATAGGAACTGATGGCTAAAGTAGTCCTTAAAAAGTAGTTTGTCAAAAAAAAAAAAAACCAAAATAAGACAAGACACCCCACCAAAATCAAGAGATGAGTGGAAATGGTCCTTTATCGCCCTTTAACTAAACAACACAGAGACCTGTTCTCTGCCCAAAGCTGTCTGTTGGGATATAATTATCATAATCACAGAGTTTCTTCCTAAACCTCCCCTTAGCAGAAACTATGGTAACTCTTTGTCAAAAAAACTTTATGAAAAACAAAGACATCAAGAGGTGATAAAGAAATGCAGAACCCTTCTGGTTTACATGATTCTATAATAATAGCATTCTTCTTGCTTTCCACCTCATTTTAGGCTGTTCTTTATTGTTTACCCAATAGGTTAGATTGGCATTCAGGAGCAGTTTTCCTGAGTGTTTAAATTACAAAGAAACCCCTGCACAATGAGCCTTGCTACACATGGAGCTTTTGTAGCTCTGGTGGATGGTGGGTTGCACATGAGAAATTAAACAGCACTTACCTTCTCAGGAAAACAATCTACAGCTTTATTCTTAATGAATGCTGCAGAATAGTTTATAGGAGTTATGCTAGTGTCTGCTTTACTTTGCTAGCCACACTCACTCTGCTTCCAAATATTGATTCATTTGGCCATCAGAAAATCAGATCCTCAAAAATAAATGTTGTTAATTATCTGAAAGTACAGGCCATATTTTAAGGAATCTTACTGAAAAATGGCAAGCAAAGAAATAACTAAGTGTCCTAACATATTTTGGGAATCATGCGTATTTATCTCGTTTCAAGTACATTCACTACCAAAGTTGCCTCACAATTTGTTCCGTGAAGGTAGAGTCCCAAATCCTCCCTTTACAAAAGAAACTGGTGGAAGCTAGGTAATTATCTCTATTTGAATTAATTGAGCATCATGGATAAGAATTCCTCAAGTGTCCAAAAGTCACAGACTGGTTTTCTGAGCTGACAAATTCAGCACAGAGTTGTGAATACTCTGACCTGCAGCATGGAGTGTATCAGAGGCCTTTTCTGTGTCCTCCATTAATAACAACTGTGAATTTGTAACAGCCCCCCAAACAAGTACTTTCATTTGAAGTTGCAGCAGGATTTGCTTTTAGCTGCAGAGGTCCATGCAGTTCATGTATTTCAAGAAGATCAAGACGATCAAAACAATTAGAGGCTTGGTTGGTTTGCTTTTTCAAAGCTAAGGGCCTTTGTTAACAAGGTCTGGAGAAGGCGAAGGAATTGAGAGAGAAGTGTAATCTTCTTCCAGCACAGAGAAGGAGTTCACATAGATTAATTTTTACATAAATTGTGATGGATGAGCCACCTGGACATTCCGATTCACTCTTTGAATGCATTGGAACCGATTCTCAGCTAAGCTGGTTCTGGTTAAATAGAAGCAAGTCTACTGACTTCAATAGAGCTTGGTTGACTTGAACAGCCTCCAAATCCAATCCCTTGGGAGTTTTGACTGAAAAGAAACTGAATTATAGTCTCATAATTCGGTCTCTAGAATGATGAACTACTTTCTCTTGGCCACAACCCAAAGCAATTGTTTTACATTTAAATATTCTTTTGGTAAAAATAATGTTGGTGGGACTGCTTTATTTAGTCTGGTTCTACTTATTTTGTTGCTGAAACTTACACTCAATGCCAGTGCTGCATAAGACATATCTCTCACATAAGCCATAGGAAAAAAGCCAAATATTATAGTAACATAGCACCATTACCATCACAGGGTAAAAAACAAGAAGTGAGTGTCAGATTTATATGTAATGAACTCTCTACAGTTTAAGAAGGATTAAATACTTGTATTGTATTGTAACACTCTCAGCAAATGAAATTACTACACCATCTGCTAAAGACTGACATAATATCCCCTGTAAGATGTTGTCCATACTCTTACTGAACTGCACAGTGTGAGCCTTGTTAACTTAATGGGAATTACATGAGGATCTGTAATAGCAGGCTGTTTCTTCCATCCCACACTGTAGAAATATCAATTCTTCTTAAACAAAGAAAACATGACACACATCTGTGATATTCAGAGCACTCTAGCTCATCAACAGTGGCATGTGAGCCAGATTGACTAGTTTAGAACACTTCTTTAATATACTCCACCTTTGATTCAAACAACTCTGTGCTTTTATTTTTCAAAGGAAAAAGGCATAAGAAGAAAAATCCTCCAGACTATGCCAAGAAAGGTAAATCTCAGGCAGGGATACCACTGCAATCTGCCTTAATCCCCTTGTTCCCTAGGATGGACAAGGAGGGCAAAAATTAACACTGCAAAATTTCGTGTACCAGCTCTGTTTTGTGCTTTTCCACAAAACTTTCTGATCTGTGTATGAAATTAAAACATTGCCACAGTAATGGGTAACTTCGGAAAGGTGTTGACATTTTGCCTGCAGTTTCTCACTAGCATTCCTCCAGCTTCTCTGTACTGTTGACATAGCTCTGTAGCATGCAAAGAGGGAAATTAAACATACAGATGACGGTTACTGCCAGAGAAATTCCATGGTGCCAATGACTATGGTCCAGAAATTATCTGTTCCAGTGCATCCAGACATGAATCCAAACACACTGACAGTCTTGGTGTTAGCCAAGCTCTCAGGCAGCTCCCAGCAAGCAGCCCTGGCTAAACCAGTGCTGCTGATGAGCTGGGAGCAGGTTAGCAGAGCTGATCACAGCTGAAAGGAGGGTCTACAGCACCTTCTCTGCTTGCAAACTTTCTTCTGGAAGACTTAATTGGGAGCTGAAGATGAAATTTTATCCTCCTTTCACACTCACTGGAGATCATTGCTCTCAGGAGAAGGAAAATAGAGGAAACAACCATGAGAAAACAAAAGCCCATAATCCTATTTTTCTGTGCTTTCACTTCAAAATGTGTGGTTTCAAATGAATAGCTGAATAAATGAACAAGTGAGCATAATTTAGGGCCACAGCCTGCTGATAAAACAAGAAATATTCTGAAATCAAAGAAAGTGTAGATGTAGATATCTGATCAATTTGAACTGTGGTCACTTTAAGATAAACACCAACCGAGTAATTTGGGTCTGATTTTTCAAAACCCAATACCCACACTGGGTATTGAGCCAACATTTTCAAAAGAGTAGTTACATTCAAGATACTTCATTTTCTGATTTTCCTCTAACTTGAAAACTGTATTTGGTTTATGTGGTAGTGATTAGGTAGCAGTGCTGGGTTCAGTCAGGAAAGGGCTAACTCCCTTTACTCTGGTTGCCAGGGAACTCTGTTGCTGAACAGTAAGTGAAAACATTGTTAAGGCCTCAGCTGGTGCTGGGGATGGCCTGTACTGAACTCAAGGACTTTTGTCTGCTATGAATACTGTAGCTGACCCAGACTAACCAAGGCAGTATTTCATTCCATAGTCCGTCATGTTCCGGTCTCTTTGGGTGGGGAAGAGGGTCCGGTAGCCATTACTCTGCCCTTCTCTCTCTCTCCCTTACTCCCTTGCTCGTCTCTCTGGGCACTTGCTAACACTTCTGCGTTAGCTGCTTTGCTAACTCCTGTGCTGGCTCATTCGTGTGGGAGCTGGTGGATTGTTTTGAGTTTTCTGGCCATGTTATCAGTGATAAGGTTTGCTCGGAATCTGCTGCGTTAGCTCCCGGGCTCCGGCCTTCAGGCCGCGGCTCTCGGGCTGCGATCGCTCTGGGGCTGTGGTTCTTGGGCTCTCTGGGTCTGATTTTCATCACTCAACATCTGGGTGTGCATTGGTCAGTGGATGGTGGGAAATGGTATCATATTGTATATATTGTACCATATGTTTCTTTTTCTACTATTTTAATTATTTATTATTAGTAGTATCTGTATCTATTGATTTAGATTTAATTAGTGAATAGTTCTTATCTCAATTTTACGAGCTTCCTTATTTCTTTTTCCTCTGATTCTTCCCCTCCACTGGAGGAGGGGAGGGGGATTTGTGAGAGCGGCTTTGTGGTATTTTGCTAGCCAGAGTTAAACCATGACAGTAGCCCAGCAGGCTGCAGGGGAGAACTCTGTGACAAGATGCCAGGAGCTGCCCCCATGTCAAACACAGCCAGCTGCAGCTGGCTCCAAGACATATACCCACCAAGCTGAGCCCATCAGTGACATTGGTAGAACCTCTGTGATAACAAATTTAAGAGAGGGTAAAAACGTTGTGCAGCAGCTGTTGGAGAGGAGTGAGAAAATGTGTGAGGAAGATTCCTGCAGGTCCCCAAGTTCAATGGAGAAAGAGGGGGAGGAGGTGGGCCAGGTGCCAGAGCAGAGGTTCCCTGGCAGCCCACGGTGAGAGGGCAGGCTGTGCCCTGCAGCCATGGAGGGTCACAGGGGAGCAGAGACCCTCCTGCAGCCCTGGAAAGACCCCACGCCAAGGCAGAGGGTTGTGACCTGAAGGAAGCTACTGCCCATGGAGAACCCATGGTGGAGTGGGCTCCTGAGAGACGCATCAGCCTGTGGAGAGGAGTCCACACTGGAACAGTTTTTCTGACAGAAACTGTAGCCTGTGGGGAATCCAGGCTGGAGCCATCTGTTCCTGAAGGACTGCACCCCATGGAAAGTACTCAGGCTGGATCAGTTCATGAAGAACTGCAGCCTGAGAGGAAGATCCACACTCAAGCAGTTCCTGAAGGACTGTGTCCTGTTGGGAGGACCCCACACTGGAGCAGGAGAAGAGCGTGAGGAGGAAGCAGCAGCTGAGACAAAGCATATGGACTGGCTGCAATCCCCATTCCCTGTCCCCCTGTGCTGAATGGAGGAGGAAGTAGAGTCATGAGGGAAGTTGAGCCTGGGAGGAAGGGGGAAAGTGATTTCAGTTTTGGTTTTATTTCTCACTGTTCTACTTTGTTATTAATTGGCAAAATTTACATTAATCTTCCTCAAGCCAAGTCTGTTTTGGCTGTGACAGTAACTGGCAAGTGATCTTCCTGTCCTTATCTTGAGCCACAAGTTTTTTCATCATATTTCCTCCTCCTGTCCTGTTGAGGAAGGGAGTGATTGAGCAGCTTCTTGGGCACATGGCAGCCAGCCAAGGTCAACCCACCACAAAAATAAAGTGTTTATGTGTGTATATGTATGTGTAATTTTAAGCAGAAAAATCAAAACACCTTGAGTGTAACTCTCATGGAGTCTGTGTTCAGATGCCAGTGTTACATTGTCTGGCTTCTTTTCTCCTCTAACAAGCCCAGTTTCCCTCCAGTTTCCCTGTTGGCAGCCATGTGGACCTTTGTTTTCCTTGCAGTGTTGTCTTTGCTCTAACTTCATAGCTATTTTAGGGTATGACTGTATTATGTGGTGAAGTATGGTGCAGGTTTTTCAACTAGCATCAATCCAAGATGATACATCAGCACAGCAGAGTATACCACTGTGTGAAGATAATAGGAAGACGCATTTGCATCAGGGAAAGTTTAGATTGGATATTAGGAAAAACTTCTTTACTGAAAGAGTGGTCAGGCACTGGAACAGGCTGTCCAGGGAAGTGGTGGAGTCACCATCCCTGGAGGTGTTCAAGGAATGTGTAAACATGGCGCTTGAGAACATGGTCTAGAAGGTATGGTAGTGTTGGGTTGATGGTTGGACTAGATGATCTGATAGGTCTTTTCCAACCTTAGTGATTCTGTAAACGTGTGATTAAAATACTGAGGAAGCAGCTTTTTTCTGTTCAGTCAAATATTCTGTAATAACTCTCCCTCTCCATTACCCTTTGAACTTCTCACAGGTCACAGGCATCTCATATTTTTTGTACTGAAAATATCTTAATGTTTTTCAAGAGCTCACCAGAACTCTTTCCTTTCACTGAACAGTAGATCACCAGAGAAAGAAAACAAAGCAACCTTGAAACAAACAGGACTTGAAGACCTAGGGATTACCTTGGTGTTTATGAGAACAGCCAGGAAAGACTAAACCACGACATTAGTTACCACTTAAATTAAATTTAACTTAAATTTCTCCTTAATCAGGTTCTAAAATGCTGGCTATAATGTTAACTGTGACACCCTCCTAAAGAATTAAGCTTTATGCTGTCTCTCCTCATTAAGGTGGTTGCCATCATTGCATATATCATTCTGATATGTCACCCACTTTGAAAGACACAGCTAGCCACAGTGAGTAACACACTAGTCACAGTTAATGGCACTGCAAAAGCAATGCGAGACCAGAAAGCAGGGAACAATCGAGACCAGAGAGCATGAAATAAAGCAGATTACTTTCTTTGACTACTGGTATTAAGTAGAATTGGTGTCAGCCAACTGTAAGCACTTATTGTGGAACACTTGAGTTCCTCAAAGGGGATTTTTACTGCTAAATCCTTTAACAGTTATGAAAAATTAGAGTCAGAAGTAATCCAGTGCTAATATACAATTCTATTTTTGACTTTAATGTAACATATGTAAATTACATTCAAGTAAGTCCAGTTAATCAGTGGGAAGCCAATTTATAATTTTATTTCTATATTAAGTTTCCTTGTTATGAGTACACTGTAGATCAAGCTTGTATCTATATCTTACTATAAAAATATCTGCATGGGCAGCATTTTGAAAATGAGAGTTTAACAAAAGATTATTTTTCCTCTCATTTATGAAACAACATATCTTTAATCCACTACTTAGCGTATTTCATTCTCAGAAAGCAGAGATACCCTGAAGAAAATGAGATAGATTATTTGACAAACAGGATTGCCATTTACTGTCCATCTCATTTTATTGTATTTAGCTCTGCATTACCCATTCTGTTACTCGTAATTCCACTGTCTTTGTTGATTGAGACAGGTAATACACCGCGTTGATGTTTCAGTGGTCTTTGAGAGTGAGGCTCTGCAAGCAATTAAGGAAGGAGAGGGTGGGCAAATCAGTTCTTGTAGACCATGCTTATGAAGCCATGTTTTAGCATCTTCCCTTTTTGTGTGGGACCTCATTCACCTGATCATAAACGTATATATATACACACACATATATATTAAGATATATATTTGCATATGTATATAAATGCATGTCAGGAAACACTGGGGTGTAGTAAGTAGCTCCCTGGAAATAGATTCCTGGATGTGCTCTAAGTTGCCACCCTGAACCCTATCTGCAATATGGATATCGCTGATGACAGAACTACCTATTCTCAGTCACCCAGTTCTCCAAAGGTATCCCAATTATGTAACCTTGCACGGTTGTCTACCACAATGCCCAGAGTCTACCACAGTGTGACATCCTGGTATCATACCCCAAAAGTCACCTCTTGTGACCTACAAAGTATCCTTCTCATTATCATGCTTCCTTGAGGAGATGGTGTGTAAGAAGACCATGACCTAAGGCTCAGAGACCACCGGAGTCCTGATTCACGTCTGCTGCAACCTTGCCTCTTTGCATGGTTTTACACACACGGCCAGCAGCATCGCTGGCACCACATCAACGCAGAAGCACTGCTGATAACGCTGCCAGCCACAGGAGAGCGGATCATCATTGGATGCAATGTAAAGTATGGGCCAGGTCTATGAGGACCTAGTTTCACATGAGGCCACAGCAGAGACAACTAGCAAGCTCTTCATGGGTCACTTCTCAGGTGAGAACAACCATAAATAGGCCCTGCAACACCTAGGGCATACACTTCCTCTCCTCACTGCCTTCAGGAAGGCATCAAGAGGTGCAGGAGACAAGCTCCATTGCCTTCATATTAATATCCATGTTGGTTGGGGTGCTCCGGGAGAAACAAACAGACACGCAGGTAGAAGTTAGGAGTCATATACAGAGCCTGTACAGGCTCTGGCAGACAAAAGGTTGAAGAAAGTCTGAGGCACCTTATCTCACCCTTACTTGTCTCATTGACACTGAAGGACTGTCCACATTAGAATGTCTTTTAATTGCCTGCAAAACACCATCAGTCTTAGCCCTAGGCAACATGTTCTACTTGACTCTCTTTTGAGCAGATGGATTGAGCTAAAGCTCCAGCAGTCCTCCCCAACCTCAGTGATTCAGTCATCAGCCAAATGCCACCTTCTACCTAGTACTTAGTCCGGAGGATAATGCAATCCCAGAAGTGACATCAGACTTCCTTTTCCCAAGAAACCACTTGACAAGAGAGAGGTGGGTTGGACCACACCAGTCCTGGGAAAGGAATAGGAAAAGGAGATAAAAGCATCTCAGGTGGATCATACATTTTCCTTACTAGGACACAATATGGACCTGAGAATCCATTGTATTTTAGCTTTTACCCTTTTTGATAGTCTGTATTTCCCTAGAATATAATTCTTACTGAAACCCCTTCAACAGGGAAAATGACTCTGCAGTGAATTTGGTGGAGAGTCTGAAGGTCTGAGGTGGATATAATTCCACCTACAGAACATGTCGCAATGGTAACAACTTCTGCATGAGGCAGGTGAGCTGAAGAAAGGTGCCTTCAGCAAGCTTTGTTGAAGCTGGTGGAACTGTACATATATACACATACTAGATCTCAGAAAGGGGATTTTCCCTGTATATTCAAGCTGCAGAGCAGTTCAAACTTTCCCAAATAATTCTTTCAGACTAAAACTTCCCAGGTATAATCTAGCAGGGTTATTTTCTTAAGAAATGGGGTTATTCCAAACAGACCACTCAAACCTTTCTTCTTCTTAAAAAAAAAAAAAAAAAAAAACAAAAACAAAACACCATGAAAAAAACCCCCAAACCACCATAAAATACTAATAAAAGGAAATTCTTCAAATGGGTTCTCATGGCCTGACCAACTCATTAACTGAGCTGCCATGACTGACCTTGAGATAGGGCTCATATGAGCTCATAGACTTTGGCAATTATAACATGAAATGTAACTATTTTTGTTCAATGTTAAGGCCATAATCAGATGAAATTTGGATTTTGCATCCAGCAGGTAAGAATGAATCAGAACTGCTACAGTCCCATGATACAAGCTTATAACCTAACTTGGCCAGATCATATTTGATAAACCTGAAAGTCTGCAGACCCTCTTTAGAGGATTATTTTTGGCTTTGTCATGGTTTAACTCCAGCCAGCAAAATACCACGAAGCCCCTCACACACCTCTCTTCTTCCTCCTCCAATGGAGGGGAAAAATTGGAGGTAAAAGAGAAAGAAGCTCGTAAAATTGAGATAAGAACTATTTACTAATGGAATATAAATTAATAATATATAAAAATTAATTTTAAATTAATAATATATATAAAAGCAAATACATACAAATACTACTAAGTAAAATAAGTAATTAAAATAATAAAAAATGAAACATATTATACAACTGCTCATCACCCACTGACTGACACACAGCCAGGTCCCGAGTAGCAAGAGTCAGAGCCAGAGAGCCTGAGAGACAGAGCCCAAGAGCAATCACAACAGAGTCCGAGTGAGCCCCACGAGCGACAGCAAGACCAGGAAAGCCAACCAACTCACTAATGAACCAGCCAGCAAAGGAGTTAGCAAAGCAGCTAACAAAGGAGTTAAGGAGGGAGCAAAAAGAGTTAGAGAGTATAACGGCTCCTGGGCCCACTCCCTGTTTATGTACGAAGCGTGTTGTGCTATAGAATCAAATACTCCTTCAGTCAGTTTGGGTCAGCTGTCTGAACTGTGTGTCCCACACACACTGCTTGTGGCGAGAAAGCTGGGAGCGCAGCTGCAGTATCAGAAGCTGAGAAAGACCTTGAATTTGGTGCAAACACTCCCCAGCACCAGCTAAAAAGACACCTCATCAGTACTTTTCTCAGAGTAGATCCAGAAACCTACCTTCATACCAGCAACTGTGAAGAAACTTAACTCCTTCCTGACTAAAGCCAGCACAGGCTTCTGTTAGTAAAAGGCACATGGCCACTGAAGGAGACAGACTATACAACATGGTCACTCCTTAGACATGTCCATGTGGTGGCCAGAAAAGGGAGAGCTAGAAACAGCACTGATGATGACCAGGTGTAGATCCCTCCACGATGTGGGAGCAGGCAAGGAGGGGAAGCTACAGTGCAGCATGGGAGATTCAGCAGCATGTGCATGGACAAGTGAATCCACCACGCTGCTGCTGGAGCTAATTAGAGAGATGTGTGAACTCTACTGTTGAGAGCATGTGCTGCTTCTCAGCCAGATGTATAGCATCCACTGCACGTATTCAGTCTCAACAGCTGCTTCATCATGGAATCAAATAATACATTTTATCTTTCAAGTGGGGTAAGCTAAGAAGCTATAAAAATTTGGCTTTTATTGGTGTTTGAATTCATGGTTCCAGCATTACCTTATTGATTCTCATTTGACAAAAAGGCAAATTCCAGTTTGAAAGAAGTCCTGTGATGCCTAGTTTTGAATGTAATGAAAATCATAAGCATCACAAATTTACTTCCTTTATGTGACCCTGACTATATTTCAGAAGAGGAGAAACAAAACAGTCCATTTGGATATTTCATGTTATTGATTACAAAGAACTCGATAAGTGAGGCTGTGCTCTGAGTGTCACTTTTTAAAACAGGCATCGCATGCTATGCTTCCATGCACACAGAAATTAAATCTCATGCTGATTATTGAAGCTTTCCAAACTGAGCTGAATAAACATTCCTTGCTTCAGTGCAAAACCCCATAAAATAAAATAGCAGTTGCTGTGATCACTGGGCATTTCCTCTGACCAAAGCACAGTCACCCTGCATGCTGGAGGTTCCCAGCAGCTCCCCATTGTGCTGCAACTCGCACGTTGTTCTGAGGCACTGAAAGCTGAACCAAACTGAAAAGCAAAAGTTGCTGTACTGCCTACTTAAATCACCCAGTTACAACCCCAGAAGATTTATTATACACTCTGCAAAGGGAAAGAGGGGTAACACTGGTTGAGCGGGTTACATCTCTGAGGGGCACGTGGCTCCATGGGCAAGGTTTTCCTGCCTTTACTGGTGGAAGATGTAGTGGAGGGAGATGCTGGGGTAAAAGCCACACCCACCTGGTAATTGATCTCTCCATCTAGAAAAAGTGTCACCTCTCTGAGTAACCCAACAGAAAACAACTACATTTGTTGATCAAATTTACTGATGACAAAGGAGTGTCCAGTACAGGTAAGAGTGGAAACACGTGAAGCTACACAATTAGACCATTGGTCCTGCTGGTATTCTGACCCCATGTTAAATAAGTCCTTTCTAACTAATTTGGATTTACATTTCCATTTTCTGTTTTTTAATTGGTTTGTGAGACAGCCTGAAAGAAAGGCTTGTTTGTGCACTCCTGAGACCGTTCCTGAGTCTGATTTTACATGCTACCATGTCACTAAACAGTTGTTCTTTTCTTTTGCCGTCTCCTCCTGCCACAGCTTTGTGTTCAACCTGTAGCTCTGCTGTTCCCTCACAGGAACTGTAGAGTTATCAGAGGTATTATTTTCCTGTGAGTCTTTCCAATGCAGAGCTGAATGTTTCCAAGCAATTGTCTATAGGGAGGTCCCACTGTGAGGTGCAATTGTATTCGGTGAGCTGCATGAAAGGTTTCATATATAAAATTGAATTGACAGAGTAGGACATTACTGACAGCTTTGAAGTTGCAAATTAAAACTTTCTATGTCAAATGCTCTCCCTGCCCCCTCTCCCTTCCCTCACCACAGAGGTTTAAACATTTCTGAAGCAATTCTTCTGCATTTATTGTAAAAAGCAGGTAAAAGACTTTGTGTAACCCTTAGGTTCATACCTGCCCCCCAGATCCCTGGAAATATTTTCATTGCCTTGAATGCGATTTGGTTTAGGTCTATAGTAAGTTGAATTAGGAGTTATGAATTATTTCATGGTGCTGCTTTGTCCCTGCTCTGACAATGGATGATTTACGTGTGGGAAAAGTCCCATGCTTTGAAGACCCCATGTAACTAAAAATAGCCATTCAGTATTTTAACTAACATGTACACGCACATGAAAAACATATGAATACTACGTTTGAGAGAATGTGCTTCTGAGTAACCTAAAAATATAATAGTGACTTCAGAAAGCAAAATAAGAGGCATAAGGTAAAGACTTAGAGGCCTGTATTTAAGTTACTGTACCCATCCTTCAGATGACCCCATATTACTCTACAGAACTTTCATTTCCTGGCTTAATGATAACCAAAGATTGTGGCAGGCATAGCTAAATGATATGTTAATAAGGAAACCAGATTCCTCTCCAGTCCTAACCTAGACCAAAATCTAAAAACATTAGAGATTTTAGAGCAATCCTGATTCACATGCTTGGCACGTAAGGAAACTGTCTCAATGAAAATCGTTTCATTCTGAGAGCCCAAAACAAAGGCAGGTTTTTGAAAACCTTCATAAAACTGGTATCTGAGATATTATGTATTATTGCAAGCCAGGACAATGGTAGCTGATTAGATTTGTTTAATGTGAACAATCAGATCGTGTAACAACCTAGTGAGCTGTTTGAAGTTAAAACATTCAGAAAACTATTCCCGAGTTCTGGACTTCATTTCATCTGGATACGTATTAATTTATTAATCTGCCAGACTAAAATGTGTGCTGCAGATAGATGTTGTGCTATAGGCAGAGCTGTCACACAAGCAAACCAAAAGGAAGCTTTGGCTGTTGATAAAGAGCTAAAATGGAGGAATGACTGATTTCCCGCACAGAATATGGCTTTATTGATAGGACACGGTAATGCGCATGGAGATAGATATTTCAATCACATATGATTGGTGTCTCACTTGTCAGCTCAATGCCAAAGATAAAGACTGAAGGAAGAAACACAGCTGCAAAGACACTTAGATATAGGAAGAAAAAAAATAGTTAACATTTTCTTTGCAAAGATACCATCAAAAATTTCTCTAAGAATCAACTGGAAATAAGTTTTCAGGGATGAGAGTAAGACAGATAAGAACATATGCTTTCAATGAGTGTTTTTATCAGTTGTCTAGAACACTTGCCTCCATTAGCATTATTCTTCTTCTATCTCCTTCACATTGCTACAGAATAGTGCTCGTTATGTCAAGTTTACATAAATGACTTTTTTTTTCTAAATTCCAGACTAATGATGCATGCACATGAACTGCAACATAAACAGGCTAGCTCAAGAAGACAGTCCACAAACAGTGTCTTTTGTATCCCACTCCAAGGTTTTTAAAGAAATGTCCTGGTTCACAGCTGATAGACTTGCGAAAACAAGCCTGTATCACACTGGGAAAATAATATAATGTTTCGGTCTGGTACTATTTGGTACTCCAGAATCTAGATGTTGCAAAAGGCACCTTTTCAGAAGTGGCTTCTCATGGGTAGGAACAGTGCAAATTTTACATGCTTAGTCTCTGGTTTTGGATTTAAGTCCTTAAAGTTCAGTGTTTGAAAATTTGCATACCATTCTCTAATATTTGTGGTTAAAAAGTTATTTTCCAAATACCAATTAATGCATCCTCTGAAAGATGTTCAGTCTGAGTTTATGAACAGGTAAGGCAGGCACTCTGCAAAGTCTGAGTTGCTTTCCTTCACCTCAGGAGCCTGTTCACTCCAAAATCTAATGAACATAATTGAAATATTAAACTGATATGTATTTAATATCTATGAAACCCAACAAAGAAAGGTAAAAAATTCTTTCTTATGGAAGGAAAATCATGAATATATAAAACAGGCTGCTAGGAGTAGCTTCTTATTTGGGTGGGCCTCAAGGTGTTGTGGTTCTGCATTACATGTTGGGAGTACCAGGAACCTGGACTGTGTGATTAACAGCAATTGTAGCTATTTCTCAGGGGAAATGCCCAAGAGGTATTTCCCAGCGTAAAGCCTCTCCAAGAGCACCTGGTTTGGTGAAAGCCAGTTGCTTGGGGGGAGATTTTAAGCTTGCAATATGTTGGAAATGGCAATCCCGCCACAGAAAAAGTCACCAACCATCTGCAAATGCTGTTATTTGCACTTGCCTCCTCCAGCTGTCTGGTTTGCCAGTTCAGTTCAGTATATCACAATTAAGATTCTCAGATTCTCCTGTTTCTTCCCCATGCTTCTTGCACCTGTTCAGCAGACTGACTCACTGCTTTGCTTCCTTTTTAATCTTTTCCTAACTATCAACACTGAGGTCACACTTTGAGGATATGACAATATCAGCCTGTGTTTGTGTGATGGAGGGTTTGGTAACAGAGGAGAGGATATAAGGATGGCTCCTGTAAGAAGCTGCTAGAAGCTTCCCCAGCTTGAAGTCAAACCATCATCTGGCGAAGGCCAAGTCAATTAGTGCCTCTTTGATTAACATATTTAAGAGGGGAAAAACAAAGAGACCTGCAGTGGAGAGAAGATTGGGATGTGAGGGGGATAAAAGGGCAGACACCCAGGTCAGTACAGAAAGGCAGGGGGGGAGGTGCCTAGAGCAGAGGTTCTCCTGCTGCCTGTGGTGAGAGGGCAGGCTGTGTCCCTGCATCTACGGAGGGTCACAGGGCAGCAGAGACTCCCCCTCCCACAGCCTGGGGACGATCCCACGCTGGAGAAAGGGGCTGTGCCCAAAGGAGCCCGTGACCCTGTGGGAAGCCCACAGTGGACGAGACTGCTCTTGAAGGACTGCACCCTACGGAAGGGAACCACACTGGAGCAGTTCATGAAGAGCTGCAGCCCATGGAAGGAACTTGTGTTTGAGAAGTTTGTGATGGACTGTGTCCCATGGGAGGGACCCCATGTTGGAGCAGGGACAGAGTGTGAGGAGTCCTCCCCCTGAGGTGGAAGGAGCAGCAGAGATGTGGGATGAACTGACCACAGTCCCCATTCCCTATCACCCTGGTCACTCGGAGTGAGGACATAGAGAAATAGGGAGCAAAGCTGCACCTGGAATAAGGGAGGGGTGTGGGGAAGGTGTTTGAGGATCTGGTTTTGTCTCTCATTGCCCTACTCTGATTTATTGGTAATAAATTAAATTGATTTTTCTTCCCCAAGTTGAGTATGTTTTGCCTGTGACCATAGCTGGTGAGCAATCCATCCCTGTCCTTGTCTCAACCCATGAGTCTTTCCTTATATTTCTTCACCCCATCCCACAGAGGGAAGGAGTGAGTGAGCGGCCTTATGGTACTTAATGAGGAAAGCTGTAAATGAGTCTGTGTCATGGTTTAAACCCAGATGGCAACTCAGAAATCTGCAAGGGAGGGAACTGTTTCCCATTTTTCTTAGGCACTCTTCCTCCTTACACTGCCTCCTTCTAGTCAAGAAAACAAAAGTCCTGCTGACAGAACTCTTGCAAGGGGCCATTTGTTTAAATTTAGGATGCAACTGTCCCCTGCTCATGCTTGTAGGCTGGATGGATGGACTGGGGAGAGCATGACTTAGTCCTCAGCTGCTGCACTTCTGTTCTCCACTGTACAGCTAACTTCACTGATCAGTTTAGGGTTGACACCGAGTATGTGTCTACCTGGCTAAAGTACCATCCTAACCTTTCTGTAGCACCTCAAATGCTTGCAAGAAGCACTGCAGAACTTCTGAAGCAGCACACTTCATCATGGCTGTGGGGGCAGGTATGCAGTCAGAAATTCATCCTTACCTCCAGGATGAACCAAGGTCTGCAGGAAGAGCCATGGCTTACTGAGGAGGCTCTGTTCATTTAAAGCACAGAAATACTTTTCTAATTAGCGGTAAAGTAAAAGCAATTAACCTACTCTTTCTCTCTGGCCTGACTAGTTAAATTTGGAAGATAGAGTTTGGAACAAGGAACTAACTTTTTCTTTGAAGAAAAGTTGTTGAGGTACCTTGAGTTATCTTTCTTTCAAGAAAACTCGAGGGATAAAAAAATCTCCTTCCTTTTAGCCTGAAATACTAAACCAATATTTCTGCCTAAGTGATCTGCTCACTAGCTGTGTAATAATGGTCAGGGACACCACGTGTCCTGCAAGCCTACAATCCCCTGAAAACTAAGACTGAAATTAGCATTCTGTTCCTAAATTATGGTCTGTAAAATGTAAAATAAATTACCCAACACACAAGTATATAGTTCCAGCTGTGCTTCTCTATAGAAAGCAGCTGTCTTGATGAATGCACTCGTTGTAAATATTCAAATTGAAAACAGCAAAATTTTCCTTCAAAATATGAGCAAACAGTATCACCTTATCTCTGCAAGACACCTTGGCTGCCATCAGTGAGTTTTACATCACAAACCCTAGAATAAGTAGATGAAATGTCACAGGCATTCTTTTTTTATTGTCTATAATGTGAGGTGTGTTGCAGGTACCTTCAATGCTGACTGAACCATTGGGGAGGTGCTCCCAATAAGCATGCTCCTAACCCGGAGGTGCACAAGATGCTGGGAGGGAGCACAGCTGGGACAGCTGACCCAAACTGTCCAAAGGGATAGTCCATACCATATAACATCATGCTTCATATATAAACTAGGGCCATATAAACTGGGGATACTGGTCACTGCTCAGGGACTGGTTGAGCATCGGTCAGTTGGTGGTGAACAGTTGCATCGCTTGTTTTTCCTGGGTTTTGTTTTTCTCTTTTTGCTGTTTTCCTTTTTATTACTCTTTATAATGTTATGTTATGATTTATTATGTTATGATACATTATGTTATTTCAATCATTAAACTGTTTTTGTCTCAACCATTAAGCTTTCTTACTTTTGCCCTTCAACCCCATCCCACAGTCATATGGAAGGTGAGCGAGCAGCTGTCTGGTGCTTGGTTACCAACTGGGGTTAAATCATGACAGTGTCTACAGTGGATATGATTCTTTCACCAGCATCAGCTCAGTTTGGGGTTTGGGGCATTTTCCCTCCCTTCTCTGCTTAAGATAGAAAAATAATTAACGAGGCAATTACCAATGGCTCCACAGGCAGCAGGGAAAAAAGTCTGTTGAGGTATACTAAATTATATCTGGGTTATAGTGGTGTAGAGGAGGAAGATCCTGAAAATAATCAGTTTAAGGTTTGAAATGTAACATAGCTTTCTTCCTCAGCCCCAGATGTGACCATCTCAACTTCTACCAGAAGGACACAAAATCCTATTTACAACATGCACTTGTTCTGTAGCTGACTTCCCCTAACAAGATCTCACTCCAGGATGCTAAACTTAATTATGTGTTTGTTTTTCTCTCCCTATACGTTTATTCTGATCCTTTTCCTAATTCTCTAGGTGATTTTCACCTAAGAAAAGAAGAGAAACAGCACTGTGTCTTGGGGTCACCAGTGGTGTTCCTCAGGGCTCAGTATGGGGACTAGTTCTGTTTAATATCTTTAGCAATGACCTGGACAAGGGGATCAAGTGCACCATCAGTCAGTTTGTGGATGTAATCAGGTTGGATGGGAGTGTTGATCTGCCTGAGGGCAGGAACGCTCTACGAAGACATTGGGACAGGCTGGATTGTTGGGTCAAGGCCAACAGTATGAGATTCAACAGAGCCAAGTGCCGAGTCCTACACTTAGGTCACAACCACCCCCTGCAACGCTATAGGCTTGGGGACAAGTGGCTGGAAAGCTGCTGGCTGGAAAAGGATCTGGGTGTGTTGGTCAACTTTTGGCTGAATATGAGCCGTCGATGTACCCAGGTGGCCACAAAGGCCAAAGGCATCCTGGTCTGTATCAGGAACAGTGTAGCCAGCAGGAGTAGGGAGTGACTGCTCCCCTGTACTGGGCACTGGTGAGGCCACACCTCAAATCCAGTGTTCAGTTTTGGGCCCCTCACTACAAGAAAGACATTGAGGAGCTGGAGTGTGTCCAGAGAAGGGCAACAGAGCTGGGGAAGGGTCTGGAGCACAAGTCCTGTGAGGAGCTGAGGGAACTGGGGGTGTTTAGCCAGGAGAAAAGGAGGCTCAGGGGAAACCTTATTGCTCTCTACAACTACCTGCAAGGAATCATTGAATCACTGAATTGTTTTGGTTGGAAAACTCCTTTAAGACCACCAAGTCCAACTGTCAACCTAGTGTCGACTGACAATTCTGTCCTAAAGCATGTTCCTAAGCACTACATCAATTCATCTCTTAAGTACCTTCAGGGTTGGTAACTCCACCACTTCCCTGGGCAGTCTGTTCCAACACCTGACCACCCATTCAGTAAAATTTTTCCTCATATCCAGTCTGAACCTTCCCTGGTGCAACTTGAGGCCATTTTCCATTGTTCTACCACTTGTAACTTGAGAGAAGACACCTCTCTACAACCTCCTTTCAGGTAGTTGTAGAGAGGGATAAGGTCTCCCCTCAGACTCCTCATCTCCAGACTAAACAATCCTAGTTCCCTCAGCCACTCTTCATAAGACTTATTCTTCAGACACTGCACAAAGGAGATTGTAGCAAGGCGGGTGTCCACCTCTGCATTGTGGATGCAGCTGGCACACTATCATGCCATGAATTCTATCTTCTCTAGTTGTATAAGAAGTTTGCAAAGTGACCAAACCAGAATCCTACCTCCAGAAAAGAAGTCCTGGAGCTACATGCAGAAGCCTTTAGGTAACCCTGAGGGCTTTCACAAAAGAGGCATGCAAAGGGTACGGGCAGAAGCTGCTCCTGGTTGAAACTAAATCAATGCTATTCCAATTACAAGGTGATGGTCATCCAGACCCACCTTTCTGTTACTGCTGCTCTGCTCCCCACAGCTAGCACAGCTGTAGTAGCAAGGACGTCCAACTGCTGGGAACCTGAACTCTTGGTTTCATAATATTTGCATATTGTCTGAGCTATGGTGGTTTTAATGGATACTTAATGGATTCACTGTCTGTTGTCTAACTGAAAGCAACATTTTTGTATTTATTTCTTTTGAATACGGACACTGATGTTAACACAAATGGCCAAAATTTTGTGAAAAATCCTAATAAATCTTGAAATAACCTTGTGGAACATTTGATTTTACATTGAAAATTGCCACACTCTGTGCCCTGTGGCCTTTCTGAAGTCTACTATCATTTCGATCAGGATTCTCAGGATGGGAACGAGGCATAAACAGAGAGACTATTAATGTCCAAAAAACCCTCTATACTACTATAGACCTGTATATTTATAATAGTTTACTTTTAACTTTATAATACTACAGACTGGTATCACTACTAAGAATAAGAAGGAAGGAAATTATCTGCAATGAGGACAACAAATGTTGTATGGTGCATATAGCTAGACAAGTACTTGTTAAGCAAAAAGGCCCCAGATTCCTTGCAGTCCACAGCCTGGTTCTGACTGAAATCACTAATTTTACAATTACATTTTGATTAGCTTTTGTGTTAGTAGTCTGTGCAGTCACTAAGAGATTTGGGCCCTGCTCCTTGATGGTGTCATCTTACTGTTGTGTAATTCTTATCAGTGTAAGAGGAAGAAGAGAAATAACAGACAGAAGTGCTCTCTGCCTAGGAGATTAGAAATTCTTCATTGGCCTGTATTTTCACTCAGTCAAGATTGCACAGGTTTGGGTTGATATTCTTCAGTGGTGGAGAAGGCATACTGATATGCCACTCAGCTTCTCATGATCAGTGCAGCCACTGCAAAATGAGGTGCAAAACATGAAAACAGAATTAACGCTAGGTTTAAACACTGATTAGGGATTTGGTTCAAGTTCTATGGAAAACATACACAATACTTCACAGTTTTGGATTAATCTGAATGCAAATGTCTTCAAACAAACTTGTTTAATTTTTTAACTTTTGAATTTTTAATTATTGTTATTTTGCAGTCCTCTGAGTTACTTCTAACAAATGAAATGTTGTGCTCCATTAGTCCAGAAGATAAACTTACTGTAGGCTTTTGTCTATTGAGCTTTTAATTAAAAGAAACTGAATTAAGGATTGAAACTCATCAGCTGTGACTTTTGTTTTTAAATAGCTTTACTGCTTTCAGTATAAAAAATTAGTAAACAGAACTGTATGTTAACATGATCCATGAATATTCCATTGTGTTGCACGCTATTTTCCAGATGGCTCCTTGAGGACTGTATCTTACTCTTATGTCTGGATAACACCTATAACAAGCAAGAATCAATTCTTATTAAAGCTTCCTATTATTCTGCTATTAAATTAGAATCCATGTGATTTTATAGTCTTCCTCATGTCATCCATTGGTTCAGGACTTGCTGCTTTGCAGGGGTTAGTTCCCATAAGATTAAAAACTACTTTCCCTCTTCCTTTTTTGGTTTATATAAACTGAATGCAAGATATTCATAATATCCTTTGATCTCACTTCCTTGGTTAGTATTTTCAGGCTTTTCCTTTTTTAGGGGTCATATGCAACATTGGGGGCATCACATCAAGCAATGCTCTTATACGCTGTAACAAATTTTATGAGTTTACTTTCCTGAGCCAGACTTAGTTCAAATTCTTTGAGACACTGCCTAGTTGTTTTTTTTTCTGCACTGGAGATTATTCACACTGAAAACTGGACCACAGAGAATGTCAGCTGGACAAAATTATCATCTAGTTAACCTCTCCATCTTCAGCCTGAATCACCTACTTCAATGTCATCATTCCCACATGGTTATTCAACCATCAATCTTAAAAGCCTTCACTAAGGAGGACTCTATTGCATTTCTACACTATGTATGTCATTAGTTAAATACCTACTCAAATACTTTGCTGAATTTCTGGCATAGTTGCTTTTCTTAAGACTAAATATTTTTGCCTTTCAAATGACAACTTTAATCATTATTTATATTTGGATTATATTTTATTAATAGATTATCCACCAGCAGAAAAGCAAGGGAAATATTCTGCCATATAAAAATGTCAGTAGATTAAATCCTTAACTAGCTGAGAGCTAAATGTGATTAGGATCTGGCAAGATCTGGAAAGGCATCAAGAAATGAAAAAAAAAAAACCCCAAACATTAGAATCTCATTCAAAAAGTTAATAGGCAAGGATTGATGCATCTGAAAGTAAAATAACAAAAGTGAGTGTCTTCCTTCTGTCACTATAAATCAACCAAATTAAATTCCCTTAGAGGGACACAGAGGCAAAGGATATGAGAAGATCCTGTATTTTCTATCAAGTATGATTATATGTTAAATAATTTTGCACTATGTAACACCTCTTGATAATTTATGTTGGCAACAAATCATTATAATATCTGTAGCAGATCATAATTAGGAAAATTAATTTTATATTGCAAATAGAATTTTCTGCTGAATTATGACAAAAGAAAAATTGCTGTAATGTAATGAGATGCCTGAATGTCTGAATGATAACTGGGCATATGTTTCTCCTTTAAATGACTCAGTTTAG
The DNA here is from genome assembly GCA_027574665.1 of Rhynochetos jubatus. Taxonomy (NCBI): domain Eukaryota; kingdom Metazoa; phylum Chordata; class Aves; order Eurypygiformes; family Rhynochetidae; genus Rhynochetos; species Rhynochetos jubatus. Next base: position 7,832,201 of record CM050648.1, on the reverse strand, counting down.
GTTATAGTATTTCATAGTTGGGGTCAGTATCACAACTAACATAATGAAGAATCACAGTTTATTGAAAATTCACCAGTTTATGTTGCCTGGTGTCACATTTTTCACATTTGTTTTCTCTGTTCTTGCAATCAGTCTTTAATATCTAACTTAACCTTTAGTAGAAAGTAAAAAATAACATGAAAAAGTATAGCCAAGGCTGGCCTGTTGATGTTACTCAAGTTCTATTAGTCTGAAACACCCTGTTAGCTGAATCCTTCAACAGAGTTCTAATTATAGGCACACAAATCTGCACTCATTTATTCCTAAGAATAAGCATTACTGATGAGCCTGGTCATATGGAATCTGTGAGGTCACAGACCTGTAGGCATGTCCTCAGATAACTTCTGAATCATGGTCAAAAGGCATTGCAATACAGTGCTAAACAAAACTGCAAAACTTCAAAAGGCTAATAACTTTCCTAAACAAAGGTGATGTTGTTACAAAAGGAATATTGTGGGTTAAAAAAAAATCCACTTTTTACCAAACGAGTATTTCCTGAACTCAGTTACCCATCTTCAAGGTGGAAGTTTGTGGCTCACTGGCTTAAGGACAAAAAATTGAAATTATTAACCAAATTTCAAGAGGCAGAGAAAGGGAGTCACTAACAAGTTTCATGATCACTATTTGGAGGAATACATTTGGGACGAAAGAGGGACAAAAGGGGAAGGGTTCTGGTTTCACACGTGAGGCAGGACCAGATGAAAACATACTATGACACTATAAAAAGTTCTATTCCAAGAACCTCAAAGCAGGATGGTTCCTTGGGAATCAGAAGGGAAAGGCCTGTGTGAGAGTTTCACATGTTCATGGTTTCAGCTGCATCAATAATTCTTGATCCGTTAGCAGTTATTGTTTCCTCTGCTTTTGCTCACCAAAAAGTGGGAAATTTTTGAGAAAGAGAATCTGGAGGTAATTTTTCCCCATGAATGCGTTTCCTCTGCAGAAAGAAAGTCATGCAGTAATTCAGAGCATTTTCTTCCCTCACTTGAACAGTCTTTTTTTTCACTGATCATATTTTCTGCCCAGAAACTACAAATAGCAGAAACCACTTTATGGGTGGGAAGATATTTTTTGTGAAACTGACCCTTGGAGATTATAATTTTGAATGGTCTGGCTGACAGCACCAGGCCTGTTGTGTGAGTAATCTCTCTTCATGAGATCAAGTCTTTGCCAGGACAGGATTTTTCTCCTGATTCTGGTGCACAACAACTTCGCTCATGCAGGTCAAAGGAAGAACTTCCCATCTGCCAGTACTGGAAAGGCAGAGACGTGGATTATAGTTTCTATTCTCAGCATAGAGGATCTTCTTTGAATATGAACAATATTTTAGTCAAAAAAAGTGATAGAATATTATTATTATAAAAGAGTTGAAGAAAAGGCCAAATCCAGAAGTCAAGTCCCTCTAGCAATCAAGAATTCGCTTCTACAGACACAGGGCTTATAGCATAGTCTATACCGTGCTTACATGCTGTCTGCCACAACAAGGCTCAGACATAGTGATGTTACACAGCCTGTAACAACCAACCAATTGCTTGTTGTCCTCGTTCTGTGATGATTTGACTCAGGAATCGTGTTTGTGTGTGTGACATTACATGGTTTTCTTTCCATAAGGTTTCTAAGTGCTTTCTTAATATCTGCACATGTGGGTGATAATTCACACAACATTAAAGAACATTTTGATCAGAGTATGGAGATGACGCTGTCACAACACAATCAGATTTTAGGAGAAATATGGAAAAACTTTTAATCGGAAGGTTTATGGACAGATTTGGGTAAGTCATATGTAATTAGTCCTGATAGATGCCGTCTAGGGCATGGCAGCTGGCAGTCTCCTGCTCGCAACAGGTATTGTGAGATCCTTTATGGTTATGGTTAAATGGTTAAAATTAGAGGAGCACAAACACAACTACATTGGAGAAAGGCTGGAATCTGCCTTTCCTGTAACAGCTTTTCTAGCAACAGGGCACACAGCCATCTCGGCTTGTAGTTATTGCTGGAGCCAAAACCAGGGACAACCACCTGCATTATATCACTTCTAAGAACCATACCATCCCATATCATATTGTCACTGTTTTATAAACGACATTTTCCCGCCATATCCAAGGCATGAGGAGACCTGCTTGGTGATGTAGTTGCTCAAGTCCAAGGAATTCAAATAGTTGTGCTTTGCAGAAAAGTATGATAAGAAAATGTGTTTATCATCAGCGGCACCACTGCTGTGGAACTCTGTATCTCCCAGAAATCCCAGTTTACATTAGTTCAACAGTGCTGCTAATTAATCTGTAGTTAATGGGTAGTGTTTACTGCCGTTCACAGCATTAAGTGGCTGGATACTAATCTCAAAATTTGGCTCACCATAACTTGTAAAGGCTGACCTGTCAGAGCAAACACTGTGCAGATGATAGAAATTAAAGTACTACACCAAAAGTACCATAGTAAAACTTTAAAGAGGCATTTTTTTTGTTGTGGGTTTTGTTGTTTTGTTGTTTTGTTTTGTTTTTTTTTTTTCAAATGGGTCTGCCATTTCTTATTCAATATATATCTGTTTAAAACCAAAATATCTGGGGTTTGGGTTGGTTTCTTTTTTTCCATCATAAAGAAACCACTCTGGAAGGCAACAGAGAAGTGGCAAAGATCCAAAGGTGTTGTTTTGAGAAGCTGAATTTTGCTTATTTTAGAGGAAGGTGTGGTCTCAAGGAGTCCAACTGCAAATCTGTTTAATGTTTATCAGGCCCCAGAGCAACGTTTTAAGGAATAAGCAGAGTTAACTTTGTGTTGAAGGAGGTGCCAGATAGCAGAACTCAAATGCTTGTATGCAAATGCAAATGTATATATTTATGGCACAAACTAACTGCCATGGCATTACAGATCATTCCAACACAAATTAGTTGCAATAAAGAGATTTTGACCTGATTAGTCATCTGGCAAATGCCAGACAATTCAGTGCCAAAATTCATAATGTAATTCAAATATAGTTTTAAAAGTGAGTGGATATGGTAAATGAGAAATATTCCAAATATTAATACATTTTCTTTTAATGGGATGTTATCCAATGATTTCTGTTATAATATTTAATCAGTCAGAAGTACATAGTGTAAAGAAGCTATATGTAAAGAGAGAAAATGTACATGCATTTGTTCAGCATATCCTTTCATATCTAAGGAATTTATTATTCATATTGTCCCCTTCCTTTATCTCTGCTAGGTGATTTTCAAACACAGAGCTGAAGTGAATCTGAAGAACAAGAGCAGTATGGTACTACAAAGAAAAACTTGTGAAGGGAGGCAAAGGAATATATAGTATATAATATAAAGTAAGAACCAGAAAACAATTGATTGTTCACCATAGTCCATTATTAAAGACCCTTATCAACATTGGTATCTTTCCTTCATATATTCTGACCTAAGGGGCAGGCAAGCAGACTAAGGATGCCATCCCAAGGACTAAAGCATGCAGACATGCGGGGTGATTTTTTAAAGCACCAAAAATAAAACCTGAGTCTTCAAAGAGCATCTTTTTGGAGGGTTGTTATTCCCTCCAGCTCTTTGTCATCTACCTTTTTAACTCTGCCTTATTTTATCATTTTGTGAAACAAGTTTATTATATTTCATTGAAGAGAGCCTGCACTCATCTTTTCTTACCCTCTTTATATGTGGTCATTTGTAACTGACTCATTCTCAGTCCTATTAAATTCTGAGAAGAGAATCTCAAACCCTGTCACATCCAAAAATCAGAGGTTTAAATATGAAGCCTAGCTTTACAGCTCAGGTTTCCATCAATTACGCGGGACGGTGTATGTTGCCACATCCTTACTGTTGGATAAATTCAATGGACCTAGAATTCAACATAGTTATTCATAGTATATCTGGTTAATGGCATACAATTACACGGGAATACATTATGTAATGGATATAGAGCATGGAAAAAACAATGAAATGCTAGGAAAAATCCACTGAATTTAATTTTTAAAAAATACTTTTCAAGGAATTTTTCATCTCATTTTCTTTCTAAATATAAGTCCTTCATCTCAAGAGTAACCTTTTCATATCCCTTATTCCACTCTGTCCCTGTAATGGCTGGAGGCCTTGCCTCTGCTCAAAGGCCTTTCCCCAGCTGGAAGCATTTTCTAAAACAGGGAAAGAAAATTGTTTGATTTTTAGCTAACTAAATGAGCTGGTTATTCTTAGAAAGAAAGGAAGGAGTAGGCAGGGCAAGGAAGAAAGAGAGAAAGAGACAAATTCTTAATTTTTGCCCACACCAAAGTCATATGATGATTCTAAAATGCCCGTATTTTAACATGCTCCCTCTGCCTCAATAGCAATGCAAGCAGTAGCTTGCTGTGGAGCACAAATGTTGGGCTAGAAGCCAGTGAGCCAGTTGAAAAAACAGAAGGTCTGTCAAGGCTCAAAGAAAAATCCCAGCCCTTTATTGAACGGATAAAATGCCATTCCTTTTCTTTTCTACCACCTCTATGGAAACTCCTTTTCTGTTCCACTATCCTCCAATTGAGCCTGGCTATTCTTCTCAACCACTGAACTCCAATATGGTTTGTCTCTCTTTCCCTCCCTCCCCTCCTTAGCCTGTGATCTCAGCCACCTTTGTAGCTCCCATTATCAGCCCCAGCAGCATCTCCGCTGTGCTTTGACTGGCAGCACAATCAGAGCTTGTTCTCTCTGGGATGCACAATGTGCTCTGGGGAGTGGAGCCCCCCTCACACAAGGAATTAGACTTCAACAACATCAAAGGGGCACAGGAATAGCTGGCAGAACCGATGGGCCCCATGATGGGTATCTACAATAACCACTTGCCACCCAGTTGCCTTTCAAGGTTTGTGGAAAAGCAAGGAGGGATAATGAGAGTTTGCTGAAGAGTCAGACAAAAGAAGGAAGAAAACAGCATATGCTACTGCTGAAAGGAACATCAGGGCAGTGGAAAAACTCAGAATGAGTGTAGAGTTCGCAAGGGAGAAATTTGAAAATGCCCCAGATTACAGGGAGGCCTTAACAACAATGCTCAGAGCAGATATGGTCACCATAAGGTGCTTTGATTGGACCCGTTACTGTATTTAGGTGCATCTCACTTGAGGTTAACTCAGGTACTTAGGAGTGTCTCCATCTCTAAGACATGCTATAATGTTCTGATTATAAATTCTCTGTATACACCCGTGATGTTAAGCAAAAAGTGAAGCCTCCCTGAGAAAAATGTAAAGGTGTTAATGTTTGAAAGCTTGTGCAGATTATCTTAAAGATAGATCTACCAATCTGGTGGTCTACCTTTTTCAGATTAACTTTGAGAAGAGGCCTCAATCAGATCAAACTGTGGAATTGCTCTTCCCTCACTTACAGCAGATATTTACATTGCAATAACCTCATTGTGCTCTGCTTCTCAGAACTGGTCTTGTATCTTCTTCTGGGCTTGTTTCTAAGAGCGGGCAACAGGGACAAGAAATCGGGTGCAGGAGGGAAGAAAATCAGGAGCAGGAGGGAAAGGGATGGTGTTTGCTGACGGCAACTGCTCACAGCCCATGGTTTTCAAGGATGTTCCAAACATTTTTCAAGGATATGCTCAATATAGTGTAAGAAAGAACAGGTCTGGTGGGAAGACTTAAGAGCAAACCCTGCAGATCATCAGGACTTCCCAGATGAGGCAATACAGCTGCTGGGGTAAACTGAAGCTCTGGCTTAAAAGTGAATGTTTCCTTTTGGGAGAGCTCTAAGTTTTCCACTTCCAGACCTTCCCTTGATTTGTGTTGCAGGCACGACACAGCTGCTTTAATAATAGCTCCTGAATCACCATAAAATTCTAACTCAGCATGTTAAGGACAGTAAAAATTGGTTTAGGGTTATTTTGACACATAGTGCTTGAAGTTTTAGTCAGGAGATTACTGCCACAGGAGAGGAAGAAACCTTTCAGAAAGGATAGAAATAGACCTGGCAGGGAGCACTGATTAAACCAATCAAACTATGTGTGTGAGGTTTATGCAGAAAAGTTGTAGACAAAAAGGGATTTCACATGGCCACGATGCAAAAGAAGAAGTAAATAGAAAAATACCCATAGCCCTCAAAAAAAAAAAAAAATCCCTTCTAATAAAAACAAAAAGACTCCCAGAATTTTTAGGAAACTCAGACACCTTAAGAGTTTCTATACAGAGAAAAAAAGGTCATATTGCAGCTTGTGAGAAAGTGAACTTTTATGTTATTTTTATTAAGCTGAATTCACGCTACTCAGTAGCTAGGAAATATCATAGTGTGCAGCTGAAAGACATCTGTAAAGGCACCTATTGTGAAGAAACAGGGATGTGTCTTTCCCTAACATGGCAAGAGGAGGAGATGCTGGAAAGAGAAAAAAAAAAAAAAAACAAACCAGCATTGTTTCATTTATTACCTTTCTTTTAGGAATGCAGAAATTCTTAACAAATATTTATGAATATCCACTTATCATAATAATTCTCACCAAACTAGGTAACGCTTGGAAGTTTTTGCTCATAAATATCTCAAGATTCCTCCAAACTCCATTTGTAGGGGTGATATGGCAAGAATATGAAATTGACTTCATCTACCCTTATTATTTGCACTGAAAACATAAAGCACTTTGAAGAAGAACTTTTAACCCAAAATAGTCATCACAGAATATTTTCATAATTGGTGGTCACTTCCAGAGAAAAATTCATACAATGGCTGTTTTAGGCATATGTAAATTTTAGGACAAGACGGCCTGAGATGTGTCAGTGTCCCTCCAACATCTAATGAAGGAGGCTTCAAATAACTAAACTAGAGGCTGAGTCTGTATGACAGATATTTTATCCTGAGCAAAGCAGACAGATGCTATCCAGAAAGTCTATGAATGATGATAGAGTTAGAAGTTACTGGTGTAGTATCACATCCAATCACTGTGAGTGGGTGAAACTTGGGTTTCAGGATCCACTAAGAAAATAAAGCATTCAGGTCAAGGGAGAAGGCATTGAGCACTTCAGTCCATCTATGCATCCCCTTTTAGCTCCTGATCAGCCACAGCAATGCTATCTACAGGTATTACCTAACATCCACGTCATGAATGTGCTCTGCTAGATCCATGCAGCTCAGCAATTAAGTAAATATATACTTTTTCTTTTCTTCTGCAAGATAATAATCCAATTTTACGGCAGTAATAACCAATGGATTTGCAGTGTCCTTGTTTTCTGGGTAACATATTCAAGAAATAGTAGATAATGGGAAAGGCACCAGGGTGGGTATAGTTAAAGCATTTTTAAAGATGGATAATTTTATAGTCCATATCACTATTTTTCCTAAAACATCTCATATCCTTCAGAGTCAGACTGGCCAAAGATTTCACAACAGATACCAATTAAGTGATCAGATTTTCTAAAGAATTGCACACACTGCATAGCCAGCTTTTCAGAAGGTATGGCCATAATGTACCCTTATCTGAGGAGGCAGAGGCACCCTTTTGAAAAAAATCATTCAAATGCTGTAAAACTTGAAACCTGACCAAAAGTAGTGAGGACTATGACTTTCGCTTCACATGAAATATTTTAGTGTCATTAAGCAAGATGACGCATGGACTCAGAAGAAAGAACATCACCTCCTCAAACACTGACACCGCAGAGATTGTCCTTGGAGGTCTTCCTATCCAGGCAGTGATCCCAAATAACCATGCTCCTTTTATGCAACGTGGTATCCAGGGCTCAGGATGATAGACTGCAGGCCATATGCTAGATCTTTGTGTTTGCTAAAAATAGGACATTTTTTTCTATCCTGCTAGGGACAAGTCAGTATAAATGTGACCAGGAAGCTGGCACAAACCCATAAGGCTGAGATGAAAAACAGAGGTCCTTCCTTCAGGCATGTCAGACAGCAGCCTAACCAAAATCCTCTGAGGACAGGAAGGAGGATGAAACTAATAGCTAAGTTTACTTTTCCTCAAACGCTTCCCTTACTCTTTGATCCCTATTTCTTTTGTGGCATAACATGCACATATCAGCCACTGCTGATGCTAATAGAAGAGCCAATTCTCATGCAAACATCCTTTTTGTTCCACGCTCTCCTTCCTTTTCTCTCCTGGACACTGCCAGCATTAGACATCTAGTGTAAAAGATTTCAAAAGGTTAGGAAATGCTGGCACAGTAACTGTGCATACAGCTGCTTCCTCATTCCTTGGCATTAGCACCTATTTCATGTTTTATAATAGCATGGAGCTGAATCTGAAGTTCACTTGGAAGCTATTAAACAAACAGCAATTAGTTTTGAGGGACATAATCTCCCTTTTGCTGACACTCCCTAAAAGCCCTGTCCTGCTGAGACTCTTGGAGGCTCCTGGAGAAGGGGTCCCAGGCTGAGCTGCATTTCCTGATCTCTCTTATTGCAGCCCATCTACTACCTGTCCAACTTGCCACACAGCTAATGTCACTGTCTTTGTACTTTTGAGTGTGCTACAGAAAAGGCTATAAAACACCATGTCCATGCCCGGCTTGTGGGTGGATCACTCCTGACGGTACTCCCTGATCATACAAGCAAGGCCAGTTTCATCAGCCGGTCCCTCCCATTAATAAGAACTAGTTCTGCTGAATGGGAAACAAACTGTCGGTCAACATTGTCATGGCCATGGGGGTGACTCATTTTTCCGGGTTTAAGATGCTCCTCTTTCCCCACTGTCATCAGATCCTCATCCTTCTCTACCTCCAGCTTTCCACTCGCATGATTTGATGGCAACTACACGAAGAGCTGGTTGACAGCCCACACAGAAAGGGTGGTAGCAGACTTTTCTGAGGAGGGAGGGGGAATGGGCAGGAACCACCAAACTGGGTCAGTTGCTGGCAGAAGAAAAATTTCCTTCGTCAGTGGCTGATGCCCCCCACTCACCACCACCTCACTGCCCACTTGCCCTTGCCAGGATTCCTCATCCCCTTGCTTGTGACAAATGCCACATCGACTCTTTGTGCTGCCATGACCTAACTGTGGCTGCAGCAAGGAGAAAGAAGAGAGGGCAGGAGTGATTTTTCTTTTTCTTTCTTTTTTAACCTTTCCTTTTTTTCCTCCAAAATCACTTACAAGTGATAAGTCAAAGTGAAAAACCCTCATGACTGCTGCAGAAATAGACCTTTGTTTTCTATCTTGAAAAAGGATCTAACCTAAAAACCCCCACAGATACACAAGATTAATTTTCACTACTTTGTTTCATACTATTTATAAGCAGCTCTTGCTGAGTTTTAGATTTTATGGCTCACCCTGCTGGCTGAAAATACTTTCTGTCCACTCCTGAAGCCTGATTGATTACTGCTGCTAGCCAAATAGCAGCCTGTATCAGCAGGCCCAGGCATGCAGGCTGGAACACAGGTCATAACACTTGTTTTGAATTCCCGTATTTCCACAGGAGCACACTGCAGGAAAGGTCTCTGTGCATAAGCAGAGACAGCATGAAACCTTCATCTTGGTTCCCTGAGCACAAGTTTTGCCAACCTCAGGCAGGTACTGGATAAGACTGGCCAAGGAGCACTGTGAGGGCAAAGGTCTTGTCTAGAAGGGGTGGTCAAGCTGATATCCAGTAGGACACTGTGACTTATTTGAGGGACACTGTATATACACAAAGCTTGAAACGGTCTTTCTGCTTTAAGGCATGACACTTACACTTCAGGTTGCACACTGGAAGAGGTGGGAGACAACTGAGTTGTCCTCTGGGGTGTGGGGCTTGGCCATTCCTAATATATCTGTGTGTCATAGCATATAAATATTAGACCTAGATGAATATTTCCTCCAGTTCTGCACAAACTAACATTGTCCCAGGTTAAAAGACAAGGCAGTTCAGTAAAAAACCTATATGGTCCCTCTCTCTGTCTCTTCCCCCACCCTGGCTGGATCCTCAGAAATTAATCAATTAAGCAAGAATTCCTAGCAGCAACTGGAAATACAAGGTGTCTTGGTAAAAACTGCTATTTTGTACCCAGAATAAAGAAATCTGTCAATACATTGAGTGTTCTTGAGTTAAATTTTTTACATCCCAGTCTAATTTATTTTAAATAATACTTCAGAAACAGGGCACTAAACCTGGAGAGAATGGCAATAAGAGACAACAATAGCCCCTGAGCTAAACTTCCAGCCTGAAGGAGTGGGAAAGGGGAACCTGGCATGAATGCCATGCTCACTGTCTTGTAGTATCTACCTCTGACTTATCCAGATGCTTAAAATGTCCCTCCCTCATTGTCATAATCATCACAGTGTCTGAGCACTCCCTAGTGCCTTACTCTTCAGTACTTTCTCCCACCTTACAGGTGGGAATAGAGACTGTAAGACTTGATGGCTCACTCAAAAGTCCACGGACAAAGGCAAGGACTGCCCAAATACTCACCAAACACTAGAATTAAGCAGCTATTCCCTTCAAAAGTTCTCCAAGGACTCCAGTATGTCATTGTAATGGAGCATTACTTACACCTTAACTCTAATAGAAAACAGTTACAGAGATTCACTGGATGGTTTCTTAAGACTGTCTTGCCTCAATGGCCCTGATCTTCCCTGTATCTACAGAACTTACTCCCATTGATTTCAGTGGGAGGCATTCATCTAAATAAAGCCAAACTGCTGAGTTCTTGAGCAGTGTCCAATGCCTCTGTCTCATGTCCTGCTGGGAGGATGGACACATTTGTCTCTAGGAGCACTGAGGACTGAGGATGTTTCGGTTAATCAAAAATCAACCTTTACTTTCAGACCGCTTTTCGGAGTTCTGCCTCTGTGCACTGCAGGGCACTTCCTCTTCTGTGAGAGCATAAATTAGCTTCAGACCCAGCAGGCAGCATCTTCACTTAAGTGCTACCAGTAACGGAAGGGGAAAGGGAAGACAAATGGTTCAGCTCTGAGTAGCACCATCCAAGCCAGCAGAAACAGCAGGTTTGGGTGTGTCATGAGCCTCACACAGTATTTTGTTTGATCTCCACACTCAGAGCACAAAGGAATAGTCCATAGTTGTGCCAGTAAAACAAAGCCTAGCATTTCTGATAACAGACTGTTTTAAGTAACACAATACAGTATACACCTCCCACGTGTAACCGCATTGTTTTGGAGGGTTGTGCATTTGTCTCTCAGCTTGAGAGGACTTAGACACCGTCATTAGACAGGATCAAGGTTAGGAAGACTTTAGGGTGTGAATTCCCATGCATGTCACAGGGAAACATTGTGGGAGTCAAGCCTGCAGCCTTGAACTTTTGGGCTGCCTATGTTAAGGCATCATTTGATAAAGCAGCTTTGAAAACAAAATGCTGAAAACAAAAATGCCAAGTGCTGGTAGTGATGCATCTGCTTATACCTGTGTTAGAAACAAGGGTATTTGGTAAAAAGCATATGTGTTTAACTCCTTTCATCCACCTGTGAATAATTGTGAGGCAGACCTGGTGCGTGTTTGCAAAGTGAGTTGAAATGCTGTTGTTAATTATGGCAATGTACTATTCATAAGGTTCATTTTACAGTGGCATATTGATGCTGAAGCTCATGGGGGAAAACTCTTCTGCTGCCTCAGGAACCAGAGGACAGGTGGGAACAAGCTGGTTCATTTGCATAGGTGGCTGTATATATACTGATGCAGGGCTGCTTTGGTTAAAATCCTTTTAAACCTGGATAATACAGATAAGGAAATCAAACCATATCATACTTTTAATAGACAATAGAAAAGGACTTGTTAGGAACCTGGGGAGACTTTCTAACCTGGATCATAGAATCATAGAATGGTTTGGGTTGGAAGGGACCTTAAAGATCCTCTAGTTCTAACCCCTCTGCCATGGGCAGGAACACCCTCCACTAGACCAGGTTGCTCAAAGCCTCATCCAGCCTGGCCTTGAAGACAGACAGGGATGGGACACCCACAACTTCTTTGGGCAACCTATTCCAGTGCTTCACCACCCTCTCCGTGAAGAATTTCTTCCTGATATCTAATCTAAATCTCCCCGCTTTCTGTTTAAACCCATTAACCCCTGTCCTGTCACTGCAGGCCCTTGTAAAAAGCCCCTCCCACCTTCCTTGTAGGCTCCCTTCAGGTACTGGAAGGCTGCAATAAGGTTTCCCCACACACCACCCATATTGCATCTTCATGTTCAGGTAAGACTTGGGTATGAACCAGACCTTTCTTCCTTACCCCTTGTTTCTCATCTCCTGATTTCAGTACACAGGTGCTACCCAACAGATCTTCGTTCTAAGTGCTTGGAGCCCAGAGCTTGGGGCATGTGTGGTGACACATGCTTGGACCCACCAACATATTCTATATGAATTAGGGAATTAGGGGGTTACCCAACAACTATTTTCACTCACTATGCGATAGGGCAGGCTGGAGTGAAAAGGAAGAGGTATCTGGAGAGGAGCGAATCCCTGCTGTAACACCTCTGTATGAGGATCTTTAATCTTCATACTGGAATGAGAGTGAAACAAATTTAGGTAGGCACACGGCTCTGGTGCCAGACGAGCTTTGCAAGAGGCACAGATGCTGTAAGCAGACAAGGCAGCTGAAGACATCAGATACTGGCACCTCTGGGAGAGACAACCCACACGACATAACGCTCACACATCACCAGAGCAGAGCAGAGCTGCTGCTCACTGCATGAGATGTAGGACCTGGAAGTCTCAGATGTGGAGTGATAAGAAAAAGGCAGCTTGGTGGCAGATTATGCCTTTCAAATACATGTGGAGGAAGTAAGAAAGTTGAGTTGACCACTATAGTGACTCTCCCTCTGCCACTCTTATTTACCCACAGAAAGGTGAGGGTTCAGTGGCAGGCTGGGTGACAGCTTTTGGGCTGGGCCAGGGGATGAACAACACATCAAGTCTGGACAAAAGGCACGAGACAGACTTCTCCCAGTGGCTTCATCAGCCGGTGGGAACAAGCTGTTCACCAAGGGCAGTGGAAAGCCAAAGGGGAAAAAACATTCACAAAAGAAAAAAAAAAAAGGCATTTGGTCAGGAGATATTCTGTGGCAAAACAGCAAAAAGCTGTGGATGCAGATAATGTAGGAGCATGTGTTTAGCTTATTTGCATGCTTATATTGGTGACTCACTGTTGTGGTGTTTTTAATAAATTATTGCTGTGTCCTTTTGTCTATTGTTAAAACTTCCTTTGTTTGGTATAGTCAGGAAAGAGATCTTAAACATGTTGAGGACAGGCTTTTTTTAAAACTTCAGTTCAATGCCCTGCGGCAATCAAAGAGGCAAATAAAACATTTAGAATTATTAAGGAGAACGTTCTCTGCTTGGGTTCCTGCAACTTGTCTTCAAACAGAGGTTTTTCCACACAAAACCTCTGTTTGGAAAGCACATGGGTAGATATGGTGACAGCAATGATAGGAAGGGAAATAGTGGAAAACCATGAACAGTATGGAAAAGGTGCAAACTCGGAGACGTGGTAAATCATCTGGTAAACAAATTTAAACTGATGTTAGCATGACCCAAAATGCAACTGTAGAATTTATTGTCACAAGGTGTTAGACAGGCCAAAACTGTGAGAGGATTTGGACAGCAGGAGGTACATTAGTGGAAGGTCATGATTACTATGATGGTCAAGAGGCAATGTCCAGCCCTGGCAGACTTCTAAACTGGTGAGGTATTACATGTGTAAACTCTTCCTTACAACTTCCCCAAACACATATTATTCTTTCATTTCCAACAGACACTAACATAACAGTTTCATGAACTCCTTATCCACCAGCAGAGGTAAAAGCTGTTCCTCTTAACAACTTCCTTCAGGACCCTTCTTTTTCCCAGATTTTCAGGAAATGACTTGTGTGTTGGAAGGGTTCTCCATCAGAGTGAAGCCAACGTGGCACCTGGCAGACATGGTCTTTCAGGAATTGGGACATGGCTGATGAAAGACGTTGGCATTGCAGCACAAAGGCTGATGCGTGCCCCACAGTCGACGGGTGTTTTTGAAGTTGATGGTCCCCCAAGTACTCCCCAGTTCCCTACTGCTTCTGTGCCTGCTGCAGAGAAGGGTACTTGGGCTACCCAGTGTAAAATTGAAGTGATGCTGTGCTTCATTTATTAACCAGAAACGGAATGTGAAGGAAGAATTACAGAGACCACGCACACAGCTTGAAGCTCCGCACTGTAGCAACAGCAGAGATCTGCGGAGACTCTGCCTGCAATGCTGTATGTGCTCCACATACCAAAGGCAAACAAAAAATACCTCGGCTTAAAAAAATACTGTACTTTTTACATTGCTTACACCACCTGAAAGACATCAAGTATGCAAGATGTGTTCCCCGGCTGTTTGAGTCATCTCAGACCTCTGAGACAGCAAGACCTCCTTTCCACGTCTGCGTTCATGCTATTTCACCCAGCAATGTGCAGACACATGATGGACCCTCTCTGTGTTAATTAATACCCATCATGCACTTTCCTGCCCAGGGTAGTCAGTGCTCATTCTGCTCATAGCTGAGTAGCTTTAATACATACATGCATGATGTGATTTTTGCATAGGATTTGTTATTATCTACCGCAAAGGCAGATCCCTCAAGTAGTGCCTGTTGGCAGGACAGTGAACTTTCATTATATTTAGCAGCAAGGTTGCTTTTCTGCACTACATTAGACTTTACATAGGAAAATGTACAGGTTTTCTTTGGTTTGGGATTTTTTTTCTCTTAAAAAAGCTTGATGTGTTAATTACAGCTATCAGAAATATACTCAGATCGCATGGTTTATTGTCACAATAGAAAGAGAGGAAATGAAGGGGACAGGGGGAAGATAATTTTGTCCTAGCATTTATTTAGAGACCTTACATTGATTTACAGTCTGACTAAAGATAAACAATTCACAGTACCTTAATCATGGAACCAGTTTTGTGTCACCTCAGCAAGCTGGCATGCTCTCTCTCTGTAGCCCATCTTTTCATACCTTTTTTTTCCCCCTCGCTACTGAGGGACTAGAATTTTCTTCAGGACTTGGATTTTATTTTCTTTGTCCTGTACAGCAAATGGAACAGTTGTAGGCAACAACTAAGCAGTAAAGACAATTTTAGCAAAAGTCAAACCGTTTCCAGATGTGTAAAAACATCTGCCTTCCTGGCAGTTTGTATCCGCTCCTCGCTTTACTGGGTTTTTCTTCACATTCCCCTTACCAGTTGCTTGAGATACCTTAATGAGAAAGAAGACTTCTGTGTACCACATTTAGTATCTGCTTCATAGTTTACCCCCAAAGCATTTGGAAGCACTTGTCACACTGGTGATACAAGAAGAGCAATAAATTGTAAATGAATATTTATGCAAAATATTTATCTTGTTTATAGTGATACAACTACTGTATCCAGAAACCTGCATGATGAAAGTTTATGACATGCCTACACAAAATTTTGATTTAGGGACGCTCTAAGATTACTCTCTGCCAAGGTAGCACAGCAGTCTGTGATTCGTGTATGTCTGTAGATTTCTTTCAATGGGTGAAACAAAAAAGCAGTAAGAAAGAGTTTGCCTGAAGTAAATGGTTGACTAAGAAAATGTATCTCATGTCACTACATCCACCCAAGCAAGGGATATATTGCAGCCTTGACCCAAATACTGTAATTCTAGGGACAGGATGTCTGTAGCTGACATTTTTATAAACAATTCCAAGCTTTAAATTATCAGTGATTCAAAAAATGGCTACCTGATCCTGACAGTGAACAAATTTTTGCTAGACAGTGTATTTTAAAGCAAAACTAAAATCCAAGTATTAGACACAGAATTATATATGGAATGCAATCATTTATAATGATTTATACTGTTTGCAATATTACTCTTCTAAAACAACAATATAATGCAGCTACCAGTAAAGGTACATAGTTTTGGGTTTTTTTCTCTAATACAAAAATTTTCCAATGATTGGTTTTTAGGATAAATATTAACATTCTGCCTTTCTATGTGAACAATTAGTAACTCACAATTACTGTCTTTACAGTAGTTTCCTACGGATGGTTATAAAACTCTAGCCAAAGTTAAAGATAATTTAAGAAATCAGTCTTGAAAATTGGCATGAAAAATTCAAGACCTCGTCCCTGCACTAACGTTTATTCTGGTGGTGCTGGACAGCAAGTGTTTTGAATTAACCTGAAGCAATTTGGCAGCGTGTTACTTTTTCTGCTAAAAAGTAACGGTTATTTTCTGCCATTTTGTCTGTAATCCAAAATCTAAACCTTTCATTTTACAACAAAAAAGAACAATCTTGTGATCCATTGTGAGCACTGAGATAACCTTCAAAACAACAATGAACTGTAAACAATGCAGCGATGTTTGCCTCAGCAAGAAACAATAACCGTCAGCCGTTATTTACTTCTAATCATTCATTAGGTAACTCGATACATTAATTGCAATGTCTTCAAAGGAACTAGAATGTAAACATGTTACTATGCAACTTAAGATGTTTTTGAAGACTGATTGCCCTAATTAAAAATTAAAAAAAAAAAAAAAGGAAAAAAAGACCCAACACGTGCAAAATATTTGTTTTACCTATTGACCTGTACAGAGAGGTCCATGTTACCAGTCAATGTCACGGCTGGGGCTTGGTCCTTGAGGAATGCAAGGATGAATTACCCCTCTGCTGTTACCATGAGGTGCCAGGTGGCCGTAGCATGTAGAGTACACACAATGTCCTGGGATTATCATGTTGTTTGAAATGAAATGCAGGGAAATGAAATCTAAGTAGGCTGCAGGAAAGCAAAGAGCACTGTGGTCCAATCCCAGTGCCAGGTGCAGTCAGTATACTGGAAATGCTCATATCCACTGGAACAGCTGGGAATGGGGCCAGTCTCTCAGGGCCCAGGACCGTCAAATTCCATTCCAGCAGCATGAGCTTTAAATCGTCAAAGGCACATCCCTGGCCTCAGACAGATACAGCCTGCAACTTCTAATAGGGAAGATCTCAGTGCTCATCTGCAGGGTCTGGCAAAGATGAACTGTGTCCCCTGCAACATGCATTATTAAGGACATGAGAGAGATGAGAACAGGGAGACAAGTGCCAGCTAATTCCTGCAAGACATCCCAAATCCCATGTGAAATTACTGGGTACGTACTAAAAATTTCACAGAGAACAGAGAAGCTCATTGCTACTTACAAGAGCTGCCTAATTAATGTTCACTTTACCTCAGCCAAATATTATATTCTGCTGCTCAGTTATGTAAATTGGGCAGCATTTCGCGCTATGATTAATAGGTCCTTAAACAAGCAGATTTGACTGCTTGAGATAACACTGTCAGAAGCCATGCTTGGGATTTTTTTGTTTGGTGAGGGGTTTTTTTGCACAAGCTATTTCTGCTCCAAATTATCTTCCCTTTCTTAGCTTCAGAAATCATTCTGATGTTATTCAAGATGGTATCTCTTACTAAGTATGCCTTGTATGGCTCTGTATTTCATTCAAAGTCATGTTTGATAGTTATCACAATAATCTCTCATTACGAGTGGAAATCTTCATTTATTGCATACAATATGAATGTGAGTAACTTGTGATTGGAAGAGTTGATTTCAGAAAGAATGAGACAAGAAAAGAATCATCTTATTGATTTTTAGTTAACAGTTGACATTACTGATGAAAACATTAGTACCTTTGAATGTAGAGCTAGAAAATTGTGTTTGAGAATTTAAGTGAGAGATATTAAATAAACCCAATGATAATGGAGACTCATACTTCAATATAAGCCTCACTATCAGAGGTTGAGACAGCATGAGTACTGGTCAAATTAACAACCAGATTATGAACAGGATTTTTTTACCCTTGGAAACTGGACATGACTATATAATGCTGGATTCCTTTAAAGAAACAACTTTTCAGGAAAAACAATGAAGTTGTGAAAACAAGTATTTTTTCTAAGCACTTATTTATTTCAATACATAACATGATATAGTAATCAAAATGGTTTAGGTTACTTTTATCCAAACTGTATATAAAGTAGCAGGGGTTTTGCTTTTTATATCCTTCTTTGCCAAGAACAATTTTTCTGAGATGCTACAACCAGCTGCTACCATACTAAGTGAATCATCTCACTCTATTTTCTTCTTCCAAGCATCTTATGTTTGTTGAAAAGAAACACCTTGAAACCTTGAACTAAAATAGAACCTTACAGAACTTTTAATATCTTTAAAAAAATAATAAAGACCTTCTTGACATGCCAGTAGATGTATTAGTAGTAGCACATAATCTTGCTTTGTTCTCTCTTCAATAAGTACATACAATTTTCTCTTTAAAAACCTGACTGTATTTTTAAATGAAAGTCTATTCAAATGGGTGAACTTTTAATTTTATAATATCAGTTATTAGTTATTACACACAATCCATTTTATGACATGCCAATAATGCAGAATTTTAGAATAATTTTCATTTTAAAATAAACTTTAACATCAAGTTTTCAGCTGTGGCCTTCCAAAGGAAGACTTCTGCCCAAAAGTGAAGATAAGTGGTCCACTGCTTGTCTCATTTATGCAGACTTCTTTCCTCACTATTTTAAGTTTTGACTCTTGTTTGTTGTCTCCATTTTTTCCTGGTTCAAGGGGCTCAATTCCTCCCTAGCTGCAAGGGTTTTGTCAGTTAACTACCACTGAGCCCTTTACTCTGAAGCACCTCTGCACACCTCTGCTTTGCAACTCCTAGAGCTGCTGCTTTGCTCTCTGTCTTCTCTTGGGTACTTCAAAACACATCTCAGCCAACCTGCCTTTCTTCCTGCTTCAGTAATTTCTCTCCCTGGACCATCTCACTAGTGAAATGTCCATCACTGATCCTGGGCTCAGTCAAGGTCCCCCAGGGTCTTCAGAGTGCACCTTCTGTCCTTTTTTCCATTGACAAGTAAACCAGGCACAAGATACAAACCAGCTGGAAACTCGATCATGTTTATTCCCTCATGCATGCAACTATTTGCTTCTCCGTTACGATTTCCAAAAGCATTTTCATTTTTTGTGACCTGATTTGCAAAATGTTTCTGTAACATCTTTCCTTTTTGTGCCTTTCCACAGTAGCTTCTCTTCCACCATTCACATATTTTCCAAGGTTACAAAGTCAGTCAGGTCAACTTGAAAAAAACCCAAACAAAAACATACATACCACAAGACACAATGAAGAATTCTAAAAGCACATTCCCAAGTCAAATTGGGATGAGGAGAATATCTGCACTTTTTATAAATTTATGTGATTTACATGTTTTTTTTACTTTTTATGATCCATGTTTGCCTGTTTCTTGAACATACAAACCAGCAAAAATTTGGATTTTTTTTTTTAAAAAAAGCTTGTTGAATGTTTATCCACAAAAAATATAAAGGACCTGGGTACTACAGTAGTCTCCCAAACTGTGCACCAACATTCCGAAATTCTTCATCTAACAACGCTCATATTGAGTAACTCATGTGAAGTACTCAAAAAGCTGAAGGACTTGGTCCATGTGCTCAATAGTTTAGTTTGTTATGTGGACTTCTGGGGTTTCTGAATCTCTTCAGAAGAGACTTTGAGATGAATTTTCTGTCACATTTAGTTTTCAGTGAGTCCTGTAATACTAAAAGGCATGGTATTTTCCAGAGGAAAGCAATCAAAAGGAAACAAAGTTAATGTGACTTTTCTCCAAAAAGGTGCAAGATTTAAGCATTAGTTTCTGATTTCATAAAAACACAGTTGTCTATCACTGATTAAAATGGTAATTATAGCAAGCAGCACATGTTCATTTTTGCAACAGATATATGATATTTTCTCTTTCAAGAGACTCAAGTAAGCCGAGAAGGATGAAATCTGCTCATAAAGAAGAACTCAATTCAGGTCATGCTCATCTTCTGCAGGTGAGTTAGTTACAGTGAACTCAGTCCTGAGCAGACACTGCATGATCTGGCCCACAGGCAGGGACTTGTTAAAGGCTATCAAAACTCTCCCAAAGGCCCAGGCTTAAACAATGAGAAGCTCTTAAGGGATGTTCCTAAAGATAGAAAATCCTCAGGAGGGATGATAAAAAGATTTTGTGAGAGACATTCCCACAACAAGAACTGGGAGAAGAACCACTCTCAAGAGTGGGAAGTCTTCAAAGGCGACCCCTATTAACAAGAAACTTCAAAAGTGGGATGTGACATGACGTGAAAATCCTCCCACTGATGTCGAGTGCTTTAAAGATAGAATCCCCTGAAGCGAAATGGAGCCTTTGAAGTGGCAGTATCAGCATCAACTTTTGAATGCATAAAGGTGCAGAATACAGCGGGACTAGTGCATTGCTGCTACAGAGCTCCTGGTGACGTGGTCCTTCTTGCTCAAGTCCGATAAGCCTAAGACCAGCCAAGAGGGCAAGCAAAGAGAAATGCCATTTAGCTGACCCTAAAAGACTTCTTTGATCTCTCCCAATAAATCTTCCTAATGCTGAAACAACACTGGGATCAAAACAGGGATGAATAGCTAAAAAGAGTTGCCCCCATAAAGATTCATTACTGTAAAACACTCTCCAGTGGAGATTGGGAAAGGTTTTTCTTTACTTTGCATAAATGTAAGACACTGAATTGATTGAGACATTTGTTCATGCTTCTCTTTTTATTCAGAGCAGTTTGGATCTATTATTCTGAACTCCTTATATTTCATTAAACAGAATACATCATGATTTTGCTGGAAGTCTATATCTCAAGAAGCAGTCCCACAACACTTTAATATCCTTTCAAAATGTGAGCTGCAAAGAAAACACACAGTATTTGCTGATGTTCACACAATGGAATGCAAAGTTGTGGTCTTAATTTGAAACTGTAGAGAAATATAAAGGCAAAACCAAAGTTCTCTGTCATCTGCCTCTCTGTGTTTAAACAGAAATGACTGGAAAAGGTAAGAATATAGTTTTCCTGTTAGGTTTACTCTTGAAAGTAAGTAAGAAAACCTTTTGTCTTGGTGACTAGAATGCTACTGGAATAATTAAACCAGTCAAGACCCAAGAATGGATGAAACTGTACAGCTATAAACGTGAACCACATTAACGCAGAAGAAAAGACTGGAAAATACGAACACTTAGAAGAACGGTCCTGAGCCATATGATCAAATCTCATTTTATAAGTAGTCATATAACAGTTCCTTGCATAAATATCATAATTTATACTGTAATTATTTGTATAAATACTTATTTTTATAAACATGAAACAATTTAAATGATGACCTTCTTGTCTGAATACTGTAGTTGTCAGAAATCCTCTGATTTGCAGCCAGGAAGGTTTTGTTTATATCCACTCCCTCTTAAAACATTGTTCTTTCACTGAAATCAATGAAATAAAACTATTTCCATTCCCACCACCCCCAATTTTCCTTTTTCAAAGAAAATATGAGCAATATCTTTTCAATAACAATAACATCAGACTTTCTGGAAAATGTGCAACACAATGTAAGCATGTTGGCTAAAATCTTCAGGATACTGGCATGTAAAACTTTATCCTGAATAATCTGGCAAAGTTATCCACAATTAAAACCACAGTGTCATAACAGGAAGCATTAGGGAACAAATGACTAATGGACACTGTAGCCCATTCCATGATGACTTGGAGATGAGGATACCCACAGACTTGAATTTCTCTGCTGGGCACATCTGAGACAAATCCAATATAAAAGGCATTGGAATATGATTGCACAGTGTTGGGACCAAGCTAACAGCTATGGCTACACTGTTAAGGAAAGCATTCCCCAGTCAAGTCTTGTATAAAGGACTGATCAGCATCTTCCCTGCTTCAAAAGGGCTGAAGCAAAGCCTCTCCTGAGTACAGCGGCCAGATCCCCACTGCATAGTATTTGGCCCTCAATTTCCTCTGAGTCTGTGGTGCCCCTCTGACACTAACACAGAGCTAATACATTGCATGCTTTTTCCATCAGAAATGTCTCCAATGACGTGTATGAAGGATCCACCACAGCCCACCAGGCTGATGTATTGCAGCACGACTGGTGTATTGACTGTGCCCTTGGGAGAACAGAGCCAAACCTGGAGGAGCCTTTGCCTTGGAGACAGTTAGCTGGAACAGTCTACGAAACAGAGACAAGGAGTGCAAAAGCAGTTGGGGTTCAGTGTTCGAGGTCACTTTCTTTCACACTGTAGTTCAGTGGCGTAGGCATAACTGGTATGCTACTGAGGTGCTTGGGGCTGTACACGTCAAGTGTACCACTGGAATTATAACACACCAATACAGACTCTCGGCAGAGTTATCAACTGCGCAAATTTCAGCCAGGGATGTCTAAAGATTCTCCACTTGACCCCACTCCAAAGTTCATCTCTTTTCTAGTAAACATTTTTGCTCCTTGAACGCTGAAGTACATACAGGAGAACTAAATGCTTCATAAAAGAGGTTCCCTCCAAATTTTCAGTGTGCCCTGTTTCCCATATTTACAACACCAGTGATTATCTGAAGAGTGTAAAACAACTTGCTTTGCAAATCCACACTTAACCTAACAAAGGTTAAGGCCAAGTTCCCCAGGAGAAGAACTCTTACAGTAATTCCTATTGAATTGCAAAATATAAATAGAGGAAGTGGAGGTGTTCAGCAAAACATATGTGCCTCTTAGGAGTGTCTGGGGAAAATAAACAGGGAGAAAGGTGCACTTTATCCTGCCCAATCTAACTTGCTTCTGTGGAACCCTCAGTCAGGCTTGTATAGGTAGAAAAGCCATGGGGTTCCTCCAAGCACAGGCAGAAAGAGGATTTTGCATGTACATACCAGAAACCAGTTCCACGCAACAACAAACTTTCTTAGAGAATTATAGAGTTCACAACCCCCATTTACAAAACAAAAACAAAAGCCCACATAGCCTTCCCTGCTCTGGAAAAGCTGCTTAGTGTGCCAGAAGGATTTTAAAAACCTGCTTTAGTTCTCCTGGTATTAGGACCTTGTCCTTCAGGCAACCTTGTGCTCACACAGAGCTCATTGACTTCAGCTGTGCTGCAGAGAGGGTTCCACCAATGCCAAGCAGACTCTAGGGCTGGGAAAGATAGCAGGTGTCTGTTTGCATCTAGCAAACACATTTACCTTATACAAAAGGAGTCTCACAAGTTTATCCCTGTCTCTCCTTCCAGTTCATTTGCTGATAACATTTGATTGCATATAATGTGGGGGGAACTTTTAAATCAAAAACACTTCTCACTAGAAAAAAAATAACCAACCAAACAAAACCCAAAAGCCTTTGGGATACTTCCTGGAGAATTATAGCAATGTTGAAATGCTGGGCTGGAACATGCCTGATCTAAATAGGCCCTTAACAGCCTATGGCAGATCTGCAAGATGGATGCTCATGCAAATACAAATATTATAATGGGATTTCTTTGACCTTACAGGATTGTAAAAGGGCTTCTACCAAAACTGACTATTCCTCCAATAGTATCGCAACATCAGTCTAAAAACCAGGCTTGACAGTTGTAGCCAACATCAAAAGCAGCTGCTTTATGTCTGTTTTTACAGAAGCCTGTATCACTTCTAAACCACAAAACAACACTTTCCACCTTCTGATAGAAATTAATTTTTGTAGTTGCCTTCCTGAGCAGTCCATTACGTTAACAGAACCCTTCACAGGTCAGATCATAATGTGCTTTTTTCAACAACAAACTCAAAGCCGTCCCAATGAAGACTGACATGAGAAGGCAGACTTCAGAAACTGCAGCCATGGGAATATATCCTTTTTAATTTACCCTGCCTTCCTTCTGTTTTCTTCTTCTCCTATTAAGGACAGAGAATTTAGTTATCTGCACTTCCCTGTAGTCACTCTTCTATATCCACTTCTTACTTCCATGTCCACTCCCCTGGGTCTTGATATTTTCCCCTTCCAAACACCCTGATTACGTATCTTCATATTTTTCCTAATCTCTCTGCCATCTTAAATTCCCAGAATTTCTCCATTTCTAGCTATTGCTACATCTCGCCATCTTCTCCTACCTTTCTGTTTGTCTTGGTTACAACTTGAATTCTTCTCTAATTCAAACCTAAACAATCCCCAGTCTGGGTCACCCTTCTCTTCCCCCCCCAAATTCCTAGAAACTCCCAGTATCTCATCCTTGCTGGAGTTCAGAAAGGGTATTACAGTTTCAGCATCATTAGCATGTCAGTCATAACTCAGATTCCATTCTGGAGGAAATCTCTTAAGTTTCAGCTATTCTTATCTGTCCACACAGTACCATCTTTCCATTCAAGTTCTTATCCTGTTCTGCAATCAACAAATCAAAGCTGCAAGAGGTCAGGCAGTCTGCCCTGCTCTACCCAATCCTTAATCAGGATCAAATATATTTATTTTACTCCTAACAGATGCTTTCCTAATCTGTGCTGGGGACAACCTCCCTAGGAAATCTTCCCAGGGCTTCACTTCCCTGACCAATAGGAATACCTATCCCTATCTGACTTAGATGATATTTAGGCTCACCACTTGTGGTCTGGTCCACCATTTTTCTCACCTCAGAGACACAAAAATTATTTTTTCCGGCTTATTCCTTTGCTATATTAACTTGCCTTTTCGTCCCTCCACAGCAGTAGCTCTACCCTCCTCTCTTCCCTTGTACATCATTGGGTTCCAGGGATCTTTGTCACTTTGCCCACTGCCTTTCATTTTTCATTACATCAGCTCTTGCCTGTGTTGAATACCTCTGAGCTGTCAGTCACAGCAATGACGTGAGTACACCCAAAACTGTCCCTTAAACTGAGATCCCAAAGGAGATCAGGAGGCTTTAGAATGCAAACACACCCTTTTCTCTCCTACTGGCCTACTCCACACTAGTAAAAACTTGTGTGTCCATTTTAGCAATATAGTTGGAAATCCTAAACATCCCATTGTTACCCTGATATTGTGGAAGATACAGTGCGGGCTATGGTGACAGACCTGCTGGCACCATGAATTTACAACTATAGCTTGAGTTTCAAGAACACCACTAATTTGAATATTAAAAAAAAAAAAAATCTGTTTTTTTCACCTTGTAACACACCAGAAGTCTTACTGACAGCACAGTGTTTCTTCCTTCTGTGTTTTTATGTTAGGATTTAAACACTATAACATTTACTGAACTTCACAGGAAAGTTACCTGTGTGGGATTCTGCAGTAGGCTTCTTTCTTGTGGGGTAAAAAAAAACAACAAACCAACATTTTTTTTCTATTTAAAAATTTATTGAACAACATTAATAAAATTTTGTACTGTTTCATAGAAATATTTCAAATATTTACTACCTTTATCCTTTTCTTCTTCCCACATGCCATGTTTTACAGTCTTGAAAGGTGTATACTAGAAGTACACTAGAAGACCTGGCAGAAATGCCAAGTCACTAAACAACCTCTTCTTCTTGTTATTTAAAGAAGCTGTACTGTATTCTAGCTTTCAGGACAAAACCCAAATTCCCTGGAAGGCAATACAATTCTATTGACTAAACTGGCTTCAGAGCAGACACTGATTTAAAAGCAGAGTAAAAGCAGGTTTGTGACATGTTAAAATAGTCACCTAATGTTTGAGAAACGCACACAGTCAAAAGAACCCCAAAAACCACACATGCTGCTTTTAGTAATTTCTATTTCTCAGCCAGAAAGTACAGTATGGGCAAATATGTAGAGAAAAAAGCTAGCATGCCAGCTACAGATTGGAAGCAGAGGATTGAAACTTTTTCCTCATTAATTAGCTGGCTAACCTTTATTTCAGTAGCTTTTTTTTTTTTTTTTTGATTACTTGCATTACTAAACTTGTGTGTCCATTTTAGTAAGCTTTCTACTGACACACAGAAAGCCTCAACAACCTTAGAGGTTGATACTTTATAAGAGAAATCCAGAAAATAATTTAAAACCAAGGCACAGCATAAATTGGTGTTAGAACACTGGTTGTGCTATTTCCACTTTTATTATTTATAATGATAGACAATACACATATTAACAGTTTCCAAATAAAGAAGTGTTACTAACTAGACGTGCATTTAAGTATGTACCTAACTTCATTCAAACTAAGAGTCTCATTGCTTTCCTGTTTAGCGATTTTAAAAAAGGAATATACACAAGAATATCAGCTGGCTGGCCCCTTACAGGAGTCAGGGCAACAAGCAGATCCTTCAGAGGAGGTAACAACACACAGCTTTCTGAGAGTGACACATCATAATTGCCTTAAATTGAACAAAATCTGTGTTCTCACTGGAAGGGGCCATCCCACACTTGCTCCAGACATGCAATCCAGGTCCCTGCACTGTGTAGATACAGGAAATCATACAACCACACCAAGAGCTCTGTCAAAGATGTGATGTGGCTGAAAAACTTATCTACAAAATTTCTTCAACAAAAGCAAATAGTGAAGGGATTACTTAATATCTGTTCATTCCACATCTGATGATCTGGTTCCCAGAGCAGCTGTCTTCTGAAGCCACATATGTTGAGTTACAACATGCAGCATCTCTAGTCCCTTGAAAATAATTCCCACATGGGTTTAATCATACCTGTATTGTACATAATAATTTTATTCATAGAGCTTCTCTTAGGCTACATCAATAAAATTAAATAAAACTGGGCCAAGGCACAGACACTGGCAATGGTCTGCAGTCATCTGTTCTAACTGTTAACAGAGCTTCTTGCATGGTTTTGGCCCATGCCAAGTACTACTGCCCAGACAACACCCAGGCAGCTCAGGAGATATTAGATGCCAAGGATTGCTTCCAATAAGCAATTTGGACATGGACACCATGTTCTGGGGATAAAGGGAGTGAGCTTGAGCATATGGAGATGATCCATTGCCATGCTGCTTGGACTCGCAGAGCACAATCCCCAGTCAGACCAATTTAGTGTCACAGAGGTTGCTTTCCAATCCAGCTCCCAAAGGCTGAGTTTCACAAATGGGAGATGGAGAGTGCCCCTTCCAGTAGCAGTGGAAAATCCTGCATTACTGAGATGTTTTTGGCTGCCTCTGGATTGCTCAACTAATCCAGCCATTACAAATCAAGACCAGAAACAGATGGGGCACTTCTGGATATGATCATCTGGAAAGGTGTTTGATGAGAGCCTTTGTACGCTATCTGTGCGGGATGGGGAAATAATGCACAAAGGAAAGGGCTACTGAAACAATATTATGCAGGACTGCTAGTCTCCCTTTGCTCTTGTCAAGCCCTTCAGTTTAAGTGAAAGCTTTTTCCAGGCTTTTGCACTTTATCCAGTAACACGTTCCCCTTATCTTCATTCACATGTGATTTCTCAGACTTTCCAGCATGACCAAGCATGTTACCTAGATCCTTTGGAGTTTGTGAAAACAAGTATGCTGCTGGCAAACAGTTCAGAACCCTTCTTGCAAAAAAGCTAACACAAACCAGTCACAGCCAGCCATCAAACCCACAGCTAACAGCAGCCCAGACTTGGGCTTACGATGTGATTTAGGCTCAGTTGGAAAAAAAAAAAACCCCACACTGTATCCAAGGTGATTCAGGTTTTAGTAGGAACTCAGAAAACATACGCTCCCTGACTAAGAGATGTTACATCTACAAAGTGGTGTCTTTCTCTGATAAACCTGGAAAAATCTTGGGTCTGTGTGTTTCCTTTTAGGCTGAGCTACCATTCAGAGAAGTTCCACGCAGCTCCTCAGATGGCACTGTCAGCTCAAGAGCCAGTGGCTGCTCCCCTCATTTTTTTTCCTCTGTGTCCATAAAACACACAACATCATCCCAGTGGGAAGCTTTTGAGACATGCTAGTATCTGTATGGCTGACATTTTATACCGTTTTTCAAGAAATGTATAAAATCTGCACCATACATGCGACTTCAGTTCCTCCTCACAATCGTGCACCCATTCCAGCTGCTGCCTTTTCACAAATTCACAGAGAACGGCAGCAAGAAAGGACTCAGAAGGCAGTCTGGTGAATCCCTTTCTCCACAGCTGAGTAGTCGCTCTGTACACAGCCATCCCTGCCAGATGCTTTCCTGTACTGTCCACAAAGATCTCCAACGATGAACATTCTATCTGTCCCAGTGACTGTTTTTATTACTGGAAATATTTTCTCAATTTTTGCAGTTTAAGCCAACACTTCTTGCCCAGTAATCCTGGACATGAAAAATGGATAATTTTCTCCCTTTGTGCAATATTTTTGCATTTTCTAAGACTCATGTCTTCAGTTCCCTATTTTCTCTTTTTTAATCTTCTGAATTTATTTCATCCTTTTATTTTAGTTTATGTTTTGAGGACCTCTGCCTGTTCTCATTGCTATCTTCTTTTTACTTGGTCCATAGAATCATAGTATGGTTTAGGTTGGAAGGGACCTTAAGGATCATATAATTCCAGCCCCCTTGCCATGGGCAGGGACACCCTCCACTAGACCAGGTGGCTCAAAGCCTCATCCAGCCTGGCCTTGAAGACAGCCAGGGATGGGGCATCCACAACTTCTCTGGGCAACCTGTTTCAGTGTCTCACCACCCTCTCCATGACGAACTTCTTTCTGATATCTGATCTAAATCTCCCTACTTTTAATTTAAACCCATTACCCCTTGCCTTATCACTGCAGGCCCTTGTAAAAAGCCCTGCCTCCCCCCCCCCAGTTTTCTTGTAGGCCCCCTTCAGGTACTGGAAGGCTTCATACCTTTCTTCAGGCACAGTGTCCAAAGCTGGACACATTACTCCAGATATTCTTAGGTTGATAAGATTGCAAAAAGAGCACTTCACAGTTCCAGCAGGCTGTTATCGCTTCTGCTTCTAGATCTCAGCATGGTCCTCACGTTGTTTACAATAACATCGTTACATGTATTCACCTTATTCGACTTCATTTTTGCCCCAGTGGGCCTTTGTCGTGGTTTAGGCCCAGCCAGCAACTCAGCACCACACAGTGCTTGCTTACTTCCTGCCTCCCCCCTCCAACAGGATGGGAAGAAGAAAATACAAGGAAAGAGTAGTGGGTTGACATAAGGATAGGGAGGGTTCACTCACCCATCATGGTCATGGGCAAAACAGACTCAGCTTGGGGAAGAAAAATTAGTTTAATTTGTTACCAGACCAAACCAGAGTAGGGCAATAAGAGATAAAATGAGATCTTAAAACACCTTCCCCCACCCCTCCCTTCTTCCCAGGTGCAGCTTTGCTGCCCATTTCTCTGTGTCCTGCTCACCAGCAGAACAGGGAATAGGGATTGTGGTCAGGTCATACATTGTCTCTGCCGCTCCTTCCTTCTCAGGGAGAAGGTTCCTCACACTCTGCTCCTGCTCCAGCGTGGGGGTCCCTCCCACAGGAGACAGTCCTCCATGAACTTCGCTGACATGAGTCCTTCCGACAGGCTGAAATTCTTCACAAACTGCTCCAGCGCTGGTCCCTCCCACAGGGTGCAGTCCTTCAGGAGCAGCCTGCTCCAGCCTGAGCTTACCATGGAGTCACAGGATCTTCAGGCACAGCTGCCTACTCGAGCATTGGGTCCTCTTCAGGCTGCAGGTGGATCTCTGCTCCCCCATGACCTTCCATGGGTGCAGGGGCACAGCCTGCCCTCTCACCATGGGCAGCTGGAGAACCTCTGCTCCAGGCACCTCCTCCCCACCTTTCTGCACTGACCTCAGGGTCTGCCCTGTTGTTTGTCTCACATCTCACTCTTCTCTTTGCTCCAGATCTCTTTGCTTTTCCCTCTTAACTATGTTAATCAGATGCTAATTGTCTTGGCCATGGCCAGCTGTGGGCCTAACTTGGCACTGGAGAAGCTTATAACCCCTTCTCACAGCAGCCATCCCTGTGGCCCCTTCCCTGCTACCAAAACCCCACCACACAAAGCCAACACAGCCTTATTTGACTCATTGCTACCTAGTAGGTTGCTGCCTGTTTCATGCTTGTTCAGGTCATTCTCCCTGCTTCAGTTCAACATGTTTCACTTGAGGATATTGAATTTCCTCCTGGATTAGAGTCTTCCTCCATTTTTTCAAGACTAGTTTGAGTTCTGACCAGGTCCTTAATTTCCTTTATCTGCTCCACATCTTATAACAGCATATTTTTAATTCTGTCAACAAACAGTTACAAAAATACTAAACATCACTGCCGTTTGGAAAGGTATCAGCATAGATATTCTTGGGAAAATTAGAGTTAGAAAATGACAAGTCATCACCACTCTTTGGGTGCTGCTTCTTCCCCTGTTTTGCACTTGCCAGTTTCTTCCTAGTTTATCTGTGGTGTTTTATAGAATAGTTGTATAAGGCTGAGTAAAATAAAGTAGTGTCTGATTTAGGATAAATTGAGATTCTTAGTTCAATGACCTGTTAAGTGAATGCACATACCATAAAAGTTAAATCAAAGTCTCACTCTCTGATTTTTACTAGCCTCTCCTCTGCATCAGATCAGCCCATCACTGCTTTGCTTATGCGTAAAAGATAATGATCATGCAAGAGAAGTTCATTATAAGCTGTAATTTGTTTGCTATGTTTTTACAGCATCTAGAATGAGCAGAAAAGGATGAAATAAAGTAGCAAAGAAAGGGAAGCTCTACAAAGCTAAAGAGTTTGTTTCAAATGAGGGCTCCTTGAAATTTTTGTTTGATCAGCAACTATCCTGAGTAAAAGAAGGGCTAGACAAAGAATAAAAATTTGTCTTAGGAAATGATGATGAATTTAAGACACCTTCAGAAATGAAATAAGGCTCTGATTATTAGAGATCATTCTTAACAAAGAAAGAAAATGTCTGGAAAATTGCTTTAGAATAAATTTGGAAGAAGTATGTTCATGGGTTAATTTAGGGTAAAACTTCTATCAGCTTAAACCTGGAATTGGAAAATTAAAAATATACAATCACCCACTAAAATAAATAGTATCCATTAATACATGGAAATCAGTGTCCAAAAGAGTTTAAAAGAATGAAGCAGGATTTTAAATGCAATTTCCACAGCTGAAATTATTATGCCATATTTTAGGCTATGGCCATGTCACGTTTCACTAGAAAAGTAGGAGTCCCAGATTATATAACTAGGTCTTCCAGGAGCTGTGTTTCTACAAAATCACATATGAAAATAAGGAATCCAGGTTCAGTGTGGGCCCACATTAAGATCTGGAGATACCCCCAATTAGTATCAGTTGCCTGAGGAATCTACTCTAAGCAGCAATAAATGCCTGTTCACTAGAATCCTCTTTTTCAGCTTGTGTTCTGTGTTGATCACAAATCCACCACTGCATAACAGTAATAAGACATCTGCTCTTTCTTTCAGTTGTAATCATGTCAATAATTTATCACCACAGAAATTGTACTAAAAATGTGCTACACAAGTAGAAGCTACTGCTCTTTCCTCAGACTGCATACCCATTGGTGGGCAGTGTAAGAGTAAGTCTCTGAAATGGGACAAACCCCTGAACATCTTTCTGAGAATACTACATTACTAAAGAGAAACTTTTGGAGAGGATGTGAAAAATGAGTCTTGGAT
The DNA here is from genome assembly GCA_027574665.1 of Rhynochetos jubatus. Lineage (NCBI taxonomy): Eukaryota > Metazoa > Chordata > Aves > Eurypygiformes > Rhynochetidae > Rhynochetos > Rhynochetos jubatus. The sequence goes on along the minus strand of CM050648.1, from coordinate 7,800,890 downwards.
TTATGTCAGTACTAAATACCTCACTCTCTTGTCTGCAAGAGTGGGCATGTCCTCACTGACTTCCAACTCAATCTCCATGTTATCAACGTCACACTCCCTGCCATACAGCTTCCTTCTCATGTAAGAAATCCCCCACAAAGTCTTCTTGCCATCTTCAGAATCCAGTTCGCATTCAACACCCAAGCATGCCAAGCTGTGTAAACAGGTATTGTTTGCAGATATTAGAGACATCTGCCAGTTCAAGTACCAGGCACTTTTTGTTTATAACTAGAATTTTTACCTGAGAGAGATGAAAAATCTAAGTAACCCCTTGACTGTGAAAAAGAAGAGTCAGCCATGTCAGACACTTCTGATCTTGATCTTGCTAGATTATCCTTTTTTAAAGTTTAGAAATTCCAGATTTTGAGTAAGGAAGATATTTGTAAATGCTTTAACTTTATTTAAAACATAAATTCTAAATCTGGGGTTTTTTTGGTGGTTTTTTTTTTTTTAATAACTTACAGACACATTTTCAAAGTTGCCAAAGAAACAAGGCATTTGTTTCTCATTTATTTTCATTACCTTCAGGAACCCAACTTTCAATTGAAAGTACAAGCCCCAGTATAGAGGACTGATGGAAAATGCGTCATTCTATTAAGCAAAGGTTGTTGATCACTTTCAATCCAATAAAGAATTCAGAAAGATGACTGAACTCTTTAACAACTAAAAGTTTAACTCGTTCCATATGAATTCCACACTGCATGTCATGCTGACCGGTATTATCTCATTGCTGCCTTCTGATGTCCTTACTGTGTGTACCCATCTGCTTTCTCCACCTAAAGCTGGTTGTGGTGGAAATGGTGGGTTTTGTTCTACTGTATGGAGTCTACAGTCATGTAGTGTGAAGAAGGATCCCATGCAGATGACAGGCTGTTTTTCCTAAGAACAGCTCAGTCCTGGTCTGTATTTGTACCTTCAGATGTGACGGTGCAGAGGAAGAGGGACAGTCAAAATACCTGAGGAGACTGGAAGGGCACACTGCTTCAGGGGGCACACAGATTTTGTGACACAAAGTGATAATTAAAAGCTTACACAATGAGGCTTTCAATTGACTTCCTTGAAGTAAACCAAGGCAAGACAAACCTGTGTACCAATTGTTGATTTTCAGTGTTTTTCCCCTAATTATCTTGTTTCTGCTGCTAAAACTAAACTATTTTTATGAAGGGCCTAATTACAACATTGCCCATAAAGCCACAGACATCCAAACCCACTTGCCTTATTGATGGCTACAGTGGATACTCTCATGTGAGTCATACCTGAAACTGGGCAATGACTGAGGAAGCATCCAACAATGTGTGAAATCACAAGACATGAGAGCTCAGAGGAACAAAAGAAAGAGGCAAGATGCAGTTAATCCTACCAATGACACTTAGTGGTTCTAAAAATCAAGTCCCAGATTTTGTTTCCAAACTCAGCATCTATTCTGTGCGGGCAATCAAATTTCTTTGTTAGCTCCTCAGCTCCCTAGCAGTCAGCAAATGGGATTTCTAAGCACATGGCATTGCAATCTCTTCCATCACTGCTCATAATCTCTCAGAGTAAGCAAAGGCATTTTGTTCTCATGTTCACAGACAAGGGCAATTTTCATTTATCCTTTAAACCTTGGCTTAAAAAACACAGTACTGCAAGTGAAAAAATCTAAACAACTAGCTGAATTTGTGTATGCAGAGTATCATTCCTCTGCATGAGAGATGTTATAAACAGAACTTTGATAAACAGAGGTGTATGATAAATAAATATGATATGTAAAGCTGTCAGGGACATGACAGAAATGAAAGTTTTGATTAGTGAGAAATTTGATAACCAAGGCAGTACAACAAATGAAAGTCATTGGAATCTTCTTTGTTCTTCTGGATATGTTTATTTATATAGTGAAATCCAATATTTGATATGTTTCTTATCAGCTGGTTGGCAATGAATTTTAAATTTAAAGTTACCACCAAGCATTTGTTATGTGTCAAGCCAGAAAAAAGGAAATTGTTGAGAAAGAGACTGCTAGGCGATGACACCAACCTTGTGTTAACTTTCAGCCACAGCCCCAAATTAAAGTAATTATTTCAAAATGACTGACAGACAAGATTCCATATTGCACATTTGGATGAAGAATAATACTATCTATATACACAGTCAGGAATAAAAATGCAGAGTTTTACCCTGGGCTTTTAATATGCATGACAATAAAGAAACATTTGAATGTTGACTGTATTCCCTTTCAATCTGTTCAAAATCTAGAGAGGAGAGTATATGCTATAGCATTGCCTCTTCCACATCTAGTTTGCTACAGTTTTCAAGTAAATCCCTACAACTGACTACAATCTGTTCTATCAGATGCCTTTGCAAGGTCAACATACAGTGTTGCACTATATTTATTGCTAGCTGGTGAAAATTGGATATAATTTAAAACTTTCATCACAACTGCAATTTGGCAAGAGATTGTATTAAAGTTCATGTCTGTGGGGATTCAAACAGTGGAGTCTTATAGATAATTCTATAGCCATTTGACTAGAAAAACTTCATTTTTGCTCTTTGATGCTCAGTGTTCATTTCCTTTAAATTGATGTAATTATTCAAGAATGATTTTGAGATTATTGGGTAAGACTTTTGAGGAGGAGAGATATGGGAAAATAGGGAATGAGCATTTTAAAGTAGAAATTGAAATATGTACAGCCTTACCCATTGCAGAGGAACATATTGTGGGAGACATGCCATTGGCCATGGGCTATTATGTTTTCATTGCCAGTTCATTATTCAGCTATCACATTCACAGCATCACCAGTTTTTTGCTGGGGGTAGCACTGTGTATGGCTCAGCTCAGAGCTTCACTACTGCAAAGCAATGACATTACAATAATTCCACTGAAAGTCATCATATGCAATGCAAACGTTCAATTAGCTATAGGCTTTAAAAGGTAGGTTTGACTACTTAGCGATCAAATTATAACCCATAACCCTTCAATGTCAAACTAAAAGGAAACTTTAAGATGACTACTCCCCCCCAGAACCCAAAAAATACCTCAAAATACTTTTAAAATATGCAAACTTGGGTACATTTTCAGTCAAAATTACTCTACAAATGTTTTTTTACAATTGTTTTCTTCTAATGGAATCAAATATGTTGATATGTTGCCCCCCCAAAAAAAAAAATCTAAGGGTCACAGAATCACAGAAAAAATAATTTTAGGAGGGACTTCTTTATCAAAGCAGGACTACCCTGAAAGCTAGATCAGGTTGCTCAGGGTCTTGTCCCTATTAGTTTTGAAAATCTCCAAGAATGGAGATTTCAGGGTTTCTCTGGGTACTTCATCCGGTGACAGTCCGTTCTTACATTTAGAATATTTTTCCTAAATTCTTAAACAGTTTGGATATGAATGGAATGAAGCTGGAGTAATCTTGTTCCTCCATATAAAAAGCGTCTATCTATCATCATCAATACCTGAAAAGATGCACGTGCTAAATCAAGGCAGGATGTATGTTAAATGTTATTTGTGGTGTTTGGATCTATGTATTAGATAGTCGAGTCTTCTATGAAGATGTAAAATCTGGAGCTTTGTATTTATAGACTCGAGTCTTTGCTCTTTAAATCAAACAAACTGACTCTGTTAAACAAAACCCCAAACAACAGCAGACTGAACTCTCTATGTGCAGTGTTGCCGCTGTTGTTACAAGAGGGAAATAAAGTGACACTTGATTATCATGTACTGTGTCAATATTTCCCAGGTTGTTTTCTCTGCAAATTCCTGCAGATTCCGGCCAATTCCCCACCCACCTCTACTCCCACTAATCCTTGTTTTATATTTTAGGAGATGCTAGACTTTAGATTTCCAAAACATCTGCTCTAAATGTGAAGTATTTTAATAGACTGAAACATGCTTTCAGTTCAAAACTATCTCAAAGTACCCAACACATTTAAATAAGTAAATGAACAAGACAAACAAGAAGTTTAACCAGGAGATACATTTCTGGTAGATGTAACAACTTTTCAAAAAGCCTTCTTAAGTCCCATAGCATGCCAATGTGCTCAGCACTACGTAAGGAAAACCAAAGAAATACGGACGCTCCCACACACTTCCCTTGAATTTTGCAGCATTTCAAATATAAGTTCAGAAGGGTAAATACTATTTCCTCCTATGTCTATATAAGAACTACAGAACAGACTAGAGTGATTATTTATTTATTTCAGATCTCTTTAAAACTTCAAGGTTTGCACCAGTTTTTAGTTAGCTCAAATACCTTGTGCCATCATTTAAATTTCTTTTTGCAAATCAGAGGCACACCCGTTCTCACAAGCTCAGTTGCGTTCTGGAGATGGGGCTATATGCTAAATGTGCATTACCAACATTCATCATTTTTAAACTGATATAATTTTCTAATCGGAGTAGTGAATGGGACATTGTACCAGGCTTTATAACACATTAATTCTATTCCCAACGCTGCAGTGGACCTGTGGGACAAATTGTTTCAGTTCTCTATGAACTCGTTCCCTTAGCTATATTGGAAGGCAATGATCTATTCTGATGAGCTTTAGATATAGTGTTTTAAAGTGTTAAAGTCTCTTCTGCATGCCAGACCAAAACTCATAGTAGAACATCTTTTCCCAGAGAGATCTAATTGAAGAAGCAGAGATGCAGCCTACTGGCCTAAGCTTTAAATGGAGCGCAATACGAATTTCTTAAAATACAGTCCTACAACCCCTATGTAATTGCTCATTTATATGAGATTCAAATTCCTGTTTCTCTCATATTAATTCATTCGCTGACATAAGCTATTCCCTCCCTATGCAGTCTTGGCAAGAACTGATAAAAAAAAGTGCTGTTCCATTGAAAGGTGCCATAGTTTCAAACCTGACATGGATCTGACCTGTTAGCCTGCAAATTCTCCACCTGAGACCACCCAGCTCACCCAGCAAGGCAATTCTGCAAAAGAAGATGCAGCATGCAGAGGACACACATGACACAAAAATTAGCTGACCGCCAGGTCAGTCCAGAGCCCGGCACAGTACAGCTCTTTCACGGTAGCTGTTCACTGACCTCACTGGCTCAGTAGCCTGCGAGACACACCGCACTGGGCCTGTGAGCCCCTCTGGACATCCACACTGGTACTCCTGCACAGCATTGCCCTGCACAATGTGGAAGTACCACTGTGTCCAGATCTGCTTCAGAACCCCTTGAATTACAATCCAGCACATGGTATACAAACAGCCTGTATCAGCTATTAGAAAATGTCTCTCTCCTGTATTACAGACCCATCTAAATTATCGCTGTGAAGGCACACAATCGCATGTGCTTCCACTTCACTTGCTAGTCATGATATAAGTCCTGCTGAAGCCACTAGAAGGACTCCCATGAAAGATCCTAGCTTTGGTGTACAAAATGCACTTTTAATTCCTACATTTTTATCTTCTAAGCAATTCCTTAGCCATCTTAAGCATTCATTACCTAATCCATATTTAGAAGGCTTTATGCAGTAATCCATCATGTGAAACCTTGTTGAAAGCTTCCCTGAAAATCCATCTATAAAATGCCTACCAGGTTTCCCTCTATGTAAGCCAATCATTATTCCATTTAAAAAATGGAATCAGAATTGTTTGTCATAATTTCTTCTTCCCAAATCCACACTGATTTGTTCCTATTACATTTTTGTTCTCCAAATATAGCTTTAAACTCTCCATGAACATTACCACAAAAATGTCTTAATTATGTTGTTGGATTTAATGAAGTTTTCATCATCTTTCCCAGACTCTTTCCTATATGTGATGTAAATATATTGTGTTTTCTAGTCTCCTGTTGCTTTTTCAGTGTTGAAAGACATTCACAAAAAAAAAAAAAATTCATTGCTCAGCCATGTTATACTTAGCCATGTAATGTGGCTCTAAGTCAATATTTAATGTTATATTACCCAAACAGTGTGTTAGTTTAACATACTGTGCTTTAGCATCTCCTTAAGTTTTACTACAATAATTACAAAATTATTGTGGGCATTTTCTCATTTGCCTTTAGCCAGAGAAAAGAAAAACTCTACAAATGTTTTGTTCTTTAGCTGTAGAAAAATAGTCAGTGTAGCATAGGCACATCTCAGAAATCCCAGCTCTCCTGATGATGTGAACTAGATATCTGCCTGGACACAGCAAGAATAACCCTTCTACTGCCTGTTTTATTTTGTCTGCATTTCAAGAGTAAATGGATTGAGATAGTAGTCTAGCTATTCCCACACTCAAGTCCTGTAGCAGTTAAAGAGTCCGAGCAGCAGAATACACCTGAAAACTCCTGGCGTCTTAATAGGATGGAGTTAGGCCTTAGTGAAGGACTGAGGTCATCTGCTCCTTTTGCACAGAGCGAAAGAGTGATATAATTGCATATGATTCAAGTGGAACTAAGACAGTTGACAAATTAACAATAGGAGTTTTGAAGGGCAACCTTCTCAACATTTATTCATATTCATTTGCATCTTAGTGCACTCAAAGGTGTTCTCTGCCAATATTCTGAGAATATAGCAGAGTATGATTAACATATTACTCTAAATATGTTGTTGTATAAGCCTCCCAGCTTATTCTCAGTTCTGAAGAAGTGACACCTCCATTGGGATACATCAGTAATCTGTCTCAGGAGGAATAAAACACGCTTGTTGAGAGGACATTTTGGGTTTGTTATGAGCAAATGTCTCTTCCTTCCTGTGCAGGCTGTCAGATATCAAGTGTTTCACTATAGATCTTACCATCATTTTAATGGAGAACTCTGGTTTTAGATGTGATTTTTTATCATTAAAAGGCTTAATTTAAATACATGGTCTCTTGGTTATCTTGTGTTGCTGGGGTGAAGTCCTGATGTGTTCTCTTAACTCCTGTGCACAACTGTTACACTCTAAACTTTATAGAGCTTTCTGCAGGGCTTTTTGCACTCCTGGCCATCTTCATGGTAGATTTATTTTATACTGCATGTCTCTGACAAGTTTTGAAATTTATAATGGAAAAGAAAAACAAACCTACAGTCAGAACTTCCTAAAACTCAGCAAAATCTGCACTCAGATGTCACAGCCTCAGGGAATCGTGTGTGTGGACTAGTACAAAAATGTATTGTCATTGTAGGCATGGGCTCTAAAGCCATTGGCTTTTAGACAGCTACACCACTACATCTGTTCAGCAGAACAATCAAATTCCTGATGAATATTCAACTGCTTGGAAACTTTTCTGGGCCCTAGAGGCTACGTTGGTCCACTGTTTAGAAACAGCATCCAAAACCTCATCATTTACACTATCAGTATCATTATTTCAGAAGGATGCAGGACATTCCTTTGCCCAAGATTAACATAGCTTTGCATAATTTAATTTGGAATTATTTCCTTGGTTATGTTTTACTTTTTATTTGTATTGAAATTTTAAGTGTGAATCAGCCAGCATGCATGAGTTGGAATCTTATTATTTAAAAGAAAATAATATTAAAAGAGGGAGAAGGAATTCTATATTTTAAACACACTGTATTTGGTTTGCAAGTGTTGATATGTTAACCACTAGCTAAACACTAACTGAAGACAAACAATAAATAAACAAATTACGTATTTTTGAGAAAAAAGCTGGGCTTTTTTTGTACCACCATAGATATCTACCATTAATGACTCCCATTTTACTATGTTACTCTTTATAGATATTCTTCCAATGTCCAGACAACAAATAAGTCCACATAATACACACCACATTGCTAGCAATAAGTAAAAGTCCCAAGACGGCGAGATAATGTCATTAACAAATAAGGAATTATTTGGAGGAACATAAATTTTGGGAAAGTCTGCAGAGTAAATTGTATACATAAAATAAATATGATCTGAGAAAGAGGATAACAGAAGGAAACATTTGGAAAAGCATTATGATGCCAAGCTTGTATGTTGACTTTTGAAGGTGTCCATGTGTCTCTCATGTCTGTTGACCAATTTCTGTAAAACATCTCAATTCCACAGCAGCAGCAGCACCCAAACAACTGCAGAAACATCCAGCTACAATGAGGATTCCTTACATTGTTTTAGTAATTACTGTACCTTCATCCAACCCTCACTGCCACAGCAAGAACCTGCTTCAGAGGAAATGAAGGCATACATCTACTTATCTTTTAAAGCATTCCCTGATGAGTGTCAGTGAACCCCACTCGGTAATTGGCTAGAGATTCTGCCACTATACTAGCCGTGCTGTGACATTGTATGGTTTGCTCTTTTTCTCCCCCATAGTTTCTTCAGCCTGTTTCCTGTCCTATCTGCTGTTAGTTTGGAAAGAAGCATACTCTGAAAGACATCCAACCTCATGGCAAATTGCAGTAAGAGCAAGCTAGCTCTAACAGTGCACTTGGGCTTCATCCACCTTAGGCCCTTCTGCTATTGCCACTGCCATTTCAGAAAAGGGTCAGCAATTTGCCATGCATCTCACAGGCACTGAATTGTTGGCATCACACAACTGGCTGCCAGCCTGACATAACACTGGGCTTAAGCTCCCTTTGATATCTTCTACTGACCAGTTGGAAAAACATCTTTCTACAGAGAACAAACACAAGAGGAATACATGTTCACAGGAATGTCGGTAGTTTTTACATGGGAGTCAGCAACATGAAAAAACAAACTGCTCTTGTGGCTGCAGCTATAAAAAAAACTCTAAATCATTTATCTGAAACATGATAGAAAGTTTGAAAGCACACTAATAGCTCAAAGCTGTAAAAGATCATCTATGCTCAGTCATTAACCTTTCTGGCATTTACATCTTCCACCTTTCCCATGCATTTACTGGAAGCAGCAAAGAATCAAACTGAACTGCAACTCACTCTTGCCTTACAGGAAAATGAGTTTTCTAACTCTATGGCAGTGATGAAGAAGCAACCTAATGACTTGTAATGATGATCAGATTTGGTGGTCTCAGCCCAGATGCTGTGAATGTAAGCTCATATATGCAGGTATTTATACCTGCCACATATTAAAAGCAATAGCAGAAGAAAAATCAGTGGAATGAGCATCCTTCGTACAATCTCAACACAGAGGTCAGGCACAAAGCTGCCCACAAAGTGGGATACAGGAAGGAGATACTAAGAGGCTAACTCTTCAGGGTTAAACAGGGATGAGGGTAGGCTTGAACCTCTGCTGCTGGGACCACTACAGTACTCAGTGGTGGAGGGGTCTTCAGTCTCCTGAAACATTCAACCTATCCTTCCACAATCAATCTGCCACTAGCACAAGGAAATCCATGGCAGAAATAAAAATAAAATAAAATAAAATAAAATAAAATAAAATAAAATAAAATAAAATAAAATAAAATAAAATAAAATAAAATAAAATAAAATAAAATAAAATAAAATATTAAATTAAAATAAACCCCCAAAACCTTAACTTTACTGTTAGGAAAAACTTGCAAAATTCTTCAAGTTTCACCTACTATAGATGTGTGATGATCAGACCCTTCTCCCAACAAATCATTTATGCAGATGGATGATTGATGTTTAAACAGCCATCACCATTTTTCTTCTCCCTTTCTTTCTTGTGGGTTTTTGTTTGGATTTTTTTTTTTGGTTGGTTGGTTTTTTTAGTGCTATGTCTTCTGATGATTTGTGCACATGCTTAGTGTTAGTACATTGGTAAGCAGTCTTACTGAATACAAGGAGTGTCATTGAGTTCAATTTATAGTGTTAGTTAGGGTCACACAGTGTAATCCACAGTAAGGCAGGAGTTTACAGTCCAATGTTATAAAATAAGACAAATTATACCAGGAGAATAAGAGGTGTATTGAGATGGGAATACAGCCATGTGTCCTTGTATGTGTGCAGGTAGGTAGAAGGCTCCGGGGAGAGCTTAGAAGGCTCCGGGGAGACCTTATTGCAGCCTTCCAGTACCTGAAGGAGGCCTACAAGCAAGGGCAGGAGGCTTTTTACAAGGGCCTGTAGTGACAGAACAAGGGGTAATGGGTATAAACTGAAAGCAGGGAGATTTAGATTGGATATCAGGAACAAATTCTTCCCAGAGAGGGTGGTGAAGCACTGGAACAGTTTGCCCAGAGAAGCTGTGGGTGCCCCATCCCTGGCTGTCTTCAAGACCAGGCTGGATGAGGGTTGGAGCAACCTGGTCTAGTGGAGGGTGTCCCTGCCCATGGCAGGGGGGTTGGAACTAGAAGATCTTTAATGTCCCTTCCAACCCAAACCATTCTATGATTCTATGAAAACAGTTAAGAAAGAGGAGGGGAAAAGATCTAGCTAAGTAATTTTCAGTCAATTGTATAAAAAAAAAATATTATGAGAATAAACAAGTGAATAATGTAAATATCAGAATATTGGATTATTCTAGAGAACTAGCTTAAAGAAGCCAGGTAATTTTATTATCAGCCCCAGTGGTTGAGTTACTGTTGCAGAATGCAGAAATATTCCTTTCAATTAAAGGCAACTATTTATTCTGCAGTTGATAAATTATTTGCCAGCTTTGTCTAATACTGAAATTTTGGCTTTATGCATTCAAAATTATTTAAATTATTAACACACACATAAAGAAAGCGAAAACTAGAATGCGGAATGTGTTCCACCTCACATGGTTCTGTTTTTCCCATGGGCCTGAAGTAGTGAAAGTGATTCTCAGTGCTTTTCTTTTTTCCCCCCACTGCTTTTATTTGATTTAATGAGGTAGCCCCCCTGCATCTTTATATTTATGAATTCATAATGTGAGCCAGCAATTTCTTATGCAAAGTCAAGTAATTTTGTTGCAGAGTCTTTCTCCTCCCTCCCCCCAAAGACAGTATTATCTGTCACATTTTATAATAGCACCATCTTTCTTCCATTAAAGAAATTACTTCAATAACATTCCAGCTTTCCTAAGGCTCATCACAGGTAAAAACCTGGGTCATCACTCATTAAGTAGTTTTCAGCTTTGTTACTGAACAACTGGTACAAAAGTTTAACTTCTGAAGCACTATTCTTTTCCTTCTGAAATTGTTTATTTCTAGCTTTCGTTCCAGTTTCTGCCAGGATAAGATTTATGGTGTAGAGCAACTCTCTTTGGATCTGAGACATATGTTCCAAAGCACATGTTTGGCTTCCTCTTACTGCTTAATGCCAATATGTGCTGCTCAAAAGCTTCCTAAAACCAGCTTAAGCTGTCACAAAGCCTCATTTCAGGAGGTCCTTTGTTCTGATTCACCTTTTCCCCCAAAAGGCTAGACGAATAAGCTAGCTTTCACTAAGAAAACCAGTTGTTTGCAAAACTTTAGTTGAATTCAGTCAGTTAATAAACTGCATCTCTTAGTTCCTACAGCCCTAAAATCTTCACAGATATTCACATCAGTTAAGCTTTTTCATGTTTATATTTTCCACATATATTAATTATTTTCCTGCCTTTTATTTGTGTTAATGTCTTGATCATCACTGAGTTAAAGAGTAGAAACGAGGTGTTGTGATTCAGGTAACATTCACAGACTGACAAAACAAGCAGCTCGTGAAAAACCTGTTGAACTATCTACAATTAACCTGTGTGACTCTCTGTGATGTTCCATAGATCTTTATATGTGCTGAAATCAAGTGGGCCATTAACAGGAGAAAGGGAGTCTTGACATATTTGTATGTACTTGTTTGTCTAACTGCACTTAGAAATACATCCCTGAACACTACAGATAGGCAGAGAGTCCTTTGAATCTGGAAATTCTATAGGACTATGGCAATTGCCATACTGGATCATACTGGAGGTACTCTGTATCTCCCAGTACTCAGCAGCAAGTGTTTCAGATTAATTTTGTAGTATATGCCTCATTTTTCAACCTTCTTAGGTAGACTTTGTTCAGATTGGTTCTTTCTACATTGGCAAAAGATGCAACAGAAAAGTAAGTTCTTTAGAAATGGACAGAGCGAGACAATTCCAGTACCAAGGCCTAAGGGAAATGCTAAGACTTCCAGGTTTAGAAAAACCCAAAATACTATGCATGCCATAAGAAAAAAAATCAATTTCAGTATTAAAAAAAAAAAAAAAAAAAAGAGGAGATGCTCAGCAAAGCAGAAAGGCAATGTAACTTAAAAGGATCAAAGACTACAATTTTTTGCAAAGGTTGAAATTTACCCCATGCAGAACGTCAGCAGAAGGCTTAGGCTCTCCTTCAGCTGTCAATCCCTGAGAGCTTTCCTGGGACTTCAGTGGCTCATAGGCTCTATGCCTGTCTTTAGAATGAGAGATATTTTATCCACAACACACAATCACCTTACAGGAATAATGACCACTGTATCATCAAATCTAGGCGCTTAGCAGGATTTTTTTTTTAACGCTCAGATGTATGTAGAAAAGAGAAGAAGGTGGTTATCCCGAGTTCCACTTACATGCAGTAAACAGGCTGAAGCAGAACTATGATCTGATGTGTATGAAAATTTCCCTAGTGATGCCACCCAGACATTCCCAAACTGTCTTACACTCTGCCTAAACACAGATCTGCCCTAAGCCAATGAATCCCAAACTTTACACCCTCCACCCTTGTACTGGGTTTGTGTGGCAAGGTTTTAGTAGCAGAGGGTCTACAGGGGTGGCTTCTGTGCAAAACTGCCAGAAGTCTCCATCTGTCTGACAGAGCCAATGCCAGCCGTCTCCAAGACAGACCCACCACTGGCCAAGGCTGAGCCAATGGCAGTCATAATGCCCCTGGGATAACATGTTTGAGAGGGGGAAAAAAAGCGGAAGAGGGGAGATTTTTTTCAGACAGTGCAAGCGTAAGAGAACTCTGCAAACCTCAAGGTCAGTGGAGAAGAAGGAGAAGGAGGTGCTCCAGGCACTAGAGCAGAGATTCCCTGGCAGCCCGTGGTGCAGTCCATGGTGAGGCCGGCTGTGCCCTGCAGCCATGGAGGCTCAGAGGGGAGCAGAGACCCGCCTGCAGCCCAGGGAGGACTCCACTCCCAAGCAGGGGGGTTGCCCAAAGGAGGCTGTCACCCCATCAAGAACCCCACACTGGAGCAGGAGGATGAACCCGAAGGAGGCTCTGGCCCCGTGGGAACCCTGTGCTGGAGCAGGTTCCTGGCAGGACTTGTGACCCAGTGGGAGACCCAGACTGGAGCAGGCTGCTCCTGAGGAACCATACCCAGTGGAAAGGACTTGCACAGGAGCAACTAAAGAAGCACTGCAGCCAGTGGGAAGGACTCACATTGGAGCAGTTCGTGGAGGATAGTGTCCTGTGGGAGGGTATCCATGCTGGAGCAGGGGAAAAGTGTGAGAAGACCTCCCTCTGAGAGGCAGAGACAATGTGTGATGAACTGGCCATAACCCCCATTCCCCTTCCACCTATGACTCTCAGGAAGACATAGAGAAAATCGTGAGTTAATCTGAGTCCAGGAAGAAGGGAGGGGTGGAGGAAAGGTGTTTTAAGATTTGGGTTTAGTTCTCATTTTTTAACTGTGATTTTGATTTATGATAAGTTAAATTAATTTTGTCCCAGGCTGAGTCTCTTTTGCCCGTGACAGTAATGGCCGAATGATCTCTCCCTGTCCTTGTCTTGAGCCATGAGCTTTTAATCATGTTTTCTCTCCCCTGTCTAGCTGAGGAGGGGAGTAAGAGCAGCTTGGTGGCCATCTGGCCTCCAGCCAAGGTTAATCCACCACAACCCTCAACCAACTCTCAAGTCACCTGCAACTCAAGTCAGGAATATTTGCAGATGAAAAGAGATGGGCAGATACAAACTTGTGTGCTAGACGTGATGATATTTACCATTATTTCCACTTCCTTCTCTAGCCCCAAACATTCATCACCAGCAACCCCAGACCCAACGTTAACTGAGACTGTGCATTCCTTAGGGCAGGGACTGGTGCCTTCTTACCTTTCTGAGTAATTATTTTCCAGGTGGGAACACACAGCTTTCCATTGGAAATGAGAAACTACTGTTACAAGCTGTTGCTGTATGGACAGAGATGATAAAATTCTTCACAGACCCAGAAATTATGAGAGTTGGACTGAAATGAGGAAGATGATGAGAAACTCATCACCAGGTTGGTTACTTATCCGTAAGTTCTCTGTGACAGGGAGGGATATCTACTGAAATTAAACACACTGAAGAAAAGAAAGAAAAAAGACAAGGAAAGACAAACATAGGACAAGAAATATTTTCTGCTTACCACCTGCCCACCTACCATCATTTTGTGGGGTTTTGTTGAAAGCCTGGAACAAGTGAGTCAAGACAGAACTAAAGAGGAAGTCATGAGCACAGAGGTGCACAAAAAAGTTCATGTGGGGCTGGAAAGTCATGGGAGGCTGGGGAGTGTTCCAGGCATTACCCATATGAATAATTCTCAAAACTGGATTTTTTTGCATCATTCAATATGGGTTTTTTTGACATCTTCTGAAAAGACACCAAAGTCTCTTGTGTACAAGATCCTTACAAGATGAGATGATGTCCCATCTTTTAGAAGCAGAACTTTTAATACAGCCAGTTCTAGAAATGCTGTAGGATGCCCTAGAGTTTTCTGTCTACTTCATTTCCTAGCATGAAGGAGTTGCTGTCAACTCCAAAGATAGAGAATTAGTCACTACAATAGAGCAGGAAACCTTCCTTTGTTGCAAACAAGCACGTTTATCTGCTCAAGGAGACTGATAAAAGGAAAAGTCATATCAAACTGCTCAGTCAAGGTAAGAAGTAATGACTAGTGGTGACCAGTGGTCCCACACAAAACAAACGAAAAACAAAACCATTGGTGTACTAGTTCTAATACAGTATATTGAAGTCATCATTTACCAATATCTCAGTGCTACTATAAGGCACTTACACCTGCCAAGTAGGATATAACTACAACTGGATCATCTGTATTATAATTATTTGCATTAAAAGCAAATAGGCTGGGGGAAAAGAGACCATATGTTATTATTGCATACAATAACATACCATAATGCTCACAGTATCCCACTGCAATGCAGACCCCTAGCAATACTCTGTAGTAATCACCCATTTAAATGGTTCAGCAAAAGTCATTATGATTCATACATTCCCAAAGAAAAATGACTAGGCAGCAGTGATATGAAACTCCTTTACTGCACAAGAATATCAGCAATAAATACACACACTGAAAGAATTAGGTGCACAGACTTCTGTTTGCCAGAATAATTCCTCTGCCATGTTGACATTCTCAGATTATTCAGCCCTTCCTGGTTTTTAATTTTACCTAAACAGAAGCTCAAATTTTCATCTCTTATGATTCTTCATAAGCTTCTCTTCTATTCTTAATAAACCAAACCAGATTTTTATTACTTTAGCATATCAAGCCAATCAACAGAGAGAGGAGGGCCTCTCTTTTTCCGAATATTCATTAGGCGGAGAGGAAAAATCGTATTATCATTTCATTGTACTTCCCACCCTCAGTACTCTCCAAGACCTCTTGACAACTTGCTAAGGCAGGTCCAGCAGCAAGGTGACCAACTAAGAGGAGGCCATATGTCCTTAACGACAGCACAAGCTTTGAGCAAGATTCCAAAAGCCACAATAGACAGCAATTCTTTAATGCTTGTGTAGCTCCTTTTCAATAATTATATTAAGAGAAAAAAACCTCTTATTATTCTCTGAGAAGCCACTTCAGTAGCGAGCCTGTGTTTTGACAGCTACTTGTGCAGAGATGATTCATTCTTAGAGGAGGATAAGGCAAGTGTCTTCATCTATTTAGGCTTGACATGGGCAAAAGAATACATCTGGCACAGACCTCATGGCAGGAGCAGAGTCCTTGCATCACAGGAGGACAGGAAGAGAAAGAAGTTGAAGTGATGAGGATGAAGTGCAAAGGAGGAGGAAAGATACAAGAACAAAGATAAGAGAAGACTAGGGCAGATGAATATCAAACGGAAGATCAGACATTTTCCCAGTGTAGGGTTTCAATATTCTTTAAAACTTCTGTTTGTGAACAAGTTCTGCTTGCAGGGTCTCTGCTCTGTGCAGGCCCAAGCTACCCTTTGATTGTTCAGAGGTTAAATAATGCTTCCCAAGGATTCCTTTATGCTATACTGGGCTTTATTTCCAAATAAGATTTTGAATAGTGAGACTTCAGACCTGCTGAAATCCCAGTGTATTCTCCTTTTCTCTTAGAACATATGTGAGAGAGGGGTTTTATTTGTCTCTGAAACTGCAGATAATATTAGTACCCAAATTACCAAATCCCTAAGAAATGTTGCAAAGCTTTTAACTTGTTGCAGGGAGTTTCACAGTTTCTATATAAATATTAGAAAGAGTATGTCCCTAATTTTTGCCAGGGTGTCTATGTCTCTCTTTCAGGAGCTGAAGTATGAAAGTGTCTTGAGTGCTGAAGCTTTTGTTTCAGTATCCTAGACACTAGGAGATGAGAAAGAAAAGGATTCAGCTGTTCTGCATTCAAGCACAAAAGGAAAGTGCAGGAGATGGTTTTTTGTGTTTCTGGTAATGTTTCTCTCAAGAGAAGTTCCCAATGGCTGTTGTAAAAGTTGAATTTTCCCCTCTGTACTCAATACCTGGGACCAGATCAACAGCAGAATGAAAGAATAAGCCATTTTAAACAAGAGGGGAATGTGATTTTTGCCAAGGATCTACCCCTTCTCCAGCTCTGCTGTTTACTGTCATGGAAAAGGGAATAGTGCACTTTTCAGCTGTACATGTAGTATTGGGATGTCTAAAAGAATTTTTAAAAAGCATATGGGATGGAAGGAGAGCAAAGAGGATTCACAGAAAAGGAGGGGGAAGGGAGCACGTGAGGGGAGGATCCTGGCATCACATTGACAATCCAAGGCAGCCAGCTCAATGGATCTCTCAAATGCCTTGACACTGCCCTCTCCCTCTTTTCCAGGCAGCCCCACTGTGGGGCTAGGGGCCTGTCTTCTAAGCAAGGTTTGAAAATTTCGAAAGTGTATTGGTCAGCTAGATACTTCTTTAGTTGAGTATGTTGTCCTCAGTACACCATCCACTGCTTGAAATTCTGCCATCACTTTGAAATAAAACCCTTTCCTACCAAGGAATGCTTTTTCAGTGATCTACTCATAACAGTACCGAAGTGCGTGGGATTACTCAGAGGAAGCAGAAATAAACGTATTTATAATCTTTGTAGTAACTGAGGCCCACCCACCATAGATGTTATTAACCTTTTCTCATATGTATTTTTTTTTGAAGAGCTGTATTGTTCATCCGAGTCCTTAGGTGTTTTTCTATCAAGTTTTTTGGTTTATTTTGGAGAGCCAGTGATCATCACCAAATGGGAGTCAAGTGAAGGACATCTTATACTATTAATTGACATAATTACATTAAATGGTTATTTTATGACTTCCCCTTTTTAGTTATTTACCTTTCTGACTTTGACAGAACACCAGTAGAAATATCACTTGGTTTGCAACCTTTCTATCACTTTAATTATCATGGCATCTCAAAACCATTATTGACCTCGTCTGATGCAAGCGATAAAACATATAGTAAAAGATGATCCATGGTAAAGACCTACTGTGATAAAATTGCTGATCCCAACCAGAAAAGTACAAAAACTGGCAGAGTAAGTCAGTGAGGAATGCTTATCCTGTCCCACACAAAATAAGCTCACGGAAAGATATTGTGTGAAATCCAGGTTGCACACAGACTGTTAACAACACTCAGAAATCAAGTGTGGATGATTTTCCTCATGTATCTGTTGGAGACATGGCCAGTTCCCAAGAAATCCAAAGCACGAAGAAACTGCATGCCTTCATCTTAAGGTGAATGCAATACAAGATGTTCCTAACTCCCTCTGTAACTAGGAAAAGACAGATACTGTGGCTGAGGCAGGTGAAAGTCCTCAGCACAAATTCCACAGGCACACACACGCATGTGCACACATACGCACACACCCATAACGTCTCTGATGCTGTGCCCTTCCTAAATCAATCTTTCCCTTCTTCTCGGTAACTTTCAGTGGTTTCCTGGTTTGAAGAAATTTCGCCCAATCCTAGAAAAGGGTTCCCAGGAAAGTCTCCCATCCGTCCCCTCCCATATTCAGTCTGGGGCTTGTTCCCTACTGCAGTGTCTTCCAAGCATCCCCACTGTTTGTGCTGAGTCTGCAGGCTCCCCCTATGCTCTGTCCTCAGCACATGCTTGCCCATGTCTGACCTCTAGCATGGCTTCCAAACCTGAGAGCATGCAAGTACTCACAGGGAAAATGCATTATGTCCCTTGCTCCGAGAGGATACTGTCTGACCTAAAATGCATTACAACCATAGTCTTTTAAACAGAATAGGCAATATCCAGTACATCTGCACTAACCACGGAACAAACATAATTTTCAGTTATCCAACCAAAAATTTTAGTCCCAAACACCATTGTTCTGCCTGCCAGAACCTGTCTTCTAATTATTAGTCTAAATTTTGTCAGCTTTGGTTAGTTCTCATGACAACTCTTACCTGTATCAGTATTTTTAATAGGTCTTTCCTCGTGGCTTTTGCCCTTCTTGTACATTTATAGACAGAAGTCATATCCCTCCACAGTTACGTCTCTGATCTAGTCAAGCCAGACTTCTGGTCTATGGCTCTAGGCTCATTGTGCTCCAATTCAGCAGAAATCACCACAGGTTTTAAAAAAGGCAAGCAGCCCTCCTCCCTTTTCAGGGTGCGCGTGCATTCATGTAGCCACACAATGAAACAGATTGGAGAATGAACCAGGTTAAGACTAACCTTAAGCACATGTTCTGCAACAGTACAGACTTACTCAAGTTATTAATGATAAAAAAACCCTCTGAAACTCTTGCCATAATAATGAGTACTTCCTGAAAGCATGCGACCAAAGATGTCTCCTGAGACTTAAACACAATGCTGGAAATTGCTCATCGAAGGCTACATTTGCTATTTCCTTATCTCTGTCTCACTAGCACAAGTTGAGACTTTCCAAATTTTCAAATATAAATTTTGTACTATAATGACACCAAGAATGAGAAAAGTTTATTACAAAAAAAAAAAAAAATGTGGCCATCATTATACACAGAACACAAAATATTAATTCTTTTAAAAAGACATCTCACTACTTGTTCATCTTCTTGTGAAAAAAGATGTAGGAAAACCTGAATAAAGGATAGAATGCCTACAAACTAGGTAGGCACTTTGATCACCAGACTATTTGCTTGTCTGCATGAGTCCCTAAATTACACCATAAATTAAATCCTAACACTAAATCATATTTCCAAACAAATTTCCTCAGAACAAACAGATTTGCTCAAGCAGTTTAAAAAACCATAAAAGCATATTGACTATGTTAACTGAAATACTTTCACTCATTTGTCTCCTGTTATACACTGGAACCAATACCTCTTGATTCACAGTTAGTGGTTTATCTGCTAATCCTTTCTGACCCAAGGAGTTTCCTGTCTTGACTTCTCCAGTTTTCTTGTGATTAACTAAAATAGTTGTGCATTTGCTGTGCAACTAATGCTCCAATTCATCATTCCTTTAGGTCATTTGTACATATATTTCATAACAAACTGGTAGTTTCTAATACTCAGCTCTGGGGCAACTTACTATTAACCTTTTTTTCTTCTGAAAAATTGGTTATTTATTTTTACTTCCTTGTCTATCTTTTAACCACTTTTAATCCATGGCAGGTTGTAACCTTTGACCACCAAAGATTCTGAATAGTCTCTTGTGAAGACCTTCAGCCAGAGTCTTTTGTTTGCAATTTTAAACACGTTTTACTCATCAATTCTCCTTCACCTACTACTTCTTTCAACATTTTCAATGACTTCCAGCAGGTTAAAAAAGCTTCATTTTTTTGCTCGTATCTTATGCCATAGTGACCCTGGAGATTAAAAATGTGAATAGCTTCTCAATTTATTTCATAGCACTGTATTATTATTCACCAGGAGGTAATTTTTAGCAACAAGCTTATCTTAATAAACACATATGGGCTAGACTAACTCTACTAGGTACTTTCTTTGCAATCCAATGCAGACACACAGAAGTACTTTTAAAAAGTGATGCGCCCATAACTGCATCATGGGTATTACAGATATTGTCTTCAGTAATGTTTTCACACTTCCAATTAAACCGTGGATATTCACAATTAAAATAACAAAAAAAAAAAACACCAAACAAACAAACAAAAAAACCAACAAACAAACAACAAAACCCCACCAAACCCACAAAACACAGAGACTATAGCATCAGGTAAATTTATACAAATATTTTAAAGTGCTCTGTGTTTTTCACTAATTTCCTCTGTCCTACACCTTTCTGTCGTTGGCATTGCAGGCGCCTTGGGAATTCCTAGACTTGCAGTTTGCAGCTGACAGGGAGATGGGCCATGCAAACATTTGTCAGTGCAGTTAGGCAGGCACAGGTCCCACAGAGGGAACTTCTACATGTTTTGTTCATGCAAACATGCTTTTGCTCATGCAGCAGAGAGGCAGAAGGGCAAGAGAGGGCAGGCTCGAAGAAAAACTTGACCAACTCATGACCTGCTCCTTGTCCTTGTCTGAGGAGCATGGATGAAAGGGGTTGGCAGAAAGCAGCCTAAACACACATTTAATTGGTCTGTTTTCCACAGGGGCCATAAGTGCATAACCACATCTTTTAAAAAGCTCGACAAAACATGCTTATTAATGGAGGTGCCATTTTGAATCATATGAGCCTGACTGAGTACAATGATTACCAAAGGTGTCTAATAAAGGTAGAAACGTGGCACTGCAAAACAAGCTGTTGCATCTTTGTTACATTTCACTGTCATGCTGTATTTGGTTTTCTTTATCTGGACAATAAGTATAACAAACTGTCCTTTCTTTGTAGAGACAGAGAGTTAGAAGAGGATTATTGTCTATGTGCCTGCTCAGGGAAGGGGAAGGAAGCAAGAAGAATAGGGAAAATGGCTGCAGGTCCATAGACAAGTCAAAGAGGAGAATAGCTAGGTGAAGGAATATATGTCATCCAGGGTTTTGTACTGGGCAGTTTTTATAGCTGTACGTAATTGCAGTGGTAGCTTCTAGAGTAGAAAAAGTACTTAAAGGAGAAAATGGTGGATATGGAAATATCTAAGACCCAAGGATGTTTGAATCTATTCTTTCTGAAATAAAGCTTTTCATAAAAACACTCTTCAAATATAAGCCAGTACCAATTTTTTCCCTCTTCTGCCTAACTGAAAGAGGATATTGGTCTTCCGACAGTAATCCTTGCACTACAGCTAGGCAGTGAGGATAAGGAAGGATCTTGTCCCTTGGGACACTGAGACCCAGAAGAGGCTGATATTAGTAATGGGTGTTATTGATAGCAGTTTAGTGCTTCCTACAAAACCTGTGGATTAGTGCTGCCTTCTTCAATTACTTTGTCTGAGTTTAATTACACTACTTAGCTCCACCACTTCATGTTTAAAATAGCCACAAACGAGGTGAGGAGGGACATTTTCCCTTATCATTCCAGTATGTCCTCTCCTGTTCTCCTCTGTAACAGCCTTGACTTGTAATGATTCATTCACTTTCCTAATGTCTTCATAGCCTTAAAGTACTTCATATTTTCTCACTTGCTTTGATAATTTGTTCTTCACATTTTCTCTTCCTCTCTTAATCTCCATTTTATATCCATCTTGAGCAGATGCTCTGTTCTGCTGGAACTGATGACAGTTTTTGTTTCAATAATTACTTTTACCCTTTTGCTTAAACTCCCTGAATTAAGCCTAATTTTTATCTCATCCATTTTGGGGAAATGGAAATAAAATACAAACGTTCTCACATTTTTCTATGGGAATTTAATCTATTTTCAGTGCCTCCTAAAGAATGTTAAACCTTCCCTCCTCCAGTTTCCATAAGTTGACAACCATAGGACTGAACACAACTTTAACCTGCAGAGTTCAAATACAGAATGCCTTTTTCATGGTAGAATTGCATCACACATGACATCTTTGCTGTCCTCATCTGACATACAGAGTGGCAGCCCACCTACTCATGTTATCAGGAATATTTGTAGTTTTGTTTATTGAACTATTTTATCTCCTGAGAGAAGGATGTACAAATAATATACAATCACCACTTCAGTAGAATCCAAAGATCTGGGATAAGATTAACATTTCTGATGTGATCAACACTTTCAATAAATTGTTATGATGCATTCCTTGGTATAGAGAATGTTTAGTTGAATGTGGATGAGACAACCACATGGACAGGGGAGGACTGACTTTAAAATGAAACAGAAAACGGTTTTTGTTTCTGTACTTTTCTCATGTTGTCACAAACCCATGTTTGCACTACATTGTAGCTTATGCAACCCCTGCAGCCTCTGGTGCTTACTACAGCAGCACAGAATAAAACAATCCAGACAGATCAAGGACTGCCACAGAATTACAGAAATGAAGGCTGAAGTCTGGCAAAAAATCCAGTAACTTTCAGCACCAAAGGCTGGAGGTGTCTCCAGTATCCACTCAGTGCAAATACCCAAGTGCTGCGTGAAAGATGGATGATGGCCTGTAAATAAAAGAACAGGAAAAATCAATGGCAGCAGGGACCTACATTCTTCTGCTGTCAGGTACAAGGAGCCAGCCTACATCAATAAAGCGGCATATCTTGTTCACAAAGGAGTGCTGGCACCTGGTCCCAGAGGTAAACAAAGGCCTGAATTAGACACCTGCTTTCCCTCACTTACAGGTAGTGTGTGTGCTAGGGAAACAGGCATTCCAAATGGATACCCATGAAAAAAAGAGCACACCAACCAGGGTTCCCCTCAGCTAACCTGTGGGGATGTTGTGAGGATCAGAATGACACCCATAAGAAATACAAGAAATCTGCAGCAAAACCTGAAACTGAAGACATTTGTTTCATGCTGGTTTCAAAATAACCACCCAGTCCATCCTCCTCACTCTCCTTTCCACAGGATCCCACCTCAGCATGGTATCTCTGTGACAGAGGCTGAAGGACAAGCACCAGTGGTCTGGGACCAGAGGTTTTGGCCCAGGAAAAGGGCCTGACTTTGGACAGTGTGGGGCTCTGGGGCAGCCAGGCAGGACCCAGCATGGGGCAGGGATTTCAGCAGAAGCAGGATGTGTTGTGGGTGGACAGGGGCTGTCAGAGAAGGTGGTGGCCCAAGCAGTATGGGGAGGCACTCAGCAGAGGCCAGGGCCATCTTTCCCAGAGAATGGCCAGAGTATGAAAGGTCTTAATTGCTGGTCAGTGTTCTAACACCTTTTCTTTCTTTGAACTCTTAACTTTTCACCTGTTTTAACTTTCATCACTTCTAACTTTTCCTTCTGCACCTGTTCTCTTTTCTTCGACTGTGCAGTCCTGGACAAGAACATGAAGGATCACACAACGCTTCAACCTTTTTCCTCCTAGTTCAGCCAGAGCTCATGAAACTTTCTATAAAATGTTGAACATAAAGGCAAGGAAACTCATATAGCACCAGCCTGAACCCCATAGCAATCTTACAGGTAGCTTTATGTTCTGTCAGAGCTGTGGCAAAGGGAGGAGGGAAGATGGTGTCAGAAATGGTGGCTTCCATGTGAACTATGAGCAGGAGCTTCCTGCTCTGATGTACTTCCAGGTACAGTGGAAGGGGCAGCTGGTTCTGCCAGCCAGAGGGAAGTCTCTGACCTTGCTGGGTATGATGTATTGTGAAATGGCAACCCTCAGCGGAGAGAGCGTGAATGGGAAGCGTGACTGGGAAGGGCAGAGTAAGGGGGACACTGAGAGCTGGCAGGGGTGGGACTTCCACTGGAAGCTGGGACAGCGAACCTACCACCTCTGGCCTCTCATAATGGTTGTCCTTCTGCGACTTGACAAGCTTATAATGAAGATTTGCTTTATTAACAGCGGCTGGAAATGGATTAAGATGTCATTAGCACCCTAAAAGAAACAAGAAAAAAAGAGTAACATCTGTGAGGGAAAATTCCTACCAAAAGTAACAGATGTGATTTAAAAGGCTTCTCTGAAAAGCATTTTAAGTTTTAATTATTTAGCAGATCTCACTGTGTAGAAGCAAAACTCTCACAGATTGCTGAACCATAAATAGCAGATTCAGATTATATTTGAAGGGATTTAATGCCAATGGAAGAGTGGACACATTTCTACAGAATAAGCTGTGCTAAATGTCATTTGTGGAGGCATATCCAAAAGAGATCTAATTTAAATATTGTACAAAACCATGAAAATATGCAGGTTTTGTATGAAGAATAAATTCCAATTCATTCCCACAAATGTAATCGTGAAATTCCCAGTGCTTACCTCATGGAAAAGGGAACAGGACAAAGTGTAGATGATTACTGGCAAATAAAAATACCTGAGAGGGATACGGAGTACAAAACTGGAAAAGTGTTTCTATCTTGTTTTCGTCTCTAATTTCATACTCATTTATTAAAAAATTTACTCTGTGCTTCGTATGATATCATGCATTATTCAAGCAACTTCTTAAAATTTAACAAAAGCACAAGGAACGAGAGGAGAATATCATAATACACAGAATTTTAGATCATGTTAAACCAAGGGTATGCTTTAAAGAAATTGTCTGTGAATCACACCAACATAAACACGCTGGTTTCCACACAGCATGAAGCCTGCTTTTGTTTGCCTTATTTACAGGGGGGTTTCTATGCCAGGAGCCCATGTATAACGCAATGCAGTAGCTGAATAACACGCTACAAGTAAACGAATCATTACAGAAAGGAAAACACAATTCTTACCCATTAGGCTAACAATTCTTATTCATTAGTATATTCTTTCCCCTTGATTAAGTAGTAAAAAGGAAGAGTGTTGGGGATTTTAAGAGAGGCACACAGGTTTTTGAAGAGCCGCAATTCTTGCAAAAAGGCTGCAAGGAGTTAAGAAAGAACTAGTGATCTCTGTGTGCAACCCCACACTTTACTCAATCCCGGTTACATGGTTTCTCTGCAGGTGAAATTCTATATTGTGAAAAGATATAAAGCATGGCAATGCTGGGCTGGTACAGGACCTGAAGCAACGAATGCAGAGAAATTATAGTAGGTTCCAGTCTCCTTTCCTGGAAATCTGCTGTATAATTAAAAGTTTTCCACTTGAGTGAAAACTCCTACCGTTCCATTCCTTTACTGACCTTTACTTTGCCCTAAATAATCTTGTTTACGCTATTTGACTTGTTTACGCTGTTTGACCTGGTTACATTTTTCCCTATGGTTACTTAAGTTTTCTATTAAAATAGTTTTGCTAAGACAAACAGAAAAAGACAAAGAAACAAACCAAAACCAACAACTGCAACAAAATCTGAGCCTTACTCAATCACAACACACTTTTTGTCTAGAGAACTTGATCACACCCAGCAATAGTGATAAGCAAGAGCTAGCAGACTACATGATAAATTCATAATAGATAGACTGAGATTACAGAGGGCTCCTGAGATTTACAGACCCAGCTAAAATTAAATTGTATTTGAGCTCTTGACTCCCTAGGGAGCCTTTCACAGCTATCACAATTTGGTGTCACTATTATTGTGACTATGCCTGTCACAACAAGAGAATCTCACAAGCTCCTATGACTCATTAGATATAAGTACCCCAAACTGTGAATGCTTAACCAGAAAGGCCTATTCTCTGCCTCAAAAGCCTAAGAATTTAATACTACAGCATTTATTAAGCATGAGTGTAGGTGCTGCAGTTTTAGAATCAAACTTTGTCCTACAGCAATTGGCTGAAGAAAGCTGTCCGTATGGACAGTGAAATTACACAACAGTAATTTTTCTCTGTGGGAGAGGGAGCTTGGTAAGCAGATAGACCTAGAGTTGGAGGGGTTTTCTCACATAAACTTCTTTACCAGGTTGCCTTATGCTGACTGAACATGTAGATGGTATGTGGATTAGGCAGCAGACAGATCATCTGTCTAAATGCTATCATGAAACAGCTGCCCTCTTCTTTTCTATCCTGTTAATGCTAATCTTCCAAATCTCAAGCAGGCACTGGTATTATTCCTAGAAAGACAATAATAAGAGCAATGGACCCAACAGAACACTATGCAAAATGACATGTCACATTAGAGAAGCACTTCATTTTCATCTGAGGATTCAAAGTGTCGGAGGCAGCACATTTAGAACAAAACTCCTGGACTGAAACCTTGAGAGCTTCACAAATCACATTTTCCTTGCAAGCCAACACAGCATCTTTTTCCTAATTGCCAAGCTGCTGATTTTAATGTAGACTGGACCCTGTCAATAGGCTGGGATTAATGTTATGGAGATGCTGTAAGTGCCTAACAGGAAATAGCATGCCCTCTGATAAAATAATCTTTATTACTTGTACCTGCACTTTTGGGTTTTAGTGAGAAATCCCTGGCCCATGACATTTTCTAAGCACTTGAGAGATGTTATGCGTTTACCTATTACTTATTCATTATTATAATTACAGTCACAGTCTGAAACTGAAACATCATGTGCAGTGGTGGCGGTTTTTTTCTCTCTTCTCTACAGCCAGATTTTCTGAACTTCTTGAACCTTGTGTGAAACCTTCTAATCCTGTTTGGTGTTGTTACCCAGCTATCAGCCATTGCATATCTGGAGTATGTCTGCATACATTTTGTGTTTGTGCCTTATCACGCTTTTTTGGCTGACTACTGTATGCTGGAGACTATAGGGATACCGGTGTGGTTTCTTCAGTGACACACAAAACATAAAGAATGGAAAGTGCTTTGAATAGGGAGTTATGGGATCATCTGATGTTAAAATCTTTGATGATGGAACACTTCTTATTAAAGACACATCAGCATTTCTAACTCTAGTCAGAAAATGCTCAGACTGCTTTGGTAGGAAGATATTTATATGAATGTTGACTACGTATTAAGAAATCATTTTGTTTTCTTTTTCCAGTAAGTATGAAATTCAAAATACCTGAAATCTAAAATAACGTAGATTTATGTAAAGCTTTCATGTTAGTTCGTCAGATCCCTAGTGTGAGCAGCACATTTTTATTGGCACAACTGAATAATGTGGGGTATGTTTTGCAGGCACACACATAACCCAGACAACTATCTGGCCATGTTGTGAGCAATGGCTGGAAAAAGACACCACCACTTTTCAAAGATAGATAAAGGCAGCCACATGATCAAATGTATGCGTACATAGTTCCTATAAACTGGTGATGTGAAATGAGAATGCAGATTTTTTTTATACTACTATAGATCCAGACAATTACAGCTTCAGTCAGAGCTTAAGGCTGTCTGTATTTTATCCTCCAGGTATAATTTTATGTGTTCACATCTGTAAAAGGCTGCTAACCCCTATTAAGCAGTTAGTAGTCTATTTTAAATGCATGTAAAATACCCTTGCAATATAAAAACTGACCAGGTGAATTTTTCCTTTCACTGTTTGACATCAGTTTTTTAACACTAATAACGTCTGCATTTAGGCCATTTGAACACCAGGCATGTTTTGGCCTGGCAGCATTCCACAAGCACGTGTTTGAAAGATGACATTGGCCCTCTCTGCTAGAGGGTCAGTAGTGTGTACAGAACCATTCTCCCTTTCCTGCAGCAAAGAACAGTGCATGGAATGTGATTTTCCTAAAAATCAGTCAAGACTCATCCCCATTTACCTGGAAGAACAAGGTTTTGGATGAGTACATTATAACACTGACACAACTTGTCTCTGATGCTTTGGGGCTTGGGTGCCGTGCCCACTCAGTAGGACCCACGATGGCCAGCCCTGTCACATGAAAGGGAGGGGTCATGGGGAGGGTGCACTCATGCAGTAGGAGGGGGAAGGAGTCCAGCACTATGAATCACTTTGGGGCTCTCCCCTCTTCTTCCTTCTGCTGGATGACTGCTCTTGCCTGAGTGCACGTTTGGCCATGACACGCTGTGTGAGCCCCAAGAGCAGCATGTAGTGAGTCACTGCCACCATTTTCTCTGCAGAGAGATGCCTGTGTGCAAACTAGACTTGTTCCTGAAAGCTTATGATGCTTAACTGCAGTGACAGCTGAAGGTATGGTGTAGGACATCTTCTACCAGAGTTCTGAGTAAATTGGAAGACCACTGTGTGGTGAGCAAGTTCAATGGATAAATATGACCCCAAGTGGTGCTTGTTTCCTGTGGACCAGGAACTTATCCCAGTGTAAAGTTAATACATTCCTGCTTTGGACAGACGCTGAGCTGATCCCACTGACAGCCAGATGAAGGGGGTTGAATAATTTTTATAGGGTTTTATCTTTTTACTCCTTTTGACATGAACTGGGAAAGTCAGTCAATAAAATGACTTCCGAATATTCTGGTGTCTGCTAAAACACTTACTGTACTGGCAATTTCTTCTGTCCTGGAGAAGGAATGGATGACATTCCTCAGGTTTATACAGTGCTCCATGTACTGCAGCTGAACTGGTGGTTGCATCCCCAAGACATGGTGGTAATTGGCTCAATGCATATCAGGTCTGCTTGACTCTCCTTTGTGAACACAAAGGCTGGGAGGTAGCCAGGGAAAGAAATGTGCAGCAAAACACAGCTGACACGAATGGCATAATAAACAAAAGCAGATGAGCCTCTTTACATAGTCAGTGTGAGGGAGGTGGGAGCAAAATATGTTTCAACAACAAAAGAAAACTGGTACACAAACCTGGGAGGCTTTGCAGACAAAGAAAAATGCTGCCAGTGATCATAAGGAAAGCAGCATTTGCAAATCCTTAGAAGAGACCAACTGTGAGGAAATTACTGTTGTGGGTACCAAAACCCACACAACAGCCCAAATAAATGACACAAACATGATGTGCGAGTTCAAAGCTTCCAATGAAATAGTGTTTGCACTTGGGCTGTCAAACCCAGAGCCATTCACAGACCAATTAGGTGGATGAAAGTTCATTACTACCCTGCCACATACTGTGTACTGTCAGATGCAGTCCAGTTTTTTAGACGCAGAACAATGGGAAACAATGTAAGAAATTAAACATTATTTAAATCCTAATAACTCTCAAGTGCAGGTGATGGCACTCTTGAAATTCAAGGTGCCTTGAAGTTCTAGATATGCCTGGTTTATGGGTTGCTATAAAGTTGCTGTTGCTATAACATCAAGACCACTGTGAAAGTGCTGGCCTCTCTATTGGCACCCAGAGTTTTCACTATGTGTCTTAGGGGTAGTAAGTGGAATGATAATACATATTTTTGGTCCCACTGAAGACAAGTCACACTGAGCTAGATTTACCTGCCCATTTCACATATCACCCTCACACACTAAGAAACCAAAAACCTTACTCAGATGACTCAGGTCAGAAGATGGGTGGGAAAACTGATATGTAGGGTGACTTTCCAATGTTATTTCAGTGTCAGAGCTGAAGTTCTTAACTTATGTCTAAATATCCTTTAGGTTAACTCTCTCAGTGCTTCTGGCAGCAGGGTACATTAGAGTAATCAGAGTATTCAGAAGGAAGAGAATTACTTTAACGAGATAAAAGGTTCTGCAATTCCTGTACTTAAATGATGATACAAATTAATAAAATAATGGTTCTTACACACCATGTTTACACCTCTTAGAATTAACAGAAAGGATGATATATTCACATTTTATATCAAGCTATTCATGTCTCAGGAGCAAGTTTTTGACTTTCACAAGGGAGTTGATGAAGGCTGTGAGGGCTGTTGTTAGACTGTGTTTTGGGGTAAATAACAGCTCCTTGTTCTTCATTTCCACATCATGATCAGATGCTTGGTCACAACTGGAATGCCTAAGCACTTCCTCCACGTGAAAAATAAATGTTTTCCTTTCTGAGTTCCTGAAAATTTTTCTTCTTGGTTCATATACAGAATTATGTACCCATATTTTGGTAGTAACCATCTACAAACTTGTGTCTACTGATTTTACAGCGAATCATCAGGGAAGCAAAGAACAATCCATAAGTGAATTATTATAATATTAATAGCAAAATTGTTCATTCATATAATGAGAAGCCCTGGATCATGGCCATTATTCATGACATATCTTTGCAGTTCACTTGTAACTAAAACAAGAGAGAGAATTTTTTCAGTGCTACCTATCTAGAATTAAATAGTATCTTAGTATTGTAACACAGGGACAAGCTGACACATGAAAAATGCACATTTATACACATTTGCATTTCAGTCTGCAGTGCACAGACAGAAAATTTCCACTTAGATTCTTTAAGGAGCAGGAAAAATGGTTTTGCAAATTATTTTCCAGTGTTATGCTAGAACGCCTTATAGTTATTTCATAAAAGGCCATTTCATTTCTTTGTTTGCTTATTCCTTACATTCCTTTAATGCCAAATGGCATTTTTCTTTACTAATGGCACTGTAGTCCAAAAGATCAGGAACAGCAGTAAGCTTATTAAATATTAAAAAGGGCCTCTGAGTAAAATACCAAGAGATGTTTGACTATGCTATCAATGATTTTGGAGATTTTTTTTTTTTTTAATTCTCCTTAAACTAATTCATTTTCAGGACACCTGCAATATTCAAACCAGATTACATGGAGAACAGGTTTTCAGGCCAGAGGGATATATTTCTTAAGAAAATAATAAGAACTGAATGAAGAAAAAAAAAAAAACAGAATTATGGTTTAAGCTTCCCTCCTTTCGGCAGTTGTTGTTGTTGCAACTAAACAACAAACACAGTTGATCACCAATGAGAATTCTGTTATTGTACAGTTGCTTAAGTTTAACTCACAAGGCTGAAATACTCAACACAGTCAAAGAATTAAAATAAGATGTGACATCCTACACATTCATATGATTTAAGGAAAAAATAAGTTTGCATCTCCAGCACTGAGTTTTATAATGAAAATGTTTATGTTTCTATTTTACCCCTGGAAATAAAGAAGCCCTATGTATTCTAATAGCACTGAAGCCCAAAAAGCAGTCTATATGATCAGATAAGTTATTCATACCAGATATTTTTGGTACCAAAGTAATTCCAAAACTTACTTTAAAAATCTGCTCTCTGACTGGTAGAAAATTTATTTATATTACAGTCCACATTAGGTTCAACAAGGCCAAGTGCTGAGTCCTGCACTTGGGTCACAACAACCCCCTGCAACTCTACAGTCTTGGGGATGAGTGACTAGAAAGCTGCTCAGTAGAAAAGGACCTGGAGGTGTTGGTCAGCAGCCAGTTGAGTATGAGCCAGCAGTGTGCCCAGGTGGCCAAGAAGGCCAATGGCATCCTGGCCTGCATCAGGAACAGTGTGGTCAGCAGGACTAGGGCAGTGATTGTCCCCCTGTACTGGGCACTGGTGAGGCCACACCTTGAATCCAGTGTTCAGTTTTGGGCCCCTCACTGTAAGAAAGACATTGAGGGGCTGGAGAATGTCCAGAGAAGGGCAGCAGAGCTGGGGCAGGGTCTGGAGCACAGGTCCTGTGAGGAGCGGCTGAGGGAGCTGGGGGTGTTCACCCTGGAGAAGAGGAGGCTCAGGGGAGGTCTTATCACTCTCTACTACTACCTGAAAGGAGATTGAAGAGTGGTGGGGGTTGGTCTCTTCTCCCACATAACAGGTGATAGGACAAGAGGAAATGAACAGAAGTTGTGTCAGGGGAGGTTTACATTGGATATTAGGAAAAATTTCTTCAGTGAAAGAGATGACAAACACCGGAACAGGCTGCCCAGGGAGGTGGTTCAGTCACCATCCCTGGAGGTATTTAAGTGTGGATGAGCTGTTTAGGGACTTGTTTTAGTGGTGGTATTATCAGTGTTTGGTTGATGGTTGGACCTGATGATCTTAAAGCTCCTTTCCAACCTAAAATATTCTATGGTTCTATGATTCTAGAAACATTCTTTATGAGCCCAAACATGAAATATTGCACCAGGTAACAAAAATATTCTTTAGTAAAAGATCAAATTGCTGTCAAATCACTGATGCAAAAACAACAGGGAACCACAAATGATTTGTTTAACATAACTTATCTGTGAGCTGAACTGCAGTATTTTTTGTAATGTAGTCCAAATTAAGGGTTTGTGTTAGTGTTCAACATCTGGCAACTAGATAAAAAACATACCTAGAAGTTTACAATACAAGAAGAAGACACGGTGTTTGCATCAGTAAAGGTGAAATAGGCCAAGACATATTAAAAATTTAGATATAATAGATGCATATGACCTATCCTTAATGTTTCTAGATAAAAAAAAGATTTATCTGATCATGGCAATGTTTGCTATTTCTTTTAGTGAAAGCATAAATCTTTGTATCTCCTCATTAATATGTTTAAACTTTTTTCCCTTTTCTGCTTAAAATGTAGGTAATGTTCCCCAGAGGCTGTAATTTAATATTTAATTAAGTTATTTACTTTGATTCTGAAATTGCAGACTATATAAATCACAACCCCCTAGTCAGTACTTAAGCAGTAGAATTTTAAATTATTAGTCATTTTATGCATACCTTATATACCAGTAATTAATTTCATCATTACTTGGTGATGATGAAGATATTTTGATTATCTCTAACCAGAACCTACAGAGGTGTTTGATTTTATTATTATGGAGAGAGAAGACAATGAGAAGTTGATCAGTGCACAGTATTATGTACTCATTCCCATTCTCTGCTCTTTGCTCCTTACAATTGTCGGGTTCTTTTGGTGACTACTTCTCTGCACTTTAGGCTTGATGAATTATTTTATTCTGATTAAAAAAAACCCCAAAACTAACATGGTGAATCAGAATTTACATAGGAAAGTATATAGAAAAGATGATATCAAAATAACTTCAATTCTACCTTAGAGTGACATCATGAAAAGATTTTTACTTTATGTGTGCATGTGTTTGTCCCTGGAGGTATACAGAGTGAAGAAATTATTTTCAAATATTTTGTGAATAACTGTGTTGGTCTAGCCACTGCTTGATTCAGAATTCTTAGTGCACTTGAAATATTTAAGCATGTTAAAAATAAGTCTAAGTATCCCATTATAAACCATTTCAAGATCACACTGGTTTGTAACTGAGAACAGAATAATATGATAATATGAATAAAAGAAATGCTGAGACAAAATGTGTGTAACATCATATTAAACTGAGTATACAGTGAGAACTTCCAAAAGATGTTAGGCACACTGTGTGCGTTCATGAGAGCCAATACAGGATAAATCTGTGACCTTTTCATTTATCTGTTCCTTTCCCCTTTCAAAAACCTCCTGATCTTTGGGGAATAATTAAACTTAGTGTAACTGAGTATGGGGAACTTTCCTTTTTCCTCCAAGAAGGAAAAAAATTAAGGTTACTAAATGAAGTTATAGGCATAGAAAACATTCCTGCCCTAGAAAAAAAGACAAAAGAAAGAAAGAAAGAAATAGGTCAGAACCTCAACAGATGTAATTTCAGGTGATTCCACTGAAATGGCTGATAGAGACATCAGTTTGAAGGTGAAAAAAGCCTATTAGACCATCCTAGCCTGACCTTCTGCATAATGCAGGTGAGAAAATTCCATCTAGTAACTCCTGTTGAGCTAATAGATCTCTTGATTTACTCAAGAGCAGGATTTGGCTCTTCACTTTTTGAAAGATCAGTAGATTTTCTCCCAAGGAGGTAGAATTTCATGAGATGGCTACAGTATTTGATTTGCAAAAGACACAATTTTGATCTGCAGTGACCGTAAAGCTGTCAGTAGCCCATGGTGGCCTCTCAAGGCATTGGTTCACTGCAAAAGTGAGAAGGGCAGTGTTTCCAAGAAAATGACAACCTTTTTGGAATCCCAAGCTGACAATGACAAATGTATAGATGACAAGGTCAAACGACAGGTGTATTTGTTACTGAATAAAAGAAAGGTCATATATGGGATGAGTTTCTGATTTTTAAGAGAATTTTAATTGGCACCTTGTAATAAGACATCAGAAACGGGGAATAAAGAAGCAGCCTAGTCATTGTATAGAAATAGAGACTTCACCTTAAAATAATATGGGCACTAGACATGGACACAAAAAGAACAAAGACATATAGCATTTATTTCTTGAGAGATCAGATAGTCTTCCATGAAAAGATTTGTTTTCTCAGTGGTTGGATTTTCTAAGATTGAGATCAGTCCTCTTATTTTTTCTCTGCACACTAGAATTCACAATAAGCAGAAAGTGGCTTCAGATAAATGCATTGTTTGGTGTTTAAATAGACATAATAAATGTGGTTGGCTTAAAAATGGAATATTTGTGGTGGTGGAAGTCAAAAGTAATTGATTCCCTTTGGTGAAGTGGTAGTCGGAGGAAGAAGAAGTTAGTTTGCTTATTCAAATTACCTTGCTGAAGTTAATCTGAACCAACTGAAATATTTGAGGCTAATTTTAAGAAAATTAGATTAGCTTTTTGCAACCGTAGTCATATGGAAACAATGCTATGATGGCCTTGAAGGGCAGATTGGACAAAAGATGCCAATGACAAGACTAGGTGACCTAGATTTTAGTAGGAGCTCGGCACTTCTGAATAGTCCATTAGGTGCCAAAGTTATGAGCCAGCTGCTGCAAGCAGAGTTGCCAAACATCCTGACAAAACAAGAGACAATTCTGATTTTTTTTTTTTGTTGTTTTTGTAAAGTCTCCCAGTATCCCAGCAGAAGGGCATAGGTTCCCACTTTTACTGCAGGTCAGCCGTAACACACCTAGCCATTTTAAGGCAGCACACTGAAACCAACCCATAGGTTATTCAGGAACCACGTGGGAACCTGTCCAGCTGCAGCCGGCTGTGTCACAGGCAGACGCTGCTGGGGCAGTAATTCATCTGGAGAGTTTTGAAGCCAAAAGGAATACTGTCAGCCCCAACATTACTCCTCAGTGTATTTGAAATTGAATCCATGCCTTCCAGCAGCTAGAAGAATGCACTGACCATCCAGCTGTTGGACTGGGGCAATATTACTACCTGGCAGAGAGAGCACCCTGGCAGACACCGCTGGATAAAACAAATTTCCCTCACAAATGATGAGTTCTGCATTGTGTTCACTGAGCAAATTCAGAGAGATTTCTGTTCTGTCCAATTTATTTTATGTTTGAATTTATTTTCCTATTCTTATGAATAAATCTTGGCTCGGATCTCATTCATAAGCAACTTTTTGCAAGGCCTGAAAAAGCAGTGGGACAGATTCTCCAATTGTTAAAGTCAGCTTTGGTCCATGGAACCGTCATTACTTAGGTTAGCCTAAAACTTAGTCTCACACATTTTGATAGGTCAGGACAAGTCAAATATCTAATTCTGATGGCTCACTGAATAAGCAGACCCCTTAGAATGAGACCTCACGTGTAAAGTATTATCTGGATGTTGATTTGCCTTCAATATCAGCCACATCTATTTAGGTGTGACAGTAAGTAAGCCTAAAAGGGGTGCACAGATACTGATGTGATTTCATTTAAAATACTGGTATATCTAATCACTGAATTTGCTGCTTTCATGTCTAATCAAACTGTAATGACAAGGGTTAGGAAAAAAGGCAAAATCCCTTTGTGCAACATTATTTAAAACACAGGGCAGAGGAAGAAACCTTTAGCTAATTAGAATTTCTTTTTTGTCCAGCATTTCAGTAATGCTGAGAAGTAAGTCATTTCTGTAATGGAGGGTGCAGAGCTCACTAGCCATCCTTCTGAGCAGGAAGAAGCTTTGAAAACAGAAATAAGTACCCTTGGGGCAGCCACAATCTGCTGCCATGTGCCACATCTCCCATCTCACTTTGCATGCAGTGGGGAGACATTGCTGCGTGCCCACAATTGATTATATTCACACTGCAAAGGACCTCTAAGTCACTGTAATTACAGGGATGCTTTATATGCTGTGTTTATAGCTATACTTATAGTTGTAATGCTGCTTTCAAGGGGTGATAGAAAAAGCGGGATAGTGTTGGACTATCCCCTACTCACGCCTATGCCAAGGGTGCAATTAATGGAAAAGGTATTTCTTACACCAGGAAATGCACCCCAGTGAGACTGTGTAATCTTTTGGGCTGGCTTTGGCCAGGTATCATAGTGAAACAGTGCAGGCTTCATCCCACATCCTCATCGTCTTTGACAAAATCCCATTTTGACATCATGAAATTGGCCTGGCAGCCCCTTTCCCTGGGTTCAGCCTGGTCAGCAAGGCTGTCGTGTACACTGCCCGCTGCCTCCATGCACAGACCAGTCCTCGCCGCACATCTCCAGGCTGCCAGCATGGCCAACGGGGACATTCACTGCAGCAGAGCCACAGTGGAGAGGTCTGACCACCTCCTTAATCGCCCTTAAGCACCTTTGGTAGCCCAGAGGAAGGAAGACTTAGCAATGCACAAACTTCAAATGGTCCTGTAAACAGAGGAAGGGCAATACAGAAAAAGAATAACACGGCATAAGCTCTTTTTCATTCCTGCAAAGCCTGGCACTGGATTTGTGAGTGCAAGTCTCTTCTTCCCACTCTTTTGGTCTCTAGCACAGCGGCTATCTGAGCCCGGGGTCTGGTGCTGGTCACCCACTTTTTGCATCAGGTCTGAAGTCCTGCGGCTGTCCCCACCTCGGTACCACTTGTACGGGTGGCTTTTATCCAATTGTCCCTGAGTGCTGCCCCTGATTATTTTCATGACTAACTGCCTGATGGACATGATCATACTTTTACTAATTTTCACTTCCCACCCCCCCAAATAGTGCCTGGGCTGATTTGAACAGATAAACATACGTGAAAATATTCTTTTCTCATAAGTGCCTCTTGGAAAAAAAAGGGAACACAAGCGAAAAGCACATTCTTATTCTGCTGTTTTGTGGAAAGCAATCAGTCAGATCTTTAACTGGGCATCCTGATGGCAGGAGGGAAAGGCCTGACATTTAATGCTGGCATCCCACAGACTTAAGGCATGTGAGAATTTTATTAGGATTTTCTTTAATGACTACAAAAGTGCTTATTCTTTTCTTGTCAGCCCGTCACAGTTGAGCATCCATCTATGATAGTCTAGCACTGCTTCTGCATTAAAGCTGTGAGTTACTAGTTCTCAGATTTCCTAAGCAATACAGGGTAGAAACTTTCCATTTGTCCCCAAATAATCCTTGTGTTTTCATTTAGCATTATCTTTATTCTTCATTAATAGATAGGGCATATGAGTGTGTATTTGAATTTCCACTATCTTCATGTGTTTGTTTCTTTTCTACTGCACTGCTGTACTAGGAGTGGGTCAGCCCAGTACAGTAAAAGCCAGTTTCCATAACTGATAAAGATTA
Organism: Rhynochetos jubatus; assembly: GCA_027574665.1. Lineage (NCBI taxonomy): Eukaryota > Metazoa > Chordata > Aves > Eurypygiformes > Rhynochetidae > Rhynochetos > Rhynochetos jubatus. The sequence continues at coordinate 7,763,861 of CM050648.1, read as the reverse complement.
CAGCAGTTTCCTGAGGAAAGTGTGAACAAATGGCCTCATTGTGTCTTGAAGAATTATTCTCGGATATATTCCTTGTTCTCATAAGAACAGGCATCCTGTATTGCCTACCAAGTTTAAGGACAAACTAAATTCATCTAAGAAAAAGACCTCAAATTTATTCTTAGTTCACTAGATTTAAGAACATGACACTACATATTGGAAATCTGCCTTTTGTTCTGTAAAAAAGAGAAAATCTCCCAGCACAACTCTGAAATGTACTGTATAGAAAAGTATTTTCTTGATAATGACTCTTGTTCTTTAGAAGTCAGGCCATGAGTTTTAGGTTTAAGTGCCTGCCTTTAGACAGCTAAATAAAAGTTTCTTGGTTTTCAGGAATGCTCACCAAAAATTCCTCTGTTGATTTAATTAAGCTTTATGGTACTTAGCAACTCTGAAGAATTTGGGTCTAGCTTCAGTTCAGCATATCATAATGCCCAGCTCTAGGCATCCACAGAATAAAAATATTATGTTAGCTTTAAAAACTCTGTAAAAAAAAGGCAGAGTAACAGTTTTGACCAATCCCCCTCATCCACATTTCCAGTGAGCATTTAACATGGTCTGAAAGTTAACCACTATTAGGAAGAAGGAGACCTAGGGGAGCAATGCTGCTCTGGCAAGGTGATAAACTACCAGCAGTATAATCAGACAGTTATAGCACGAAATTGAGAATGTGGAAATACAAGTTCTAATCTAGACTTGATATGTGGTTTTGGCAAAGTAATTTCAGTCCCTCCTCTCAGTTTACTAGCTAATAAACTGAGAGCAGTAAGTTATTTTGAGGATGCTGTGATATCTAATTAATTTTAGTCAAGCAGGCATTTTGAAAACTGACCATACTAAGCAGAGTTTTCTACTACTACTAGCAGAAGTAAAAGAGAAGTCAGTTAGGTATGAGGTGTGTCCTAGGAGACACAGGTGAAGCACCTGCAGTCTTCTGCAGGCTTCTTGTACACAAGTGTTTCCGCTCCGAGCTTTGAAATATATTCAGGTTCTTACATATAACCAGATTCAACTGGAATTCACCAACTTGACAGCTTTGCAGATCCAAGTATCTTCAAAATGAAATAAGAGTTCCTCTGTACCTTCCTCATCATATTGCTGTGACACATTAAAACCAGAGAGACTTTCTAACACACTAAACTATCTCTGTACACTCTCCAGCCTTTATATCTGGTTTTGAACATAGAAAATATTCAGCTCTGGTTTTTTGCAAACTTTTTAACCTCTATGGAACAGCAGAACAAGACTGCTATGTGTAATGTGGAAAAGGATGGGACAGTTAATATTGTGGTTGTAAACTGAGTGTTTAAATTACATACCTTGACTTTAGAACCAGTGATGATTAAGAGAATGGGAAGTTCTCACTTACTATTCTTCCAGCATTTCTGTTTAAAGGTTTGCATTTTGGAGACAATCAGGACATCACAAAGGTCATCAGCTGCATTATCATTAAAGCTGAGATTCTGTAAGATGAACAAGAAATACACTCAAACAGTGGATTTTCTAAATCTGTAGAAGATAGATTTTAAGCATTTTCTGTTTCAGATATAATCTTCACTGTTTTTTACAAGAGTTCAGTATTCATTATCATATCTTAATGATTACCTATTTTTGCCAAATCTGTCCATTAAACTGTGTGTCCTGCCCAAGGTCTTTAGGCAGCCCACTGGCCACTCAAAAGGTTAATGTAAGAATTTTCTTGTGTTTCCCAAACCACATAATGGTATTTTCCCACTGTGACTATACTTCAGTGAAATAATTTTAGTTCTATGGATGATTCTAGTGGTATAATAGTCTTAAAACAATTTACAGACTTGAAATAGAGGAAATAAATTCTGACAGTCTCATATGTGAGGCACAGTCTAGTATAAATGATCACCATATTCTTGGGGTGGAGGTGCTGAATATAGAAGTGTGTTAATTGGCTAAATCAAAACTACGATTATTGCTGCTGATGGCTTACCTCCAGCAGTACTCGCTCACCGTTAGAAAGTTAAAGCATATTTTGAGCATGATATTTGAAAAGTCAGTGGTGTTAAATTAGACCTCCAGGTAGAACAAGCAGCATTAAGGTTTTACAGAAGATGCACATTTTGACCTGTGTCACATCATAGAAAACCAGGCAGATTTTGTTTTGAGATAACTTTTTTTGTGAAAACAACAAGGAAATAATTTAATTAAATTAAGCACTTTCTTAAATTTGAGCCAACGGTTTAGATGATGGGGAAAAATGTACAGTTAACTGATACAACCTATGGTAATCTCTGAGTTTGATTTCAAACTGGAGTTTAAATAGGAATGTCAAAATACAGGAAGAGGGCAGTTTCTGTAGATATTTCAGTTTCTGTAGATATTTCAAAACCAAAAACTAGAATTCATGTGAAAATGTTTATTTGCATGATAGCCTTGCTACTTTATATTAGAAAGTTGGATCGTTCAGGTACACATATAAATTTACAGTTATTTACCTCTGTCCATGTCTTTTGATAGCCATGATATATGCAATACTACTTCATTACTGTGTATTGCTACTATGTTTAGTTTTGTAAAAATTTCAGAACCATTGAAACAATTGATCAGTATTTTAGCAATGTTGAGGCTCAGACTAAAGGCTCTTGAGTGCCACCTTCTCTCATGGTCTACTCACCTAAACAGACAGGAACAAAATGCTGCAAAAAAGGGTATTGTGCTGATGAGAATTAATGGAAGGCTGTTACATTGCAGTTGTCTTTGTCAGGAAGAGTGTGCACCAGACACACTCCATCCTAGTAAGCCACAGAGTGTAAAGGTGAAAAGCTCCACCCAGTCTGACCTCTTCTGTTGTGCGTCAGTAGAACATACAAGTGAAAAGAGCCTCCATGTTTAAGAAAGTCCAGCATCCATTATCGTGTGCCGCTATATCACACAATTATCCTAATAAACCTAACAGCCTCCTTAGGGCATCCCAGTTACTCTTAATGCAAGGATGTTTTAGGACCTTACTGCTATAATAATTAGAAAATTTTCACCCATGTCCAGCCTGCATTTACCTATGACCAGTTCATATCCACAAAAGGTTCTTCAAGCCCTAATACACTTTCTTTTGTATCCTCTGCTCAAACGTAAATCCTTAAACTAAATGTGCCAGGCACTTTTAGTCTCATCTTCAAAAGAAGGTTTTCTATTCTACTTTTGAATAGAGAAAAGTTTTGGTAGTTTTGGGCACAAACTCACCAGTACTGCAATGGTGTGTCCCCACACCCTATGCTCCCTATGATTCTTTCTCACTTCATTGTGCCCCTTCCAACTTCCAGGAATCAGCTTCTGTTATCTTTCCTCTCAAGGCACTAAAGACATTTACTTTGTGGTATTTTCTCTGTGTATATTTGTGATCAAGTCACCTTTCAACAAACAAGCCTCCAACCTTGTTATACATGGAATTTTTTGCAGGTTTTAGGGCCACTGCATTGTGTGTATTTTTTGCATACACCAGCTTTTAGACATCCTTCAAAGAGTACAGACTCTCAGGATATAAAAATATTTCAGTATCAATCCATCCAATGCTGTAGGCAGAGATAATTCACCATCATACACTACTTCACCCTGTCCGTATACCGGAAGATCACATTTAGTCTTTCTGTTGTTGATAACAGAACATATTTGGAAACTGGTGCTGAATTGCTCACTCACTGTGACCCCTAGCCCTTTCTCAGAGTCACATCATTGGAGGAATCATTTTTCCACTCTTTATCAAATACCTGATTTTCTGTCCTAAACACATAGTTTCAGATTTAATTGTATTACAGCATATTTTACTTGAATGGTACAAGTAACCCAATTCTCAGTATGTAAATATCTTACTATGTTTTAGTATTCTGCAATTAATCAATGGTTTCTATTTATAATATTCAGATGATCCATGAAAATGTTCAATAGTTTAGACAGGCTGTCAATTCCCAATGTTGACATAGCAACATCCCCAAATTCACTATTGACAGCCTTTTTTAATTTGTTAGGTACCTGACTTTTATCCACTGTAACAAAGACCTTATTTATATTGTGTAGAAGCATTAAAGTACAAATAACTTCATCACAAGGAATGATTCTGCTGAAAGAACAAAATCAATTTGTGTAACAAGACATTTTCTGTTGACTGCCATTTAGCTCTGTCCCAGCTGACACTGCACCAGGGGTTCACTCTGCCGTCGCTGCATAGGGAATCTGGTCTTCAGGCAGGTCTTAACAGAATGGTACAACCCCACACAGAAACAAGAAGCTAGGCATAAATATCTGTTTTCTGTCTCAAAAATGCTAACATCTGTGTCCAGATGGAATCCAGGAATCTTATTAAGGAGGCCATTTTTAAACACTGGGCTCCAAAACCTTGTTTTAAACAAGAAAAATTTGCGTTACTCCTCCCATATTACATTAGCATAACTGCCATCTATTCGTGGTCTCGCTATACTGATCTTTGTGCCAAGACTTTCTCTCAGGCAAAGAACAGGTTCATTTGCAGCTGCAGCTCTCTCCCCTGCTGCTTCACAATGATGTTAAATAGAGTCTTTATGCCACCCTCCTTGCAATGGTTTTCAGGTGGCTGCTAATCACCCTTTAGCTCTGAAGCAAAATGGCAGCAAAAGAAAGGTCACTGGAAGGTTTTATCTTTTGGGGGGGGGGGGGGGGGGGTGGCAAAGTCGAGATTGAAGATTTTATTGCAATTTTTTGTGACAGAGGTAAGAAATTTCAGGGTTTGGAGTCAAATCCCTTTCCTGCCTCCTTCTACTCTCCTCATCTCCTTCAAATGAAAGCTTTAGATATTAAGTCTGAAATTGCAATCCAGCCTCCACCCATCAGCTGGTGTCGTGGTTTAATGCTGGTCATCTAGCTTTAGATGTGTGGCACAGCTCTTTTACGGTCAGAGTGCTCTGTCTGCCTCGTATCTCTAGTTTTGATGATATCACACATGTTTTATCTCAGTTGTCCCTGCCTACCAATTTATCCAGTTGGGTTTACATCACTATCTTACCATCATTGCTTAGGTCTCTGTCAGGACTGTTCCCACATCGGGCTGCTCAGTCAATCTGGATTTAAACCTGTCTTCATCCATGGGAATGCAAACCTGGTGACCAGAATCATCTGTCTTGTTGAAAATTATATGAAGACTTTAGGATTCATGGAACAAGAAATAAAAATTAACTTAGGAACATGAAGTTGTTACCTCATTATCAAGGCATACAGAGAGGGAGCTAATTATAAAAGTCAGTCCCATAGGAGTTTTATTGTCAAACTGAGATTCATATCACCAGAACTTTTCTTGAAGTGCCACATTTTCCCAGTTTGTTGCAAAAAAAGAGAGGTATTGTGAATGAATCAGGTTTTGTGGAAGCCCTGAATGTTCTTTGGGCCAACCCCATGCTCAGAGAAGGGTTGACTTCAGATGTAGATTGTTCCCCCAGTTTGGTATCATCTACCAACTTGCTTAGACTGCTGTCTGTCCCATCATCCCACTCATTAATGAAGACATTAAATAATCTCAGCCCCAGTCCCAAGCCCTGAGTAGCATCAATGGAGGAAGAAGCAGAAGTTTGCCTTCCCCCATTGGCTCTCTTTGGTAAAGGACTCATCAGGACTACAGGAGACCTCCATCCAAAGCCCTTCTCCGTGTGAGAGGTGTTAAACCTGTTGTGTGAGATTCAGTTTCTTTAAACTGCATAAAAACAACCCCTTTTCTGAGGGTTAGAGTATTCATAGTGAATTATTGAACTAGAGAAAAACTGAAACCTGAAAGCTTTTCCTGTCTTGTGGCTACAGTATAGAAAATAGTATAATTGAAGGATTTTGTGGTATACAGTATATTAAACATACAGCAGACCTTCTATACATTTGCAAGTTTAATAAAAAGATAAATGACATAATTTGTTCTCAAAAAAATTAATTTTGATGAGCAGTTGCATTTTCCTAATACTGATTCCATTAATACTAATATTTATGTAACATTTGAAATCCGTGAGTAGAACTAAAGTTATTATTGGGGTCTTAAAATCCAATTTTCAGAAAAGCCTGTTCCTCTAAAATAAGAACTATTAGATCTGTGAAATAAACAGAAGTAATCTTCATCTTGATTTCCTGAGTAGTTCCATTGAAATCAATCTCTGCAACTACATGCACGCTTAAGAAACACCATATTACTCTGCTGAAGAGAAGCTAAATTACCAATCAGAACAGTTTAGATGCTCAGCGTACTAATGCAGCACTAAATCCAGTACAATTCACTCCAGGGAAAGAAAGTCTTTCCTAGTTATCACAAAAATTACATATACAACCTGGGAGATAAGTTCTGGTTCTGGCTTGACTTAAAACAAATATTCATTATTTTATATTAGGTCTTATAATAAATGAGCCTTCAGTGGAAAAGTGTCTTCACATAATATAACCCATGACTATAGATTTCCTCAGTCATCAATCTCTAGTTCAGCTATAGAAGCAACTATGTTAAATAGATGTTTCTTTAGAATTTGTTTGTATTTGTACATGTGTTCACACACAATTTATGAGGTTTTTTTAAGAAAACAACGTTAAGTGAACTTTTTTAACTCCAACTTAGGCTTCAAACTTCTATAACGACGTTTTTGATAATAGACATTACCAACAAAATGTATTAATATCGGTGACTTAAGATTCAAAACACTAAGATACTGGATTCAGGTTAGGTTTCTCACCGTGTCTACCCACACAGCAGAGACAGCCACTCTGGCCAGAAAAATGTACTACCACCTCTCCTGGAAATACCATGCTGTCATAACTCCTGCTGGAAGAGTTTTGTGAAGACCTCCCTGCACATTGCACCATGGGATGTGAGGCATGAATCTACATCTGGAGTACTGCCAAAGCCAGGTCAGGAGAAACATATAGCTTCACCTCAGTACTGGAAAACTTATTCAGTAATCCCCACTCCATCTACATTCAGATAATCTTGCCATCTAAACTCTCTCTACAGTCACCAGGGAGAAACAGCCTTCTGCAAGGTGCAATTAGTCTATTTTAGGTATTTATCTTGGGATGACTCATGCACTAGAGGCACTCATTTCTCTGCACTGATTTTAAAGACTACCTAGTAATTAGCTCCAATGCAAACATCTACACCACACACCCAAGTTGAATTGAAACAGATTTTACCCTATCAGTGCCTGTGAGCATTGCAGGGAAGTAAGCCATAGGAAGGTTCTTATGCCAGTTCATGAAACCCAGGCCTAATGGAGTTCCTCTCTGTGTGGGCAATTGGAGGAATTGAAGTTACAGCCCAACATCCCAGAAAAGGTGTTTCTGCTGGTTACAAATACTATAGTTTGGCATTCCCTTGTAGTTTGGTTCTCAGCATTCCACAAGGTGCTGTATGTGCAGGTTGAGTAAAAAGAATCCATAACTTCTACAGTCTCCTTTTATAATACCACCGTCAAGCCAGCTAGTGGCTCTCTACGGTCCAGCATCAGTCTGTCATCACTGAAGCAGTTGAGCAATGTTTGGGGAGACCTGGAACTGCACCATATGTGTTCCAGCTACCCGTGACAAAAAAGAACCTGTAGTAAAACTGAGTTCAATACTGTCAGACTGTTTCCTGGTTGATGTGAACATACTAAATATCAGGAGACTAGCAAACCAGTTAAAAAGGTTGCAAAGGTAAATACAGAGAAAGAGACAGTGAGAAATGTATCCCAGTTGTGTACCATTTGCATTATAATAAGAATGGAATATTCAGAAACACATTCATACATCTGGACAAAAAAAACCATTTTTCCTGGATTTTCAGTTCTTTCTGTAGATGGTCATCTCCCCAAATTACTGCACAAATCAAAATTTCAAACAACCTAAAAGCCCACATGTTCCTAAATTTTTTTGTTGGGTTTAGTTCAAATGTTTGATTGCATCTTGATTACTCTTTGTTAATTCATAGAATCACAGGATGGTTTGGGTTGGAAGGGACCTTAAAGATCATCCAGTTCCAACCCCCCTGCTGTGGACAGGGACACCCTCCACTAGACCAGGTTGCTCAAAGCCTCATCCAGCCTGGCCTTGAAGACAGCCAGGGATGGGGCACCCACAGCTTCTCTGGGCAACCTGTGCCAGTGTTTCACCACCCTCTCTGGGAAGAATTTCTTCCTGATATCTAATCTAAATCTCCTCATTTTCAGTTAAAACCCATTACCCCTTGTCCTGTCATTACAGGCCCTTGTAAAAAGTCCCCCCCCACACCTTCCTTGTAGCCCCGCTTCAGGTACTGGAAGGCTGCAATAAGGTCTCCTCGAAGCCTTCTCTTCTCCAGGCTGAACAATCCCAATTTTCTCAGCCTTTCTTCATAGAAGAGGTGCTCCAGCCCTCTGAGCATCTTCGTGGCCTCCTTTGGACTTGCTCCAACTGGTCGATACCCTTCTTATGCTGAGGGCTCCACAGCTGGACACAGCACTCCAGGTGGGGTTTCATGAGAACAGAGTAGAGGGGGATAATCCCCTCCCTCGACCTGCTGGCCACGCTTCTCCTGATACAGCCCTGGATATGGTTGGCAACCCAGGATACTGTTGGCAACCCAGGATCCGGTTCATTATTATAAGGTATTTAAATTGTGAAAGAAAATATGTACATCCCTCAAAACGGAACATCATACAAAAAAAAAAAAAAAAGGTTTTAAGCTATCTGGAACATAGAGATTGTTTCTAGACTAGTTCTGACCTCCTCCCAAAAAACAGTTTTGGTTTTACCAGAATAATTAACAGCTTGTTTATCAGAAAATTCCTCCATTTCTGCCAATCTCTATCAATTTTGAGTCAAAAAAGGGGCCTACTTTTCTTCATAGTTTTATTCTCTTGGTCAAGAATAGCTGCAACATCACAGCAGCGGCAGGCCAGTAATACAAGAGACCTAGGTGGAGAATGTACAACAGGCAGCTGTCTGTTATATGGAGGAGTGTTCTGGTCCCTTGCTCACAGATGTGCACACATCCACGCTCACAGAACTTGCCTTGACTTACAAAACTAACAACTTGTTGCCTGTAAAGATGGCTGGAAGTGGTAGCATGGTCTAGGCTGCACCTTAGCTATCGGTAACAGTTAAAGCATCGGTCTTTTCCTTGATACCTTGGGACTGTCCTCTAATGCAGACAGTCTGAAAGTGACAATTTTTCTCATAATGCTCTTAAAAAACTGAGGCTTCTCTATCAGATGAAAAAACACTTAAAGAAAGGAAGACTAGAAATTAAGATCATTATGCTGCACCTTTTATGGAAAGTCTATGAGAATTATTTAGTGAGGGCTGTGAATTTAAGGGTATGATTCTTTCATTCAAAATACAGTGTTTCAGCAGACATCATCTCAGATTCTCTTTTTAAAGCTTCACAACTGCCTTTAAAACTTAAGGATCAAAAGCAATTGTATTATCTTCCTGTTAAAGTAAAGCAATTTAGTCTTTGATGTTTAATCTTCTGCTGTATTTCCACCTGCCTGTGGGCACGATCCTATAACCTGTCAGGAGCCTCCCAAGTTGCCTGCAGCACTTAATGGGTCAGCTCATGTCTCTCCTTCTTGAGGTTAGAGCATGGAGTTCCTGCTCTCGATCAGTTTTGTGGTGCAAATGCTAGTCAGGCACTCCAAAGATCCAGTCATGTACTCTGGATACCTATGACACCTATGACATTGTCACTCCCTGTGACCTGAGTTCCCAGTCTTAAGTGCTAGAGGTGGGTTTTTTCTAGTTATTTAAGATGCAAACTTGTGGAGATTAAGGGCACGGACCCCGCCATGATGTGCACCAAGCGAGATTGTTTATTGTTTTACAGCGTGGGTTTTTATAGACAGATTCAGTAGTTTTCCACAGTCTAAACCCCTCCCAGTGTTTTGCAAAAGCTGAGGCTGATAACTGTAACTTTTGTAAGCTTGGCTCTGCAGGTGCCTTACAGTTAGCTTATCAAGCTCGTGACTTGAGTCCCTTTGGTGTCAACATCCTAGTCCTGTGTTTTTAATTCCTCATGTATCTTGTGAGAACAAGACCTTCAGCTCCTTGTGCGGTTTGTGAGAACCTGGTCGTGAGAACCTGACCTGTCCAGCTGGTCGGCAACACAAACTCTTCAAGGTACAGACTGCACTGTGCAGGAACTTATCTACTGTTCTAAACCAGCCTCCTTTCTGTCTCCCTCTTTCAAGAAATGCACTTCTTGCACATAAGCTTTTTACCTTTCCTTGCGAATATAAACATAGAGATTAAAGGCACACAAGCTGCTTATTCCTTTGTGTGTGACTCATACACAAGTATGAGTGTCAAGTCATACTTCAAGTCAAAGACCACTTAGACATAAAACAATTCTTCAAGGCCCAACCTAACACACAGAACTTCAGAGTGTATATATTCTTTTATGCTTGTATATACAGAATTCCAATAAATACATACTGAACAAAAGTAAAATTTGATCCCATCTCCTGACTGGCAACACCCTGTCAGGCAAGGACACATCTATAGGCTTGTTAATTTAATTTCACTTTCCTACATACCTTGACAGGTTAAAAACCAGGCTCCTATAATATATATGCACATCAAGATGCACTCAATTTATTCATAATTCTTGTCTTGCACTCATGGAAAATTGTGTTCAGTTACCGTATTGACTTAAGACAACTAGTAAGAAATTGAGGAATTTGTTGAATTACTGTCTTTTCTCAGTGGTATGGCTTTCACCCTAGCAAGACCCATCACTTTTAATATCTGCCTCAGATTGCTCTATCCCCATTACAGGTAAAGATGAAGAAGAGAACTACTGGAGAGAGTCCAGTGGAGGATTACGAAGATGGTCAAGAAAGCACGTCTCTTACAAGGGAAGGTTGAGAGTGCTGGGTCTGTTTAGCCTGGAGATGAGAAGACTGAAAGGGGACCCTCTCAATGTTTATAAGTATCTAAAGGGCGAGTGTCAAGAGGACAGGGCCAGAGTCTTGTCAGTGGTGCCCAGCTACATGACAAGGGGCAATGGGCACAAACTGGAACGCAGGAAATTCTATCTCAATATGAGGAAAAACAATATGAGGAAAAACACCTTTGAGGGTGCCTGAGTGCTGGAACAGGCTGCCCAGAGGGGTTGGAGAGCCTCCTTCTCTGGAGACTTTCAAAACCCACCTGGATGCGTTCCTGTCCAACCCGATCTAGATGAACCTGCTTTGAAAGGTGGCTTGGACTAGATGATCTCCAAAGGTTCCTTCCAACCACCAGCATTCTGTGATTCTGTGAAGATCATCATAAGAACAAATCCTGTTGGAGGAATGGACAAATCACTGATTCATTTGCAACAAATTGCAGCTTTTCTGCAACAAAATTCAGGTTTTTTTATTCCTCATAAGATAAATTTATTTTAGCTGTGTGTAATATTAGCTAAAAAATTCATAGAAAAAGCAGAAAAGAAGATCTGTTTCTTGAGTTGGTGGATTTGTTAAGGACTGATACCACGACTCCTGCCCTGCACCACCATAGGTGTGGGTTGTTGTGGTTTTTTTCCCCCTTAGAAAAATCATCATTCCTGCAGAGGTTCTCATTACAGTGCCAGATTCAGTGAAGTTTAAACTAGTTGTTAGATAGGAAACACTTTTGAGATGAGAGACTGTGAGGGCCACCAGAGAATACTTTAACTGGCTGCGGTACCCTGCTGAAATTTTGTCATATTTCTAACATACAAACACCATGTGAGGAAGCTGAATTTAAATCAGAGCTTTTAAAAGGCTTAATGGTTGAAAGGCTGAATGGTTGAATTTGGTGCCCCTCTACTGGCACCCTTACGTTTAGGGCCTAAGCTAGAAGGTGAGACTATTATCTCTCTGTTCAGATCCTATATTTAAGAAATTGAGTGGAAGATGATCTAGACTGTGTATCTCTGTAGGACTGAGTTAGAAAAACATGCAATCATTTCAGCTCTTTCATGCCTTAGATGTTAGACAAGAATTTTGAAGAACTAGACGTCAGATTTGGATAGATACTGTGGCCATCCAGTAGCAAAAACCTTTAGAGATGTACTCACAGCTGTCCTCATTTTGCCACCTTTTTCACTGTAATGCAGAATTTGATTAAACATTTGATTTCACATGGGGCAAAATATGAGCTGTGTAAAAAAAAAAAGCAGTGAAGGTTTTGCTATAGATCTCATGAGTTTTCAGAAATTTCCAAATTTAATGATTTCCTCAGTAAGAACACACTATTTCTGGTACCTTTAGAGTTTCATCTCTCAGGACCCAGAGCGCTATGAGAGTTTCTCTTTCTGATATACATGCAATACACACAGATGCAGATAAAGCTTAGAAATGTGAATACTACAGAGCTCTGAAAACAGATAAAATGAACACTAACTGTGTGATCTTTCAAACAAAATACCACCACAGCCTTAAGACTTGCCAGTCTCATGACAACCCAGGGCCTGGAAATAGAGAATGCATTCAGTCTATAAAAAATATTCCATTTTATATTAAATAACTGCAAGGTTTGGATGATTTGTTTTGCTCATAAATAACCATGTTTTGATATGTCATTTGCATGAAGGTTCATAAACAAGACCACTAGGTGATTAAAAATACACAGCAAAAGGCAATTTGGGGAATTTAATTTGAAGACTACTTTGCAAGTAATATTCAGCACATTTTCACCAGCTCTGCTCAGCAATCTCTAAGCAGCTTTCAAAGTCCTCACACATCTGATGGAAGTAGTAACACAACAAGTGAATTGAGATGATGATAATCTTCAGCTTGGTGCTTTTACTGTACCTTCAGGAAGAGAATATATATTCTTTTGAGATGTTTTTCTTCATTGTGTGGAAGCAGAACATTGCAGCATGAAAGAAGGACAGGTTGTTAGCATGTTTATTCATTTAGGGGAAAGGTCTGCTGTCTATAGAAACAAAGCCATCGTTCTCATACATATTGACAGAGTGTAGGCACGGTCATGGCTGGAAATGGCTTTTCTGCTTCCCTCACTCATGTGCTGTGTGTCACTGATTTGGAGTGATGCTGAGGAACCTTTTTGTTTTTCCAAAAAAATAAAATAAAAAGAAGTGTCCATGAGCAAGGAGGATTTTCCAAATACTTATTAGTATTAGTGAGACTACGGTGGAAGGAACTGCTCTTCATGAATATACAAATAACTTCGGTTATTTGGATTCTGAGCCCCTCTCTGTATTGAATCTCAGGAAAAAAAAAAAACAAAACAAAACAACAACAACAAAAAAAAATCCCAACAAAACCAAAACCCAACAAACAGACAAAACACCAAAGTAGAATCCAACATTCCCTTTAAATTGCTTTCTCAGTTGATTAATGATGCCACAAGAGAAAAGATCAGAGAATCAGAGAATTAGAGAACCATAGAATGGTTTGGGTTGGAAGGGACCTTAAAGATCATCTACTTCCAGCCCCCCTGCCATGGGCAGGGACACCTTACACTAGGTCAGGTTGCTCAAAGCCTCATCCAACCTGGCCTTGCGAGGGAGGGGGTATCCGCAGCTTCTCTGGGCAATGTGTTCCAGTGCCTCACTACTCTCTGCATGAAGATTTTCTTCCTGATATCCAACCTAAACCTACTCTCTTTCAGTTTAAACACTTTACCCTCTGTCCTATCACTTCAGGTCCCTGTAAAAAGTCCCCCTTCAGCTTCCCTGTAGGCCACCTTCAGGTACTGCAAGGCTGCAATAAGGTCTCCCCAGAGCCTTCTCTTCTCCAGGCTGAACAAGCCCAACTCTCTCAACCTGTCCCCATAGCAGAGGTGCTCCAGCCCTCTGATCATCTTTGGGCCTCCTCTTGACTTGCTCCAGCCAGTCGATACCATTCTTATGTTGAGGGTCCCAGAGCTGGACACAGTAATGCAGGTGGGGTCTCACGAGAGCAGAGTAAAGGAGGAGAATCACCTCCCTCAACCAGCTTGCCACACTTCTCTAGATACAGCCCAGGATACAACTGGCTTTCTCGGCTGCCAGCACACACTGCCGGCTCATGTTCAGCTTCTCATCCACCAGTACCTCCAAGTCCTTCTCCTCAGAGCTGCTCTCAATCCATTCTCCACCCAGCCTGTACTTGTGCTTGGGATTGCCCCGACCCATGTGCAGGACCTTGCACTTGACCTTGTTGAACTTCATGAAGTTGGCACAGGCCCACCTCTCCTGCCTGTCAAGGTCCCTCTGGATGGCATCCCTTCCCTCCAGCATGTCAACCACACCACACAGATGCTGTTATTGGCAAACTTGCTAAGGGTGCACTCTATCCCATCATCCATGTTGCCATCAAAGATGTTAAACAGTGCCGCCCCCTCTATCGATCCCTGAGGAACACCACTCAGCACTGGTCTCCACTCCGACATCGAAACGTTGATCACAACTCCTTCAGTGTAACAATCCCACCAATGTGCTATCTATTGAGCTGTCTACTCATCAAATCCACGTCAGCAAAGTCTTCCCAACCCAATTAGTCCAGAAAGATCCTTAATGTCTTTCCAGGTAGGAAGAGGGGGAGAGATCTGAACTGGGCGTGGTCTTTGCAGCTTCTGTACTCTTGGAAATGTGCAGACAGGAACTAGTACTCTGAGTCATTCCTATGTAAGGACCCCAAACAGCTGGGGAAATTTACACGATCATCTAAATAAAATGCATGAGCACTGCTGGTGTCTAGTAAAATACCAAACATGCAAATACCGTTGATACATGACAGCATTAAACTGCAAACGCATGCCGCAGTAAAGGACATGCAGCCCTAATAAATGTAAACTATTAATACCAACTCTTCAATAAATAAAGCCACAAATCATGCCAAGAGTTACAGTGAGTGCTGCAGAGCGTATCAGCAACTACTCTATTTCTGTGCAAGAAAATAATCATGACCATGACAAAAAATATTGGCAGAAAAATATGTCAGATGAAATAATAATAATAATATTAACAAGAATCTTATTTCCTCTCTAACTAAAGGTATAAGATCTTTGAGCTGAGGGAAATAGTTTTACAGGCTTCTACCTTAAACCTGATGGGGGGTTTTTTCATACTTCTTCCTACATTGTCCTGCCCACAGGTAGGGTCTTGAAGTAGGAATCAGGATCTTTTACTCCTGCTCTGATCATCATACATATTTTTATAAAACTTTTTTAACCATTCAGTCTCAAAATTCTTTGAAAAGGAAGTCTTTATGCCCAAAATGGGGAAACAAACTGCATTAAAATTTTTCCCCCAGTCATCACGTAGATCCTAATGGAGATCAGGAGCAGAGCAGTTTGCTGAGTGCCAGTGCAATTCACTCTCAAGTAGATCTCTGTTTGCAAACCTGCTAATTGTGGGGCTGGGGATGGGAAGTTGAGGGTTTGTGCCTGCTGTTATCGAAGTCAAAGACAACTACTGCTTGAGGATAATGGTGCAACATCAGGTCTTTGGGGATAGGGTCTGTGCTGGCCGTCTTTCCACCGCACAATATCCTGGTGCTCACAAGGTCTTGGAATGGGACAAACCCAGCTTCTCTTCAGTCAGTGGACTGAGGCAACTGGGATGAAAACAAATAATTGCCATCAAATAGTACTTCTGAACAATGGGGCTACATTTTCACACAGAGCGCAGCAGTGA
The DNA here is from genome assembly GCA_027574665.1 of Rhynochetos jubatus. NCBI lineage: Eukaryota > Metazoa > Chordata > Aves > Eurypygiformes > Rhynochetidae > Rhynochetos > Rhynochetos jubatus. The sequence goes on along the minus strand of CM050648.1, from coordinate 7,748,233 downwards.
GTATAATTAAATACTACACATATTTACTTACTGGAAAATCCTGTTTCATTAACATAAACAGATAGGGGAGCATCAGTGCATGACAACCCATAGGGCACTGGGGAAAATCTGTTTTGAATTTCGTACATCAATCAAATGATTCACATACATGTTATTTGCAATTGATCGCTGCCTGAATGGAGTCTAGTGATTTTTACACCAGGGTACACCACTAAAAACCTCTCATTAATAGATAATCAGCTTCTACTGATCAACTCCTCGGCTGCATTCCAAAGCATCTGTTTTGCCTATTTTGTGATTTAGAGCTTCTAAGTGTGATGAAAGCAGGTTTCTGTTATTTCTTTACTCATTAACCTTATTATACTATTTCACCCTCAGCAGTTTTGGGGTTTTTTTTAAAGAAAGATGATAAAAAGCAAGTGAAAAATACATTAGCCCACTAACTGAACCATAATTTCATTGTTTGTGTTAACAATGTAATAGCAAGAGACATTCTAAGTAAATAATATTTTTTAAAGAAAAAAAGTCATGAGTATAATTACTTTTTAGCCAAACTCAATAGTTTATCACTAGACTTTTAGTCTTCAAGTGATTTTGGTGGGGATTTTTCCCCACTAATGTTACACAATGAGACAAATGGGAAACTAGTAGGTGAAAAATGGCTTACAGGAATAACATTTTTTACTCAAGGCATGTGAAATGTTTATCATTTGCTTTGCAGCATGAGTTTCTGAATGCTGCTTTAAGGCTTTTTTCCCACTGTATGGTAATATATGACAAAATGCAGGGATTTTTTTAAAAGGTGCTCTGTCTGTGGATGTATGGTGGTTTCCAGCTTTGTTTTACATTATTGCATCTGGATCGATTTATGGTCAAAGCACTTATGTAATATTTGTGTGTTGTTTATATGTTTCAGTGTGGAGGTAAAGTAGCCAAGGGCTAATCACAAGTAGATCAGATTTGCCAGTAGTGTTTTTTTATGTCTTATTTTCCGGCCCTATTAAACCTGACACAATGATAGGTGGAAAGGAGAAAGAAGACTAAGTAAATAAGGTGACAGTAAACTTTGAGGAAAAAGAGCTCTCAGACCAGTTTGCTGTAATTTTCATTTGTTTTTTTGGTTTTGGTTTTTTTTCTTTTTTTCTTTTTAAATCTTAGCTGTTAAAAACCTGGCCTACAGCTAACATTGAAATTATGGCCCTAAAGATATCCCATGCAGGGCTTTGAAAAGCACTCACTTATCCTCTCTGCCCACTCTTTTTTTTTTTTTCCAGGTTGCTTTAGCTCTGTGGATTGGGCAGCAACTGCCCAAGAAAGGTTATTTCCTCAACAAGATCTGCAGAGCTTAGTAGCAATCCAGGATCTCCAGAGCATACTCAGCCAAAACGAATGCTGGGCTGCTGTCAGTGCTCTGGTTTGTTGGTAACCCATTGGCTAAAGTGGCCCTGTTCTGAGCAAGTTGTGGTCCTTGGCCCATTTGCCAGGATGTTGGCCCAGATGGCAGCTTACCTCTCTGTGACATGTCATCTCCTGAATACATTTGCCCTTGGTCTGAGGGAAAGTATCCAGAGTCAGCTCACGCTGGCAGGACCTCAGTCCAGGCTTCACTCCATCCTCACCTCATTCTGCTCACATGGATAAGTAGAGGATGTATGGGAGCTGGATCCTTCTCCAATGAATGATACCTTCTGGAATCATAAACTTGTTCCTCACTGTTTCTGATGTATTAGAGCATGTCAGACTCCTACCTCACACATTATCATCATCATCATCCTGAAAGGTTTATATACTCAAGCCGCTGAAACTTTGCTGATTAGAATCTCAAACTCCACTTAGTGAAATGTCCCATAATCAGTAAAGCCACCTTACCGGAGGTGCAGTTCTGTAAGTGAGCAAGGTTTAGCACAGAATTTAAAAGAAATAACCATGGATAAATGAAAAATTTAAGTAAACTCATTTCAACAAAAGATGTAGAAGAAATTATACAGCAGTATCAGTGTGTCAGTAGAGAGTCCAGAGCTGTGGGGCTTTCAGGAGATTTATCTGGTACATGACTGTCTCACTTTCCTATCACTTTTATTTTCTGGGAAAGACATGTGACATCAACAATTCTGTGTGTTGGGTTTTCTGGGTCACTAGTGGTTATTGGCAATGCCATGTAAATTAAAACAGTCCTGGTTTTTACCACAACTTTCTTTAGTCATTGCTGGTCTATGCCGAGTACAAGTCTGCTGCAGCCTGTGGCTGGGCCCATCATCTTCACCTTCCCTCAAGGACCATGCAGGACCCTGAAAGCTTGTGTTTTCAAGCTGCTGTGATCTTGGAGATACTTCTGCACTGCATCTTGGACCTTTGAGTTTTAATGGACTTGGCCCTTCTTGTGTTGAATTCCAAGAGAGAAAACTTCTGAAAATGAAATTATCATAACTGAGATTTATCAGCAGTTGAGCAAAAGGCTTTCTGCTCATTAGTTTAAATGACAATCTGAAGCTTCAGTTAAAACATCTCTGACCAATGAGCCAAGTTCAGGTACAGACCAGGCTTCAAACTACCTTCTAGTGCCTTGTGCATCATTTCAATCTGTGGGTCTAGTTCTCACAACCACTTAAGAAATATCTCCACGTAAGTGAATTAATTTACTGGTTACAACTGAGTCTCTTCCCAGGCAGAAAATTATATTTTTTCATTTATTTACCTATTTATCAGTGAGAAGAATAATCTGTGTCAACATAAACAGATGCTTTGTATGCAAAAAAACATTTGTAACTGCTACCCATTTTTTTCTCTTTGCAGAGGAATATTTGTGGATTTGTAACGTCACAGACTCCTTTTTGGTGCAAACTGTGATTTGTATTTCAGGGTTTGGGTAGAGAAAACTGCAACATTTTATCACCAGATATAACCCAAATATTTCAAAGCAAGGTCAATTGCTGTGATCACCATTAATGAGCTAAAGGTCACAGACAGCTTTGCTGGCTTAAGGACAAGAATGGACCTAGGACAGAATGAAAACTCCATATTCCTCACCTAGAGGACCATGTTGTTCAGTAGGTCTAGGTGTGATTTTTTCCATTCACAGGAGATTAACAATGTGATTTACTATGGGATTTCCAATGATAAATGGTATATACAAAATGCAGGATAAAGCATTTCAGTAACCAGTGGAATAAGATGTTAAAGAGGATAGAATTTGAGGAAGGGTCTTTTTACAGCACCAAAGTTAACTTGCCTTAGTTTTCCACCTACCTATCTTCCTACAAAGAAAAGAAAACTTTGTCCGCTGACTTTTTGGTAGTGTCCATGTTACTGCATAAACCGACCCAAAAAGAGTCATATACTCAGAATCTGAGAACAGCAGCCCAAATGAATGGACTGCCTCACTGCATCAGACTTGCAGGACACTGGATGCAGAATCAAACCATTAGGGAAATCTCCCAAATACCAGGGAGATACCAGAGGAATCTCCCAAATACCATGTGGGGACTTGGACTGAAAACTTCAGACATACAGAGATGCTGAATGTCCTTGTGTAAGACAGCCTCACCTGGACCCATGTTTTCACTGGAAGTCATTGCTACTTTCAGTCTAGCGTACCCAAGCTAGCTTTTGAAAATGAGATTAAGTAACTGCTTAAATCACATATAAAATTCCAACTATTTTATTTGCAATAGAAATAAAGAAATGAACAAAAAAGCAACATCACCTGGTAGACAAGAAAATATATTTCTATTACAGTCTTATTCTATTAAAGCCTCATTTCAACCCTTTGACAATGACCAGGAAGATATTCTAGGTATCTCTTTTCCAAAACTCTTAAGCAAATACCAACACTCCATGAGACATTCTTTGATTCATTTATGTACTTATTTTTAGAATGAGAGTAAATGCTGTCTTAGCTTTTCTGGCATCTGATAGGCTAGTTGAAATTATTATAAGCACAATTAAAATTAACTAATTGGCCTACAACTTGATCTTTAAAGGCATGACACAGTGAGCAGCCAGGTAGAGAATCACAGTCAGCATTCCAAAAGTGTCAGCCTTAATCAGCATCCAGGTAGCTCAAATCTCTGGAGGGTTTACTAGACACCTTATCTCATTATTCCTTTCCTAAGAAAAATACCTCATCCTCAAATCAATAAGAATATTTGATTGAAGTATAAATACGTCAAATGGAAAAATCAACTTCAAAGAGCAGTGTTTCCACATCAGTAATAGTTCTCAAGAAAGTCATCTTAGCTTCAGCCAGATTTCTCAGCATGGTCTGAAATGACATGTTTTCTTCTTATTCTTGTGTTTCCTGCCCTTCAGACTGATGTGGTATAAATAGCAAAGGTTTCTGTCACTTTTTCTACCTCTATTTTGTCTAGGGCTGTGCTTCTTTTGTTTTAAATGGCTGCAAGAACTTAATAGTATGCTATCCCGTTATATTATTGCTCTTCCAGTAATGCACCCATTATTTACCTGCCTTAATTTTTAAAGCATGACTTTTTTTTGTCAGGCCTGTTTTAAATCACGAATGTAGAAAACATTTGCAACACATTTATGAGGAAGGCCCATGGGTAGAAGCTCTGCAATCTTGCTGTGTACTTCTCTTTGTTTTTTCTGTGTTTTACCTACCAGTGCCAGCTTTCAGCACAGCTGGAGTGAAAACCTAGACCTAATCCTTGGACACACATTATCATTCCCCATAATTTTCAGTAGTAATGGCCATCATAGGTGGTCTGCCTTAATATATGTTTCTTCAGTCCTCATCATGATAACTGAGATTATCAGGTAAGGGCTGAAATTAAGACATCTATGCTGATGTCCAATACAGTTGGTGAGGCACAGAGGTTTAAAGCTATTGGAAATGCTTAGGCTGCCTGAAGTACCTGCATGAGGTGTGTGGTGGGTTAATTCCAGCCAGAAACTAAGCACCACAGAGCTGCTCGTTTACCTCCCCCAGTGGAAAAGTTAAGAAGTAAAAGGTAAGTGGAAAAGGTAAGTGGATCAGAGGAAAAGATAACTCATGGGTTGAGATAAGAACAGCTTAATAACTGAAAATAAATTAAAATAATGATAGTAATAATATGTAATGTAAGACACTACTACTATTACTACTAATAATAATATGTAATGAAAAGGAGAACAACAATTAAGGGAAAAAAGTATACAACCGCTCACCACTTGCTGACCAACACTCAGCCAGTCCCCAAACAATGAGTGAGAGAGAGCACCCTGGCCAACTTCCCCCTACTTATATACTGAAAATGACACTTTATGGCATGAAATATCCCTTTGGTCAGTTTGAGTCAGCTGTCCTGGCTGTTTCCTCTCCCAGTCTCTTGTAGGGAAGAAGGTGGGAACACAGCTGGGGGTATCAGAAACTGGAAAAGTCCTTGGCTTAATATAAGCATTGCTTGGCAACAAGTAAAAACATTAGTGTGTTGTTAACACACTTCCCAGCACAAATCCAAAACATAATCTCATACTAGGCACTGTGAGGACAATAAACTCTATTGCAGTCAAAACCAGCTGAGGCTGGTAGATGTCACATGAGACCTGTAAGAGACCTGTCCCCTTTTGTAGTGATAGATGGAGACCATGCAGAGCAAGACAGGATACCTCAAATAGTAAGAAATGCGTATTGCTAAAGAACAAAATTGAAGTTCTTGTCAATACAAAATGCAGTGGTTCAAATGAGGCTCATCTTGGTTGCCTAACTTAGGTGTCCAGAGCTATTTTACATGGTTTTGGCTGCTTGAGGCAGCCCTGTGGTGCTAACAAAAATTGCTTAAATTGGCACTTGGACTCCTATATCCAGTCAGCTGGATTGAGCTCCTGCTACCTCTTGAAGAGTGTGCTGAATGCTCCATTAACCATATTGATTAGATATTCATAATTTTTTCTCTTTATCACTTGTTTTTTAAGTCCTCTCTATGTATTCAATAACATTCATATTCACGTTGACCTTTTGAACTCCCTCACATTGTTAGAGGAGGTTCATAATTAGACAAAATAAAAATCTCTGCTTTTCTTTGCCCTTCTTAGTCCATATGTTATGCACTGCGAATAAAACCCAATCAGTATTGTTTAAGTGCCACTGGAATAAATCAAATAGCATCACTTTCCTTTTAGAGAACAGCTGTATAATTAAATAAGAGGCATGCGTTTACTTAAAAGTGATATCTATGTAAAAAGAAGTGATTTAAGGTAAGCCACATTGTAAGTCCATTGTGCTCATTGGCAAGTAATTCAGACATACCACAAAAGCTTGAAATATGAAAAAGTGTTACCTGCAGGAACTGCTTTTTTAAAACATCCTCACAAGCTCCCGACCCTCATTTATCAAAAGCTGCAACTGAGCAATTGTAGCAGTAGTGCTCATTGCAGTAAATTACCAGCACACACACACACAGAACTGCTAGGCAGTATCAGAAGCAAAGACAACTGACTCCCTCAGGTCACTTTGGTACTTTTCCTTAAGAGTTAAATATCGTTATCACTTTGACTAAAGCAGTCAGTAAATGGGAACTTCTGGGAATATTTCCATGTAAAGGAAAAGAAATGCCTAGTATGAAAGAGGTTATAGTCTTTGATATAACCTTGTTTCTTTGCAAAGGATCAACAAAGCTCTGTTTCTCTGAGTAGGCAGATTCAAATGGCAGTATACAACTATTTCACAATTTCCAGTCCTACTTTCCCAGTGTTTTACATTCCATAAAAGCTCTATCTTGCTAGTTTTTCTCAGGGATACGCTCACAGCTCTTTCTCTAGTTTTCTGCTGGTTTTCTCCTCCCTTCCTTCCACACATTCAATCTGTCAAACAATGTCTTAGCCTCTGTATTTGTACCCAGTGTCAGGGACCCCTCTCCCAGTCTCATTATTGGTTTTATATTGCCAGGTGACACAGTTCCTGGAGCAGTGGCTTTTCTTACTTTTCTTACCACTGCAGGACTTGACCTTCACAAGGGTGCCTTCAGTTAGCTCCAGTGAAGGCTGAAAAACACCTGACAGCTTTAAATATATTAGTCTTGTGAACTAAAAGCCACTTTGTGGGTGCAAACCCCTTCCAGCACAATTTAGGAGTTGTATCACTAGGATAATATGTGTATGTTGCTTATACCAATCTTCCCACTCAAGCCACAACATTAACATTCAATGTCATATTAATTATAATCACGCAAGCAGTCATATACACATGAACACAAGTAATATTACAGAGCAGGATCAAAAACCAGGCACAGTCACAAACGTATTTTTCACTGGTACATATCCAAGAAAGTAAAACTATTTTTTGAAGACAGAAGGAAAGGTGATGACTCATAGGCCAAACCCTGAAGTTTTTACTCGATTTTGAAGGAATATGGCTCTAAAGTGAAGGAGACAGTAATTTCCAACAGAATTCATTAATTACTTGGTATATACTGTAACCACTACAGTTATACACTTCTGGAAACTTGTAGTGGCTTGTGTTGGAAGGGACCTTAAAGATCATCTACTTCAAGCCCCCCTGCCATGGGCAGGGACACCTTCCACTGGCTCAGGTTGCTCAAAGCACCATCGAGACAGCCACAACTTCTCTGGGCAACCTGTTCCAGTGCTTCACCACTCTCACAGTGAAAAATTTATTTCTTCCATCTAATCTAAATTTATCCTATTTCAATTTAAACCCATTATCCCTTGTCCTATCACTACAGGCCCTTGTAAAAAGACCCTCCCTCCAGCTTTCCCATAGGCCCCTTCAGATACTGGAAGGCTGCAATAAGTTCTCCCCAGAGCCTTCTCTTCTCCTGGCTGAACAATCCAGACTTATATAATGCAAATTTGAGAATAGTGTTGAGAATGTTAATAAATTAGCAAAAGTAGGAACAGCAGTTTGACAAAATGATCTTATTCTTATCTCCAACAGAGTTTTAGACCTATTCCAGGATATCCTGTCCAGAATCAGATAAGGAATAGCCCTTCAGCAACTGACTAGGCTGGAGCTAGAACAGATCCATGGAGTTTGGGCAAATGTAGGATTCTTCTGCCAGGCTTTTCATTTTCACATAAAGCCTGCTTATTGCAGCAACAAAGCCCTACATAGTATCCTTTCCCTGTTTAGCAGCGTGGAGATAAGGAAGGCATTTCTAGTTCTTGCATGTTTCACACACCTACATGAGACAGGGTGATAGTAAGACCTTCTTATCAGGCAGTGTGCTCTGTTACTCACCAAGACCATCTCAGGCAGTAAAATCCTTGTGTAAGCAATAGAGCTTAGATCTATCCAAGTTTTCATATAGCTAAAGCGAACAGATTTCACAGGAGTGTTGTGACCTTAATGATATTGAGTAACAAATAGTTTAGATGCCATAGCAATAATATATGGTTGCTTTGTAGTAAACAAGAGGATAGCTATGATTCAACTCCCAATGGCTGCAGTGTGCATTTGTCATTAGAAAGACACCAACTTCCACCAACTCAGATTGAAATATGTCATCTCTCAGCCAAATAGTAAAGGAGTAAAATAGAGAATGTATTTCTCTGCAAGTGGTCATTCAAGAAAGATTAGATGTGTGCAAGCATGGAAATATGAGGCATCATAGATCCCATTTTATGAATAAAGGCAAGCTGGGAAGCCTCAGAGTATTACTAAGTTGCCTTTAGGGAACCAAAATACCCTCACATACATAACATTTGTCATGCCAGTTCTTGAAGATAAAACAAAAACCTGTAGCTATAGTAAAACAGTGATCACATGTTGTGGTGCTATACTGAGCTTGCCTATGATTGAACATTTGGGAAAATAAAAGCTTGGAAAGGTCTTATGAAAGAATCCAAAAAGGAATCAGAAAATTCCCCACAGATCTATTTCAGCCATCAGGATAAGTGTTTTTCAGCTCCATCCATTAGAAAGAGTGTTTATAACACTTTTCTTCAGAGAGCTGAATACTAATTCAGAACTCAACTACGTGGAAAAAAATAATTATTGAGAGAGTGCCGAAAGGCTTTTATGAAGCTAATGAATTAGCTCAAATTGGAAGAGAAGGTCAGTAAATCTCACTTATCTTCCTCTATAAAAATAGTAGAGATCCTCTAATACTCTTTGGGTTCTCCATTTCCTGCAAACTTCTGACCTGCTAGAGCAGGCAGGACGAATTTGGCATCTCTTTGTTAATGCTTTGGATTTGTAGAAGAAGATTTTTACACTTGACATTTTTTCTAAGACTGTTCATTTCCTAACATCCTCTACAGTGTACAAAAAGGTGGCATCTTTTTTTAAAATGTAGCTAAGTACAACTGTTGACAGAAGAAGAATCAGTCCTGATTTACATCACAACTAAGAAAATAAAATTCTTGGTATGCGTACCTTTGTAAGAAAACCACTAAAAATCGTACACTGATTCTTAACAGCTCTTGCTTTCTGGTGATTTCAACAAACCCTACTATACACCTGCATTTCTCATTTTGTAAACAGTAATACTAATAAAAAGAATTTTAAACATATTTTAGGATATTTTACACTTGGGTGTATGGCTTTGCATTGAAAAAATATGGCATGACAGAGTTCTGTGTTTCTGTTTCTCAATGATTTCCAGATCAAACACGTTGACTTTATAAATATTGTACAACTCTCGATGCAAACTCTGCTTGGAACCTAAGAGCTCACACTACGATCTTCCTTTCTTGTGTATCTTTACCAGTGGTAATGACTCAAGAGAACACACTGTATCCTCAACAGCAAGTCTTACCTGAAAAATGAAAAATGGTACAGAAATTCTTGAGCAAGTGGATTCCTAAGGGGTAAGAATTTCACATGGATCTGCACAGTTTCTTATGTTTGGAAATATCTTTCTATGCTACCTCAGTGTTAGGCAGGAATAGCACCATGCTAACATAGTTAAGCTGCATCCAGACTCAAGCTAACAAAGCCAGTTCCTTATCCACTGAGTGGTCCATCCCAAATCCATGCATCTCCAATTTAGAGACAAGGATGTCATGCAGGATGGTGTCAAATGCTTTGCTATGTAGTGCAAATGCAGCCAGTCTGCTCCTAAGGGAGCTTTCAGCAGTACAGCCAGAAACAATTTGCACCACCTGGCCTGGGAACCAGGATTTGCTCCCAGGAGTAGAGGCACTTAGTAGTGTAGATGTAACCTACAGGTTACAGGGGTTTCAGTCAGCTCAAGGAGATGTGGTTAGAGAGGGAGCAGGGAATTTTAAGGAAGCTGTCTGATCCTGAGGCACTACATCCTTTTAAGGAGATAGTCCATTATCTGGTAAGTCTTCACTGCTTCTACCATTGTGCTCTGTATGACATACCTTTTGACAAACAAAGAACGCTTTGTTTCCAAGGGATTGTTCCTGTGACATGTTATTTCCTGCTCTCTGAGGGAAAAGGTTTTTGAATGCTGGTAAAATGAGCTGCAACATTAGTGTGAAAGTGTCACATGATGACAATATCAGATTTGGTTTAACAGGTGAAATCTGTCCCTAGTAGGTTAAACTGAGGAGACACTAAAAGGAGTCTAAAGCATAGCTTATCTTTAACATCCATCTTCAACCTACATAGAGTGTACATAGATGAATAGGTTAGAGAGACCATTTGCATTATCTGGCTTGTTTGTATGCACAGCTCGGACCATATATTTTTATACAGCAGTTCCAGAAAGCAGGGATGGATTGGAGAAATTCTTTATAAAGACATGAAATTTGAGTTTAAAGATTTATAGCGGAAGAGAATAAAGAACACGATGAGCAGAAATATTTTTTTCTTCTCTGGCATAGTACTGAAGCAATAAAGGAGAAAAGCAGTCAGCCCACAGATGTTATTTCTTCACTGTGACTGGTGGGAAGGAACAGCATGACCTTAATCAATATTAAGGTAGTGTAAAATCTGTTCCTAACCTACCAGTTATTATGAGCAACCTTTTAATTTGAAAGATAACTCTATGGCTTCAAAGATTATCAGTTAGAAGTAAAAACCACTTCTAGGGTTTGGGTTTTCCTTGCATTCATGGGAAACTCATCAAATGCATAGAACTAAGAATCAATTACTGTGGGATGAGCTCAAGGGGTAATTGGGGGCCAGTATCTGGAGAAAAGAGCTGTCTAGAAAACTATCTTCAATAGTGTTAGAGCTAATTACATTTCCCAGTCTACCTCATCTTTTTGTATTGATCAATTCTCATTTCACAAGAGAATTCATACTAATACTGAAAAAATTTCACCATTAAGAAGAAACAACCTAAGAACCCTTTCTCTCAAGTTTCCTTCTTTCTTAGGGAGTTGTAGATAGCTACTGACACAAATCTTGCCTCAGCACATACAGAAGTTTGAGAAACAGAAAATGTTCTCCCTCAACATGCAAGTGATGTGATCAGTTCAATAAAGAACATGGTCTTCATCACACTCATGATGTTCCCAGGATGTTATCATGACTTACTCAAACTCCCACAAAAGTAAAATAAAACCTGAGGTTCCTTAATCTTTGAGGGGCATTGAAATTCAAGAGAAATAATAAGTACAGAAGAGACGTTCCTAGAGAAGCTTAGGGATTTATCTATGCAACTTCCATTAGTATATATTTGATGGGAACTGAGCAAGTAAATCCCTGTGCACTGTGCTGAATATTTGCAACAGGGTGCCAAAACAATTATTTATGCTTTAATATGTTTCTTCCCCTTCAGATTCTAAATACTGTATGTATTTTACCATGCCTTTCCAAGTCCAGTAGTCCCCAGTGTCTTGAATCTCAAAGTCCCAAAAGAATTAGGTGAACCACTTCCCTGATACAATGTTGCCCACTCTGAAGTGGTTGGCAACAACCTCTTTGTGTCTGAAAGAGAAATTTTGATCAAGCTGAAGGGGGCAATTGAGACCTTCAATAGTCACCATGGTGTTGTGATCCTTGTGGAAGTAATGGATTATTAAATCAGACAGATAGGAAACTTCAGACAAACAAAAATTGCCTAGCTCATTTTTTCAAGGAATTGCCTCGGCTTCTGCCTTAGCAGGGGAAAACGTTCAAGTGGTATAAACCAGTGTGACTCTATTGAAGCCAAAGGAATCACACTCATCCATATTAGTGTCAACAGGAAGGTGGTGTTTGGTAACATTGCTTCATTTAAACCTCTGGTATCAGCATATAAAGAGGGAAACAATCAAAACCTAAAATCAGATATCCACACAGACCTTACCTAAGTTTGAGACCCCTCTCAGCACAGCTCACATCATCCAGCTCTGCTATTACACGCAGAACATACATAAAATTTGTCTAGTCAGACTGACAGTCTCAATGACTTCAAGGAGATAGGCTTTTGAATTATCTGGGGAAGCCTCTGTACAGTGTCATTAAACAAATTTATGGATATGCTATTTAAAATCTGAATGTAGCAAGCTCATTTTTACAAACAGTGAAGGGAAGAAGATCATTTATTTGCATAATTAAACAGCCAGTGGTGTCATTATGGTAACTTACTTGTTGTCCATCTTCCCCCTACTTCAGTGGTTGGGCTCCAAAGACAAGCTTCCTTTAGTTCATTAAAAAATAAATAAAAAACATTTCCTAAGAACATGAGCATGCATTTTTTCAAATATATAAATGTCTGCAGTTCTTTTCTTCATATCAGAATAGGAAAATAAAAATCACTGCACTCCAGTCCATTGGTTCAGTTTCTGATAGGAGACAATGTCCCATGTTTCAGAAGAAAGGAAAAGCTATCCCAGACTTGTCAGATGGTTTTTAATATGTCTCCAACCTCTGGTATCTTCTAATCTCTAATAGTGTATGATTGGCTCAAGTCCAGGAGGGGGAAAAAAAAAAGCTAAATGTGTTCAAAAATGTTAGTTTTTACAATCACTTTATTTTTATTATCCCTATATACTTTCAATCCTAACTGTGACCTATCTATGTATTTCTGGCCTCTATGCCATGGTGAAGCTACGACTTCCAGCTTAAATTACAAGCTTCATGAAAAGATACATTCTTTATGCAGTTTTGAATTTGCCATCTCCTTGTGTCATTGAATGTGTCCTTGATCTAGTTTTGAGGGAAAAGGAGAAAGGCAAGTCCCAGTCTTTGTCTTTTGCACTGTAATTGCCCAGGACTGCAAGCTAATATAAAAAAGGGGTTCCAAAATACACTGTGATTTATGTGAAAATATTAAAATGCAAGGGAGAGAGATTTGGTGAAAATGACAGTGGACTGGATTGTAAATCACTTCCTCACAACCCTTCCCAGAAAACTAACCCTACTGATAGCAGAACAAATGGAGGAACAACTTCTTGTCCACGAAAAGCAGAGAAGTCTGGAAGGCCCAAAACAGGCCCAGATGAACAAAATTCCACTTTAAATTCCACTGTGAATCATCCAGAAGTTCTGTAGTGCCAGGGTTTTATTCAAAGTTAAAAGAGATGTGTTCTTTATTTTGAACAAAACTTTAAAAAAAGACTCTACCAAAAAAAAAAAAAAAAAAAAACCAAACCCAACAAAACAAAACAAAACAAAACAAAAACCACCACACACCACCAAAGGCATCATTCTTCAGGTGATAAGTGAGGAAAGCTAAAGCAAATGGACACACCAACTTCAGTTATTGATCAGGTTTATAATATAATCTTCCCAACCTGAGATACTGGGAAGAAATTTTCTAATGGGGAAAATACATCAAGACCTGAGAGAAAATATATTTGCTTCATCTTGGAAGAAAATGAAATAAACCAGATATATAGAAGTTGACAAAAAGAGAAATGTAAGAGGAAAAGATCACCTTCAGTACAAGGCTCTGGAAATCTCTATTTGAAACTTAATAAATTAAATAGTAAGTGCTAGATAAGATTATTGCCATGATCCACGACTAGTAGGACCAAATTCGGGCAGGGAAAGGTGAATTTTAACTCTAAAACTGCAGCAAGTGAATAAAGAGCAAATCTTAGCTCATATTTGGAAAAAAGAAGGTATAATATTCCATCCTCATGGCTGCAGAGGAAAGCTGAATACTCTGATCTGAATAAACAAGAGATGTTTTGGGAAATGTGGTGAAGAAAATTGCTTATCTATTATTTTAAGGTTTCCCCATGTTCAAAAGCAGCCTCATGATTTGTGACACTTCCCATATTTTTCTGGAGTTTGAGATTTGGAAGATCAGCAATATTGCCTTTCCATGGATCCCCAGATCTCATAGAAGAAGAATGAGGATGTGAGCCTTTGGTGGCAAGCACAGCACAAGGCAGACACCAAGCTGGTTTTATACGACACAGCAAAAGAATTGGGAGAAATTGGTAACAGTAACACCAAAACTGCACCAAAAAAACCCTCCAGCATCAGACTTCTTTTTTCCTCATCCCAAAGTTCTTGTGGCTGTCCTTAGTTTTATAGAAAAATAAAATAAATACAAATAATCTAAATTTCTGCCACTACTTTCAGAAAAACAATATTGTAAAAATAGTATCATCGTATTCTGACAGCTCCAGAGCTGCATTTAAGTTTTCTTCTATAAGATCTAGAGATGAAAGCAAGGATTAGATGTTTTTCTCTGCTTTCAACCCCTAAGACACACCACAGCTCAAAGAGACAAAAGGAAGAGTGTTTCTGTTGATTCTTGTCCATTTACCATTGATTTGCTCACTAATGTCCTGCCAGATCCAGTTGAGCTTATCAGCTGAAGAAAAAGAGCTGGACAGGTCTCACTGAAGTCATAATTTGTCATTCAGATGACAGAACTGAGATTAATTCTGGCACTGCACATTGAGCTTCTCAGGAATTAATGTTTAAAGCCCCAAACCAACAAAGTAACTTCAGGTGAGCAATTGGTCCTGTACTGCTGCATTTGTAAACCGAACTAAATAGATTTTGGGAATCACTGAGAAAGAAAAATATTCTGAATACACATTTTTAATCAAGATTTCTCAGTACAGTCCTATATAGGAGAGTTCTTTCGAACCAGCTGTAGTTCTGTCTGCTGTATTTGGATGCTTGACATTGCAGTCAACATCTCTCCTTGATTACCAGGGGCAAGCATTCATTCTATTTGTCACTGAAAAATTAAATTTTCCTCAATATGTAAAAACTTCCTGAAAATAGCCTATGACCTCAGTTTTCATGTACCAATTTCTCTGACACCAATTAGGAATTACAGGCTGTGTCCCAGAAGATTCCATTTAGCCCAGTGAGGACTTCACTTTTGCTGACTTCTCATGAAAAGTTTCCAGAACAGAGCCAAAAACCCCAAAATGTCCTGTCAAAGACCATATTAGAGCTCACAACCGATGCAAAACAGAGCTCAGGTGTTTTAACTCCTCTGTGGCTTTTGCTAAGTCTCACAGTTAAGAGATCACAATGCACCTGAGGATGCTCTGTGTGTCCTCACTGATATTTCACATCCTCATGCATTCAGGTCTGTGCAGCTTTAGAATGGCTTTGGCAGAGTATTGCAGTAACGGACAACTTGAGATCTCTTTCATCCCAGTTATAAGCGAGCACAGAGAAGAGGCTTGGTGAGAACAGGCTCTGTGAGAAGCAACTGCTGTTTCTAGCACACAATTTTCAAAAGTTCTTAACCTTAGTCTAACATTTCCCATTGAAAGCAGCAGTAACATCTTCAGTGTGTACAGTAGGTCAGTGCTAAAGATTCTACTGTACTTACTTGTTTTTCATGAAAGATGTCCTTGTTTAAGTGTGTCACCTCATTATGACTAGTTGGTTGTTTGAAAGCCTCTGTGACCCTATTCTATGTTTGCATTGAGCTGTAGCTTTAAACTGAGTAAAATTTATTCATTTTTCTTTTCATAAGAAAGCAATAATCTCTCCAGCATTAGGAGGTACAAAGGAAGCATTGTATAAATTGCAGCTGGCCAAGGTCAACAGTAACTTCAGTACTGGAGCCAAGCATTGGCATCCACTCTTATCCACAAAACCAGGAGCTGTGTTTGGGTATTTTGGAGTTCCTGTGTAAATCCATCCTTCCACACTTTAAAAATAAAAAGCCAAGACTACATTTGTAGTGAGTCACTAAATACATTTACTCAGCTTGACAACTTCTCTGTTCACATTATCGCTGCTGAAATTTGAGGGCAAGGGGGTAGGGGAGGGCGGGTGGTGAAAAATGGTGATGTTTTATCTTGCCAAGTTTAGATGAAAATTTGTCTCCATTCTGCAACCAGTTCAGATTTGACATTCCAGGGAGCTCAGTCCAGACTGAAGCCAAGACAAATTCTTTTCTCCCTGCCTGAGTTCGGCTGGAGCTACGCTGGGTAACTCTCCCTGCAGAAAGACAGTTCAGCCTGTGAACCTGTGAGCCCTACGTGTTTGTTAGCTGAGCCTCATAAGAATATGTAAAATATAACCAGAAGTCACATAAATAGGAGAAGCTTTTAAAATTAGACAGGCACTGATTATTTGGCATTTGGGGGTAGCACTCTAAACACTAGAGTTGCTTGAAAAAATTTGTTTCTCTTTTACATATTGTGACAGCCTTTGTTCATTCCAAGACAGTTTGAAAAGTGTAAATCACAAAATACAGAAGCTTATTTTTCATTACAAAGATATCTTGAAGAACAGCTCCTGGCCAGCTTTTTGACAAAAATTTTCCATCTCCTGCCTTCTTTTTTGCTGCCAACATCACTTACAACATTCTCTTATTCACATTCCCAAGAATAAATATGGAGGTAGATTGTAACCTATACATTACATAGCTAAATTTCAGCAATGTTAGCAATAGTCAAAATTAAAAATCAAATTCTGGTACCTGAATTGCTCATTGCTTCTACATTTTTTCTTTTTTTTTTTTTTTTCTTTTTTTTTCTCTCTCAAGGTAGTTTGACATATTAGCATGAAAATGAAAAGTTACAATATTTTTTAAATTCCCACTAGTAGCATGATTTCCAACATATAGACATATTCTGTGAAAGGAATAGAGTAAAATTCTCTTAAAATTCTTTTTTGTCACACAAAAGATAATATACATGTCAAATTATGATAACACTGCATTTGTTCTCGTAGTTTTGACCTTAGAATTGATTAATTGATATTCTATTTTGTCCTTTCCTGAAGAAAGAAAACTCCTTGCCTTCACTTTTGACAGAAATCTTCCCATAGTTTTGGACTGTTAAAGACAAATGCAGAAGAGAAATAGGATTTGTTCTAGCTAGATGAACAGATTTGACATCCATGTCAAACATTATTCCAACCTATATGCTTCAAGCATAGACTAGAAGTTAAATACTGCACAGACTCAATCCAAGCATTACAAAATCAAAATGTTTCACAGCCCACATACTCCTTTCTATATGTTCTCAGTGATTCAGTAATGAACGACATGCTGAGACAACATTTGAAGCACTGCAATGATGCGCAATATGCACAAAACAAAAATTAATACATTTATGGGCTGAAATTCACTGCAGCCACAGGAATCTTTCAGAATGAGGTTCTGCATGAGGGGAGAAGTTGCTTGGGGAGGTGAAACAAATTCACAAGCCAGAGTATGGAGCTGCTTGCTCTCTCATCCTCTCCCTCAGCAATGCAGCAACCACATTCCCACACCTTTTCTTTAAAGCACCGAGATTACTGGATCCTGACAAATGTAAGTCCATGGCTCCATGTGTCCCCACCTTACTACAGCAAGCATTTTGAAGCTGAAACTCTTTGGTGTGCGTGAGGTACCCAGTGATGTTTTCCAAAATATTTTCCTTAGAAAGTGAATAAAGAGGTACAAAGTTTTGGACTAGATACATGATACCAGCAGTAGTTTTCCCAGATTTGCTCTCCACTGCAGGTTTCTTGCAGCATGTGGTCTCTGGAGCAGTCCTTTCCCAAGAGCTGCTCTGTTGGCCGCCGTGCAAAATGAGGGCTATTTTGGGGAGGCTACCAGGATTGCACAGCTGACATTTTATCAAGCAGGATTCAGAACATGTTAGGATCCCCTCTCCCAGCCAAGACCCCCATCAGCGTTGAAGAACAATGGCACAGCTCTGCCAAACCTTGCATGCTGCGGGCTGCTAAGCCCATGTTCGACCTAGAGCGGTGCCTGCTGGTGGTCTCGTTCTAGGAGTCTTGATTAAGAGCAACCACACGTTTCACTGAAGCCCAGGGCCTCAAGGCAATAACAGGCATATTTAAGGATGGAACATTTTGGGCCAAACTGAGCAGAGCAAGAAGGTGAATTAATCAGGTTTTCTTTTCCCCAGTGCATCAGAGTTTACAACATACTTCTGCCTCCTTCTCTTTGTGTGTGTGTAGCTCTTTCCTTGGCTCCTAAAGCACACACATGTATCTTTGCTTCAATATCCCATCTGCATAAGCAGAGCATCAATACTTCATGGACGCATTACAGGGATAAACTCAGCAGTGTTTAAGAGGTTGTCAGGCCCTGTTAATGCAAGCACTGTGAAGGAGGCTGTCTGACCTAACAAACAGAGCACTGCTTTTGGAGTCCCAGAATCTCAGCTCTATTGCAGCATTATCAATAAGCCATGCCTCAGATTCCCTGCCCGTAAAAATATGTATAATCACATTGCCCCCCACCCCCAAGACTGCTTTGAGGCAACTCACCATACAGGAAGAATGAGACACTATAAAGAGTAGTTGCCTGGTTCCTGCTCCCTTTTTCCATATTTACACTGAGAAAAGCAGGAATTCTGTTCAAATTTGTCAAAAAAGTAGATGCTTACAGGTCTGGAGCTGATAAAATATGGCCTGCTAACTTGGCAAAGCCACACAGAACAAGACAAAAAATTCTGCTCATTCAGTTTCCTAAGAGCAAACACACAAAATGAATGTCACACATTTTAATAACAATCGGCATCTATGTAGTTCAAAGAAAAACTTCTGGTTCGAGGAGACAGCAGATTTTATTATACAAATTAGGAATAGCAATCGCCTGTCAAGACAAAGGAGCACTGATCAAAACACAACACGCAAAGAAGGAAGAAAGGAACTCAGATTTAACCTGCAGAATACTAAAATTATTTCTGGTCTGCCCATGTGTTGGGGAGTTAAGTCAAAACCCTTTCTGACTGCATGGCTCAGCATGCTGAGGAGTACATGTGATGAGATCCTCCATCAGCTCTGCAGCAGCAGCTCCCGGCAGCTGTGCCCACCTCTCCTGGGAAGGAGTGGGGACCAGATCTCAGCAGCAGCCCATCCTTGACTGCTCACACTTCTCTTTGCTTCCAAAGCTGCCCTGGTCCCATTTCTATTGCATACTTACTAAACCTTCAATAGGAGGTAAGATTTGCTGACCAATCTAACATTTTTTGTAAGTGTTATCAGTTCTGGTGAAAGAAAAGGTCAGATTATCTGCAGGCAGGTGACTAGCCTTGGCTCCAGACAAAAGGAACCTGTTGGGAATGAGCCCAGCAGAGGGAAAGCCTGCTAAATCTCTTATCTTGCTAAATCTTCCATCCAGCTCTTTCAACTAACCACTGCCTGGTCCTCTGTGCTAGACTAGGAAAGGCAGTTCCTTGAAGAAGCTGAACTGATTGGGAAGATAGGAGGCACATGATTTGCCCATATTGGCATGGAAAAATGATGGAAGGAGATGGGGGTGGAAGACAACCTGAGTCGGTGCAGCAGCCTGGGCTATTTAAAACCACTCAGTGTGTCCCATCCCAGTACTGATTCATGCCCAGATCAGTAACACCTGATAACACACATCAGTGAAAGGACTTAGGGAGTATGTTTGCTCCGAATACCTCCATCAGCACCTCCCTTATCCCCAGGAATATAGAAAAAAATAATGTTCAGTCTGAATCTCTGCTGACAAACGCTTTTACAGGTCTGAACTCTCAGCACTGCTTCAAACCAAAAAGAGGAAAAGGGTATCTCTAATTCTGCTCTTCTACATACAACTCTGCAAATCTGAAGTAGAGCCATTTGCCTAGTTCAAACAACGCAGATTTTTTACATTACAACATAATTCACTTTGTTTTGAATTATGTCCTCTTAGGCCAGTCTGTTTTTCAGGGGTCTGATCTGCTACCTTGTCTAACCCTGATCCATCAAGGCCAGAAGGCATGGTGTCTGGGAGCTCAGCTTCCCCAGCATAGGGGGATCCGTGGTTTAAGATATGTGGTATCCTGCCTGACACCTGAGCAGGGAGCCCATCCACACACCACCTCAGCCCCTATCACAGGCTGCTATTGTCCTGCATGGGTAAGTAGATAGCAACAGAATATAGCAACAAAGTCACCATAGCACCCACATCTGGTTTTAAAGGCAAGAGTAGAACTTCCACATACTTCTTTGCAAAGAAAAGTTGGGGAGCAAGACAGGGCACTAAGGAGCAGCATGAAGTCATTTACTCCTTGGCATGTTTAGAAAAATAGTATTTTTTCAATTCAATATGGTTTCATTATCTCTTAGCCTCTGCCTGCAAATCACACTCCTCTCATGGTAATACAGGCATGCCATGTTTCCTCCCTTTTCCTAACAGGCTTGACGTCTTAACAAAATCTAGCTCAACATTTTGATGAAACGTACTTGGAAGGAATTTCCTTCTGTTTCTTAACACTGAGCAACAGAGCCTCTAAAATGCTTATAAAGAGCACATTTTCCTGGGGCTGCAGAGAATGAGTCATGCTAGATATGTGCCAGATCAAATACAGCAAATAATCAGCGAGCTAGTGCGCTGGTTGGCCTGAGAAAAGAGCATTTTGCTTGTCGGTCCCGCTGTACCTACCTACAGCAATAATTTTCAGGGTGTTATTCAGCAAGAGGATAGACTGTGCCACACTATCTTCCTGCTTCAAAGTCATATAAGTTAGCATGAAATAGATATCTCTGCATTGTGAGAAGGCCATTCTGGTCTTGCTCCCACATGGCGCTGAGCACTCTAGCTCAAGGGCATGCTGTGGCTTAAGCACCAATTGTCCTATTGGCTTCGGTGGCTACCGATGGGAGTCAGTGCCTCCGAATGTCAGGCCTCAAGGACTCATCTTTTAAATACCATTTTAAAAGGCATTTAGACACCTAACTATATCCTGCAGATTTAATTACTGCATAAATCACATCTGTGCAATAACCCCAGAGTGCTGGGATCAGAAGGAAGGTCCCTCAGCTCCAAAATAGAGAGAAGTCTTTTCCTTCTGTGTTTTGCTTGCGAATGCTGGGAGGGGTAAGACATGAAGTCTCTCATAAACGATTTTCACTTGGTGCCCAGCTCTGCCATCCACACATAACAGATCACAATGAGGTTTAGGGAAGCAACTTAATGACTCTGCCACAGTGTCCCCATCTGCAAAAGGGAGTTGTTCCCAGGTTTTCTTCTGACACATAAGGTCCATTAAAAGTGTGTGCAGCTCTGAATGCAGAAAGTGATGATGAAGAGCAAAATCGCATAGCAGTTTGGGCAAAGTGTTTTTCTCTACTTCACAGAATCACAGAATAGTTTGAGTTGAAAGGGACCTAGTTCCCCTCCTGGAACTAGATCACCTAGTTCAAACCACCCTGCCATGGGCTGGGACACCTTCCACTAGGTCAGGTTGCTCAAAGCCTCATCCAGCCTGGCCTTGAACGCTTCCAGGGATGGCATGTTTCTGTACTTGTAAAAGAATTAATTTTCGTATTTTATTTTGCTAACTCTGCACATCCCAAATCGGCACTATTGGCTAAACACTGCGCAGGGAGGAGAGGATAAGGTGTGAACAAAAAGTTGTGAGTGCTTTGTTCTCAGCAACTGAAGGAGCAGTTTAACTGATCTACACCAAGCAATGAAACCCATTTTCCCAACCTTCTGTATCAGCCATGCTGAAGCATGATAATTTTCCCCTACTGTCAATAGTTATTGAACTGTCATGTGTTTGGGTTCATACTTATTACACGAATTAGGAAAAGAATATAAATATACAAATAATTTTGTTCTAATAAAAAAAAAATCCAGAAATAATTATTATCTTTAAAGTATCTACATTAAAGACCTCAAGGTCAGTTGTAAAGGTGTAGTAATTATTAGCTTAACTATTAACATCTCTCAGCAAGCTAATTAGTTGGGCACCAAATGAAAACCATTTATGCCTGAGGTCTAGAGGGGCTAAACCAGAAGATTATTTTAATGTTTCAGGTTAAATCTTCAAGGTGACAGAATTTCTGCCTCAGGGAACCGTAAGCTATTTCCTCACTCAAAAATGAAATAAGAAAAGGAAAAAAAAATCAAACAAAAATGATGAAAATTGTCCCACACTCTAACTCTAGGCATTGCTGAAAGATGAATGTATCACCTTCCCCTCCTGATGATGGTGGCTACACCTGTCTAGCAGGCTGGAGCTTACACTTTCCACTTGGAGACGCCACCAGAACAACCTGTCGTGTCTTTATCTGAGTGGACAGACCGTCACTGCACAGGACACATCCTCTAAGTTTCTTATCATTGCACCTTCACCGATGACATGCTGAGCCCTGTGAGTCCCTCTGGAGCAGAGGACACAGTACCCTACAGGATGAGACCACTGGGGGGATCTATCTGTAACCATCAGCAGGGAGTAGATGGACTGAGCTGAGGTGAAGAGCAGCCTTCAGATAGCAGGAAAGTCATCTCACAGCAAACAGCCTTTGTCATGTGTAAGAAAGAGCACTGGAAACTCTTCAGACCAACCGAGCTGCCTGGACAACAAGGGGCAGAAGTGATGTACTCCAGGTCCCACCTCACCCTCCTCAGCAGTGGTGCCTGGGCTGAGGAGCAGGCAAAGCTGTATCACAGATGCTCTCCTACCCCATCACCCTAAATGCCACACTCTGGCCTACTCTACCTATCTATCTGGCCTGTTCAAGCATGTCCTGCCCAGGGGGGGATCACAGGTACAGTACAGCAAGAGGAAGCAACTGTGACACACCCTCCCCAGTGCCACAGGGCCCCTGAAGCAGCCCGCAACCCACACGCAGTCTGCATGCCCAGCGCAACCCTGTCTCACTCACTGGAAAATAAGGTATGAGGAGGTTTGCTCACTGGTTCTGGAAGAGGAACCCTATCGTGATTGGAGACATAGCCTCAGAAAAAGAAAAGCAACATAAGGTTTTACCGTGCAAAACCCTGTATGGTATCCCTCCCACTAACGGAAATTCAGCTGCTTACCCACAGCTCTTGTGTCCTCCTGTTGTTTATCCACAGCTCATAGTATCCTCATTATCCTCATAAGAACTCATAATATTTAATTCTTGTTTTACGTACGCCACATGCCCCAGAAGCCCAGAAAGGCTGTGCCTCACAGCCCACAGCAGGCAGCCATGCAGGGCAGCTGCAGCCTTGCAATAGCAAGGGACACCACAAGGCAAGCCTGGGCTGTGTAGCCTCATCCATCACTATCACAGGCATCTTGTCACGGCCATTCGTCTCAGAAACGTACCCAGCACCATCTCTCAAAACCTGATGTAACAGCCGTTGCTCTGTACACGCTCAGTGGGAGGCTGACAGAAAACCTTCTCATGTTTATCCAGGGCAAAAGACTTTCCAAGGCTGCTGCTTACTTGTTGTGCTATGGAAGATAACAGCTTCATACAAAAATAAATAGGTTTGCAAACTGTTCCAGGGTGCTAACGTCATACCGGTGTAATAAACCTGGGGTTTGATGCAAAGCGGCTTTTTAGAACACAGAGACACTGCCCTCATGCCTTCCCCTGATACAAACGCATTTTCATGGAAAAACAGTAAGCTTATTTTCTTCTTTTTAGCAACTCAAACTCAAAATAATTTAGTTTAAAAAAAAACTCTGATGAGAAGCTAAACCATCAAAATATTTAATTGAAATACAGCAAGAAATCACTTCCTTACCAGCTGTTACTCATGGAACTGAGTCAAAAACTACAACTGGGTTTAAGGAAAGAACATGATAATTCTATAAAACAACACATGTAATAAGGTAACAGTACTGACATTATTGAAGGAAGCAGAGAGTATTCCCTCCCCGGTGTTGAATGTGGACAGGCAAAAGCTTTTGGGGACAAAGAATGAGAAAGTGAGGGGATTCAAACAGCAGCAGCACACCACCCCCTCTGCCCTCCTGCAGCCCTGACTCTGCACGCCCACTCCCAGCACCACGCTGGAGCTGCCTCCCAGCACAGATCCTGCCGGGTACCCACTGCCAAAGCTGCACTGGGAGAATGGGAGTGCTTCGTCTGCTGTTTGCGTTGTGGCTGCTCCCACCTATGGTGAGACAAGATCCCAGGTTTGTTAAGGGAATGCCTCCCCACCCTTTGGGGCTCTGACCGTGTGTCAGGGTATATCAGCACTTGGAAAGCTGTTATTTCCCACTGTAAGATACTCATCCTGAGGATGCTTAATCAGAGCAATCGAAGCAAAGTAATAGACAAGTGCCCGCACTAACAATTAAGGTGCAGGGGAGAGTCGGCACAGAAACCAAATCTCCCGTCTGTTTTAATCCCAAGAGCTGGGCTTTCTGTTCAAAACATTCCTCCAATCTGATCCCCACGGTTTGCCTCACAGCCTCTTTGGCCTGATTATAGCTCATTCAAATTGAAAAGAGTGACTGGGGACTCTAGATATTCAGCTTCACTTGCAGCATGATAATGCTTTATCTGCAGAGATCAGCTATCCCCTGTTTCCAAGTATCTGTTGCGCAATTACAACGGTATTCAAACAGGTCTAAGCAAGACTGCAGTTGTTATGGGTTTATAAATTTTTTTATTGTAGTAGCATTAGCCCTGAAAGTGTCAAAACACGTTTATGATATAACAAATGTCCAGATACACGTCTGAATAAAACTTGGCTATTAGTTGGTCACTTAATGCTCCCTTGAGGATGCAGTCCTTATAAATAAAGTTCATAAATTAAACAATTAAACTCACCTTTAACCAAATATGAAAATAAAAGAAAGAAAACGGTGTGGCTTCCCATATACAGCTTTTATTGGTAACATGTGAACATTTTTTTCTATATTGCTTTAGAAGAGAAACAATGTTCATTTTAAATGGAATTAAAGATGACTTTTTGATAGGAATTTTGGAATGCAAAGAAGACTTTGCATCACAAGAATAAAATGTTTGGGGAGTGTAATTTACATCTGAAATGCTTCAGGATCCTTCGTGATCTAACAGTGGTGACCGAATTAAACCATATGAAGAGATAAATTGCATGTGGCTTACAAGCATTATTCCCACAACTGGGTGGTTTTCTTTCTTCTGAGCTATGTGTGTTTTAGCAATACCATCTGGACATTACCAAACTGGTTCTGAACAGCAAAACACATAGCCATAAAGCAGAGACTTATAAATAGTAACTTGTCTCCTGTCCAAGGTTGCACATTTCTCTCTGGTTTGCTGCATGACTGTTTCAGAGCATTGTGTAAGAATTAACCAGGCTTGCATCTGTGCATCCAGCAAAACAAGGGTTAGTAGGTTAGGCATGGAGACCAGCACTGGGAGCCGTGTGGTGTAGAGGGGTAGGAATAGTGACCCTCAGGTTTTACTTTGGGAGTGAAGTGTTGTGGGCAGTGTTATCTGAGAGCTAGGAGGAGGAGGATAGAGTGCAGAAGCTCAGCATTACCCAGATTTCTCACACATCTGGTGCCTCTCAGCCACATGCACATTTTTATAGGTGCCAGACAGGGCAACGACACTTGGCCATCCCTGAAACCCTGAAGGATTAGCAGTGTAAGAGGAATTTAATCTACTGGTGGGTAACATTTCAGTCTATGCCATTTGGGGGTCTCTTTTAATGCTGTTTGCGGCCCAGCAGCAGTGAGAGGCCCCCAGTGAGCTTCCCAGCTGGGAAGCATTTCTGATATACAGAGGGAATTAACTTTGGCTCCAAAGACCTTGCAAACTAATGGACAAGAGGGTCATGCAGCAGAGCAGTGCCTGGCACAAAACCATTTTGTTCAGCTCTAGAGCAGTACCTACTTGACTACCCACTTCTCTCTCATAAATAATCACACCCTGTTTGAGCAGGAGCTCCCTTCTTCAGTAGTGTGAAAAATGTTAGTCTCCACCATTCACACAAGCTTAGGAATAGAAGAATAGTTAGAAGCATTAAATCTGAATCATCATCTTTATCCAGAGATAAAGGACATTGTTAAAGCTTTTAGGCTTAAGATTAGTCTAAATATCTTTGATCTCCCTGTGACATCTGTCTTCTATTTCATAAGCCTTGGGTATGCATGGAGATAGACTAGCAATTTTATGTATATGTGTATATATAAACATGCATACATACACATACACGCACACACTAAACTCCTTTGTCTTTTAGAAGGAAAAAAACCCTAAAACTCATTTTGACTACAGCAGCATCCAACCTGCAAGACAAAGCACCTGACTACTATTTCTAACACACTGCTTTTCTGGTCCATAAATGAAAATCAATGACAAGAAACTTTATTGCCGTTACCAGTCACTGAGTCAGCAAACGTGAATCTACACAGCCTGGCACTCTTTCCCATGAAGTGCAGAGTGGGACTGAGATCCTACTAAGCAGAACTCAGTGTCCTCAGTGGTCCTGTGAACCCATTTCACCCTCTAGACTAGACCTCCTACTGCAGTCTTGGACTACTTCGCCTCTTATTGCGTGACATACTGAGCAACCACAGGGTGAAGATTGTGAGACAGCTGTTGAGTGCATTTAAAAACTACCCGGATCTCCAGGTCAATAAGGGAATCCTGCTTGGGTCATCTCTCATGCCCATTTTATATCTGCTGGGCTTGGGAAATTTTCAGCAGAGCAGTTTTGAAGTCTCGTACAAAGTGATGCGGCAAAGAGGAAGCATTAAGTTTCTTTCTCCTGACTTAAGGTCTGAACCTGTTCTAACTGAAGTTAGTAACTATTCCACTTACTGCAGAGGCAGAAACATCCTCTTGCATTTAAATCACTAAAAACTTGAAGCACCTCAATTATCAAGGTATTCCCACCATGTAGACCATTCCAGAGGGTAGCAGACTTTGTCAAGTGGACAGAAGTGTAATTCATTCTGTTCACATGCACAGATGACTCCTCATCACCAGAGAGCTATAACATTTAATGGAGAAAGAAACACAAAGCATCCAAAAAAGGCAATTGTCTCTTGGAATACTTGAGAGTAGGGAGACAATAAAAAAGATAACAAAGCAAGCTCCTTAGCCAAGATTTTAATAAATATTGCACAAAATTAATTAGAAATGCCAAGCACTAGTACAAGAGAAAAATTGTTCCCTCTTGATTAAACATACATTACTGCTAGACGTGTCTGAGGGGTCTTCCCGTCATAGCACTGGAATTCAATGTTTGATCTTCCTACCTGAGTTTAAATTCACATGCGGGTAACTCCTTGCCTTTTCAGTTTATAAATGTGTCTCTTGATCTCCTTTTTAAAGAAAAGGTCAGTGTTCTTCACGTAAGTAATGTCATTAAGAAATCAAACATCATTTTTTCAGCTTGTGTAGCTGAGCAACTAAGATACAACCTCCATTTACCTCACTTCCACTTTTTGAACATCAGTAAAAAATACAAATGCAGATAATGGCAGACAATGAAGAGCAATATCTAGTAGTCTTTCTCCAGGACTGTTCCCTCAAGTTTATTTTTCAACATTTTTTCTGATCATTTTAAAATACTAATTTATTAACTGTTCCTTCCTATCCTAGGGGAGATTATTTTGTAGTGCAAGATGTTCATGTTGTAACGGTCTCTCTGTTTAACTAATCCCATTATTCCTAGTTACATATTCTAATATCAGCCTACTTCACTACCCTTTCATCACCCAGCAGCCTGCTTCTTCACGTTCGGTAAGTATAGTAAACTGATCTTGCACCAACCAAAGGAATGAAGTTGTTATTGGTTTCCCCACCTCACTATCTATTCCATCAAGGAGGTGCTATTTAATGTCATGTACAATACCAGCTTATTCTCAGAATAAAAATGTGTCTGATGATTGTTTAAATATATGAAGACAACACTGTTTACAAAATCAATGTCCGTTTAATGTACTGTGTTGCTTTCTGGTTAGCAGGTGGCTCCATCCCTTTAAAAAGTGAGACTTTTTCCTCCAGTTATGAAATTCAGAAATTTTGCACCAATAAATAAAATTCAAATTGAGCAATGATTTTGAAGTAGAGAGGGCTGCTTCAGCTAAGCTTTATAGCTCTTTGTTCAGCTCAGATTTGTAGTCAAAAGCCCAAACTGAACACAAATATTTTTAGTTTTGATGCAGTGACTTTTTGGAGCATAGGTCCCATGCAGAATTTGAAAAGGGATGAGAGTTTAGAGTGCACTTTGGGGTTGATTGGTGTTAGGTACACCTTTAGCCTGTGGTTAAACTAAGCCCCCCCCAAACCTGTCTGTAATGTTCCCTTTATGGTTATGCTGATGTTCCTTTCCATCAGCAGAGCCAGACTGGGACGTGGGGTATAAAGTAGATGGAGCTATGCCATAATCCAGCTGCTTCACACATCCTTAACTCATGCTTTATATGATGCTGAGGGCATTATTTTAGCAACGGCCAGTTGCCTGTTTATAGCATGACCATATCTGAGTGAAAAATTGTCTCGTCCAGGGAAATATCTTAGGATGTTTCTGTTTAGTTCAGCAAGTAGCATCAAAATGTACAGGAGCTGAATTTCTGTTCAATTCAGTAATGTGATATTCTACTGCTGACAGTCTCCCAGGACGGCTTGTAGTCAACTGTCCAAACCAATAAACCTATAATATGGGCATAAAAATGAAGCAGAGTCAGATAACCACAAATGAGAGAGCTCTGCCAAGGAGACTGGGAAAGCACTGTGCAGGACCTTAACAGCATAAAAATAAAAAAGAGGAAAAGGACAAATTAAATAGGCCTGAGATGTAGGACTTTTTCTAATCAATGTCTCTACATCATTTCCCCTCCCTGAAAACAGTACTTGCCTCTTTTTAGTTCCTCCAGGCCTAGCAAGATCTACTGGATTGTGAGCGAGATACTCTTCTGTGAATATTAATGGTACTAATCCTGCCATCTGACTCATCTGAAATTGCACCCATTGCTTGAAGCATTCAAGGGCAGACTTGCAGGGCAGAAGCATGTCATCATACAAGAGACTGAAAATATTCATGATATCCAGCAAAGTAGTTCCCCTCTGTTTGCAAGTGTTGGCCCCACTCATGCTTCCTTGTGCTGTCGTCTGTAATTCTTGTTTTCCTGGCGTGCTGAAAGCGCTGACCAGTGTCCAAGCTTTCCTCAAAGCTCTGCCTGAACAGAAAGTCTTTCTAGCACAGGTACCTCCATCCATATCAGCATCCACAAAGGTCCACAGGCATGTGCAGAGAAAGGTTACTGCCCTTATCGGAGAATGGGAAGAATAAGAAAAATTGTAAAGGTAACTAACAAGAAAAATTAGCTTTTATATTTTCTTCTTATCACAACTTTTGCATTTCAGATCTCCTGAGATACCACTGCTGTGTGCTGATCATAAATATCATGCAGATAAACTGTGGCAATGGAATGGGGTTTTTTTCCAATCAAATTACTTGCCTGGGCTGAAAAGGAATACGTTGCTTTCTGACAAAAACTGATTAGCACAAATCCATGAAGACTTGATAAACTGGCACTGAAATGGCTATTGTTTGACAAAGCAGCACTCTGAAAAACAGGAAACTATGGCACAAGCACAAAAACCCCACCTCTTTGAAACCAGAAACACCACAAAGGAGCATTGTCTTGAAACAAGGAGCACCTCTCCAGTGAAGACTGAGAGAATTGAAGTTGTTCAGCCTGGAGAAGAGAAGGCTCCGGGGAGACCTTATTGCAGCCTTCCAGTACCTGAAGGGGGCCTACAAGGAAGCTGGGGGGGTCTTTTTACAAGGGCCTGTAGTGACAGGACAGGGGGTAACAGGTTTAAATTGAAAGTGGGGAGGTTTATATTAGATATCAGGAAGAAATTCTTCCCAGAGTGGGTGGTGAGGCACTGGCATAGGTTGCCCAGAGAAACTGTGGATGCCCCATCCCTGTCTGTCTTCAAGGCCAGGCTGGATGAGGCTTTGAGCAACCTGGTCTAGTGGAAGGTATCCCTGCCCATGGCAGGGGTGTTGGAATTAAATTATCATTAGGGTCCCTTCCAGCCCAAACCGTTCTATGATTCTATGTTTCTGTGAGCAGTGCTACCCAAGTCTGTCTTCAGCTGGTATAAATCACTGCTGTGCTACTGACAGCAAATGAAACCAATCTGTTACTTCATTTGTACAGGACCATGCCCCTACATCAACTCGCATTGGATGGGATGTAGTGAAAAGGCTAGCATTGAATTTACTTTGAATTTTAATATAGCCTGAGAGCTGGCTTTAAAGATCAGCTAGAACACAGTTGTAGTGATTGGACTCTCTAATCTCACACACAAATTCACAAGTGCAATGAGACATATACCGGTATCCCTCCCCTACACACACACACACATTTGTTGTGCATGTGTAGCCATGCCACATTCCCCTGACAATTAGGACTGCAGCAAAGCTAAATGCAGTGACAAGCTGTGCTGTAGAAGTTGTTGTGAGGAGCTGCTTTCGGATCCAGGTAGCTTCCCAAACTGTAGTGGCAGTCAGACATCTTTTCATAAGCACAGAGAGATGAGTATTGCATTTATAATGGCCACATTATATAAACTGAAGTTTACATCAGATTTAGAGATTGTCCTTTAACGCCTATAGTTTGCTTCATTCACTCTAGCCTCCCCGTAAAATGCCCTTCTAGGAAAGCATCATGCTATAATCAAAATGTATCTCTTAGCAAAGAGAAATATCAAATTAAAACGGTAAAATGCTTCACTTAGTGTTCAGCTAGCCTTCTCTCTCTCAGTAGATCTTTCCAATTCCACTCCTGCTAATCAGGATTTAAATAAAAATAAAATAAAAACATAGGTTTTTTATGCAGTCTCCACTGCAAACCTCCTACAAACACATAATAAAGGCAGAATCAGTTTTGCCTTAACATGAAGTCTATTGCTTTTAAGTCAAATTTATCAGAAGGGTTTTGAGTGAAAGCAGAATTTGAGTCAAATACAATGATTCCTCAAAGCCTTAGAGTCTCTAAATTTGCAAAGTTCAGAGATCAGCCACAAGGAAAAGCAGGGAAGAAGCTCCTATTTTCCAACCAATGCAGCACTTCTGTGTGCCCCATTCTCACCTTGCAGAGAGCAAACAAGCAGACCCAGGAAACCCAATGGAAAGAGTCTCTCAGCATAAAATCTCTCATCCAGTCAAATATGCCCTCAATTTAGTGGTCATTCATCGCTAGAGATAAGAAATCCTGGCAAAAGTGGGTAGCCAAGGCCTGAAGCAATACACAATGGCCATCAAAATTCATCAACCTCACAATTCTTTCAAGTATCTCAAGTCTTTGGTGGATCACAAGACCTTGTACCTTGGTATACACTGTTTAGCAAGTGACATGGTAACACATTTCATGGGCAAAGGTGTTTATGTTTTCTGGTTTTCTGCTCACATTTAGTCTAACAATGGCCAGAATACATGAATAGCTTTCAGTTACCCCATCTTAAACTGGACATCAATGTATATTTTTCTTGTAAGTAAATAGATGATGTCCACAGTGAACTGAGCGCTGTATAAAAGTTGTATAAAGGTGAGCCTGTTTTGAAGAACTTGGACTCCAAGGACACAAGAGGTAAAAAGGGGAAAAGGATAACAGCAAGCAAACAACAAACCACTGTGGCCTAAAGCTTGCAACTAACCAGGCCCTGATAACACAAACTGGTAGAAACACAATAGACTTGCTGAGACTCGAAGGTGACATATTTTGTACAAGGACACTGTTTCACACCAATTTCAATTCATTTGTCTTTGGCACGATATATCATCAAGGCCAAGAGCTTCACAGGAATCTAAAAGCTCCAAGATTTTATACAAGTATCAAGAGTGGCCAGAATTACAGTGGGAAGCCTAAAAAGAAAAAAAAAGAAGAAGAGGAAGACCTACAAACCTTCCTGCCTCCAGGCGTAAATGAATTTTCATCCATGGAAGCTGGGAGAAAATTTCTCAAAGGTTAATTTTCAAATTGCTACTAGCTGTGAAACTTCTTGTCTCCTCCTTTGAAACAGCTGGTCCTGTCTGCTGCCAGATGCAGAAACCTGACCTTCATCAACCTTGAGTCTGACCTGCTCTGGTGATTCTCCTTGTCCTATATACTGCAAAGTAAGAAAAAAAAAAAAAAGTCTGCTGTCACGCAAGAAACCAAAGACAAATATGTTTTAAAAGACAAGGTTATCCTTTTCTCCTTCCTCAGTGAAGGCTTGGAAATAGAGCTGCTTATATCAGGGATTTTCAAACATCCCAAATGTTTAGAAAGTAATGTATGACACTGAGAAGCCTGATAAAGAAAGTTCTATTCATCTTGTAATATAACAGCACAACAAGGGGATATTTAATAAAAAATGTGAGTGCAATGAACAGAATTTGAAATTGCCTTAAAATCTCATCTCCACTTTGACGATTAATCAATTTCAGCAGCTGCTTATTGCTTAATACACAGCACATCAATAGAGATTATTGCTGAAACAACAATTCCTCTTAGTCAATCCTAGCAGTGGCTGAAATTTTCCAGAGCAAAACAAATTATTCACACTGATGAGTCAATGATTTTCTGTAGAGAAGGACAGGTAACAGAATCTTTTCAAAAGACAAATACAACACACAATTTAGACCACTAAATGTGCCAAATGTGTTCCTTTTTCAACTTTACAAAACACCAGTGTAGCAGTTTCTAAATGCACCGTGACTTGCTAATTCTTCTGAAATAGAGGGTAATTATATTAACAAGTGACAGAACAGATATTATTTTTCTAGCAATGAGAAATGTAGCTCTAAGGCTCATGAATACACTTCTGAAATCTCTAGCTGCAATCCTTGCCTCATTACCCACCACTACTTTCTACACAGCACTATTTTATTCTGAATATGCATTTTAAGCCCCAGATCATCCTTGTTTGGTGGAAATTGGGATAGTTCTTCTGATTTCAATAGAACTATGCTGACCTGCATCACCTATAGATCCAGTCAGAAAAACAAAGAGACAAGACATAACCACTGTTTTAAGCAGTGAGAACAAAGTTTACACAATATTAATGTTAGGAAAAAAAACCACGAGAAGGATCCAGGCACAGAGCTGATTTTTCTCATTCAGCGCTTTGTTGTTACAGTGGTAAGTGGATCTTCCCAGATTTTTATGCCCTCATCTGCCAGAGCCCTTCCTAGAAGGAGCATTTTGCAAGAGGATGCCAGGGCCCTGCAGATGTGGAGGTCTGTCTTACACACCCAGCCCAGGAATAAAGTCAGAGTGCAGATGCCAATTTTGAGCAAACCCAAAGAAACTTCATTATGGAAAATGTCAGCAGCAATTTTGGTTGACACCCCAAAAATTAGACTCTTGGCAAACATTTCTTGAGACAAATTTCTTTCCATTTATTTTCATCAGTGTCTTTTTCTACCTTCTCTACTAAATATTGATTCTTCTCTGCAACTTTCACAACTCCTGCTTCAGGCATCTCACATGCTACCTGCATCGTAACAGAAATCTTGCCATGAAGTCCTTGAAGGGTTTATTAATCCTGGACCTGTTTGCTAAAGGAAACTCTTTTAAGCACCATAAATATTGCCTATACTCTTTAGAAAGAGAGATACCAACCCTTTACTGTATATAAAAGGAAAACCATTTTCATTTAAGAAAAGCAGTAAATATCGTTTCCCTCCTTGCTAACAGAAGCAGATCCTTGAAGAGATTTTTTTGATGAGTGTCCCTAGCTGAGGGTTTCTTAGCTGTGAAGAAAGGGGGAGGTCATAGCCATGTGTTAATGTAGTCAATGCAGCCTCCTGACAAGTATGAGGAATTTAGTTTTTCCCGTCGCATTTACTCTTTTGTGGATACTCTCTAAAACCCAGGCTTCCCTGTGGTGGTATAATTACTATTTTTAACTGTCAATATTATTACCAATAAGAATTAGTTTTAAAGGATGCCCTGCAGAGAAACGTCTGTGGCATCTTCATCATGGGTTGTTAACTTGTGCAACATCCATGGTAAGTATTGCCCCTGCAGCCAATGCTTATTGCAGAGTCCCCTTAACACAATATACCAATAATAAAAAGCAAAACCAAAGTTTTTCACACAAGCAGTATGAATATTTCCCTTGCCCACAGGTTGTACTCACAGGTGGCTTTACAAGGCCTTATTTCAGCCTTAATTCTTGTTAAAGCAGGTGCTTAGCTTTGAGCCAAGAAATGTGTCTATTTATACTACCAAAAAGGTTATTCGTGTCTGAAGAGGAGGGTGAACAAGGGCTCCTGAGAGGAGCAGCTTCAAGGGAGGAGGCTGTGAGCTTGGATCACATGCCAAAATTTATCAAATCTACCATCATTCACTTCTGTAATGGATCCATGAGGATCCATGAGGAGTTCCCAGGACCTTAGTACGACAGCTAACAAATCTCCCAGTCACTACACACAACTGACTACTGTATCATCCACATCATACAGTAGCTATCTTACATGCACACACATGCTCAAACATACATTTCTAAAATCCTAAACACTGTTTCTGGGAAATATTCAAGTTTCTCCTCCACCCCACCTCTGTCCTTTAAAACCCTTCAGCAACAGTTCAAACAAATATCCTGTGAAATGGCTCGCTGAAGAAGACCCCACATAACTTGAAAATGATCAACACAGAACTCATCTGCTACCAAATCAGGCAACCTTGTCTCAAGTGAAGGTCAAGATAAGGCTCTGCAAATGCATTGCTCACCTTGGAAAATAACAGGAAACACAGGTGCCTTTCCAAACTCCAGCGTTGCTTCCAAAAAGCTCTGGATTTCCAGGGAAATATGACCCAATGGTACTGAACAATAGCAGTGCTGACTCATAGAATCATAGAACTATTTCGGTTGGAAAAGACCTTTAAGATCATCAGGTCCAACCCTCAGCCTAGCACTGCCAAGTCCACCACCAAACCATGTCCAGAAGCACCACATCTACACATCTTTTAAATACCTCCAGGGATGGTCATGCCAGCAAGCAGAGCCTGGAGTGACATGTTTATTTCTGAGCCTGCCTGCGACTTGTTCAGAGAGTGATGTATTGCACCGAGCACCCGTCTGACTCCACTCTCCCAGCACAATGACTGATATTCCTGGATTACTTTCTCGTTACATGCTTTATGTTGAATACCCTTAAGTACACTCATGGTTCATAATACTCAGTGCTGTAGCTGTTCCTGAACCTCTTGCTTTGAAGTAAGAGAGTAGGAAAACAGGAACATTTTGTCCCAGGAGGATGAGGGTTTACGTTGTGCTTTCTTTCATGCAAATCCTTTCCTGCAGCTCAGAGGAGATATAAGAATGGAAAAGAATAACGAGTGGGTACTAAATTCTGTTGAAATCATTGACAATGTTTCCTAACAGTAGTCTTGAATTAAACTTTTAATTTCAAAGATGGAGGGGTAGCATTGAGTCTAGCTGGGATGGAGTTAATGTTCTTCATAGCAACTTGTATGGTGCCGTGTTTTAGATTTGTGACCAAAACAATTCCAATGACATACCAATGTTTTATCTGTTGCTGAACAGTGTTTGAACAGCCTTCCCTGTTTCTTACTCTACTTTCCCTCCCAGTAGTGACTATATCACGGATCAGCAATAGGCTGGGAGAGGATACAACAGGCAGATTATTTGAACTAACAGAAGACATATTCGGTGACATACAATTTCATGCTCAACAATAAGAACAGAGACAAGGGGTTTGCAAAGGTTACCCATGTTTTGCTCAGGAACTGGCTGGACACTGGGTTACCCATAGGAGGTGATGAGTGATTGCCTTTGCATCACTTGGTTTGGTTTGCTTTCTTTCTTCTTCCATTTATCTTCTGCTTATTAAGGTGTTTTGTTTTCTGTTTGTTTGTTTGTTTTTTTTTTTATCTTGACCCACAAGTTTTCTCACTTTTTTTCCCTTTTCTCTCCTCCCTTCCCACTGGGAGTTGGGTCTGGGGGGTAGTGAGTGTGTGGCTGTGTGGTGTTTTGTTGCTTACTGGGGTTAACCTACTACAAGGCTTATAATTAAAAACTTGTCAGTTCACAGCATACAGCTTTCTGGCACTGGGAAATGCCTGTGACCAGTGGGCCATGCTGTCACTGGCCCTAAGCAGCTGTGCAAGTGAGCATGAACAGGGTACAGCAGTGAGCTGTTTCTCTCCAGGAGGTACCATTCCACAGCCGATGCTTTCCCTAATTGCAGCTGCAAGATAGAGGGAGAGCCTGACCACAGGGACCCAGCCCTTCTGCAGTGTACAGCTGAGGAAAGCCCCGGGTGAGTGCTTTCATGCTCAGAGCAGCTGAGTTTTCTTGCCCAGAGCTGAGGAAGGCTGAGAGGAACACTACACTGCCAGAACCTCAGTTTGTGACTTTTCTAATTATGTCACCAGTGTACCAGTATGCAGTATTTTCCCTCAAACTCCAGCTCCCAGCATCCTGTGATTACATGAGAATATTTTTTTTTCTTGCGAAAAAGAGAAAGTTTCTAGACCTTAGGGTCACAATGGCTCAGAAGCACTTTGAGCTGGAAATAAAGTTGGACTGACACTTTGATTCTTCATTCCCATGCTGTGTCCTTGCTGGAGGATTGTGGTAGCATTGGTCATCTAGCATTTTGTATAATACAGTGCAAATGTCCTTCAGTCATGCTGTCAGACACAGTGAGGAGGGGAATTTGCACTCTCTATTGGAGACTATTGACTAGTGAAGGTGTTGAAGTGGCTGTGATCACAGTTAAGTGTGTAAAATCTCTATAAGGCAGATGAAGAGAGGCAGGTCCCTAAGCAGAGGCAATAATATGTAAGTTGTCTATTTAACACACATCATATGAATGACCCACACCCACCCACAATGAGTATACAACATGCAAAACTTTACCAAGTAGGGCTTCTGTCACCTAGAACAGAGCAAGGGAGAGTCACTAGTTACTTGCACTAGCTTAATGTGAATTATTTATAGAAAAAATTATTTTCATGTTCCTGGGCCAGATTCTGCATTTGATTGCTTCACTGTATATTAGAGTAACTGAAGAGCACCATTAGAAACACTGCATATTCACAGTAGTGTGAGAGCTGAGACCTTGCTCTTCCCCGTCTTTCACATCCAAGAGCCACAATGGACTATTTCTTGTGTGACAGTACCTGGGAATTTGGCTCTGGCAAACTTCAGAAGATAAAGAAAAACCTAAGCAAACAATAAACAACTATTCTTAAGCTCTAAGGAGTTAATCAAGAAACTGCCACAGATTTGAATATGAAATTTAATTGACCGGTAGAGTCCCAGACCTTGCCTTGAAAATAAAGGTAAACAGCAACATAGTAAAAACTCACGGCTCTGTAATTAACCTTGTTATATGTTTTTAATGAAAACTAAAGTCCATGGAAAATTATGGGATACCTATGCCATTGATTCCATCAATGATGTGTTGCATGACAAAAATAATAAAAATGTTCTTGCAGGTTTATGTGAGATTCTTAAGGACAGAGTAACACAGTATTACTGTACTGAGTCTGGCTTAACAGTGTTTTTATTACAGCAAGAAGCATACTTGTCACGCTTGCTACACATTCTTCAAAATGCTCCTAAGAGAAATATGCTCTTAATATTCTTAGACTGTGCCTCCAATTGTGGTTTCTGTTATGTTCACCACACTGCATTTAGGTATTTCTGCTCTAATGCTGTGAAATAGCTTCTCTTATGATTGCAGTCCAACACTTGAATCAGACCTTGGGAAAGTTGCAGGGTGAAAATAGAAAGTAAAACAAAATAAGTGAATAGTAGTTACAGTTTATACGAAGCTCCGGTGGTTTCCTGCCTATAGGGGAGTCCTTGTTTGTATTGTTCTGCCTTGATTGTTCCAAAGTTTTTTAGTCAAAGATTTTTGTGTAGCCACTTGCTCAGATTCATTGAGCCCCTTTGCTCCCTGGGTTATTCAGAGGGAGAACGACTCTATGGCCAGAGGCAGCAAACCTCATGCTTCAATATCACTGACAGGCAGAATAAACACATCATAGACTGGTTTAACCTTTGCGTT
The DNA here is from genome assembly GCA_027574665.1 of Rhynochetos jubatus. NCBI lineage: Eukaryota > Metazoa > Chordata > Aves > Eurypygiformes > Rhynochetidae > Rhynochetos > Rhynochetos jubatus. The sequence goes on along the minus strand of CM050648.1, from coordinate 7,710,260 downwards.
CTCTGGCATATGTAGATGTTTATGTAGAAGGTCAGTACAGAGGGAGAGGCAAAGAAAAATGGAAATGGAGAGAAATACACAAAAAGCACCAATACGCCTATGGCAACCACCACCCCCTGCCTTTCCAAGTTCTCCGAGCTTTGGAAATATTTTGTCACCAGCCAAAATTTCGGTTTCCCACAACACTTGAGTAAAGAGGCAGAGATCAAATACTCAGCCCATCACTCTCCCTGCTCCATGGGGCTCAGGGTCTCACCCATGCACAGAGCTAGGAATGTCCTATAGGTGTCTTGGTGTCTGTCCTCTCTGCTTACTCATCGACTGATGCCATCTTAGCTACTTCCCAAATATATCTGTGACCATAACCGCAGAGAAAAGCACTTCCTCATACAATCAGTGGAAAGATCCTCAGCACTGAGTGCAAATTCAGAGCAAATTAGTGCCACATTTATGGTAAAGAATCACATGAGGCTTGGGTTCCTGTTTGACTCAACTCTGCTCTGTGGATATAAAAGATATTTTGTAAGATAAACCATCATGCAATTATTTGCAGAATACAATGATTAATCCTGTGTGTTGGAGCTATAATGCAGAAATCAAGGATGACACTAAAATGAAAAATATCACACTTCTTGTTAAACACATTAGAGATCTATTATATAATGTGCAACTCCTTATAAATACTGCTGTTTCTATTACATTTGCTCACTGACTTTGAATTTCTGAATGAAGGCATGCATGCAAGTGGAAGGATCTTTTTCAGAAAATTTAATTAACTTTCTCTTAGAACATGCTAAGCAAAAGCATATGAAACAGGTGTGCTTAAGTCAGTGTTTTTCCCAGAAAATACTTCTAGATTCTTCTAAGGAAGCTAAATGATACATTTGTAGAAAAAGAAAAAAAATAATGTAAAATGCCTTTTGGTAAATTAGTAATTCTGTTCGTGACTTCCATGTACCCTGAAAAAAGTGTACAAGATTACATCAGCTGACATTTTGGATTGTCTTTGCACGAAACATGCATTCACATAGATGATTGAGGTCTGTAGGACAACATGTTGGGACACAGTGTCATTGACCACATGGGCCGCCAGGCTCTCCCCTCCAGGCCAGTCCCATCTGCTCCTGGACACCTGAGTGGTGAATGGGAATCCAGCCACGGAGAGAAATGTCCCTTCCAGCAGCTCATGCTTCTGAGCAGTCAGGGCCAGGATGACATCACACATTGACCATGAAGACAGAAAAAAATTGTTAGTAGTATCTGTTAAACAGACAGATATTTTGAAAACAGTCAGTATGTGCCTCTTTGTCTTGCCAGGAAAATGAAGGTTTACACCTTTATCATCATGTGTCAGTTTGGTCAAAACTATACAGGACTTTTAGGACAGCTACTCCATGCCCAAGTTATCTAAATGCTGAACATCTATCTTACTACCAGCACTTCATGATCTAATAAAAGTCATTCCAAGGAGCTGCATTAATACTGAAAACCAAACCAACCAACTCAGACTTTCAGCAGTACTTGCCAGTTCTCTGCATTGGAACTGACCTCTTAAATTTTCACTGAGCAATCTGATCCACTTGGTCCTGCTTTGAGCGGGAGGTTAGGCTAGAGGACCTGCAGAAATCCCTTCCAACCTAAATATGTCAGGTGTCCTAATACCTGTGCAGACTCTCAGAGGGGTGCTGTCACCCTTTTTAGTATGTAATATATGTCTGAACTGTCTTTTGCTGACCTACTTTCCCTCCTCTCCCCCAGCTGGAGTCAAGATCAGACACAGCCACGATAACTCACACTCTGGCAAGTGTTAGTTGCAACATCCATTTCAGAGCAATTATTAGGCAACAAAAGCTACACCCAGTACCACACAGTGCAAAGGCAGTTTTAAGATTCCTCAGTGCACATTTCAAGTTCATACCCTCTACTAATATTCTTCACCGATAGCGTCAAATTCCATAGCTGCCTCTGAGCTAAGGTCTGGAAAGTCTAAATTCTTCTGATCAGAAGTGAGGATCACTTCATCTCCCAAGCATTTCTGCCTTGCTGACTCCTCTCCCTCCTCAAAGAAGAAAAATCCTATTATCACTCTGTAAATTTCATTGGCAGGGTAGGTGCAAGTGCTTTTGTTGCCCTGTGCAGATAAAAATTACTTTGATCCATTATTATCTTTTCTAAGGTAAATTATGCATGTGTAATAGCAAGATATGTAATAGCTGTCCCCTGATTTCTACCAGGCATGAGCAGTCAAAATATTATAGGTCTTCGATATAGGAAGCAAGCTCTTTTGTTTTGGATGGCCTCCAACTTTATTAGGCAAACTCGTTCCCTGCAAGTACAAAAACACTGAGTCAGAAATGGGATTGATAAATCTTCATCCTGCAGATCTCTGGCCATTTTTTATTCTTTGTTTATTCATAAAATCATATTTAAATGAAAAAAACAACTTCCCTTGAAGTCTTTTGCTTTCAGCACAGTGAACAAGGCCTCTCTCTTCCATCAAAATAAAGCAAGATAAACCTATGATCAAAAATGTGTTCTCTTGGCCTTCCATTTCTTATGGTCTCTTTTTTTTGTTTGTTTGTTCTTAGAAATACAATTTTTAAAAATCCTCATCTTTCTGCATCACTCACATTTTTATCTGTTCTCTTTTTGGGACTTGCCTTGCCAAGCTGCAACTGTGCAAATTAAATAAATCCAATTTAATTGAAGGGATGAGAAGCAAGATGGAAAAGTGAAACATTGTATTTTAGGAATCTTAGAGTCTGTGGGAACCTGCCTCATGAATTTTGAATACCTGGAATTCTGAAGGAATTGAGAGAAAACAGGATTTGATCACCTGTATCTAGAATTGGGACAAATCACCTTTCAGTTCAAGGCTAAGAAAACCAAGAACACTCTTCCAAAACCGAGAACATATATACTGCTTCTACTGTACCCTGATTTATAAAGGTATTAGACATGATCTTTTCACAAGACTCAAAGTCTTGATTAGAATTTATTCAAGCTAGGGAGTTTAGTTCTGTAACTGAGAGACTAGGTGTGATTCAAGGCAAACTGCCCCAAACTGGACTCTTAGATTTTCTCTTCAATTCCTTCCCAACTATTAACTGAACTTGCCATTTTAGGTGAAGCTGTGCTTGTGGAGATTAGTCACTCTTAATGAAAGCTACATAACAAGTGTTAGAACTTGTTACATCTAAAAGAAACAGACTAGAGTTTTACTTCCAAACTAATGCTCTCATTTTAAACATTTGGGGTCTTACACTGCAAATATAAAAACAAGTGATTGCAACAGCTCTAAACTTGTTCCCTATGTGGACAAGATTGAAAAGAAACATAGGTTTGCAGTGAAAAATTACAACAATGCACACAATCAGCTTTCAGCTCTTGATTTGAAAAGTTAGTGGAGAATTAGCTTTCTCTTAGCATCCTTTAAGGCATATTTTGTGCCATGAGACTGAGCAGCTGGTATAATGCCTCCCTCCTCGGTCTCTAACAGCATTTTGCTTCCAAAAAGCACAGTGTGCCTTTGGAGCCAGAGTGAGAACAGCTATCGCTGAGAATAATGCTAGAAAGCTCACTGATACTGGATTGTCAAACACAAGTTCTCTATGTTCAAGGAGAACAAAAGGGCTGTGAGTGTGTTTGACACCTGCCTGGAGGTGCAAATAAGTAAGTAAAACTCCTTTCATCCTCTTTTTCCAAGCATTTTTTTCCATGCCAGTTGACCAGGTATTTTTGAGCATTTATTGTGGCTGAAATATTTTTGCAATCTACTATAATATTAGTATTATTACTATGTTTATTTTCCTCTTGTGGAACTGATTAACCTGAAAAAAATGCTCTTTACACTCTTAAATGTACCTGTGTTTTATGCTTCCCATGGAATTTTGCCCCACTCCAAGCTTTTTTCACACAATCACATTTTCCTTTTCCTGCCCACTCAGTTCAATTCTGTCATCCCACAAGAAGTGAAAGGTTTTTCATAATAAAGAGTAGCCAACATTGACTAGATCAGAAGTTCCTCCAGTGCAGACACAGGACTTGTCTGCAGTGGTGAACTAAGCCTCTTGCCTCCCTGCTCTTGCAGCTTTTGCTCCACCCTGGGGCAAGAGCTGTTGTGGATTTTAAGCAGAAACGCTGGGGCAGTCTGCTGTGTGTCTCAGTTGCTTCCTTCCTGAGCTGTCAAACTAAGAGCAACCCTTGAGCAGACAACCTTCTGTTGGTTACAGTGAAGATTTTGTCTTGGTAAGAGACTGGTATCCTGCAGAGACTTAATTACCATCCTAAGGAAATATTTCATCAATGCATGTCTAAAAGTTCTGAGCATTTCTCACTTTTGGCAATGCAATAGCTGAACTTAGAGCCCTGAAGTGGCTAATATTTCCATCAGCCTCAGAGTTGTTTCCAATAAAGGATGCTCAAATCGAGCTATCCAAGTATACTTGCAGGAGATTTTCTCCAGAGTTCTCAAAATATGTTTAATGAAGATGAGGAGAAATGGTACCTTAATGAGTAGTTAGAAGCAACACATGCTTATAATAACAATGAACAAACAAAATAGACTTTAAGAATATGTAATGTCAATCGTTTTGACATTAAAGCTGATTTTATATATGTTGGTGACACCAGATGATAATTTGATTAAAGGGGAGAGAATTGCACTGTTTATTTCTGTTTGGATAAAAGGAAAGATTAAATCTCTCAAGTTTTGCCAGTGCAGAGACTGTCTGGTGTAAATTTACACATGTTGTCAACTAAAATTGAGTTAAAGCAGCTGTAAATGTTGGGAGTAAGTTTTATGCTAATCCTCCAAGAAATTAAAAACTCTCCAGAAACCTCTCTGAACTGAATATGGTTGGTTTTGAGCCTGAGCATTGTGCAATTTTTAGCTTTCAACATTTCAGAAAATTTGCAATCAAACACAGACAGTAAAAAAATATGCAGTCAACCTCTGAACGAAGATGTTTCTATTACAATTCTATCCCTGGCATATCAGGCACGAATTCACAGTATTACAGAAAAATGTTAATCTCTTCAGCCATTAAGGATAAGCAATTCTTTCATTATAAATTCTTTCCAGTTACCTTGTCCAACTTTTCTGAAGTTATGTCAGTCTCATAGAACAGATCATAATTCTTGAATTTTTCTGGTCTACATAAAAACAAATTAAAACATAATTCTGAGAGATACAGTTAGAAAGATGACAAGAAAGTAGAATAAGTCACTCCTTTCCTGCATCTCATGGAATCCCTTTCTTTACCAGCATAGCACAGGTTCTCTGCTTGACACTACATTGGGGCTGTGTACTCGAAATCCACAATCTCCTCAATTCTACATACAGCAAAGGAGTCACAAACCAGGGCATATAACGTTGGTCAGGAATCCAGAAAAAATAAGAAACTTGGAAATAAAAAATCTCTCAGAGAATGTAATCAAAGGGTCTGGAAGGGTCTTTTTTCTGCTAAATTATCTCTTTTTACAGAAAGTTTGCAAGGGTTCAGCTTCTTGTATCCTAATCACTTCACGCAAAAATGAAGCTCAAGATACATCCATGTAGACCCTAAATGCAGCGTTGTTCAGTGCTCAGCCACTCTGGATAGTTTATGGCAGACTAGAAGCCAGCTGGACATAGTCTAGATACAAAGAGAGTAACAGCCTACAATTTCTAATTTAACACAGTTTGATCACAAGAAAACTAAATGAATACACACTACAGCTTGTCAGAGTTTTCTTTTCCAAGGGAAGCCTCTTCTGGATGAAGCTTCTGACTGATAACTGTTCAGAAATCTTCCCAGAAAATATGACATTATAAAATCGCAGTGTATTTGGACTATGTTACTTGAGCTTTCAGCCAGAATTAAACATAATTTTATTACCTTCCCCCTAAATAAAGCAGCAGCAAAGTTAGGATCTCCACCACTAGTTTCTGCAGCTGGACTTGTTAAGTCTGCAACCCTCATCTGGCAACATGTAGAACCTCCTGGCTTAATCAGGTGCAAACATTGATATGGCCCGGAGTATCCAGTGACCCTATCTCGATTCACAGTACCAAAACCTTGCATGAATAAACAGTATGAGGAGCCTTTGAGACTCACAAGTTTACAGATGTGAACATATATGGCAATGTGCTACACTTGGAAGAGTAGTGTGCTGGTTTTGGCTGGGACAGAGTTAATTTTTTCACAGTTGCTAGCATGAGGCTGTATTTTAGAAACCCTCTTTCAACACCATGAGCAATGCTTTCAACCATTTAGTAAGCCAATTAACAAATCTGATATTGCTGGAATACAGAAAAATAGCTTGGACCATAGGATCAGCTCTGAAGAGCTGAGATGCTGAACGATCATGAAGTGCATTGTTACTGAGAGTAGTTTTATGTACAAGACATTTTTGTCCACCAGGGTTTTATTCAGAGAAGAAATAAAACTGAGATAAGCAGTATTTCATCACTTTGTTTGTCAGCCTTGAGTCCATTACCACAGCAAATTGGAAGATGGAATGTCAAATAACACTAACAATTACTAGTGAAAAATGAGAGTGGAATTGCAGACAAATAATCTATGATGGCTGAAGGTTTTTTTATGTATAACAGTCAGTCAGTTAGATATGCCTCATTCCCTCTGTGGCTGTTACAGGGGCCATAACTGTCAACTCTACCCTGGTTTTGCTGCACTCACTCCCGAACTCTCTTACTGGATTAAATAAGCATTAGGCATATGACTGATGGTGGTAGAAACACAGTACAGAACCTTTGGATAGTGAAGAACAGAACCTAGTGACCATTTGGAAGGATTTTCTACCTGAAGCTTCAGTAGAGACCTTTAATGAAATGATTTTGCAGAATGAGAAACCCTCGAGAAACAATCAGCTACATGTCCACGCAAGAATAATGAACTTACCATGAGCTATCAGACATAAAGGTTTAGTTATAAAGTCCAGACCAGGAAAGCCCACATCCAGGTTAGGAGGATACACTGTCCTATAAATTTATAGTAGTTTCCCAAACACTCTCTAACAGACACTTTTAGAAAGAGAGGGTACTAGCCTATGGCTCCTTCCAAATCTTCTTTGATAATATTTTTGACACCAAAGAACATCAAAACGATAATGCCAGACCAGACACCCAGTGAGACCAGAGCCCCAGGAGGATCTTTTCCCAGTTCTTAGAGCCCTTCACTTCAGGAATTTGCCTTCTGGCCTTAAGAGGTGCAGAGACTTTCACCTTAGCAAGTCACAAAGGGGTTTCAGTAAGTGACAACCCCTTTCTCCTCCCAGTTGGGATAGGTGAGAACATGGCCATTGCTGGGACCTGGTGGGAAGATGTGGACTCGGACACAAGTTGATCAGACTCGCAGCGGCGTTCTGCAGCAGAGTCGGGGATCCTGAGTCAAGGAAACCCTAGGGGAGCACAAAGACCCACCAGGACCTGAGCTCTCACCAGAGTGGCTGACAAGGCATGGTCAGGGCCTGGCATAACAGCAGCTACTCCCCACTCTCACAAAAAGCAACCCTGGGGAGCATTGTGACCAGGAGAGATGCCAACAGGGCAGGCAAACTGGGCGTGGTGCTTCAGCCAGGGCATGGCGCAGCATCTGGCGCGGGAGGGTGTTCAGGGAGGTCACCTCCTCAAAAGAAATATCCCGCTGGCAGAATGGGAGACTTGGAGTACGCATAACGCAGTAACTGTGCTGTGACCATCAGCACAGCCCACGGGCACTCATCCTACCTGGCCTCAGGGTGAAACAGTGGCACTCTGCACTGCCTTGGCCGGTGCCTCCACCCAGACAGAGCTGCTGCAGGGAGAGGCTGCAATGCAGACCTCAGACTGCAGGAGGTGCTTAGACCTTTCTGCTGGTGCAAGGACAGGCTGCAGACCTGTCTGCAAAAGGTGTGCCCAGAGGGAGGACCTTCTGCAGCTGGTGGCTGAGCTGCCCGAGGTGGTAAGACGGCTGCATAACGTCAGGGAGGTTGAGAAGGAGTTTTCTGGTTCTAAGTGCAGTCTGCAGTGGATCCACAGCCAAGAAGACAAAACCCCCCCCAGCAGCTCACACAGAAGGTAAGGGATCCAATAATGCAGAAGAAAGGACGGTTGCAATGGCAAGAAGGAAGGGACTTCTCACGAAGCCTAAGGTGCCCTTGCAGAACCACTTCACTGCTCTGCAGACTGGATAGGAAAGGAGGTCCACAAAGATGACCAGAGGGTTGGATCGCCTCTCCTATGAAAAAAGTCTGAGAGAACTGGGCTTGTTCAGTCTGGGGAGTAGAAGGTTCTGGGGAGATCTTATAACAACCTTCCAGTACCTGAAGGGCCCTACAAGAAAGCTGGAGGGGGTACTTTTTACAAGGACATGTAGTGACAAGACAAGGGATTATGGATTTAAAATGGAAGAGGATAGATTTAGATTAGACATAAAGAAGAAATTCTTCACGGTGAGGGTGGTGAAGCACTGGAACCAGTTGTCTAGAGAAGCTGTGGATGCCCCATGCATGGATGTGTTCAAGGCCAGGCTGGATGAGGCTTTGAGCAACCTGGCCTAGTGGAGGTGTCCATGGTAGGGGGGTGGGAACTGGATGATCTTTAAGGTCCTTTCCAACTCAAATCATTCTATGATTCCATGCCTCTGCCTATGAGGTTGACCTGAGTATCTCACTCTTTTTCTTTTCCTATTTAAAAATCCCCTTGTTCCTAATGTCCATAAACACCCCTTTTACTATAATAGATTAATCATTTAACCACAACAGTATTTTTCTAGTAGTGTATGCTATACAATCACTTTGCTTTAAATTAAAAGGAACTCATTGTATTAGCTGTCTGTTAGTATCCATGACTTAGCTGTTGCCTTTTATTTTTTGTCTTAGCTTGTGCAAATAGTGAACTGAGGTTCCTGACTGAGTGAACACTGGTTAGCAAATGTTTGGTTCATGTCTGTAGTGAATGGTTGATGCATGCAGGCTGCCAGGACCATACAAAGAGGCTTCAGAGTAAAAGAAAGTAATGCCCAGTAATATCTCCTAAGTTACAATATAAAAAAAGAGCACACACACAAAAAAATGATCACACTTCAAGGCCCCGGGGTCACCAGATCCACACTAGAATCAGACAAGAAATTAGAGGAACTAATAAAAGCTGTAGGACAAAGGGTGAGAGTGACTTTTGTAAAACTAACCTCTGCAGTATTACATACTACTCATTCAGAGCAAAAGAGGGAGAGGACAGAATAGGGACTTCACTAAATAACTAGAGAGCTAATATAAAGAAAAAAGAAGGGAGTGTTTCCTTTTGTGATGTGCAAATGTCATTTTCAGTACAAAAAACCTGTCCAGATGGCACAGATTTCATCCAAACTGTGATTTTGTGGAAACAATAAGCTCCTGAGAAAGAGCTCATGGGGGAACATAACTACACAGAGGGGAAGAAGAGTAGAAAGCATGAGGATTTGGATGAAGAGAAAAACAAAAGGAAAGACTGTGCTTGCAAATGAAGTGAACTATCTCAGAGATTAAACCTGGGATTTGAGACTACTAATAAAGGAATACGAACAAAAACCTCCTGAAGAAGGTCATTAAAGGCCTAATGCCCAAAAGTAAGAAGTTTAGCAGAATTAAAAAGGCCAGAAACACCTATATAAAGAAAAAGTGGCAACAGGATGGCATGCCTGAAAACATAGCCATGGAATTATAAAGGCATACATACTAAAGTGTTTGTAACACTGCCGAATTATTTGTTACACAGTCCTCTATAGTGGAGGCCATCCTACTGAGTAAAAGGTGGGCAGCATACCACTATATGATCTGCCCTTCTCTGTTTTTTGAATGGAGGGGAAGATGGTGTTATCACACCATCACTCATAATTAATTTGATAAGATGTTTTCTTAACTTCATGAACTTGGGAAGTTTACATTTCTCTCCAGAAACTTCTCTTCTGCTTGCTAACAGATGACCAATCTACAGCCTATGAGGAATAGTGGAATTAACCAGAAGATAATTCCTCTAGTCTGTGTCCAGACACCATTTTTCAGAGAAGCACTCATGTCCCATGACAGAGGCAGACCAGGGTCCTGGATCACAGAGGGTCTGGGAGCCCAGGTCAGTGCTCTGCTGATAGAGTTAGCCATCTCCTTCCTGGAAGGGCCAAAAAGACTTCTGGGGAAGAAAGGAGTGAACCACAAACCCTACAGAGTTTGGAAACAAGGACAGGTAGCCTGGAAGGAATACAGAGAAATTGTCTGAGCAGAAAGGGACCAGGTTAGCAAAGCTAAAGCCTTGATCAAATTAATTTTGGCCAGGGATGTCAAGAGGAACAAGAAAACTTCTTTAGGTACAAAAGAAAGACTAGGGAAAATGTGGGTCCTCTCCAGAAGGAAATGGGAGACCTGATCACCCGAGACGTGGAGAAAGCTAAGGTACCCAATGACTTTTTTGCCTAAGTCTTCACCAGCAAGTGCTCAAGTCACACTGCCCAAGTCACATAAGGCAAAGACAGGGACTGGGAGAATGAAGAACCGCCTACTATAGGAGAGTACTGGAGAGCTGCACAAGCAGCATAGTGCCAGCTACTATACTTTTCAGTCTTAAATTTTATCTGAGGTATTTTTCTTGAGACATTGAGAGCTCACTGGTAGCCACTTTGCTGGACATTTGCATTAGTTGAACTAATAACCCTGAAAGATTGTTTTCAACTGTCACACAAAGAGGGAAGGTGGAGAATGTTGTGGAGGCACAGTATCCCTGAAAGAAGCACATGTAGCTCTGTGGATACAGTGTATAAATCACAGATCATAGAATTATTTAGGTTGGAAAGGACTTTCAAGCTCATCAAGTATAACCTAGCACTGCCAAGTCCACCGTTAAACCATGTCCCTAAACACCACATGAACACATCTCTTAAATGCTTCCAGGACTGTGAATCCACCACTGCCCTGGACAGGCTGTTCCAATGCCTGATGACCCTTCCCATGAATAAATTTTTCCTAATATTGAGTCTAAACCTCCCTGGTGCAACTTGAGGCCATTTCCTCTTGTCCTGTCACTTGTCACTTGGAAGAAGAGATGAGCCCCAGCCTCTCTGCAACCTCCTTTCAGTTACTTGTAGAGTGATCAGGTCTCCCCTCAGCCTCCTCTTTTCCATGCTAAACCACCCCAGTTCCCTTAGCCGCTCCTCACAGGACTTGTGCTCCAGACCCTTCCCCAGTTCCATTGCCCTTCTCTGGGCATGCTCCAGCCCCTCAATGTCTTTCTTGTGAGTGGCCCAAAACTGAACACAGGATTTGAGGTGTGGCTTCACCAATGCCCAGTACAGGGGACAGTCTCTCCCTAGTCCTGCTGGCCACACCGTTCCTGATGCAGGCCAGGATGCCATTGGCCCTCTTGACCACCTGGGCACAACTGCCATTTCATATTCAGCCAGCTGTTGACCAACACCCCCAGGTCCTTTTATGCCAGGTAGCTTTACAGCCACTTGTCCCCAAGCCTGTAGCATTGCAGGGGGTTGTTGTGGCTCAAGTGCAAGACCTATCACTTGACCTTGTTGAACCTCATACAGTTAGCTTCAGCCCATCAATCCAATCTGTCCAGATCCTCTGTAGAGCCTTCCTACCCTCAGTTAGGTCAGCGCTCCCACCCAACTTGGTGTCATCTGCAAGCTGACTGAGGGTGCACTCGATCCCCTCATCCAGGTAATTGATAAAGATGATATTAAACAGAACTGGCCCCGACACTGAGCCTTGGGGAACACCGCTTGTGACCAGCTGCCAGCTGCATTTAACTCCATTCACCACAACTCATTGGGCTCAGCCATCCAGCCAGTTTTTCACTCAGCAGAGAGTACACCTGTCCAAGCCATGAGCAGCCAGTTGTCCTGCTTGTTCTGTACATGCCATGTGATGTCACTCAGGATGATCTGCTCCATTACCTTCCCCGGCACCGAGGTCAGACTGACAGATCTGTTGTGGATACCCCATCCTTGGCTGTCTTCAAGGCCAGGCTGGAAGAGGCTTTGGGCAACCTGGTCTAGTGGAGTAGGACCTGACCATGGCAGGTGGGTTGGAACTAGATGATCTTTAAGGTCCATTCCAACCCAAACCATTCTATGATTCTATGATTCCTGGATGTCCTTTCTCGCCTTTCTTGTAGATCAGCGTCACATTTGCCAACCTCCAGTACACTGGGACCTCCCTGCTTAGCCAGAACTGCTGGTAAATGATGGAAAGTGGTTTGCTGAGCACTCCAGCCAGCTCCTTCAGTACCCTTGGGGGTATCCCATACAGCTACATAGATTTGTGTGTGTCTAAGTGGTGTAGCAGGTCACTAACCATTTCCCCTTGGATTCTGGTGGCTTCATTCTGCTCCCCATCCCTGTTTTCCAGCTCAGGGGGCTGGGTACTCAGACAACAACTGGTCTTACTATTAAAGACTGAGGCAAAGAAGGCATGAAGTACCTCAGCCTTTTCCTCATCTTTTGTCACTATGTTTCCCCCAGCATCCAATAAGATATGGAGATTCTCTTTAGCCCTTCTTAGCTGTGTCAGGAAGTTATCTTCCACACACTCCAGGAACCTCTGAGAGTGTTTTCTCTCTGCTGTATTTATTCCCAGATGACATCTGGTAAGTTGAAGTCCCCCAAGGGCTAGCGATTGTGAGACTTCTCCCAGCTGCTTATAAAATATTTCATCTGCCTCTTCATTGTGGTTGGATAGTCTACAGCAGACTTCCACCATGACATCTACCTTGTTGGCCTTCCCCCTGACTCTTACCAGTAAACACTTAAACCTGTCATCACCATCATTAAGCTCTAGACAGTCAAAACTGTCCCTAACATATAGGGCTACCCCACCACCTCTCCTTCCTTGCCTATCCCTTCTGAAGAGTTTATAGCCATCCATTGCAGTACTTCAGTTGTGCAAGCTATCCCACCATTTTTCTGTGATGGTAACTATATCATAGTTTTCCCACTGCACAGGGACTTCCAACTCCTTCTGTTTGTTGCCCATGCTGCCTACATTGGTGTAGACTCACTTCAGATGGGCTACTGATCCCACCACCTTTTTGGGGGGAGAAGCCCTAATTCCTATGTAACTCTTCTCATGCACTTACATAGTGTTTAACACATCAATAGCCTTTGCATCCTTGCTACCACATGGATCTTCATGTCCTACCTCCACTGAGATGGCAGACTGAAGAACCTCAGTAGTATTGCACAGTAGAAACATTAAAGTATCTGCAAAAGCCCTCTAATGTCTCTTCCCCAGTCTTGCAGACAGCACATCTGACTTGCAGCTGGAAAATGTGCTTTGTAGCTTTGGTAGCCCAGAATGGCCCAGGCTGCAAACAAGGAGAGTTTCCCTTAGAGCCCAGCTAGTTTTCTGTGTCTTTGTAACCATCCCTTTAAGCAGTACAAACACAACTGAATCAGCGAAGATGCAGTTCCAAGACAGCAACACATTTTTCTCTCTGTCTGACAGCCTGGAGAAGAAACATCCCTCGGTTTATTTTCCGGTTAAGTCTTAGCAAGTTATTAGATGCTGACTTTTGCACTAAACTTCTCAGCCAACAACCTCAGCTAAGAACCTCACTAAGAAAAACTGCTGTGAGGAGAAAGAGAGAGAGGTGCATAAGATTCACGGTGCATAGGATGTAACTGAAATAAAAGCGTATTGACAAGAAGAGATCATTTTTATGTTCACCCTGTCTTGTGAATGCCTCCAACAACTTAATTTTCCTGTGATATCACAGACTCTGCAGTTATTTTAGGTTTCCAGAAAACAAATTTCTGTTCCAACGACCTTACCATACAAATGTTTTCCACAGTGGATTCTGAATCAAGTTTGCAGCTGGCTAGATGGAAGAGTCCATAAATGCAATATATATGCACACATCCCAGAAAACAGAAAAAAACCCACTCGGAAAAAAACCCTTCACTTTATTCTACTTAGTATTTGTGGGTCCTTCTTTTCCTCTGTAATGAACTATGAACTCAGTAACAGACTGCGATGCTGCGTTGGGACCTTTAATGAAAAAAAGAAACACAAAAACAAAAACAAAACAAAACAAAACAAAAAAAAAAACCACGCACCAAGAAGAGTAACAGCTCTGTTTGTATGCACTAGATGATAAGGTTGTTCATCTTCAGATACACAACATCAGCCATCTCTTTCTTCCCTTCTTATTGTCACTTGCCACGTGGACCTATTCTACTGTATGTCCTCTACAAGTCTTCTGCAGGCCACTTACCTCCCTGGCTCCTCAGGAGTCTGCAGTAAGTGAAATTAACGGAGAAGAAATGCCGTTTCTAAAAGCTGGTATTTCAGCCACTCATTATATGGCTTGCTCATTGTCAAGAAGGAGAATTAAGGATGTATTAAATCATGGCTGTTTCACTAAGGCAGCAACACAGGAGGAAAACAGCAACATTTCAGAAAGTGTCATTTAAGAATATTTTTTGCAAGAGTAGTATATATTTTATTAATGAGATTACATGGGAAATTTAGTTATCCTATGAAGTTACTGAGCAAAGTTTTGAGACTGAATTCATAAATTATGAAGCCAAAAGAAAATATTGCAATGTTTAATTTACCAGCTACATGAAAGAACCATAGTACTTTGTTGAATTAGCTCTATCTGAAGTAAAACATTGGTATTAGAAAGAAAATGAAATCATCTTAGAGATTTGTGCAGTGGAAACCTTATTGCTGCTCTTACAATACTGTAGCTGTGGCTGGTGACTCTCGTTGCTTTAGCACTGTGGCAGAACCTACCTCAATATTATGGTAGACTACATATAGCTGCAATGAAAGGTACCTGCTTGCACCCATATGTATCAACTTCCTCCCCTACCAGTGCCCCACTGTTTGACACTGCTTTTATAAAGTCCTTTCACCTCCCCATGATTCAAGCTTTTAAGTGTTTCGGTTTGGTTTTATAGCTGACAAATCTTCTGTTCCCCCTGTCAGAATGTGGCTTTTCAAGCATCCAGTAAGGTTCTGGAACCCCTCTTAATCATAATTCATCAGTTTGTTGATATCTTTTCCCCTGCTGATTTAGCTCATTGTTTTCACTTCTGTGAAACAAAATGTTTTAAAACATCAAGTATCTAATTTAGTCTATTTATCTTTGTCCTGTTATTTTGCTTGCAAATGTAAACAAGTAAAAATCATTTGTACCTAAGCAACCCTATCTTTCAGATTTGCAATCTATTTCTCTTAGTCTTTCAAAATGATGCTTAAGGGTGTGTTCCCCAAGCTTGGATGCTAAAAGTAACAAACTTTTCATTTCTTTCAGCACGAGAACTTGGACATGTCTCGCGCAGTATCCCACCATACCTGTTAGTACAGCATTTTCCCACTGTAAGAGGGGAGACTAGTCATCCTGCACTCTGGCTTGGCTTGGTGGTCTGTTGCAGAAAATTGCCAAGCTGTGACTGGTCTGGAAACATATATGTGAACTTTGAAAGACTACCTGTTTCCTTTACATAGTTCACTCACCAAAACCACTGTGGATTTTTACAAATTTTTTACTCATATAGATCTTCCTATCAGGCTTCATAAATGCCCAGATGGTTAATAAATTCTTACAAAGAAATAGTTTCAAATCCTTACTATTTTTCACTTTATTTCCCAGTTACTGGCATAAATCTAATCTAGTATATTCTGTCTATGTCTCTTGATGTTTTGGTTCATTTTATTCTCAACATCTTTTGATACTATGCTGAGTTCTCATTTTAATCCACTTTTTGTTATTAATTTAACCTTCTCTGGTAACAGCTTCCTTCCCCATGAAACTGGCTGCTCGTCTGCTGTTGAGGACTGCAAGTTTATTATTCCCGATTCTTTAATAAGAGAATCAGAGATTCAAAACAACAAAAACCTACCCCCCTTACCAAGTGAACTGCTCATTTCCAGAATGCTCTTGCTTTACTTTAGTTTACTGGTTTTGTCTGGGATAGAGTTAATTTTCTTCATAGTAGATCGTATGGTGTTCTGGTTTGGATTCGTGCTGTGAACAGTGTTGATTGATTGATAACACAGGAATGCTTTTGTTACTGGTGAGCAGTACTTACACAGAGCCAAGGCCTCTTCTGCTTCCCACCCCACCCCACCAGCGAGGAGGTTGGGGATGCACAAGAAGGTGGAAGGGGAAACAGCTGGTATGGCTGGTCCAAACTGACCATGCTTTGTTTGCATGCAAGGTTTTGCTTTACCTGTTAAATTGTCTTTATCTCAACCCATGAGTTTTCTCACTTTTGCCCTTCAAATTCTCTCCCCCATCCTACCAAGGAGGAGTGAATGAGTGGCTGTGTGCTGCTTAGTTGCCAGCTGGGGTTAAACCACATTTGGTTTCCCTTCTTCAGAAGCTTCCTCAGGTCTATTGGTTATATCCCCATAGACCAATGTCAATATTCATCATCGCCAGCAGATCGTGGCCTCCCACATCCAGAAGGCTACCAGCTCTTGATTCCCACTTCCTATCATCATTCTGGACAGAGCACAATCCTGTTTACTTGTTCCTTGAAAATATTTTCCCATCCTTTTTGGCACAAAATTCGTAACAGGAGCATCATTTCTCTTTAGCCTGCTGGAGATCTCCATTTAGATACACTCAATTGCATTGCAGTCTGGGCTGCCAGCCAGCCACAGGTATGTCATCTCACAGCTGTCTAGTTCAGTCAACCAGCTGTGTCTTCAGAAATGTTTTCTGCTATTTTCATATTAGAGACATGAAAATAGCAGGGGTTCTTCAAACTGCATTCCTCCTATTTTTTTTTTCCTTTTTTTCTTTTCCTCTTTGTGTGGGTGAACCGTTCATCCTATGAAGAAAGGCTGAGAGAACTGGGATTGTTCAGCCTGGAGAAGAGAAGGCTTCAGGGAGACCTTGTAGCACCTTCCAGTACCTGAAGGGGGCCTACAAGGAAGCTGGGTGGGGAACTTTTTACAAGGGCCTGTAGTGACAGGACAAGGAGTAATGGGTATAAATTGAAAGTGGGGAGATTTAGATTGAGTATCAGGAAGAAGTTCTTCACGGAGAGGGTGGTAAAGCACTGGAACAGGTTGCCCAGAGAAGTTGTGGATGCCCCATCCCTGGCTGTCTTCAAAACCAGGTTGGATGAGGCTTTGAGCAACCTGGTCTAGTGGAGGGTGTCCCTGCCCATGGCAGGGGGGGTTGGAACTAGATGACCTTTAAGGTCCCTTCCAGCCCAAACCATTCTATGATTCTATGATTCTGTGCTGACTGAAGGACCTATAAAGGCAGGTTGTATACAACATAACTTCATTGGCTGAGTTTTCATGCAAAGACTTCCTCTGTGGTCACAAGAAAAAGAGAAATCCCTTCAGGGACCTATGCAGACACCTAAAAACCGAACCTTGAGAGTGATTCTTAGTAGCAGCCCTTTTCCATCTGCATTGGCTACAGACAGACCAAAGGAAAGTGCCTTCACGGCACACTCAGCTACACAGAGGGCTTAGCATTGGGAGACCTGGATATCTCTGTTTCACTACTGCTACCTTCTTCCATGAGCCATGCTGCATGCTTGCCTGACACACAGAAACATCTGCTTGAACTGAGCAGTAGAAATTTCTTTATTTGAGTTTTGCCATTACAAAGCTGGTACGCCTTCCATTTCCTTATGCAGGAACTCTTTGGTCATTGTAACATGGTATTTGCAGTTGTCACAGACTTTTCTTCCAGCCAATGACTTGTATTCTGGATAAAGAAAGTCCTTTTATTCAGAGGGGGAAAATATCCACAATTGTGGACACAGTCATTTCTCTGTCCCAAGTCATTGTACACAGAAGAACATGTCATCTGAAAGAAAGTATAATGCTGTCTCAAAATACTTTCTAAATAACCTGAGCACCCCAAGCAATATCAGTTATTTCCTGTTCCTGCTGCCCTGCTCCATCCGTCTGTTAGCAGGAGGGGACTGTCCCCTCCAGTATGGAGGATGACCTCTGTCTCCAAGGTCTCATTAACATGCAGAAGTGTCTTGTCTGCCATAAGCCTAATCATGGGAAGAACAAAATGGGGAGAGTAAAATCACCTGCACAAGCTTACAGTGAGGTACCATTTTAATCCTTCTCCTCACAGAAGAGATGCCTGTAACTAAAATTCTCATTTTTATAAAGAAACCAACCTATAAATGGAGCTAACTAAAGCAAGGGACATTAACTTATGGTTGCACTTCTCACTTATGCCTGCAGACTCTTTAAGAAACATGTAGTATGGAGGAGGAGGATGGTGATGATGATGATAATGATGATGATTATTGTTAATATTTTAAAAATGTGATTGGATCTGCAGGAGTACCAAGGATACACAGTTTTCAATTGACACCACTACTCAAAGAAAAGAACACCAGGCCACTTACCTCTAGTGTCATTTACTTCATTTGAAACCGCAAACACTGAATCCTACTGGAGAAATCGGTTGAAACAGGATCAATGCCTACTCTCAGTCATCACATTTGATAGTCTCACAAATCTGTGTAATAACATTTTGACCATAAAATATACTACACTATTTTAACACTTAACATGTTTATGCTTGAAGCTGCCTCTTGAAATCCCAGGGAGGCATTAGAAGAAAATTAAAAAGCACAGCCAAAAAATATAGCCGTAGTCAACCCCTACTCATGAAGTTTAATTGGAAAGCAGATATTAAGCATGTATCTTTATTACATTTTGAAACAATGAATAATATATGTTGTTGGCTAAAGACTGAACTCTGAAGAGTGAGTATATTGTTTTATTATTCACACAAATGAAAGTGTACTGTATTATCAATTAATATGGGCACTACTTTCTGTGAAATAAATAAAAAAATCCTCTAGCCTCAGCTGGTGATTTACATACTCAAGTACCTTTAATCACAAGCATAAAAGCAAGGGTGGGAAGAACAGTAGCCAAAGCTGTTGCCAGGACAACTTATCCCAGGATTTAGCATTACCATGAAGGGAAAACCTACAAGGAATTTAATTAACCAATACCTCAGCCTTCCAGTCTGCCAAGCACTGCCTGCTCCCTTTCAACCCCAAATCCCTCAGGAATGACTGCACTACTGATGGCTGCACCAGCTGAACAGAGAAACAGCATGGGATACATCCACAAACTGACTCCACCATAGCAGAGAACATGAGCCAGCCCTCACACCAAAACTGGCTGTCAGCCCAGAGCCAAACACCAGCTAATATATCCTTTCCTTTTAACAGCATATATTAACCTGAGTGTTGCATTTCACTGATGTGATCACACTGCCCTTGGTGACTTGAGTGAGCAGGAAGGGCTTGCATTCATCTGTCACTCTCTACAGGGCAGGTTTGATCTTCAGCGCGGTCACTGACAGTAAGGGTAAGGAGAAAACCAATCTATCAGATATATTTGGCTCATGCAGTTGTGTTGGATGACAGATAAAGGAATCACAAAATACAGAGGACCTCCCCCATGTTGCAGCTGCTCCCTGCTCCTACAGACTCCTCATACATCCAGAATTTCTCCTGTCATTTATGACAAACCTTACAATCTTCAAAACTTGGATTATCTGATGTTTACACTGCTGTTGTCAGCAAAACAAGTTGATGAAGTCCCATAAAATGTCTTCCAGAATTTGCTGAAAGGATCAGGTGGGATACCTGATTCCCATTCACAGTACCGTACCTGTTTACGCTTTTGGAGTACTTCCAGAAAAGTACATCTGGAAGCATGTATGAAGATACAGAGAATTCAATTACACCACTCTTGAGCGAATAGAACATTATGGATTTTTCCACTTGAAATGTATTGCAAATGATTGAATTGTCACATTATACTATGTGGAACAAAGACTTGCACTGATATTGCTGGGAAAGAACTAGAAACTGGATTTTCTTCTCCAGCAGGATATGTGGCTGAACCTAGACATGCTTAGCAGAAATGTGCTGCCTCAGCTGGGTACCCATTCTCTTAGAGTGGGCCAAGACTGTATCAAGATTGTCCAAGCAATGCTTTTGTGGGAATATATTAGGCAAAATAATTAATCATCATATTTATAGAAAATCTGTCACTTCCTCAGGGTAGCCAAAACTCATTGAGACTGCTCATCTTTTCTGTCAACTGAATTTTTTTAGAGACTGTTGAGTATCATCAAGGTGTAGGCAGAAACCTTGCTCAGGTAAGCCTACAACTTTGAACACAGCTTCAGATGCACATCCTTCCAATTACAAGAATGACTAGGTAGTAAAATGTGCAGATTCAGTAACAGAAGTTTGAAGGAAGTGGACCCACAATCCTGAATGAATATGCAGAGTTTGACAAGAGGATCCATCTTGGTGAATTCTAGCTGTCCAAAATTTATTCACTGGAGTATGTTCACTAATGGAGACAGGCAGTTACCTCCAGAGGGAATCAACCTCTTTCTGAGGCCAGTCCTCTTTCGGATATGTTTTTCTCTCCCCATTTGACTACTGAAGGAGCTTAACAGCTAATTAAGATAAAGCATTTAATTCTTAGTCATACAGTTGGCTGAGATGATCCATCTCTTGCTGTTACCATAAGGACTTGCAAGGACTAGAGAAGTTAGTCAAAAAACAGTTTGTGTTCTTGCTTCAGTCAGACATAATGTGGTGACAACATTATTTGGATTATTTCACTCTTACTGTTTTGTGTTGGTATTATATTGTCAATCGAGGTATTGGCAAAGCTTAAAGGATAAACATGTGCAGAGCAAGGGAGAAGGAATGAAAGGGGAAAAAAACAAACAAAAAAAAATAACTTGTTGACCAGTTCCTTTGGGACCTCAAAATGAAAGTTTGTAGTGAGGTTTCTTGTTGAAAAGAAGTTGAGTGGTCATAAAAGATCTTATGATTCCTGAGTTGATTCAGAACACAGCATATGCACCTGAAAGTCAGTTCAACAAATCACTGCGTAAGAACACTTATATTTAGCATACCATAATTTTAGCGCTTTTCTTCATAAGAGGACCTATTTTCCAACTAAGAACAGTCTAGCAGAAATCAAAGCATTTCTCAAACATTTCTCAAATATGTTTTAAAAGGTCCTTTGTCACCAGCCTACTCTTACAAACCAAAATATTCCCTCCTTTCACATAGCCAGCTTTGTCATGTCTTTCACCAGGTTATGTCAGGACTGCACATATTTTTTTCTTATGTTCTCTTGCAATATTTTTCTTCTTGCCTACAGAACTTTACACCTTAGCTGGGATTTTCATCTAAGCCTTCTACTCATCTGAGATTCAAATGTCAGACCGCAGAGAGCTACCAATGAACATGCACACACCCTCACTCTCTGAATGAACAAACGCCCCGCATTCACAGCTGTCTTTATTGGCATGGGCTTTCAGTTCACCTTCAAGTTCAGGTCTGGAACCTACACCCCTTTATTGGTCATCAACTCAGTGCCTGAGTCTTTCCACATGGTGGTCTCCTCCCACTTGCTGGCTAGTCTGGACTGAAGGTCACGAGCAAACATATACATACACTCCCACATACAACAACTAGGAAGCTATATCATAGTAAAATAGGAATGAGTTTAGTAAAAAATGTGGATAGAATACAGTGATCAGGTGCAGGGCTTTGTCCAGGTCCAGTGCTGGGCTCTCCAGTATGAAAGTGGTATGGACATACTAGAGTGAGTCCAGCAAAGGACCACAAAGATGACTAAGGGACTCAAGGATCTGACATGCAAGGAAAGGCTAAGAGAAATGGGCTTCTTCAGCCTGGAGAAGACTGGGCTTGGAGGATCACATCAGTGTAGATAAACGCATGATGGGAGGCAGTACGGAAGACAGAGCCAGACTCTTCTCAGTTTTCCCCACTGACAGAACAGGAGACAGTTGGCACAAACCCTGGTACAAATATGGGGAATTCCACTTAAAATAAGAGAAAGTGTTTTTAGTGTGAGATGGTCAAAGACTGGAGCAGGCTGGTCAGAGAGGTTGTGGAATGTCCCTCCTTGGATATTCTTACAAAACAACTAGATCTGGCTTTGAGTAATCTGCTCTAGTTGACCCTACTTCAACTTAGCAGGTAACTAACCACCTGGAGCATTGTTTTGCAAAAATCAGGGCTGATGCTGCAAAGCAGTCCTTCTTTTCTTTTTCCTCTCTGCTAAAAAATTATAATTAGTAAGTGTCTGCTAATCAGCAACCGATGTCATTTCTCTTTTTTTTTTTTCTTTCTCCCAGTCATTGTTTTCATCAGTACTAGGCTGTTTGATCTATATGAAGACAATGGATTAGATTATTTTTTCTCTTTTTTTTTTTTTCTTTCAGAATCTTCATTAGCAATTTATCAATTAAAGCTTAAAACTGTGAGAAAGAAGCCAAGATGTTTAGGTTGAGGTTAAAAAAGTGGACTTAAGAATGTTAGCATTAAATAAGAATAGAAGGAAGTTTTGAATTTCATTAATTCCATCAAGCAATAAATCAACATAAGGAGAAGAAAGAAACAACAGAGGTTTGCATGACTCAAGAAAGAAAAAAAATAAAAGAAACATCACCAGGCTTTCAACATTTGACTTTCATTCTTCTTTTCTGAGGTTCTTCATCAGTCCTGCTTACAATATATATTTTTGTAGTCTCTCATGCTTCACTTTCAAGAGAAGCTCAAGAGATTACAGTATGTAACAGATACTCTGTATTGCTTCATCATGTTGAAATAAGAATACTGGCACATCAGGATTTCAAGTATTGTCACACAATCAAAATATATTTTTTTACAGGCCTAAGTGCCGATTAATGGTCTAATCCTTGTCTTTCTTATGTCATAACTGGGAAAGATAAGGACTGAAGTCTTTAACATCATGTGTCAGGAAATCTTTGGTCAAAAGTCTTTAATCATCTTTCTTTGTACTAACAGAGAAGTCAGCAATTTCAAAATCAGATGCTGACATCAAAGCTTATGCTATGCAGATATTACAAATACACCACCCACAAAACCACTGCTCAACATTCAGAATTATGGGGAAAGATTAAGTGTTTGACTGAAACAAAAAATCTTTAGGCACCTTCACACTATACTGAAACCCATGTTTCTGGACTCCCTTTCCTGCTGATGTGTAGTGGCAGTGAGTTATTTTCATGCTTGGTCATCATAAATGATAGGCATGCTCTTCCTCCAACACGGTAAGAGAGTTTCCCCACTATCTTCAAGGAGAGCAGCACCATGCCCTGAAAGTGGGTTAAATTATTCTTGACTCCAAAAATGCAAAATCAGCAGATGTCAAGAGCACAACAGGGCCATTTTCTCCCATATCTTCGACAATCCTACTCACGGGCAATTGCAAAGGTGCATCTGTGGGTGTTGTTTACATCCTCACACACTGATGCACATGACCTTGGAAGTGTCCACTCCAGGGGATTTCATGTTTAACATAGTCACAGTTATTCTCTCTTCCCTTTCATATGTCTTAATATATGTGTTTACAACTTTGTTGAAAGTCCATAGAGCTTTAGTGATTGATGTTGTGATGAACAGAATGGAGATATACAGACAGGGTGACCCAACAATCCCATATATTTTTAAGTTACATATAACATGTCCCTCCTTTGTGTAGGGATCAACATAACAGTGGCACCCAGCCTCAGCTCAAATCCTGCATCTTCTTACGCATCTATTTGAGTCTACAAATCCTGTTGCCTTCCAATAAGGAATCCCAGAGTGAAGATCATCTGGGGTATTCATGATAGTAACGGAAGGCAAAATCATATGGGTAACCTAAGAGTTTCTCATAATCTAAAGTGTGGGAATGAATGCAAACACAAGTCTTTGGGAGCTCCTGGGGGTCATGTGAAAGGTGTGGAAGTGCTCTTCGTGACTATGATGGAGATGGAAAAAATCTGAATTTCATTTGAGACGATGAGGTAAGAATATGTACAAATCCTGTATTAGAATACTCAGTAATAAGGAAAAAGGCCCAAACCTAGACTACTGGAAGGAAACATTCAGGATATATTTGCACATACCCACACTGATGAGATCAACTCACAATGGATCCATTTGAATGGGCAATGCCTCACTGTCCCTTCCTGCTTACAGAGCTGCCTGCCTCAGAAAGCAGGCAGATAAATGTATGCTAGTGTCTATATGACAAGAGGTTTTGGATATAGGATGAAGGCAGTGCCCCGCCTTAATACCTCTATTAAGGAGAAATTCTTCATGGAGAGGGTGGTGAGGCACTGGAACAGGTTGCCCAGAGAAGCTGTGGGTGCCCCATCCCTGGCTGTCTTCAAGGCCAGGCTGGATGAGGCTTTGAGCAACCTGGTCTAGTGGAGGGTGTCCCTGCCCATGGCAGGGAGGGTCGGAACTAGATGGTCTTTAAGGTCCCTTCCAACCCTAACCACTCTATGATTCTATGTTTCTATCTGGAGCTAATTGTACGTTTGACCTTAATTACCTTTTTCCCCACCTCAAAACCTCCTTTCTTGTTACCTTTGTCAGACCATTCTTGTCTGCGGTCTTTGCCACATCTTGCTGTGCTATCTTGAAATGTTCCACTTGAGAAGGGACTTGTTGGATGTATCTAGAAGATGAAAATACAGAAATAAGAATCCTGACCCTATGATAGCAATCACTCAACAGGAGCCACGTGGCACAATTGACAGAGAGCAGACAACACCAGGGTCATTGTGTCTGGTACACTTGCTTGGATACAGAGGGGAAAAGATAAAAACCAAACATGGAGGTACTGCACAACAGTATGAGCAGCTTTTAAGTTTGAACCTTGTGGCTATCAAAGAGTTGCTTGCTGAGAGCAGTTGGCAAACAGGAGGGATAGAGACAGAAAATAAGCAGACACATCTGGCAGATAAAATCTAGCAGAAAATTTAGACAAGTTAGTCCCTTTGCTTGCACATACAGACCTACCTGGAATGAGAAAAACAGTCATACTGGCTGGCAGATGAGCATGCACTGTCAAAGTGAACAGGAAAGAACATGCAAACATTTTCTGGGAGAAGCCCAAGAGAAACATAAGCCTTTGTGTGGCTGTTTAATACCAAGTTGACTCCTCTGAAGGTGTAAGTCAGTGCTGTGCCAACTGAATTACATTAACCGCATCTGGCCCGATATGGTCAACTATTTTATATTTATGTAGCTCTACCCTGAGTTCAAAACACCAACTGTCTGTACACAGGACAGCTATACTGCAGCCTTAACAAAGGAGGGAGAAAAGCAAGTAACTGGTATAGGACACAATGCTGCAGAAAGTGGGCAAAGCTGAGAAGGAAAATCACTGCTCTTAGAAGGAGGACATGGGTCCATTCTGTTTTTTCCAGCATACATAGCTCAGAGCTCTCATGATAGCATATTCAGTTGCTAGTCCAACTTGTTTTGCTCAAGTCTGGGGACTAGATAATTAACACTCAGATCAGCTTTACCACAAATGTACGTTGACCTTAATGGAATAATATCTGATTTATATCATCTTAAGTAAGATTAAGAGAAAACTCTTGATTTTTAATGTCTCAAGTGGAGCATCAGGGGAGTCAAAGCTAAGCCTCATAGCTGAGATTCACACTTCCAAGTGCTTATGCAGTTTTGGATTGTCATGCTCTGTTGTAAACAGCAAGTCTGCTTTGAAAGGCGAACGAAGAAAAGAGAAAGTAGAGAAAAGTCTTGACAGGTCTGGAGGCACCGGCCTCTGTTCTGCCAAACTAGTGCTATTTAACACCTCAAAACCTGGTCTAAAAGCAAGACAAAATGTGTAAAAAGGCAGAGTGCTGAAGAGACTGAGATTTTCTGTACCTAATTTTGTACTGAATTAGCTTGTCAGATTTTTTTCCCTCAAGGAATGGTTGTATCTGTGCTTAGTGGGGGGTGGGGGGGAGGTGGAGACCTCCCTTTCTGCCACGTCTGTAACTCAGGCTCGTCTTGCAAAGAACCAGTGTGGCCCACGCAGTAGCAGATCATTTCCATGCTTTACCCTTGGGTGTACCCATCACAGTGCAGCTGATGGGAAAGCACAGCACTCATCGCAGAGCCCCGTGAGCCAGGCAGAAATTCAGCAATCCATTTTCATATGCCATTTACAGCACGGCCCCTTTGGAATATGAGGCAATGGCATCTGGCTAACAAAACACAAATACCTTGGGTGAAATAGCTTCACAGAACCTTAGCGAGGCACCAAGGTTTTGAGGACTGAAAATATGACCTTTTAGTCTTGTACCGTTTTGGGAAATCAATACTTGTGTGCTTGTTCTGTTCTCAAATAAACATTGCACAGCTGGTTTTCTTTTTTTTTTTTTTTTATTACCTATGCCTGATCTCCAGTACTCACAAGCAGCTCTGCAGTTAGTAGCTGTCAGGCTGGGGCTGGGGACTGCACAGGGCAGGAACCTCAAAGGTTACAGACTCCTGGATTGTGACTCCCTGGCCATGTCTCCTTGTCACTGATGTTGATGATACACCATGACAGGACAACATCCATGCCAACGTGTTTTACAGTCTCCATGCCAATGTGTTTTCAGGCTAACATCTCCCTAGCACTACGTATGTGTGGTTGGGGGTGGGTTTGTTCCATCTCTCCCAATAACTTTTGAACTATTTAGCCTATGCCAACTAAATTCATTGGGTTTAACTAATTTCATTCTGCTGTATACACGAGAACTTGTGTAGAAGACTGGAGAGACAAGAGTTTCCTTCCCTCCATCCCTGCCTTTCTCAGTAAGACCAGACAAAAGCTTTGATTTCCAGTCCCCCCTAACCCATTGTGTGTCTGTGGCGCAGGTAGCTATATGTGATGGATGGCTACAGAGTGCCTGCATCCCTCACACACAGACCAGAGTGTACGACATACTGGGAAATGCTAAAGCTCAGTCTTCCATTTTGCTCTGCTCCCTAAAAAACTGTGCCCACTACATAAAAAATGAACTCTTCAGAATAAGGAGATTTTTCTTTATGTGTGTTTGGACAGAGCCTAATAGCACAATAAAGCCCTGGTCACCTCAGAAGCCTCTACGTGCTTCTGTAATATAAATAAATAATCATAAAAAATGAGTTGTCAGAGAAAAAGGTCATGGATCAGCAGAGTAAATCAAACTTTAACAGCCCATCAGGGCCCGACTGCCTAGCAACAAAACAATTCATCATTAAGAAGTTTTTGCACTTTATTATAAATTTAGATTTAAAAGAAATGTTGAAATCCCTGGGTCAAATTTTGCTCTCAGTTACTTTGGTGCAAACCGAGAGCAATTTATTGAAGTCAATGGAGCTGCTATAAATTGAAGGAAGAAAAAAAATTACCTCCATATATTGGAAAAAATATTATTGTATGCTTTAAGTCTAGGGAGTACATGCTACTGTTTTAAATATTTTCTGCTATATAAATATCGTTATTTTCTCAAATAAATTATTGATTTGGATTTATTTGTTATTTACTATTCGTGTACAAGTAATTTCAAACATATATAAAGCGAAAGGCTGAATGAGAGGTTCTATCAGAAAGTTAAAACCAAACTAACCAAATCCTGTTGTTTTCATTAAAATAAAGAATGAAAACTACTTAAATCTGAAAAGAAAAAAAAAAAGGGGGGGGGCGAGTGGGATGTGGAAATGTCCAGATTAAAACTATTTAGACTTTAGATTTTACATGGCTACTGTTAGTAAACAGATTCTGAAAAGTCCATTGCATTAATAGAACACATGTCAAGAAATCCAGAAAATCTCTTAACTGTCCAAATCCATTTTCCCTTATATGCATATATATTTCTTTTTCCTCTCTCATACACAGTAAGGGATCCATCTCGTTTGTACTGCATATCACACCATTCAACCGCTGGCCTCAGGTCTGGTTTGGTCCATGCAGGCATCTCTCATTTGTGCAATCTTGGTGAAGTATCTGAGCTGATAAACAGACCACCCCTCAGGACTGTCCTTTGTCAGGGGGGACACTATTGAATCCAGTCTTGTATAACTGCCATAGGAACATGCCAGCTCTGTATCCTCCCGTCTCTTTTCCTTTTTCCACCATCACAGGATGATTTATGAAGCATCCACCTCTTCCTTCATAGGATTTCATAGATGGTTCTTGCATATCTCAAACCCATATCTCTTATAGCTTTAATGTTGCCGGGTCTTGGCTGACAGTTTCAGATGTGGTAGTCATGTATTTCTGTAGATTTTTCAGGAGGGTTTGGTATCAGATTTTTACTATACCATCTCCATAATTTTCCGTAGTCTATTGCTTTATCATCTGGCAGTGCATAACTGCTCCGTTTTCATCTCCTTCCTCCTCTGGAGCAATAGCAATGAAATAAAATGGACTTGTCAAATCCTAATGGTTTTCACAGTACTAGCTCAGCTCAGAGGCTTGAGATAGCCAGTTTCATCTTGTCTTTGATTATGTCACAGAGGTCAGTTGATGGGAATATAAATTGTGTTTGTCTTTCTGATTCTAATGCCAAAGGCCTGGTAATTTTTTGAGTAATGTCAGAAAACAGACATCTGATTAGACTGTCAGATTTTATAAATGAAAGTGTTCCATATTCTTATAGGTTGAGTGATTTTAGTGCTTCAAATGTTAGATTTTTAATTGTAAACAGGTGGTCATCTGCATAGATTAATAATTTGTGGATGTCTGTCCTTTTATTTGCTTTTTGCATCCAGTAGTGTTTGCTAATGTTTCTAGTTATTAGACAAGTAATTGTATCTCTCTGTATACTGTTAGTGGCAGGGGTTTGACTATCACAGATCATGACAGATGGGCATGTGTACAGAGCTTTGATTAACACCACAGATTTATTTTGAAAACCCTATATTTATTGAGCCTGCAGCACATATAGTCAAGAATGAGAGTAACTGGTTTTTTCCTTTCCTAATATTGTGTCATTAAGACCCACCATAAGTCAATATTACAGATGGTACATATACGAAGACATTTAAAACCACCTGAATTACTTAAGACCTTTAAGCTGCTGAGGTTTAATGAAACTTTCTGAAACTGAGCATTCAACCTGTTTGAAAGTCTATAAGATAAGAGCTGATAAAAGAATTTAAGAATGACCAAAAATTTCTGTGAATTTTCAAAAATATTCAAAACAGAGAACTGAAAATCACTCAAATTATGCGGCCAGAAACAGAAAGTGAACAAAACATAAAACCATGGGCACTTGGAAGCCAGCTTAGATGATATTTGTCTACCTAAATTTGAAAAACTTGATGAAACTCTAAAGCACCAAGATGTTTACAGGGACTCTCATTTCACCGAGACAGAAAATCAGTACCTTCTGGTACTTTGGACAGCATCCCAATAACATAGAAGGTCTTAGTACCTTACCACACCCTCATCAATCTGTAGCACTCCTTGACAAAATCCCCTGGGGCCTCTTACCTCACCCCTTGATCTCAATATGAAATCCAGTAACTTCAGCCACTTCCACTTAAAGATAGCAATTTTTAGTATGACAGCCTAAAGCGCTTATTTGGACAAATCCTTTTTTGCATCACATCTTCATGCTGAAGGCATTCAAATCCGTATCTCCTAGCTCTTGCGAGTGTGCCCAATCATTAGATTTTCTAATAGATGTGAAGGAGAGAGGGAAGAGACATCGTAACCCATATTCATGGGAAGGTGGGCAAAGAAAGGGCTGGAGAATGGGGACAAGAGTGCAGGTCATGGGGCTGCAAAGAGCACACAAGGAGGACTCTTCTCTTCCCAATATTTGCTCTCCCTACTATTCTGATATTTTACCTTGAAATGCCATCAAATAAATGCAGTATGCTTTTTCTCTTTTTTTCTTTAATTCTTCTCTTCCCAATCACCCAGATCAACTTGGAAATGAGCAAGGGGCAGGAAAACCTGCCGCAGTACAGAAGTCCTTTCTGCAGGTGGCAGCATCCACGTCAATGTAAAATAAAACGCGTAGGAAAGGAATAAGATAAGCAAAATAATGTGGAAATATTTCAAAGTGGAGGGTAAGTGGTGGGATTATTGAATCTACACCACTGAGCTTGTTTTAAATAAATGAATAGAATTGGTGCCAATGATTCTTTTCCCTTAAGAGGTAACATCTGTGGTTGATTTTTCTCTAAATATTTATGGCAACCAGAACCATCCCAGATATCTCTTTGCTTTGCTAAAGCAATTCATCACATGTGAAATCTTTGAACCAGAATACTTGGAAATTTGGCTCTGATTGGAAAGAAGGAAGAAAAATATATCCCTATATTTCAGCATATTAAAAGGAATTCTCTTTGAACTTCATGGTTTAGGACCAAAGCAAAGTCCTTTACAGATTTATACTCACA
The DNA here is from genome assembly GCA_027574665.1 of Rhynochetos jubatus. NCBI lineage: Eukaryota > Metazoa > Chordata > Aves > Eurypygiformes > Rhynochetidae > Rhynochetos > Rhynochetos jubatus. The sequence continues at coordinate 7,680,027 of CM050648.1, read as the reverse complement.
TAAATATAATGAAACAAAAGGGAGCTATCTTTTCCATCATATTACATGCTGAACTTCTGTTAGAAGTTATTCATGACATTTATTGAAGCAGTCAGATATAATCATGACTCTTCAGGTTTGTCCCTACATACTGCTTATCTCTCCTCAGCAGTTATAACCCTTAGACAATTGTTACACATACAGATAATCAGAAAGAAAGATATCTGGGCAGAAAGATGTCTGACCAGAAATATGGCCTTAATCTTCTGGCCAAATATCTTTGGGGCCTCACAAATGGCACCAGAAATCCATGTGTGGGCAACTAATTCAAGCCCCTAATCATTCTAGTCAGGAGGATCCAAAGAAACCTCTCTAAAGCAGATAACTGCTGACAGATCAACTCCATTGGTGTCATTAGTCAATGGGAGGAATGCTTAATTTGATTGTCTAAATATTGGCATCTAATGCCATCAGGATATGCCATCTGGCCCCCAGCATTTCTCCCAAAGGGTACAGCTCTTCCTTAAATCTTCTGTCGTAGCTGCCAGTCCTCTACAGCACTGACAGATCTATGTTAGTAGGATACTCTATGACCTTGCAAACAACAGAGATGGCTGGGTTGAAGAAGCTGCATCCCACTCTACCTCTCCACTGCATGTAATGGAAGTTCAAGCACTGGCAGCACACGTAGAATGCTGCACAGTGACGTCTACATTGAGGAGCTCTTGACTCCATGTCCAGCAGACTGCTTTATACCCCCTGGAACAGGGGATAACCTTAGACTCTATACAGCACAAAGATACTGTAGAGATTGTCTCACTAGATACTGGAACTAGTATGACCTGGTTTGCATGGAATTTGCCATGATGTGATTAGCCCATCTTAGAAACAATAATTGTTATCCTGAATAGAATTTATGTCTATTAATGGCTTTACTACTTTCTGCGACTTGGCTATCTCTGTGTGGCCATTTATCTTGCCTGAAAATACTATGTTCCCTGATTCCAGACCTGTGGAATTTCACACGTTTCATGATGTGCCACCCTGTATTTTTGTATTAAATTTGATTAGAGAGCCAAAGAGTTTCAAGGGAGACACCCTGATATGCCCAACAAAGTCAGTGTTGGAGTTCATGGTTTACATCACCATGTACCACTCACTGGTCCCTTTCTATTTTCTTTCCAGACTATTTTACCCCTCTGCAACTGGGCACCTATCCCCTTTAAAGCTCCCTGATTCCAGCTTCCTTAAGCTCATTTCCTCTCTTCTCCTCTGCTGTTCCATTTTCACTGCTTGCATTTCTTTCCCATGGTACTCCTTTCTTTCAGCAAATCTGAAGGGAAGCAGGAGCTCTGAAGCACATTAGCTTTGGCTCATTTAAGTTTTTTCACCTCTGCTCCTTACCCTCCTACTGATGCTGCTCTGTGCCAAAGGAATGGGAAGAAGAGTAGGAGGAAAAGTTATTAGCATACACTGAAGCACAGCTGTATTAACACGCTCCAAAGCACTATGCTATTTTGGCTGAGCAGTGTGGAGCCAAGATGAATGTGTTGTTGCATGGCATGGACATTCACTAACCTTGTCTAACTTCTGAAATAGCCTGATTCTGTTTGATTTCCATAGCAGCTGTTATTGTGTGACCTCCAGAATTATTCAAGCTCAGAGAGAGATACTGAATCAGAGTAACATCATGAGCTATCCTGTTTCTTTACAAAGTAAAGTGGGCTCACAGTGAGTTGAAATCCAGCTCCTGCAGAAAACAAGATATTTTTAAGTTTATTGGATAATCTTTCTCCTGTTAGCTTGGACAGTCTGAAGCTGAAAGGTCATGAAAATCTATAAAGGTGTTCAACATTTCTACACAATGCAATGAAAAGTAGAGGGTTGGTCCAAAACTGATCAACAGGGAAAGATCAAAAATCCCTTTTAAGCTTCATTGCATAATGTTCTTTGGCTAGATAAGAAATATAATAACTAAGGGAGAATGCAAGTCATTAAGTGCATGGTTTAGATATCTACAAAGAGGTGTCCAGTCCACTGGTACTGCTACAGAAAGATGCTGTTTCCAGTGCAACTCATGGCTTCTCTGTGTGTCCTATACATATTTCAAGGACTTTTTTTAGGTACTACATACGTTAATTGAAATAGAACTCAGGAGGTAACCTACACCAATGCCATGCTCAAATATTGGATAACTTCGAAAGTTACACTTTAGGAGCAACAAAAAAGCACAAAAGAACATAAAATACTCTGAAAGCTAGAAAAATCTCTCACTTTTCTGCATTTGGACAAAACTCCTTATTATCTTTTAGAAAAATATGTGAAGATGGTTTGGTCTAAGCTTAGTTTGGGATGTCAGTTCAGTGTAGTGTTGCTTTCTTCAGAAATCAAGCCAAGTAACAGAAGACCAAGTTTTTATACTGTTGCAATGCATTTTATCCTAAACCCAGGGAGGATAGCTTAACTACCAGTGTCTTCAGCCTTCACAGAAAATGCCAACAAAAACACAATATTCTGCCAGCAGTAAAGAATTATGTCCCATTAGAATGAGACAGAGACCTTTAAATGAGCACTGAGGAGATCTCAGGTAGTCATAATTTCAGGTTACTCTCTATCAGGACCATAATTCCCTCCCCTTAGTAAGATTTCAATGACTTGTTATTGGCATTGCAGTTATGGTCTATATCACGCTAAAATTTTATAAAAATGTCATCACGTATCTGATAGCTCACAGGTTCTATGCTTGCACAATACAAGCTCATATTGATTTGACTCTTCACAGCCCCTGTATTCTTATGCCCTGAGTGTACTCATGTCAAATGCAGGTCCAGAAGAGCTTTACTGATGTCAGACCACAATAATGATGATGATAATTTGCCAGATATTAGAGACCCAGCGCTATTAGTACTCCTGTTTATACAGAAATGTATGTTACTCTAAAACTTATCTTCAGTACTCTGTTAGAGTAAGGATGACAAAATGTGCATTTATTTGTTTATATGTGAATGCTGAAAAAAAATTTCTTGAGTTTGTGATAAATCAGTATTAATTTTGACCTCCACGTGGTATTAAAAATTTTGATATATTAACTGTGTGAAAGATTAAAATGCAATTATTTGTTTAGGACAGCAAATTAACATTTTTATAAAGAGGGATAATGCACAAGCAACTGCTTTTCAAATGTTTAATTTCAGTGATTTCCCTACTGGCAAGTATTTAAAACAGATACACAATAGGTCAGTAGAAAATTAAAGATTTTCTTTCTCTTCTGTCAAGCTATTTCTGCTTCCTTTGTGGCCAGAATGAAAAGCAGAAAGTAAAAGAGGTTTGCCTAGTGCTTTTATTCCTGGTTTGCCAGAGGGATACAGAAGTAGACATTATATGGGGGAATCACAACACATTCTTGTAATTCTCCACAGATACATACAATCTAGCATGGTGGCAGCTGAAAGAAAAATTATCTCTGAAAATAACATTAAATGTGTGCATATTTGGGAGGGTGTGTTTTACTGTCGTAACTTTTTGGAGAGTTCATGTTTATGTGATTCTTTTATTTCTATATCAAGAGGTTCAAGCAAATGCTGAATAACATCAGAACACTAAATAAATTGTTTTATTCCATCTTTCCAAAGCCATCAATACCGTCTGGTCCAGGAAAAAATAATACAACTAAAATAATTCACATATTTTTGTCACTAGTTCAGGCCACAGGGATAATAAAAAAGTTCGAATCACCTGCATTTTATTAAAAATTATCAGTAAAATCACAGCTGTCAATTGCAACCTTAAATATCCCAGCAGCTCCCCAGTTGCTCAGTCCTGAAAGAGCAGACTTTAACTAAGGTCAACTCTTCGTCTAATTAATTCAATATCAAAAAGTCCCAAAGTTTCATAGAGGCAAGATCTATCACTGTAAATGTGGACCCTGTACTTGTTAAGCTATCTACCTGTCTACCTTATTACCTCCACCCAAGAGAAAGGACTGCACCTTTTTTTGTCTTGAGAAAATACCTGATAGTCCCTGCTGAGTCCTTTGTCATGTTTCCTGAACCTGCTTACCGCATTTTAAGTCCAGCCTGATTTTCGAAGTTAGCCCTTCTTTGAGCAGGGTGTTTGAGTAGATCACCTCCTGAGGTCACTTGCAACCAACATTGGTTTATGATACAATGATTTTTCCAGGCTGCTTGAATCTATCTCATGAAGCATATCCTTTTGCCAGCTGATGGGAAACTTTGGAAGTTTTACTTAAAACAATCCAGAAGTATGATAATTACTGTAGATGCCTTACTTCTATATTTTCATACCATGATACATATGGATTCCTATAAAATGTAAACAATTCCAGATTTTATAGAGTGCAATACATTTTGGGTGGATAATTATTACAACCATGTAATGGTTTTTATACCTTTAAATTTCCCAAACATACTCCCAGTCTCAATGACCACAGTAGAGAAATATTTGTAGCAAGGCAGCAAAATTCTGAGACTTGTCTCAAAAATTACTATCAGAAGCTGTCTGATGCTTATGTGATACTTCAGTTGCCTAACACACAAGTATCTGGAGGTATTCCTGATGTGCTAAGGTACCTGATAGACCTACCTACTTTTGAGACAGATGAAACTGGGAGTCTAGTGTAGGGCAGCTGGTGGCCAGGTAACCTAGAGCCTCCAGAACAGGGCTCCACACTTCTGTCCATGCAACCAACTCTCCCTCTTTGTGTGTAGCTGCATGCCAGAATAGGACACTTATATGTACGTGTCTGTAGGTAGCTGCCTACATATGGACTAAGTGTCCAAGCTCCTGTCTAATCAATGCAGAGCTAAGCTGAGAGTCAATTCTTTAAATATAGATATCTGGTGCCATTTCTAATGCTCAAGAGTAGCCAAGACCTATAGGTGGGATGATCAGATATGACACAGAGTCTGTGGGAGAGCTGTGGCCTCTGACCACGTGACATGCCTTACCCTATCTGAAATGGTGCATAATTTCTACTTTTAGGAAAGCAAAACAAACCATTAGTTATTCCAGTTGATAGTGTCTCTGGAATGGTTCCGTTCACTCTAATAAACTGCATGTTGGTGTGTCAGCTGAATACATGTGACACTCCACTATCCAGACTACCTGCATCTTCACAGGCCATGGCAAGAGTTTACACAGCATACAAACATTAACGAAATTACACTTTTCAGATTCTCATATGTACATGTCTTTATGTACATTGAATCCCATACTTAATGTAATGTCTCTGAGCGAGACAGTATCTATTATCAAAGATAGTATAAGAGCTGCCCTTGAAACAGTAGGATCAATGAACATCCTTATGCTATTTGTAAGAATCATAATGATGTTTATAAGACAAGTTAAAGAATTCACTGTAATTTCAGCTTGATCCAGAACCCTCTTAGGCCAATGAGAGTCTTACAAACCTCAGTTCAAAATCAAGAGATACAAGGTCTTTCTTTTTAAAGACGTCTGTGGATGGATATGAGAAGACATAATTAAATTGCAATTAAGGCTTAGTAAGCATGGGAGAGAGCAAGAAACCAGCCTAAAATCTTGTGTGAGCTCTTATTTCTTTATAAGCAAATCACAGAATCATAGCATCATAGAATGGCTTAGGTTGGAATGAACCTTAAAGATCGTCTTTGACCAAACTCAGAGATCAAACTCTGGAGCCCTCAACATAAGAAGGATATAGACCGGTTGGAGAGAGTCCAGAGGAGGCCATGAAGACTATCAGAGGGCTGGAGCACCTTTGTATGAAGAAAAGCTGAGAGAATTTGGCTTGTTCAGCCTGTAGAAGAGAAGGCTTCGGGGAGACCTTATTGCACCTTCCAGTACCTGAAGGGGGCCTGCAAGGAAGCTGGGGGGGACTTTTTACAAGGGCCTGTAGTGGCAGTACAAGGGGTAATGGGTTTAAACTGAAAGCAGGGAGATTGAGATTGAATATCAGGAAGAAGTTCTACCTGGAGAGGGTGGTGAGGCACTGGAACAGGTTGCCCAGAGAAGCTGTGGGTGCCCCATCCCTGCAAGCATCCAAGGCCAGGCTCTCCTGTGGTGCCAGCCAGAAAGCCCGAGGTTTGGTCTGGTGTCTGGGCAGCTCCCACCAGCGCTGCTCCTTCTGTGCAGGGTGACTGGGGATCTGCATCAACTCCCGGCACAGTGAGGGGCAGCTGGGTGCCACAGTCCCCCAGCCCGCACCAGCCAGCCCTATGGCTGAAGGCTCGGGGAGCAGGCTGCTGGCCACTGAATGCTGCTGCCAACAGTCCCCACTGGTCACGTTCCCAGGCTCTGTGAGGGGCGTCAAATCCCTGAGCCCATGTCAGCTGCTGCCTGCCTTCACCATGCAGGAGAAGCATCTGACGGGGCGGGGGCCTGCCAGGGGGTATCCTGCCCCCCTGCACACAATGAGGGGTAGGGCAGCATAGCCTTTGTGTGCTCAGGGAGCAGCCTTACAAGACGGCTTGTAAGAAAGATGGGGACAGACCCGTCTGATGGTTTTCTCCATAGTAACTCGCATGGGACTGTGTTTTGGGCTTTGCTTAGTCAATTCTCTTCTACTAAAATTAATAGCATGATAGTTAAAGAAAGTGGAGAGTCCTCTAAGCCTAAGAAGGGCAGGGAAAGACTGCTTCTGACAGGAGTGGATAAAATTCATTGCAAGATATTAAAGAACTCAGTCAGCAAATTAACAGAAACACAGACATTTGTACACATAAAACCACAAAATTTTGATCCCACGTTCCACCAACTTTGATTTTACTTTTAAGGCCTCAACAGAATAATACAGTAATTCCAGGATTTCTTTCTCTTGAGTGCTTAAAATTAATCCTAGCCTTTAGTCTAACCTTACCCTAGTCAGTGCTGCCAAACTCTTCTAGAAATAACAAAAACTACCTTAAGTCACTGACCAGAACTAAAATTATTTTGCAATTTATTCAAAATAATATAGAAAATACACTTCTTCCTGACCTCTTTTTTAAATGTATGCTTAAGATGAGTTTCAGTTGTACCATAATTGATAGCCATACATAGAATAAAAATTAAAAAGTTTGTACAAACATCTTAAAATTAATTTTACTTTTGTGTACAATGGATAATACAACTCCTTTCTTCCCTCTCCCCTATTGTGCTCTGCAATTCTGTGCTGTTAGCTGCTGAAAGACTGAAAGAAGTAACCATGGTCCCTTTTCAAAAATACTGTACCTTTTCATTTGCTCATCTAAGGAAGACTTAAGCTAGACCATCCCTAAAGTTAGACCATGCCTAAAGCTAACCAAAAAACTAACTGTAACACAAGCTCTGCTCATAGAAGTCCCAGAAATGGTAATTAGACCTGACGCAGAAAAAAAAACCCTTTCACTGCTACAAAACCAGCCAACATTTTACATCATTACTATTCTGAGTTGAATCTGTGTGGTGGGTCTTTGGTAGCTTTGAAGGCCTACAGGGATGGCTCCTGTGAGAAGCTGCTAGAAGCTTCCCGGCTCCAAGTCTCTGCCTCTGACCAAGGCCAAGCCAAATAGTGCCTCTGTGATTAACATATTTAAGAGGGGAAAACAGAGAGACCCGGAGTGAAGAAGGGAGTGGGATGTGAGAGAGACAACATGGCAGACACTCAGGTCATTGAGGAAAGGTGAGGAGAAGGTGCCAGAGCAGTTCCCTGGCAGCCCGTGGTGAGAGGGCAGGCTGTGCCCCTGCACCCACAGAGGTTCACAGGGAAACAGAGACCTGCCCGCAGCCCGGGAAGGACCCCACGCTGGAGCAGGCAGCTGTGCCTGAAGGAGCCCGTGACTCCATGGGAAGCTCACACTGGAGCAGGCTGCTCCTGAAGGACTGCACTCCATGGAAGGGACCCACACCAAAGCAGTTAGAGAAGAACTGTAGCCCATGGAAAGGACTCATGCTGGAGAAGTTTGTGGAGGACTGTCTCACGTAGGAGCAAAGGATGGGTGTGAGGAGGAGGAAGAAGAGGCAGAGACAATGTGTGATGAACTGACTGGGAAATCCCCCTTCCCTGCCCCCTGTGTGACTGGCAACAGAGGAGGTAACCCAGGAAGAAGCACAAGTGGGGATGAGTGGTTTTTTAAGATCTGTTTTGTTCTGTCTCTCATCGTCCTACTCTGATTTTGATTGGTATCTGATTAAACTGATTTTTTTTCTTCCCCAAATGAAGTCTTTTTTACCCATGACCATAACTAATGGGTGAGTGATCCCTTCCTGTCCTTGTCTCAGGAACATAACCTTGTATTTCCTCCTCAACATTCCAGCAGGGTGAGAAGTGAGCAAGCAGCCTCATGATCTTTTGTTCCCAGCTGGGTCTAAAGCATGACAGAATTGAAACCACCAAATTAACTAGTTATCCATGTCTTCAAACACACATAAACCCCATATTTAAGTCATCAAATGGGAGCATGTGACTAGATACACATAAAACTTGGAAAAAGGAAGAGATATAAATAATAATGATCATATAACCACCATGGGATGAAGAATTGCTTAGAATGTATGCAAGATATGTTTCATATTATCAAAGGAATTATGATGATGAAACTCAAGATACCTTCCCATTCCCATGTTTTTGTTATTCCCTTTACGTTGACTGGAAGGGACTATGGATGGTTTTTTTGTGTTTAACACACTGTGAAAGGGATTGTAACTGGTTGTGTATCAAGAGACACAAATATTAATGTCATGTTTCACTCAGAGGTACAGGTAAAACTGACAGGTGCTCAGGATTTACTCTGCATTTTCTAGGAAGAGACTGATGAGAAGTATATCTATAAAGAATTTTTACCAAGACTGCCAGTTTTGGAAAAGCTTCCAAACTGAACAGCATAGATACTGATATGCTCCACAAATGCTGTGACTGGACAAGAACTTGAACCATGTTGTGCTTGAAAAGAGATTTAGTTTGGAACCATTGCAAACTGCTTAGAAATTTTGACATCATGTTTACCAGTGGGAAAATCAAGGAAGAAGGTTTAACAGTCTCATAAACAGAATCTCTGTCATCCTCCTTTGCATCTCGGGCCACTAGTCATGCATGTACAATATAGAATTCCGAGGTCTCAGCGTTCAGATGTGTCACTAGATAGAGTATAACTTTAAAGATTGTAAATGTATTCCTCTGGGAAGAAACTACCTATTTTCCCAGCATTGCTGGCAGGGTTAGACTGACTTTAGCACCATATATGTATTTTAAAAATCCACTGCAAAATATTCAAGAAGAGTGTTCCACAGAGACCATCGCATAGGAGATTTTTCTTAAACATATGGCAAAAAGCATATTAGCATGAGTAACTTCTATGACATTTCCCCCTCCTCCCATCCCCAGAATTGCTGTGAGGCAAATACAAAGTGTAAGTGAGGATCTGGAAGAAGAAAAGAAAAAAGTAGGAGTTGGAAATCAGGGCTGGAATTCAAAATCTGAGGGTTCCTGAGCCCCAGGTTTTCTTCTTGTGGTTGCATTTTGGTAGCTCTTTAAATAAAATTCTCAAAATTCACAAAGTCCTAAGTCAACTGATGAACCCATGAAGGGATTTCTGTGTGTATTTACATATCTGTGTAGTTAACCTATTAATGAATTTCTTGTGACTGGGACTTTCAACATTCCTATCTCTACCACAGAGCTACTTTGGTAAATTATATAATTGCAATGTGCCTCAGCTCCCCGTATGCAAAATTAGAATAACAGTGCTTCCTTTCTGTAATCTATTAAAGTAATGAAAATTTTGGGCAGAAAACTGGGTCTATCAATGCCAGAGGCTACCCCAGATCATCTGTGTCCACTGTTAACAATTAAAAGCTCCAGACACTTGCAATCTTGCAACATTAAAAATAAATCTGATCACAGGAAAGTATAAGAAACCATTTTCATCCTCTCCTAGTCTAGTCTTTGCAATGTTCCTTGGAGGCCAAATAAGCCTATAAAAATGATTATAAAAAGGGATTTCATAAAAAAAAAGAAAAAGGTAGCAGATTTTCCATCCCTCCTCAATCATCCTCATCAGCAAAGCAATAATCCTGAACTCCAAATACATAATTATACCCATGCACTGATCCATATGTCATTTTACAGTCGTGAATAAATATTAGGGAAAGCATGATAGGGAAACATAGTGGGTTTTTCTGCACCAAATCCTTGATAGCTGAGTTCCAGAAAAAGAGTGATCAAAACCCCAAGAGACTTCATCGGTTTTGTCTCTTTGCCTGATTAAGACCTCAGTTGCACCAGTCAGTAGTTACACCATCCTGCCTCGATGTCTTTGCCTTAGATAGGAACTCTATGTGATGCCCCACACCCACGCTGACTATATGTACTCCTGCAGTTTGGGAATTAGAGAACTCTAAATGGGAGTGAGTATCTCAAATTTCACGTCAGATTGATGCTAAGGTGTGATTACATAAAAAAAGTGGCAAAATGATATTTTTGATGAAAGGCGAACAGCCAACCATATACCAGTTGCACAAAGTTTCGAGTCTTCACTAATAAATATGCTATGAAAGAAAACTTTCCACTTTGTAAAACTTCAAGGAAAACAAACAATATGAATTGATGATTATAGTGTACTTTCTAGCATTATCACATTCATGGAAGCAAGTAAAACAACTGAAACACATTTTTGATAAATTCTTCTTTTCAGCTGTGCTATTAGCATGCTTCTCCACTAGAGTTTTCAGATTCAGAAAGCACTGAGATTTCTAATTTGGGTTTTCATAACCGGAACAAAGTTGATTTTATTGAAGCTGACAGTGGAGAGACTGAGCGGATCCTAAGAGTAATTTCAAATGACAAAAAAATAGTCAGGCAGCATTCAGCTTCAGAAAGTTAATGGTCCTCTAGGCTGAGATCTTAATACAAGGGGAAGACAGTCAAATTATTATCTCACCAAGACCCAGAGAAAGTGACACTTTGGGGTATTGTCATGTAGACTGAATAGCCCAATCCAGGTAAGCAAGAGAAAAAGCTGCAGACATAGCAGGGTCTTCTTTATCACTTATGAAAAGGTCTTAGGTGCCTCAGTCAGAAGCTGGAACAGATTTCAGAATTTGTTATCACTGCTCAGGGACAACACAGGAACAGGCATTGTCACACAAGTGTTGAGCGCAGAAACGTGACCAAAAACTTTGCAAAAGGTTGGATTTTCCACTTTTAAGTTTTTTTTACAGCACTTCAATGCACCAGGCTCCTCCCCTGCATTGTTGGTTGTATCCAGCCTTGTCATCAACTTCTGTCATCAAGAAATCAGTGGGTTTTCACGGTTCTTACCATACTGAACATTACTAAGCTGTTTAGCATGAGTTCAGCTTCAAGCTGCAATAGGAATTGGAAGTCCCATTACACTGACAACATCAACAGTTTGTTTTTAATAAATATTGATATCAGCTATTTAGATGTTAAGGCCATTTGCATAGATATCCTCCATCATGGTATTTAACTGCAGTTCCTTAACAGTCTGTGGTACAAAAGTCAGAATAAAACTGTGTTTAAAATGCTAATTCCCTTTAAATGTTTCTGCAGCCAAACCCTTCTAAGAAGAATGTGTAATTACCTGTTCAACAGTGATTCTAGGTAGATGACTATGTGTCCTTTCCTTTTAAAGACAATTTCCTTACAAATTTTCAATTATTTTCCACTGTGAAAAGGAATATAACATTTTAAATGTAGAGTAAGAAGATGGTTTAGGATGAGGAACATGAGATGGAGTTTCAGTCTGAGAAGTATTTTTAAATCAAGATTAAAAGGCTATGCAGTTCTCCTGCTCTTTCTCTATTTCAAACTAATTTATAAAGCATGAAACTGATGGAGAATGGCAGTTCTTTTCACCCACAAGACCCCAGATTATTTAGTACACATAATACCCAGCAAAAGCAAATCCAGATCACCACATTTTTTAAGCTTTTCACATGAGTAGATGAATTGTGGTTTGGTTGCAACCTTCCCTCAAAGAGATCAGACTTCACAGGTCTTGAACTAATTTGCACAGAGGGCAAATCAGAAGGACATTAACAACCAATATAAACACATTAATAAGCCTTAACTAGTTCATTGGCTGTAATTCAAGGGAGCAGTGGCCTCCAGCAGCTACAGAGTAACTGGCCTGGATTTTTGTGTAGTAATCATAGCAAAGTGGCAGATGTTGTTTACATCTAGTGTTGGAGGATTTCCCTCGAACACAAGCTCAGATTGGACTGTGACAGACTGATCTGGCACAACAGAGAACTCCACTCCTTTTTAGGTAAGTTTAACAGAATATAAATGGATTCCCCCCAGTATTCACAAACGGCTCTAGCCCTGAAATAATTATGCCTCTATTCAAAGTTTTAGAGCCTATGCCAGCATGTGAAGAGAATGACAAGAAAAACGTCCTTCAAAGGTGTAATTTTAGTAAATGTTCAGCATTAAGTGCTCTTTCAATTTCATAATACATTCTCCACCATGACTTTCATGTTCAGAGCATAAAGGAAATGTGGTCCCTCATACTTATTTTTTAGAATGTGTGACATAGATGGTACTGCCCTGAGTAGTACTTGTAGAATGAATTGGGAACACAGCACCTGACACGTATCCTCGCTAACTCCTGTGCTTGAAGGTTTCCAGGACTTCCAACACGTCCTTCAAAGAGCTCTTGAGTTGCTTATTCCAGACAGTGGCTCTGGTGATGGCACGGTTCACACCTTCTTGGGAAGACCCTTCCTGGATGGTTCTCAGCGTTTTCCTTTTTCCCTTATCTATAAGAAAGAGGCAAATTGTGCCTTTACACAAGTCTATAATAACATTATTCTGACCACATATCTCCATTTTTTCTCTCCATTGGTCCATGTATGCCAGCTCCATAGAGTGCATTTGATATGGGCTATAAGGGCATAACAGGCATTTCTGATCTGCAAAACCCTCAAAAAGCAGCATATATAGGACTTGCTACAACCCATCCACACACACTGGTACCCATTTTCCAATTTCCAGGACTCATTTTCATGCCTTTTTTTTTTCCCCACCAGAACCGTAACCATCAGCTACGTATGTAAATCATAGATGCAGAATCTCCTACTGTAATAATGACAGCTCTGTGTGATGTCACAAAAATTCACTATGGGAATGGTAACACCTCAGTTGACTAACGGTGCTAGGACGTTCTTCACAAGAGGAAATAAAGACATTTTCTTTGTCTGGAAAAACAGATCCAGGAAATTTCATCCATGTAATTGCTCAGGGCTCAGCTAATGAAAATTGCACTTTGAAAACTAAATTCTCCTGAAGTAAGACTATATTCAAACTGAGACAGAGATAATTTGTCATTATTGCCCTTCATCTGATAGGAAGAGTTCTCCTTAAATATTTTAAAGAGCTCCCCAACAGATGGGTAATACTGCTGCATGATCCAAAATGCAGTGTTAAAAAATGATAGTTTTACATTTAATTTATAAATAAAATTGGTGCATTTAATACTGTCAAATTAAATGTCATGTCTGGTGTATATAAATGTTCCTTCTCCTTAGAAGCATTTCTTAAAGAGAAAAAAAGTTAGGATGCTCCTGACCTGTATACGAATGATATTTCCTGTTTTATTGAAAATATGAACTTTCTGAACAAGATTTAAAAAAATAAAAACATTTTATGTTTGCACGATTATTAATATAATCAAAATCTCATTTTAAAATAAAAATATGGTGTTCCTTTGGAAAAAAAAAAGTTAGTCTTGCAATTTCTAAATGGTTCCTTTGAACTTGCATGAAATCAGATCTTGTAAAACAATAAATTATCAGGGAATGTTCTGAATTCAGTAAAACAACATTTTCCGATGGAAAAATTTCTGCAGAGTTTCAGTTCTACAAGTTCCACAAACTGCAGCCTACTAAAAGGAATCTAGCAAAACAAATCAGTTCTGGAAGTCTTAAAAGGGGTCTTTACATATTCTGCATATAATATTCCCTCCTCCAAAGATTTATTTCTTTCTTATATAGATCTGGTTTTTTTCTATGTCAGTAGGTCTCATACCCATATGGAGAACACCACTTGTGAACCAATTTCTTCCCAAACTTCACAGTTCAGGTCCAAAGTAGAATACCAACACTGTCTGAAAAAGAAATAAAAAACCTACTACAGCCCCCACATGAGCACTGTGAAATAGTAATGGGTGGCCCTCAGTCCATTCTTCCATTATTGGTTCTTTGTAAATGTCACCAGTCCAACAAGTATAAAACTGGTTCTATCCTGGTATTTATATTACAACAAAATCTGAACATCTCTAACTGCTTGGAAGAGAACCAATTTTCTACGTTACCTAATTTCTTTGAAAATTGCAGGAGAAAGATCTCAGGGAAAATGGAGTTTTATAGTGCTTTCAAAATAAGCAGAAGTGTAAAACTCATTGAATGAAGGAAAAAAATAAGGAGATGGCTTTTGTCTGTAGTTCTAGGTATCATCAGAATTGTAGTTTTCAACCAAAAAGACTATAATCTAGCCTCACAACCCATTTATGACCATATCTTAAAATGGCTTGGTGTTCCTGTTCCTTTTCTTCACCGCCTCTGGATTGGGATAAGAAAGCCAAGTGCCTCATTGCTTTCTACAGATCGTAGTGCAAAATTTCATTGTCAGAGCAAGCCCCGGCAGAGTGCCTAACCATTTAATCCTGTGGGCTCCCAGCATGATACATCTGCTGCAAGGGGCAGTAGACAGGCACTATTGGGTAGATAAACAGTAGTTCTTGGAATATTTTAGTATGTGAACACCAAAAATGGACTGAAGACAGAAGGCAGGATTATGTCACAAGAAAAAAAAAGAAAAAGATTAGTAATTTATCCTGTTAACTACACAGCTGATGGGCCAGGTTGAGCAAGTGGAAGATATTTCTCTGCTTTCACAGAAAAAGAGGAAAATAGCTGCAGTCTACATGGGGGAAGAAGATACAAACCATTACGGGTGAGGTTTCCTCTGTAGCACACACGTGCAGGCGTGGGTACTGACTGCTTAATGTGCACCAGGGATGAGAAAACCCAGAAGGTATCTGAACGTGTTTACTCCTTCCCAGGTAAAAATGTTTACTGTTTCTTTTATTCCTTCTCTTTGCGAGAAAATAGTGCATCAGTGTGGATCCCCAAGCAAAACGCAGCAAAAGACTAAAAGTTCTGGAATTACAAGCCAGTTTTTTCAGCAAGACAAAAGAACAAAACTGATGGAAAACACAGAGGAAAAATTAACTTCTCTGACAATGTTAGTCCCATGCACTTCATAAAATAAGGATGGTAAGAGTTAGATACACCTAATGTAAAAACTGAAAGATGGGTGTTAATTTATTTCTTCAGAAATAAATATTTGTGTCCTGTGGCAAGATGCAATGCCAGGTCACATAATGTCATCACAACAACCACAGCAAACAGAACATCCCAGCAGCACTGACCATGTGTGAAGAAATAATAACAGAGTATTTTACATTTGTATAGAACTTTTCATCCCAAAGGATTCTGAAACACCTGACAAATTTAAACACCTGCACAGATTTACATGCAGAAAACAATTTCTTTCATTCCTGAAACAGTTAACTTTCATAAACAACAGTACGTAAGTCAGAAAACAAAGAAAATTATTTAATATAAATAAATCCACAAAGAAAATCTTCTCTCTTTCTTGTAGTGTAAAAGGTCTGACAGAAGAGATTCTGGTCCAACTTTGTGCTTCTAATTTTAATTCTTCATTTATTGTGGAGTCTCCACTGAAGAAACCCAAAGCTGGTGGATTGGACTAGATGACCTCAGGATGTCCCTTTCAGTCTAAATGAGTCTGTGATTTTCCTGTACAGCTGAAACAAACATTTGTTTGGTGGTACATGGAAGCAATCGTACTATTTCATCATAAAATACTTACCTGCCTATTTACTCTTGATCTGTGAGAGATTCTAGCAAGGCATCAGATTAAGGACCAAGGAGATATTTTTCCAATAGTGATAACAAGTATTCAGCCTTAAGGAAAAGAATTTTCTTTGGTACAATATCATGAAGTATTTTCCTGCATGGAAAACCATGAAAACGGCCCGCTGCTGGTCTGACAATCTAACCAGCTAGTAACGGTAGCTGGTGGGGAATGCAGAGACTGCAATGCTCTAAAATCCATGTTCTGGTGATTGGGATTGCCGAGTATGCCCATCTGCAGCATTTGTTCTTCATCCATATTGCAGACCTGGAAATCTTACTGTGCAAGAGACCTCAGCAGTGTCACTGGGAGACTCATGTCTCCAAAGGCCATCACGGAAAATCTCTGTTGCATAGAAAGACAGAAACTTTCACAACCACAAGTTTATGAAAGCTCTAAGGTAAACGGACACCCATCCTAACCTAAACTTATGAAGCTATAATATGTTTGAAGCTGTTAAGGAAGCTGGCAAGAAGTTCAGATCAATTATTCAAGTAGGCAGAATTTTATCAACATACAAAGCTCAGGAGTGACTTCCAATCAGATATTTCAGAGACTAAAGTTCCCAATATAAAATGTCTATCTGATTTTACATGTAAGGTAGACCATCAGCAAAACCCAGGTAAATACTTCCAAGAACCCAAACCAGTGAAGTGCCCAGCTAGTTTTTCTGGAATAATTCCTGACAACTAACCATGGGTTGGGCATATTATAAATACCCTCATCTGAAACCCACCGTGTGAAGAAAACATCAGAGAATTAGAATTTAAATCTTGATAAATATACACACACAGTCCTGACATTTAAAGGGCAATGCTTAGCCAGCTGTGTTTCTATTCTCCTTCGTGATTCACAAAAGTATGATCCAGGCTAATAATAACACGTAGAGAAATACCTTCTCTCCATATTGCTGTGTTTTATGTAAAGCTTTTTAAGATAATTGTGCCAAAGCTCCAGATGCTGGCTAGGTTAAACTGATGCTGGAACAGAGGGAAGCACTATTCTCTATCATTGCTGAGAAAAAAATATCATCCCAGTCTGGGTCAGTATTGGGTTTACAGAATAAATGAGGCTATGTTTTTATATAAATGAGGGACTTGGGCTACAAAGCAGAACTGCATCATTTTACATAGCTGAGCGGTAATTTGGGTATCCGTGAGAGTCTGCTGCCACAGCCAAGAGAAAACAGCTTTTTAAGCATTGTTGAGGTTTTTACAGTGGACTAGCACCTGAAATGCTGGTGAACAAGAAATCTTTCTCCCAGACACTAGAGCTCAGACCAGTGTGAGATAACATCTCCCACCACCCTCTGACATGATGTGGACAGTCAGAGCTCTACTGGAACAGTCATATTCTAGACATGAGTAACCTAGCATCGAGGTTCAAGTGTGGTACCTAAAACTGAACAGGTCTTCAGCTTATGCTACCCTACCTTGATAGCGATTAACTTCTGTGGGGTGAAAAAGGCAGGAGAAGAGCTGTGGCATGATAGGAAGACAAGATGCCAGGACAGTGGAATTATTTTCCCCATTTTATTACTGCTAATGAGAATAAAAATATACCAAAGTATTTTTTTCATATTTGTTTTTCTTAGGCTTTGATGGCTACCAACTCTGAAGGCTCAGAAAATAAAGGGAATATTCATAGAGCAGGGCAGGGTGCTCCTGCAGTGTTTTACGTGCACAGACTCTGGGAGCCAGCCACATTTCACTGGTACAGGCTTAGGTAATGCAGAAATATTTCCATAGGCACTAAAACTGCTAGTAGTGTCCACAGCAATGTGCATAGGAAGTTGACATTTCTAGCAAGCATAGAAACAAAGCAGTCATCACACTGATTTATCAGGCACATTAACACACAGAAGTGCACCAAGCCTGGCTTCAAAGGGAAGCTAGGTTTGGTTTTGCATGGTGGTAAGACTGTAAGACCTGTAGAGTGTATTCTGTTCCTTGGAGGCAATGGATGTGCTGTAAGTAAGGAACAGTGCTTCAGGCTGCTTTGTTTGCATCTCAACTGCTGTGAAAGGGCAACTGAGAATGAATAAGCTCTGCAAACTCCCATCCAGTGGTCACCACTGACTATGTGCCAGAGAAGACAAGTTTTAGAGTACATCCCTGTTTTCTGTAGGGAAAGACTTCTTTTTCCCCTGTACCAGAGGAAAAGTAACAACCCTTGGTTAATCTGTGTCAAGATCCTAAAACCTAGGATTGATGGGCTGAGTAGCATCAGAAGACACCACTTACCCTGAAGATACAGAAAAGGATTTATCCTCAGTTAAGAAGCAAGAGAAGGGAACCCAAGAAAAGGGGTGAGCAAGGCAATGCCATGTGCACACTACAACACATGCTGCATAGTCATCACTACGCTCTTGCATTCACATCTTCCTGATACCCTGTCATGCATTCAAGAGAGGAATTTGATACATAAATCAAAGGCAAAGGGATAATTAGTCTGCAAAGTACTAGCAATATTGTTTTTTAAAAGGAACAAGTATACTTGTTATGTCAGATGAATAAAAATAAAGAGTAAAAATGCACAGGATATGAGGTACGGTGGTAAGAGTAAAGGACGTGACTAATAGCATAGCCTTTGTGATATTTAATTGATACAGGGACAAAGTGGGTCTGTTGATTGGAGTAACCATTCATTCCATAAAAATGCATAACAACTAAGTGAGGTTCATACCCTCAATCAGAATGAAATGCAGAGCAAGAAGGTGAGAATTCCTTAATAAAGCTGCAAATGAGCCTACTGCAGCTGTGTGACAGATTCATGAAAAAAAAAAAAAGGTGGAGGCAAATCCTCTTTGGATCACATTCACTTCGTGATATCAAAACTGAGAAACTAAGAAGTACACCAGAGAGAAAAAATACTCTGTGGCATGAAAACGGTGCTCTTCATCCCTCTGCCCACTCCGAAGTGCTATGTACCCCTAGGAGTCATGGTCAATGAAGGTGATTAATGGTATGTTATGGAACTGAAAATAAGTCCTAAAGACACATACAGTCATTCCCAAAGGTTCTGGTCAAAAAGAAGTTCAAAGTTTAATCTGAAAACATGAAGAACTGTAAAGAAGTGAAGCCAGGTAAGCTCCTGATGGTATTTCAGGTGAAGTTACCTGGGGAAACCTCCAATGAAGACAACAGCCTGTAGCAGGAGTTACTGTGTATATTTACAAAGTGTCAGTAAAGACCTGTTTAGAGAGTAAAGAAAATAATCAGTCCTGAGTTTTAAATCTAACTTTTCAAAGGTTTAGCTAATAGGTATTATATTGTCATTTTTTTATAGATTATATTTCACACACATGACCTTGTTGTCTTCCTGGATCAAATCCTAACCACTGTGCCTTTCAGAATGATCCCTTTTACTTTGTTCACATTTTCTTTACAGGAGGATTGATTTTTTAATTCAATTGTGCTCCAAAGCTTTGTGCAGCCCTTAAGCACTGCACTTTCTGCAACAGCATGTGTGCGTTCAAGGGAGATGCACCACTGACTGAGGGAAGAGGCATTTGAGTTCAGTTTTCCTAAACTTATAATACCAAAAATTACACAGGGAAGGACCCAAAGAGAATGCCTTGTAGATTCACAGCAGGGGTCCCAGGAACTGTTGGATATGTGTGAAAGGAAGAGCTGAAGCAATAGGGACCTCATCAGAAAGGGCAAGTCTGCATCCTGGCTCAGTGAAACATATAATCTTCTTCTGTTTGTTAAAACAAACCAGAGCAAAAATAGATTTCTGAAATCAGAAGATTTGCTGCAGCTCCCTTATGGAGGAAACATGGCAATAAGCCTGCTGTGAGATGCTGAACTACTCAACCATGGTGAAGCTAGCACAGATCCGGACCGTAATGTTTGATGATCAATTTGGTGCTTGTTTCTTGTCTTTTTCTTTGCTTTATTGTACTTTCATGATATTCCTCAGACAGATCCATATTCTTTACACAAAGCCATAATGCCTGAGGCTTGTAACCGTATGACCTCTCTTGGTGCAGTCATAAATCTTGCCTTTAGTTGTCTTTTCTCAGCTTTAAGATGTCTTTCACGTCACATTCGCTTCACTTTCTCAAACACCTTCTTCAGGTTTCAAGGAGGTTGAGATTTTTGTTGGGTTTTTTCCCCCCTCTCTAGCACTGCTGTGAGTTGTGTTTCTTGATCCTGCTGTCATTACAAAGAAACCAGGTAGGTAATTACCAAGGGCCAGCGGCTGGGCTGGTAGAGATGAGCTCTTCATGTTCCTGATGACTCTCTGCCCCTGCAAAGGGACTTGTCCTTCCTTTGCAGTAAAGTTTTGTGTTGTGCCAGCACTGGATACTAGAGGGCACCTCTAAAACTACTCACTCAGTGCCCTAAGGCTCAGAGATTTCCCTGTGTGCTGGGTTCAGTCAGGAAAGGGCTAACTCCCTTTACTCTGGTTGCCAGGGAACTAGGTTGCTGGATGCTAAGTGAAAACATTGATAAGGCCTCAGCTGGTGTTGGGGATGGCCTGTACTGAACTCAAGGGCTTTTGTCTGCTTCGGATACTGTAGCTGACCCAGACTGACCAAGGCAGTATTTCATTCCATAGTCCATCATGTTCTGGTCTCTTGGGTGGGGAAGGGGGTCCGGTAGCCATTACTCTTCCCTTCTCTCTCTCCCTTACTCCCTTGCTCGTCCCTCTGGGCACTTGCTAACCCTCCTGCATTAGCTGTTTTGCTAACTCCTGTGCTGGTTCCTTCGTGTGGGAGCTGGTGGGTTGTTCAGAGTTTACTGGCCATGTTATCACTGACAGGGTTCGCTCGGAATCTGCTGCGTTAGCTCCCGGTCTCCGGCCTTCAGGCCGCGGCTCTCGGGCTGCGATCGCTCTGGGGCTGTGGGTCTCGGGCTCTCTGGGTCTGATTTTCATCACTCAACATCTGGGTGTGCATTGGTCAGTGGATGGTGGGAAATTGTAACATATTGTATATATTGTACTATATGTTTCATTTTCTACTATTTTAATTATTTATTATTAGTAGTAGCTGTATCTATTGATTTAGAATTAATTAGTAAATAGTTCTTATCTCAATTTTACGAGCTTCCTTATTTCTTTTTCCTCCGATTCTTCCCCTCCACTGGAGGAGGGGAGGGGGATTTGTGAGAGCGGCTTCGTGGTATTTTGCTAGCCGGAGTTAAACCACGACACCCTGAAACACCTAAGATCTAAATAGCTTTCATTATTGCTCCCTGCAATACCATGGATCACTCGCTGCCTGACTGGGCTGCCTTGTCTTGTCCCTGTCTGCAAAGCAGCCTGCGCAGAGGCACCTCAGGATTTCCACAGGCAGCCTGGGCGTGGGCTGTCCTGAAATTCTTACTTTGCGTGACACACAAACATCTACTACCCTTGCAATTAAACTGCCTGTTTGTTTGCTTTGTTTGTTCATCTAAACCTCGCTGTTGGATTTAAATATCGTTTGCAGTAACCACACAAACTGGGTGCTCACAGGTTTTAGAAAGTGAAAATTACTGTGAGGAGTGACAGATTATTATTTGTGTTCTATTATAATTAATTACTTTGCACAGCTGGAAACCATGTTACAAGTCTTAGGTGTTTGCAGGAATGAATGGCCTTGTAAAACGTAGCTGGCAGCTAAATCCATTCCTATCATCCATACTCAGTTTTGGTGCTCTCAGTGCTGGATAGATGTGCCTGCCAAGGGCTCTCATAGGCCCTTAGTGTCTGGAGTCTCTATGCCCTTAAACAGACATTTTTATTGTTCTCTGCCCTTTGAGCCATAGCAGCTACAGGCACCTGGGAAATGCACGATACACTGACACAGCCGGGACGAGTCAGATAACCAGGCCTCGCACAAAAACAACACATTACATATGTCGATAATTACATACCAGAAGCCAACTGTTGAAATACAGCTGTTTTTCAGATCCATTTCTTAGCCTGCTGGTGTAATTCAGGAGCCCACGTGACTTTTCATGTAAAGAATCATTAAATCTCCATTTCAGTTTGTGAAGGGATGATGAAAATAGATAAAAGAAATTTTCTCCCATTATTTTCCCCATGGCTGAGTGGGTTCAGTCCTGCGAAGCAGTGTGAATAGAAACAACCTATGAAGCTTTGGTTAGCTCACATAGGAGGGCCAGTATTGGGTGGGGGTCTGTGCAGCACTGGAGAAGGCCACAGTCCCTGGTATATCTGTAGCTGTAAGGCTGGCACGGGAACTGGGTCTAGCAGCCTTTGGGGATGACAGACACAAAGTAAGTCTGGGAGGCAGGTGAGGACTGAGCATCGCGGTACCTCTCACAGGAAGATGCAGCCCCCACAGCTGGCTCAGGAGGTGGAAGATGTTCTCACTGCTGTAACCAAAGAGGACAAAAAATAAGGTCTTCTTAGGATATTTTTGGTCTTTTCTGCCACAAAGTAAGATATCTGGGTTTGTTTCTTAGGCCAAGGACTATAAACCTGGTACAGCTACCAAGCTCCTGGTAAAGAATTGCAGAAACCTTTGCTGTCGCAGTATGTGTATTTGACAAACATGGCGTTATGTAGTCATTCAAAGGTAGGATATATTCCCTTCCATGATGACTACTTTCTTTTTCTAGGGATCCCTTCTAAACAAAATTTTAAAGGAAGTGTTAAAGAGACAAGCTAAATCTACTTGAACCTCAGTATTTGAGTGTCTCTGATGGAAATGGAAGGGAATTCATATTGTATGAAATGGAGGGAACTTTAATCATACAAAGGAACTGGAAGTCATTCAGACCTTACCAAAATATATTTGAATTCAGACAATTATAATTAATAACTGATTTAAGTTTGCTGTTCAACATAAAATGTAGTTCATTTATCTGGGAGCAAACTCTAATTTAATCTGTTATTACCTCCCCAGAGACAGGCTACTGGCTCAAGACCAGTTGAAAGCTCTATCAGGATGCAGAAGCAAGGCTTAACCAACCAAGAAAACAACATTAACTATACGTTTATGTTTTAGTTGTCACAAAACTTTACACAAAACTTTAAAATTAAAGGTATGCTGCATGTTCAAATAGAGATGTAAATGATAGCTTTTGACAAGCCATATATGCAGTGTGGGAAGACATGAGTCACTGGGAAAACAAACACGTAATATAGTGAAAAAGAATCATTATCAAAGAAAATCTGCTGTGGAAAATTAAGCTAGTGGGAGCAATCAGTGTCATGAAGACTTGAGTGTCTTTGTACATGAGAGGAATATGATCAACCAGGGAATGCCAGAGGTTTAAATACATTAAAGAAGTAATATGATCTTGCATGATACAAAGTGAAGTTGGACAAATGTCTCTGATGGTTGAAGAGTGTGACTCAAACTTATTGTCAGTCAAGTGAAAGAAAAGAGCTAGTTTCCTCCAGACTTTGATCCAAATTAAATAAAGAAAGTGTCTTGGTATGACTGTTCTTAAGAATGCCTGACTGAAGAATAAAGATGATTTTATTTAAAATTATTATTAATATATATTTAAAGAAGACAAACCAAAAGTCAAATGTGATATTTGCTGAAATGATTCATTTGCCAAATGTAATTTCATCAAGAAAGGTCTTTCTTGATGTCCATGCCCCTTAGCATCCTTAAGGCCTCATTTCTTTTTTGTTCCCCTGTTGTTCCTCTGCAGTGTACACTACAATACCTCTCACTTGCTCATGGGTATCTGTTGATGGTATAACAAGGCATAAGGATTTCATCTACATTTCAGCCTCATTTATTTGTGTTGTTGAGGCCAATGGAAATCATGGGGAGGGGGAAAACAGTCATACCCTGAATCAATACTAGAGATGAGACAGAAAAAAAAGCCTGGTGTGTAGGTCCTGCCACCTTCTCAGCAATAATCCTTCCTAGGGGAGCATTGCTGGTCCATGGAATAAAACATTACATGAATGTAGGGATTAGATCAAGTTCTTTAGGCATCTGCTATGTAATTGTTATCCAGGCTCCTGTTATAGGGATCTTGGGGTGTAATTCATCTGTTAAAAAAGGGTTTTTTTATTTTAGAATGCAGTGAATTTCTTCCTAAACTATGAGCATACTGAAATTGGAAACTCTGGTTTCTATCAATTGATCCCAAAATCTATTTTTCCACTGGCATGAAATGGAGAAATACAATTTTTCCAGGTAATACAGTGCAATTTCAGTCAATATAGATAATAATTTTTTTGACACTTGAGTGATACTCTATTTCCTTGCATAAGAACCTAAATGATGGTTCTTCCCAGCCTTACTCCAGCCTCTTTGCCAGTGCAGAATCTAGTCTGCTGAAGGATTTAAGCAGAAGGTGCTGCGTAAGGATTACGTGTCATTAACAGACTTGTCAGGGCGTGCAACAGGTTTTTTTCTCTTTTGAATAATTGCTATGATATATTCTATTTCCAGTGATGGACAGGCATTCACCATGCTGGGGCAAAATGTTTGGTCACAGCTTATTTAAAAATGATGACTACAGAACAATTTTACCACAGCAGGCTTAAACTTTGGCACACGTTATAGAGCAAAGCATGAGGGTGTGTGGTTCTTAATTTGCACATACCTGCCCTGAAAATTTCAGAGGTCCAGAGAAGCATCCTGAGTGCTCTAGAAAAGTGGCTGTAGTTGGCATGAGTAAATCTTATCCAGTTAGTAAGCATAATTTAATCTAGATAGACACTTATTTACAGGGTCTTTGCAAAGAGAATGCCCTTCAGTTTCATCCACAAACAAACCTAAATATTATAGGGGAGCTCCTGAAGGGATGTACCATACCCAGTCAAACCCAGAGTCTATTGAAGTTGTATATGTTGGCGGGAGAGGGTTATGACAAGGGGGACATGCATGTGATTCCAGGCATTTGAACAGATAGCCAGGATATCCTCTGGGAAGGACCTCTCTGTCACATGCCCCAAGACCAAAACCCCTGCACAGCCCCTACCCCTCTAACAGATAGCATCTCATAGATACTTCTTGCACTGTATGCCTACTTGAAGCCTCATGTGAAGCCTCATTAATACATTACAAATGCCTATAATGGGTAAGTAAATATCTGAATAACAGCAGTGAAGAAATCTAGCAACAGGAGTGTTGGGGTAAAATAAAAAAGAAAAATAAAATCCTGGTGAACTGGTGTTGCTGCTAAAGGAAGTCTGTAGTGCTACAAAATGGCTCTCACTTTAGAAGAACCAAATAGTCCTAAATGACAGTTTGTAGGACCTCCCACAGAACAAATCCCAGCTGTGTTGCTACAGGTTGTGTTACTAGCACCTGTCCTACTCTGCCCTAACAGAGCCAAGACTTTCAGGGCAAATTCTTCCTCTGTTCAGATACAATAGTGATGACCCTGCATATAAGCACTCCCCTTTTCTTGGGGAGGGAAAGATTATGGAGAATTATGTTTCCCCTTTTCCAGTTAGTGGGAAGTTTACTGGACTGCCACAACTTCTCAAATTTGATGGAGAGTGGCTTAGCAACTTCATCTGTCAGTTCCCTCGGGACCCATGGAGGCATCTCATCAGGTCCCATGGGCTTGTGCAACTTCAGATTCTTTACATGCTCTCAAACCCACTCTTCTCCTATAGTGGGTGGTCCTTCTTCTTCCAGTCCCTGCCTTTGCCTTTTGTGTCTTGGGCGGTGTGGCTTGAACACTTGCCGTTGAAGACTGAGGCAAAATGTTGTTGAATACCTCAGCCTTCACCACATCTAAGGTGATCAGGTTTCCTGTTTCCTTCCAGAGAGGGCCAACATTTTCCCTAGTCTTCCTGTTGTCACCAACATACCTATACACGCCCTTCTTGATGCCCTTGATGTCCCTGGCCAGGTTTAATTCTATCAGGGCGTTAGCTTTCCTAACCTGATCTCTGGCTGCTCAGACAATTTCTCTATATTTTTCCCAGGCTACCTGTCCTTGCTTCTGCCCTCTGTAGACTTCCTTTTTGTGTTTGAGTTTGTCCAGGAGCTCCTTCTTCATCTACACAGGCCTCCAGGCATTTTTGCCTGACTTCCTCTTTGTTGGCACACATTGCTCCTGAGCTTGGAGGAGCTCAAACAAAGCAGGAGAGAGAACAGCAGGAAAGGAACACAAAGCCTTGATGTTCAATGTATGGAGGAGAAAAAAATGGAAATATCAAACACAGAACCAGGGGAATCAGCTGGGAAAAAAATCTTCAAACTATCATTGGGAATCTGAATTCTGCTGGAAAGGACCTGCAGCAGCAGCTGCTTTATTGCTTTTGTTTCTGAAAGGACTGGATGAGCCTGCCAAGGATGTGGCAGAAGATTCACTGTAATGACTTAAATTTGGCATTTTCCTGTGTGTGACAGGTTAAAGGCATGACAGAAGAGAGCTTTTCTTTTTCCTTGCATGTTTCCCATTATAGTCTGAGTTTATTGCCCTAGGCTAATATTTTGCACATAGACCCTGATAAATCTGGGCTCCAACCACAATATAATGTACTACTCAGGTATGCAGTATTACTGCAATTGCTTAGCTGACTATCACCTGTAAAGCCAAAACAAAATCAATGAAGATTTGTAGCTGAAGGTCCGTGTTTCACCAGAGCATAAAAATAAGACAAAACTCTCAATAACACTGCTTTGGGTTTTTTTATTTCTTTTCAGCTATGTTACAATAGCTTGTGAACAACCCCCACTTCAGAGTATTTATGGTAGACCTGACCAAAGTTTACCTGTCAACCCTGTAGGAATGCTGGCATAGTTAACATTTTCTTCATCTCTAAGCCTGTCATGGGATTGATCTTTTGCTCTCTAGTGACAAGAAGAAAAGTAATTTTAGGCTAACATCAGTGTTAAATTCTGTAACAAGCTTTCTAATGACGTGGCTCTGAGACTCATCAGCTTGACTTTCATCCAGGAACTTTTAGCTTAAAAAAGCAATTGTCTTTTCCCTGGAGAAGTCCTAAACAATGCCTTTAACAAGATGTAAGGGAGGAAAGGTCAGAATCTGAACTGAGATCTGATGAGGTGTCTCTTCACAGTCAACATTTCTAGCAGATACTTCTCAAGCCATGAAAGACTGAGGGTCCAAAACTATGGTTTGAGATCATGCTTCTGGCTGGTGTTTATTCCTCTTTCTTTAAAATATCAAACTTGGATCAAATACAGCATTCTTAGGTGATATCACTGGTAGCTCTCATATTAGAGTTTGATCACCACAGTCAAATCCCTGTTTTACCAGGAAAATGGCACAAACCAAACAGAAGTCTGTGTCTTTTTGCCCAGTCTTCCACATACAAGACCCTGAGCATCATGGAAGACTTTTAAAGGAGAAATTACAGCAATGATGTCTTCTTTGCTTGCCTGAAGTATCTGTGAAGCTCTTGCAGTGCAAGAACCATGTAAGAGAACTTCATTTTCTGTGTAGCTTTGCGCCTGATAAATCCCATGACAGAAGCAGAAGAGCCTTTTTTTCTTTCTCAGCTGTGGGCACTGAGGCACAGTGACCAGTTTGCAGAGGCTCCAAGTCCACGTCCCTATAAACTCAGCTAGCTATTTCCCTGCTAAAGAAGAGGGCTTAACCTAACCAGGCTCATGAAACTTCATTTCTGTTTCCAGTACTCAGTACCGGGCATCATAAGCACATGCATCTTGGAGATAAATATAAAAGATTCCCTCTGCCCATTTAGACATGGTAGAAAACCCACTCTGTAGTGTTGTGTTCATGAACGTGGCAACAAATAAAAGGCAAAGCAGCCCAGTACTGACTGTGTGCTGCATCTTCAAAACAGTTCCATTCTCTTAATTCTTCCTTCAGCAGGTTTTTTTTGCCTACTAATGGTGTTATTCTCAAGTGGTAATATAAAATGACACTCTAATTATGTCATCAGTGTTATAATTTCTTAATTATTAAAAATAAAAGTTGTGACCAAGTATTTGCTTATTCTTCTTGTTCAGTCATTTGTGATGGTATATTTTTTATTTCTGCATTACATATACAAAATAGTTAAGAAGTGTATTTTAAACCATTGTGAGGTTGTGCCATTGGTTGCAGCAGAAGTAAGGTCAAGGCTCTGAGTGACTTTTAAGAGCAGAATGATTTGATATGGAAGCAAAGAGTCAAATGAGTTTCCCATCTCTCAGTTCTGTGTCCAGAATATTCAGTTGTTGTTAAGCGCTCTGCATTTTGATAGCAAAAGCACCAGATCTGCCGCAGCTGGTACACCTGGCATTTAGTGGTGCTTTAGATTTTGAAAGGGGAAAAAAAAAAAAAAAAACCTGAAGCTTTAACTTTGAGCACAGTTTTTGATGTATTTCTAAAACTGTGGCGATGGGATCACTTTGCTGTTAACTGTGTGCAATCAAACTGACAGATAAAGATTTCTTTTGGCTCTAATTCATTATTCTGTCAAGGATTTAGCCATGTCAACCAATTAAAAATTATGTGATATGAAAACGACTGCACCTTTTTTTTTTTTTTAACCAATTACCATAGTGCCAAATGCTTGAGAGAATAGTGATTTCTGGGCAATGCCAGTTTGTGCTTTTTTCCCCTTTCCAGCTGCATATCTTATCTTTCTCTGATGTCTTTTGAGATATAATGCCATAATTTTATTTATCAGAATTCTATGACTGTTTTTTTGATATGTAGAAATATCCACAGGCTCCCTTAACCTTGCCTCATGTTGCTGTGTTGTATGAATTATTCAGAAAGTTTAGCTTTTGAAGTGATCAGTAATTATATAACTTAGCACACAGAAAAAACCAAGAGAGAGAACATGAAGAGACATCACATAACAGGTTTTCTGTCATTCAAGTAGGGCCTTAGTGGATAAATTTTAGAGACAATGTGTAATTAAATGAACATATTTAATGTACTCATTGACATTCTACATTTTTAGAGTTCAAGGTTTCCTCCCTGCTGCCTAAATAGCATTTAGCATCTCTTTTCCCTTATCCACATGCATACCTTGTGAACTGTTCTTCTTTGGGTTAGTAAATCCTTAAATTACTGGATTATGAGAACTAAGAATGTAAGAAATGTCAGTCATACATGTATAGGTCAATACCAGATCTGTCTATGACACTGGCAAAAAGCACTGTTTGAGGAGACCTGTCCAGGTCACGCTGGATGGCAGCAGAGTCTTCTGGCATGGCAGCCGCTCCTCTCAGTTTTCACAACTCATTTTTGTGAAGGCCTGATGTAATTCATTGTTGGTGGTGCAGCATTTGGCTACCTGAAAGATTTTAATACCATCCTCACATTTTAAGATTTCACCACATGTCCACTTTTTTGGGTCATTTATGAGCTATCAAATAAAACTTGTCTGAACACTCATCCACAGTAGAACCCACCACTGAGTCTTATCCA
This sequence comes from Rhynochetos jubatus, assembly GCA_027574665.1. NCBI lineage: Eukaryota > Metazoa > Chordata > Aves > Eurypygiformes > Rhynochetidae > Rhynochetos > Rhynochetos jubatus. The sequence goes on along the minus strand of CM050648.1, from coordinate 7,650,828 downwards.
GCCTGAAAACCACTAAGCCCTATTGTCCTCTCCTTACCCTTTAACCAACTTCAAATTCATAGAAGGACCTTCCTTCCAAAGCCATACAAACTTTGTAACCTTAAGAACCTTTTTCCGCAGAATCTTGTCAAAGGTCTTTTGAAAACCCATGTTTCTTGTATCCACCGTGTCTCCTTCACCCATATGCTTGCTGAAACCATGGCAGAGCAGCAGCAGGCCAGAGAGCAGGATTTCCCATCACAGGAGTATTGCTGACCCCATCCCCACGGGCTGTGCATTCTGTGATCATCATCTTTTCTTCCAACTCCTACATCTTACTGGTGATAGAAGTCCTCCTTGTAAATAAGAGTCATGCTGAAGATCTTCACATAATACTTCATGAATATTTACCTAAAATAGATGTAGCTCCTCTGACTGATATTCTATTAATAGAAAGCATAGGAACCTCCCCACCATCTTTCACAGTTAAGACCAATACAAAGAATTACTCACACTTCTCTACCCTAGCCGTATCACGTCTTAGTGCCCCTTTGACACCACAGCCATCAAGCAAGCCCACCAATTTCCTATCTTGTTTCATTTTCTCTTGTATTTAGATAAAATTTTCTCTCAGATGAAACATCATTTGCAAAGTACTCTTCAAATTCTTTTTTTTTTTTTTAGCTGTCCTGATTTTCTGCTTACTTTTGATCTGCCATAACTTCTCTCTTCATTTGCTTAGATTTACCATTTTTAAGTACCAGCCTTTTCTGTGACAGAGCCTTCTTGTATTTCATAGAATCATAGAATGGTTTGGGATGGAACAGACCTTGTCATGGTTTAACCTCAGCTGACAGCTGAGCACCACACAGCTGCTCACTCATTCCCTGCACTCCCAGTGGGATGTGGCAGAGAATCAGAAGAGTAAAAGTGAAAAAATGTGTGGGCTGAGATAAGAACAGTTTAATAATTGAAATAAAATAGTAGTGATCGTGATCGTGATTGTGAAAGTAAGGAAAAGAAGAAAAGAATATACAAAGAAAGTGAGGCACAACACAATTGCTACAATCACCCTCTGACTGATGCCCAGCCCGTTCTCAAGCAGTGGCTCCCTACCAGCTTTCCACTAGCTTATATATACTGAGCATGACACCACATGGGATGTAATATCCCTTTGGCCAGTTTGGGTCACATGTCCTGACTGTAGCCCCTCCCAGCTTCTTGTGCATCTTCACTCCTTTCAATTGTTAGTGTTTGTCACGTAAGTCTACCTGAAGAGAAGCTGAAGAGTCCTTGATTTAGTGTAAGAACTACTTAACAACAACTGAAATATCACTGTGTTATCAACATTATTCTCATGTTAAATCCAAAACACAGCACTATACCAGCTACTAGGAAGAAAATTATCCCAGCTGAAACCAGGACAGACCTTTAATGGTCATCTAGTCCAACCCCTTCATTCTTGAGGCCACCAATATTTCCTTTTTCTCATTTTTAGCTATAGCACTAACAAAACTCCACATTTCTAAATGCTCCCTTGCTATTTGCATCATTTTATAGAACAGTTCTTGAGAATTATTGGGCTACTTTTCTGTCAAGATGGGAGATGTCTTCAACACGTTGCAGGATGGCTTCTCAGGATCCTGATAGCTGGAGACTTGCTTTCTGGAAATTATGCTTCAGTGTCAACAACTTACCTCACCTTGTCTATGTTTACCAGGACCTGGTAATCAGAGAGTTTAAGGAGCAGCCAATTCAAGAAATTCAGTACTCCCTGTCCCACATCAACCACTTTCAACATGTTTGATAATGCTTCTAGCTCTTCTCCAGATTTCTAGTCAAAAGTCTTTGTTGATATGTATACCAGGAAATATGGTTGCATGAGAAAAGAGAGGTGTGATACACTTCAACAATTACGTGAAAATACAGGAATAATGCACAGCTCGTAACATAACAAACATCCTAAACTTTTCTGGGTTAGTTTATGAAATATGTGTCACTCACTCACAGGAAGGGACAAATGTCCCTAAGACATACTGCCATGGTTTTGAAAGAGGGTTATTTAAAAAAAGAACTCGGGAATAATGGATTCATTTCGAATTTAGATTGTGCCCACCTTTTCTTCCAGAAGGCAGAGTAGCTTGCTCTGCAAACCACGAAGAACACATCAAGCAGCTATGGTTTGGGAGATCTTATGGTGGAAGGCGGTGAATGATGTTCAAATTATTCATCCCAAAGTCCCATTCTTGGCTAGATTCACCTCACCACACTTTTACTGCTGAACTGAGATGTTAGGATGCAGTTCCTCGCATCCGACTATGCCTCCGATGCAGATGTCTGTGCCTGGGCTAGCCGGCTCCCATTACAGTCGGCAGATCATCATCAGTGCTGTCGGTGGAGCTTGGGTGAGCTTTATCTGACCAAAGGCAGACACCTACTCTGGAAGGAGAGGTGCCATTGTCATGAGTGGAATCTAGACTCCACTGGCAACCTCAGCATTCACTCCTAAGGGGAGTCCAGCATGACTTGCTCAGAAGTGCACCTGCACTGCTCACAGCCATAGCTTCTCAGATTAATTTTCCCCCCAAGCTACAGGTGCCATCCACCTAAGTCAACACAGGGGATTGAAAGCCATATCCAGAAAATTATTCGATATGCAGGAAATTCATATACACATTTCCTTTCTGACAGATTCAGAGCAATGGTTAAACCCATGCCCCAGACCACGGCTGAACCCGAAAGGCACAAACATACCCTGTGTGAGCCACAAAATTTGGGGTTACGATGCATAAACAAGTTACGTTAGGATCAAAGGTAGCTGTAAATCAGTGATGCTGCCATAACTGTCCCGGTATATGTTCCTTCTTGGTGGTACCTTACAGTAAACACAGGGTAATTAGAGGAATTTCAGCCCTTAAAGAAAAAAGGGGTGAGCAACCTTGTGTTTGTGGAAGAGGACCATGTGACAAAGGCAAGAGGGGGACATCAACTGAGTGGTTGACATGAGGGATAGATTCATCTGAATAAATGTAAGCATCTTTTACCTGTGTTTAGGTATAAGGTAGTCACCCAGGAGTTGTTTGCTCCGTTCTTCTCCTCCTAAAGCAGGTCTCCTGAATAAGTCAGATGGATTGCGCCCTATGTTTATGAATTCTTTCTACTGGCTAGGAAAGGAGCAGTGACTGGTCACTTAGAGATGTATATACACACAGTCACATAAGATGAGCCCCTCTCATGGAAACTTTTCATTGCACAGCGATTTACACAAATGTAATACTATCTTAAAGTGATATGTGCACATGTCCGTGACTTTTCATGAGCTACGCCAGAGATTAAACTTTCCGTCTCTTTGAGGAGTGTCTTTTCCAGAGAGAGGTGATGGCGCACAGCTGCAATAGTGATTTTTTATGAGTTGTTTTTGTTTGGATCATATTTTATTCCAAACCTTTGAGGAGAATAATATTTTTACATTAATTAGCACTTTTATTTGTGCATTTATGGAAGCATTTCACAAATTCCGTTTTTATTTATGAAAGCATTTCATGCTACCTTCAACACTATCCCTAGAAACTTGCATTGTTTGCATTAAAAATAATAATAAACAAGCAGAAGTTCATTTGAAAATAACAAGGTCTCTGAGCAATTTCACTGTGTTTGGAAAGAGGGTCACTGCTGAAAGCACTTTCACTGAGGCTGATTAGATAGAGCTTTGGGGGTTTTTCTCCAAATATTTTTCTTCCAGCAAGGATGATATTAACTATTTAAAGCCTGACGTACAACATGGAGACAGACGAACAACAATCAAATTGTTCAGTGGGGCCTCGTTTAACCTGCCTGGTACTCCTGTCCACAGGAGACACAGAACAACAGAAAAAGCTTTTAGGTGGGAAAACTATACAGGTGCTGTAGGGCAATTTTTTAGGGTATGAGACCATCTCACAAATTCTCCATGCTATAGGGCTCCAGTTTCGGGGCTGAAAGAAGAGCCATGACAAATTCAGGATGTACATGTGTGACTAATCCTTTCTATCCTGTTATTAACTCTTATTTGAGGCAGATCAAGTAAAGCCCAGCTCAACGCCAGCTGCAACCACCCACACACTGTGCAGTGAGTCTCTTGTAGGGAGAAATTTATGGCTGTGTCAAAACACACCAATTTCGCTCACGTCATCAGTCTGCAGCCCAACGTGCTCGTTCTCCCTCAAGAATGTAAAGTGAACCAGCTCTTGAGTACAACTCTGATGGCTCCCATTGCTTTACAGAGGTACTACAGGTGGCTCTGACTAACTTGAAAATCAGAGAGGAGAGTTGGGGATGTGCAGGCATACCCAGTCTAGCTTTAATCTAGCTCAGTTCAGCTCAGTCTAACCTCTTCAGCGTGTTCCCAGATGGCAACTTGCACAGGCTGCGCTGACACTGCTACCCTCTGGTTGATGACTGTGAGCGTGAGTGTGTCTACACATATTCCAGGCATACTTTTAGTTACTTAAAATACAGGGTTGCCTGGGGTTTGGAGGAGACTGTCCTGAGCAAGGCTGGGAGTAAGTCTGTGCATATTCATGAGAGCAGAGCAGAAGCTGTGGCCAGAGCTCCGGGGAAGCATTTTGGAAAGAAACAGAAGGAAAAACAGTCACTGGTTTTGCACTTGGCAAAGGGAGCACAGTTCATTCTGCCAATCTTCCCACATCGCCATGCATTGTTGACCAATGCCTCGGTTCCCAGTTGGCACTGTGGTGCACGGTGAGGGCAAACTGGCCCATGTGGCAGACTGAAGGCCCTGCAGCAACAGGGGCAGGATGGATGGCAGACAGATGGAGCTGGATGACTGGGACATAGGTCTCAAAATGATTGCAAGAGCCTTCTTTTTTTGGTTCCCTTTTTGTGGAGCAGAGACCTCCGGAAAATGTGCTTTGAGGAAATCTTGTGGTTGACAGACCACCAGTAGTTCCTGAGGCCAAGTCACCCCAGAACACTACTGTGAAACCCTATGAAACAGGAAAATGTCTGAACTCTTCATCACAGTCATCTTCTTGGCGGATTGTTGAGAAGGTTTAACATGAGTGGAGAGGTAAGAGGGGGAATCCTAGAGTTGTGACTGATTTGGGTAAAGAACTGCTTGAGATAACATAAAAAACCCTACCTTCTGGAGCTAGAGAAAGTGGCAGAGAGTCACCCATGCCCAGCATTCTTGAAGTCAGCCAGGTTATACTTGCAGCCAGGTACCCAGTGGTGCAACAGGATCACCCCCTTAAGTAACTATTTATTATAGTGTGCACAGTACTGCCATACTGGGCTGTATAGCAGCTCAGAAAAGTTGGGAGAGAGAGAAACAGTGTATGCACTGGCATCTGTGAGTGAGCAAGCTCCTCTGTTGTTGCTGCTTTAAAAAGTTATTTAATTTAAACTTGTCTTATTTTAATACTTCTGCTCTCAAGCTGTCAGCTCCTGTCGCTGCAGTGCCAAAAAGGCCAGCCTTCACTGCCCATTAATCCAATTTATGCTCAAGTACCATCACCTTCCTCCCAGGCTGCCCATCATGCAGAGAGGAATTCCCTGTAAAATCTGCAAAGCTTTCATATTTTCATCCTGTGATTGGCTCTTCAGCCAGGGTGCTTGTATAACAGCCTAGCCACTGATAAGGACACCAGTCTACACTCTCTGCTGCCTCTCATATTGAACATGATGGTTTGATGCGATTTTGTCTTTTCCACTCTATCGGTATTGCAAACCCAATACATCCACTATTGATCTCATTTTGTCTGCTATAGTCACGCTATTCGAAGTATAGTATATGTACACCCTAATGAACAGGTTTAACAGCAGCATCTTAAGGTCTTGATCCCCCACCAGGACCTCTGGGCCTTCATAGACATTACTACCAATAATGATGTCACAAATGATTTGGCCTGTGGCTGTCACTTTCACCTTAAGTGGGGGTATTGCTCTCAATGCCTGGGTTTTGCTGCAGTTTCTTTGCTTTATAAGATCATGTTCTAGTACATTTAGAAGAAGAGCAGACATTAAAGCAAAGTATGGCTTTCTCTCCACTCATTCCCTGGTCTTTAACCACTGAAGTACCATCTAGATTAGCACAGTTACTATCGAATTACCCTTAAAGTCTGAAATCAAAGGGAGAGAAGAATTGGATGTCAAATGTCAATTCACCAGCCTATGATGTGGCTATAACTCAGCTTAGCTATAACCACAATAGATTTCAGTAGAATTACGTCAAATACACAGAAGTATAGCCAAGAGCTTAATTTGATCTTAAAGCAACATTTCAGAACTCATCAGAGCAGTGACTGGATTTTCAACAGCAGCCCTTAACCACATTTCAGCCGTGCAGTGTCATTACTGTCAATGGGAATGCTCAGGTGTAATTTGTCTCACTGTTTCCAAGTAAGCAAAGTGGAGACAATAATTCTATTAATGAAAGCTGGAACTGTGTTTACCACACTGACAGAAATAGAATCCTGTGCCTATATACTAAAATGGAAATTAATCAGTGGGAAAACATGGAGTAGAAAGTGTTATTCAAAAAATAACAACAAGAAAATGAACCAATAATTATCCTTTTCACCAAGGCAGCTATTTTGTTAACTGTAGTGTATATGCAAGGCATGAATAAGCCTGCACTTCTCTTGACAGAAAGATAGCAATCAAATCATGCAACATGTTCTTCTGCTGTCATGTTCAATACATTAAATTGTGCTGAGCAGGCATCAGCAGAAAGCCTGTAGGACTTGGAAATAAGCATCATGCCATCAAGAGAAAGTATTACAAGTTAGTTAGCTATTTATGCAAGAGATAACAGCATCTTTATTACTGGAAATGGGGAAGAGCTAGGGAGCTGAGAGGCTGGGCCAGGACACAAGTATTCTTATAGTGGAAGGAACTTTCTTAGTGGAATTTTAATTTCAAACTTGGGCATGCTTGGGACAAAGGACTACAATCTTTATTCACGTTTTGTCTGTTCATTACTAAGTCAAATTGCTTACCGCCTGAGGCAGTACCAGTTTCAACAGCTGACTGTTTCATGCAACAGTCTTCACCCAAAGGTTTCTGTTATTGTTCAATTTAAAACATTAGGTCTAAAGATAGGAGAATTGTGCATGTATTTTTATAGTACGGCATATGAAGATACTGTGGACTCTAAAACGATATTAGAGTTAATCATAATTTAATGATATCATTCAGCATAACCATCTGTTGTAAGAAAATGGCCTGACAGCAAAGCAACCAGAGCCTTACAAGCCAGACTCCATGTAGACAATAAATCATTTGACAAACACAATCTGCTTTCATTCCTTTATGCTAACTAATCTATGTAACAGCTCTGCTGAGTTACTGGATCTTAGAAAGACTCTACTGGCTCCTGACATGTAGACATGACTGCTAATGCAGTGAGAGAAAGGCTACATTTGCCTAAGGCCAAGCTAAATCCAGCTGTATTGACATGCACTGGTAGACGCTCCGAAGATCAGTGTGGAATTAAAGATTCAAAACTATTAAAGGAACATAAAAAGCTTTAAGAAATATTTGATGGTGATTCCTATTATGATTTTACAGAGTAAAGCAAACACTTGTATCCAAAATAATTTATATTTTTATATTACTAGACTAACAGACCAGGGGAGAATGAAATTTCCCCAGAGAGAAGTCCTGATATGTGCCCCCTCTGGACTCTGAACTAGATACATCCTGTGTCGGGACTGTGATAGAAGTTTAAAGGTACACGACACGAAAAGCAAAGGCCAAACAGTGACAATGAACATGGCTGTGATTTTCTGTACAGGTGCCAGACTTGTAAGCACACACTGCTGCACCAGAGGGGCACTGCAATGGGGCTAAGGGTAGCGGCAACTGCATCCACAGCCAGAGGGTGAGCAAATGAGCATGTGCTTGAAGTTCATTCAGTAAGCTGAATGAAGAACACAGTTCAGTTACTCCTTCGCAGCCTTGCATGAGCTGTCACAGCTCTGGACCATACCTACAAAGCCCCGCAAGACACAAATGGCTCAGCAGAGATCCTATGAACAAAATGGAACACGTGCATGCCTCCGCTGCGTGTGCGTCTTTTGATACTGAACATGCACGCAACATGGGTTGGAGCGTGTATCCTTTATGTGACATGGGCCTGTGGTGGGTTGAACCTGGATGGATGCCAGGTGCCCACTGGTAGGCATTTGGTGCTAAACCCCAGCAGCTCATTTCACTTTTCCTTCCTACAGGCTTAAGCTTTTTAAGTTAGGAGTTACTCTGATACCACCTTTCCCTCTCCCAGGGAGAAGCAGTACTAGCCATGCCAGGACCAGAGCTGCTGAGTAACAGCTCTCCTAATGCGATCCAGTCCTCTTGGTCTCCTCTCCCGAGTGACAGGTGATGGGAAATGAGGAAATGGCCTCAAGTTGCACCAGGGGAGGTTTCGATTGGATATTAGGGAAAAATTCTTCATTGAAAGAGTTATTGGGCATTGGAATGGGCTGCCCAAGGAAGTAGTGGAGTCACCGTCCCTGGAAGTATTTAAGAGGCATTTAGATGTTGTGCTTAGGGACATGACTTAGTGGTGATATTAACAGTGTTAGGCTAACAGTTGGACTTGATGATCTTAAAGGTCTTTTCCAAACTAAAAGATTCCATGTTTCTATGATTCATTCTGCTTGTCATGGGACCACTGGAAGTAAAAATTATGTCCTACAAGCATGGGAAACTCCAGGGTTTTTTTTTCCTTTCAGTATGTAAGAGTCTGCCTCATTTATTTTCTTTCCATGAGATTTGTGGATGATCAGGCTGAGGTTTTATATGTAAGAATTTACCTGAATGAATGACATGTAGGAGGAGAGTTCACAGGAGACTAGTTCTGTTGATATAGGAGTTTCGGCAGGCTACATCTGTATAATCACCTGCTGAATCAACTAGACCAAGAGAAGAAAATAAAATAAACATTTTTGAAATAATTAATGACTCAAGATATCGCAGTTCCACGTGTCTACCTTGTACTCATCCTTTTGAAAGCAGACCCTTGACCTGAGCAAACTCAAAGGGCCAAGAATTTCTAGGTTGAGTTCTTTTGTGGTTTGGTTTGGGGTTTTTTTTTCTTTTAAACAATGGCAAGAAAAAAACAACAGCAAGTACAAACACAACTGAAAACTGAAACTCAGGTATCCAGCTTTCCTCCACTTCCATTTTGGTTCAAGTGGCCCAGCGTGCACATATTTAGCACCGAGGGATTATAGAAGACACAATGAAGTTCTAGTGCATTTTTGCAAGAGAAGAATAAACACCAAACTCAATTTGTTTCCCCACTAAACTTGGAATGAGGAAACCTCAGAGGCCAAGGAGGGAATATGGATTTCAGTGAATGCCCAATGCCTGGTATAAAAAACAGTGTGCTTTGTAAGGTCCCTCTGTCGAGGAAGTTATTTCATGGAATTCCTCAGCTAATGAAAATAGAGAGCTCTGACCTTTTCAGAGACAAAGATTTAAAAGCCTTTCTACACAATCAGGGCTTCCCCATAGAAGTACAGTACCATTAGAACCTGAGGCAAGTCAAATCAAACAATTTGCCACATGAAGTCTATTAAGAAAGCTAATCAAGCATCACCAAATGAGTCAATGGACCAGGAATAAGATAAACTGTGAAGTTCACTGCTGCTATAGAATTCAGCTCAGGTGTCTGTGGCAAATAACATCTTCAGCTGAAAAACTTGAATGTTTTCTACCAAATGAATGAGGGCAAACGCCCACAGTGCAAGGAGAAAAAATAATAACCACGATGAAAAACAACAGATGAAGATGAAAGTAGATGAAATGTAGGTCCAGACTTTGATCTCTTACAGCCAAAAATATTTATGCTACAAGAGGTCTCCTTGACTTGGAAAACAGTATTCATTGAGTAAGTTCCTATTCCATATGAGAAGCCTGTAAGAGCCTCTATCAAGCTGATTACATCATCAAATGGCAATTAATCACAAGAAACTCTTTGCACTCTGTGTTAAAAGAACCCCTGCCTGTGATGAAGGAAAACAGTACAAACAGAGATCATCTCTTTCACATGGTGTCTTTATGGGTGAAGAAAGATAAAGGGATTGATTTTTCACACATATCCATTTCTTTCACCTCCATTTCTTTCAAATAACTCTTACTACTTCACAATTATGTGCAGGAGATTAGGCTATAAACAGTACCTACCTTTTATGCCATGAAGACTGTGCCTGCAGACTTCAAAGCCATGACCCCAACTGCAACAGGAAATATGCATGAAAACGCTGTCTGTAGGCAGTCTGTGGGCACAAAGAGGCAAGAATGCAAACAGGTTTCTGAACATGCCAGAGACATGCTGAGTCTGAAGCATTCAGAGCACTGTAGCCAGTGAACAATGGACAACGTCCTTCACTGCAGAGAGGTTACTGAGCTGTCACTACTTGTAACTGCTTTGCTCTGGATATAGAGGAAAAAAGGGCCAGATGCATCCATAATGCGATGGAAAGGAGAACCTACACAGTCAGGCAGCTGCATACCCTTGTGTGATATAACGCACACGTTGTTCAGAGTGATGCTAATTCTTCCTTTGACCTGTTCTCCCCCACTAGCCATTTCCCTCATTTTCTTCCTTAGGAAAGTCCCTGCTTGGATCAAAATTCATTATTCCCTCTAGCTGTCTAGCATATCTTTAAACCCTCTTTATGCAACCTGAAGTCATGATACTGATATTATTCCTATAGTCTTAGAAAGAACGAGAGAGCATGAATTACACAGTATTTTATTAAAAATTCCCTTTATCTTTTTCATGGAGGCAGACTAAAGTGAGTTCAAAATATGCTTTAAAATTTAACTTAAACATTAACAAAAGGTAATTCAACATCAGCTTCCTCTAACTCCAAAAGCAAAGAGAAAGCCAAGTTATATTCCCTTCAATTTTAGTGAGTGTGTTGGAAAATTAGAGGAAAGCGGGATTGATTAGCTACAAGTATAAAATACAATTACTGACCAGGCTGTTCCTGCTGACCAATCTGTTTCCAATGAACAGAATAACTAGTAAAAATGAGGTCCTTTAATATTTCCACAGGGAAAGCTTTGTCCCTTTAGAGGAATTTCAAATTGCATCCAAGACCCACATTTCACAGTTGGACCTTCTATCAAAACCAAACTTCTGACCCTGTCACACATGTCCTTTACTCTCCTGCATCACTTCTGCTCAGAAAACAACTTGGTTTTGTTTTAAAACCAGGTTAAATATATTATTTTTCTGTTTCACTAAAAAGAGCTTAAATCAAACCAGATATTTTAGTGCTCATATTACACTTGAAATATTCACTGAAATGGAAATAATGACATTCGGTTTTTTACATAAATAATTATCAGGAACTCCATGGCATCTTGAAGCATGTGCAGAACCGACCTTCAGAATTTATCTTCAGAATCACACTGTATGAGACATAGTGGAAGACACTCCTCAGTGGCACTATGTAATAGATGCCCCATGACTGAGGCTCTTTCTTTTTTAGTGAGACTTTCAGAACTTCTTTATACTGCTCAAGTGATACCTAAACTCAAAAAGTAATGACATACATAGTCTTTTTATTTCTTATGATTAATCTCAGCTAATGAAAAATCATTATTACATTTTACTTCCAGGAAAGGAAAGGGGAGTTCTTCACATCACCAGAGCACAGCCAAGATGCAGGCAGAGATTGCTCCAGCTCCCATGTACCAACCACATCATGCCATAGTGTAATTCCAGAGTGGAGTGGATGGATGTTTTCCACAAGACTGGTGAGGTTCGTGTGTGGCAGGGCTGTAAGTACTTCCAAGCTGGGTCATTCAGAAAGGAGACCAAACAGGACATTATCTAACCACTGTGCATGGCCGTCGCTGTATCCCAGGGTGTGTAACACCCTTGTGTACCTTTCACTATGAGGCTCAAGAGCAGCAGCAGCTTCATGAAACAGCCTGGCAGCCACAACAGGGTACAAATTGTTGTCCTCAAATCTTCTCTTTCATTGATGATCATATGGCTGGTACAGACACATTGCAGCTAAAACGTTCTAGAGCCACCACTGGGCAGGGATCTGAACCTGCCCAAAACAGCTACGTATGTCTCTGCTCAACAGAACCAGACCTGAGTGAGTTTGACACGGTGGCTGCAAGCAGAGCATTTGGTTGAATATGTCTGGGAAAGACAGAGTCGAAACACAAGGCTGGAGAACTTGCCGTCCCTGGAGATGAGGAGCTGTGTTATCTGCAGTAGCGGTTTCTCTCCAGGCTCATCTGCAGAGTGTTTGAGTTCTGCCAGCTGTGAATGAAGCAATGTGAATGAACACTGTCACACAGCCCAGACAGTGTAAGTTCAAATATATCTTCAGCACTGGTCTGTACCTTGCTCCATAGTGATATGCTGGGGACAGGAAGACAGCTGAGGGTGATGTCTCTGGGCTGTGCCTCAGTCCTGGCACTCAGGTCAAAATGCAGATCCAGGATGCTGGTAACTGTGCAGCTTGAGCCAGTGGTGGTTTTGCATCCTATCTTGCATGTTGAAATCTCCAAGGACAAGAGGTCCAGGTATTTCACTGCCGGTGCTGACAGGTGTCACTGACTGTCTTTCATCTAGCTTGGAAATGAGCCTGAAAATCTATTACTTTTACTTTGGGTCCGCTGTGCTTTCTCTCTTGGTCTTGATAGCTGGTGCCAAGAGGAATGACATTCTACCCGCCTTCTTCACAAGCTGAATGAGCCAGCTACACTGAGGAACAAGGTGGCCTCCACGTCCTCCATAAACACGTGGGCAACACCAGCTGTACCAATGGGGCATCAGACTGTCCTGTAGCTCTGACTCACATGCCAAAAGCATTGCCAAAAGCCACAAGGCTTAAACCTTGAAGCAGAAGAAAGTGAAGTGGCTCTCAGGGAATTTGACAAGTAGCTTCCCTGCTCTATTTAAGTGTGGGGGTGGATTCATCAAGATCATTTGCAGTGCTTCAAGATGGTTTATCTCTTCTTTCAGCTGAGAACTAAATGTCCCAGCAGGTACAGCGTTAGCCCCATCCCACTGTCCCACTGCCTCACTGGTGCCAGTGTGAGGCTGTCTCTGAACTTGCCATGAACTGCCAACAATAGACATGACTGGAGACCATGAGGCTTTTGCTGACAGACCAGTCCATTCATCTTACACCTTTCATTCTGACAAAGGAAAAGGTTTTATGGTCCTGGGTTGACTGTACCCAGTAAACAATTCAGATCTGGGTTTTTAAATGTTTGAGTGGACTGATCATCCCCACCGCTGTTCCATGAGAGCTATTTGCAAGTAGATGTGAGCAGAGGAAGAGTTATCTGGGTGATAGCAATAACACAAGGAGAAGCTTTGGAACAATTTTGGGGTTGTAATCCAGCCCAGGGACAGAGATAAAAGTACATAATTTATGCTTTAGAAATCTTAAGGCAATGACTTTCAAGGGAGCTTCAGGCCACTGTTTTGAACTTCAACTGTGGAATGGCATGTCTGTGAAAATCTGAGCTGGTTTGGCATTACACAGGTCCAGGTCTTGTGGTCCTAACCACACGGACTACAAGGATATGCCACGGTCCTTCCATGTGTTCAGTTTTCCCTGCAACATGAAATTTGGACCTGCAGTTCCCAAAGGAGCCAGCAAAGGTACAGGTTCTTCCACATGGGATTTTTTACACTTCAGTCTCAAAAGCCCTGGAGTGCTACAGTGTGGGGAATAGGTAACTAACTGAAGTGTCCTGGTGGTTGGAGCCTTGGCATTCATGGCAATTTCCATGCTATCCAACTGCTCTCTAACAGCATGTCTCAGGTTTTATCCTGCCATTTGACTACAATGGAGTCAGGCAGACAGGGATCGGATCAGTGCTGGGATCGGAGAGGGCAGCCTGGGGAAATGCCACTCAACACCAATGCTCAGTGTGTGTTTTGTAACACAAGGGAAGCAAAGCACAAGGCATGCCTTACAGACTAGCTCACAGTATATTTTTGTTCACACCAAACCATTAACAGAGTCAAACCTTTCAACCTTTTAAGGCTAATCATGCTGAGAGATCAGTAGGAGTTGCGGTCATCCAGGGGAAAATTGTCCCTTTATGGATTGTACCATTGGCTTTGGTACACCTTGATTAATAAAATTCTCAGTCACTTAGAATAGATCTCACCTGGTTCAGCTCAGAGGTATAAAAGGCACTGATTGTGAGGCTGATAACCCTCTCAGCTAAAGAAGGCAAAGAGACATAGAAGACTGTGGATCGAATGAGTTTGGCCACTGCTGAAACTCAATTTAGCAATTTAGCAATTTAGCATGCTGTAATACAGAAGAACTGTAGTGAAAATGAGAAGGAGTGAAAGGTGGGGAACTGTCATATGTAATCACTTAGTCTAATGGATCAAGAAATCATGTCTTTTCATTTATATTCATCAAGCTAAACCCAGTGTTTTATTCATTAAACAGCATTAAAACAAAATGTTACCTTATAAAAATTACAGATCCTTGAGGCAGCCTGTCCCTTCTCATAATCGCCTTGTGAAATAAAAAAAGTGGTTTTGTTCCTGGAAAATCCACCTTCAGAGTATGTGCTATAGTGATACGATTGTTCCCTGAAGTGTGGCATCCAAGCACTCCTTTCACATTTTCCATCACTCGCTAAACTGCTAGGCACAATTCACCCCGGATGGAATTTTTTTGTATCCCACGTTAAATGCAACAAATCCTTCTCTGATTATTCTTTAAATTGGGCTTTAGAACAATCACTTAATCCTTTGTAAACTCTCACAGTCCTAGGTACTGACAGTAGCGTAAAATAAAGCAGTGACCAACAAATGCCCATCACTTTGGCAACAATAATTCATAACATCTAATTCTCTTAACCAATGCACTTTAATGACTAGAGGTGACAAATTCTCCCTCTGCCCCTCCAGGTCAACCATCTAATTGTCATCCAGGCTGACCCAGAGCTGGCCACAACCACTTCTGTTTCACTAGGATTTAAGGCAGCTATCAGAGAAAAAAGGTTCCTTTGCAGTTCCCATGTGCATCCATTACCTGACTCCCTGCAGCTTGAAGGTAAATTACTTCCTAACTTCTGCTGACTGTAGGGGCGGTCTCCATTGGCTACGCTGGGAGCTTAGACACCTACAGATTTCTCAGTACAGGTGACTTCCACCCCAAGAGCTTTCCTGCTTCAAAGATACAAGTCGTTCTCAGATATGTTACAGTGCAGTCTAAGGTGTGTGCTTTGTTTTTTCCCATGGGCAGGAAAACTCCTTACACCAGAAGAGAGATCACATCTAAGGGTCTACAACAGACACACCGTCTGCAAGGTCACAGAGAGGACATGTCTTACTCCTCAGCTCAGCCACCTCCCTGGTTTCTTCTTTCCCCTTTGGATTGTGTAGGTGGCTTCTCCCTCCACCTACAGGGTTGTGAAGGACCCCTCCCCAGGGAACAAAGGCTGGGGGATTGCACTGTCTCACATCTATCCTCAAGCCATTTGTGTTCTTTAGCCCATTCTTCTGTGCCTGGAACAGCTCACCAAGAGCAAACATAGGCATTATTTTTTGTGGGACATGTCACAGTATCTAGGTGTTAAAAAATTATTACCTAAAATGTCACCCCCTGAAGCCCTTTGCCTCGGTTTCCCCATTTGCCAATAGGACAGTTCAATAGACAGATGGTTCTTCAGTATATAATTCAGCTTGTCTCTTCCATCTTCCACAGCCACTCTCATGACAGAGATTCAGAAATTCTGAGTGACTCATGGGAAGTTCATCTTCAGCTACTTCTTTTTGCATATATTCATGAATTCCAACTATGTGATGCTGACTCCCTGTTCAGGGAACATTAAAAATACCTTTAGATGATTTTTCCATAAGGTTACAACTTTGCTACAAGGATAGCAGCAATCAGTTGTGCACAAAACTGAAGTTTAGGAAAATAACCTAATATTCATACAGGAGCGGTGCACAGTAAAATCCAAATACGATCTTATTCATTTTGTCTCATCATCTGGCTGACGAGTAGGTAAAGGCAAAGAGCTTCTGCTCTCTAAAAACTCAGATTAACACTTTGCAATTGTCCCGGTTTTAGCTGGGATTGGGTTAATTTTCATCCTTGTAGCTGGTATAGTGCTGAGTTTCAGATTTAATGTAAGAATAATGCAATAGCACACTGATATTTTGGTTGTTGTTAAGTGGTGCTGCTATTGAATAGGATATTTTGGATAAAATAATGTAAAAAAAATTAAAATTGTGTTATTAAAAGCTGCTTAAAGTCCTTTGCAAGGTCCCAGGCCAAGACCACATAGGCCAGTAATAATCATTAACCAGAGTTCTATTCGAGGAATAAGGTCCCTGTCTGGGTACTATTGTTAATCTGTTCAATAAGGACAATTTATTGGATGTTCCCAAGGATACATTATGAAGGAGCCTTGAAGGATGTTAAAATTGTAATGTGAGCCAAAGTCCTTGAGACAAAGGCATTGAGGGGTCTTTCTTTTGAGTTGGTGGCCTGTGGTGGTCGTAAAAGCAGCCCTTCAACTCAATTTAAAGACAAAATGCTCATGACTGGAAAAGGGTGGGATTAAGAAAATGCATTATGGGAATTGATATGACTATGTGTCAGATTCTGTTTATAATTCATCATTATATTCTATATAATCAGCATTCTGCACGAGTTAGGTGTGCGTTGTTGGTGAGACGACTCCGCTCCACACCCGGCCGTTAATAAAGAATGCCTGTTTATTAATCCTGCGTTAGTGTTAAGGAGGTTTTATTCCCAATTTTCAGTGACAGTGCTTATACTAAGTCAAAGACTTTTCAGCTTTCCACGCTTTGCCAGCCAGGAGGTGCACAAGAAGCTGCGAGGGAGCACAGCCAGGACAACTGCCCCAAAATGGGCAAACAGACATTCCATACCATATGACATCGTACTCTGTATATATAAACCAGGGGATGATGGCCAATGGGCAGCAACCACAGCTCAGGAAATGCCTAGGCATTGGCCAGCAGGTGATGAGCAATTGTATTGTGCATCACTTGTTTTGTATATTCTTTTATCATTATGTTATTATTGTTTTCCCTTGCAGCCCTATTAAACTGTCTTTATATCAACCCATGAGTTTTCCCTTTTTTCCGATTCTCCTCCCCATCTCACCGGTGGTGGACAAGTGAGTGAGCGGCTGCATTGTATTTAGTTGCTGGCTGGGGTTAAACTGTGACAGTAATAAATGCAAAATAGGCAGCTACTTTGGAGAAGTTTTTCCTGGACAGAAATACCTGAAGACACAGTGAGAACATCTAGCAGGTCACATCACCCTAGTGTCTGACAGTCAGCTGACATCTGTCATTTAAGTTTAAAGGGTCCATAAACATAACAAAATGGCACTGGGAATTGAACAGTTTTCCACAATTTCTTCTCTGTTCTCACACGCAACTTTAAGCAAACTGTGGGGAAAACAGATCCTCACAATTAACACTTTAACTTCTATATGTCCCTTGGACAACCCTGGGTGAATATTGTTGATTTCAGGTGACAAGCCAAGGGACGCAGAAACTTTGTAAACAGGAGGCAGAGAGAATCCTACCTGACCCTTCTCATCAAGTCTCAGTGGATCTGTTCCCTCTTGATCATTTAAAAGAGCCAACTCAGATTCTACCGCAATAGCATTTTCCAGTGTCCTAAACTTTTAGCTATATTACATAAATCTGAATTTAGAAAAGCTTATGCTATTATCCTCCTTTATGTTTTCAGGGTAGAACAGCTATTTTTCTGGTGCTTTTTAGAAGAACTTCTCCAACTAAGGTTAGAGAATACCTGAGGCTCTGCTAACCGTGCCCCATACCACCAGGTCAATGAATAATTCAAGAAACTCTGTTTTTGAAGTGAGCACTAATTAGACAGTTTAACTCCACTCTAAAAGAAGTGCAGCAGAAAAATGGGACTCTCTCCTTCTGCTTGAGTTGAAACATTGGTGAGATGATAGTGCATGAGGTGAAAGCAGAACCAAAGGTGGAGTGCAACTGTGAGCAGCCTGATACAATATGAGCCTGGGTTTGATTTTTTTTCCCTCAGTATTCTTCTGTGTCTTTCATTAATGACTTCAAGGCATAGATTTGAAACGAAGCTGAAATGTAGAAACAGCGTATTTCCTTCTAGTGTTTGCAGAAGAGTGTACATTATGGGACAAGGCACAGGAGAAACAGGTTCACATGTTCACTTGAATCCCAAGACTATTTTGCAGCCCAGGATTCGCACTCTTGCCCTTTCTGCTAGTCCACTGCTAGAACGCTATTTCACCCTCTGGAAGAAAACAAGCCTGATTAGGAGGATGATGTACCTTATGAAGCACCATACTTAATGTCTCCAAATTCAAAGGGCTGTCCAGAACTGGAGCTGAAACCAATCTTTTTAAAACGATTTTTTTTTTTCTTTTATGTTGTGCCAGGCCAAAATCCCACATCTGAAAAAAAAATCCTTTTAAACCTTGGAGGTGGAATATGAATTTTGTGACTTGGATTCTTCAGTAAATATCATGGCTTTAAAAGCATTCCGTTTTAAGCTAGCATTCAGCAACTCTTTACTTTCAAGAATTACTAGCTATTTCAGGGTTCTGCTGCTGGACTGTGCCTCTTATTTATAGATAATGCCAGCATGCAGATTTTTGTCCATTAGAAACACTATCGGAGCATCCACAGCACTTCACTAAAAACAAGGTCATGTATATGCAAGTTGTAGCTATAGGTAGGTGAAATTATTATATTGCATTTCAATAAAAACAGGGAAAATTAGATTAGCCCTAATAGTCTCCTATTGCATTACCACTAGTAAGATGTAGGTAAAACTGCATCACGGAGTCTAAACCGCTCATTCGTCTTTGCAGCAAAACAGACTGAAATTTGCCACTTGCTCCACTTTCATGTTCAAGGCGTTTTTGCTTCCCTGCTGAATTCTGCCTAATTCCTGCATCCCAAACGCTTGAGCTCAGTTGAAGCTTACTGATGTCTGGCTTTGGGAGAAAGGGTGGGTGCCTTCTTCCCAAGCGCTTTTCGAGCAGGAACAGGGAAGAGGCACACCCATTGCTGCAGTCCATCGGGCCTGCGCGTACAGCCATCTGTAAAGGATTCAGTGCCCCCCAGCACCTAATTCTCTGACACATGGCCGTTTTTTGGGAGCCCTGAATTGAGAACACAGGGTCCTCCTACAGTGTGGGGAAGCAGGGAGCTGACATGGGGACTGGCAGGGATACAGGTAGGGAGAGACTTCAACCAGCTAAAGGAAAATATGAGAAGAGGGGCACCTCTCCAAAACACATATTCCCCCTCCCCAGTATGCTTCTTGGTTTATCTTCTCCAACCGATGCTAGAGCACATATTCTCCTCTCCCCACTATACACTGAGGAGGTTTTATTGGTATTGTCTTAGCATCCTGGCTTGCAATAAAATATAGCTCTGCAAACTCAAGACATTTTGCAATAGCAGGGCTGACATTAGCTGCATATTTTGAGCAGCGAAGATATTTTTATGCTCCTTGATGGAAACAAACCTATGCTTATTTCTTTAACATAACTATATTTTTTTTCATGGCTAGGTTAAAGATCAAATTACTTGCAAATTACTACTCCTACTACTATGTCATTAATTCATCATCACTGTTTTATCATTACAGTTTCTCAGCAATGCAAGAATTATTGCATTTTGTTTCAGATATTAAAAAACAGGCAGTTGATAACTTTAAGTAGCTTCATATTCACAGAGATGAGTAAATATTCATGACAAAGTAAAGCAATCTGAGGAATGCTTAGTAGAAGAGACAACCAAAATCATGTTTAAATTTCCTAGGCATCTTCAAATAAAACATTTGTGTTTCAAAAGGTACCGTAAACATAACTTTTTAGAAATAAATTAAATTCTATTTCATAAAATTGACTCCCTTCCAACAGGAGGGAACTGTAATTAAACAGAATGTTTTTACATTTGGCCTTTGTCAAAAATAATACGGAAAATTTGAAATTTCTCATGCAAGCACTTCCATTTTGCTTACAGTTATTTTTATTTTTTTTAAAAATCATTCTAAAAGCTTCAGGTAGTTCCATCTATGATAAAAGTAGCAGATGACTGTTAATTTGTACCAGATTTCGTACCACTTCAGCACCAGAAGCTACAAGCAGAACTGGAAGGTTGGAATCCCACTGGGTTGGAGAGACGCACATTAGGCAGTCATGCAGGCTGCACGCTGTACCTACACCACCAAAGGAAATACAGTGAAGGATTGTTTTGTGCTAGCTGCATACATGTTGTATCTTACAATGAGAAGCTTGAAGATATTGTAACATTTGTGTTCCCTTCTCTTTTTTTCCCAGAGCGTCTGGAATATCGTGAAGGCTGTGCTGTCACCCAGCAGGGCAGCGTTTTTATGTCAAGCAACAGAGGACACACCAGGGTGGTGTTAGGGCATATGCTGAGGATGCAAAGCCCTGGTAGGATAAAACTGGAAGAACTGCACAGCACAGAGGGAACCAAACCTGTTGCAGCCTTGTCCCAGCTGTCTTTTGGGAATCCCCCTGGCATGGGCTGTTCCCATGCCCAGGTACTGTCTGGGAGCCACAAGATGGTACAAGTCAAAATTATGGAAGTTATTTTGGTGTTTGTTATTAATCAAATTACTAAGTGGTAACTGCCTTTATTCAGGAAGGAAGCTTAATCACATTGCTAACGTTGGGCATTTGCTCAAAGCCCCGTTGAAGTCCCTGACACTAAAACATGTGCTGAAAGCCCTTTCCCTGAGCAAAGAGGTCAGTGGATGCGGATGCTTCCTGCAGGTGAACCACGTGTGCACCGCCTGGTCATGGAGCCCGAAATGCAGGGGAATTGTGAGCAGTGCCAGTGTCAAAATAGTTGCACACATAAATACAGCCTTCGAGGCAGATGTTGTCAACTGCTTTCCTCCATTTCTGGATCTTAAGGGGGGACTCGGCACATATGTAATGCAGTGGGAAAACAATAGGCTGTTCTTATTTTATTCCAAGGCACTATTTCCTCACAAAGATCATTAAGAAATTATCTGCTAGGCATCCAAAAGCCTCCTCCTACTCTTTCATTACATGTTTTCTCTTCTAGGGAGTATTACACATCACAATATCAGCGTTAAAAAACTATTTTAAAATTTTTCCTCTATCATGCAAGAAGCAGCATGAAAAAATTCTCTCTGGATTGATATATCAACACAGTTGTCTACCAGTTTGCACTTTGCTGTTCAGACAAGATCAAGTCCTCATTATCTTACACTGTATAAACACATTAAAAAACAATCTGCGACCTAAAGGGCTTGTAGTTTAAAAGGAGCAAGCAGCCAGACAAAGGATGCTTTCCTGTCTCCTATCTATTCTCCTGAGGAGGAACTGAGGCACAGAGAAGAGATAAGACCAAGCGGTGTCACACAGGAATTTTATCATATAGCCAGTAACTGAATCCAGGTTCCCACAGTATCAGCTCCACGTCTTAATCACAAGTCAGTCTTTGTATGACTGGTGCGTTTAAAATGCTTCAAGCCAAGAGGTGCCAAAAACAAACACAATGCGCCAACAGTGTAAACTAATTACATTTTAATAATTACTTCAGTCCCAGTCAT
This sequence comes from Rhynochetos jubatus, assembly GCA_027574665.1. Taxonomy (NCBI): domain Eukaryota; kingdom Metazoa; phylum Chordata; class Aves; order Eurypygiformes; family Rhynochetidae; genus Rhynochetos; species Rhynochetos jubatus. The sequence goes on along the minus strand of CM050648.1, from coordinate 7,629,217 downwards.
TTGAACCGTTATTAGCAGCTCAAGCAGGGAACATGTGGGCTGTGCTTTCAAATTAGGTTATTTAAGCTTGCATTCTTTCTTTTCACGTTGAACAAAATTGACTCCTATTTTGCCGTATTAGTTCCCTGCGTGTGATTAACGCCCAGGTGCTAGCCTGTGAAGCACCACAGCAGTTGCTATACAGCTGTATTTCCAAGGCACAGAGTGGTGACTGACAGAGATACCTGATCAAATCACATTGAGCTAATAAATATGACAAAAGCACTTCAGCCTTGTTAACTGCATCCAGAGAGAAATTGCTCAGAAAGGGATTGTGCTCTTTGACTGAGACATGGCACAGCTTGATGCTTCTCCATCTTTGGGGACTTGGCAGCTAGGTCACCCCATGAGAGTGCTGTGGTCCCCCTGGGCTATCTGTATTATCTGATCTCTTTGCAGGTTTTTTTCCAGGCCAACATTTCTGCCCCTCCATTGCTACTTTTATCAGATGCAAAGTTTTAGGTTTAAAACTGGCTCATTAAGTCAATTCTAATTTTCCATACTTGTGATACAGTGGTACTTCCATATTAACCAAAGCAAACAGCAGGACAGTTCACATTAAATGAGAGGGGTTGAGTAAATCCGTGTGCAACAGCAAACAGCAAGAGAGAAACGCTGCTAAAAGAAACGATCACAGTCCATGCAGAAGGAATGAAGTCAGAGCAACACAAAGACTTGCTACTCCATATAGAGAAGATCCAAAACATGCCAGGAGCCAGGGAAATACTGGAATAGACACAGCTTGTCGGTCAGTAGATCCTTTAATTTGTGCTTGGCAGACAGTCAGAGAAGGAGGGAGGCCAAGGGGTTGTGCTGCATCCGTGCTCATGCCAGGCAGCCAGGCCTCCTGGAAGGATGCTCCCTGTATGCAGCCTAAGTCATCTTTCAGATGTTTTTCTTCTGAAGCAGCAAGATGATTTTATTTCCTTCAGTAAAGTAATTTTAAAAAGAACAGAAAAACAAATAATATAAAACCCAAACAAAAAAAAAAAAGCCCAGCCGGGTCTGACAGCTCAGCAGATGGTTACCTAGGACTAGCACAAACACCACCAGCCTCACCATGACTTTGCCAACTCCCTCCCAGTCTCTGGCTGATTTTGCTTTCCTGTGCAGGCAGCAGCTTTTTCTTCTGTGTTTTAGCCGTGATATCCTCAAATATTTGACACTTCTTCACTGTTATTTCTCCCCCTCCCTGTCAGAGCCACCACTGTGTTTCCTCTGTTCCTAGCACGTGCTCGTATTTCATGCAGGGACACCTGTGTAAAAAGACCAACATAGGTCACACCGCACAGTCCAACCCGTACCACAATGTGATATGCAGCTGGGTAGGATGGAGCAAGATAGAACCCTTCCTGTGTGCTATGGAAGAAACATCCCGGTCAGCTCTGCTGGGATATATCTTCATCCGCACCATGGAGGACTGCAGAGGAGTGTTTTGAGGAAGGACAGGCAATCCCCTCAGTGGGGAACTCGCTCAGCTGGATCCTCCAAGGTGCTTTCTCACAGTCACCCCTCCTGCACCTGGTTTGAATGCCAGCCAAACATATTGGACTTTACAGTGATTGGGAGGGAGAAGGATGGCAGAGCACGGCCTCAGCTGAGGAAGTGCCTCAGAGCCCCATCCTCTGAGAAGTTCTCAAAGCCCCTCTTCAGGTTCCACCCTCAGCACATTCGTCCCAGTCTGGCACAGTGTTGGGTTCAAGGTCAAATAGAACCGAGGCTGTCAGAAGGGCTCCTATTTGCAGGCAGTCTGCAGGCACCACAGGTAGCATCAGGGCATCCCACTCTGTCTCTGGATTCAAAGGGAGCAGATTTCACCTCTGTAGTCTCACCCCAGAAATTTTCCTACGTCTGGTCAGTGCAGATCCTCAGTCATTTCCACAGACCAGCTTTGAAGGCTTGCAATGTGTTCTCCACAAGAAGGAGCCACTATATACATTCCTTCAGCCTGCAAAGACTGGAGGGTAGGAAAAGGAACCTTCATTACTCTTAGTTTGTGTTTCACTCTGCTGGTGGGAGTAAACCTGTCCTAAAAGATCCCCCTGAATGAGCCATGTTGGATACTAGAGTGCTTATACAGAGCACAAATATATCTGTCCTGAGTGCTTTGGCTTCTAAAGATCAGGATGTTATGGAGAACGACCAGATGGGACAGGCAATGGAGAGAAGTAGGAACCATGTTCACATGACCTAGCAGCGGTGGCTTACTGAAGCATTGCCGTTCCTTTCCTTCATGGCTGTAGGGACCATAACCTGGCAGCTCTAACGAGCAAGAGTGTGAACTTCATTGCTCTTTTAAACATAGAGTAAACACAGTTCAACTATAACCACAGTTTCACCCACTATACAGCCTCACATTTCTGTAACACATCAAAGACCTGTACGAGCACAATATAGTGTGACAGACACAAGAAATTGTTTGCAGGAAGGAAGGTTTCCCATCCAGATCCAACCCTGGGTAGGATATGTTGGTTGTCAGGCTCCCAATAATTTCAAATATTTGACACTGAATATAGCTTATGCTTGTGTTTATAGTAATTACTGAATTTGACCCTTTTGTGTTTTTTCTTTTTTCCTGAGTCAAGAAATAAGAGCAATGATATCTGTGCATCTATTTTTGGAAAGCCACTGCTGAAAGGTGTCACATTAACCTGGCATTGCAACAAACAAGCATAGCTCAGCCCAGCAAGGGAGAGATCCCCACTTCAGTGGTGGCAGCAGGCTGAAGGGGAGGTAACTGCCACACAGATCCAAGCACAGACTTTAAAATACTTGCCCTTCCTGGTTTTATTCCCTTTACATCATTTTCCAAGCACAACCTGGTGTCCTGGACCAAGCCTTGGGCCACCAATAAATTCCTTGGGTGCCTGGCCTCAAACCTCACACTAAATCCACACAAATAGCAGGGCTGTGAAGCCCTGGAGCATCTTCCTGCTCAATCACATGATTTGAAGGGTCTGCTATGCTCCATTGAGAAGCTGTGGGATGCCCAGTGATTAGCAGTGTGGAGCCTGAAAGGTTCCTGAAGCACAGATCTGATCGCTCAGAAGTGACAACCGTGAACTGTCCTGGCACACAGCTCCGGATTGTGTTTGAAGCTCATCATTTTGATTTTATAGCCCTGTATTTCCATCAACAGCTGCTCAAGATTAAGAAAATAACATTAAAGGCCTGGCTGGCACTTCTAACTCAGTCCTGTTATGTAAAGGTATAATTGCACATATGATCCCTATCGCAGCCCTCCATGAGGCTGGGAATTAGGCACCACCATAATCCAGTTCTAGGCAAGGGTAGAGTAGGACCAACATGTCAGAAAGACAAATCGGAGTAGATCTTAACATCAGAGAGCACAGTCACAACAGCCAGTGAGAAATTTTAACAGAGCTGTGAGAGATCTAAATGTGCCTCATTATGATCTCAGGTCAACATAATAGTTTATGAAACTCCAGTTAGTTAATTACAATGACTACTAATTTTTGCTAACGTTCCAGATATTAAACCTGTGTCCAGGGTTCATTTTCATAGCCATACTGTTATGGTTAATGAGTGATTCCTCATTGATTGTTCAACATTTGTCAAATATTTCACTACAAAACCACTGAAAAAAAGTATATATTTGGATTTTTAATTACCTATTGTATATAACTCTGTTCTACCTGACACCAAAATATTAATATGAAATCAGAATTACAGCCAAGCTCAGACAAAAAAGTTTTCAGAGTGCTGCGACCTTTTGCCAATCTCTGTGTTCTCCCATTGAAGTGCATCCATGGGATGGAGGAGGGTTCTTGCCTTTGTACAGGAAAATGAAGGGGCTATGCTGTTTTCTAAGCTACATCTGAATTTTTAAGTTTGTGATACCTTAAAAGTCTTCTGGGACCCTTCTGAAATCCATATAGAATAAAAATGATTCTAGCAGTCCTGCAAAAACCCTGACAAATACTGGGTGCGCCAGCCAGCAGTTCCTATTCCCAGATTCCTTACACCATCAATTCCAGCTGTGCTGTATGGATCTCATTAAAATACTTTTTTCTTGAGCTGGAATTTCTCCTGAATTGGACACATTAATGTTCACAGCTGGGCTAATAAACTCTCAGTTGATCTCAAGGAGACCCATACTGAAATTATTCAGTCCAAAAGGGGATTGTGTCTACTCAGATTGCGACTTGATTCCAAGTGGACAGGTTATTCTATGTAAACGCAGCCTGCACGCCTTTCTACTGCTTCACATTTCAGGGAGCACATGTTGGGACTGGGCGCTGCCGACTTCTGTACCTCCTCAATTTCCCATTTCTAGGTCACTTACAGTTTGCTCGTTGCTAGCTCACAGCACAGCCCAGAACTGTCCTGCAGAAACATGCCCTCCAGGAGGATGCCAGGATACAGTCAGATGCATTGCTTGTCTGAATTTTCTGGAGGCTACAGACCTCACATCTAAGGGGTCCTGGAGAGCCCTCTCCATGAACTGTACTCTTCTCTGGGGTCCAAGCTTGGTGACTGAGGCCATGGTGTTGGACTTCATCTGTTTGCCCTCCAGGAACAGCGTGTACTTTCACCCTGTGAAAGCACTCTGAAAATCCAGGGCTGAATGGATGGAACACATCCTGGGCTCATCACTGGTGGTAATAGCAGTCCCTCTGGTCTCATGTACCGCAATACAATAACCCACTATTAACAGTTGGAAGTGGTGATCTAGCCCTTCTGATTTTTCACTTCTGAATGCAGCTAATTAGTTATGATAATTAGCAGAATTACAGCTCTCTATTCCCCACTTGGGAGTACAATAGTCACAATCTCATAACCACCTACTTCAGTCTGCATCCCGGCTTCCTGAGAAACAGAGTCAAACACCTGGATTAGAATTTGAGTCCCACAGGGCATAAAAGGCAGAACAAACCAGTAATTTAGCAAGGCAGATTGTTAACATCATTCCAGTTCTTTCTCCGTCACAGCTCTGATACAGTGCTACGCACCAAGCAAAAGGCCCAGACAGGGCCCAATCCTGAAGGCTCTGTGGCAGCATTTGCAGAGTCTGGCTCTTAGACAATACCCATTTTCAGTGAAAATCAAATTCTGAACCCTCAGCGATGTTAGGTAAGCCAGAAACATCTCCTCTCAGAGGTAAGAAAAGAAAGCAAACTTTCTAAAGGCTTGATTTTGATGATTGACTGCCGAGGTGTGTCCTCTAAGATGATGGCTTTATTTTCATGTCCCAAAGTTATTAAACACAATGTTTGATGGTACCAGCCCTCCCACAGTCCTTGCCACATACCAGCTTTCATATCACGTGAAGCGGTGGATCTGTGGTCCATTTTCTATCCATCCCCACCTCCAGTGCTGTTTGCTGCTTTAAAGTTCCCTTCCCACCAAAGCAGCCACACGCTTTACCCCAGAAAACACGTTATTATACTGAAGCAGAATCTACCTGGAACAGCAAACCCCTTGTGTCAGCTGAGGACTGATTTTACCAGCACCAAGGTTATTTCTCAGCTAGCAAAACCCACTCTTCCAAATCCATTGTGTGTGTAGACGGTCAGCGAACTTTCCAGCTCTTTAACTTTACATCCCACTGGTGTCCCACATAAAACTTTGAAAAATGATGTTTAGCAGCAATGTATTCTTTGTGTCCAAAAATTGTGTGTGTAGACGGTCAGCGAACTTTCCAGCTCTTTAACTTTACATCCCACTGGTGTCCCACATAAAACTTTGAAAAATGATGTTTAGCAGCAATGTATTCTTTGTGTCCAAAAATTCCTGTATTCTTTCCCTCTCTGAGAACATATGAATGACAAGCAATATTTTTTGGATCTCTGTAGTTTATTTTTTCCTGGCTCTTTTGCTCTTGCTTGATGGTAGGCTGTCCACCTCTGCTGGGACACAGGTATTTTCCGCCTACAATCAGTTTTAATATCATGGAGTATTATAAATTGAGACAGAAAATGGGGAACAGGAGAAAATAAACATGCACAACACAGGAAAACTCAAAGTCCAGCAACTCATAACTCCGGACACGCTTGTGAACTTATACAAAGGAAGAAGGCCTGAGGAAGAACCGAAGTCCTGCTTTATTGGGTTTGGTTGGGATGGAGTTAACTTTCCCCATAGCAGCCCTCATGGTGCTGAGCTTTGTGTTTGTAGCTAGGAAGGTGTTGAGAACACACCAGTGTTTGGGCTACTGCTGAGCAGTGCTGCCACAGCATCAAGGCTGTCTCTCCAACATCCCCCATCACCAGTAGGCTGGGGGTGGGCAAGATCTTGAGAGGGTGCATAACCAAGACAGCTGGTCCAAACTAACCAAGGGGTTATTCCAAATTCCATACCATATGACATCTGCTCAGCAATAAATGCTAGGAGAAGGCGGGGGTGGGGAGCATTCATTTTATATGACATTTGTCTTCCAGAGCAACCACTATGTGTACTGGAGCCCTGCTTCTTGGGAAGTGGCTGGACATCATCTACTGATGGGAAGTAGAGAATAAATCTTATGTTGTCCTCTGCTTCCATGAGTGGGCTTTGTTTTTGCTTTATTAAACTGTTTTAACTTGACCCATGAGTTTTTTCCAACTTATTTTCTCCCCTCCTTGTCCTGCTGAGGACGGGAGTGACAGACTGGCTTGGTGGGCACCTGGCATCCAGCCAGGGTCAACCCACCACACACAGTTGTGCTGTCAAAGCCTTGTAAAGAAAGTGTATATTTGCTTCCCCCAAAGGACACTCAGGCTCCTCTGATGTATGACATCTTTGGTGGAGGAGTTAAGATCATCCCCAAATTGCAGTGTGTAACACCCAAGTTTGGAAGGTCCTGGATCGCTGAGGGACACACAGAGATTATCTGGAAAGTCAAAACAGCTTTGGCTGGGAATTCCTGACTGCAATCTTACTCATAGCATGCGGGCATCTTTCTGATCAGAAATTATATAGGTCACTACAGCTGCTCATGTGAATTTGAGGAAAAACTTTAGCTGAGGTGAGAGTACCCACTCCCAGCATCAGGGCAAATGAAGACCTGATGTCAGAGATCCTGGGGAGTGGGAAATGAGACTTTGATTACGGACAACAGGATTTGGTCAGTGTCTCCAACTGGTTCAGTTCTGCTTAGGCCAAGAAGCTAGACCTGTAATGTGAGTTTAACAACACAGTGCATGTTCCCAGAAATACCTGTCAAGTCATAGATGCTCAGCAGTGCTTGTAGGCTTCAATAAAAATAGCTATTCCCCAGTGACACACAGCATCTACTCCCCAGTTCTCTGAAACCCAACCACCATAAATGGTAAACAAATGACACTGCAGATGAAGCTACAAAACACGTTACGTTATTTAACATCAACCATTCCATATAATTAAGGGAGTACAATTACTTAAGCATGCTTATGATGTAAACAACCATGCAAATTGCATTTCTAACTACTATGGCTGTACCCTCAGCATAATTAGAAGTAGCAATTTATTACTCAATGTAATAATTAGAAGTCATTAACTACTAGTAGAAATCAGAAATAGTAATTCATTGCTTAATGCAATGAGCTGCTTTTGTAGCATGTGTGTGCATGTATGTGCGTGCATGAATATTTAGCAGTGGATAATTACTTCAAAAATTCATTTATTCAGAGCTTCTGATTCTCTCTTGTATGAAAATTATGTAATTTATGGGGAAGATTGATCATAACTCTCCAGACATTATTTGTTCAAGAAGCAGGTATCCTTCAGCCAATATATTGGGTTTTTTTCTTTCTAAGGTCAAGCAGTAGATGGGCAGCCTCCATGAAAAAATCAATAATAATAATCACATCAAGATGGTTTGCATTTTTTCATTTGCTTACAACTCTTCATGGAGTAGCAGGTACAAGAGAAACGCATTGGAATAGAATCTACAGTTCATTAAATGTGACACATACTAATACTAGAAAAATTATAAAAGATCTGTATCCTGGCATAACTATTTTGTGCTAACTTACTGGAATTTTAGAATATTCCCTGGCCTAATTTAATGGGTAAGAGAAAAATAAGAAAGCTACCCAAGAGATCTAGTAAAAATGTGGTTTGCTTTTTGTATTCATTCAACAGGGAATGGGTAAGCTTTTGTATCAAGCACCTCACTTCCTACCTCCATATAGTTGCAAACCTTAGGAGCACACAGCAAGGAACATCAATCAGCTTTCCAGGAGGCAAAAGGGGGGCCACGGTTGTTTTCTAGGGAGACAAGATGAAAGACAAACACCATGTCAAGAGCAAGTAACATAGTCAAGAGCATACTGCCTCCCTGAAAATCTTTTGGTCTTATTAAGTGATACTTCAAAAAGTTTGTTCTGTAGTCCAGGGTGCCCTGGCTTAAAACCATGTTTCAAAAACCCCTCCTATTTCTCCTACTTCCTTTGGCATAAGGATGCTACCAGCGTTGGACCTGGCCTGGGAAAGCTGCAGGAATCTGCAGCCATGGGCAGGCAGTGGAGACTTCCTAGGCTCTCTACAGTCTGTTTGCAAACTACACTGCTGCCACCTAATCCGAAAACCTCCCATTCTCCTTCATCAAGCTGCTGGTGAATGCTCATGCCTTGGTCAGAGATTCATCAGTTCTCTTCTTTCCCAAACAACCTTCACCCACAATCCAAAAATTACCAGAAGTGTCCGAAGTCTCAGCTGATCACTTGTCTGTTGTTCCAGCACCATTTTTCACCCAACAAATCTTCTCTTCTCACTTTTTAAACAGATTTTCTAATGTCGATCTTTCCCCCTTCACTTTTCACTGGCCAAAGCTGGCTAACATTATTAAGATACTGCTGGAAAAAGAACAAAGCCATTCTCACTGGCCCTAGTTTTCTACAGAAAATGCACCCAAGGCAGGTGATTATAATTTGTCCCCCAGAGCTTCATAGCTTTGAAACAGTGCAATGTCTGTAAATTCTGTTCAAAGGCATACAACTGGAAGGTGCCATAAAATGGTGAGAAAGTGTTTAACTGCAGGAATGCAGCTGCTTGAGGTACCATAGCTTTAAGCCAAAGGGATCTCGGAGAGGAGAACTTACAGTCATTCTCTCTGTTAAAATCACTTTCCTCCTCATCTCTTTGTGGTGCAGCATTTTTCCCAACAAGTAATTCCTAGAGTTTCGCCCTCAGTGCAACCTTTTTAACACATTCCACCACATCAATTAATCCAGCTCAGTGAGCTGTGAAGTTAGGGAACAAGCCATCAGGTAAATTACAGCTGTGAAAGGCAAAAGGGAAACTACCAAAATAAAAAGAAAGTCAAAACAAAATCACCTTTACATTTAAAATACAAATTCAAATTACCATAGCAGAACTGGAAGTTCACTCCCAATTGCCAAGTCTTTGGCTTCAGTTCAATGTTCGGGCACTTCTAATAGAACAATCATCTTGAGAGGAATTCCTAAGAGAAGAAAGAGCAGCAGTTAGAACAGACTTTAACATAATCCTTTTCTGGTTTAACTATAAACATGGTCATTATTGCTGAAGTATGGTGTAGCACAAGAAGAGAGAAAGGAGATTCCAGTGTTATCCATTGATTTTGATATTATCATTATTCTTGATTTCAGTTTAGTTATTGTACTTTCACTGCAGTTGCTGGTAACCATGAGAAAATTAACAGCTCTGCCATAGTTGCCTAGGATCAGGAAACTTCCCCGGTCAGAGAAAGACTACAACGTTCACTGAAAGGCCATCCTGAACTGAAGCCATGGGTACAACTGTCACTGAAATAAAGAACTGGAATCAGTTGCCAGATAACTGGTGTATAAGTGTATGGAAGAGTCACTGCTCACATTCTAGTAGCACTGGCAGTTTCCAACAAGGATCAGGAACTATCATCCTAAAGGCTGTATGAACAGATAAGTCTTCATTCCCTACACACAGAAACCCAGGGTTAGGCTTGCTTGTGCTTTCCTTAATCTACCATACCTGTCTCCTAAAGGGATCTCTTACAGTGCCACAACGTTCTGCAAAACCCTTTGCCTCCACATGCACTTGGATGTGCTGTGGATCTGCAGTCAAACTTGCGTGTTCTTTAATGTGGAGAAGGAAGGTGTATGCCAGGAGAAATAAAAACAATGTCACCAACTGGCACTTCCTTTGAGCTCTTGCTAAAGACTTCCCAGAGGCAAAGCAAGAATTTTATAACCCCAGTGAAGTGGAGACTATAGCTAGTCTGGTCTAACAAGAGCAAGAGAGAAATTTCATCCCCATCTTGGTAATTTCTAGCTCTCAGGATAGAGATGATATAGCAAGAGGAATGGATGGTAGAACAGCAGTCAACCATTGTCTGCAACTGCACGCCTAAATAGGAATCTGAAATTCCAATGGTGACTTCAGTTTATGTCAGTGAGGCTGTCAGTACCACAGACAGGATTTTTCTTTCTTTTCTGTAAGAGTGAGCTTAGGGGAAGATGAACTTTGACCAGAGGCTTTAGTCAGCATGAGTTGTGAATTTGCCTCTTTACACAGTAAACATGACACAAAACAGATGGTTGACCCCACTTATTATCTTGGTGGGTAAGTGTAAGAAAGTGCAAAGGACTACTAAAGTCTATATACTCCTTGGGTGTTACTGGTGCTGTTAAAGCAAAGAACAAGCAGCATTTCTGTATGACACAGTTTCCAAACACTTAAGATACTGCACCTTCCATATGAGGAAAGGCTGAGAGAGCTGGGTCTGTTTAACTTGGAGAAGAGGAGGCTGAGGGGGGATCTTACCAATGCTTATCAATAGCTAAAGGGGGGGTGTCAGGAGGATGGGGCCAGGCTCTTCTCAGTGGTGTCCAGTGACAGGACTAGGGGCAATGGCCATCAACGGGAAAACAGAAGGTTCAGCCTGAATGTGAGGAAACCCTTCTGCCCTGTGAGGGTGACAGAGCCCTGGAGCAGGCTGCCCAGAGAGGTGGGGGAGTCTCCTTCCCTGGAGACTTTCCAAAGCCGCCTGAACTTGTTCCTGTGTGATCTGCTCTAGGTGGTCCTGCTCTGGCAGGGGGGTTGGCCTAGATGATCTCCAGAGGTCCCTTCCAACCCCTAACCCTCTGTGAATCTGTGATTCCCACAGCAAGTCAGAACGAGATAGGCAAATGTCACTTGTGCAGTTGAATATGCTCTTATGGTACACAGGTCCTGAACAAACCCTCTGAACCCAGGTGCACTGCATGCTAACACAACAGGGAAATTGATTTTATGGTCTCTACTTGGTAAATAAAGAAACAACTACTCGTAAAAACAGATTGGTTTCTCTCTTCACTCTCCACCTTTGCTTAAGTTTTCAGTTTATCAGATAGATGGAGTTAAACAACTATATTTCTAACACATTTTGCCTGTATTTTATTTTGTTTCACTTATATTTTCTTTTGTAATCTTTGCCTGCACACAACTGAGAAAATTAATTTCTAAAATAATGTATACTCTCCCCACACATGCATAAAGAATATACCAGGTAAAGTGAGTGCATGCAAGATATTTTATTTTAAAAACACACGCAAGATGCGCTAAAGCCTACAGATTTTTTATTGGTTTATAGCAAAAATCTAATACAGTCTTTAATTTACTGAAATCAGGTTTTGTGTTTTGGAACAGGACACAAAGTAAGGCTCCTCCTTGCAGTTCAGACCACATATTCATGCAGATTCACCAGCATAAATGCTCTCAGGTATCGTAGTGACATCCCCAAGGGACATTCCCCAGAAGGTGCAGTGGGACCAGCTCCCATGGTGGAGGGGTCAACCCAGACAGCCCTAGAAGTCCTGGGTTACAGGGCGTGCCTGGTGCCTCTCCCTGAGGCTGGGACAGATGGTCTTCTTTCCTGGTGCACTGTTGTTGCAGAGCCGTGCCATCAAGTGGATGAGTTATGGGAAAGAGTCAGCATCAGAGATGAGGAGAGAGGTAGTCGGGATCTTCTCAGAGACCTTGTGGTTTCAAGAGCCCCAGACCCCAACAGCAGTGGGGTCCCTGGCAGGACGGTAAGTCCAAACTCTTGACATGGGTGAAGGCTGAAAGCTGGTGACTTCTGGAACCAAGAGGAAGACTTCTACTCCGCCACCTGATGGCCTGCAGCTATGGAATGAGTTCATGTCCCTCAAAGATGAGGAGGAGTCAGGTGTGCTTTCATGACCAGCATCTGGGCCAGCTGACCCAGAGCTCTGCAGGAGCACCAGAAGGATATCACAGTGAGCGATATTGTGGGTGAATCCCTGCCATGGGTGGCCCATCTGCTGACCTGACCTGTCATCTAGGGAAATTTGCTGCTTTCCAAGGCATGGATCTGAGATGTTGTGGAGACACTGATGAAGTTTGTCCTCTGACTATCACCTTCTGTTGGTCTTCCATGAACGCACTAATGATAGTCTAACATGACTACACATCTCTGGGGACTACAGTCAGGGGTATGGGGGTCCTGGTGGTGTTATCCTCAATCCTGGCAGTGAGGGGAAAGGGTGTGAGGAGGAGGGACTGGTGCTGCATATTGACAACTGGTTACAGAGTTGATGCTAGCAAAAGGGATTTGTCTTCTAATGCCATGGGACCCTGTTTGAGGGCCATCATCTGCCTGGGAGGGATGGGATCCTCCTCACTAAGTGGGGCATAGGTCTCTGCCAGCAGAATGGCTGACCCGGTAAAAACAGCTTTAAGTTAGAAAGAAATGGAGAAAGAGAGTTTCCAGCAGCCCTGTGAGGGAACGATGGAAAGCAATGACAAGTAAAGAGTCTGAGGTGATGTGAACAAAAGAGAAGAAAAAAATCAACAAAACTGGGCTTGAGTGGGTCATCTCAAACAATTTCATGTAAGCAAGAAAGTGTCTGAAAGGCATGATTATCAAAAACCCCCCAGACCCCTTCAAGGAAAAAGGGAGTTTCCCTCTGCACATCAGCAAACACTTGAATACTGTGAGGGTGACTGAGCACTGGAATGGGATGCCCAAAGGGGTAGTGGGGTCTCTCTCCTCCTTGGAGATATTCAAAAGCCATCTGGACATAGTCATGGACAACTGGCTCTGTGTGGTGCTGCTTGAGTTAGACCAGATGACCTCCAGAAGTCACTTCCAACATCAACCATTCTGTGATCATGTGAGTCATACTTTCAGTGTTTGAATACAAAATATTATTTGCAGATATTTTTCTTTAATGAATAACAGAGTACTTAATCATATGGTTTTACTGAAATCTAAAGCAGAAATCATTCAGACCTATTCAACTTTCATTTAGCAAACACTCTTATATTCTGCTCCTGCTGACATTTAAATCAGTGGCAAGACTATTATCTGCTTCAGACATGACCCTTCATACAAGTCAAGTAGATCAACAGGCTCGATGTCGCAGTCACACCAGTACAAGTTGAAAGTAGATGAATGAAGTTGAACTCATGGTTTAGTCATAAAGCAAAGCCAGGAGCAGAAGCAGGCACACTGTGTTTAGCCAGCTTTCTTATAGCATGGAGGGTTTAGAAATCTGCGGATCAAATTCAACCATGCTTGGCTAAGTACTGGACTCCTCGCTGGTAACTATGTTCCTGCAAGGTTTAAAATACAAGGCAGCTCAAGAGAAACAGGTGAAATACTCACAGATGCACTCCAACAACTCTTAAGACACTCAGCTAATTTCTACGATCGAATGCAGTCAATCAGCTGTACATCCACAACAGAACAGCCCATGAAACAGTGGTCATAAAGGAAGAGATTAAAAAAATGCGAAGACAGATGCGAAGATTACAAATGTTAGTGTAAGTCAGTTACCAAATTACTCATCTGAGTGATGCAAATCTGTTCCAAAATCAGGCTTCATTAGTCTAATGCTCACAAATCAGTTGTTTACATATTTTTATTTTTGTCTTAGTGTAAACAAGATCATGAGCTTAATTAGATAGTATATTTACATTCATGTTTATCTGAGTGATTGCAATGGGCCCTTTGCTTTTATTAATCATAAAGCATTATATTACTGCAACTTCTAGTACTTGAATATGGAGCCACCATATTCACTGCATGAGAAACAATAAAATGACCTTTAGCAGAAACCTGATGTTATAAAGGACCGGTCTTGCTTTCTCGGACCTGCAAAGACCTAGGCACGAATGTCCATGGGGTTTGCATGGACTTCGATAGACTTATCAAAGTGTGAGTCTGTGCGGACATTTTCATTTGAATCAGAAGCAAGTTCATGGGTTGAATATCCAGATCATTCCCATTTCTTCGCTTTCACTCCAATGTAGAGATGTTACAGAGCATATAAACTGGGTTCCTGATGAAACTAAAGTGGAAGTTGTGCTTTAAGAGTGCATCCAATGTGCTCCAGCCTTCTATGGGTATTCAGCCCATGGAAATGGGCTGGAGCTAGTTCAAAATAACCTCTGCACCTTGAAGAACATACGGGGTGAACAGCAGGTCATTGGCACTCAGTGTCTCATTCTACAGATCTATTCCTATTGCAACACACTGCTTGATAATGTAAGTATAACTTCTGTGACTGCAAGACTGGGACCTAAGATAAGACTTATCTCTGCAAATAGGGTCTGAAAAAGAATATTTACCATGTATGTGCCATCAGACTGTATATAAATGGGATGTGAATTGTGCATACAGCAAGTGTTCTGGCTTTCTCTCTAGAAATGAGTTTTACTCTTGCTTCTTACACATAAGAAGAACATGGCTCTCCTAGAGATTCCTCATCCTTCAAAAGTTTTGATTTTGGAAAGTGCTCTCTCTTTGTCACACACACCCACAAGCACATGCATGTTTGCATAAACACATTCAAATATTTATATAGTGTGACATTTAAAGTCATTATTGTTGCTGCCTAGATCTTCTACTTTATATAAATAGCTCCCTACACCATATACACCATGCTTATGCATTTGCTTTTCTAATAATAAAATTTGTTACTTTTCTCCTTCAAAAATGAGCAAATAGAACTCTTTTTTTTTTTCTTTCTTTGTTAATGGCAAGTTAAGTTTAAAAATAGTTATGGCAGCATCACCATTTTGTAACACAATTTAGCTACAAGCAACAGAAACTCCTTCCTAATGAGCATTTTCTTTTTCTGCCCCTTCAAACACAGAAGCATTTTGTTACCAATCCATCAAGACCACTATTTTGATACTAACAAGCCTAAACCCCATTATCTGGCTAGAAAACTAAGAGGACACTAAACCCTGTATGGATTCTACAATTTCAGAATTTTTTTCCTTTGCACAATTTGATTATCTTGTCTCAAAAACTGAAAGGAAAGGTTTTTATGAAAATCATGATTAAAAGTGCCTTCATTGTCACATTGTTCAAACTAATCAGTATCGTTGGCTGTGTGCATATTTTACTCCTACTTGTGTCTACTGCTGGGAGCTCATTACACTCTAGTTAAAGGTGGCTCCTGAGGAAAAAAAATAAACAATAGCAATATTTTAAAGCATGATGCCCAGTGCAGCCTCTTCACCCGAACATGGACCGGGACAGAGGCAGTGCTGCACCTCTACCGCCTCCATGTCATGGTAGGAGCTATCAAATGTCCTGGGGCATGGTGGCACTGGGCTCTGAGCCACACAGGCACAGCCACATCACACAACCTGCACATGCATAGTACATGGAGAGAGCTAAAGTGACAAGCCTTCACCCAGCCCTCCTCTTCCTTCCTCCATAAAATTGTAACTGATAGTGACTGCACTTTTTGTTGAAATTTTGCTGGTTTTCAAATGAAAATGTAGCTTTTTAGGAAAATATTTTCATTTATATTGTCCAGGTTTGTGTCAAAAAAACACACTTTTATTTGTGACAGCCAAAATGCTCAAATTCCTCTGTTCTCAACAACCACAAAAGGAAGGAAAGGTGTACTTTTTGTCTCAACGGTGTCGGATTTTGCTGGAAGGAACCTGCAGCAATCTTGAAAGGAACGTTAAGCATATGCACATAGTTTCAAACTGGCACAGTTTCTGGCTAACTCCAGTAGGATTTTCCATTGAAAGGAGAATCCTGCCTAGCTGTGGGCATTTGCAGCAGATGAGGGAAATATTCTGTCAAAAAGCAAATCGAACGTCAGGGGAACCACTAGAGCTAAAGACATCCCTAACGCTTCACTTCACTAATGCTTCTCAGAAATCACTGGTCTTGTACCTAACAGGATCTTAACTACAGGAGCCAGATAAGCTCAATATTACCATGTCAATTTGTACATCAGCTAGGGACCAAGTGAGGTCTCAAGTTTTATGGAAGCTTTTCCCATTCTGCCCCTGGAACTGTTGCTTTGTACAGCCAACTTGCTTCCCTGACAGCTCTGACCACTAAACAAACTTTAGAACTACTTGGCAGAGACCAATGTGAAGGTACAGCAGGAGCAAGTATCACATAGAATAGACACCATTGCCTTTGGGAGAAACCATTTATTTTGTTGGAAGCCTGATTTGTTATCCTTTAGAAAAAATTATAGAGCACAAAGTACCTCCATCATTATTTTCTTGCAACACATGATATTTTAATGGTACCTAATTCTGTCCCTTCACAGGAAACGCTATGCAGGGATTACTTGCAATCTAAAAAATATTAGCAATAAATAAATTACACATCTGCTGCCCTGTGAAAAGGAGTCTCAGGAGGAAAGCTCAGCAACCAAGATTTCTTCTGTACATGCATCACCTGCCTGTGAGCTACTATTCCTGTTATTAAGCAAGAGTGCCATTTAACAAGTTTGACTAGCAGAAAGGGCTAGAAGTTATCCATCAGTCAATGTCAAATCCATGCCCATCAGTCAAAGTATTGGCTGGCACCTTCATGTTGACTGTGAAAGAAGTGGATGTAAAACCTGACTGGTTGTTAATGATAAGGGGAGGACAGGGGGTGTTAACAGTGCATCTTGGACATAGCCCAAGGTAAGTGCAAGGCACCTGGTGACCTCTCTCCTGTGGCTTTAATTAGTCACAGGGCTTTTTGTTCTTGCCTTTCTGCTCTCTGTTGTGCTGTGTACCATTCAGCAGCGGCTGGGCTTGACTCCAGCAGCATCAGGGTTTCAGAGAAGAATAAAGAAGGGTATGTTGTGCCAGTGAAACCTAAGATTTCCAATAACTGACTTCTCAGAGAAAATGCAGAAGTTTCCACCCATCTTGACTTCTGTACAGCACTAAGAATTAAATTTGTGAAGACAGAGATTAGCACAAGAACCCAGCCTTGTAGCTAAGGACCTAGACAACTAGAAACAGTTGTAGTGAAAAGGAGAACTGTGAGGATGGAGGATGGTATCCCACAAAAGCAGAGTTCTTCAGGAATGGTCCATGCCGTCAGTTATAAAGGATGTGTGCTGGTTTCAGGCAGGAAAGAGCTGGTGGCCACAAAAAAACCCCAAAAGCAGTCATAGGATGGGAGGAAGTATTGCTGAAGTATTTCCAGTGGAGACAGGTAAATATTGACAGCGTTGTATGGGGCATTAGAAAGATCTCATTTGGAGTAATATGTACTGTACAGCTAATCCAGTCTCAGGTCCATTAATTCAGACTGAAGCAGTGCAGGAGGACAAGGGGAATGTGAAACCTGTCTTATGAGAGAAGTCTGGGAGAGTTTGGTTGGCTTAACTTCCCAAGTGAAAGCTGAGATGGATAAGATTGCTTTCCATACACATACCCAGGAAATAAGTGCCAGAAGAGTTATCTAAACCACAGGGAAAAGATGGCAACAGAACAAAAGGGTATAAATAGGTCATGAATATGTTTAAGCTATAAATTAGAAATTTTCTAACAAATGGGAAGTAGAGACTCTGGAATAGTCTTGCCACAGGAGTAAGAGTAGTAAAATATTAATTCATTTCAAAATAGGAGGATATTTTTCTAGCAAGAGAAGATATGTCATGGCTGCCTGCAATAACAGAGGTCAATGGTCAGAAACTATTGCACTCCCTTCCCGTCCTGTGTTCTCATTAATCCTCAGTAGTAATATCTATGTAATTTGTACTGTGGCTGGGGACCCATCAAAAGCCAGTGTTCTCCAGGCTTTGTAAACTGCAGATGAAAAATAGGAAGCCATATAGTGGCTCTTCTGTGACTTCCTATTTCCCTGATGTTGGTGCTAAGACCCTAATATGGTTCTGCCTCAAAATACATACTTCACACAAAAAGAATTGCCAAGGAAGAATTCATAGAATCACATGATCATACGGAAATTCTGGCTGAAAGTGACCTTAGGGGGTTTCTAGCGTAACTTTTAGCTCAAAGGTTAGCTTTGAGATCAGACCAGGTTGTCAGGGCTTTATCCAGTCGAGTCTTGAAAACCTCCAAGCACAGAGACTGCACATCTCTGAAGAAACTCTTCCATTGCTTGACTGCCTGCATGGGGAAAAAGTTTCTCCCTTTAAATCAGTGTGAATTTCTGTTATGCAGAAGGTCAAGAGTTGAAACTCTGAAATGCACTTTTATACCAGCCAAATATTCCCCGTACAGAAAAGAGGGAAGGACCTGCTACAAGTCCAGGCCTTCCAAGGATTTCCCTGTAACGCATATTCCCAGTATGCAAGCAGCCCTTTTCAAAATCCAGCATTTCAACATTACCTTGCTTTACAAGAAAGGCTAAGTTATTGTGGTTGCACAGCTCTGATCACTTGTGTTTTCCTGCAAAACAAACACCAGGCACAGAATTGCAATTGAAGGTTTAGAGCAGAGAACAAAGCTAAGGAGACAAATATGAGACTTGGAGGAGATGCACATTTTAAGCATTCTTCAGTTAAGACCCTAATCACCCTATTTTGTTTCCCTTGAAGATAAAAAGTCCATCACTAATATCAACAGAAACTAAAATCACATTTCTAGGTCAAATCAAGTAATCTGAAATGCCTGCATATTTGGAGTCAGCTGACTCCAGTAATCAGAGGGCTAGAGATACCACTGCCTTTTGGCAGTAGACTAACTGTTAAGGCTTTAAAAGTGTATAATAGGGATCCTGCAAGCTAATAACATACAAGTTTTCTTTACATCTGAAATAAAATCTGATAAACCTCGAAATTCACTTAAATACATGATAGGAGAAGAAACAAAGGACTCAAAACATCCCATGTCACAGCAGGTGCTGACTACTCCATGCTGTCTCAGTTCTGCTCATTTGGGTTCAGTAGCTTCTTCTGGTTTAAATATTTCAACTGTTCCTTTTCTGTTGCCTGCTACAGCTACAAAACCACTGCACGCCTTGAAGCAAGGTGTGAAATGTTACAGTGAGTTTACGGGATGGCGACTGGTAACTTGGAATCCAGAAGTGAGACCAGCACAAGCTGTTCCCATTCTCCCCTCTCTGAAGGCTACAGCTGCTTCTGCCAGGGATAGAAGAGCTTTGGTGAACGTTACAGCTGCAGTGCAGATATTGCCATCTGCACAACCACAGGTGGCTGCACAATTCCAGCATTATACAGAGCCATCTACTCACTACCTCCTTCTCTGATGCACATCTGTTCACTGCTACAATTAACTAGAAACAAATCTGTTTCTAAGCTAAATGTCAGTTTACTTGCACCCATCCCATCTGAGCATTCTTCAGGAAGGAAATCTTAAAGACATAGAGCAGGCTGTGCCCATGGGCCAAAAGACCTGCTAGCCTGGCTGAACAGAGAGCTTTGGCTGGAACTCAGCAAAAAACAGAGAGTTTATGAGCTCTGGAAGAAGGGGCAGGCAACTCAGGAGGAGTACAAGGATGTCATGAGGTTACGCAGGGAGAAAACTAGAGGGGCCAAAGCCCAGTTAGAACTTAACCTGGTCTCTGCCATAAAAGACAATAAAAAATGTTTCTATAAATACATTAGCAACAAAAGGAGAGCTAAGGAGGATCTCCATCCTTTATCAGATGCAGGGGGAAACATAGTGACAAAGGATGAGGAAAAGGCTGAGGTACTTCATGCCTTCTTTGCCTCAGTCTTTAACAGTAAGACCAGTTGTTGTCTGGGTACCCAGCCCCTTGAGCTGGAAGACAGGGACAGGGAGCAGAATAAAGCCTCCATAATCGAAGGGGAAATGGTTAGCAACCTGCTACACCACTTAGACACATACAGGTCTGTGTGGTTGGATGGGATCCACCCAAGGGTGCTGAGGGAGCTGGTGGGAGTGCTCACCAAGCCACTTTCCACCATCTATCAGCAGCCCTGGCTAACCGGGGAGGTCCCAGTGTACTGGAGGTTGGCAAATGTGATGCCCATATACAAGAAGGGCCAGAAAGAGGCTCAGGAAAACCACAGACCTGTCAGTCTGGCCTCACTGCCAGGGAAGGTTATGGAGCAGATCATCTTGAGCACCACCAACAGCACAGCACATACAGCACAACTAGGTGATCAGGACCAATCATCACGGGTTTATGAAAGGCAGGTCCTGATTGACTAATCTGATCTCCTGCTATGACAACGTGACCCGCTTAGTGGACAGGGGAAGGGCTGTGAATGTTGTCTACCTAAACTTCAGTGAAGCCTTTGACACCATGTCCCACAACATTCTCCTGGAGAAACTGGCTGCTCATGGCTTGGACAGACATACTCTTGCTGGGTAAAAAAATGGCTGGATGACCAGGCCCAAAGAGTTGTGCTGAATGGATTTAAATCCAGTTGGTGGCTGGTCACAAGTGATGTTGCCCAAGGCTCAGTACTGGGGCCAGTTCTGTTTAATATCTTTATCAATGACCTGAAAGAGGGGATTGAGTGCACCCTTGGTCAGTTTACAGACAACACCAAGCCATGTGGGAATGTTGCTCTGCCTGACTGTAGGAAAACTCTGCAGAGTGATCTGTACAGGCTAAATCAATGGGCCAAGGCCAACCATATGAGGTTCAACAAACCCAAGTGCTGGGTCCTGCACTGGGGTCACAACAACCCAATGTAATGCTACAGGATTGGCTGGAAAGCTGCCCGGCAGAAAAGGACCTGGGAGTGTTGGTGGACAGCTGGCTGAATATGAGCTGGTAGTGTGCCCAGGTGGCCAAGAAGGCCAACGGTATCCTGGTCTGCATCAGGAACAGTGTGGCCAGCAGGACTAGGGGAGGGATTGTCCCACTGTACTGAGCACTTCTGAGGCCACACCTTGAATCTTGTGTTCAGTTTTGGGCCCCTCACTACAAGAAAGACATTGAGGGGCTGGAGCATGTCCAGAGAAGGGCAATGGAGCTGGGGAAGGGTCTGGAACACAAGTCCTGTGAGGAACAGCTGAGGGAGCTGGGGGTGTTCAGCCTGGAGAAGAGGAGGCTCAGGGGAGACCTTATCACTCTCTTACAACTACCTGAAAGGATGTCGTAGCAAGGTGGGTGTTGGTTTCTTCACCCAAGTGAAAAGTCATAGGACAAGAGGAAATGGCCTCAAGTTACTTCAGAGGAGGTTCAGATTGGATATTAGGAAAAATTTCTTCATGGGAAGGTTTGTCATATTCTAAAACAGGCTGCCCAGGAAAGTGGTGGAGTCACCACCCCTGGAGTATTTAAGAGATGCGTAGATGTGGTGCTTAGGAACATGGGTTAGTGCTGGACTTGGCAGTGTTAGATTAACGGTTGGACCTGATGATCTCAAAGGTCTTTTCCAACCTAAATGATTTTATGATTCTATACAAGTACCTGTAGGATATTGTTGATGGTGATGCCTCACAAGTCCTGAATTACAGTGTTACTGCAGCACCATCCTTGCTTCTAAAGGTTTAAGTCTAGGAAGTGTTTCTTTTCATAACTCTTATTAGCAGTGATTTGCAAAGGAAAGATTAAAAAAATGACATTTTTATGTCAGTCAAATTATTTAGTCAACATGCAAAATGATCTGCAGCACAGCATTTCTATCCTGAACTCAACACAGTCACTTTCACTGGTTGTTTCTTGAGTTTTCTAAAACATTAGACTCAGGAAACAAGGAAAAGTTACATAACACAAATCACTCTGCAGCAGCAACATTTTCTTCCCCCTGAACATTCCTGACATTTGATCTCACTTCAGATTGTAAGAAGAACAGATGAAAGCCAGAGAGTGAAAACAAATCTTTCTGTTTATCCTACTTTTTTTTCTTCTAAGTCTCCTTCAAAGCGTAAAAGATGAAATTAACTTAAGGGATGCTAGAGTCATCAGACATCACAGATTGTCTTGGCATGGCATTGTATTGGAAGGAATAGAATTGATTATCAGGATTAAAGCACTCGTGCACTCAAGTAAGTCATGTTCTGCATCAGAGATTCAGTATGAACTATGCTTTCAGACAGGATAAAAGAAAACAAATGTAGTGCAATATAGTCATGTAACAGAGGATGCTACAGACTCACTGGAGATTCTAGAGACACAAGAGCATAGTCTGTGCTGAGAAAGACAGGATGTTGTATGAATTTAGTTGTAGGAAATATCAAGATAACTGAAATGTTACTTGCTGTAGTGGAGTCCTGGCAAAAAAATTCAAAAAACCCACAGACCAGTGGTGACTGTCTTTCTGTGGAGGTTCAGAAAACTAGGTGTGATTTCATCTGTCATTCTCTCCCACCAAAGCCTAAGTGACCTTGGTTTCAGTTCTCTCTATAGCTGCAGTAACTACACCTCTTAAACCAGTCACACCATGGGGGCAGTGAATAGAGCGCTAGGCCCGGCCACGATCTTTTCCTCTGCCTTTTCAATGGGGTATCTCAGCCTCTCCTGCCCCTAGGGACCTACATCTAAAGGTTATGCAATTGCGCTTACCTTACACGGAGGGGAAGCTTCGAAGAATATACACACGAATGACATAAAGTATCCTGGTCCTTTAGGCATAAGCATGCAAGCACCTGAGACAGACGTAAAAGACCAGAACCCAGCAAGATTAATTTCCATGGTCTTAAATATCAAGAAGCAGATCTTCTCACCGTGGTGAGGAGGAAGTTAGGAAGCTCTCAGCTCCAGTCTTTCTTTATACAATATGCCCATAAAGCCCTCAAATTGTGCGAAGCCATCCATGGAACTCTGAGAAGAAGTCTGAGATCTCTACTGCTGCAGAAAAGGAAAGACTCTGCATATCACCTCTGTCTGCATGTGGTTATCATAAGCATGACCAAACACCTCCTGTAATACGGAAGGATCAAATGCATCAGAAAAAATCAAAATTGACTTGTAATACTGTTTCCCTTGCTGTGTTCTAGGGATACTTAGCCTAGTTTTTTGTGTTTTTTTCTAATATAAACTGCAGCTCAAACCCCTTGTTTACTGTATAAATAAGTTGCAATCAAATGAACACTGCAAGCAAGAGAAAGGTAACTTTAAACATCATGTGTTCAAATATTTACCATTACATTAGATTAAGCTAGATAACAATGCAATACTCTTCTACTTCATTTACAGTCCTCAGTCATCTACAGTATAACCATGGCATTCAACTGTGTTGAGAATCTTTTCGGAGACCTCAGAGGTGAAAACTCAAATAATAAAGCAAAGATCCCACTTTGCAAGCTCAGCTACTAGAAGTCTAATACCTAATCTGTAACTAGCAGTGAAAATAATTCCTGCAGGCTCTGGAACAAATTGCAAGACAGTAGTGTCTTTCATGGTGTGTTATTTAACTTTGAAGGCTCTGGAAATCTCTCCTTCCTCTGCCCCATAAAAGCCACACTGCCTTCATCAGTGCTCCTGCAGATGAGAAGTGACACAGGTGCAGGTTAGACTAGATGATCTCTAGAGGTCCCTTCCAACCCCTAACACTGTGAATCTCTGTGAAGGAGCAGTCAGATGCACTTAGCATCTGCCAACACTGAACCATCTCTCACAAACCGGGAATGTGGAAACCAGAGGAGGTGAATACTCCCAAAGGAGGAGGTGGTGCATGCCTTTTCTTTTTACCTCTTAGAAGTGGCATGTAGTATTGTGTGAATTAAACCAGAGAAAAGACTCCTCACCATTGCAGCTTCTTCCAGGGAAATTAGTAGCCCTGGGAGTGTCATTCTGCAAGCAGCATGAAAGCCAGAAATACGAGAACAACATAGTCCCAAACTCAGATACATGCTGTGCTCATCACAATAATGGGCTCCCCCCAAACAAACTGCCTACCCACATTTATTGGTTAGTCCTGGTCAGTCCAAGAACAATTAAATACATGGTTAGAAGTACTCAGCAGTCCCAAGTCAATACCTGACCTTAACGGATTAATGAACCAACCAAAAGCTTAAATAACAGAGCAGGAATCCATTTGCAGTTTTCCCACAACGATGGGAGACAAATTTCAACAATAAAAAATATTTTCTGGACAAAGAACTAGACAAAGCAGGACTTGGGAAAAGAGCTAAATAAGGCATATCCTGACTGAGAGAGTTTATCTTAATTCCTGATAGGGAAGGCAGGGAAGGGAACAAGGCTGGGTGTGTGTACTGCCATGCAGAATCAGTTGTTCAAGTAATACAGGACAGACCCACATCTTCTGCTGAAGGTTACGTGGACACACACTGAGTTTGGAGAACAGGCATCTCTTTTCCTGAAACAAGTTTTTAAACTGCTTCACACTTCCTATGTTTTAGGGCAGCAAATTTAATTGTTTCTTCTCTGTAGCTTTCACTAATTTCTCTGGTATCCGTGTTGGGAGTGAAGGGAGAGATTCAGCCAAAGAACTGAGAAATAACTATATTTTTCACCAGAGAAGAAGAGTAGTGGGGGATGCAGAGATTAACAAGCTCTTCAGAACTCCTGGAAAAAAATTAACAGTCTGGTCCAGGTGCGGAAACAGAGATATTCTGCAAGCCTCATCCTCTGCCTAGAAAAAGGGATGAATACCAGGAGCAAGGAGTGCTGAATTTTCAAGGAGAGAGACACCTCCCTCTACCACTGCTCAGCTGCCTGATAACAAAAAAGCATATGGCAGTTATCTCTTTTTCCCCTGATATATTCCTGAGATTTGTTTATTTTACAGAAGTAACTGCCCTAGTTGAGCTCACTTCTGCACTGAAGCTGGAACTGGCATTTGAACAAGGACAGGGCAAGAAAAGTGTTGGGAGCTTTCACAACGGCTCATCAAGAGCACCAGATTGGATTTCCTTGGAGCAAGCTTCACCACATATAAGATGCTTCTCGTCACAGTTTCTCCAGCACACGCTGTCACTTGAGTGACAAAGACAACATACTGTGTGTTACCCAGTACCATTCTGCTGGTGGCAAACTTACCCTGGAATCTCATCCCAAACGCTAAACGGCGGCTTTTCTCTGAGTGATTCCTTGTTTCACACCTGGGCCTCCTCCTTCTGCTGATGGTTGCCTGAACTGCAAAAACATATACATCGAAACCATGTGTACAAAGTAATTCCTCTGGCAATTTACTAGCAGCCAGTCTATGACTATGCAGCTACGACTGCCTGTGCTTAACTCTTACCATTTTCAGAGTCATAAGGCCTCGTTGGATCCACCTTCCTGGGCAAAATTACTCTCTGGCAATAAAAAAACTCACATGGTGCTGAGCCTCCAAGGGAGCGGAGATAACCCCAACAGATGTCTTTGCTCATTTGAACCTGGCTGTGATCACTCACGGAGTGTCAGCCCAGATCAGTGAGCAAGTGCTACAAACAGCAGAGGGTAAAACAAGGCTGTCCTCACGCTGACTGTGGTCATTTTGAGCCCTTCCCATGGGCAACATGAGAATTCCTTTAAAACTGGGTATGAGATGATGTCTAATCAGAATCCCCGGTGTCAGATGAGAAGTTATAAAATTAATTCCTAAGCCAAAGAGAAAACATGTCTGCCTTACCTTTTCCTATGGCAGTTCCTCTTCCTAAACCCCTCCCAAAATCCTTGTCTTTTATTTCATCAGCAAGTTTTACAAACACCACAGCTGTTGAAGCTGCTGCTTGCTTTACACTGGGTTTCATGAGAAGACTGGGTTGACTGGGTCATCTCAGTGCATCCTGCTTTCCTGGCCATTTTGCCAAGGGTGGGCCATGCCAGCACTCCACACTATGGCACTAAGTGAGTAAACCCAGCTAGAACCAGCTCTGGCTCATACTTGCTCTTGCCTGATTGCAAAATACATGCTCACCTGCAAACTGACACATCAGTTTGAGCAGAGGCTCAGTCCAGAGCCCTGAAATTTCTAAGTAAATGATTTTCTTGTCTCCAATATTCCTTCAGAAGCAGTACGAATAAATATTCAAGGATGAGAACTAAACTCCATCCACTCCTCAGGTTCCACCTAGCACTTGCTCTGAATTGGATTTTATGTGTTATACACAACTGAGGCTTGGGGGAGGTGGGGGGTGGGGGAAGAATCCATCAGCCAAAAAAATCTTTCTTGGGACTAAATTCTGCTTTTTTCTTTGTTTTTCTTGCCTGTGACTGAAGCCATTCACTTCTGTGAAACACTAACAACAGTTCCTTTGCACCAATTCATGAGCAGATTAAAATCCTCATGAACTGAAAAAGAACATGAAAAAGAATGTTACTTACCAGTGTGGTCAATGAAGGGTGTCTGACACCAACATAGAGCTCTGTTTCATGATTAAATCACGCCAAATGTGAACTGAAAATGACTGCAATGGAGCTACACTGCAGTCACAAAGTTTAGGTAGCTCATCCTGTGTTCCTCAGCAGACGACTGTGCAAGTGGAGGCTTAGTGGCTGCTACAAAAGATGGTCTTGAAACAGGTATGAATGGTTGACAAGCCATGGCCTGTGAAATGCAAGGGGTCATGCTAGATAATCAGAAAGGACTCTCTAGCATGGAAATGTATTAATTTATGGTAACATTGCTCTTAGATTAGCCACAAGCCCCATCAGGTCATAGGATATGCTGGATAAACTTGACAAGTAATCAGAATATATGATTATTGGGTAAGATTCACAGTTGTTAGGATGAACCAAAGATGTTCATACACAGTAATTGAAGACTTGGCTTTATGACACCAGATAATTAGAGCATTATCCATTTATCCTTTATGGCTAGCATATTACAGTTTATTTTTCAAATGCTTCAAGAAATTCAATATGATGAGGAATTAATAAAAAAAGAAGTCAAGCAGTAAGATTATTCTACTTAACGAAGTGTCATGTATGTAATTGATGTTCATTTCATTACCAGGGGCCAAACGTTGCTTGTTTCACTGACACGAATAGCCCCATCGATGAAGTGCAAGTACATCAACAAAGGAGGGTCCAGCCTCCAATGACATGCTAATGCGGTATTCCAAGCTTGAACAATATTGTACTAATTTTAATGGAAGATAAATTCTCAGGGACTAAAAAAATATTGATGTGATCCTGTTACTTTATAGAACTAAGAAATGAAACATGGTCCAATATGTTGAGTGCAGGGACTTTCAAGCCACAGCCATTAATAGACATCTTTAGCAACATGTCTTAAAGAGTTTGTTAAAAACACTTAGAACATATTCACAGATAACTCCCATTTTTCTTTGGCTGAAGAGAAGCTTTGTAAAATAAGACCACTCCTGGAAGCTTTTAAAGGATACTAAAGATGGTAACCAGTGTCCTTTTTAGAGATAAGTGTAAAGGTTTGGGGTTGTTATTGTTGTTGCTCTTGCTGAGATCTGATCCAGATTCATTGAACATAAAACAAGACAAACTACATAAAAGCAGGGAAAAAAGAGAAGATAGATGCTGTGTCTATCTCAGATAATGGCTCTTTCTTGTAGCTCACTTTTTTTAATAAGTTTGAGCACAGCACTCAGTTTTACAGGCCAATCTGAGACTTGGCAGAATTGCTCCCGTGTCAGACTCGATAAAGTGTTGCTTGTCCAGGCTCAGAGTGATGGTCTTGGCTGGCAGATTCAGGCTTAAAAATAAAAATAGAAGGAATAAGCAGAGGAGATGAAACAACACAAGAAGGTGACAAGGGGAAATTCAAATCCTGTGTTCTGGATGATATATGTTAACAGCAGTTTAAAGTCTGTAAACACAGCATATAAGGCTCAAACAGAGCATCCTGGTGAATGCCAAGGCTGGGTGATCCTCACTGCTGTACAGAAATTTCCCAAGGGAACATATTAACTTGGTACTGAAAAGGAGAACTGAAATCCAATCAACTGTCCAGGGTCACACCACAGAGACATCTTTCTTCTCTAAATTAAGTGAAGAGTATGAGATTATGAGTTACTCCATCCATCTGTAACTGGCAATACCCTCTATTTGAAACCATGTGTCCCAGATCAGTGGAAAGCTAGCCTGAAGGATGATCCATGTATCTTATGGAAGCATTCTAAAAAATTTAATAATTACCTTTTCCTAAGGGTGTTCTCTGAAGCTGCAAATAGCAGTGACTGAAAGAAACTGTAAAGTGTTAAGATTTGCAGGCACCTTCCAGAAATATCACAGGCTGCGTCTTTATGTCTGATTACAAAAAATCTTTTTGTGCTCATTTCCTGATTTTCATAGTAGAATCCAAATGCACTATTCAAATAGGCAGCCCTTATACTTGAAAAGGGATGCAGAGAATCAGGGGTCTTAGACATGTCCTGCAGGTGTGCGAACTGAAGAAAACTTCATTTTCAGTGGTGTTTTTTTATTCCTTGACACCTAATTTAGCTGACTAAAATCAACCCAGTTTCAGAACTTCTGAGTTCTCGCCATTGTCCCGACATTTCAGTGGTAGCTTTTCAAGATAAACATCTGATTTAGAAAATATAAATTGAAGCCTAATTCTGCAGTATCTGCACATGATGTGGCTGCTCCCAGTGTCAGGAGCAGGTCTCAGCTAACTCCTGAATAGCCAGAGATTTGTACTGTTAGTCAAAGATTCATATTTATGCTGAACTCCATAACCATATCCCCAGAATTCTTGGTGGTGTGCTGAGTTAAAATGGAAATAGATGCTTTTCCTGCTGAGTACAGAAGTAAATCAAAAAGAAGCAATAAAATGAAAGTTTTATTGCTGTCTAGCAAAGCTATTTCATATTAAGAATTTAGTATATAAAACTGTAGTCATGTTGTGCAAAATGTTTGGTATACTTTGATAAGAAGCCAGTGGTAATGGCTTTCTTAAACAATTTAATTTATTTTATACCAATTGCAAGACCTAACAAAACCACAAATTCTTGGCTTTGCATGCATAAAAGAAAATGTAATGAAAATCTGCAAAAGGGCCTGTGGGTTTGCCAGTATCTGAGCATGCACAAAGAATCCAGCAACAGCAAAATGTCTGCGTGGAATGAGGGAAAGAATGAGTTGCTATAAGCAAGTATGGATACACACAACACTGAAACTTGGGTAAACTTTATATGTGCACAGTGGCAACTGCTATCTGCAGCGCTCCTTCAAGATATCTAAGAAAGAGTTTTGCCTTGCTGATTGTGCTGGGTTCAGGCTGGAACGAGCTGTTCTCCTACAAAGAGCTGGCCTTAATTGCCAGATGAGGCTAAACCACGACACTGATGTGTTATACTCTTTCTATCACGATACACAAACTAACGAACATACAGCAACGAGTTTATCTGAACTCCTCACCTTTTCCAAAAGAAAATAAAGTACAAGTGTCAGGTGAAAAGGCCAAAGGATGTCATCTCAGTAGTTATTTTTATTACACTGTCACCAGACAATAACAAGTAAGAGCCAAAGCCGAAAGGAATTTTTGCCTCAGAGGGCTCATATCCAAGGGATCACTTCCGCAAAAATTCATGTAAAAATAATTTTTTTTTAATAGTATCACTGGCTTGCATGAGCAGAACCTGATGCTAGGTATTTGGGGAGTGTTTTAGATCTCAAACCTCACTCTTTCCCTCCAGCAGATAACAACTTTGACATTGCTGTGTGCAATATCCAACTACGGATGCAAGGGTGCAGGTGACCTGTCACCTAAACCCCAGCTCTGGGATTTCTACCTTTCAATGCACATGCACATTCAAAAAAACAAAACTACCCTGCTGAGATTTTCTGCAGGGAAGGTCAAGACACCTGCAGCAGCTCTGGTTCACTTGCTATTTATACAGTCATAAAGCAGGAGTAACAGCATGGACGCACTGCTGAACACGGGAAGGAGTGGGATCACCCTAATTTAGCATCAGCCTATGGTGATCAGGATTTCTTCAGGACTTTTCATTTTATTTGTTACATTTATCTCTACCATTTTGGCACTAGAAAACACAACAGCTTTTTGGAAGACCAGAGAATAATCTGAAGGAGCAGGAGACTATTGTCTTCATGATTTTAGGGATATAGGATTTAGAAAAGCACCCTTACTCCTTAGGCTTATAAACATAACACCCAGAGCAGTTTAGGAATGTAAAACACCCTGTTGTATATCTGTGCTTCCCTCTGAGAGAGTGCAGCCACTCAGCTCTTCAGACCTGCCTAGCAGTAAATGCCTCAGGCCTCTCACGAACCCCTGAACTAAACCATCTAGGTTCTGATGATGTTTGAGATTCAATGCAAGCCCCTACTCCAGACAACAGTCTTGTATCACTTTCCTACAGGCCTAGTCTCCCAGTTACCTTCAAAGCGAACCTACCTTTTGGAAACCTGCACCACAAAAAACCTACTCCATTTTCCCTAATAGCTTAGAGCCCTGAACTATAGCAATGAGAGACTTGTAAACAAGTCTTTGCTACACCCAGGTTGGAACAAAACATTGGACCCAAAGGGGTCTCTTATCACTAGTCTATTAAGCATTCCCAGACAAGGATTTCTAACGCTCTGCTGAAGCTGTTACACTTTACCGGAAAATTATTCTCTGGTACAGAGAGGAAGGACAAGTAAATAGCTGGGAAAGGATGATTCAAGACCATACTCCAAGGGATAACGAATCCCTTACGAGGCATAAAATAGCTTCAACAAGTGAAATTTGTCATGAGAGGCTCAGTAGCATTCCTCCACCAACAGCAGCAAGACCCAGGGTTGAGTTTCTGAACAAAGTTTCAAACCCAAACAAGCCCGTACAGCAAACATTTAACTGCCCACTCTCCAAAAACCTTGGCTTGTTCGTTCACAGTAGCTTTAGATTAAAGATTAATCCACTAACAAATACTAAATCAGACTACAGAAGATCACAGAGGAAAGAAACAAAGGGGACAGCTGATCAGAAATCCCAAAGGGCCCATAGCTGGGTGATTCTAGATATCCCAGTGGCACTGTGGATACCTTGGGATGTTAAAAACCAATTTGTAGCTGCATGAGCTTTGAGGGTTTCAACAATGTTAAAGCACTCAATTTGGGTACTCAGAGTGACTTTTAAGCTTCTAATCCCATTTACAATTCTAACCTGAATAAATTTCTCCTGAAAACCTGTAGCTCCTGCACTTCCCATACCTTTTTCCTTTATTTGCCAACCAGAAGCAACGTGTTAGAATGAACGGACCAAAGGTCTGACACTACAGGCCCAGTCCAGAAGCAAACCACCTTAGGAATTCAGATTATGCTTATTCAGATGACTTATGGGACTATATATAGACCTCATTTTATTGTCAACACTCATTTAGAAACAGAAATTTTATAGCAGTTAAAGAATGTTTTAATTGCTGGACTAAATGGGTTGATCTTTTCTCCAACAGTTCAGCTACTAGAGGCAAGAAGCAGCCTAAAGTGAATCAATGGCTACCCCTTAGCAGAACAGATGGGGACATAGATCTGTGTGTCAAAACATCCACGTTCTGGTTGTATCTCCTCAAGCAGAAGCTTATCAAGAAATTGTTAAATCTGTATGCAAAGCTGCTAAAGATCTTCCACCCACCCTCCCATAGGTGTGGGATTAGCAACATAGCTGCACAGTGACTTCTGCTTCAGAGCAGAAACTCAGAGCAGAAATTCTTCAAGTTCTCTGTAGAGCCATTTAAACCACAGTTCAGCAAGGCTTGGGAGGGAGACCAAATCCTAGACATAAGCAATGGACTATTTGGGGTCAACAGGCCTCTAAGGACTCCAGACTGTAATCACCCACTGCACTAGGATCTATAATGACTGAGTACAGTTCATGCCTACAAGAGTTGTCCATTTCCCCTTAATGGAGGGTCTGAGCTCTAAGCAGCAAGTTAGGATGCAGTAGGCAGCAAAGAGACTAAGGTCTTGCTCCAAAGAAGAGACACGAGGAAGTGTCAGAAATTTTACTTCAAAATAAATGCTTGATCATGGAAGTAGTTATTTTTCCTAAGCCCCTACCATCAGTGGTGGTGCTGGTAGTCACTATTTTGCTACAAACCGGCATGTAGGATCACTTGCCCAGCTAGCAGGAGACCAGGGTTTATTTCCTGGTTCCTCTGCCTCCTATGACGAAACTCCTCCACTTTGCATGGCAGATACACAAATCATTCATTAGGCCACTCAGAGAGAGCAAGAGACAACATGTGCTGAGCGAAGCCAGAGCTGTTCCTTCCTGGAGGGAGCCTGGCTTCGTATCCTTGCTCTGAGGACAGTGCATTAAATGATCACTGGATAAAACACGAGAACAGCCTCTGTAGCATGGACTGGAATCAAGATATCCCTGTTCCTGTGAAGCACCTCCAACCATTAAAATTCATGTCCCAATTCTTGTACCTTGGCCTTGACCAGATTCATCATCTGAGCATCTCAACCTGTTCCCTGTAACTATGCTGTTTAGGGACTGTCCTCACTCCTGGGAAATGTGTATTTGAATTCCCTCAGGGAGTTACCCTGGCAGATGAAAGAGTGCTCTGACTTCTCTGTCAGCAAACAAAATCAGGAGTGGTGTGAACCCCACTACATGACTCTCTATGTTCTGCGAGGGGCAATTTCTGAGAATGTACTTCTTGGGTGTGGTCCTCCAGCTAACACCGGGAAATAAAAACAGTTTATGGCTTCCCGTGGCACTAATGTGGGAGATTAAGCTCTGGCAAGACCAAGACATTCCTGGACAAGATCCATCTACCTTATAGATGGAGGGCTAGATGGCTAGATAGATAGGTAGATAAATAGAAAGTTCAATCAGTCTTAAGGATGGAGCCTCACACGTTAGACAGCAGCTGAAGTTTTGAGGATGACCTTTCCAGGTGAAGGTCTTCCAGCCCCACCCAATTTCCTGTCATTGGGGTAGCTCAGTTGCCTAGTATGACACCAGGAGTTTGGGAGAGGAAAATCAACATCATACTCCAGACAAGCCACCTGATAACTGGACCAATCTTCCTCTTTTGGAGCAGATCCAAACTCATAGTCTTCTAGGTCACAGCCAGAACTTAGTTCGCTGGTTTCCATCCACAGATAGAAGTTGTTGGAATGAGGAAGCAACCTTCAGTGAGTTGGATTATGCTTGGATTTACTATAATCCTGGCAATAAATAACTCACTGGACACTCTGTTGACAAACTGCAGCTCCCCAGGCATTCTTGGAACTGTTACAGTGACAAATCTGGTAGAGCCTTCATTCCACTTCAAAAAAAAATAAAACATTTATTTTGCCCCGGTTCATTCTGTCATCAGAAGACAATAACAAATGCTGCAGTCCACAGTCTGCCTTCAGGCTAAACAGCAAAAAAACCCAGCTGTCCTTGTTTTAGAGACAAGGATTTGATGTTCTAATTCTTTATCTTCTTCTCCTTATTAATCTCCTTTGCCTTCTGTATCTATGCAGAAGAAGAGTGAGATGAGGTGAATCTGTGAGGAGACAATACATCTCACCACCTTCTTTAAAGCCAAAACAGCTTCCATTTCTTGTGAAAACAAAGTAAGGGCTACATCTTCCCATTAGGGCGCTACCATTGCTGATAGTAGTGATGCTTTTCTGCAAAGTCACCTTGCACACCTCATAGGAGAAATCTTCCAGACCCCTCTTTGTTCTCCCTGTTTCTAACCTCAAACTACATGGAACTAGCTGAGTTTAAGAAAAATGGCTAGTTAATTTTTTCTCCAGTGGCCCTTAGAAGATCACGTGAAGTTGAGTTCCTACTGTTAAAAGAGCCTTAATTGCCAGCCTGCATTGGCAATCTCATTGTGGTCACATCACAGCAGATACTGGACTAATTAATGCAGAACTTCACATCAGATTTGAGTCAGTTTATTTTTTTTAAAGCAACTTTGTGTTGCTGCAAATCTTCGAATTACAACTAAGAAAAACACAGTTCCACACTCCACATTCAGTCTGAAATTTCTGACTTATCTACAGAACATTTCACCAAAGACCAAATTCTCTGCTGGAGGAGGCTGTTTCTCTTTCCACTTTGCTTGCATACACATTCCAGACCATATGAATTCGGTTCAGGTTGCCTTTATGTTAGAGACTGGCATCAGTCCCATTTTCCTGAAGTTCGTGCAAAACTGAAGGGAGGGTTTGGTCTATGGAAGCTCCCATGAAGCACTGCATGAGCATATGCTTTGGGGGATGGTCTGAAAGCATGCTTTCAGTGAAAACCCTGCCCGAACTTTAGAAAAATAATGCTAGAAAGGTTCAGTTCTCTTTTCAAGCCAACCCCAATGCATCTTGAAAGAGACTACATAGTCCTCTGAAAACACCAGCCAGTGTGTTGTTATTCTTAGAGATGCATATTTAAAATGTCAAGGCATGCAAGAGCGCTTTAGGCCCTCTGTTGTTGTTTTTCCATTTTTCAAATTTTCCATGATCACTTCCCACATAGTTTGTCTGTAAAAGGTGCAAGGTGCTGAGTTCCTTGCTTGCAGTTATTAAGAAAGAGAAAGCCACCACCAAAAGGGTCAGCTGCAAACACAGGATATTGGACCTGGTAATAGACATTTTCTGGTATGAACAGCACTTCTTTCTTGCTCACGTGGATGCTAGAAAGTCCAGTGAAGGTAAGACCAACTTTCTCACTAACTCATTGTGGTGGGTTGACCCTGTCTGGAGGGCAGGTGTCCACCAAGCTGCTCTATCACTCCCCTCCTCAGCTGGGCACAGGAGAGGAAATAAAATGAAAGGCTCACAGCTTAGGATAAGGACAGGTGGAGATCATTCCCCAATTACTGTCACAGGCAAAACAGACTCAGCTGGGAGGGAAAAATTAATTTAATTTATCATCAATCAAAGTAAAAAGATAACTATACCCAAATCTTAAAAGCACCTTCCCAGGCTCAGATTTGCTCCCCATTTCTCTACCTCTTCCCACCAAGAAGCACAGGGGAACATGGAATGGGGGTTGTAGTCAGCTAATCACACACTGTCTCTGCTGCTCCCTCCTCCTCAGGGGGAGGACCCCTCGCACTCTGCCCCTGCTCCAGCATGGGTCCCTTCCACAGGGTGCAGTTCTTCAGGAGCAGCCTGCTCCAAGCCTGGGTCCTTTACATGGGGTCACAAGTCCTGCCAGCAAACCTGCTCCAGCCTGGGCTCCTCTCTCCATGGAGCCACAGCTCCTGCCAGGAACCTGCTCCAGCACAGACTGCCCACAGGGTCACAACCTGCTTTGGGCATTCCCCTGCTCCAGTGTGGGGTCCTCCCCAGGCTGCAGGTGGGTCTCTTTTCACCCGTGACCATCCATGGCTGCAGGACACAGCTGGCCTCACCATGGACTGCACCACGGGCTGTTGAGGAATCTCTGCTCCAGTGCCTGGGCCACCTCCTCCCCCTCCTTCTCCACTGACCTTGGGGTCTGCAGAGTTGTTTCTGTCACAGTGCACTCTCTCTCTGTCTGTCTGCAAATACCTACCCTTTTCTGGTTTTTATTTTCCCTTCTTAAACATTACCTCAAAGGCACTACCACCATCACTGATGGGCTTGGCCTTGGCCAGCGGTGGGTCCGTCTTGGAGCTGGCTGGCATTGGCTCTGTCAGGCATAGGGGAGGCTTCTGTCAGCTTCTCACAGAAGCCACCCCTGTAGCTCCACCTGCTACCAAAACCTTGCCATGAAAACCCCATACACTCATATTTAATATGGGCAATTTCAATAAAAATGACATTGCTTAGGTAGAAATTGGAGCAGAAATAAAAAAGACATCTTTGCCTTTGATTAACTGTTGATTGGTAACAACTGAGACCGCACAGGTCCTGCCTCTTGCCACCTGTGGACCCCGCATCACTCCAGATACATATTTGTTTCAACAATGCCATTCAGGCTGGAGGTTCTACTTCTGTTCATGCTGTAAGGATTATTGCAAAAAGGCAAAGCTGCTTTTCTATCTGGGCCCAGCTGTGAAATAAATCTTCAGCTCCCTCATCAAAGACTTCAACATTTCAGTTGTATTTTTCATTTCTCTTGGTTCTGAGGGATTTCCACTGGAGAAAAAAATAAAACATCCATATTTCAATATGTTGATTTTTTTAAGGAACCTCAGTATAGGAACAACTTACAGGATCTTTAATTTTTTCCACTACTATGAGTAAAAGAAGACTGGGCCAAGGGAAGCTGGAGCTGGAGCAGGAAGGTGCTCTAAGACAGAGAGAAAAAGGGAGACTCTCGTGTCATTTGAGAGGATGTGGGCCCAGCCAATCTCCATAGATCATTACCTTACTACTTTATCATCACTTCATTTAATGGGTTAAGTCTGAATCTCTGGGGGAATCTGAACTGCATTGCTTAGACTTCCATGGTGAAGAAACAGAAAAAGTTTTTTAGAAAAATAAAAAATATAATCAAATGGAAAGCTAGTACCCAGTCACCAAAAAAAATTCCTTATACTTCATTGCTGTAAAAGAATTGATGCAAAATACCTAGATAGATGCTGAAATGCCAGACTCATCTCACCTGATCTGCTGCTGTCATTGAGCTAATTATAGGGGTTTCTGAACCTCTGTAATTAAGCAAGTGACAGGGTTTCCATTATAAACCTAATTTTTAGAACTCATCAGTGAAAAAAGCTTTCCTTTCAGCTAAAACTTGCAAGTTTAAAACAAAAGTACATGATCTTGCATAGAAAGCTGAATTTATGGTAGGTGAAGAAAAAATTATTTAACTAATCATTTTGATATCAATATTTAAAAAATAATAATTAGTTATAAAATGTCTCCTGCACTGGATTTGCATCTAATACTTTTTATTGTTTTTTTCTACATAACATAAACATGCACATTTCAGTGAAAGGGACTGAATAGTTTTAAAAGGTTTGAATATAATAGTTGAGGGGGAAAAAAAAAAACAACCAAACAACACAATTCATTCTCATTGAAATACAGAGATCATATTTCAAAACAATGGTTAAGTTTACACAAAGGACCTCTAAGGCATCCACTATTATTTTTCAGATTTCACATTTGGACCATTTGAAAATATCTCCCTAAGTGTTATTCCCAGCATATTTACAAATATTTTTTGCAAGGCATTGTAATACAAACATGACAAATAGCCCTATCTCGCCATGCCTTCCAATATTGGTATAATGCTGCTAAAGTCAAAAAGCGCCAGTCTAAAACACCATTATCTAAATATATGCTGATGGCAGAGTCTTCTCAACAGCAAGGCCCAAGCTTGGAAAAATACTGTTAAGCACAAACCCACTGTTTGTAAAAAGAAACTTTTCTGTCTGATGCTCGCTACTAGATTTAGCCCACTTTTCCTGTCTCATGAGCAAGCAGCAGGCAATTTATTTGGGCTCATCTCTTACTGATCCCATGTACGTACCATCTTGAATTGGAATTCAGTTATCATGATGATGGGCACTAAATCAATGCTTGTAATCATTTCTGCAAGGCATCAAACACTATCATGTTTCTGACTAGGAGTTCAAGAAAACAACACAGGACTACTTTTTAGTAAGATAGTATCCCCGAAAGAATGGGATTATAAAGTGAAAATTCACTAGTCCACAACTTCTGACTGCCCTAAAACTACAACCAGTAAATATAGACATTTTACTTGCTATTCTTTTGTTGTACTTTATACTAAATTGTGTATTCTCTGTGGCAAAACTCAAAAAGTTACTCCTCCAAAGAGTACTCATTTGCACTATCAATCAGCCTGTTCCTGAAATTCAAACATATATCCACCCCAGCAATGACATGACCCCAAAGCATTTCTCTAGCAGCCTCCACCAAATGAGCTGATGCTCCTTGCAAAGAGAGTAGCATTCTTTAAAAATGTTACTAAAGGTCTCCATAAGCTAAAATAACATTTTAAGTATTAGGGATTCATCTGAATACAAATATTCATTTGATTTTAAAGTATTATCTGCATGTTTATGAGAAGTGTTTTCTGAAGGAAGATATACTGACCCTGGTGGAACTTCAATGAGTTTATTCTACACAACTCAACAAATCTATCACTATCAGTTCTTAAGGTACAATGTGGTGATTATTTTATTTAATTAACTGTAGGAAGTTAAAACAGGATAAAAATAAGGATTGGACTAACAGCTCATTCATCACAAAATTAAATATTGTGAAAATCGGGGTCTATTTTTAATTGCAACAGTAGCCCAGTGTATGATTATGACTCTTATTTGTGCATTAAATTAAGTAATAATTATGCAAAAAGCCCTGAAATTATGCAAGTTCAAAGCTATTTGTCTTTAACCTTTGTCCATTATGTAAAGTAAGAAAAATTCTGGTCTTTGTATTTTGTCATAATCCCTGAAGACTGTAGGTTTTCTTTTTCACGCTAACATTAAAGTACAAGACATTATCAGATGTTATACATAAACAGTCTACACTCATGTAGTAAGTCAGGTACGTGCCTTTTCTTGGAGTCCAGTTGCCACTGCTTATTCCTTTTTTGGGTTTTTTTGGTCTGTGAATTCTCTGAGGATCTGCCCTCCATTGTAAGCTGAAGAACTAAATCCTGAGTGACAGGTGTCTGTCCCACGCAGGAGCAGACTGTGATGTGACAGAAACCTCTCTGCTTTTTTTCAGTTGTACTGAAAAATTCTGTTTTGTTTGAAAGACTCCCTATTCAACAAGCTCCCCCTGCATCTTCCCACATTCTTTATGACTGCCAGGAGTAGGGATGCTTTGGCCAAAAGCAGATGCATCTGCCAGGTCTGCAGAGCAAACGG
Source organism: Rhynochetos jubatus (assembly GCA_027574665.1). NCBI lineage: Eukaryota > Metazoa > Chordata > Aves > Eurypygiformes > Rhynochetidae > Rhynochetos > Rhynochetos jubatus. Next base: position 7,590,466 of record CM050648.1, on the reverse strand, counting down.
GGACCTTAGAAGTCCTCTATCTGGTCAAAGGCCCAAGCAGTCTCCTCAAGCTCACTGCACAAGTGCAGCTCAGCAAAATTTCTGTTCAGACAGACACAAAGTTTTGGGGGCTGGTGCAATTCATCCCCAAGCCAAGTTAAAACAAAAAAACACGTGGATGAAGGTGACTAATGTATTCTTGGCTGGTAGCTAATAGCGGGAGGTGGAACAAACTCTCTGAGAAAATTCATTGCTGTCTTCTTTGCTTTTGGTGGTGATAATATGCTGTCCTGTTCCACAAACAGAGCAGTAGGAGTGTTGTATAAGATGTGCTGGAGAGACACGCTTGGACTGGAATATGCCATTTTCTATAAAGCTGAATAGGGAAATTGTGTTTTCAACCAAAAAAAAATCAGGTAAAATACTCCAGTTAAACCTCAAACTGAAATATTTACCTTTAACTCCATTTTCTTCTTAAGATCTTTGTATTATAAAATAAATCCACTAGCAACATTCAAGTAAGAATTAAAAAGTATTTAGTTTGTTAAAACAGAATCTCCAAGTAATCCAGTATGAAAGAAATACAAAATTGCCTCTCCAATAGAAATTTCAGAGTATGCTATTTTTACACTAGTTTGTAACAACTTTTGAAACTGCACCCTTTCCCACAGCATAGGAATTTCCATTTTTGCTCAGATCTACAATCTCTTCCTTGAAACAAGTAATATACACACATACCTTTCATACAACTACTGAATATGCCTGGAAGATCAAAATGAATACATTTGTTTTATACGTGCCATCACTGTGTTCAAAACTCCAGGTTCTCACAAATCTCCACCGTGCCAGGTGCAATTCAAACATGGGGGAAGCAGCCATCCCTGCCCTGTGTAGCCATCAGCCAGTTTAAGAAAAGACACATCAGCAGAGTAAAACTAGCAGGAAGGGACTGTGTGTTGATGGTGGCCCAGAAAATAAAAGCATGCAAGTGAGTAGCATGGCTGCTCCAGCGTAACAGAAGGGTAAAAAAGAAAATCAGACTATGGATTAACAAAAATTTGAAAGCTATGAAGAATCTTGGATATAAAAAATTACTCTTCTTATTTGTTCCAGGAGAATTTGAAGATTTTGGAGACATTAAGTGTGAAGGCAAAGAAGCTGGGATGAGGCACAGGAAAGCGGAAGACAGGGAAAGATATATTGGAGAGAGACAGAGCAAAGGAGGCAGGGAAGTGACCAGGAAGCCACAGGGTATTCACACAGCCTGCAAAACATCAGCCTGATCCCACAGCCCTCCTTTAATGCCAGAACAGAACTGTGTGTGCTGGGAGACATTCACAGCAGACAAGCTATCCAACAGTGAGCATTTAGCTAGCACCCGTGCTGTGTGCCCGTTCGGGAAGGCTTCCATCTACACAGACTGCCCACAGTCAGCGTGCATGTGAGCATACCTGGTATATTGTCCCAAACCTGCTGTTCCCTGAACTGTGCCTAAGATCTGGCTGGGGAAGCGCTGGTTGATGCCACCCAAGATATCCAGGGAGCACACAAATGATCAAACAGCATGGGTGGTTGCAGACCAGTACCCAACCCCATGTCATGTTATTTTGCTAGGATGCTCACAGGCAATGAGACACTATTTAGTCCTGATAGGAAGCAGTTCCCAACAGATTAACAAGAGCCAAATTGCAACAGGAACGGCGATCCCACGAGACACAGCCCTGCCCTAAATGAGCCATAGGCCTGAAGGGTCCTATTTCTAGGAACATTTCTGTTGCTTGCCATTTCAAATCATTTGGCAATGATATAGCCAAAGGTGAAGATACAGCCAAATATACTGGAGCAACATCTGAACTGGAGGATCTCTCTCAGGAGGACCATTTGACAGACATAAAATGGTTCCTCTTTGCTCTTTGGTGGTGGTTACATTCTTACTCGTCAAATACATTAATTAGAAACCACAAATCTTGACTTGTTTTAATTTATGTGACTTTGACTAACAGATTGGACACAAGATGGGTGATGCCAATTCCAGTATATGAATATCTGCCACCTGGATCTACTCCATTTCTGATTTAAGTAGAGTTTTCAGTGACAAGAAATGGAGCTGCAACTTCTGTATCTTTGACTCTGTAACCATGGAAACCTGAACTAATTATATGTATCACTAAGTTTTAAATATATTCAAATTTAACACATTACTCTGAAAATATTGAGGTTGTTTTTCTTTTCCTCTCTCACCTTAATATGTTGCAGTTTGCCTTCTGGCTTATTTGGCTTATAAGCAATTCTACTCATAAAAAGATAAAGGTGTGTGTAGGTGAAAATTACATTCATTTTCTTTTATGTAACCAAGAGGTAGAGTCATGTAAATGTTGATCACACACTTCTTACCACTGCTGTAATCGAATGTGAGGGGTTACATTTCATGTTAAGGAGGTGCCATTCCCAAAAACAAGAAAGAAAGCAGAGAAGTTCTGTCACTGACATTATGAAAGATCAACATCTCTGTGGAGCATGCAAGGTGTGATGGCTCATGGAAACAGGAATACACGGGAAAGGAAACAAGAAGGAATGAACCCCATGCCTTTATCGTTCTTCCTATTGCTATAAACCTACATGCCAGAGGAAAAGCTGAGCTAAACCTCTGAGTAAAACTGTCTTCCTAAGGCTTGGAACTGACCTTTTGGTTTAGTGAACTGCCAAATCCCTAACCACATTTGTACTGTTTTATCAAATTCCATGACTAATGCCTGAGGATCCTGAACCTGCACATTCATCAATTGGTCCACTAAAATCATGGACACATTCAGCCACTTAATACTTTTTTTGCCAGTGGAAAAGGCCTCTGCCATAGACAAAATGTGATGTGGAAGCACCAGACAGTGAAAGGCTGTTGGATGAAAAGCCTTACAGTTATAATCCCTTTGTTTTACATTACAACAGCTGAGTATGGAAAAATAATGCTAGTGCAAGAACTCACAGGTGGATGGCAAGAAGCAAAGCTTGGACCAGAGCTTCTGGTTATGACTACACAAGTAAACTGAGCAGTGTCTGGGACTAGTCCCAGGAACCAGGACTCAGTCATAGCAGTGTCAAATTGTGAGGCATGTCCTCAGGATGGGTCTGGCCAGGACCAGCTAAGCTCTTCCAAACAATTCCTAGGCACAGCTCAGGAGCTGACACAGATCCAGAACCATTCCCAGTGCACAGTTTGGATGTGGCTACTCTGTTTTAGGACCAAAGGTATTTATTAGCATGGACACAGGCCATCAGTACCAAAAAACAGACCCAAGCATGATTCATTGGTATGAAAGTGGCCTCTGAGACAGAATGTTTAATTGTAAGCCTGCATATTCTTGATCATGCAGAGCAACAGGTTCAGTTCTCCATGACACTGGGCTGCTGGTCTCCATCTGTGTTTCACAAAACTTTCTCATATTGATATTGATGAAACCTGGACTGAAGGGACTTCACAGGAGCCTAAGAAGGCACCTTCATCTTCCAGGACCGTATGTACTCTGACTCTGACCAATTTAGTCTTCATTTCCTTGCTCAGGGAAAAAGACTACTGATCCCTAGAGTCAACCAGGGACAGGGGGCATTCACACTTGGTTGGGTATTTAAAGAGAGGTAATTAGTCTTCCTAGGCTCCTTACCTAGACAATGCAGAGACACAGATCCCTCCAGGAAGTGAGTCAAATCATTTGTTGATGATCTGTTGATTCAGCTGCAGTAGAGGGCAATTCATGCACCTCTATATAAAAAGAACCAGGACAAAGCAAGCCTTCTAAAACAGGCTAACTTCAGGTACCTCCCACCACACTTGAATTCCTCAGAACATTTTAAGATACAGTTAATCTTTGATCATTTATTAACCTAAATCAAATGCTTTGCATTTCATAATCAAACTTCAGGACGAAACTGCTCCTTTAGAATGTCACATCTGGTAGATAAGAGGAAGAAAAAAGAAGTATCTTTAACAAGCAAAAGTCTTCTGTTACATGGCCACAGGCAAATCAGCTTTAACAAAATCTGATCTTCATAGAGGGTTTGCTGTGCTGTGTTTAATAACACCCATGAAATCCAAGAAGAAAGAAATACCTGAGACTGTCAACTGAAAAGAAAAGAAAAAAAAAAAAACAACCCAAGTGTTGTCTCATTTTATCATGCCCTCTTTCAGTGAATGACTCCAGATACAGCTGTGGTTTGCTGCCTGGTCTTGTGCCAACATGACAAATCAAAGGTCATTTATATCTAATAACAAAATACCGAACTGATAATTTCTCATTTCAGGAAAATAACAAATTTGAGAATCAGAAGTAAATCCTCCTGAACTGAAGACACTAGCTAAAATACAGGCCTTTTCCTTCTTATGCTATTGATTTGCTGACTGGTGTTGAGATGCAGCATTTATCCTTGGTTTAATTATATTTAATGGTAGCTTCCAAGATACTAAAAAGTAGGCACTATAATGCATCCCCTGAATGCTATGGGAGCAATTTAGTAACCTCTGGGAAAGATATATTAGGACTACATAACCTTTCTTATTTATGTTGTAATAGCCCCTATTGCTAGTGGAAATTCTGGAGAGAAGCTGTTTCAGTTCATGTTCCAGGCTGGGCCAGGGATGATTTGTCCTTGGTGAGAGTCAGACCACTGCACTGGCATGTGAACAGGCTAAATAATTCTTGAAAATACAATCTGTCCTAACTGAAAATTTGTAAAGACACAACACATTTTGAAATAACCTGAGTTCCACATGGGGCAGCACTAGTTAACATCACTGAATTTCCTCCACATTTTGAGGGCCCAAATGAAGTGAACGGCATGATGGTTTCCACACAGCAGCCATAGAATCTGATTTACTCTCAGTATGTAGCTCCATGCAAAAATCAATTAGACTCAAAATCCTCAATTTAAAAAAGAAACAACTGGGAAGAAAGTAGAATACACATCTATACCATCAGAGTTGGTGTGAGGAGGAGAAATGATGAATGACTACCCACTGTTTCTTACTATACAAAATTTAGAATCAACTAATGAAGTTACCTGGTGATAAGTTGAGAATAAATGAAAAGAAGTTGTCCAACCCTGAGAAACACACACAAAGCAATAATTAAATTATACAACTCACTGCCACAAGATATGGTGGTTTATAATCAAGTTCTAATAGGGATGAGGCAAATTCAGAGAATCCACCAAACACAAATGCTCCAGAGGCAGGAACTCCTTGAATACAGTTGTTTTACTTATATATATTTGCTCCAAGCATTTGTTACCAGCCAATGACAACATAAGAGGCAGGACTTGTACCTTTGTAGTTCTGCTAATGGTTCTCTTAATTTGTCTTGGTCACATGCTCGGGACCTAAGAATGAGAACTATTTGTACTTATTACTGTCACCAAGGGCACTGCGAGGCAGTTTTGGAGAAGCCTAACACTCAGACAGTGAATCAAGGGCCTCATTATGCAAACCTATTCCTAAAATACTCCCAGATGACCACACACCATCTGGCAAGTCCACTGCAAATGCTGCTATGTCATATCACCACGCCAAAGTTTGCTTACTGAACTTAAGAACAAAAAATCTTTCATTGGTGGCTATTTTTGCTATGTCTGTTAAAGATATTCTGCCATATTTTTAGATCACTGAAGTCTTAAACTCACACCCTTATTATTCTTCAGAAGATAAAGGGGGAGAAGGGGGCAGTGGACACAGAGGCATTGAGTTTACATCCTCTTTACATAATCATCATGGCCATCTCTTTAAAAACTAAGAAGTAATAAGCTGGTCTGTGCACAAAGTCACTGCTGTGTCGTTGCTGGAAAATAACACTGACCTTTCATGAAATCTTCTAAGGTTCAGGATTTTCCAAATCTTTTCAGATTTCTGGGTTTTCAACAATTTAAATGCTTTGTATTCAGGTACACTTTTACAGTGAAAATACTCAAATGATAGATTTATTCAGACTGATAACAGTCTCTGAAGCTGAGGTTGCTGAGGCAGCTTTAATTCAGAAGGGTTTACATTCTGAATTCCAGTTCCACTATTTTCTATTCACCACAGGATGAACTGGCTGCCCAAACTCCCTATTAACCCAGCTTCTGCACTCACCCCTAATTATCTCCAGATTATCTGACAGCAACCGAGTGCAAAACTCATTGGTATTTCATCCTGTTAAAGGAGAAAGAAATGGGCCCATTAAACTAGCTTCTTTGTCTAAGCATAGCACTATTGCATCTGCGTAAACTCCTGCTTCCATCACCACAAAGCAAACATTGCTTTTGCAGCAATAGGGTAGCAGCCATATTCTGCGGTGCAGTTCAGTACTTCATGCTATCATCTGCAATACATCCTCCTATAAAAGCAAGCTCGAGCCTACCAGTGCCTGAAACCCAATTTAGATAATGGAATCTTAACAATCTATCCCCAAAAATACCAGAATCCATCGTAATACAAGACTGTTTAAAGAAGGATTTATAGGTAGCAGGTCTTTGGTGGATGGTGGTGTTACCCATCTGTGAATTCCCATTGCTGTGCATAATTAGGACGTATTTACATATGCTGCTGCGTTTCACGGTTCTGAAGCACTTGGAGGATGCCAAGCTACTGTATCATAAATCGTATTGTTGAAGCAGATGGAGCTCTTTGCTCTGTTAAAACTTACAGTTAGGCATAATTAGAGAGGCCTGTGCAGAATATTCTTTATTTCTTTAACAACTTATCAAGTTCTTTATATTGCAAAGCAATTCAGATGACAGGTCTTTTGAAATGTGTTCCTAATAAGCATTTTTACACTGTATCTTACAGACGACTCAATGATTGCACACTGAATGATTATTTCCCACCCTTGTCCAGGCATAGTTACACTGCAATTTCCCTCCCGCTTTCCCTCTTTTAGAAATATTACACAACTGGCCATTTCTCTAGCATTTTCCATTTAAGGATCTCAGAGCATTGCCACTGTGAAGTATCACAACACTCCTTCAGGATGCTCACCTCATTAGCTTCTGAAGAAATTGAGTGCAAAGAGATTAACGTGAAGATATTTTAAAAGTTGCTGAAGGTTTGGTTGCTTTTCTTTTTTAGCTCAAACTGGCCTCGTTTTCAGAAGTGCAGGTCAGCCACAAACCCAAGCAGTGGAAACTGGATGCTTTCTATGTTAGTCACATTTACAGGGCTCAAGTTGGGTCTGGGCTGGTACCCTGGATAAGCTGGCATTGCAATTCAAACAAATTCATGGTCATGGAGTGGACTGGAGCATCCTATATATTGGGAAATCTGATGGATATTTTAAAATAAGTTAGGAAATCTAGTAAGGTTCTCACAAAGGATTAGTTTTGACAGGTTTCAACACTTCATTCGGTCCTGCTGGTTGCAGCTGGGTGGTTAGAGCCTCACTACAGCACGTCCCCAGTGCTCAGTGGTGTGGGGTCTGGTACACACCAACCTAAAAGCTCACTCTTTGTCTTAGGCAGCAGCACACAGCAATCAAGAGGTCTTCAAAGCCAAGCACTGGGGAGCAGGTGCAGAGGCACAGCTTCTGGAGTAAATCACATCAGATTCTGCACAGTTAGCAATGATAAAACCCAGCTAAAATCAGCATTAATGCAGAGTGGCCCTGGCTGTTCTAGAAGGGTGACTCAGAGAGACCTGAACTGGATCCAGAGGGTTGGTTTATTAGTCTTGGTGATGTGCTGGAAGCTGAGCTGGACTAACAAACAGCATTTCTGGATTGGTGAAGTGCTGAACCTCAGTTGAGTAGCCCTTTCACACCCAAGCAAACTCTTCCTCCACAGCACAGACAATCCGCTGCTTGGTTACAGAGAGCTGATGGAAAGTCGGTGACATGGATAGTCTTCTCCCTCCTCCAGTCTGCTCGCCCCATCTGGATGAGAACCCTTCCCTCCAAATCAGGAACCATAATACAGCTGCCTCTCCCTCTCAGGCTCCTTCACAATTTAACGTATTTCCACCTTCACATCAGTCTGGGAAGGCAATCTTTCCAGAAGCACAGAACTGATAGGAGCAACAGTGGCAATGTCCTCCCTCACCCACCCCAAAGCATCATTACAACATTTAAGAAGAAATGTCATCACTTTTATAGCATACAAACTGCTTTTCATCCTGTGTAAGCAAACCAGGAGACTTTGTGAAAGGATTCTGAGCCCGCTGTTGCACTTCCCTTGGCAGAACAAGTACCTGGAGGCTTGTGCTCTGTTAAGCCTTTGAGGATCCATTTGCCTTCAAGACAAAATTTCTTACCACCATTTCATGCTTCTGTATATTTGTATGTGTAGTTGAAGGAGATGCTTCCCTCCCCTCTTGGAATGTCCAACAGGTCCTCCAGAGAAGATTCTGCCCAATGCACAGCCACAGCCCTCTTTCTCAGGTGACCATCTCCAATGGCAACAAGTGCCCTCTAATAAGAGGCTTAGTTGCCAGCTCATTTCTCACATGAAAAACACTTTTTTCTCTCCTGAGCAGAAACACACCAGTAGTTTGGAGCAATTGCAATTCGAAGGGAGCACTCTCAAGCCAATGATCTTCACTGAATACCCTCATGAGTCGCTTCAGTATGTCCCTGTCCTGAGAAAGCATTGCTGCAGCAAGGCCAGCATCCCCTAGGGGTGTTAGACCAAGTTGAAAGTAAAAGGACAGCAGGAGGGTAAAGCCCAGCCAAGCAATCAAAATGGACTTTGCACTCTGGTAATTCCCAATTTGCACTCTACCTGAACAAAATAGCAAGCTGTGTAAAATATTTTAAGAACTGCTGGGAAAAACAAGCAGGTGAAACGTGCAAGTGCACACAAGCTATCACCACATCCCATCATAATCATGCTCTTCCCATGCTCCTGCTGTGACCACCTGTGACTTGTTAGCTAGTCTCTTGGTGTGGGAGAAATGCCAGTTTCTAGCCTCCCACCTTTGTTTCTTCTGATGTAACTTAGTCAGAAAGTTTTGTCACATACTACCACAGCCTTTAAATGCACATATTGTATGTGACTTACCACTCCTGACCCTTCCCCAAAAGGGTTATGCCTTTCAATTTCGGGATCTGCTTAGTGGCAAAATCAGTGACAGAAAATGATGCATACAGCAGTACTGAAGCCTAGGGGAACAAAACACAGCTAAGTGACCAGGCAAAACTAACAGAAGTAATAAAAAGAACAAGATGTTTTACACTGGAAGAAACAATATCAACTTGTCAAACAGATACGTGAACTCATTAACCTCTTTTTACAGAAAGGCAACTGTGAAGTCCTGTATCAGTATTCCTAACTACTTCAAATGTCCCTCTTTTATAATTCAGTCAAGCCATAGATAGCCTGGGTTCCAAAATCTCCAGAGACTCACATCATGGGCATAGCACAACCAGAGATGAAACCCATATTACGCGCCTTTCCGGTTCACATTCTCCTGAACAATTGTTCTTCCACAATCAGACACTATTTATAACAACTTCTCTCTTCCAACAAGACATCAGCCTGTTATCTTCCAAAGATCCCCATTGCTCCTCTTCGGGCAGAAACATCTGTGAAGTTATCTATACTGTGAGTTCTCAGCACCCTGGTCTCTCTAATATTGTTGGTGACTATTGTCTTTTCATCTTTATAGCCTTTTCTTGCTATGGCACATTCAGAAGCCTTGTGACAGACTGATTTCTCTCCCTGGTCACATAGTTTCTTCCTATTTCAGTTCTCACAAGCTAACTACAAAGATTTCTCACACATCACCCTTCTTTATCTGGTGATATATCTTTCTCTCCCCATTGTGCAGGAGATCTGTACTTTGGTCTCTTCCTCAGAACTTCTCCCTTCCCTTCACACTGTGCAATTATCTTTCACAAGCTGCTTTAAGCCCCGCAGCAACCCTAAGAGCTGAAAATCTCACCAAACATCCTTGAGGAACTGCTTCCTCCAGTGTGAAAAGCTCCTAAATGCCACTATGTGCAATGTTATCTGCACATCTCCCTCCAATCCCCACCTCTTAAATAATCCCCCTACCTGAAGGAGCGAGGTGACTCATGAGGGTATTCAGTGAAGATCATTGACTTGAGAGTGCTCCCTTCGAATTGCAATTGCTCCAAACTACTGGTGTGTTTCTGCTCAGGAGAGAAAAAAGTGTTTTTCATGTGAGAAATGAGCTGGCAACTAAGCCTCTTATTAGAGGGCACTTGTTGCCATTGGAGATGGTCACCTGAGAAAGAGGGCTGTGGCTGTGCCTTGGGCAGAATCTTCTCTGGATGATCTGTTGGACATTCCAAGAGGGGAGGGAGGCATCTCCTTCAGGACAGGAGGTGCTTAACTTCTAGAACCAAAAGCTGCTTGTCACAAGTGTGAAATTAGCAGTACAGCCTGTATCCTGATGAGTTTTTACAACCTTCAAAAGAAGTGTCCCACCATACCTTCTGTCTCAAAATGAATTCTCTCTATTCACCCCATCAGCGTCTCCCATTCATTTTAACAGGTTAAAGCTGCTCTTGCTTCTCCTTTATTCCCTCACATTTGGGGGCTCCTTGTCCCCAAACTACAGGCATATTTGCTCCTTAAGCGTTACAATTTCAAGGTCTTTTCAAGGGCAGTTTTCAATTTTCCTTGCTTTATACAGCACCCAGCACAGCAGGTCCTAACTTTGCACATCACTAAGCACTGCACAGTGTAAGTCAGGTCAAGTAAGGAATAGAGCTGTCAATGTTTAACTTACTGAGCATTTCCCTGGGCCCCTCAACACAGCTCACAGAAAACTTGCTTAGAGGTTCCTTCACCATGAAGAAAGCTCATCCATTTGATCAACTCATTTTTTAGACTTTTCTGTGGCATGACCTGCAAACCACCAAAATGATACTTCCATATCAGGTTCATCATCTCTGAACACAAGTCCCTCTGCCTTTTCACTCCCTTTCAGATCAAGCAGCTCATTGAGGTGTGAGACACCCTAATCTAATACCTTCAGCCTTTTCTCACCAGCCATTTCTGGTTCAATTAGTGAAAGAAGAGAGGGGACAGTACTGACATGCAGGACTTGAACAGGCTTTTCTCCCTTTTTTTCCCCGAAGAGAGTATGTGCTCAAGAAAAGGTAGGCAAGAGAGAGCTTAAAGGAGAGGCCTTACAGGAGGACATAGAGATAAAATGTATATACAAAGCACATGTGTCACAACATGTGTTTGTCACAGACTAAGTGAAAACAGGGATGCAAAGGACTTTAACAGGTCACTTAATCCAGCAAGGTATGGTCACGTATACTTAAACCACCCCTTGCTTTCCATTTTCCGGAGTAAAATAGCAAATGTAATTTGCTGTTTCTTTTCCAAGACAGGACTTTCCCTCTTCATACTTACATCCATGGAATCCCCAAGGAGCTCTGAACACTCAGAGGACACCTAGACTATTGCAATGGGCAGGAGACATTACCTGCCAACAGGCAGATTCAGAAAGATGGATTCTCTCTGAGAAAAAAGGGAATTCCTTCAAGCCAGAACAGCAGCTGGATTTGAAAAAAGCAGACCACACGAGCAGAACAAGATACAGGGAAGTAAAAAACAAGGGGAGAGAGAAACTTTCTTAGCGATGTGTTCAGCAACCACACTTCAAGGTCTTACTGAGCAGCATACAAACTGTAACACAACAGGACTTTTCAGCTTGGGGCACTAAGGAAGCCAGGGACGTCTGATTGTGCTGGTCATACTGCTCACTCATGCTCTGCCAGCATTTTAACAGGGAAAAAATGTGAAAATAATCTCCCTTCAGCTTGCATTTTAAGAGTCCATATATGAGGCAACACCTAAATATATCAAAGCTCACCCCGTCATTTCCAACACAAAGAGCCTTCTAACAGAATGGAGAAAGTCAGGCTTGGTCATAAAGAATGAGTTTCTTCAAACTGGGACAGTGCTTAAAGTTTAAAACACTCTGAGCTGCATTTGCAGTAGGTGCAGACATAGATAACCAGAACTTTTAAAAGGAATTACCCTGACTTTCATCTGCTGAACATCTGGCTCTGCTTTTTACCTGCTGTCCTGATTGCAAAATCATCTATTTCAAAGGCAAATCTTTTTTTACACAAAAAACATATTTGTCTTTATAGGTTCACTATTGTAGCTTCGAAGTAGGATTACACAATCACTGATAAACACAGGAAATTATTTTGTCATGTCTGCATATCTGATCCCACATAAATAGACTTTTGTTCAATAAACAACCCTTTGTTTCCTGTCGCTTTGTTGCCCAGGGGTTAATTTTGGCATGCCACATGCTAAGGGAATATATTGCTTTGAGTCAGAGAACAGTGGGGAAGCTGTTGGTCTGGAATGCAAAGAAAACAGAGCTAATCGCTAAAGAAAATAAACATTCAGTCCTAGCTTTGCCTTCTTTGATGGGAGCTGGTTCTGGAGGTGGCACTTGTTCCGTCTGATAAAAAACAAACACTGACATTGTTAATGCTGTGGCTCAGCCCACGTGTGTTCACTGCAGAATGGTATACCACTGTCAAACACTGAGGCATGATTTCCAGAGGGAGGGTCTGTGCCGCTGCATGGAACAGCGTGTGAAGTTTTGCAAGCACAGCTCTATCCTTATAGAAGAAGTCTTACTCACCAAGATACTGTGGGAAATATATACTGGATTAGAAAAGACTTCCACCAGTACGGCTCAGTGGATGTTCCCACCTGAACATGCAAAGGGTAACACCATCTAGTATTACGGTACAAAGAAGACAAGCAAATGCCAGTGGAAAAGGAAATGGTAAGACTAGTTCCATGACTAAAGAGCTGCTAATAGACTTCAGCTCACTGCACCTCGGCCTGATCCAGGTTGTCAGAGCCAGGAAGATCTGAGCTGTTCACGTTCGTATGTCTAATCTCTGTGTACAGCGAGGTAGCTTGTAAGAGATCCCAGCATCTGTGACAGTTTAACAAGAGGGGTACAGTGCAGGTGTCTAACTATAGGAAAGAGAAGGAACATCCTGTGGCCTTGATTTAGCTAGGCAAAGACACTGTAAATCTTCATAAGATGACTTCCATCTGTGGTGAAAGTCAGTGCTATGGAGAAAAAGCAGGAGTCTGTCATTTGTGTAGTAGGTGGCAACATACTCTGCTTAGTACGAGAACAAAGTAGTATCCAGATAAGTGGAGATGTCACATAAAAAGGAAAAAATATTAAGATCTTCAGGGTGTGGCCTTTTGAGTTTTGTTTTCTGATAACTGAATTGGAGTTTTTGTGGCATTGGTTCTTTAAAAGGGCATGACATAGGACCAGGTGTCCCCACCATTTAGGAAGAATGGTTCTCTTCAACAGCTACCTTAGCTAACAGTGAGTTTGGCTGCACTGGGGAATAAGAAGTGGCCCATTGAGGAATGTCCCATGAGAGGAATACAGCCAGAGGAGATTGGTACACCCATCATGCAGGCTGGGAGCCCTGGCAATACCTGGCAAACCTACTGCCATCAGCTGTCCCTGCAGAAGAGCAGAGTCTACAGGAGTCCTCTCAGCTCACGCAAGAGCAGCCAGGCTAGAAATCCTTTAGCATTTTCCTTCAGGGCACACAGGGTCATAGTCCAAGACATTTAAACCAAAGGTCTGGTTCTCAAATACATAAAGAGAAAAGAATCAATGAAGTGGAACTGATTCCCTTAATTTGTCTTTTGGGGCAAGGAACAAGGATATGGGAAAAGAAAGGACAAGAATGGGAGACGAGGGCTGTATCTCAGGATCTCCTTTCTTAAGTGACACTAAAATCAGAGCATATCCCTGTACTGGCCCTCCGTAACTCCTGTCAAATTTCAGAGCAGTGTAAGAAAGTAGGTAGATTTTGGATCATTCAGGCAGGCAGCCCTCAGGGGCCAGGAAGGGGTCTGCAGCCTTCCCTGCAACAGAGCCTGAAGCCTGGCTATTCACAACTTAGACTCACAACAACCTCCAGGCTCATCCCCCTTTCCAGCACATGTGCCTTCTCTCAAGCATTTGTAGGGCCTTGATGGAGTTTCACTCTTGCTCCTTCGCCCAAATTACAGCATGTAGCCCATCAAGTCCTCATGTTGTCTACTGAGTAACAATGTCCAGACATCTTGACATCCACAAGGCTTTCCTGAGCAATGTGTGAATCAATACTGTCTCCCAACACCACCTTTCATTAGCTAGCAGTGGGGCTTTGCTTTGAGATGAGAGACATCCACCAAAGCAGTGTCATGAAAGCTAGGAGACACATCCAAGAGCATACTTGCTTCCTTCTCCCCCTCTTCTATCTATGCCCATAGTTCTCCAGCTTCCCCAGCAGCTCTTGAATTCCCTACAATCCCAGCCAAGCAGCCACATCCTGAGACGTGCCGGGAAGGCTGACACTACAAAACCATACTACCTGATTTTCAAAGCTATCTTGCCTGTGGGGAGCTATCAAACACAGCTGCTCTGGGCATGCCAGCAAAACCAGAGTGAAGCAACAGCATTACCTGGACTTCAAATTCACCTGTTATTGTTTCAAACAGCCATTTTCCTGGTCAATCTTTTAAACATTTCTGAAGATTTCTGAATAGAAACAACAGCAGCTCCCAGGCCAGAACTGCAATTCAATCACCAGCACTGCTCTGAAATCTAAGCTTTTGCACTGATGTGTCTAAACTTAAAGGGCAGGACCAGTTTCTCTGAGCCAAACACTGCTCACAGCTTCATTTTTTATAAAAGGCCATAGTATTTCATATTTCTTGAAGCTGCTTGGTTCTCTCTTCTGCCTGCCATACACGTACAGTATGAATAGCACTGTGGGGTAGGTATGTTTACCCTTTAGGGTAAACCCAAAAGGGCAATTCAATCATCAGGAAGTAAAAAGTTTTTACCATGGGGCAAACCTATCTGAGTGTCAGTGGCTGATTTCCAAACGGTACAAAGGGTTTAGTCCAACTCTCATCAATTTCAGGGACAGCTTCTTGGTTAAGTCCCACACACTCCTTTGAACCATATCTTAAGCCCTCCATCCCCAAGGGAAAAAAACTCTTCAGGCAAAAATTAATGCAATGAATAAAACATTTAAGCAAGCTCCCTGGGACTTTCTTTCCCCTGTGTGTTTGCCCAGTGGGACCCTGACATAAACACACAGGTCATAGACAAAGCTGCAGAACAAATAATTGATTATTACTTCTGCCAACCTCAGGACTAATCACTACATGGATATCTGTACCACTCTGTCTGCCTTCTGCTTTCCATCTCTGCTTGAATATGCTCTTTAAGGAGAGGATTTTAAAAAAGAGCTTATGTAGCTTGTGACTCCACTCTGCCAGGGCTTTAGGGAGAGCTCAGCACCAAAGTTTTTAAGGTACCTTAAAAAATGCCAGCCCTGGTCATTAACCCGTTCCCATTTTCTATCCTCACACTTCAGAGTTCTTCAGCACCAGTTTTAATTTCCTTTTCTTAAAGGAAGAACATCTTCCCTCCTGCTGCTATGAAAAGTAAAGGATGCAAGAAGCAACGATGAAATGTTCAATTTCACCACAGTCTCAGAAGTCCAGGCAGTTACCAATATTTCTTCCATCATGCTCTTTTTCTTTCTCACCTCTTTATGTTTTTCCCCTCACTCCACCCTTTCTTCCCCACCATTACATACTCTCTCCTATAGTACCATTCCCTGGCTTAGTGAAGGAAAAATTTTGCTGGCTATTGGAGAAGAAATTCTAATGCTGCTTTCTTTAGTGCAAGACTGGAAAAGTCTCCTGAGGGAAGTGCCCGAAGTCCAATTGAATGAAGCATTTAAAACAAGATATCATGTTGTGCAGGAACAAGTAGGAAATGTGCTGTAGCGAACAGTCCTTAAGTGGCAAGAGGTAACGGTTAAACCTAGATACACAGTGTTTGTTGATGGGGAGGACTAGGTAACTTTCATAGGGATTTTCTGTTGGGAAAGGGGAGAATAGATGAGATGCAAAGGGAGGTGTTTGTATCCCTCCATTAACATGGCCAAGCACAGTGCACATGGCTGAGGAGGCATGACATGAAGCAGATGCACCACAATACATCACTTCCCTCCCCTTTGCAGTGTCCATGCCCCCTGGATCCCTTTCTTTCCCCTGCTGCTCTCCTTCAATTGCCTCTAGAACATGTATACAATATTGACACATCACCAATCCTGCCTGTTCTGCTCCCAACACCATCAAATTTTGTAATTATATAGAAAGAAAAAGAAAATTGAGCTTGTCTAGCACAGCTTCTTCCTTACGAACCTATTCTGCTTCCTGCATTTTTGGTGCAATACAAACTCTTTCTGGAAAGATTTATTATGGATTGGGCCAAATAAGTTCTGTCATGGGAAGACCCTACAAAGAGAAAGATAACTGAAAGGGGGTGAAAACTTGTGGGTAGTATTGTGAGGTAAGTCTGATGCAATGTCTTCCTTAGGACCCGAAGGGGCTCATCAAAACTGGCACTAGCAGGGGAGTGGGTGGTTTTGCAAAGGAATTGCAGGACAGAGAGGAAGACTCAAAGCACAAAGTCATGCCCATAGGTCTGCAGGGTTCTGCCAAAATCTCACCCAACAGTCATCAAGATTCACAGATCTTACTAATGAGAGATGCTTGGCCTGTACCTCGTGCAGGAAAAGGGCAGTGCCATGTCTTCTCTTTGGCATCATGGTCCCTCCACATGAAACTCTGCTGGTGACTCAGATCCACCAAGCAACTGGGTGGGTACATAGGGTCACAGTGCAGGAGGGAGGCAGCACCTGGGATATGCCATCAAGCTGAGTCTTGGTACACATGTGACACCCCTACAACGTGGTACTCTCACCTCCAGCCCAGCGTCCCCATTTCATGACCAGATAGAGGAGGTCTCACCCATTGGGAGAACAAAAAACACACCAAAATGCAAGCAAGCGGCTGTCCCAGAGATAAAACAGGATCCTAGATTCATTATTTCTAAACAGTGAGTGATCTTTCCAACAGTGATACAGCACAGGAGTGACTCCACATTAGACATGAAGATCAGTCAGGCCCAGCATCAAAACCAAAACTGTAATTAGAGTGAATGCCTGAAGAACATAAGTTCTGTACCACAGCACTGACCTTACTGAAAGTCTTCCTATAATTAAATCAAACTCTCCGGCAAAATGTTTATGCCATACTGTAATTGTACCAGCTGCAAGATCTGCAATGATGGAAATCCTTTGAAAAGGTTAGAATTATAATTCTACAATATGATCCTATTAATGGAGATTTTATCATTTAAACGGCCAGTCTGGAAAAATACTTTTCCTTTCTCTCTCCCCTCCTTTCCCAGACTTCTGCTGTGGATGCAGACACTGTGAGGAACCATCACTTATACTTTTATTTTTATTAGCAAATACTTCTCTTCCTAGTCAGAATGGCAATCATGAGACCATTTGAAAAAGAGAAAAAAAAAAGCTTAAAGGCTTAAAAAAGTAATAGTATCTTGCACTGAAAAGAAAGCTTTGGAAAAAATCTCAAAAGCAGTAGGGTTTTATACTGAATAAAAGCTATGAATAACAATACCTTTCTTTTTCCTTCCTAAATGCTGCTTTCCAACTTCAGAATTTAGAATTCAGAAATCTACTTTATTCTCAGCTAAATACAGCATACAGGCATACAGCCCTAGCTGGGACTAAAGGTGTTTCTACAGGGAGCTCATATTAACCTGCCACCTACTTGAACCACAACAATACCTTTTTTTTTTTTTTCATTATTAACGTGTGGACCTGCATTTCCCAATGTTCTTGTAGGAATATGAATCACACTGACATTCAGCAAGATTTGTACTCCTAGATAATATTTGAAAATTTTACCCATAAATATTTATATTGAAAATATTGCCTGGAATACATCTCAATAAAGTCACTGTCCTAGTTGCACAGAATCATGCCAAATAGTAACAGCAAAACCCAGGCATTGCACAAGCCAGACACTAAGGTAAGAAGAAGGAAGGCTGAGCACGGTCCAGCACAGGATGACACGGTGCTTGAACCACCTCATTATGATCCTGACAGACAAAAGTAGAGCAGAGATGCCCAGCAACAACTAGTATTTCTGTGGCACTTCAGCATGGTGTGCAGCATACTAATTACCTGCAAATAACACAGCCCTTCCTCGCAAAGCTAAATTGAGGTTATTGCACGCCAAATAGGCCAAGCCCAAAAACGCACACTTGGTTTGGCACTAAACACACACCTGGGCATCAGTGGTGTTTTCACTCCTGCAGGCAGGGCTGCAGGACGGGGAGGTGAGGAGCATTCCGGCAGCTGCAGGGCTGGGCTGGGCTCAGCTGGCTCACATTTGTACTGTTGCACAGGGCTCAGATAAAGGATAAGCCAGATAAAGGCAGACTTCCATTTCCTAAGGCTAAGAAGGGGAGAAAAAAAAAAGTTTGCAAGGTTTCGGGGATGCCACCTGAAGTGTTTTTTGCTGGGATGGAGGTGTGAAAATAGGACAGCTGGGAAATAGCAGCAGTGAAGGATGGGGCAAAACCCAGTTTCACATCCCTTCAGATGGCCCTTGAATGTCAAACAGAGTTTCAGCAACAGAGTAGAAACTACTGGAGGGAAGTTTTCATATCAGCCAAGTAGTCTGTAAGCAAATCTATGTCAAATGAGCAGAAAAGCTGTGGAATTGAGGAAGTAGCAGTAGGTACTGGGAACAGCAAATCTTTGGGTGAATTAGAATTGAGGTATCAGATAGTCATCTGGCAATACCTGCTTAAGATTTATGTATACATGAAAGTGAGGTAAGAAAGAAAAGTAGTAAATAGTGCACAAATATTTCTCACAGGTGGTGAGGGTGGAAACCCTGGAGAGACCAAAAGACAGTAGCCCAGAGGCTAGAGCTGTGGAGTACTTCAAAACCCCAGCCAAAGACAGTTTACGAATACATAAGGTATCTCCAAAACAGTGAAACCCCCTCACTGGCTTGACTTTGAGTTAGAGGCAGTAGTGTAGTGCCAAGCAACTACTTCAACAGGTAGCTTTTCCATGTCAGAAAACAGACACAGATGTCATGTAGTGCTCACGTGCACACAGAAAGTGCTTGCAGAGCCCCATCACCTCTCCTGCCAGGACATCACTGCCTTCTGGGGGCAGTGCAACTACATGGATCACTGTAGCAGAGAACAGAGAGCAGAAAAACCAATCCCACTAATAAACACCCCCAAAAAAATTCCTAAGTACAGAAGCACAGACATTCACAACTTCAGCTTTGCTCCCTAAAGAAAGATACAATCTTGTTATACAAAAAAAGCAAGGGCAGAGCAGCGGCACTGGTCAAGATACTCAGGTTTGGCGCAAGGGCCAACAGCGAAGGTGAAGGGCACTGTTCCCCTCGGCACTTCCTTGCTCCACCACTGCCTCTGTGCTGGCTACCCAAGAACAGTCTGGAGCATTTTAGCTGCAGCAACACAGAGCCAAAGTAGGTTTTGTAGCCCACGCTAAGAGACATGGCAAATTCTCCTGAGCTGTGCCCTGCTGTGACTGGTTTGCAACCAATACCAGAGTCAGCAAGAGAAAAGTCACAGGGCATCTCTGCACGATACTGCTGTGATGTCCTGATACAATTTCCACAGAAAAATAGTGGATGCCCAGCAACAGTCCTTTTGCTAAAAGGCAAAAATTTCAATTTCCAAGTGCATTATTCTTCCATTCACTGTCAAGCAAGCGAGGCAGGTTTCAAATTTACATGTGATTGACTAGATTACCTGAGTGATGCACTTATTTCCCTTGGCAAATGAAATGAAGAGAAATGTTAATGCTCCATAAGAAGTGTGCCTGGCATAGCATACACTGCTCATCTGGCCATTGCCTGTATCACATGCAACAGCAAATGGGTTTGATTTCATCAAAGTCCCCGCTTCAATACCTCTGTTGCTGTAGCAAGAGCTACTCTTTGCAAGTCGGTTTGAAAAAATTAAACACATTTTTTTCCTATTCTAGTTGGCAGTCCTTCCTAACCTAAGTGACATCCACATTTTACATAAGCCTTTCTCTGCACAACACAGTGATAGAGTATTTCCCAGCACTGAAACACCTTTGCCTCATGCCTACCATTATTACTTGGGGGTAAGGCTTGTATGTGAGTTCACCAGGCCAAGGCTTCAAGCAGAGCAGCCATAAGTCTTAGCCATGTTTGAAGGAGCACTTCTAAAATAGCTACTGAGAGCAAGGCTGGACCAATGCCCACATCTCAGTGTGACTGCTAGGGTGACGTGAACCAGCTAGGTTACGCATGATTTGGACACATGCTGCAACCATGTCGCCCTGTTGCAGTAGAAATAAACTTTCACAACAGCTATTTGATAGGGGAAAGAGTCTGGTGAAAGGCCTGGGTGGGTCAGAGTTAGAGATTACAGTAAATGGGCTGTAATGTCACATGCTCAATAGCAGCCATCAGATCAGTTACACCCCGTTAAGAGTGGTAACTTCTCATTTCCTTGTTTTTTCTGGGTCTGTGTCTAGCATGTGGCTGCCTGAACAAATCAACTTAATGGTGTCTCTCCATCTGTTGGGATAAAGTGTGATAGGCTTGTGTAATTTGTAAGTTAATTATTTACATATGCTCCTGAAACTGGAGGAAAAAACTACGCAGAGAATGAGCAGGGATGGAGGAATTAAGGGATGCAACAACTGCGTTCACCTCTGATCTCATTGCAGAGAGGAGAAAGCTTGGTGACTCTTCCTGATTTCCAGAAAAACTCTAAGAAGGTGAAAGAAAGGAATCTGAAATGCAGTCACCGGGTTTCCATCTCAGAGCAGTTAATGTGGAAGGATCCTAAGGCCAGTTACTGAGTCCCAAGTTACCCTGCTAACATGAGGCTTTTGAGTCAGGTGGGAAGGGGAAGCCACTGGCATCCCCACACTCCTGCTCCCCTGCCGCAGCTCGACAGCCCTGGGGATCCTGCTCGGATAGACCCCATGAGCCAAAAGGTCCCTCTGATAACAGTGCTTCTGACAAGGAGGCATTTCTCACCGGCAGTGGATGTTATGAAACATGCATTGTTTCATTTTACATCATTTCCGAACACAGCACGCTCACAAGCCTGGCGGAGCAGTCAGGAGGATTTGGGCCACAACTGCTGTCCCCTGCAAACACCAAAAGTTTAAGAACCTTGTGTATCCAAACTGCTTTTAGTCATGGATTTTGTTTATGTTTAGCAACAGCTGATGTTCCAAGTTCGGGGAGAGACAGGAAACAAATTTCCTGGTTACTTCCTTGACATCATTTGGCAGTAGGCTCCAGGGGGGTGACGAAGCTGGCTTGCTTGCTTCCTCACTCCACAGATTGCATCCAACATGAAGGGGAATCTAAACAAGTTGTCAAAACTGTTACAATTGCAGTTTTTACCAAAACAAAGGTTTTGTGAAGGAAACATTTCCATTGAAAACAGTATTTCCCCTAAAACTCCGATAGTGCATTATGAGCTAATTTCACATCACCCCATGCTATGCTATAAGTAGCAGCTTTCAAGACCACATTGTGGGCAACACAAGATGCAGCTGGACCAGGCTACCCTGAGATGGTGTCATCTTTTGCCACAAAAAGGGATGCAGTGTATTAGAGGAAACACATTCTCTAAAAGATCCTGCCTGCTGGAAAGAAAGAGAAATTATATTGAATTAAAATTTACACTACAATGGCGTGTCCCTATTTGAATTTTATTCCTAGTGCAAATTTCCCACCAAAATCCCTAAAACTCATCTATAACTGATCAAAAGAGACACATGTCAATATTTGCTGTAATTCACTTTTCATTTCTGGGAATGAGTGTGCTGCCTGGCTTTGATAAACAGATGATTCTGAGGAGACAATGCCGTATTACAGAGATTTTTTGCAGTCCTTACTCAGACAAGAAATTCTTAACAGGACATGTAGCACCATCCTCTGGACGTCAGTGGGAAGCAAGCACAAAGCAAACAGGCTTGGTGTATAAGGTAGTGCCGGATTCAGATTTCACCATCCCTGGAGTTCCCAGTCTCTGCGCCACTTGCTGGAGTTCAGCATGAGGGCTCCATCCACACCACTCTCAACAGCTTCAAGAATTTAATTGAGTACAAAAGAAAAGCCACTGGAGCAACAGATTAAAGTTAGAAGGAAGAAGAAATCGGCTGAAGAGATAAAGTCAAGAAAAAAGCAATGTATATCAGGGTGTAAGCTGAGCTCTTCTGAAAGCTATTTTCCATATCTTTTTACAACTCGTAGATCACTATCATACTCTCCAAATTAACAGTGAGTTACTGAGTCAAAGCATAGCACAGAATTAATTTGTTCTGAGATCTATGTTAAGGAAAGTTTTTACTACGCTTTAATATAAAAGCAAATCTTGATGTTTTCATTTTTCATCCAAGGGTTTAAGAACTTCCAAGATGAAAAAATCTAAGCATGACTTATAGTTCAAAATGGTTCCTCTGACAATAGATTTTAAAAGATCCCAATTTCTTTCTCAGTTATTTTGGTGTTTTCAGTTTATTTCTAATCTGTTTTCAAGTTTGCATGCAGCCATGTAAGATCAAAGTGAAAATAAAAACCAGTTTCTTCTAAAAAATAGTGCTAAAAACGAAAAACTATTCTTGAACAGAAATGGATGGATTTTTAACTATGATGGAGCAGAACAAAATATTCAAAACATCACACTAATTGGAAAAATCAATGGGAAGATCTGGGACAAGTTTATCAGAGAAATTCAAGATTTTCCTCTTGTCACAATGATGTCTTTAATACCATCTTTCTAAATGACGTTACCTACTTCAACGACAGACTTTGTGGCCTGATAACACTCATATATATATGCAAGCAGAATTCATGGAAGAGGTAAAATTCACAGCTCTGCAACATACAGGAATGCTATATAACATATAAGCATTCCATTAGGGGATTCCCACAAACTACAGGTTGTGAAATCCTGGTGCTTATCGTATAGGCACTGCCAAACAAAGCACCTTTGGAATATGCAGGGGTAGTGATAAACCTAGGTTTAAATCTAGCTTTATCACTAGGTGACCTGGGACTGTAAGATCATTCTGGTAGATTTTCAGTGTCCTGGAAGGAAGATCATTTGAGGTTGTAGGCAAAAAAAATGGCAAAGATTTATTACCTGCAATGTACGGTTTAAAGGAGTTGTTGCATTTAATTTCCCTAACTACACTGCCAGTGCTAATATCTGAATGGGGATTAGGGGATGAGTCTGACAGTTTGGTGTCTTCCTGTTTCACAAGATCAGATCCAAGCAATAGCATCATCCTTATTGAGAAACATTGAAATATTTCACACCAACAATTGCAGTCTACTCTAGGACATGTCCTTGCAGATGCTGAGGGTGTCCAGCTTTGGTGACATCAGTGGGAATAAAAGATACTCAGCTGGGTCCATCCAAGGAGGCAGCCCTTGGCTTTTGCTCACAAGCAGCTCTCCATATTGGTGATGTCTTCTGCTCCCCCATTAGTACCGCCTACAGAGATGTCCAGCACAGAGCAGGCTGGGGTTACTTACATGGGCCTTCGTGTAATGGCAATAATTTATTATACTAACAGATAGGACTGGTAGCATCAGACATAGTATTTTTATGTAGAAACACATATTGGCTGTAGAAAAAAACCCAAAATTCGTATTCACAGATGCAAAGGCATTTTGCCTAACTTTGAACTCACTCAAGACATTGCAGTTGGGAGCAGAGCTGAAAGCGCCGCAGCCCTGGCCTCTTGCCAGCTCCCTGCCCAGTGCTGATAGCACAGGCTGCTGACGTTGCTGACAGAAACTCTGAGCTGGTTCAAGTCCATGTTTCTTGGCTCAGGGAAGAACTTTTTGCAGCATAGATTGGGAAAGCTGAAGGAGAGGATCCGCAGATGACTGCAGACTATCTGGGCCTTGCATGGAAAGGAAAGTTGCTCAGTTCTGCAATTCTCAATGGGTGATTGTGCTCTATCAGAAGTGGGCACAAGTACACGTGTATACATACTGAGATGAACTGTACCTTCCTCTCACCAAAGGAGAGGATTGATGACCCTGCCAACCTCCAGACACTCTCCTGTCCAAGTGATGCTGCCCCTCTCTTGATACTGGATGAAGATCCAGTGGTCCAATCTCCCCATTTACTGTACTCCAATCCCACTCCCATGTGAGATACTTTAGAGGAGCATTCCATATATCTACCACTGCACCAAAACAGAAATGCATGTCTTCCTCCATCTGCCATGAAATCTTCCTATAACACCCATCCATTCCTTGCAGATAAGTTCCTTAAATGAAAACCAACTCAGAGCGTGATCGTTTCTTCATGCAGTCAGTTAAAAAACAAAAATCTAAAGGCAATGGATTTTAAATTATAGGATAAATAAATTATTGCAATCATCAGATTTAAAGGATATAAAAACACAAGGACTTGATCAGACCAGTAGCTTCAGGAAGGCTGAATGTACTTATCATAAAGCTGAAAAACAAACACACACTTCTGTCTTACCTTCCCTACCAAGGTGAGACCAGTGCCCCATTAATCATATAATGCTTGTGTGTTCTTCTGCTATTGACGTTGAGCTCCTGTGTACTGCTACAGTGTTTATAGCTGGATTTCTTTTACTGACACTAAAAAGCAGTCTGCCCACCTCCCATTTCTTGAATATTACTGTTGTTCAACTCTCCTTTACAAAAGTTTCTTAAAATATCTCTAATGTCTTGATGGTTGTTTAAAAAATATAGAATATATTTTAATCACCCTTTTTTCCTACAATGTTTTGGCTACTGGAAGTGGAATCACAACCTCAAGGGCTCGTGGGGTTTGGGGATATATCCATTGTTATCCACTACTGGAAACCTTTGGCCTCAAACTTCACGGCTCATTGCATACTGAGATGTGAGAAAATATGATATGGCTTGAAGGGATGAGGGAATGAGTTACTAATTTTGCTTTTTGAATGATGCACCTTTCACTGGGGAAGAGGTGCATGGAGTTCTTTAGACCACAGTTCATACACTTCCAAGGACTCAGCAGCTTTTAGCCCGGATGCCCTAGGATGAAGACACACAAAATCACCTTTCCCACAGCTCAGTCAAATCAGAATTCTGGTGACATGTCAGCCTGCTCCAGCCTCCTGTTGTAAGAGGAGAATTGGCACCGAAACAGAAAACCAGCTGGAAATCCAGTGGTCTCAGATGTCCTAAAAATACTCCCAGTAATTTCTATTCTTGTCTCTGGCTGAAGTAAGCTGCAAGTATTTATGACTACTCTTCTAAATGCCTGGAATTTCAGTGTGTAATAGTAAATGTTGCAAACCAGAGGGACAGTCCTTGAAATACTTGTCCTAACCAAGAAGATGGCAGGGGATGAAATAGGTGCTCATCTTGGTATTAGAAAGGACTACTGAGATAGACCTGCTTCTGCAGTGTCCTGAGGTTCAGAACAGGTTGTAGTCAAGGGCTCCATTCCCACTTCTGAAAAAAAGCAGTCTGTACCAGCTCTGCTCTTGATCCAGGGCTGGGGGAGGGAGCAGGCAGTGGGAGCCGCAGGAAATGTGGTGATGGACCATCTGGCCTTTGATCCAACAAGCATTACCTCTTTCCCAAGGAGGGTGTTTTATGGTTTTTGTTCTCCCATCACAAACCTCACCTTAACATCTACCTGTGAAATCCCAGAATAGAATCATAGAACGGTTTGGGTTAGAAGGGACCTTAAAGATCATCCAGTTCCAACTCCCCTGCCATGGGCAGGGACACCCTCCGCTAGACCAGGTTGCTCCAAGCCTCATCCAGCCTGGCCTTGAAGACAGCCAGGGATGGGGTACCTACAACTTCTTTGGGCAACCTGTTCCAGTGCTTCACCACCCTCTCTGGGAAGAACTTCTTCCTCATATCTAATATAAATCTCCCCGCTTTCAATTTAAACCCATTACTTCTTGTCCTGTCACTACAGACCCTTGTAAAAAGCTCCCCCCCCAGCTTCCTTGTAGGCCTCTTCAGGTACTGGAAGGCTGCAATAAGGTCTCCCTGGAGCCTTCTCTTTTCCAGGCTGAACAAGCCTAATTCTTTCTGCCTTTCTTCATAGGAGAGTTGCTCCAGCTCTCTGAGCATCTTCGTGGACCTCCTGTAGACTCGTTCCAACTGGTCTATATCCTTCTTATGTTGAGGGCTCCACAGCTGGACACATACTCCAGGTGGGGTCTTACAAGAGCAGAGTAGAGGGGGAGAATCCCCTCCCTCGACCTGCTGGCCACACTTCAGCTGGCCACACAGCAGCTGAACTCCCCAGAGGAACCTCAGTAATCATTTCCCCTGCTAGGCTTCTGAGCCATTTAGAGCTCATTTCCTCTTCCCTCTCCAAGACAGCAGTTTGAATGTCTGTAGTTTTATAACCCTGTATCTTGTTGTCCATTAGTCAAAAAATTCCAAATATCATAATTCTTCTCCTTCATTTACTGCATAGTTACATTGAAAGCAAGTTTATCACCACTACGTCTTGTTTTCTTCTTCGTTTCAGCATGTTCATGGAGTTATTCAGTACTATTTTTGTTACTGTTACACCCACAGAACTCTAGGTGATGCTAACAGAGTTGCTGTGGTGCAAGTAAAGGCAGAATACTCCTCATCCTAGAAAA
Source organism: Rhynochetos jubatus (assembly GCA_027574665.1). NCBI lineage: Eukaryota > Metazoa > Chordata > Aves > Eurypygiformes > Rhynochetidae > Rhynochetos > Rhynochetos jubatus. The sequence goes on along the minus strand of CM050648.1, from coordinate 7,563,923 downwards.
CTCCTGCAGCTTCATATTGTCACCTTTTGCAGATCCCCTCTTCTGTCCTGGTCTATTGAAATAGATATATTTCCAAACGCATGGCATTTGAGAACCAAGAACTCTACATATGCTATAATTATGCTTATTTTGTCAAGGTCTGTGATACTCTTCGAAATGCTTTCAGTAGGCCAAAATCCAGCACATCCTATAAGGCAGCATCAGCTTCTAAGGAAACAGATTAATGCACTAAATATATTTGCTTATCCCCCTGCACCGGCACGTTAGTGAAATATTCAGTAATGAACCATCCCAGTATTTTCCATGAGCTATTCGGAACAGAGCACTATTACCACTCCCACCGGAGCTGTCTTGGTGCACGCAGTACACCAGTCTGATGTACCCAGTAAGGAGAAAGGGAGTCCCATAGCGAGCACTTTGACAAGAAACTGGTAATTTTGCCAGGCTGCTCCAACAAGCCTCCTTCTCACTCTCATAAACAGTAAGATGAAAAGGATTTATCTGTTTACCAACTACAGGTCTGAATTTCTTTGAAATGTCTGGGTCTGCTCTAGGGAAGAAGAAAAATACTTTCCTTAACTTCTTTGCATAAACCTTTGTGTTCATCTTCTATTTTTTGTCAGCTCCCTTAAGGCTGTTTCTATATGCAACTAAACACATCACAGCTTAAACACAAAGGTTTCCTATTTACCAGTAATATTGGTAATTCGCTGCTTATAAGTACTAGAAACATCGTGTCCTTTGACATTTCAGTGACACATTAATCTGTTGTCTGGAATATAAATGTGAGCTGAGAACTGATATTACAACAGAGAGTAGATTAACATTTCCTTGGAAAAGTTGTTCAACTTTTTAAGTTCTGTTTCCAGCTTTTCCACCAGACAGGCAGAATTTGACATGATTATCCATCTCTGAATGAGGACAGTACTTCAATGAAAATGTTATCTTACAGAAATGATTACTACAATGGCCAGGAAAGTCCTGTTTAAGTTAAATGACTTCTATTGAGTACCTGACCTAAAGGTAACTGTTGCTTTCCCTGAGCAGAAAGTGCCGAGCTAAGCTGCACCAACCTCACTAGGCAGACCCATTTAAACCAAAGTCTGGTACCATATTGCTTCACTGCGTATGAACACTGTATGTTAAAAACCAGGATGTACATGTATAGGTTCAAAATGCTTTTAAAAGCCTATTTACAGTAAAGGTGAACAGAGGATTTTCAGACTAAGGTCCTGCAGCAGGAGGCTGTTCTCTCTCCCCATGCATCCCCTGGATTAACCCTCACGCTTCCAAAGAGACCTAACTCATATTCCCTGAGCTTCCCTCTGGAGGAATTTATTGCTTTCCACTGATTACCTGGTCCTCCTGTCTTACAGACCCTTGAATTAGACATGGGAAGTTCAGCAGTGTCTCCTCCATTGCCTACCCAGAATCATGTTTCACTTATTTCTTTTTTTTTTTTTTTTGAAGAACAAAAAGCTCAGATGTGGGTATAAGGCTGATGAGGTAACTACAGTCTGAGTTAACTTTTCTTATTAAAACCTTTAACTTAAGCAAACAATAAACCTGGTCTTCCAACATATCATATGAAACTATGTTCTTCTGGATAAGTTGAAGTCTGCTTAAATGCTTCAACCCCAAAATAGTTCACTTTTTTAATTAAGTGGTGAGTCAGGTTCACACTGTGACTGTAGCTATATGCTTTCTCCTAAATTAATGGCAAACCATTCTCCACAGTCACGTATTTTCAAAGTGCTATTTCAATGACAGTGATATGACTTGAGGGGAGTAGTTAATAGACCTGATGCTTTTGAAGAAGGTAATGAAAAGGAGTACATTACTTCTTTTACAGCAGCAGGCTCAGTAGCATAGGTTGCTCTATAATCCCATATTGTCTGGCACACGTGAGGCGTGTAACTGCAAAGCAACGTTAAGGGAGGATCAGTTTTGCCCAAATCTCAATTCACTACCACCTATAAGCACATGTTTCAAAAGCTTTCTGAATCTTGGTCTCAATTATAAATTAAATAATGTTATGGGAGCATGAAGGGGAGTTTGAAGCTTTCCATTTGCATAGCCTTTGCAGGTAAGATAATTCAGGCTTGCTTTTGCCTGGTGCAGCTGTATGCAATTTCTAGTCAATAAGCTGAGCAAACGGCATCTGCTCGCAATAAAGCAACCAGCAACAGCCACAACTGATAAAGCAGCAGAAACATGTCCTAGCAGGGACTGCCCTTTTCCACAAAAGCCTTGGGGGCCAGGCTTATGCAGGGAAGACCACACACACACAAGGGAGGCAACGCTTTCCCTGTGACCCCAGGGCTCCTCCTTATCCCAGCAACACCCGCTTGGCAGCCAGCACCCCAGGGAAACCAGCACGAGGTGCAAGGGGTGGCAGCAACCTCTGCTCCTGGAGGAGTCAGCATGGGTGACGACACTGACCAGTTCTCTGCAGCACTGGTGGGGGATGTTACCTCCCCACGGCCAACAGCCTTTCGCGGCCCTTTCTCACCATGTACAAGATTCCTCCTTGTCAATGACCACTCCTCCTGTCTTCATTCTTGTATTCAGTTTCTTCTATTTAATACACTTATTACAGGACTCAGCAGGCCTAAAGCTCCCTCACCATTAAGTGAAAAACAAAAACACAACCTAACTGGCTCATTTCTCAGCTGGTTCCCACTTCCTCTCATCATCCTCAGTTCAATGTGACCTCCTCCAAGACAGGACTTTGCTGTCTCACTGCTTTGGCACGAAAAGGACACAGATATTTGTTAGCAGCATTACACAGATAAGCAAAATACAACCTAAGAATGGTTTTTCCATGTCTCCCACTTCTGCCCATCCTTTTAAAACTTTAGGTATCAAACAGTCATACAGGCAAATGTAAAGCTATCTGGTCCAAGAGATAAGTATCAGTATCTTCTGGTGCCCTGCACCACTCGGCAATGAAGCGCAAAAGCCTATGGTGTGACTGGTGTCACCTTCTCGTGCCAATACGATGTCAGGTGCTGACTCTTCCATCGTACTTTCTCAGCCATTTCTGTTTGTGGTTATGAGTCTTAATCAGCAGCAAGGAACCAGTCCAGCACTTGGTTCCCAAGCAAAAGTCACAGCAAAGCTGGAAGAGGCAGGATCAGCCCCCTGGGAATTTCAAAAACAGCGCCCTTCATTAACTTCTCAGTGGCTGTGGTTTTTAGAGGAGAAAAATCATCTCTTTCAACATCATGGTGAAAAAAAATAGTGAAATACATAGACTTTGAAGTGGTGGGGAAGTACCATTACCCATTCACAGACAGCTGTCTGGCGTTCATTATGTGTGATAGGGAGGCTGTGTGCGGCAATGCGTGTAAGGACATATTTCCTACAGAGAGCAGGAAAGGCACATGCTTCACGCTCACATGCCACACAAGTTACTTTTTGCACAAGCTGGCTGGCTGGCTCTTACTGTCCCCTGCTCTGGGAAGCCACGGGGTTCATCCCTCTGACCTTTCTTCTTTCTAGGACAACTCAGTGCTGGCCGAAACTTTATTGTACAGGATCATGGATCGTTATCCAGCCTTGGCTTTCTCCATTCAGCCTCTTAGAGCAAACTTTTGCTTCTGCTAGCTTTCATCTGCTATCTGCCTGAAAGGCTGAAGTCCTTCATATAGCTATATTTTCTGTATCCCTAGTCCCTGACAGCATAATCAATCTCTTTTTGATTTTTACTAGGAGTACTGGATTCATCACTGACATCCCATATATTTTCCCTGCTCCTACTACTGTTTCTTTGTTAAGCCATAGGTTTATTATAAATTCTGTAATGCAGGCAGGACTCCTTGAAATGTCAAGCTGGCTTTCAAAAGTTAAAAGCTGTACCAGCTGTAACAAAAAATTGGATGTATATTTAGACTGTCGGAGAATTTCCAGTACTTACCAATTGATAACATAATGTTGGTTGAGCAGATGATGGGCAGCAACATTAAAAGCAAAGGCTTTAGTTTCATCATTGCATTTGCTGGTTAGTCAGAGTTTATTTTCTCCCCTTGGAGACTGCATCAGAATTGTTTGCATTGGATACTGTCGTTAGCTTGCATGGCTTGTTACCAAAGACATTCATGAGGATATAGCTGCTCAAAGGAATATTACTAAGATGTTTCACACAGAAATATCACAAAGAAAGAGAAGACTATGAGTGAGGCTTGACACATAGGACTATTGTCTCCTTTTCTTGGCTCAGTACATGGTTTCCCTGACACAAGCATAGCAGGAAACTCACCTTGCCTGAAGAGCCCTGAATACCCATAATTCTACATAACTGGGGATCACCCAGTTCATCTGAAATTCTCCTAATCAGAGGGCACACACTAGGGACATGAGGGAATATCATCTATGTTACATCAGGTGGCATTAAGGACAGCAAAATCATCACATTCCCACAGGGTTCCCTGCTGGAGCAGAACCAGGGAGGAGGATTAACATGCTTCCTATCTTCCCCAAAACTGCACCCATCCAAAACCCATTCATTCCCCCTGTCATCCTCTGCCAGCCCCCACCAAGCCTCCCCACCTGCCTGTGAAGAGATCTGACGGGCTGCGGGATCTCAGGGGGCTGTGGGGAAGTAATTACAAATGGATTTTGGATCCTGGATGAAAGGGCTTGACAACTGCTCCAGCTTTTCTAAGGAAAACACCAAGAAGCTAGATCCTAATCTCCCAGTCCTGTCCTGACAGTGTGATCTTGCGTCAGTTACTGTCATCCGTGCGTTCAGATTTCTCCTGCACTGAACAAAGCTTGACAATATTCTTTTACCTACAGAACGGTGCAGATGCAGAGTGCAATTTGCACTTGCATGGCACTTGGAGAACAAAGCGGCCTTATGCCATTAAATACCATCAAGCCAAAGTCACTTCTGGCCAGTCAGGTTCAAGGATGGATTGGTCTATCATTCCCAAGTATTACTTTTCACTTAAGTTATAGTGATTTCAGCCATTCCCAAGTTCTGAACCTGTTAGACACTGGTTCCATGAAACACTTATTAAAACTGCTTTTGACCTTCTTCCATGAAAGTAAAAGGATTAAATACACACATGTACCAGTCAGCAAGGACTGCTCCAGCAATGCTCTTATTACAGAACTGTTCATGTTAATGACTGTATTATCTGTTCTGCATGCTCTATCTGTCTCCCAATTGCATACTGAGGAAAAACCACATAATTTTGTAAGAAAAAAAACAACCAACTATTTTTCTTCTGATTAAAATAGAAAGAATTTGAGCAAACTGTATTTTCTCTGCTTCATTGGAAATCAGGCAGAATCTGAGCTCCCCCTGCTGTTTAAAAAAAAAAAAAAAAAATTGACGTACAGCTGAGCTAAATGAATTCTTAACACTGAATTTCTCTGGCCAAGGGCAGGCCCTGGGGATTCTGCTGTTTGGTTTTTGGCTCAGGCTGCTGCATGGAAAGAAATAAGTAGCTAGATTTCAGTCAAAGCCTGTTCTTGCAGTCCCACCTTTGAATACGGAAAGTATTACGTTCAGAAGGAGAAAAAAATAGCTGTACATAAAAAAAAAAGCTATTTGATGTATGAGTCAGAAGAGAAGAACATTTACACGAGCCCAAAAAGGTGTTGACCTTAAACCATCCTCTAATCTGTAGCCAGAAGTGGATCCAGCCCTTTTATAGTAGGCAATATTCCCAGCAACACTCCCAGGGCCAGGGCCGAGGGTGCACAATGCTGAAATTACTACATCCTTCATGCAAGCTGTAAGCCTGCCCATGGAATGATATGTTTTATATATGTGAGAACAGTCTGAGCTGAGGTTGTTGGAAGAAAGCCCAGCCCCGTGCTAGAATAGCTCCAAGTCAACAGGGCGCAGGCCTACACTAGGGATATCAACGATTTGGAGATGCTCACCTTGACAGAAGTGAACGGAGTCCAGTTATCACAAGCCAAGGGTTTCAAGTCCCATTATTAAAATGCCTGTGGCACCTTGGTGTGTGGTATGAATTCCCCTTAGATTAACCAGTCATTGCCCTCAGTCTTTTAATTCACTCATCAAAGAGGCAAACACCTCTGAACTGCTCTCCAGGGGAGGCTAAATTAGATGCTCTGAATCACCCTCTGGAAGAGCCCCTCATGCTGCCTAGATGGGAAAGAGCATGGCACATCCTGAGCCAGCTGAGACACACTGGTGCCTTCAGCACCAGTCCTTGATCTCCCCACCTCATCTGGTGCTTTTGAAAAGTAATATCTTTTACCGATGTTAACCCCAAGGGGGGAAGAACAAGGGAAAAAAAAAAAAAAGAAAAAATAAAGTAGAGTTCTAATAAAGGTTCCCAAATGCTGAAATATTTTCCTGTTTTTCTGGTTGTATGTCAGCTCTCGTTAGGCTGTGTTAATGAACTTGTTCCAGGCAAGTTTTGGCATAGTTGTTGTTTGTGGTTTTGTCTAGCACATGTGAAAGGGCAGGCTAAGTCTGGCTTGTTTTCAAGTGAGTTTAACAATCAGAAGGGTTGGGTGGGAATATAAAAGGAGAAACAGCTTACAGTTTGAGGTTCAATACTTACTCTAGAACAGTTAAAAAAAATACATAATGCATCGTTCTGCACTTCAGTTTGTCCCTCTATTGCAGCACAGTGATGCATTGTGACTCTTTTAAGGGGGATTCAGTATGGCCTTGTCTACCTAGGGGTTCCATTTTAAGGAGCAGTAATCAAAAGTTACCTCACATAAATCCTGATGTGCTGTTGATGAATAAAATACTTACTTACACCAACACAGGCATCTTGGCAGAGCCTTGTCATTCCTAGAAAGTTTTAGTAGATTAGATACATCTTTGTGATATGGGTAGAAAGGTCGCACAGCACTTGTTTTCTTTGGAAGAATTCCTCAGCTTCCAAGTATACACGGTGTCAAAGGAGCAAGGTATGAACAGCAAACGGAGATATCCAAATTAATGAGGGCTGCTGAAGCAAGAGCTTGGCATCATTGGTATTCTTGAGATCTCACCCCAACTACCCTAGCCACTGCATTCCTGGAATATCAGCACTAGTTTTTGAAAAGAATAATGTTAGTGACACGGAGGAAAAAAAAAATCCAACTCCTTAACTTTGTCTACAGCAACAGAGATATGCTGCAAGAGAAACTGAAATCTGGAACAGCATCTGGATGATAACAGAGGGGATGAGTCAGCCACACATTGCTACTGCTTGCTCTGTTTATGTTTCCCATACTACTTTGAGTCTCTCCATTATTCATTTTTATTTATTTTACAGCATTGGGGTTGCAATAACTGAGAGCTGCTACAAAAACAAGGTCAATGCCCCGCTGAGTGCACAGTTCAGCAACACTGTACAGCTGAACCCTATTCTGCAATCCTCATATTTAAATGAATTGTGAGAGCCCAAAGTAACTGCCAGATCACAATATTCATGGACAAGGTTTACTAGATCTTCGTGTCTCCCTAAGGAATAAAGGATCTTCATCCAACTATGTACACCATCAGAAATCTAAATAGTTTAGAGATGCAAAGGTTTCCACTTCTCTTTAAGCAGTCAGATACACAACATGCACTACATGGGACACTGAAAAGCTAAATGAAAGCTGTATCACTCAAGAGCCTGACACTGAGAGCTAGTAATCACGCCGATCCTAGAAAACTGTCTTTGCAGAACAAGTTTCTGAAGTATATTTCTTTGCCACACCAGTGTTCAGGTGAGAAACTCCTGGTAGCACAGGAAGAAGAGGTTTATGCCTACCACCCAGCTTCTACCTGTGCTCTAACTCCCACCTTACGTATCACTACCAGTCTCTCCAGCTCCAACAAGTGTTTCTCAAATCAATTTATCAGTGTCACTGTATTAACAGCTATCAAAATACTTTGGTTCTACCATCAGGCAAAGAGCATCTTTCCATCTCTGTTCCTTCCTCTAGCACGATGGCAAACAGCACCCAGTAGTTTTCTCTTACCACACCTTAATTCATAACTAATAGGCTCTCTTCACCATTTTTTCTACCCACCAACCTCAGCAGGCACTAGAGGTGCTTAACCAAGACCTGAGCACCCTGGCCACATTGCAGCATTATCACAGACCTTTAACAGGCCAATAAAAGCAGCTGCACCACGCAGTGTATTGGCAGCACACAGAACCACCAGGGACAGCCTGTAGCATCCTTTAATCCTAAATTGTTTAACCTGCCCAGGGCAACACCACTGTCCTTTCCCTACACTCTTCAGGCAGTTGCATCCAGGTTTCCTGAAAACTGACAGTGTAAACACAGCTGTGGACTTGGGCTCTCCTGAAGCCTCATTATTATAGTTCAATTGTTGCTGGCTTTTTTTCCCTCCAAGTTTCCAAATTACCTCCAGCCTCTATATTGTTATAAACTAATTAGGTCTTAATAAGTCAGAAAAGGAGGCAGATTAGGATAATTAGACCCTATGATTGATTACTGGGGCTGTTGTAGAATACGCCAGGTGAAAGACAACGAAGAGGGTGGGCATTGGCAGAGGATAAACAGGGTCAGGAAAACAGACGCCCAGACTAGCCCTGGAAAATATTAGTCTTGAACTACATTCAGTCATTTTGCTGTAAGAAGCCTCTAGAATAGACGCATCATTCTCTGATTGCAAAGGAAAAGCCAAAGGTTTATTCATCCAAGGTGTGGACTCCTAGCATTTCAGCAAACACACTTCTCTCTCCCCTTGTCAAGGTAGCAGCCCATGGGGAGCAGTGATGGCAGCACTCTGTCTGTGGCATAGGCTCTGCAGGAATGAGGAGAAGCCTGAGCCCTCCTCGGCTTTCCCTGCCTTGAGAGCTTCCAGCTAGGCTTGGAGTCAGCCAGAAATACCAGCCCCTGTGGCCCATCACACCAAGCGCTTGGAACCACCCAGACAGAAGGTCTTTAGGCAAACACCCCAGAACAGAGCCAGCTCTGTGCTCGCATACAGGCGAGCTGTGAGTCATGCCCTCTGAATCTAGGTGTGCAATTTTATTTCCCACATGATAATAAAAGGGTAGTAACACTCAGCTAGTCAGCTCATCACATCAGCATAGCAAAGACTTTAGTTAATAACCTAATCCAGCTCTGAAATACATCCAGATTTGAACCAGCTGAAAACAAAAAGTTCTCCAAGCGGTTAAGGGTGAGTCAGTTTATCATGTAGCTTTAAGTGAATTTTGATAAAACGTTCAAAGAAAATTACTGTCCCTGTGTAGGGCAACACTGAGTAATAAGGAAAGTTTTCAACAGACAGCCACATCTTGAAAAACACCCAAAGTAAGTAGATAAAACCACAGAATTTCTTCTTTCCTTTCTTCTTCCTATGTATCCTCCACACAGTAGAAGATTGTTAGAAACCTATGAAAGTTAGCTGTATCTGGGCAGAATATGATTACAGCGCATCAAAGCTCTGGCTTATCAAATCCTTGGGTGAGCCTAGTTGGCAAAATTAAGGATGAGGGAAATTACAGCTCTCTGCTGGGACAAAAATAAAGGAAGATTTGTTCCAGAATTAGAAAGTTTCATTTGGCAACATTGGGATTATGATTACTTAAATCTGCCAAGTTATCGGTCCCTTGACAAGCACATTAGAGGGAAACTCTTTTAAGATGCCAGCCAAGTAAATACAGATTTATTAGGAAGCAGGTAGGCACTGATGAAAAAGAGTCTCTTATCCAAGAGCTGTACTCTGAAAGGCAGAGCAGCAGGGTGTGGCTGTTCAATAAGATGAACTCAGGACCCAATCACTTCACTTACACGTTGCAGTAATCTACAGGACAAAGGTTTGCAATGAAATATAATTGCAATAGCCTGCTCCTAGAAAACAGCTCTTAAGTGAAGGTCTCTTGGGTCACAGCACTTACCTAAGGCACAGGAAAGCTGCCGTCTATCCCTCTCCAACCTCCATGGTTTTAGGCACATCATCAAATATTACTTTTATTCTGAGTCCAGCACCCACATTAGAAAAGACTGTAAGATCTGTTCAAAGTTGCGAACACGAACATCCCTGCTCAGTTGCCACATGAGTATCTCAGGTCACGACCCAACAGCTTCTGACAAAACGCCAGGCTTTTGTGAGGTTGAGCAATTTCAGGCCTTGTTCAAACCTAAACCCAGAAACCAGGTGTTCAGTCACAGCTCATTCACAGACAGGATCAGGCCCCTCAGGGAAAGCTGCAGGACCTGATGCCTCTCTTCCAAAGCAACAGCCTAATGGTTAACACCCTCAGCCGGTAAGTGGGAAGCTGAAGGATTTCTTTTGCTAGCAGAAATGGAAAGCCCTGCTTCTCCCCTACAAGGTTATACATTGAAACACGAACACTTACTCTGAAATGGAGGTATAAGTGCAGTTCTACCCCAACAGTTCAGGACTTTGCCTGTGAGGAACAGGCTGGATTTCAGTCTGGGGTCAGTTTTGCACAAAACCATTACTGCTTTATGCCCTTGCTGAAACAGCAAGTGTAACATTATTTTCTGCACAGTGGCAAGGCTGTAAAAGAGAAGAGGGGTGCTATGCCTATATAGCAGCCTGTATTACTGTATTTAGGGCATTTTTTGTCAAAGTATTATTTGCAAATTTGAAAGGCCTGAGGTTCAAGGGGGAACCATTGCTCCGTAACCACTGGACTGGTAGAAGGTGGCAGGTAGTACAGATAAATGAGAATCCCCCTCAAAATTTGGAAGAGATGATACACATTTCCTATCTGTTCCTGTCCCTACCACCATTTTGGGGCAAGGGTTTCTAAGTAAACACATGGCTACAGGGAGGTGTTTAAATTAAGGTTTCTGGGGCTGGGATTTACCACCCACCCCTGTTCTCATCTGCTCTGACTAATGAGCTGTAGGCAGGTAATTCCCTGCTTAATACACCAGCTTTTTAGGGTCATCAACTCTTCTTTGCCTCAGTCATTGTCCTCTAGATATAACATAGCTATGAGGGGACTGTATAAGGGGAAAATGTTCTCAGGAAGGAGAAGCTACAGGATTCCTTGGTAAGCCCCTTTTTACAACCTTTCTTGTATGTTGGAGGTAACAAGGGCTCTGGATTCTGATCCACTCTCTTTTGTCACTTGGCTTTTAGGTGTGTAAGTCTTTGCTGGGTACCTTCTTTTAATCCCTCTCTCGTGAGGAGTTATGGAGCGGTGGGACTGACTCATTGTGTGTTCAGGCCATTTCTGCCATGCCTGTTAAGAAAGGGGCCCATGTTTTCTCTGCCGGCTGCTGCGATGCAAGCAGTGTGCTGCATCGATTAGTATCAGGCAGATATGAAAAGGAAAAGGTTGTTTCTTGTTGTGAAGAAACAGGCTTGGCTGAGCTTCTGCTAAGTCAGTTCCCACACGAGCTGAAAAGCAAATGCAAATGTGCATTTGCTCAGTGCCCTGAGCAAATCTCTCTAAGTTCAAGCAGGGCTAGCAGGATGGCTCCTCTGGGAAGGCTTCCTCCTCAGTCTCTTCTCTGTTGCCTCCTTTTGCTCCAGTTCAGGGCAGAGAGGCATGGAGAGCTTCCTTTTCTCAGTGGCCTGCGGAAAATGTTTCCCTCCATGTGAGCCATGGAGAGGCAAGCGAAAGTGTGGACAAAACCCTGTGCTTTTTTTCTTGTGCGTAGGGATGTTTGTAATTATTAATCTCACAACAGCAGAGGTAAATACGATAGCTGCATGACTCAGGCTGTGCCTCCAAAGGTCATTCTCGGTTCCTATCCCAAGCCAAAGGGGAAGAAGGAAAAAAGCCTGTTATATTCATGTTCTCATTTCTCTCTGAGGTGAGTCACCCTACCAGTTAAACACTATAAAATGACAAACATTGGTAAATAAGATAATATTAATGATACTGATGACTCAACCGAAATAAACACACATCAGTCACAGCTCAGCAGCCTGGAAGAACCTTATGAAAAGAAAAAACCTGCTCAAATCAAAGACGAGATGATGATTGCAAATCTGCTATTAATAAATATTTTTCTATGACAAAGCATTCCACGCAGTATTTATATTTCATTATGCACAACACAAACCAAGCGACTGGAAACATTACTCATAGCAATTGTGGAAAAAAAACTGTGAGAACTCTTCATTTCTACTAGGGCAATGTAACTGCCTCTTTTAAAAAGCAACAAGCTTGTCTCATGTAAAACACTCTCGTCCCCTGCCTTGGAAAGTTAGGTTGCATTCCCAGATTTGCAACCTTTTTTCTAATGCTAAATCTGAGTAGCCTGAGTGACTGGTGAGTAGATAGTCTCCAGCTCTCTAATTCAGCAAGAAACTTCACCGCACGTCTGGTTTGAAGGTATATTCCCAATGCATGGAGGCAAGACTGCAGCAGCTGGAGTTTGACAGCATGGCCCTTCAGCACCTGCGAGACGGACCAGAGGCTTTCAGCCCTAGGAAGTCCCTGGTTTCAGAGCAGAGTGGCCATCATGGGTTTTGATTATATTGCTCTTATGGTTACAGATATTCCCCAAGGAAAGAGCAGGAGGAACAGTGGCACAGCACAACGACAATGGTTTTTCTCACCAGCATATTCTCAGGACACACTCACATATGTGCCTGTGACCTCCCCTCTCCTACCAATGGGCTGAATAGGCCTTGCTCTCCCTACTGTATTTTCATTTTCCCTAAATTAATGATTCTCTCATTCATCTGATAGTATTTTTGTCCTCCAATAGTGTCTGCATCTGTCTGGGAGAGTCCAAATTAAAAACACTGAGCCAAAATGAAGCCCAGATATTGCAGGAGTTGATGTGTGAGCTTTCATGCAGAAGGCAGTCATCCTTTCTGCTTCTGCAACAACCTCTCCCTGTGATAATCTGGAGAGATAAATCCTGCCTCCCAGTATGGGGCTCCCACTGAAGTCACCAGCAGGTGTTTGCAGACAGGGTAGAATTTGCACATAGGGAAGGATCATTTGCAGTTTGCTTTTCAGAGCAGTTAAGCCTGATCTGTTGGAGACATGTGAGTCATCTCACACTCACTCGCTTTGCTTCCCCTTGTGAACAGTGAGCAAACTTCAGTAACCACGTATCTGTTCTGCAGCATCTTTATGTCTTCTTCCATGAATACTTCACAGTCAACTTAGAGAGGGAGAAAATTTGCACCACAATACTGAATAATTTTAGGTCTGATCTTGCAGAACAGAAGTAATGGACTTCCCTTCCTGGCCACATACCCCAGAATGTTTTCATTTACAGGGATATAAATATCAAGAAAGTTAAATGTCGCTGGGTGTAAATAAGTCAGAGAAAGGCACTAGAGGATTTTTTGTCATGACTAGTGGTATGTGCCATATATCACATATAAACCAGAAACTTCAAGCCAAAACCCTGTTCTCATCTAACATGGTATAAATCTAGGGGAACTCAGCACACCTGAGCCTCCCCAGTTCTAAGTTCGTCTAGCTGTATTTGTGATTTAGCAGCCACCACACAAATGTCACAGTGCTGAAAAGGCACTGAAGACAAGGAGCAGCTCTGCAGTTAACCTTGAGGCTGGGCATCTGCATCAGGCTCCTGGCTCTCTCACAGGCTCTGTTCCTGAATTCCCTTGATCCCAAATCAGCTCTGCCACTTGGAAATACAGGTTATTGCTTTCCTCACAACTTCTCTCATTTATCAACTCTTCATTACAGGGACAGCCCCTCAGAAGGTGTTTTAAAAAAATAATCTCTGACTAGGTTGAAAAAATATACAGTTAAGCATGCTTTTATATAAGAAATGCAAGTTAATCCCTGGATGGCATAACTGTGATGTTAAAAATGCCAGTCTCCTTGCTTTGTTCAGCATTAATCGGCCTACTCTACAGGGTTTTTACGCAAGAGGACTTCTAGGAGGTGTTACCGGCTACGTGACCTTGTAATAAAGCTCTCCTTTGGAACTTCTGAATGCTTCCCCAGGCAATCGAAATAATTTCAATAGCTCTGTGTTGTCTTCCCCCCCTCAAGTTCATATGAAAACAATTATGTTCTGAGAAAGCATCTTCACAGCTGAGCTTACAGTCCAGAGCAATGAAGAAATAGCTCCTCCAGCTGCTGTGAATTTTACGTAAAACTATCAGCAAGCACAGTCCCAAGTACAGCATTTCCCCCTTAAAAATATTTTCTCCAAATTAAGCTTTGGGAATGAGCATTTAGCATCATTTTTTTAATCTGCATTGATTAAGTGATCCTTAATAAAAAAGTTTAGGTTTCTGAATACTCCAGATTTCATAGCTAATTATTAACTGTTACTAACTGGAGTTACGGACAATAACCACAGCACAGGAAGATGATTAAGATGCCTGTCCCAGTTGAAGCATTATTTGAATATTTGGAGGGGGTGGTTATCTGTTTTTCTTTGGGACCACATAAGAATTTGCAAAATGAAGAACTGAACACAGATAAAATAAGCTAATTCAAGTAGTTTGTCATATTGAGCTGGCACAAATATTACAAGGGGCAAAGGCAGTCACTGGGCTAGCCAGGAATGCCATGCTGAGAAACAAGTATGTTCAAGCAGCAAGGAGCTGCTTCTGCTGCTGCTCCCTGGCCTCAACTCCTGGTATCCACCTCGCCTGTGTCGATGTGCCACAAAGGAACCCTCTCCATCTCCGTAGTCCTTACCAAAGAGGAACAGATCGTCCCACCTGCAATAGCCCAAACATAGAATAAGTCCTTGTAATCTCAATTACTAGACTTAAAATATTTTCTCTGAGGCTGGAAGCAAGACTGGTGAAGGGACACAGGGGAGTGGATTGCGTCATAGATAAGGTTCATCCACCACCCTCTTAAACAAGGCCAATTCCTCACTAACAGATACTCAGTGCTCCCTATCCTGCAGTGAATTTATTTTCAAGAAGAGCTGTAGGGAATACTTATCATCTGGAGAAGGGAATTTGGGGTATTATCAAGAGAATAGTGCTTCCCTGAGGTGCACTGGAATTGTGCCTAGGCAGCTCTTCTCCTCAGAAGGAGCACTGTGGACATCTCAGGGCTGCTTATGTAATTTTTTAAGCAAACTTGGCTGCATACCGGAGCTGGTCAGGACATCTTCCACAAAGTGAGATTTCAAAACTGAAGTATTCTTGGTAAGACATCAGGTTTTGAGAAAGTTTTTTTGCAAGACAGTCATGTAATTTACATCCTGGTGGTTAGGACAGTGGCCAGGAGATGAAAGAGCCAGGTGAAACTCCTTTCCCTGCACAGTTGAGAAAGAGCTGCAATGAAATCTTTCGACCAGGAAGATGGACGGGGCTTAAACAAGAGACTCTCACACCCCAGACACCCTGTGCCTTAAAGATAGAGAACTAAAAAACCAGTCTGAAACCTTGAAAATTGCTGCAAAACAGAGTAGTCATCTTCTAAGTCAGTTCTCGTGCATATGCAGCAGGCCTGAGTAAAGTGGTTTCATGCAGGGAACAGTAATTGAAAACAGTCATTGAAGTGGTAAACAAAACCAGACCACTAAATATTAATGTGCAGTAAGTGACCATGTACATTTTCTTTCAATATTAAGGATTTAAACCCCACAGTGTATTTGCAATAATCCATTATTGTTTCTAAAACATTTTGTTCCAGATAGCTCAAAACCCTGCTCCCTCCTGGCAATGAGAACAATAGTTTTCTATTGGAAGCTAAGGATAATTTGATCTAGGGTGAAAAATTCTGCAACACTCAACCAGGTGGCACACAGGCAAACAGGTTTTGTAGCAAGAATAGTGGGTCAAAACCTTGATTTTTACTTCTCCTCTGAAAAAAGAGCTCCTCTAACAACACAGAGCCCCATAGCAACATGCTTGGGCATTGACTCTGCACTGAGTCAGAGGGAAGAATGCCATTTAATGACTCACCAGCACCACTTACGCTGCATTGTATAGTGCTAAATAATCTAATCTGTCTATCTACTCGAGAGCCTTTAAAGAGTGCTAGTACGCAATGTAAAGAGTTTTCATTGGCATACATGAAAGGCATTAAGGACTGGATCGCACTCAATGGAAAGCTGCCATCATATCCACTGGGAGCTGGACCGGAACTTATACATGCAGTGCATAGCATTTGGGAAACCTCCTAGGGGAAAAAAAAAAAAAAAAAAGGCGGCTCTTAAATCAAAAGGCAATAGCTATCAAAGACAGTGGTTTCTGGCCAAAGTTCTGTTCTCAGGTATTCTGCATTATCTGTGCATGCAGATCTCCCTTTGATGTCGAAGAGAAACCTGCTCATCAGGGGAGAACCACGCTGAGAGCGAAGCCTCCTTTGAGAGAGGAGGGAGAGGACAGCTCGTCCTGCAGCTACCCGGCCACTTGCTGAGTTTCCGGGCACTTTCCTGTAGGTGGCACTGCTAAATTTTTTAACGAAAGCGAATTTTGTGAACTCTAAGTTCTCAATTATTCAGTAATCTTATCTGAATGGAAAAGCTAAACCATGCAAGTCATCTCCCTGTCACAGCAGCATGCCTCGCAGGGACACAAAGGAGTCTATGCCTGATGCTGCACCAGTGAAAGTCTAAGGGAAAAAGAAATGTAAGGTCAAGACTTGTATTCATGTCATCAGCTGAATACATTCCTGCTAGGAATTCAGTCCAGATGGAGAACTCTGGATCTGATTTCCTCTCAGGATTACAATTTTAGGATTTCTACCTTCTCAGTTACGCAGTGATATATGCATTGTCAGACTCATCCCTTGCCTCCAGTGTAAAACACGCGCTTCTTTCTCAGTTCATGGCCTGGGTTAAATAGCCATGCTGCCTACTGTTGGCTTCTGCGAGCAGTCTCCGTGCCGCACAGACAGTGCTGTGAGAGTACCACAGGTGCCAAGATATTCCTTTTCCAGCAGAACTATCTCTCTTTTTCCAATGTTACTGACAAATCCTGAAATTTGCAGCAAACCGAAAAAAGTCAGTCAAAACTCGCAGTGCATCTGCACACAGCGTGCAGTTACTGAGGATGCAGGAATCATCCTTCAAAACACCTCACCCTGCAAGTGTTCCAAGCTCTCAGTGGGCTGCTTAACGATGGGCTGACACAAGAAAGACAGTGCTGTGCAAATCCAAGCATGTATTAAAATGTCAGCAATATATGCTGGTTTGCCTGCTAACCCTATCTACCTAATATCTAATGTGTAACCTGTCCTGTGAAGGCCAATACTTTTCTGTTTTCAACTACTGTAGGTAAATTCATATTTTTCAGAGTCCTGAAAAAGTCTTTGTTTCAAGAGCATCATGTGGCAGGAAGTCCCACATGTCAGACATTATGTTACGAAAACATCCTCCTCTTGCACCAGTTACAGACCTATCGCCCTCAGTTTCATGGGTTCCTTTTGTCATCAGATATAAGGAACAGTAACTAGCAGGGACACATCAGCTTTTGGAACATCCTACACAGAAAACTTTCTTCCTGTCCAGGCTATCAGTCCAGAAAAGCTTCAGGTTTCCCTCCAGATATGCTGCTTTCCTTACTGTGGGAAAGGAAGTCAGGCAGGACTCTGAGCATGCCATAATTAAAGTTTCTTTGGTGGCCCCATTCAAAGAAACATGGATATAATCATAAGCCAGAAAAAAGCTTGTAGCATGACTGCCCTCTTTGTACCTCTTCTTTTGTTAATGGAGGATCTCTCCAGGCAGCTCCTTCTCCCAGCACTGAAAGAGAGAGCAAATAACCTCCCTCTCTTTCTCTATCACAACTGCACTTGTTTGACAGGCACTCAACCCAAGGACGCTGCTCGCCTTCCAAGGTGAAAGCTCTCAAAATATTGATGTTGATGTATCTTGCAAACTCCCTGTTTTTACTATCATCGTGGGATTCAAGTATCTGGAGGAGAGATTTGACTTATGAGAGATGGCAGCATTAGCAGCTCAAAAGTTCATTCATCCTCAAGAGCATATATATCAGCTGAAATGAGTTTCAAAGGACTGTTCACTTGAACTGATTTACAGGTACACCAGCAGACACAGAGACACTTCTTTCAATGACATAATTTTAATAGTCCAGGAGCATTTTTGCTACTGCAGCCAAGATCAGGATATTTTTATTTTGTTTGTCACAAGGGAAGCTTTGCTTTGCATGCATTCAGCCTCAGGAACAGAGTTTCCTGACAGTATTGCCAAGAGCATATCATTTTTGCAACAGAGGCAACACTGGGAGAATGATGTGCTTCACTGGGCTTGACTAGAGTTCATAAATGCTTTCACAGCCATCGCACAGAGGCCCTGAGCCGAACTGCCTGCCGCAGGTGTGCCGAGCGGACCCCGGCACTGTCCTTCTCTGTCCTGAGGCAGGAGGCAGCTGTGTTGGGCCAACTGTGCCTGCCAGCACCGGGGCAGACTGACCCAGCTCCACCTCCAAGAAGACAAAGGTGCCTGCAAGGCTGCATGCACTGCCATCACAGGGGACACTTTGGAAGAGGCTCTGGAGAAGGTGTTAAATGCTTTGTTTGGGTATAACATTTTTTTCCACAGCCCCAAGGATCACAAACCACGAGCAGACCGTGGAAGTGCTGCCCGGGGTGGCTGGCGGTGCGGTGCATCGGCTCACCAGCAAATCCCACTCCTAAAGCAGCAGTGTGAGCAATGCCCGTGCAGAGCAAGGCTGACGGTGACGTGATGGGAGAGAGTTCATTGAGGGAAAGGGTAAATTGCATAATATTTCCCACCCCCTCAACAAAGCTGGCACTTGATGGGGAAAAATGAGGTGGCACGGTTTTATTTTTCTTACGTGATGTTTTTTCCCTCCGTTAGAAAGGGGAACTTTTCAGCCCCGGCATTTTCACCTCCAAACTGAGTCTGTGGAACAAACTTTCAGCTGCTGACTCAGTCAAACGCCCAATGCTTTCAGTGGGAGTTTTGCCCAAGCTATGACTGCAGGATTTGGTCACTGTTCTGTACAAATTCATTTTAACTCACAGGATGCCTTCTCCCCTGTTCATGGAAGAGGTTGCCAAAGCCCATGTTATTTTGATGCTTCCTCAGAGCTCTTCCCTCAAGTCTATCCAATTTTCTCTCTATCCCAAGGGTGGTGGGGAGAAAAAAAATAGAGAACTGTGAATGTCTAAGCTAATGCCTCATTTAAATTTCTCAGACTTACAGGAGAAGGGTGACTAAGTCTAGGAAACCCTAAGCATCACTAGGTAAGGACTGTTTTTGTGGGCTTCTTCTGTAACAAATTTAACTAACAGTAACTATGGATCAAATCACTGGCCCTGTGGAGGATCCCATATCCTGCTGTCAGGTTAAACTCATGCTAAGGAAAATGCATTCATGCCATAAATATTCTAAGAGCAGACAGACACATAGTCAAACTCGCTCCCAGATGCACTAGGCTCAGCCTGACCCAGCTGATCACAGAAATGCTTCACCCTGGAGCAGGGTGGGGAAGGGGGGGTAAAGATGAAAGAATAATTTTTACTCCGGTTTGCCTCAGATGTTTCAGCACTGGGGCTGTTGTACAGCAAGACATAGTTGGGTACTTGGATGGCAGACAGCCACAGCCCTCATCAGTAGCACTGAGGTGAAAATTATCGTGCTATAATTCAAGCCCTGTCATGCCTCATTGCTTAATTATACAGTTCTGATTACAACGGAATCATTTTTCTATAGTATGTCCCAAGCTGACATCACTTTGATTAACAACTCATTTATCTGATTACATAGTAACTCAATAACATTTTGAATTGGAAGGAAACCAGGAAGCCCTTTCATGCCCATTCAGCTTCCTAGCTAGCATGCATATAAGTACCCTGTAATTTCATCTTCTTTATTTATAGCATGAACAATGCTTTAATGACCTGGAGAATGGAACAAGCAGTAAGGTACCGAGATTTGAAGATAGTAAAAAAACCTAAGAGCCATGACAGAAAACGATAGACCCTACAGGGACCTGTAGCAGTCCTACAGCTGGTGCCATCTTCAAGCTTATGCTCCTAATCATTTATTACAGAAGGCCTCAGAGGCCCCAGCTATGTCGTAGCCCTATTATGTACAGCTCTGAGCAGGCCTCTAATTGAGGAGAGTCTGTTTCAAAGAACTCGCAGTCTTAGGCTTTGATTCAGCAAAGAACTGAGGCATGAAGTCTCTGGCTTCATTATCATACACCCTCTTGCAACACCGACTCTTTCTTTTATGACTCCCAATGTTTCCCATAATATGGTGTAGTTCACATCTTCAAAGTGCTATAAAATATAAGTAAATTAAGCTTTAAAACTACCCCAGTGAGATCAGCAGGCAGTTGTTTCAGAGGCAGAAACTGAGTCATAGAAATATGAAGTGACTTACTCAAGGCCCCATGGTAAATCATTGATAGTAAGTCAAACAGAGAAATGCTAGTTCCTAAATTTCTGCTAGCCCACCACACCTTGTTATTTATTCTTTATTCACCCATTTGCTTTAGGTAACTTCTTATATATGCTGTGGGAATAGGAAGAGATGACGACCAGTTAATGACCATAGGGCCCTACCAATGGTGGTGTCCACGGGAAGAGAACACAGCCTGAGACATTGCAATTACATTTCAGTATAAAGGCTGCCCATCATAAAGGTCTGATTAAGTGAGATGAGTATTGCATGAAAGTGCACTTATTCCCTCAAAATCCCCAGTGGGAGTCAAGGTGGCTGGCATAACCATTGCTTGGTCCATTCCTGCTACTCGAGCAGCACTCTAAGGAACAGCTATGCCCACGGTTGTGGCTGGCATCTATCTGCAACCCTTCAGGCTTCCCATCACCCCATCTCTCCAGAAAATCCCCATTGAAGCCAAGGCATTGGCACTGGGACTGTTTAAACAATTAGAAATCATACATTCCAAAACCGGTTTTTAAATAAGATCTATGACAATTTTTTTAATGTAGCAAAGCTGATTTTTCCTTCCAGCTTGTTTAGAACAGTTTTGATAACAAAATCATGCTTTTCTATATTCCTCTCAACAGTTTTAGCTGATTAAAATAGCACTCCAGCTTGTAACATCCTCAGGAAAGGGATAAGTCTGCTGCACGTGTGAGGTGATATTAACAGCTGCCTCTTACATTGTTTATTGTCAGCTCATAATTTTTGCTTCTCTGATGCCTTAAGTAACAGCTCTATTGAACTTCCAAGGCTTTTCCAAAAACAGTGCATGGCGTAGACATGCTTGTCTACTCTGCAAATAAATGGGGTGGAGGTATTTCATTAGGTAATATCTGCAGTTTGCTCTGAGTTTCCAAGATATAACTATATTCACTAAACCTCCAATCAAGCCCCTCATCAGGTCACATGTTGCACAAATGCGTATGAAATAAGCTATTTGCTGCCAAAGTTCACAACCTGTGTGACAGATCCAGTGCAGCAGGTGTGGCTATTATGCCAAAAATTACCCTGGGACTTCTCCCGTTGTTTCCCAGTCCAACGTCTGTTTATTGACCCTCCTGCAGTTAATCTGTGAAAATTTCCCATTTCTCTTCTTGACTGCACGGTCATGGTATGCAGCCTTCTGCAAGAGAAAGATAATGTTCATTGTGTGGATACTCTGCTTGTCTGGAAATGTTTTCCTAAATGCCAGTGGAAATGAAATGCTGTGTATACATCTGTGGCAGAGTCTAGCTGAACTGGACACAAAATGGAAGCTGCATGAAGCCTACAGCAGCCTCTAATAAATTTAGAGGGGCGGCAGAAGGAAAATCATCAGCATTTTACCATCAGCACCTTGAGAGTGCATGATGAAACACGAAAACCAGGACTTCGTTAATTTGATTAACAAGGGGCAGGAAGAATCCACAAGAACAGTTTCTAACCTGTTTCAAAGACATCAAGAGCGGATCCCAGACGTACAGCCCGTCGCAGGAACGGTTACTTACCCATCTCCACCACACCAAGCCACCTGGCTTTGGGTTTTATCCACAGCCCAGCATGCATTATTTGAAAGGTTGACAGATATTTTAAGCTAAGACTGATCCAGCTCTGAGCAACTCCAGGCAGACTGGGAACATGGAGTGAGAGCCATCACTGGATTTCAGGGCACACAGGTCATGTGACAAACCCAAACCAGTCACCCATGAACACCCCTGCCCTCCCCAAATTCGAACAAATCTTCGGTATCCTGAAGGGCTGAAGCCACCACATTTGCTCTAGACATGCTCAGCTTTCTAATGGGGAATAAAATACAAATCGCGACGAAAACATGATCGTGAAAACTGATTGCAGGACTCGTCCTGCTTCACTCCTAGCCCAAGGCGGCTATGCTAGGGGAAGACAGCTATAAACAAACTGCACGTAATTATTCCATTATTACAGTACATGCCTACTGCATGGGTGGGAATTCTTCTATCTCTAGCATGTTTCCCTGCTTAGCTTCCTCCACCTCCCATCCTCTGTTCAATTAGGTAACACGACCAAAGGACATTACCTCAGTGTATTAACAGGGGATACCAAAGCAACAGCAGACATTGTTTGAGGAACTTTTAGACAGGTGTGTATTCGACTGATTAAAAATAATAATAATAATAACAACACTCCCACAACCTCCAGGTTCTTTACTGCTTTTCTTTGCCTTTCCAGCTTTACCAGGTGTAAGTTATTTGCATTTTATTATTATTTTTTAAAGTGTAACAATTAGAGAGGGTGTGAACATAGAGGCACACTGCATCTGGCTACAACCTTTGCCAAACTTCAAGTCTTCCTTGCATTCCAGGGTTAGGATCAGGGAGTTAAGGACTCTTGTAATGTGGTGCTGTGGAAATAAAGATTTCTCAACCAGGTCCTGATTCTTTAGTCATTCATATGGATGTAAATCAGCAGTAACTGCATCAAACCAGCTGAATGTTACAGAGTTAGGATTGCAAGGAGCAGAAGTTTTCGAGCTTTGTTTTTCAAAAAAAAGGGGAAATAGAATGAGAGCTTTCTTGTGGGCAGTTTATATTTGCATATTTATTCCCACAAGTACAGGGTTTTGTTTGTGTGGTTAAGGAAAAGGTGTATTAATTGGGCAAGAAGCTACGTATGAAATGGTGACCAGCAATCTCCCTTAGAATATCCTAGTGCTTCCATCAGCTGAAGGGCTTGGGTAATCAAACACGAGTTTCATAGGTCTTGCTCAGCAGAAAAATGGGTTGGACTAACTCTTTATGGGGAAAGTGTTTCCAGCAACTCCACAACCCCAGCCTCAGTGGGACAGGCAGAGCAGATGTTGCAGAAGTGACACTCAAGAGTACCACCACTGAATACTATAAATCTTAATTAGTGAGTAGTTCTAAATGACATCTGGATCAGCAGTGTTTCTTCATGTTCTGTGACAGGGACTGTGCTTTTCTTCCTCCATTTTGACTAACATCACACCTACTAGGACAGGTACTTCACGCCACAGGGACGGCCTACACTATATTTGCCAACCTCTGGTGTATCTCAGCAGTTTGACATTTCTTCTGTATTTTTTGACCCACTGGAGACCCTGCCCAGTTTCCAAACTCTTGAATTTTCACTCAGCTTTCAGCTACTAGAGGACCATAAACTCATGTTATTCTACAACAGCAGGAAAATGAGACAACACCCTGGCTGAACATCACTTTTCAGAACTGTACACCTGTAGGGTTAGTGGGTCATTAACTTCTTAAAAGACTGCATTTCTCTACCAGCTCCCTTCCTATTGCACCCTACACTTTATTAATCAAATCTTATGGAGTAAAGGTTCATTTCTTCAGCTCCAGCTCCCTCCAGATTAACTGTCCAGCCTTCTGTTGTCACATACCAGATGCTACCATTTACAGCTGTTTGCCACGGAGTAGGATATTTTGCTGTCACAGGTAAGTGATGGTCCATCCTTCCTGCACTGCTATAAAGGACTGTGCAAAGCAGAGGGCAATGGAAAGACAATTGCCAGTTTCCTTGAAGGAGAACAGTACGCAGTATATTTTTATACAAACAAGGCAGCTTTCTTGCCCAAAAAGGAAGAAAACAGGGCTCATGCATTTTCCTGATCCCTCAAAATCTTTGCAGTCAGTAGTTTTTGCCCATAAACATACATTACATTCTAAAGTAAACAAAAAGTTCAGGGTACTTCTCATTTTTCCAGTCCAGAATAAGTCTGGTTTGTGAAAAGAAATAGTTCTCAGTACAGAAGAGACAGTTGCCCTGGAAGAGCCTCATGTTACAATCAGCCAGTCAGGCTTTGAAATACAGTTTTAGCCTTTAGCTAATGTTCTAGAAAAAATCTCTACAGCCTTTTAAACTTTAGTGGATGGAATTATTTATGTTCAGATTAGGACATTAACATTTTGTCCTTCAGAGTTTGCTAGTACCAAACGAGACTTGTATTTGTTATTTGCAAGGTGAACTAAAATAGTGGCAAGACTGGACAAGGAGGGTGTGACTCAAAAAAGGCCTACTTTCAGCAGAGCTTCAGAAGGCATCTTGCTATCACTTAGATCTTCAAAAACCCTGCTCAACTGACATCTAGAGCTACAGGCAACCAAGTTCATGCCAGAAGCAACCTCTTGCTTCTGACACTATCAAGCTTTTTGATAGCATCTTAACTAATGCCCAAATCCTGTCTGGGCAGGATTGAACCTAGATGTTCTCCCACTTGTCTCTAAGGTCACAAACCAATAGGTGTATTCTAGGTATACTCTATACATAGGCACACAGCATCATGGCCAGGTCTCATGTAGAAGGCCGTCAGTGAGAAGGCCGTTTTATGTTTATCACCACCCCATTTTAAGGCATACCTAGGTGATTGCCCTTAGAATAGGGGTTAGCTACCTTCTCTTTTCCAACAACTCAGGAGGTGGACAGACTAGAAAACAGGTGTCTTGCCTCTCAAAGGACAGAACTAGCTCTGAATATCTTCAGAGCTACCAGTGAGAAGATATGTCCCTCTCCTCAATGGGGAAGGACTGTGCTGCAAAATCCTAACAATACAAGAGGTCTTCCATCACATACAGTCTGTATCAATCAGGACTGTTCTGGAGCAAGACATCCCATTTAAGAACCATAACTGTTGGGTTTTCCTACCAGGCAGACGAGAGCTAAACCCTGTGCTAGGGGTTTAATGGTCTCCCAGCTTTGCATGGGAAGGAAGTCTGAGTGCCTCACCCAGGGCTGGGGATGCCACGAGACAGCAGGGTGCCTGAAAGTTAGGCAATACAGTGTCTCTGATCACAGAAGGAGTTAGCCCAAAGGGCCTCAGAGGTATTTCACAGAGAAATGAAACAGTGTCTCTGACCATTGCAACACTTGCCATCAGAAACTGCAAAGTCATCTGATTTTTCGAGAAACTTGCTGGTGAACACAAGCATTGGCTTCTTGTGCTTTCTACTTACACATGCTTTGAAACTGTGACATACTCAACACTAGGCTGAAAACGTCAGTGCTTTATTTTCCTCTTTTCACTGTTAATGAAACTACTTTGCTTGTTAGAGACAACCCTCTCTCAAGAACCTCCATTGGTAAAGTCAGTGAAGCAGGTAAGTGCTCTTTTCTCCATTTGACAGCCTCTTTCAAACTCCTCTTTCCAGCTCACTGGCTGTCAGGAGAAGCTGAAAGAATCCTGATCTGGTACACCAGGAACTTGGTTCTGGTCCTGACTCTGACACCTACTTACCACCTGACCTTCCTCTCTGTGGGAATCCATTTCCCTCCCACAGGTCTGCCATCCCTCGCTCTTGTTAGACTGAATTCTTCCAGAGAAAGACTGCTTCTCATTAGCATGAACCCTTTTACTTAGCTCAGAAGAAGTCTGATATAAACCAGAGTTTTAATGCTTACATGATGCAACAGCCCACCTAGGGGAATTTAAACAAGCCAACTACTAATGATACACTAAAACATGATCCTCAGGCTGGAACTTCTTTCAGCTTTGGAGCAATATCAAAAGGCTGGAAATCACTCGTACCATTTTGTTTGTATGTCTTGATTTTCCAGTTCTGGTATGAACACAGCCAGCAGTAGCTGGATTTCAAGGAGGAGGCCTGTATATTGCCAAGACAGATGATTTTGTGAAGCTTTCATCGTTCCATTTACATAGGTTGCCCAGAAATGTAAAGAAGTTAAGAAGCAACTTTTAACGCTCAGCGGCCTGCAAGAGAGGCTTTCTGGGTGCATGGGAAGTCTGCACTGTCTCAACCTTGAATACACTTTCTGTTAGAAGTGAATTGCACAAGCTCAGATTTCCTCAGAAAACAGCAGTTTGTTACTGTGGGCTGCAATAAGTTACTACAGCTCTGAGAAATATTCCAGATAAGCAAAATCCTCAGAACGCAATACAGCATCTTTGCTTTCAACAAAAACAGTGCTGACCCTGCTACATCAGTGAGTCAGATTTGCATGACAGGCAGCTGGTCCCCAGGGGTGGGATTCCTTCACCTTCACTCTCCAAAAGTTAAACACCAAGGTCTTCTCTAATCACTTCAGGATCATTACATTGGAAGTCAGAAGCAATATCACCCCAATTTCCTCTTCCCGTCGACTTAATAAAAAAGATTCAGCATTGACTAGGTCAGACTTAGATGACTTCCCTGTGACACACATTCATGTACAGTCTGTCACACACCCAATGGTGGCTTAGTCACACATCCTTGAGATTAAACCTTGAAGTTGGAATCAAGGCCATCATGACTCTTTACCCATTCTGGTGTTCGTGTTCATACTGCTCAGCTCAAGTGCTTTCACACAGAGCAACCAGTATGAATAAACTGAGGTGCAGATCATCACACCTGCCTTCGTGCTCGCTGTGGCTGACGCTTTCAAGTGTTAAATTCAAATAGGAGATTCAGGTTACTAATGGACAAAGGTTTTAACAATAATGCTAAAGTGTACACACACACACACCCAGTTCCCTCCATTTGATTCCTTCTGGAGGAGCTGTACTGCAATGTGATGAGCACAACTGGAGAAAATAGAATCAAATTTTAGGCAGAACCTAGATTTTCATGACCTATAAGGAGGGCAGTGACAAGGCAGATAACCACAAGGTGAATCTAAATATTCAGCATTGAAAATGCTTTTCAACACTGATGGAGGTCTGGCTGCTGCAATACATTTTGCTAATGAAATATCATCATCTTTTCTTGGTAAGTCCAGATTTTTAAGCACACAGCAGAAGACTGGAAACATGCTATGAATTCAGGCATTTAAAAGTATATCCCAGAAAATCCTGGGATATACATCTGCTTGTGAGCACTGTTTGTACTGACACAATTTGGGCTGGCATGTAAATCCAGGTACATATTAAAATCTTTGTTATGTCAGATTTCTGAGCCATGGGACATGCTACATGAGGTAACAAAAATCACCGGAGGGACACTAATTTTGAAACCAAGAGGAATAAGTCTTGCAGTCCTGTAGGATTTTTTTTGTTTGGTCAGCACTGTGGACTCTCCTTCTAGGTCCGTGGCAAGGGTACTGATCCTAGTAGAAGATATATTAGAAAATTAAGGGGACCCTAAATTATAACATCATGAAAGTAATTTTGGCACTATAATATGAGACACATAGGAGCAACATTTAGAAGCCATAGATCAACAAATAAGGGTGCTGCTCAACTAAACGTGGGTATGCAAACAAACAGAAAAGGGCTTGCATTTTTGAAGGATCTATTAGGTGCCATGATTTACTTGTGAATGGTGGAAAATAAACATATAATTCACCAAACCTCTATCCTTCCCCAGAAATGTAACCTTCTCATCAAATATTGACTGAAGAAATCTTCCTTGTGGTCTACTCCAACTGAACTTTCTAGTCCAACTTCACCTGTTTCTCACAACTACTTCCCAGTATGTTTTCTTCTGGTTTTAGTTAAAGCAAAATCCAAAGATCACCAGTCTGTTTCATTGACTTGCTTTTCATGAGCTTTATAGTTGGGATATGGAGAGCCGGGCATAGAGGCCACAGGAAGTACAAAAGTAGAAAGCATACAGTGAAGCTGAGGATTGTCTGTATGCACTGGGGAGGAAAAACATCAGGCAAGAACTACCTCCTTATTTCTAATCTTACCATCAAGAGAATCAGTCCTGTTGACTGTAGGCATTAAGGAACTGAAAACTAGCATGTATTGTTAAGCTCTGCCGTGTTTGCTTTCAGAGGAGAGTTCCTACAGCCAAAAGAGTTACTAAGTTAAATGGTAGGGCCCGTTTACAGGTAGCTAGATGAGATCATCTGCCTGACCCTTCTGACCCTAAAAATTACAAAACATGCCCTGCCTTCCAGATACAACCGTTAGGATCAGTGCCTCTGAAAGTCAAGCTGCTTACCACATTTCAAAATTCAGGCAGCAACTCTGAAAATATAGTCTCGAGCTTCTTCAGGCCAAACATCATTTTCATTATAACCCCACTGAAAGTGTAGGGAGAGAATATATCCCTGACATTTCCCTGTTTTATAATCTTGTAAGCTATCTGAAACGTCCAGACCACTGCAAAGGTCAATACTGGTTATTCATGATTATTGGAAGACATATTTCCATATAGAACTTTTTGGATAATATTTTTCTTCGCTGAATCCAAAGATTTTTAAATGTGTAGGGGAAGGAAGCATCAGAAATTGCCCAGGACTTGACTCTCAGCTATGTGTTCTGGCAATGACCCTGTCATTAAAGCACATGCTCAACTCAGTGCAGAGGTATGTATTCATTGACTTTGCTAGGACAGGTATGCCAGGTATGCAACATCTTACAGGGCAAAGCTCTTCACACAGCAGTTCTCAAACACTTCCCTATTATAACTCAGTTTCTGACATTCTCATGGCTCTAAATATTAATCTAAACAGTTTAGTATCTGTTGAGTCAGGACGCCACTTGTAACCCACTTGGGGCATGACCTCTAGTCCCAGAAGAACTGTCCTAGAGCCCTGCGAGCACACAGTGAGTTTCTGTGGTGATTATATGTCAGTATGTGACCACTACACAAGCAAGGAAAACCTATCCTCTCTCATTACTGAGGCTGGTGTGGGCACTAGTCCAGTTCTGCCAAGTCCTTTATCTTCCCATGCAGTTAGTAATCAGTTTGCTTCTACCTCACCCATATTTACTATGGTAGCTGAGCACCATCTCAATAAGGTGAGCAGCTCATTTCATATTCCCATTCCTAATTGGACCCTTTAGGCATCAGATCATGTTTGTACACGACACTGTAGAATAGCTCAAAGGATTCAAGTTCTAGTTGATTCAGGTAATAGAGAGCCTTGATATCATCTGCTGCATATAAGATGATTTGGTTGCTGTGACCCAACATTTCAGATGAGTTTTGAGTACCATTTTAGATCACTGGGACAGAGCTTTCCGATATATCTAAGATATTCAGTATAGCTTCAGTTTCGACTTACGGCTCTGAGCATGATTATACTATTAACTCAGATGTTAGATGCTTTTCCCCTTTTTTTCATCTTTTGTCTCTTATTTTATGAATACTAGGTCTTCGTGTAAGAGAAAGTCTTTCTCTTGAGTGTTTATCAGCCTTAAATTGTGTTCTTACATCTTCTTCTCCCAGTCCCTGTAATGGAAATGCTTATACTTGCTGTGAACAAGGGAGCCAATAATCAGGCATCTCATACTAGCAGGAAGTCAGCACAGAGGGAAATGTCATCTTAAATGACCATATAATTGTCAGATAGTGACAGAAGAGGGCTTCTGGAACCAATAAAATGCACTCTGCTGCAATAGGGAAAGATGCTCAAAAATTATATATTTGTCCACAAAAGAAATTTTTACCCTGCATTCATGAAACCAGCAGTTAGAAAAAGAAATCTTAATGCTTTTAAACATACCATCTCCTATATTTACCCTCATTTTCTATGTAAACAAGTATTTCCTTAAAAATACCAACACTGTGGGATTCATCAGCTTAAGTGCCTACAAGCTGTGCAGTCCTTGAGGCTCCATCCATGCTCCGTGGTGAGACAGACTCCTCAAACGCAACTCAATCCCATCCTAAGCAAAGTGGGTTTTATCACCTGATACTTTTTGCTTCCCCTTTAATTGAACATTGCCTTGTTCTTTTATAGCTCAAGAGGGTAAACA
The DNA here is from genome assembly GCA_027574665.1 of Rhynochetos jubatus. Classification (NCBI taxonomy): domain Eukaryota; kingdom Metazoa; phylum Chordata; class Aves; order Eurypygiformes; family Rhynochetidae; genus Rhynochetos; species Rhynochetos jubatus. The sequence goes on along the minus strand of CM050648.1, from coordinate 7,534,003 downwards.
GGAACACCCCCCTCTGACTTTCTCTATCCCATTCATTAATTTGTATAGCTCTTAGTCATCTGCTCTCTAACAAAGTAGTCCTATTCTTTTCAGTTTCTTCCTGAGGGAAGTCTGTCCGTGCTTAATTATTTTTGTTGCCTGTTCTCAACCCCCCTGTGTTTCTGCTGTCTCCTTTGTCAGGGCAAACTGCAGTTGGTAGTCTTGATTGTAGGGCCGACAATTCACACTGACAATTCACACTATGCTGACTAGTTGTGCAAGACATTCAAGTCAGGGGAAGAGAAACTCCACATATCTTGTGTAACTAACCAAGCCATGTAAATTACTACTGAATATGCAACTAGGACTGCTCTGCTTCCTGCAGCTAAAAAAAAAAAAAAAAAAAAAAAGATGGGAATTTCTTGGTAGGCTTTTTTGTGCATCCAGCTTCAAAGCCAAGAATTGCCGAGGCTGTGGGAAGAAGCAGGGGTGCCCCATAGGAAATTTAAACACAGCTTGAGACAGGGTGTCTTACTGTCTAAGCCCTCCTCTTGTCCTGTTTCAGTGTTGTTGTCGCCTCATAGTCCCCATGATTTAGATCTCCCATTGTAGTCTTTCCATCCCCACAGCATCCTGCCTCCCAGCCTTAACACCAGAGCAGCCCCTATCCCTCTCAGCAACCAGCCTCAGAAAAGCCGTGCCCTCTTATTCTGCCAGACTCCCCTCACTACTTGCACATCCCCTCTCAGCCCATCCCAATGACTTAGGCATCCTACCTCTGAATCCCCCTCTCCTACCCTCCTCTGATCTGCTCCCACTCAGAGACAGTGGAGGACTCAGGCCGTTGCATGGCCATAGGGGGAGGATGCTGCCCCTCCGACAGACTTTGCCCTGGGGAGGGCAGTAACTGAGGCTGACCACAACTGAGCACAAAGCTGGCCTGCTCTTCCCACAGGAAAAAGCATCTTGGCCCTTGCTCTGAAGGACACAATTAGGACATCAGCCACACTTCTTAAAAATTCTCCCTCAGCGGCACCTGAAAAGAGATGAAAAGGATATGTCCAATGAAAAGCAGGAGCTGTTGAAACCCTCAAAACTGTGCTTCATTCCACATTTTTCCCCCTTTTTTTCTAAAAGCAGCCGTGAGTTATTGTCTGACTGGATGGCAAACATGATGCTCTGTCCTGCTCTTGAGACCAAACGCAGGCGGAAAACACAAGCTGCACACAAAAGATCATCAGCCCATGAGTGACTTGCAAGGAAAAAATGTGAGTGATTTGCAGCAGCAAGGCAGTCTTGGGTGTTGATTATTGGCACCTTCAGAGAGACAGCCACGAGAGGGGGAGGCTTTCCTGTGAACGAGTAACAGGCTGGTATGTCCCACATAAGCTGGTTAAATAACACAGTATTGACTCTGCCCCTTGGCTGGGCATCTTAGGTAAGAGTGAATTGTGAAATCCCCAACCCACTATTATCCTCTGACACTTGCTTTTGAAGAAGTTACCACAGAAACCTCAAAAGCAGGTTTCAGTGAGACACACATAGGGCTTTGGTCCTACACCAGCCCCATGCAAGAGAGCGTATTTCATCCCTCCTGAGGGCCCTAGTGTTCCATGGGGGTCCTTGTCCCAAAGGCAGAACTGCCTACTTCTCATGGAAATTCCCATGGGATACAGCAAGACCATAGACGCCCGCAGGGTTTCGTGGGGTAAGGCGGGGAAGCCAGTCTGAGAAAAGAGCTAGTTGGATATACGTAGGAACCACCACGCATGTTTACAAACCCCAGCCCAGATCTGGGTATCTGGCTGATGAATAGGGATGGCAGCATATGGCTGTAGGGGTTCCCATCTTCACCTCCGAGCCCTGCCCCTGCTTCGAGACAGCTCAGCTGCTACTGTGGCCATAATTGAACCACTGCAAATTACAGCTTGGTCTATTAAGGAGAGCCAAAGCTGGTGCCAGTTTTTCTGTTAATATTACTGGTCTGTGAACTGTGCTGGTTCAACAGCTGCCTCCCAAACAGCTGAAACACCTTCACAGCTTGAATGAAAACTTCCGAGAGAGAGGTGGGGCAGACAGCCGGCGGCAGGAATTGCTGCAGCCATCTCCAGGTAAGTCATCATTGCTCATGAATCAGAGGCCTTACAAAGTGGATCCAAGGCAGGATGTAAAATATTACACATACCTCTAATAACTCTGGGGTTTTTTAAGCCTCATGATGTATGGCATTCCCCCATGGCACAGACTAAATCCATGACTGCACGCTTTCTAAGAAGCTTAGGAAGTGATTGTATAAAATTAGTATTAACTAGTTTCACTATTATTAAATGGAAAATTAAAGCTTTCAACACTAAGCTATTCAAGGTGGTTGCTACACAAACGTTCTGTAATGCCCTCATCAACAATAACCGTCATTAAGGCTGCTCCTTAAAAGCCGGAGAAAAATTCATAATCTGGTGTATTATAATCCACTTTCCTAGAGCAGCCATGAATTTAAAAATCTATTCAGAAAGGCATGTACAGGAAGCAATTTTCTGTAAGATCGCAGAATGGTTCAGCCATAAATAGAGCAAACCCTATCAGTTAAGTTGCAAAGGATAATCAGACATATCCCGTCTACATAACAACAATTCATCTGTTTGGCTGACTTCACCTCACTCTCCGTATTATAGTTTGTGGTTCCAATATACCAGGATATTTAAGGAAACAATAAAGCATGAAGGATGTTTCCTTTACACCACATTTGTTCGTCATAAAATTTGTGCATCTTATTCTCCCCTTTTCTCCTATTATTTGCTGTCCTCAGCATTTACAGATTTCAGATCTGTTGCATTACCTTTAGCTACACAAACAAACACAAATTCTGCCTCCTGATCCCACTAAAACAAACCAAAGGAAAAAGCCAGTGTCATTGCCAGCAGAGCAAACTGGCACTACCGGAATAAGGGGCAGCAGCTACTGCTGTGTCAGAGCCTCAAACAGTTGTACACGTGCAATAGGAGAAAAAGAGGGTAAAAGTACCCCAGGGCTGCAATGAACCAGCAAGCTGCCAACCAGACCACAGTGGTTTATCTGAATAGAGCACAGTGGAGAGGGTCATCTTGCATCAGACCTGCAAGGTTAGTAAATAATTATTTTCCCTACTTTACAGATGAGAAAGTGAGGACCAAATTATTTAAGGCCATCCAGTGGGTCAGCAGTAGAACCAGGACTGTTTTTCTCACAGCTCCTGAGCTGCACACATAGTTTTCTAGAATACTGTGTTCTACTTACAACATTCAAAATAAAATTATAAGGCTCAAGACCTGAAGAACAAAACACTGCATATTTTCTGCTCCAATGGGTCCTTGATTTCCTTCTTCGCTAGTAGCCATCATTAAGGAACAGGAGGAGGAAAGGGTAAAGAAAAGCCTAAAATGCCCTCTAAGATTCAGATTCTTGCAATTATTTGGGCAGCCAAAAAATTTATTGGACAACCCCCAGTTCACTCACTGAACATGGAGGCAGTAAGTTCTCAAAGGCAAGGCAGTCTGCCAGGGACCCTGGTGAGGTTTTAATGGGTAAAGCTCTACATTCAGCAGAAAATAATTGAATATGTGATGTTTTAAGTGAGACATTTCTGTTTGATTCCATGTCAGAAGGACACACCTATGTGCTCCCAGGATGGTTAGGCAGGAGTTGTTCCTGGAGTGAAACTCCCAAACCACCCTTTTCTCATTAAAACAAAAAAGCATTAAAAAAAAAAAAAGGGGGAAAACCACCTAATCATACATTTGTGGTTCTTGGATTCAGATTTCTAAGTCAAGAGGAATGGGATGGTCTTGAATTTAAAGCTGCACCAGTGTATGTGCAGTATTCACTAGCCACCTTCAAGACAACACCAACAAACTTTCTCCAAATGCGTTTAATAGGAGACCTGGTCCTACCTGTCCTCTGAAGATGCTGTGTAGTCAAGTATACCCCAGAATGGCAAACCTGAGAACCCTGCAAAGTGCTGCAGGTAGCAGTGGCTGTGACACATCCCATACATCAGCTCTTGGGCTCTTCTGCCTACCTTCACCTGCAGAAATGGTGGAATCAGGACTCTTCCCCAGTCACCTCAGCACAGTCCCTCCCTATACCCCCTACTCAGTGTAAAGCATTTTCCGTGAATATCCTGGCCTGGTTCTGCCATCAAATATCTTAGTCCCAACTTACTCTTGATAGAACATGGTCTGTTCTTTCAAAAAGAGCTTTAAATAAATCTCCTATGTGAACACACAGGGTTCAGCAAGCAAGAAAAATCACATTTTCAAGAGTCCTTGCTGTTGTTTTCATGAAAATTAGCAGCAAAACTCCCATTATATTTGAGGAGAACAGTGCTAAGCTACTTTAAAAATCCTGTCTGTGTAAAATCTACTGTCTTACTCCAAACAAAATTCAGTTCCAAGCAAGAGGCTCAAAAGAACTAGACTATGAAAAATCCATAAATTAGCTCATAGGCTAATCAGCTCTTCAAAGTCATTCTTATTTGTTTCCTTGGAAATGAAAAACAGCCAGAAGAAAAAGTCTTCAAGCTCATGAAAGTGTTCTCTCTATAGCTACATGAGAAAGATCTGAGGATTTAAGCAAACAACGAGTGCTCAGTAATAACCTCTTCAAAGTGTGCCCTCCACGCTAATGTCCTTGATTGTGATAGTCAGAGGAATAATAAAATTATACAGTCTAAAATTCATCCATTCAAGTGGTGCCTGCTTGAAGCTAATTCTCTGCATGGAGGTAAAATTCGAGCTACTGTAAAACTGACAACCAGATAGTGCTACAGTGGGTAGGAAACTCTGCCAATGTTCTTAAAATATATGGTTGATGCTTTTCTTTTGGTTTTCTCTTGCTTTTTCTCCTGTTCAGATTGTAAAATGGAGAGGGTTGGACAATTTGGAGGACTGGAGCTTTAGTCTGCCAGATTCAATCCAGCATGTACTCTTACTTTCCCAAGGAGATACCTGATAACTTGCTGGTGGCCACTGTGAAATGAGTTGCTGGGAGTATTTTGGGGAAGTTTCTAGGGAGTTCATTGTCTCACAGGATTTGAAAAGGTCAGAGTATGACGGATTCTCCCGTGACAGACACCACTTGGATTAATCAACTCTGGTTTCAATCTGTATTTCCCTTCATCTTTCCAGATTTTACAGAATTGATACCGTAAGATCTAATGTCAGGCAGGCTGGCACAGAAGCTTTCACTGAACTATTTTGGTTTGGATTTTTCTACATGACAGAGAGAAACTGGGCCCATTTTAAAAGAGCAGCCCACCTGTGGTTATTTTGCTAGTTGGTTATTTTCTCATATTCTCTGACAGTTAAATAACTTGGTGTTTTACACGAGTGTGAGATCTTTCCACTCAATAGGCAGTCAGTAAGGTTTTAAATATATTTAATTTCTAACTTTTTCAGCCCTGTGTGCTGTAAAACAACAGTCTCTAGTCCTCCATCCCACCTGAGGGTGTTGAACACCTGAGGTGTTCCCAAATAAGTCTTCCTCTATACCTGCTTTTACAAGTGGTTACGTCCCTAACCAAAACCTGACCCAAGAATTGGACTATCCTACCACTCGATGTTACATCAAAACATTCCCAGACTGCGTCTTCAGCAAATGTATCATCTTACCTCTTTCCTCAGACAAAAAAGAGCATGACTGCCCACTTAGACAGTCCTGACTGTGACTTCCCAGAAAGTCTAGCAGCAGTGAAATGTCCCAGCTTCCCTCTGGCGATTGCAGCTCCCAAGTCTCCTTAGCATGAAAAGGCCAAACCCTGTAGCAGAAAAGCCCAATGTCAGTTGCTCTCAAAAGGGTCATTTATTGCCCACATCACAGAAGCGCTTTCACAGTGCATTTCCCAGAGAAATCCTCTCTTTAGCACTTCTGATGCCTCTGCTCAGTCAGCCTGGAGGTCGTTGTGGCTAATTAAATAAAATGCAGCAGGAGCTCCCACCCAAATGTAGTTCTAGGAAAGTAAAATTAACCTCCCCGGTCACCTTTGCCATCTCTCAAGAGGCTTTTAGGAATGTGGAGTCACAAGTACCTTTCTGTTTGATGGGAAAACAATAGCAAGACATCTGATAGTCCTCTGTATGCTCACAAAGAAGAAGAAAAGCGAGTCTAATCTGTGCATCAGGAATTCCATCTGCTCTCTTGTTCCAGTCCCTCTTATTAAAGGGTCGGCTGCAGGAAGCCTGGCCATCTCCACGGCACTTGCTCTCTTACTGTGGGTTCCCTGAGGCTCCAGGTGAGAGTGATCCTCCCCAGATGACCTCCTGCAGCCCTGGGACAGCAGCGTGCCCAGGCCTTCTCCGAGGAGCAGCCCCCCCGACCCACGGCCGCCAGCCCCTCAGGCCTGGGCCGCGGCGCGAGCCGGCTCTGCACTGCCACCAAGCGTCGGGCCCGCGCCGCGCTCACACCCCGCCACGACCCGGAGGAGCCTCAGCCCCGGTTCCAGGCACTGCCCGATCGCTGCCTGCGGTGTGCCACTCTCTCCCCGGCACGGTGGACACCCCTCCCGTGCTGCGGGCACCACACACAGCAGCAGGGTGGAGAACGTCCCACCCTGAGACATCCCTTAACGCGCCGACTGGGACAGGCAGGTGGGAGGTGTGGGGTCAGACCGCCCCTGGGAGAGAAAGAGATGGAGATCTGTGTCCCACATTCTGGCTGAGCGTCCTAACCACAGGAATATCTGGGTGCAATTTTAGGGGGAAGTTCTGGTTTCATATGTGTGCTCTGGGATGCCTTTCGGCTCAGGCCTTGGGTGTCGAATACAAGAGGGAGGGATTGGGGGTCACACTGGGGTGTAGGCACCCCTGTCCTCAGAGAAAGGTCGAAGCAGAAGCAGTCATGCCTAGAAGCACAGATGTTAGAGACTGACAGAACTTTGTTGGTGAAAACCTGATGCCTGCTAGCTCTATGTACCCCCTAAGTTGTAGTCGATTAGTCCATGTAATGCCCGGGCTTGCTCTTCTCTAGGGCCAAGGCTTCAATGCTGAAGTCTTTCTGTGAATTCATTGTGACTGTAATTAAATGGTTCATGTACTAAGAGCCCAATACCAACATCTGGGAGAGTCACGTTCCAGTCCCTGCTCCAAATAATATTTTTTTATGTAAAACAGAAGCCCACCATCCAGAGACATCCACAGAGATGCACCAAGTCCCAGCTGTCGTGGTGTTGGATGCGTACCCCAGCGCTCTGCCGCCAGCCAAAAGCAGATCCGAGCCCTGGCCTCCCACATGCTGTGAATGCTCTCCAACACTCTCATCCCCTCCAAACATGAGGGGATTTGGTTTCATATGCTGTTTTCAGAGTGAGACTGGACCACCACAGCAAGACAAGTAAAAGTACACCTACCTTGTGAATCTCATTAATGAAGAAGCAAACCACGGCCTGCTTTCTCCACAGAGTTCTCCAGAGATTAAACTATAGAAGTAAAGAAGCAACAGCAACATTTCTGGCAGAAATGGCAGTGGCCAAAACCAAAAAATGAAAGAGACATTTTGAGCATGTAAGTTAGCAATTAGACATTTAAATCCTCCTTTCAAACCTATCTTCATCCTTTTAGACCATGAGGATCTTAGGTGTACTTCTACTTACAACAGCTCAGCACTTTTCTGCACTACCTGTGTTTGTTTAGTAGAATATTGATAGTGTTGGCTCCATACATCACCCTTGTAAGCAATGGAGCTGGCTGCAAATGAGGTCATTAGAAACAGGTAAATAAACTATTATATCCATTAAATGCGTGGCTATAAATGCACGTAGTCAGACAGGACCATTAAGTTCAAGGCACCATTATATTCTGTAATTCAGACACAAATATTAGTGCTGGATCCTGCCTGGAAAAGGTAACAAGACAAAACGGTAAGCGGGTCAAGGGGTACTATTCCTTAACATATTACCCAATTACCTTATTTCCTGGGGCATTCTAATTAACATCACTGTCCTGCCCTCAGAGGTAAATACCTCCAGGACAGAGCTGAGGGCCATCACCAGCGCAGCATGGGAATAACTTGTGCTATACTCCCTGGGGACTTAAGGGCATTTTTTTCATAAGCATTAGACTTTGACTTGTGTTTTCTGTCAAAATCCAGTGAATTTGGAATGACATTGGGACCCGCAGAGTGTTCAGAAATGCCCAACAGCATATTCAGAGCTGTTAATGCACATCTATTTTTCTTAAAGTGACACGGGTGTAGGAAAGGAGGGGGAAGTAGCAAAACCAGAGTGTCTTCTCCCTATGCCTTTTTGATGTCTCCTCATGCTCAGTCATGGCTAACAAGCTCTAGAGATACAATCCTAACAGAGGGGCAAACCAACACGAGAGCATGTGACATCTGGGTGAAAAGTTTCTTGCACCGTGGGATGGTAAAGAGCAGCCTATGTTTTGAAAGCAGACTCTTTGACACAGGGTCTTGCATTTCATCTTGCTGTCACACTGTGTTACCACACCACATCACACTGTGTGACATAACTGACAAGCCCTGTTGTAACCTGCCTTGGTATGTGTCATGGGAAGGCAACCTGCTGCTTGATGCTTGTAAGGGCACTTCAGGAAAAAGGTAGTCCTGCTACTTCCCCACCCCTAGAAGTGTACCAGAAGCAAAGTTGAACATGAAGAGCTGCTCTCTTCCTGCCTGTCCATAATCAGCTCCAAGCAGTCATCACTTGTCCTTCAGAACATTTCAGAAATTCCAGAGTACATAGCGATATAAAGCCACTGCAATGGAGTAACGTCCCATGAAGAAAGAGGCTGCCTGTTGAAACCTACTATTTCACATTCAAGTAGGAGGTGGTATGATAGAGCACACCGCAGCAGAGTCCTGGCAGCGCACTTCAGTGAGGACAAATAAACTTTTCAGCGCTGACTCAAAGCATTTCAGTGTTGCCTTCCACTGAAGTTTGCTCCACCAACCCTCTTCGTGCCTTGCTGTCTTCACAGTAGTGATATCAGTTGGGAAGTGATACCAAGGAAGTACTCAGAATCCGAAAACTTTACACTCTTCTTTTTGCTACATTCCCCAGGAATTACCAGTTGCCTCACTTTGTGGATGTCCCCACTGCTGACATTTAAGCAAGCACTCTCCTGATTTATCTTGTCCCCGGGGGATTTCTAACCTATGTGGACTATGTCTGAGGATAATGAAATACATTGTCATACCACAAATTAAACACATTAAACTAAATGACTGTCTCTCGCGCTCTTTCTCACTTTGTGAACTTCTAACGATGTGTCATTGTCCTTGACATATTCAATACCACAGACTCACCTTAAATTCAGAGAAATAAATTCTGCCACAAAGCTCAATAAGCAGCATTTTAGACAAGCCTCTTTTTATATGCACCAAGCAGGTCATTCACCTGGGTGCCAGGTCAGCAAAATGGCAAGATGCTCACTTGCACCTTCGCATAGAGGTGGATTTCATCCAGCCAGAAAAATTTGCTTTCCCAGCAAACAGTATTTAACTGTAAGCCATGTAGATAAAGAGTTGAGCTTTTTCTCTTTTCAACATCCCCCAAAACATTTTTTTGTCAACAAGAGGAACAGGGGAGAAAACATCACTCTGTGTCCCCTGGTGCCCACCTGTCCCACAAAAGGCACCATGGTGCACAGGTGGGAGCATCTGGCTGGTAACACATTCACTGCAGAAGTATGAAATGTTCACATCTTTATGTGTTTATAGTTTGGAGTGAAAAAATAGAGCAAGATACGGGTCAAATTCTCCCACCCAACCTGCATTGCAATACACTGGGCTCCACCTTGCGAGGTTGCATGTGTCCTCCAGTGTTTGTGACCTTGTAGCTCTGCTTTCCTGCTGAATTTGTGCAGCAGATGACACAGCACAGTCATGACAGAGCCTGTCAAGGTCTCTGCCTCAAACACGATGCAGGGAGCCACACAAAGCCAGCAAATCCCTGGGTGTTTTCATCAGGTGCTGAGAGTCCCTTAGTGCACCATGGCAGGCATTTCACCACGTGCAGGAGCAGCCTGGGGTGGTGACATCAGTGTGAGTGGTATGGGGAGGAGAGCAGCTCAGCCTCTCTGTACACAGCAGCCACCTAGGCGAATGGCTGCTGGCAGTGTGATTAGTAAGAGCTGGGATGTGCAGCTATCTTGATGAGAGAAGCAGATTGGATTGCAGTACGGGTTACTGTTCACATATTTGCAGAGAGAAAGGACAAGTAAATGTTTCCAGGGACAGATGGACATGACCGCAGTCCCAGCTGTATAACCAGGCACCTTCAGGAGCCCCAGGGCACTGCAGCCATTGACCAGCAATAGAGGAGAGGCGTACAGAGGGTGAAGGCTTGGAGAGAGTGGGGCTCACAGTGGCACTTGGGGGAGTGGGGCTGGTTCAAAGGAAAGATGGCAGCAAAGGGACTCTACAGTTTCCACCCTTCACAGCTTTGGGGCTGTGATGTGGGCCAGCCAGGACCCCCCATCAGATGTTACCGCCTCCATGGGCCACAGACACGAGGCAAGGCCCAGAATGGGAGGCAACACTTGGCCCACAAGACTTGACAGGTCCCTGTACTGGTGGCACATGTGGGATGGTGACACAGCCACTGGGACCAAGTGGCCACTTGCCCTCGGGAGCAGGACTGCGACCAGCATCTGCAGAGAAATAAATCTCTGTCTCCTGGCAGGTGGCCTGCACTCCTTGCGCTGCAATCTTGTCAGACCACCTCAGAGAAAATGGCTGAGTGCCTTGGCCGGCACCCAGGCGGGACAACAAAGGGCGAGCGCAGGTGATTCACCTACCATGCCCAGTGTCTCTCCCTCCCCAGTGGTGCCTGCCGTGCTCTGTGGCAGCACCCTACTCGCCCTGGTCACGGGTACTGGGGCCTCTGCTTTGCAATGACCCCCTGACACCGTTTTTAAGGTTTTAATCCTAGTAAACTGGCCCAGCTCCAGTGTAAAACTTTCCTGGCTGACAGGACCTTCTCAGGGACCGCGGGCTACCACCTCCCCCCAGAAGTGCCCTGCTGCATCTGCAGGCCAGCCGCTCTCAGCCACTGCTGAGACTTCTTCACACAGACCCACTTTCCTTCCCAGCCAGTGCATCCGGTGGGCTGTTTTGGAGGAAGAACAGGAGCAGATTGCTTTTAATTACATTGCTAAGTCTTTGGTTTCCACGGTTTTGTCCTTGTGTAGCTCCTACCACAAATCCCCAGTCCCTACAGGGCTCAGGCTGCTATAATTAGTATTAGGTAAGATTAAGATAAAGAGTAGCTAACTAGCTAATTTATCAGGAATCCAAGAAGGAATATAGCCTGAATGTTGATGAACATTACAGTTAAGGTCTATCTATCATTCCTCACATCTTCACCAGCTTTAGTGTTCTGGGGATTTGTTAGGGCAGCAGTTTTGACAAGCTTGTTCACTGGGCATTTGAGACATCTCTAAAGGCACTGAATCAACACTCATGCTTCTCCATCTTATTTCTCTGCAGCCTCGATGTAATGTATTGCCCAGCTGTCAGACACAGCAAGGCACAGAGAAAAGGGTTGGAGAAGAGGTTTACTACATCCCTTTTCATGGAATTTAAAATCTTGCGGTTTCTTCAAAAGGACAGAAATGAAAACGATTCAAGCGAATGTTCAGATGGTCAGGAACGAGTGAAAGGCTCACAGCTGGAGAAATTTTATTGAATGTACATATCATATTGGACACTGCATCAACACATATCAATGCCCAGATAGTCCCAGAGCCCCAGGTCTCTAACCCAGAAGCACGTGTTTTATTCACTACATGCCCAATGCTTTGAGGCTACTACGGTTATGTATTACAGTAAACATGCATGCACATCTCTATTGAATTGTTTGTTATCAAATTTATACCACAGATATAAAATACTTTGTCTTCCCTATGGCTATGCACGTACTTCTTAAAAGCAGAATATTTCACAACACTGTTGTACAGTGTTTTCACAAACATGTATTATTGGAAATAAAATATCCTACTCCAATTTACATTCAAGCATCTTTTGCTTCTGGCTGGAAAAGCACGCTTGCAGTGACTTCACAGCCTCTTAAACTCTATAAATACAGCTATACATCTTCCACAGAAAAAAAACCCAATCTGTCATGATTTATGGGTAGCTCTCTCTGTTAATCCTAATAATAGGGTTAGGAGAAGCAATTTGCAAACTACTGTAACCTTTAGATTTCAGAATTTTCAGAGTTTGTCCTTCTGCTGCTCTTCAGCACAAAGGCAAACGGGCAGTGAAAGAGGAGCAAAACACGGCCGTCCAAAGCCAGAACTGCCAGAGGAAAAACAGGAAACCAATCCAGTTTAAGAGCAACAGCAAACTGTAAATATGCATCGTGAGGGAAACACATTCTCAACCTGCAATGTTCTCAGCATACACCCTTATGCTTCACAAATGCCTGGAGGAGAGCAGCAACGTTGTAAAACTGACTCCAAGCAATCTCCTCTTCTGAGCTATGGTCTGGAAGCCATAAATGGTGCAAGAATGACATTCTTCTGTCCCTCACCATTGAGTCACTGATTCCCACCTTTTAGCTGGGGAATGGACATACTGTCTCTTCTGACCCTGTATTTTATGGTTCCCTGACCCCATTAATGCCTGCACAACCCTTACACTAATATGGAAAGGACCAAGCATAGCCTTTGCATAAAGGTAAGTTTCTCATCCGTCTCCGTACCTGTCTGTCCCAGCTAATGTCATTTCTACTTCCCAGTGCCCATCATTTACTAGCCTCACGCTCGCTTCTTGCTGCATGAGCTTGACTCCCCGGCTGGAGTCCGCCTCCGTAATGCACCGCAGTCATCAAATTGCCATGATGCATCCTGGCAGTGTAGACAGCACGGAGACTACAGTGTGGTAAGTAAGAGTAATGTAATGCGGCCACGGGGCCAAGAGGCCCAAGAGGACCTGAGACTGGAAGCACAGGAAGCCTTCTCCATGAGGCATTAGAGATACTCATGCAGCCACACTGATTAATGTTGCCTCTCCCAAAATGAAATATGCCATCTCAAGGTCAGTGTGAATGGAAAAGTACACCAGGGCAAAACTCCCAGTTTTCTCAGACTGAAAGAAGGAAAAAAGGAGTACAGAGCAGAGGAAAGCAAGTGGTAATAGCAATAAAGATTACAGAGGAACTTAATAAGGATTACTGCCTGTCATGTAGTAAAGAGGGTAGCTTTTTCTCTCCCTTTTTCTTTTCTAATTCTTCCTAAAGAAACAGCCTAGGCTGATAATTCTGCAGATGGACACTGAACAATGAATCTCAGTTCAGGAAGAAGTTCCCATTACAGAAGGCAGGACATGCAGATGGAAGAAAGTTCAAATGCCTCCGCAGGAAAATTGGATGAGCGGCATATGGAATACAGAAGTGGCCTCAGACAGGGGCCTGTAATGGTTACAGCTGACCTTGCAGGCAAGGGGAAGATAAATAATGTACAGACAAAGGAAGGAAAGGAGTAATAGAGCAGGTGAGGGTTTGGGCATAGTTTTGCCTCTAGACTCCTGGCAGGGACATTTTTAATGGTCTGTGGGGATGAGGTATTTTGCAGGAAGTCTAAGGAGGCTACAGAAATTGGTAATTGCTTACAGGAGATTTGTTCCAATGAGTGCTGTGGTTTCATTACACCTCTGTAGATCAGGCCCCATCATGTCTGTGAGTGACACCAGCTCATGGCGCTGTCTAAATGCAGTGGTTATTATTAGCACCCATGCACTGTGGATGCACAAGCTTTAACCACTCAGGCCCAGCCTTTGGGAAGAAACAGCCTGTGTTTAGCTGTGTACATTTGCAATGATTCATGAAATTGTCTGCAATCGCTGTAAAAATAGTACTTACGCAACTCAGGAGCTACTACTGAAATCCTGACATTATTGGGTCTTCCCCTCTTAGTCACACTCATTTCAATTAATTTCCATGCCACGAAGAGAACTTCATACAGAAAAGGCATAAACCTGAAAGAGGAACTGGGGGAGTTAGGAAATGCAGCAAAAGGGGATGATCATTTCTTTGCAATTGTGATGAGGAAAGATTGCAGCTGTTATTCCCCCTGTAGAAGTGAAATGTGCAAACTCAACGAAAAAAGGGAGACAAATCAGTAGAGATTTTTTTTTTTTTTTTGCCAAGCTGATGGGTTTTTTTTACTTCTAAACTGAGCAGCTAAGGCATGGCTGGAAGGTATGAAGGAACATATGTTTTTTCACCCAGTTGCTAACAGTGCTGTCCAATCTTTTTCCATTTGTATCCAGGCCCAGCTCTTCATTTTTTGCTGTGCTCGCAGCCTAGCATGTCAGGTCAGCAGCACCCTGATGAGGACCACTTGAAGAATGGCTCAGAACCCACATAAGCACCTGGGGTTTAGGCCTTTCACACATAAGCAACCTGCCAGACCTCATCCTCTGAGCTGTGGTTCACACATGGGGCACTTGTCCCCCACTCCTTGGAAGTTTTTCTGGACCCAGCTCTACACTTCCACCACACAGTCCCAAACACAAAGAAGTGACCTTGAGGTCTGGATAGAGACAAGGGTTTCTTTCAGTGTTCACAGCTACCCTTAAAAACTTTCAGAGTACAGCCTGTAGGTACAAATGATTAATCCCTTTCCTATATTGGAAAAAAACCTCTATAACTCCTGCTAGACCAGTTGAACCCATGGGTGTTTTTTTGGTGCAGGAGCTGCTCCCTAATGTGAGGAACACACAGGATAGCCCACGGGCCCAGGCAATCAGGACAGGGACACCTTTGTCACAAGAACTCTGTGGATTCCTGTTCACCTCCATATTAACTCAAACCTGTGCTGGTACACGTCCATGGAGTTATGCTGGTGTGAAAGTTCCGTCTCAGCACTGCAGATTGGACTGGATTTGTTCCTGGTTTCTTCTCAAGTCATCTGAGACTGAGCTGAAATTGGTAGAGCTCTGTGCATTTGGCATACTGGAAAACAAGAGGTTTGGACTGCACTTTCTCAAAGCATCTGTTTGCTGGGGCTGGGTGAAACACCATTTGTGTGTGCAGGAGTGCTAGATGAAGACTTTCAGAAAGATCTTGCCATAATGTTTGTCATGCACAGGGAAGGAAACCCAAATGACAAGCTGCTTTACAGAAATCAAGCCTGAAGGAGTGCTGCTCAATTTTGCATTCACAGCAAGGCAGGTGTGCAAAATGGAGTTGAAAAACAAGCCGATGGACCTGGACCAACTTGTACAATAATATGTCATACATAAGTCAAATTTGGGTCCCTCATCACAATAGGTGACAATGATTTAATGTCTGCTTGAATCTCACGGCAGTCCTGCTGAGGCTGCCAGATCATTTCTTCACTTTCTCACTCTGGGATTCTTCTTAATTCTTCATCCTGGCATGGAAATGGGATTTCAAAGCTCGAGATGTTCAACACAAACAAAAGCAGTGTTGGTTTCCCAGTAGGTTAAATACAATTTATACCTCACTGGGCCAACACTTTACCTCTTCAGGGCTGCATGGTGGAGGATGCAAAGAGACACATAGGAAAACAAGAACATAGCAATCAAGCAAACTCAACACACTGGCAGATCCTTTACCTGTAAGCCTGAGATACCTGCTAGGCCTCCAGGTGTTACGAAAAGGAGCACTCAGAGACATACGGTTAGGGCAGAGCATTGAGTTGAAATACAAACACTGAAAAGAGATTCTTGGGGCCATCACGTCAGGTTGGGCACCTTTTACATGGGCAGTGTTTCAGAACAATTTACAAGATTAGATCTCAGCCTCTCAGAGTGCATGATCAGGTAGCAGCATAAAAAGCATAGCCCATGGATCTCATCAACATGCCTGAAACAATGAGCAACAGCAGAGAGCAGGCGGGTGTGAAAGAGGTAAGTAGGACATGGGAAAAAAAGGCTCTTTTCTAGCGTTTCCTGTTCTTTCTAGCAACGTGATGCAACGTGATGTTAGTTAAGGACATTGGTGTTATCTAGCTCCAAAAAGTATATTTACTTACTCTCCACAGAAGAGAGACAAGAGATGTAGCAGGTCAACATTCTTCTTACTCAGCTCTCTGTGTCTCTTGGTACCGAAACAGAGATGTCCTTCAGAGGGATGTCCTCTGTACCCATTCAATCTGGTCTCTAATGCCAACAGAGGTGGTGATTTGCATATAGACTGCTTTCTACTGGAAAACTGCCCTTTTTTCTAGAGCAGAGAGCAGCCTTCAGTTGGTAATTAATGATCCAGATTTTCTGTAGTCAGCCAGTGCTCAATGCAACGCACAACCATTGAGAGGTCATGTTGTTCTATCCCACAGATGGACTTCTGCAAGCAAGCTCCCTCATCTGAACAAGCCTTGGGGCCAGGGGGGGCGGGGGGGGTGGGGGGAATAAAATAAAAACTATAAAAGCCTTAGGATTGCAGAAGGAAAAAGAGAAGACCAAGAAGAACAGGAAGGATGACAGGGAGGGATGCAGATTAAGAAATATCTGGACAGCTTGATGTGAAAATACTCCCACATGTGAGACAAAGTGACAGAAAGGCAAGTATAAATCTCATTTGTGCCCCACCTGATTCTCAGTGTAACAGCCAGGCTGAGCTCTCTCTTTTCCAGAATACAAAATATGGATACAGTTCATGGCAATAAAAAAGGTCAAAAGTACCCAGAAGTAATCAAAACCTGAGGTAACTGTAGAAAGTACAAGATAATTGCGTTTTACTCTGCACATGAGGAAGCCTAGGTAAGGAGCAGACATTCACTGAGCTGTCCATTCCCCAGACGCAGGGACTCCTCTGAGTGCTGAGTGGGTCCTTTCCATTCTGCTCACGAGAAGGGTTCTCACTGATTCAACATTCAAAATCAAGCCTGGAATTTCCATGTGGTTTGGGCCCTTGTTGCGTGAGCTTCTTGCTTCAAACATCATTGTCGAAAGCTTTCTCCTGAAATTCATCTTCATATTCCCTTTCTCTAGCTGTCTGCCATCCTCCCATGATGCACATTTTCCTTCAGCCAGGGGATCTGAAAATTGTGTTTGCCCACCAACCCTATTAGCTTTCATTTAAAGCTGGAGTCATCACTCTCACCAAGCAACACAGGCATGGGGAGCTCAGGGCAGTGGGAAAGAGAGCTGAGGTGTTCATGGCACAGCAGTGTGCTGTACCACTGGGAACCACATAGTACTGGAGGGCCCTAACGAAATACATTGGCACCGGTATAAACCATTGTCTCTCTGATTACAAAATGGCTGTGTTGAAATGACTACCAGGCCCTGCTAAAACACCAAGCTCTTATATACCACTTGTCAGCCATCATTTTCAAAGCACTTTCAGAGGGTGGGAAATGATTTATGCAAGGTCACTGAATAGAAGCAAAATTAAACCCCTCTGTGCCTGAGTCATCTGCCAGCATCCTAACCACTGAGACACTCCAGGAAACCCTGGCTTCTTTGTCGTGTTAGCCATCCACAGAGCGGAGTATAGCAACGGCAGCAGCAGCATCTATATAGCTGGGATTTGCTTAGAGGGTTATCATCAAGACAATTTTAAGAGGTGCAGCTCTGAGGTACTACATGTGAGAAACAGATCTTTTCATATGTGGCAAAGCGATGCAAACCACAGCATATTTTTCCTCTGGAATCTATGGAAGAGAGGCGCTCAGGAAGGCCATAGTAATATCACATTTATGCTTAAAGTCGTCAAAGCAGGAAATGGATAATTTGTGAGGTAGGAGAAAAGCTGCAGACTCTACAGTTCCACGTGGTTAATGATCTTTCAGTGACCTTTCCAGTTTTGCACCTCATCTTTTATTGAAACTATCTATTCAGAGCCACAGGGCTTTGTACAAAGCACACGTCTGGATCCATTTTCTTACAGTATTTCAAGATTAAAGTGAGATGTTTTGGTAAGAAAGCCAGAGGGAGAGGCGTTTAATGTTTGTCTCTAAGCAGTTTTACAGAGCTAAGCAGGGAGTTTGCACAGTAAGGCACAAAGAAGGTGGGGGATAAAAACTCCGGTTTTTGGATGCCAAGTAGCATCAGGATAGCCACGTCATTCAGCTTTCGGTACTTTGCTAAGCTGGGAAAATGGTTACCTCAGCTCTATACCGTCAATGGAAAGAGGTAATAATGCTGAATTACTACCTAAACTCAGGGCCCATGGAGAACTTAGGGTAATGTCTCTGTCAGCTCTAGGGACACACACTACTAAAGTTGGGTGACCTGTTTTCATTCCTTTTGTGTCCAAGCTCACCTCTCTCAAGTCCCTCCATTTGTTTAACAGGATTGTGAACCTTAAAACAGCTCTTGAGATGCCAAAAAGTATACTCTTAGGGGAATACACTGCAGGACTGAATTGGACAGGTTTGAAAAACAGCCAAGTAAAGTTTGAGTCAATCTGCACAGTTTTCAGAAGTGGGGAGCACTGGAAAGCTCTCTTTAATCTGCAGGGTATTTGCACATCATGTCACTTAGCAGGAGCCAGAAGCCCAGGCTGAGGACATCACTTTGAACATCTCCTTGGGAAACAGCTTGGCCCAGCATCCTAGCATGCTCACTCCCACTGTACAGCTGGCACTGAAGTGCTGTGTGACACTCCCTTGGTTTGCTGGAGCCATAAACTCATCCCATTCAGTCTTCTGGGAACTGTTTTGCCATTAAAAAATGTAAATAATAGTAGCTAAAAAACTAACCCATAAAAAGCTTTGAAGTTTGCTTACAAACAAAATACCTTCATAAACTCTCCCAATCATGTTTGTGTTAAAATATTGACTTTTCAGGGAGGTAAATA
Source organism: Rhynochetos jubatus (assembly GCA_027574665.1). Lineage (NCBI taxonomy): Eukaryota > Metazoa > Chordata > Aves > Eurypygiformes > Rhynochetidae > Rhynochetos > Rhynochetos jubatus. The sequence continues at coordinate 7,515,261 of CM050648.1, read as the reverse complement.
TTTCTCCATTGCTCATTGCATAGAAGCTTGTTCCTGCTGTTTATTCCCATGCCAAGGCCAGCAAGTACTGCTGCAGTGCACATAACCCCAGTTTAGAGGCTGCAGCACAGTTCCCAGCCCGTTCCCCAGGAAGTTAGCCAGTGGCAATACTTTCATTAGCTTTGGGGAGGGCCATGTTTTATTTGCCTGCCTGTAGTGCTACTCTGTGCCCTCAAGTGTGCTTCAAAGGCTGTTGTGGCCTTTAGAAAGACCTCTTTTGCAAGCAGGCTGCTTGCTATCTCTTGTGTCCTGTTGCCGGACTCCAGTGTCTTGCACATGCCCTTCTACAAAGTTTGAATCATTTGTTTTTCCGGGTTAACAATCATTTGCAGATGGTATTTGCAGCTGAATCACTTCTAGCAAGGGCAAAAGGTAACGCCTGTTTGTGCAAGTGTAAGCCCTATCCCTTCTTGGGGCTGTGCCATTTGTCTATGGAAGGTGATAAGTTTGCCCATCCTCCTCTCCCTTAGGTCTCATTCAGGTTTTATTTTGCACATTTTACTTGTAGAACAAGGAATTCTGTCTTTTTTATTTTTTCATTCATGTGACCACGCATCAGAGCAGCAATCTCAAACAATGGACAAGTTCATGTAAAGTGTAGCTACTGATACAAGGGACTAAACCCTCCTATCTGCCCTAGGAGAAAAGAAAATATTTCCCTGGAAACAGGAAAAATAAACTAACCTATTGTATTTCCCTGACAAAGTCACCTCCATATCCTCCAGCTCACCTCATTCATTTCCAGCCTCCCAAACATCCTCCCTCTCTGATAAGCCAGGGGAAGGAGAAGGGCCACCACAGCACTGAACACAGGCCATTCCCAGACATGCAGAAGATGGACCAAACCGGGCCTTCTGCAGTGGAAACCCAATACTCAGCCAGAAGATTGCTGGGACCTGAAGTCACAACCTTTTTACAAGAATGAGGAAAAGCTCCCGCAGCAAAGTTTACACATCTGGCTGGGGCAGACGGGGGAGAGAGCTACGCAGCCACGTAACCGCTAACCTCATCTGGTGGGAGACACATGCCTACTGTGCGCAGGTTTAATGACATGGGGCATAGATAGATCTTCCTTGATCAAACCTCTTCCCTCTCCTGCACTCAGCACTTCTTCAGCTGGATGGAGGGGATAGAACAACCCAAAGAAATTACAGGACCTAACTAACAGTATATGTTCTAGGCCAGTGGTGGAAGTATGACTTGAATCAGCCTTCTGGGTCTCAGGGTAATGTTCTACACACAAGGCTTTCTTCTGCTTTTTTTTTTTTTTTTACCTTCTTTTTGCCTTTTCTCCCTTTCTCCTGCCCTCTCCAATCCCCATCCTCATCATTTCTCCAGACACCATATACCCTCCCCTCACAAACCCAGCAGAAGTTTCTGATAATTCTCTTTGCCTCATTCAGATAGAGGATTTTAGGAAAGATGAGTCAGGTTGACTCTAGGAGACTGGACTCAGAAGTCCAACGCAGACACCTGCCGAACCCTGCCTGCTTTCCTGCCAGACAGAAAAATTAATTCAGAGGTAGGTCCTGTCCAGATGCAGTGGCAGATGTGTGGGATAGACAGATGGGCTGAAAGTAAAGAGATCCATACCCTAATTCTCTATTTTTTCAGACTGCAGTCAGGAAATGAATCTGATTCCTGAACTTCCCCACATGGCAATTTCCCCCCTTCCCCACACACTGAGACACCTTTATATAGTGACAGACTTCTTGCCTACAAACAAGAAAAGACAGATCTGGGATATGAAGGTCAGGGACAGTCTTGACTGCAGTGACTGTAAGGTGTTGGAAGACAGGATCCTGAGAGGAGGGAGAAAGGCAAAAAGTAGGATCACAACCTGGACTTCAGGGTTTCTGTGGGTGTATCAGCAACAAGAGGAGAACTAGGGAAAATGTAGGCCTCATGGTGGGGAGGGGAAACAGTGAAAAGGGCATGGAAAATGCCAAGGTATTCGATGCCCTCTTCACCTCACTCTTTACTGGTAAGACCTGTCTTCAGGAATCCCAGGGCCCTTTGACCAGGGGGAAGTCTGGAGTATGCAAGACTTAACACTGGTTGATGAGTACCAAATCAGGGAATTTAAAGTGAACATACACAAATGCATGGGACCTGATAGGATGCATCCACGAGTGCTGAGGGAGCTGACCAATGTCATTGTGAGGCCACTTTCAGTTGTCTTTGAAAGGTCGTGGCAACTGGGGAGGTTTTTGTGGACTGGAAGAAAGCAAGTGTCATTACTATCTTCAGCAAGGGCAAGGAGGAAGAACTGGGGAACTACAGTCTAGTGAGACTCACTTAAGTCGCTGGGAAAGTGATGGAGCAAATAAACCTGGAAATCATTGTTAAATATCTGAAGGTCAAGAAGGTGACTAGAAGTATTCAGCATGTGTGTATGAAGGGGAAATTGTGCTTAACCAACCCAATACACTTCTGCAATTAGATGCCTGGCTTGGTGGATGGAGAGCAGTGGATGTTGTTTCTCTTGACTTTAGCAAGGTTCTTGACACTGTCTCCCATAAAATCCTCCCAGATGAACTGCTGAAGTACAGACTAGATAACTGGACAGTGAGGTGGACTGACAACTGGCTAAATTTCCAGGTTAAAAAATTGGCCAAACCCAGCTGGAGGCCATCCATTAGTGGTCTGCCCCAGGGGTTGATACTGGGGTCAATATTTCAGGATCTTCATTGATGACCTGCATGATGCAGCATGATCAGGAGTTGATCCTACCCCTCTGCTCATTCCTGGTGAGAGACATCTGGATCGAGTGCACTGGTCATACTGAAGTGAATCCAGAGGTCATGAGGTTGATTAAGGGTTTGGACTATCTCTCATACGCAAAGAGGCTGAGAGAACTGGGACTGTTAGGCCTGGAAAAGAGAAGGTTCAGGGGCATCTTATCCACGTGAATAAATACCTGATGGGGAGAATTAAGACTATGGAGCCAAGTGCCACCCAGTGACAGCACAAGAGGCAATGGGCACAAATTGAAATGCCAAAAATTCCGTTAAATTTAAAAAAAAAAAAAAAAAATGAGTGCTCAAACACTGGAACAGGTTGCACAGAGACATTGTAGACTCCAAATCCCTGGAGATATTCAAAACCTGACTGGACAGGGTGTTAAGCCACCATTTCTCTAGTTGTCCCCACTTTGAGTAGTGGGTTGGGCTGCCTTCTCTAGAGGCCACTTCCAACCTCAGCCATGATGTGATGCTGTGATACTGGGTTACCTAAAATATGCTGTCTGACACCCCAGGTAAACTGAAGGAGAAGGATCTCTAAAGACAATCTTTCTTGTTTCAAGCCAAAATTCTTCAAAAACAATAAACTGTACTTATGTAACTCCTGTCATGTTTGCCTACCTTATCCTTCAAGCTTTACAATTGATTCTAGCATTTTGTCATCTTTGATCACTAGGACTTTTTCCCAGTGATTAATCTGAATCTTCTCTAATGAAATTTAAGCCACTCATAGTGTACTATACATTTAAAACAGGTTAAGTACTCTTCTTGTGTTTGGAAAATGCTGTTGTGTTGCCCTTCAGTTTTCTCTAAGCTGATAATAATTTTTTCAGTCTCAGCATGACAAAGTAACTCTTTTCAAATCTCTGGTCATTCCTATTTCCCCGCTTTGGGCTCTACCCAGCTGACCCACATCTTTACTGCAGTGCCCCAGTCTCAACATAATACCCCAGCCAAAGCCTCACCAATGGTAAGTAGAGCAGAAGGATGACTTCATCTGTCTCGCAAGCTGCATTCCTCTTACCAGAACCCAAAACAATGTCTGCCTTTTTGCAATCCCATGACACAGCTGATTCATGTTCAGCATGTGATCAACTATAACCCTAGAGTCTTCTCGAAAGAGAACTGCCAGCTAAACAGTTGTTTCTCATCACAAATTGGTCTAGTTACTCTATTTCTGCTCACATGTAGCATTTTGCACCTGCACCACTGAACTCTTCCTTTTTCAGCCCATTTCTGCAACGTGCCCCAAACATTACGAATTTTGACCATGACTTCTAGCACATATGCAGCTTTTTCATCACCCAGGTTGTTGTAGAAGAGGGTGACGCAGGGCAGACCCTTACAGAACTTCACCAACTACAGTTTTCCATATTGATGGTGATTAACTCAGAGTTAAAATTAATAGTGTACTTTACAAGCACAAGTCATTTTGCTAGCTATTGCATAATGATTTATTCTAGAGCGTATTTACCTGTCATGCAGGACTACGTCAAGGCAAAAGCCAAGATGGAAGACCCTTACCTACTCTCTATCCCCTAAAGCTTTTACCCTACTATAAAAGGAAAGATCCATTTTACATGACTTCTTTTTAATAAATCTATGTTGATTGCTGCCTATCTCTTGGGATTGCAAGCAGTTTGTTTGACACTTTTTCCAGAGTTTTCCAGGGTTTGGAAGGTGGTCATTCTTCCACCTCTTTCTTCTCCCCTCCTCTGTTCCCCATTTTAAACATATAGAGAATCTTAATCCTGCCCAAGGGATGCCTACTTCATGGAAGAGTCTAGAAGGAAATGATGCAGGAAGATGTGTCAGAGCTTGAAACTGTTACCTCAGGACTGGCCAGGCATGTGAGACTCTTGCTGCAGCTCCAGATCTCCAATCCATGAGCTGGCAGTCCTATCGGGCATAAGACAGAGAACACTGACTTACTAATGTATGGATAAATTTGAATAACATTTTCAAAATGCCCACCTTTAAATGTCATTGCTTGGAGAATAATGTCTAATGAGCAGAAATTGATGACTCCTGTGCCAAAACCTGGAAAGACAAAAAAAGTTAATATGCAGGTACCTTAGACTTTCAGTACTGAAGAGTAATTGGTTTCAGAATCATATATCTACCTCCTGACATTTTGTTATGAATCTTTTCCTGATTACTGCTCTGCTTTATGGCTTTCTTGAGATAAACTGGTACATTATATCATGCGTCTCATTTATCAGATGTAGTTTAAAAAGTAAATCGTGCATGCTCTTGCAGAACGTGCACTTCCGGGCCAGGCTGCCTTGAGCAGTCGAATCAAATCAAACTGCTCCAGGCTCTGTGCTGTGAAGGATCTAATCAGTCACAGAAAAGGGCAAAATCTCCCACTAAACCTTTCTCCTCTCTCACCTTTCCCCTGACTGGCAGGTTTTCCCTCCAGTATTACACTTGCTGGCTCCCTGTCAGGCTTTATTTTCCAGCAGCCCGCCTGTCACCGGCCCTGTTTTCCCAGAGATAACATTTCTGTACGTCAGTGTTCGCTATCTATCCATGTCATATTTAGCTTTAATCCTTTCTTAGACTTTTGTGTGAGGCCTTTTCAGTCAGTACCTGTTGCAATGGGGGTCTTGTAACATTTGCTTGCAAACTTTGTTAGGCAACCTGATTGTGTTTGATGGAAGTATCTTGAGTAAACAGCTTGTTATGTACATGGCCACTTGCTCAAGAGGTTGAACGTTGCATTACTCATTTACACATGGGATGTTTTGAAAATAAAACCCAAAACACTGCCTTCTTATCAGATAGTGTTTAACTCATTCATGTTTGCAAAGGATGATTCTGAAATTCCCTTTCTATAGTTCCTTTCCTCTTATGACTGTTTATAAAAGGTGACCAAGCTTATGACTACCTCAGGGAGGTAGCCGTAATTAATCAAAGCACAATTGAGGTACTTACATCCCGCATATCTGAAATCTCCTTCTAGTTTCAATTGAACAAGGCTTTCCTTTCCACTTCCTAGCCTAAATTGTTGCTTTGGAATGTTAAATATTTGCCACAGAACACTCCAAAGCTGGCTGTACTTCAGCAGGAGATAAAGTGACCTCTGGGAACTATTTGTGACATTTTCAAGAGGTTCTGAAATCCTACAAGGAGGTGAAAAAAGGATCTATATAGAGAATATTTTTTTTAATTATTAATTAATTACCATTATATTTATTTTGCAGAAAGATAAACTGAATCAGTAAACCTGCAACCTTATCTGCAAACCTAAGCTAGATCCAACTGGAAGTGAAGAACACTTTCAAAACTTTGACACTAACACGATGATTCCCAGTAAGAAGGCTCAAAGCCCAGCTGAAGTGTCTGCAACTACAAGCAAGGTCATGAGTGACAGAAACTCACTGTAATCCAGGATTTACCTGAGTCCTGGGGTTATGCTGAATGATCAGCACAGCAGGAAAGAGGTTGAGGAATGCAGTCCCCAGGTAACCAGGCTGATCAAGAGAGAACATGCTAAGTCACATCAAGCTGGCATTTGAAATCTTCTTTGCTAGTAATCTAATGTGAATTAAAGAGCATTAGGTAATGTAATGAGCTGAAAAAATATGAAAAAGGCATATTTTGCTGATAGAAAAAAAATCTATTATGATTCTCATTGAAAAAAAATATTATAGTACTAATCAACTATCTAAATAATCAGTTTAAATCACCTGCTGCCGTGAATCTAGTGCTGTGGACAAGCTCATGATGCTCCAATAGCCCAAGGCCTCCATTTTAAACCATTCCTGTTCTTTTTCCTTCCTGGACGCTCAAGGATTTCACTTTCTAGCTTCATAATTTCCTCTGAAAGATGTTGAGTAGTCAATTTTCTTTGCTCTCACATCCATCTGGCCTGGCACAGTAAGCCACAAATTTCAGAGAGTGCAATAAAGATAAAACAAACAAACAAAAAACCCCAACCCAAACCTCCATGGAAATAGCAAAGTCAACTACTCTTATTGAATTCTGCCAGCCTTACATAGACCCCTGGGGCCAGGTTTTCAAGCGTTCATTTAGCACAAGTAATTCTTCTTTTTTTAAAAAAAAAAAAAAGTGCATATTGGGTGCTGAGCACCCATCCTCTTTTAAATATCTGACAAACACAATTAATCCAAACAATAATTGTGCAATCCTAATTACCTGTTTACACACAAATAAGTGGTCACAACCAAAGGCTATGTCTGTGCTGGTAAAATAAAATGTGCTTGGAAGCATTTCTGGCCCTGAGGCCAACTGGCATGGAACAACATGTCCATACAGTTAAATTTCCTTACCCATCAAAACAGGGTAGCCGTATCCAACCTGCCCATTGAGAGTTGAATAGCCTGTGTTGACTCCCAAACAACAGTGCCTGGGAATTGTTTGGAAGCCTGCTAGTTAACACCAGCCAGCACTGCACAATGGAACATTTTAACTATTCAATAGCATGGATGATTGCGTATCAGGACCCAGGAATGTGTGCTGCTTAATATACTAATATGGGCATAGCCTGCGAGTCAACTATGACCTGAAAATCTTTTGTCAGATGGTAATTATTTTTTTTTTATTCAGAACAAAAATAAATCTCCCACTGTACAACCAGTGAAGACGGTCTATGCCTCTCTATGGATGTCATTCAATTTTGGCTCAGCTGCTAGAAAATATGTATTTATAGTGCATATTGTTAGTATTTATGTTGCAGTATTGCCATGGAATGCCCGACAAGGACAGGGACCCTTTTGCGCGCTGCAAACACAAACTAAGATGTGTCTGCTTCAAAGGTTTCAGGAGATAAGTGTTCTAGCAAATCCGGGTTAAGCTATCAACATCTACGGGACTGACCGCTTTGGCTGTTGCAGATAGATGGGAGCTTTTTCTGCCCATGCTAATCCCAGGGTTGGACATGTGGGAAGCATGGTGTTGAGAGATTCATTCAGCTGGCCAGGAGCCAGGTCGAGTCCAGATGTAGTCTAGACAAGCTGTAGCTGCCAAGAGCCAGGGCTTGGGAACTCACAGGCAGCACCGTGTAAATACAATTCGGCTTCTCCAACCTGGAGCTCGCCAGACCCTTGCTGTGTCCCATGGGTGTGCCAGCTAGGTCTTGGCTACCTCGGGCAGCCCCACGCTGAACCCTGTATCATGGCAGATGTGCTCTTGCTCTGCACTGACCTGGTGCAGCTCCTGGCCACCACGTCTGGAAGTGTCCACTTTAGAGCAGCTGCCTTTAGCCAGAGCTCGGTGCAGGCTGCAGAACTCGCCTGAGGAGCTCCCCAGCTATTACCATGCTATGGGCAGCAGGACTGACCACAGCATGAAGACGTGTCACTGCTGGGGAGAGCCCGTGGTTAATGCATGTGGCTGAGGCAGTGAGTGACAAGTTTACAGCTGCACAAACCTAAATTGATCTTGGCTCTTGGGCATAAATGAGGTTGAATTGTGCCTGACCCACAAATGAATGAGAATGATATTTTGCCATAAGCATTAGATTTCTTTTAATATTGCAAATGTATTTTATGCCAAAAAAGGGAGGGTCTTTGCCATTTTCATGCCCTTTAAAAATTATTTATTTTTTTTCTCTCTATGATAAACAAAATAAGCAGCACCAAACAATCTGGAAAAATTACACAGCCTGGTCATAGCAGAAACAGAGCCTCCTACGTTCAGCATCACAGCCTTAGCTGCTGCTGGCCTATTCGCAGCCACGCAAGGCACTGATTACATCCTCCATATCAATTAATGGATTTCATTGCTCCTGGGAAACTCCTGATCTCATAGCTCAGCTGTGGAGTCCACATCCACGTGAGCCCCTTCCTACGGCTGCAATGCTGGGGCTGCTGTTGGCCCAGGGCAGCACATCCCACAGCCCCCCTGGGAGCCTCTGCTTCCCACTGATTCTTCACGAGAAAAAGCCTTTTCATCTTAACCCCTCAGCTGAGCTCAGAACTGAGCTTTTCATGTCCTCCTCTACAGCTGAGGAGCTGTAGGGAGGTCTGAGCCCAGATGAAGTCTGACAGCTTGGCCTCGCTGGTTCACTGCGGTTCATTTTCAGGGCTTTGCAGCAGTGCTGCAGCTGCTGGGTGTTCTGTGCTCAGTAACACCATCTGCTTAACCCAGGCTTGCAGCATCTCAGAACGACAGCTTTCGAGGTTGCTTGTTATTCCCTCTAATTCCAGTGCTTCTGAAGGAGCTCAGAGTAATTAGTATTGTTTACAAATATGGCAGGAGATGCCTTAGCATGCATCATACTGGGGTGACTGTGCACCAGATGGAGACAGTGAGATGCCACCACTCCGGGACCCTCCCAAAAATCTGATGCTCTTGACAAGCATGATAAGCTCTGCCTAGAAGAAAAATATTGGAGTCAGGACCCACTCTCACAGTGAATGATCTCAATCAGGAGCCAGCACTGAGACACACGCACTGATTGTGTTTAAATTTAATTTCAGGTACAGTAACGTGCCAGGGGCTGTAGTACAGTGCTTCCAGGAAAGGCCAATTCACACTCAAACAGGTACCTCAGAGGAGAGAGGAGGATTGGCCATCAGTTTGTGAAGGACAGTATGTGAGCACTCATCCAACAGCAATGGAGCTGAGCCCCAAGGAGGTGAAGAGGGGCTTAATTCAACCAAGAACTATCAGCCCACCCCACAGAAAAGGAAGACATTAGGTAGTTTCTGGGGAAATGGCTCAGTGTTACCAGGCCCTCTTAGGGGATGTTCATGGGCAGGCAGGATCTGAAACTGGCACAATCCACTGGGAAGGCAGATGGTCTTTCCAGAATGTCCCAGGAGTGCAATGTCCATTGGAAGGATGCAGCCCCTGCACCTATACATCAAGAGAGGCAGCACATGGTGGTGGTGTCCAACTTCTGCAGCATCGTCCTGGTGTGAGCAGATAAGGAAGGGGGTCTCCACCTCCACCCTTCAGAAATGAGTCCTGGCTATTTTTTCCCCCTGTTCATCAGCGCTTTTGCATCTCATGTCATGCTGGCTGACACTGCAGGTGATTTTGAGATAACCAGGAACAATAAGGCTTTCCTCACCCAAGGGTGTGGTGAGTGAACAAACGGGGGTATTGAGACACCTCAGCAAGTGTCCTGGTCCCCAGTATGCTGCTGGCCAGATCTCCTTGCCCAGTCACCCCACCTGCATGGATGTGTCTCCCTTGACCAGGGGAAGAGTCTCACTCACGTTGCTGCAGCTGTGCCCAAGCCCTGAGGATCCCCAGGCCCTTAACTTCTCCCTTGGTTATTACCCTGACCATCCTCTCAGCATTCACTGGCGGGATCTGGGTGGGTGCATGCCGGGGTCTCCAGAAAAAGCTATCCACTGTCACTATAAGGAGATGGCGGGCGGTTCAGTCCTATGCGGGGACCTCAGGAGGGAGCAGTGGGGTGGGCTGGCTGCATACCTGGGTTTTGTTGCAGTCATACTGCTGGGGGAGTTAGAATTTCTGCTGATTTTCCTGGGCGATAGGCTGTAATTACACCACAGAGAGTGCTATTACTGATAAATCAAATGCCAGGACATTCTTTTACATGGCTGCAGCCAGGTAGGGCTTCCCGATTGCCCTCTGAGCTCAGCACCTCTCAGCTGCCATCTGGACAAGTGCTGAGTTTCCACTCCCCTGCCCCTGGGGACCCCTGCACCCAAAGGGCATTTCTATCCACATCTTCATTGCCACTGCTCCTGCCACTGTCCCCAACACCACCAGTACCTGTCCCGGCCTCGGAGGGACTTGCCTTCCTCAGGGGTGGGAAATGGCCTGGTCAGGGGGCAGACACAGAAGCCCAGCGCTGCACCCTGCCCTTCCCAGAGCACCACCAGTATGATGTCTTCTGCCCTGTGTTTTGTTTATTAATCATAGGGGGTTTTTTTCATGAAAGGCCCAAACGGGTCCAGCTGTTGGTTACTCCTGCTCTCTGGGTTGTTGATCCTAGGGGAGATGTCATAGCTGGCAGCCCTCCTATGTCAAGCAGAGGCACTGTAGAGGAAATAAAACGAATCTTGCTGGTTTCCAACAGATAATAAAACATTTGCAAGCCAGTTATTTTACCTCATTTCCCACTTCTTTTTTTTAATAAAGACTATTTCACCCTCACCTTCACAACAGCTACTGCTTCTCTCCTTGCCATGCACAAGCCTGGCAAGGAGCAGCACTTGGAGGAAGGGTGCAGAGCAGCTCTGCCGTAAGTGCCACATCCCCGAGGGGTTACTCATTTCTTCTCCAGCCTTCCCAGGACAGAACAGGGCTTTACTTGCAGCCTCACAGCCGGCCCCCAGCATTAAATCAGGTACCAGCTGCTGCTGACGAGGTACTGGCAAACATTGATAGACAAGCTTTTTCTCTGCCAGCCGTAGAAACAAAAAATTCATGCATATCATAAAGTTTACCTTACCTAGCCAGGTACAACTACAACTACTACTTCCTATAACTGTGTTTAACACGTCATCCTGTGCGGTACCCTGCAAGCTGACAATTCCTGTGGATAGTCAAGTTGGCAGGAGAGACAACAGAGCAAGTGAAATGATAAACTAAGAGCAAATACTTGATGAACACATTAGCGAACAAGAAGTTGTTTCTTTAATCTTCTATCAAACATTTAGTAAGGGGGGAGGGTGGGGCTTTTTTTAAATGAAGTGCTGCTCCAGTTATTTGGTGGTGAATGTTGATGCGTGTGCTGGGAAGAGAGCAAACAGTCAGTGCTGGCCAGCGGGAGATGTTCCTTTGGGCTCTGCTGATGTCAATGCCTGCTCCCTGCATGGAAAAGATGCAACATGTGTAAGATAAGTGAGTCATCACGGGTCAGGCCCGGAGCCAGCGACTGCTGAGCTCTCTTCCCAGCTCTGCTACTGATTTGCTTGATGGCCTTGGTGGGTTTGTCAGGCCAGAAATTTGATATTGCCTGCTCAAACTGCCCCTTAAGAAAGCGGCTGGTTTCTCGGCATCCACTGTTCCCTAAAATAGCAGCCTGTCTCTGTTACCTCCTTGCTTTTCTACCTGGACAATGGAGCTAATTGCTCAGATGTATCCTAGCGCTGTGCAAACAGACAAGATCTTGCCAAGACAAACATGCAGTGTTAGGCTCTCTAACCTTTTCCCTTAAGATGGAGACATTTGAGTTACACAGGCTGATACAGAAACACTGAGCTCCATGTGGCTGCCTTTACTCACTTGAACATGCCCGGCCTGTTGCTTCCTCATTAATTCCCCATTAATAACTACTTTTTTACATCTGTCACTCAGCCAACTTTTAATCCAGGTAGTGTGTGCCCTATTCATCCTGTACAATGTGAGCTCATTAACCTGTCATGTGGTGGAGAAAGCCAAGAATACTCTGACAACCAGATCTCTAATCTTGTCTGAAGAAAAAGACAACAGGTTTCTTTGACAAGTCTTACCTTCCACAAAACCCTGCTGATTAGCACTGGTTTTATTTTTAGCCTCTAATGCCTTCTTGTTGGAAGCCTGAATTAACTCTGGTGATTGTGTCGAGGGATACTGTCCCGCTAACCAGCCTATTGCTCCACGGAGTGTCCCTTTTGCACCTATTAAGTCCAGGAGCTACCCTGGCAGTCTCCCACGCCTTTGGAATTTTCCCAGATTCGTCAATATAAAACTTCACTGAGCATTTCAGCCGTCTCCTTTAAGACACAAAGATAGCCAGGCCAGATGATGTGAAAAATGTTTAATTTTAGCAGATGCTCACATCCTCCTCTGTTCCAGATGGGAAATGCTGTACTCCTTCCGCAACATCATATGGGATGAATATCCCGCTCCTTTCCAAATGCAGAGCAGAAATAGCTATTGAACATTTCTGTCTTTTTTTTTTTTTTCATCACCGTTTATTATTTTAACATCTGCATTTAGCAATTGATCTATACTGCCACTGGGATGGGTTTGGGAGAGGAGGTAACATTGTTCCTGACATGACTTTTAAAATATTTTTTGCATTTCTTTCACACCGCTGGCTGTTGATGGTCTATTAATGCTTTGGTTTCCTTTTATCAATCACTTGCATTGTTTTAACTTGTAATTTACAATCATCATCATTCTATTTCCTGGGATTTGTTGCCTTCTTTATACATCCTTGCTTCATGTTATATTGCTCTTTCTGCATCTCTTTTTAAACAGGCTGTGTCTTACCCCATGTCTATTTTCCATCTCCATGGTATCATGGATTTTTGAACATCCAGTAGAACCTTCTTGGATAATTTCCAGTTTTCATCAACACTTCTCATTTTACAATTATGTTCCCAGCCACGTATGCCAGCAAGTGCTTTAAATATGTGCACACACACAAACACGTAAACACAGCACAACCTTGAAAACTCAGGCACAAGGGGAACACAAAAAAAAATGGTCGCGTTAACAATAATTTGTATGAAGTGGGAACACCAAGGAACAGACTTGGCAATGTGTCGTAATGACACCAAGTGAGAAAGTGCCTTTAACCCACCCTCGATATGGTGAGCAGGCCTTCAGTCATGTCATTACTAAAAAAAGTCAGTGATCTTTGTCTCCAGGATGGTGTTCTCTGCTGCTCCGCAGAGGTCTCAGTTCCATCAGTCACAGTGAAGTAATGATGTGATGTACCAGCCTGTGTCTCCAAGAAGTGACAGAGTTTGTCAGTGTGTGCTGGGGCTTCTGACAATGATACATGTTTTTTGGGTCTGCTGACTTCAGCAAGGGCACAAGCATCACTTGGATTTTGTCCTGAAGAGGTTACAGCTAGAAATTTGACCACAAGGTCAGGAAGCTTAGCTTGCCCCATGGCTACTACTACTGTTTCACTGGCAGAAACCCAATCTCCGATACAATCTCTTCCAGTCCTACCAGGCCATACACTTGTCTATGGCTTAACTGTTGTTCCACCACCACCACAAGCTTTGCCAAATCCTCCACCTCCAAGATACCATCTTTATGGACAAGCCCAGATGTCTGAAGCGTCAAAAGCCATTGATGGAGAACTTCCAGCACCACAGATGTGGAGATCCTCCTCCCCACATAGGGCAGCAATAACCTCCACTTGGTTTTTGGGCTCAGCCTTGTGTGTATTTCTGAATATAGAAACGTATGGGTGTTTACGTTCACAGACATGTGTGTGCACCCTGTATACATAGGCTGATAATTAGTGCTCTAATCTACACACATGAGATAAATCTAATTTGATTATGATCTGTGGTACAAAAGCAACTTCTAATTTTTAGATTGACTGATTACTCCTTCCATTTCTGTCAGAAGGAGGCTCTCATTTGAGTTAGCCAAAGCTGTCTGAAATTTAAGAAATGAACCCTTCTTTTTTTAAACTCTGGGGAACTGCTCTTGGCTGGATGAAGTGACCCACCTAACAGTGAATTAAAATCCTGATGGGGTTTCCTCCTCTGAGCTGAGAAGAGATGACCAGAGGACTGAACGCCCTGTTCTCTTGTGCAGTGAGGTGGTCTTTTCACAGCCACCCATCAGTATCTCATTTCCACTTTTATTAAGCAGAACTTCACTCCATAAATCACATCTCGTTGCTTGCAGTACCATGAGGAAGACATTTCCTGCTGGTACTGGGCACAAATGCTGTGCAGGCTTTTACAGTTTGGCAGCTGTACAGAGCACAGTCCTGGTGCAGAAGACACAGAGGTCCTGGGTTTCCCAGGACAGCGGAGACGGTCTGACTCTGCACCTCTGCAACTGATCTCGATAGAAAGCATGAGTCGATGTGGGTGCTGTTCAATTGATTCAGGTCAAGAAGGCAGGATGAGCTAATACGAGTATGAGAGGAGGTCAGCAGACAAGCTTCCTGACGTGCCTCAGCTGTGCACTTGCCTCAGTGACCAGAACATCTATGTACATTTTGGGGTTGAGTTTCTGTTCGATTTTCAGGTTGAACATTTACCTGTGCTTAACGACCGCATGACAGTAGCTGCTGCATACCCCAGTACAGTGTCCCAAACAACCCCCTCAATAGTACAGTGAACAGTTGCTTTGTCTTTTGTCTGTATTAGTCCCACAGGAGACAATATTGCCTTTGCTTATGACCCCGTGCTCTTGCTGGTACAGCTGTCTTCCTGCCAGAGCACGTATTTGTTCCTGAGCTCAGGGTGCGTACAATGTGTTTTGTTATGTGTTGACACAGACACACACACGCTGGTTTACCCTAATGACGTGGGTCTCTCTGAAAACTGAGAGCTGAATTACAGGCAGCCATGGGAGCTACGCAGGATCCAAACTATTACAGGATGTCTCCCTACATGACAGAGCTGATTTTGGAGGGACAGAGAAGCCAGAGCTGGGGCAGAGCAGGGTGAAGGAAAAAAAAATTATTTACAGGCCTAAGGAGTCTTCTGGCATTGGTGGTCATGGTCAAGCTTTCCCTTCCCAGAAGATGGACTTTGCCTAATTGAGCTGTCCATCCTGAGACCACGAGGGTATCTGAGCTGTTCTTGGGTCCTGCTCCAAATCCCTGGGTCACGCCGACACGGCCCCAGCACTCCGCTAGCTTCAGTTTCGTCATTCCACGCATCTCCTGGCTCAGGCAGGCATGGGCAAGCAATTCTTGGCAGCCGCTTCTGGAACCGCATTAGTACTGTACTATAGAAGCTACTGTCACTGAGATGTCCTTGTCTTCATCCATCCCCACCAAAGGCCACCGCTGCTCTTCCTCCAGGAGGGCTTGTGGGGGTCAGCAGCGCAGCAGGTACAGAAAGCGAAGCCTAGCATCCAAAGGGGATAGACATCTGCTCAGCCGGGAAGCCTGGCTGTCTACAAAGCAGCTTAAAAGGTTATCCTAGGTAAAAGAAGGCAAACAAAGCAAACTTGTGGGCTTGTTTCCGTGGATACTTGCCTGGAAGTGGAGGCATCCTTTAGAAGTCTTCATAGCCTCAGTGCCACAGATTGTTATGAATCACTTGGGACAAATATATCCTCAAAGCAACAATGACTTTTTAGTCCATTGTAAGTAGCTCATGTGTTGATGTTTTAGAGAATAACATTGCTTAATGTGTTTATACTTTCTGAAGGATGACGCAACAGCATCTTTTTATAAGGTAACCAACTCTTGTGGAAAGACCCACGTGGCAGGTACAGCATCCATGCCACTATTATCCAGAGCATCCTGTTGTCGTTTGCACAGAGATTTTCTTTCAGGTGTTTGGAAATATACTTCTCTCCCTGTTACTTATTTTACTCCAGCAGATACGTGCATGGCACCCATTTAGAGCCCATTCCAATTTTGCTTGCCGCAGGGATGAATCTTTTTTTCAGAACCTCCAAAAAATTCAGTAAACTCCCTTATGTGTGTTTATGTAGCCTTTCATCAAAGACTATAGAAAGAGGGAATGTGGTCTTGTGGCTAGATCAAAGCTAGAAAGCTCCTGAGATCTAATCTGGGCTGAGCCAATGACTCACTGGGTGGTTTTGGCAAGTCACATGATCTCAGTTTGCCTAAGTCTATCCAGCCAAAAAAAAGCAGGCGAGAAATACATGCTGAATCCAATATGAGCCTTCCAACACCGATGTATTTACAGGAAAGAATCTAAATTGATATACCACACATGCAGGCTAGAGTTCATAACAAAGGTGCCAGGCTCTTGGTAATATCTATTGACTTTGGACCTGTGGCTCTTCCTTTGCATTTGCAGTTCTCAAACAACCTCATTATATGCAGGATTACCTGAACAAAAGGCTGTACATATACATGAATCCTTGGGATCTCTCTCTGCAATCACGTATTTCACACCATTCTTTAACGCACCTACAATAGCAGGTATCACACCTTGTCCGCTTCGCTGGCAAAGGAGAGTGTTCAGTTCTTTCTTCCATTATTTTATTACCATTTTACCAAAGTGTCTCAGGATACAATGTCTGAGTGCACAGGCAGTTACCGTCATGCACACATGCAACAGCATTTTTGCTTTGCACGGGCCCGCAGCCCATAACACTGCTCTCAGACTACGTCCAAGTGGGAAAAGCCCAGCTCAACAGCTGCCTGATCCCAATCTCCATTTAATATTTATCCAACAATTCCTCCTGGAGAGATTCTCCACTGGCAAATAATTTCCCTCACGTGTTCTCCCCTCACACCTGTTCTGAGGCTGAGAACATTAGGAAGGCAACCCTGATCCTAATCTATATTGTAATCCTTTCAGCCGAGGACTGGATGGAGTGAGCAATCTGTTTGCCTGACAGTTATAATATCTGGAGGACGACTGCGTGCCTGGCGTTACACTGCCGTGCGGTGATGGTGTTGAATCACAGGCGGGGAGGCGGAGGGGAAAGTTAAAGGCTAAAAGTAAAAAGTTCCTACACGAATCTGAGATTTTCGCTATTACTGAAACCCTCCCATTTGCTACTCGTGCTTGCCAGCCCAGAGAGTGAGTCGAAGAGCGCTTCTTGGCTTTCAGTAGGCTGGGTGCAACCTCGGAGTCATCCAAACACGTGCCCCATCACCCCCTTTTCTCCCCTCCCTGGTCTAAATAAGCCCGGAGCTGAGCTGCAGTCGCTCATTGAGGCAAGGGGCAGCGGGAATAAAGCGGCTGGTGGCCTGGCATCACCCACACAACTATAAAACACAACCATCCCCTGCAAAAGTCCCAACCTCAATTGCTCTGGTCCTTGATCTCCCCTCCACATCCACACTCTTCCTCTCCCTGATGCCACAGCTCCCTCATCCTCCCCTGTGTCCCCCAGCAGTCTGGGGACCAGCCCCATGAGGTGCAATCTGTTCCTTGAGCCAAAAGTTGCCCAGACCTATGTTGAATGCACAGCCGATGGGCACTGCAACGCAGAAGCCACATTCCAACTCGAAGAGCTGGTGGGTTCCCAAGTATCTCCCGTGCTATCCCACACACAAACACAACACTTCCAGCGCTAAAACATCTCACAGGGCTGAAGCAGGGTGTCTTCATGCCTCTTAAACCTCCATGGGCTACTTTTACTGCCAAAACAGCGATTTTTCTTCTATTTTCACTGTCCTTTGTAGGTGAAGCCACAGCCGAAGAGCCCAGAGGGATGTCTCACACTTGGAAGTGTTAAAAAACTGGAGTTAACATTTGAAAATGTTTTGGGTAGCAAAAAGAAATTCAGGCCCTAAGTCTGAATCTCAGGAACTGTTTTGAAGCACTAAGGAACTACCCAGGTTCATCCACAGTAGAAGGGAAGGGAGTTTTGAACCAAAATGAAGCAAAGCACTTAAATGCATATTAAAACCCACTCCTAGTTAACACCCTGCAACTGGCCATCCTGCCAATTTTATTCTAAATATTCTAAACCCCAAAGAAATGTATTTGCCCCAGGGGAAATAAAACCAGTTTTCCCTGAGAATACATTTGGCTCTGCCTAATGGGCACAACGGGGCTGCAAATGACTTCTCAGTGCTGGGCTTGTCCTTCCCATCGCAGCAGCTGCCACCGCAGCCGGACACTCGTCCCTGGCAGCTGTTGCCCGGGTCGGATCCAGAGCCACGGTACTGCCCGGTGCAGGGTTACAGGTCAGAATCTGAGGTGAAACAAAATGTCAGCAGGCTGCAGTGGTGTTGGCATCCCTTGTGCTCTATTAAATATATTAATGAGGAATGGCACAGTAAACTCCAAGATGCAATGGAGTAATTAAAACAATAAAATCTTTAAGGTTCAAATGATGCCTTTTGTTGTGGGTAGAAAGTGAGCAGAAAAAAAAGTTTTATATCTGCATCAGCTCTTTGAAAGAGGTTCCTGAGCACAGCCTGGGTAGTGGTGCACTTTCCCTGTATAGAAACAAGAAGGGACAGAAAGGGTGTGAGTCCCCAGGGTAAAGCTCGCCCCTCTGCAAGGGTGTAAGCATCTCTGCTTTCTTCCCATCTTCCTATCCCACCGCTCGGTTCCACGCAGATCCTCTCCAATAAACCTTTGACACTGGGGCTCCTCGGATCTCAGCTATGAGCAGTCCTTTTTTTTTTCGCACGTGGCTGAATTTCACTCCAGTGAGTAAAAAAGAACCCGATGATTGAATCTGGTAAAAGGAACTACTGTGCCTGTGTGTCGAATATGGGAAGAGCCACAGCTCTGCCCTGGATGGAGAGCTCAGAGCAGCGCTTTACTTCGCACAAAATGCTGACACCAACAAATGCCATAATAGTGGAAGTAACTTTAACAAAACACTGCTGGCTAGCACAGCACTTCTCAACCCCAGTCGCCTTTTTTTTTTTTTAAGCTGTTTTGAAAGTTAATGGTTGAGCCTCACCAAAAAAAAAAAAAAAAAAAAAAATTAGTTGGGCAATTATTTATGCCAAGGTTAAATTGGGTCAAATCCTGAAATCCTGACTTCAGGCCAGACTCCAGAGTTCCCATTGATTTACGCAGGAATGTTGCATGCACTGGAGAATTTTTCCTGGGGTTGCTCTGCTGGGCGAACACTGAGTTAGGATCTCTAGGTTTGACCCAGCACGCAGCAAGCAGGATGGCAACGCAGCGGGCTGCTGGGCAGGCCAAGCGTGACTTTCCTCCAGTTTACAGGGGTTGCATTATGATTTATGCCAGAGCGAAACTCCTGAGTATACCCTGAATATAGTTGCATTATCGTTCATGTCAGAGAAAAACTTCTGGATATACCCTTGTGATCTGGCTGGGGATTTTCTGCACGTGGGACCTGTGGGTCCAGACATCCCATGCGCAGAAACTGCCTCATCCCTGCAGAAGATGCGGTGGGTCTGCCAGGGTTTAATTGCAGCTCTCTGCTTTCTCAGAGGCATCTGGTTTGAGTGAAGCCTTTCTCACTTGCACCAACGGGGTAAGACCCATGAGGGCTAACTGCAGACAACTCAGCGACGTGCCGGCCGTTCCATCCCTGCTTGTCTTTGCCTCTATAACTCCCTGGCGGTTTTTGACACTTCGCTAGCAAAGGAGGAGCAACTGGGAAATGAGATGGCTCCATTGCTGTCATGCTGTGTGTCCTTGTCACCAGAAGCACCCTCAGTGGGCCCATAAAAGAAAACTCCAGCTCCCTCAAGCTGCCCAGTGTAGCAAACAGACAGGAGACGAGAAGGTGTTCTTGTGTGTTTTCAGAGCAGGCATTTTCTACGCACACAGTGATTTATTTCTCCTTACTCCCAACTGCTGCAGCAGCCTGGATCATGGCTGTATCCTTACCCGCATACTTTTTCTGTTTTGGTTGATTGTTTCCCAGCTTAACACCTCCCTATTAGGCCTTCAACTGAAGAATGTCTCCCTTTGCGTTTGAGGGCTACGCACGTCCTTCAGTGGCTGCAAACACACCTAAGGAAAGTGCATTATTCAGCACATTGGTGCATTATCCTGTTGGGTGTTTTATGTGATGGTCACTGGAAGAATCTCAGGGCTGAACTGTACTTTGTCTATGTTTGGCATGTGGTGAGACTAAATAATCCTGTCTGCTACAAAGTCGCTCCTGCTAGTTGTTTCCAAATGAATCAATAACTCTTTTAAAGCCACAGCTGTGAGCCCGTGATCCACCTACTGCTGGCTTTTCATCGTCCTAATAGTCATAAGCGGTGTTTGTTACTCTATGCAAGTCATCCCATTGACTCCAAGAAGCGCTGGGGATGTTCAGGGCCTTGTGGTTAAGTGCCAAACCATGGACACGCTTCCCCTCACACGGTGCAGGGTGTCCATTGCAGCTGGAGTGCTTTCCAAAATGATTCATCCTGACCTTTGCATGAGACATGCAACGGCTTCCTAGCAAAGATGAACCTGATTTCTGGAAGAATCATTCTAAGACTCTAGTGGAAAATTTCCAGAAATAATTAAATGCAATCGTTTGCAGGGGTCAAAAGATCTGGACACCTGTTTCCTGGGAAGGCGGTGGGGGGGCCAGCTGGACCATTGCTCAGCTGTCCCAGTGCCCGAACAAGATTAGCACCTGGGTAAAGAGCAGCTGACGGGTGTTGAAGATAGCAAGACTGAGGTCAAGCCAATGGGAAGAAGAGAGATAAAGACTGCATTGCTTTTCCAGAGGCTTCTGCCTAGCATAGAATTGTAGAATTTTTTGAGTTGGAAGAGAACTTGAAGATCATCTAGTTCCAACCCCCCGGCCATGGGCAGGGACACCCTCCACTAGACCAGGTTGCTCAAAGCCTCATCCAGCCTGGCCTTGAAGACAGCCAGGGATGGGGCACCCACAGCTTCTCTGGGCAACCGGTTCCGGTGCCTCACCACCCTCACACTGGAGACTTTCTTCCCGATATCTAACCTAACTCTCCCCATTTTCAGTTAAAACCCATTACCTCTTGTCCTGTCACTACAGGCCCTTGTAAAAAGCGTCCCCCCCCAGCTTCCTTGTAGGCCCCCTTCAGGTACTGGAAGGCTGCAATAAGGTCTCCCCAGAGCCTTCTCTTCTCCAGGCTGAACAAGCCCAACTCTCTCAGCCTTTCTTCATACAGAGATGTTCCAGCCCTCTGAGCATCTTCACGGCCTCCTCTGGACTTGCTCCAACCGGTTGATAATCCTTATTTTGGAGGCCCCAGAGGTGGATGCAGTACTTCAGGTGGGTTCTCATGAGAGTAGAGTAGAGGGAGAGGGACGTGGATCTGCTCAGCCCTGCTGTGCCTTCTCACTGCAGGAGACTGGCAGAAGCTTGGGATGTGTGCACTGGGAGACCCCAGTTGAAAGGCAGGCTCTGAGCCACCTCTGCAAACTTATCCTGTAGTATTTGCATCGAATGTCTGTCAGTGTGCTGGGAGACCTGTTTAGCTCCAAACCCCCTTCCCCGCGCCACAGGTGCCGGGATTTTGCCGGGGGAGGCTGTCAGCAGTAATAAGCAATCACCCTCATCAGCACACAGCCGAGCTCCCTGCGCAGCTCTGCCTGCCGCTGGGTGAGGCCTCTTCCTCTGGGGCTCTGACTCATGCCCACATGCGTGAGCAGGATGTGCATCACAGGCCAGCCCCGGGTCCCCAGCTCGGTGCCCAGTCACCCACAGCAGCAGTCCAAGCCCAGCCAGTGACCCCAAGCCATACCCAGCATCGGGGTCTGAAGACAGATGCGACTCCAGCATCTTCCCTCCACCGCAGAAAGACTTCCCAGGATGGACCATCTCCTGGCCATGGCTATTAAAGGCAGTGCTGCCCCCTGCGAGCATGGCTTGCCCAGTGAGACCACTGGCAGGGGGTCCCTCGTGGCTGGAGTCCAGGTCCCATCCTGATGTGTTGAAAGCACTTTCCCTGAAAAACCACCCTTGCCCTGTGCTGGAAAGAGATTTTTCAAGGCTTTCACTGCAGTTGGCACATGCACACCAAGCCCCTGGACCACAGCACAGCACGAAAAGATGTTCCCCCGCCAGCCGAAGCACGACTCCTGCTTTTCCCAACACGCCCAGAGAAAAAGAAGAAGAGGAGATTGAGAAAAATGTTACCAAGTCAGGAAATCGTTCTGGAGGAGGGGGAGTAGTTCCTCTAACCTCATGCATGGGGAAAGAAAACTATTTGCTGACTTTGCCTTATTTTTTAATTTATTGTTTTGCCAGCTGCTCAGATAAAAGGACAAAGCTCTGCCTGTTGTAATGAGGCAGTCAGTCAAGCATGCCTTTGCAGCACTGAGCATCTGGCTGGGACACCGGTGACAACTGGGGAATAGTCCAAAGAGTTCACAGGACACATCCTTTCAAATCCGTCTTTGCAACAGCGAGGACCGGACACTTGCTTGTTCTTCCTCACATGAAAGTTTGAGATCTCCTGGAGATCATTAACTTCAGCGGACAGGGCTCTTTCTTACACATTAAGGATCACAAGACTCATGATAAAAAATCCCATGAGTTTGCTGATTAAGCCTTTCTGTTCGCCGGGCTCAAGTCTCCATCGCCCCGGGCACCGCGGCCGCCTCCAAAGGCTGCTGTCCTGCGCACCTGCTCTGCATCGCATCTGGTCCCCACGGGGAACAAGGGCAGCACAAAGTCCCTCCAAAACTGGACCAGTCAGTCTTCTTCAGTGGTTCCAGTCCTCTCCTTGTGTTTAGGAACATATCCTCTTTCCAAGCAAGGAAACTTCACTGAAGCAGCACCAAGCTCTGCTCTGAAATTCACTGCCACAGGATTCGAGATCCCAAAGTACAGATAAGGTCAAAGGCAGCCAAGCAACTGTTCTAGCATCATAGAATGGTTTGAGTTGGGAGATTAACCAGCCTTAAAGACCATCTAGTTCCAACCCCACTGCCATGGGCAGGGACACCCTCCACTAGACCAGGTTGCTCAAAGCCTCATCCAGCCTGGCCTTGACCACTTCCAGGGATGAGGCACCCACAGCTTCTCTGGGCAGCCTGTTCCTGTGCCTCACCACCCCTATCAGTGAAGAATTTTTTCCTGATATCTAATCTAAATCTTCTCTCTTTCAGTCTTGTCCTATCACTACACTCCCTGATAAAGAGTGTCCCTCCCCATCTTCCCTGCAGTCCCCCTTCAAGTATTGTGTCCCTGTGCCCAACAGGCACCTGCCCTGCCTCCATGCACATCTGTAGGCATCTGCCGAGGCTTCTCTTGCATGCAGGTGGACCTGTCAGCCCGATAACATCCGGCCCTCCCCTGGATCCAGGCAGCTTGGGCACAGGGTGTTGAGAAGCAGGGTTCACCACCATGCCAGTCAGACAGCAATTTCACGTTAAGTGCCAGGGTGGGTTTTACTCTTTCGCCTGGGGCTAGAGGGCTGTTGCCCCCCCTGCTTTGCAACAAAGGCTCCTGGCTGACCTCTCTGAGCCTTATTCTGCCGCCTTTACTCACAGGGGAAACACTTACACCAGGCATCCCACTGCCCACGCGCAAAGTCACTGTCCGTAGGCATGTGAGTCTTGCACAGCCTTTTGCCCCAAACTATGTGGATACTTTGCCCCTGGTTGCTAGCGCAGCAAAGAAAACTTGCAGTATTTGGATCTCAGCGAGAGTACGAATCTGACAAGTTGAGACTTGACAGGGATGTTATCACAAGGCCCAGCAATGGCTTTACACTCAATTACTTTTATGGTTTCTGTGATTCATCTAGATGTTTATGGCTTTGTCACTACCTGGAAGTTAAGAAAAGAAAAAACAAATGAAAAGGGGAAAAAAAAGCGCCCTGTAATGAACAATTTGCTGGTGCAAGACACTGGGTGACACAGGAGAAACTGAGCAACTACCTTAGCTGGCGGGGAAGAGTCATTTTCTGTGGTGACCGGAGCTATATTTGATTTCTTAGGCAATGTCAGTTTTTGCATGCTACATTCTTTGGCGAATCGCCAGCACGATGTGTAATACTTTAGCCACACTGTTGTTACTTAATCCTTTCCTAATCTGCAATTTGCGCAAGAGGAGTAAAATCTAAGCAAAGCCACTGAGAACATCTCCACTAATAATTTATCAAACTCGACTTAAGTTGTTGGCAGGAGACGGTAGTCGGTAGAGGTGAATGTTTTCCCACAACAGCGCCGTATGATAAACACGGGGCGCTGATTCATGCCGCACTTATTTTCTGTCATCCACCCTTCGTGTCACCCTGATATTTCTTCGAATGATAAGCCCGCGTGTGTGCTCACAACACACCGCCGAGGTCCCAGTTTCATCTCTTTCTGCAAATTACACATTAATTAACCATTAATAACAGTGGGAGTTGCATGCAGAAATCCACACCCGCTGTGATGAGACCGTGCCCTCGGTGAGCAAGTGCCTTATTAATCACCTGCATTTCAGCGCCCCAGCTGCCTCCGCGGCCCTGCGAGACAGACGTCCCCCCGAGAGGGAAGCGCACGGGCGCTCGCCAGCCCTAATCCTGCCATAAAGAAAAGCCTTACCTCTTACTCTATGAATTTTATTTATTTTGGTCCTCTGGGCAGCGCTTGCTGTTGTTAGAAACATGATTGCTTCAGACAGTTATGTTAATGTTTGCATTTGACAGAATGTAATTGATACTTCTGCTGCTCCGGCTTCAAAGCCAAATTAGGAAATGAAGTGCTGCACATTAGCTTGTTTAGCTGGTTAAATACTGTAAATAAATACATACAGTGCAATGAAAACTAATGAGTTTTCTTTGAGGCATTTTCTAAATAGCTGGCTTCATCCAAAAGAAAAAAAAAAGTTCCTGCTGTGAACTCATATCCTGAAGGTCTTCTCGTTTTGCTGCAACAAAAATTGATCCCGGCTGAAATCTGAACCCTGCATTTCACCTGGAGACGAGGATTTTGCAAGTTATGGAGGAATCACGGTAAGAACTGTTGCAAATGTCATGGTCCTTTCACAGACAATAGTTCTGAGAGACGTTGCATTTCACAAAGCCACTTTCTGCAAGAGATTCACGCGGGCTGTGGTTACGTGTCAAGCTATTCTTCTCAGCGCTCGCTAGGAAAACATATTTGTAAGAAGCACTTGCATAGGACGTTTCTTTGTGCAGCTAAACCTGTGCAGTGCTGTAACACTAAACGTTGGGACTTTTCCCTGACAGAATGCAATAGCATGAAAGGAAGTGGGGGAAAAAAAATCTGCTTTTGTGTAAAGAGATAATATGAAGAGATTTGCTTGACAGAACGCACTCAGCACTGATTGATTGAATAAAATGTGGTTTTCAAGTTATCTCTCAGGCTTGCCCTCAATGCATCAAAACAGGGCTAGAGAAGAGCATGCACAGGCTTTGCATCCAGCCAAGCGCAACGAATCTTCGTCTTGCACATCTTTATAAAATATTGCTCTTTTCCCCTTCTCTTTCACAAATAATACAGTGATGAAGAAGTGCCTTTGACTGACTTGAAGGTGTTCTCCTAACATCAGGGCACTTTTTAGCATAGGTAAAACTTCTACCAATCCTTAATTAACTGCAAATAACCTCAGCAGTATCACCTGCTTGGCAAAGAGATGTTGACCTTAAAGCTCAGCTTGCTGAGCTGGCTGTTTTACCTGGCGCTTTAGGAGGAAGCTGGTTTATACGTTCTGCTGTGCTACTTAAAAAAAAAAAAAAAAAAATTGAACTGGTGCCTAAAATGCAGCTGAAGTATGAAGAGCTGATAAAAATATACATCTAGGATGTAAGATCTATCCTGCCTGGGAGACAGTTGGATGTCGGGTTAGGATGGAGCCCAGGATGTAGGGAAAACCCTCTTTTTTTGTGTGTTTTCAGCAGCAAGACAAGGAGGACTGAAGGGTCCCAGCACTTTTCAGAGAGGCCAATAATACCTTGCAACTTCAAGATGAAAATGGTGACCAGCTCTGAGAAATACGTAAGAGGTTCATGCAGTCCTCACTCATCCAGAAGGACCATTTAAAAATAGACAAATTATGACTCTCTCAAAAAGAAATGTATGCATTGCATAAATCAAAGTTCTCACACCCACCATCAACGTTTAATCACTTAATATGCTGGTTCTTTCGACATGCTCTGAAACTTTGTATACAATAATACAAACGATGGGGTTACGAAGCAATAGCAATTTATTCTGCTGTACAAACGGATGTTGCATTATAATCCCTAAAGCAACACAGAGGCTGTTTGCAGATGTTACTACAGTTTGGCATTTATTTTAATTGCTCTACAGTGTAGCTCGTGTGAAATAAAGTCGTGGGATGACCTACACATTCACCTACTCAGGGTGACTTAACTGCAGAGGTAAAAAAAACAGTGTTTTGAAAGTTTTCAAGGTTTCACCAAAGCACGAACCTCCTGCAGTCGTTTTAGGAGGATGCACCAGGGCTTCTGTCCAAGCCCGAAAGCATGGCAGGGCAGGGGGTAATTTAATCAGCCAGGCTATGTGCCGCATGTATTTTTACAAGTCTTGCAAGAATAACATCAGTAAAGTAACTTGAGATATTTCAGTGTCTGACATTCACTCAGCAAGTGCTAAGAAAATATGCTTACTGCACAGATTGCTGGCTTCTCAGAGTGGGAGTCAAGGTGCCTCATTAGAGCCGGTGCACTTTGCTTTACCACTGACCAGGTCCCTGTTCCCTCCTTTCCTCTTTCCGCTCCCCTTCTAAAAGCAGAGCCTATTTAAAAGTGGCTCCTGCTCAAAGAGCTGCCTGGGAGCAGTTGCTCTGGTGAACAGATTTCAAGCAAAAGGACAAAGTTAAACATGAGGCAAAGTATAAATAAAAATCAAGACTCTCTTCCTCCTCCTCTCTACTTGTGAGCGATGATCTCACCGCTCCGGGTGGATTACAAGGGTGGCTTGATCTCTTTCAGGAAAGCACATTCTCTAACCTTGATACTGCTGCTATTTATACTCCTCTCCTCTCGGCACAAAGAAAAGCAGCTCTAATAATCTTTGCCTTCGTTTTTGACGGGAGCACAGGGCGGCCTCCGCGCTGCCTCCCAGCAGCAGGGTCAAGCCCCTGCCCACTGGCTCCGGCTCCCCGCTAAAGCCGGTGCTCGCAACCACTGCCCCTGCGTCTGGCTGCTCGCTCTTAGACACCCGAGATGCGATTTTCCACTGCCTTGAGCATCGCGTTGCCGCGCACGCAGGTGCAGGATGACGGCCTTGGGGTGCCGTAGCATCTCACGGGGCGCAGATGGAAACGAACGCACGTGCTGAAAGGCAATAGGGTTTCTGAAGTTCAGAGGCAGAGTCCTAACTCCTCTCCCTCTTCTTTAACAGGCGAATAGGACACCCCGTCTCACGTAGTTCTGGGGGCATCTCAGGCCCTTCCCACCCTCCAGGATGTGGGAGCCATCCCCTGTCCCCACTCATCTCCACGGGGATTCAAGTCCGGGCAGAGCTGGGGGAGTCAGGGCAGCTCAGGCGTGACGGAGCACGCGTAGGGACCGTAGATGAGCTGATCCTCTCTGAGGCCAAACCCCATTTTTTCACATTAAACCAAACACGCTCAAGCTGCGCTGCATTCCCCTCGAGACACCGCAAGAAACGGGGACAAACATTATGAAACCAAGTTTATTAAAACTTTCTACAAGTCAGACTTTCTCATCCAGGTTTCCACATACATATACATATTTACAGGTTGAACATAGTGTTTTTAGCTTTTCTGGCAGAGTTTTCTACCAATATATACAAATGTACTGGTTTTTGTAGAAGGGTTAAACTGTATCACAGATACAAATGTCAAGCAATCATGAGAGGTTTAGTGCAACGGAGAGCTGTAGCGCCCTGCTCTTAATGCTCATGATTCTGTCAAGTTAGTATTGCCAACACTAATTCACATTAAATCACACTTCGACACCTCTTATTAGGACAAAGTACAACAAAACAAGAAAACAAAACCCCAAACAGTAAGGTATGTACAAAGTACACAGTCCATGAGGTATACATGGTATTCTCGCAACGCGCGGTGGGACTGCAGCTTGCCGGGGGTTAACCCTTAAAATGACTTCACGCGAACCGTGCCGTGTCAGGGACGCGAGGGAAGTTACCCAGCCCACGGCCATTTCAGAAGCCGCGCTCTCGCCGAAGGCGAACGGACATCTCTTCGCACAAGCAACTGGACACAAGTGTGGAAAGAAGCAGAAATTTTAGGCAGGACTAAGCTTTACTTACCCCCAACCCAGGAAGCTAATGATTTAGATATATTGATTATCCACGCACATTGGAAAGACTATGAATAATCATGCAAAAAAAAAAAAAATTGAAGGGGGGGGGGGGGAAGTAGCCAGAGGCAAACAACATACCTGCATAATCAACTAAGGGTGTATGGAGATTTTACTCTTAAGACTAACTTTTTGGGGAGTGAAGGGGGGGAAAAAAAAAAAAAAAGAGAGAGGGGATGTGATGTTTTTAAGAGTTGAGCCCGTAGGAAAATACGACCGTGTTTACATGTACTGTACAAGATACCCCGTATTGTTTTCAGGGGAAGGCGCCCCAGCCGATAGTGTTACGGTTTGGTAAACGGATATGTTTTGGCACTCAGAGCTAACGAGACCTGCTACTTGACAAGCTCGCTGAGGGCATAAAGTTATATAGGCTACACCATGGTAACGCGAGGCTTAAGTCTATTTAAAATGTTTTCCCGGTCAGCGAATGGAATCGGAGGGGACCCAGCTGGGAGATCCACCGGTTTCTGCGTCGGAAAGAGCCCCATCAGTGATTTGTCTTACAGGTGGATCGAGGAGCTTCACACCTCTGAAAGCAAGACCAGCTGGAGGAGCAGCAGCGAGCAGGCGGCTGGTCGCGGCGGGCGAAGACCTCCTTCCCTCCTTAAAGTGCGCTTACAGTCAGAAAGCTACTCTGCGAGCCGGTTGGTGTGGCGTGCCGAGTCGGTT
The DNA here is from genome assembly GCA_027574665.1 of Rhynochetos jubatus. Classification (NCBI taxonomy): domain Eukaryota; kingdom Metazoa; phylum Chordata; class Aves; order Eurypygiformes; family Rhynochetidae; genus Rhynochetos; species Rhynochetos jubatus. The sequence continues at coordinate 7,486,320 of CM050648.1, read as the reverse complement.
CCCCTTTTTACCCATTTCTGTCAGATTTGCTCAGTTAGGCACGCCTCGTGCCCCCCACGCAGCCGGGGCTCCACGCCCCTGCGGCCACTGTGGGACGGCAGAAGGGGCTGCCTTTCTCTCTCACACCTCGCCGGCCACGAGGCTCTGCAGCCGAGATGTGGCCAGTTACACCGGTGGAGGATGTGGGAGGCAGGAGAAAAGCCAGGTGGCCCTGGCAAAGCTGCACGGGTCCTCAGGGCCGGCGGGACAGACCTACCAGCAGAGCAAGAGGATGAAACTGAGTATGCTCAGGGTGCGGAGATCTACGGGTTGGCGTTTGTTTTAAACAAGGTCACTTTTCTGACCATACTGGCACTTTAAGATGCTGTTGAGTTTTCAAATGTAGAAAAATGAAACCCTACAGAGACGCCGGAGGTGAGAACCGCCGAGGTTTTTGAGATTTCAGGGTTAGCAGAAGAAGGAACTAATGTCATCACTGTCTCCATTGTATTCTGGAACAATTTGATCCGATGTTCCCGTCTCCTGGTCTGTATATCCAGGCTCCAAGACCGCCTCGAACCAAGGGTGAAGCAAGATCTCCGGAGCAGTGAGTCTTTCAGAGGGCTCCCGCCGCAGGAGGCTGCGGATGAGGCATCGGGCTTTGGGGGAGACATGGTCAGGAATACAGAACTGTCCACGACGGATTTTGGAAAACAGGGTGCTAGGGTCCGAGTCATGGAAGGGGTAGCGTCCCACCAGCAGGGTATAGAGCATCACTCCCAAACTCCACACGTCGGCCGATTTTCCAGAGTAAGTCCCCGTCGTGTTTAGGATCTCGGGACTGACGTATGCCGGGCAGCCGTGCTTGTCTGAGAGAGCATCATCTTCACCTTTGATGATGTGTGTGTCTTCCAGGCTCTCCAGCCGCAGCTGAGTCCTGTGGAGGGCAGGAGAGGAAGACACAGGTTAGAAATAGCAACACCCAGGCACAAGCGAGCCCAGCGAGCCCCCTGCCACAGCTTCCATCGGCATAAAGAGAAGGAAACTTTTGAATCTGCAGCCTGGGAGTTGCCTGGATTCCTGGACCTGTGCAAGGGAAATGCAGCTATGTGCATCGAGTAGGCGCTCTGCGATGCCCACTGATTTTATTTACTGGGGACTGTAACACCACAGAGGGCTCTCGAGGAACACCAGCAAGTCACCATCTGCGCAGGTCGCGCTGTGACTGCAGGGGGTGAATCGTACACCCCGCTATTTGCGGGTCAGGCTTTGAGCAAACAGCGTCCAGCCACGCGATTCCGCAAACCACAAGGTCCAGCTCCCTTCTGCGCCTGCGGGAATCACTGGCTCTCCCCGAGTTCTGCATTTTATTTTTTTTAACTGTGTTTTTGAACTATTATTCTTTTTGCCTTTCCGGAGGGTACCACTGCACCCACCACCTCCCAGGTGGAGGTGGGTCCAGCCCGACCTCCCGTTCTGGGGAGAAAGAGGAGCTTTGCATTGAGGAGGAAGGCGGCGGCTGGCCCTGGAAGGGCTCGGCAGCTCGCTGGGGTGAGATGCGTTGGCTGCAGCCTGTCCTCAGCGTGACCTCGCCAAATACCCATTGGTTCTGCAAACGGAAAATATGACTCAACGTGAACCGTGGGCCCGGGATTGGCTGCGGGAGCCCTGAAACTGCACCTGTGCCGGAGAGCCCGGGTCCTGCCATTGCTTAACCCTCTTCTTGCCAAATGGGATGCACATGACACTCGCCTGTGCAACGCATTATTTCCAAATGAGCGAGACGGTGTGCAATGTAACATTTCAACAAATGTTTCATCGTCTTATGGGCGGGAAAAGCTGCAACAGTTTCCTTCAAAGGAATTACTTTCTTTGCATGTCAACATACGGCTGTTTCTGTTTGAGAGGGGCAGCGCTGGCTGATTTTCTTATCACGTTTAGAAACGATATCCTGATGAAGCGTTAGCCCAGTTTAAAAAAACCAAGTGTTTTCTTCTGCTTCAGCAACGTTACCTCCAGTTTCATCAGATTAAGCACAACCCAATTGCAGCTTTTACTTTTTTTTTTTTTTTAGCTTTCCACAGGATAAGCAGCTAGTCAGTTTTGCTGATTAAAAAAATGTATTTCTGGCTCTGCTGCGCACGGTGAGGCACTACAAGAGCAGCAAACACTCCAGGGAAATACGGAATTATTTCCCTAACCTAAATTTAACAACTAGATGCTGAACCTCCTTTCTACAAACCTTGGCAAAGCTTAGCCTAAAGCCCAAGTGCTTTCCTTCAGTGAAGGATTCCCAAAGCAGTGTCTAACCGTGTCCCACCTTCCCTCCCGTGCGTGCCCGCATCCACGGGCACGGAAAGCACCGCCACCCGTAGCGGAGGAGGGATAAAAGCCTCCAAGGACACAGCAGGTCTTTGTCAGCAGCGTAAGCCTGATCAGCCAGGGATTTCGTCGAGGAGCCCCCTCGCAAGCACCCCGGCCACGGGGCAGCTCTCCCAGGCGCAAGGAGGGAGCAAAGCTCCAGCTCCTCAGACTGTCGTTCCCCAGCCCAACACCTCCGGCTCTCTCCTCTCTGCCTTTTATTCATTTTACGCCGAATGACTGGCACACATGACATCTTCCGGCACTAACGAGCATCCGAACTATCGTGCCTTTGTCTACCAGCGGGTTTCACTGAACTTCTGCCGACTGAGAGGAAGCTCCCGGAGAGCTTCTCCCTTTCATCAGTTGAGATCTAACTACGCGTAAGTGCGTACCGGTTAGATCCGTGACTTGCTACACACACGTGATGGGGGAACCCTACTCAGAGCGCTCACAGTTCGATGCCCGGCTGACACAGCCGTTTCCACTCCCCGGGATGCTTTTTGCGTCTCTGGATGCAGCATTCCTCCCTCCCCACTCACCCCGAGGGCTGGCTGGTGACAGCCGCTTACCTTTCTTCATTAGAGAAGACAAATTTCCTGAGCTTGAGGTCACCAAGTACGATGGCCGACTGGTGGCAGTGAGCTACGGCGGAGACGATCTGCTTGAACAGCCGGGCAGCCTCCTCTTCCCTCAGCCTCTTGCAGCTCCTCACGTAGGAGTGCATGTCCCCAAAGTCCTTTTCAAAGAACACATAGGCCTTGGTGTCCCCGAGGATGACCTCGACCACCCCGGTGATGTTCCTGTGCGACGGCAGCTGGATGTAAGGCCGGATCTTGTCCTGGTAGTGTTTGAGGGGGAACACCTGTAAAGAGGAAATTCAACCCAAATTCATTCTCGAGGGCACCGAAAGCCGCCGCTCGCGTAGCGACTCTCCCCAAACAATGACGAGGGAGCTGGAGGGGAGCCAGGGCTCGGCAGGAGCGACGCTCACAGCGGTTACGAGACCCTTCCTGTTCATTTTTTACTGGAACGGGGCGGGGGGGGGGGGGGGGGGGGAGAAACTGAAACACGCCGCCACCCCCAAAGCCTGGGATGCTCCGAGGTAACGCGGAGTCACATCTCGCTCCCAGCGCCTGGAAATGCCCACCGGGGGCAAGCCGGGGCGTTTCTGCCCGGAGGATGTTTGCAGGGCTCGCCCCGGGTCGAGCGGCTCCGCGGCGTTCGGATCTCCCCTCCCCGCTCCCACCCTCCCCATCCGCGCCCGCGGAGCTCCGCGCTCACCTTGCAGCGCAGCTCCCGGCCGGAGCTAACGCTCAGCGCCCTCGACACCTGCTCCCGCTCGGCCAGCGGCAGGAGCAGGTAGGAGGCGATGAGGCTGGGACCCGCCGCTCCCCCGCCGGCGGGTGATGCCGGCGAACAGGGCGAGCCGGGAGCGCTCAGACAATCCGGGGGTCCGCAGTCGGCGAGGCGAGGGGACTTGGCGGCCGGCGCTTCCTCGGCGGGGCCGTCGTGGAGGGGTTGGAGCCGCTTGGCCGGAGCGCTGCGGCAGCGGGCGGCCGGCAGGAGGGACGCGGGGCGGCTCATGGAGGGGAGCGGGAGAGGGCGCGGAGCTAGAGGCGGGCGATACGCGCTTGGCGCATCCCTTCGCTCTCGCCGCCGAAACCTCGGGCCGCGTCCACCATCTGCTGCCGACTCGGCGTTAAAGTAGTTGGAGGCTTTTAAAAAAAAAAAAATAGGAGCGGGGGGTGGGGGGAAAAAAGTGCGTCTCCTCCTCCCGGGCCTGACGCACGGGGAAATGGGAGGAGGGAGGCTCGGGCACGCCTGCTCCGCTCCGCCCGCTGCGCTCCGCGCACCCCCCGGCCCCGGCGGACCGCGCAAAATGCGCGGCCCGCCGGGGCCGGGGTATGCAGCGGAGTCCCCGCGGTCCTCCAGCCGTTCTGGAGCAAGGACATTTCATGACATCAACTCCTGAGGATGGCAGAGCTTGGGGGTGGGGGGGTGGTGCGTGTGTCACCCGTTGCTTTTGGGGGTTCGCCCCCAGCCCTAATTCTCGCTTGACACAATTCCTTCATCCCATCACGACGAAGCCGTTGGTGTTAATTACCAGCGTGGACTTCACGTGCACCATCGGAAATACTTCGCGTTGGGTGTTTTCCATGTGAAAACTCTCCCGAAAAAGGGATGGAGTGGGGGGAGGAAGGAGCAACCGGCGGCTGAGGGACCGGAGGGTCGAGCCCAGCAGCCACCATCGGGCTCAGGAGTGTGGGTTTAAGGGACTAGTAAATAGATTCGCAGCCAGGACTGTTAGTAAAGGGAAGAAAAACGAGAGGAAACCAGACGACAAATCATCCGTGGAAAAAATGCAGACAGCTGTAGTTTTGACGAGAGTGCTTCAGAAGGAAACTACAGCTTTTCTGTTTACATATATGCAAATCTTCTGTAATTCGGTGCTGAGCCTTCCCTAACAACACGGGGAGCCCGCGTTATTTTTATTCTGTTGGATCGATTCCAAGCCCGTTTCGGTTTTCCGAGCCCTGGTCTGTTGAGGGTCCAGCACTGGGTCCCCCCAGCCCTGGAGCCGGCGATGCCACGTGTGCAGGTATTGGCTCCGATTCCTGGTGGATAACTGCACGGCAACCCCGTGCGTGCCTTCAGCTACTTCTAGTGTATTTTAAGAAACACATGAAACTCTTGCGCGGGATGACTCATGCCATAGCAGTCCCATTAATGCATTTAAACATAAAATGCATATGCCATAAAGGGATATCCCAGGGCCTGCATTTTCCCTTTTTTTTTTTTTGTTCCTTTCCCCAGAAATACAATTCCGTTAATGTCTGCAGATTGTTTCTGAGCGATTCACCACAACCCTCGCAGCACGCTATTTTATTTCATTCCCCTCATAGTTAAAACACGCGCGAGTATCCGTCAGACCGTTGTTTTACTTTTGCCTTCCTGGAAGTCGATGACTGGGATGCCGCTGCCGGGTGAATTCAGCTGGTAGGATGTTGTATGTGTGGGCTGATGTATAGCGCGAGGTGGGGGGTGTCAGTGCTTTTGGGGGCAGAGGAAGGGTGTAGACGCATCAAAATAGCAATGGACCCACACGAAGGTACTCACGGGCACTATGACTGTAACAGCATCCGCTGTAGCTCTCAGACTGAGCTGCGTGTGCGCAGGAGGGAAGATGTCAGTGTGCCAGCCACGTGGTGCACGTGGGGTACGTGCGTGCCTTTGCTCCTCACCCTCCCGAAGATCCCCCTCTCCCAGCTCCTGTGCCAGCTCACTGTCCCCGTTGAGGAGAAGGGCTGTCCTGAGGATCCATCCACACCTAATTGTTGGAAGCCGTATCCTTTACCTTCCCAGACTCCCACCCGTTTAAAGCCCCTTGGAGTCCACAGCTGGTCACCTCACGCTGGCCCTGTGCCTCCAGGACCAGCACAGGGCTTGGTTCGGGCTACTGGCAGCCAGAGGGAGGATGGCACCCACTGGTCCTTAAGAAGGGCAAAACGCTCCCCCTCGTCGTCCCCCCAAAAAGCCATCTGGGGTGTGAGAGGCAAGCAGAGCACAGAAGTACATGCACAAGGCTCCTGGTGCCAGGGCAGCCTCTTCCCACAGGGCTCCCCCAGATTTCATGCTCTGTGGGGGTGTCCCCGCTAACTGGAGCACAGACTCCGGGAGTGCCGTCCCCAAGGGCCAAGAGAAGATAACCCTGGGCAATTCATCCCAAAAGTGCTGCTGGGAGCCCTCTCCCAGACCACATTTCAGTTGTTTACACGTGGATGAGATGAACCCAAGCTTTCATCTCCCAGGTGTCAGCAAAACGGGGGCAATTCTTTACAGCAGGAAACCTCTATTGCTTCTTTATAGTGTCTGGTACGCTTTCGGGTGCTCAAAGCGTTAATGTAATGAATAAATGTATAGTACCAATTATTAACCAAATTAATAATGAGCACGACCTTAGTCTTATGTTTTGGGTATGGATCGTGAGAAAAGGTCCACATCCAGACTCCTCTCCATACCCACCAAACTCATTCCAACATGCAGAGCAGAGAAGTGATCCCCAGTCTGTTTTTTTCTAATTTTGGCTGATCCCCAACGTGCAAAAAAAAGGGATGCCAAGGACGGTGCCTGGTGACCTGCACGGTACAGTGCTTCTCAAAGGGTTGAAACTTGTCCTCCCTACCCATCTCCACCAGTGCAAGCCTGGCTGGTTAGGAACCAGTGCAGAGAACAGGAGGAACTCCAGGGAGAGGTTTGTGAAGAACAGAACCCTTGCATCATTTCAGTGTCAGCATTTTTTTGCAGAATGTGGGGCTACCACACTTGTCTCTTGTTCACTGCGTCACAGCACAGGTTTTTAAGCGTCCAGGCATATCTCCTGCATTAGTCTCCTCCTGAAATCAAAAGCCACTGCAGATCTTCCTTCTATTCCCTGCACAAGCCTTCATCATTCCACCTCCTCCTCTCCCCAAAAATGATTTTTTGGGGGCTACCTGCTTAGCACACGAGATGAACACTAGCACTGCAATTCCCAGCTGCAATTCCCATTCACGGCCCTTCCAAATGAACCAAGGCAGTGTTACACATCTCCAACGGACAGCACTGTAAATCATCGTGGAGCACAGATCAGTGCAGAATTACACTTCCAGACCTAACTTTGGGATAAGGCGTTGACTCCATGGATGAGTCTTGCTACCCGAGTTCTGGAAAAATGCACCACTGTGAGCCAGCAAACTACAAGGAACCAAACACCCGGCCTTGGATGCTCCGACAGGGCCCCCGTAACAGTGAAGTGGGGCAGGGGCATGTGTTGGGAGTACAGATCAGTAGCCTTCGTGCTTGGAGAAGGACAACTGCGTGCAACAGGCACCTTCCAAATGCTAAGGAAGTCTGAGGAGCTCCCAGTCAAAGGACATTACAAAATCATCACAAAAAGTAGGACCTGCCTTGGAAAAGGATGGTCAAAGCAAGCAGGATTGCTCACTAACTCTCTTCCTGGAGTCCCAGCTGCTAGGCGAGGCGCTGGGACTGGAGCAGAACCAAGATCCTGTGGGATGCGTATCACGGATCCGGCACGTCCCAGCGGAGGGAAGGGTCTTGCCCAGCACAGGTTTGCCAGAGCTGTGGCAAGCTGAGTGTCGCTCTTTGTATATATTTTTCTCTTTATTAAAACAAACAAGCAGCACTATGGCATCTGCTAGATGAAGATGTAAGAATCCAGAGTCGACATTCCCTTTTTCTGGCATGTTATTTTATTTAAGGGGATTTTTGTTATGTGGTATGCAAGTGTCTACCTGTCTCACCCTCAGCCAGTGCCTAGGCTCACCTGATCAGCTGCTTTTCCTCAGATGCTCACAAAATTATCTCCGCTGCTCCAGTTCTCTGACCCTTTATCTTTGTTAACTAGAACAGCCGGAGGCGATGAAAATTGTGTAACCATCTCCCCACTTCCCAAGTGCTTGGGACAGGTCTGGTAACTTTGATAATACGTCTCGTGGGATACACAGCGTAAATCTCTACTAGATTAGGCCACTTATAAATAAACTGGCTGCTTGCAATGGGAAGAAATTAAAAAGTCATTATTTTAGTCATCGGATGAGAGAGGTGTAACACACACATACTAATGTTAAACTATCAGGCAAATGATGAAAAATAAATATTTTACAAGTTATCTCAGGCCCTGTAATGAAGCTGAAGCTACTGCTAGGTTGAAAGCCAGCAATTTAAAATCAGCAGGTCGTCCATAACCTACTAGTGTAGAGAATCACCCTGCACAGACAGGGCGCAAGGAGTGATTGTGTGGCCAGGTGACAAAGGACTTTAATGTTTCTTATAGCAGGAATGGCATCTGTGATAAACCCAACCATCCTTAGGCACTGTGGAACTTGGCGGCAGATTCGCTGTTGAGATATAAAACACATGACGAGCACGTAGTGACATCAGAAGAAGCGCAGTGTAATGGTGTTCAGATGTCTCCCCTCAAGCCCGCACAGAAGCTGCTCTGAGGGTTGCTGTTGCTAGGAACCCTAAATAATACCCTTTTGATAAGCCAGTTGTTATCAAATCCAAGGAGTCTCATGAGCAGCACCTCCTGACTTTGTTCCTTTGCGGACAGAAGAGCATGAAGGCTTCTTCTGTTGCTTGAGAGACGTGTGAAGGTTCAGGTTTTAAACCTCAAATCCTGTTTTTGCTTCAGAAGTTGATTGCACAAGCAGACAGTGAATGAGTGTCTCTCCATTTCCCTTGCGGTCAGAGAAGATCCTATTCATACCGAGTTTACAAGCAAACACTTCCTTTGGTAAGCTTCCCATGCAATTCAATTCATGTGCGTGCTTTCAAGCTGTCTTCGGGTCTGGGCTCACATCAGAACAGGCGAGTGAGGCAGGCTCTCTTCTCAGCCCGCCGCAGCGTTTTGAAATGCTGAAACACTGTGTTTTCTGTATCTTGCTGCAGTCCCGTTAAGTCGCTGAGATTACTCGTGCATCAAGAGGCTAAGCACATACCTGGGTATCTCCTATACGATGTACAAGCATCCCAGAATTTTACTCGCTTAACAATAAATCCAATGTTTCTTGCTTCTTATAGTTACTGGCTGGCAGCCTGGAATCCGCTGGCACCTACACATCGGATTCTCCTCTGAGCGCTGCTGTGACCATGCTGTGTGTTTGAAATAGTATGTATTAACAGTAAGTACTTTATGAGCAGAAAATAAATCGTTATTTATGGAAGACTTGGAATTTGCAGTCAGCACTAGTCTGTACTTGTAGTAGGGAGCCATCAGCTTAAGGCTTTGGCTGTAGCAAGAGAAAGGAAGATCTGTCCTTGGGATATTCTAACATCTTCCACTCCAGGAAGCTCCTTTCCTAGGTGCTTCTCCTGCACTGTGTAACAGAGCACTACCCGTATGGAAATTCCCAGTTAATGGACCACACAGTACCTCAGGATCCATACATGGAGATCATCAGGGAAGGTGGAGATCAACATTCACTTGAAACAGCAGTGGAAGTTTATCAAGTTGCACAGTGAATTCTGAGCTAGTTTTGGCCACAATACTAAAGCTATTCTTGAGAAAAACGTCATGAGGTACTTGTGACCACAGGTAGGTAAGACCTTTGTCATCAGCCACTCATGAGGAAACATGAGTATGTCCAAGAGGACATTGTCTAAAATAAGGCAGCGTGTTGGCCTTGGCGGTTGAGTCATCGGTATCACTTCCTGCAGCCCCTGCTTTTGCTCGGGGTATTTCTCAAGGGAGCGCTGACTTAGCCTAGTCTCTTTGATTCTTCTAGAATGAATAAGATCACAGCTCCGGAGCAGTAATGATGAATATGTCCTTGATTCAGAGGAATGTGCGCTCCTTTTAGCACAAGTGTGCTAAATCTTCCATGAGATGTCTGCCTGATTAGTTTTTATCTTTACACTTCGTGGCTCCGCTGATTTGAAACCTTCAGAGTCTGTAGTTGTAAAATGGAGAATTCTGCTTCACGGGGAGAATCTGTTCAAGTGAGAGGGCTGTGTTAGTGGCTCCTGCCTCGGGGTACCGCTGAAAGCACAGAGAGATCTCTTGCCTCTGTTTTAATCTTTGATTAGAAGTTTCTTTAATCACTCAAAATACTACATGAAACTTCTGTCCTCTGGCAGAGACAGCTTCTCACCAGGTTTCAGTGACAGACCCGTGTCAGCGACACTGAGGTTTGCTGCGTTGGTAAAGCACCCCTTATGGAAAAGAACAAAAAACTCACCTCACCTCTGAGCTCACCTCTGAGTTTCTTTCCTTAAATATCGTTGCAAAATTTCTGACGTCAAACAATGAGACACAAATTACCCTGTGAACTGTTAACATATGCCTGTTTACATATGATATCTTATAGCCAAAACAGATTAAGATTTGAAGGTTCAACTGCTGTTAAGTTTCCATGTCTGTGAATCACACAGATGAGCTTATTCATCACAGTTTTTATTCTTTAACTCTTTCAAGCTACTTTTCTCTAGAGCGGAGCTTATGGGGGACCCGGGACATGTGGGAACACAGAGGTCACAACTGCCTAACAACCCCCAAACTCTGTAAATGAAAGAGCAAAGAGCTGCCAGGAACTACAGCCACCCCAATGAATCAGCAGCGGTTTATAAACTCCATCAGGTCAGTTGACCAGCACAGAAGCCTTTCCCAACTGCCAAGGCTACGCTGTCCTTCCACCTAGTAAAGTGCCGGCTGCAACTCATGGTGATGACCAAGCCCGTAATCTTTCAATTTCAGGAGGGAAATTACTTGTAAGAACCAGCAACAAGAGAGAACCAGCCATGAAAAATTATCAGGATGGCTCAAATTCCAGGTTCAGAGAAAAAAAAAAATAAATCACTCATCGTACCAGAATTCCTCGGATGTTATGATACAGCTTAAGTTCAGAAATGCCAAACGTTTTGGGGAGAACTTCATTGATTTCAGTAAATACAGGCAGTTTTCTCTAGCAGTCGAATCTATGTGATGCATCACTGATTCTGATGGGACTCAAGTACTCTCACCAGCAATCCTGCGTAAGTGCCTGGATAATACGGCGGTGGCCATATTTCAAAAGAGGCATCTCTGATGATAAAAGAAAGAAACCTACCCCTGTTTAAACACACATGCCTCTTCACCTCACGCGTGATTGTTATTAAAGCTAAGCAGGTTAAGTGCTGCCAAAAATCACTCCATTTATGCTGCACCTGCACTTGCTGTTCAGGCGCTCTGATTCACCGATGCTGCCCGGCTCAGGCTAGCCAAGGAGAGAGGGAATATGATGTATTCTGAAGCAAGAATGTGAACATTCAAAAATACCTTTCCACTTAGAGTGGCAATAAGTGAGTGCCTGACTATTTGTTCTCTTCATTTAAAGTGTTGCTTCAGATTTGTTTTTTTCTCCCAGCTGCATCACCTTAAGCAGGCAGTTCGCATTATTACCTGCGGATTAGCTAACACAGGGACAGATTGAGTGCAGCTTCCCCTGGGGCCACCAGCGCTGCTGTGGGTCAAGCCTCTCTCTCAACGTACAACAAGGTGTAACCAAGACAGCAATCTCCCTTACAGCATTACTCATTGGAACGTGAGGGTAGTGACCATATCAGGAACTGCAGCTATCTAAGGGTAGACTGGTACAAACACCGCAGCTAGGAAAAAAAACAAACTGCTGCCACCAATTTCGTGCTACTACAAATTAATCTGGGTGTAATTTAGCATTTGTAATGATGTCGTGTGTTACTGGAAGGCACACTCAGTCATCCAGACACCTACACAAAACTAACTTTGAGGCGCGGCACTGTGGCCGTGTAAAATGTATGTACACCTCTGCATCTGAAAACCTGTGAGACTGATTACCAGAGGGATTGAATTAGATCCATGAGGGTAGTGCGAATGCACCTCTGCCAGAAACTGCAGAGATTGTTTAAGCAACGCGAGTTTCTGTTTCTGAGTGTTCTGCGTATCAATGGTGCTGGAGCAAGTTTAACCACAAACTTAAAGATGAAACAAAAAGCTATGAATAGTTTAGGACGTTCCCCCCCACTGTTTTTTTACATCCTCCCTTGTGGTATTTACCTGAAAAATGGTGACCCATCTTAAAACCTATAGATTTGAGACCGGAGGTGTCTTTTATAAGGGACCTGAGTTTTACACGTAAAAACACCAACAAGTACACACTGCTCCACACTGCCCAGTCTCTTCCAGCCATTTCAGCCGGGCTTCCGCAGGCAGAAGCGCTCGTGATCACCGCTGGTTTTGAAAAGATGGACCTGTGGGGTTAGACCACATTATGAAAATTACCCAGCTAATTCCCATGGAGTGTTTTGGACACAAAAGCTCAGTGCAAATAATAATGGGTCAGTTCCCTTTTTTAGCTGTGAAATCAGCTTGCAGATTAATATTCTTCAATTACAAAATAACAATTTCAGTTTGAAGTGGTTTGCAGTCTGAAGTGCAATTGGGGTTAATAATGGTCTACGGAAGGAAAGCCGTCAGCAAACAGTAACCCAGAGTGAAAAGCTTAGCATTTGGGTACCTTAGCTACTTTTTACACTAAATGTCAGATTGTAAATTCGGAAAAATGACACAGGAAAACACCATCTAACCCTCTAAGGATCCCAAAGCTCCAAGAAACCTGTTTTCTGCTTCACATATACCAAGAGATAATTGTCACCTGACCACCAAGGCAGCTCCTTTTACCTATGGCTATTTCTATTCATATATGTAGTGCCTCATCCACTAGAGAGGTTCAGAGCAATTTAGGTAATAAATACAGAGTGTCACAAAGTTTAAGTCCTTTTTTGGATCTGTGCCCAAATGCATAGATACCTGAGGCTTGGATAAAATGAGATTAACTGTTTTTCAGTTCAAAGCTTATGGTTACAATATATTTGTGTTATGTACAAATTGGTTATTGGAATACATGTGTAAATAACTGCAGTCTCCTAACCTACAGTATTAAAGTAAAGCCCTCTGGGACTTCCAAACGCCTGAAATAAAAGCTTCTGAATCTCAAAGGAAAAGCCTAAGTTAGAGCAGAGTGTTCAAAAATTACAAAAGCAAGGCCAAGATCCTCAAAGCCGAGCCGTAATTTTGCGTGTCCACACGCAAGGTACAGATGTGCAGCACTTCCTGCAAATTAAGGCCTATTATGGTTTCCAGAGCTTTGTATTAAAACACGGACGTGCTCCCAAGCAGGGTATAAGTCTTGGGTAAATCCGTGGTCAGCATGCCCTTCTCCGAGTACTCCCAGCAGTTACAGAGGCAGTAACAGAACTGTCTGCAATGCTGAGCAAAACACTCGCTATTGCATGTCGGCACAATCTGCATCTCTAATATGCTGAGAAAATTAGGACACAGACAAGGAAGGTTAAATGGTGCAAAACACGTTTTATTTATCAAATGCAAGCTTTTGGAACTGCAGGAAGGTTAAAAAGCCCAAACGAGTTAAACTGGAATTCCTCATATTCGGCAGTTTAAAAAATGCTTTCAGTTACAGCTGAGACCTTCAACTTTGCCTATAAATGAAACACTTTAAATAACAATCAGTTACACAACCTACTTACAATCAGCAGCTTATCTCACAAGACCTCTATTAACAAATTTTTGTTGTGGCAGCAGCGTATCCAGCTGACTTCTCCAGTGTTGACCAGCTTTGTTTATTCTGACTGTCAATCGCTCTTTTAAGTGCTTCATCTGGCACAAGATCTGATCCTTTTACATCAGCATGGCTACAGCCAATTTTAGGGCATCTGTTAAAAATAAAAGAGACTCCATTAAATCGGAAGAATCATATTTGTCAGATACGGGCTTTTACAGAACATCTGCTAGTTTATTGTATTTATCTGGGATTCACCCTGTCAGCTCCTCATTACCTCTTTTCCTCTTCACCAGCTCTCTGTGGGGAAAAATAAATCCATTTATCTAAACCAGTGGGAATTAACAGCTGAAGGAAGGAAGGAACACAGCGAGAGACGGAGCCCCTCACCTGTACATCATTCTCTTACTTCAAGTACACAAGCTGCCTGCATCAATAATGATACTAGCACTGCATGGGCATCCTTTGCATTGCTTTCTCTCTTTGCAGTCCTCTACAAACTGCAGGTAGCTACCTCTTCCCTTATTAATTTGCAGTGGAGAAGTATAATCTTCAGTGACAGATAAACAGGAAAACTAATTTCTAGGGAAATAGATAAAAGAGAATGTGACTTGCAAAGACTGACTGGCAATCAATCAGTGGACTGTTTATTGGTGTTAAAATTTACCTCGTCTTTTATAAACTGAGAAAGCATGGAAAGGGGAGATGGGGTGAAATTAACAGCCTCTAAATGATAATCAAACACAAAATGTCTTACAACTACTTGAAACAGCCAGATAAAGACAGCAGGGTGAAAGATACCCGGGGGACCAAGGGTCATTTTCCTTTGGCAGTGGCCCAAACATGCACTGATGTAGTCAGAAATGACACTTTTCCTGAATTTTTCCTCTCTTAGCAGTAACTTTTGTCTGAGGCATTGAACCTACTTACACTCAGTACCCAAAACTTTTACTCCAGATCTGTCCACAGCTCACTGTGTTTGTCACGGATAAGTCACTTAACTGCTGTGTGCCTCAGTTTTCCCACTTATCGCCTTATTAGAGCAATAGCTTGCCAGATTAATGAATAACAAGTGCTCAGAAAGCTTCCCACATTTCCCGTGAGCATGAAGTATTAGTATGTCCTTCCAGGCAGTGGAAAACAGCGAGCAAAGCAAGACACGTAAGAGTTGCCCAAAGGAGTCTATGGCAAGTCTATCGGCACAAACCCGGCGGCTGCGCGTACGTCAGCCCAAGAGCTGCCGCTCCGCAAGTGCACTGCCAAGTGCACCGGAGGGATCCCATGGATTCGAACCGAAACACGTGTGAGGAAACAGCCACTTCCGTAACTCCAGAGTGAGCAACAGCTTTGACTTCAGAGCCAGGATAGACAGGATCCCCCTAACCAAAACCCCCTCCATCATGACACTTGCTTCCACCTGAGCACTGCTGGCAGGAGCACAGTCAAGTAGCAATGAGAACGGGGTACTCAAATGGGGAACTCCTTGCCTCAGCTGGCCTGTCTTCCCACCACAGCAGACTATGGTTTTGCAAAACAGACTGCATTTTCACGAGAAAGGTTAAAGTTACAGCAGGTCAGTGAGACGGGGCAGAGAAAACCTAGCAGTCTGTCTTAATTCAGTCACAGTGAAGCCGAGCCATTGCTGACTATCCCACCGGAATAACTGCTGTAAAAACAGTAAGCTAAAAGCTTAAGCACTGCCAGCATTCAGACTGCACAAAGAACTTGAGTTAAAGCTAGGTGTTGCACAGCTTACGTGATTTTCTTTTTTACTATAGAATTTCTCTCTGTCTTTAATTTCTTAAAAGGTAAACCAAAATTCAGTCATGTGACCCTGTTAGTTTTTCTGCAGTGCTGAAACTTTTGATCCACCACAACAATTTCCACTACCATGACATTTTCCTGACGGCTTGAACAACACAGAGAAACATTTAGATACGCACATCCTAAAGTCAGTTCCATATTGCAGAAGGTATTTTTGTCATGGTTTTGGGCTGTCCCTATCCTCCAGAACACTCACTTTCTTCTCGCCAGCTTGTGAGCTATTTCCCAACTCCCGTTCATATTTCCAGCCAAGTTTCTCCCCATCCATGTGACTGGTTTTGTTGTTATTCCCAGGACGTTGCACCCACTCCTTTTTTTCCCTAGACCTAATAACACAGGTGAGGTACTTCCATCTTCTTGTTCTTGATGTCTCGAGACTAAGGCAGTGGCTGGACACCCCAGTCGATGCCTGATTTCACAGCAGTGCTGCCGGGTAGCCAGGAAAGCACATGCAATAACAAGTCCCGCTCCACCGTGGGGTTCCCATGGCGGAGTATGCAGAGTCTACCAGAAAGGCAAGAGCGACGGATGGCGGAAGTAAGCTGCCCGTGGGTGGCATTATCTTTGGGGAAATCAGGTTGCTAGTCTCCGACAGACCTTCCTGAGCATGTGCAAATGGCACATTCATTAAAAGTCCATAACCGGTGAGTTTCCATGAGGTTATCAACCCCAAAGCATGAGGCTCCAGCATATATGGTGTAAAAACAAATGTGAAATTAATGATGAAATGATTAATTTGGTTTGAGTCCCCTTTTTTTTTTTTGTTTGGTTTTTTTTTTTAATCAAAATCACCCTAAATTTGAAACTTACCAGGGAGAACTCTAAAAATTCAATTGTTACATCTTTTCATTCAAAACAGCATTTCCTGTGTGGAAAATGGCAGGCTGCTTTGATGATATAAAGTAAGAATTATTTAATTGCATCTCAGTAGGAACTGCACAACCATTTCTGATCATTCTTAAAGCTCTATCTGATCATCCTTAAACGCCTAAAAATTTGTGGTTTAATATTTCCCACTTTACCACTCATTTAAGTGTTTTGATACTTCTCGGTTGTATTGGAATATAACTGCAAAAGAAGGTGCACAGAGGAGACATTTATTTTTTTCCATTAACTTCAAGGCTTGCTAAAACAAGCAGCGGGAACTAAATGAGCAACTGAGTTTTAGAAAGCTGAAGCTTCTCTTTGTTGTTCACAGCTACACGAAATCTCTTCGCTTCTGTTGTGCAGGTACCACGAGCAGCTGTAACTTCCTGAGTATTTCCTCACACATTGTTTTCATTAAAAAGAAAAGCTCCTTCACGTGTACAGTACTAATGAGGAGACTGTGACTTGGGCAGATCCTGAAGAATTGCTTCCTGCAGCCTTGCCAATCCAAATACATTTCCTAGAACAAGTGGAGTAAAATTCCACTTACACAGCAAAGCAAATAGCTTTTCCACACATTCTTGTTAGCTTACCGGACTTTTTTCTTTTGCTGCTTTCGAGTCTGGATAATTTTTAGAATGGCGTCTTCATCGTAAGTGTGTCCACAGACTTTGTTGCGAACCGGCCTCTTCATTTCCATCTGTAATCAATAAGGTTTGATTTAAAGGAACAGATAATGCCCATGACAGTGCTTCTTACGAGATTTCATGTAAACCAGCAGGAAGTGTGTCTGCCATTCACACATGGCATTCCACTGAAATTACAGGGTCAGGTTCTGCGTGGTAAACTGCATTCTTACTTCTGTGGGGATTTTTCCCCAAGCAATACTGCTTTTCTCTGGTAACGTTTACAAGTTATACCACCTGATTTTTAACAAGTATTGCAGAGTTGTAATAAACAATCCAATGAAGAATGTGAAATAACTATTTCCCAATCAATTACAGTAGCAGTGACAGCATACCTGTGTAATGGGACAAATAAAGTTCATCTGACTCTGAGTCACGGCTATATCTTCATCGATTTGTTCAATGGCCTCATTATCATTATCTGATTGATGACAAACTACAAGGGGAAACAAGACAATTTTCATTTAATATAGATAGCCAATACTTAAAATAAGCAAATAAAATCCAGCATTTGCCAAGCATTATCTCACAGTGATATCTAACATACCACAATGTATTTTTGTACCACTCCCTGAACAAGATACTGCAAAAAATACTGTCCTACAGTCTCTGTTAGACAATGTGGATTTTTAAAAGGTAACTACTTTGTGTGTGTGTGTGCAGCTATTTATAGCCAATGCTGGAAAGGAGGGCTGGGAAGGAAAGCAAGCTGGCCTGAACGTACGCAGAGCCTGTGGTAATCTCTGTTCAAGCTCACCAAAACACAGCAACATGCAGATGAGTCCCCAAAACCTAACAAAGGGCGAGGTGGAGCTCTGGCAGATTTGGGAGTACCCTCAAGCCCAGTTTGTGTCTGAATGTCATAAATGGGCTTGCTATACAGCCTGTATGCACAGGATATACTTTGAAAGGAATTTGTACTGTTTATCATAATGCACCATTTGTAAAGTGATGGCGCAGCATTTTAACAAGACTATAACTAGTGAAAAACAAAACCCAAGGTAGCAATACTTAAGAAACGTTACTGAAGTAACCTTAAGGAGGAGAGGAAGAATGAAATACGGCTATCACCCAGAAAACACTTGATGGCCCAATGCCAGGGAATGAGGGGCAGACAAAAAGGATGAAATCCACTTTGAGCTAGAGAAGATGCCGGTCCCCACCTTCACCAGAAGACGACTCTATGTGCCCAGGGGCATGCCAGCCCAGGCTTCCATGAAGAAACTAATTAGCCAGAGTCAAACACTGAGACACAGGAGCAGCTACGGAGCATATATATATTGCTAAGCATAACCTTATTAAAGGTATACATGTGTTATCTTTTCCTAACTTTGCTCTGCTATTGAGAATCCAAGCTTTCAGTTGAATGCGTTTGTTTATCTTGAAATCTTATCTGGTAATACTAGCAAACTTAACACCTGCCACAACTTTCCATTGCTTTGGGGTAGTTCTGCAATGTTTTTGCAGCAGTGCCCTGGGGTGTAGTCCTCAAGGTGTCCCAGGCTGAACAGAACATTTTTCTCTCTAGCTGCACTAGCTAGTTTGCAATGTAGAGACACAGGGTTTGGAGAGGATGAAATCCTTCAGTGCCTGCGCTGGCTTTGAGAAACACGAGTGAACACAGAGAGTTTAGTTACTCCACAGTTTGCCTTCTACAAAGACTCAGCCTTGGTTCCCTTTGCTGCTACAGCACACTATCAGCCAATCTTTGCATTTTTGCATCCCTGGTATTCAGTCTTCCACATCTGTTAAGGACCAGTGTTTCCTAACTTATGGTCAGTCCTGCATGCCTGTGTAATACCATCACCTTCCGGATGATAACAGCAGACATCGCTCTTGGAGCAATCACAGCCGCTCACACCCAGTCTAGGCCGAGCACGCTGCCATGTGAGCAAGCACATCTCTGCTTGAGGTGCTCTTGGCATCGGTATTGCAGCCATCGCTCCACCGCTGCACCTCTCCGTATGCCGGTCCTATTATTTCTCCTTCCTCCTTAACAGAGCTTGCCCTTCTCTCCATTCCAATGCACCAAGAGTTTTCCAAGCATTCAGGAATGTTTCTGACCCAGGGACTCCTGCATATACTTAGGCAATACTGAGGCAAGCATCAAGGTTATTTCTGTTTCTGTCAGTAAGCCTCAGTCAATCAGTAGGGTGCGGATGCAGGGGGAAAAGGAGCATCACACGTCCAACGTCAATAATAATTTAAGGCTTTCAGCTCCAAGAACATTAAGACAACTTTATAGATAATGACCCCCTACCAAAAGTAAACACTTGCAAATCAAAAGGAAAAACGGGGCACAATTTAACTGTAAATACCAAAACTGGAGTGGTATAGACATCAGAAAGAGACTTGCACCAGTTACCAGTTTTCAGAGAAGAAAACCTGTCACATACTATTCTTAAGTTGCTTATATATAATGTTTATTCTCTCATAAACATAGAGTATTTTGAAGAAAATAAATTATTTTGGGGGGAAAGTGGGTTTTATTCAGTGAAGCTTTTGAAATACAAAGCAATGGGTGAAATCCCACTGAGACAGCAAGGCTAAAGAATATTCCAAATATTGTTAGGTGCCAGCTTCTGCATGGGCTGC
Organism: Rhynochetos jubatus; assembly: GCA_027574665.1. Lineage (NCBI taxonomy): Eukaryota > Metazoa > Chordata > Aves > Eurypygiformes > Rhynochetidae > Rhynochetos > Rhynochetos jubatus. The sequence goes on along the minus strand of CM050648.1, from coordinate 7,466,909 downwards.
TTTATTTAAATAACATACTGATTTTTATTTTTTCTATGAGTAACGCCAACAAAGAACAAGACATTCAGATTTTCCTTAAATTCACGTATCTGCAAAGTTTGACATACTGCAGCTCTCATCGTTCCTGCTGAAAACATCTGGAAACTCACATTTTTCTGTTGTACTTTGTTTCAACTCCTGAACTTGGCATGCAGTTCCAGTGTACCAGCGCATCACATCGGTCAATGAAGTTAGAACGCAGCAGTACTGGCAAAATGCAGCGATTGATTACGAAGGAAGATTTATTTTCAGATCAATAATATGTAGATACCAAAGACACTGGGTAAAATTTTAAAATGTGGGGCTTGTGCCTGTGATTTTACTTTTAAAGCTCAGCACTCCAAGGCATGTCAGTAGCCTCTTCCGGACAAGCGTTCACCTTCTGACTTTGCCAAGGAGTCACCGCTTTCCTCATCACTCTGGTACTCAGGTACTGACACAAGAATTTAGCAGACTGTGTTGATGCAGCCGAGTTTGAAAACATGAGCTCAGGCTTGGATACTGGTGCTTGAGCCTCCCCTGAAGGTCTCAGGTCTATAAATTATGTGGGCTAAATCACAGCCTGGGTTTACCTCTGTCTCGTACTGGCTCTGGAGGTGATTTAGATGCCTCATGTTCAATGGTTGAAATTCCAGACATTCAGACCCACTCCTCCTAGGTGGGATATATTGCTCTTCCTGGATTCGAATTGTCCTCTTGCTGCAAGTTTATCTTAAACACTTCAGCTTGCACTTCATCTGCAATGATTTTATATACAGTCTACCCGAGTGGGGCCCTGGTTTCAAGAGGCTATCCCAACATAAATGAATAATTATTTTAAATATTCCTTTTTCATAAGCAGCTAATATTTTTAATAATAAATATATGAGAGTGGGATGATGCAAGTGATACCTCTAACATGTCAATAGCAAATTAGCATAAATCAGATAAACCACCCACAGATTTGTTGTTATTGCTTGACGTTCTAGATTACAGGAGGAGAGAAGACAATAACTTTTTTCAATTACAGCAAATTTTGCAGAGATTACACAAGACGGACAAACATCCCGAACCGGTCAGTAAGATGCTCTAAACTGTAGATCTATAGCTGTAAACTCATATTGGAAGATGTTTTAATGAAGGTCAAAGGGATTTTTTTTAACCAGATTAAACGTATAACAGTTTGGAAGTTCTAATTCACAAGTCTGACTATAGAAAGAAGAAATAAAAACACCAGGTCACACATATTTCAGCTAAGTCAGGTTACATTTTTCTAAAATTGAGTTTTCCTTGCAAATTAAAGCCAGATGCAGAAAACACTAAGTTATTGTTCCTGAAATTCAGATGTTGCCTTAAGTAGCAGAAGTACGTAGATCTATTTTGGTAGTCTGAGAGATTACATTTTAAGAGCATTAAGAGTTTCTAGTTTTCCAGTCCAGCCAATTGAAACCTGTTACGAGCATTAGTAACACATTTTCTATCTGGCTATCTCAGCACCAGTGTTTACAGCTAATTAGTGCCCACTGTTGTAATAAAACTGCATTCTCATAAAGGTATCTATTTTTGGTAACACATCATAATGAATTTTGCAACTGCCAACTGTTTTTTACTTATTCAGTTTTAATTAAAAGCTGGTAGTACTTTATATCTCTATCACTTTCATCTCTTGATAAAGTTGTGACTAATATGCCTTCGCTCAGTTTTTACCTACTCTGCTGAGAGAGACTGAGAACTTTTAAGCCAACTTTTAAAAATAAGAAAACCACAGCACAGAGACATTAATGGATCTAGTCAATTATATTAAGCATGGACAGCATACACAGTAACAAACCACTAGAGAAAAGATTCTCCCCATTGTCACTGTCACTTCTATGACAGACAGACCTGCTTCCAGTGCCAACAACGTCCTCTGCCCAATTCCTGATCCTCTAAGGCAGAGAAGTTTGCCTTTGCCTGGCCCTGAGCGAGCCGTACGTCGCAGTGTAAACTGAATTGATGTCTTTCCTTCCGCGCTGCACTGTTGTGCCTTCTCACCTGCCATCGCTCAAACGCTAATCCCGGAAATCAAAGGGTAATGGGAAGCATGCAGGATGGAGTCTTTGTAAGCCGGAGCCACGAGACAAGGTCTTGGCTCCCGGGAGGGTCTGTTGTACTGCTGCCTCTATAGAAATAACAGCAGCTCATCCAGGCTGGGAAAAATCCTATCTCTGAGAGCTCCAAGAAAAACATGGGTGTTACAAGGGCAAGTCAAACACCAAGTGTTCCTGCCAGCAGGACACAGAACATAATGGAAGGTGGGGGAGGTGAAGGACCTCATCACATCCCAGAGTGGTAGTCCAAGAGTGATGGGGGGTCAGGACCGAAGCCAGGGTGAGGGAGGGCCAAGGCCAAGCCTAAAGGAGGGAATGAGCCCAAACGCCGCTTTCCACAAAACGCTCTGCTGAGACCACAACGGGCAGTGCTGAAGGGCGAGGGCAGCATGCCCCTCAGTGCGTGGAATGTGGGTTAGACCTGGGATCCGGAGCAGCAGATCAGGACTGTCACGCTGCGTCCTGCCCTGGGACAGATGCGCAGTAAATCCCGGAGCAGGAGAGAAGAAGAGGGGAAGCTCAGAGTAATACCTTCCTGGCACGCTTCCCCGGTCTCTAGCAATTTGTGGCCAAGGACTTCCTGAGTCAGAGGTAAGATCTTTGTACTTAATAAACCCCAGAGTTTTCCTCCAATGAATTTGTCTAAACTTGGAAAGGGGAATTTAGGCCTGGACTTTTCAGCTTGATTAGAGACAGTTATCTTTGCTAGAAAGGTTAGCAACAGTTTAATTTTCCTTGAAACTTACCGCAGAGGCTGCAGGTTACAGTTTAATTTGATTTTTAAGAGGGAAAATAAGGTGTGCAAGCTACAGCTGCAGTCGAGCAGTTCAAAGGCTTTCTGCTTTTGCCAGAGGCGTGTGATAGTTTAATTTGCCAACCAAGCCAAACTAGGCTTTGCATTACAGTGCATCACAATTTGATTACTTGCTGGTGTTGCAATACACACGTTGATCTAAGGAAGGTGGCCTCTAACATGTTGCTCCAGATTGCAATTGCAAATTTACTTGCTCCTGCCTAGGCCAAGCAATTTGCTGGTAATTTACTGACAAGTCCCTCGTATGTGCCCTCTTTTACACGTACTTGTGTAAGAAGTGCGTAGACATGCATTCGATTGATCCAAATTAAAATTACAGTCCTGTAAATATAAGCCATTCTGATTTTCCTGGAGTGTGAAAGACAAATTAGATGAACAAATTAGCAAATCATTAGTTCCATTACATAGTAAGAGTGGGGAAGGAAAGGACAGTAGCCCGCACTAAGCAACAATCCTTTAAAAACTCCTTTAATGCCACCAAATTCACAGCACTTGCATATTTTACAGTATGTTGTCCCACAAAGCTACAGGCCTTTTAAAACACACTATTCCAAATGGAAATACTGTTCCTGGTTTATCCTTTCACTTCAGGGTAGAGCTGGCTGGTGCCAGTTTTCAAGGCCGACCTTAAAACGAAGAGAGACTCTGATGTGACGAAAATGTTATGGGATACTCGTTACAGAAATGTAAGTGAAGGAGATGGAAAGGCGCTGGAAGCCAGATACAATTTGCTGTTTAATGAATTAATAAATAAAATGTGACTGCAAATCCCACCTAGAATAAAACCAAAACAAATTCCAGAGGTGCCCTGTGAAACCTTCAGCTCACACACTATTGGAAGTGAAAAGAAAGACATCACCTTTGCCTTTAGATTTTGGGAAATTCAGATTGTTGTGCAGTGGGAGCTGTGTCCCTAGGAAGGGGAAAGAAAGCGTATTTTTGATCGTAAACCACACAGTTCGAACAGTTTGTTAGGCAAACACACAGGCAGCTTTCTTACTCCCTCTGTTATTGCAGACAAACATGAGAAAGCCACACTTCAAAATCCATGGATGACATTTCAAACAGCAATTTCCTCATCACTGCAGTCTGGACTGGATCTCAAGAAGCTCCTGGGGAGATGAAGCTTACCTAAAAAGATGCCATTGAAGGCTCATCAGTAAGCTCAGAAGCAACACTATTTCTGGAAAATCTAAGGCAGCTATATTCTTCCATCTTAACTACCATCACCCACGATGGCATGTAAGCTTAATAAGCAAGTTACGCACCAAAGACTTGCTGAAAATAAACCTAACTGATAATCAGATTTCTTAAATAACCAGCAAACTCTAGGTCTACATGAAAGCGTGCCAGATATGTGACAATACAGCAAAAGTATTAGGGATGCCACAGTAAGAGCAAAGCAAGACAAAACGTAGAATATATCATGAGGAAAAAATAGATCAGACACAAGCTACTAAACTGGAAATATATGTAAAGAACATTTTTATTACTTGGGTTTTCTCCTGCTCTTCAGAAGAAAAAATGCTGAACAATCACTGCTTCATACAGTATCCTGTGGAAAGGCAATTTCCATGCTTAGAGAGCATCATTTCATGTAGCAGAGATTAGAACAATATCACACACACTTAAAAAATGAAGAAATTTGCTCCAGACACATGAAAGAAAAAGTTGCAAAAGATGTAACCAGGGAAAAAAAAAAAAAGGCCTACCATTTCATTAGAAGATGAACCACTTTCCATTACTAAATTGTGGTCAGAATCTGGAATGCAACTGATGCAATGCTAACCATCAAATGACATGAGCGTGTAGGGCTTTGCCTACACAGGGAAGCTGTTGCAAAATAAGCGAGGGTGTGAATGTAGAATGTATTAGTTACTTGGCACCAACTCACTGTGCGGACGCTCTTATTCTGTACTAGGAGTGCCTTTTGGCTGTTTAGCCTAATTCACTTCCACCCTGGACTTGAGAAAGGCACTGTTAGTGCCGGGCAGGAGAAGCGAAAGGAAAGCTGTTGGTATTGAGAGCAGTTTGGAGCCATGTGTGAGTCCTCAGCAGACTTTGGATGGTCGGTTCTGTAGACTTAATTCCAGTTCTCTCAGAACAATCCATGCCAAGTGAGCAGAAGAGTCCCCAGCTCACCCAAATGATCCCACCCCTAGAAGATTATCATTCTGATTATCATTTCAATCTGTCTCTTCACATTCTCCTCACAAGACTTTTTGACAGAGACTTCACTGTCTGTCTTTCCTAAACAGCTCCATTGAAAAATACCTCTCAAAAGTCACCAAAATAATGCCCTCAGCCCTGGTGCCAGGACAGTGGTGAACACAGACGCATGCAGTTCGCCGTGTACTGGGGCATAGGTAGGACTATTTATGAGGTACAGGGTGAGAGGGCATGAAGCTATAGTCTCTGAACATTAACCTGTTGATTTTGTGATCGGTGAGGATGGTGCCGACTCAGCAGCAAGAGTACAAGAAAGAGCCATGGCTCACCTCCGGGAATCGGCAGGTTTGTAGTACAGGAAACCAGCTCCTCTGCCCCCTTCACCCCAAGGAAGCTGGAGAGACACCTCTGTCTCTTTTACCAGGAAAAGATGGATGCACGGTATTGCTTTTGAATAAAGACATGAGTTCACAAATAAGAGTAAGTGAAACTGAAGCAGTGGGGACAAAATATTCTTCTCCCTAGCCCCTGAAGCCCAATGTTAAAACATTTGGGAGAAACTTTCAGGTGAGATATTTCAGAATGGGTGTTAATGAACAGGGCAACATCTGTAATTCTGTTCTTAGTGATGCATTTCAATCCTTCAGAGCACTTTCTAAAACACTTAAATACTTAAAAAATGAATTTACTTCATTTATAAATATATAACATCAAGTGATACCATGTCAACGTGCAGTGAAGCGCTATGTATATCCACATAACTTATCGGAGTTATATTATTAAGATGTATAAAGAGACAAGTTGTGTCCATTTCCCAAGCTTTCTCTATAGAAATGAACTTCTGCCTGTTACGTATAGACATTAGCACTCCAGTTATTCTGAATTCTGCAGCTTTGCACTGCCTGAAGTGCCTCTGCTGAAATGGCCTGTGGGATGGGCAAGAAGTCTCAGCTGTCTGCATGTCACAGTCATTATTCCAGCACCATCTCAGGGCTTGTCCCTGGGGCAGTCACCACACCGGGCACTGGCTGGGTACCCGCTCGGGGCTGCACCTCCCGCTCTGCTCCTGCCGTTGGTCACCAGCCTGCGGCCCTGAAAACCTCTGCAGAAGAGGAATTTTCCTAAAGCAATGGATTGTTTGTGGAAGTAATAACACCCAATTCCTTCTTCTCTGGAATACAAGTAACTATAAAAAAGGTCAGTTTTACTACCATGACCAAACTGGTGGCAAACTGAGGCACAGGCAGGAATAGGACCAGAGCCACTAGGACATTTTGTGCGCTAGACCGTTGTCTTTCCCATGAGACCACACTGTCTCCCCCCTGAGTAACTAAGGCTATGAACAGTTTCCAAATACATTCTTAGTGAATGCATCAGTTCCACGCAAAAAAGCAAAAAATACAGAAAGCAGTATCTTCTAGTAATTGCACAATATCTGGTTGTTTATTTTGAGAAAACTAACACTTGCACTGAAGAATACAGGATCATTTTCTGGTAAGTCCTACTTACAAAACAGTGCCTCTGCTAAACTACATGAGAAAAGGAAAACAAAATCAACATTTAACATCATAGCAAAACAAGTCAAGAAACAAAACTCAAAATGTTTTGGGTTTTTTTTAGAGGAACTTACAGATCTGCCATTGCTCAATCATAAAACTGTAAGGTTTAAATTGGGTTAAGGCAGAGTGACACACTGCGTGTGTGTGTACTAAGACATTCTGCATAAACTATGCTGTGCACATTGTGCAGATCTTCACTATAATAATCATCAGTAAACTCTTCCCTAAAAGAAATAAAAGATGTTGCTAATCCCATCCTCCAAAACAATATCACAGGGGGCTTGTGCAGCTAAACATCCTCAGTTAGGAACAGCCCAACAGTTATTTTTCTCAACCTGTCCTGCGATGTAAGATAAGGCTTCTTGAATGGCAGTAGAAAATATCTAACGCTAAAGCCCTGAGCTATAAATACTCACAGATTATAACTGCAGCAGTCTAGTAGCTTCTGGTGGTAATTAGTAGTTAACTTTAAATCTGATCAATACTTATTTTAAATCTCCTTCTGCAGATTCTCATTTGCCAGGTGTGTAACCATCAGAGTGTATCTTCATTAATGCTACACGCATCACAAAATCATTACCATTCCATAGGTGTCACTGCACGCAGCTCAGACTTCACCTTGACGTTTCTGCACAGTGCAGAACGCTGTTAACCTGGAAACGACTGTGCTTCATGGCAAGTGTGCTGGGCAGGCTGCGAGGAGCTTAACGAAGGTCAAGCACGAGGCAAAGTCTTTCAAACCCTCAAGGTCTCTCTGTGTCTACACTTTCCTCTGCAGGTTTAATAAGGCAGTGAAGTGGGACAGAAAAAGGACTTGAACAGCCCCAGCAGGGATGCACACAGCAGCAGAAACAAGAACAGCTAAGCAGGACAAGCAGAGCAAGGGGAGCTCATGTTGAATGGATGGGACAGCAGTTGCAGTGTCACTTGTGCTTCGTAATAACGAGAGGAGCACACAGGTAAACCACACGGCGTTCGGCACAGTCCTCATCTTGCTAGCAAAGCAGTTAACGTTACGCTTGCCTTTTCAATCTTACAGTTATTACCAGGATGGAGTAACATTATAGTTGTCCTCTTAAGAACTATTAACTTCCCCTGCACTCTCTGGCTGGCACATCAGCTCCTGCAGAAACATACAATCCCTACACGTATGCTGAGAAAGATCAAAATTTTATAGCTCAAAATAAACAGCGTAATATAAGTGAAACAATCAAACTGCACTAATTAAGGAAGGGAAACGAATACAACAGAGTTACCCTAGGGAATCACCATTTCAAACAAAGAAGATAAGGCACAGCCTGTTTTTGTCAACGCTCCTTTCACATCACACATCAAGCACAGCCCTGAGAGCCTGAATTTAGGTTAGGTCAGTGTTACTGAGACTCTGCTTTTGTACAGGTAATTAAGATTCCTCCTTTTCTACACATTTGGCTACAGCTAGTAAAAATATGTGGGAATTGGCTTCAGTGACTGGAAGGAACGGAACACCTTTAAGGACAGAACCATTATTTTCTCACGTCCAAGCTTTTATTTGCAGATACCATCACTGGCAGCTGTAGCTCTCTCAGATCAAATACTATATTAATATGGCTTGCATGCCAGTAATAGAACGTGACACGAGTTAGGGAATTATTTGTTAGATTAAGAGGCTGAAAAGCATTTTTAGTAGAGACCACGACGGGACTATATCCTTAAAAAAACCCACAACAATAGAAAATGCTAGTCACAGATGGATGACACAGTTAAGCTCTCCCCATGACAAAATACAGCCTTAACTGAAAAACTGCTGCGCCCATACACTTTGTAGAGGTGTCCTGCTAGCTTTTTCATTGCAAAGTCATGGTACAGCATCCCATTTCACATAAAGGCAAACATACAAAGAATCAAAAGGGCTCTTCAGAGGGCACGCACTTGGATGACAGGTAATTCTAGCCAGGGAGTACAGGGGAATCTGGAAAACAGCATCGGGTTGCATGCCGATTTTGTAAACATCGGAAATGATGGCTTCAAAACTTTCAGCTGCTTGAGGTGCTGTCCACTCATACATGACAAAGCTAACAGGGAAGAGTCACCCTCTTCGTGACACCCACAGGTATGTGGAAAGGGCAGTCATTTAGCAGTAAGCAGAGTTCCTTGGGAAGTGACAGTCTTTGCAATCATGCATTCCTGGGTTACTACATTTGGCCTCTGGCTTGTACAGCACAGAGCTTGAAACCAGGAGCTCGATTATCACTGACAATGCTGATCTGGAATTTCAGGAATGGGTTGTAGTGGGTCCCGGGAAGCAAACAGCATTTATGAAGTGAAGAAGCACTCTATACCTTTGCCAACAGAGAATGTTATGCTGCTCTGAGATGTTGCAAGAGCATGCAAGCAGTGTGGGAAAAGCGCAGAGAGAGCTGGTGCAGTAGGAACTACAGATGGCATCGTGTTATTTAGCACGGGGGGCAGGAAGGTGCGTGGGATCCCACACCAGTCAGCGCCTGGAAACAGTCTTCAGCAAATTATTAAACAATTGGACTGTAAGCAGCTAAAGGATAACAAGGCAGTAAGAGGCAGTCAATATGTTTCTTGCCAGGTCAAACCATGCCAAACTGATCTAACCTGCTTTTCTGATAGATTAACTGTCCCTCGTGGACAAGAGAAATGAGCTAACATATATATGTTGATTTTAAATACAGCTTTTGATGTTCTCCAGGTGACATTCTCCCAAGCAAACTAAAGAAATTAGTATAGATCTTCACTCAGATCCGAGAAACAACACAGTAATTAAGCTTTCTTCTGATTACAGTTTCTTTTTTTCTAAAACAGAACACTGGTGTAACAATCATTACAGTAATGCCTAAAAACCATAACAGAGATCAAACAAGGTTGTACAAGACACTATACGCATTCATGTAAAGACAATTTCTGGCATTGCAGAGCTACAGTCCAAACAATCAGGACAGACAAGGAAAATATCTTACCAACACTGTCAGAGATGGGAAACTGAGGCAGAAAAAGATTAAGAGCCTGATTTTCAAATGAGCTCAGCAAATTTGTTGCTGAGCTCGCTTGAAATTCTGGCTGTAATCAACATCATGGAAATCACTAGATATTGAGCTCCTTTGAAAATCAAACTTCAATATGAAAATCTGGCCCAGAGGTCTTTTGAAAATCTACATCAAGAGGCTTACCCAAGGTCGCCCAGGAAGTCGGTGGCAGGGCTGGGAACTGAACTCACATCTTCTGACTCCCACTCTGGTGCATAACTAATGTCGCCCTGTGTTCTGTTTTAATTAGCTGTGGGGAGATCTCAAACCAGAGAACGCTTTTGAAATGAAAGAAAAAGCCTTCGCAAGTGCGTTCAGTCTCCTTTCAGGAGTATCAGCACAATAGGCTACTGGCGACTCACAAGCAGCAGCGACTTGTAACTTCTTTAACCAGCTTCTGCTTTCCTTTGAGAAGATAAATTGCTTCTTGTTTACCTCTCACGCATAAAAGGGATTCATTCGAAAACTGATCATTTTTTCTTTAATAATATTTTTTTCGACTTGCACTATGCCTCTGATGCATCCAAATATTTTTCCAGTGACAAATGAGGATAGAAAAAGGAAGCCTGCAGAGTGCAAAGGCTCCTAAGGATTAGTAGACAACCTCTGGGGCAAGGAGTGGAGACTTACGCTATTGCTTATTATTACTACATTTTTCCCTAGGTAGAGAGAGTTGTTTGAAGTGGTTTCCTTGCTAATGCAGTGGCAGAGCAAACTATTTACTTTGCATGTATATGTGGTTGCTCCAGTACCTCTCTTGCTGTTCCTGTGGAACACCTAAGATGCTCTGTTTTCAGCAGTCCAGGAGTTCCTTCTGGAACACCTAGATTCTCCATATTTTCCCTGGCTTTGGCAGCATTCATAGGTCTCTAAGCATCTTCCCTGACAAGTCTTTGTTGGAGAACTGCCATCTCAAGAACAACAGAATGTAGACAATTATGACAAAGTTGGAAAAACAAGCCAGAGCTAGAGTAGGTGTTTGTAGCAGCTGCTTTTAGCCCAGTGCACTTGGCTAAAACCTAGCTGTGGCAATATTTTGTCAATGACAGAATAATACGTTGGTATTGCTATTTATATTTTTGCTGTCAAAAGCTTTAGCCTACTTTCCCGTAAAAGACTATGCAGGCTGATATGTCCAAAGAGCATTGCAAAAGCAGGAGCTGGTCACTTCCTCAGCTCTCTGACCCTGACACACTGTGATCACAGGGGACTTCTGAATTCACTTTGTTGTACACCGGGAATCTCACTGATAAGAGGCGACGAGAATTTTGCCCAGTTTTCCTCAGACAGAAAGCTACTTGGTGAACAGAAATGGAAATCCTGTCTCATGCTGACAGCTGGAGATTTCATAAAAGAGGAGTTGCTGGGTTCATTGTTCCCAGATTTCTGTCAAATGTAGAAAAATGGCTTTCTTTTCTCTTTCCGGCTTTCAGTCTTCTTGTACCTCTTTAGGGTTATTTTCAAATCTGCTGCCTACTTTGTGGTACATTGCTCCTGGGGTTAGAACAGTATCTTACTTCTCTGTCAAATGCCTCTTCCACTTTTCTCCTTCATCCTTTTCACCACTGTATGTTTATGTGTCCAGCTGCAAAGCCATGTAAGTTTAAAACCGACCTTACCTGGAAAAGCCAAGAAACACTTCACTAAAGACAAAACATAACGTGAAGCGGAAAGATGGTGGAGTGAGAAAGATGGTGTACAAGCAGCAGGTTTTTTTCTACAGATTAGCTGGGCAGTTTCTACCTACAGAGCATGTTCACAGTTTGTTTTAATCAGTGAAAAGATACTACTAGCTGTAGTTTAGCACTGGTTTGGGGATTACTAGTGTTTCTGCAATGCAAATTGTTTAAGGGGGGGCAAATTTCACAAGGCTCCCTTCCTTCTGAAGGGTGTTTCTCATGTAAGGGATGGCACAAGAGAAAGCAAAGGGGTGCTTAGAAGTGGATGCTGCAGCACTGCCCAAGCAGAGGGGCAGAGTGCAGCTGGGGCTGGCCACAGTCTGAAGGTCCCCACTGGCAAGGCATTCCCAGACCCTACTCCCGCATGAATCCTATCTGTCACGTTCTTTTTTTCCATCTTATCTGCCTCTTGTTTCACCTCACACCCTCCCTTTCTTGTATGGCTTTCGCATTGTCTTGTCTCACTTATCTTGGATCGAAGCATTCTGGGGCAGGGAACGCATCTTTATGGAGTAAAGAGATAGTGCTTTCATGGCACTGTACGTATAATTAACTGTAATTCATTCAGCATATGAAGTGAAAATTCTCAAATAAGCCCTAAAAATCAGTTGTCTAGAAGAAGGGATCTCTGCAGTTAATGAAAAACATTACTGAAAATCTTGGGGTTAACCTTAAAGCATATGTTTAAAAACAAACCACGACCACTGCTAAACACACAGGTTGCACATGTTCTGGAACGCTGATGGCGCAGGCTTATGTGGGATCATCCAACACCTTTGCAAGCTGATGAATCTGAATAATTAAGCTCTCCCTCATTACAGGTCTCCAAAGCACATTAATCAGGTCTCCACAAGAGTAAAGTTCACTCCAGAGACGAGAATATATGTTTGACTAATTGGGTGTTTTGATCAGCTGGACTTGGTAACAGAGGCTTCATCTGAGCTGTCAGTACCGCCCATATACGATATTATATGCTGCCATGCAAGTTATGCATTCGGCTGTCTGCATGCTGACCAGCAACAGATCTTACGATGTACATTATTTTACACTACTTCTTTTCATTTTTGATGAGTATGAATTTCTAAGGACTTTATGAAAAACTTTCTCCTCTTCCAATAAAAACACAAAATGGAGTGGTTTTGGTTGGTTGGTTGGTTGTTTTAACTAGGGAATTTGACTCTATATTATGATCCTGACCATGAAATGAACTCCACAAGGGCAGTACCAGCAGTCTTGTCAATTGTGTTGGACAGTCATGTTCTTGTCCCTAAGCTCACTGAAGGATGGAAATCATAGAATCACAGAATGGTTTGGGTTGGAAGGGACCTTAAAGACCATCTAGTTCCAACCCCCCTGCCATGGGCAGGGACACCCTCCACTAGACCAGGTTGCTCCAAGCCTCATCCAGCCTGGCCTTGAACACTTTCAGGAATGGGGCACCCACAGCTTCTCTGGGCAACCGTTCCAGTGCTTCACCACCTTCTCCGTGAAGAATTTCTTCCTGATATCCAATCTAAATCTCCGTGCTTTCAATTTAAACCCATTACCCCTTGTCCTGTCACTACAGGCTCTTGTAAAAAGACACACCACCCCCCCCCCCCAGCTTCCTTGTAGGCCCCCTTCAGGTACTGGAAGGCTGCAATAAGGTCTCCCCGGAGCCTTCTCTTCTCCAGGCTGAACAAGCCCAACTTGTTGAAAAGGAGGGATTTCTGCAATCCCTCTTTACATGTGCTGCTGCCATGGCTAACATCCTGAGAAGAATTCTATCTAGTCTGCTGAGCACAGAAAATTTAGAATTTAAGTAACACTTAAACAAAGCATATCCATACATGAAAAATCAAATACAATTACAAATATAAAATAATATAGAAATGCTTTTGAAGACGCAGGGGAACTTTATTTGGAATAACATAAGAATCCTGCTCACACTGATCTAAAACCCTGAAAAAGGAACAGAAATCAGGCAGCGCTAACATACTAAAACTGGTATGAACCAGCAGCATTAGCACCACCCCACTGCACTCTTGCTTTAATCCTGCAAACTTGTCTGGCAGAGGTAGCCACAGGCATCTTTTCTAATATGCAACATCGTAAAGATCTAGTTATTGGATGCTTGAACATTTAAAGTGGGTTGAGCATTATAATATTGTAAAAACAAGTTTCTAACTGACATCTTAGTTAGCAGTACATCACTCATTTCTTTCCAAACGAATTAACTATCTTGAGATAATGCACAGCTCTAATGCTTTATGTAAAATATTTTGAGACAGAGCACTTAACCAACCAAAAGCAACTTAAATATGATTTGAAATTATGAAAACCTCCTTATCAAAGGCCAACATCAGAATTAATCCATTGAGCAATACTTGTGATTAGTACACAAATAGATGGGTGGAAATGCAGAGTTATTAACATTTGAGAAATTAGGAAACCTTATAATCAAAACATTATTTTACAAATTGATTTAAATACAGAAGAGGAATATGTTCAGGCAGGTCTTCTATTTTAGACATTTTATTTCCCTTTGAAAGTTAAAAAAAAAGAAGCAGTAAAGATGACAGACATGTCAATGGCTAGATGGGTGGGTGGCTCTTCCTGTGAAATGAATCACACTTTTAATTCAGTTTTATGAAAGTCTTGTTTCAAGCATGCCTATAATTCCTATTTATTGCAATGGCACACCAGTCAGCCATGCAGTAGAGTTTACAAGGGTTTGCTAGTTTTCTGAGGGGGTGAATCTCTTTTGAGGACACAGATTGCAATGTGGGCCCTTTCCTCAGCATGCACACGTTGGCTGGGGAAGCTGAAAAAGAAATTTTAGTATGGTATGGTCGGGAGGGTTCTTTAATAGTCCGAATTGCTAACTGAAGACATACAGTAATCGTCAGTACAGACAGACAAATCCTGTGGCCAAAGTTAGCTGTGCTTCAGAAGCTGTTACTACAGGGACACACAAACGAACACAGACTATGGCCTGTCTTTGTCGGTCTCATGCAACTTTCTATGAATGCCTTGTTTGGGTGCCTGCTATGTAAAACTGAAAGCAATTCTTTTATGAGCTATTCTTGGGTAGCTTGCAGCCCTACCAAGGAATAAGCAGGGGCCCGCTCTGACATCTGCTGAATCTGGACCACTGTGCAGCTGTGAGTAATGGGTTCAAAATGAGAGCCAAAAATCCAGGGCATGATCTCCAGCTTCACGAGAAGGACATTCAACTGCGAGGGAGAAAGTTTTGAGCTTTTCCCTTAGCTCCCTGAGTTATTTCTAGTATGTACTCACACACTGCCTGATGTAAAATGCAGTCCTCGTTATCTTGAGAGCAGTACCAGTGCAAACACCTAGCTGCACGCCCCAAACACTAAAAAGCGAAGCCTTCACTTTTTGCTTGGTCTCTTCCTGCCCTTCCCGCTCATTTTGAAGAGAAGAGGAAGACAGGGGTCTACATCCAAATAAACAAATGCAGTGTCTCAGTTCAGGCTTCTGGATTGCTCACTGGAGATGTGCAAGTGTCTCTCACAAGAACAGTATATGGCACAACATACCAGCCACATCCCTGAGCAAGGCACCTGTGTCTAAAGGAGAGACGGCATTTCACCTCCATATACCAGTCCAGATGACTTAAGTGTTCTAAGTATTTTGCTGCTTAAGCTTCTTGTATGTTGTCTTATCCTGAAAGTTCTGTTTTCAGTCATTGTACAGAACATGTAGGCACCTAACTCAGCATTAGGCATTCCACTACATGACTTGGTCTTCTGGTGTTTTTGACAAGTGTATCTGATGTCTCCCCAGCCAGTCTTTCTTTTCAGTCTGACTCTTTCAGGATCTAAATCTTTAATGGACTTAATGGAGCCTGTGGCATGTCTCTCTTTAGCACAGGTTTGTGTATTCTATGACAATCTCATTTTAAGTGCAGATTCTGTGGGCTCATTACAATGAAAAAAAAAAAAGATCGAGGGGAAAAATAACCAAAAAAAAAAATCTTATCATCCAAAACTACCCTTGTTTAGAAACTAGTTATGGAAAAAATCCAACAGCTGAGCTATAGTGTATATTCTTTACCATGCTGACTGATTCATTCAATTATCCTTTTTTCCTTTCTGCAACTACAAATGCTGGAACATACTTATTAGAAAATATTTTTTCATTTTTCATGTCATCTGTGTTTTATATATTCAAAATAGATAAGCCCTTTAATGTAAAGCTTTAATCAGTCTCCTTTTAGGCTGCTTCATTAGTATGCAAAAATTGATAGATCCTTTAGAGGTAGCCTGAAAAACCCAAACCTTTCACAGACTATCAAATATGCAGCCCTGAGGAGAAGGACTTGCAGATACTGGTGGATGAGAAGTTGAACATGAGCCGGCAGTGTGCGCTGCCAGCCCAGAAAGCCAAGCGTATGCTGGGCTGTATCAGGAGAAGCGTGGCCAGCAGGGCGAGGGAGGGGATTCTCCCCCTCTACTCTGCTCTCGTGAGACCCCACCTGGAGTGCTGCGTCCAGCTGTGGAGCCCTCAGCATAAGAAGGATATGGACCAGTTGGAATGAATCCAGAGGAGGCCACAAAGATGCTCAGAGGGCTGGAGCCCCTCTGCTATGGGGAGAGGCTGAGAGTAGGGCTTGTTCAGCCTGCAGAAGAGAACACTCCGGGGAGACCTTATTGCAGCCTTCCAGTACCTGAAGGGGGCCTACAAGGAAGCTGGGGGGGGGCCTTTTTACAAGGGCCTGTAGTGACAGGACAAGGGGTAATGGGCTTAAATTGAAAGCAGGGAGATTTAGATTAGATACCAGGAAGAAGTTCTTCCCGGAGAGGGTGGTGAGGCACTGGAACAGGTTGCCCAGAGAAGTTGTGGGTGCCCCATCCCTGGCTGTCTTCAAGGCCAGGTTGGATGAGGCTGTGAGCAATCTGGTCTAGTGGAGGGTGTCCCTGCCCATGGCAGGGGGGTTGGAACTAGATGGTCTTTAAGATCCCTTCCAACCCAAACCAGTCTGTGATTCTATAATTCTATGATAGAACCCTGCTAATCTAACATTTCTGTATAATAGACAATTCATATCTTTTGTTTTGTCATCAGACTTCTCTCAGTGAGTTACCTCAACCACTCACATAGATCCCACTGCTAAATCTGTCTTTCCTTTTCTAACCTCCCTTTTATTTCATTTGCTCCTGTATCTCAACTCCTCTCTCTCCCATCTCATTTCACATACCTCAACATTGAGATCAACGTAGAAAGGGCTGTAATACAATTTTTAGCCCAGAGTCTACTCTTCAGACAGGTCTGCAGAACCGCCTACAACATGAGGAATGGGAAAGTAAAAAATATTTAAGTTCTCTAGACACCAACACCAAACATGACTCAGAGAAACCACACTGTCTGCCTGATCTTGAAGAGGGCCACCAATGATACCAAGGGGCTACTCTGGAGCCTAGTGATGACAAGAAGACAGGGATGCCTTTCCAGTGATGGCCCCTTACTTCCAAGACAGTCACAAAAGTATCTGTTATGCTCCTTTGAACTGGGAGTATAGCGAGTGAGTACTGGTTTTACATCACTGGAGAGAGAGCACCCCTGACATTTCCTTTTGAACCCCTATTCTCTTCCAATACCTGCCTCTAGTCTACATATTTAATGTCTGCACTAGCATTGTCTTTGATAACCTGTTTTTCCACAGGCACCTTAGCCTGAGCTGGGTTAAGAATTCTGTTATCAGTTTTTGCACTACCCAGTTTAACAAACTGCTTCCGCCCCTTTTGTGATCAGAGCTTATGCATACTCACTTCGACAAAGCCAACAGCTGCCTCCCCCAACAAAACTTATGAAAAGGGAAAAAAGAAGACAGATACTGTTCAACAAGCACGCATGGAATATAAACTCATTAGAGTCAGAAGATTAAAAAAAATGTATACATAGAAAATCTGTAAGAAACAGAATATTATCAGTATAAACATAAAACCTATAGAGAAAAACCAACACACTGAAATTTGTCTAACATCATTTGCAAACTAATTTTTAGGCACCTGAACAAAAGTGTCCAGACTCTCTAGGTGCTCATTAGGCATAATTTCTTTCACTTGGGCTTCAGTGATTCTAAGAAATCAGGACACCTACTCGCATGGCCAAACACTGGGTCAGTTTATGCCAGTAAATGCTGCAACAGGGAATCGGCATCTCTTTTAAGAAATGGTATTGCTAGTTACCTCATGCATTGAATAAAACCTTATGTTAAAACTGGCCTTCAGATTAGAACATTAGTTATCTACAAGGTCAAAAGTAACTATCCATACATTATTCTCCTGTCTTCATAAAAAATGTTCCAACAAAAGTAATTCTTTATCCACACAGGAATGCAATTATTTACACAGGAGGAACAGAGTCTGCTACCAAAAACCTTCTTCACTTTCCAGAAGTCCACATTTTCTCAAGTACAAAACAAATCCCTTTGTGCCCTTTTTTTTTTTTTTTTTGCAAGAAAGAAACACAAAGACTATAAAATAGCATTATTCTCCAAAGACATAATGAAGTCATACATGTCATTAAAGTTTAGTCAATCTGCTCGAAATCCTCTAAGGCAAATACATTCAAGGTTAACGCAGTCAGCGCTATTCTTCTACTGACTGTATGACTTGATCTCCTCTGAGAAATGTAGATTTGACCTTCAAATTCTGCAAGTAACTAGGAATTTCAAATTAAGCATATGTAGCTAGTTTTTGACACCAAGAAATCTTTTCAACCTTCTTAGTAAAGTAGTTGGGTAGAATGAAACAGGCTCCCAATCCTGCTTTTGTGTTTTCCCAACAGCCATTTTTAGTTATTTAAGCAGCTTGTAAAGCACCTTGCCTCAGTGCTTATCCATCTTTCTCCCTCAAGTCTGGAGCTGCTGACCTAATAAATCTGGCTTTTTAGTGTTTCTGGGCTAGAAATATAGTATACTGTATCACACATTTTACTCCTTACACTGACCCTAATTCATCTCAGCCTTAATAATCAGACCACGAGTGTGCAAATAAAAAAACCAGATTAATGAAGAGAGTTCAATTTTCAAAATGAACACACACAAAAAAAAGGCTGAAATAGGAGAGCTGTAAAGCTAATGGAAATGTATGAACTGTAACACTGTACACAACTATTACTGAGTCCTGATTTCACCAGATCATTGTAAACACACTTCATGTTTTCAATAAAGGCTTTTGGTTAAATAGTGGACTTTGAGACTCGGGAAATTCTGGCTTCCGCTCCTAATCCTACTACAGAATGCCTTTGTCTTGTTCAATAAAAAATCAGCTTCTCTGAGACATTTTTTCCCATAAGTAAAACAGGGAGCATAAAAATTTCCTTCCTCACAGAAGTGTTCTGTTGGAGAGAAGTTTTGGGCAAGACCGTGTTAAGCATTTAGATCAAAAGCAGAAAGGTAAGTTGTCCTTGGTCACAGAGAGATGTACAGAATGAGTTTTAACAACTGGATCTTTAATACCTTGCCAATCCTAGTGCTACTGAGAATCAAACAAAATCTTTAAAAATAAACAGAGTTACCTAAGTATTTTTGCAGTGCAAGAGAGGATTAAGACAACTACTGACCTCAGAGGGCTCAAGATCATTCCTGATGTTCAAGGGAAAACTGCAAAGAAAGTTAAGTATTCCTGCCATATTTCTGAAAGCACAGTTAAAAATGTCCGAACTCCTTCCTAGCTTTTAAATATTTTTGTTCACAACACAAATTAGCATTGTTTGCTCTTAATGGTTTTCCCCTCAAAGGATCTGCTCTCTGCATCCTGCCAATGGTGTCTGGCGAAGCTCAGCAAGGCCACAGAGCAATCTTCCTTTCCATTTGTCAAGCCTGCCAGAAGAGGCCAAACAGGAGTTAAGACTTGATTTACACGAGTCTTAGTTTCTGTACAGCTCCCCGAATAGCTCCTTTGGATAGTTACCACCATAAATTATATCCCAGAATTATGCTCTGGGGTTGGCAAAGTGGGGGAATTGGGGGTGGCGTGGGGAAGGAAGGTTCATTATGTATTTTACCCTGGAGATGTATGAAGAAGGATTTTAGGTGCAGGACTAAAAGTGAATTAATTTGTCCTGCTTGGATTGTGAAAGGGCACTTTTCTGCAATTCCAGCACATACAAAGACCCTCTAAAACTCTGTGCCTTTCTAAACTCTCTGCCCTGCTAAAACTATTCAAGTAATAGATGACTTTGTAAGGAATCCTGGACCTCCCTTAGACCAGAATAATTTGCAGGAATACTCCTTCATCTGCATTAATTAAACCTCACACTATCACTGTGAATTAGCTACCTTTCTTCCCAAATTATGTTTTCAAAATTTCGTACCTTTCATCCTTTGCATCGCTCCCCAGCAGAAGGCAGGCTCTCTCATAACGTGAACTTACTAACTGAAATTACAGGCAGAATGATGGCAATTTTCAGCAGATACAATGCTGTTCAATTGCAAGGGCTCAGTCAGAAATTCCCTGAGCTAGCTGCCTGACTCTGGCTGATATATATGTTTTGACACGAAACCCAGGAAAATTGGTACAAGTCAGTTCTGAGACGCAATTAGGCCAAGACACAGTAAGAGTTTCAAAGA
Source organism: Rhynochetos jubatus (assembly GCA_027574665.1). Taxonomy (NCBI): domain Eukaryota; kingdom Metazoa; phylum Chordata; class Aves; order Eurypygiformes; family Rhynochetidae; genus Rhynochetos; species Rhynochetos jubatus. The sequence continues at coordinate 7,446,967 of CM050648.1, read as the reverse complement.
TTAGCGAGTGTGTTGTAAATGATGATTTCAAGAACTTCCTGTATCAGCTCTTTGGCAATGAAAGGGACACCATCATGTCATGGATCTGAGACTTGGCATCCCCCCATAAAACTGGACATGTTAAAAGCTGAGCACAAAACCCCCCATATTTTTTGTGCACATCTTACTAAATTATTATTACTTAGGAAGTCAAAATTTCTAAGGATTTCCTCACAAGCAGGAGCTGAGGTGTAGAAGGTTCCACTCCAAAGATTATTACAGTAATTATGTTTCTGCAGAGTGAGGAAAGAGCCTTTTACACATTGAAAGTTGGAGAAGAGTCAGCAGTAGGACCAGTGATCCCTCATAGGGATCCAATTTTATTCAACATCTTCACCAGGGAACTGAGAAGGTGGTGAAATCTCCTGGTGTGAGGGTGCTGTTAAACTCCTTCAGAGTCAAGTGCTGCCCTGATAATGAGCAACTACATGAAGACTTCACAGAAGTAAGTGGTCAAAAAGGTGACAGAAGAGCTTCAATGTAGACAAACCTAAAAGAGGATTAATCTAGGGATAAAATAATCTAAACCATGCCTGCAAAGTGCTGAACTCAGACCTTGTAGTTGCAACTCAGGAAAGAGACGCTGGAGTTGCCGCTACCAGTCCTGAAGCAGCTCAATGCACAGAACAAATCAAGGAAGCCAAGAAGCTGCTGGGCATCACCAGGAATGCTATTTAGAACATGACACTGGGTGCTTTCCTGCCTCCACGTAAAACGCTGGTGCACCCACCTTTAGGGTACCATAGGGTTCTGCTTTGTGCAACTCAAGGACAAAGTGGAGTTACACTACGTACAGAAAAGGGCAACTGCAAGGATCAAGGAGAGGGACAAACTGCTTTACACGGAGAGACCAAAATACTGAAACTCTTCTGCAGCCTAGAATCTGAGTCTGCAGAGCCGATGAGTGAATGAACACGGGGAACTAGGAAACCGATTTCTAAGGAAGGGAGGCAGATTTGGGTAACAAGGTAAGTGGCAGGAATTACACAAGGCAGATGAATTGGGCAAGAATTAGGATGGTAAGATGAAAAATAAAGTAGCAGTTGGGTTGAAGAAGAGGTGGGAGTGACAGGCACAAGCAGGGGCTGGGTTGAAGAATGTCAGGAAAATCTGGAAAGGGGAATAGGGAGAAATATTCAAGGCTGCAACAGGAGAGTTCCTACAAATACAACAGTCTGAAATAAAACTTGAAATTCCAGAACCTCAGCACTGGGAAAATATCTCACTAATGGCTGGTCAGAAAAGTGAACCATAAACAGTTGCTTCTGCTGGTACTTCTTTGCCATATACCACCATATACCCCAATCAGCTGATAACATATGGTCTCAATACAATCTTATCTTTTCCATCTTCTTGTATTGCTCCATGCGAATTCAATTGCCTGTAGTAACACACTGAAAAGGAATTTCTCTGACATTTCTGATTCCCTCCACAGCAGGTGTGCGGCTACCAAAACCCAAATAAAAAACAATGCCAGTTCCACTATTTCATAAGTTTAAGTACTAACATTTTCATGGTGCAAGCCTTGTAAGAGTTCTGTCATGTTCTGGCATAACAATACATATGAAGTGGGGTAGTGGGCTGGCAGGAGGTTGGTAGGTGGAAAGAAAGGGAGGAGTAAGGCATAACAATGAGACATATTTCTGAAGTTTTATAAGGCTATTTCTGTGACATTTCAATGAATCATTTTCCAACATCAATAAAGCGTACAAAATACTCAAGCCTGTTTATAAGCTGTTGCAAGAATGGATAATAAACTAACAAGGGCTTCCTTACATCCCTAAGAGGGAGTTGTCTAACTCCACATATGCTACTCAGTATACTGTCTTCATGGAAATATAATAGCTTCTGTTCCATTTTAAAAAGTCAAAAATTAAGACATTAAAAAACCCATCTATTTGAAAGTATCTCATTTTTTCTAGTTGAAATACTAGTACCATTTGTGGTAAGCAATCCTTAACCCCTGTAGAAATGTGGGAAGCTCTGTATAACTCAGATAAGATCAGTTTTACAAAAGAGTATGTCTAAACACTGCTTACACGAAAGATTTCAGTTTACAGGAAAGAAAGGGAAATCCCCTCTGAAGGAATTGCACAAGATGCACCTATTACAAGGTATAGCGTTATGACACAGGGATATATTAGTATTTTGGTTTCAGATGACCATAAGAACCACAAAGACAAGACTTCAACAGGTTGCACTCTGCACGTTTAACTGGTGTCAGCCACCTTATACGGAGAGATATTTTTAACACTGGTATGAACAGAAATGGGTACTGAAAAAGAGAAAGAACACTTGAAAATAGAAAACACAAAAACACCAGGCATAACATTACGGAATCGATCCCCTTTTTTACTCATCAGAAAAACAGAAAACAGATTTAATCTGATGAAAACTTATGAATCTAGTTCTAACAGCTGCTTATGTACTCTTAAATAAGAAATATTCCTAAATAGAAAATAACACTTTTAATATAACATATGTGGCTGGGAATTTTACAGAAAGCAAAATCAAAAAGGTGTGGAAATTAAAAATATTTAGCTATGTAAATATATTTGTGGTTTCTCTATGCATTTAGAATCTACCCTTTTGACCTTATGCCTAAGTAAATAAAAGCCTTTTTTCAACATATTATCAAACAAAAAAATCTTCAAAACTGATTAGCTACATCCAAATATAATTCCATCCATACTAATTTCTATCTATAGCTTTGACTTGAATAATAAAATATTTCCTAACAGCAAGTGTGATTAAATACTTCCACACTGAAGTGCTGGAATTGTGCTATATTCTTCTAAAACATCTTGAATACTCCTTGACACCGCTTGTGTCTTGTCCTTCATTTTAAAAACATGCAACTAAGAGAGCATTTATATAAATGTTCTCCCAGTCTTAAGTGCTCCTGTATGTTCACTTAGAAAGACATACTCTGCCTCAAGGAGCCAACATAAACTCCTTTCTGTATATATTTCTATTGAAATTAGGATTGATTATACTGCCTATCTTTGTATTTTGTATTACATTTTTTTAAGTCTTGGAAACCAAAGAAAAGAGTAGGGACTATCATATTATACCACGAATATCCATTAACAGGATAACTGTCTAAAGTATTTCATTTCTTTGTTACCAGTATTTCTAAATAACATACAACTAAGCCAGCAAGAGAAATCTATTCCGTTGCTACAAAGAGAACTACAAATTAACTTCTTCTTCTTCCTGTGATTTTAATGACTACTCATCTCAAATTCAGTGATGTTAAACATCAAATAAATCTTAATAATAGCTGCATTATATCACTATATGGGAGTCGCCCAGTCCGCTGTTGCCATTACCCTCCAAGTATTCTACAATCATTTTGAAGAGATGAATGGGAAGATCCATCTGACTGTGACAAGGCTATCATCTCCTATGAGGACAGCTTAAGATCTGTTTAAGTTTTGAAGTTCTAAATGCCTTAGACATAACTTCATGCATCAGTTGTTTCACAATTATACTACTTACTTGTTTTTTTCATATTAAAAGCTTCTATGTAAGCTTATTTTTAAAATTAAGTCAATAATTTACCTTTTGGCCTTATTTTCTGCCTTATTTTAGCTTTTCGCACTTAGCTTGGCCTTATTTTACATTTCTTATTTATCTTTTCAGGAAAAAAAAAAAAATTGGGTTGTTCTTCCTGTAAAGTGTATTTTTGTCTCTCTCTTTCCTGCACTGAGATTAAAAGAAAAAAAAAAAAAAGCACACCAAAATTAGACTATTTTAACATGATCAAAATGAAACTCACTGGTTTTACCATTCTACTTGCTGAATCTACATTTGGTAGACTAGTACGTGTCCACAAATTCTCAAGAAAGTTGGAAAAAGAGAGAATGCTAAAGAATCACTACTACAAATTTATGGTTTTGCTCTTAAAAATGAAGTGCATTTGATCTTTTAACTTGAAGCTAAATTAATTTTTTATATTTGTTTTACAAATTTGGAATTGTTGTATTTGCATCTTCTGAAAGATCACAGTGGAGCACATCAGGAGTTACATGTCCACTTTAAAAAATATAGTAAAAACATCACTCTTTCCTGAAGATAAGCTGTCACATGTGCATTACAAGACAGTCCTTTAATTATACAGTTTCATACTTAAGAAAAAAAAAATAATACATGGGGTGCCTGTGTTATTGGTATCATGAGATAGCTGCAGAGCAATAAATAGATCAGTCTTTAACATCTCATTCTATCACAATGACTCAGTGTGTGGTTCAATGTCTCATTCCCTAGAGCTATCAAAACCAGAATTACAGAAAGATCCATTTCCTCCTAGGATTTTCCCCGCCATCGGGCTGTATTCCTGACGTTGCACTGACCGGTGGGGTGACCTTCAGAAAATCACCTTCCCTTCTTCCCTTTCAGTGTCTGAATTTCGTCATTTGAAATGCCTTTGTTGGTAAAACACTAGTGGTTATAAACACAGTATATATGCAGCAGCAATTAAATAAAAGCCAGTTATCATGCACATACAGTGCAACAGCCTGTAAAGTCATCAGCACACCCACCACTCTTGACACAGCGGTACCCATGATAATGACTATTGTTATTGTTAATACGTGAATCAAAAAAGCTATTTTCTGTATAAATGCTGATAAATACTAGATTCAAGTGAGGAAATTCACTATCAGGTAAAGAAGGATACTAAAAGCAACGGACTTCTGCAAGTTAATTCATCATGATCATCACGAAGATGCTCAGAGGGCTGGAGCACCTCTGCTATGAAGAAAGGCTGAGAGAGTTGGGCTTGTTCAGCCTAGAGAAGAGAAGGCTCTGGGGAGACCTTATTGCAGCCTTCCAGTACCTGAAGGGGCTACAAGGAAGCTGGGGGGGGCTTTTTACAAGGGCCTGCAGTGACAGGACAAGGGGTAATGGGTTTAAATTGAAAGCAGGGAGATTTAGATTAGATACCAGGAAGAAGTTCTTCACGGAGAAGGTGGTGAGGCACTGGCACAGGTTGCCCAGAGAAGCTGTGGGTGCCCCATCCCTGGCTGTCTTCAAGGCCAGGCTGGATGAGGCTTGGAGCAACCTGGTCTAGTGGAGGGTGTCCCTGCCCATGGCAGTGGGGTTTGAACTAGATGGTCTTTAAGGTCCCTTCCAACCCAAACCATTCTGTGATTCTATGTGTTAAGTGCTGTCAGTGAATCTGCTGACACAGAACTACTTTTACTAGCTTTCCTCCAGTTTCGAGCTGAAGTTTAAAGAAACTCAAAAATACATTAAATATATTTAATGTAGTTGTATGTACAATGAAAATTAAAAAATACAAACAGTAGCAGTGAAAGAAAATAACCAAGTAATGGAGCTTATTGCTGGTTCACATCCTAAAAAGCCCATCAACGCATGGAATCTCATAGTGGGAATAGGGATGGACTAGGGTGCAAGAGAGAATAGAAGAGCAGTAACTTGTCCTGTTACAGGGAAGATTTTACAGATCCCGTCCATTACACCCCTAGAGAAGATGATCCTTTTGTATTAAAATATATTCTGTAGTATTAATAGTTTCTGTACAGTAAAATGACAAAATTGCTGCTAGACAATGCTAGACAACGGGAATGCCAAATATTTAAGCATGTCAAAGAGAGCTCCTGTTACAAAAGATTCAGAAAGGATGTGAAACCTCATTTCCAAGTACTTATGAAATAAAGCATGCTTAATGAAACTTCTGCTGAAAATGAGTAAAGAGCACATGATTACGCTTTGCTTCTCTATTTTAATATAAACTTTTCAATCTAACAAGTTGACTTCAATTATGAAATTATTTCTGTGACCCTTAGTGTTCTGCCCTACAATTTCTTACAGGATACTTTTGCTTGGATAATTTAGATTTGGACCTTCCATTCACGATCTTCTACTTTGTTTTCAGGATATTATTTCAAAATAGGACTCAAAGTGTCTAATACTAATTACTTACAACACTAAACTAAATCCCCTTTGACTGCCCTCTCCTCCTCCAACCATCACACAGGAGTATTAATAAAAAAAAAAAAACCACCAAAAAATTATTAGAGGCTGTCAATATTTCTCCCAAGGAGCCCCCCAAAGCAAGCATCAGTCTTCTGGCAAATGAATAGTTTGGGACTCAGAAGATCTGGGCACTATCAGTTTGGGATTTTGCTTTACAGAAATTAGGAGGAGTACTGAGTTCCTCACTGTCTGTTCTGCATCAGACTAATCTATTCTGAGCAGAGATTACTTCTTATTAAGCATATGTGTAGCACCCAGTCTGATGGGATAGGCTTCTTGAGATGAATAGAACTTATTCCTGTGAAAATCATGAATACATGCATAAATATGAACAGTACAGCGATGGGAACAGATTGGTGGGTAGGGAGGAACTTGAAAGTAGACACAATAGGAACAACAAAGGCAAGAAAACCCTCCAAAGAATACAGAAGATTTGCCTAATAACTACGCACTCTGCAAAACACAGGTAGGTGGCCTTAGTTTCTAGAAAGTGGAAATACAAATACACATGTGAACAGCACACTGTGGAGCGCTAAGGACACTGCTCACAGTATTTCTACAGCACAAATGTATTGGCAGGTTTCACAGTAAAAATCAAGTATCAATTTATTTTCCCTTGTTCTTCGTTTGTAAGTTACATCCAATTTTTTAATAGTAGAATGTTATTTTTCCTTTTCGAACCCTCCTACAGTTCTCTTATTGCAGCAAACGCCTACCAATGTCAGTTAAAGGTTCATTTATTTCCTTGCCGATTTCCTGTAAACCACGTGACTCAGCACGTCATCTGAACCTGTTACTCTGTGTACTGAGAGGACATCGGGCGCTTTTGCAACCGTGCTCCAGCTGTACACTTTCCACCTCCTTTTCTGTGAGCGGCGTAGAAGTCATCACTGAGCTGGGGGTGATCATTACCCTGGTACTAAATTCAGCCCTGCATGTATGACTGCGTGCACACACACCTTGCTGACTGTGTCAGAACGATTGGTCATCTTTATTCACGACAGACGAAAATGCTTCTTTCTCTATTCACTACAGAAGAATTTTTCTGTTTGTTTCAACAGTTCACAGGCTTGAGTAATTCCCTTGCATCACTGTGCTCTGATAATTCTTTTTGGATGAGATCTACGTTTAAAAATGTAGCTATCATCTTTTCAAATGCCAGCCAGAATCATTCATGTGTTCATTTTTAAGTATTTACTAAAAATATTTGTACGACTCTCCTTTTCACATATTAATGATGAACTCTGATTTCAATCTGAGTATCTGGCTATTTAGCATCATAGATTTAGGACTAAAATCATTATGGTCTTAAAAAAACCTTTCTCACATGAATTCTTCCTATTTGGTCTTTGAATTTCTGTAAAGGTTTGGCTTCTGGGTTTCCAGAATATGTTCTGTTTTGTAATGTAACTACATTGGTTTCTGGAAGCTACTTATAAAGGTTTTTGGGTTTATTTGAGGAAGTATTCAAAATACATACTTTAATTTTTATGTTTAATATTGAATTACCCTAAGCTCCTGCATGTAAAATGAAGAGAGTGCTTCACTGCAAGTTTAAACAGAACTGACTTGAACACTGTAGTGCATATCTCCATCTGAAATAAAGAGTAAAGTGTACACTCTAATTTGTTTCCTTGGCATGATTCATCACTTAACGGACTTCTCTTCTGGCATTTCATTTGCAGTCTAGATTTCTTCATACAAGAAAGGGGTTTTTTTGTGACTTTAATAGTTTTTCCTGCCTCTCTCTGAACTTGAACTGCCATCTCTTTGAAGATAAGATCCCTGCAGATGAATACATCATTCACGGTGAGGATACATAATTTATATACAATCTCTCAGAGTTCTCTATTCATTTTTAAAATGAACTTTTTCCTCTTGCTGGGTTAACAGTGATTTTGGGGACCCAGAAAAGCAAGAACTCATTGTTTTGGGCTCTTCTTGTCCATTTATTAGTAACAAAACAAGGAAACATCTAGCTGGAGAGGTTTAGGCTGAAATTATTTCTGCTTCTAAAGAGCTTGGGAGAAAAAGCCTGTGACCAAGAAGGGTTTATACAGGGAAGCTACTGTGTTTCTGGGATCAGTTCTTGGGAAAGTCAGAGCCCTCCTCTGCAGAGTTATTCTAAACCACACGAGTGCAGAATGACAAAGCGACCCAACTGTAACATCTGCCTGACCTCTGAGTCCGTGTTTTGAAGTGTTTTATACTGACTTAAATAAGGAAATCTCTTACAGAAAAGAACTTAATTTTTCCTTCTGAAATGCCTTGATTTTCTGTACAAAGTCCTTTGGATGAGGAGACTGCTGGCTGCCAAGCAGAAGTACCTTGTTCCACTTCTTGTGCTTGTGCCAGGCTGTTAGACCTGAGCCGACACTTCCCAGCTGTCCTTGGGGCAGATAGGTTTTGGGTCTAATCACACGTATACATACGTATATGACTTCTCTTTTCTGTAGGCATTACCCTTAAACTTATCTGTGCTAGCTTGAATTAATCTAAGGTGATGCTTAAGACAGTTCACAAAGTTGTTCTACAATTTTTTTTTTTTAATTTACTCAATAAAATGAGTTATTGTGTTATGACCTTTTTTCTAAGCAGACCCCTAAGTCACCTCAAATTGGCTCTCATGAGAAAATGCATTATTTATTCCTGTTCTTTATTTTATCCTCTCCTGGTCCATATTTAATTGCTTTTTGAAAGGAAAGACTTCTCATATGCCATAGAAAGGGACTTAACTTTTCCAAATCTGATAAAGACTTTATTATCCACAACAATTTCAGATTTTGTGCCACAGGTCAGGAGACCAGACTAATTCTGTAGTTCAATAGTACTCTATTGAAATTATTCTCATGCTTAGAAAATTCAACAATGTTAACTTGTTCACCACCTGAACAGAAATACTTGAAAGGCTTTCTGAAAGCTTTACAGGTTCTGGCACTCTAACTCTGAAAATTATGTCTCTGTTCATTAGGGATAAGTTTCAATGGGACAGCTTTAGTGCTGGTGAGAAGGCATTCTACTAGGGCTCCTTGTGGCCAAAGATGCTGTGCAGCAAGTACTCTCCAGGTATATGTTCTGCTCTGAGGTGTGTACCGAGACAGACTGACAGGGAAATAAGGAAAGATATGGTTGAGAAAGGATGATTTGGAGGAAAAAGTATTAGCCTGTGGCAGAAGAGAAAGATTCAATTCTCTGTTCTGACTCACTTTCTGAAAGCTGCTGTACAAATCACTTCAACCCAGACCCACAAAGAGAATGATATGCCTAACTTCCACTGAAACCCCTGAGACTTGAGTCCCCAGAAATACTTTCGTGTAAGAAAGACTTCTTTTTCTGGGTCTCCAGTATCCATCCACAAAATAGGTGTTACTACAGAACAGCATTTCTTCCAAAAGAACTCACATATTCCCCATTAGTATTCACAGTATAAAGAAATTTAAAGATGGTCTTGACTGTGTGGGATCCTTCACAAATAGACAGAAGAAAAGGAGACCTAGAAAAACATATTGCAGTCCCAAAGATATACTTGTCTTTAAAATAAACAGTTTCAGTGTCTCAGCAGACATGGCTTTTCTGTCACACACTGCTGCACTAGGAAGATTCCAGAATAGCAAAATTCTTAGTAGCTCTACTAGCATGGGAAAAAGTCAGATAACCAGCAAGGGTACAGCAACCTACCCTTCCTTTAAAAAATTAATAGAAAGAGGAAACATTTCTACATTTGAAACAGAACCAAAGATTTTCTGCCAAAATATTGTTGTCATTAAGTTTCATGTATTTGATTTATTGCCACTTCCTGCTGTTCCTATTTAAACTCTCCTTTCCAGCAGGCATGCCATCAAAATCATATGAAGTGTTCCAACAGCTTGTTTGTCATGGCTATTTATAGTAAATATTTACTGGTAGATACTTTAAGAGAAAAATAAAGTCCTACACATGAAAATTATTTGAACAATACTGATCAAATTCAGTTGGATCAACACTTCAGTATAGGATCTGAGGTTCAAGGCAGAATTAAAATGAGTCACCTTTTGCTTATTTTTAGCACTATTTCATATTGCCTCACTTTGAATCCACAGTGCAGTTGAATCCTAGCATGACCCAGAGATGTGAAGCTGAGAGACATTTTCGCTGCATTGAGTTGTCTCATTAAGTATGAAAAAAAGTTTACTCTATATGAACTCTCACGCTGGGGAGAGCAGTTGTCATTTGCTCAACTTATTTAAAATCTATTCTAATAGACAGTGTAAAATAGGCCTTAGGTTCAATGACAGCAAAAGTCTTTGAAAGCCATACTTTGGAAATTCCACGCCCCACTAGAAAATAGAATGTATTATTCAAAAGTTCAGTAACAGACAATGGAAATTACTGTTATGGTGTTCAACAGTCACCTGAGCAGCTGGAATTGTGAGGCTGCAAACTGTAAATTAAAGAGTACCCAAGCAATTTTTTAAAGAAACCCATTAACACAGCAAGCTTGTGACAGTGCCAAAGCCCCTTATTTTAGTGCTTTTTCAGACTTACTCTCATTTAATGATTTGTCAACTGAATGTATTTCATAGAATCATAGAACAGTTTGGCTTGGAAGGGACCTTTAAAGGTCAACTAGTCCAACCCTCTGCCATGACCACGGACATCTTCAACTAGATCTGGTTGCTCAGAAGGTCCAGCCTGACCTGGAATGTCTCCAGGGATGGAGCATCTACCACCTCTCTGGGCAACCTGTTCCAGTGTTTCACCACCCTCATTGTAAAAATCATATTCCTTATTATCTAGTCTAAATCCAGTTTCTTTTAGTTTAAAACCATTACCCCATCTCCTTTCACAACAAGCCCTACTAAGAAGTTTGTCCCCGTCTTTCTTATGAGCCCCCTTTAAGAACTAGAAGAGTACTACAATGTCTCCCCGGAGCCTTCTCCAGGACGAACAACTCTAACCCTCTGAGCCTTTCCTCATAGGAGAGGTGTTCCAGCCTCCTGACCATTTTTGTGTTTTTGTGTGCCCTGCTCTGGAACTGCTCCAACAGCTCCACGTCTTTCCTGTGTTGGGGGCCCCACAGAGCTGGACACAGTGCTCCAGGTGGGGTCTCCTGAGAGCAGAGTAGAGGGGGAGAATCCCCTCCCTCGCTCTGCTGGCCACACTTCTGCTGATACAGCCCAGCATACGGTTGGCTTTCTGGGCTGCCAGCACACACTGCTGGCTCATGTTCTGCTTTTCATCCACCAGTATCTCCAAGTCCTTCTTCTCAGGGCTGCTCTCAATCCAATCTCTGCCCAGTCTGTACCTGTGCTTGTGCTTGCCCTGACCCAGGTGCAGGACCTTGCACTTGGCCTTGTTGAACTTCATGAGGTTCACATGGGCTCACTTCTTAAGCTTGTCCAGATCCCTCTGGATGGCATCCTGTCTCTCACATGTGTCAACTGCACCACTCAGCTCGGTGTCATCTGCAAACTTGCTGAGGGTGCACTTGATCTCACTCTCAATATGTCATTGATGAAGACATTAAACAGTACTTGCCCCAGTACACACCCCTGAGGGACACCACTTGTCACTGATCTCCATCTGAACATTTGGCCATTGACCACTACCCTCTGGCTGTGACCATCCAATCAATGCCTCATCCACTGCACAGCCCACCCATCAAATCCATCTCTCCAATTTAGAAAGAAGGATGGTGGGGGGATTGTGTCAAAGGCCTTAAAAAGTCGAGATAGATGACATCCATAGCTCTTCCCTTGTCCACTGGTGTAGTCACACCATCATAGAAGGGCACTAGGTTGGTCATGCAGGACTTGCCCTTGGTGAAGTCATGATGGCTGTTTTGAATCACCTCCCTGTGCTCCGTGTCCCTCGGCACAGCTTCTATGAGGATCTGTTACATGATCTTCCAATGCACAGAGATGAGGCTGACAGGTCAGTAGTTGCCAGGGTCCACCTTTCTACCTTTTTAAAAAATGGATGCAATGTTTGCCTTTTTCTAGTCATCAGGGTCTCCATCTGACTGCCAGGACTTTTCATATACACTGGAGAGTGGCTTGGCAACTACATCAGCCAATTCCCTCAGGACTCTGAGATGCATCTCATCAGATCCCATAGACTTTATGTATATTGTTCAGGTTCCCCAGGTGGTCATGAACCTGATCTTCTCTTACAGTGGGAGGAACTTTGCTCCTCCAGTCCCCATCTTGTGGTCCATTCACTCAAGAGGTGTGGGAAGAGAGATTGCCAGTGATGACTGAGGCGAAGAAGTTTCATGCTGTCTCCACGCACTAGGATTGTGATCAAGCCTATGATTTAAGAAGACACAACAGATGAAGTGGCAGGCAGCATGAGGACACATACCTCCACAGATGAAGCTAATGAAGGTTTAATGTGTTAGATACACTGGTGTGAGGGTAATCGATACCAATACAAAGAGCTCAAAAGAAACAGATACACTTGCCAGAATTCACTTCATTAAAAAGAAATGGTGCAACTCGATGGTTAACCTGCTACTCTGGTAACAGCATAAAGAATCCCAAAATGAGTCATGTATGTAAAGGTGCATGCAAACTGATGAGCAGCTGTGTTGGTCAATCAACGACTTACGGGCAACAGAAAAGCCCATCTGTGAGCACTGATGCGTGCATGCTGCTATTCTGGTACAGTTTCAAGCAAAATAAACCACAGACAGCACAAACTGGGCAGAGATTAAAAATACATCCTAAGAATCCAACACAGAAGATTTTCTGTGAAAAGGGCATGGTCCTAAGAGATTCTGAGATCTTTAGCTTGGCTTTGTTACTTGTGAACACAGAGCCTGGATAAACAGGGAGACAAAGGCAGAATAAACCTCCTCCTATCAATGACCTTTTCTCAGCAGCAGCATTTCAGTTTTCCCAGGGTTGAAAAGAAGGTAGATTTAACAAAGCCAGCTGGCAATGTCATCCAAGCATTACTTCACAGGAGATGCTGAACTTTCAGGTTCTTCTGAGTAAAGAGACACGTCTGTATTTCACCAGCATACTGATGAGTCTCCTTTCTGAATTCTGAAGCGGTGGCTCTACAAGGCATCATATTAAACTACCTGGGAGGCAGAATATGGCCTTAAGGGCTGCTGCATTTCAAAACAGCTGATGATGACATACAGTTGTCTGCCAATACCTGTTAAACCCTTTCTCAGAAGTGAAGAGCAAGAAGAATAGCCTCCAACATATCAGCAGTGTCCCTCATTCACCAAAGCAATAAACCACAATCAAACATTCTTTTAGACATTCAGCAGAAATGTGATGATGAGGCAACCTAGATCTGAGAGTGTAGAAATTAATGCACAACCAAGGCACCTAGTACAAAACAGAGGAAAGCCAAACTTGGCCCTGAACCTTTCCAAATGCCATTGACAGGCAGATTCAACCTATTCTCTACTCATTTTTTCCAAATGGATGAAATCTTGGTATTACTGAAGTCAAAAGCAGAGCTCTCCATTTAACAGTGGCTGTAATTCATCTGCAGGAAACTAACCGTCAGGCTTTCAAATATTTTTCCTCTTGGGTAATACTTGAAACATTTATCAGCTGTGCAGCAGGATCCCGGCATCTCTGTTTAGTTTCCTCTTGGTAGATAAAGATTGCAGCAGCTTCCATGTTGCTGCCTTTACCTACATTTTGAATAATAGAATAATAATCTTTACACTTCCCCTGTCAGGATGGCTTTTTTCCAGTCAGAGCTCTTCAAGTTTCCTCTTCTGAAGCTGTTAGTAAGTGAGAAGCTGCTTTGGATCGTTTGTTCTACCACTTTCTGCTTAAGAAACATGATTCTAGGAACAGACAAGTCAGCTGTCAAGAGATTATTCCACAGATGCACTTGGCATCATGTGAAGCCATTTTCAGCTGGCAATAGCTTGAATAAACATGTAATTCCACCACAGAAAAAAGCAGGCTTAGGAAAAAGCCATGATGAAATCAAGAGTGAGCAACGTGCGTTGCTGAACTGTTTTTTGATGTTCAGCATGCCCTTCCAGAACTCGGTGCGTATCTCACTTCTGTCTAGCCCCAGAAGTCCACGCTTCTTTTATGAGGCAAGCACAGAGACAAAAGGAGACTTAACAGACCAGGGTAGGTAATTACTTAAGAGTATCGACAACTTAGGCAAGAGGCACAGCGAAGTATGTAGGTTTAATGCCTTGTTTCACCTATCAAACTCCATATTTTATAGGGCAATAAAAATATTTCCTTGATTACACGTAGGTGGACATTCAGCTTTGCTACTAGTATCAGGAATAATATGCTCTGAGTTCTGTTGTGTTAGCAAGTTTGAGACTCAGGAGCTTAGTAAGTGTAGAGAACACAGAGTATTTGATGTTGAACAGTCTGTTATCTTGCCAACCACAGTCTACACTACAGATCAAGTTGGATTACAAACAGGTAACATTTCTCACAAGGATGTTTTACAAGCTCAAGTGCCTTCTGATCTATACTGTGTAGATGGAAGAGAATAAGCAAGTTTATTATTTGTTATTTTCCGGGTTTATTTGTATCTAAGCAGCACCCAAACTGTGCAAAGTGTTTTACCTGGAATTTTTACTCATGTTCTCCCAGGAGAGTTCCCAATCAAAGGAAACACAACAGAAGAAAGATTCAGCTTATAGAAAATTCAATTAAGCACTTGTCCTTTAAATAAGAGGCTTATTTACAGTGCTGTAAGAAGACTGAAAATGCACACTACACAGTGTGAATACCAAATCCATAGCTAATCCTATATAAATGCACCAAAGCAAATATTCCAGAATTAACAAACAACGTGCATTTTCTCTTGCATATCACATTCCATCACATATTTGTACTGTAAGCTGCTTGGAGCAGGGACCTGTCAGTGAGAATTAGTCCTTAAGAACTATGTACATTAGGGATCACATTTAAGTCTTTTTCTTCTTTCTACAGTTCCAAAGAGCAGATTTGATTTTACAGTTCTCCTATGAATTAGAAGATAAGGAAAAGAAAGCAAAAGCCCTTTTTAAATACAGTAACTGATTACTTGGGTTTTATTCTGATTATTTATTTATTGATTTGTGATTTATGTTAATGTAAGCAACAGGACAGTAGATTTTGGCATTTGGGCTGAATTTTTAAACAGGTGTTCACACCAAAAAATCTCCAGTCTCCTCCAGCTAGTCTACCTGCATAATACCTGGAAGAACTTTCAGAATCATATGTTCAGGACACATCCTGAGCTATAGTAAAACCATCTCTTAGATCAAAAGGTTTTGTTGAATCAAATACTTGGTTGGGGACTACAGAAACAATAATTACTGGAAGGACACATTTTGGTGAACTTTGGGATATATTTTTCTTTTTCTTAGAAAGTGAAGACAACATAAGTACAAACTTCCTTAAAACTCAAGAAGAGGAAGTTAAAATCTTCCAGATGCCCAAATTCATAACTAACTTGAAAACTGATTCTTGAGAACAAATACTAAAAGTCATTAAAACATCAACAAAATTTTTTATGCCCTTATTGTTCCTCCCATACTGCTGACCACACTGACTCTTTCAATATACAGCTCTGAAGAAAC
This sequence comes from Rhynochetos jubatus, assembly GCA_027574665.1. Taxonomy (NCBI): domain Eukaryota; kingdom Metazoa; phylum Chordata; class Aves; order Eurypygiformes; family Rhynochetidae; genus Rhynochetos; species Rhynochetos jubatus. The sequence continues at coordinate 7,431,375 of CM050648.1, read as the reverse complement.
CAATCCAAAAGGAGAATATTTCTGAAATGCAATTTAAAAAAAGAAAAGAGGAACCTGACTGGGCACAAACGTTTTAAAAAAATCTGACCTCACATGTAGCTTTTTGAATCAAAATCTGTTGTTTAACAGCTTTCACATGAATTACTTCCATATACAGAGCAAAAAACCCAACTGAAACGATCAAACTATGATGTGCCTTTGCCCAGATATTTTCTTCTGAGATTGCTAAGAGGATAAAATAGCATATTTGATGTACAAGTAAATCCATGATTGCTTATCTTGTGGAATCTGCCTCTCATGTAAATGAGAGTGTCCGTGTGGACGCAGTTGCAGCAAATCAGACTCTGTTCTAATGTATGCAAAGAAAGGATTCCCACTCCTGCAGCTCTAACCACACTCCCTTTATACTTTCCAGTCCATTCCTTCTCAAGCAACTCCTGCAGTCATATTTCCTCTAATACCATTTGTTTGTCAGAACTGCAGCATTTAAGTTAAAATTCAAACCCAAACATTCACCCAGGGAGCTGAATGCCCTTAAATCCTATGCATATATACAGTTATGAATCCTTTACCTGAAAGGTTTTGGGCCAAAACTATCATGAATAAAAACATTTTTTAAGAAAGAGCTCAACTTTGAATGTCTTTTGCTACAGCTAGAGCTATGGCAGAAGCAAATATTTTGAACAATAGATGTCTGCACTCCTGGGAAGTTGACAGACAAACCTTAGGCAATCAGCAGGTATGGAATGTAAATGCGCTTTAAAAATCTCAAAATACTAATTTGAACTTACATATATGTCTGGTTATGCTGTGTAAAGCACCTGTGAACTTTAAATTCTGAAAGTACCCCCTGTAGGTTAGCACCCCTTGTAATACAACCCCCAAAATGCTATTTTCTACTGTGGTACTTCGTGCATTCACGCCATTCAAACATATTTTTAAATTAACATTGCTGTCTTCAAGGATTTGCAAGGTAAGGCCCCGTTCATTAATGGGCTGTGGGTCAATGGTTTCCAGTCTGTGGTCTGTGAGACTGTAGGGTTTAAGAAAAGCAAACTAATATTCCTGAGACTTAGGCTTGTTTTCTAAGGGCCAACACCTTCATTGTGTGAAGCTTGCATTTAAAACTGGTAACTACTGCACTAGCAATAGGCAAAACCCACCAATACTAGCAGGGCCAGGATCTGTAGAACAGCCCTCCAACAAACAAGAAGCTGTTTATGAGATTCCAAACGTCCTAGATCTCCCCTAATACTCTCTTCATTATTTAGTCCATACTATCTACTGGATTTACTAGCTCATTCAGCTGTCTTTGGAGATGGGTCAAGACTTCTGCTTGTCAAAAAAAATCCCAAATCACTACCTTCTCTATTTCTGCTTCCAAAAATAGGAAAATATCTCTGTTCTTACAGCTATCGGTCACTACTTTCCATTTTCTTTAAACCGACATGTGCATCTCTTGTCAGTCTGGCTTCAGTTAGAAAAGTCGAAAACCATTTTTCTAGTAAACCCTGTTAATCTCATCATCTTTCTCATCCAGCACAAACAAAACCCGTGACAGCAATTCAGCCCACAAATTCAGAAGCTCTGAATCGCTACACGATAAGATTTCTGTTTACAGTACTTTCAGGTAAAGAAATCTGCTGCAGATGAAACGTGCTTTCTCTTTCTGGCCTCACCAGACCTGATGTCCGAGAGGTATGTAATTTCTGCCATGCTGAATATATTCTGTTAAAGAATGAGGGCATCAAGCAGAATTTTCCAGAATTTCTGCCGTCTTGCTAATACTATGGGTGCTAATATCTGGATGGAATAGCTGCATAGATGAAAAAATTGTCTGAGACAGGACAAAATGAAACATTCTTTACTGTTAAAATATGGATAAACTGACCTGTAATCTTTCCAGATTTTGTCGATAGACTTTTGCAAGTGCTACAAGGGGATCCAGCCCAGAACACGCCATCACAGAGGATAACTATACACTGTATCAGCCCCGAGACTTTGCCGCTCCTGTGGGTACTCAGGTTTTTCTGCCAATTTTCTGCTGTATCTGTGAAGAAGCTAAACCACTCTATTGCATATAGTGCAATAATATAGCAGCAATTTAATCAAAGATTAATTACTAAAGAGAGATCTATACATTCCTTTCGTGTCCCAATGTAAAGCTATCTGACAAAGCTAGTGTCAAATAAGCTAAATTAATGATATTTTGTTCTCAAACACATACACAAATAGATCACATTCAGCAGTTTTATGTGAAATAGCCATGTTAGTAATACAGCAATATAGGGCTTATAATTTTGCTAAATGGTATCCACTCAGACTGAAACTGATTGACTGGATTTCAGTCGAAAAAGTGTACCCTGAGCAGCACAAAGCTAAGGAAAATGATGCAGTTTTACCTCATTCTTCCGACAACTTGTTCCCTGGACAGCTCCAACATCCCTTTGTGCTGAAGCAGGGACCTGAAGCTCAAGTCATCTCTGTGTTGGAAATAAATTTTTGTCTTTCCTATAAGAATCTGTCCATTTTACATAACCTAAGTTTCTGAATAGCTGAAATCTGCACATTCTTTTCTGAGCTTTTGGGCTCAGTAATATTTCATTCTAGATTTCATCCAGACTGGGCATGAGTCCAGAAAGAAGAAAGGAAGATGATCATTCCCCTGCCTAAGCTAAGTGGACTACGTGGAGGAAGACGCTTTTTGATTGAAACGGGATAACATGCAACCCTTGGGGAGGAAAGTGGAAGATTGGGAAAAGCAGCCTGAAGGGGATGGAACAAATAGAAGATGGCTAGGGAAAGGAAAAGGGAAGGGAGGAAGGGAGTTTCTTATTCCAAATTTAGAAAAGGAGTGATTCGAGATGACCTATGAAACCTGACGTAACACTGCAGTTTGCTTTGCATAAATGCTGAAGTCAGTGGGAACTGCGTCATGTAAAAACAACTCTGCTAACCCAAGTCCTAAGCACCTCAAAAGCTACCAAAAACATTTGTGTTAATCTTTCTGAATTTCAGTTTCCCATCTGTCAAGTGGGAATAATAATAATCCTCTCATATGGGTCATGTAAAAACAAATTCATTAATGCTTGCAGATACTGTAGTAATGAGTATCATAAAAAAGCACAACAGAAGTACTAACTCTGCATTAAGAACAGGATTTGATTAGTCTCTAGTAAACAATGAATAGGCCTTTTGTTCTCTATGTTTATATCTTAACAGAATGAAATCTTCGTATTTAAGAACTCATAGACTGTATTACCTGTAACAGCAGTATGAAAAAGGCACTGATCATATAGACAACGAGGGAGAGAATGCAAAACTGAATCAGAATTGAGAGGAAACAGTAAACTCTGACTGTGTAACTTAAAGACTGATTGCTTATGTGTGGGGAAGGAGGGGATAAAGTAATTTTAATTCAGACACTTAGTTTGTAAGGTAGCCTTTGCAGCCTCCACAATTTCCTTCTAACTCCACGTTATGTAAGTGCTGCACACACTGATGTTCATGCAGGCACTCGCAATCTTCCACACTGATGCTGTGTGAACACCTGTATATCCAGTAATTTTCAGTTAAACCGATAAAATACAACTAGAAATAATACACTCCGTGTTACTGCATATTGATGTTAACAAATCCACTTATAGCATAAATTATTCATATACAATAGAAGCTTGAAAATGTATTTTTCAATTCTTTTGAACTTAGACTAATCTTAAAACAACAAATGATGAAAGTTTAAACAAAAACTAATTTTGTTTAATGAACTAACCAAGGAGGTATTGTGAAAGTATTGTGCAACCAAATGTTAAGCTAATTATTGTGAGATCAAATAACTGTTGCCATAGTTACTGGACAGTGTTTTCCATAACCACTTTTATCTCTTCAATAAATCTTTGTGACGCAACAAATATAAAAAGTTGACTGTAAAATGACTATTATATTTTGAACAGCACTTAGTTATGACTGACCTGTCATTGTGCTTGTGTTCCCATGTTTGTCAGAGAACAGTAAAGACAAGTATCTGCTCAGGTTAACAGAGAAACAGTTACAGTTACAGCTTGGCTTGGGAACTGCAGTTCAGGCTGTTGACTTTAGCATAAGACATTTTCTTTTGTGTATCAAACATGTTCGTGTTTCACAATAGATGATGCGTCGAACTCTGACGTAACTGAAAGCTAAAACCAAAATTTGGGTCATAAACAACTGAATATGAAAGTCAACATCAAAAGCACATACCACTGCATAATGAACCAAACCCCGCTGCTCTGACTGTAAGGGAGCCCAGTCTCTATCATGTCTCAGACTCAACAGCTGGCTTCTGCGAAAACTGTCCTGAATGAATACGTATTTTACGTTATCTACATTTTTATGTACACAGTTACACCAGGGGATTCATGACCAAATCTAATGTTCGGAATTAATTTGAATTTGAAAGGCCTTGAGCAAATACTGAGTTGGATTGGTGAACTCCAGAAACTAAAGACAAAGATGGATACTGGAGAATAGACTGTCTCAGCCTCTCGGTGGAATTTTCTAAATTCAGTATTTGAGTATAGATGTTGAAATGAAATCCCCAACAACAGAAATTAAACGTGTTCTAGACATTTGCATTAAATGACAGTTCTCTGCTTCTCTGATACCCTGCAATTTCATGTAACTCCTGCCAGCTTACATGAGATACTGCAGAAAGTCCCACAAACCAGACGTGGCTCCAAAAATGCTTCTGTCTCAAACTCATGAGCAAGTGATTATCAATTAAAGTTGGCCAATTTGATATGTTTCAAGAAAACATTGTGGATTTATACACCTTTTTTCATGTCAGCAGCATGTTTCTGATTTTCTGATGAATTCCTGGGGGAAAAGCAACTTCTACAAACACAAAACAGTCTTTGTACTGTTTTGTGACATCACTCCAAACATAAACCAGTCCCATTGTACTAGATGTCCCAAATTTCCTGCTGCAGACTCAGGAAATCTGGCCATTGCAAGGCCCACAACATCCTACTCTGGCCAGACTGCAACAGTGAGAGGCAAGGAAGCCCAAAGGTCTAATTCAAAGCCATCTTGTGTGAGAGAGGCTCCATTGCCATTGTAGTTTCTCTGGCTGCCCCAACAAGGGACTGCAGGTGTTCATGGCTCAAGGAGAGGTTGTGTTAGAGCAGTGTTAGGGTTCTTGAATCTGGAAGTGCCATTCCTGCCAGTTTCATGGCAGTTGTCATCTACCTGGACTTGTGCAAAGCCTTTAACACCGCCCTGCCTGACATCCTTTTCTCTAAATTGAAGAGGCATGGATTTGATGGATGGACCACTCGGTGGATAAAGAACTAGCTTGATGGCCACATTCAGAGAGTTGTGCTCAACTGCTCGATGCCTGAGTGGACAGCAGTGAGGAGTGGCGTTCCTCAGGGGTCAGTATTGAGACTGGTGTTGTTTAACATCTCAGTTGGCGACACGGATGATGGTATTGAGCGCACCCTCAGCAAGTTTGCTGACAACACCAAGCTGTGTGGTGCGGTTGGCACACTGGAGGGCAGGGATGCCATCCAGAGGGACCTTGACAGGCTGGAGAGGTGGGCCTGTGCCAGCCTCATGGAGTTCAACAAGGCCAAGTGCAAGGTCCTGTACGTGGGTCGGGGCAATCCCAAGCACGAGTACAGGCTGGGCAGAGATTGGATCGAGAGCAGCCCTGAGGAGAAGGACTTGGGGGTACTGGGGGATGAGAAGCTGGACACGAGCTGGCAGTGTGCGCTGGCAGCCCAGAAAGCCAAGCGTATCCTGGGCTGTATCAGCAGAAGTGTGGCCAGCCGAGAGAGGGAGGGGATTCTCCCCCTCTACTCTGCTCTCGTGAGACCCCATCCTGGAGCACTGTGTCCAGCTGTGGAGCCCTCAGCATAAGAAGGATATGGACCAGTTGGAACGAGTCCAGAGGAGGGCCACAGAGACAATCATAGGGCTGGAGCACCTCTGCTATGAAGAAAGGCTGAGAGAATTGGGCTTGTTCAGCCTGAATAAGAGAAGGCTCTGGGGAGACCTTATCGCAGCCTTCCAGTATCTGAAGGGGCGTACAAGGAAGCTGGGGGGGGGGGTTTCTACAAGGGCCTGTAGTGACAGGACAAGGGGTAATGGGTTTAAATTGAAAGCAGGGAGATTTAGATTAGATATGAGGAAGAAATTCTTCACAGAGAAGGTGGTGAGGCACTGGAACAGGTTGCCTAGAGAAGCTGTGGGTGCCCCATCCCTGGCTGTCTTCAAGGCCAGGCTGGATGAGGCTTTGAGCAGCCTGGTCTAGTGGAGGGTGTCCCTGCCCATGGCAGGGGGGTTGGAACTAGATGAACTTTAACATCCTTTCCAACCCGAACCATTCTGTGATACAAGAACACCACAGTTTAAATCAACACTGGGACACTGCGTATCATTTCAAAGCAACAACTTGTCCATTTTTTACCAGCAAGTATTTTCAGAATTTTCAATACATAGGAAAATTTTTATTGTAATCAGTTCAACAAACAAAAATCCTATTTTTGGCTGATTTCGCCGTATCTGTCAAGCACAAGGACAAAAGAAATCGGATGGAATTTACAACCCAAAAAAAATTCCTTTCTAAAATAAGCTCTAAATAAAAAAAGTTACATGGATTTCTGTCAAGCTTAGATTCATGCAGTTTCCACAATGTTTTTTAAACTTTGCATCCTAGCTATGAAAGCTCAAACTACCACCATTCCTCCCTGTGGTACTTGCATGGCTCACAGAGCAGACAAGTGTCACAGGCCAACTTTGGATTCCACTGATTTTTGCTGCTCCTGTGACCCCCAAGAGCCTCACGGCATCTGGGGAGTTGAGATCTGAACCTAGAACTGGGAACAAAACCCTGTGCCATTTAGTTTTCTGCTTTTCAGCTGAGCTAGAGTCTAATGTATCGTTTTAAATAAGACAAGAAAATGGATGCACATAAAAGCATCTGGTCAGACAGCAGAGGAGTGAAGTAACTGAGAAGACACAGCATAGGAAATACTAGCTTATAAAATAAGATTTGAAAACAGCAAAGAACAGAGAGGAAATCAGTTCTACAGAACTACAGAATATTTTCATAGTGCTACAAGGGACTCTGAATTTTGGATCACAAGTCAATGATTCATACATTGCAGGATATTTTTGTCCTCCATTCTAATTTTCCCAGATTAGTAAGAAGCTTCATTATTAATTTACCTAAGTTCAAATGCTCAACTCAAGCTAACCTTTAGCATGCTTTATAATGTTTCTGTAATGAAGAAACATCTCAGTATCACATATGCCTGCAATATAAACTGTCACTAAAACTTTTTTCAGATAGAAAATAAAACATTACATGTGTTCTAAGGATAATTGTTTAAAGAAAGAGACTATTTGGTAAGTTACATTCATGTCACCTTGAAACGATGAAATTTTAGAAAGCTAAAAACCCTTGAACGAATAAACACTAACGCACCCTGCCAGCATCCTAAATCCCCACAGTCCTTACTCGAGGCAAATGTTTGTTTTGCTAGAGAAAGCATAGGGTTGCAAGAATCGTATTCACAGGAATTACAGTATCAACTCATTTTACAGCAACTCTATACAGTGGTTGAGAACATTCACTTTTTTAAACCAGGATATGTTGGAGGTACTTACTGTAGCCAAAACCCCCGTTTTTTTAATGTTCTTCCACTGTTCGTTTGACTAGAAGACCGTACAGATGTAGTGTTGTGAAGGACTTGAGCTCTGCTGATGTTAAACTGCCAAGTATTTAGTGCATTACATAGAAATTTCACAAGGTGAAAATACGCAGACTACGGTCCCTGTTAATGGAGGCACATTTTGCGCTGTGAGCTGTGCTGCAGCTCTGAAGATATCTGTGTGCTTTTTTGCTTCTTATAACACCCAAAAGGACACAGTTGCACAGACTTACACAGTGCATCTCTTTCTCTATGCATCACAAAGACTTTGATTCAACTTTGAGCACCAGCTCACAGGGCATTTTGGAACTTAGGTCTCCAATAACTTGACAGAACAAAACCCTTATGAATCCAGATGATAAGACTGTGTAACCTCAGACAATACAGGCTACTCCATGATGCCAGACAGCCCTAGAAAGCAGACAGCCTGTTTCAGAGAGCAAAAGAGGTGAAGTGAGGATGAAAAGTTGAAAGAATTCAGACTTCAGCGATGATGGGGATTCTTAGATTTAGGTCAACAGTCCCACTGCAATGATTCCTAAGCTTTTCTTTCATAACCCCACTTCTAGGATTGCAACCCTGTTTTCACTGCAACTTTCAGTAGTGTCCATACTTGCACTTCACTGCTCTAAATAGTAATTTTGAAGTTCTTATAAAAATATATGAAGTTGTTCCATTCCAATGCATTGGACACGAGAAACAAAACACACAACTCCTAACTGCACACACTTACATCACTTGTTTAGTGGAGTTTCCCTTGAATTCTAGCAGTGTAAACAAAGGGGGAGATGAGGCTCTGCATCTCTTATATAAAACCAGAAAACATTCTTTGTACCATTACATAAAACTCATTTTGCAAAAGACTTTTTCTAAAGCTTTTACACTATTTCACTTATTTCCTCGCCTGATTAGCTTTTAACCAAATGTAGATGTTTTCCCTGACCTGTTTTCAAAGCTAACTAATCCCTAAATCCCCCAGTTATGCAATCTTGAAGGATTAAATGTTTGTCATGAAAGAGTCTGGATTTGTTTAGACTGAATAAATTTCAGCGGTTTAAATGCAGTTCATTGATTAAATTACATTCATAGAATGCCGGCTCTTGTCACAGGGAGTCTGCCAAAATAGCTCTATTTAGATGTATATGATATAAGCTTCTGCTCATAGTTAAGCCCACAAAATATTTGCATGTGGTGCATCTTGGAGGCGAATGAGGCTCTTTTTCTATAAAACACTTCTTCCATCTCTGCAGAAGTATTAAAGTTATATAATATATATATTGAAGTAACATCTGAATGCCAGCCTGGGCAGAGCAGCATCATAGCAGGCAAAGTGACAATCTCTGCTCTGAAGCATGCAACGTAAAGGGCAAGACAAACCAGGTGGAGGAGACAAACAAGTAGGTTGGTCTGGGGGTGGTAGCAAAGACAGGGTAACAAATAATAGGATGCACAGGATTTGCAGCCAATGAGGAAGAACACTCAGAACATGCCGTCTGCCCACCCATAATTAGATCAGAGTTATCTTCATGCAGCACAGCAGAGCAGTTTTGAAAAGACACTTGGAGGGGCATAGGACTTTGTCTTGGGAGTTTCTCCTATGCTCAGAGAAAGGATAAAGACAGTCAAGAAGTGAAAAAGTGTGACCAGCAACAAAGGCAGGTGTCAAGCGCATAATGAGCTAACAGGTCACAGACAGAAAAGGCTGCCAGCAAGATATATTCTGCTTGTTTAGGTTTTGCTTACACAGTCAGAACAAGCTTTAAAAGTCACCTTCCTGGTGCTTTAAGCTAACTGGTTTTGCTTCTCATTTACAATGCACTGAGAACTGCTATTTCCAGTTATACTATCTTAGTTGAAAGGGTATAACCTCAACCTGTTGGCATCGAACAGCTGCTTTGTACTTCTTAGAAGGCACTGAGATCATTTGCAGCAAAATGAAGACATCTTTATTGGAAGTGTGGAGTGATTTAAAAGAACTGAAAACATATTTCTTCAGAGTTATACAAGAACCTCTCCAAATGAGGAAGTCAAGGATATGGTTTGTTCCTCAGACAATGATCCCTGTTCGTGTTTCCATCCTTTCCTCCCAAACAGTATGCCTGCCTCTCTCAGGACAGGAAACCAGGATAACATGAACTGCTTTCATGAACTGCTGCTTTCACTTACTCTAGCACAGCTATTTTAAACAGCTGACATAAAATGGTCATACACAATTCACCTTCAAACCTAAATCTATACATTAGAACTGACTCAATACATCTAAATTTGCACCCTTCAATGCTGAAATGAAGAACTTGAGATTTCATTTTCAGTTCACGCTGATAAATCATTCCATTGTGTGAGCAGGGACTATGTATTAAATAGTCATGAAATTCAGGTTTAACAAAACCAGTTATTATAACATTGCAACATATCTACTGAACATAAAGATGCAAAAATAGTACTTTCCACGTTCCATGACATTTTTTGTAAATACAGTCTTTTACACAATTACATGGTCCCTTCTTTCTGGAAACGTAAGTCATTTTCAGTTTTTACTAGGACTGGAAAAACAGCTCACTGAACTTAAAGCCTCAGTATTGCACAACTCTGTACAGATAAGTCAGCTCTTAAAAGGAAAGTCAGACTACTTGCTCACATTATGGGTGGATACACTGAGAAACTGCAAAATACGACTGCAACCATTACTCTATAGCAAGCAACAGATAACCACAGCTTTACAATAAGCACTGACAGCAGCTGATTTGCTGTATTTAAGACAAAATTTGGGGGAAATTCATAGCTGTCACAGCTGTGTGTCTGCACTTGTAGCATCCCAAAACAAAAACACTGATCAAGGATGAAAAATAACTGAGTAAAACTGGGAGTGGAAAAATAAGACTACTCTTGAAAATAATGGAAGTTAAGGAAATGAAAATGAAGGGAAACATAGTTACAGTGAGGCAATGGCAAGGAAGTCTAAGGCCTTGAGAAAGAAACTATTCTGGTACATGTGTCTCGTGCTGGGCAGCCTCACCATGCAGTCTCTGAACAGCTAATACTCATCAGAATACAGCTTAATCCAAACAAGTTAAAAAATCCAAAGTGGTGGTTAGGAAGAAGTTTTAACACAAAATCTATTTCCAGGAAAATTAGTTCACAGAAGTTAATCCATAATACAAAATTAATAAAAACAGCAGCAAAGACAATATTTTGTGGTTTATTTTCCTAACTTTTAAAGCAGGTATTTTGAAACTTTTTTTTTTCCCCTAAACCAATGCAGTCACAATGCACTGTCAAAGGAGTTTGATTTATTTACTATTACATATGCTAGACTGCACATTAAACAGCTTTCACTGTAGGCTTCACAGAGAAGAGTTAAAAGCCTTGCTGGATTATCAGCTGAATCAGCAGAAGTCACCCTGAGCACAGCTCCTGTTCTTACTTCAACAGCAGGCAGGACTTAGGAGCAAGGTTGCAGGACTTGGCATTAGAGATCTCTCACTGTAACCCAACGCTGCTGAGTGACCCTCCAGGTATCTGGTGATACACCACAAGGGCAAGAGATATCAAGGTCCTCAGTGAGGACAAACCAAGCTGAACACCTGGAGACAGCTCTGGTGCCAGGCTGTTTCTCAAGGAAAGAGCCTTTTAGGAAGATCTTCTCAAGCATGGGATCTGGTTAGATGGCACTGCCACTGTGAGAGCAAGGCTTCAGAACACATCCATCAGCACTGACCAGAAAAGGAAACTTTGCAGGGTTTGTAAAGCAAAGAAGTGAGATACAGGCACTGCAGGGATGGACTGTGAGATAGGGCTCAAATCAGCAAACCTCCCCTATGGATGGCACGCTGCTTGACAGCAGTAGGTAGTGGGCACAGTTACAGAAATGAATATATACAGAAAATGTAACATATACACAGTATCTTTAAACATTAGTCAAAGGGGGAAATTCGTGCTTGAATTGACAATGCTGATAACTATAAAAGACCATAAGCACAAGTTTTAAGAATAATGGCACTGGATCAAGTCCTACAGTGGCCATGAGTACAGGCCTACCTCATATTTTGCATTCTTTAGTGTTTCTGGACAGACCTTGAATTAGTTCACAGTATGTTCAAACTCGATACATGCACTTCTAAGCACTCCAAGTCCATCGGTATTTCCTTTGATGTGTTCTTAAAGAACTCGTTTGTGAATGTAAAATTCACACATCTCATCTAGGAGCAGCAAGCCAGTGGTGTGTTTACTCCCAAACCTCAGCAGAATACTGTACACTGCTAGATTTTGGAGAAAGAGCAGTCAGATAGCTTCCATTTGAGCTCTTGAAGAAAAGCTAACTGAGAAGTAAAAAGACTGCCAGTGGCAACGGTTACAACAGGATCTGGGGAAATGACATTGTTAGTGTCAATGGTTACAAAAGCATCCCCACACCCAATGCCTAACCAGTTAGAAGATGCAAGTTCCCAAAAAAAGAGTGTACTAACATCTCTTTGCCATGTTAACAGTCATCAGGTTTCACTTAAATACTCACTTGTACCTGAAATAATGTTGAAACCAAACATTAACCCCAAAAGTGTATGGAACTTTTTCCGATAGTTCACTATAGAGTAGGGATGACATCTGCCCCGAAGCTGATGACCTGCATAAAATCCAGGCATATTTATGATGGTGTGAAGTGCTTGCCGTGGCACATATTTCCTGTAGTGTCTCAGAAGACTCAGTCCATGCAATATGCAAGGTTTTCTGCATTAATCTCTAGTGCCACATATATGTGAAACATCCTTTCTTATTTGATTATTGTTTATGAATTACTTTCTATAAGGGAATTACGTTGTGGTGTTACACTACCATCAACGTAAAGAAAACTGCCTAGAAAAAGAGCGGAACAGAACACATTATTTCAAGTTAGATCTTCTGTTCAAGCCTTTGACTGTTTGTTTTAAAGACTGTATTTTTAAACTTTTTTTTTTTTTTTTGGTCTGAAGACTCCTTTTCTGTTTTAAGTCTTAAACAATCTGTTCCATGAACCACCTGGAAAAATGTGTTGAAAAACTGTTGAAAAACATCCTTTCATTATAATTCCTGGAAAAAATGTGACAGTCATTATCTATGATGAAACTTTAGTACTTAACAAAGAGTTAATTTAAATATCGTGTTGATCTCACCTTCCCCCTCCAAGCAGTACTGAACAATCAGAATTCATTACATCGCCTATTATAGATCAAATGCCATTATTTCTTGTTATAATGGGGAAATCATAAAAATCACAGCAGAATAGAAAGTATCACCCGGTAAAACTGAAATGACATTTTACATAAAACCCCTCTTTTCTGTTCTTTATACTTGGATCAGATGAACACTGGCTAAATACCGCACCGCAGTTTTCATGATCCACACTCAGAGGTTGACTGACCCAAAGAGATGGTATCGGGGGTTGTATTACTCAGCCACACGTCCTAATGAGAAACTTTCCCGTTCCTGTAACCGCAGCCACTCGCAGCCTGGTTCAGAGACACACCTTTCTATGCATCATCCAGGCAGCTCAATGGATTGTACAGATGGTCTGGGAATATCAATGTGGAGAAGCCAGGGAATGCTGTAAAAGCCAGGGAATGCTGCAGTGCCTTACGTTTCAACATGGAGATATTCTGGGCTTTTATGCAACTGCTTCTAAGGAGGTTAAGGAGCTGCAATTAGCATACATCACCTCTCCGTCAGTGGAGCTAATCAGGCTGAACAATCCCAAGTGTCTCCACTCCTGAGCAGTCCTGCTTCTTACCACGGGATTGTCAAACTCTTTCTTGCTAATTGCTTGCATTGCTTTCAGACTCGCTGGCACCACGGAAAGCTTCCTTCTGCTGTGGAAATCCGGGGCGGGGGGAACGACTTTCTAGGGAAGTGACCTTTTCGCTCTGCTAGGGATCTCAGGGCAGCAATGGATTCTTCTGAAGACGTCTATGGGTACTAACAATACAGTCCACTTCCAAGCTACTGTTACACGTTCAATTTAATTCTCGCTGAATTTCAGGGGTAATTCCTGGCCTCTGTCTGTGCTGTAAAGTCAACAGCTGTTTGAAAGCAAAGTGTTGTAGGTGCCATGGCTGGTACCATGCTGCCAGCACAGCTGTAGCTCAGGCTCAAAGCATCCAAATAATGACTACAAACAGCAGAGGTTATGTGATCTGCCTATGAGTTGCGGTTGTTAGGCGTTCAAATCCACTTGCACCGAATCAGATCAAACCACTTGACTGGCAGCTTGGTGTCAGGCTAGCAACCTCAAGCTCTCCTCATTGAGAGCATCTCCCAGAGTCAGACCAAAGCCTGCACCTGAGCACACAGCATAAACAATGTGGATGACCAGCAAGTCTGTAGCTGAGAATGGGCTTAAGAGTTATTCTGAATAGGCATTTAATCATAGAATCACAGAATGGTTTGAGTTGGAAGGGACCTTAAAGACCACCTAGTTCCAACCCCCCTGCCATGGGCAGGGACACCCTCCACTAGACCAGGTTGCTCCAAGCCTCATCCAGCCTGGCCTTGAAGACAGGCAGGGATGAGTCAGAACCTATACACCAGTCACATGATGCCTGCCCAGGTTCACACATCACAGACAATCTGAGACCCAACTGTTGTAAAAACTATCTAACCAGCTGCTCTTTCCCAGTTACGGCACTTTCCTGGTTATGGTTAGTGTCTGTTGGGCTTCTCTCCACCTTGCCTTCCCAGGACCCACAGTAAAATATTTTTCATTGCAGGTCAGGCCTTTTCAGCTTGCTTGCTCAGGTTGTTGGATACTATCTTCATTTATCAGCTTCAGAGTAAATTTTCACCAAAGTTATTTTGAAGATTACGTAACTGTTTTGCACTATGAAGTAAGAGTGTACTTCTAGCAGAATGCTTCATGTTATTAAAATTCAAACTCCAAAATAAGTCACTATGTAGGGAATGTCATGAGTACAAAATAAATTTTAACAGCCAAGAATGAGACAATATTTAGATGACTTTTTATATCCTTCTTATATCATACCATGTTAACATTATTTTATTTTTGCTTTGTGGTTATTTTTTCCACCAAATAATTTTTAGAAATCAGGGCTTCATCAGTTCACCTTGAAAAAAAAACCCCACATATGAACTAAACAATAAAGAATTCTATTGTTTTGATATGTCAGCAGGATATGTAAGTTGCTACACCAGGAAAACATACTTTAAATGTCAGCCTCTCAATATCAGAAATTATTTCTTTTTTTTTAACAGTTAACTGTTTAGCCAACATAAATGCAAACCTTAAGTAGATCTACACATTATAAGATTATTAAAAATGTAGAATAGACAAAAGCTTCTGAATATTTTACTAGAGGACATAGTTTAAAAATGTCAAGGACAAAATTTGCTATGTAGAAGTAGGGCACTGTGCTATATCCTCATTCAGTTTTTAAGTTAAAAAACAAAAAAACAAACCAGCAATCCCTTCTTTATTGAAAGGTCACTGTAATGCAATAGGACACAGTAAGCAGTTGTGAAATTAAGCCCTCCAGAACCCGGTTGCAGCTTTGGAATGCGACCATTGTTGTGCAATGGAGTTTGTCACCATCATATGAAAAACCCATTGGGAAATAAATCTTTTGTTTACCTGCTCATCACAGATAACCATCAACTGATTAACATTCTGTAGTATTTTACTAAGGCCTAAAACAATACCTGAACTGCAATCATGATCTTTTTCTTTAAAAAACTCTATTCAAGCAATTTTGGAATAAGCTTCATACATCCCACATGCAGAATGTTTTCTTTTTTTTGTGTGTTCCTCTTTAAAGAGAAGGTATGTCAACAGGTTCACAGCCTATTAAAAGCTTCTCAGTTCTTCCTACCTATTTTTACCTACTGTGCTAGATATCCAGTGTAATATTAACCATGCCGATGTCTCAAGCAGAGGAGGAACTCAGGAGGAACAAGCAGTAAAAGTAAATTAACCCACATGTGGAGACATCTGCACAAGCAGAAGTATGAGCACATCGTTGTAATTACAATCTTCATTCTCTGGAATTTTGGAGAATCTGAGGGCACATCTGCATAGGTAGGTGTAAACAGAGCTCCTTCGCCCATTCCCTAGGGTGAACTGATGGAGACTAGTGCTGATTCAGAATTTGAATAGCTGCATTTGCATGGCACTGAACTGGCTAGATGTAGAGACAACGCAGGCAGAGGAACTCAATATGTCTGCACATGTCTGCAGACACTCATCCTGAGCAGCAGACTTTCCCTGATATGCAGAGGGCAACATAATAAAGATGATAATCAAATTTCTCAATCAGGGAGCTAAAGAGATACTTGAAGTTTATATATAAACGAAAAATATGGCTCCAGATTTAGATTCCTAAATGTGCATTTAGTAAATTAACTTTGTAATGTGCAGTGTTAATGAAAGTTAACTTTCAGTAGCTTACATTTCTCAGACAGCACAGTTGGTCTGAAATACAGAAGCTAGCAATACCGTAACGTAGGAGTTTCTAACTTGCTTAGTGAAAAACACGTCTCTTCATTGCCATCGGCTTTGGTGAAATCTGCTAGACTAATGGCTTTTGAAGAAGAAAATAATTTGGCAGCTGTTTAGAAATGAGCAATCCAACATTCATTCTTCTTTACATTAACTCTTCTTCTCAAAAGGTGACAGTGATTAACACTAAGTCCAATGATGCTACTGGATCTTGTATGACTATGCTTGTGAATCAACCTCAGACAAACTGCAGCAAAAAGGGCTATTTTTAATATTAAAGTCTCACAGGACAACCTTAGTCAGTAAGGTTGGTTCTATAAGGGCACAGTCACATGAAAAACAGTGTATCAGACAAAGAACAGTTTTTTCTGACCATCTGTAGCTCATGCTATGCAAGTCCTATATTTAATGGCAAATTTGCTTAGTAAGAACTGTATTATTCACAACTCATGAGGAATTAGGGATTTCATCCTAAGCATCCCATCCACAATATATGAAAAAAGAGTTTCTCCGGTGAGATGTACCTCGTAACATCAATTTGAAGGGTGGGTAAAAAAAGCCTCCATTCTGCTGTTGAAAGCAGTGCTGAAACTGAATATACCCACAGAGCACAACTGGTTAGTCCTAAATTCCTCACGTTTCTACTGACAACTCAGAGACACAGTGGTTCCTATACTGTATCGCAAACACACTTCAAGATCTGAGAGAAAACGCAACAAGATGAACATCCTCACAAGCCATAGTGACGAAGTGGGTAAGAACTCTTGCAGTGCTGGGCATGATTTACAGCTCTGCATAATGTGTTCTGTTTGCTCTAGCATATGAAAATACTACAGAAAATCAGCTTGGATTCATAACTGGAACAGAAAAGTGGTATGAGAACTGAGAGTTTTCATCTGTCATTTAGGATGCACATGTAACAGGATGTTGGTTTCAGTTCAACAGAGTATTTCTTATGTCTTTATGGAAAACAGGTAATACTCTGTAGTGATGTTCACATTCAGTGCTAGACTATCGTGCTCCTGTGGGCTTAATGTAGAGCTCAGCACACGGTCTTGTGATATGTCCTGAAGAGAAAGACTCCACGTCACCGCCCTGCCCATACTCTCTGTCTCAGTACGTGTGAATGCATACACAGAAACACGTGCCTATGTGAGGGGAATAATTTTCTATAGCTTAATAGAGGCATTACTTACACGACATGTATAGAGATGCCCAAGAGATATCATGCCTTAGGCAGCTCCAATCTTTCTGATGATCCTCCGAACAGAAAAACCTCCTACACAGAGCTGTCTTTTAAAAGGCAGAGTCTTACTCCTAACATAAATTCTCATGTCTATATTCTGCATAACACGTCTGGAGGTGTGGCTGAGGTACAGTCTATTCAGTAGCTATGAAAAGATTGCTAAAGAGCATATACCATGAGTAACTACTGAAACCATTTTAATAACAGTGATTTGGGGGTCACTGTCAAAGAGGTAACACAGAAAAAAAAATCAAATCCCTGTCCCATTTTACACTGTTTGACATAACGCAACCATTTTTTTATTCTAGGTTTAGGAAAATATCAAGGTGTCAATTTTAGAATGATGGTTCGTTGGGAAAAGTTCAAGACAAATTACTCTAACCTTGTTTTAGTAAAGTTTACTGAAGAATTTTAAGTTTTAAACAGAAGAATTCAGTGCAGTTATGTCTGTACTTTATTCATAAAACCCTGCTGAAATAATGTAGAATAGCGCACATCAGGACAATGCATAGGATGTCACTGCTAAGCTTAATTAATCATTCTCATTTCATAATCATAATATTTCATAGTCATCATGATGAAATTTTTTTATAGGGAAACCACCTCAAGAGAAATTTTTGAAGTTGGTGTTCCAACAGATTAGATAGAGAAAATGCTTTATCTTATAAAGATCCTGCAACAGCATGTATTATTAAACATACAGGCGAATGTACCATATAGTCTCTATTTCCGTTGTCTGTAGCTAAAGGAAGAGATACACAGCAAGCCTTTTAACCGTACCCAGGAATGTAGGATTTACTTTTGCAGATGCTTTGAACTTAAATTTTAATTTGATTTATGGTACCTCCTTTAAACACATGCAGAAGGTTTTATGCTGATAGCAGATTTTTTCTTTAATTACCATAGCAATTATTTTTAAAAGGTAGAAAAATTATGGGCAATATTAAAGGATTTTGTTATCTACTGCTATAAGAATGGCTTTTAGTTAAAAAAGACATTTAGCCGGAACAAAAATTTTAGCATACTGAAGAGTGATATTTGGCCCTGCCAGTGTATTTCAGGATATCATCACATGGTTGCCTCAGCAAGTTGCTTTTGGTTTCAGCCCTCTCTCATTACCCCTTCCCATCTGACTGAAATCAGCTGATCTTTTATAGGCATTCCCACAGTCAGCCAGCAAACTACTCGCTGTCAGATACCAAGCACCATATTTAGGGTGTGCCTTTTAAATACAGAGGCCAATAGGAAGACAGTTGCCTCATTTTGTCTGCCCCTTAAGAGCTGACTGCCTTCCCATCATCAAACCTTGGCCAATCAAAGAGAAAAGGTTCTCAACCTACAGGCTTAGCTTTCCGATTCCGCGTATGCCTTTGCTGGAAATGCAAATAAATAAAACCAGAGCTTTTTAAGTGTTTAAATTCTCTCTTCCATAATCTGGATAAAATGTAATTAACTTTTAACATCCATGCAATCATTTTGTTATTGCAGCTAACAAATAATTCTCAGAATACAGCCCTTCCAGAATCTCCAAGAAAAATACTCTTTGTTTCACCATTTTCTGATTCATTCGACTTTGGAAGCAAAATAAACACATTGCTGTGTTTAATATTGTTGCACAAGAGAATTCACAAGAATGAAATGTGTTCAAAGTTCCTAGAAAAAAATGTAGCAATGCAGGCTGCCAACTTGTTCAATGTCAAGCTCTAGGCAGTATAGCAGGACGAGCAGTAAATGACTCATCGTGAGTCACGCTTTAGCTATTTTTGCTTTTAAAGTAATGCCAGGCGCTGTGTTAATATTCAACCCAGAGTAAATTTAGCAATGCAAGAAAACAAGTGTTTCCATGGTTGCTCCTTCACAATGTTTATGGTATATACACAGCCAATAGGCACAGGAATTAAGCCAGATGAAGAATATGGAAATGTTCCTCTTTCATTTATAACCGAATTTTGCTACATTGGGTTTCATGACTCACTGAGCTACTAGATTTTCCAACTAACAAAAACGTAAAGCTCTAGCTAGCGCACCCTCAACCGTCCTGTTAGTGGCCAATAGCCACTACTTTCCTCTACATGATGGCTTGTGGTGTGTCCACAACCCAGTTGGAAGCACAGTGGCGTCTCAGCAGCTGTGCAGCCAAAAGCAAGTGCAAATGAACCAGTCTATCAAGACAATGAAGATATGTAGATCTTTTTCAGGACAAAACAAGACTGACACGAAGCCCTCGCTAGTGAAACTACGGACAACAATCATGGGTACCATGTTCTGTGGCACTTCGAAGGAGGAGCTGGCAGGGAGAAAAGCCGAAGAGGAGCACTGAAGGGAGGAAGGAGGTTATGGCGTCATGTGAAAAGGGAAAGCAGCTGCAGAAAAACAAGGAAGGACACTGATTCAGGTTGGGTAGAATGAGAGAAGTGGTTAAGAGAGTACGACAGTGCTGGAAAATATCTGTCCATGACATAGCTGTGATGTGACAAAACCCATGTGCAGGAGTGATTTCAATGGCGCTATCTGCAATCTGTGCTTTCTTAGGTGAGTAGGTAGTTGTGAAATGGAGAAATATGAGCCCAACTGTGTAGACACCTGACATGGCATAACAAAACTCAGCTGGAAACAGAAGGGAGAATTAAATCTGGGATGTAGGGAAAAAAACAACCAAACAAAAAAACCAAAAGCAATGGATGCTGCAGCAAAGGTTAGGTGAAGAGCTTACTTTGCCCACACTAACAGCTGAGCTGCCGAACGATTACGTATGACTGCTTGTTAAACTTTTTCTGTTCACATCTTAATACAGTGATTTATTCATTAGTCTTGAATTGCAGTAATGACTATTTTTACTGCAGAGGCTGATAAAGCAATTAGGATGCTTTTACGTATTTTCCCCTCAAGAAAACTTTTTCACTTTTCTGCATGAAGTCTTCTTCCATGCTGTGATAAGCAGGGCTTCCCCCCTCCTCCCCCCATTTCCCTATCTGATTATAAACTAGCTACTTAGTTTACACCGGAAGTTTATAGATAGATCCTGATGAACAGCCTTCCTGGAAAGACTTCTTTTGACTTCATGAAGTCTTGGATTGACCCATAAACTTTCAAATAGGGAACAAGGGAGAATACTTAAGTCTGGGACAGATCCAAAGAACTCAAGCAAATGACAGGCACTAAAGTCCAAAATGATGAAAAGTCCTGTTCAGTGGCCTCCTAACCCTGAAGCAGCTTCTCCAGGGATCTGAAGTTCTGATTTCTGTACTTGCCCACAGTTGCCCCAGCTGGAGTAACAAGGAATATGTTGTTTGTCCTGCGACCTCTTTGGCTCTGGAAAGTAGGCATAGCTCCATCCAAGTGGAAGAAGAGAAAGTGGTGATGGAGATGTAGAGAACCCAGTCTCCCACTCCTTGCTGAGTGAGTTAACTACTGGAGTACGTAGTCATACACCCTCTTTGCACCCTTCCCGGTCCCCTTCCATTTCCAGCTGCACAGGGTCCTGATTTTGCTTCAGCTGAAGGGCTGGAGTGCCCCCTACAGAGTAGCCTACAGCCAAGGGGCTGCTTACAAGCCTATGAGTAACTGTATGATGTCAGAGGCAAGGTCCATCCATCCAGCAGTCTCACCCTGACGATGAATAATAGCAAATCCCTATAGCCAGCACGAGGCAGGGAAAGCCTCCAGCGATGTTTTCCTGGTATTCTTGTCCAGCCTCCAGTAATCTGACCAGGGGCATTTGGAGGATCCAGAGGGGATCCAGAAGTGACATCTTCCCCAAAAGGCATTTTTCTTACATGTTATTTGTGAATTTTTTTGCATCACTTCCTGGGCAACTGCTGTAGACAGAATGCTGTGATACACAACATAGGCACTCTCACCATCACTCCCCTAACTGCTGCCCTCCCTCATGAGGTATTTTTGGTGCTGCTGGAACACCTGCTAAGCAACTTGCCTTTAATCCTGAGATCATCCACAGCAAGTCTGGTGTAACAACAAATCTACATCCATAGCTGAGATGGTAAGACACGATAAACCTATCCGCACTTGTAAAGTCAGATGCTCTGTCTCAAATGAGAACTAATAACAGCTGAAAGATGACAACTTAAACCACTCCTCAGTTGTGACAGAAGATCTGAATGCTCCCAGCCGGTTTTAGAGTAAGTGTAAATGCCACCAAAGGTGTTTGACGACTTTGACTTTGTGCTAATGGTGACTGAAAGCAACATAGGTTACCCCTAAGAAACAGTACACACAATTACCACTTCACCTCCCTGATAACATCAGTAATCATTTGAGCACCTGAAATTCCCAAATCCACAGATTAGAGCCACGGTCCATTTCCTCTCCAGCTACATAACAGAAGCATGTGTGCTCAGTCTCACAGTAAAAGCCCTGATTCATTCCCTTTGCGTTACTTTATAGTTGGCACATTTTTAGTCACCTTAAGCAATACTGTGATTGACGCATGGATGTAAAACACGCTATGCTGACAGAATAGATTCGTCACTGTACAAAGTTTTTCACGTAGATGTGCCCTAACCCTCCTTCTGGGTGCAAAGGCATTTAACTCCGGACTCTGACATCCAGTCTGAGGTCCGCAAATCTAAAAGATGGGTTTTGCAGTCCTTTAGTGCTCCTCTAGTTTTCTTCCTCCATTTCAGCTCCACTTATCTAACAGGTTTGGGGTAGCGCAAAGATGATCTCCGGTACATTTAATGGCATAAAATTCAAGTTGGAAAAGAAAACATGCTTTATTGGTGCCTATGGCTTTTGAGAGGGCAATGAAACAATATGGATATAAAAAATTACAGTAAGCAGCCAATGCACATGAACTTCTGATAAGGAATTAGAGGATGTTGACTAATCTTGCTGCACATTACTAGTTTGCATGTTAGTACATTGCAGGTGTAAATCAGGGGAAATCCATTGATTTCAGAAGTTACACAGACATTTAACAAACCAAAGTCTAGCTCAACCTGCAGCTCTTCTGAAAGACACATCAAACAGCCATAGGGCAAATAGTTTCAGGAACCATACAAACATCAAGTGTTCTCCTTTCTCTGAACTGGAGTATTTCAGAGCACTGGAACAAGCTGCCCAGAGAGGTGGGGGAGTCTCCTTCCCTGGAGACTTTCCAAAGCCGCCTGGACTTGTTCCTGTGTGATCTGCTCTAGGCGATCCTGCTCTGGCAGGGGGGTTGGACTAGATGATCTCTAGAGGTCCCTTCCAACCCCTAACCCTCTGTGAATCTGTGAAGTCACCATGCAGTGTGATACGCACTGATGGATTATTTAGTCAGCATTATCTCAGACCTACTTCGCTGTTCTTCCTTAAACACTTTTTGTGCTGGCACTCAATCCAAATGCATTACTTGGAGTAGGGTTCTACTTGAAGCAGTACTTCCTTTGGTCCCTGTCCATACTGGTGGCACAAATAAATTATCAGAATGAACAAATAGGAAGGGTAAAAAACCAACTATTGTCTCTCCAAAAGTAAGATAAACACTCAAGTAACAGAAAAATGAGTAAATAAACCAAAATTCTTTAAGTTTAAAGCTCCACTGAGCTTTATTTGCCTTCTTCATCCTCAATATCCTAACTTCAAAGTGAGAACATCTCGATTGAAAACCTGTAAGACTGAGATGCTCTCCCTTTCCTCCTTCCTTGCTATCTTCACCTTTTTTTCCTGTGATCACACTTGAAGTTTAAACTGTAATCTCATGGCACAAGAATGGAATTCCTCCATCCTCTATGATATCCTCCGAATAGCATGCAAAAGACACAGTGGCAAGTAAAATTGTACTGAGCTGGCACTGGCAGAAGTAGTCCTCACATTTTCACTGGTCAGATTTTTACAAGAAACATAGTACGCATTATTACATCATGAAAGAAGTGAATGAAAACTCTTGGTGAAATTGGTCATGTTTTATTACCAGATAGCAAATTTTCCATTTGGTATAATCCACCTCTTTAAGTTTTCAGAATTTCAGATACAGGCAAGCTTTAGCATCTGATTCTACGCTTCTTACTCATCTGAATTTTATAAAACATTTCTGATGAGTTCTAATATGGTCGCAAGACATGAGACTTCATAAGTTTCCATGCTGCAAAAATGGATTACTGTAGAGTCAGGAAACAGAGGAAATTACTGAATTGAACTAAACACCATTGAGGGAGAACATCTATATAAGCTAGGGTGCAATGCTGGCACAAGAACAAATGAGCAAAAACTTGGTCACAGGCGTGCTTTGCTCGCAAATTTCTCACCATCTGAGCAAGGTTCTAACATTTTTCATCAGTCTTCCAACAGAAGTTAAAGGGAAAATATTAATGTATTTTAAGATGTCATTTTATTAGATAATGTGACTGACTGCAAGGGAATGTAATCAGCATCCAGAAGCTCCCTTCCTGACTTATATGTTCTTACAAACAGTAAAAATGACACGGTGGCAGCCATCAACGCACTCACTTATAGAGAGAATTATCCCATTATGACAACAATAAATTACCCAAAGTATTATCCCCAAGTGTATAACAATAATGATAAATTATTTCTATGCAACACTCCCTTTCTGGATTTTATATACTCAGTACTGATCTGAAAGCCAAACTGATATAAAAACAAGAATTATATCTTGCAAAGCCTTTTGCAATGGAATAAGATGTAGATCTTTAAAAATACATGTATAGATCAGATGAATGACACAGAATGAGATAAAAAGAGTGTACCCTCAAGTATTCACTGATTGGAAGGGCAGATATTTATAACAGGAGAGACCTACATCTGATGCTCTTTCTGATTTAGATACCTCCCTCAGCTGAGTGCCTTTTACCACAGAGCTAAAGGGTCAATGTCTCTCAGTATTTCCTTCTGCAGTTGTTTCCATTTTTATACATAGTTCAATACACACTGAACCAAGAGAAAAGGAGAATGATTCCAGAGCTACAGGTCAATCACCTACTAGGCCCAGAGTCAGTTAAACTCTGATTTTACACCACTCAGACTAAAACTTAGGTCTCCAGGTTACTCACAATGGAAAAGGGCTATTTGAGGGGCTGGGTTGATTTCTCTTTCATTTTAACTATGAATTCCACGTCAGAGTTCTAAATGTCAAAGGAAGAAACTTCTTATTTTGATCAATCACATTAGAAAGGCAATCATTTCATCAAAGAAATCCTCACCAGATCCACTGGCAATTGATGTTTTTCATTAATCCACTAAGAGAATTATTGTTAATGCAAGCTTCTGCCTGCTACCCTACCAACATAGCTAATTTCTGACCCGGAAAAATTGATCCAGATTGCAAAAAGAAAAGTTCTGACAGTGTCATTCATTCTAGAGTCGGTCCTTCTTTGCAATGTAGCAAGAACACCAGCTGTGATGGTAACTTTGCGGTTTGGATATTCATTGTAGGTACTGTATAGCTCACATTGCTACAGTATTAGAGCATCCTGTTTATCTGGTTTGTTTCTCTAGCTTGTCTCTCTTTCCAATAACTCTGTGAAATAAAGAGTCTGTATGTAGACATCATCATCATCATCTCTTTAACTCATTCCATTTCATTCCCAGTCCCTGACCTCCTAATCCTTCAGAACTAGAATTGGGCAAGCCAACTAGTTCCTTCCAGAAAATATCCAGACAGGACAGTCTCAAAAGGGCAAAATCATGCCAAGTTTCTCAGAGTAGTCCTTTAATCCTACCCAAAAGTCAGCTCTCATTCACACAAATGCCTCTAAATATATTCATGTCACTCCTCAGGGGCTGCAATTTGCTCCCTCAGCATCATGCCATGAAAACACTACTCTGGCAGACTAAAACACAGTTAAGTTGTTATTTCCAGCCCTTTGAACTGAAAAAAAAAAATCACACAAAATAATAACAGTGTTGTAGTGCCACAAGAGAAGCAGGGCAACTGAGTGTTTTGCAGTGCAGGGTCGACAGAGCTATTCTGCTCCATAGGGTACTAGCCCGGAGCAGCATGGATATGTGCCAGTCCACGTTCACCAGTTTCTTCTTGCACAGTCCACAAACACAATATATACAAGCTGAATTTCAGACATAGAGGTACAAGGTTCAGACCCACCAAGACTTTAGGTACCTAACTCCCAGTGATCTGTTCTGAACCCAAATGACTTGATGTAACACAAGAAGACTGTATCAAAGCAAAAAACTAAACCAAGGTCTCCTAAACTTCAAGTGACCTTCCTAAGTGCTACATCATCTCTCATTTCTTTACTAGTCAAAGGGCTGTCTATAAGGAATTTTACATAAATGAAAAGTGCATATCCCACACACATCACTGAACCGTCATAACACCAATCCTACCTCCAGCTAGAATTCTCAACTTTTGTGCTGAAGTTGTTTTCCCATAATTAGTCTGTAAAGGGATTTTAAATTATTATTTTATATTAAAAATACAAAGAAAAATACACTAATGTTGTTTTTCAGCTGATCCTCTGCTAACACAGCTAAGTATAAAGATGAAAATAGACCGACTAAGAGGTACAACTGAAGAGAAATCCAGATCTGCAAATCAGTGATATGACTCCACACAAGTAACTTCAACTATTTACTCAAGTTTCACCTCTGTTATATGGTGAGGAATAAAATTAACTTGCCTACCTCAGTGTGATGGTGTGAGGATTAATTGGATGAAACTTGTCAAGTATTGCACTACACAGTGTCTTGTTTTCTTACCCTACTAAAAGTATATCAAAGTCTTTAGTCTTTCCTGGAATCTCCATATAGACTGGTTTATGAATTTAAAGGGAATTCCTTTCATGGTGTCTTTTTTTTTCTACCCCAACCTGCATCTAAAATAACATTTTTTTAAATAATTATTTCTCAGCATATGCATGACTTAAAATTCATGTATCAACAGGGCATAACAGTGTGCACTTGAATGTTAAATATTAAATTTTAAGTCTTCTCCTTTCAAAACATTTGCTTATTGATAACGATGGTAAATCTGTCCTAGCAAAATGTACATAATACATTTTCCTTTCAAAACCTCTAAGACTTTTTGTCTTCAGCGGAGAGGGCAAGAAAGAGCTTTACAACAGCAGTGCTGATACTTTCCAAACTACATTACAATGACTGGTTTCCTATGACAAAAAGGTGCCTAAACTACTATTGCGTCTCAAAATTATTTGTTCCCTGTCAAGAAAATATCTTTTCTACATTTGCCAAATTACTCCTTAAATTGTTTGGCATAACCATCAATGTTGTCATTCGCTCGAATCTTAACACTTTCCACAAAACGACTACCGAGGCATGTGCTGGGTGTTCGTACAGACCGTAGTTATCGAGGATTCCAAAGTGCATGTTATCAGCTGCTATAAAAGCGCTGTGAAACCTGTCATCCTTTGTGCACCACATGTGAAACTAAATAACCTTCAGCAAACACAGCAGTGGCAGCTCGGGTCACAGGAGATTATACCTTCTGATTAGCTCTCTTCACAGAGTATCAGAAACTTAAGCTGATCTTAAAGACGGATCTCACTTTCATTTTGTGAAGGCAAAATTCTCATACTCTGTGCCAAAAAGTGTCTTTGATATATATATATACTGGCACGAAATAAAAACACTTGGTAATACAACTTTAAACAGAAGGTGGGATTTTAAATGTACAGAAGATAGAAAATGCAAAGTTACAACTCCTGCAGTAACCATGACTTAGTTCCTATGGGCTCAGTCCTGCAAGGTTCTGTACTGTGGTTACATGCCAATAAGGAAGGGAAACACGCCAGCAATCGCACTCATTTCAAAGGATCCACTCAGGCAATTTAATTTAAGCAACTTGCTGAAGCATTGCACTTAATCAAAAGAAGATCACTAAGCACTTTGCAGATCCAGGACCCTCATGTGGAAGGAAAGCCTCAGTCATGTAGGGTTAAGGTCACAAAAAAATTCCCTTACGAACCACACACGCAATCATTTAGAACTTTCTGGTATTACCAGACTTAGCGAACATCCCTCCAGGTGATCGGTTATTTGGAAAAGATAATGTAGCTGGTTCAGGGAATAAGAGAAGGTTAAGAAAAAGATAATTAACCAACACTTCATTTCTACTGCTTACATTCTAAGCAGGTTTGAGTAGAAAAATGAAAATGTTTTCCATTAAAAATAAGAAGTGGGAATTTAGGAATGTAAGATAGTTCTGAAAACAGACTTCAGAAAAATCACTTGCTGTTCGCATAAAACCTGTCTGACAGTGTTTTGACACATATCATCAGAGGTGGAGATTTTGCATCATTTTGCACAAATTCCAGCTAAAGTAGCTGCATAATAAAGGCTCACAGATTGAGGGAAAATGCCTGCAAACTGTCTGAAAGATGAGCAGAACAGAAACTGCTCTGAGGCATGGTATCATCCTTACTGCCAGAGATTCACTTTCCCAATGTCATGTCTGCACCCCAGCTGCTGCGGAAGTTCAAAGCTAAGACCTCCTTCCCGCAGAACTGCCTAGAGGAGAATCTGAAGGTGATGCAGTGCCGTTCTCCCTGAGTGTCAGAGTTACCCACCGCACTGCGTGTCACCTGTCAGGTGGCAGGGAACAACCATGCTGCTCCCTTTCATCACTGAGAAAACTTACTAGCTTACTTAATTTTCTGTTAGAATAAGGTTACATTTAACTGCTTCCCACTCTGCACTGTGCCTAAAAACTGTGTTGATGAAATTTTTCTCCTTCAAATCCAGCTAATTTCTAATAGCAAGACAACATGACAATATAACGTTTCCTTGTTCAGTTCTAGAATACAAATGTCAAACTGCATAAAAGATATGTCATGACTAACGGTAAGTCATCGCGGAAGGCAAATCATCTTATCTACCCAATCTGCTCCTTTGAGATAGAAAAGGCTGGGACAAAAGAAAACTCCAGGAAATCCCCTCTGAGAAAGCCTTAGCTAGAGTTTTTGTATTCTATCTGACTTAGCAATAAAACCAAATCCTAGGAAAAAGCTAAAAATTGTACCATACTGTATACGCGTGCTTGAAACAGGCCAGGAGTTAGGCACTATGTTGTGCCCAAAACTGGCAAGACTAATAGCTGAAACCAAAATATTAACCAGGTAAATGTTGATGAAGTTATCAATGCATGTAACTCACACTGAGTAGCTTTTAAGTGTGTCAGAAAATAGGCAGACACGTTATAATATGCTGTATTGTGGGGCCAGTATTGGAGGACTCATGATTTTGAAATCACAAGTCATACAGAAGAAGCTAAAGAATACACAGATTATTTGACTTCAGTGTGGCTGCTGAATATTTAACAGTGACCTTAATGTTCTCTTTACAGAAGAAAGAAAAGTAACATGTACACACAGTGTGCTGTAGGGTAATCACCAGTTTATCAGAACTAGTAGATGTTATAAAAACTAGTAAGATTTTATGAATCTTCAGCTTAGCTGGTCTTGCAACCCAGAAATTCTGGAAAGAATTCTTCCCCTAGAAGGTGGTGAGGCACTGGAAGAGGCTGCCCAGAGAAGCTGTGGGTGCCCCATCCCTGGCTGTCTTCAAGGCCAGGCTGGATGAGGCTTGGAGCAACCTGGTCTAGTGGAGGGTGTCCCTGCCCATGGCCGGGGGGTTGGAACTAGATGGTCTTTAAGGTCCCTTCCAGCTCAAACTATTCTGTGATTCTATGATTCCTGCCTCCAAGTACACTCTTTCTTTACAGCAACATTACTTTCTACATGGCATGTGATATTTTAGCGAATATTGACAGTGCTGAACTACACATCTCAGCATGGTAATTTGCCTCTCACAAAGATGCAAAAACCAGAGGCCCGGATCCTTTAAGAATCTGGTTATCTCTCATTTTTAAGCATGTGAATAATTTTGTGATATTCAATTCCGTGGGTCTTTTTAAAGGGTTGGTGTGAGAAAAACACTCAAAAGGAGAGGGCGGATAAGGATAATGGCAAGAAGATCACATAACTAAACTGGACAGTGTTACTGGTTGCAGGTCACTGTACCATACAGAAGTAAATGTGTAAATGTGAATATAAAGAGCCTCCCGTGATCTTCAGTCACCCATTATTACTCAAGAATTTCTGGGAGCCTTCCTGGTAAAAAAGCCTTTTGAAGAGAAAAAGAAAGTAAAGTAGGAAAGTGACTTCACAGCGGATCAACAGATTATTTAGGCAGAAGACATAAACGCAGCAGAATCGTGCTTGCTTTGAAAAATTTAACTTTGAATTTTCCACCTGTTTTCTATCTGCTGACCTGAGGTGGCATTTATTTATCCATTTCAGAAGAAGCTGGGCTGCACCAGCCTGGTTATATGAATACCACGTTCATTGTATCACATCCAAGACTGTTTGTGAAAGCTAACTAACAATTTTCCATTCAGCCTTTTAAATTGCATTACATGCTGCAGCAACAGGAGCGAATTTGGTGGATTTACCTCATCAAAAACATCATGAAATTTACAAAGCCCAAGCTGACCCAGTTGACCAACAGTCCATGTACTGAACACAACAGCCCATCCAACATTATCATGCATTTCATTTTGGGCACAGTCTGACCTCTATGCACACCCAAAACAAAAGTCCAAGTGGCTCATAAGACAAATCAGGCTTTCACGCCGTAGTTGCAGAATGATGTCTGCATATTTTTTAAGACTAACTCTCACTGTGCTTATTTAATTTGGGGTTTTTTCAACAGGTCTGCCAGTTAGAACTCAGACCCATAGCCTGAGCTGAATGTATTGCTAGGGCTTACACCGCTTCCTCAGGCAAGTACAGGGTGGAAAGTAAATCCAAAGTCAGTTATCAAGATTTTATCTTTTCAGTTACAAAGACCTGGAAATTAGGAATTACAACATAATGGTGGGGCAGTAATAATTTTATGGTTATGTAGGCAGCGAAAATTACACTCTTTTGTGGTCTTCAACTTGGTATGTTGATTCTTAAAGTAGTGCCAAGAGCTCTGTTAAACACAGAGATCAGTGCTAATACTCAAATCCAAAATCTTAAAACCCATAAAGATGGGAAACAAATATATTAAGCCCTCAAGCTCTAACCCTAGGGGTCTTGAGATATCAGATCTAAAATTCACCTTGTCAAGTATGTCCTCACACTTCATAAATCTTCATAGGGAAGTAATGCAAAGTCCAGTGAAGTCAGTGGGAAAATTCTTTCCGCTAGTTTCAGTGGGTTTTGGATAGCGCGCCAAAAAAACAAAACTCAAGGAGAGCTACAGAAGAGTATCCAGAATATCATTTTCCAATGGTATAAATCATTAATCTATGACTCCTGAAGTTCCTGAGATACCAGTTTATGTTGAAATCAAAATCTAGGGTGGGAGGGAATAGGTACAGAGGTCAAGGGACAGCAAGCAGAATAATATGATTTCAAAATATAATGATGATTGGGGAAGAACAGCACAAATAGTGTTAAAGCCCATGAACTTCCCAGCAACAGTAATCAGAGTGATATTTTAATGGCTGCTATATGTGCAGGGCAATAAAAGCACACAATTTTGTTGTGTTGCCTAAATACCCAAACTGTACACTCTCCAACTTTACTGGTAATTTGAGCACAAATAATTTAAAATCTTAATGCCTGATAAATCACATGAATTAAGAAAAGCAGATTTGAATAAACTGCAGTGTTACATGGTGCGTGCATAGAAGCTGTAAACCTGAGAACACACACAGTAAGCATTTTCCAACAATACAGTTCTACGATTAAAGCAAAGGTCTTCTTAGAGTTGCAACACATCCTAAGTTGTGAAACAGGAGCAATTTCTTGAAGTGACAAATGAAAACAGCTTACTTAATCCTTTTAGAAGATCCTATCAATTAAGGAAAAAAAAAATCAATCTTCAAATGAAAAAGCCCACCTTATAAACAAAAGACATGAAGCAACATTTTCATTATATTTGTGTTCAAACATGGCAGGAACTGTGGGAGTCTAAATAAAACCACCAGGGTAATTACACTGGCTTTTTTCTATAGACATCAATTTAAATAAGGTTTAAATAAGAACACTTACCTCAATTTCAGCCATAACTGGCAATTCTATATTTTAGGGCAGTTAGTCACATCTTACCATTCAGCATTCAAAGAATCTATTCTTTAAAAAATAAGACTTACATTGTTTTCTCATCTCTTTAACTTGATCTTTAAAATATGTATATTTTTCATTCGCTTGCAAGTCTGAGTCACTGTTCTTGCTCTCCAGTGCAGTAAATTTTTCTTTTACTAAAGATTTTAAATCTGGTATATTTTCTGGTTTTTCTCGTTTTATCTGGAAGGAAGAAGAAATAGAACGTTATTCATTAGTACCTATTTTAATACAAAGCAAAAGGCATTAAGCAAAAATTCATGAACATAACCTGTTTCTTTAGACTACAGTTAGTTTTCCTGCTGTTGTGGGATTGCTAAAGGTTGCAGACCTCACTGGAGGAGAGGAGGGGGATTTGTGAGAGCAGCTTCGTGGTATTTTGCTAGCCAGAGTAAACCATGACACCTGCTCTGAAACCATAACCTCCAGGTATTTATTTATTTCAACAAAACTAACAATGAGATGTAGAGAATAACTTCTCATTGTCATTTAGCTCAGTTGCTGTATACAGGGTATTTCTCCCACTAGCAACAGGGAAAACTGAACCTTGCAATCAAATTTACTTCCGTGAGTAGTAAAGGTCAACATGTTATCAACAACCAGCATAACACTGAACATGAATGAAACCAAAGAATACAGCTGTCCAAAAAGTGAGAAGATGACTGAAAACCAGAAATAACTTTTGTAACAGTTTTATAAAAACTGTTAAGAAATACTAGTTATATCCACTCTCTCACCATCGGCTTTGCAGAAGCTTAAAATCTACACGCACGATTAGTGTGATAACACCAGCAGAACAGATAGCCAACGTAAAAGGAAACCACCTCCATTTATTTGTGCTGTGTGAGCAAGAAGCATTATGCCATACAGGCAGGCAAAAACACAAGTTTCTTGAAAAGCACTTGCCTACAGTAATTGCATCTGGAATGACCTGAAGAATGAATGACTAGAAATACAAAGGAAGACATCACATAGGCAACATTAAGATATTCCAAGAATGCAAAAAAGCACTTTGGGAACACCCAGAAAACAATAATTAGAGTTCTCCTTCCTCTTTCTCAAGCCAACATTAACTTCTAGGGAACTGCACCTTTGACAGGTCTTCATACGACCTAGCTCACAGGTGGTGGGGACTGTGCTGTGCAATAATGATCAGCAACAGCACATACCCTCAGCGCCAGTGGACATCCGTCAAATCCTTCATGTCAAGCATTTGCCGAACCAGGCAATGGCTATTTCTACCCCAAACATATGGCAAAACACGCCAACATGAAAAAAAAGGAGGTAAGCACCATTTCTGCTGAGCCATTCTTCCCCCGTCGCACACATTCTGTCCCTCACCAGACCACAGTGCTATTATTGTGAAAGACAGGAAAAGAGCCTACTGCAAAAAAAAAAAAAAATAATGGTCCACTCCATCAAACTGTTCACAGGTTCCAGAGTTTACAGAGACCTTGGAAACGCTATGGAATATATTTTATTTCAGGATCAAAGAAATATTACGTGTTAATGTAAAATGGACTTAGCAGATATATAATATGCTACACAGACAAGAAAACTTTACTTTCCCTTTAAAGAGGAAAGTAAAGCTTTTCTTCTAAAAAGCATCGAACTATTATTTCTTCCAAAAGCAGAGACAGTTTGGCACATTTACTCTAGGCAGATACAAACTGTTGCAAGAAGCAAAATAAGAAAACCCCATGCGCTGCAGGTGATAGCATGGAGTTTCCAAAGGCACCTGGAGATAAACCATCACCTACCACAACATCTAATGTGAATGGGAAAGACTCAGGAATGCCTTGGTACCAAAGGAGCACAGTGACTATGAAAGACCAACAGCATGTCATCACGGATGCTCAGGCTGCTGTATAAAGCCAAGCAGTGGTGTACAAGGCCTTATCCTATGGAACTTGACAAAGGGAGCAAAGGAAAACAGAACATCCTGTGCCCAGAGCAAGAGGAGAGAAAAATCATACGCACTCAAATTATTTGCCTGTGTCAGCATCACAGCAAACCGCTGCAAAAGAAGACCTATCACAAGCAAAACCAACATTGTCAGTACTCAGCTGGAGAAGAAGCTTGGCCATCAGGTGTACGCAAGCACAAGAAAGCAGTTACTAAATCAAAATCCATTTAAAATCCAACACATGATAAAATGATGTTTGGTTTGGACCACATGTAGTGCACACATACTCCTTTCTGCAACAACTCCAGCAGGTTGTTTTTACAGACATTCTCTCTCTATCATAAAAACAGTGTATAAACACAGGCCCACACTCACAAGCACAGCCCAAGTAACAACCCGTCACTAAGACCTGCCCTCATCACGAATGAGAGCACTCTGGGCAGATACCTTATAGAAGATCCAGCTGTGAATACTAAAAAAAACCAACCCTAAGTGCTTCTAAGTTGCTGATACTCACACAAAGTTTAAAAGAAATTATGTGGACACTCATTATAGACATCCATCTGTAGCAGAACCCAATGTCAATAATATTTTCCTCTCCACAGGGACTATGTTACACACTGATATAGTTACATCAAGCTCTTTTTCTTGACTCATGGAAGGTTTGAGTACAGAAATTCACCAACACAGCATCTTCAATCCTACCCTCACAGTGAGATGTGACGAGAAGGGCATGGCCAGTGTTAGTTCAAACAGTGCTAGTCTCAACTCCAACTTCCAGAATTAAACAACTTTACACATATGAGCAGAAAAAGAGCAGGAACTGTAACTTAATCTGTTATGTTAGCGAAGAGGACAGATGTTTGAGAAGCTGCATTACATGCACACAAATAAGCTTTGCCATGCCACTGTGGAGCTACAAAGATTTGCATGTAGACATCTGTACTAACCTCAAGAGAACAAGTACACAAAACCCTCCCTTGGCTGCATAACTATAATCACACAGCTTTACTGCCATGTATCTAACAAAGTAAGAGCTGGCATGCTGTTTCCTAAAGGCAACATGAACAATTTCACCAGTTATCAAGAAAAAGAATCTTTCACATCAGCTATATGCCCAAGAGCAATACATTACGTTGTGAGGATAGCCTAGGAATGCAGCACATGACATAGGCTCAGACAATCACCTAACACAGAAACCTAAAGCGTTGGACGAGAGAGATGCTCAAAGAATGCTCTTTCCTGCAGTTTAACTTTTCACATTTACAATTTAAATTCAGTTTCTGTTCAACTCCAGACAATTGCTTTCATTAAAGTGATTAGAAGAGACACCATTCCTGACCACACTCAATACTGTACCATCACCTATGCTATGAAATGCCAGGTAGACCTTCTGGAAGGTCAACACGTCACAGGTGACTAATAAGGCAAGTCCACCCACTATAATAACAAGTAAACATATTTGCTGTGCACAAGCAATTTCTCTTTGGTGCTGCATATTTTATCCCATGAAGAAGGTTGAGAATGGCCTAAGCCAACAACATAAACGAAAACAAAGAAAATGTGACATCAGTTCCAGTTCCTCATGGTGGGACAGAATTGCAACATCTTACAGACTGCATCAGCACAACACACAGGTATATTGCAGTTTTCTTCAGTTCTCACCACCTACTCCTACTCTACAGATTCATGATGGATGTAGTGACGATGAGATCAGCGTAACAAAATGTATGAGGAAAATACAAATATAGGATATGGCTCAGCGACAAGGCAAATTCATTAATATTCAGGGCGACAAATTGGGGTCATACTCCCTTTTGGTCTCAGCAGCATGTCAAATGCTTACTAGCAAACCTGGAGCCATTGGCATGTTCAATTTGTCAGTAAAAGTTACTTCACATGGGAACCATGAAAGACACATTAAGCAAACAACTGTTCGTTTAGGAGCACTGTCAGCCAAAACCAGCAGGCTAAGTAACACCTTGCAGTCATTAGTCAATCCATTGAGAGTTACACTGATTTTGAAATGGGGTGGAGGCATACACACCCTACAAAGCATCCTGGAAATGACATATAACTATGAACTGGGAGTGTTCAAGACATATGGTGAAAAGAAGTATCAGTCACAACAGCTTGTTTACAGCAATAGAAAAAGCAAAAGCATCTGCTGTGACAGTCCCATATAACAGCAAAGAACCACATGGGTATTTACAGCAATACGAGGACAAACACACGTATTATACATGGTAATTAATGAGACTCTACAGATGATCTACCAGCGGTGCTGATAGGAAAACACATTTAGAAACACCAAAAAGAGTAATTGTTTAGAAAAACATAGCTGTGGCTTACCTATGAAAAGATGTATTTGCTCATGGCAACACACTACACCACCTGGTCACAGCGATACGTGCAAAGAGGTCACTGCGTTTGATGGGCAATGCTTATGAAACAAGCCAGTCCATGGCACCCCTTTGATTTCCACCAATGTCTATCTGTAAGGATGAGCCTTCCTTTTGTAGATTCTTTCACTGGTAGCGTGTCTATTCCATGTATAAACTAGACTAAGCCTCAAAAAGTCAGGCTTTATGAAAGGCCAGCTTGCACAGCCCTAAGACAACGGTAAACTCAGGGTATTCCAAGGAGCAGTCTCGGGAATGTTTATTTCATCCGTTACCATCACCACCAAATGGGAAATACATTATGCTGTTCCAGACCAATCCCAGAACCAGTGAGGTCAAAGGTACCATAGACTAAAACTGGACCAGTCTGCAGTAGCAGTCTACATACAGTAAGGGATCAGTGTCTAAAAAGGCACCAACTAGCATAACTCTGCATTCAGCATTGCAGCATTTAGCAATTTGTCCTTCCCAGTATTACGTCCCAAAACACTTTACAAACATTCAAGAATTCAGCCACAAACTCCCATGGTGACATACGTACCATTAACTGTATATTTTACAAATGGGGAGACTGTGGCATGAAGAGATGAACAACCTAAGGTTGCACAAGGAGACTGTAGCAGAACCAAGAATAAATAAACCGGGGTCTGTGCTCTGAGCACAAAGCTGTCCTTTTACCTTCTCCTTCAGCCGAGGGAAAGTTCAAATTAACATGTGTATTTGGTTCACTCTCTACAAAGAGGCCTGAAACAGTCTGTGGCTGCTTGGCAAACTTTGTGATAAAAGAGCGGCATTCTGCGTACCACAAAAATGCTCCGCTGGACTCTGCGTGCAGTGGTTCAGCACGTGACACCCCACGGTTATTTTTCAGTCCTTCCTTTCTTCTCTCTCTAGCACAGAAGTCCGTTAGCTGCATTTTTTATGCGCTCACTGTTCCTAGGTGCTCTTTTTCAGAGCTATCATTTACCTCCCTTGGTTTTTGGGAGTTTGACAGTGCCATTTTACTTCTCAAAAATTTCTTGCCGTACCTGAACCACGTTGAGGCTTCCTCAAACCAGTGACGCAATCTGCAAAAGAATTATCTTTCCAAAGAATTCAAAATTCTCACCTTAATCTTTCAGGCCAAACATTATTTGCTCCCTGTAATTTAATCCCTACAAAATATGGACTTTTAAAATTTAATTTATGGATATTATTGGCATTCGGTATCTGTGGGGTAAAGACACATTCCTGCTTGTTAATGAGCTTTTTCATGACCAAGTCAGCTGACACGGCAGAATTTCTTCATTTTCCAGATTGCTTGTTGTTTCATTTATGAAAGGGAGGGTGATTCGTCACTCACTGTAAGCAGCTTAGAGGTATGTAGTTACCTAGATATTTATATCCTGAAAAAGGATATACTGATGTCTCCACCTAACCCTAAACTCATAGTAATTTAGACTGTATTTACACTACAGCCATGTGCTTATGGCAGCTGCATCTTTTGAAGAAAAACATGGTATGTTATAGCTCCTGTTGGGATAGAATTTCTTATCCCTGTGAATTTGATATTGTAAAGGAACTCAGTGGAGATTTTTCAGACAGACAACTTCAGGTACTTCAGGACTTGGGGTGACTAGCCTAAAATGTCCTACAAAGACAGTTTTCATAGCCTGGTTGTCTCACACTTTCTGAATTGACATCACTTTCAAATGTCTGATCCAGACACAAACATAACTAAAACTACCTATTTCAGAGAACAAACGCCAAGAATTTGCTTCCTATAGCAGTAAGTCAGAATAGCCTCCCTGAGCATCTCCATCAGAGAAAAATAACTTTTTCTTTTATTTACATCTGCTCCGCAACAAAATCAACCAAAAATGCACGTCACATTTCTTTCTTGTTTAACAATTCCTAGGTCCTATTATTTCATCCTTGCCTCACTAAATAATTTATTATTACAAATATGCAGCC
Organism: Rhynochetos jubatus; assembly: GCA_027574665.1. Taxonomy (NCBI): domain Eukaryota; kingdom Metazoa; phylum Chordata; class Aves; order Eurypygiformes; family Rhynochetidae; genus Rhynochetos; species Rhynochetos jubatus. Next base: position 7,393,644 of record CM050648.1, on the reverse strand, counting down.
TTTCAACACACACATTTATTTTACCTCAGGGCAAGTCAAAGTTTGCTGTGATTATTTATTATAACCATTTTTTTTTTTCACTGAGAGGGAAAATAACATGGGAGCTAAGTAAATTTGTGGGTTGAGTCACCCATACACTTTGTGAATCATGTGAGAACCAACTCTCAGTGAGTCACCACTGTAACTGAATCAGGCTGCAAAATTTCAGCTCAACCTAAACAGTCATTTATTATTCTTCAATGGATGGAATCAAACCCTCGGCGAAGATCAGATCATTTGTTGATGCACAAATAAAACACAGCTCTTGGAAACATCTGCACGTGCAGTCAAAAAGGGTATCATCGTTCAGCAGCAGGAGCTGCACTGGTTTGAACACAGCTCTTCCGCAGTCACAAGTGCCTAAGGGCCCACATCTGATCCAGGAGGTTCAATACCTCTATACATCGTGGCTTCAGGGCTGGGACTCTGGTTGAGCAACACCTTCCCAGACAATTGTGAAATGCCAAGAGAGGCATATTTAAAAGGGCTGACCCATACTTATGACACATAGTGCCCTTTAAACTGGGCCAGCACAACAGAAAATGACTGTCAGCACGTTTCAAATATCGGGAAACACTGCCAGAGTAACAGTCTGAAGGTGAGGCAGGGTTGCCATGGTTCAAACGCAGCATGTCAATATGGTGGTTGTTGCTAAGGTGTCCCCTGTAATGAAATTGCTAGTACCTTCCATGGTTTCTTTTCCTTACTTGGAACGCAGCTGGAGATGTTTAACCTTTATAAAGAAAGCAAGCACGGAGGGCACGCGCTGCCTCCCTGTGCACCAGGGCATATCCCAACAACTCCTCACAACTCATGGCACATGAGAGTCATTTTGGTAAGGCTAGAAATGGACTTTGGCCCACCCTGTTTGCTTTCTTTCTCCTGTTTAGAAAGGAACCATAGATACACAGTGGGATTAAAGTAAATGAGCACCAGGTGAAGAAACAAAATTGCCCGGGTGCAAAGTTTACAGCCTGAACTGCACTTCTTGGGGTTCTTTTTGTTTCTTCCCAAGACCCCTGTGCGCTGCTTTGCAAAGTGCAAAGGGGTAAAAAGAAGCAATGAAAGGGGATCTTAGCGAAATCCCAGTATTGAAGCTACTTGCTATGAATAGCGTAAAACTGGCTCATAGAGAACAATAAATGTGAGCACTGGGGGTGAGGCTTTCCCAAGGTACCAAAGTGAAGAAAGTTAATGGATATTTAGCACCTTAATCCCTCCAGCATTTCTGAAAGCCCAACTGCCTGTGGTTTGCTGTGAGGGTTGGACTGAATTTTCTTAATGATTTCAACCAAGCAGAAGTCTGTCTTACTCTTGTTTCTCTGTAGTTCTTCAATACAAGAAGTGCGAATACAACAAAGCAAAAACCTCTACAGGTTTTGGGAGACATTTATGAAAACACCTAAAAAATATGGTTCAAGACCCAGTGAAGGAGCGAGAACATAAATTTACTAATCCCTTCTTCTCTACGTTCTTTAAAGTTCCAACACAAACGTAGTTTATATGCAAGTTAATTTTGGTGCACTAGAGATACTGTGTATCATGTAGATTTGCCTGAGCTCAGATTAAGGCCTATAACAGCAAAAATAACTACACTTATAAAAACGTTGCTTTGTTTTAACAGCACGTTAGAAACTGTGAGGCAGATGGTGTATCTGTTTTAGCAAGGTTGATTCAGCAAATGCATCAGGCTGTTGAACCAGTTTACCAAGCTGCTGATTAATTCACATATTTAGAAAATACATTAACATGGATATTAGAGCTTTTTTTTTTTTTTTTAATATCCCACTCAAACTGATGGGAATTTAGACACTGATTTCAGTGGGAGCAGAAGGAGGCCCTAAGGTGATTTCAGCCTGTTTACTCTTGTATGGCTCTGCTTGGTTGACTGAGATCACCAAAACCAATGCTTTCCACAGTGTGGAAATAAACAGCTAAATCCTAAAACAAGTACAATTCAGTGTTATCTTCACCAGCTCCTACAAAGCACTGTTGATTTATGCCAGCTGTGAAGCTGATCCCTGTTTAAATATAAAGTATGACTTACCCTTTGGAGACCTCTATACAGGCTGCATTGTTAAAATCAGCCGATTTCCCAGAGGGATGTTTTCCATATTTTTGGGGTATACCTCGAGTGAAAGTCAAGCAGACTTTTTCAATTTTTACTCCTCTCATTTTTGGGTGGGTTTTTTTTTTCATCTGATGAAATTATTGTCCTCAAAAAGTTCTTCAGCACTGACAGCATTTCTTCTTCACAGTCTCCGAAAGAGCAATGTGAGTCATATTGTCATTTTTCATTAAGACTAAATGTAACCTTTACACTTTTGGGAAACAGCAATAAGATTTCTTAAGTACAGACTCATGCTTTGTTTGAATTGACAGTAGTTGAAAAACATATATCCTGGCTGACACAGCCCAGGCTCACCAAATTAATATATCTATACTAACATATGGATCAAGATGGTAATACTTCCAACAGTATTGTGACTCCACCTTTAACACAGAACAGTGAATTCTGTGATGGTGCAGTGCTCCACTAAGCAAGGGCGGGGAAAAAAGGTGACACTGCAGTATGCCCCCCCTGTTGCCTTACAAACTGGGAGAACCTACCTTATTTACACTGCAGTGGGTACAAACCACCTCACCTGCATGACAGTCCCAGTCTGTGTGGCACAACTGCCTTTTATTTTGAAATCTCCTGTGAATGCCTAAGAGACAAGTCTCTCCCTTGAGCCTTTCCACATATCACATTCTTCAGTCATTATTAGTGATGTTTTCTTATCCAGCTTCCTATTGGGACAGCCCTCCAACTGAGTTATTAGCCACTAAATCCCAGGTCTTACTTCCATTCTTATCCTTCTTGATTTACCAGTTCTGGCTGACAGCTTGCACCTTTTGTTTTGGCAAACACTATGTGCTTTCCTAGTACATGCACAAGGGATTCTTTTCTGTTGCACAGGACAGTCTGGAATGCGAACATACCCTTTTTTGCTCTATGGGTGTCCCAGGATATCTCAAGTTTCCTAGTTTTCATGGGGTCCCTGCAGGCAGTATAGAATCATAGAATGGTTTGGGTTGGAAGGGACCTTAAAGATCATCTAGTTCCAACCCCCCGGCCATGGGCAGGGACACCCTCCACTAGACCAGGTTGCTCCAAGCCTCATCCAGCCTGGCCTTGAAGACAGCCAGCATATCATCTGACAGAGAAGGGTATTTTCAACTGCAGTTCTTTTCCTCCTCTTTGCTTATAGGTCTCATCTTTGTTATTAATGCAGTTTCAGCAAAGCCTCAGAAACAGAAAATTAGCATTCAAAGGGCCTTTGCTCCTAGTATGCTAGATTAAGCTGCTTATACACTCCTCTGTGGTCACCAGTTTTTGCCAAGACAATATGTGCTTTGTAACAGCCTGGATTAATCTTGTCTACATTACCTCCTTACGCATCCTTCCCACTGACCTTCCAAAATCCTTGGAGTCTATCCACACCTTACTTGTTACCTATCAGAGCATCAACTTCCTGATTCCAGAGCATCTCCTTCTATACATATACAGAGCCTCGAAAAACTGGGTCCTGAGAAATCTGAGGAAACTTCAATAGCTTTTTTATTATGGGTCATTCATTACATTAACTTACACATCTTAGCTCAAAATCAACTTGCTTCATACTCTCCGCATTAAAGGAAAGCTGAAAAACTGTGAACAGTATCAACAACAATAATTACAATGGCTGTAACTAAACACAATACTAGCAATAGTAATACCTAACTCTAAGGTGGATACCGGATGCAATCTGATGGCTGGCCAAGAACATACAGCACACAAGAAGAGTTTATAAAAATTCAGAGACATTTATTTTGCAACTATCTTGCAGTTTATAAGCAATGACTTATTAAAAATCTAAACATAAATTATCAACCTAGGCTTAAAATTATGACTAAAAATGAAATCATATTCCAAATCTCCAGCCCTTTACACATAAGCCCTTGATTTTTAGATGTTGTTGGAAGTAATTAAAATCCAACTTTAATTTAAAACGGTTTTTAAATAGTTCATAGTTAAAATAACAATTTATGTAAACCAGACTGATGTGTGACAGCAGTATTACTTTACTCATGTCTGCAAAATATGATAGCTGCATGAGAAGAAACAGGAAAAAAATGAGAGTCCTCAACTGCAGTTATAAGCTGCAGGAGACGGTTCTACCTGAGGGTCTGTCTGCATGGCAATAGGAGAAAAAGGAGCACGAAACAGAAGAATTCTTAAATGGAGTACCCTTCACATACACTGTTGAAACACTGTAAAAGCAAAATAAATTAAAAAGCTTAGCCTCAAATTTAAGTACACTTTTCTTAATATTGCCTCAGCTGACAAGAAAAGGTTATGGAGCAGAAATCTTGTCTGTCTCCAGAAGGACTTACTCACACAGGAAGTCTAACCAGTATGAGTTTGGCTGTAATACTGAAAAAACTGGGTACTTTTTTGACTATCAAAAACATTCCCATTATGCTGGCTGACAATCCCAGAAACTTGATGTTGTCCGTAACTAGAAACTGTCACTTACCGTAAGATTTAAAAGCATAAAAAAAGAAGTCATTTTCTTCTAAATTTATCACTCTGTGCATGCTAGTATTTCCTTTCTGTTATTTTCAAATGCAAGAGATACATATTTTTTTTCTTGTTCCTCAGTTTCTGCAACGTGATCAAATTTGTCTCCCCAAATTCTTTCAGGCTGCTAGCATAAACTCTGTGCCAGCCAACTGTCTTGATCACACCTCCCCTGCCATACATCTTCCTGCATTCACCGTCCTAGCTCCTATGTTTAGTACTGGTTTTGAACTCATCCCTCCTCTTTCTCATATTATTTTGCCTTCCCTTTTTTAGTTTCTTTTGAAGCTCATCACAATTGTTCAGTACCGCACTTTCCCTCTTGTAACTTTATCAAACTCACTTTTCCTTCATTTCCCTGACGCATTCACTGTGTATCACATCCTAAACTGATTCCAGTTTTGTTACTAGCCCTCGTTATGGGATGCATCCATTCTTCCTCTTATATATTACATTCTAACCAAGCACCAGCTCCTGAGTCACTGGCAAGGGGTTTAGGGAGCAGACGGAGTGCGCCACCATCTCCCCTCCAAGCACAGGTGGTCAGCCTCACACAATGGTAGGTCTTCAGGGGGTTTTGCAGTACCTGCCCTCCCAAGTGTACCCACTGATACCTAGGAAGATTTTGTCCCAGGTGTGCTACTGCTGCGCACTTTCCTCAACTGTCAGTGACCTCCTTAAGTCACCTCATTATAAAGTGAAAATGCGCCATCTGAAGTGGAACAATATAACTCACTGTAAGTAACTAAACCTTCTAATTGCATCTCACGCTTCAACGGGGATCTTCTCTATATGTACGTGTCACAGCAAAATATTTAAATTGGATGACACTACTCTGCAGTTATTCACAATCAGAGGAATTTTCAGCTATTTCTCAGCCGATCACTTGCTATTTTGGCCAGTTCCTGTAGGTTAATTATTATCAATCCCCATCATTATGGTTCCTTTGTTCTTGTCTTCTGCCATGCAATACAGTCACATGATAATATTTCCTGCTTCATAAGTTTCTCTTCTCCATCAACCTCAGCAGCACATTCTCTTGCCCAAGGGACTTAAGTTTTGACAGCAGACACAGCTCATCTCTCCAAAATACAGGGCAGTGTATATCTGCCCTTGTTTCTCAAGTTCCTGACAGACTACTGTGGCAAGCAATGAGGAATCTCATCTTGTTATATAAAATACTACATGCAAAAAGAACCCAAGAACAGGACAAACAACTCCCTGAGGAAGTTACTGATTAAAATCAGTAAACAGATGGATCATTAACTGGTCAACTGTTTTCACTGTTCGCATGACAGAGAGAACGAGACATGCCGACTGCAAAGTTGGGTAACAAAACCGAAAAAAAAAAAAAGAACAGCCAAATCGCTGGCACAAGAAAAAACCCCTTTTTTTGCAGAGTCACTAACTCAAAATGGAATAATTAAAACTCCCACTTCAGAAGCTGCCGCTCTGAAGTGGAACTGCAGATCTCTATTTGCATACTAGGAACGCTTATGTCGATTTCCATGCTCCATCTGGGCAGGAGATTGCAGATGAGGATGACAAGGCTCTGAATTAGGACAAATCAAATGGATGTGGATTCATGAAATCCTGTAGAGATAATTATGAGTCTCCCAAGATGATGTAATTAGTATATTAGCATGCTTTCCGCCTTTAGCAGTAAACACGTTCTAACAATATGCAATGTCTTTATGTCTGCTCTTTAGAATGTCAGCCCTGTTAAAAGTCCTTTGCACCCTCTGCTCTGTCGACACCACTGTAAGTCCCTATGCTGTGGCAAACAAATAGATGCACCAAAAGACTAAGCTGAAGCAAAGATGCAAATTGTAGGACTTATGCTTTAGAGATCCTGACACCTAATGCAATCCCCTCCCTAAATTAGACAGTCAGACTCTTTGTAAAATGGATGGAGAAAGCCAGTGTCAATAAGAAGGACTCACAAAAGCCAGCTATCTAAGCAGAGATTGTCTCAGAGACAGGGAGTCCTATTCCTTTAATGGCAATGGGTGCCTCCACCACAAACCCTTTCCTTGAGTCAGTTGCTTAAGCCAGGCACATCCTTCCTCATAAGCAATGATGAGAGAAATCCACAGACTATCAGATTTAATATCTCAGTGGTTAAAACAGTCATCACTAAGGTGAGTGACCCGTTTTCAAATCTCTGCTCATCCCATATTAGCTGTCCTAGCCCATAGGCTATTGGGTATTCAGGGGTAAGACATCTCGATCTCTCCTGTTTGAAGTTGTTCCACTTTGTATAACTAATTAAAAGATAATTGGAGCAAGTACTTGAACCTGACTCTCCCACATCCCAGGTTATTGCCTAACCATTTAGCTGTGGATTCAGTCTCTGATTTTGTTTCTGCAAGGTTCTTAAATCATTTATTTTGATTGATTTTGAAAATCCTATTCTCTGTATTTTACATACAAATATTCACAGAGCAGAAAGCCACACTCATTTCAGAATTACCACTACAAACATCTCCCATTCTTCTCATATATAGTCCCAGCTCTCTTGCTCAGTGGTGAAGACCGGGTGTTTTGTCTGTTGGGGCATGGTGAGGGGTTTCTTTTTGAAACCCTTGGTCACAGTACAATTCACTTGTCCAAGAACAAAACCAACCTTGTCTGCGGCTCTTAGTTTTGATTCCTTGTTGGAGGAAGGCAACGAGAAGCCTCAAACAGTATTCATAGACAGCAGAATAAACGGATATTAGTCTTTCACAATGATTGATGATCGTTATTTGAACTCTAAAAATATGGTATGGGCTTCAGAAAGCACATGATGTGATGAACAGCTCTCTGCCCAAAAGAGGTTGCGAAGTAAATGATGGACCTGGCACACAAGCAAAGACACAATATAAACTACACATCAGGAGAAACAGAGATTACAAATCCAGGATAATGAAGCACAAGTGAAAGCTTGTAAGGTATTTCAAAATAAGGACAGCCTGGTATAACAGGCATTTGTTCAAGGACTATAAGGGCATCGTGAGCTGATAAGAGAAAGACAGCAGACTAGCAAAGAAGTAGTTCAAGAAGTAGTACACATGACAAAGTAATTCAAGGAAGGCTGTTCAACTGGTCTATAGAAACAGTAAATATTTACATTTATTTTACAGTTATCCCAGTATAAAACTTGCAAATACTTTTATTTCATTTCAGTTTACACGTCTTAAACAAGACTTTACGAAAATAAAACAAAATACCACCCCCACCCCCCCCAAAAAAAAGCCACAAGAAAAGCAAAAATGCAGGGAATGCTGATACAACTTTTAAACTGTCACTAGCAAAACCTCTCCCCTAAACAAAGCCTTCATTTCAAAATGTGAAGTAACTACAGTCTGAAAAGAAATGAGGGAAAATGTTAGAAATGTTGGGTGAACAGTGGCTTAGGAAAAATTAGGAGTCCAACAACAGTGTTGTGAAATGGTAAATGCAACATTACACAGCAAGCAGGGGAAGACCTGATTCAAAAAAACCCCAAAATTTTGGCTGTGCAAAACCACACTGGCTCACTTATGCCTTCCAGAAATGTTTTTGTGATACAGCATTCTGTTAGTCTTCAGCTTACAGCTCTTCCCCATAGCAGAGGCTTGTGGTGATATAATACAGGCACAAACCAACCCCCAGAACAAAAGGTTAAAGTCTTTTACAATAGTTAATTTCTGTAGAGATTTAAACATTTAAATATGTCATTACAAAACAAAATGACTCAGTAGAGATGTAATTCAGATGTACCAAAATGCATTAGTCATTCAATAAAAGAGGCACTGAGGATTTACTAAAAATACTTTACAGAAAAAAAATAACAACATGTATTTACTTTACTGGATGGTTGTTGTGGAAAGCACATAAAACCAAACCCTGTATAAATCACCCTAATTTGCTTATCCCAAAACTAGGACTGCTAGTCCTATTCCTAAAGCAGCATGGCTAACGCACGGCCGGTTTCCAGCTCTTGTTTTGAACAGCAGTGCAAGAGGAAACAATGTGTGATGTGATCACAAGGCAAGCAAACAGGGCAGGGAACTAACTAACCAGCAGCATGAGGAGCTCCCTGCCAGGTGGGAGTCACACTAGGGACAGAGTTAATTTGCATCAGCCTCCTACTCATCTAGAGATGAGATGGTGTTCCTTAAGGAACACCAGCAACAAGAAGACCTGCCATCAGGACACAAAACCAGAACGAAAACAGTTAATATGGGCGGTTGGGTTGCACAGAGCATAAAGAACCCCCAGAGATGTCACCAACAGAAGCTCCTCCGGAATGGTGATAACACAGCACAGGCCACCAGTGCAGCCCTTCTGGTACTGGGGCAGCCTCAGCCTCCATGGAAGTGCTGAGGCACATCCTGCCATCCAGGGCTTGGACTGCTCAGCCGCCCAGTGCTCCTCCCTGGGGCAGGGAGCCGGGGAGGTGCGTTCTGATCAAGCCACTGCTGTGTTCAGAGCGGAGCTGCCAAGAGAGGTCGGCGGGCTCACTGCATCAGGGGGGCTGCACAGCAGACCTACGGGGTCTTTGAAGAAATTTCTCCAAGACACAAGCTTAAGCCCAACTGGGATAAGATTTACCAGATGTCTGCTGGAAATACAATAAAGCAGAGAGGAGACAGTCTCGGAGATTCCTGCAGTATGTGGAAGAGAACTTCCTGACACAGCTGCTGAGTGAGCCAACCAGGGAATGTGCCCTGCTGGTCCTGCTGTTTGTGAACAGAGGACTTGTGGGCGATGTGATGGCTGGAGTCTGCCCTGGGCATAGCGAGCACACAAAATGATGGAGTTTTTGACTCTAGGAGAAGTAAGGAGCAAGGTCAGCAGAAAGGCTGAGAGAGTTGGGCTTGTTCGGCCTGGAGAAGGCAAGGCTCCGGGGAGACATTATTGCAGCCTTCCAATACCCGGAGAGGTCTACAAGAAAGACGGGGGGGGGGGGGTCTTTTTACAAGGGGTGACAGGACAAGGGGTAACAGGTTTAAACTGAAAGCAGGGAGATTTAGATTAGATGTCAGGAAGAAGTTCTTCCCAGAGAGGGTGGGGAGGCACTGGAACAGGTTGCCCAGAGAAGCTGTGGATGCCCCATCCCTGGCTGTCTTCAAGGCCAGGCTGGATGAGGCTTTGAGCAACCTGGTCTAGTGGAGGGTGTCCCTGCCCATGGCCGGGGGGTTGGAACTAGATGGTCTTTAAGGTCCTTTTCAACCCAAACCGTTCTATGATTCTATGAACTGCCACCCTAGACTTCTGGAGGGTTGATTTTGGCCTGTTTAGGGGTCTGATTAACAGACTCCCTTGGGAGGCAGTCCTGAAGAGCAAGGGAGTCTGGGAGGGTTGGACATTCTTCAAGAAGGAAGTCTTAAAGGGGCAAGAGTCCCCATGTGCCGAAACACAAGCTGGAGGGGAAGAATACTGGCCTGGCTGAACAGAGAGCTTTGGCTGGAACTCAGGAAAAAACAGAGAGTTTATGAGCTCTGGAAGAAGAGGCAGGCAACTCAGGAGGAGTACAAGGATGTCATGAGGTTACGCAGGGAGAAAACTAGAGGGGCCAAAGCTCAGCTAGAACTTAACCTGGTCTCTGCCATAAAAGACAATAAAAAATGTTTCTATAAATACATTAGCAACAAAAGGAGAGCTAAGGAGGATCTCCATCCTGTATCAGATGCAGGGGGAAACATAGTGACAAAGGATGAGGAAAATGCTGAGGTACTTCATGCCTTCTTTGCCTCAGTCTTTAACAGTAAGACCAGTTGTTGTCTGGGTACCCAGCCCCTTGAGCTGGAAGACAGGGAGCAGAATAAAGCCCCCAGATTCCAAGGGGAAATGGTTAGCAACCTGCTACACCACTTAGACACATATAGGTCTGTGTGGCCGGACAGGATCCACCCAAGGGTACTGAGGGAGCTGGCAGGAGTGCTCACCAAGCCACTTTGCCAGCAGCCCTGGCTAACCAGGGAGGTCCCAGTGTACTGGAGGTTGGCAAATGTGATGCCCATATACAAGACAGGCCAGAAGTAGGATCCAGGGAACTACAGGCCTGTCAGTCTGTCCTCAATGCTGGGGCAGATGAAGGAGAAAATCATCCAGAGTGCTATCACATGGCATGTTCAAGACAACCAGGTGATCAGGTCCAGTCAGCATGGATTTATGAAGGGAAGATCTGTTTGACTGACCTAATCTTCTACGAAAAGATGACCTGTTTAGTGGATGAGGGAAAGGCTGTGTATGTTGTCTATCTAGACTTCAGTAAAGCTTTTGACACCACTTCCCACAGCATTCTCCTGAAGAAACTGGCAACTCCAGGCTTGGATAAGTGTACTCTTCACTGCATAAAAAGCTGACTGGATGGCTGAGCCCAAAGGTTTTAGTGAATGGAGTTAAATCCAGTTGGCAGCCGATCACAAGTGGTGTTCCCCAGGGTTCAATGTTGGGGATAGTTCTGTTCAATATATTTATCAATGACCTGGATGGGGGAATTGAGTGCACACTCAGTCAGTTTGCAGAGGACACCAAGTTGGATGGGAGCACTGACCTGACTGAGGGCAGGAAGGTTCTGCAGAGGGATCTGAACAGGCTGGATCGATGGGCTGAGGCCAACTGTATGAGGTTCAACAAGGCCAAGTGTCGTTAAACCACGACAGGTCACAACCACCCCATGGAATGCTACAGGTCTGGGGACGAGTGGCTGGAAAGCTGCCCGGCGAAAAAGGACCTGGGGGTGTTGGGCAACAGCCAGCTGAATATGAGCCAGCAGTGTGCCCAGGTGGCCAAGAAGGCCAATGGCATCCCGGCCTGCATCAGGAACAGTGTGGCCAGCAGGACCAGGGCAGGGATTGTCCCCTTGTACTGGGCACTAGTGAGGTCAGACCTCGAATCCTGTGTTCAGTTTTGGGCCCCTCACTACAAGAAAGACATTGAGGGGCTGGAGCGTGTCCATAGAAGGGCAATGAAGCTGGGGAAGGGTCTGGAGCACATGTCCTGTGAGGATCAGCTGAGGGAACTGGGGTTGTTTAGCCTGGAGAAGAAGAGGCTCAGGAGAGACCTTGTTTCTCTCCACAACTATCTCAAAGGAGGCCATTACTTGGTCCTCATTAGGGATTTCAACCATGTGGGCACCATGGCATTGTGCACGCAACCCAGGATATTTTTAGGTTGTGTTGGAGATAACTTTTTAATGCAAATGCTAGGGAGACCAAACACAGGTAATACTTTATGTGACCTCTGTGCACAAACAGGGAAGAACAAGCGGCAAATGTGGTCACAGACAGAAGATTGGGAAGAGTGACCACAAGCTGATTGCATTCAGGATCCAGAAAGAGATTGGGAAGATAAGCTGAAGAATCAGGACTCAGGAGTTTATTCAAGTGGACTTTGGGTTATTCAGGAGATGGGTCAGCAGAATCTCCCAGGAAGTGGATGCAAAAAGTGCCTATGATAGCTCATAAATTTTTATAGAAAACTTACTGAGAGCTCAGGAATAAATAATCCTGTTGTACAAGATGACTGGAAATTTCAATAGAAGACCCACTTGACTAAGCACGGCTAAGACTAAGAAAAGGCAATAAAAAAAAAAAAAAAAAAAAAGAGCACCAGAAGACTACTTTGGTACTCGGGGACAAAACTGGAAAAACCAAAGCACATTTAGAATTAAAACAAGTGAGGGATATAAAGAGCAGCAAGAGGGAATTGTGTAAATTGAGAGGAAATGTGGGGATGTTACTGAATGGGGGAGACAACCTAGTGGTTGTGCAGACGGAAAAGGCTGAAGTACTCAGTACATTTTTGCCTCAGTATTCACAGACAAAGATTACTCTTAGATTTCCAGGTGTACCAGGATGGTTTGGGAAGGAACAGGTTACGGACAACAAGTTAGGAATGAGTTAGAGCAGCTGGATATATTGCAACCTATGAGGACAGGTAAGATTAATCTGAAAATGCTGAAAGAGCTGGCTGATGTGACTCCAAGAGTCCTGCCTGTCATCTCCAAAAAAAGAATGATCATTGGGGTAGGTCCCTGAAAACTGTAAAAAGGCTAGCACTATGCCTGTCTTTAAAAAAGGCATGAGAAAAAGAACTCAGGCAACTACAGGCCGGTTGGCCGGTTTGGCTCCTGGAAAGACTACACACCACATCCTTTTGGAATCCAACCTCCAAACATGCAGAGAACAAAACAGTAACCAGCAGCAATCAGCACGGATGTACAAAGGGCAGTTCAAGCTTGAACAAACTGATTGCCTTATGCGATGAACTGACTGTAAATGCAGATGTGGGGAGTGTGGTGGATGTAATCAAATGGTCTAATAGGTAGAATACAAATTACTGGGACACCTGGGCTCAGAGAGTAAGACTCACAGTAAACATTAGTTTGATATCCAATGGGTAGCCAGTACCAAGCAGAGTATTATAGTGGTGAACAGTAGGGCTGAAAACGTTCAATATCCTCCCCGACCTGGATGCTGAAACACAATGCATTCTCGGCAATCTTACAGACAACACTAACCTAGTGGTGCCTGATACATCAAGCTGTAGAGCTTTAATCAAGACTGACCTTGAGGAAATTTGTGACTGGAAATGCCAAGTTCAGCAAGAAAAGTTCTGCAGCTTTCCTAGGGGCAGGGTAGCCCCATGCAGAACTGCCTGCTAGGAACTGACTGGCTTCGTAGCAGCTCTGCTGAAAAGGACAGGGAGGGCATGGTAGATGCCAAGCAGAGTGTGAGGAAACATCCTCACCGCTAATACCGGCTACATTAGGAGCAGCGTGGCCAGCAGGACAAAGGAAGTTCTCTCCCCCTGTATGAAGCATTGATTAGGCGATAGATGAAATACTGCATCCAGTATCTGACTCCCCACTTCAAGAGGCACATGGAGAAACAGGAGTCTGGGGAGGGGGCAGGGGCTCATGACTGATAGAACTTGAAGCAGCTGGGTTTCTTCTGTCAGATAAACAGGAGGCTGAGAGACAAAAGCTATTTGAAGAAGAGTTACAAAAATGGTGGAGCCAAGCTCTCCTCAAGTAATGAAAATGCATGTCAAATCATGAGTTTTTTCTGACAATGCCATCAACTTAATGCTTTCTTTTTCTAAAAAAAAGACATGCTTTGTTGTCTCTCACTCAGTATCTCCCATAATAATCAGCCAACAGTCCCACCTTAGTTGATCATATATATAATCCCAGTTGGACCACCTTTCTAGTTTATAACACTGTTGATGGAGATATAAAAGGCATTTTTATATTCACTGATCTAAAAATCTCAAGGACTATTCTTAAAACTTTCAGATCCTGATCTATTAAAATAAGTAAAAAAACCTACATTGTATGGTATGTAACCATACAGGAGAATATGTCATCCCGTTTTGTGTGGCTGAGATCAGAGCAGGTATTTAATTTGGAATTTCATCAAATTGATAAGAAGGGGTCCCAGCAGATACTCAACCAGAGCTGTAGTTCACCTCCTCCCTTCAATATTAGAAGTGAGATTTGTTATTTAGTACATGTTATGAAGTTTTTCTTGGGCATTAAGGGAGAAAACTGGCTGCAAGACAAGGATCTAGCTGATGATTCCTTCCTTCTTTGGTCCAAGTGGGTGTAGCTTTGCTAACTTCAAGCTGGATTTTATCTACCAGTACCTAATTATTAAATGGTTTGTGTGGTTTTATATGATACAGATTTGAAGTGAGCTTTGTGATTAAGAATTTTTCAATTATGTAACAATGCCCAGAGCAGGAGCTGTTCATTTACTTATTTTTTTATAAGTAAAATATATGAGTATATATTCATCAAATATATGAGTAAGAACACAGAGATAAATTATTGGATACCCTGAAGACTTTCCAAATATTAAAATTATGGAGGTGAAAGGTAGTTTTTAGATAGAACTACCTTCCAAAATAGGTTTGAAACAGAGTATAAATGTTACTCGACTAAAGCTACACAGCCAGTCAACGTAAATTTCAGGATGCAGTAGTGCCTGTGGACTCTATTTTTTTTATGTAGTATCTTTTCTGATGCCTAAAGATGTGAGTACTGCATCAGCCCAAAAAGCCATCCAGCATATTCTCTTGTCTTTGCCAGTGGCAGAAGCCAAAAGCTGGAGTAGGAATATAACAGGAGTGCCAAATAGAAAGACCTTCCCATTTCCCACCATATACTTTCCCTAATTATAACAATTTGAAATTTAGGGATTTCCCAAGACAGTGACTGTACTGGAATTTTCACATCTAATAGCCGTCAATGATTTTTTCTTCCACAAATTTGTGTAGTAGCTTTTTGAACCCATTAATACTCCTAGTCTCCGTAACATCCTGTGGCAATTAATTCCCCAATGTAATTATTCACTGTGTAAAAAGTTACTTCCTTTTGTTGGTTTAAAACCGGCTGCTGGATAATTTCATTAAATGGCTCTTTGTTTTCACGTGACACATTGTGAACAAGCACTTCTGTTCCATCCATGCCTGTACACACTACTACAGTCACCCCTCATCTGAATTAATCAACAGTTTCTCCTTGAACAGAAGTTAAGTCACCTCTGTGATCCTCTATAGGTGCTTTTGCTTTAGCTGGGTTTTCTCTTTACCATAAACCACTGTCTTTCTAATAAAATGTAACAGACAAGTACTGAAAATAACTAGCATAAGGAGGGACTAATGCAAGGAGTTTGGGTTTGCGTTTTGTGGGGGTTTGAAATGGCTGAGTGTAAAGTCACTTTGAGCTGTAATACACGTTACAACTAGGGTTATCTACGCTGTGCATCCCTGGTTGATGGGATTTGTCTGAGAGATGTTTATAAGCCTGACTGATAGAGGCCAGGCATACGCAAACCCAACTGGTAGATTAAGGAGGATGACTAGCTATACTCAGGTCTAATTAGCTCACAGAGGGTTAGCAGAGACATAGGTCATTAAAATTTATAGGGCAGCTCTGTGCAAATCCGACCGATGGGCCAGATTCTCTTCACTGTTCGACAGGATCTCTGCTGTTCTGTCAGATTTTGTCTGCCAAGAGATTAGCACCACTGCGGATGGGAGAAAAGGCAACACTTCTCTAAGTCTTCTCCAAGTGCATGCCACCAACCACCATCTCTGGTCTGGGTCAAAAGAGGACAAGAAAGGAATTCTAAAGCCTAAGCAGGCTGTAAGAGGGGAAGCAAGGGGAGAAGAAGAGGAATTGCCCACCAAACCGAACACCATCAACGTGACTCCAGTGAGAAGAGGTGGGGATGAGGGCTGCGGCTCCAGTAGCCGGTGGAATTTGACAGAGAGCAGCGGGGGAAGGTGGGGTTGTTTTGTGGGGAGTAAGGGCATACGGTGGGGTTGTTAATAGCTAAGTCAAGAAATGCCCTGTATTCAAGAGACAGTTTTACTGAACTGGACCAAACTGCCTCTAGTGCAGCCCAGCCTTTACCTGTACCCCTTGATCACCTCCAACTAAGCATAAAAGTATCCATGGAGAAACATTTCATCTACGGCCCACACTTCATCATTACAACAATTAGCGCACACCACAAAAACCACACCCCATAAGCTTTCCCTATGAGAGTTGCCATCTTCCCAGCAACCCTTGTGAACTCACCACTACATCCAAGCCCTTGCTATCCCACCCTCTCCCCACACAACAGATTGCTGGGCAAAAAATAGCATCATAACAGCTTTGAACAGAAGATGAGTAGCTAGTTGAGCAAACACTGTTAATTGTTCACACAGAAGCAGCGGCAATGCAGTAAAGAACCAACATTTGAAAAGAGCCAGAAGAGTTAGCAGTAGCAACATCACTGAGCTTTTAATTTCTCTGTTTTTGTGGAATTTATCAGGCATAGTATAGGTGATTCCCACATAACGTGGGAATTTTACACTTTACAAGGAAGTTCTGAGTGCATCTAATGTACACACTTATTTTCTTAAGTCTTTTAAAATATTTTTCATTGACTATCAGTGTTAACACACAAGGATAAAAGAAATAATTCAGCTGGCTAAATCGGCTTACCTAGGCTATGCACTTAGCTCAGTTAAATAAGATGAGAGCCCAGAAATTAGTCCAACTTGCCAACCCTTATTATTCAGCACAGTGTTTGTAACTCACAGGAGCTTATCAACAATGGGGCCACATTTGGGAGATACTGTGGCATCTGCTATTGATTTCTGGCAGGATCTAGGTTGGTTTTTGAAACCTCTACCTCAGGTTGGAAAGATAATAAAATGCATACATACTGTTAAGCAGAATTTTTTTTTTTTTATTTTAGTAGGCATTAAAACAGGCATCATTACATGCTGCAGCAAATCAAAATGCAAGAAGTAATGCCACTTCTTTTAAATCAAAGCACTACCTCCTGCCAAGAGGAGCAAAGCGAAAGGTGAGAAAGACAGGCAATTCAACATCTGCAGAACAGGTTGAGTGCATGTGTTAAAAATCATGAGCACCCTATTAAATAATTTAATGAAATAAACCTCAAAAAGCTGCTCTTCACTCCCAACATCAAAAAATAAAACAAAGAAATGCTCCACAAACCGTCAGTTCTTTCCATTTTAAGAAAGGCCCTAAATATGCACTTCTGTAAAAGTTAAAACATTCAGAACAATTCATATTATGAAGTCGGAAGAATTTGGTACGTTCTAAACTACATGTACCATGTGGCATGCTCAGTCCTGCTTACACCCAGTATTGGACAGCTCAACGAGAAAAAGTCCCAAATATTGTAATTTATGATGAAGCTAGGAATGAGAGTAGCAACTTGTACTAACTCCTTCTTAACTGCAGTTCTTTAACAGAAACAAATTCATGCTAGTAGCAGCCTCAGAAAGTGTGATCTAGCTAATGCTGTAAGCAACATTTTATCTGTGATTCATTATAAAACTGCTAAGGATTTAGCAGAGGGAAAAATCTGTGTAACTGAGTATTTTTATTGATAAGGGCAGTTATAAAACATACTAGGAGAAAGAGCAAATGTTTTTAAATGAGTGACCTAACATTTAAACTTTTGGGGGAGGAATATTAAAATACCCAACTTACACACATAACTTCTGGAAACAATTACAGTAATTAAAACAATACTGAACATTTGGAGAGAGATATTGCAGAACTACCTCCCCAAAGACACTGATGAACTTGGGTGTGTACAATTAATAGGAGAAATTAATTTCAAGTCAAAACCCCTGCTGCTGAGAATCACCCAGCCTTTAGCACTTCCCCCAACTCCGGCCCCTGCATTTAAATCCTTGGATTGTCGGCACGAGCTTTCTAGATGAGATGGTTAATTTGAAAGACTATTTTCACTACTGATCAACTGAAACTGCAACTGCAGTGTTTCCAGTAATTAGTGTCATCAAAAACAACAACAAAATAATCCATTATTTGAGATGAAGCTGACCTTTTAATTTGCACTGGCTATCTACCTCAAAACCTACCAATTTCATTACCTTTCAGAATTTTATCTTCTTTGTCTAGGCTAAGCTGAGCCAGACAGAGCTAACTCATGTTGACTCGGAAATGCAGACATTGCCTAGAAAAGCAGGGATCCAAACCACAGAGACTTTCAGTTGCTCTCTGTTGCGACCTTCTGGAATTCCAGAATCAGTTCAGACTGCCAATTACAATCCTTAGTATTTAAAACCTAAATTCAAAGTGCTTTGAAATCTTCAAGTAGGAAAAAAACCATCTCTTTACAGACAGATACGGGATGCTGTACACGTGCCTGAGATCGTGGTTGAACTAGATAGTAAATTCAGTTTCAGTATGTCTAGTGCAAGATCAAAAACACCACAGCTGCATGACGCACTGATTAAGTGCAACCCACTCTGCCAATTCTAATTTTGCACAGTTATGCCCCATCAGGTAGCGTCTGTCCTGCGACCGGCACACAGCCAGCATAAACACGGTATCATGTGATCTGGCTTATTTGATGAGAATGCGCTACCAGGTACGGTACAAAAGTGGGATTAATGAACACGGGACCATAGCCCAAGGCAGAGTGAAACAATTTGTCAAGGTCAACCACACAGGCTGTTACTAGACCTGAAAATAGTATCCAGTCCTCTCTAATCCCAGGGTAGTTTGCTACCTACTGGGCAGCACTGCTGCCCAACAGAACTCACGCAGTTTTCAAATTGTGATGGGCTTCTGAGGATTTCTTCGGCATATTTTTCCTAAATCCTATCCCTGCTGCCACCTTGCCTACAAAGCTCCCAGTTCCATGTGATGGTCTGAGGTCTAGAACATTTTTCACCCAAATCCTCACTCTGCTAACCAGCTGTGGCCCCTCTGCCCCATTCCTACCCACACAGGCCAAGGGCTGTTTCAGCAACTACAGTGTTGACGCTGCAAATATTTAGGAAAATGTTTAGCTTGACAAATGTAGTAACCGCAGTGAGGTCAAATAAACCTACGCTCATGTGCAAGGGCTTCCAGGATTTAGCCTCCAAAAAACAGGGCATGTTTTTATGCTTGCTGAGGATATGCTATGAAATAAAACACTACTGCTACTTCTTTATATACTGCTCACTAAAAACATATTTTTATTGCAGCTCATCAAATGTGGACTGTAATGTGTTACTGCAGTGAACTACACACGTAGCTTACTACTTCAGGGGAAAAAAAGCAGTTTCCATCAGATGCTTAGCTCAACACATGTAGAGACAGACACCAAAAAGTAAAGTAAATATTACAAAGTAAATATTAGAAAACTGTTGAAATGCATCCTTGTCCCAGTTTTTGCAGGAAACAGAGTACATGACTACAACAGTGCAATATTGTTTGAATTACTGTTTGGAGACAGCAATAGGACAGAGGAAGCATTACACTATAGATTATAAATTACATCAAAGAAACTGTGCTGAAGAAACTTTAAAATTCTAAAGAACTCCATAGCTAGTAAATGCCAGAATTAAGTTTGCCTGTAAAAGTTTTATTAAGCCCTATGGCATTATATATGTGCTGAGGCATAGAGTCACATATTATTTTCCTCTACAATCCTGACTGAGTCATGGTAAAGATTTGATCCAATGTCCACATTTTGCTTATTCTTGAAAATGAATTACCAGTCTGAAGGCTTCATTAGTAACCAGCAAGTAAAGAGCAGTAAAGCACAATTCCAGTTAGAATTCAAGGTACAAAATTAATGGCCAAGGGGACATCTATTATTAACAAAAACTTAAAAGATGAAGCAAGTTCTCAGAAATCTATTTACTATTTTATGGGAGAGAAGACATTGCACAGTGTCTTTCACCAGAAGACTGACTTGTTGCAACTGATGGTGCACTTGAGGACACTCTAAGTGAACTGCAAGACAGATTCACTGGCTTCTACAATTGCAGTCAGAATAAATGCAGTGGAAGACTACAAAAGCTCTTTTATTTTTCTTACCAGCCCAAGAAAAGATACATCCATCTCATTAAACCCACTTTCATGGCAGCACATTTCACAAATGCTAAACAGAAACAGCTCAGGAAGACAGAGGACTTTTTTGATGAAAAGAAGGTTTCAAAATTTTCATGGCTAGCATACAAGATTTCAGAATCCAGAAAACACTGATGCACTGCACACATTGGAGAAAATGCTCTGAGCTCAGCTAGAAAAGGAAAGGTCACAGCTGCAGATATGGATATCATCAGTGGATTTTGCCCTGAAACATGCTGTCATGACAGTGAAGCAAGAAGAAAGAGAAGAGCAAAGGACTCATTAAGAAAGCATCAGCACCAAACAAGGCTGTTTGGCACTGTGATACCCATTACAGTGTTGTCGGTGAAACAGTTTTTGACATGCAACTTCCTAGTTCCATGTCAAAAACTGTTTCACCGACAACACTGTAATGGGTATCCCAGTGCCAGTCACTGGCAGAGAATCCCGACTCAACTAAAACATGAATCCCACGGGATTCATAATCTTCCTGTTACTCAGCACTACAGAAAACTGAGTGACAATCTGATCTGAAGCACAGCCCGGTCTCTAACTGGCAGCGGAGGTCACTGATGACACTGTCAGTGTCTGCCACAGGGGCTGGGCTTGGACATCACATTCTGCTGTCACAGCTGTGCCACCAGAGAGGATGGGAGCTGGGTGGAATCGCATCCCTTGGCTTACCAGGCTCTTCCTGCAAAACCCACACTGCAGGTGGAGCTACCACTACAGAAAGTGTTTTGTTGGTTTAGTTTGCTTTGTCAGAAGAGATGACTTGGATATATTGGCAGAACCTTCTCCAACAGGACCCATGGACAACAAAGCAATGCTGGTAGAGCCAGGTAACAAAGATGTCAACTTTTAAGTCTCTTTGCTTTTTCCAGTTCCAAGGAAGACTTGCATTATATTATCAGTTTTAAGTAAAGAAAGTTGAATTCTGAATAGTTTGTGGATCAAACACAGGCCGTGGACTTTCCAGTACCGCAATTTTAAACAGGATCCTTTTCTGCAGATGGTCCTTATATCAATCACAAGCTGCACACTTGGAATGAATATGACCTACATCACTGAAGGGAACTCTGCAGGACTAAAACCTACACACGTGGCCATGAAGACCACAGATCCCAATACAGAGTAATCTGCTCTAAATTACTGACAAAGTGAACAAACACCCCTTCCTATCCCCTGACCAATGAACTTACTAAAGGGTTCTATTATCCAAAATACAAAACAAATTTAAGAGTATTTCCTGTATATCCTGAAAAGGCAAAATCACTCTTGTATAAGTAACATGGCGCAGCCCTCATCCCGCTGAAGGAAGAACTTGGCAGGTGTGAACTCACAGAGGCAGGAATGACCAAGAGATCCAGACTTCAACCCCTACGCAAGACACATACCTACATCAGTTGTATGTAGTTTTACAGGTAAAACCCAACAAAAAAAAAAGTTTAATTTCACTCCCTGTGTTCAAACTATAATTACCTTTGTTCTAATTTACAGTTATAATTGCTCAAATCAGTTTCCATGCAGGACAATCAGAAAACAAAGATGTCAGTAGCCACTGACACGGTGACAGAAATGACTCACCTAGAACAACGTGAGAATGCTGTAGCAGAAGTAGGGATAAAACCCAAGCACCAACACAACTTCTGAAGTTTCCGTATTTTTCTTCCAGCTCAACACCACCACCTTCCCAGCATTCTTTCAACCAGTCTCTTCCCCACCTGTCTATATGACCTCATGACTTCCCAAGCCTATATCCTTTTCTGCCTGCCGAGTCCTTCCTTAACACGGTATTTAAAAATTTTCTGAAACACATCTCTTATTTTTTGATTTCACCTCACTCAGGTTTAGATTTTATCTTCCCTCACAGTGCTCAGGCTTAGCAAAAGGCATACACAATCCAAGCAAGATAAATTGATGTTTGGCAAAGCAGCCACAACAGGAAGTACTAAGCAACCTTTGCCAGAGATGCTGCTACCACATTCAACACTTAGCCCTCACCTGCAAAAGAAACAACACAGCCCAGGTTCTCCTTCCCTGCAGAAGAAAAGAGAGGCAGGAATAATGCAACATTAGAAAGTTAGTTATGTCTTCCTTGTTCTCCAGACAGATCTACAATACATTGTGACTTGTTTTATTTAGAGAAGTCTGGGGATTTCAGAAAATTTACCCCAGCTTTTACAGTCCCAAACAAGACAAATGCTTGAAAAGCTGAGATAGTGATCAGAGTCCACGGCCAACTTCCCTGCTAATCTAGAAAGCCAAGTGGGAGAGAGAGCAGGCACAATATAGCATCACTCTGGCCACTTGAGAGCTCTCCCAGAGTAGGGGACACTTGAAATGGCTAAGTCAGCCTGGGTCTCAATCACTTGGGTCCACTTCAAGAGTATAAGGAAGTCTGCAAGAGATACTCCAGCTCCATCAGTCTTTTGTTGTTGTTACACTAAAAATAAGAGTACTGTCCAGACTTTGCATGGAAAGGACACGAATATGGGCTAATGTATTTTAAAAATGCCCATTAAAAATGAAAAAAGAAGCAGCAGTAGGAGTCCAGTCATTACACAGGTACAAGAAAATCCAGTGGCACAGGGAGTTTCCACAGACAAAGGATTTCCCACAGCCTATTGTTGGAAACACTGTGATTCAATTGCTCATTTCTTGCTCAACAGGCTGCTGATTCAACCAGAAGAGGATGCTGATGTTTCACCTTCTGCATTCCACCTACTGCAGCCTAAATCAAGAAAAAACCTGGCTTTTAAAAACATGTGACTATCTCATGCTAGTTCCTACTTCTTTACATTACATACTCCTCTTGTACAATATCATTTTTTTGTCAATGTCATTTAAAGATACCCACAATAAAGTGATAAATGAGGAATTTTAACTGCTGCTGTTTCCTTATCTTGCTAACCTCCAGCTGGACATTCACTGGAGGTTAGCAGGTGGTTACAAGGTGAAACACAGAACACTTCCCGATTCACTGTTGTATGAAGAAACAACAGACCAGAAGAAACTTCAACATACAAACTCACAAAACAATCAGATTAAATGTGTTTTGCAGCTTGAGACATACACTGTTAACACCGCATATGAAAAACAGTTATATGTGAAAATGCATGACCTGCTGCAACTCCCCAGAGAAAGCCCTCAGGTAAGGAATTCAGCTGGAACCAGGGAGCAAGCCAGTGGAGGCTATTTTAAACCCAAGCCTTTCCACAGCTACCACCAGGTGCAGTCCTAAATTCAGCAACAGTATCTGTTTCTCAGAAGCAGATTTTGAGCTGTCTCCCACAGGTAACTGGAGATACACTGTGCAGTTCTAGAAGCATGGCATGTAGCTATCCCGTAAAACAAAGCACGAGTTGTTGGTTTTTAGGGAACAGATTCTATCTCTGTTCTACTGCAGAAGCTCATATACATTTCTCTTGCTCAGAAAGGTTTGTTCAGGATGCTGGCAGTGGAAAGTACAGAAAATTCCCTAGAGCGAGGTAGGAAGCAGAGATAGGAGAAGTGTGGCTAGAGGCTAATAGATTAACCATTACTGACTTTATAATCCACATAGACTCTCAAATGTCTAAATGTCTTGGAGCTGCATTTTTAAAACCTTCGGAATAAAAGAACAGGGAAGGAGTGTGTTTTAGCAAAGCAAGGAAGAGTCTCTGACACAACATGAAAGAGATACATTAAGGGAAAAAAGGGAGGAAAAAAAAAGAAAACCAGCCCTTCCAGGACTTCATTTTTTTGGCACACAAGCATAAATATGCACACAACAGATGCTGCTGAATCCAATCCTAAAACTCACAGAATCATAGAACCTTTTAGGTTGGAAAAGACCTTTAAGACCATCCAGTCCAACTGTTAACCTAGCACTGCTAATACCATCATTCAACCATGAATATATCATTGCCCTACCTAAGCCCAGAAAAGTATCTTCACTTCAGGCAAGCAGTTAAACCTGTGCTTAACTTAAAAGATCATGAGTAAATGCATCTGAAGTAAACACATTTTGAATGCTTTGTTGGTGAAGGCACAGGCTTATTCTTCCTTTATTCCCCTAAGAATGAAGTGTTTTGCTGATACACAGGAATAATGAAAGAAGTTACACTGCTGAAAATTACTTCAAATTCCTATTATAAAAATAACGTGTCAATTAGTTAATAGCTTACAATCAAAATACAAACCTACAATGCTTCACTGGTCTGGATATACATCATTAATCTCGAATGACCTGAGGACTACATTATGTTTTACTAGGAAAGCTTTAAAAATCATGAATATTCCAAATAAGAGGAAAAATAATAGAAAAATCGTATAATCATTTAGGTTGTAAAAGACCTTTAAGGTCATCAAGTCCAACCATCAACCCAGCACTGCCAAGTCCAGCACTAAACCATGTCCCTAAGCACCACGTCTACATAACTTTTAAATAACCTCCAGGGATGGTGACTCAACCACTTCCCTGGGCACCCTGTTCCAGTGCTTGGTAACCCTTTCAGTGAAGAATTTTTTCCTAATATCCAGTCTCAACCTCCCCTGGCACAACCTAAGGCAATTTCCTCTCATCCAGTCTCTGACAAATATAAATGAGGAGGTCTGCAATTATGGTGACATGTGAGTTGAAATGTATATTTAAAGACCACACAGGGAACAGTGACTCTTTAACGCTATCCAAGATTTATTGATGTAGGCATAGTTTTCAGCTCCTTTTAAACATGTAGTATTTAATTATTTGGATGAAGATTTTTCAGTTAAGCATCTGACTCAGGATGATTTTAAAAATGTATTAAAGGAAAACCTTTCTTCAAAATAAAACCCACGTAGGCATTTCTCAGAATAGAACTAGCGGAAAATGCATTGCTTTGCTCTCCTTTTTTTGTTTTAAAAATAGCAGAAACCAACAGCAAGATAATAGCAAGACAGGTTTAACTGAAAAGCTCTGCTACCTTCATGCTTTGCAACACAGATTTCACATCTTGAAGGGAAATCAGGGATGTGCTTTTGCCTTTTCTAGAGAAATCCATACGAAACTGACACCTGAAAGTCTATTTGCAGACACTAAAAGAGGTTATTTTGCAAGTTGAGTTCTCTGAGCACAATGTGGCCCAAAAATGAAGCAATCAAGTATAGACCGCATGGAAACTGAGCCTTTCAATGTCTGCATCTGCCATGGAGCCTACCCTCGGAACACCTCGCTTGCGAGTGGCCGGGTGTGATGATCTGAAAAGAGACAACCAAGGAGCCGTTTGAAGAGAGCAGTCGGGGGCTGCCCCAGGGAAGGCCGAAAAAGCAGCGCACCGGAACCGGGGTAACAAGGTTGCCGAGCCGAGTGGATTGCGCAGAGTCCAAAAGCCAGGGACGGAGAACCAGAAGGGCCCGGCAGGCCCATAATCATGAGGAAATACGAGATAATGGCGCGGCGGGCACGGGCAGCGATGCGGGGAGCGCCGGCGGGCGGGGCGGGGCGCAGGCAGCGGGGCCCTGCGGAGCCCCGGCCGCGGCGCTGCGCGGCCCGCGGAGAACGCAACCGTGGCGCCCCCTGGCGGCCGCTGCCGCGCCGCGGCCCAGGCCGTTCCCTCGGGGCGCGGCGGGGACGTAAAAGAGATTTTATTGTACGTCGCCTTCTGGCCGCGAAAGGCCGAGGGAGAAGCCCTCCGAAAGTTGGTGTTCAGCTGCCTAACCCACGGCGCCCTCCGTACAGCCCGGTTTGCTAGCGAAAAGCAGCTCGGGCAGCCCGTGCTGCGCGCCATTCCCCTGGACAGCCCCGGCCCCTGCTGCGCGGCTGCAGTCGCGCTCTGCGCCAAGCTGGAAACCCCGAAGGTGTTGCTCTTGAAAAAACGAGCGGTCAGGTAGCAAACGAGACCCTAGTTGATTGAGGGAACAATTAACAAGCTCACCCTTTATTAAGCACGAGCAAATTCATGTGGCAGAAAGACACTGGAACCGAGGTTCCATCAGTTCCCCCCCGCCACAATCACTTGCTCATATTCCTGAAATCAGCTGCCTCGTTCACTACGCAGCTTCCATCTGCTGCAATGAGAGAAGCAGGTATTATCTCAGACTACAGTGTCTTATCTACACGGTCCTCAGTCATCACAGAACCACAGAATGGTTTGGGCTGGAAGGGACCTTAAAGACCATCTAGTTCCAACCCCACTGCCATGGGCAGGGACACCCTCCACTAGACCAGGTTGCTCCAAGCCTCATCCAGCCTGGCCTTGGACACTTCCAGGGATGGGGCACCCACAGCTTCTCTGGGCAACCTGTGCCAGTGCCTCACCACTCTCACAGAAAAGCTTTTCTTCCTGGTATCTGATCTAAATCTACTCTCTCTGAGTTTAAACCCATTACCCCTTGTCCTGTCACTACAGGCCCTTGTAAAAAGTGCCCCCCCCCAGCTTCCTTGTAGGCCCCTTCAGGTACTGGAAGGCTGCAATAAGGTCTCCCCAGAGCCTTCTCTTCTCCAGGCTGAACAAGCCCAATTCTCTCAGTCTTTCTTCATAGCAGAGGTGCTCCAGCCCTCTGAGCATCTTCGTGGCCTCCCCTGGACTCGTTGCAACTGGTCAATATCCTTCTTATCTTGAGGGCTCCACAGCTGGACACAGTGCTCCAGGATGGGGTCTCACGAGAGCAGAGTAGAGGGGGAGAATCCCCTCCCTCGCCCTGCTGGCCACACTTCTCCTGATACAGCCCAGGATACGCTTGGCTTTCTGGGCTGCCAGCACACACTGCTGGCTCATGTTCGGCTTCTCATCCGCCAGTACCCCCAAGTCCTTCTCCTCAGGGCTGCTCTCGATCCATTCTCCACCCAGCCTGTACTTCTGTTTGGGATTGCCTGACCCATGTGCAGGACCTTTGGCAAGTCATTTCCAAAGCACTGTTTATCCCATATTCCAACTGGCAAAAGGGTTTAGTGGGAAGGAAGAAAAATCAGTAGTTGTAGTGGAAACTTCAGTATGTTACACCCATCAAAGATTTATCTTTCCAACTATGTATTGGTTTAATGTAACACTGATATCCATTAAAAGATAACATTTAAATAAGGATATATTTTCATTACTTTAATAGAAGTGGCAGTTTACCTGATTTACCGTTTCTTCAATTGCTTTCATATAATGATTAAGTTCTCTGTCCATTGCAGCATATTCTAACATGACATTTTCCATACTGTTAACATCCTCTACATCATCTGCAAAACAAAATGTTTTGTATATGGATGATCAGTTGTATTATTTTCAGGCAGTATTTTTTCTTTATAGATACAAAGACAAGTGTTAATGCTGTGAATATCTAAAGCATCTGAAGGGCACAGCAGGTGTTTTCAAGCTCCTCAAACATATTTTTTTTCTTCCTATTTTGCAACTGTAAACCTTGATATTTCGTGGGTAACTTGAACAAACAGCTTACTCAGAAAGACACTTCCCTGATTTCATGTGAACAAGAGAGAGTGTGTGTAATTTCATCTACCAACACCTAGTCATTAGGCAATCAGGGTATTTTCTGCAAAAGTTGTATTTCATGACTCATCACATTGCCTCAGAAAGAGTCAGAAGAAACTTAAATGCCCTCTCAGTACCGTATAGTTCACAGCTATAATTAGACCCCTTATCCCCAATAAACATAGCTACTGTAAAATCAAAACAGCTCCAGCATTTTATAACACAGGAAATAATGGGAAACTGAATAGCATTGGTGAATAAAACAGTAAAATTTTAATTGCCAGCAAAAATCAATGAATACAGAACGTGATTAGTAATTCACATCCACTTTATTCTCTTCTACATTCCTCCTAATTTCATTCCTTTCACCTCTAACTACACTTCTGCTTTCCCATTCCAACCTTGCTGTACATCTGCTCTGCTGGATAAAGACTCTTCATAGATGCTACAGGGCTGAACAGCCAACAGCTGTATCTCCTGACGCAGGTGCATGTACCACACCAAACACTGCCAACTGCGGGAGGACAGCCAGCCACAGTCCCCAACCCGTTTAGGAAATAAAGAAGTTAAGAAACATAAGTTTCCACTCCTCCTACTCCAATTTATTCCTACCCTGCAGTTTCCAGGTATAGAGAAAACAGCTGGAAACAGCTGGAAGCAGCTGGAAGCCATGAAAGAGCCCCAAAGCCTGCCATGCAGCATTAGGGGGTGTCATTTAATGAAGTATTCTTCTTTACAGGCAGTTTAAGTAGCCAATCTGTGCTGTTATTTTTAGGAAGAAAATTGTGGTATAGCTTGTTAAATTACTTTTTGAGAAGAAAGGAAAATGTCTTCTGATCTGGCAAGCTAGAGTACTTCCTAAGTTGCTAACTATATTAGTATTTTACAGCAGAAAAATCTGTCTCTGCAGAAAGCTAACAGAAAGCCTTATATATATATATATATATATATATGGCCATCTTATCTTGACAGCAAACCTGAAACTGTTGCTGAAACACATCACTTGGGGATAGGCACTTCATACCATCTGAAAAAGTGATGGATACAGGAGACAGAAGGAAAGCATAAAGTTCTATTTACACAAAGAAGTTACATAATAAGCCATACTATTTTGTGAACATGGCAATTACAGTCATGATGTTCCCCTTAATTATATACAGGCTTGGTATGTATCCATTTTTCATTAAGCAGACAAATGGATATTGCAGACAGAATCTTGGCATTCCTGCAACTTTCTTCTGAATAATCAGCATTTCCTCCTCCCCTTTCCCTTCCCTCCCACCCAATTTCCATATCCTATCTGGTAACTATGATCATACTCTTTTTCCTTCCTGCTAGGAAGCATATGAAGTGCCTCCTTCAAGGCTGACACAAATGGCACTCCATGAATCACAGGGAAGGTTTGTGTAGCAAGTAACTGTCATTCTCCTCCCATGGCCAAAATGAATCATAACCACGACATAAAGAAATTACAGTGGCCTAAATATATTTTTTTTTGTAGGGGAAGAAAAGAGCATTGTTAAACACCAAGAGAGCTGTATTAACATCGTCTTTCCTAAAAGTTACAAAAGCTTTATCTAAGGAATAACGTTGCAACTCAAGAGATGCATTAAAGCTCAAAGAAGTGGAACACAGCTCAGGCACGAGGGACATTATCTGCAACTACACCCTGCCCTACATTCTTCATGTCCTGACTGTCCCACCCATCCACCGGCCTGTTTTCAGTCTCGGTGATGTTCACTGCTGTTTCTCTGTTCTTTCACGCACATGCAGTCTGTTATATATACAGGAAAATCACTGAATGTGTCACTAACGCTTGAAGTCGTTATAGAAATAAAGGTAGATCTGAAGGACTTTATACAGGCCAGTTGTCCATCCCCTATTTCTGCTGTTTGACAGGTACTATAGTACATCTTCTACCTGCAGTTCAATCCATAGTGCAAGGTGCTGAGAACAAAGAGAAAATCTCCCACGTTGTTTCCAGACACTCATTTCTCCATGTCCTAAACAAGATTTAAAAGAAAACTTACATTACAGGCTATTCTATCTGCCTTTAAAAAAACTCTTGCCGTCCCACATTACACACTGCAATACCACACCGAGCATGGCTCCGCTGCTCCCACCACACTCTCCCTTCCCGATGAGCTCACAGCACTTCTGCCCCTCCCTGGCAAAGGGCAGATGCAGAGCAGAGCTTGAGTACACATGACGAGAACCTGTGGGTGCCTGTATGGGGAAGCAAAGTTTCATAGCTCACTAAGGCAGGGATTCCAGCAGCTTCAATGTTTCCTTGCAACACACTCCACCACAGACTAATAAGAACACACCAGTTGACCTGATCTTTCCAGGGAACAAGAAATTAGAAAAGAAAGACTTTTCTCTCCTCACTACCATCCCACAACTCACTCTCCCAAACCCCACCAACCCAGTAGTTCAACAGCAATATCAAGAAGAATCAAAAGTTAATAATTATATCAGGCCTTTGAAAGATTGAAAAGGCATTGTCTGTTATCTGCTCTGCAAGCCCTGCTGCTACTTTGATTTCAGCTGTGAGGGAGGCATTAGCTACCCATGGGAAAGGGATTCAAGGCACAGTCTCTCCTGCAGCAGACTGTGACCACATTATCTGCTGAATACCCTCCAGTCAGACTCCAGCTACAAAGCCAGCTAACTCTCTAGAGTACTCAAACCTCTCACTCTGCAGGCCAACAACCTAGCTCAACACCAAAAGCAAATCTTTTGCAAGTGCTGGATCAGTGTCTTTCCGTTATCTAATCACAATTTATCCTAATCTTGTTTCTAATTCATATCTAAGGAATGCATTCCAAACTCTCTGCATATGCTTTTAGCTGCTGCCACAAAATACCATCGAAGTTGCATACTACAGTTAAGTCTCCTTGTTATCTAGGCTAAATTTGTTGAGTTTAGTAAGCCGTTCTCCACAAGTCCCTACCCTCACCACCCAGAGATTATACATTTTGCAATATTACATCTTTTACTCACAGAAAGCCCAGTTCAAGGCCATAATTTTCATTTTCAAAGGCCCATGTGCATCATGTTAAAATTAGCTGGCTGAATACGCGCACTTTGTGATTATGAATTCCAGCTCGCCTGACTTTATGGTGTCTTTTTATAATGGAAACGTGGGTATTATTCTGAAAAGCCAGCCTAAATATTAAAGAACAAGATTACGTAAGGAGACTAGCAAGAGTTCAATTTCTCACTTCTAATAAGAACCAAACTGATCATGCTCAGGTGCCTTACTGCTGGTTCAAACTGTAATCAACCAAGGCTGGGTTATACATCACAAAGCTCAGGGTGTTAAAACACAAGTTACAGTAACAGCATAGAATCAAGTCAGCATGGGTTTAATACTTCCTATGTTAACACTTATCTAAAATGCTGCTCGTTCGTCCAAAACTTGCATTTCCTTCTAACATCCTTCTAACATCAGTGAGTTCATACTCACTTCAGTTCCCTGTACGCATCCACAAGTTAGCAAAATTTCTAAAGGTTTTTCACAACTGCCTCTTCTTCTGTGCAAGTTACAACATCGGTCTTTGCTTATGTACGGTATTACAGCTGTCCTGCAGCCAAAACACAGCAATTCAAACAAGCATTCACTTCCACCACAGACTATCTCCAACATGAAAGAGTCTGGAATACCATGAAATTACAGGAAGGCTCTAAGACTGCAAATGTAACAGTACTTAAAATGAATGTATGTGCACAAACAAAAGATTAATATAAACATATATATATACACACACTCTCAACTTTATAGTATTGGCTAACAAAAGTCACTTTCAACTTAAAGAAAACAGGACATTGTCAGTTCTACCTCTTGTACTCCATATTAGGTTGCTTTGAAATTCAAGGCTACGTTCAGTTTTTTCTATCAGACTCTCCCATCATTCAAGGAAAAAGAGGAACGGTATACCATTTCCCACAGATTTTGACAGTAGATTTCAGACTTTTAAGACACAAACATCTGTCACTTGAGCCAATAGCAGTAGTAGGCAGTTGTCTTCATGTGCACCAGGAGCTGGTAAAATACACACTTTGCCAGCAGGTTTCAGGTTACTGCTGACAGCAGAGAAATCAAGCTCACAGGCTCCTTGATTTAATTCCATCTTCTGGAGGAGAATGTACATTCCCAATTCAGGATACAGCTAAGCGTTTTTGCTGGTTTTAGCAAGTATTTCATTTTCAAAACCAAAAGTGCTAAGACACCCCCCTGTTCCCCCAGTTTTGGTCTACTCAAAACTGTTGGTAACTGAAGTTGGACAATACCTCTGGAAAAACACAACAAACCCACACCCTTTAAAAATATATGCACAAAACACTTGAGAAGAAAGTAGCAAGATGTCCCTCTATTGTCTAGATCGTAGTGAGAGGATACAAACATGTCGAATCATAGAATTGTTTAGGTTGGAAAAGACCTTCAAGATCACCAAGTCCAATCATTAACCCAACACTGCCAAGTCCAGCACTAAACCATGTTCCTAAGCACCACAACCACACATCTCTTAAATACCTCCAGGGGTAGTGACTCCATCACTTTCCTGGGCAGCCCATTCCAACGCCTGACGACCCTTACCATGAAGAAATTTTTCCTAATATCTACTCTAAACCTCCCTCGGTGCAACTTGAAAGCCATTTTGTCTTGTCCTATCACTTGTCACTAGAGAGAAGAGACCAACACCCACCTCTCTGCAACCTCCTTTCAAGAAGTTGTAGAGAGCAATAAGGTCTCCCCTGAGCCTCCTCTTCTCCATGCTAAACAACCCCAGCTCCCTCAGCTGCTCCTCACAGGACCTGTTCTCCAGACTCTTCCCCAGCTCCGTTGCCCTTCTCTGGACACACTCCAGCCCCTCAATGTCTTTCTTGTAGTGAGGGGCCCAAAACTGAACACAGGATTCGAGGTGCAGCCTCACCAGTGCCCAGTACAAGGGGACAATCACTTTCCTGGTCCTGTTGGCCATACAGACCAGCAGGAACTTAAAGAAGAGATTCACAGATTCAGATTCAGAGTGGTAGGGGTTGGAAGGGACCTCTAGAGATCATCTAGTCCAACCCCCCTGCCAGAGCAGGATCGCCTAGAGCAGATCACACAGGAACAAGTCCAGGCGGCTTTGGAAAGTCTCCAGGGAAGGAGACTCCCCCACCTCTCTGGGCAGCCTGTGCCAGTGCTCTGTCACTCTCACAGGGAAGAAGGGTTTCCTCATGTTCAGGCTGAACCTTCTGTTTTCCAGTTTATGGCCATAAATAGATAGCTTGCTTCTGCAGCACTGAGGGTACATCTTCACTTTTCATCCTACAGATACATGTACAGCTCCTCAGAAAGCTCTCACCAAAGGACATTTCTTTCGAAATCTCATCTCCCTGACCTGTAACATATTTTATCTATTAGGCTGCAAAAAGAGCAGAATGTTAGTACAAAAAAATTCTAAACTAAAAGAAATAAGAAGCAATACAAAGGAACAGCAAAAGACAGGAGAAAACTAATTTGATCTCCTGAATGCAGGTGTGCTCACATTAAAACCAGTGAAATGCTTCAAAGTGGAATGCCCAAAAATCTCCACAGAGTCCTTTGGATAGGGAATTAATCACTGCAATCCATAAGAGAAGAAAAATTATTGCTGATTAGAGGGCCAACAACCATACAGGGAACGGCAGTTGGTGGACTAAAGGGGAACTCAGGCCAGTAATTGCAAAATTTCCCTCCATGTAAAGTCAGAAGCAACTTACTGCTGAAACTGGTCCTAAAGAGACCTCCAACTTCTCAGGAAATGCCTTAACTGGGCTGTAGAGTGTTTTGAGCTCCATTTCCCTCACTGTCCCCTAATGAAGCCATTCTGCCTGCACAGAAAGCTTTCACATACCTAAAGAGGCTGAGTGTGCATGAGTGATTTTACAGATCAATACCCTCACCTAGATACCAGCACTCCGGTGAAAAGTAGGTAGTTCTTAAAAAAATGAAATTACATCAATGAGAGAAAGGGAAGCCTACTTGAGGTGGCCCTGCTTGAGCAGGGGAGTTGGACTAGTTAACCTCCTAAGGTCCCCTCCAGTCTCAACCCATCTGTGATTCTGTGCTATTTCTCAAAATCCAACAAGCTCATCTCCAAACCATTCTTCTGGAAGATGGTTGAAATTGAGTCCAAGTTCAAGTCTTCTCAAGCAAAGAAGGAAGTTGAATCTGAGTTTCCTTTATTCTATCAAAGAAAAAAAATCTGAGTAGACAGAATAGAAGTGAGAGGAGTGTGGGAGACAGGACTACTAGAACTTGTAAAGGAAAGACCAGCACAGAAGAACACTGTTAATTGACTGGGACCTCCGTTGCACGAGAACTATCACTTGTGAATGATTTCTAAAGTTTCATCTTATTTTCTATTCGGCTTCTGTTAAGACACTGCAAATTAAACTACAATACCTGGATTCAGGTCAAGCATTTTGCTGTACCTGAGTACAGTCTTGTGAGGTTTTATTTTGGAAAGGAAATGTCAGTGCTTTTCAGTTTGGATTTAAGTGTTTGTTTTATTCAGCAAGTAACAAAAAAAAAAATCTTCAATTATCCACTTCTCCCTGCTTAATTTTTTTTATTTTTAAAGTAACATGAACCAAGACTGTCTGTTAGATTACAGACTACTCCTGACAAAAAACCCTCATCTTGTGTTACAAGCCATTTCCCTGTGGGCTATGACAGACTGTAATGGGAAGAAACAAAATTCAGTGACCCAGGAGGCTCCCGCCAATCCCATGGAAATGAAACCCAAGTACATCATATTGTAGAGAAAGTCAGAATTTCAACAGAAACACACTATACAGGGTCTGAATGCCCACTCTGAAACATCTCAAGGGGCCAGCATTTCCAGCGAGTGGGTGTTGGACATATTCTGAAAACAGAGTCATCTCAGAGTGGGCACAGAGAAGCGGAGGCACCCGGTATTACTAACCACTTTTGAAAATAACTTACTATATCATTCTATAATAAAGTAATCATGAAACTTTTGCTCAACATGAAACTCCCTTAAACTCCATAGGCCAACAGTGCTTTTGAAAGCAACTTCCTTACAGTACATTTTTTTTCTTAAAGACTACCACGGGAAGGCTAAAAAGTCATAATGAACCAAGTTTATACTTGAGTGCAGTAACAAAGATCAATGTTACCAGGTATTTCTGCCACAGTATCCACAGAGACTGCAATACCTCCAAACACATATTGACACTGTGGTAATAATAACTAATGAAATAAATGGGGTTCTCACAGAGTTTGATATAGCAAAACACTCCAGTGTGTGCTGACATGCTTTGCTGTATAAAATCTGAAGTAAAATATTATTCAACACAAGTGGAGATGGTTTAATTTAGGCTGAGGCACCCAAATAATAAAAAGACATCAACTCATCTCTCCTACAGGTAAACAAGATTTGCCAATGGAACAGAAAGGGAGCAAATCTTTATGTCATACCTATATATTTTTGGCTATTGTAACCTCTGTGGTGCCACACATACAGCACCAAGACAGGAAACCAAGTAGTTATGTACACTTCCCCAAATAAAAAGGGATCTTTTCTTGACCATACAATTCCCACACTACTTCTCTCCCTTCAGACAAGAGTCCAGCACCTCTTGTCTCCTTACTACATTCCAAGGTCACAGTGAGGTTAATCTTTATTTTACCAATTAACACCTACTTAGTCCTGCAGAAAGACCAATTTAAAGTTAACAAAGACAGTGTAACTAGTAAGCAGGAGTACAGAAAACAGGATAAAGCATTTACGAGATGCAACAGTTCTGAGAGGAAAGTTAAGCTCTCCTCTGCCATAATTCTGTATTGGTTTCCTGGCATTATGACGACATCCATCCAGAACTACTGTGCTCTGTTCAACAAGTGAGTAAACCAGCATTCCTCAACACTATCCACACCCACAGGCCAAAGAAGAACAGGAACACAAGTTATGTTGACAGACAACCAGCAAGGAAACACCCAGGCTGAGGTTCATGTACCATTTCCTTGACAACAAAGAGAGTTTCACAGGTCATTTCCTCAGGCACTCATCCTTGCTGTTCCTCTGTTCTTCCTCTGCGGCCCCTCTGCTAGGATAATATGACTTTTTACAGGGTCATACTATAAAGTGGATTAATGAAATGATCCAAGCTAAAAATAGCATTCTGTGTTCCAAAACCAAACCAAAAACAACACCAAACCATGATGCTCCAGTAATTGAGTCTGAAGTACAGGTATACAAACAGTTGTACCAGCACTACTGAGGGGGTGGGAAACTGTAGCCGCGGGGGGAGGGAATAACTTTCTAAGCCAACTTGTTTGCCAAGAAAAAGGTAGAGGAACCACACCTGTATTTTCTAAGCAAGTAAAAGGCATGTGTTATTTTCACACAGAAATCTGTCCATCTCATAAAATAAGCAACAAAACCCCCTCTATTTGCCTAACTCTCTATACATATGTCCCTCTCTTCTTACAGGATTTCAATATATCATGAAATTAAGGCTGAAAACAACATTCACTAATAATTTTAATGGGAAAGGATTTTCCTATGACTAACGAGCTTCTTGCTTGTGGAGGCATGGGCATGTCTACACCACACAATATAGCATGGTTCAGAGCCCCAAGCTGCTGCTGCTTCCTCAGAACAAGAGATAGGAGGGCTGGGAATATTCAAAAACAGTGAGTCTACTGCTGTCCTCCTTCTACACACTTTCTCCTTTCAGAACGTCATATGATAATACTGGAATTTGGGCAAAATTTTCCTTTAAATACTTTCCCTCACAAGGAACAGTGGAAATATTTCTTAAGGTGTTGTAATTGCTACTCTTTGATCCCTCAGTACATTTTCTAAAATTGCTATTTCAGATGACGTATTTTATTTCAAGACTCTTAATGAGCATTTACAATTCCCATAAAAGGTTCACAGGCTGCTTTATCTATGATTTCCACTGGAAATGAATACCAGCAAAGTATCTTTTTTAATTACTCTTTTATTATTCCAGCAAGTTCATTTCCAACTTGTTAGAATTTTTTTTATGCACAATTTCATCTGTATTACACAAGATCTCTACATGCACATCATGAATTCTCCGGAGAATTCACACACACAAATCAACAGTGCTAATGCTTTCTGTTGTCAATAACCAATTCTTCTCTTATTTTAAATTGCATTGACAGGTGGTAAAAAAAATACACTGTGAAGTGCAAGTCTGTCTCTAATAAAAGGCATGATTGTTATTATCCAGCAGTAAACAATGCCATTAGGTTTTTCAGAAAAAAAGAATTTGCTTGTGTTAATGAACCTATTATACTTCTCATCTCAGAGCAGCTCATTCAAAGTGCACCTTCATTAAACTAAATGCAGTAGTTAGTTAGAATTTCCTACGTTTGGGGAAAGGAGGAAATGGGTTGGAAAGACATTCAAGTTAAAAAAAAAAACAGTAAAGATAGGAAAATAAACACTTTTCACCCAAGACCTTCAAGAGTCTCAGAAACATTATTTCTCTGTCCAGAACTGGAGGCAGCCTAGCTCAGAGACCAGGCTAACATGCCCTCAACAGAGCTTATTTAATCAGATATAATGTTTCAGTAAATGCAGCTACCTTGGGTTTGGGCCCATAATATCCGAGTCTGGTGCAGACATATCAGATTCAAAATCTAATTGCACAGACTAGACATGCTGCATGTGGCACCACAAGAAAGAGGAGTCCCATGGTGCATCATCATGGCCTGGCCAGAAAACAGGGCCACGACGCAGGATGGAAGCATGGGAAGGTCACCTCACAAGGCGACTGAGAGCGCAGTGTCAATGCCCAAGGCAGCCTCACTCTCGGTCCCCCACTGCGTACCCCCCGCATGGGGCACAGGTGTCAGTGCTAGTGCCTGCGCATGAACTGCTCATCAAGGAGGTCCCACCCAAACTGAGAGCTGTTCTTACGCAAAGCCCGAGCAGCAGGCTGCAGCGTGCAGGAGCTCTAGTACCAGCTACAGCAGTAGAACACGTGTCAAACAGGAAGGTAAAACCAAGGCAATCCAGCAGCAACTTACATCAGCTCAGTTCAGTGATCCTGGTTATATTCCCACACACAAAAAAAACCCCAGAGAATCCAAAATACATTTCCACAACCAACAGCAACAGCTCCATGCAGACACAAGTGAACAGTCTTCCAGCACCTAAATTTTAAAATTATTGACCTAAAATTAAACAGCTGGGGGCATAAAAATGCCAAAATATGTCTGATTTTTAAATGTCAAATATTTTTATTAGATGCTTTCAAACATAACTTTCTTTCTCTCCCTCTTAACCCACACAGTCTCCCATTCTAAGTTTTTATATTTCTGTTTCTACAACAACCCTTGGCACTACTGACTTCAGAATCTAATCAGTAGCTCCAGACAGAGCAAGGCTGGACTTCAGCTAACTACCTGGGGCACTAGGCGCAGCTCAGGGTGGAAAAACTATCCAGTTTATAGTCAGATTTTTAGACAAATCTGGCTGTCAGGCAACTCCATGTTCTACATCCCTGTATCTTACAACAGAGCTGACGCTGGCCCACGTACATAAAGGAATAAAGAAAAGATAAATCAGATTCATAATATACAGCTAACAATGGCAATCTTTGGGGTTTTAAATCCGAAACACTGATCTGCCAGATTATCAGAAATGGGAAGGTTAGTAGAAATAGATGAGTATCATCTCCAAAGTTAATTGTTGGTTGAAAACGTAGATACTTTCATCTGGTTTCGGTATTTTCTAGTTTCTGTTGAAGAGAGACAACAGACAGGACACAACCAAGGTTAAACTAAAGGAGTCTAGAAAACCTATGTCTCATGCAAGCAAACGTCAAGTGATGTTCCCCACAGAAAACATCCAATTCAGCATGAATCACGTATCGATGTGGTACTTGAAGTGCTAACCATGCAGCAATGCTAAAGCTAGAACTTTCAGAGCCCAGTATGACAAAAAAAGCCCCACCAAAACCCAACACAAAAAAAAACCCCAACCCACAACCTAATCCTCTTACACAGACAAGGCAAAGGCAAAGACTGGACACAAGCTGCAAGCATAATGAAAACCAGCAATTCATTCTGCCTCTAGCAGGCCTCCTTTGCATAAAACCTCTTCTGTGAATTGGCAGATCTCCCCTTTTTGGTATGAATCGCTGGTATGTGGCATTCATTCTGCTGCTTGCATACTGGTAAGTGACAGAACTAAATCTTTCCATTGCTGGAATTTCACTTCCCACAAACTTCATACAAAAATTTCTCCTACTACGAGGAGCTGCTACTTTGTTACCATGTGCAAAATGTGCATCTCTGTGCAAAAAAGGGCAACGCAATTCTGTATTGCCTGGGTCTCCCACACATGCACAAATATTTATGATTCTGAGAGGAAACAGGATTTTGTTTGATGGTTTACAGGACACCACAGATGATGGTCTCTCAGCATGTATTTTAGATAATGCTGTTATCTGTGTCCATAGTAGGAAAAGAAGTAGCTTTGAGGAGCCCTCATAGCATTTCAAAGGACAGTTTTGAAAAAAACAGGAATATAAATTGAAACCGAGTGTGGAAATGTTCTGTAACTAGATAGGAAGAAGCAGAAGACACCCTCTGTTCATTACTAAACAGAACTGGTAAACTATCTTGTAACTATCAGACATTGCATTATTAAAATAAATTAAATTCAGAACCATATGACTATGCTAGAGATTTGTGTAGCCAACACATACTAGTTGAGAGAATTTTCTCCCCTTGATACTGACATGCTTATGAGTTTTGTTCAATTTAAAATCTGGTTTTCTATAAAAGTGACTGGGCCAAATCTGTTCACTCAAATATGTTCAGTGGAGGAGAAGTCTTGATTACCTTGAGACATCAGGACAGACTACACACCTCCAATAAAGCATGGATAAAAGATTAATCTAAAAATACTGAAGAAATACAGAATTCGAATGAGGGATGGCATACCTAATTCACTCAAAAACAGCTGTGAATTAGATCCACACCCACAAGTAATAAACTTCAAAAAAAAGTGTCTTGTGAAAATGTCACATTAATCTACCGATACAGTAAAAAGTCTACTCACCCACTGCTTACTAAGATGATTAGTAAGGAAATCACAAGTTAAACTTTATTCATCTGCTTAAGAAAAATAGGAAAGAGTTTGCAAGGTTGATTTAACTCAGAAGATATTATTGTCACTTGACATTTACATGCAATGTATAATTCCATTCCCACTTACAGTCTGGGGAAAGCCTGTTAAAATACTTCCTTAATGTGTGAACACTTCTTTGAATTGTGTTCTTTTCATCTGCCACCTTCTCCTTAAGCCAGCTGGCTCCTTTTGTTAAGTCTTTTTTAATAAGAAAGTTCATTATATGTAATTTATGGAGGACTTTGAGATTGTCACCTTCTACTGAGTGTTACAGCACATGCATATTTCAGAAGACTCATAGCATTTGTTGATACTGTCAAAAACGTAAGGAGGTTCACACACACATGTCCTGAACAACTCTAGTGTGAGACTAATCAGAAAGACCACATCTCTCCTGTAATTTTCAGACACATGAACCAGTCCTCCTGCAATTTATATGCCAGACTACTCTTCCCATTTGCAAAAGTTAACATCTGGAAACTACAGAAGTTGCTTACATGGGAAACATCATTAGGAAGGGATTTAAATATCTTTTGTCATCTAGAGCATGATCTGCGTACTGTCCTGCTAAATCCTTTTGCTGTGGCGTTCTTAGTTCTTACCTCTCCTTCTCCTTCATTACACATTACCACTTGCTCCTCTCCTCAACCCATTCTCCCATCACTGCTCTTTTTTTCCCCTGAGCACTTGCTAGCCTCCTTTTTGATTCTTTATTAGCAAGTGCTATCTTCCTGATGATCACAATCTTTGAGGGTCACCTCCCACCTTCTCCCATCCTTTTATATAATAGCAGCTCTAACAGACTCATGGCTGTTGATCTACTGACATAAAGGTCCATTAACACACAAAACCCCCCAGTCTGTAACAACAAATGCAAAAAAGCTCACCAGTCAGTAACTGCTACGTAGTGCCCAGTTAGGGAAGTACCTCATGCAAACAGTGCCTGAAATGGGGGCTGGGGAAGCAACGTGGGTGATGGCAGGTTACCTGGTTATGCCCTACACAGACGGTTGTGCTGTGTGATGCCCATGATGAATGCCAGACCCTTGTTCAACAAGGTCTTGGTTGAAGAGGGGCACAGGAATTTTTCTAACTTTTTTCTTTAAAGGGGCTGATTGTATGCTGATCATTCTGCAGATACATCCCTATCTTTACATGGCACATAGTGTGTAATTTGGGAAAAGGCTCTTTCTAGACCAACAAGCACGAGACTAAATCCTGTTATTTGAATTTTCCTTCAATAAGCTCTTTCAGTATTTCAAAGGAAGAGCAACCAAAATTACTCAGTGCCTGGAAAGTGTGACTTACATCAACAATGACTAAAGCAGCTCAACTTGCGAAGTTTAAGAGATGTTAAAGGTGACTTGCTCATGACCTACCACTACCATCCTGAATATTTCTGAAAATGCTGGACACCTTGGTTGTCAGACGGAAACATAAGATCCAGTGCCTGAAATCTGAAACAAAGCTAACGAAGAAAAAAACTACAAGGTTTGCTGTCAAACAGAGTTGAACTGTTTATTCAGAGATGGGATGGATTCTCCATCACTTCACTTTTTGCTGGACTGTGGGTTTCACTGGTAAATTTTCTTTCCATACACAGTTTTAGTAGCATATTTTTTGAATCACAGAATCACAGAATGGTGTGGGTTGGAAGGGACCTTAAAGACCATCTAGTTCCAACCCCCCTGCCATGGGCAAGGACACCCTCCACTAGACCAGGTTGCTCCAAGCCTCATCCAGCCTGGCCTTGAAGACAGCCAGGGATGGGGCATCCACAGCTTCTCTGGGCAACCTGTGCCAGTGCCTCACCACCCTCTCCAGGAAGAACTTCTTCCTGATATCTAATCTAAATCTCCCAGCTTTCAATTTAAACCCGCTACCCCTTGTCCTGTCACTACAGGCCCTTGTAAAAAACGCCCCCCCACCCCACCCCTCACCCCAGCTTCCCTGTAGGCCCCCTTCAGGTACTGGAAGGCTGCAATAAGGTCTCCCTGGAGCCTACTCTTCTCCAGGCTGAACAAACCCAATTCTCTCAGCCTGTCCCCATAGCAGAGGTGCTCCAGCACTCTGAGCATCTTTGTGGCCTCCTCTGCACTCTCTCCAACCGGTCCATATCCTTCTTATGCTGAGGGCTCCACAGTGGACACAGCACTCCAGGTGAGGTCTCATGAGAGCAGAGTAGAGGGACAGAATCCCCTCCCTCGCCCTGCTGGCCACACTTCTCCTGATACAGCCCAGCATACGGTTGGCTTTCTGTAGTAGAAAATACTTGTGTAGTATTTTCTCTCTTCACATAATATTATTTATTGACACACTAATAAACGTCAGGCTATCCTCCCATGCACATGGCTGAAGGATCCACTCATAAATTCCATCTAAGTGTAAATTACCACTTAGTGTCCTGTGTATATTTCCGCAGTTCAAACCACTTCATATCACTTATCACGGTTCTTGGAGATTGATACTTCCTATTTGTTACTTCACAAAAGGTGAAAATGACATCTTTGCTAGGCCATTTTGTTCAGCTGCATTTATTTCCCCTGAACACCTATTTTCCTTGGCTACTTATTTCTGACCTTTTCCAATCACCTACTGCCATTACAGACAAATTATTTCTAGACTCTTGCAACATAATTTCCACCAGCACAGAAGACACAAGCAACAACAGAAGCAAGTATGTACACAGGAGTTTGAGATATTCAGAAGTTCATACATGCTCTCGAAACGTCCCTGACACCTCTTTTTATAGAAGGGAAACTGATGCCTGGTGAACATTTACGACTTGCCCAAGGCCACCTAGTGCAATGCCACTTTGAAAGCACTGTTGTTCCTAGACCCAAGGCCTCAGCAAAATCAGACTTGGAGCATCTCAGTTGTTTCCAGACAGAAATCTCTGTTTTCTCTCTTTCATAATGCTATTATGAGTTCTTTGTTCTTCTTGAGAAAAAAATGGGGGAAAAAAAAGGAGAAGCAAAAAAAAAAAAAATCTATGAAAATCATAATAAATAATATTCTAAATCTACGAACCTCCGCCTGTCCTCCAAAGGATGAAGTTGTTCATAGTCTCAGTGTCAGCAATCGTAAGGAAAATACAAGTCTTACATGTGGTTCTGACTGATGAAGCAAACATTCCCATTTAAATTCTTGGAATTTAATCAGTACACATAATAATCTTCATTCTTCACTACAGCATCAGAGTGCTATATAATAATGGTGTAAATTGAAACATATCATGAACCCTGGATTTGAGTCATAACAAGTTTTTAAGTTTTCTTTTTTTAATTATTTTTAGGTGAAAGTATTAAAAACCTCTCAAAATTAATTCTACATGCACTGACAAAGTTGAGTATCACAAAAAGAAGGTAAAAAAACCAGTTGCAAGTTCTTGAATTCTTGAAGCAAAGAATAAAGAAAAGAAAGGAAAAAAAAAAAAGGAAAAAAGGAGGGGAAAAGAAATATATATATTTGTGGCCTGGGACTATTGGTAGGAGATCAGGGTGAAGGTTTCGGAATGACAATGTCTGTGTAAGAGCTTGTTTCACGTTTTGACCAAACACTGAGAACATGTCAGTACAATGCTTACTTTTAATCCAGATAAATCTTTCCCTAGTGGAAAGAATCAAGAAAAGAAACAAAATTGCTTTATATTCTTAATCTTTCTGAATGCTGCCAACCCCAGATTTTTTTTTTTATTTTTTTTATTTTTTTTTTTACTTTCGTGGGTTCCTCCTCCCTCGTTATTTAGGCACAGAATTAGATCACTGAAAGCTAAATACTGATCTACTCAAATTGATAATAATTAAAGCCTTCAGAGTGGATTCTTCAAAGCCCACACTCCTTTCTATATATACCGTATGCCTGTACATTTAAACAGGAGTTAGCGGTATTTTCTTATCGCCACATTTCTGTGGCAGAAATACGATAAGAAAATGACAGATTAATATACTACAGAGAATATTTTCATACAGTAAATTATTCAGATAAAATATTCCTCTCTGGCTTTTGTTCAAAGAGGTTGATTTATCTTTGCGCTGAAGAGCCCACACAAGACCTCTGCAGTACTTCATAGTATTTTGAAGCTGGAACAGACCATTAGGATCATCTATTCTGATCTCATGCATAGAAGAGGCCAAAGAACCTCACCCAGCAATTTCAAGCCTATAACTTAGAGCTGTAAGCTCACTCATTCTCTCAAGGTTAACATCACTAGTGTGCAGAGGGTCTGCAAAAAAGGTCTATACAGCATTTAAATCCCACTTATGATCTATTTTGAAGACTGCTGAGAATTTATGAGGTCTAGAGCACAGAGAAATTTATAGTGACTATGGGTACATGAGGTAACCCACCAGGTGACTGCAAACCTCCCTAAGTCACGATGAACTCTGGGGGAGAAAATTACCCTCTTTCTTAGGAAAATACATAGGAAAAAAGCATAAATATGCACACATACATATGTATGTGTGTATTCCAAATCAGACACTATGTGAATACCATAGGAAACGTGAGAAATAAAAATTGTGCAGTTTTCATCTGAGCACTCACAAGAGATCTGACAAAAAACGAGACTGTCCAGACCCCGACCTTCTGATCAGGTGCAAGCTGTCAGTACATTTCCATGAGAACGTACTAAAGACAGTTATGCAGCAAGCTAGCTTTAAATCAAGACTGGATTTCACTCTGAATGATACTCTCTAGTTCAACCACATCATACCAGCTTCATGCAAGAATAACTGTACGAAATGCAATGGTCTGTATTATGCAGGAAGTCAAACCAGTAGACCACGCTGGTCCCAAACAGCCTTAAAAATCTACCATCTGATAATACAAATTCTCCTTCTCCACTATTAATCCTCCATTTATATTTCGCTGTTACTAAATGCAGGACTATGGTGACAGGGCACAACCGCCTCTCAATCGCTCTAGGAGCGAGCTAGGGTAGTGCCACTGCAGCCGACCACAGCAGGGACAAGAGCCAGAAAGCCTTTGCTGCCACCTTATGGGTTTCTTTGCAAAAATCTGAGGAACAAAAATACTTGGAGGCACTTTTACTTAGCTTACTGAGTAACCCAAAAGGAGAAAGAACCAGCAGAACAAAAGCATACTGCTTAATATAGCTAATTTCCCCTCACTGCACCGCGTTCTTTTTTACAGTCAAAATTCCAGCTTGGAAATAATAACAACCCCACACATTTGTTTCTTCCCACTTTGTAAGATTACAGGCTATGGTCAGGGTGGGTTTTGGAT
Organism: Rhynochetos jubatus; assembly: GCA_027574665.1. Lineage (NCBI taxonomy): Eukaryota > Metazoa > Chordata > Aves > Eurypygiformes > Rhynochetidae > Rhynochetos > Rhynochetos jubatus. Next base: position 7,348,767 of record CM050648.1, on the reverse strand, counting down.
AAATATAAAAGAACACAAATCTTTCATTACAAGACATTTTTCCAGATTTTGAAACAAGGCACATTTCCAAATTCTCATTTTTCAGACAGCTTCTTTGAAGAACAGCCTTCAGAACCAACCAATGTGTTCCAGCAACGGGCCCACCAGTGCTGGCTATAAATGTTGTAAGTAATTTTTACACTGTAATTACTGAAGCACAAAGAGTACAAAAAAAATTCTCTTCTCAAAATTTTGGTATTGACTGAAGATACATAAAATGCAATTTTTTTTTGTCTTCAGAAAAGCGTTTCACAATAACCCAACCAGTCCCTTCCATTTCAAAATTAAAAAAAATTTACTTGAAGAAGGGAATCTGAAACATTTTATCTTACATACCCCAAAATACAAATTTACTTTAAACAACAAGAAAAGAACCTTCCCAAGAAGAAAGATGTAATTTTGGTGCCTACGCTGAGTTTGTGCATGCCACCAAGTAGTGCCACAGACATTGGTGTAGCAACAAAGCAGAGCAGTTAACTAACAGCTTCTGGCAGAAAAATGCCTGGGGTTAGAAAGAAACTTCCTCTGTGAACGGCTTGGTATGGTGAGGGAATTCTTGCAGCTTCACAGGAAGCATCTGGTAGAGTCTCACACAGAAGGGTTACTGAACTTACTGCATCACTGGTCTCTCTCCGTTTTCTACAGTACCTTCTCTCATAGCTACAAAATATTTCTGTAAGCAAGCATCAGCACAAAGCCATTTCTCTGGAGAATGGACTGACATTCTACACTTACATCCTCCAACAAGAAAAAAGAGAAAAAAAAAATCCTGCAACTCTTACTCAGAACTTACTCTAACCTAAAGACAAAGGAAATTCTGAGAGACTGAGGTAGACTGCTGGGGATTTCAAATCCAGGTAAGATTGTTCCCTTGTGTCCATAAAAAAGTAATGGATTGCTCAATTCTAATGCTATTCCTACACTGCATATAAAGCTGTTTGCTTCCCGTGAGTACCTTCACAGATATATGGGCTTGCAAAGGGAAAACAAGGCCACAGCTTTTGCCATCATGAGGCCACTATGAGGTGGAGAGAGTCCTAACAAAACGACAATTCATATGCGAAGGAAGATAGGAAGTGCAAGAAAACATCTTGACATCGCTTATCTTCCCTGGACAAGGACAGGACAGCAAGTCAAAGTTTGGTCCTGCTCATTTTCTCAGTCAGTGGACCTTCATGCTACCCCTTACTCAAGCAGGTATACTATGTATTATAGTATACTATACGTACTACAGCCTGTTATCAGGACAAGTGCCTTATGTTCTGACTATTTTTATGAAGAACTGTGCTGTCTAACACCGTGGAAACTAACAGAGCGTGAGAATTTTAGAAGCACAGGTGTCAGCAGGTTTATTTCTGGATCCCAAAACAATGCCATCACGGTCATTTCACGCACAAGGACTTTCTCAGTGTTAAGATTCATGTTGTTACAGTATTGCAGGAATCCTGCATTTGAATTTTCAATGAAAAATAAATTAGGAACAAAAAAAAAAGAAGAAACAAATTAACCAAATGATGTTATATTCAACACACAGCTACAGGTCCATCCCTATACTGGAGTTTGCACCATTCTAAGTAGGAGAAGTTTCAGGTGAATGACAGAGAAGCTTCCATGGAAAGGTCCCTTGCTCTCAGTGATGAACAAACTTACGATGTTCAAGTCTGACTGTTAGTTATAGGATGCTGCAATGTGTTCATACAGCCGCTGCATGTAAGAATAGTGGATATTCCACAGAAACTCATGAGCCAACACTCTATTAAAAGGCTGATAATAATTTCATAAAACTGGGCTGTGTCTATATTCCCTATGTTCCTTCCTTTGCCAACACGGGTCAGCAACGTTTAGAGTGATTCCTGTTTAACACCGTTTTAAGAGAGTGGTGAGAGATGAAAGAAAGATCCTACATTACCAGGTACCACTTAGCTACTATTTAACAGACATCATGACACAAGTGGACCCCAAGCAACCTGGAGAAGAGAAAGCAGTCAGCAGAAGGAGGGCATTGCACACGAGATGCACATGAGGAAAAGCGCAGACAGCTCTGGGGCAAGGGGAACAGACAAATGGGATAAGCAGCCGGAATTGAGGTAAGCTCTGCTGGCAGAGAGAGCAGGTTATGCAATAGGAAACAAGCAGCCAAGCAGGAAAAGCCAGGGCTGTAAAGGGCTAACTTAACCTGGGGCACATGCCAAAGAATCCTAACGCTAACAGTCTGTAAGACCCATGGGCCTGCCCTGTACATACTGGTGAGCAGAAAAATCCTTCAAAGTGTGAAGAAAGAGAGGAGGAATTCTCATGCAAACCCTGATACTGCTATGGGAAGATCACTGCTATGTAATACAGATGGCAGGCAGCCACGGGTAGCAGCTGACTGCGATTTTAGGGCAAGTTTTTGAAGAAAAAGAAAAGCAGCTCAGGTTTTTGTCCCCAAATAAGTTTAGAGTTCAGGTGTGATAACTGCTTCCCACACAGCTATTCTACACCCCAGGGCCTCTACACGTCACAGTGAGAATGTGATGTGATGCCTGGTTGGAACAAAGACCCAGACATCAAGCAAGACATCATCTCCCATTTGTACTGGATATTCCCCCCGCAGTCCCATAGCTCTGGCTCCAGCCCAGACAAAAGCAACGGCCCCACTAAAGAGCAAGCTGCTGGGCTGGAAGCCTGGAGATGACCATGAGTCAGTCTTCTTCATTCTGCTATCTACAGCTCTCCATACTTCACAGGCCCATATCTTGAGAAAGTTCTGCTGCTTTCACTGGAGGAGTCACATAAAACTGCCATCCTCAGCAAGCTGACAGAATTCACATCTGCTAAATTCAGGCAGAGCTAGGAATGGATGCCTGTCCTGGACATGGCAGACCTGTACTGGGCCAGCATACTCATTATCCGCACATCAGTCAACAGACACAGCAGGTCACACTAATTGCAGAAACAGAGACTACGACCTATCGTTCAAGTACTTCACACAGATTTCCAGCTTTCTAACTCGCTAGAACTACTATAGAAAGGTTACTATAGGTTATGAGATTAATACAAATCACAGAATAAATATCCTGAGCCAATTCCTGCCCCACAAGTCTTCCCCTTGACAGCCCTCTGGTTTCAGTCAAACAAGTAGTTTTATTCCCTCTTTATTCTATGTAACACCACCATCATCTGTTTACAAAGCTTAAATTCTAAATCATCCTGAGAAGTTCTTATAGCTTCCATAACCAGTATAAGAGTTCTTTGGATGGTTTAACAGGAGAGGACTTTAGGCTACTCAAGAATCAAGGCCAGATGAACAGACAGGTAAAGAGGCCAGTTCCTTTTCAATGTTTTTGGTAACTTCAATGAAGTACTGCTTACTTCCTATCTTCTACTGCCCCCTAGTGAGCTTTGATTTTTCAGTCATGTGGCTGCTTTATAACTTACATGCATACAAAAGTGCTGAAACGCTGAACTCTTCTTTCTACATCCTTTAGAAGTACTCTTCGTATCATTCTCCACTAAACACCTCAGAAACCGAAGAGCCTTTTCTAGCCCTACAGTGCTAATATGCAGGAAGTGATTTTTACTGAATGGGTAAGCACCCACAAAATTGGCATACGATAAAGATCCCTCTAAGCAAGCCAAAGAAAACTTAAAAATTTATTAATTTATATTTCTATGCTTTAGTAGAGCTCTGAAGTTAGAAAAAATCACATACAGATTCTTTCACAAATCACTGCGTGAGAAAAACTCAACAAATCAACAACTACGGCATCTGCTGCCTAAAAAAAAAAATCTCAAATACAGCACCAGAGCAAACTCACTACTGTGAAAAACGCTCGCAGGCTCAGGCAGGGATCGCAGTGAAGCAGCATTTTATTTGCGATTGCAATGGCGAGCGTCCCCCTCCTCACAGGGGAGGGAGAGCGCGCTTTGTGGCAATAGAATACACATTATACATCCTAATTCCCGACACATTCAGGTCCCTACCCTGTCTCCTCATTGGCCGAGTACTCCAGGTTCGCAGCCCACCTGACGCGTGTTTCTATACTCCTATGCATATATGGGATTCAGAACAACTTTAAAAATTTTTTTAAGGAAAATGCGTGACCCTTTCCTTGGTAACCTTTTAGCACGTCTTTGCTATGTCTTATTCTGCAATTCTTTATGTTGTTGCCAACCTGTTATTTCTTATGTTTTCATTCTACTGAGGTGGTGATATTTCTTTTTTTTAATTTATTTAACCTCGCCAACTAGGCCTTACTCAGGATGGTTAAGAGAAACAGTTCATGCAAACATAGGAGAAAACTGAGTCCTTTTTAGGGCTGGAATTTTCCATCTGCAAAAACACAAGAAAGTTAGCTCTTACACTACCATACCTATGAAAGTAGGGAAAGTGATCTAGTTAAATCCTTTGATCTAACATGGCATAGGTACGTTTATAGGAAGTCCCCCATGACACTGCATTAAACAGTAGCCAGTCCAGCAAACGCTACTGTCTACTATTTAATAAACATGCTTACCAGTAAATGTTTCCAGGACTGGGCTTGTGAAGAATAGCAATTAAGAGAAAACAGACATCACTTGCTGCACTAACTTTGCCTGCCTTTTAAGTTATTGATCTTCAGATATAAATGTAAATTCTCTCATGTACTTGCTATGAAAATTTTTGGTACTACTCCCAAAAAACAGCATTGTCCAATATGAATAGTTCAAAGGAACAAAATACCTTCACAGAAATACTGCTTGTAAAATAAAGTAATAGTCACAATAGAATTCTTTGCTTCTACAAAGCCTGGCAATGAAACCTGTCAGAAGGTGGACAGGTAAATTTTGTAAAGGAAATTAAAACAAATTGTAAATGGAACAGGAATGAGGACGCAGAAACATATTATCTAAAACCAGCTCAAAATTAAATTAATATTTTGTCTCAGAACATGAAAGCAAAGTAGGATGAATGAGTAAAAACTCTAGAAATAGCAGTCGCCACATGAGTTGGAGGTACGAGCTGAACAGTCAAGTATAACAGATCAGATGATGCTAATTCTAAAACACCCAAAGTATTTGTTTAGCAAAAGTACGTCATGCCACAGAAACCCTGCATCTTTCCTGATGGCATTATGTAAGGAACGTGAGAACTTTTAAGTCCAAGTGGAGTAGCCAAAGGAGTGGAAATCAAACCTTATAAAAGTGATGGGCTTCACTTATTTGTTTGTTCCATGTATATACATCTGCAAGGAAAAGCATGGGAGTGAGGAAGACAACTATTGTAAGTAAAGGGCTAACACCCTAACACTAGACCAAAGAGATATGAACTACAAATACAAGTCTGGAATACCTTTTCTGTACAGCAATGGGATGGACTATGTTAAAACACCATGCTTGATAATTCGTTAACTATGGTTCTACAGAAAAGTTGCCCCTGCTAAAATAAAATTAGTGTTATGGTCTAGGAGCTGGTTCCCAGTCACATGACAACTGTAACAACGACCATAGGTATTTCATCAAGAGTAATCTCTTCTCAGAATAGAACGCTAAACTTTGTCCTTTCGGTTACTGAATGAAATAGACAAAACAAGTTCAAGGTTGTAATTAAAGACTCATGGGGCAGAAGCAGGTAAGTGAGGAAGGTAACGACATTTCTTAGGAGTGTAATGCAGACTTCTACCTGCAGACCTGCTCAGTGGAGCTTAAATTGTCTTTCACCCATCCCAATGGGAATGCAAGAGGAGCTTCTACTGAAAGGTGAAATTAATCCAAACTTTTAACTTTTGTACAAATAACTCATTTCTGTGGATTAACCTGTGGTCTTGGAACTGAAAGAATTCAGTGTATTTCCATCTACTGCTAATGGCAAAGTAGGAGAGATGCGACTCAAAAGCAGAGGAAACAGAACTGGTTATACCACTTATACCAGTTATACCTCAGAGGAAATCCCCAGTTGATTGTTTAAAGGATCTTTCCATTTCCTCTATCCCCCTAGAAATGGCATGTCAATTGTCTCTGACAGCAGGGGGGATAAAAGAGTCAAAGGAGGGAGAACCATCACACCAGACAAAGAGAAAAGCATTACCTGGACTGTACATAAACCCTGGCTTAGCAGAGTGTAACATTTAAAATGAGCAGCAAAACTTTCCTTTCAGAGGATTCTCGTTCTCCACCCATAATAAAAACTACAAGGTTTTTGGAGCTTTAAAGTTTTTATTTTTTCCTAGTGAAAACGCTATCATAGATCTCAGAAGAATGAGAAGTGGGATGCCTAACGTTTGTGCACTGCAAAGCTACTTTTCAAGGACCTGTTATTGTGAAATAGCAAGGATGAGAGTTAGAAGTGATTACAGATTTAAGGTACCCAACTTTGCAAATGCCCAAACTGAAGCACCTTAAAAGGGCCTGATTTTCAGCAGAGAAAGAGACAGTATTTTAAAAAATTGCATCCCCTGAAACATGTCTCAAGCTTTGTACTCAAAATTATTAGCATGATTTTAATATGTCTTGCCCTAAAGATCAAATAAAACACACACAAAGAAGCAGTATTAGAATGAAAAGTCGTTTTATTCACCCACTGAAGAGGCCTTCTCCATCTTGTTCAGCAACATTAAAGTTTTTACAAAGCTATAGGGTAAGAACCACTGGAACACTAAGTCTTAGGTGTAACAAAAGCTAGGACAGTATTTACCTGGTACTTACATTTTCACTGGATTTATCATTTAAGACAATGAAATTATTGCAATGAAAACACCCTGGTCTAGCCAGAGGATATAATGAAGACAGATATTGACAGTAACGAGGTCAAGATATGTAGGCCTAGGACTTATCTGTCAGATTCAGGATGCAATACAAGAGAGAATATACTTACTGAAACTTTCCACGAGGTCAAGGGCAACGCGAGTAGCAATATCCATTCCAGTATTTATGTAAGACTGGCAGTTTTTCAAAGATGAGAGAGAGGAATCCACACTGTTGAATGAGATTCTTGCACCGCCTGGCATCTTGAAATCGTTACTCTAGAAATAACAGATACAAGACTCGGAATGCAGTTTACACCCAAAGAAATTTGGAGGAGAAAACAGAAGCACAGATAGCTAACCGTAGCGCAGTGTCAACAGACCCACTGCAACATCAGAGAGCAGGGATGAAATCTTAGCTCCCAGGATGTCAGTGGAACTGGAATTCACCAAGTTTTCAATTCACCTCCTACTCAATATTAAATAAACCTACACCACAAAAAGCAACTTGCAGTTTTCATCTGCTCGTTTCTACTGCTAAACCACAAGGTTCAAACTCAATGATTATGTTTGCTTGAAAGTTACTACTCTATTTCAGATCCAAAGAAGCCCACATGCCCAAAAACTTGTCTGTGTTTTCTAGGTATATTATCAGTTAAGATAGAAATAAATATAGCTTCTCACACCCATTTCAGCCTCACCAACTACAAGCCTGTTTCAACAGTTGGTCCTTATAAAAAGTAATCTAACAAAGGGCTACTCTTCTAAGAATGTACTTAGCAATAAATATCTAGCACCATTTTAAAATAAATATTTTAATATTTATTTATAAATTTATAAATATAATTAATATTCTTAAATAAAGGCCCATGTTACAAATGCTGCCTAATTCTCCTGAAGATACTACAAGCTTTTACTACCAGTGGTGCATGAGCACAGAACAGTGTGACACAGGAATCATGTTTATCTCCTTTACCACCGACTTCCTTTCCGATAGGCTCTAAGTTGTGAGTCTTTCTCCTCTGTCATTAAAACAACCTTCAAGTGGGTTTCCTCATGCTGTGCCTATCCACACTGTTCACATCAGTAGGTTTCTTCTCAAAAATTTCAATTTCTGTTCCACCTTGTTCAAGCTTTGCCAGACAACATGTAGCTATTATAAGAAACATGACCATGGTGGGCAGAGTTTTGTACTTTAAGATGCAGGAGATAAGTTCTGCTCAGCTTTAGACACACAGTTGTTTACAAATACAAAAGTCGTGGACAGACAAATACTGCATTAGTCCATGTGAAAAAGAACTGGTATATTCAAGGACTATACTGAGAGGGGGGTAAGAATGGAATCCACAACTAAATCTGGGATATACCAGAAGTTTTATCTGAAATCTACACAAAATACCAAGGGGATAAGTTGTTCTATCAACAATAGCCTTTGACAGGCCATAATCCAACAGAAATCCAGAAAATATCTCAACAGAAAGGACAAAGCTTTGCCCAAGCTTTGCATACCTACGGCTCTATTTCCCTCTACTACTCTCCCCGGGATTCCAGAACTGAATCTTGCTCTCACCCTTATCTGCACTACACTGCCATGTTCCCCATGAACATCATGCAGACGATGAGAACTGAATACCTACTGTCATGCTTTCTTCTACCCCAATGTTTTCTTTTGTATCTTTTTTCTGTTATTCCATGTAAAAAATGTGCTTGGCCACTCAAGACTATCCTTTATGACACTGGGTTTAGGTCATGTGCTTCCAACAGCATGTTAACAACAGGGATGGTTCAAGTTCACCACAGCTTCTGAATTACATACAAACTGCTTTCCTCCCTATCCCCTTCTATGAGTGCAACTTGTCACAGAGGCTACAGTTATGTCAGCTCATGTTCTCCACGCCGAGAGTGTGACTTCAATCTTTAGAGATCTTCAGAGGCTGTCAAACTGACACCAGAAGGCAAGGAAAATGTTCCTTACAGAACTCCTCAAAAGTAAAGAAAAAGGATGATCTTAAAGATTTAATAACAAATGCTTTCAGCTGTTACATTAACTTTTTTTTTAAAGCACCTGTTTGCTATCTTAGCAAGATGGTTTGTATACAACCTCTGTGACCCAAACATACACTATTAAATCATCATATTAAGTCACATTAGCAGCTTTATCTTTCTGGGCCCATTTACTTGATCAGAGAACCAAATTCCATTCTTGAACTTGGTAAGTCTCACTCACTGAGAAAGCCTGCCGTTCTTTTGGAAATTTAACAGATACACACTGTGAAAGGCAGGAATCTGAAAAAAATCAGCAGTGAAAAGTTAAAAAGGCTTCTTCATTCTCTTGATGTTTGTGGAAGCATTAAGCAAAACTGCACAGGAACAGAATCTGTCATTTACAATACTAAACATACCACTGCATTGGTAGTTTTACCTAAATTTGTCTTCTGTAAAGTAATTACTTTTGAACAAATCTTCCTTATCTTTTTTTAAATAAAAGAATATTTTTCTTAGAAACTATTTGTGATCCCAGCACAGATTTCACTCTTGAATTTTCTAAGTGAATTCTTCAACTTCAGCTTGCAGCTGTGCATTCTCCCTTCAGAGGAAAAGCCACACTCACTGGAACTGGTTTCACAGCAGTGTTTTTAAGGCACCCTTTTTTGCCAGGAAGGTCGTCGATGGGTGCATCAGTGTGCTACCTAAAATTTGCAACTCCCACCCCCCAACCTCCCCACTTCTGGAAAATACAATCGGCAAAATCAGAGTTCAAGAGGAGACCAAAGGAAATGACCAAGGCAGTTTTTCTTTCCACAGTCAGTGATCAAATGGTCCAGACAGGTAAACAAACAGAAAACTTAAGTTAGTTTATATTCTGCCACTTAAAAGATTCGAGCAAATGATCCGATTTCCCTATGCTTCAACATCCCCAATTACGAAGCAGAGACGAACAAGGAGGAGTTACTTCTGCAGCACAAGATGTACAGGTGACAAGTGCTCGCTAGCGGCCAGCAGTACCCACCTCCTAGATCCACGCCGTGACCCTCTCCCAAAGGGACCTGCCACACAGGCCGAGAGCAGAGCCCACCAAGCGGGAAGCTCCGCACCCCCAGCCCTCCGCCTTACCCGTCCGTGCCACGCCAGGGCTGCAGGCCCCAGCCCACCGTGTCCCCCCTCAGCCATCCGCGGAAGGCAGCGGCCCCACATCCCCTCCCCGCTCCCTCGGCCGGGACAGCGCTGGCCTCACCCCGCCTGAGGACACGGCGGCGGCGAAGGCAGCCATCCCGGCCAGCGGCAGCTGCTCACCTCGTCCCAGCCGACAAGGCCTGAAGGGGCTCCTGGCCCAGAGAGGACCCCCACGCGGTCCCCCCGGCGGCAGCAGCCGGCGGGCTACCCGGAGGCGGCGGGCAGCGGAATCACCTCATCAGCCGGCGCCTCTCCACGTGACGCCGCTGTCATGTGACAGGGGGCCTAGGCCGCGCCGCACGGAGGGGCCCGGTCTGCCTCCCTCCGTCCTTCCTGCTGCCGCGGCTCCCTCAGGCGGCCGCCGGCCCTGCCCGCAGGCCTCTGTCCGAGCGGAGCGCTCTCCTCGCTGCCGCCGCTCACCGCACCAGCGCCGGGGGAGGGTGAGCGCGGCCGAGCGGGGATGGCACCGGGGCGGTCGCTGGGTAGGGAGGGCGGCGGGATGGCGTTGCGCCGCTCCGTTCCGAGGCTGTCGCCGGGCGGTTGCCCTGCTGCGGGGCCGTTCAGCCTGCCTGGCGCTGGCGGAGAGGGACGGGGTCCGTCTGCTGGGGGGTCTGGGGCCCGCCCTGGGCCCCGCGGGGGGACTCGCTGCAGCGCTGATGCCCTGCGCCTGGCCTGGCGGCAAGGCCGGCGTCCCGGTTCTCGGTCCGGGGCAGAAGAGGCACTGCGATCTTGAACTTATTTTGGTGGTTTGGCGGGTTATTGCTGGAAAGTCAACTCGTAACTTCCCATAAATGTTTGTAAACGTAAAAGCTGCTTTATAGCAGTGCTGTGCTCTGTGTCTTGCAGGAAACTTGTCAATAAATAAAAACCGTGACCAGGAAATACAACCATGGCACAGAAGCTAACCCTTCAGCAGTAGTGAAAGGACCAGGGCTGTATTGTTTCCATTCGCTATAAAAGTTGTCCTTGTTGCTAAAGCCTATTGCAATCACTTTGGTTGTATTTTTTAAGTGGCTCTTATAAATACATCTTGTAGCATGGTTTTGCTTTCCTTGTTGCCATCTTCGTGTGTGGTTTCAATCGCTTCACTGTTTGTGATCGTTTCATCCTTCGACAGTTCCCTTCAACTTTTCTGGCACAAAAGGTCATGCTTTGCTTGCCTGGTCACGCAAGTGACTGAGTCCAACACAGTGTGTGTGCTGGAGAGGAATTCAGTGCATTATTTTTTCATTTTACAAATCATAGTATCTTAGAATGGTTTGGGTTGGAAGGGACCTTAAAGATCATCTAGTTCCAACCCCCCTGCCATGGGCAGGAACACCCTCCACTAGACCAGGTTGCTCACAGCCTCATCCAGCCTGGCCTTGAAGACAGCCAGGGATGGGGCATCCACAGCTTCTCTGGGCAACCTCTCCCAGTGCCTCACCAACCTCTCTGGGAAGAATTTCTTCCTGGTATCTAAATCTCCCTGCTTTCAGTTTAAACCCATTACCCCTTGTCCTGTCCTACAGGCCCTTGTAAAAAGCCCCCCCCCAGCTTCCTTGTAGGCCCCCTTCAGGTACTGGAAGGCTGCAATAAGGTCTCCCCAGAGCCTTCTCTTCTCCAGGCAGAACAAGCCCAATTCTCTCAGCCTTTCTTCATAGCAGAGGTGCTCCAGCCCTCTGAGCATCTTCGTGGCCTCCTCTGGACTCGTTGCAACTGGTCAATATCCTTCTTATGCTGAAGGCTCCACAGCTGGACACAGCACTCCAGGTGGGGTCTCCTGAGAGCAGAGTAGAGGGGGAGAATCACCTCCCTCGACGTGCTGGACAAAGCTGTGGATAATTTAGATTTCATAAATTGAGAGATTTGAGTGTATGCTTAAAACTTCATATAAACTATCAACAAGATTACTATGAACCGTTCTGAACGTGTGTTTGTTTTTACAGGTTATTAATGGCGCAGCTAGTTTTCTCATCAGGCTTTCTTCTTCCAATAACCTAAAGACTAACAACCAGAATCCAACTGCAGGAATTCTGCTGCTCTATCACGTCCAGCTCCACAATGGTTGATTTTCTAGCTGAAAACAATCTCTGTGGTCAGGCAATTCTTCGGATTGTCTCCTGTGGAAATGCCATCATTGCAGAACTTCTGAGACTTTCTGAATTTATTCCTGGTGTTTTCAGGCTAAAGGACAAGGCTGACCAGCAGAAGTATGGGGATATCATATTTGATTTCAGTTATTTTAAGGTAAATCCTTTTCTTGTATTGTTAAACTTCTCCGTAAAGCATTGCTGTCCTGCACGAGGGTGCTTCAGGTTATGAAACAGCCATTCTTGACTGTTGTGTTTATCACTAGCATTCTTCAAAATTGGCTCTTATGACTCCTTACTTGCTTAGTTTTTACCAAAAGTTCACCGAACTGAAATAGCAACTGGGATATGCTTGCATGCTAATGTTCCGCTTCTGGGCTGTCTTGTATTTTATATATTTCTGATCGTACTCAGCCTCATCTTAGTCATTTCAGTGAGCAGAAACAGTCTAGGGAAGGTTCTGTGCTTAGACCCCTAGGCAGAATAGAATTGTAACCAGTACCTGCACTGAGAGTATCAGGGCAAGAAGGGGGGGTGGTTTTAAGTGCATTCAAGAGCAGTCCCACCTTTCAAACTGTTCGATGAGTCATCTGGCCTGTCAACTTTGATGGGTACTGATTATATAGAACTTCAGTATTGGCTTCTGTGTGTTTATTTTTATTATAATCATTATTACTAGTACTGTTATTTCCTGCAGGAACATTACTTTATACTTTCACCAGCAGGTTCTGAGCCTGTGCAGTTGGTTGTTTTCCTTTGGAGTAGTACTGTGGGCAGTATGCCCATCTTCCTTTGGTTATCTGTAGTTTATTCTTTGCGGCCATGAAAACTGCTTTCCTGTTTGACAGTACTGTGCTTGTTCATTCGCTAGACTTGTCACATGCACCGAATAAACAAATAAATCAGAGAGCTGTGTCCATGGAAAGCCCTTTCCCTCTGTAATTCTGCAGTGTAATTAAGAAGGAACTGCAGAGACTATCTAATTTGACTTTGTCTCCATTGTACAATACAAGAAATGTTAATAGCAGAGCTGGGGTAGGGGGGGATTTTTTTCCTTAGTGAGGTTAGTAAATTTGAAGCACTAGCTGTGAGCCTCAGGCACTGAAAACCCTGAGCACAGATGATTTCCCAGATAACTTTAGATCTAAGTGCTTGTTAGAAGTCTTTTCACACAAATTACTGGAAAATTTAAAAGCAGATAGCTATAATTGGTGAGAAATAGTTATCCTTGAAATAGTAAGATTTTTTTAAATGTTAAGGAAGCACAACAAAGCTGCTGCTTTTTGGAGTAATTACCCTATCATCCATAAAAGACATACAGCAGAGATTAGTGAATTTACAGATATTTGCACTACAAATGCTCCATTTCTGTATTCATGATTCTTAGAACTACCTGATGAGAAGAGGTTTGAGATTTTGAAAATTCAGGCTGTTTGTGCATTTGAACTTCATAGGCAGTTCGGGCCCTGCTTTTATCCTTTGTTTTATGTGGATATTTTGCACAAAAAAAGGCAGCAGAAGAGCATTTTTAAAAGCACACAAAAATTGTTAGCTGGGTATTAAGCTTGATATTTGATTTTAACTGTATTTTAAGCTGTTTTTATGGAGTTTGTGTTGACTGCATTCTTTTAAGCCATGATCTTATGCTGTCATAATTGGTCTGTGGAATGACATTAACACTATCTTTGATTAAATGATGATAATATTTTTACTTAAACATTAACAGTATTTTCGTTTAGATGGGAATAGTAAGACCAAATGGGGGTTATGAGAAATATTGACAGTGGCAAATGTTTAGAAAAGTTTGTAGCATTGCTTTAAGGAAGTCACACTCTTCATACCAACCTTTTTCTCCCACAGTTGCTAATGACATAGTTTCTGCATTAATTTGGGGGACTAGTGCTGAGCTAGATCCAGTCTGAAAAAAACCAAACCCAAAACAGGTCTAATACTTTCAAACAGTTTAAATATATAAGAAGGTACAAAGCTTTGTGAGGCCTCAATTTTATGATTTATATCTGAAAAAACAATTGGATTAAATGTGTAAAGGAAAAAATTCCATCAGGGACGTAGTTAGCACTAGATGACTCATAGTGGCTTCCGATGCACTGGGGCTTTACCCAAAGCGTTTACTGTTCCTTTCCATTGGTTACGTAGGATAAATCATATTTAAAGTCACTGCAAATTGTAACAAAGTGTAAAACTCATCTTTATGGAATCAATGTTCAATCATAAAGTAGCTTGGAAAACTACAGATCTTTGTTTTAGTAAGAAATGTTAATTCTGGTGCTGCGGGCACGGTGATGGTTGTACGTGTTCTGTGTCCTGCTGGAGAGAAGTCAAACATAGGTGAAAGTCAAATACTGTCTCTAAAGATGAATTGTTTTTCTTAGGGCCCTGAGACATGCGAAGGCAAACTGGAAGCCAAACCTGAGTTACTGGATTTAGATGAAGAATTTCGTGAAAACAACATTGAAATTTTGACGAGATTTTATCTAGCTTTTCAGAGCGTACATAAATACATTGTAGATTTAAACAGGTAAGGTATCTTAAATACATGTGGATTTCTTGAAGACTAGAATCCTGTTCAGTCTTAGTGAGGAAAGGAGAAGCTTTTTCACTAGAGACCCAGTGTGCTCGCCATTGAAACACATTCCTGTGGACCTGGAAGCCTGGATTGCTGGAGTGGACACTAACTTTTACTCCTGCTGTTGCTTACCAACTTAATATATGACTTGAAAACATTAAACCTCTCTACTTCATTTCCTCAACTGTAAGCTAGAGCTAGTTTTATTTCTTTACCTTAGAGATTGTCTTGAAGATGTTTTTAATGAAGGGAGACGCTGTATTATTAAACTAATTTTTTTGTGACCATGCAAAACAGGATGTCAGGTAGTTTTCTTTAACATTCATTGGCATTATTTTCCTGAACTTAATGTTTCAGTGGACTTGCCATATCCTCAAGTTTGCTACTCTTACCTGTAAAAAAACAATATGAAAGCTTCATGAAATACGCTAAGAAAATTTCCAGTTAATCTTCAGCATAAGGATTGGTTTTATTCTTAATCTTGTATGAAAAGATTAATTAAAAGATTAAATATTTAACATTACCTATTAGTAAGTAACGTTACTGGAAAATCCTTTAATAGGAAGAAATCTGTTAATTGAGATGAACATACTCCATTTCTAGCTCTACCTTCTAAATTGCAATTGAGGTCAATTTATGTTATTTCCGGGTTATATTCTTGAGGTAACTTGAAAATATGACAGTTTTACTAAATTTCAGAGTGGCAGCTATCTCAAAACTCTCTTCTCATGCTGTTATCCATCCATAAGAAAACTAAGAGGATGTTAGCCATTAGTTACAAACTGTCCTTTAGCATCTTTCACATACACCATCAGGATATGGAGGGAGGCTTTTGCCAAATGGTTGGCTCTAGCTAGGAGTTCCAGTCCCTCATTTCATAGCAGAGCATCTCTTCTTTGAAAAACTCCATGCTACTTGTACTAGGGAAATGTTCTGATGTGTCTGACTTTCAGAGAACATTGGCCAATTGCATTCTGAGGACATATGATTGGAGAACAAAATAGTCAATGACCAACTCTGTTATCATTCCTAGATATTTAGATGACCTCAATGAAGGTATTTACATTCAGCAAACATTAGAAACAGTCCTCCTTAATGAAGATGGAAAACAGCTTCTAGTAAGTATTGAAAGTACTAAGTAAGTTCTGTAATAGTAGAAAATGAACCAACTAATTAGTGCCAAACTAGACAGAGATTTGAATTTACTGGAATGTATGGAAATGCTATGACTCACTTTTAGGAGGACAAAGACAAAAAATGCACAGCCTGCCATTTTTCATATTGCATTGCCTACGTAGTTGCCATTGGATTAGTTTTCCAGCATGTTTGTCTTCACATATATTACAAAATTGCATTTACATGGTTTCATCCCTTCATTCTTCCTATTTCTAAACAGTGTGAAGCGCTCTATTTATATGGAGTCATGCTACTGGTCATTGACCAGAAGATTGAAGGAGAAGTCAGAGAAAGAATGTTAGTTTCCTACTACAGATACAGGTAATGTTTATTGGTTTTCAGAAGCATTCAGGGCTGAAAGAATGTAACATGCAGTATATTCAGTTAACTAGGTTATTGAATTAAGATAAATGGAAATATCAATAACTTTTTTACCATATAGGTAGACTCTGATAATTCTGCAGAGCTCTCTGCATGTTGATAGAACTCCTTGCATTAGCTGGTTTTCCAGATCTAGCTGCATAACTGGAGTAACAGATTTTCCATGTTGTCACAATAGAAATTTGAAGTCCACTGACAAATAAACTGTGAGATAAATCTTTAACATTGCAAGTGCCAGCTATGAAAGTATTGCAAGTTCTCAAACATGTGAGAAAACCTGAGTGAAAAGTCCTGAGTATCTAGATGACAAATGTAATACTTCTTGTAGTTACAGATTAGTCAAATGAATAATGGGAGTTCCAGGGTAGGTCGGCAGCATTGTTATAGGACAGGCAGGGTCTGAAAGGGTATCAGCGCAAATCCTTTCATAATGAGAGAGGATTCCTTAACTCTGGAATGCAGAAGTGGATAAACAACAGGAATTCAGAAACTGGAAGGAGGAAGAAAAAAAAAATCAGAACAGACCCAAACTCCTCCTCTGAATATAAAGCTGCTTATTTCTGTTTGTGAATAAAGTTAGTTTTTTGGTTTGTGCGCTGTGTGCTTATCCGAGATTCCAGTATGAACATTTATCAGTGTCTTCCTATAATACAGTGAACATTATATTCATGGAGTAAACAACAAAAATCTCCAAGACTTTAGTATCTGATCATTTTCTTGGAGGAAAGGCGTAGTTACAAGGGGAGGGACAAGATGAAATGGTTAAGTCATACAGCTCAATTTTTGTTCCATTCTTTCGTAAAACAGTGCCGCCCGATCATCAGCTGATTCCAATTTAGATGATATCTGTAAATTGCTTCGAAGCACTGGATACTCCAGCCAGCCTGGAGCTAAAAGACCTCCAAACTACCCTGAAAGTTACTTCAGCAGGGTACCCATAAGTGAAACATTCATTAGCATGGTCATTGGCCGCTTACGGTCAGATGACATTTATAACCAGGTAAGTTACTGTGAGAGAAGTGAAGTAAGTTTCTGTGACATTCAGTTTGTATTCACGTAATCTGTGTCTCTGATAGGAAACTGAAGTGTTTGTGAGAGTATGCTCTTGTAAAGTACTTAGCCTAAAAGTCTTACTTGAATCAGCTGATATTTTGTCTCAAAATTACTTTACTTTTTTTATATAGTATTGTTGGTTTATTGCCTTTGCATTAAAATAATACTGTGATTTTTATTTTGCAGCTCTTAGAGTTGATAATGAAAAACATTTATGTTTCTGTACCAAGCTATGTAATTTTTCCAAAAAAGTAGGGTAGAAATATTCAGCAAACTGAATACAGGCCATTTTACTAAATTATGTTATGTCTGAGACGTTATCTCCTTCGATATTTGCAGCTTATTCGTGATGGCAGTGGGCAGAAGCCTCCTGGTTTTTCTTACTGGTGTCAACACTTAACCTGATAAAATAATCAAACAAAGTTAGGTAAAAATAGAATGTTACTGAACAAAAACAGAGAGTGGTTTTCCTAATGACAAATCATTATGCCTCGTTGAATATGATTTTGATGCCTTCTTTTTTTGTTAGCATGGAGGTCTTTTAATATATTATCCTATGTATTTTTAAAATTAAAATTCAGTTGATAATTTGAATCTTTTTACTCTTGCTGGTACATGGAATTGGTGAATAACTAAATTATCTGCATCCTGATTGCCTATTGCTTCAGATAAATGAATACTTCTTTCTGTCTGAGATGTACTATCATACCCAGTTGCCATGAAATACCGATTTCTAACTCTGCTCCTTTCACCTCAAGTTCTTTAATTCATCCCTCCTTTGGCTCATTTATTGCACATAGTAATCTCTTACTGTATCCTGATAAAGTTAGCAGGCATCTACACTGTCAACTTCTATAGTTTGTAAAATAAACATTGTAAATATATTGCACGTGTATGCATGTCCAGCTTATCCACATATCCTCCTTCCCTCCCAGTACCTATATACTGTACTCTTTAATGTGTCCCATAACGTTAGCAAGTGGTGTCTCTTGCATTGTATTATGTTCAGTTTTGTTTTGTTCCCTTCTCCTAGGTTTCGGCATATCCGTTACCAGAACACCGCAGCACTGCCCTGGCGACTCAGGCTGCTATGCTCTATGTGATACTGTATTTTGAGCCTTCTATTCTGCACACTCAACAAGCAAAAATGAGAGAGATAGTGGATAAATACTTTCCAGATAATTGGGTAAAAAATAATTCTGTTTTAAAACTGTTCCCTGGATTTAAAGTTACAGGAACAATTTACCTTCTTTTTACAGATTGCTTCATAGAAAATAATAACGTCCTAATACTAGAATAGATTCTTCTCTGGGAAAATTTTACTTTGTTCAGAGTGAAACAGTCTGAGTTAAACTTTTTCTGGATAAGTGTGGAAAGCTGTCCTTTGAAAATATGAGTTATGGTCTAAAATGCTTAAATTAACCACCAGGATACCATTGTGGTAAAGTGAATCACAGAAAAATGTAGGCTGGAAGGTAATACAGGCATCTTCTAGTCCAGTTGTTTCCTTGAAGCAGGGCTAGCTTCAAAGTTAAATAAGGTTTCTTGGGCCTTTTCCAGTTCTTTCGAAAATATCTAAAAGGAAGACCTGCAGCCTCTGTGGGCACCTGTGGGTGTGCTTAATCACGCTCATGGTGAAGAATTTCTTCCTTTTGTACCACTGGAATTTCCCTGTTGTAGCTTGTGACTGTTGCCTCTGCCTTTTTACTGTGCACCTCTGAGATGGGTCTGACTGCGCCTTGTTCGTAGCTTCCCTGTAGGTAGTGGAAGACTGCAGTCAAATCCCTTAGTCTTCTTTTCCTCCAGCTTACACAAACCCAACTCCCTCAGCCTCTGCTTTCACAGTGGGTCCTTGTCAGTGGCGTAGAGGCCTGTTTGCTTCCTCATAATGAGGAGCCCAAATCAGGGCACATTACTCTAAGTGGGACCTCGTGAGGGCTGACTGGATGAGAATAATCACTTCCCTCAATCTGCTGGCTACAGTCTGACTGGCACAACCTAGTGATCACTCTTTGTTGTCATAAGGCTGCATGTCTGATTCATGCTCAGTTTGTCCCTCAGCATGCTTAGGGCATTCTCTGCGGAATCGTTACACAGGCAGTCCGTTCCCAGCTTGTGCTGTTGCAAGTGTTTTGGTTTTGACCTAGGTGCAGGACTTTGTATTTATCATTGCTGCACTTCATGTGCTTTCTGCTGGTGGGTTCTACCAGCTTGTGAAGGAAGCTCTGGGTGGCAGTCTTGCTCTCCAACAAATACACCCGTACTGATGTTATTTGAAAACCTAAGGATTCATTCCAGCCGTTGTCCAAATCTAGAGGCTTTTCCAGATGCAGTGGTGAAAATGGAATTACTGTGTGTCTCGGTACTGAGATTTAGGATTTCCATCCAGAAACCCTAGTCTGCAAAAACTGCCACTGAAATAGGCTGGCATGTAGCAGTGGAGTGTGCAGGTAGCCTGTATCAAAGGGAAACAGACTTCTCAAAGAACCTTTAAGTTAATTTGTGTATCTCTCTTGGTTTCAAATCGTCTTCTTCTGTAACAAGTGCAACAATGAAGAAAGGAGGGAAGAAACCGTAACAGCTGGCTGTTTTAATAGACGTTAAAACCCATCAGTTTCTGGAAAGCTGCAAGGTTATTTTAGAAATGCGAACTTGACATTGTGAATTTTTGATTATGATGGTGTTTCAAGTCACATGACTTAATTGTACAAGTTGTTATTTTAAGACACAAGCTATCTTTTTGTGAGCAGGTAGGGATGAGTTACCTGCATTGTTCAGAATACTTGACATGTAGGCTGGTTTCAAATGATTGTTCACAGTCAAAGTGTAGCCCTTTGAGGAACTGCCATTTGCAGGAAGTAATGAGCTTCACTTCAGCAATAAAAGAGGGATCCTCGTACCAGCAGACCAGTGTCCCGTTTGCCTTTACTGGTTCCTTTTTGACACCGTCAGAAGGGCTCAAAGGCTGATAGTGGCCCCTTAGAGGTGATCACTGCTGGATGGAGCAGTAGTGGGATAAAGCTTAAAATGCCACAGTTCTATATATCTTCATGTGCCAGTAACCCAAGACTTCCATTTTTAATCATGTATCTTACCAGTGTGTGTAAGTCAACTACAATTCTGTATTTTTAATCACACTCAACTTGGGCTGGGGATCTGAAATCAGTTTCTGCTTGCTCCTTCAAAATCACAGTGTGGAATCACAGTTCCCTTCTGTTTATGTTCACCATAGAAGATGTATTACATTTCAGTTTTGTCCTTTGGGCTTTCTGAGGGTAGGATTAATTCAGATTTTTTTCCTCCCCTACCATAGTCATTTCCGTAATTGCTTTTGTCAGTCTTCTGCATAACCTCATGGAAATGAAAAAGTCGTAAGTTTGTGGTGGAAAAAATAGGGACCAAGGATCATACATAGTGACTGAAAGAGCTGTCAGCTTGGTTTCAGAACTAAGCCTCTAGGTAACTGTGCGCCTTTCATTTCAAAGTCATCTTACTCCTGGATTTCCAAGGGTAGTGGAGCAAAAAGTACAGATACCAAAAAAGTTTCGTGATCTCATATTTATACCCATAGCATACCGATTTCTGCTTGTATTGCTAAATGGAAAGTATGTCTTTTTCTTAATAAAAATATCACTGCA
Organism: Rhynochetos jubatus; assembly: GCA_027574665.1. Classification (NCBI taxonomy): domain Eukaryota; kingdom Metazoa; phylum Chordata; class Aves; order Eurypygiformes; family Rhynochetidae; genus Rhynochetos; species Rhynochetos jubatus. The sequence goes on along the minus strand of CM050648.1, from coordinate 7,327,943 downwards.
ACTTCTTGTTTTCTGCTTCCAACTTTAGGTTATTAGCATTTACATGGGAATCACTGTAAATCTAGCAGAGGCATGGGAACCCTACAAAGCTGCGAAAACTGCCCTCAACTACACCCTGGATCTTTCAAACGTCAAAGAGCAGGTACATAAGCCAGAGTTAAGTATTTTTAGCAAGATAGAGGCTGTGTGGGCATCCCAAGTCTATTATATGACACTAGTAATTCGTAGGTCTTTTCCTGGTGCGTACAGTTATTTGTATTACATTACAATACTTGGAGTACGTGACTTTGTATGTAACTTTGAGTTAAAAATACTTCAAAGTTTAAAAATCTGGTCTTCCAAAGCACTGCTTGTTTCACTTCCTCTTGCAGTGTTTCTTTCCCCTAAAAGTTTCAGGGTTGTGACTTGACTAAACAGATGCCAGCACTCATCGCCAAGTTCCATCAGTACTGGGATGTCTTAAGCTGGCTTTAGTGTTTGGTCTTGCGTAGATAACAGCGTTAGAAGTTACACATCTATGCTGGCAGAGTGGGGCCTCCCAAATTAAAGAAACAGTAATCTGGAAAAAACATCTGATTGAAAAGAATGATATTGGAATGTTGTATGATGATGCAGTTCTTTTTGTGTGTAGTCACTTTTTCCATGCGTAAAAAGCAGTGAGTAACACTGGGTTGGTTGGTTGATTGTTTGTCCAGTCAACAAGCCAGTTGATTGATGACAGTTAAAGGCTTCTTAGAATCTGACCCCGGTGTTCAGGAAAGAACACACGGAAGTGTCTGATTAGGAGAACTGTATTACATACTGTGTAGTAAATTTCAGGAACATGAGCAGACATTCTTCCTTAGTCTTCAGGGAAGAAATTCACTAAGCAGAACCAATGTGTAGTACATAACAAATATTTCCATTTTGGAATAGATTTCTGTTGTTGTTCTTTCTCATTAGGCAATAAAATATTGTACCATTTTTAGGAATAAATTCTAGAGAGTACATAAGTGAATATAGGAAGTTTCCAAGTCTGCATTTTTGAAACATGCTTCCTGTGTGGGCTCTTTTCTTTAAAATGTAGCTTGCATCCTTTGTCATGCAGTTGCAGGGGATGATATTACCTACTAGTAATGACGATAATTTTTATGGTGCTTTTTTGGTCCGTGTGCCCTTTAAGTTCTCAGGAAGCCACAGTCACATCATACATGATGTATTCCACTTGAGGCAAGAACTATATTGATGCAAGCTTTGTATATTCTAAGGCAAGCAGATACGCTGTGGTCACCGAGCGAGTGCACACTCAGGTGCAGCAGTTTCTCAAAGAGGGCTGTCTGAGGGAAGAGCTGGTGCTGGACAATATTCCCAAGCTTCTGAATTGCTTGCGAGACTGCAATGTGGCAATCCGCTGGCTGATGCTTCACACTGCAGAGACAGGTGAGACTTCCATTACAGAGCTGTCAGTCCTGCTATACTGGTGCTTCATGTGACATCCCGAGGGAAGTTCAGTGTGTGCTGCTGCTGAAGTCAGCGGAGTTTCATCTGCTGTTTTCAATGGCTTGTTGAGCTGTTTTTTTGTTAACAGTCTTCTAAAATCTTTGGTTGAAACAGCTCACATGCGTTTCCTTAATTCTTGAGAGCTAGACACAGATATAAAAAGTAGCATGAGAAGTCATGATCCTGTTGAGTAATACTCTGCAGAAAAAGGCTGTCAACTTAACCTTTTTCTGCCTTCTCACTTAAAGCATCACTCTGAGAGTTTTACCTAGCACCAAAAGGAAAGCTGTAGCTAACTTATTAATATCTTAGCAATTAATAGTTTAAAACCAAGTTTTTTTTATTCTGTTGAACTGAAATTCAGCTGAAACTGTTGAATAATGTCTCTGACATGAGTTTGGGTCTGTCAACGGACCTATTTAGACTGTCTTTGGGGCCTCTTGGTATATGAGGGGGCTTCTGTTAACACCTCCATGTGTTTTCAGATGTGCTGATCTCTGGGCTTCTCAGTCAGGTGTACTAAATTCACATTTAGTGTGCAGACATCAGCAGAAGAGTTTTAAGAAGGCTGAAGCACCACAGAAGCCATAATTATTTCCTATTCTGAGGAAGAGTTGTACAAGGATGGTGAGACACTTGCTTCACTTGAACTTGGAGAACAAGTGAAGACTTTGATATCAGAGCAAAATGTTTTTGCTTTCAAGCTATCAAAACAGGAGTCTGTTTCCAAAGATGGAAAAGCTTGGCCAAATTCTGTTACAGTGGAGAAATGCTGTCTTTCCGTTTTCAGCTTGTGATCCAAATAACAAACGACTCCGCCAGATGAAGGATCAAATTCTCACAGATTCAAGGTACAATCCCAGGATCCTTTTCCAGCTTCTTCTGGATACAGCTCAGTTTGAATTCATTTTGAAAGAGGTAATGTGCTGCTGCCTTCTTCAGTGTTTTCTCCAGAATGGCAGAACAGAGCTAAAGGCTTGAACAGTAGTAGTACTTTTACTGCACAGTCCACTTACATGAAGAATGATAATATTAATTTGTTAATTTGAGTTTTCTGTAGAAGATTACAAACTGCCGTTGCATGGAAATGACTTTTGCAGTCTTCCCTATAATTGGCAGTTTTTATTCTTATCCAACGTATTTATATTTACTCAAAAATTTTCATGAACATCCTTACGACAGGCATAATAAAATCTGTTGAGGAAGCTACGTACATTTTTATCCTGCCATACTACTCCTTTTCAGACTTGCTTTTAAACAGAGCAAAAGCCTATGTTTGTTGAGGAAAAGCTGCGAAGAAAACTCTTACATCTGTGTGGTGGGTAGACTTTGGCTGGCCCTAGAGTGACTTGGTGGGCACCATATCACTGCCCTCCTCAGCTGGACAGGGGAGAGAAGATATAATGAAAGGCTCACAATAGATAAGGACAGGGAAGGATCATTCAGCAGTTACCATCACGTGCAAAACAGACTCAGCTTGGGAAAAAATTTAATTTATCATCAATCAAAATCAGAGTAAAAAGAGAACTAAACCCAAATCTTAAAACAGCTTCCCCCCATCCCTCTCTTCTTCCCAGGCTCAAATTCACTTCGGATTTTCTCTACCTCCTCCCCCCGAATGGTGCAGGTGGATGGGGAATGGGGTTATGGTCAATTCACCACACATTGTCTCTGCTGTTCCTTTCTGCTCAGGGGAGGGCTCCTCATACTCTGCCCCTGCTCCAGAGTGTGGTCCCTCCCACGGCAGGGTTCTTCACAGACTGCTCCAGCGTGGGTCCCTTCCACAGGGTGCAGTCCTTCAGGAGCAGCCTGCTCCAAGCATGGGTCCCCCATGGGGTCACAGGTCCTGCCAGCAAACCTGCTCCAGCCTGGGCTCCTCTCTCCATGGGGCCACAGCTCCTGCCAGGAGCCTGCTCCAGCACGGGCTGCCCACAGGGTCACAACCTGCTTTGGGCATCCCCCTGCTCCAGTGTGGGGTCCTCCCCAGGCTGCAGGTGGGTCTCTGCTCCCCTCTGACCCTCCATGGCTGCAGGGCACAGCCAGCCTCACCATGGCCTACACCATGGGCTGTTGGGGAATCTCTGCTCTGGTGCCTGAAGCACCTCCTCCCCCTCCTTCTCCACTGACCTTGGGGTCTGCAGAATTGTTTATGTCACATCTTGCTCTCTGTCTGTAAAATCCCCTCTTCTGGGTTTTTTTCCCCCTCTCAAACATGCTATCCCAGGGGCATTATGACTGTGATTGGCTCAGCCTTGGCCAGCAGCGGGTCTGTCTTGGAGCTGGCTGGCATTGGCTCTGTCAGGCACAGGGGAGGCTTCTGGCAGCTTCTCACAGAAGCCACCCCTGTAGCTTCACCTGCTACCAAAACCTTGCCATGAAAACCCAGTACAACCTAGGTATGATGTTCTGCCATTTCTTAAAGGTTACCCGTTAATGCTCTGGCACTAACCTGGTAGAAGACATAGTAAGAGTATGCTGAATTTCAAGCACACATGCTTTTTTGAACTGGGTTTCTCTTGAAAGGCTGAGAGAAGTGTAAGTCAACATTAAGCTGGAAGTCTTCTTGGATCTCTAAGCTAAAAAGTTTGCTGGATATTTTTATAAGTGACTTAAAATCAACAATATCTGCATCATACTTGTTTTTTAAATTCAGTTGATTTCTGTCACTGTGTGTCCATCACACTGGTTGTATTTCTCAATGTCTTTAATTTTGTATTAATATTCTGGCAAGATCTTGAAGTTATGTAGTAATCCCTGTAAGTCAGTTCCATCTGTTTTCAGTATTTTATTTCATCTTGCACCTTCTTGCCAGTTTTTTAAACCAAATGCTTCGCTTTTCAATAGATGTTCAAGCAGATGCTCTCAGAAAAACAAACAAAATGGGAGAACTATAAAAAAGAAGGATCTGAAAGGATGACTGAGCTTGCTGATGTCTTCTCAGGAGTTAAACCTCTTACTAGAGTGGAGAAAAATGGTAATTATTAAAAACTAAAGTGTGGGAAAAAAAGTAATTTTGTTTTTTATTTCTAAGATGATACCAAAAGAAAAGACAGGAGGCTAATACTGATAGTAAGAAAAAATTTCACGTCTCTCAGCTGCTACAGAGGTTTCTTACATGCTGTCTTGTTTAGATCTTCTGAATATATTCCATATGTAAGCCATATTTAAATGGCCGTATTTTTAAATATATTTTTCTCACTTTATTTAGATGTGCCAGGTAAGACTGTGAACTGCCACTTCGCTTTTCTATATATAATGGAGTTTACGTTGCTGTGTTCTGTGTGCACAGGAGTGCAGAGATCATGCCCATTAAACATCATTCTTTTCCTAGTTGTAACCTGGACTTCTGTTGTATCAGCATTTATTCAAAGCTTCTTTTACTTCTTGTCAGCACTGAGTGGTATTCTCCAAGTTCTCCAAGGACTTAGAAGTGTTGAATCTGTATTTCTTTCCAGATTTCTTGCTCTGATTTTGAAACGTGGTTGTTCTTCTTGTTGTATTTTGGGTTTGGTGGGGGGGGGGGGTTGGGCTGGAGTAAGAATAAGAATTGTAAATCTCACTCTCATTTGATCAGGAACACTGCATAAGGTGTCAGCGTATGAGCAACACTTGTGATCAACCCAAAACAACAAAGTTAGAATAGAGGCAATTTTCTCACTTGCTTCCACTTACAAGGCAGAATTACCTTACTGAAATGTTTCCCTTTATCTTTCTGATCTCAGCAAACGTAGCCAAAACGTAGAAATTGCAACTGCCAAGGCAGTTAACATTGCAGAGCTGTTCACAAAACACGTATTTATGGTTTAAAGGACTGTATTATCTTTGTGTAGGTTTTATAATGCCCATTTGTAGCTGGTTGTTTTTTTACGTTGTATGTGAAACTTACCTGAGCATTTACTCCTTCACAAGTCTACATGTTGAAAGGCTAGAACTGTAGCAGTAAGATCACAGAACCACAGAATGGTTTGGGTTGGAAGGGACCTTAAAGACCATCTAGTTCCAACCCCCCTGCCATGGGCAGGGACACCCTCCACTAGACCAGGTTGCTCAAAGTCTCATCCAGCCTGGCCTTGAAGACAGACAGGGATGGGGCATCCACAACTTCTCTGGGCAACCTGTTCCAGTGCCTCATCACCCTCTCAGTGAAAAAGATGAAGACTATTTAAAAAGATCTCCTAAATGTATAGCCTGTTTGTTTGTTTGTTTTGCCTAACAAGTTCCCTGTGTCTTTGTTGCTTATCATATATGCAAAGGTTTGATTAAATTTTTCTTGTTCTTACATAGAAAATCTTCAGGCTTGGTTCAGAGAGATCTCCAAGCAAATAATGTCTCTAAACTATGATGATTCCACTGCAGCAGGCAGAAAAACCGTGCAGCTAATACAGGCACTGGAGGAGGTATGGCAACAAAATTTTCAGATAAACGACCTCATCCTTTTGAAAAACAGGATTTGATACACGTGCACTGACTTCTGATAGATGAGTTACAAAACAGATCTGTAATTGACCAACTATTTAAACCTGTAGATTTTTGCAGCAGGACTTGCTTACAGACCTTGTGATTGCAGAAGAAGAGATATAGCATGAAAAGTCATGCCACCTCAGCTGAGGATTAGTAGCGTTGTTCAAATAAATCAATTAATTATTAAGCTTTACTTGTTTTATTTGGCATCATTCAGAATTTCTAGGACAATTAGCAAAATAAATTGATTTGAAGCTAAGGAGGGTAATTTGAAAGGGAAAATAAAAATACCTGTCTTCGTTATTTGTACATTTCTTCTACTTCCAGGGTACAGAAGAATATTCAGTATACACCATTTCACAATACACCTCCTCAAGTAACTTTGTGAAATTTGTTATTTAACACACTCTAAAGTAGGCCAGGATTTGTTAAGTGTCTTACATAATAACATCCTGAAGAAATATGTCAGTTTACTGATTATATTTGTATTGCTGTCCATAAAGATAAACAAAAAAATAGAGGAGTCCTTTTATGGGGTTTGTTTGTTTTTTAAACACAGGTCCAAGAGTTTCACCAGCTGGAAACTAACCTGCAAGTTTGCCAGTTTCTGGCTGACACCCGCAAATTTCTCCATCAGATGATCCGAACTATCAACATTAAAGAAGAAGTCTTGATCACCATGCAGATAGTTGGTGATCTTTCTTATGCTTGGCAATTAATTGACAGGTATCTTAGCAGGAGCTTTTACTTCTAAGTCAGTCATCATTTGCGAAACTTGTGGGAAATAACATGCATAAATATCATTAATACTATGAACTTTCCAATTTAAAAACAGCCTTGAAGCATTATTGTACGAGTTGTTGAGTACATTTAACTCTCGTCAACTTGAACAGCCATCCTTGTCATGTTGTTAACTGTGGGTTAAGTGATACTGTAGCTTTTACTGTCTACCCTGTTCTAACTATAACAATTTTGTTAAGCTTCTACAGTTAAGTGTTCTCCAAAATACTGGCGCTCCTCTTTCAACCAAAATCAAACAAGGAAAGACAAATGCTAGAGAACTCCTTTTCCATGGTGTGATTTTGCTGAGAGCTACTTGACTACCTTGGCTGTTAGCGCTCCCTCAGACCCTCTGTTTTGCCCCACCTACCCCTTTATCTTACAGGATTTTTTCTGACCAATATCTCTGTGGACCGAAATCCTCCTTTAGTGAAGTTCTTCGGTTATCTCCCATGCCATTTTTAGGCTACACTGGTGCTGGTGACGTATGATTTAAGAGTTGAAAGAAGAGTTTCAGGGGAAGAAGCTGATTTGTTTTGTTTGTGTTCTACCCCAGCTTTACATCTATTATGCAGGAAAGCATACGAGTCAGTCCATCTATGGTCACTAAACTCAGAGCCACATTCCTAAAGGTAAGAATGAATGACAGTGAATGTGCTTGAGTGCTGCAGGTCAACCAAAGCATTTGTGAAATGGGCTTTAAGGCTGTGACGTCACAAGACCTAAAACTTCCTTTTACCAACATTTTCTATATCCAGATATTTTTATACTGTGTTACAGTAACTCAAGGTTAGTTTTAAAGAAAATAAAACCAAGTTATGCTTTTTTTTTTTTAATGCAGCCAGTTACATTGCAGCTGTTAGGCAAAGAATTGTCATCATCCAGCCTCTGCTCATTACAGTGGTTTGCTGGAGATATTAGTGCATAAATGGGATCCTCTGCATGAGTATCAGAGAAGGCTGAAGGAATTACAAAAGCTGTGTTGGCTATGCCCTTTGTCTGTCATGATGAAGATCTGGCATCAGATGAAAATGTTTTCTATAAAAATAAGAATGGGAAATAGCATGAGGGAGTGTGTAAAATTACAACACAAAAAAGTATCTCATGCAACTGCTAAGATTTTAAAAACAATAATAATCAGAATGTAGTCTTGCAGACTATTGGACTTCTTTGACTTTTAACAATTGGGTATTTTTCTGTTGGCAAACCTGATGTTGTAACACTGCTCTTTAGGAAGAATCTAGTGCTTTGAGTTGCAGGTTAAGAGCCTGAGCAAGATTCAAGAAGTTAATTTATATTAGAAAAGCAGACATGAAGTTAACATTTTACCTTTATTTCTAGCTCGCTTCTGCTCTTGACATGCCGCTTCTCCGCATCAATCAAGCAAACAGTCCCGATCTTCTCAGTGTATCACAGTATTATTCTGGCGAGTTGGTTTCCTATGTAAGAAAGGTAGGCGTTTGAAGAGGCATAATTGTCTTATTCTCTAATTACTCTTTCTTAATTGAAGATTTCTTTTTTTTGAGTGAGGCTGTGCTGACTGTTTGTGTTTCTTCTCTCATTTACAAAGGTTCTACAGATAATTCCAGAAAGCATGTTTACATCTCTTCTCAAAATCATAAAGCTTCAGACTCACGATATTATTGAAGTGCCTACTCGCCTTGATAAGGACAAGCTACGAGATTATGCTCAGCTTGGACCACGATACGAGGTGCAGTTGAAACAGGGAATTCTGAAAAAGCATATTTCACAGGTGGCCAGCTTCAACCTAAGTTTAAATAGATACAGCTCCACAGAGTTACACCTTAACAGGGAAGCTGGATTTGTTGACGGAGTAAGAATTGACTGGTGTTACTATGAGCATACCCTGGGTTTCCTGAGGGCAGATGAGTAACTTCTGCTCTTCTGTTTGTAAAAGTTGATCTTGTACAAAAGGGGAGGAAAACGAAATATATTTATAAATGAATGTAAAGATTTGGGGGGTTATTTGTGAGGGGAGGGCATGGACACATACACAGCACCCTAAAAACCTGAGTCTGAAATGAAGTCCTCCACCTTTGGAATGCCTGTTCCAGGAGAAGGTCGAAGAATGAATAAGCCAACAAGGTTAAGCTTTTTGCTGCCCTCAGATGTGAAGACAGGGTGGTGGCAGGTTGATTTCATCAGATAAAGCTGCTGTTGCTCATTGGCTTTTTATCTGTGGGTTTTCTCCTGCGCTGTTGCCAGTCTGGAAGAGTGAGCAGACATTATTACTTGGGTATATTTTTTAATAGAGAAAGATGAGGAGCAAAAACATGAGTAGACCAGTAACTCCCTCAAAGAATATACCTCAAATTATTAGTTAAGATGCCAGCTTTTTCCAGCAGTTTTTGCCAGAGTGCTTACTTGTCAGGTGCTTTACACGAACAAGCTGTGGTCTCTGATTAAGCTGATGTTCAGGCCTGAGCACCAGGTTTAGACTTCCCCCATTAAACTTTGTGAAGTCGGTTTATTTTGTGTGGACACAGGGATGGAGGAGTAGGCAATATTCAGGGTTAGTGGGTTTTTTTGAGGAGGTAGAGGGGAAACTACTTATAAGTGAAAAGCTTTTCTGTAGGATTTCTGTAGAATGGTAGGTCTGAACTGTGTCGTCTTTATTCTGTAAGTGTCTTAAAGGCAAAAGACTGGCTTGTCTGAAGTCTGAGCATAAGGATGCTCAACTAATAATTTAAAACTACAGTGAATGTGCTGCTGTATTAAATCAGTGGAAATCCTGAAGTGGACTCAGTGCTGGCAGCAGATTTTGTTATGGAACATCTACTTCAAGCTTGTTCCTAGCCTGCTCAAAGGAACCAACTTAGAGTATTGTCTGTGATGTTTCGTACAGACATGATATAGCTGGCTAGGTCTTTCCTCCCATAATTTCTGTAAAGCCTCTGAGAGGTACCTGTTCTGTCCTACTAGTAACACACCCATATTGATCTAATTTAAAGAAAGACTTAATTATAGTACAAAAATAATCTAGAACAAGATGTAAAATGGAAAGTTTATCAGTGCAAATTACCTTAATCTAAAATAGGAAGCTACCACTGGGAAAGATATCTTTATAGAGTAATTATTTGAATCTATTGAATCACTTCAGTAAAGTGTATTTTCCCTTTCCATTAAAGGTTGCTAAGCTAACCCATGCGATTTCAATCTTCACCGAAGGCATCCTCATGATGAAAACTACTTTAGTTGGTATCATCAAGGTAATGTTCGATTATTCCACTAGGAAAAAGTCATTTGGTGGCAATTAGCACTTCAGCACAGGTATTTCAGCACATTAAGCAGACCTTGAGGAAAGATAGAAAGACAAGAAGAAATAAGTTGGCATACAGATTTTCCAACAGTGATGTCTAACTTGGCATCCAGATAAGAACCCTATTAAGGTTGTTAAGAACCTACAGTCCTCATTGCATATAGATTCATCAGCCTTAATTGACACTTTTTTTTATTTCTACTGGAAAAACTACCGCAGTCTTTTCTAAAGAGCTGTTTCTTCTTTGGCCAAGACTGCTCTTCCTACATTAAGATACCTCTTTCAAGACTTCAGGAGCAAGCATTCTTAAAGAAAAATACAGCTCTTAATGCATTCTGGCTTTTTATAACGGTACAACATTCTCAGTGGATCATTAACAAAGGTTGAATATGGGATCTGCAAACTTTTGCCATTCAACTTAAAGGAATCGTTTGTATCAGGTGGAAGTATTTAAATATTTATTCTTTGGACAAGCACTGCTGGGAAAGTGCATCTGTTAGCACTGCTTTCCGATTACATCCTAAGTACTTAATAGCTCTTTTGGTACAAACAAAATCCTTTATATGTTTTTATACCTTTCTGACTCTAAGAAAATACGGTTTCTTCTACTTAGGTGGACCCAAAACAGTTACTAGAGGATGGAATAAGGAAGGAACTGGTAAAACGGGTAGCTCTAGCGCTTCACAGGGGACTCATCTTTAATCCTAGATCCAAGGTGTGTAACAGCTTGATTTTATTTTATTCTTACGTATTTTGGAATTGCTGGGACCTCTTTTAGTATGCTACCTTTTAGAAAATAATTCATACTTTTCTGTACAGATTTGCTTTTTGTAAAAAAAGTACACTTTTTGAACCTCTGAAAGGTTATTTGGAATGCCTTACTTGGTGTTAAAATGAGTTTATAACCCGCTAAGAGTACATAGAATTCAAAACCATGTTTTTATTCTATTGCCAAGTATCCCATCAATTCTGAGTTCACAGTTCTCTGTGACAACTGATGACAATGTGTGATAGGTATAAGCCAGGTAAACATAGCATGGCAATGACAGAGTGGGGAGTGTGACTCCTTGTTTTGATCTTCTCCACATTCTTGAGTGTCTCTCTCAGATCAATCAATAGTACCACTGAAGCCTAAAATAAGCATTAAAAGCAGGAGGAAAAAATATTGCATAAGAAGAATTATTTCAATATCAAACAACCTGTGATAAATTTCTCAGTGCTTTTCAATTTTGGCTGGAGCAGAGTGCAATTCTCTAGAGGTTGTTGTGTAAAAGCACTTAGAAGCCTTTTACATTTTCTTTGTATACTGCTTGTTCACAGGAGTTTTTCTATCTTTCTGGTTTTTTTATCTGTAGCCGAGTGAACTGATGCCCAAACTGAAAGAAATGGCAGCTACAATGGATGGGTTCCATCGATCATTTGAATATATCCAGGATTATGTCAACATATATGGTTTAAAAATTTGGCAAGAGGAAGTGTCTCGCATTATTAACTACAATGTGGAACAGGAGTGCAATAACTTCCTAAGAACAAAGGTGCTGGTCAAAACCAAGAACAAGTAAAGAGTTGATAAATGTCTTTATATGTGAATGTTAAAGCTTGTGACTGATGGCACGTGTGTACCCCACTGAGTGCCGTCCATACTGTTGTGACTTAACTAAATGTCCTAACTACTGTGTAAAACATCTGCCCTCAGCTTTTTCTGAATTATTTCAGCATCCTCACTGCATCAGTTGTACATAAGAAGGGCAGAGTTTCCCAAACAGAGTATTTTAATATCTCCTGGCAGTGAACAATATCCTTTCTCTTTCTCAAAGAAAACAGAAAATAACTACTGAATGGCAATAGTCCCCTCTGTATTTGTTAGCCATCAGAGTGCAGGCTTAGACTACAGTAGTTATCAGCTCTTTCTGTGATATTTCTCAAGTGGTGGAGTGAACAGATACTCAATTTACCTAACTCTTACCAGGAGTGGTGGTAGTTCTCTCAACCTCCACACTTATATTCTGCTTGCTCATTGTTATGAGCCTCGTTCTTCTCTATTTTGGTTTTAGTGTTCTGCTGTGTGTAATTTACAACATGGTTTTACAGTGCACTACTTAGAAATGTTATCCCTTTTGTTTAATTTAAAAGCAAAGATCTAATGGTAACACTGCAAATTACTCTAGAACTTATTTTTCAGATTCAAGACTGGCAAAGCATATATCAGTCTACTCACATTCCTATACCAAAATTCACACCTGTGGATGAATCTGTAACATTCATTGGTCGGCTTTGTAGAGAAATCCTGAGGATCACAGACCCAAAGTAGGTACCGTTTGTCACAAGCTGTATTGTAGTGCCACGAGTCGAATTGCTCCAATCCCACCATATACAGACAAAATACGCAACAAATAGTTTTTCCTTAGCTTTATCTAAAACCAGATTTACCAAATCCATCCTGGGCATTTTAAATCTTAGTCTAGGAAAGTTGTGGGTTTAGTCTAAGAAGGAAAACAGTGTGTTACACAAACAGAGGAGAGAGAAACCAGGGAAGGGAGACAAAACCATTGTGGAGAGAGAAGCAGCTAACATTGCCTGAGATACTTAGAGAGTCTTTCTGATCTCTGCCAGAATAAGATAACTCATTACTCAGAATATGACAGGAACTGTCTGCAGCTTATCTGAAGTATTTGTTTCTTTTTTTCTCAGAATCACATGTTACATTGACCAAATGAACACCTGGTATGATATCAAAACTCATCAGGAAGTAACCAGTAGTCGTCTCTTCACAGAGATCCAAGATACTTTAGGAACCTTTGGTCTCAATGGTTTAGACAGGCTGCTGTGTTTCATGATTGTAAAGGAACTGCAGGTAATTTGGCTTTTCAAGTGCACGATGGTGTACGCTTTGTGTATACTTAAAAGGTTGATCTCAGATCAACTTCTGTTTTTCTGTCTAGATACCAACAGAGAATCTGATTGTTGGGGTCCACCGTGGTATAAATAAGGTGTCAGTCCTATGCCCTAATGCCTCTGTGTACAACCAAGGGGTTTTTGTTTTCTGGGAAGAATCCAGTCCTAGCCTGGTTAAAGTTTTTAAGGAAAATAAGTATTGATGAAGACAGCTTTTCCTCAAAAATTGCATAAATAGTTGTTTACAGTGGGTGCTATGTATTGATGAGGGGGTTCTGCTAATTGTCCTAGCACTGATTAACGTAACGTGGAAAAGCACAAAGTCTAACTGCAGAATTCGTCAGCTCTTCATCGGGGGAAATACGCTTTCCCTGCTGTTAAAAAATGTGGCTCTTGTACCACCAAGATTAAGCATAGAGTATGTGTGTGAAGATTTTACTTACTTCTTTCTTTCTTTTATTTAGAACTTCCTCAGTATGTTTCAGAAAAGCATATTGCGTGACAGGACAGTGCAGGACACCTTAAAAGCGCTTATGAACGCTGTCAGTCCTCTCAAAGGAATTATAGGTAAGTGCTTACTGGTTAAGACGGTAGAAAGCCATTGTCTCTGTACACTTGCACTTAGTGCTCTTCTTGTTCTCTTTTTTAATGCCTCATCCTTCTTTTTTTCTCAGCAAATTCAAACAAGGTTTATTCTGCAGCAATTGCAAAAACTCAGAAGATTTGGACAGCATATTTAGACTCCATAATGAAGGTAGGTTTACATGACTTGGCGATACGCGGAATTCACCCTAGGATTTTTGGTTACATACTTTAATCTGCTTATTTTACAGTGCTGTGTTGTGTTGACCTGGAATTTGGTAACATCACAAGTGAAGCAGGCCTGAATTGGCGCAGGCTCCTGAGCTTCGCTGATAGGGACAGCTCGCACTCCACGAAGTGCTGAGCACCGTGAGATTCATATGTAACAGTTTGCCAAAAATGGAGTCTGGCACTACAGAACTGAGCTGGGAAGACCGAGTTAGGGCTCACTCTCAAGTAACTGGGGGTTTATACCTGTTACCTTTGTAGCACCCTTTTCACACTGCCTGTATTGCTGCCACGAACTGTGTGTGAATCTTGAGCGCTGGTACTGCCCCTCTCCTTTGCACAGCTGGGGCCCATCAGTTCTGACTGCAGGCAGCCTAAGTCAGGGCTGTGGTATCAAGACAAGGCAGCGGCTCCAGCCTGTGTGTGTCCTGCTTTGGGCAGCCCTGCCAAGGCTGTTAGGCGTAATGAAAACTTTGTGCAACTAAGAATTGTTGCTCTTTAAGTTTTTCCTTGGTTTGATTTTATTCTTCCTTCATTGTTCAGTATAACAGCCCAGTGCTGTTTTGTTTCATTTCAACAGGTTGGTCAGATGCAGATTTTAAGACGACAGATTACCAATGAGTTAAACTATTCCTGCAGGTTTGACTCCAAGCATTTGGCTGCTGCTTTGGAAAATCTCAATAGGTAAGAAGCAAAATGTGCTGAAGTGCTGCACGTTTCACTGTGATGTGGTTGTTACCAGCTTGGCAATCCTTAAAACCTAAATTACAGCAAAATATGGATTCTGATTGTATTGGGGTTTTTGTTGATGAGTATTTGAATTTGAACCCAAAAAACGTTAAAAATAAGTAACTTGGCGAGTAATTTGTATGAACGTGCCAGTGGACAGTGCAGCTTCTAATTGCATGTGGTTATACCTGGATTTGAGGTCATCTTTGGATGAGAAGTAAGAACAGTGAAAATGTATGTGATTTTTAAACAAATATGATGTTTGTAAAAACGTATTCTGAAAAAGGTGGTTTACTCTTGTAACCGTTTACAGGTTTGGCATCTTTGAAGTTTTTAAATGAATATGCCATGTGGCATCGTGTAAGGTTCATTTGCAGATAATTTAAGTATTTAATAAAATTAATTTGTTTTACTTCTAGAGCAACGCTGGCTGACATTGAAGCACATTATCAGAACCCATCACTACCTTATCCTAAAGAAGACAACACTCTCTTGTATGAAATCACAGCTTACCTGGAAGCAGCTGGCATTCACAATCCATTAAATAAGGTCAGGCTTACATTCCAGTGCTTGGTACAGTTTGCTTTTTCTGTTTTATTGATTATTAACTGAAGGAAAAAAAAAATATGTAGAAGAACTGTGTTCCTCTTTTTTTCTTTCCTCCTCAGATCTACATAACAACAAAACGCCTGCCGTATTTTCCCACTGTCAACTTCCTATTTCTCATTTCCCAGTTTCCAAAACTTCAGTACAACAGAAACTTAGGTATTGTATAAGTTGTTGTTGTTCTCTAAATCTAGTGAAAACCTGTGTGAAATTGCCTGTGGAGAAGACAGTAAAATTATCTGCGTGGAAAATACTCGGCTTCTGAACTGAGTCATTGAATCACGGAACAGTTTGGGTTGGAAGGGGCCTTAAAGACCATCTAGTTCCAACCCCCCTGCCATGGGCAGGGACACCCTCCGCTAGACCAGGTTGCTCAAAGCCTCATCCAGCCTGGCCTTGAAGACAGCCAGGGATGGGGCACCCACAGCTTCTCTGGGCAACCTGTTCCAGTGCCTCACCACTCTCTCCGGGAAGAACTTCTTCCTGAGATCCAATCTCAATCTCCCAGCTTTCAATTTAAACCCGTTACCCCTTGTCCTGTCACTACAGGCCCTTGTAAAGAGTCCCCCCCAGCTTCCCTGTAGGTCCCCTTCAGGTACTGGAAGGCTGTCCATCATGTCCAGGCAGGCTTGTTATAATATTGAAGCCAATAGAGTAGGAAACAGAACCCAAACTCCCGACTTTCTCATGCCATCCTATGCCTTAGTTGATACCATTAAGCCATTTCCTATGGAAGTAATGCAGTTCTTTGTTACATTAGTTTTTAGTTTTCATGTGTGGGCAAGCTGAAGGGGAAGCACAGCAAGAAACCCTCATGACAGTACATTATAAAAGTTTTCTTCTGCTATAAAGAATATGGCCCATTTTATAAACTTGTGTTGTTTGGGGTGTTTCTTCTGTACAGGAGTGGTGTGCAAGCGGCCGGCTGATCAAATTGACTGGCTTCCTTTAGTTCTGGGACTCCTTACCCTGTTGAAACAGTTTCACTCAAGATACACAGAACAGTTTCTGGCTCTGATCGGTCAGTTCATTCGTTCAGCGATGGAACAGTGCACGAGGTATCACTTTTTCCCCAAGTAGTGCTCTGTGAAGAGGGCTTCAGCAGTTATCGCTGCTTTTTCAGTATCTTTCTCTAGCAGAGTGTATTTGACATAATAATGACAGTATGTTTGACTAAATACACGATCAAAATACTATTTCTTCTTGTAGTGGAATCAGATGGTACCTAGTGGAAACTGTTATTTGAAGGCTGGCGTTTTCATGTAATTTTATCCAAATAACTGATTGGCTAGTAAGAGCATGTTTCTCATGGCGGTTTGATTTTTAGCCAGAAGATTCCAGAAATGCCTGCTGATGTAGTGGGTGCCCTCATGTTCCTGGAAGATTACATTCGCTACACAAAGTTACCCAGAAAGGTAAGAGAGAATCCCACATCTCCCGTATGTAGGACTGAGCGGGAGTCCTGTTCAGATGAGCTAGAGCGTGGCTTGTGCTGTGGCTACACACCCGCGGTTTTGTCACGCGTATCTGCTCTGGGACACGGCATCGTCTGTAAAGAAACATCCAAAATAATGGACTTGTTAACATCATCCAAAAAGCAGAATTGACCCTTTTTGGGTGTTCTGTAAAAGATTTGCCAAAGGGAAATAGAGGTGAAAAACCGGTTACCTGGTAGGAGTAGGCCACAATGAGTTCTTCTACCCTGTACAAACTACCAGTTGTGCTACTTGTGTGCTTCCTGTAACTATTCTTATACCAGTCGTAATATCCTTATGGAAAATCTGTTTTATAGAAAACAGAGGGGATACAACACACTGCAAGGATTTCAGCTTTGCGTGGCTTTAAGAAGAGTCTGTGTCATTTAATCTTCAGAGAGCACGTACATTGCTGGGGTTTTTGGGAAGGGAATAAATAAAATAGAGGTTGTGAGACGTCTCAGAATCAAGTAATAATAAATGCAGCAGTTTGCAGGGCAAAAAGTGAATTGGCGAGTCTGAATTTTGGTGAAACGGCACCTCCAGGCCATGAGTTTCCTTCCTTTCTTGCCAAAGCATGGCTTCCCAGGCAGCTGCTTTATTTCACGTGCAGGGAAAGTTCTAAAAGTCTGGGCTTGTAGAGAAACTTTATTTTAGGGTTAAATGCAACTAACCTGCATTTGGATGATGCAGCATTTGTACGTGGTATTAAAAATAAGTCACAGTCCCGTTTGCTGCAGGTTATACCTCCGTCATTCCTCAATAAGCCATTTCCCAGCTGATGCTCGCAACTGGAAGAGAGGAGATTCTTCCCGTTTCCCTCTTCTTCCCAGCCCACAGTGTGGCGCAGTAGGATGTCCCGGTGCCCTGGGCCGTTCCTCACAGCCCAGGCCTTGCCTCGCCTGCCCAATGGCATGTTGCTTCCTCGCTTTGTCACCGAGCGAGAACGTGTCCAGGACCTCGTCCTAAAGCCGGGTTGGTGCAGGCCAATCGTGTTTTCCGCTTGATTCAACGGTGGTTAATGGATTAACAGAGCACACAAATGGGTAATGAAGAAAACACCTAACTGTGCCTCCCCGCTTACTTTAGGTTGTCGAAGCACACGTGCCTAGCTTCATTTTTGATGAATTCAGAACTGTTCTATGAATACGGAGAAGGACCAAGTCTTTCCCTCAAACCTGAAACGGGGAGTTGGGACGAAGGACGAGATGTGTACAACTGTATCTTTTCTGTGCTGCAGGGCAGTACCTACGACTGTCTCTGCGAAATGGAACCATGGGCGCCAGTCTGTATAATTAACACTTGTTTCAGTCTTGGCACGATACGCAGTTTGTACCGTGTACATGTTGTACTGCACACTATAAATGCTGTATGTAATCCTTTATGTATAAAGCATTTAGTTTTTTGTTCTGAAGAACTATTTCTGGAACGTTGACTTTTGTATCACTAATGAACAATGAAATTGGAAATAAAGGTGTTGGATAGTTTGCCAGGGAGGATGATTCCAAAGTGTTCATTTTTCTGTTAGGAGACCCATTAGTGAGAACGAATATACAGCAAAAAGAGGTTTGGTGTCTGCCTCTGTGCTACAGAAAGTTCTTTTTCCCTTGTAGAGGACAGAAAATAATTAAATATCCATAGCTGAAAACTCCTGTCACGCACAATTATTTCTTCCAGGGCAGCTGTAACGCAGCTGAGGTTGAGGCAAGGTGTTTATTGACATAACTTTCAGTCTCGGTGTGAATCCTTTTACACCTTGCATTACTTTCTTTGCTGTGGCAAAGCCAGTGGCGGATGTTATTCTGTCAGTGGTGGTCATCACACTGCAAAGGAGGAGCTGAAGGGAAAGAAGGAATGTAAGTATCGATGGGCTGAGGCCAGTTGTATGAGGTTGGACAAGGCCAAGGGCCGGGTCCTGCACTGGGGCCACAACAACCCCCTGCAACGCTACAGGCCTGGGGACGAGTGGCTGGGAAGCTGCTGGGCAGAAAAGGACCAGGGCGTGCTGGCTGACAGAAATACGTGAATTTACATCTCTAGGTTTGACACGCCAATGTTCATGTCACCCAGGGTATTGGGGAAGTGCGGCGCACGATGCCGGAGCCGATCAATCGAGTCGGACTCATGGCGCTGCCTCCTGATAGTCCGTCCCCTCATGCTCTGCTGCCCGACGGCAAAGCTCTCACTAAGTGGGCTACAAAAAATTTGGGCACCTGGGTGTCGATGGCATCTACAGGTGGATGTGAAGCCAGGGCATCCCGGGTACCCAGAGGCCCCTCGGGAGCCAGCGTGGTGGGGTGCTGGCTGCAGGGTGCTGAAGCAGACACTCCTTAGCAGCCTGGAGGGCAGGCCAGCAGCCGGAGGCTGAACGGCTCCGTGCAGCGTTGGTGATTCAAGGCTGGACAACACGGTGCTCATTCTCAGCTGGCTTTGGGTCAAATACATGGGCTTTTTGTTACATTTGTAAATTAAATTCTAGAATGTGAGCAGAGGGGCACAGCCAGCACTACTCCTATTTCTCAGTGCTTTTACATGTAAGAGATCGAAAGCCTCGGGAGAAAATCTGCTAGAAGAAATGGGACTGAGCTCCTTGGTGGCTCCTGTTAGCTGATCCCCGTCTATTTGCCGTGCTGTGCCCTTCGTGTCTCCGCTGGTTTGCAGTTCAGTGAAGTCCGGACTGTCCAGTCCACCCTCCTGCTGGCACCGGGTGCTCAGGGCAATGGCCAGTTGGGTTTGGAGTATCTCCAGGGGTGGAGACTCCACAACCTCACCCGGTGACCTGCCCAGGTGTTTGACCACCTGAACGCGGAAGGCGGCGTTTTCTTACATTTAAACGGGATTGCCTGTGTCTCAGTTTGTGCAGGTGGCCTCTTCTCCTGTCACTGGGCTCCATCCTCTTTACTCCCTCCATCCATCGGCTGTCCATTCACATCAGTAAGATCCCCCTGAGGCTGCTCTGGCACAGGGTCCTCCCCGGGCTGCAGGCAGGTCTCTCTTTCCCCCCGGAAGGGGCCCACGCTGGAGCGGTCTGTGAAGCACTGAGGGACTCACGTTGGAGAAGTTCATGGAGGACTGTTTTCTGTGGAAGGGACCCACGCCGGAGCAGGGGCAGAGTGTGAGGAGCCCTCCCCTGAGGAGGGAGCAGCAGAGGCCAGGTGTGGTGAAGCCCCGCTCCCAGAGCACGCACGGCACTTTGGACCAGGCACCACCGCGAAGGCAGCCTGACCAACACCAGCCCAGCTGCGCACACCCTGAGCTTGGCCGCTTCTCCGGAGCTACGGAGTCTGGGCCACGTCCCACCAGGAGCGAAGAGCACCAGCCCCAGCTGAGGCTGGACATGACTAAAACGTCCACAGCCACACTCCTGCACATACACCCATGGGGGAGAGGCCACAAGTCAATCACTTTACACTACACAAACGTGTAGCCCGCCCTGCCCCAAGCTCTCCTGCACGACAGTGGGCTGCAGAGTGATCTCCCCTTGAGCAGGGACGCCTTCCAGGGTTACCCCTGGAGGTTGAGAGGCCCCGTACCCAGCAGCCGGTAGCTATACCGAGGTAAGTGACATTTTGCATTAGTCCTGAAGGCAGTATTTCTACCCCCAGCTACTATTAGAAGTGTAGTAAGTAGTGGAGTGCTGATCACTGTCTAATCATCATCAAATCACTGTTTAGCTAACATTCAACTATCAATCATCATTCGATTACCATTTGATTTTCATTCAGTCATCAATTAATTACCATTTGACCATCACCTGATCATTAATAAAACCCTTTCTAACCCCAGAACGATGGCTGCCCTCAAGAACTCCCCTGCGACACCAGACAAATGGAGATGTGCAGCAGGAGAGAGGGAACGCAAGGGTAAGGCTGCAGAAGAACACCAAGAGAGGGTGAAATGAGGGTGGAGGGGAGTAGGTATCACCCGGCATTAATAACCTGAAGCCTTTGGTGTGTAACCCACGCTATGAACACGTATTCCTAGTTTAACAGGTAGGAGAACCGAGAGCAACAAGAACACAAACTGGTGTCAAACTGTTTTTTCCCTGTTTGAATTTAGTTTTGAACTTTTCCCTTTTGAAGGCTCTAAACTTTCCCAAAACAAATGCAACTATCCCGTCCCCCCCACAGGAGTACAGTTACCTGAAGCTGGTTAACATGGGTTAACAACACAGAAAACTCTTAATGCGTTAGGGCTGTTGTTATTACTGCAAGTATTTGTGATTAAGCTTCAAGTTTTAGGTCCTGTTCAAGAGTTACGCTGGGCCCTGGCAGGAAAGCAGGTTACACAGGGCAGTTCAGTGGCAGTGTGAATTACTGCTGTGGCTCAGCAAGCAGAAAAATCAATAAAAATTTGATTATTAAGGCAAACTCATGGTCACAGTCAAGCTAGGGAAAAAACCTCTGGAAAAACACTTGCACCTAGTTTCCGCAGCTGATGTAGCTCATAAGCATCAGCAGGTGTCTTTCCTGTATGCTCTAATTCATCATAGTATTCCTCAGCAGGGAATATATCCCTACATTCCTTCTCTAAAACAGATTATACTACGCTCAAAGTCTTAACACCTGTGGCTCCTCAGACAAAAACCCAAGCACAAGTACTTAGAATAATGATAGAGGTGTAATTCTAGCAGAGATCAATTGGTTATACTCTTGATATTTCTTCATCCTTCCGTAATTGATACAAGTAGAAATCCACAGAAAACAAGGCTTCTAGCTTTCACATTTTGTATTTTTTAAAAAGTAACAGCAAATGAGACATTAATGAAAATCCAGTTATACACAAATGAAGTAACATCAAACAACGTCCTCCATCTTCAAATTCTCACACTATAAATCTTTGTAATGCAAAAAATAAGTATCAGGCAAGGAAAATAATCCAAAAACCCCAAACACTTATGTTCTTACGTCCTAAGGAACCCGCCAGTGCAGGGACTCAGGAACAAGCTGCTGCTCTGTGCAGCGGGTGCCTGTCACTCCATGTCACTGTGAACCCCGTCCCCAGGATGCCCAACGGCAGGAGCAGGAACCTTCCTGCGAGGGGGTCATGTCCCACTGCTGCCCAGAAACCAGAGCTCACCCTACAGCCAGTTCCACCACAAACTGCTTGGTTCCCGTTAGCACTGCTGGGAATGAAGAGCAAAGCACTATCAGTACGTTTAAAATGTAATTCTCAGTTCAGGTTTGCTCTGAAAAAAGAGCCAATGTATTGCATTTACCTGTAAGTTTGACAGTGGCAGACAGTGTTGTCTCCCAGCACCATTATCTATTGCTTAATTAGTTAACCAGGCCCAGGAAAGCTCATTAGCTGGCTTGAGATAAGCTTGACTACAAGAGTCACACCCAGATCTTCCCTGGGGGAATGCTTGGATTTATTTAGCCTGCACGTTAACAGGGCATTTGAAGTGCCTTCCTGGGGAGAGGAGGCATCTGCAACTTACATCTCTGCTCAAGAGAAGAATCTCCATTAAGACTGTTCCAGTGCTGGAAGAGAAACACGCCTGGGTGCTGGACTCCTTCCCAACCACGTGCTCCCCAGCGCTGCAGTGGCTGCAATTCAAAATGAGATAAGAGGTTCTGAAGCCTCAAGCATCTTAGTGGCTGAATCACACCGGGCTTTTAAAACAGATGTTCTACAATAGGCTGATGCGGGTACAATCTCATTTCTGCGTGCTTGCGTCTTTTAAACCTTTGAATCCTGCGTTCTTCTCTATTTTGCATTTGGCAAATGAGTACCTTCACGCACTTGTCCAAATATAACTGAATAAAATCAGGATAATCCATTCTGCAGGTATGCTGGTCCATAAAATCAGGTTGTAAGGGTAGTTCTAAGGTGTGTGGCTACCCAGGGCATCGAGAGAGTCTTCTCAGCAGCATCGGGCGGTGATGACTGGTAATGCAGAAGTCTGAGAGGAGAAATGACTTCCCATTACTGGCCTTAATTTGTCTGATTGTAAAGACAGTATGTGATGAACACAGTAGCTGGCAGGTACTGTGTAGGCACTATATGGAGTGGATTGATGCTGGTGGGATGAGACACGTGAAAACAAGAGAACTCTGGTTTAAGTGCCATGAGCTGGGCTTGCAAATAACATCTATATGCGCTATCTGTTCCCAGCTGTCACCTGCAGGAGAAAACAGCTCTGGACAAGATGAAAACGCAGACCCCAAACACATTAATGAGAGCCAGTGCGGCTCCGTGTTTGCTCTGTGGCAGTCAGCAGCGTACTCTGTGTACAAAGGAAGCCACGGTAAGTCAACATCCAGTTTCCGCTGCCGTGTAATTAGCTGTGGTTACCCAGTTACCGTATGGCCGAGCCTCAGCCTTGGAGATGCTGCTTGACAGCTCATCTTTGGCAGAGATAAAGGCAACTGGAGCTGAAAACTCAGGTCCTGGATCTGACTCGTGCCCTGTGATGGCAGGAGAAATGGAGTACGCGATATAGGCAGCAGTTCTTAGTCAGAAAAGCTTCCCAGCACGGGGCAAGGTAGGAGGGGGCACAAGTGACTCCATCATCCCAAGGCAGCCTGTGGCAGAAGCGCTTCCTGTTGATTCTGCGCTGAAAGAGAAAACCTGCCTGGGAAAAGCGGTGTGAGGCTCGAGGTTAACAGACTGCCTTTGACTGCTGGAGGTGGTACTAAGGACTCCAGGGAGGCAGGGACACGTGCACAGCGCTGAGGTGGTTTCCTGCCCATGACAGCGTCTCATCTCGAATGCTTTAGGGGTTGATGTGTCTGCAACAAGATGTGCATTGAAATGTGATCACTGTCGACGCATTTCAATCCACCATTTCAACCCACGTTTCAAAAAGTAAAGCAAAAATTAGCCAAGGTCAAAGCACATCCACCGCCACCTCAAAATAGCAACCAATTTCTGCTACCAGTGTCTTCTTCTGCAAGAGCTTCCTCCGGCAGACACGAGGACAAAGCATTTGCTGAAACGACCACTGTCCTGGCATGGAAAATGCAGAAGCAGCAAATATGTCCAGTTACAGGGAAGATGGTAAAGCTTCGTAACCAAAAACCTTCATAGCAGATTTTTATTTATGCTGAAATACAGGGGAGGGCTATGTTTATGCCATACTTCCCACACAAAAGGTCCATGAGCCAGTTGTTGCTGGGAACAGCGCTGTGCCCCAGATGCCCCACGTGGATGTTGGGGCCCAGGATCTCGATATTCACTTTGACTTCATAAAACACGTCAGGACCCATCCTGTGATCTGCAAACCAGCTGGTACAGCACGGCTCACACCCAGAACAGGGCAGCCTGATCCACCCCGTGTTGGCAATGCTTCCTACTCCACGCTAATCCCCTTCTCCTCCAAATCCCTCCCGGGAGGTTCTTGGGAGAGCACAAGCCGGCCTGTCCTGAGACCAGGACAGAGCACCACCAGTGAAGGGGGACAGACAGCCGCATCCCTGAGGTGTCTCCCAGTACAGACAAAGCTGCTCATGCCAACAAGCCGCAGCCAGACTCGAACCTTGGTTCAAGCTTCCCCTTCCCATCCTGCCACAGAGAATCCCGTCTCACAGCCTAGAACCCAGGAGGTCAAACCCACACCAACCCCACTGCCGTAAGTATATAGACAGCAGTTAGAAGTTGTCGATATTTATATATCTATATATCTGTAATTCTTTATACCCTTACTAGGCAACGTAACCTTTCATGACCATATATGTATCAGCCACTAAATTGGGGCTGTCAAAAGTGGGATACCTGGGAAGACAGCATTAAGACGAGGAACGTGAACCTGCATCGGCAGGAAACTGGCTGTATCCCAGCAACCCGAGAAAGCAGGGGTTGCCCATGAGTGACCCACAGGTAAACATGGTGTTGAGCAGAAGAAAACCCGAACATTCACATGGAAAAAGGAATCAGCCGCTGTAATAGCGTAGGTGGAACCATTTAAAATCGTGTGTGAGAGCACAACACACCCCACTAAGCCGTCCGGGTGCTTCCCCAGAACTGCTCACCATGGTGAGCCCGTGGCCTTGGCACTAACACATAATTCAGCATCTGGCCTGTGGTGCTGATGTTCGTTTTGGCTGCCCTGGTAACTCACCCTAGGACCAGCTCTAAAACCTGGCTGCGATACCAGAAGCCCCTTTGCCCACAGCTCTTCACTCTACCTTTGGAAAGTGGAAACAGCAAAGGCCCAAGGCTTCCCTTGACTCTGCCCGAAGCATCAGCAGCTCCTGCTCTGACACACATCCGTTGGTGCAAAGG
The DNA here is from genome assembly GCA_027574665.1 of Rhynochetos jubatus. Classification (NCBI taxonomy): domain Eukaryota; kingdom Metazoa; phylum Chordata; class Aves; order Eurypygiformes; family Rhynochetidae; genus Rhynochetos; species Rhynochetos jubatus. The sequence continues at coordinate 7,303,202 of CM050648.1, read as the reverse complement.
CTCACTTCATCCAGGATTGTATTATTTTCCTTTAGCCCCTCACTAATAACTTCCAAGATCCTGTGTACCTTTCTGAGTGCTGCTACAAGTTGAGTGGGAATTTGGAGAGGACCAGTCACGGTGATTCCAGGACACTCACCATCAGGATTATTTTCCCTGTTTAGGCTACTTTGCTTATATTACCAGTGGATCTCAGTTACTATTTAAAATACCCTGTCAGCTTTTATTTTCAGTACCTTGAATACCTTTATCTCAGCAAACTCTGTCATGCTGCTGTTCACTATGCACAGCACAGGAGCTTGCGCAGCTCTTCGGAGCTCCGCAGGGAACAATTTAGGAACTGCTGACACTGTTTTCCCTGTGGCAATGTCACGCTGAGCAAGCCAGAATTTCAGGACGCATAATTTATCAACTGCCCGTATTTATTCTGGGTGGAATGGATTTTGCTTTTGTCCGGAACGCGCAGGCTGGTTCCAGAGAGCAGTATGTGCAAGCACTGTGAGCCAACCCGCCCTCCCAACACAGAACCGCCAGTGTGCGTCAGCGGCGTTACGGTAAAAACCAACGGCAGGTTTTAGGAGACGCGGGCAGCCTTCGAGTAGCGCCCGTCACAGCTTCCACATGGGAAACCAGTACAGGCCACACGCACGGGGCACCTTTCCTACCTGACCTTTCCGCAGCGCAACCGAGTCCTGTATCGCGGCACGCGGCGGGTGCGGAGCAAGGACCGGAACACCGGGTGGTAGAAAGTGGAGACAGCACAGGCGCCAGAGAGGAAGACAACACAGAAACTGGCATTACCAGGGAAGGAGCAATCCGTTTTAATGACCCCTTTTTTTCAGATTCCCACGGATGTTTGGAAAGCCCAGTGCCAGCGCTGATGCCGCAGGGAATTGGGAACAGCTTGGTTACAACCAAACTCAAGCAAGGTTCTACAAATCATTGTTTAGTGAAACAGAGCTGGGCAGTACAGACGGGGAGTAGCACGTGCTCCTCGTTGTTGGTTTGTTTTCCCGAGTGTCCTGCAGCTATCAGCGTGGTAGTTTTAAGTGTAAAGTCTTCGAGTGCTACTCAGGCATTAAAACTCATGTACATCATTTCACAGAAGATGATGCACTCCTCTTCGGCTGCAGAACGGACTAGTTAAGCCTCTGTTCACCCCCTCCCCAGAGAGGCACTGCAATTATGGCTGAGATTTCCAACACCACATGATACTACCTCTGTCTCAGAAGCACAATCAAGTCATAAATTACAGAATCCATCAGCCAATCCAGGACTAATCAAGTGCTTTCTCTTTGTTCCAGGTGATTAAAGTGAAGCTGGGAGGAAAACTACCACCACTCCTCTGCCTTTTACTTGCTTGCGCTAGAGCTAGAGGAGGCACACAGAGACCAGACAGGTATCACTCCTCACACGAAATCCAGCACTGCATGCCTGCACTAGCTGGCATTTTAAAGGCATAATGAAATAACCTCATTGCTCCATATATTTGCCAGTAAAGAGCTTGTTCAAAACAAACAAAACCCCCAAAACCAGAAGACCAGGAACACTTAACTTACAACAAACAAGCTCCAGGAAGCGGGACGCACGCACGAACCAACTCCCCGCCGACGAACAAGCCTGGGGACCGCTTACGAGCGGAGAAGGCAACCACAGTTCCCCCTTTCCCCACCACCACTAGCAAGTTTTGGTACTCCTGCACCATGTCAAGTGCTGCAATCTCATCCCAGTGTACATCCTGGTGCAGTGATTGGGAGCATCCCGGGGGACCCATGCTTGGAGCAGGCTGCTCCAGAAGAACTGCACCCTGTGGGAGGACCCCACGCTGGAGCAGGGGCAGGGTGTGAGGAGTCCTCCCCCGGAGGAGGAGGGCACAGCAGAGACAACGGGTGATGGACTGACCACAACCCCCATTCCCTCGTTGGGGGGAGGAGGCAGAGCAATAGGGAGCAAAGCTGAGCCTGGGAAGAAGGGAGGGGTGGGGGGAAGGTGTTTTAAGATCTGGGTTTAGTTCTCCTTTTTTAACTCTAATTTTGACTGATGATAAATCATTTTTTTCCCCAAGCTGAGTCTGTTTTGCCCATGATGGTCACTGCTGAGTGTTCCCTTGTGTTCCTTGTCTCAACCCACGAGCCTTTCAGCATGTTTTCCCTCCCCAGCCCAGCTGCGGAGGGCAGTGACAGCACAGCTTGGTGGGCACCTGCCCCCAGCCAGGGCCGACCCACCACACCCATCAGTGACTTCAGTGTGAACCCACATCCTGAGCTGCCCAGCGTCCAAATGATCCCAGCTCATCCGACGCTCCAAAGTCAGCCCTTCATCTTGTCCCGAGGACAAGGCACCTGACCATTCCGTGAGTCGTGTTTTCACATTGCTCCCACTTACACAGACGTGCAAGACTTTTCTCTGCCCCACCGTGATTTCCAACAAGTGGTCGTTACCCCAGCCATCAGACACTTAAACAGGCACTGAGTTCAAGAAAAGGGAATTAAAAAAGAGCTTAAACATGTAGGTACAGTTAAGCACGCTGGTAATTCCTGATAAATCAGAACATAAAACTCATTAACCAAAGATAGACGAAAAAAATAATCTACAGATATCACAACTTTTTATTTAAGTTAGCTGAGGATGCATATTTGGCTCAGGACTGTTTATCCTTGACTTTAAAGAGACTGACTGCAAATCATATAAAAAAATAGAAAACGTAAAATTAATATTTTTAAAATTGTCACAAATTTTGAAAACACTTGTATAAATTCTGCAAACTTTGTATACCCTTAAAGGGGCATCGTTTAGTTACCGTACATAATGATATTTGAAAATATTAGTACTATACCCTAAAGTTTAGCCACAGACATGTTCACGATCCGTGTAATTTCAAGAGGGTATCAAAAGCGATAAGGGTTAGAAAAATATACATGCTTCTGCTTCCGTAAAAGAACAGGTCATTTGAAATATCCATCAAATAAATTACTAAAAAAGCCTCTCTGCTGATGTTTTTCCCACAGTCCAACACAAAATGTAGGTTTATACTCAGCTTGTGCAATCGGTCATTTTCAAGATACAGGCAAAGTTCCGCCTGACCGAAAAGCCTACCCTGCCCCTGGGCTCTGAGGCGTCGGCGGCAGTGACGGGCGATGGCGCGGGCGAGCCCAGCAGCACAGCCATGCAGTGATAACACGATCCTAAGGAAGGTGAGGAAAACAGAAACACACCGGAACCAAGGAAAGCGGGTGGATAAAGATAGCACTGAGAGGAGTAGAGGGCGACAGGAAGAGCCACCGACTCTCCAGTAGCATGCAGTAATGTCCGCAGGGTAAAACCTACTCCAGATATTAAAAGGACACTTTTGCGGCACTCGTGAACTTTCAGAAGTCATGTTAAAGGTTACTGTCCCCCGGCAGTAGCCTGGACTGAATCCGCTTCAGTGGACAGGGTTTGTGCCTGTGCTTCGGTTCCTGGCGGTGTTAGACTCCAACTGCACACACCAAGCCAACCAAACCACATCCCTGCCTTTTTAAAGTGGAGTGAGATAGGAAGAAGGTTTCAAAGCCCTGCGCTTTCAGTACCTGAGTGCAATGCAGTAACTGACTGTGGTTTGATTCGTACTTGTTTAAATTAATTCTGGAGTAAAGAATGATTTCAGAAGAGCAGCATGGCACTTGCAACAGTGACTGACGTTAAAGATACAGGGACACCAAAATCTCAAATCCCCTAGTGTCCTTTTAAGTGTCAGTAGACTAATATCTTGGCTGCAACTGAAACAGAAGAGGCAAATTCTAATGAAACAACCCAAATCAAGAACGTTCTTACAGTGTTTCACAATAATGAAGAAACAGTCTATGGAATTAGTGAACAGAGGAAAGCATGAAGGATAATAGCAGCTTATGGTTTACAGTTTTCACTTTTCAGTTTATTAATATTAGTGGTGCACTCGGCCATGGATAAAGCAAGGAATGAAATCCTGACAAAACTGCAATTACCTACCGCATGTCAACACTTAATTATGGGCCTTGTAAACAGCTAACTCTTTTTTGAATTTTAATCGCAAACAAAATAATATTTACATATAATATATATGTATATAACCACAAAACCAAAATCAAGTCAAATCCTTATCAAGGAAATGGCATTTTGAAGAGAAGAAAACGTAGCGCAATATTAAATAGCACACGTCCCAAGATTTTGAAGGCATCGTGATTTTCATGTTTTCTTCCTCCAGTCATTTCCCCGTGGATTTTAATAGACTAAATACTTCATTTCAGAGTAAATAAGTGGAAATATTATAGAGCAACTTCGGTAAAGAATAGCTCCGCTACTGAAAAAGGCGCGAGGAGTGGTGATCCACGACTCTGACTTAAAGCAAAAATAAACAGCGTACAATGCCACAGCAAAGAAGTGGCCAATGAGGACCATTGGTTTAGGCGATAACCTGCATTAAAAATAAACAGATAAAACAGGTCAATAAACAGAATCAGAAAGCGCTGGCAAATTTTCGTTTTACAAATAATAGACATCTCCACACAAGATTACATACACACAGTCTTCCCCGTTAGGCAGCTCTGGTCCTGCCGCCTCAACACAAAACATGAACTTGGTTGTGCTGGAGCCGCCGCACACCCCGTATTCCTTTCTGCAGTGCTGCCAGACACTGCTGCCGCCTCGTCGTTTCCAGCTGGCTCTGCCCGCCTGCATCAACCCCCAGGGGATTATTCCCAACCAGCCCTACCCGGTTCAGCTCTCATTCCAAAAAGGGACAAATATAAATGCCCACGTTCTCACACGTTCGAAGCGGTAGGATTTATTGTGCATTCACTAGTTTCTGAGCGGTCGTCGAAAACACCTTGAGAATCAGCATTTATAGACAGTTTCTAATAAAGCTCCAAACCTAGTATAATCCTAAAACATAGGCACTCATGCAGACCATTGCAGACAACACCAAGTTGGGCGGGAGTGTTGGTCTGCTTGAGGCTAGGAAGGCTCTGCAGAGGGATCTGCACAGGCTGGATTGATGGGCCAAGGCCAACCGTATGAGGCTCAAGAAGGCCAAGTGATGGGTCCCGCACTGGGGTCACAACCACCCCATGGAATGCTACAGGATTGGGGATGAGTGGCTGGAAAGCTGCTGGGCAGAAAAGGACCTGGGGGTGCTGGTTGACAGCTGGCTGAATATGAGCCAGCAGTGTGCCCAGGTGGCCAAGAAGGCCAATGGCATCCTGGCCTGCATCAGGAACAGTGTGGCCAGCAGGACCAGGGCAGGGATTGTCCCCCTGTACTGGGCACTGCTGAGGCCGCACCTTGAATCCAGTGTTCAGTTTTGGGCCTCTCACTACAAGACAGACACTGAGGGGCTGGAGCGTGTCCAGAGAAGGGAGCAGAGCTGGGGAAGGGTCTGGAGCACAGGTCCTGTGAGGAGCGGCTGAGGGAGCTGGGGGTGTTCAGCCTGGAGAAGAGGAGGCTCAGGGGAGACCTTATCACTCTCTACAACTAACTGAAAGGAGGTTGCAGAGAGGTGGATGTTGGTTTCTTCTCCCAAGTGATAGGACAAGAGGAAATGGCCTCAAGTTGTGCCAGAAGAGGTTTAAATTGGATATTAGGAAACATTTCTTCACTGAAAGGGTTGTCAGACATTGGAATGGGCTGCCTATTTACAAGACATGTAGATGTGATGCTAAGGGATGTGGTTTAGTGCTGGACTTGGCAGTGTTGGGTTAATGATTGGACTTGATGATCTTAAAGGTCTTTTCCAACCTAAACAATTCTATGACTCTCCCTGTGCAGAGCTGACCTATTGGAAGCAACACATATCCTGACAGAGGCTCACCACGCTCAACAAGGTTCACATCCACTATTACCAGAGCACTGAACTTACACAGATAGCAATCCAACAGGCCCCGAGACACATTCTCCACCAAGTCTGAAGTAATGGAAACAGGCTTTCTTTAGCTGATGCAAGGAATCTACAAAATGAATTAAAACAACTCAGTACAAATGTTCAACACATACCAAAAACATTTACAGCATACGCAACAGTGGTATTAAATCCAAACCTTTGGTGCTTCAGTAGTTGTTGTTCTGTTGAATCCAGCTGGATTTTTAGTTAAGTCAAGGATAATCTCATAGGATATCCACATATTCTTGAATATTAACTGACACAAGAACATGTGTTTTCTGGGTCTTTTTGTTTTGCTTGTGGGGTTTTTCTTTGGTTCTGTTTTTTTTTAAGTACTAACTCCAGACTTACCTTCACATTGCTACAACTGAGCTTACATACCACTAGAGCCAAACCAGGGAGAGAACACAAGCTAACTCATTCAAATCCTTTGATCGATGTATTTTTAATATATCTCAATACACTTACATGCACCCACATAGATATAAATATATATACATAAACACATGGACATATGCGCGTACACATCCCCACTCCAGGCATATTTATTTACCAAGTTGTGATTAGGCAGAAGTTATCTTTAAAGCATATTTACCGTCTGTGGCAGCAAAGAGTTCATAAAGTGCCTGGGCAAGAACATTCACTACAAAAGAATGAGATTTTTTTCTTGACCAGTAAAATGTTCTTTTTGCCTATATAAAAAAAAAAAAATAAATATTACAAACAGGTATCTCTGTCAGTAAATACAGAAAAGCATTCAAAGATTCCCAAAGACGTGGTATGAGTCATACTCGTGATCACGTAAAGTAGATTTAGTGAGACACTAGATCGGTTCCAAGCTAGGTCATTAAGGAACTTTGGGAACTTGTTGAACCAGTTATCTAGGCTCCTCTTACACTAAACATACATATATATAAAAAGAGGTAGTTCCAGGATGTACTTCATCTCATCCTATAGCAGGTGCCTGGGGTAGGTCACAGTTTCACAGAGGGTTAGGGGTTGGAAGGGACCTCTAGAGATCATCTAGTCCAAATCCCCCCCGCCAGAGCAGGATCGCCTAGAGCAGATCACACAGGAAATTTGAAGGATAACACTCACCTAGTCCTCTCTGTTGACTGAGAATAAATAGGAAATAACTGGCAGTCTGAGGCAACAAGCAGAGATGAATCTGCATGTGGTTGGGTAAGTAAGTAAGTCCTGTATTTTCCTGACATTCAGGGTTTCTCTAAGTGCTTCTCAATTTTAAAATACACTTTTTGAATCATTAACTTATAGTCTATAATGATTCTAGCTGTAATTTAGCCAAGACAACATGTCTAACTGGTTTAAATCTTAATTTCTACTCATCTGCATTTTGGGTATAAGTGTCACTGAAAAAGTAGACCCAGCATCGACACTGGTGGTGCCGATTCTCAGGAAGGAAGTCTTCTAATGTACTTCTGTGAGATTAATGCAGCAGGCAAGAGGCTAGTGGAGCAGTGAGGTTCATCTTGAAAACCTCAGTACACATGCTTGTTACTCTCCGAGTACCACTCTCAAGTTTAATGGTCCAAACCCATCCCGTTTAAGATCAATCTATGTTACAAATACACTACTAATAGGGGACATTCAGGTTATAGTAGCAAAGTGTGCTGACTAGACACAGCACACAAGTCTCCTGGAGCAAAAGGTCAGTAAGCGCAGTTTTGAATCTGCCGTTTGTCACATAGCCACAGCACTTACAAATCACAGCTCCGTGTCCTGGTGAATGCCTGATGTATGATTCACCTATCCAAAGCTCTGAAAACAGCCGTGCTTCACAAATAATGTACATGTCCCCAAGCTGCATAAAACTTAAATGTGTGTCATTAAATTGCAGCAAAAGCTGCCTAAAATAAGTCTAAAGTAAAGCTTCACCTTAAGAACATCAGAATCTTCATAAAGATCTGGAATATCCTGAAGCAAACTTCTCCATATTTTAACATCGTTTAAAACAACACTCATTCCTCCACCAGTTAGGGGGTGTCTTATATTATATGCATCTCCTAAAAGGAGAACACCTAGGTAAAAGAGAAAAATCAATGGGACACTGCATGACCATTAGAACTCAAACCCTCTGTTTTTTTTAAAAAAAATCAAACATGCTAAGAATTCATTCCCACTAGAAAATAAGATGAACAACTGCTAGAAATTAAAAAAGAAAAAAGAAATGGGGAAAAAAAGAGGACATCTTTAAATTAACAGGCTTAAAAAGGCTTTAAGACGAGCAAGGTCAAAATCTTTTTTTCCCCTATAGGCATGCACACGTGTGTGTCAAAGAACACAAAAAACACACACTTTTCAAGGTGATTTCTTTCCTTTTTTAATCAAATTTTCCTTAAAAAGGAACATTTGTACAAGCTTGAGCAACTGAGTGTTTTAAACTTAAAAATGCAGCAGGCACTGATCTGGAGTCTGGTGCCAATATAAACATTCGAGTTAATTATGCCCAAAGTACACATCTGCAAAACGTCATTTTTCAAGGAAGAATGACGAGACAGTCGTATTGAACAAACGTATGTCTATGACAACAAAGCCTGGAGTCCCAGAAGCAGTTTATAATTCCTTCTTCCCTCCTTTTATTTCATAATACACACCTTTTTTATTAACAGCTGAAGGAGGCAAGAAGCTGGCTGGCATAGTCCTTAAACGATCATTCTGAACTGCTATTAAGAATGGCTCCTTTAGGTGATCTGCAAAAACCAAATACTTTCGTTACGCTACTTAGAGTAATAACGTGCACAAAACCATGTCAACCTCTTCTTAGACGTATAATCCTTCTGAATAGCTAACCTCACCGAAGTGAGCTGAACAAACCGCTCTTTGATCTGGAAGCGAGGAAGGGTGAACGGTTACTGGAACAGTAACTGTGCACACGGAAAAATCCCGCACAGTTCAACGGATTCAATGAAATGTGCCCCAAAAGGCACGTTTACGGATGGAAATCTTTGTCGACTTACCAGGTAGCTGTGGATGAATGTTCTCAATCATGTATTCTTTTAAATTTTTTGGCATTTCCCCTCGAATATCAACAAGGACCCGAGTCTCGGTTGAAGAAATCTGATAGATTAGCACTGGACTAGTTTTAGCTAAAACAAGTTCAGCGTAATTGGCTTTGAACTGTGGTGCATTCTTAAAAAGAAGAGAAGGGGGAGAAAGATCGAGGCTGATTAATGAAAGGGTATTAAACTGCAGAGACACAAAATCATTTTCTGAAACACTTCAAAATAAAATCCTATATCATATCGAGTTTGTGTTACTTTTATCTTTAAATGAACAACAGCAATGTTTTCAAAAAGTTCTCAACTTCAGTGTTGTTACAATTCTTTTGGTAATACATTTTACTCTTTACTGGAATGTATGCTAAGTCACACATTTCATCTAAACAGCCCACTAATATTTAACACATGCCATTGGAAACCTGTAACATTAATCAATAGGATGTAATCTTTCTGTAAGATCAGGTTGTTTTCTTTTCATAAAGGTGGTGGTGGGAGGGAAATACATTAGCCTGTATACGACTACAGGGAGATACCAACTGAGGTCCTATCTAACCAGGGCTTAAGTTTCCAAAAGTAGAAAAACAGGAGGCACTGGGGCAGTGGGAACCGGGTTGGGGACCAAAAAAGCACTGAAGTTTCTCCAAGTGAGTGTTCCCAGTCCACTGAAAGTCCTGTAGTGTTGGTTCAATCTCCTGTAATTATTTTTGCTGTTGGTGCGATGCTTCATGCAGCAGCCATGGAGGGCAAGACCCAGCCAGGATTTCTGCCTGGGTTCTCCAACCACCCAGCTACCAACCTCCATTCCCACTTTGTCTCTTAGAAGTTACAGGACCTGAAGGAATGTATGTACCTGGTTACAAAGTACCCCACACGCAGGCACGAGCGCAGTTTGGGTATTCTTCCGGAGTATACAGCATAGGTGGTTTGTCCCACAGCTGCTAGGGTGATCTAGAACTCAAGAGTTCCGCCCTCTGAACAAGTGACACTAGTATTGTGACAACCTGTCACCAAGCTATCGATATCTTAACACAAACCAGTCGAAGCACCCATACCCACTGAAATAACGTTACAAATTGGGTTCTGGCTTTACGATGGTGCCTACCTCTAATCCAGAGAGTAGTGCTATGTAAGATACAGCACTAATAGCACACAGAGTACTACCTTACATGAGATACTAAAACTTCTTCTACTTTAAAACAAGAAGTATTTTCTATGATCTGGTCTAGAGATTCCAGTGCTCAGTTTAAACTAGCTATGTTGAATCCTAATCTAGTTTTTTTAAACCTTGCCTTGTTCAACTATATGCTTCATTCTAACACTGTACTCCACTCTTAAAACCATAAATCTAAATTTTAACAACAATATCCACTTTAAAAAAATTCCCCAAACCAAACCTGGCTCACAGTTACTTTAAAGTTATTGAGGAGTTGAAAATCTGGTCTGTAACCGTACCGAACCTGTTAGGTCTGACACAGCAAGTACAGCAATCCTAGGGCTAGGATGGAGTACACATCAGTAATTTACAGAGTTAAAAACATACACCAAAATTTCCAACACTCCTCACAGGGATGCAGAGATTGACAGAACAGCTGGATAAGTATCTAAAAGCATAGTTCTAATTGGCTCTGTTGGAAAAGATAATGAACAACAACATATTCTGTGGAATTCAGACCGACATCAAGAAGCAGTAGCCTGCTGGCTTATATAGTAGCATACATAAAAAAGTTACCTGCAAAATGCAACCAACAAAATGGGAAGAAACAGTAACTTTGTTGGAGACCAAGTTTTTCCTAAACTTGGAGAAAAGTCCATCAGCTACAACAGTAAGTGGTGCGTGAAGTTCCTGCAGCATAAACAAAAGACCAAAACAGGTATGCCATTTTCAATTTTGTTTCAGAGCAGTGGGAAACAACTCCCAAGCTCTCATTTTCAATTGTACATTAGATGTTCTACAAAACAATACACATGTAAGAGGATCACAGACCATATTTATATGTAGTAAGAAATACAGTTAAATATGAATATGAGAAAGGCAACAAATACTGTATTTCCTTTAAAAATTGATCTAACAATATACTCCAGCTTTTTTAGACATGTGATCAGATAGCAAAGTCATGGGGTCTGTTTAGAAACTTGGATTAAAAAATCCTGACAGAGTAGTTGCTCCCTTCAGTCGATAATGCTCTTCAGGGGAAAAAAGAAAACAAAGAAGAAATTTTAAATTAAAGAACCACGCATAAGCAACTAAACAAAAATAAACTGAAGTGTAACAGACTGAAATGCAGGAAGCATATCCAGATCTTCCTCAAAAGGCCAAGCAGTGAACTCCGAGGAGCTCCTAGTATACTTAGGAACTATAAGAGCAAACAGTGTATACAGACAAAATACAAAATAAAACCTGAGTAAACTGATGAGCCTCAGCCTAAATGTATGCACAAATCGCTAATGTTTAACACACACATTGTTCCCTAAGACAAGCAAAGCATTCTGATTATTAAAATACATTTTTAAGCATTTTACTGGTACAGTAACATAACATTTTTATACTAGGAAGCATTTAGACGTAGATGCTTCCTCCTACCTACAGCTTTCTCAGTGCCAGTATATGCGGTGATTTCACTGCAAATGACCATGGATAAATATTGAGCATTAGTCCTTGGCCTTCAATAACCTCATGTGTTTGGCGTGAGCAGAAAAAAACCCAGAAAAGTTGAAAAAGAAGTTTTCCTGTTAAGCTTTCAGGATGTAAGTAACAAGGCAAAAGCAAGTAACAAGGCAGTGTTTCATTAGGACTTCTGGAAAGTGTTTCACTATTGGATGGGAGCATCTGAATGGGTCCCCCTACGAGCAGTTCTCTCCTGCAGAGGATGGACTCAGTCAACTTGCGTCGCCCAACCCTCACACCTTTCGCTGTAGGAGGGAAGTCGGACAAAATCAGGTAACAGTAGAGATGAGTAAAATAATATACATTTATGGTGTCTGAGCTTATAGAAGTGAGCTCCTGAGTAGAGCTAAGGAAACCTCTTTCCTACGAATTCCTGCCTCAGATGATTGCAAGCTCTCATTATTTCTGCAATTAGAGCAAAGTCACCTGCCGATAGGGTTCCCTGGTGTCTAATGACCTGAATGCTCATGTTACAATTTTTCCACCGTCAGCGTACTAAGGCCTTTATTCAGTTGCCTGGGTTTGATAAACTTTGCAAGTTGACTTTCAGCATACTGGCTAATTTCAACCTCATTTAAGAGAATAAAAATCTCAAGTGTAATGTGATGGACAACAGGGATCGAAAGAGCAGAAAACCTGAGCCACACAACATAGATCAGGCTCCTTTCTTCATGAAAGAAGGCTGAGAAATGTAAACAGGCTTTGGTTTGGGTTTTCTTCCTGCTAAGTACCTTCCCAGCTGTAAAAAGCCACAGGCAGGGAAACACAGTTAAGAAGAAATGTTTAGTGGAAATTTCTTACACTGGATTTCTACAATCAAAGGAGTTCTAGGCCAGCAAATGAAACAGCTCTTTCCAGCCACAGAAAGAGCAAAACACAAATTTCCTTATCCCCATTATACAGACAGGAAACTCAAAGCTTTAAGAACATCTATGCTCTCCAGAAAATGTGGGCTACAACACTGGTCACTCCACTGCTGGTCAAATAAGTCACATTTAAAATGACAAAAACTCAGCCATAAATGTATAGAAACCCCAAATCTCAAAGCAAAATATGCACAATTCCCCACCACCCCACAAACAAAACAACCCCCTTCTACATTGCTGGATGATAAAGCCAGTTGCATTTAGGAAAAAAAAAAAACACTACAACCAACCAACCCACCCCACTCCTCCTACAGCCTCCTCCTCTCCAAGCTCCCTATCTTTCCAGTACCCATCTGTGATTCCATGGCTGAATCTACTAGCGTGGATTTCCTAATTTGGTTTTATTCATTTCAAATGACATGTAAGGCAGACCAAGGAACAGGACTTGGAACTCCCCCTTTCCTCCAGCTACCTCAAGAGGGGCCAAGGATTATGTTTCTACTCAGCTCTCTTATAGCTTCCTACTTCCAGTACTGTGCCATCAGGTGGGCTGAAACGTCACTGCCTGAGGAGGGTCTAAAACCAGCTAGCTCTCCGCTGTCTTGGGCAAGTACCTTTAAAAGGGTCTTTTACATGTGGTTTTATACCACCATTTCCACTTCTAAGGGACCTAAAGATGAGAGATTTTGTTAGCAACGCTCAGAATAGGAACTTCAGCTACTCAGGAACTTCCTCAATCTTGTGTGGACGGCAGCAGAGAGTAGGTAGGAGATGCCCATCTTCCCCACCAGAGCACATCTGAACACACTGGCCACATAACTTTAGGCAACAAAGGAATTTTAAAGTAAACAAAGAAGGAGATTGTAAATCTGGCTTTTCTAGAGAATAAGCAGTATATCCAGAACTTCAGCACATAAGTTCTACCTAGACTGGTCTTTCTTAAACTTTCATTCTAAGTTCACACAGTTTCATAGCATTTAGCCAGCAGTTTAGCATTAATCAAATCAGTGACACAATTAAAATAGGCCAGAACTCTCCTTGTGATCCAAGAAATGACTGGATGGAGCAATCTCTACGATTAGGCACCTATCTTCTTATTTTCAGACACGGCAGTCGATGGTGGAAGTGCATGTGGAAATGTAGATCTTTACATGCAGGCGAAGCATAAATCTTAATATGTTGTTTTTTCCACCAGTAACTCTCAAAAGATTTTTAAACTCCAGACATATGAATATAGAAATAAATAATGAACTGAATTCTCCAGAGACACAGAGATCAGAAGCTGCACAGTAACTTATAAAAAGAATTCCCAAATGCCGAGACTGTATCCACTAGAAAGTACTCTCCCCTTAATAAAGGATTTGTTTGCTTGGTAACTGCATTATTTCTGCACCAGTGCTCCAAACCAGAGGTTTTGAAAAGAATTCATGTATATATATAAACAAACCATCGATTTTCTTCATAGTTTAACAAAAAATCATACCGGAAAACTGTCTTACCTTAGTGTCTCCAGTTTCTTTGTCCTTGTACTGAACACCCACGACACAGTCATCTTCCTCAAGCAATTGTAGCACAGTCCCTTCAATGAATTTTGTACTGGAATAAAACAGAAGGGTTAGAACAGAATGGAAGAGGATTAATGACGCCAACGTTTCAAGGCACAAGACAGAGAAGGAAAACGAGATTTTCACTAATCGTCTCTGCCGACACAGTTTGTTTAAATTTTACAAAGATGTGTTCTTGACCGCTTTCAGAAGCCACATTAAATGTCAAAGAGTGCTTGTCGTTCATTTCAGCGCTACCATCTGGTTTGATACCTGAGAATATCCTAAAGCTGTAGTGCTCATCTTAAACACCCTACCACTTAGCAGAATCCCCAGTTGTGCTTCAGGTGCTCCATGGCCCTGTAAGAGCTGCAGGGAGGAGTTTGTCACCTAATAACAGCCAGAAATCGGTCAGGTGGCTGAGTCACCCCTGCTAAACGGTGGGAAATGCTGACAGTGCGGGCGAGACCTAATTCCAAGCAGAATTGAGGAGCAAGATCCAAAGTAGCACTTCAACACTTGACATGTACAGTAGATAAAAGTGAGGTACCAATTCTTAGAGCAGTCCAAAATAATCTAACCAGCCTGTTTAGGGCAGACACATCTAGCTTTTCACCTGAGGAATTCAGGAGACACTATTATTTAATTGGTTACTCATGCTTTTAAAAGTTCTGCTGGTGCTTACGTTTGGAGTTTGAACTGAGCATCCTTCCCAGTCAAAGCAATTTGGGGTTCAGATTAAATCTCTGTAAACCTACATCCCCTGTTGGGTCTGAGCTGTTAGACCTGACCCCAGCAGTTCAGACCGGGCAGCTCAAGATGGACAGTCTCTCCCTCACAAATATTTTCATATCCAGATGGAATTCCACAGCTTGGAGAAATGAGGTAAAGGTGTACATGAGAGTACAACAGCTTGGTATTTTAGTCTCTCAGAGGGAACATTTGAATTTAGCAATTGAATTCATGGCTTTTTCTACGTGTCAGCCGGCACAGAAATTTCAGAGCAGATGTGACTGGCTTCATTCGCCAGGCAGCAGGCAGGCTGGCTGCACATGAATAAGCGTGCTTACGCGTAACAACAGAAACTTCAATAGCGAGGCACTGCAGCAACTCGTCAGGTTAACAGCAGGTGAGTCAGAGCTCTGCGGATCCTATGGCTTTAAATTCCTTTTATGGTTGTCACTTCAGTTGTCTAAGTAAGTGCTCCCTTCTTTTTCTGGTTCGCACCCACTATAAAAATAACAAACTAATGATGCCCTTCCTCTTTCCTCTGTGAAATCAGTTTTACTCACCTGAAATAAATTCATATTGCTTAGAACCTATAAAGAAAATACATTAACTAGTAATAATTACCCCCTATATTCTCACATGTTTTGAGATGAAAAACACCACCTCATGGCACTAGTAAGAGCCCTTGATCTCTCCTGCACCTTAATTTAATGTGCAATTTTCCATGCTACAGTTAAAATGGAAAGCAATCACACAACATGAACATTAAAGACAGTGTGGAGAAAGACTATGTACTGGAGTTTTCCTCTAAGTTGAGCAAACAGGTGCCCAAATGTCACTCAACTTGAAGCTTCAACAAGAAGGCTTTAGCTTTTATGGCTAGTAAACACAGTTGTCATTAACTCTAAATGTACTACAGAGCTGTTAGTTTTAGTGCCACTAAAACATGAATTACTTCTAGTAATTCATATGATATAACACATACGATAGGAGAAAGCAATTTTCCAATTCAGAATAAAGACTTGTAAGGTAAAAAGATGATAATGCCATCTTTCCCTTGTACACATTTTTCAGGGGGGAAAAATACAAAACAAACCCATGGAAAACAGCACCTAGAATCTATTCTGTTTCAATAAAACTTCCTTATCTCTTGTATAAAAGAAATAAATAGGAAATACTAAACACTAATTTTTATTTCATTAGGAAGAGAAGGTGTCTTCAAGATTCTGAAAAGCAGAAGTTAGTAACTGGAAAGAGCCATTTACTGCTCCTTTCTAGTTATTTTGGTTGACTACTTGTTAGCAGAAAAAACAGAACATGCAGTGTAAAGAAGCTTGATTTCTGGCATCACAGAATCACAGAATGGTTAGGGTTGGAAGGGACCTTAAAGATCATCTAGTTCCAACCCCCCTGCCATGGGCAGGGACACCCTCTGCTAGACCAGGTTGCTCCAAGCCTCATCCAGCCTGGCCTTGAAGACAGTCAGGGATGGGGCACCCACAGCTTCTCTGGGCAACCTGTTCCAGTGCCTCACCACCCTCTCCAACAAGAACTTCTTCCTGATATCTAATCTAAATCTCCCAGCTTTCAGTTTAAACCCATTACCCCTTGTCCTGTTATTACAGGCCCTTGTAAAGAGTCCCCCCCAGCTTCCTTGTAGGCCCCCTTCAGGTACTGGAAGGCTGCAAGAAGGTCTCCCTGGAGCCTTCTCTTCTCCAGGCAGAACAAGCCCAATTCTCTCAGCCTTTCTTCATAGCAGAGGTGCACCAGCCTTCTGAGCATCTACATGGCCTCCTCTGCACTCCCTCCAACTGGTCCATATCCTTCTTAAGCTGAGGGCTCCACAGCTGGACACAGAACTCCAGGTGGGGTCTCACAAGAGCAGAGTAGATGGGGAGAATCCCCTCCCTCGCCCTGCTGGCCACACTTCTCCTGATACAGCCTAGGACACGGTTGGCTTTCTGGGCTGCCAGCGCACACTGCCGGCTCACGTTCAGCTTCTCATCCCCCAGTACCCTCAGGTCCTCCTCAGGGCTGCTCTTGATCCATTCTTTGCCCAGCCTGTACTTGAAAATGTCAGTGGGAGAAATACATGTCCCTGCTGATTGCAGTACGGTTGGACTAGATGACCTTTACAGGTGCTTTCCAACCCAAACCATTCTATGATCCTAAGAAATTACACCAGATTTGCCACTCGTTTCTGGACCAAAGAAGTTCTATGTATCACTCACTAAGAGGTCACCTCTTCTGATAAAACGCCAACCCCAGGATTCAGTGGAACACAATCAACCTTTTACTCTTGAACTGTTCTCTCACAAGGATGGGACAGTACCTTGCCTAATATTTAAAGCCTGTATTCCTGTAGTTTGTCCCAAAAGGCATGATGGATACACAACTGATGAACATGTCTAGAGAGAACAGAACGAGCAACTACGACTGGTACTTTCTCTCAGTCTTTTGCACTGCAGCCCTCAGTGTCGGGACAGAGAGAAACAGGTAAGGCATTTCACGGATGCTGGGAACAGCACTTCTGGATCCCAACTGTGCTGTTCACACGGTGACTCACTTGGGTTCTGCCATAGCTGCCCTTCGGAGACCCATGATGAACTGGCCATGATGAAAAGACCTTCCACTCGCCACACAGCCATTCTCAGAGGTCGGATAAGGAATTTCAACCTCCGAGTTGCTCTCTTTGTCATGAATTATGTAGCCATTTACAATTTGTGAATCAATACCTTCTACAGTATCTGCAAAATATAAGCCAATAGATGAATTTTAAAAAGTCTTTAAGAATGCTTAATTATGGATGAAAAGTATTTCTTTACACAGAGTCCAATTTTCATAATCAAAACACACATGCTGAAGGATGAATATTTTCAAAATGGCAGACTGGAAATACACAAGCAATTTTAACTTAAATATTAAGCGTAGATAATGTTTTCCTTCATTTTCCCTGTAGGCATGTTTTTCCTAAAAGCATAAGGAATGCAGTAACTGTTGTGTTATAGATATATTTACATTATGAAACACACTCACCTCCAAGACCCAAGTCTCTAAGTGCATTAAACCCTCCAGGTTGCAACAATTCTCCAACTATCCTGTCAGGTTCTTTCAGATCCCTCTCTATCACAGTCACCTTTCTTCCATCCCTGGAAAGCACCGTGGCCAGGGAAGAACCAAGGACACCTGATCCCACAATGATAATTTCTGGATCGTATTGGGGTGATAATGGTGCATTTGGAGTAGTCTCTGTCAGATACACATCTGTGAAGTTTACTTCTCTTTTACCCTTTAGGAAAGAAAGCAACAAAATTACATGTACCAAAGTATCTGCACCATAACCTTGTCAGATGGATGAGTCTGGACTAGTTTTATTTTGATCCAGGGGACCGAGAGCACATTGGTAGCTGGAGAGCAGTTTAGTTTTGTCCAAAATGAAATCAGTTGTACTCTACAATGCAACAAAAACACAGCAAGCACAGGAAAGAAAGAACAACAACACACCCCCACCCCCAAACAAAATGAAGATACTTGCCTAAAACTGCCCTGCTGATCAAAGACAAACCACTAACATAGTCTCAAAGAGACTGAAAGTCAAGTTCCTATAAAAAGCAGTAAGCCAAAGCTGTCCCATATTCTTGGTCTATAAAGTAACACAGCAATGCCCTCATACCAGTGAGCCATTCCTGCACGGAGCGTTAGCACTTCGCAATTAAAAAGTTATCAGATTCTCTGGAAAATTGTATTTTTCTTTAATTTTACTGTAAGTGAACCTACCTACCAAAATAATGGCTCATGGTAATACTCAGCATGGAAAAGTGTCAGCAGAAGCAGCTACCTGGGGAATTTTATAAAATGGTCCCGAAATGAACATTCATCAGTCAAAAGTATAGGCAAAAATACCATTCCCATACATTTACAGCGGTAGGAATTGACATACATCAGGTTACATATCAGCATTTAAACTGACATCTAAGACCACCTACGTTACAGTACCTCCCCGACAGCACCTAATCACATACACTTCAGAGTGAAAATGAGTTGTAAGGCAAATTCCAGTGCAAACCTGCAAGTCATTTCTCCAGCTGGGAGAATAGTCAACTCACTCTTTCACAAATGCCTCAGCACTGCGGTGCTGACAGCAGTAGAACTACGCTTCCATCAGTGAAACGGGTGCGCAGAACAACACTGACACCAGCATTTCTAGTGGCATAGTGTCAGGTCTGTATCTACAACTCGGCAAGGGAGTGCAAAACTATCTGTATTCAGATAACACGAGAAAATGGGGTAAAGGCAGGCTTTACTGGGAAGAAAAAAAAAAAAAAAAAAATCCAGAATCTTTGACTTGCAGCCAAAACCAGTTTCAAGTTCTTTCATGCAAGGGGTCAGTGCCCAGCTGAAAACACTCTGAAGTACAGAGAAAAGTAGTCAAACAGTGCCCACCCACAGGTGTACTGAGTATGCACGTCCAGGCGGTAGTCTTGGATGGCAGGAGTCCAGCTAAACTCTGGCTACAAACTCTAGCTCTCCCCACTGTCTCACACCAAGTCTCACGCTGGGCTCAGTGGAACAGACTATCTGAGCTCAGGTCCTGTAGTATTGTACAAGCAATAATTTAACAATAATTTTCAAATAACTGCATCTGCAGATGTCTAGACAAATGTGTTTTATACAGAAATACTAGGAAGCTGATCACAGAATAGCTGAGGTTGGAAGGACCTCTGGAAGTCATCAGGTCCAAAGCTCCTCTACTCCAGCAGGGTCAGTTAAGGCAGATTGCACAGGACCACATCCAGTGGGATTTTGTATAGGATGGAGGCCCTACAACCTACAACCTGTGCCAGTGCTTGGGCACCCTCAAAGTGAAAAGCCTTTTCCTGATGTTTAGAGGGAAGCTCCTGTGCTTCGGTCTGTGCCCACTGCCTCTTGTGCTGTTACCAGGCATCGCTGAAAAGAGCCCGGCTCCGTCCTCTTTGCACCCTCCCTTCAGGTATTTATATACATTGATGAGATCCCCCCTGAGCCTTCTCCAGGCTGAACAGTCCCAGCTCTCTCAGCCTCTCCTGAGGAGAGGTGCTCCAGTCCTTCATCTCTACAACAGACTGGCAATTGGAAGGCATATTTCTGCTAGTATAATAATCCTTTGCTACAATTCTTTCTTCAAACATTTATATTCCGTTCTACAAAACCACTGGTCTATCACTAAACAATTTCAGACGGTCAGCAGCCAGAGGGAACAGCAGGAGGACGTTGCACCCCACGTGCCGTGTCTGAATTGAACCTACCTTTCTGGATTTGGGTTGTTCGACTTGCTGAGATCCTGGGGAGGGTTTGGCCCAGAAGAAGCCAACGAGCGGTAAAGCTGAGAGAACATCAGAGAGCACTCCCAGGTGGGTCTTCCGCTGCTTCTGCTGCTGCTGCTGCTTGGGGCCCCTGAAGTGGTACCTGTACGACAGCAGCAAGCCGAGGGAGAAAAACACTAACACGGAGAGTAGCACCTCCTTGTTGGCGTAAGTCATGAGGTCGCCGCACTTTTTATACACGTAGATGAAGGAGGCGATACCCAGAAAGGTCCACATCGTGAGGGGACTGGTCACTGTCCCTGGTTCCTTCCTCCAAAGCTTTCCTGAGGGCGGATGCTGCCCTAAACGAGGGCGTGGGCAAGGTGTAGAAAAACCGTATGTATAGAACCTTTACGATGGAAGGGAGGGAGATCTCAATGGGAAAACAAGGAGCTCCACAAAACCCTGTAGAGGAAGAAGCCCAACCTCGCCGTGCTGCCACAGGAGCCCAGAGAAAGGTTCCAAAACCGCCGGAAAAGGTCAATATACACGGAAAACGTCTTCTTACAAATCCCCGAGCTCCGCACAGCACCTGGAGGAAGCGCACGCCGCCGCCCTCCACACGCGATGCCCGCGGCGCTGGGGCCCGTCCACACCGCCCCCGGGGGTCACCCCTCCGCCGTGACCAGCCTCGCAGCCGTACGGCGGCGATGCGGCCGGAGCCTCCACGGCCGGTGGGAGGGGGCGGGCGGGCGGATGGAGGCTCACGCCCCGCGGGAGCGCGGATGATGCTCCACCTGCTCGCGTCAGGGCCCCCCCGCAGCCGGCTCACGGAGCGAGGATGAGGCGATGAGGCGATGCCGCCGCCGCCGCCTCCTCCTCCTCCTCCTCCTCCTCTCCTCCCCTCCCCGAGCCGGGCGCCCGGCAAACCCCGAACCCCGGCGTCGCCTCCCCGCGAGCACCCCGCGAGCGCACGGGCGGGGCGCGGGCCGGCTGCCGCGGGGCGAGGCTATGCTAATGACCAGCCGCCCCCGCCTCCTTCTAGGTACCGCGCGCCCCGTGCCTCAGCGGCATCTGGCCAATCGGCGGTGCTATGCCGAGATGGCGCTATGGCCGGGCGCCCAATCAGAGCGGGAGGAAGGCGGGGTTTGCGCCCTCCGGGCTCCTAGGGCGATGTGACGACGTGCAGGGCGGGGCGGGGCGGGAGCGCTGACGGTTGCCATGGTCACGGGATGAGGGGTTGCTGCTTGCGGCGGGGAGGCTGAGGGCAGCGGGCGGGAGGCGGCGGGCAGCCCTGGGGTTGGAGGCGGCATCCCCGCGACATCCCCGTACCGGGGAGTTCGGCTCTCGGTTCGGTGGCTGCCCGGCTGCAGGGGAACAGGAGGCTGAGAGCGAACAGCTCAAAGAACGAGGGAGCGCTCGGCCTGAGGGTGCTCAGTCCTGAGGGAATGGCACCGTCCGGGGGAGATTTAAAAACATTTTCCAAAGGAAGGGCGTAAGGGTGCGGCGGCAGCAGGACAGCCAGAGGGACACGGGCTGGCTGGCAGCCGCTCGGCCGCAAACCGGGCCCAGAAACGCAAAACCCATGGGAGAAATGGGAGTGGGTGGGGGGAGATAAAAAGATCCTGCTGTGCTCCAGCCTTCCCGATGAGAAGGGGAATTTGGAGATTAGCTCCTGGGATGATTTATGTGGCTGGGCAAACCCAAGAAAACAGAAATAATCCTTTTTTTACCACGGAGCTCTGTAGAGACATGCACCCGTGGTCCTCCCTTGGCGCTGTGAGAGGGCCCTCTCTTGGGCTATGTGCTTGTCACGGCGCAACATCATTGAACGTGTGTCTCTTGCAGTACCTCAATGAAACGGTGAAGCCATGAAACACGTCAGGACCCCACTCCAGGCAGAACTGTCAAAAGAATGGGCGAAACCAATCACATGTAAATGGAGTGAAAACAGATGAGATCTTTCCAGATTTTGAAGAGGGGGAAAACATGTAGTAGTTTCTCATGCAGTAAACCTGATATTGAAAACAATTTGGTGTACTTGAACGAATACAGGCACAAACAGGAGCCAGTGAGAGAAGGGGGCTTTGGTTCATTCATCATATCAGTTAGTTCAGGCTCAAAGGTCCCATGAGCTAAAGAGGTCAAGCACAGGTTTTTCTATTTGGTAAAGACACGTGTCTCCTCCAGCGGTGATGGTTATTTCCTCAACAGTGACATGAATTTTGGTGTAAAAAAAGGCATCTGTAATCATAAGCATCTGCTTGTAAAAATGTGTTCATGTCAGGTGAACACAAACCATCAAGAATTACAGTTTTTACTTTTAAGGCTGAACCTCTTCAATACATCTGCACTTGATTTCCTATGTTCAGTTTACGGATGTTCCTTGTGCCTGCTAAAAATGCCTTTTTTATGGACTGAGCTCCACAGAGTCACTCAATACGTTGTAAGACCAAATTAAACTGTGTGTAACCCTTCTGGGCATTTCATGCTAGAGACTGAACACGAGTGAAAACATAGCCTTTAAGTTACTGGAACCAACACAAACCTTCTAAAGACTAAGAAACGTCAATTGACATACGTGAACCAACAACTACTGAAAATAATACCAGAGTAATGCAAGTGCATTGTCAGAGCTGTACCAAGGACCAGAACATTAGCTTAAGTGGCTAATAGAAAGAAGGATGGTGTTTAAGAAAACAGGCTGAAGCAGAATTTTATGAATGAAGATGATGGTATGATGATCTTAAGATGAGAGGTTTAAGATTAAAAAGAATATTTAAGGAAGATTTCATCTTCCACTTTACTGCAAAGTACCCAAAACCATTCTTCACACCCTGTGGATCTTGCTTTATGCAGCTATAAGGTTACCTGCATCAACTCAGTGGCAACATGTAAATGTGACTTACTACAGAACATCAAGGGCTCACCCAAGTCACGCTGTACACAGCACCTGAGTCAGACGAGAGGGCACAGTGGCTGGTGCAGGAAGGAGTGAGTGTTGGGTGTCTCTTGTGCTGCAGGCTGTAATTAGATCTTATTAGGTGACCAGCGAAACTCCACGCTTGTTCTCCTTGCAGCCCAAGGAATCACCTTTTGTTGATGAAATACTCATTCAAAATGTTTTTCAGGAGTATGTAATTTGTGAGTAATTTTTCTCCATACTTATTTTTGGAGTGGTTAGTGCTGGGAATTGAAGGAATTGCAGAATTCTGCTCTTGAATGCAACACTCTCAGATGCATCTGTTGGAAGCTCAGATGTTATCAGAACATTTTGGTATTTCTAGCCAAGGCTTCAGAAGTGTGTGGCTCCCCACTACCTCTTCATTTACTCTCATTATCCTGGCTATGGGGAAGAGCTTGACATATTTGCATTTCTTTGTTCCCTGTAAGAGCTATCTTTTGTTGCTTAAATTATTGCATATAATGTATTTTCATAGTTAGGTAGAGCTACTCATTTTTTGCTATGGCTTTATTTTCCAAATTTACAAAACCACTTGGTGGGTTGTTTTTTGGGGTTGATATTTTGGGGTTGTTTGGGTTTGGGTTTGTTTGTTTGGGTTTTTTTTTGTTTGGTTTGGTTTTGGTTTGGTTGTTTTGGGTGTTTTGTTTTTTTTTTTTTTGTATTTATGTGCCTACTTGAACTTTGCTAAGAGTTTTGTTTCAAGAATAAGAAACTATTCTTGCTCCAGCAAGTAGCACTGTCAAGGTTAGTACTATGAAACATCATTTAATGATTTAAATCTCACAATGTCAAATATGAACAGGCTGAAACAAGAATTTCTAAAATACCATAACAACTACACAACCAGGAAATCAGGGCACCGAGAAGAGGTTGGGGTTAGCAGACTTTTCTCTTATCCCTTATCCAGAAGCAGCTTCACTCAGCAAAATCCTGTTTTCAGACTTGGCCAACCAACAGTTGGCAGAGTAGCAATGTGAAATTGGAATAACCAGAAATGGTTAGCTGAACTCCAGGGTATAAAAAATAAATCACTTGATGAAATCTTTGCCAGTTGAGCAGAGGCAGGCATCATATCTACGCCGGCTTAAGATGCAGACCCATAAAACACAAGACAGGCCTACAGATTTCAGTCAGAACTACCAATATCTGAGGTGTCAGATTGTATTGGGTCTGGCTGGGATGGAGTTAACTTTCCCCATAGCAGCCCTCATGGTGCTGTGCTTTGTATTTGTAGCTAGGAAGGTGTTGAGAACACACCAGTGTTTGGGCTACCGCTGAGCAGTGCTGCCACAGCCCCAAGGCTGTCTCTCCAACATCCCCCATCACCAGTAGGCTGGGGGTGGGAAAGATCTCGGGAGAGGACATAGCCAGGACAGCTGGCCCAAACAGACCAAAAGGTTATTCCATACCATATGATGTCTGCTCAGCAATCAAAGCTAGGAGAAAGGGGGTGAGAATTTCTTATTTTTTCTTCCGTATCAACTGCTACGCATACTGAAGCCCTGCTTCCCAGGAATCAGCTGGACATCACCTGATGATGGGAAGTAGAGAAGAAATCTTTTGTTTTCCTTTTCTTCCACAAGCAGCTTTTGCTTTTACTTTATTAAACTGCCTTTATTTTGACCCATGAGTTGTTTGGTTGGTTTTTTTTCCCCATCTGTTTTTTTCTCCCCCCACCCCATGCTGCTGAGGTGGGGTGTGATAGAGCAGATTGGTGGGCATCTGACATCCAGCCAATGCCAACCCACCACAGTCCATTTTGGCCCCCATTGTGGGCCTGGAGACATCAGTAGTTTTGTATTAAGCGTGCTACAGCTGTAGTAGTTACTAAATGGCAAACTCATGTGAGGGTCACAGAGTTTGTGGGCTGCACTGCTTATCTCTTTATGTTGCTAAGCTTGGGAACACGTTAATACAAATAATGGCTATGTGCTGTGCCCTCGCCTCGATGGCCTTACTGTGCTGGGGCAGCAATCTTGTGGAGACGATGAAGGACCACAGCCCTGCCCAGGATTGATGTGGATAGTTTTATTATGCAGGCTGCCAAGGTCCTTGTTCACTTAATAGGATTAAACAGCTCATTAGTACTGTTGGCATATTATGAGTTTTGTGAAATCTGTGTCCTGGTGTAAGAGAAGACAACTTTGGGTGAAGCGATACTGAAATGTGCCCGGAGGCCTCGGTACAGGGTATGTGGAAAGATTTGAGTTCCTAGGGCAGTTATTACCTCCCATAATCTGGGACTTTACAGGCAAGCAACCCTGGCAAACTGACAGGCCACCTGACAGAAGGGTGCTTTGCCTACCCCAGTGAAAACTAGCAGCTTCTAGCATTGTACCGGGGCCTGGCCTGTGCCTATCGAGTCACAGTTCAGTACTCTCAGGCACCCGAACTGCATCTCAGAACACCATGGTTGAGATGGGGACCCAAACAACAACTACATCAATTGTCCCAGCAGTGAAAAAAAAAGAAAGAGTGGAAGGAGAAAAACAAAACAGTGGCAGGAGAACAAGGGGTTCATATCATTGAAGAGGCGTGTGGACGAGGGACATGCTTTAGCTGTGATATTAGCAGTGTTAGGTTAGCAGTCGGACTGATAATCTTAAAGGTCTTTTCCAACCTTAAAGATTCTATGATTCTATGCATTGGAAAAGGGGAAGTAATTTACAGTCTCTGGAGACAACTCCCATCAAGTGTGAAGGCAAGATACCCATTCAAGGAAGATCTTGTGAGCTCCCCAGGAAAATAGACCACTGCAGATGAAGGCATCCAATATCCAAGAGAATTACCAGTGCTGGAAGTCATCTATAGTGATCTAGGTTACAGTGAGGTCTCCAAATATCCAAAGGATGTCCTGTGCACATGGGCCATGTGGAGGAAGGTGACTCAAAGTGCCCCAGTGTCATATTCCAACAGCTTGGCAGCAATGTATTGACCAACTGTGGAGAAAGTGTATTCTTGGCTCTAAAACTTTGAAGAAAATCTCTGTACCTCCTCATCCCTATGGGACAATGCCTTGGCTGTTGGGGTGGCCCAAGAAATCAGTCCTGCCCTGCCCTGGTCAGATGGAAAGGGAGCCCCAGGCACATGCCAGGTGGTGCATTCCAATTCTTCCTGCATGACCAAGGGGAGGGCATGAGGAGATGGGATGGTGAACCCACCTTTAAGCTGGAAGCCCATGTACATGAACTGAAAGGGAGGACAGCTGTTAAGAAGGGGCCACCCAAGAAGGCTGTCAGTTTTGTTGCTGTGGAGACACAAGCAGCCAATAACTGCTCTCTCAGACATAGAAGGACTCAAATCACCTCCCTTGATCCTGGTGAGGGGATTTGTGGTCTGGCACTACAAGGGCCAGGCAGTGAATACTCTTACAAGGAACAGGAATAGAGGGTCCCTGCCTTTGGCCAGGAGGAGGAAAGGGGTGGCTGGGTATACCGGACTGCGTGGGTTCGATGGCCTGGCTACCATCAGGCCCACAGAAGTAGAAGGCTTTGGTAGACACCGGTGCACACTGTGCACTGGTGCTGTCAGAGTATAGGGGCACAGAACCCATATGGATCTCTGGAGTGACACCAGGAGGCCAACAATTGTCTGTGTTGGAGGCTGAGCTGAGCTTAACAAGGGACAAGTGGCAAAAGCATCCTACTGTAATCAACCCAGAGACCCCTTGTATCCTTGGCATAGACTGCCTCAGGAAAGGGTTCTTGAAGGGTCACTGATGGGCTTTTGGTGTAGCCATTGTGAACACAGAGATCAAACAGCTGTCTACCCTGCCTGGCCTCTCAGAAGATCTCTTTGTGTTGGGATTGCTCTGAGCTGGGGAATAGTAGGTGCCAGTCGCTACCAGGACGGTGCACTGGCAGCAATATCGCACAAACCGAGACTCCCTGGCTCACATCCATGGAGTCGATTCATCAGCTGGAAAGCCAAGGAGTAATCAGCAAGACTCACTCACCTTTTAATAGCTCCACATGGCCAGTGCAAAAAATTTGATGGAGCATGGAGATAAACATTAGATATCATGGCCTGAATGAAGTGCTGCCACCGCTGAGTGCTGCTGTACCAGACATGTTAGAGCTCCAACATGACCTGCAAAGGTAGCCAAGTGGTATGCTACAGCTGACAGTGCCATTGACGTTTTTTCAATTCCTTTGGCAGCAGAGTGCAGGTCACAGTTTGCTTTCATGTGGAGGGGTGTCCAGTATACCTGGAACTGGCTGCCCCAGGGCAGGAAGCACAGCCCTACCATTTGTCATGGAATGATCCAAACCGCACTGGAACACCTGCAGTACATCAATGACATCATCATATGGGACGACAAGGCAGAAGAAGTGTTTGAGAAGGGAAAAAGAGTAATGGAGATTCTGGTTTCACCATAAAGAAAAACAAGGTCAAGGGACCTGCACAGGAGATGCAGTTCTTGGGAATAAAATGGCAGGAGGGATGCCACTATGGATGTGGTCAACAACATAGCAAATATGTCTCCACCAGCTAACAAGAAGGAAACAGCAGCTTTCCTATGTCTTGTGGGGTTCTGGGGAATGCATATTCCAGGTTATAGTCAGCTTGTGAGCCCTCTCTGTTGAGTAACCTGAAAGAAGAACTATTTTCAGTGGGGCCTTGAGCAACAGCAAGCCTTGGAGCATATCAAATAAGCAATAGCTCGTGTGGTAGCTCTTGAGCCTGTCTGGACAGGACTAGCTGTGCAAGATGTATGCTACACTGCAGCTGGAGAGCGTGGTCTCACTTGGAGCCTCTGACAGAGATCAGGGGAAACCTGAGGTCATTCATTCTTCACGGAGAGGGTGGTGAAGCACTGCAACAGGTTGCCCAGAGAAGCTGTGGGTGCCCCATCCCTGGCTGTCTTCAAGGCCAGGCTGGATGAGGCTTTGAGCAACCTGGTCTAGTGGAGGGTGTCCCTGCCCATGGCAGGGGGGTTGGAACTAGATGATCTTTAAGGTCCCTTCCAACCCAAACTGTCCTATGATTCTATGATTCTATGATTCATTAGGGTTTTGAAGATGGGGTTATCAAGGTTAAGAAGCCCACTGCACCCCAACTGGCAAAGATATACTAGCACCATATGAGGGGGTTCAAGCCCACTTCAGAAGTTGTTTGGTACAGAAGCATAGCTCCTTTTGGCACCGTGATTGCCTGTGCTACACTGGATGTTCAAAGGAAACATCTCCTCTACACCACACGTGACCAGTGCTACATGGTGTATGTGGGTAGCGTTGATCACACAATGGGCTCGGCTGGGGAAACCCAACCGCCCAGGACTCGTGGAAAAGACCATGCACTGGCCAGAAAGCAGACATTTTGGAGCATTTCCTGAGGAGGTGGCTCATGCCCAAGAGACACCACCATATCAGAGTTATCAGAAGGTGAAAGGCCTTATGCTTTCTTTGCTGGTGGATCCTGTCGTGTTGTAGGAAACCATCAGAAGTGGAAAACTGCTGTGTGGAGACCCGAGCAACAGGGAGGATGGGGAGACCTGGTGCGTGCCTCAAGGAAATGTAACCCTGGGGGGAAAAATAATCTGTGATGTGAGTTGTATGTCGTAGGAAGTAAGGTAGCAGGAGTGACCTGAGCTGTCTAATAGAGAGCTTCTCAAGGAAAGGGGCGAGTGCAACCATGACCCAAACCAAGCTGCTGTGGGCGGCCAGCACTCAAACATGCTGCTTCTCCTGTGCTGAGCACCCATCTTGGCAGCTTGGCAGATGGCATAGCCTATTCTTATGACCATTTGAAGGAGTGGAGGAAGCCCATGGAATAAGAGAATAATATCTCTGCATTAAGGGATAGGAGATCATCACTGATTTTTATAGCAACGCACCTTGACCAGCTGAGGGTATCACAGGCCACCTTGCCCAGGTAACTTTTACTGTCTAAGCAAAAACCCTTCAGGCAAGATAAATACAAGAGCAAACCCCAAAAACTTGTTGGGCAAAACAGATAACAAATACAGAGCTAGAACTAATGAGCTATTGGGCTAAGCACATGCTCACTGCCCTAGGTAAGATGCCCTATGGCTCTTTGCTTTTCCAAAGAACCTCAGTCAAGTGGGGAGGGGCTGACCTCCATTGCTCTGTGGGGAATGAGAGATTCTCAGTGCTGCTGAGTTGCTGTCTTCCAACCTCTTGATTTGTTTTTTTTAGGATTTTATACCTAATATGCCTAATATCATAATTCTCCTCTAATCTTTATGCTGCTGTTAGAATTTCAACAGCTTCACTTCTCCTTTTTATTTTCCTTATCTGGCAAGGTTTTCACTCATGTATTTTTTTCACACCTTAGTGATTTTCTCAATAAAAGTGACTGAAATGCACTCAGCTGTGCTACATCAAACTTGGCCTTGGATGACAGGCAGAGGAACCCCTAGATGAAAGGTTGCACAGCCTTCTAAGTTACTGTTCCTCCTCAGGAAGGATGTCACCTGTACCTCAAAGGAAGCTCACTACATAGTCTCTCTATGATGGGACTATTCGGGTACCCACAATCATGGCTCAAACCAGCTTCACTGCTACAATTATAAACAGACAGTTGCTGAAACTGCTGCCAATCTCCACCCTTCTTGTCTGCCTCACCATCTCTTAGCAGTACTGCTGAATGTTCTATTCTAGCTTTACCTCTGCTCTAGCTTTTTCCACGTTTGTCAATGCTAACTCCATGTCCCATGGATTCAGTCTTCCTTAGCTTAGGACAGACCCCTGGTTCCCAAATTTGTTCTTCTGCATTTAAGTCCAGGCTGATTTTTGAGAATGCCAGCCTCTTTCAGCTCAGTCAAGGCTGACAAGCAGAATCAGGCTTGCTGATGGTTCTTCCTGAACTGACTCTTCCTCTAAGGAGAGAATGGGTCCCTGAGAAGTGATGTGCGGGCTGGGCAACGGACATCCTCTGTACAGCCATCAAGAAGGGCAGGCTTTGTAGACCTGATGCCTGTATTCTAGCTGGCCACTACAACCAGCCACAAACAGGCAGTGGGGACTGGCGGAAGGTCAAGAGGACTCCTGCTCTAGTTGGATAATCTCCCTTCCCTGGCTTGTTCACTGAGAGCGAGGAGAAAAACAAGGCGTTTAGCAGGTACACAGCAAGGACTGGTGGAAGAAGCAGTGTCTGCAAAAGTACTCTACCCATGGTAGAGCTTTGGCACTCTCCAGATGCTCTAGAATCCCACTGTCAAAGTGTAGGTGAATATTCCTGCATGAAACCCTTGTAGGAAGCACTTTTAACAGCAGTTGTGGCTTCCTACAGGACTCTCTAGTTGTACGTGATGAGCTGATAGTCACCTCTAGTGGGACAAGAGCCCCATGTCCCTTTTCTCCAGACCAGGAATTTAGGCTACAGTTACTGCATTTCCCACTGAAATCTCTCATAATAGGTCTGAGTTATAACAGCTGCAGGTCAGCTTAATCTCCAGGACAAGGGCAGAGGTGATCAGCAATGATGCAGTTTTCAAAAGGATAAAGGAGTGCACAATGAGTACAAATGTATTGCTGGGGAAACATAAACACACTGAATTTACCAGAAATTACACACGTTTCCCAAAAACTCCTTTCAGGCACAATCCCAAGCTTGTTTTTCTTAGCCAAAACTGGGATTTTCAAGAATGCCGGTTGTTTTCAGCTTCCATCAGTGCTGGAAAGATTTGTATGTGCTGAGTTATCTGGAGCCAAAAGGTAAGAAAAGGGGTTAAACATGGATATAGATACTGCTCTGTACAGTGTTGCGATATATGCACAGCGCTGGCTTAAATTAAAGCTGCATCTTTGACTCAGTAACGCCCCCTGTAAAAGGGGATATGTGGGTTTTTTCTTTCTTATAAAGGCATGGGAACAAATTCCCCTGTTAAGTCCTGCTGTATTTCTTTCTACAGTCAGAGTTTGCCTCCTGTTATATCACACGCTGACAGGATAGCTTCTGTCAGAGTTTACTTCAATACGTGAAATTATCAACTTTTATATAGAAAGTATTTCAGCTACTCTGCAGAAAACCCTCTGCAGAGCAACCCACGCAGCTCACATTTACATTTTCAGAGCAGTCTTTGTTTGTGGCTAGTATCCCCCCCCTGTGAAGTTTTGCTAATCTACATGCCGAAACTCTCCCATACTTTGTCTCTGAATCAGGGTCTGATTCTCAGCCACGTTGCTGCCTGCAGCACTACTTTGCGGTAGGAACGGGTCAGATCTAGATGGAAGGTGATTCCAGTAGCGAGCAGCTGTGTGGTGCTTAGTTGCTGGCTGGAATTAAACCAAAACAGTCCTTTTCGGTGTCCAACGTGGGACTCGAAGGGTTGAAATAACCACAGATTTGGTCAGGGGGTGTTAAAACAGAACTGTTATCAGTATTCATTGTAAGGATTTGGTGCTGGCTGGTCAAGACTCTAACCTACTTGCTTTCAGAGTTATTATCAGAAGTGTGGGATCTCCTGCCTTACGTGTTCCTTGCTCTGCTGATTGTTACTGGGTTAGTCTGGTTGAAGGGTGTTGCTCGGCTGTACGGTGTCACGGGGTGGTGGGAACAGTCCGCTCTCTCTACTCAGTATTGCCATCACCTCCGTACTCCGGTTGCCCTCTCCTGGAAACTACTCGTCATTACAACGTTCACCTTTTCCCTTCTCCATCCCATGGAGAAGAAATTGTCCCACATTTTCTACCAGGTCAACGACAATAGTGTATGAGTATTTCGGAAATTTTCTAACTTCTTGGAATGGTCTGTTGCTAGGAATCGTCATGCTCCTTCACGTTTTCCAGCTCTTATTCTTGCTCAGGGTTAAACAACCATTTAAAAATCCTACCCAAACCCCCCCAACAGGCAATGCAGTTACTCAAACCTCCGCGATGGGCATTGCAGCTACCCGAAGCCCCGCAACACACAATGTGGCTACTCCAACCCCCACAATAGACAATGTGGCTACTCCAACCCCTGTGACGGGCAATGGAGCTCCTCCAGCCCTTACAGCTACTCCAAGCCCTGCAACAGGCAATGTGGCTACTGTAATCCTGATGGCATGCTACCCGGCTACTAAAACCCCAACAGCAGGTAATACAGTTACTCAGATCCTGGTAATGAGGGAAGCAGGTGAATCACAGAATCAACCAGTGCCAGAATGAGTCCCTGTACAGATGAAGAAATGGACACAGCAATGAGCTCGTATAGTAAGAGAAGACAAAGGAGGGACATCACAAGAACCAAAGGAAGAGGCAGAGCAAGAGGTAACCACTCGATCGTTATCCCTAGGTGAACTATGGCATATATGAAAATATTTTGGCTGTCATCCAGGTGAGCATACCATCACCTGGCTGCTCCGATGCTGGGATAACAGGGCCAGTAGCCTGAAATTAGAAGGTAGAGAAGCCAAGCAGTTGGGATCACTTGCTAGAGAAAGGGGCATTGATAAGGCGGTTGGAAAAGGGACATGAATTATCAGCCTCTGGAGACATCTCCTGTCAAGTGTGAAGGAAAGGTATCCCTCCAAGGAAAGTGTTCTTTATCACCCAGGAACTGTGTCCCCTTCTGGAACTTATTGTGTGAAACTCCTCTGGGCAACCTGTTCCAGTGCCTCATCGCTGCCTCCCTGAAGATTTTCTTCCTTATATCTAAGTAGGGCTCACAGAGTCAGCTCCTCATGGAAGTGGACTCAGGCTGCCCAAGCAGTCTGTCTTCCCATGCACAGTGCCTGCTGCACTGCCGACTGAGCTTTCCCTGTCATCCTGGTTGTTGCTCAGTGTTGCCAGACCTTGGTAAACTGATTTACTCGCAGCCTGAACACAGACCACGTTCTGGGATTTGAGCAATCTTGGTCTATAATTACCTAATGGGCTGTAGCAATTCAGTGCAGCAATTCTTGGGAGGTCTGGTCTGAGAAAACAGTGCTGGGACTTCACTGGGAGAGTAGCAAAGACAAAACATGGTCATTAGAGTCATGTCAAGTGAGGTCTGTCCATTAACTTCCCCTGTGTGGGACTGCAGCAGGAGTTCTTGTTCTTTGGAAGCAGAGCCAAAGAGAAGGTCCCAGAGAAGTCCTGCTTTCACATTCGAACCCACGCAACGGCTTGTAATGACAAGCAGGCCGTGCACGGAGTGTCTGAATCCGTGGGCAGCTCTGCAGTGAAAAGAGTCATTAGCTAAGGTCGAAGAGGTTTTGGCTGCATTCAGCTACTGTGCTATAAAGAAAAAGTTAGCTGCATGCATAAGGGTATTTCTTGTTTCCTTCAGAGCCTGTTTCACGATGCAGGTGATGAGCTAAGCAGTTAAAGATAAATCAATACCTTTTACAAAACTGATCTCACCCACAAACTTCAGCTTTTCTGGCTTTTCCTTTCAGTATGTTTTTCCTCACAGTTCAGACTTTTCCCAAGTTTGCCTTGTCCAATGACATTTCTCGGCTGAATTTCCTCTTCTCTGGCAGCAGCAGAACGGTACTTAATGCTTGGACACAATGTGACGGCACATTAAAATTGACGGCAGATTCAGGCCACCCCACATACGTGCCTCACCCTGGCGTGGGATAAGTATATGGCAAGTGGAGCAGCTTTGGGACCGTCGCAGTTGTCACGCTACTGTGATAAGACAAGTTGTGTTTGGGGTTAGTTCACCTTTGGATTTTAGATTTAAAACACTCTGGCATTAGCTGTGCCGTGAAGGTTTGACCGACAGACAGAGACAGAACAATTTCAGCCAACCAGATTTAATCGGTCACTGTGTGTCAGAGGCTTAAGGTGAATCTGCAGCTGCAAGAAAATCCCGTTTTAATCTGATTTATTGTCATCTATGAAAAGTTTGTATCAGTCCTTTTTTTCAGAAGTAAATTGATGTTTCACTTTATTAGCTTTGCACAGTTTGGAATTTTCCATCTATAAATAAACAATACATGTATACACACACAAGTAAATATTTGCCTTCAAAACCAGATTTCTCTCAGTATCTCACAAGTGTCAAGTATTAATAAATGCCAAGAATTCAAAAATTTGCTTTCCCAAAATATTTTTTTTGCAATCAGCTCTGAAGAAGTTCCTACCACATGAAGCCCTGCCTTTGCTGTAGCAGTACCAAACATGTTTGAGTTAGTTTGTAGCCCATTTTCAGACTTTCTGCTGATTCTCACTTATTTCTTTCTTCAGTTTCTTTGCTTGTCTGCTGTGTCCAGATTTGCTTCCTTTAAAGACAAATTTGAGCAATTCTCTTTTCAGTCTTGTATTATGGTGCATAATCACACACATTGTTCTTCAGTATTTGAGAAAACCCAGAAATGCAGTTTGATGGTTTAAATTGCTTTGTGAGCATCGCAGAGCAAAATGCTAACTAAAAGTCAACTCTTCAAAGCATTTCAAGGTCTACTGAAGAGTTTTGCAGTAGAAATGTTATTGATTAGTGTTGCTCTTTTCACTCAAGTGGATCATCGAAGTGCAAGGCCTTGCAAGGAATAGTTTTTCTACTTGAATAAAAATTGACCATACAAATTAGATATGTTTTCAATATATTCTTCTTCATTTGCAAAAAAAGTGCATAAATCTCGTTTCTGTGTATGCAGAATCAGCAAAGATTGGTAGGAAGTTTCATTGCCCATAAAAGTGGGTGTGTGTGACTCCAGGGCCTGGACCCATAAAGACCATCTTTCAGCTTCTCAAGATCACACCCAGAAGTCTTTCTTCTGCCTTTCTGTTGTTAATATTCATAGGTTACAGGCCCTACCCCATCCCCTCTGGTTATTTTTGCCACTTTCTCAAGTCATCTTCTTTGTCTCTGGCTATGTACGTTCCTGTTCAATTGAAAACGGATCTGGATGTGAGGGGCTATCCAAGCTAGTCTTCTTAGGGAGGAAGCCTGGCACTTCTGACGCTTTAAATTCAAAACAGCACGGAGAAGACACTATTTGACATTAACTTGGTAATTATATAATCGCAAATTAATCTTCTTCAGGAACTTCCCTTTGTAACCACAGCTGTCTCCTGGTAAAAGATATGTTGGAGAGGTCGTGTTACAAAAATAATCATGGTGTGTTTTGGCAAACATTTCAGAAAGGACAAAATATTCAGTACATGGCTCTTATGTAAATCCAAAAGCTATCACTGGAAAGACCACCTTTTAGTCACTTTTACATGCTTTTTTGACTGGCAGTCCCCTTAATCCTTCATTGCAAAATTAAAGCAAGTGTTACAGCACATCACAGGACAATAGAATAATTGACAGATCCCAAAAATTTCATCACCAGAACATCAGACATGGATAATGAAACTTGCACAGTCAGTAAGGCCGCGCTGGCATAGGTAGTTCAAAACAGAAGGCAAACAATGGGGAGAAAAATAACGAGCAAATGTAAGGAGAAATTAGGCATTCACAAGGTCTCCCGTAAATCAGTAGGTTTCCCAATCTTTTAATTCTGTGGCTTTCAAAAAATTGTGTGATAGAGTAAAAAATCCAAGTTGTTCCGTAAGAATCATTGTAATTTCCCCCCACCACCACCCCCAGCTGTCAAATTAGCCCCATCTCAGCTGCAAAACATGGCAATGTTCTCAATGTGGAAATAACACAAACTAAAGTCCAGTTTTTAAAGTTCTCAGAAGATATTGAGTACTTTTTTCCATCGTAACAACCAAATGAGTCAGCCTTTGCCTGCTGCATGGACGCAACCTGAAAACTGAAGACGGCAGAGCCCTGCTGAGCAAGGTCGGCTCCCACAAGAACTTCACTTGCCTGTGGTTCTCACCCTCAACGTGAGTCAGATAAACAGCAGTGGGCAGAGCTGTAACAAGGTTGAAAGCATCCTGGATAAAATCTCAAGGTGGTGACCCTTCTCAGGAATGGGAATAAACCAGTAGTCTCTGGCTCTGATGTACCTGATGGAGAGCAGGATGTATGTGTGTGTCCGGAGGTGTGCGTGGGAGCAGGAAGGGCTGCTCTTCATTACACGGCGATGTTTGTGTGTCTAGGGCTGCTGCTCATCACGCCAGGTCTCAGGAAGACATTGGAACAGCACGTTTGTTCTGGGAAGATCCCTCCTCATCCACAGGGACCTGCAGCAGGTGTCTCCTGTGAGCCACCTCTGCCGTGACCCTTCATTAAGGGGTCCAGAGGTTTTGGGGATGCTGACTATTCAATTAAAGTGTTAAATAAGGCCCAGCTGCTACTTAACTACATCCACAGCTGTTCTGAATCACTGCTATTTTTTTAGGAAGTCTGAGGTTTATTTTAGCAAAAACTGGGAGACCTTCCCTTATGATCAGAATTAAAGCACTCATATAAGGTTTCAGCCTTTTATCTTAGTTACTTTTAACACTGCCTGGCCAAACAGGACAGCTTTATGACTTCAAAAAATATCTTTCTCTGGATGAAACTCCCAAGAACCACCTTTAAGTATGCCTTTTGTTCACTTATATGCCCACCTCTTTCACAAGCATTACTCATTTCATGTTTTGTTAACAATCCCTTGTCACCTGCAGGCCCTGAGGAATGTAACTTTGATTTTAGCCCAGCTTTGCTGGGGCAGTTGGACCAACCTACCTCCAGAGGTCCTTCCAAACTAAATCATCTTGTGCCTCTGACTCCTACATGCCAAAAAACCGGCTCTATTGCATTTCTGTTGCTTTTACTTCAGCAGTTATTTTCTCACCAGTGTGATTATCCTCTTGTCCCATCTTAACCTTGCACTTACTCATTGACAAAAAATTTTAGTCAACAAGGTGAACTTAAGAAAAATATCATGCCAGTGTTTTCTTTGCTAATCAGCAAATAAGATCACTATGACTTTCCCAGATAATTGGGTCCCTTATGAATATTAATATATGTTCAATAATTAATTTATGTCAAGCAGTCTTAACACACTGAAACTTTCCTGCTTGCATTTCTGCAGAGCTTTTAAAGCACCAGGAAAAAAACTCTCCAGTTGAGTGACAGAAGCAAAACCACAGTTCCCACTAAATTTAACAGGCTTTGGATTATATTGTGGATGAAAACTCTGTAAGAAAAAGATGCAGTGCAGAACAAGTCATAGGTAAGTTCACAGCTAAATAGTATTCTTGAGCTGTTGCTTGAAGAACCAATTAATTTTTATATCTGCCAATTTACTGCATAAAATGAATGTAACTTGCATTTTTAAGTATCCTCTGCTGAAGTCCTTGCTTTACTTTAAAGTCCTACTTTTGGGCAGTTCCAAGGAATTAAAAAGAAGCAGGGCTTCTCTACAGCTGAATAATAAGGGCTGTATACAATATATATTTTGTATATTTCATATACAAAAAGGGGCTAGGGGGCAAAGGAAAAGGGAGACCCTTTTTTGCAGACCTCTCCATTGCTAAAAGATTAATTATCTAGTTACAAGACTTTTTCAGTGGGAGTTTCACTGTACCTCCCCCTTTCCAACCATTTGCACTTGGGGTTCTGATTCTGCACAGAGGTGTCATTCTCCTCTTGGGAAGAACTCCTTTGAGCTAAACTGAAGGTCATCAACCCTTTCAAAGGATAGACAGGAATTTACCATTTACCTAAATGCTCAGGGTAATTATCTTGCTGTCCGGTTAAGGCACCCAGGATGTGGGGCACCAATACCCAGATGCCTTTATTCTGGAGAAGGTTTAAATCCCATGCTCCTTTCTCTTTGCTATCACTCTGCCCCTCTGCTGCAGGATATTCTGGTCACCTGTGGAAGTTCTGCTTTGAATGCATACCTGAATATTCAGCAGGACAAGGAAAGCAAATGAGGCTGATACTACGATATGGTTATTAGGGCATTCAAGAAATGGGTGTTGTGCCCAACTCTCCTTAGTATTTAAGCTTTTATGGAAAACCGAGTTTAGAAGGTCTCCCCTGAATAGCTGGGTGATTATAGCACTCAACTAGACACTTCAATTTCCTGGGATAAAAACTGGAGAAGAATTAGGTCTAAGTGAATGCCTCACTTCTGAGTTGTTATGGGAAAACAGGCAGACTCTTTCAGCCATGGCTGTGTGGAATTGCACGTCAGCATATACATCATATCAAATCCTGCAGGAGAAACAGGAAAGGCAAAAAATTTGTCCCCTGAATCTCAGTGGGGTTTCTGTCTAGATTCTAAGTACCTGGGTGCTGTAATGACATAGATGATCGTATCAAGGCATGATAAACATCTTCAGGTTTTGGAAATGTCTGAGTTACTGTCACTAATTTTCTCTGTTTAAAAAATTGTATTTGTTTTTTTACAACCACTAGCACCTACATTTTGTTTAAAATCACCTAAAATGACATAGAATCATCCGAATTCCTGTTGTGTAACTTCAATGTTCAGTAATTTCTTAAAATTTTGAAGAACTGAGTCCTGGTAAAACAAGAGTAATCGTTTTTCAGATCCTTCTCAAAAGAGAAATTAGGAACCTCAATGAAGAATAACTCTTAAGTTAAGAAATATATGAAGGAAACCCTTGAGGTGTTGAAGTTTCCTAAAAATATATAAATATAATCGAGTCTTATTGAGTCTAGCTGTCACGTAAGTTAGTTTTTTTCTCTTTTTAAACCCAGACATTCAATATGTGAAAAGCTTTAGTCCAATCTGCACTACCTTGCACAACTAGTTTCAAATGTGAGACCTAGAAGTACAATATTTTCAGGCAGATAATACATCTGCCCCTGATACCACAGGGCATGGCAGCTGTATAGTCATACCGTCCTGTTAGTAAAATACTGGGCTTCTTCCTTGTAATTCTATGAAAGAACTCCACAAACACACATTAATTTTCCAAGAAACCTGAAGATATGTCATGAACAATTAAAGACAGTCCTTGGCTAGAAGGGAAGATTTGATACGACATACAAACATGCTAAGAGCAGAAAGAAGAGAGTGAAAACCAGAAAATCATCTCTCTAGCCAATTAGGACAGCACTGATAGTTTGCTCATCCTTACATTTTTTATTTGCAGAAGTGAATTCCTGAGAAGGTTTGAGTGTAGCAGAGATGCTTGGTGAATAGCTTTGGGAATAATATTGTAAGTACACCTTCTGCCAAATGCTGTCAGCAGTAAGAGAGAGCTAAATTTAAATATCAAAGACATTAAAATTGACACACACTGGCTGCCGGCCAGAGAGTTAGGGAAAGCTGTGCTGTTGGGTTTGTTTTTTAATGAGCTCCTTTTTGGAGCTCGGTGAGCTTGGTGGCAAGCTCTCCATCAGGATGTAGCACTACAGAGGCAGACGCAAAACCAAGGTGCAGGAGATCCACAGTAGGCATAGAGGAAATAGTTAGATCCACATCAGCAGAAGAGGTCACCCAAGGACAGAGAACAGAGGGTGGAAGGGAAGGGGCACCAGCAAAATTTGAGAGGGCTCCACTTTGAGGTGGGAGTAAAAGCTGTTTGGAGAGATGCTTTGAGAGAAAGTCCAGGCTGAGAGAGAAAGAGCACGGGAAGGTCATGATGTCCGGTGCAAGAAGGTGTCAAAGCACAAGTGTTTAACAATAGAGTCAAGGGCAACAGATACATCAGAGAACATGAGGATGATGTACAGAGAGGACGAGAATGAACTTTGGTTAGGAAGTAAATTTTCAGTGATATTACTAGGAGGATGTCTGTGGAGGGAAGCTGGCAGAAGGAGACTGAAACTGGTCTAAGACTCTACATTACAGCCATCTTTTTGTCCCATTATTGCTACCCCAGTCAGTGTGTTCGTCCACTTCTTTTTTGTAAAATTCTTAGCTCTAGGACAAGGTGTTTCAGATGTATTCATTTGGATAGCACCAAAGGCCAGAGATGTGAAGGGATGCATAATGGGACAGGAAGATGTTCTTTTCCTGGGAAAAATTAAATCAATAAGTTAACTGAAGAGTTAACGCACCGAGCAGGGAAATAGGGGAGAAATGACACAGTCAGCAACACAGGGAGGGAAAAACCAACAGATATTGATTATCATATTAAATTGAGGTTAGTAGGCCCAATTAACGTTTGTTACCTTTGCTTGGTTTTTTTATGAAACCTATAACATTACTACAGAAAGTTGCATGTTAGTTTAAAGGAAATCAAGAAGCACAGATACTATCTTTTATTGCCAAAATCAAAGCAGTCACTTACTGGCTTCTCTTGATAAGACCTTGCTGAAGCAGGATGGCATCTTGTCCAAAGACAGCAAGCTGAGGAAACCTCTCAGGAACCACTCCCTTAAGCATGCCTTATGTTATTTAGTTTGCATATCATTTTCTAAGCACTTCTTAATTGATTAACATCTTTTTAAATTCATTAGGATATAGCTAATACTGACTATGCAAATTCATTTAATCAAAGTACAACCAGCAGCTCATCTACAACGCACTGTGAATTTATGTCAGTTTTCTTAGGGCTGCCTTTCCCTACTTGCACTCCTGAAAAGTTAAATTCACCAGTAGGGAAGGACAGAGGGTGAAAGGATTTCTAGGGACTCCTCATATGCTTCCTAATGGAGTGCAGCACATCACATCTCCCAGGGTCTCCTTCCTTGAGGCCAGTGTCTCAAGACACACCAGCAAGTACCAAACTGTAGACAAGAACAGCCAGACATAAGCTCATGCCAATAATGCTGCTAAGAAACCTTGAACGTTCACCTGACTTAACTTCTCAGTACTCTCTGGGCATAATTATACTAACCTGCTTTGCAAAACTGCAATGTTTTCATTAGCTAATATGCGCTCAGTGTCTGGAAGTAACTCTTGACTCATAAAAAGAGAGAGGGAATGTGTATAAAAAGGCCGGGAACATAAAAGCAATAAAGATCTCAAAAGATCTGTTCAGAATGAGAACTTGCTCTCAAATTAAATAGGTGAAGTTCACTTAAGAAGACATCGGTGGCATGAAAGATTGACACCAGCTTCTCGTGCCTTGCAGGAGCTGGTGCAGAAACCTTCAGGATGCAGGAACAAGCCCTCAAGTGGCTGTAGATGCCAGCAGCTGCCCCAGAGTGGGGCCAGTTCCCAGGGTCTCATGCCAGAGGAAACCCCAAGTAGGTTCACTGAAGTAATTTGCACCAGGTACCTTCACAAGCAGCCTTATGGCAGAGTCTGATCCTTAGTTATCCACACCCCAAAGAGGCTCAGATAAAATCAGTTTCCCCTGATGCCACCCTGTGCAGTGTTTTGAAGTCCGAACCACTCACACCAAGGAATTTCTGCTTAAGAAGTGCCTACTACTGACTAAACGGTTGCTTTGCACCAAGTAAAAGGCGTGGCAAATCATACATACATTTATTAAGGCCTTTCCTGACTCAGTGAGCAGGTAGACATCAATTCTTAACTAACCTGAACTTTTTCACTTACTCCACCCTCTAATACTCTTAATCTTGGCAGGCTCTGGATGAGAAACTTGGATTGTGCAGCCTACCAAGCCTACTTGCGTTGTTATGGCGAGTGGGGTTTCAAGAAGGGAAGTGCCTTGCAAAACATGCTCTCCATTCTCACTGAGTGGGTATCAAAATGCAGGAATCTTACAGATTTTCCTTAGAAAGTGGTTGGGTGAGATTTTGCACTGGTCTGCCCGTTGGGCTCCCGTGCGCTGGGATTTGACCACAAAGTGGTGCTTTTGAGGGTCGCTGTGTCCAAACGCCATTCCCATGTCAAAGGATGAGGAAATCACCATGACTGGTGGAGGCATTAGACAAGAAAACTGACAGGAGCCTTTTGTAGCTGCAGAACTCAGCACTAAAACACGAGAATTACACAAGCATTGCACAAGGGAGGCTTCACTGGAAGTGTGTCCTCTGGCTCACATTCCTTTTAAGCTGGTATAAAACTTTAAATATAATTAATAAATAACCAGGCCTCTCAAGCAGAGTTGAGTCCCAAGCTCTGCCCCCTGCATGAACCGAGTCTCTCATTTCAGCTCTTGATATAAAAGTACAGCGTATCGCCACGAGCTACAGTGAGACGCTCAGCTGTACGCTTGCCGGTTGAGGTCAGCCAGACTGGCCAGGCTGCATTACTGCTGCACAGGACACGTGAACCCAGGCAGCTTAAACAGGGGGTAGGCTAAATCAGAGCCCTAACTCCAGTGCAGGATGAAGGCACCTCCTGCAATCTGCTGCTTGGGTACAGGATGAAGGAATGCTTTCCTCCTCCTCCCCTCCCTTCCCCCTGCGATGTCAGCGGTGGCTGAGAGCTCTGTGCTCGCAGACTGGGAGATCAGTGTGGTACCTGCAGCCTTCATCTCGGTGTCCTGCAGTGGGAGGAAGGAGGGACAGGGTGGCAGGAAAGGCCAAGGAGTCACTGCAGTGAAGGAAGAAACCTCCACCTCTTAGCTGTGTGGCAGGAAGGAGTCCTCACCTCTCCCACCGCGTCCTCCAGATTATTGTCTAAGGAAAAAATCTTTGACAAGAGTCTTCCCCCTCTTTCTTTTGTTTATCAGCCTTTACAAAGCTAGTGGTTGGCTCTAGAATTAAAACATTGGCAAATTCTTTGAGTAGGTAAAGAAAAACATTTAGAGCCATGTTACAGTTTGGTATTTTTATCCACTCACATTCATTTTTAAACTGTTAGACATCTGTTCTCTGAGACACTGGTTGCAATCTGTTTATTGGTATGACCTGGATTATGCTGTCCCTTTGGCCACTGCTGTGAAATATTAATCCCGAGATTAAGAACTGCTTTTCTAATTTAACAGGCTGTTTAATGGGCCAAACTGAACACAAATACATGAGAGTATATATAGACTATTGTTTCTCTCTGTTAATTAGGAATGCTAATAATTACTCTTCATTGATTTCATTAGGGAATTTATTGGGGGGGGGGTTATGTTTATAAACATCATTTCACTTTTATCTACAGGTATAAATAATGGATTTAAGAGTGCAGCTTCTGACAGCTCTGAAAACATTAGCTATGGTTGCTGGTCTGTAGCCGAGACAACATTGACTCAACAATTCCCAGACCTGGGAAAATCTCTGTGGGTGTCAAATACCAATCAGAAGGTTAAAGAATGAAATATAATAATTCATGCTTTATATTGTAGCATTTTTCCTAGTAAATACAGACTAATAAATTCAAAGCATTTGAAGTACCGAATATTCAGCAGCCAAATGGTTATAGGTAGAGATGAAGAACAGGAATATCACTACAGCTTTATGAAAGGTTTGGCTGTTGTGAAGTAATATTTAATGTCAG
Organism: Rhynochetos jubatus; assembly: GCA_027574665.1. Taxonomy (NCBI): domain Eukaryota; kingdom Metazoa; phylum Chordata; class Aves; order Eurypygiformes; family Rhynochetidae; genus Rhynochetos; species Rhynochetos jubatus. The sequence goes on along the minus strand of CM050648.1, from coordinate 7,260,152 downwards.
GTCTTGTTTAGACTTGTAAATTAACAATGCATGACAAATTGCAGCTCAAAATTCACCCAAGAAGCGCATTAAAATTAGCTGTAAAACATTTTCCAGGATTATCACAGAAGATAAAACCCACAGAGTATATTTGATGGTTAATTTGTGACCTCTGGTTGATGACCCATGACTTCAAGACTAAGTCTTGTAGCAATATATTCTTATGATAAATTAATTTAACATTTTACCACATGTAAAATGGTGAAAGGAATCTTAGAATCTACAAAGAACGTACTTGCACTTTGGCTTTGAATTTGGAAATGTGAGTATACTAAAAGAATCCATTAAATTTCAGATTTTACCTAAGAATAAGATACAGTAAAAGTCAGGAAGATTAGAGGAAGAAGAGTCAGGAACAGTAAGCAAGGTTTATACCGAGGATGATGGTGTAGTTACTCAGCTAATGCATTTACACATCATCAGACAATAGACTTGTTGGTTACTGCAGTTTTTCCCTGTCTTCAATACAGACACGATTTGTGTCACTGTTGACTCATATCCTGGGGCATCTAAGAACTGAGACTGAGGCTGGAATAGAGTCATAGAATCACAGAATAATTTGGGTTGGAAGGGACCTTAAAGATCACCCAGTTCCAACTCCCCTGCCATGGGCTGGGACACCCTCCACTAGACCAGGTTGCTCCAAGCCTCATCCAGCCTGGCCTTGAAGACAGCCAGGGATGGGGCACCCACAGCTTCTCTGGGCAACCTGTTCCAGTGCCTCACCACCCTCTCCGGGAAGAATTTCTTCCTGATATCCAATCTAAATCCCCCTGCTTTCAGTTTAATCCCATTACCCCTTGTTCCATCACTACAGGCCCTTGTAAAAAGTCATCCACCCCCAGCTTCCTTGTAGGCGAATACCCTGATGTACTTTTGAGGCAACAGGAAAAGTTTGCCCCTTTCTTCTACGTCTGCTAGCAATCTCTTTTTGCCCTTCCCTGAGAGGATATAACCTACAAGACAAGTGGTATAAGCTCTGGGAGGTTTCTGCTAGCCATGTTTTCAAACAAACAAAAGAGGCAGTTACCATGCTACAAAAAAAGGTGTTCATTAAGTGAGCACAGCAACTGGATCAGGACCTTCACACAACGTAGAGGGATGACCTGATTCTAGAGCTTGACTGGTGTTTCTGAGCAGGCCCAGAAGCAGATCTTCAAGTTGCTGGGAGAATTTATGAGTGAAAATTCAGATGTCTACAGACTTCATATGTCTGTAGTGAAATTTTTGAGATTTGCATATTTTGAAATTAGTACCTAAACACCACCTAAGTCTAACTTCAGGCATTTATGGCCCTTCACAGATCCAACCCAATGGGCTCAGAGAGATTTAGAGGGAAGATCATAAACCAGTAAACTTCAACCTCTGCTATACACAGGTATTTTATGTGTCAAAAATATTCAAGAAGCTCAGTCTTTCCAGTTTTAGATCAGCTGCCCTCACATCTTCACAGCTGATTTTACTGTGGCCTGCCTGCAAAAGGCAGGAGGCTGAATATATTTCTATGGGCTTTTTAATATTTTTATCCACTAGACTATCAGCTTCTGGTTAATTGATCCATTATAGAGAAAGGAGGAAGAGGCAGTAAACCATTACATTCAGTTCCACAGAGATCCAGAAAATAAATGAAAACACAGCTGCCATGTTATCCCAGCATTTCTTAAAAATTACTTGTATAGAAGAAGACAATATATACACTTCTCAAAAATACCAGAACATGATCCTGATAATTCTTTCTGAAGGTGGTTATTTAATGAAGAGTGGCTGGAAAAACATATACAGCATACATTTTCTTTCATGCATTATTAGAACATCATAAAACATCATTCTCACATGCGTTCCTGGAAGTCTGAACTGGTGATGTGGAGAGTGCTGGGTTTCAGTGCACAAACTTTCATTACGGTATCGTAATAATTTGAAAGGATGGTCCAGAGGGATTGTTTTTCTCTTGGTCTTTTTGCACTTGTCTCTGTAATGATGTATTTTATAAAAAACAGCATTAAACAACAGTAGTCTGAAGCAGTGCTATGGACAGAAACTTGATCAGGGACCTGAGGGACAAGGATTTCCTTCCTTTTGCTCCCACCGACGTCTTGGCTGGCAGAGCATGTCCTTCGCTTCTCTGTCTACCTGCCACCCAATTGTTTTCCTGTAGTATTGATTTCCATTGATTTCCAATGTGTGCTTTATGTGCTCTATGATCTGAGCCTACCAGTGCAAAACACTTCCTAAGAGCAAGATCTTATCATTTGATGACTTGTTGTGTCGTTCATGTGTTTTAACTTTGGTGCCTATCCAAGCAGGTGTTTTATCGTTCTTATGAACGTCCTTCATGATTAGAATTCATTCACTATTTGCATGTTGCTAATAACACAAAAGGCCCTTCTTCTACTTAATAACCAGATCCTGTCTGTTCACTGCATAGTAAGTACTCTTAGAGAGAGTGCTAGCAAGTCAAGGAAGTGTTTTGTTGGGGGTTTTTTTCCCTTTAAATCATCACATTGAAACTGAGTTGTACTACAGATGTACAGGCTGTTCATACATAGAAATGTATTGAATAACAAAGACTTTTTACCCCTACTTACAAAGAAGAAATAATATAATAAAATAGTAAGAAAAGAGGTTTATCCACCTTATGTTATACCTGGTATCAAAAAAGGAGATGGTGTAACCTCAGGCATTTTCACTCACACCTCAGCTGTTGATCACTACCAAACACAGACGACTGGCTTTGATGCACCAAGAAGCTGAGCCAACGCTGCTTCTTTTATGAGACCACCTGATCTCACGGGCTAATTAGAGACACTAAATTGATTCTGCCTGAAGACCAGCAACAGCTGGTATGTTCAAATCTGCGTGAAGCAACCCACGCGGACATAATTGCCACAACTGAGAACTGACAAACTCCCTAAAAACATGAGTCTGTGAGGTATCAGGGATTTTAGAGCTGGTGCAGTGATGTACTGTTTTGGTGGAGCATGAGAGTGCTACTGGGAATAGTGCAAAAATAGTAATTTATGAAGAAAAGAAGCATAGCTGCTCTGATGAGACTTCACTATCTAGAAGAGCGTGTTTTGCTTTGCAGATACTCAGCAAAGCTCCTTCTCTTCTGTATTGCCTTGCACCTTTTCAGATTGGATAAATTGCCAGCCTGTCCTTAGTATGGGAATGCCTATAAGAGAAACAAAGAACAAACCTTTTTATTCCTTTCCCTCTGCCCTCCTTCAGTGTCAGTACTGCCTGTGCTGTGTTACTATATAATCTTGCTTATTGGTGGTTATTCAGGTAACATAGATATTTACAGTTTGCCATTACAGAGGTGTGAGATTAGATGTAGAGACTCAACTTTTCTCATATTATCACTTACTTTATGTGATTTATGGCAGCCTTATTTTGTTCCACTGCTGATTAGCCTTTGATGAGATCGGGTAGCAGTGTTCGCTTATGTAACCTACGTGAACCCTCTTGCCCTGGCTTTGAGATTTGCCCCTGTTGTTGAGAGCAGAAATAGGGTTGTTATTTATTAGCTCTCTAAATACAATGTAACTTCTCATGTCTTAGAACTGAAAGAAATAGCACAAGAAGATGTGAGGTTTCTAAATCATTAGAATTTCCTTAAATTTTATTTTGGCTTGAGTTACTACTTGCTTTTGTTGTTTGTATCAGCCCAAAGCGCTGACTGCTCCTGTGATACCATGCTTCTGTGAATGAAAAGGCAAAAAATTCACTAGCATAACTGTGCTTGGAGTTAAGGATATGTATAAAGTCATTTACCTCAAAATATCTTTAGCCATTTTTTTATTTATATCCATTTTAGAATGCAGCCGTTGTAACTAATATGTGTAAGTTCATAGTGAGGAACTGTGTGAAGAATATAATTATGTGTTCATCGTTAACCCAGATCTTAACTCTAAGGAAAAAGGATTCCTTATATAAGAAATAGAGGAACAGAAAAGGCTATTGGGTCTATTCTATTAAAGCTCAATCCATTCAGAAAACATTTCCCTGCGGTCAGAATCTAATTGCTTTCTGAATAACCATTATGTATTCGCCTTTGCCCACTGGGCCATTCCAAATGTGACATTCCTTAGAGGGGAAAAAATGACATCCAGCTGTCTGGTTTGAATTTCTTTATTGCTAACATATACCAACATTTCATCCAAGATGCTGTATCAGAAAAAAATTGAGTTTCAAGTGAAGTAACTCTGAAGAATTGAAGTGTTGGAATCAACATTTGCCATGTTATCTTAGTTTATATCCTTTCTATGTGCTATGATACAGGTTTTTAATGCATGATTACATGCTGTATTTTCCATATGACACTTGCTTTGTGCAATGCAAAATAGGGATGACGTCTGCTGAATTATCAGCTTTAACAGTTTCACTGTGCAGTTTCAGACCATGTTCCAGTGGGTTCTGTTTAACGCTGAGCCAAAACCACATATGCTAATTTCCTCTTCTGTGGTTCTATCTATCATTAATATTATTGAATTCATTTTCATACCTTTCTGGAGATCAGTATAATTTCTTGTTTTATTAAGGCAGAGCTGAAGCCCAGATAAGCAAGTATTAAATATATCCCACTGTTTTGGGTTTCCATTTTGAGGCCATGAGAAGACTAAGTTTCCTTGGATTACTTTACATCTGCCATAGCTACAAACATATTATCATGGAGAAAACCTGGAGGTGAGCTGAAAGGTGGTGAATTGTCCTTCCAGTACAGCCCCATCACAACTGCTTTTCTTCGCATAGTCCCATTATGTCTGAACCCTTCCGTCTGCTGTCCTAGTCACCAAAATACTATTTTCCTTGACTGTCAAGATCAAATCACCCCACTGGTGTTCTGGTCTTCCTTCTGCTCAGTCTCCTCTCATTCAACATTACAGGATACACCCAAAGTAATTACCAAGAAAAGGTATGCTGCTAAAAGTGTGAGGAAGAGAAGTATCCCTGTATCAAGACGGCCGTTGTGATGGTCTTTGAAGATCCTGATGTTTTGATGCCAGCTGGCGTCATTTGTATAGAAGGTATGACATGGACATGAAGCATGAGCAGAACTAGCAAGTATAAAGTGAAGGGGTGACTGGTGGATGAGTTATACCAGCAGTGGTGCCAGAAGAAATCAAGGAACTGTCATGTTTGGTTTTATTTGGTTTTGTACTACTAGTCTGAGCCTTAGTTAAATAGCAGCAATAGAGGGGAGCAGGCAGGCAGGTGATGACAGCAGCAATCCCAATGGTAAGAAGGTATAGATAAGGCAGCAGTAACTGTATTGTGACCCTTGAGCCACACATGGCTTTCCAGCAGTTCCTATGTAAATCCGGTAATGTCATGGTGTCAAGGGTCAGCCCAACCTTGATACTGATCATAGACCCATCTGTGGGGGGAAGCAAGTCTTCAGCTTCTGAGTTTTGCATCGTCAGGTCATCCAGAGGCCAGCTGGGTACCTAAGACAGATTTGTCCAGCAAGGAAGGGGTTAGATCCTTGGAATCACAGTTTTGTTCTCCAGGTAAAATCTGTTGGAGTTTCCCATCCTTCATTTCATAGAATCATAGAACGGTTTAGGTTGGAAGGGACCTTAAAGATCATCCAGTTCCTACCCCCCTGCCATGGGCAGGGACACCCTCCACTAGACCAGGTTGCTCCAAGCCTCATCCAGCCTGGCCTTGAACACTCCCAGGGATGGGGCACCCACAGCTTCTCTGGGCAACCTGTTCCAGTGCTTCACCACCCTCTCCGTGAAGAAAATTTCTCTGTAGTGTCTTCAAATGGCTGATGGAGACAATTTCTCAATAGATACCCAAGTAAAGTCGGGAAACTTGGGTTCCCTAGAACTGGAAGACAGGCTGTGGTGGAGACAGCTGGAGTTCTCTTGAAGGAGAACTACTCTGTGCATTAAGTTCACTTGTCATCCAATGAAGCCTGCAATCTGAGACAAGGGGCTCTGTTTTTACTCCTGAGTATCCAACCATTGTATCCATTCTGACAGAATGGCTCAGCTCACAAAGGCTCCCAGGAAGAGGCTTATGCCGGTTTTGGCCAGCTACAGGAGAACAGGCAGAGTGCAATGCAGCATACTGGATACCCCTGCCACATTAATCTACAGAAATGTTTTTCATAAAAAAGAACTAGCAAATGGAGGGGGTTTTATTGAACCAGTGCTTGTCATGATGTTTGAATTGCAGTGCTAGCACCTCAAACACGGACTCTAGCATCTCATCAAACCATAGTCTGGGTTGTACTAAATCAGTCCCACTGAGCTTAGCCTGAGAAATATAGGTAAATAAATAAAAGTCTGCCATTTTATGATAGAATTTAGTGACCTCTTTTTCTTTCTCTTGAACCAGATTATATGTTTCTTTGGAACACACATATTTTTCATCTGAAATATAAGCAGCTACAAAAATAAGGTATGTAAAAACGTCAGTAGGATAGTGACCTTTTCAAAACTTCTAAATAACCATTCTAATTTTAAATCTCTTTCTCTGAAAATGTAGGTCTAAGTTTAAATGCTGGCTCCAGGCAAACTCTTTGAATTGTTCAACTATCTAAAAATATACTTAAAAGCTGCATATGAAGAGTCAAGAAACTGATGTAGGAGCAAAGGAAGAGACAGAATGTCAGGGCCTTCAGGAAGCTGTAGCTCAAAGACTTCACAGAGGTTCCTTTAAAGAAACCCTCATTTCACTGCTCTTAGTGCAGATATTCATGTGGAAGGAGCATGCCGAATTCTTCCATGAAAGCTACATAAAACTAAAAACAAAACTTTGAGACCAGGATACCTGAAAGACAAAATACTAGAATTAGAGAAGGTATTTTTCTTCAGTCTTTCTGGTAAGCAACTGGGGCAAAAACGCAGTGCTGTTTCATGTAGCCCCTAAACACAGAAGACCTTGCAAGCTCCTTAGAGTTTTCCTTGCAAACATGACATAGCAGACGGTAACAAGACTTGTTTTCTTGGGTGCTGGGCCTGCCAGATCGGGAACTGAGGAAGATAAAAGCAAAAGCTTGCAGCAGTGACCGAAGGGGCAAGGCTGATGAAATGAGGTCTTGAATTTTGTTCTCTGAGGCGAAGAAGATTCTGCAAGGCAGATCACCTGATTCCTTGCTCCATGCAATCTCTTTTCATTCAGTCACAGGGGATGAAGATAGTTTATGTTTCTTTATAAATGGCTTTGAACGGTTTCTGATCTGCCTTTAATTGGGTTACCATCCTGTCTTTCCCTGCTGTTCTGCGTGAAATGTTGCTTTGTGACATACATTTCCTCTTCCTTTCTGTACAAAAGCAAAAGGTGAAGATCAAGCTATTTCTGAATAACAATGTCTAGACTCTGTCACTGGACTCCATCCAAAGAATGTCTAAGCAGGTCATAGCTTAAGCTAGTGCAAACTGCCACAGCTGCATTGGCTTTGTTCTGGCGATTCTGACTAAGGCAGGTGAGGGTGTAGCACGTTAACCTATGCCTGTCTTGGTCCCTGTGCTCTGACAAAGACTTTTCTGAGTTTTACTCAGGCTTATTCATTTTGGGGTATACCGAGTGATGGTTTAATGTGAAAAATTATGAATGGGCTTTATGTGCATGACTAGACCCAGTGTCTAGACTATTGCTTGCACTCAATCTTCTGATTTCCATGCAGGCATTGGTTTTGTACTTTTAAAAATGTTTTACTCCTGTTCCAACCTGTGTGTTGAATTGCGTGCTGATCTGTAGGTGCAGCTTCAAGAATGCACATCGGGGTGGCTCAGGATTGCAGAGAGATTGCTGCAAGTGCACCGTGTTACTATTTCTTCATGCCTCTTTTCTTCCTTCCTTCTTCCTCTCACCATCCATGACCACCTTTGGTTTGGAGACAACTGCACCAACACTGAGTTATGAATCATCCAATCTGGGAAGAAATACTGCCATTTGCTTTTCATAATCACCTGTTCTGTCATGACTAACTACAGATGAAATAAAATACTGTCAAGATTTACCTGCACGCTCTTGTAAACAATCTGGTCTTGTGTCTGCTGTTGAAATAATGAGGTATGCATCAGGCTGCAGAGAGATGGGCCCAACTCCATTGCCCAGAGTTTTACAATGGCTGCTCTCATCATAATACGTGTTCATTGCTGGCATCGTACAGGTCTCGGCATGTAGCACTTCATCACAACCTTGCTAACTCCGCTTCAATCAGAGGAAGAAATCCTTTCCTTGTTAGCTTTGGAAATATTTGGGTTCTGTTTAAATGCATTTCATATTAAAACAAAACACAAAAAAAAAATTGAGGGGGTGAGACAAAATTGTTGCTGACACAGAGCTGAAAATGAGTGTGTTATCTCAAGATACCTAAAGGCACTTTGTTCAGAAAGACACAAAATGCAGATTTCCTAATCTTGATCGTGTTCCAGCTGATGGCTCTGGTTAAGTAATTGAGTATATTTTAACTCTGAAAACTGCTGAAAACGCAGGAAATAAGGAGAAAAAGCATGGGACAGCAGTTGCCTTGTTGCATGGGGCGTGAAGAGGGAAAGACCCACCTGTGGCCTTACTGCCTGGGGACTAAGAGCATCACGCTGCAGGGTGGCACGTGCATACTGTGCGGAGGAGTGGGCTGCGGAAGCGGGCCATGTTGTCCGTTTGTCGGGGGGGTCACTGCTGCTGGGCAGCACAGACGTGAGGCAGAGAAAGCGATGACCACGTTACCACTGCCTGGGTAGTTACAGTTATGCGGTTTCTCTCTCTGTATTTGGCAAAACAGCTTCTGAGGGGCAAGTCACCCCCAGAAAAGCTTGCCTTTGTATTAGTGGATCTGGGGGTTTTGCCATTTAACTTTTTAAGTGGTTTAATGGAAGGAGAACTATTCTTTGAAGAGTCAGTGATCATTTAGACAGAGTTAATACTTCTGATCATAGATGAGCCTTGTGCAGGCAGGGAAATGATGGATCCCACTCTCTGTTCATCCTTATAGTCTAATAGGTAATGTGATGGAACTTGAGGGTGGTTATTTAAAATGTCTATAAATGATAATGCCTGGAAAGAGGAATTTGAGACATGGTCTGTACTTAAACTGCTGATACTTTTATAGCAAGGTATAAAAAAAGATTCTGAGTCCACTTTGTTCCCCATCAACTACCACTGTTGCCAGATCACCCTCCCCTTTTCAGAGCACTAACCTTTAGAAGGCTCACAGGCCATGTTACTGATGTCTTTTCTCTCTCTGCTGCATCTCAGGAGGCCTTACCCTTCCCTGGTGCCACCACGCATTGTGGGCAGGAGGCCAGAACCTGCCCCTCGCGGTGCATCACCCTGCTTGAACTCCATACCCTTGCTGCAGCTGGGCCTGCCCAGTCCTGCTGCTGCCAGCCCTCCCCACCCTCTGAGCTGCTTCTCCTGGCATGCATACGCCCACTCAGGCAGGCTGGCTGCCTCCGTACCGACTGGGTAGCCAGGAGGCTGGGGCTTGGGTTTCTTCAGGGCTTTCCTTCCTGTGCTGGTTTTGGTCAGGAAAGAGTTCACTTTCTTCCCAGGGGCTGGTAGGAAGCTCTGTTGCTGGATTTCCCCTGGGAAAAGTACTGAGGAGGTGTCTCTTCAGGTGGTGCTGGGGAGTGCTTGCACCAATTCAAGGTCTCCTTCAGCTTCTGATGCTGCAGCGACGCTCCCAACTGTCTGGCCACAGGCAGTGTGGGGGGGGACACAGTTCAGACAGCCGACCCACACTGACAGAAGGGTAGCACGTCACACTCGGTCCGTAAGCGGGGAGTGGGCTTGGGGGCCATAAATCTTTCTGCTCCTTGCTAACTCCTCTGTTAGCTCCTTAACTCTTTTGCTAACTCCTTTGCTGGCTCATTCATGAGTTCATCATGACCTTGGTGGATAGAGGACAGCCAACTGACATCATCTACCTGGATTTGTGCAAAGCCTTCGATATCGTCCCACACGACATCCTTGTCTCTAAACTGGAGAGGCATGGATTTGACGGATGGACTGCTCGATGGATAAAGAACTGGCTGGCTGGCCGCACTCAGAGTTGTGGTCAATGGGTCAATGTCTGAGTGGAGACCAGTGAGGAGCGGTGTTCCACAGGGGGCGGTGCTGGGACCAGTCCTGTTTAACGTCTTCATTAGTGACATGGACAATGGCATCGCGCATACCCTCAGCAAGTTTGCTGATGACAGCAAGCTGTGTGGTGCGGTCGACACGCTGGAGGGCAGGGATGCCATCCAGAGGGACCTTGACAGGCTGGAGAGGTGGGCCTGTGCCAGCCTGATGGAGTTCAACAAGGCCAAGTGCAAGGTCCTGCACATGGGTTGGGGCACTCCCAAGCACAAGTACAGGCTGGGTGGAGAATGGATCGAGAGCAGCCCTGAGGAGAAGGACCTGGGGGTACTGGGGGATGAGAAGCTGAACGTGAGCCGGCAGTGTGCGCTGGCAGCCCAGAAAGCCAAGCGTATGCTGGGCTGTATCAGGAGAAGCGTGGCCAGCAGAGCGAGGGAGGGGATTCTCCCCCTCTACTTTGCTCTCGTGAGACCCCCACCTGGAGCACTGTGTCCAGCTGTGGAGCCCTCAGCTTAAGAAGGATATGGACCAGTTGGAAGGAGTCCAGAGGAGGCCATGTAGATGCTCAGAGGGCTGGAGCACCTCTGCTTAGAAGAAGGGCTGAGAGAATTGGGCTTGTTCAGCCTGAATAAGAGAAGGCTCGAGGGAGACCTGATTGCAGCCTTCCAGTAACTGAAGGGGGTTTACTGGAAGCTGGGAAGGGGTCTTTTTACAAGGGCCTGTAGTGACAGGACAAGGGGTAATGGGTTTAAACTGAAAGCAGGGAGATTTAGATTAGATGTCAGGAAGAAATTCTTCCTGGAGAGGGTGATGAGGCACTGGCACAGGTTGCCCAGAGAAGCTGTGGATGCCCCATCCCTGGCTGTCTTCAAGGCCAGGCTGGATGAGGCTTGGAGCAACCTGGTCTAGTGGAGGGTGTCCCTGCCCATGGCAGGGGGGTTGGAACTGGATGTTTTTTAAAGTCCCTTCCAACCCAAACCATTCTGTGATTCTATGATTCTATGAGTTGGTGAGTCTGTGAGTTTTCCCAGATGTGCTGTCGCTGATAAGGTTCGTCCAGACTCTACTGCGATGGCTCTTGGGCTCTGGCTCTCGGGCTTTGGCTCTCGGCCCTCTGGCTTTGACTCTCACTATTTGAGAGCTGGTTGTGCATCGGTCAGCAGGTGGTGAGCAGTTGTATACTATGGGGTTTTTTTCTATTATTTTAATTACTTATTATTAGTAGTATTAGTACATATTCATCTATATATTATTAATTTATATTCAATTACTAAATGCTTCTTATCTCAACTTTATGAGCTTCTCTGTCTTTTTCTCCCGCTCCGCTGGACGGAGGTGGGGACGTGTGCAAGCAGCTTTGTGGTATTTTGCTAGCTGAGGTTAAGCCGTGACACTTCCTCACAAAGGGGATGGGAAAAGAGGATCATATGGGACTTCGCGGTGACATGGAAGAAGCAGGAAGAAGTGCCTGGAACTCCCCCAGAAGGCAGCAGCCCTCTGCATCCTGGTTTTCAGGGGAGGGCAGGTCATTTGGGTCTGGTTCAGTGGCTGCTGCATGGTCCTTGGAGCCCACCAGCCTGCAAATGGACAGGAAAATAAAGAAAACCTTGGAAGTGCTCTGCCTGCCCCTGCAGGCTATGGGCTCTCCTCTATCTACAGCGCACCACCTTGTCTTCTGGTATTAAAGGACTGGGAGGTGTTTTGTTCTAGCTGGGATAAAAATCAAGTGTTTGAGGGCATCTGTGGCACAGTTCAAGCTGTTCTTCTGTCAATTTATTTTACAGAGTAACTTTATTACTTGTAAGTTGTTCATGAGTAGATTACATTTTTTTCTGCACTTTGTTTTTTGGGGATTTTTTACATTTTGATTAGATTTCTATCAATTCTTTCCTTGATATTTGTGAAAAGTGGATTACAAACATTTAGTAGGCAACATCTGAGATGCTCCTACTAGACATATAGAGCTACACTAGACTTAAATTCCACCTAATCATGACTTGACACTTTTAATTTCAGTCTTTGTTCATGCTGTTCGTGTGCCCTCAAAAGTTAAATGAACCTTAAAATCAATTGATGGTTGAAAATGGTGGCAGTAAGTTGCCTGGAAGCTGAGGTCAGTGTTCCTGTTCATTCCCAGAGGTATTGATAAGAAGTCAAATACACTCAGATCTATGTCTAATGTACCTGGGTAGCAGTGTGGTTTGGGGGAGAGGGGGAAGAGTCCCCCTTTTTACCTAATGGCAACCTGAGTGGGTACGAGCCCAGAGCTCCTGCTTTAAGAGTGTCCTAATTGTCGCCATGTATACACTGAGAACACCATTTTTTAGGTGTTTGCTTTAGCAGGATGCTGGGGTTTTGATTTTGTAGCACTCTGCAATATATGCAGAGAATTTTCTGTGGATGTTCCTGACAAACAAATCCATGTGTAGATTATCCTTGGCATGTAAAAACATCTGTTTAGGAGACTGGGTGTTAAAAACAGGGTCAGAAATGTCAGAATTTATGCAGAGACAGTGTCAAATACTCATAAATGGTTTATACACGGTTTATACACAGGTCAAGCAATGACCTTCAAAGTGGTATAATAAACTATTGGACCATGTTTGTAGTTGAAGATCAACTGCTGAATCTACTTGGAAAACAGAGCCCTTTCTCATGAGTTTTTAATACTAGTCTATTGTCTATGCAAGCATTCCTTCACAGTATTTTGTTCATAATTTAAATTTATGTTTGTAACCAAGAATTAACCATGAATGCTTTAACCGGTCACACATCTAAAGACCAAGGAGGATACCTGCTTTACATGCATGGTAGGTTTTTATGTGCTTACACTTGCCTATGGAAATGTGCTTACCTTAGAAAAGCTCTCTTGAGAGAAGGACACTCACCACCGGGTAGTCAGTATTGTGAAGAGTGGGTGTGAAGGAAGTCTCACAACTGGGGTTTTTTTCTCTTTCCGGGACTGGAAAGAGGTCACTCCCTACCTAACTGCAGAGCGATCATAAAAGCACTATGCTCTAGTTCCCTCCCTGCCCGTGCAAGGGTCCTCCCTGGCTGCTCTCCTGTTCTTTCTACTCTTTGTGCAGCTCCTGGCATGACGAGGGTCTGTAGTCAATACCCCAGGTCCATATGACACTGTGTATGTGCCAAAGATATATCTTCTCACCATCCTGCAGCAGAAATAGCCTGTTACTGCACTGACACATCGCGTGTGTGTTGAACAAACAGAGAGCTGGGTCTGGGAGATATTTCTCTTGGGTGTGAGATGAAATTGTACAAGAGTTTTATAGCAAAGACTGTAAAGTATAGCAAAAAGATGCTAGTTTCTTGAACTGACTGTTGCATTCTCAGGGTTTTTTATGTTTCATATAGAATTCTATAAGGTAGGTTCAAAGTGTAATTGGTTTTGCTTTGGTTTCTTAAGCTTCCTTTCTCCCTGTACTTGCAAAGTAATTGCCTCAAGCCTCTTCCCACACACAGAGAAAACGTGGTTTTACAGGCACTGTCCACGGCTAGCTAAAAGCCAGGGTATGAAGGAGTGGTGCTTAGCGGGATTTTTGAAAGGTGAATAACACCTAATTGCCATGGAAATCGACGGGATTTAAAAACCACTGAAAAATGTCTCCCCCAGATCTATCTACAGTGATCTCAATCTTTCTCAAGACCTGGCCCGTCACCCCTGCGCAGCGCCACCATATTATTCCATAAGGGTATTGCCACGTGTGGCTCATCAGAAGAGCACTGCAGTAAGAGGGAGCCTGTTTCAGTAGCTGCACCCTTAACATCTGCACTGCACTTATTTCCAAGCTCCCAGTTCAGAAACACCGGCGGGATGAAAGGCATTGAAACCTCTCCCTGGCACTTACTCCCTGAGTGTAATGATAAGGTTTCAGATTGTGAGGGAGGCGGGATGGTTTCTCAGGGGGAAATTGCGGCATTTAAGATGCCTCCCACCCCTCTGCTCTCTGCAGGTTTGTGGATTCCTACAATAGGGATGAGGGCATTCCCTCCAAGATAAGCCATCACAGTGGGCAGCACGTAGGAGTAGGAGGTGCAGGTGGAGGTGCAGTTTTGGCTGGCGTCCTATAGCAAACCCCTCTAGGAGACCTCCCACTGCAGTAGGCAAAGGCTGGAAACAACCCATTAGCCCCTTGTTTGTGTTTCCACTCCTGCCAGAGTGCAAATTCCTTTTTCCCTGACCCAGGATAAACACACCTGCGTTCTCTTCTTGCCTTAGCATTTTATTTTGCCTCAGTGAATAACAGCAACACAGAAGAGAGAGCTTTGTGGTTCAGGAAGCTGACAGTTATTAAAAGTAAATTTTACAAGAAGGCAAGACTGAAGAAGGGGAATTCTGACAAATCCCTGATATGTATGGAATGTTTTTTTATATGGGAATAAAGCAGAGTGCAGAGTTTTTTCAATTACATTTTAGGAGTTTTATTATTTGAAAATAATTGTCTGTAGTTGCTTTATTTTTCCTGAGCCAGGGCAATTTTGATTGACATAACTGGAACAAACAGGATTGTATAAGTCTGCAGAGGTTTCCTGGTATGCTGGCCAGCTACAGGCTTTGTACTGATTTTTATCGTAGCTGTGAAATTCTCACCTGACATCTGTACTAGCACATCATGTTGTTTCCAGTAATGCTAGCATAAGGCATTCCCGCAGAATGATCTTCAGCTCGTCACTGTGGAAGGACAGTCCTGAGCTTCTGATGGCCCACAGACACAGCAACAAGAAAAATAACACCTCTGACTTAGCAAAAAACCTCACAAAGGCTGGGTCAGCTTCAGGTCTACTACACATGGTTCAATGGAGATGAAATTTCTTTTATGTTGCTTTTGAATTTAATTCTACAGTCTTGCCATTTTCATAGGGAAGCAGTGTGAGCAAATACAAGTGAATGAAAATAACAGCTTCGTGGTTTTCTGCCCTTTTTTTTTTAATACCACCTGTTGTTTGTATTTATAACTGAGTCAAGGACATCTGTTCTTATATTCACTGGTTTTGGATGACTCTAGGGTTTCGTATCAGAAGAACTCTTTGGAGGACAAAATACAATATTCTACTGGAGACAAATTTAATCCTTGAAATGTTTGTTTGTACATGAGAGAAAGCCTTTCTCTAAAACAGGTTTATAGAAACACATGATAAACTGAGATTCTGAACCTTGGCAGTAAGAATAGAAAGGACGTTTGTGCTTAAGATGTCCTGTGACTGTGGTGGCACTAATTCATTACAAATGATTGAGAGCTGCAGAAGATCTTCTAAGGAGAACTGTTTGTGGTGACAGAAATCTGACGTTGACCCTGGAGTGGTCCCCTTGCAGGTAATAGAAACGCCCTTTGGGACACCAGCTTGCATTTACAAGACAGATTTACAAGAGCCTAGAAGGCTGTTTTTCAGCCTCCATCTGACACTCTCTTATTTCTGCCTGGAATGATATTTAATGCTGGTCACGTAGTAATGGAGAAGGGAGAGATGGCAGGGTTAGGCAGGACTGCCCCTGTGCAACATCACTTCACACTAATTCCTAGCCAAGTGCTGTTCTGGCCTGACAGAGGCATCTAGCCACCGTGCGTCTTGGTACCAAGATGATTTGCAGTGTGCAGGTCTGCCTCAAGGATGGCTGGGCCTTTGGACATGCGGACGAGTAGCTATAGGTTGGGGGCAAACTTCGCAAAGCCAGCAAAGAGCAGACACAGAAGAGAAGTTCTTAGCTGTAACAAGGGGGGCTTTGGTCCTGCTGACGTGTCTCACAATGCCGTATTAGGACAGCTAAGTACTCTGAAAAAATAGCACTTTGGAGTCCTTGTTCCGTTTCTTGTTGGTGAAACTCAAGCTCTTGGCCCAGATTCTCCAAAGTATTTGGGCATGTTGGAGCCTACGGATCCCTGTGATCAGGTGACTCGGCTGCAGCTGTGTTGGAGACTCAAGCTCAAGGGCTTCCTGTCACTTTTGAGAAAGAAGATATACACTTTTAGGAATTTCACCCATTATTTACAGAAACAAAGAACCCTTTCAAAAGAGAAGCTTCTACTTCCTTAGCACAAGGCCAGCTGTGCCATCGCTCCCTGGGTGAGGGCTGCTCTCTCTGTGCTGCAGGCAGCACCAAGCTCTGCTCAACAGGACGCTAGTGCTGAGGTCTCCTTCCGTGTCTGACCTACAGCAACCCGGAATCAAGGTCAGACTTCAGCACTAGAATGGCCCTGTTGAAGGAGATACCTGCCTGAGGTAACAACTGATGGTTTTGTTCCTCATTCCTGCTGGTTTAGAAAGCAGGCAAGTAGTGATAAGCTTTAAAACAATTCCAAGAAGTTTGGATTCGCAAACAAGCTGTGGGAACTCTGATTTAAAGCCAGCGCTGGGGTTTTTTTTTCCAAACATTTGGTTGTTTATAACAGCAAACTAATAAACATATTGTCTACAACAGCCATCACAATAATTCTTCAGGATGTGAAGGGCAGTTTGTAACTTTATCCAGTGACTTGGTTCATTCCCTCTCCATCCTGTGTAAGTCTGAGAGACGAGGGGCTCTGAAACAGCAAGTGGGAGCTGTGTCTTTACGTTGGGAGTCTTAGGGGATTTTATTTCTTTCTTCTTTATAAGCTTGCTATAAGCATGTCACTGGCCTTCAGTAAAGAAGAAATGTGTCGTGTCAGAACTATAAAAATGACTGACAGTAGCGGGAGCCTGGGATGCTCATGAGATACTTAGAGATGGGACCTCCAATGTGTATGACCCAGTGAATTATATTTCATATTTTCTTCGAAAGTACAAAATCCAGAAGTCCAGACGTTATTGTTAAGGGGCTGTAGCTCAGTCAAAATTCTTGTGGAAAGTACTTTGTGGTCTGGACTCCTGCTGTGTAAGGAACATCTCACTTTTGTTCTTCAGTTCCCTTGGGATGTCCTATGATGTAGTCGTTCCTTTATTCTGAGAATAACATTCAGATTTTTGCTATTTTAGAAGGTCTGAAGCCTCACAATGCTTCTATAAAATACACAGAACTACTGTGTACACAGTAGAAATAAGGTAGTCTGATTTTACCCTTTATTTGAGTCCTATAACTGAATTTCCAGTGTCTAAGAAGGCATGAGTAGCTCCTGACATGTGTCTGTCCATCCACCACTCCCCCACCTATGGAGTCATGTTTCCATGAAGAACGCAGTATGAACTTCCCGTGCTTGAGACAGATATACTTCTCTGAAATCTGCTGGAAGATCTGGAAGTTAGAAGGGTGTGAGAGCTTCACCTGAACACGCAGTGGGAGTTCATGTAGCTTTGCCCAGGGAGAGGTGAGGAGCCAACTGCGAGTTTATGGGTCAGGATTAAAGGGCAGACCGATGTGAGCAACTGTGGTGGGTGTCTGCTAAGATCAGCTGCTTGGGAAGAAGTGGACACTGAAGTGGACACTGAAGTGGACTCTTCAGAAAATCAGGCTCACAGAGATAATAGAAATACCATGGTGCTTGTTTCAGGGGGAGTTAAAATGTTTGGTGTTCATGTACAGAGCATTTCTTTAATCAGTCTATGTTTAGGTTTGGGTCTTCTGTGCAATACAGGCCACAGACCTTTTAGCACAGAATATCTACAACTGCATTCAATGTATTTTGGTGCAAGAAGTTCTTCACAACCAGTAGAAAATGCACATTAAACGCAACATCTTGTATGTCAGATGAGCAAGTCGGACCTGGTGTTGGTTGCCTTACAGTGTCACTCACCAGCTTGTGCTGTTCTAGCTTTCTGTGATCTTGGGCCACCCATTCTGCCTAGCCCATATTTATTCAGCACAGGGAACCATACTTCCATTTGGGACCACTCAGAACTGGCAGAGAAATTCTGGGAAGAATCTTCCTGCTTAATATCTATCTAGTGCTATAATTTAAAAAAAAATACCCAACAATTTCCACCTTTTGGTTCTTTCCTCTGTTGACTAGACATCGGCATCTCGCTTGCTTCTATTACTTCTTCTCTCCTCTGACAGTGTTTAAGTCCTTTTGAACAGCAGCCCATGCAAGGGATGCGTGGGTGGACTGATTGTCTACTAAAACAGATAAGTCATTTATTGTGCAATAAATAATTCAGCACAAATCATAAAGTCTAACTGCTCTGTTACTTTGAATGTCTTTAAATCTACACAAACTGTATTTTATTTTTCAATCAGCTGCAAAGATGATGCAGAACACAAGCAGAACAAGATCAAAGGCTGAGTGTTATTTCACTGTGTAAGTCTGTAATGGAGACACAAAGGAAAACAATTTCTCCTCTTCAGTCTATCATGTCATTTTATGTCAAGGATGGTAAATGAAGGCTCCTCCTTGTTGCTGAGTAAAAGATTTAACAGGAAACCCGTGAGCTGAGGACTTGGTGTATCTGGCAGTGGGATTGCCTGCTTGCGGGAAGTGCTCTTGCTCTCCATCACCTTCCAGGGTCTGCCGTCAATCACCAGGAGGAGCTTGGATCTTGAATAGTCTTGTTTGGGCCAGTTAGTGCAGCTGAGTCAGGTAAACTTGGACAGTCAGGAGAAACAAAAATTGTTTTCTGGGGGAGTTCCTATGACTCAGTTTTTATTATCTGTATCATGCTGCTTAGTGTCTGAGTCAAGGAAACATTTGACTCTGAGTTTTTTTCACTCCTATTCAGACCAGCATTTTAGAGCTTTGCACACTTAAGCATTCTCCTGAAGTGTGGTGGGTTTTTGAGGCAATGTCTGTAGCCATCCCACCAGAGTTAATGAAGAAGGATCCCATTGACTCGTGGAGGCTTGGATTCAACTTTCTCTTTAGAAATGTTGACACTGATGAAAAAGAAATCAAGGTTCCTCTAACAGGCATCCCCCATGGTATGTAGCCCTGGAAGTGGACAGGGTGAGTTAAGTCACCTCTGTTATTTTTGCTTGGACTGTGTTGGAGATGCAGA
Source organism: Rhynochetos jubatus (assembly GCA_027574665.1). NCBI lineage: Eukaryota > Metazoa > Chordata > Aves > Eurypygiformes > Rhynochetidae > Rhynochetos > Rhynochetos jubatus. The sequence goes on along the minus strand of CM050648.1, from coordinate 7,241,147 downwards.
GATTGAGACCATTTGAATGCTTGTCAAATGACACTTCAGACTGTCGTGTCAGACTGTCAACAAACCAATGGCAGCTCAGACACTTGTAGAGGATGTAAAATTTTCTTTCTCTCTGGTCTCTACCTGAGAGCAAGCTAATTGTACAGCAGGTGGGTCAACTTCGTGCTACGATGGAGACTGAAACGACTGGAAGAGAAGAGATCCCCAGTGCAAGTCATCTCTTGACTCCTGTTTCTCTCTACCTCATACTTGCACAAGCTTAACAGAGCAAGGACTTTGCTGGGGAAAGGGAAGACAGCCTGGGCTGGAGGAAGAGGACTACTGCTGTGGTAGGGAGTCCACACAGGTAGTGTTGTCACAGCTCTGGATGGGAGCACAGGGGAGAGAGGCTCAGCAAGGTCAGGCAATGCAAACCTGCAGTAATGCTGCTGCATCTAGAGCCGTAGTATTACAGGCAGAGTTTCCCACCAGCTCCCAGTGCCACTCCTGCAGCTGTAGGACCTACCTAAAGGGTGACAGTGCCAGCCACCGGGCTCTTGCAGAAACACCATCCATGCCACCAGGATGCCCCATTTCTCAGAAAGTGTCTTTGTAGATGGTCCACAGCAGTCTTACCCTACCTAGGAACAAGGCTTTCAAACACCCCCAGCACCCCTCTGGCCTTTCTACACCATATGAATTTGTGTAGCGAGTTCACACTCTCGCTTGCGTGCGTATCACCACTCAAGCCGAGAAACCCGGTTAGTAACACGCAGCCAGGACCAGCCGTGGTAACAGTGGATGTACAGTGACCTACTTTTAGCACAGCTTATGTAGCCTTTCTTGCTGCTTTATGCTTGAATGGCACAATTTGCAACAAAAGGCCAATTTATGGCAGCCTTTTATTGCAAGGTTCTTCTGCTATAGTCCAAAGTTATGATGACAAAATGCTCCGCCGAGTACAATGAGGACTGCAAAAATCAGCCCCACTTTTTATATAAGGCTTTAAACTTTATCTGTTTTAAACAGCTTTTGGTGCTAAGCTAATTTCTTTTTTGTTTGCTTGCTTATGAAGAGAGTTTTATTACTTGCATGGAGAACAATAGAGGAATATTCCTGAATATGAACAGAAAGGCTCAGCAATGGGGGGTTTAAGTAAAAACATAAAAAAGACTTTTGAAGCTCAGCACACCACCCCCCTGTATGGAAGGAGAAGAGTCTAAACCACAGCAGCCCAGAAAAGTGAAAACTGCCTAGCAAAAATGAAACGGGAACAAGGTCCCTGCGAAGCACAAAGTAAATCTGATGTGACCCAACCACGAAGGGTCATGAACAAGCCGAGACAAATGCAGGAGGAAGGACACTGTGACAATAGTTAGCCCAGAGGGCTGAGACACATGGCTGGGTTCTTACATGTCAGCTGTGCTGCAAGAGCCGGCTGATTCACGCACTTCGCCTACGGCAGCCATGAGGTAAAACACAATATGTTAAGTCTCAGTGGAAGAGGGTTCGATGAACATGCTTTCCTCGCTATTGCACCAGGGTGAGAGCGAGTCCGGGAACAGTGACCACGGCTCAGCTAACGTGTGGGCATCCATCGCCTCCCTGAGCATCCAATGGGTCCCTGTTCCGAAATGAGCTCAACCCCCTTCTAATGAGCTTGTTGCAAATGGGAGCTGCAGTGCGTGTTAGCATAAACCTTTTTTACCGACAGCTCAGAGTAAGCATATGATGAAGCAGAGGGTCCTCAGTGCCGTGCAGGGCCTCCTAAGGCTTTACTCACCCTCTTGCATGTCTGAACCTTTATCAGGGCCGTGCCGTTGGACACCACTGCGCATGAGGGATGCCCTAAGCCCATACAGAACCTTGTTGAGCTGAAAGGGGGGCTTGCCATAAATCCTGGGTGATGGCAGCCTGTGTCAAGCGCTCTTAGCAGGATGCCAAGGACTGTGCCCCCAGTATGGGCAGAGCCTTGTTTTCCTCTCTACTCGGCTTTCTTCCAGATAGTAAAAGCAGCCTTGCCAAGGTTGCTCTACAGCTTCTACTGCCGCCAGTAATCTGGGTAATCTCTTATCTCACCTTATTTCACTGTTTATAGTCATGACAGCCGAACCCTAGACAATGTGTAATGGGTGAGTTATGTTAGACGTCGTCAAGCCAATAATGATCTGGAACAAGGGCATTGTTAGCTGTGTACTAGAGCTCAAAGCACCGGGGTGGAAGTCAGCAATGGCAAGTGATTTGAGAAATTGCTGTGTCCCAGCTTCAGTTTTCTCATTTGCTGCACTGTCTGTTCTTTGGGACTGATGGAGGGTTTTGCCTAGAGGCAGTCGAGTGTTACTGGTTATGAGACACTCAGCCACAATGTCAAGTGAAAAGCTTGTTTGTTAGTCATCTTTCTTTCTATCTATCTCATGTGTCATCACAGCTAATAAGCATCTCGCAGCTGTCTTCCAGGATGCTGGGAAGTTAGACTTTCTTCAGTTTAAACCGTCTCTATCTCTGTTACCTATGCCTTGTCTGGGTTTGCGCTGGCTAGGACTCTGGCTGAAGGAAATCTCCAACAGCAGTTGGAAAAGATACAAAGAAATCACATCTTTCTTAGCTGGATTGGCTCCTGAGTTTTGGCAGGACTAAGGAACTCTTCAGCCAGAACTGAAGCTGCTAATATTATCAGTTACTCCACGCAGAGCATCATCTTGTGTATGCAAACATATTCATACAATCCCTTTCTGAGTCTTAATTACTGGGTGGGTCTACAGATAAAGGTGATTAAAAAATTCATTAGTCATGAACTGACATAATTGTTTGCATCACAGTCCACGCTTCTATAACACCATGAAATTTTGAAACAAGCCACCACTGTAAAACTGGCAATGCTGATGGTCTTTTTTAAAGTGAGCAGGGGGATAAAGTTTCTTTTAAAGGCTTGATCTGAAGTTGGGCTGCACATCTCATGAGTCCTTTCCTGGAAAGTCCTCAGTACATTTCTGAATCACCCGATTGAAAGAACGATAGACTATGAAGACAAGTGCCCAGCTATATGAGTTTCCTCAGATAGACTCATAACCACATCCTGAGTTAGGGCTCCATGTTTGCAATCATCTTACCAAACAGCACTTGCTGTTAGCAGCCTATCAGTGACAACAAGGCACAAGGAGAAGGAGAAGATACGGGAGAAGGAAGAAGAGAGAGATACGGGAAATGGAAAATTCTCTGAGCAGCCAGCTGGGAAGACGAGTGATGGGGCCCCTCAGTTGGGTGTCCTCTCCAGAGTAGCAGGATTTTCCCATTATAATGTTCCATAATTACACGGTTCTCATCAGGAACTGTCTGGGAGGCAATTTGTGTCTTACCCCTGCTCACAACGCAATTGGGAGCACACTTTGATCAGGGTGGGTGTTGCCTACCAGCTGGTTGTTAATCTTTGCCTATTATTAGGTCCCCTCGTTGCAAGCTACCACCAAGGAGAATGGAAAGGGTAGGTATGACTCTCACACCGGTGGCAGTTGCTCCCTTTGAGAACCCAACTTAACACCACTGCCAGAGTTTGCAGGTTCCAGGCCATGAGAATAACAGCATGAGAAGAACAGTGTGAGACTGGGGAAAACAACTGCCCCAGAAGTTCTGAAAAACATGCCCGTGGCAGCTTTGGAGGCAGTGTACAAAGCTGCAAGCGAATGGCAACTAGGATTACACCGGTGAAGGCACGTATGGCACTGTGCCACAGTGAGAAGAGCTGGCATCCCAGAACGAGGCCCACAGCATTGAGAGTGCCGAGCAGGACGTTGGGCAGACAGTCTGAGATGCAAAGAAGTTGGCAGTCTTGAAACGGTCACCTTGCTCTTAGACTTAGGTATTTACCTAAAAGCCCAAATTAGGTGTGAGCTTGTACCTTGGGACATCCACCTGTCAGGCTGAAGAATAGTGATGATCCACAATTCCCCTTATAATCCTCTGTACAGCCAAACCCGGACCTGCCTGGGATGGGTCATCACTTCCAACCCGTGCACCCATGTCTTCTTCCCATGGAAGCTGGAGAGTGGAAGAGTGGAAGGTTACTGCACACCTTGATGTCCCTTGGAGACACAGTCAGGAAGTGGTAAAGGCAATCATCCAGACTGGGGATTTGCAGGGTGCTCTCATACATAACCACAATCCTGCCCTTGGGTAGAGATTACCAGGCAGGGGTTTCGCCTCTTGAACATAACTGGAACAGATAATTTTCCCTTTTTTTTTTTTTTTTTAATAGAAGCCTGCTAGTTCAAGCACTTGCCCAGACATGGCAAGACCTGGGTTTCACACCCTCAACCTGAGAGATTTCAAAGCCACTGCTTCCCGTTCCACATGAGCACCTTCACAGGTTTGCTGGAGGTCACTGAGAAAAGGAAATGCTCCTCAAACTCCACATCCCTAATCGTAGCTGGGCTCTTGTGCAAAAAGAACTGGAGGCTTTGTATCTGCAAGAGAAGGCAGGCAAAGAGAACCTGCCTCCGTGGCATATTGTTTGGGCTCTTCTGGGATGGGTAATGAGGAATGATGGCTGGTCCTTGCACCAGGGACTTCTGTGGTCCTGCTTCATGGGATGAAATGTGTAAATAGCAATAGGAGTGAGGAGCAAAGGTCTGGACTTGTTCCTTCAGGGGGAGTGCCAGTGGCTACACACCAGTGAGAAACCTCTTCTTTGGTCTTTCCTTGTTGAAGGTTCAGCTTCAACAGCAAGGGTAGGGTCGAATCCGCCTTGTCGTCCGTGTACCTGAGGTTGGCAGCCATAGGTTTTCTGCTCTAGTCTTCTCTCTTGGGTTGTAAACTTTTCTAGACACAGCTCAGATTTTGTGATGTGTCTGTACACCAGCTAGAATAACACTGCCAACCACCTTGCTATTGTCTTGCCACTGTCATTAATTACTCAAAGCTGTTCATATGTTAATGATAAACTTTAGCCTGATTTCTGAGGAGAATGGAAAATGGGGTTAGTTTCTCTAGCTCTGGTACCATTAAAGCTTCATGTCATTCTCATTATAATGTGATTTTCATGTCTTAATCCATTATTTACTGCAAGGGAAATCTGAAATGCACAGTACATACTTATAATATGTAAAGGCTACTTGGATACCAGTCTTTGAACTGATGTATTTTTACAAGGAAATGCTTTACAAGGAAATGCTTTACAAGTCTGTCTTATGGCTACTTTTAAAGATAATACTATTTAAAATAGGAGTTTAAAGGATGAGTAACAAGTCTTGGCTTTGCAAAGGCAGACATTAGATCACAGTGACCCTCTGCCTTCTGGGGGACAACAACCTCCCTCTCACTTCCAAGCCATCAGATAATGTGTGCTGAATACAGAGTTTAGGTCAGAGAGCTGTGCACATATGCTGCCAATTGGTGAACTCCTCATTTAGTGTTCTAAGGGATCTGACACCAGGTAATGTTTTGGTCTTACTCCCCATGAGACTTCTTGTTCCAACGGAGCTCTTTCTTTTACTATTTTTTATTTTAAATGCAAAGTTTCTGCCCAAAAGTTTTAATATCTGCAAATCCGAGCTGTGTTTTTCTGTTTCGTTCAGAACACGGTACCTTGACAAGGGCTGTGTTTCCCTATCTCTGACGATGGGTTCAGTGGTGACTCAGAGTGAGACATGCCGAACAGTCAGCGCCGCTCCCCGCAGTGTCTGACCATTCGCAGAACTCCCTCACCACCCATACGTCTTTGTGGTTTGAGAGGTCTGACAAGATTGCTGTCAGAAGTGGAAAATTCAAGAAAGCCCAACTGTATTTTGACATGAGCTGTTGGTTTAAAATGCCCAAGCACAGAGAAAGCAAAACCACAAAGATGTGGGAACTGCGATGCAACTGTTGTCAAAGTAAATGCAAACAACATAAAGCCGTGAAACATGGTCTTTGTAAGCTTGTGGTGGGTCGGCCCTGGCTGGAGGGCAGGTGTCCACCAAGCTGCTCTGTCACTGCTCTCCGCAGCTGGGCTGGGGAGGGAAAATATAAGGAAAGGCTTGTGGGTCGAGACAAGGAACAGGGAGAGATCACCCACCAATCACCATCACGGCCAAAACAGACTCAAGCTGGGGAAAATTAATCTAATTTATGAACAATCAAATTAGAGTAGGGTAATGAGAAATTAAGCCTAAATCTTAAAACACCTTCCTCCCCTCCCCTCTTCCCAGTCTCAACTTTACTCCCCATTTCTCTACCTCCTCCCCTGAGGGGCACAAGGGAACAGGGAATGGGGATTGTGGTCAGTTCATCACCCATTGTCTCTTCTGCTTCTCCCTCTTCAGGGGGAGAACTCCTCATGCTCTTCCCCTGCTCCAGCATGGGTCCCTCCCACAGGGTGCAGTCCTTCAGGAGCAGCCTGCTCGAGTGTATGTCCCCTGTGGGGTCACAAGTCCTGCCAGCAAACCTGCTGCAGCCTGGGCTCCTCTCTCCATGGGACCTGACAGGAGCCTGCTCCAGCACAGGCTGACGTTGGGGTCACAGCCTCCTCTGGGTTCATCCCCCTGCTCCAGCGTGGGGCCCTTCCCAGGCTACGGGTGGGTCTCTGCTCCCTGATGACCCTCCATGGCTGCAGGGCACAGCCAGCCTCACCATGTCCTGCACAAGGGCTGCCAGGGAATCTCTGCTCCAGCGCCTGGAGCACCTCCTGCCCCTCCTTCTCCACTGACTTGGGTTTGCAGAGTTGTTCCTTTCACATATTCTCACTCCTCTCTCTGGCTGCTGTTGTTGCACCGCAGGGTTGGTTTTTTCCTGGTTCTATAATATGTTATCCCAAAGGCGCTACCACTGTCGCTGATGGGCTCAGCTTTGCCCAGTGGCAGGTCCATCTTGGAGCTGGCTGGTATTGTCTCTATCAGGCATAGGAGAAGCTTCTAGCAGCTTCTCACAGAAGCCACCCCTGTAGGTCCCCACCCCCGCTACCAAAACCTTGCCACCCAAACCCAGTACACAGCTGAGGTTATAATTAGAAATATCTCAGTTATTCCTTCCAGCTTATGAGGACCCATATCCATGAGGAGGCTGGAGGGGAAATGCCACAGGAATTCCCTTTCTTGTGTACACTCAGTGGATGCTACACAAAGACCTACCTCTCTTGAACTCGGGAGGAGGTGAGTCTATCCTGCCCAAGGAAGATGGCAGATGCACAAAGGTCAGCCTCTCCATGGAGAGGGGGACAGATGAGAAGGCTTGAAGGCTTTCAATTGTGTTAATGAACGTGCTTCTTCACAGTCATTATACTCTCCTGCCACATGGCACGTACAGTTAAATCTGTGGATGCTCAGCACTGAACAGGAAGAACTATACAGTATCATTTCTCCAAAGGAAAAAAATAAAGTCCCTTGTCTTCAAGGTGTCACATATTATCAAGTGTCTCCACACTTGAATATCCACCTGGAAGTCCTTTGGGTCTGGTGCTTAGTGCCCTGAAATTCGCAGCTCTACACGGTGTTATGAACACTGTGGCTATTCACTGTTCTGGAAGGAGCGGCTGCCCGGAGTTGAAACGTGCTGTTTGAAGCAGCCCTTTGAAATACATTGGAAATGCAGTCAGCTGTTGTCCTTAAGTAAAGGGAAATAGAGAGCAGATTAAATCATGTCTGGTCTTTGCCTTCAAATCCAGCCATTCATGATGCCTTCTTTTTACTCGAAACCCAGCATGCCCTGAGATATTGCCATCTGCTCTCTTCCCTCTGAGGAAAAGTCTGTTTCATTTTATGTCCCTTGCAAAAATTAACATCATAACGAGGAAAGCACTTGACTGTCCTGGTTTTGCTGTAAACTATGAGGAAAAATGACCCACAAGTCCACGTCCTTGACCAAATTTGCCAGTGTCTTGGCATCTGTGTATTTATAGCCTCTAAAAGGTATCCACACCAGGTGAGATGTGAGCTGGAGCAGCAGTGCTGGAAAGCCACCTCTCTGTGCTGAAGGGCCATCTTTCCAGAGTGAGTCGGTATCGTAGGCTTTTTACCGTGGAAGCGTTAGTAACTGCATGTAGTTAAATCTCGAGTCATTGCCTGTTCACCAGGTTCGTGTTGTTTTAGCTTTCTGGACGAGGTGAGTGTTGCAAGCCTCTGCATCCCGGCCAGCTCCAGCACGGCATTGCTATTCCACCCACCGAGCTCTCCCTGCCATTGCAGCAGCAGATGCTCTTCATGAGCCCTGTTAACCTGTTCCCCTGCTGAAGAAAAGCCTCCATGATCACAGACCCATGTGCCTTACTAATCCACAGCACTCGCTATCCACAGAGGCTGTTACTGCAGAGAAAGATTCCTCCTTCCTCCGAGCAGCTGTGGGAGATGATACTTGTACTGGGTATCCTAAAGCTGCTGCCTGTCTGGAGGTAGAGGGGATGACTTTACTCCATCCATAGAAATCCCATGCACGGAGTAACACCAGGAGCAGCCCTGGATTACATGCCTTCATGTCTAACCTGGCCCACAGGTCTGCCTAAGGGAAGTTTTAAAGAGGCTGTATCCCAGTGGTATTTGGGATGGCATCCACATCACGGCCTAGACTGGACAAGTTATAATCACGTCCATTTGGCTGAGGATGCCACGAAATGCAGCATGGCAGAGAGAGAAAGAGGAAAGAACATGCTGATGCAGAGGCAATCCTTCACCATCTCCTTCCTCACCCAAAATACAGCAGCAAGGTGATTTCTGGATTTCTTTTTGTAGGGCCAAATCTGATAATGCTTTGATATAAAAAAGGGAGGGAAAGATAAAAAAGTAAAGAGAGAAATTGTGTTTGATCTCCTGATTAAAACCGTGCTCCGTTTGTTTTGGATGAGAATTTTCTCAATACAGTGATGACTCACGAGCTGCAAGTTAAAGAAGAAAAGAAGTAATCACCAGGGGAGGGAAACACAAAAGCAAAATCAAAGAAAACAGAAGTGCTTCAGCTCTATGGGGCTGAGAGAATGAGTGTGTATCCTGTGATGCACTTGGCTGTATGACAGTGGTTTTCCTCCTGCGTTTCCGTCTCACTAAAATTGGAGGTTAGAGCTCAGGGGATGCGAGTTCAGCTTCTGATTCTGCAAAGCTTTCTGTGAGGCATGGGACAAATTCTCCAATCTCTCTAGGTCTCACCTGTAAAACAGTAATAACCTTCTTTGTCTATTTAAATTACTGTTTTTTCCTATGAGTGTCTACCAGGCCTAGAGTAACAAGGCCCTAATGTATCATTACACTCTCTAGCTGCCACTGTGCTATGAAAAATAATGTTTATTAATCATAATAAACACATCAGCACTGTCAGAGAGTGTGCACAGAGCAAGTAGAGCAGTGTCTGACAATCACATCTTGCCACGTAAAGCTTGAGGTGGAAAATGAGACTCATTCTGCAGATCACATAAAACCCAGGGATGGCCAAAGTCCTACTGCAGGCAATATTGGAGGAAAAGAGAAAAGGTCAGTTGTGTTCTAAAAGATAGTGCGTCAATATTCCGTGTGGTGTGTCCCTCTGTAATGTGCCAAGACAGCTCCTGACATTTACAGACTGCAGTAGTGAGGGATCTGAGCAGTGTGTGTCTAGTCCAAATATATGTAACAGTAGTAAACCCCAACTTACGTACGGAAGTTTTACCTAAATTTACTCATGAAGTCTTCCCCCCAGTTGCTCTCCTCTTCTTCATCCAAGCCACCATTTTGGTTAAGAGCTGATGAAGAGCAGAATTTGGGCCATTCAATCTGTTGATCTCAGTTTCTGCTCTCTCCATCTGTGTGTCAGCAAGGGATGGACCAGGCCCTATTCCTGAATCACTATACTGAGAGAAAGGGAGAAAGGTGGGATGGCAGCCCACCTAGGAAAACCTCATCCTTTGAATGCTCAAGAAGCTGAACTTATGGTAAGGCACAACTCAAAGTGGGCCATCTTATCCCAAATTGGAGTTCATTTGCCAGAGTGGTGTGAAAAACGGAGATCATTCCACATCCAGCTGTGGTAGGATCCACCCTTGCCCATATAAAATAATTGCTGCTGCATACAGCAGTTCAGATTTTGGACTATTTATACTAAAACAAGATGGGTAAATCCTTTGAAGCTACTGGAATTACTTGAGACTTCAGCTGGCGTAAAGGAGGTCAGAACCTGCTTCCTGGTCCTTTGGTTGAATCTCATTGCCTGGTCTGTGCTGGAGAGATGCTGCAGAGTTAGTCATCCTCGTGTCCTCGAGAGACCTCACAGCACTGTCTCTTCATCAGAAATACCTGCTGGGAGGAGGCCATTGCCTGGTGAACTACAGGACTGGATTTGGGAATAAATAAGGAGGAAATTCTGTATATTGAGAAAGGAGGTAATCAAACCAAAATCTGTAAAAAAATAAATGGTTTGCTGTGCAATCAGGAAACAGGTTCCCTCCTTGCCTGATTGCCTGTGAGTAATTACAGGTGGCTGATTTATTTTCCTCTGGAGCACAGCTGATCCTTGCTATGGTGTAATCCATTCCTGGGCACTCCTGCCAGCCCCACCAGTGTGGGAGCCGGTCTGGAGCAGGGCCTTTGGCCACTGCCACCTGCATCTACCAACACCAACCTCTGACCTTCTCCGACAACAACTCCTTGAGTCAGCAGCCCAAGCCAGCACTCACTGGCCTGAACCGAGGAAAGTGTATTAATGCCCATTATTTTATTAAATTCAAGTTTTTGTATTTTTAATTCCTGAAAGGAGTTGGGCACTCAAAACCCACTGAATATCTGTGAGATCTGAAGACTCAGGTCTCTTCGTTTGCATTCCGAGTTTCAGAGGTGTCCTGGTTTGTGAACTCAGTCAACACATCACATGCGAATGCCTTTATAATTTTCCCATTGTGGCACTGCCAATACCTTTGTGCTTTTCAATCACTCCCTATTTGTTTTGAAACAAAATGTTATTTGCAAAGCATGTCCACTCAAAGCTATTGTCTGAACTGTTCACGTTGCGTGCATCACCTGTGCCAGGAAAATGTGTACATCTCCATGTGAAAACCATTTGTGTACCCAACCTTCATAAATCTCCCATACTCCACCCACGGCGCAACTCCTCTGTTATGTCAGAAGGCAGCGATGATGCATTCACTGCCGTGTTCCCACTGCTGCTGACAGACAGCAAAAGCCACAACGAGACAAAAAAGTACGATTACTTAACACGTGCCCTTGCAGAAGCATTCCCTGGAATTTCCAGCTGCAGCCGTGCCACGCGAGGCTCTCGGTACACCTTGCTAATCTCTCAGCGTGAGCATTTCTGCCGGGGGTGAAATACTGTTTAGTTCAGGCAGGAGAACAGTGAGGCAGAGAAACAAAGCCTTGCTCTAAGCCACCATTTCAAATCCATGGTGGAGACTGTAACAAATGCCAGGAGATTCCCAGTCCCTTGTTTCAGCCTCAAGGCAAATCCTCTTTTTGCAGTGACTTCAGTAGCTCACTAAGACCAATCGACTGCAGCATCCAATTTGTCTTTGCAAGCTTTGTGACACTATGGTCTGCTGGGGATCCCAGAGTGCAAAATAATTTTATTTTTAACCATTTTTTAGCTGTGGATATTAAAGACGTGGACTGAAATGACCCCACATGGTGCATCTGTCATTTTTCCACCTTTTTCATTGTCTTTGATGTGGGAGCTGAACCACTGTGTCCCTACATGCCAGTACATCATCTAATATGTTGTTAAAGAGTTGCTGTAATGTCAATACTAAAGGGTAAAACTTGTCAGCTGATGTTTTATCTAGACGGAGAACACAAGTGCTTACCCTGCACTGCCTTCAGGAGAAGCAGCAGTGCCCGGGAACAAAGCTGTGGGGCCAGCCAAACCCCATCTGATACCAAGGTGTCACCCTTGACATAGAGGTGCAGAAGGTCTCTCCGAAACACCAACGTCAAAATGGTGTCACTCGTTCAAAAACCAGCCCCTGCTTTTGCTGAACGTAGGAAATATCCACGAACGTGTTTAGATCATTTACAATGAGCTTTAAAACAGAAAATCTGGGGTAGGAAGGAAACGACTTATGAAGAGATGAAGAGGACTGAGGGGGTGAGAAACTGCCTTGCTGGCTGTGCCAGTGGTTATGTGTTAATGTGGTATCACCATGAGGAGAGCTCTCTCCCGCAAACAGCCTTATTTGGGGATTAGCACAGAAACAATGTCGTCTGCTCTTGATCCTTTCCAACCTCGCTTCGCTGCCATTTGGCTCTCGCTCCCGACACGATAAGGGCCTTTGAGAGCCATGCAGACGGAGCGGGAGCATTAACACTGGCACCTCATTACAGACCATGTTAACAGGGGCAATTAATGCTCAACAGTCCATAGAAGCAGTCTTTCAGCAAGACAAGGCCTCTTCCTTTCAGTTCTTCACCACAGCATATACAAGAAAACACCAGACATCCCTGATGTCCTTTTAAGTATCACGGAGGGAGGGTCTGTTTCTAAAGCCCTTCTAGATCCCAGCTTCCCACCCAACTGAATAACAAGCATGAAACACTGGGTTAGCTCCCCTCCTCTTGAAAGCATCACCCTGCTTGGCCAGATGAATGGAAGGACCTAATAAGATCTATTTTGGATAGTCTGTATGACAATATGGAGCATTTCCTTTTATTATTTTTTATTATTATTTGCTGCTGGATGAGATTGCTTCTGGGATGCTTCTGTAGTTTTTGGCTCTGGCTAGATAGTGGGAGAACTCCCAATAGCAGGAGTCAAAAGATCTTCCATATGACCATGCTCCTGTGCACGTGTGAATGGAACATTATTTGTCTTCATAAATAGCAGGAATATAAAGACCATATGTGGTGTGCAGAGCTCCCACATACCCACATGAGAGTGGGTCAATGTTAGCCAAGAAATCTGAAAGCAGAATTATCTGTATTATGTGTTTGACTTTGCTCTAATACTGAACATAGATGGAGAGGGGAAAAGAAAAGGCAGAAAGAGAGAATGTCAAGAATAAAAAAAAAAAAATTCTGTTCCAGGCTCAGAGAAATTATTTTGACACCTGCTTTCACATTTTTTTACTGTCAACCCTTTGGGCAAAGTCATTCAAAAGGACAAACAGAAAATCATACTGCAGTCTAAGATACAGAACCTGCCTCTCTTAGCAGACTGGATGTGACAGATAAAATAAGACCCCAGGACCCAAGCACGGTAGAAAATAAAAAGGTTGTTTTAAAATATAGCTGGTTTGGCAAGTGGGGAGACTGGTGAACCCTGTGTTATTAAGGGGGTGATGGTCTTAACCTAATTTTTCCCCAGTGTCAATACGGGCAAATCAAACTACCACATCCTGAGTGGGATGAGCACCTGCCAGGGTCTGCTCCAGGACCCACCGGAGCTGTCCCTAATGAGACCTGCTTTGCGTGTGAGTGTGTCTGTCCCTGTGGATGCTGGAGCTGCCCACAGGCTGTGCAGAGGGGGTTCTTGTGTTCAGAAGAGCCCTGTGACTACTTCTCATCTTCACATGGACTGTCTACGGAGCTAGGGTTAGCAAAGCTTAGGTGGACTTCTCTTTGCAGCAGCTCTCCGCAGACAACATGGTGTGTATCGGGCCTTCCTTGGTCTTTTCCATTGCTCTTCCTGTACTGCTGGTGCGTTGCCCTCCCAGCCCTTTCTTAAGCAGGAAAAGTCTGCAAGTCCTTCTGCCCCTGGCCTGGTGCCAGGGGCCCCCTTTTCCTGACCAGCCCCTCCTTAACAAGGTCCTACTTTGAGCTTGCCATGGACAACAGACAAATCCCCATTTTCTCCTACTCCTCTGTGTTTTAGTCACCTTTTCTGTTTTCCAGGATTAATTTTTTATCAGCCTTCTCAGGTATATCACTGTCGTGGAAGTTGTTTCACTCACCTTTGAGTTGTAATATATGAACACACATACAATTAAGGCCTTTGGACCATCAAATCAGCATTCCTCTGTCCCATGGGGTTCCTTCTTTTCCCTTGAGACTTGCTTTCTGACTGCTTTTGGAGCTATGACCCTGGTCTGTATGAACTAAGGTTGGTCCTATGTGTTACTACAGAGGGAAGAAAATTTAAATGCCATAAATCAACTATTAAATTTGAGAAAAATGTGCTCTGGGGATTGCCATGCTACCTTGTTATTTGGAAGAGCTGTTTCCACATCCCGTTCAGACATCCCTCATGATCTTTAGTGAGCTGTTTAGGACCTGGTCCTCCAGGCTCTCCAAACCCTGGAAGGCGTGGGGCATAGGATGTGCCTACCTTGCAGAAATACCAGCTGGCTGTGCAGCCTGGGATTTGGCAGGGGTTGGTTTATCTTGCTGCGAGTAAGTAAGGGAAGTGCTGAACTATAATTTGTGATTACTACAAAACCAAAGCTTCTGTCACATCCCTGCAAGAATGCTGTGACTATTTAATTGTAGTGAAGATATGCACACAGTGTTGCTGTGGATCTGCCAAGGGAATACGTGCACTGAAAACTGGGAGACAATGAGGGGATTCACAGAAATTAGCGCCAACCGAGCAGGAAGAAACATCCTTGGTGTTTGTGAAGAAGATACTGCTAAACCACAAAGCAAGTCGGCATTCGTTTGGCATGAACAACATCAGACACCAGACTCAGACATTGAAACATCAACATTGTGAAGCTGTTGGAGTGGTCTAGGGCACGATTATGGCCGGGGTGAGCAGCACTCTCCTAAACAAAGGTTCAGGGCTTTGCCTGGACAAGGAGATACTAATAGTAGGAAGTTTGCAAACTTCTTATAGAAGCTAAGAGAAGCCAAAAGTAGTGACATGGTCAGACTCAGGGCCAAAGGGCGGGCACTGGCACCAGTCGCCAGTGCAGGTATAGCCAGAGGAGTCACCGACTGGTCCAAGGGTCACCAGTGACTTGGCATCTGCAACGGCTATTCATCAGCAATTTGGCCCCGTTCTGGGCCATAATCTTTTTATGCCCTAAAGAACAGCTGGTACCTCCACAGAGCTAACAGGTCTCTGGTCCAAAGAGTCTCTGTTCAGGTGTAAAGGAGGTGTAGCTGGGCCAAAGATGGAGGATAAGACACCAAAGGTTATCACGAACCTCTGAATACTCAAAGTGTAGGGGTAGAAAAAGTGTACTTTTTCTTCAGAAAAAGTAGTGATTCACATGCTGTGGACAAAGACCTGTAAACACAGCCCAGTGAACACCACGCGGAATAATCTACTAATTTAAATAATCTTAGTGAGTCTTTCTGCCAAGTCCATCATGGTTTCAAAGTGACTGTGCCGTGGACAAACAGACTGAAGGATTAGAAGGATAAGAGGATTCTTAATCCAGCTCATTACATGAGCCGTGAGAAGACCTACCAGGTCAAGCTCTGCACATGAGTAGAAGAAAATCTTTATGGAACCTGACACGGTTTAGACATGCTCTTGATGTCCACAGAGACATTTCTGGTCTCACCCTCAAGTCATATCTTGTGGGGCCCTAAAGAACTATAATTCTCGCTCCTCTCCCCACCATTTACCCCACTTACTACCTAAAATTCCTGTGTCTCCATTTTATCACTATGTTATACACCCTCACCCAAAAGGTACCTAAGACAACAAGATGCACTTGAACTCTCAGAGCCAAGGCCTAATAGTTTGAGTTGGATTAAAACATGCTTCATAAATAAAAACAGCTTTTGCCTTATTTTCTAGGGGAAATCTCACTGAGGTGTGTATTTTAGGCTTCATGCAGCCCCAAGAGGAGTGCATCTATGTAACACAGGAGTCCCAAACTCACAGCGCTGCCCAAGCATGGCCAGCCCTCTCCAGAATGAGGCTTCTGATCCACATGATGATGATTGTGCTGGGTTCAGTCAGGAAAGGGCTAACTCCCTTTACTCTGGTTGCCAGGGAACTATGTTGCTGGACAGTAAGTGAAAACATTGCTAAGGCCTCAGCTGGTGCTGGGGATGGCCTGTACTGAACTCCAGGTCTTTTGTCCGCTTTGGATACTGTAGCTGACCCAGACTAACCAAGGAAGTATTTCATCCCATAGTACATCATGTTCCGGTCTCTTTTGGTGGGGAAGAGGGTCTGGTAGCCATTACTCTTCCCTTCTCTCTCTCTCTCTCCTTTACTCCCTTGCTCATCCCTCTGGGCACTTGCTCACCCTCCTTCGTTAGCTGCTTTGCCAGCTCCTGTGCTGGCTCGTTCGTGTGGGAGCTGGTGGATTGTTTTGAGTTTTCTGGCCGTGTTATCAGTGATAAGGTTTGCTCGGAATCTGCTGCGTAGGCTTCTGGGCTCCGGCCTTCAGGCCGCGGCTCTCGGGCTGCGATCGCTCTGGGGCTGTGGGTCTCGGGCTCTCGGGGTCTGATTTTCATCCCTCAACATCTGGGTGTGCATTGGTCAGTGGATGGTGGGAAATTGTATCATATTGTATCATACTGTATATATTGTACCATATGTTTTATTTTCTACTATTTTAATTATTTATTATTAGTAGTACCTGTATATATTGATTTAGATTTAGTTAGTAAATAGTTCTTATCTCAATTTTACGAGCTTCCTTATTTCATTTTCCTCTGATTCTTCCCCTCCACTGGAGGAGGGGAGGGGGATTTGTGAGAGCGGCTTCGCGGTATTTTGCTAGCCGGAGTTAAACCACGACAATGATTGTTCAGGGAAAACAAACTGGACTTTGGAACCTTCGTCAAGGCCCACAGTAAAGCTTCAATGAAAAGGATGATTCACAGCAAGAAGAAACTTTTCAGAGCAAATCAATCCCTCCACCAAAAGACACTTTTTGGGAGAACACAGACTTGAAGTTTAGAGAATTGTCTTATGAAAAAAAATGGTTATGAAAGGACGTATCTAGTGTTTGAAATATCTGGCCTTGCTGTGTATTCACCAACTGTCAGGCTGTATCAGGTGCAGGTGGATGGCTTTGCTTGGTTTAGTCAGTGTGATCATCCTTGTAACACTGGTCTGTCTCCACGGAGAGAAATGGTAACCAGCACACATCACAGCCAAGCTTTCGTGACCAGCAGCAAAGTGGCACTTAGAGCTGAAGGATGACAAGGAAATCTAAAAAATCTGAATCTGGGGATAAAAGTGTCATGATAAGCTCACAGGTCTGTGTTCTCAGCTCGAGTCCTGTTTGGGTTTTGTTGGGTTCTCTGGGTGGAGACACAATCCAGAAGAGAAATACTGGTTTTGAAGTGCATTTCTGTGAGTTATAGATGAACTTTGCAACTTAGCACTGGTTTTTGAACATTAGCTGCAAGTTTGGAGTTTTTCACCAGAGCTAAAGGTAAACAACAAAACATAATTTGCACAAAAAATGTATTCAGGTTGTCACTGTAGAGCAGATGGAGCTCCTGAGCTCTGCACTCCAATGTTCACATTACATTAATAGTGCAGGGAAATGTAGAAATAGGCAAAACATAATCTCTTTGCATTGATGTGTATCTGTGCTATATTTTATAGATGAATGATAATGCTTAATGGCTTCAGAATAAAGCAAGAAGCTCGGGGTCTCCATTGAATGTCACAGTTGAGCACTGTAGTGCTATATTTTTGATATAATTCGAATCTGTGAAGGTCTAATTCACTCATGCTTCAGCCTCTGAAGTAAGGAGTAGCGTGAGTGGGGTCACAGACAGAGTAAGAGCAAGTCAGTGAATTTAAAAGAAAAATAACATTAGTAAATCTGAACATGGTCTCAGTCTAGGACCCTCAAGGACGGCTCCTCTCTGCTGCACTCCGGCTGAGAGGCTTTGTGACTTCATAGGTGTAAACTGCTTTGAGATTTCTATGGAAGAGGAAAGCAGGTGTCAAACATTATTATTTACACTAAGTAATTGCTTAAAGAAAACCCCAGAATCAGATCTTTGTTCTACATTCGCAAATGTATTCCCTTAACGATCTCTTTTCAAGCCTTTTGAGGTATAAATAAGTTTGTAAGTTTAAGAGCTGGAAATAAGCCACCAGCACTGTGACTGACTATTGTGAGAAGGTTTTATTAATTTTGGGTTGAGGCAAAGGGCTAGGTTAAATCAGAGTGGGGCAGACACGTTGAAACCAGCCTGTGCCTGTTTGGAAGGAGACCCTGGGCTGGGATCCATGGAGGAGAGGAGGCAAGGAATGAAGGGAATAGGGAAGAAAAGCAACACAAAATCAACGGAACCAATACAATAGATGCCAATTGTTAAGGTTTTTTAAAAATAAGCAGAGATAACTATAAAAGGTCTGTGCTCAGCTAGATAAAAATAGGTTATGTACACAAAGGAAAAGCACAAGCAAATAGACTTATGCTGTAGGAATTTCTTTATGCTAGTGGCAAGGGCCTGCGTTTCTCACAGCAGAAAATGTTGCACCACCAGTCACCGGCAACAATCAGTTAATAAGACACTGCCCAGGCTCTTAAGTTATTTTAATCTCGGTAGGTCAGAGTTGCTTTTTCAGTCTTTAGATACAGAGAACAGAGAAGTTACCTGCCCTTACAGCCTCACAGGGTGAGTCCATGGCAGAAACGGGAGTATCTCTGAGCATCCTGCTGCTGCTCAGCCAGTCTGTTCCTGGTCCCACTGCTGTTTTGTCCCAAAGGACACAGCCAAACCAGCCTGAGGCAGGGTTTGGGGGTGACAAAGCAGTGCAGAGGGGAACCTCACATCATGACATCTTCTTAGTGTATAAAAATATACAGTGTATAAAAGACTACCGTCCCCTCTTCTGCCAGGGGCTTGCCAAAGCACTGATCCCCACTGCTAGTAGCAGAGGTCTGCAGGGAGACATAGACGGGAGCAAGGCAAGCAGTAGTGGGGGGAAGAGCCAGGCGAGGGATCCTTCCTTGCTGGCTGGGAAGGACTGCAAGGGGACATCCACTGCCACTGCCTGGCTGCTGAGAGGATGGTGCTACGCGGGCATACATGAGAGACTCACGGTGGAGGAAGATGTTGCACAAGGACGGGCTGCCATCACCATGCCGAGCCATGGCAGGCGCACGCTGGTGACTCCCGGTTCAGAGTCGCCACGGGGGCAGGTCTGTAACCGAAAACCGCTTCTCTCCGCTGATTCACCCCTTGCTGCTGATGTGACCCCTGATCCCAGGCCCCTTTGAGGGCAGTGAAATAACGGCTCCAGAAGTGGTTTTGAAAGGTAAAGTGAAAATGCAGGAATCAGGCTGACTGCTCCCAGGAATGGGAAAGGAAAGTGGGAATGTGGAAAAAGTTAAAGTCATTGGACTTCACAAATTTGGGTGACTCATTCTTTGGATCTAACTTTTGAACCTCCAGTGTCTGGTCTCATTTGATGAGGAGTTAAAGACCATCAGCTTGTGATCCTCAGATGTTCAAGCACCTCAGAAAATCAGGCCAATCATGTCAAAATCACTGCGCATTTAAGAAAATGTGGGCTTTGTGCATCACACTAGAAAGCTCTTTTCAATAGCCCCAAAGTTACGCTTACCAAACAGAAAACTTGTGCTTTTTCAATCATCAGAATGGTATCATAGATTCAGGGCTTCGCTGCTGTTGGAAAGAGCACAGAGAGTGAAATGCAATGTAGAACCTATGGGGTAACACATTCCTTAATGGCCTTTTTAAAGCATTCCACATTGGCAGTAAAATATAGAAAGAGGGAGAATGAACAGAGCACAGCCTTCACTGAAAATGGAAGGGGAAAAAAAAAAGCAATCACAAGAGCTTTTCATTGATGTGGGCTGTGGCATGGTTCTATCTGCTGCTCAGAGCAGACGTTGTTTCCAAAATATACACTGCACAAATCCAGCAGAGCAAAACTTGAATAGCTAGTCATGGTCCCCTGGATTTAAATAGGTTGCCAACTCCCTCTGGAAAGGGACACCAAAAATAACTAGATCTGGATCACTGGAATATTCCAGTTGTCCCTCAAATAAGCCACCTCTGCAGAAACATTTGACTTCCAGCAGCTTCCCACTGAAACTACAAAGGTCTGGTGATGGTGCCCAGTGATACATGAAACTGTTGATCCCATTCTCAGGATGATTAAGGGGTATTTATTTGCTGTTACCCCTTGAGAGAAGGATGTGATTTATCACAAAAGAATGGTGAATTTCACAGGACGGTATCAGGCTCCATATGGTTGTGATGGAAAGGTCAGCATCAGGCAGGCAATGTTGTGTGCAGCCCTGCAAACATTTCAGTACAGTATTACAGCAAGGTGAAATTCAGGCTCCACTGAAGCTGATTCCAAATCTGTTGACTTCACTGGAGCCAAGTTTTTCTCCAAAGAATCCCTATGTATATTTTAGCTCCCTGGAGCTTTGCTTTAATAGCAATGTTTTCCCCACGTGACTAGAACTGGAGAGGAAAAGAAAGGGAAGTGAAGGTGCGTGGGAGAGAGAGAAATCAAAGCCTCCCTCCCCCACCCTTTCATGGGAAGAAGTTCCTGAATAATACCCTCAGGCATCCACATCTCCCTGTTCTTCTCTTCCTTTCACTCTTACAGGTCCCATCCCTTCAGAGCAAAGGAGCCCACGGGCAGCCACTGCTCAGCCTGGTCATGCTCCACCCCGGCACTTCTTACTCAGCCAAGTGCCGCAGCAGCATCCTGCTTTCTTATTCACATTTCTACTTAGCCTTAAAATGTTGACAAGACTGACACGTGCCTGCTTTGCACCCACAGGTGAAGTGAAGGTGACGAGTTACTCCTTCAAGTGAGCTCTGCTGAAGGTCCAGCCTACAGATGGGCTTAAATGGGACTTTAGCTGAGGCGTCCTACTAAGATCTGCCACCAAGTCCTTCAGCATGTCCCAAGGAGTCGGTCCTGAAGAGGGAGAGGGAAGTGACAGGTAGGTGCATGTATGACAATCTGTTTCTCATTAAAGTCTTGCCTTTCATTACAAATAATCAGAGCCTGACTTAGTTCCCAAAAGGGAGACTTCTTTCTCTTTTCCAACATGTTTTTGATTACAAACTGTCACTGGTCTTGTTACCTATAGACTTGGCCAAGTCTCTCTGATTTGACTTCAACAACAATCTACAGCCACGCTGTCCACAGCCACACCGTATGTGAAATAAAAGTAATTTTCTTATTTTGGTGGAAGATATTTCCGTTACATGCGAGTGATATGGCTTTGGCAGAAGGGGTGCCTGGAGTTTCAGAAGACGTTTTGCCAAGAAATCACTGCGTGGAGAAAAGCTGCTTGCAGCAGAGCACCTTTCAGTCCTCTCTTTCCCTTTTTTTTTTTTTTTTTTTTTAATTTTATGTTTTTTTCAGGAAATCATCATTCCCACAGCTTGGGGAAGGAGGGAGAGCTGCATGCATAAGACCTGGAAGGAAAGCCACTGCTCCCAGCCAGCTCCTGCACACACGCTGCAGCCAGCGAGGCAGCACTGTCTGTCACCGAGACCAGACCCCACCAGCCAGCTGATGGTGGTTTCCAGCTTCTGGGACAGGCTGGAGCAATTGGTTTGTAATCCAATTGAATTTTGGCCAGAACACAGCCCAGGAGACTCACTGCTGAACTATTTCACTTTGACAGCTGGCACCAATTTGCAGACCGCAGGAACGCCTGCTGAGCTTGCGGCGCAGAGGTGGATGCAGGCTTTGGCAGAGCTTGCCAACGTGAGAGACACCTGCTCCTGCCCCCCAGCCCCCACCTGGAGATAAAAGCATCAGTGTCTCTCTAGACAGAATTTTTCCTACCACTCATGAAATATAGGAGCCCCAGTGTATAAACCATCCCTCTTTCTTCTTTCCTTCTCTATTTTGACCACTGCAAAAAATAATTTGACAAAAGTCTGCTTTAGTTTCAAGGACTAAGATTAGCTGAGAGGGTCTTGCTCCAGATCAAGGCATGGAAAAGACATTAAGTCAATTAGATCAATGCAGTGCCATATCTACAAAATCCTCATTATCAGATTTCACACACAATATGCTGTTATCACAATAGACAGTTCCTCCTCCCAGCATCGTAAGTGGGAGGCTTGCCGTTAGCATCAATAGAAAGTGCACTGAATCCTCAAGAAACAAAATAGCAACCTGGCAGGACAAGGCTTAGCCATTACACAGACTGCAATGGTATAAATAACCACCCGCATCTTGAAAAATTAATGCTCCAAAAGCTCTCTTTTATTGGGATATCAGAGAGACAAGCCGACATACTGTGTGAAAGAGCTTATGCTGCAGCAGCCATGCATGTAATGTGCCCTCTGTGTACGCTCCACGCGGGAGCAGGAGGACCAGCTTTCATACAGCAGCGTGGCACAGATGCATTGCAAACAGCCGTTCCTCCTTGGCAAACTCAGCTTCTTGCCTGCGACAGAGGGATGGGATGGAGAAGGAAAGCAAGCCCAACGAGTGATCACAGTGGGAGAGAAACAACAATATCTGGAAGCATGTTTTCTATTTGTTCTTCGGTACCACTATCTCAGATTGCATTGGCAATCAATGCATGATTAATGCAAGGGAATAATATTATGCTCCTTGTAAAATTACTTCATCTAGCTGCATTTAAGTAAATTCATAAATAGAAATGGGGGAATGGAATATATTTATTGCACCAGCTAGTCCTGATAAATATTTTAAATGCACTGCTTGCCATCTTTGCATTTACTTTATTACTTGGAAAGCTCAGTACCTTTAAGAGCAAAGTTGCTGAATTCAACTGAAAGTTAAACTCTTGGCAGGTGACAGACAAACTAGCTCACTGGCTTCTCGCATTACCTTACTTTTAATCCACTGGTGCCACTGCAGTGCTCTGCAGTGTATTTTGTATACAAAAATAAAAAATTCACATTTTTCAGTGAGATGATACTCAAATTCAACAGTTTGAATACAAAAGCTTCTAATCACAGGCTCTCCCTTAAAAAAAATATCCCAAATATAGCCTATACTGTCAAATTATATGTGTCTACTTAAAACGCTGTCCGCCTTTGCAGCCTGGGGAAGATGGGCTTTGCAGTGTGCACTGAGAGGTAGGGAAAGCTCTCGGACCAGTTGTCCACTGCAGGAGTCCTTTGTGGGGAAGATGGACACAAAAGATCCAACTGGTTTGTCGTGGGCCAAGTTCCAGCTCAGTTTGGTTCTGCTCAGCTGAAGTGCAGCTGTGCTACATGTCACGGGGGCAAAGGCTTCCCCCACAGCAGTGGGGCACCAAGACTCTAAGGTGTTGTGTTCCCCATTATCTGACAATCTTAACAAAAGTCAGCTGGGCACTGTCTCTCAAGGTTGCCGGTCTTCTGATGGAGTCCAGCCGCTCTCCCTAACCACACAAATACTCTGAAGTCTTCAGGGAGTGAGAAACCACCTTGTACACCCTCGTTTCTTGAGGAGCTCTTCTCAAAATCCAGTCTTGCTGCCAACCAGCTCCCCCATCACTCCCTCCTCCCACCCAGCTTTGTCACTCAGACTTCACTCTGTGGCTGAGGATTGGCCCTGGAATGTAAAAGAAAGATCTGTCTTAACCAGAGGTTAGTCAGGGAGGAAAAAGAAGTGTCATGAGGTGAAAATGGGGCTGACATCTCCCCAGAGCAGAAACTTCTCTCAAGACACTTGTCTTCACAGGATTTTTAAAGTTCTAATTAATAATCAGTCTCCAAAGTTGTATTTTTATATATTGTGGAATAAAGTCACATTGTTTCCCTTTCTATTCATCTTGCCCTGCACATCCTGCCAAGTGAATTATGAGTTTTATTGCTCTGCCTCACAGTATCTTCTTCCCACTTATCTGAACAATCTGCAAGAAAACCTGTTGGTAATGGTCTCTTCTGTCATACATGGCTGAAGCACCAGTGGGACTGTTTGCTTGGTCTCACCGAAGGCCAAGCCAAAACCACCCCCTTCATCCCTCTGGACAGACACCACCATAGTTCTGGTGCAGCGTGCAGGGGTGGCTGGTCCCTCTGGGGCTGCAGTAGCCTTGTAATGAAGATAGGAAGACAAGGGATGGAGTTTGAGGATTTTAGTCCAAATGATTCACTTCAGGACACACAAAAGCGGCATGGGGGAGCAGAGAACCAAGCCTGTGCTACGCCTGGATCAGAGCAGAAGGGAGGGCAGAGATTTTATTCAGAGCAGTCTATAGTTCACCAAGTTCAACCAAGGTGTCTCCAGGTCCAGGCATTTGTTTTTTCCTTAAACTATCGAGGGAGGCGAGACCGTGCCTCATCATGCTGCACGGTGTGTCTTCTCAAGGCCTAATACTGCCACATGAAGGTAAAAAGGTAGAGAACGTTTGCCTTCTGGGATGCTCTGCTGGTGTGGCCCCTGTAGTCCTCTACAGCAAGACTGCAAAGGAGAACATTCCCCTTTACTGGTAATCCCAGATGCACCTTTACGGTTGTTAATTTTTTAGAGGAAAAATTAGATTTGACAATCCAATTTGACTCTACTGAAATTTTAGAGGCAATTAAGTTGGGTTGGTGGGGTTTTTTTTGTTTTTCATTTTCTATCTAGTACAAATCAGCAGCTACAAAGACACTTTCATATTCTCAAGCTGGACCGAGTGCCCTGTTAGTAAAACGCCACCAAAGTGCAATGCAGACACCTCAGATGGCTGCTGCCAGAGGCCCACCGTCAAGGATCCTTGCTCTGCGCCCCCTTTTAATCTAATAAACTGCCCTCCCCACTCTCTGCTGATGTACTATGGAGCACAGGGTGGAGACACGAGGAAAGGAGCGAATGGAGGTGGCACATTTCTCTTCTCTTGAGGACAGCATAAGTTTGAAACGTGGCAAGATTTCTGAGATAAAGCAATGCAGTGAGACGGCAGGGAAGGGGAGCAGTAGGGGAAGATTAGGGCAACAGATATCCCTGGGAAACCCTCTTTTCCAGAAAACTCACTGGAGGAAAATGCTAATGGTAATTTGTCCCTCTTTTTTTTTTTTTGTATCCAAGGAAGGATGTAGGGCAGAGCAGAGACCAGGGAAATGGCAGCCTCGTCACCAAGCCAGCGCTGCAGCAGAGCTGACGGAGTATCTAGGTCAGCGCGCAGCAATCCTTCGCAGATGACTGAGATCTACAGAGCTGAAGGCCAGCCTTGACAGTAGAGCCAAGCGCTCCCTTTGCAACTGCAGGGCGTAAAATCTGCTCCCCCTTTCAAACGGCGTCGGTGGGAGTGAACCCTGTGCCGCAGCCTCCGTTGGCTGGAAATAAGGCCCATCAGCCCTGCTCACCCATCCCTGCTTGGCAGGGCACAGGTTGGGAATCAGAATTGCCAAGGGATTCGAATACAGAAGGCCAAAAGACGTGGATGTCAATCAAGTACCTAGATATTCAGGGTATTTTTGGCCCTAAAACCAAAACCGATGTAGAACCTCTCCTCTAAAAACATTTTGCTTTCTCACACAACAGCAACGTCAAATGTTACCCAGAAATAATCTTCATATTTTAAAGGTCTTCACTCAGCTTTGAAGTTTGTTGCATTTCACACAGGTTTTAGGAAAGGCTCGTGCACACAAACACTTGTCTACTTTCTCCAAATATCCTAGTGGCTGTAATTAAAGATATTACCTCTGTCAACAGCCTTAGTGTCCTCAGAAGAGGTACAGCTTTGGAGACGAGCACATTGCCCACTGGCCATGTACAGATCATATATCACAGGAACTTTATCCCTCCTGCTGCTGTGCCTCAACCCACTGGGACAAGAGAATGAAAGGATCAGTGCTTTCCCTATACATCATCCCTGAGCATCAATAAGACTGGCAGCTGTCTCTCAAGATTTGTGCTAAACCCTGTGTCTTCTTTAGAGGTTGATTCACGCAGCCATAGCCTTCAAAGTCGAAAGACACCATTAGATCATCCTGTCGGGTAGCACAAGCCATCAGGACTCGTGCTAATTTGTGTTTTGTTAAAACATGGCCTTCAAAAAAAAAATACACATCTACTCCTGATTTGACAGACGTGGAAGATGGAAGATCTGTCATTTCGCCGTACTGACAGAAGTTTAGAAGGTTGCTTATGAGGTTATTAGCAGTTGTCGAAAGCACCAGGTGAATTTTCATGATGAAGTTGATTCCTGCAGAAGAACCCATCAATTATTGTGCTCAGGACATAAACTGTTAAACTGTGATACCGACCAGCTAACTAACCTGCCTTGTCACCGAAGATTTAAAGACATACTACCCTGCAATTCAGGATGTTGAGTAGGAACATTGAGATAAGGACAGTGTCAGAAGAAATGTTCACATTTCTAGAGTGGATGCTTCTGCATATGCTGAGGAAGGAGAGTGACTATTAACACAGGATTTTGGGGAAGAAAGTATCCGTTGTTTGTATTTGGGATGATAACTACCACATTATAGGTGTTAATCCAATAATATTCAACCTGTCTTATACCAGTACACTTTGTCTGAACTAGGCAGCCTAAAGCAGATCATTCCTTTGTTTCTGCCTTAGCAGAACTTGCTAGAACAGCATTTTTTGTTGGGAACATTTCTGCTTAAATCCTCCATGTTCTGAAGCTGTGTCACTTCCTCTTCAAACTGACATTACAGGGCAAAGAACAAAAAAATCCAGAGTAGAAAACACTTCATTTAGTGAGCACAGAGTGTTGTACCCTTTATATGTGGGCATGTACAGAGGTAAAGCATTTGATAAGACATAAGGAGTTCACACCAATCTCAGATCTGTCCATGCATCTTTCCCTTGGCCCACAGAAATGATCCCATAAATTAGGTGGGAGATGGCTGTGCATAGTCTGAGACAAGCAAATAGGGACATGTTTTGAAGAGTATATAATGCACGTTAAATTGTATTTATTTAGTGGTCGTGGTTAGAAAACTACGTAGGTTTTGCACCTTTCCAGCTTGAAGAGATGTTGCATCGAAAAACTGTCTGTCCATCACCAGCACCTGCATAGGAATATATTGACTCAGAGCTAGCAGAAAGTA
This sequence comes from Rhynochetos jubatus, assembly GCA_027574665.1. NCBI lineage: Eukaryota > Metazoa > Chordata > Aves > Eurypygiformes > Rhynochetidae > Rhynochetos > Rhynochetos jubatus. The sequence goes on along the minus strand of CM050648.1, from coordinate 7,214,391 downwards.
AGAAGGCAGAAGGGACTTCCTGTAATCTCTGCGTGGTTTGCATCCTGCTAAAGTTGCACACATCTGTGGACTGAGAACACACACACAAAAAAAGGGGTATTATGTGGCCCAGACAGGTTTACTCAGAGTCTGGTGGAGTTGGGAGTATTGCAATCCATGTGATAAAACTCATACAAAATGTTACTAATCAAAGACTTGGAAAGAAGATGAAGGGGAGAGAGAATGAAACCGTCATTACCCACTATTTTGACTGTTGAATGTGGAGTATTCATAGTAACACACCAAGTGTATCTCTCCAAATGCAATAACGAGTGACAGCTGACTACTTAGCAATTAGGTTTTCCTTCCCCACCTCTGAAATTAAGGTCATAACCTTTCCTATTTACTTTTGGGATGTGGTAAATTAGAGCTTTGGCTTCATTACAAAAATTAATTAAAATAGTCACACAATGGCACCATTCATTGCTGTGCTTGTCCCTCCCTGCAGTATGTCCTCATGTCAGCTCTCTTTGGTTTTAGTCCCAAATTCCAGTACGTGCTAGTCTGCCTGTATTATTCGGATCAGTAGACTAGATTTTTCTTTTTGTCCATCTTTGCTTCATTGGAAGGGCTCTTCTAGTTCGTAATTACTCTGCTTCTTTTTTGAAGAAACTGGATGCTAGCAGGATCTCAGCATGATCTTATCTCCCCAAAATGCTTTCTGGCCACAGGGTTTGCAGCAGAACTTTAACTTGGACTCCCAGCAGAAACCTCCATCTAACATTTTCTCCTTACTGACATCCCAGGTGTCTGGGACTGGAAAACAGGATTCGCGTTCAAGTTGGTTTTGTCAGAATTTCAAAAACTAAACGTAACTAAAGCGATAGGGAACAAAAAAAAAAAAAAAAAAAAAAGAAAAAGCCTGACCATTCCACACTTACACAGAGTTGGAAATCTGCCCATTGAAATACGCTTTATTTTCTTCCTAAACCATTTCTTTGTGAATGTAATGTTTGTTTTAAAAGCTGTATTTATGGACTGGCAAAAAATAATGTTTTCTTTTATAGGAGAAAGTGTTGCATTATATTTCACAGGTACCGTGTCCTGAGGTGGTTCAACGCAGTGAGTTCTGTGCATACCAATAAATACAGATCTCAGACATTTCAGAAATAGTGACCCACTAAAAATTGTTGCTTGATCAGAAGTAGGGAAGGAAATTGGATTCATTTTATACCACACCTTAGGGGAGGAATGTCTGACAAAAGCTTGGACTAACGTACACGCGGGAGGTTCACCCCAACAGGCAACTTTGATATATATGTGTAATTATACTGAAGTCAAAGTTGATGTTGCTTTAAAGAAGAGAACATGAACTATTTGCAAAAGTGATCCCTGTCACAGGCTTTACTTCTTCAGAGTGTTTACTCATGTATGTAACTGCAAGCATAACCTGCCTTTTTTTTCTAACTTACTGCTTGTCTACACAGGTGCACTCAGGAAATCTTACCCAAATTAATACAGGGCATTACTTGAAGATGCATCAGCTAAAGGGCTTTAAAATGTGAAAGCAAGGCCAGTTTTTGTGGCGTTAATGTGTCCACATCGGAACCTGATACAAGATAATGAAGCTGGTTTGAAAGAAGGTTCAGATCAACACTTCTGGATACTTAAACCTGTGCTGACTGCAGATGAGGAACAAGGGGGTATCTACTGGGGAATGAGCATAGGAATGGTTATACAGGCTGCCCCTTTTTTGTGAAACATAAAAAGGCAGGGTCCTTCTCTGGGCTAAAAGCACCTTTCTTTGTAGGCTTAGTTTTCAGCCAAATCGGGTCCCTGCGTGACATCATACGGCTGCCTGAGCTCTGGTGCTGGTGACATGGGACGGCGTAGGCAGGAGGCCACGGCTGAACAGCGATCGTGGAAATACGGTGTCAGTGCTGCTGTGGACCTACACAGGGTGAAAATGCCCATGTAATCTCAGCCATGGGGACCCCACAGGCCATTTATGGGGGTTCATCATGCAAGAGTGTTAAGAGCGATGGCAGGAGCTTTGCTTGGGAGGAGGAGATAGACCTGAGCGCCTTTTCTGAATCTACCAGCCTGAGATGGCTAATGGGAGCGAGAACATTCCACATTCCCACTACTGAAAAATGTGGCCTGTCTTCAAGGCCCTTGATATAACATGCAAACTCCGATTCTCAGCTTTGGTGCCTTGCGCACAGAGAGCGCTGTGGGAAGGACTTATTTTCCTACTTGTTGGCGAGGAGGAAAGTGGAAGACTAATTTAGTCTCTTAAAAATAACCATCTCGTCCTCTATGTGCTCTGAATAAATGACATCCCGTGTTGGACTTTGCTGAAAATGTGGTGGGTTTTTTTTCTTTTGAGAAAAGCTTACAGCCAAAAATGAGACCGCATTGATATTTTGCTGCAGAGTTGTTGCCTGTAGGTAGGCTTTAGATGGAGCTGTTCTGTGGAAATCAATCCTGGTGAAGCGGTAGCAGCTGTTATTTTGCCAGCAAGCAGCAAACAGAAACAACTGCAGAGCATTGCTACTCCACTACAGCAATGCTACTTGGTAATTTAAAAACAATATTTGGGGCATAAAAATAACCTGAATAAAGCTGGAGTGCTGAATAAAGCTGGTTCTGAAACATGAGACTGTAAACACCTGCTCCAGAAAAAAAGTGACTTCTCCCTCACCGAGTCCCCACCTCCACGTACAACTAGCGCGTAATTAAGCCTCTTTAGATATAATACACATTTCTCACTACTGAGAAGGAGGGGTCACTATTCAATATTTGTAATGCTGCTGGGACGGCTGGGTCACACGGATTCTGTTGGGTTTGCTCCATTCCTTTTCAATTCCTTTTGTCATCTTTCTGGCTGTGTTGCCTGTCCCATCCAATTAGGCATTGTAGAGTGAGCTCATCTGCTTTTACGGAGAAAGCGGGATTGTACCTGGTGAGCTCCTTGAGGACTGAAGGAAATCATGTCCGGGACTCCGTCTCTTGGAAGCTCTTGGGCTCTTTTTTCTCAGTCTATAAAGAGAACAACAGTGTCATCCTTCACTATTACAAAGCCTCAAACGGGGTCAGAATATCGGTTTCATAAAAAAACCAAAGAAGTATACATTTGTTTTTCAAGATTATGAATGTATTTTATGAAGGCTTGAGGATGAAAGATTCTGTGGCAATATAATGGAGTATTATAATATTAATCTGCATCAATTTCTTAAAGAGATAATTCAATTAAACAGTTCAGCCTTTAGCAACCTATTTTTAAAAAATCGTATCTCTTTTTGAACTGTCAACCACTTGAAGGAACAGCCCTTGATTCTTTCTTGATTGTATGCTAGATGAGGCAATTTTTCCTTGGGGAATAACATTAGCTAAATTAGGAACACTGTAATTTAAAGGTGATTAAGTACCTTTTGTGATTGTTGTTCTATGACTTCAATCTGATAACACTTAAGTGCATGTGTAATCTAGTCTTCCACGGGGCTACTGACATTCATAAGTGGGCTTAAATCTGCGTGAGATCAGGACCTAAGTAAGCACCACGGTTAAACGTTTTACTGCACATTGATACAGTATATGTTTGTCGTGATTGCAATGACATTCCACGCTTGTGCTTGGTGCAAAACCACTCAGAATGCTTTTAAAAATTGGGGGTTTCATTTTACAGAAGGAGAAAGCAAGGCACTGGAATGTGAAAGGATGTATTCTGGCCATCGGGCAGACCTGGGATCATGCTGTGGACTCTTGACCCTCAGGGACTTGTGCCCTGCTTCGCTCCAGCTGTACTTTGTGCCCTGATGCTCAGCATGGGAGGAGCAGCAGGAATAATCCAGGCCAGCCAAAGTGAACAAGTCATTGCTCAATCTGCCCATTTATCTCCGGGGAAATTCTTTCTTAACCATCAGCCTTCTTGCGGGTTCAGTGGCATTAGGCTTCTTGTCAGCAGAGCACCCAACGTGTTGAAGGATGTCAGAACATGGGCTACTATTGCGCCGTTGACAAATTTTAAGGTTGACATCTGTTGGGGGTTGCCGTCTAAGATGCATTCAGCCAATCCACTGTCGAGAAGTGGTGCTGGCATTTGCCCATGCACCAGGGTATTTTACAGAATGTCATCACTTGGTAATGAAATGTTCCCCAGTAACGATGGCTCACGAACACAGAAATAGCCTTTGCCCATGATAAAGTTTCACAAATAATGCTTGCAGGAAGTGATTTGCTAGGAATCAATCAGGCAGATCCCAGAAATAATGTGACAGATGGTAACCCGACGTTACCGCAACATCACCAAACTACTTTTACTCGCACTTTAAACAATCATTTGGACTCAGGTCTTTAAAGGAAAATGTTAACTCTCACTCTACAGCTGGTTGAAGCTGAATTGTCATCCTGCAGAGAATTCTATCATTAAAAGTCACTAAAAGTCAGAATCAAGAGTCTGGAATTTACTTCAATGCAAAAAGAAAAAAAAATTAATTTCAGTTGTCAAGACCCTATTTTGATGCTTTTAGGTTATATGCCCTTGTTTTATCTTCAGCTGTGCTTTGCTATGAACAAACAAAAAATTTAAAATATAGAATTAAGACAATTGTTATACTACGTGATCTATACAATAAAAATATAACAAAATAGATTTTGAAATAAAAAATACTGGAAAGAAAAATATGTTTCTGTTTGCGTTCAGATTTTTTGTCCTATGAATATAAAGTTTGTTGAAATGGTCATGTCTCCATTTTTCACGACCTACCACCTTCTGACAGAAAAATATTGCACCTGAATGATTTTGATAAGGTTTCTCTAGGTTGTGACTGGGTACACTTGAGTTACGTTGGCTTAGCAAGTTACTCATCATAACCAGCGATGTGAACAGTTTCTCCTTTCAAATTTGCAAGGTAAAGAGCCATTCTCCTACCTTGCGCACCTAATTTACTTGTTATAATTTATCGAGGCTTGAAACACCTACTTCACTTTTATATTGTATACCTGCATGCTGTTTCATTGCTGTATGAAGACCTGTTGCTTAGCACAGAGCAGACAGCCCTGATTTATTAATTAAAGCATTAATGCAGTCCTTAAACAACAGCCCTCTCGATACAGGAAATTTTACTCCCTCCTGCCCCACGTGCATTCTGTGACCTTTACTCCTGTAAAGCCTTTTGCACTGGAAATTCTCATTCCCAGGAAGAAGGTTAGTCAAAACACTACTTGTCCTAAAACAACTATCATCCCAGAAACGGAGCGGCTGAAGAAAGCAAAGTAGGCCACCACCCTTCCCTGCCGAACTGCTGGATGTGACTCTGTCCCAGGGGACCACTGTCATGCCGGTTGTGTGATGGCACCTGAAGTGCTGTGTGCGATGGGTGGGTTTCGTTATCACAAGTCGATAAGGCCATCCACTGGGCTCGTCTTCGGGACGAAGGGTCACCGAGAGCTGCAAAACAAATCGCTCGGTCAGAGCTGGGGCGAGCGTTTCTGCCCTGCAGTGAAGTGGGGAAGAGCAGAGGGGAAATTGCTGGAGGCAGGGCTGCAGCCCAGCTGTTTCCTGACGCAGAACGTCATCCGTCACCCGCATGTACCTTGGTGCTGGCAGAAATGGAGCGAACTGTGATGGCGTGCCACGCTGGCTTTTCTCAGGCAGAGCTCGTAGGATACATTTTAATAACTTGAATTTCCAAACTTCCCTCAGGCATGTCTGTGCACGTACTTGTGTGCATATGTATATATGAAGACAGACACCCCCACACACACTTCAAGGTCTAAGGCTTATTTTTCCATACTTGCATTTTCCTGGCTCTACATCTGGGTTCCAAATAAGTGGTGGGGTGACACGGCCTATTTGCCCGGGGATGCGGCTCCCCCTCCGCCCCGTTAGCGGCAACAGGATCTTTAGCCCTCTGCTTCCCAAAACAGACGATCAAGTGCTCAACTCCAAAGCAGTGGAGTCTCAGGATCCTCCGTGCATTCAGTGCACGCTGCCCGTGTCCTTACACGGAGCACGCGCATCGGCGTTTGCAGGACGGGAACCACGGCCTCCGCGTGGGAGTAAGTAAGTAATTTTAATGGCGACCTTCTGCAAAGTTGGGCACAATGTGTAAACTGAATTACTTCAAAAAAACATGTTTTATATAATGTTTTATGATATATATCAATAACTTACACTAATACCCTTAAATACAGAGTTACGTTTGCGGGGCAGGACAAATCAACAGCCCCACGCCATTAAAGCCGCTGTCGGCTGTACCACACCTGGCTTCTACTTGGCTGAGCACTTTCAGCTCCCATGTTTTACACCGGTGGGGCTGCGGCACATCTCTTTCACCACAATCAAACACAATTTTGGCTCTTTCCGTGCATGTCCCCAGAAACGCAGCTCCCCCGCCGAGCACTACGCACTCCGGGCGGCGCTCGCACCGGAGGCCGGGACGCGGCCGCGAACCCGCCACCCCAGCGCCCATCGACGGCACGGGGGCCAATCAGCGGCCGCGCTGGTGACGCGAAGGGGCGGGGCTGTTCCGCGCGGGCGGGCGCAGCGCGGGGCCGGGGGCGGGCAGCGGGCGGGGCGGTTCCCGGGGACGGCGGGCGGCGTACCGGAGGCATTAGCTGCAGCCGGGTCTGTCGGGGCTGACAGGGACCCCCGAGCCTGCCCGCCGAGGAGCGGCTTAACGCGCGACCGCGTCTCTTTTTACACAGATACCTATTTTCCCCTTGTGTTTTTGGGGTGTGCGCGCGCATCTGCCCAGCGCCGCGGAGCGGGCGGGCTCCCGCTGCCCTGAGCGCGCCGTACCGGGGGGCCGGGGCGGCCGGTGGGGGCCGGGGTGGCCGCCACCGCCGGGACTCGGGCCGTTATGCGCAGAGATGGGTCTGGCGGCGGCCCGCGCGTGGGAGGGTAGTGCCCGCTGGGCTCTGAATCCCCGGGCGCTCCGGAGCGGGGCGGGGAGGTGCGCGTAGGAGAGAGTCGCCAGAACCTCTGGATTTTATTCCCCCCCCCCCCCCCCCCCCCCCATTTTTACAGTTTTTAGAGGCGCAGGCAGGTGTTCAGGTGTGTTGGGTGGTGGGGTTTTTTTATTCCCTTGTTGCCTACGTCGCTTGTTTGCCGCCCCCTCCCTCCTTTAATATTTTTTCGCGCGAGGTGGGGAACTGGGGTGTCGGATTTTTCTTTAGCTCAGCAGTGAAATTGCAGCAGTTTCTGCCTCCTCCGGCGAGGAAAATGGAGGCTGTGATAGAGAAGGAATGTAGTGCGCTCGGAGGGCTCTTCCAGACCATCATAAGCGACATGAAGGTAAGAGGCTGAGGGCTGGGGGGGGCGGGCAGGTGAGAGGAAACCTCTTCGAAACTTCACTCGGTGAGATGCAGCCGCATCGCGGGGCCGAGGTGGTGGCGTGACCTCCCACCCCGCCCTGGGCGGATGCTGCGGGGACCCTGCCCCAGGTGCTGGCTGCGCGGCCCCCGCGGCTGGAAGCAGCTTGGCCAGGGGCTCCTTGTCAGTGCTTCACCCCCGTGGTTTGGGGCTTCCGAGTTGCTCGCAGGACACCACCTCTCCCTCTTTTCTCTGGCTCTCCTGCTCAAACATGCAAGCATCTTGCACCAGGGGCGGTGTTTTCCAAACCTGTCTCTTTTTTTTTTTTTCTTTTAATCCTTTATTTTTTTTTCCTCCACCACCTGTGGTTTTTTTTTTTCTTTATTATTGCTGTTTCGGGCTGTCAGGTCGCTGGCAGAATAAACGCAGCGAGGGAGCGTGGTGTGGAGATGGGGACGATGCGTGTTGGCCGTGGGGTGGGGCTGGAAAGGGCAGTGTAGGGATTTCTGTGCCATGCTGACGGGAGCGATGCAAAAAAAAAAAAAAACCCAACAACGTTTCAGGCTGGAGATGCTCGAAGTTGATGCGTGCCTGGATTAAAATTGCTGCTCGGTCGCTTATGTGGTATTCTTTTCATGCTGTGTGTGCTGGCGGGGGTGGGATTTGCCTCTTGCCGTGCCTGAATGCAAAGGTCTCAGGTTGCCGGGTCTCTCCTCTACCAGCCCCCAGAGATCTCGGGCTGCGCCGACCCCTTCTGCCAAAGGGTCCCTTCGAGAGAAGCGCTCCCCATCTACCCTTGGCAGCCAAGGGCACTTCTGCAGGGTTTTCTTTGGACGAGCGGAGGGATGACTGCCGCCCGTCGCTCGTGGACATAAACAGCGTGAAAGCGTTGCTGTGTTCCTCCAGTTCCTCCCCAAAGCCCGGGGCTCCAGGCGCCCGGCCCCGGCCGTACTGCAGAATACTGCAGTGTTCCCCGGACAAGGGCAGCTTGTCTTCCTCCCGGGGCCGGCTGGGGAGGATGCAGTTGTTGGGGGACACGTCAGATAATGGGGGGACCGCCGTAATGTAAAGGCAGTGATCGTCCACGCTGCGCCTTTCCCGGGCGGGGGTGCGTTGGGTGTCGTGGCGGGGGGGGGGCGCTGCGGGAGGCAGAGCCGCCAGGTAGCGATGGAGGAAGGAGCCTGGCAGAGGTGAATGGCTTCTAGTCTATTTTTGCGGGGGAAGCGGAGAAGCTGTTTGCACTAGAAGTTGTTTTTCGGCAAGGGTTCATGCGCACTTTCCTCTCAGCAGATCTGGGGAGATGTTTAATTAAAAGCGTGGCTTGTCAGGAGCCTGCAGGTTGCGGAGAGGAGGGGGAGCGTGCGTGTATCTGTCACGACAGTGCTGCAGTCCTCGGGCTCTCAGCCCCCTGGCATTTGTAGTAGTGACTGCACTTTAAAATAAAACAACAGCCCTCCCTAAAAAGCTGGCAGTGATCACAAACCCTGGAGATGGTCTGCTCCGGATGAAGCACGGTTTGGGTTTCAGCACAGAGGGACAGCGAGTGTGTTCGTTCTCTCCTTCTTTCCACGAGTGATGCGTTTGGTTTTTCTTGCTCTTAAGCAAATGGGCCTTTGCTGTGTGGTTTTACTTTTTGTTTTTCCCTTACCCATTGTTACTTGCATGGGAATGCGCTCACCAGGAGTGTGTTGACATGAGCTTATGGAGATGGGCACAGGTGTGAATATTTCTTCCTAATGCACGGTAGTAGTGGAACCTGTTTAGTGAACAGGCAGTTACTGGGAGGGGGAGGTTTGGAAGGAATCACAGCAGATCTTTGAGCAGCGTGGTGGTTGTTAATGGTTTAAAAAACCTGCTCGCTATTTAGCATGAGTAGAACAAATGATTTTTGCCCATAGTTCAGTTTGATGCAGCTAATGCCGTGCTGCTGATGCGATGCACTAGGATTCTCTGTGAATTGTGCACAAAATCCTTTTGTGCATGATTTTGACAATTTCTAACGAAAGGTAGCTCTTTTTGACAGCTAACAGAACCTTGCAACTAATCATACCTGTAGTAGTAAAGTGAAAATTAGCATTTTAAGTGCTGTTTCACGTCGTCAGGTCTGTGTGGGCAGACTTCTGGCAGCATCTTGGAGACGTTGCGTAGGGGTCTGCCCACACATACCCAAGTGCGCTATCCGTGCCTATTTCTCATCTCGGGCAGTGATCAAGGCCCCACATGCCCTGCAGTGCTGAGGGATTTGCTGCAGCATCCACCTTTTTTTTTTTTTTTTTACCTTAATTCACAGGTTCTTTTTATCATATGTATTGCACTGCCTTAAACTTGTTTGTAAAGATGGTGGGGTTAATCAACAGTGTATTAAAATTACTCTGAAGTCTTGCCAGTGGATGCAGATGGGTGCTGCAGCCGGGGTGATGAAGATACGATACGTGTGGACTCATTTTTCTCTTTGTTCAACCGAATGCAGAACTAGCTCAGGTGTACCTGTTGTTAATTTTGAGCTTTCCTTGATCTCAACAAGGTTACAGAAAGTGGAGTTATAATCCTTTGTAATGTGATTGTTTTCGTTTGTCTCTGTACTGCATTAACTTTGAAACTTAACGAGGGCAATATATGCCAGCGTGACTAACGCATCGTGCTTTTTGATAGCAAGATTATCTCTTGCTGGCTGAGGTCTCTTAAACTGCTGTTAATATTTTCTCCAGAAGCCACAAGTTTCTCTCTATCCTCTACCAAAATAAGTTTGTCGTTAATAAGGCAACAAAACAGGCTCAAAAATAATTCAGCATAAAGCTAAGTGATTTAAAGAAATTGTTATGGAATTAAATATAAGAATGACTAATAAACATCCCATTTATACAGCACTTCAGTGTACGCCTAGAACTTCAGTCTCCTGACAAGGAAAGTCCATGTCTTCCATGCAAAATAAGGGTTGTGTTTGCTGAGTACTATGGTGACAGGCTTGCTTGTGGAAAGTCCACAATGGGAATTGTACTTGGCCCTAGTGTTCTAGAACTGGGTTTCGATGCTTTGAGATTGCAAGTTCAGATTAAAGAATCATAAAGGTGGGAAAAAGGCTGCCCATCCCATCCTTAAGTTTTGGTCCATTGTCACAGCCCTGGTGTTTCCTACGATACATCACTGAGTATGTGGCACTTGCATCAGCGTATAACAAATTGTAAGATCTTTTTCAAAGCAATCAGAGTTTATAAAAGCAAAAATAAAACATGTATGTCCCCTCAGAGGAGCAGTTTTGTGTGCCGCATGCAAACGCTGTGTGGTTTCTCTTTGAATGTGGTATACTTTCTGTAGCTCCCTGTGGGAAGGGAGTATTTGATCTGAATGGTTTGTAAGTCATTTCTGGCAATTGAGAAGTGAGATGCTGTAATGTGCTGTTAATTTCAATATTTCATGTAGTGCAAAGCAAATCAGCGCGGGTAATTTTTGGGAGGGCCTGTTGTGGGTGGCTTTCAAAAGATCTTCTTGTCTCATGCAGAGCAGATTCTCCGTAATGCTGTTTTTCCTTCAGACTCTTGATTTCACCTTCTTTCTAATCTCATTGTTCTCTGTTATTTTGAAGGAAAAAGGAAAACAAGGAAACACCTCTGAACACGTTGATATTGGCAGCATTTATAGTTCATCACTTGCTTGATGCTGGTTCTTTTCCTTTTTTGCATGTTATTTGTCTCCCCACTTCTGCCAGCATGTGTTTTGGCAGGGCAGGGGCATCAGACATCCCTGGGGTAGGCATGGGGAGGAAGATGAGTCAAGAGCAGTTGGAGCAACACAGGTTGTCTGTGACTTCATTTATACCAAGTAGGAGGATTTACTCAAGTCTTACGGGTGGATTACCAATGGGTCTCGCTCGTCTCCCTGCACGTGAGGGATGTGCACGTATGAGGGGGACTGCAAACATTGTCCTGTTGGTGAGCAAAACCAGTTCCCAAAGGAGGAGTGAAGATTTAAATTCTTCTATTTTAAGAGTGTGTGCACCTTATTTCTAGTCATTTAGCGGAAAACTCAATCAAATCAACATTTTGCTTTGAGAAGTAACCTCTGCTTTAAAACTATGAAGGAGATGAACCTTTCCCTTCACTCCGTTGCTGCTGCTGGGACTTTCGGATGAGAGGGTGGTGCGCTTTTGCTTTCAGCCATGCAAAGCTCTTGGTCACAGCAGAAGGCAGCGACATCAACATATGGGCATAAGAAACATTTATATTTTTGCAGCCTCTTATCTCCTGTTAGGAAGTGACTGGTGAGAAGCAGCATTTTAATCTTGCTTTTTGTGGAAGATGGAGCTGGGGGTGGTCACATCAAGGATTAAGAACCATTTTTAAAGGAAGCCTGATGTGCTTGCAAGGGATGGCCTTGCGCTGTTCGCACGAATAATGTAAACTGAGCGGGGGAAAAAAATATTTGTTGAAACAAATAAAAACGCCGTGACAGTTACTACGCAAGTGCAGCTGCAGGTCCTCTGTGTGTGTGTTAATCCAAGGGACAACCCACATGTATTGGAGAATCTGAGCAAATTTGTCTTACCCTGACATGTCATAATACGACAGCTCTTCTGCAGCTGTGCTTTATTTGAAGCTTGGGATCTCTGTGGAGATTAGGAATGTTCAGTTCGATGATTTTAAGGTCTAGTTTCAATCCAGCTGTTAAGGATGATAACTATTGTAAGGAGAAACAAATGTTCCATGTGTAACAGACAGGTACACAGAGAGGAAGGGGCATCCCTGTCCTCCCTTTCCCGTGTGTGCTGTGTTGCATGGCAGTCTTTAGGGCAATAGCTCTATTCCAAACCTAATGATTGACATTTCTTCTCCTTCCCCAAGAAGTGTGAAATGAGTTAATTTCTGCTCTATGCAGCCTTTCTTCCCATTTTTTTTTTCCTTAAAGGTTCTACCACTAAGGCGTTTTGGGCTTAGCTGGCTGCACTGATTTCTTACCCCTGCTGCCTCCCAACAACCTGCTTACCCAAATGGCTTGATACACTGAAATTGCTTGCCTTCTCTAAGCAGCTGCAGTATCGTTCGGTAAATATCTTTGAGGCGGAGGGGTTGACGTGCAGCAAAGGTTGAATGATGGTGCAGGAAGAGAGCCACTGCGTGCCTGCTTAAATGCTGGAGTTTATGCAACAGGGCATTGACTGGAACATACTTACTCATAAACCATTTATTTTTAGGGACACCTTCTTTCTTGATCCAAATACTCTTGTGTGAATGTTAACAATTCATGCAACTGCTGAGCGTTCGCTACATGAGTGTGCATGAGGCTGGCTTCTTCTGTGGCATACCCAGGGCGAGGATTTTTACTGTCTTTTAAGAGTACTCTGGTGGGATGCCAAGAGCTGCATAATAGAGTTTGGGAGGTTGTAAGTGTGGAAGGAGTTGTGCAGCGCTGCATGAAACACAATTGACTGAACAAATGTTGGAGGACAAGAAGCCTGTGTAATTACAGGCTTGGTGCTGGTTAATACCTAACAGGGTGATGTTTGGGAGCATTTGCTGCTTCCTTCCTCGGTTCTGACTGTACCAAAGGGTACAGCTGTACTAAAGTCTTTGACATAAAATACTTTTTAAAATCCCAATTTTTTTTTTTGCAAGTTTTTTTCAAAGTGAGGAAGTTGCTGCAGTTGATATTCTTGTGAATCTGTAAATGGCATCTTTTGCTTAACAGCCTGTGTGTTTTTAACTTCCGAAAAACATCCTGTAGGTGCATGTTCTACCCAGAGACAGTGTGGTCTTGAAGATGGGTGGAAAGCACTAAATGGCACAGGGCAGAATAGGTACTGTATCCAAAAAGGTGTTTTGGTCTACTTCAGAGCACACAAAGGTGGATACAGAGGGTTTTGAGTTAGTACCACAAAGAGGCTACTACAGAATCGCATTTCTCTCTACAAGTGTCATTTTCTGATTCAAAATTATGTCTGCCTTGATGCTGTAAGGTGCTGAGCGCTGCCCTGGTCACTGGCATCTGTGCTGACCTTTAAGGACGTTGACTGACTTCTCCCTGCTAGTCTATGAGATAGCTTGAATGCCGAGATGTTTCGAAGGACTGGAGACAAAATGTCTGGAAGCTTTGTGGTTAAGACCATAGCAGCTTTCATCTTCAAAGTGCTCCGTGTGTGACTTAGCTACGAAGAGTGGCTCCCATTTTACAGAAAGGCAAGCTATGGCTGCAGGTTCAGTGACTTCTACTCCTTTCCCCTAGGACAAGAAGGAGTTGAGTGCATCTAGAGCAGCGAGTTAATGAGGGGATGGTTTTTAAGCTCTCAGTATAATGCATGTTTCTATCCACACATACACACCGCTTCGTTGTCACTGCTGAAGACTCACTGCTGTTTCCCCTTGTGATAAGCCAATGTTTGCAGGCAGAAGTCATCTGCAAATGACTGATCGCCTCTCAACACGAGCATCATGGACTTGTATTCTGTAACTGAAATTTCAGGACATCTCAGTTTCTTACTGGAGAATTCTGTCTGAAGCATCTTAACTATAGGCTGGTAGATCATAAAGAATTTGGCTGCCTCTTGTGTGAGACTGTGTGAGCTCTGTATTTTTCACTCTTCTGGTCAACAACCAAAAGTGCTGTGTAGTGCATTTTAATCCTAGGATGCTAGCTGGTGTACAGACATTGTTAAATAAATCACATTGGACATTTTAAAAAAGAACACTTGCAGGAATGAGCTAGTGAACGCTGGTTCTGTTGGTGTGCACAATGCTAGCTAGTGATGAGCACGTAACTAGAGGCATTTGATTCATGATACAAAACGATTAATATTCTTTTGTTCCCATTTTTGTTTTCCACGTAAACTGCTACCATGCTTCCCACCCAAGCATGAGATTTAATTTTTGGGGTTGTTTGCCATGTAAGTCAGATGTGTGCTTTGTAGTATCCCTGAAGCCCTTTGTGTAGTGGCTTAATGGTAGCTTAATTTGAGATATTTTCATTAATAAAGCTTCATTTGTGATGAGATGCCACCTAACAAAATTGTCCATGAGCAAACCTCATGGTTGCTCATTGTCCATGACCAAATAAAGTGTCTTAATTTGGCACTTGAAGTGTTTTTGTTCCATGAGTGACATGCAGACAAAGTAGCCTGTGACAAGTGTAGTTGCACTTCAGTATCTGGCAAGAGCCAAAGTTTGTAAAGCACTAAAACACTTGCAACCTGGCTGCTGCCTTTTCCCCGATGATATACTTCTGTGGTCAACTCAGATCCTTGTCAGTACTTTTTTCAACAGATACTGCCACTTCTTGGGTCCTGGAGATTGTTCTGACTGCTTATGTGATGGGGATTGTGTTGAGATGAAACAATGAACACTCAGAAATTAAGGTTTCTCCTTGCTTGGGAAGAAGTGATGAGACCCCGGTGGTGGTGGTACCAGCACAGGGCTGTTGGCTTGAGGCTGTCCTGTGTAGGCCTTAACCTGAATGAGTGCCGCCTGATATTTTAATTATCTTCATTTTGATCCAGCTGAAATATTGTGGGTTTAGAAAATAGCTGCCAAGTGTGCACAGTGGCCACTTAATGATTGAGTGGATGAAAGGCAGTATTGATGAGTTTCTGAGGAGAAATCTGCTATTCAGGCTTGCAAACTTGTTCAGACCTGCAGGGAACAATGTGGAACTTAATGTTTCCTCTGGAAGACTGCTTAATGTCCAGGGTTTTTTTTCACATAGCATGGGATAAAAGATCTCTAGAACCTGTGGCTAGTTGTTCGTCCCCCTCTCCTTGTGAATAACTTCCTGTGTTTAGAGAGGGAGAGACTGTGTATTTATGCATGATGTGTTTTCTCACAGTGTAACTTTTGTTTGCTAATTACCCAATCTTGTATTTAAACCACGAAGTGGCTGCTTTGGAGCTGAGTTTCTTCATCTTACAAGCCATGAAACTGGACTCCGGATAGTCCAGATTTGACCTGGTCCCTATTGACGTAGCGAGGAGGCCCATGAGCCGGGTTATGATCCAGGATGCTATGCAGCAACCCAGCAGGATGCGTTTTTTCACAGGTCCTTGCTGTATGACAAACTGAAATCACAACCATGGGGCAACTGGTATCCTCCACTGGGGACATTTAAATATGGGCTAGTGCAGTGCAGGCTTTATTATAATATAAATTAAAGACTCTAGAGCTCTAACAACAGAATGGTACCAGACTTCATGCTAAGAAGGGCTGCGTTTCACTGCTAAGGAAACTGGGCATTCTTTAAAGGTTTTCAGGTGCTTTTGGGAATGTGGAAATAAATGATGTCTACATGTTTTATCCCCAGTGCGGCGATTACCCTTTTCTGGACTTTTCTAATGGGATTTTAGTCTTGACCTTCTCAAGATACTGAGAGATCTGTTTTTTCAGTGCCCTAATGCTGTTAAAACTGAAAACCAAACAGTTTTAAAAGCACTAAATGAGTGGTTCTGTGATGCATAGAAGAAATATCTACTTGACAGTTTTCTTAATAACATCTTAGATCTTCAGTGGTGCTTTGTTGCATAATTTGCAATGTTGTGATAATGTATCACCTTGTGAAAGCAAAGCTTGGCATGCCTGTTTATACTTTCCATGCTGAGGGAAACTCGTATCTAACCCTGCTGTTCCCTGAACAAGTGGTAGAAATAATGGAAATAGGTGTATGGATACAAGACTTCGATTTTAATTAGCCCTGCTTTCTTTTCTGAAGGATAGTTACAGGTTAAATGACATCTTAATCTAATCTTTGACATGCTTTTACTTTCACTTGCATGCACCCTAATCTCAAACCCTGAGTTTCTACCTGTCTCCTCCATCCAGTAATACGTGCGTTTAGCTCTTGCTGTGAAATCCTGTAAGGTTCATGTCCTGTCTTTTGCTGTGGATGGCTTTTCCTGGCCCAGCAAGTGTTCTGCACAAGTTGAGAGTCCCTTTTGGTGCTGGAGCTAAGCTCGAACTTCGCCTGTTCATGGCAATACCTTTAGCTTAGAAAGGCAGAAGGGACTTTGTAGTCAGGTGGTCTCTTTCCTTGCCTTGTGGGGAGCACTAGGCTTTCCTGGAAGATCTCTATATAAATGTGTTACTCGATGAGTGTCAGTGAAAGGAAGCTCCCTGCCCTTTCAGAGTTGCCTGTTAAGTGGTCTTGTAGTTGGATGGATTGTCCAACCTGAATCTTCTCTGCTGCAAGAAAAACTGATTGTTTCTTGTCCTGCGCCACTAGAAAACAGCTGATGGACAACATCAGTCTGTGGGATGCTCTTGAAACCAGTATTGGGACTTTGTTGGTTCAGTTCTGGTTTGAATTTAAGAAATAGGGAGTAGATTTAAATTGGACGTAAGGAAGAATTGTCGTAATGATGAGGATGGCGAGGCAGTGGAACAGGTTGCCCAGAGAAGTAGTGGATGCTCCGTCACTGGAAATGTTCATATTTTGTTGGGTGGGGCTTTGAGCAACCTGGTCTAGTGAAAGATGTCCCAGCTCATGACAGTGGGGTTGGACTAGATGATCCTTAAAGGTCCCTTCCAACCCAAACAATTCCATGATTTTGCATATTTGAAATGAGGTAAATGAAACCAAAATGGTAATGGAATAGGTGTTGCATACACTTCCACGTCCTCATAAAGAGTGAATTCTCTCTTGCCAATAAAATTCATGTTTCAGTCTGTGGACAGACTGAGACTGTTCTGGTGAGTGAGTGGGAAATATATGCAGTTTAGAAAGGTTCATGAGACAAGCTCTGAATTGTTTATTTTTCAATCTAGAAAGAGACAAAGCCAACAACCAGATTTTTTGGTGCAGAAAAGCAGTTATGAACTGTGTGAGATGATGGTCATTCTCTCCTCACCTGTGTGTGGCAGGAACTTTTGTGGCTTATTAAAGGACTAGGCAGTTGTATTCATGAGTCATGGACTTTACTAAATCTTTGGATTGCACAGAGGAATTAGTGTTTGGTAGCGCTTTGTAAATCTTGCACTTGTGGCTGGCCAAGTGCCCTTTTTCCCAGTTGATGACTGATCCTTTTGGAAAAGAGGAAAAAGTTCCAATGCCAGATGTTAGCTGGGAAGGGAAACTGATTGTCAACCATTGTATCTTCCCATGTCGTGAGACATCTGCAGCTGGAACTTTTTTTTTTTCAGGTTGTGATTTCCTGTCCCCTTCCCCTCCACTTTTTTCCTGTTTTGCCTGTTGAAGGCCCCCTGGAAAAGTGATGGGCTCTGTGTGCAAACTGTACTTGCTTAGCCAGGCCATTCTTTGTGTGTAACATCTGTGACTTTGTGTGGCGTCTAGCACAATGAAGACCCTTTGCTACTTGGAGGTAGTGTAGTGAATGCCAAAGAAATGAGATTTTCGTAATAATACTTGCAATTCTGATATCTGATAAAGCTACATGTATGAAAAAACCCTTTTGTTTTCAGCTTAATTTACTGTAGAGGGTAGGAGGACATGTGCATGAGCAGTCACAGTTTTTCTTCCAAAGACTGATGGGTGTGTTACTAGGGTGCGTGAAGCTTGGTAACAGTGATGTGTGTTTGGGACTCAGCTTTTTAGCTGGTCATAGCTGAACCACTACACTGAGGTAGAGAAGTCCTAGCTCCTGTAGCTTGTGGAGTGTGTTTTTTCCATTTTATTGAAGTGTGCAGATAGTCATTGTTCAGTACTTTTCTGGAAGGCATACAGCTCTTGCTTTGATAACTGGTGAGATAAAACCAAGGCACTGCATGCCTAGTCCCTTTCTCTCCTACTTCTTTAGCTGGAAGAGCCAAAATTAGATTCTGAATTTGCTTTACTGTAGAGCACCTCTTTCCCCCTGCCCCGAAAGTTTAGATGGATTGTTGCTGTGAACGAGATACCAAACTGTTTTTGCTGCCTTTGTACTCAGTGTCCCAGCAAGAGCTGATAATAGGACTGAAAAGCCTTTGTGATAAATGAAAGCACTTAGAAGAATGCTGTCAAGGGTTTTTAGAAGATGTGATGAGTCTTGTCTGTGGGAGTTGGGGGTGCATGGAAATAAATTATTAAAGGAAGTAAGTGTCTTTTAATGTCTTTTAAAGAAGAATCATAACTTCTTAGCGGAAGGAGTGAGAACAGTTTTAAACTGTGAAGACTGCTGATACTCAAGTCGTAATCTTGAACAAATACAACAATCTCTGTTCCTATGCTTGCCGTTAGATGTAATCAATTACAATTTCAGTAAATATGATCCTTTGCTGCAAGTCTGCCCACCCTTTATTGAGAAATCGTTGAGTTTCTCATCTGGGTCTCTCCTCACTCCTACTGCAGGATTGCTGGCCTGAAAGGAGGGGAAAACCAAATTTCAATGGATCTCTTGTGGAGTTGTTTGCGTAGGGTGACTGTGCTGGTTCACACACACACCAGAAAGTTTCTTTATCCATCCAGGGTTGAAATGCTCCTTCCAAAACTGCCTGTTAGTGAGCATTGCCTTCTCTGCCCTGGTGTGGTGTGCTGGCCTTGGTCAGCTGCCGGGCACCCACCCAGCCGCACTCTCCCTCCTCAGCAGCAGTACAGGAGAGAAAATAAGATGAAAAAGCTCATGGGTTGAGCCAAGTTTACCAGTTACTGTCATGAGCAAACCAGACTCATCTGGGGAAGATGAAATTTATGGCCAGGTAAAATAGATTTGAGTGGTGAGGAAGACACACAAAAATTAAAACATTGTTTCATGGGTGTGGATGTCAGATGGGATGTCACCGAGTGAAGAGGTGTCCCTCTCCAGTGACAGGCAGGGAGGGCCTGTTCCAAGGAGCCACGGGCTAGGGGGAATGCCATCTGGCCCGACGCTGGCGAGTCTGGGTGTTGGAGTCAGGTACTTGCTTTGCCAGCTCAGCCTGGTGCCTTTCGAACACTTGTGGTGCCTGTCCCTGAGGGAAAGTTGTTTCATGTCCCTAATTGCAGACTGGCTACGTGGGTGACAGGCACGAGGCACCATTTTGTTTTTCAGCCCTGAGGTGGAAAGGTGTTTACCTGCCTGTGTTCAATGTAGATTAGCTGGAGCTGGGCCCTGGGATCAGGTGACTAATCACCTATAAACCAACTAATTAAGCAATAGGATAGGATAATGGCATGTTAGGGCTTACTGGTGACATGCCTCGGTGGGCGGGTGAGCAGCTGAGGGCCCAGCCCTGCTGAGCAGCTTGAGGGGACTTGGCGCCGTGGAGTGCTGTACGGTAGTGGTGAAACACCCATTTTGCTGAAGACACGCCACACTTCTTCATCTCACGGTGAAGAAATAATTGGGCACAAGGTTGTTTTGGGGGAAATAGTCTCTGGATTAAACCGTTAATGATTTTCAAGAAAACCATTTAAACAAACCTGCACCGTAACTGATTTCTATTTTAACCAGTGAGGAGCTAAAAAGAGGATTTGTGACCCAGATTCCTGTAGCGGCTCTTCTCCTTGCGGGGCTGGAGGAACCTACTGCTTTCACAGATAATGCCGGGACCTTAGTAACCCTGACATTTACAGGGGGAAAAATTGATTTCCTCTATCAGCCGGTTGAAATCGGAAATTGCAGAAGACATAGAGGAAGCTCTGGGAGTGACAGCACTTAAAAATACTGTGTTATTACACTTTGAAAGTGGCTTTATATAGCAAAAGCACTTCTTAGACAAAGATGTCGAATTCCACCCGCTGTTTCTTTGTGTTTAAATTGAGAAAGTAATACATGTGGAATCAAGGATGAAGTTTTATGGTTCTTGCAGCATTTAAAGCACTAGTTTGTTTTCTGTGTCACCTCCCTGGTTTGTCCCCACAAGCATCACTAAACGGCTTCCTAGGTGCTGGAGATGGAAGCAAACCCTAGTTATTACCTCCTGGAAAGTGGTGGGCGTTGTGTACTCCTGCTGTAGGTAGGAATCAAGGGAGGTTTGGGTTTCAGCAGGGATGTGGTGGTAGAAATGTTTTTTGGAAAAGCTCAAAGGGATGACAGAATTTGTGGAAGACTTGAGTTGCGTGTTACTGAGATGGATTTGTGGATGCGGCTTCATCAGGGAGAAATGAAAGGAAATTCTGCTGGAACACAGATAAAATAAACTCCTCTTAATTTTCAGCTGAGTTTGTTAGAATTCAGAGTTGCAGAAAACAGATAAAGATACCACAGGCACAGCAGATAATGTGTGAATTCATGTCACTGGTGCAGAACAGCTGAAAGCTTTTCTTTAACAATTAAAAAAAATCCTCCCAAACCCCCTAAGAAACCAGAAAACACCACCCCAAAACAACAAAAACTACCACCCAAGTTACTAATTCAGTGACTTTATTTAAAAAAAGCTGTGTTTTTCTATCGTTCAAAACAGGATCAGGTGCTCTTGACCAGTGTAGGAGTGCCCAGGTGAAGAGATTGCATCAATTTCAACCAAACAAATATAGCAAACTATAAGTGAGCTGTTACAGCTTATTTAAGTAGGCTTGGCAACATCTTTAAAGACAAAGAATAAATAGTTGTAGAAATGCTTGGTGACTATTCCCATTTTTCTTGCTTTGTGGCCAGCCTGGTGAAAACAACCCCAGGTGTTTTCTTCCTGAGCTGTGTTTTGATAGCAGTGTCTTAAGCTTCCCTGTGAAGCAGCTAAGTGCAAGGCTGGTGGTGTCAGTCTCCCACATGCCATCAGGCACATTTAGCTGGATAATACACCACCGAGATGGAAACATAATCAGGCTGCTTTGGTATATCCTCTGCTTGCCGGCTTGCATTTTGCTCGAGAATCCAGTAAAGCCTTAGGCCCTGCTGTTAATTGTCAGGGCTTTCAGGGCTCCTGGCATACACATGCATAATGCATATATGGCATGCAGACAAACGTTGAGAGACAGGGTTCGGGGTAGGGGATTTCAGTAAGACTGATAGGTTTAAGGAAATAGTATTTTCCCCCCACCTGCCTTTCAAATAATTGGTGGGTTTCTTTCATTTTTGTTTATATGTCTGACAGTTTTTGCTTAGCACAAAGCACTTTATATTCTAGGTCTCGCCATCCAGGTAACTGCTGTTTTCTTTTTCCTGTTCTGCGTCTCCTACTGCCTTGCCTCCCTTGTGTGTAGGTATAATGAGGTTTTATGAACACCTGTTTCACATTGGTGGTTTTTTTTTTTTAGTTTTGACAAAAAACCTGCAACCTTTGCTGAAAAATATGTAAAGTACCAGTTAGTACCCTTGACAGTGGCCTTACACCCAGCTGCAGAAGCTGCTGCTGTATCATGGCACTATCCAAGTCCTGCTCTGTAGTGACTGTGTGGGAGATGCATACACAACACCTCTGCAAAAACATTGTGTTTTGCAAAATATGATGAGTAGAGAATGTTAAATTGTGACCAAGGGCAGAGTCGAAAGGGAGGCTTGGGATTTGCTTTTGGTTACAACTCCAGGTCTAATTCCAGTAGATCCCCACCATGGTATGTGAATGTCTGGGAGCTGGCATTTGCCTGCCAGCTTGTGGAGAAGGGGCTTTGCCCTGAACAAGACAAGGCTTCTCATGGTAGTGCGGGCAATGGGTTTTGTTTTACCTACAAAAAGTGGACTGGTTTGTCTGCGGTGGATCACGTTTGCTACGAGCAACTGCATTTGCTTCCAACCTCTTCCAGTCAGAGCTGGGGTAATGTTAGCCTTGAGGATCTGCCTTATCTGGGTTTTACTGTGTCGTTGCTCTGGTAACAGCAAGTCTTATATCTTTATTAAAGGAAGCAGGGATATTTTATTTTACTCTCTAGACTCCAATCAAAGGGAAATTTTGAGGTTTCTTTCTACTATCGCTTTTGCTGTGAACAGAGAATTTGCACTTGCTCTGCAGAGAGCAAGTTAACCTTTTTTTCAGTCTAAAAAGGATGATTTTTCTACCATAAAATTCAGAACCTTTTTTTTAAAACTTTGAAATATAAAGAACAGAACTTGCAAGAACCCTTGGTGTCCATATTCTAAATGAAAACCTGGGCTTTTAACATAATTTAGAAAAAATGGGGGAAAGATTTATGGGAAACTTAAAGAAAAATTAAACCTTCTTAAAAACTTTGCATACACTCAGTGCTATGCTGCTGTATCATCTTCAACTCAGAAATCAGCTCCAAGGTCATTTGGGACTGCTTTGGAAGTTGCAGTTGTAGGGGCGCTGTTGGGAAAATTGTCTTACACCCTCTGTGCTTTTTCTGTGTCTGATTGCTGAGTTGCCTTGAGACAGTGTTTGGGATGGTCTCTGGGTCAACTCAGATCTTTACTGTAAAGGCTTGGAAAATAATTTATTTAACTTTTTTGAAAGAGAATGGGAACCTGGTAATGACAGAGAATCCATCTGTAGAGAAGAGCTGTTGTCCTGCCTTTGCTTTTGGGAGCTTTTCTGTACATGCTGTTGCAATATCCTAGAACCCATCCAAACTGAGGTGTTTCTTTTCTCGGCTTCAGTTGAAATCTCTTTTCCCGCTGTGTTTCTATTTGGAAAATCTCTAAAGCCTCCTTAGACGACCCACAGTTTCATCTGGATTCAGAATCACTTGGCATCCAATCTGCTTGGGACTGGTGTCTAAGGATGTGAGAGAGAACTTGCTGGGAAAATATAATTTGGTGATAATGGATTAGGATCTACTAAAGTCTTAGTTACTGCTTTATGTCTAATTTTACTTTATCTGGAGTATCAAAACCAGCATGCTCAAGTATTCATTATTGTGTTTTGTTTTTCTTGCAGGGAAGTTACCCCGTGTGGGAAGACTTTATAAATAAAGCTGGGAAACTGCAGTCTCAGCTTCGGTAAGTTTTGTTACACAGTTAAGATCCCCTATAATTCCTTGCATGTGTGAACATTTAGATTCTGCCAGGATAATTTGCTGAGCATTTCCTGGTAAAATTGTGCATGTATCATAGTCAACACCCATATATGTAATTTTTCACATACTACTACTGCTGTTTTAATATATTTAGGAAAACACATAATCTACCACGAGCTGTACATAATAAACGTAAAATAAGCTAAATTCCACTGCTTCTGATGGAAGCTTGGAAAGATAGTTTATTGTTTTGTGAACACACGTTTGAAAGTTAGCCCTATGTTGTACTTTTTATTAGTGTAGAATACAGCAGGTTTATATTAGAAGAAGATAAAAACATCAAAGAGTCTTTGGTAGTGTTAACAGCACTTTCTTCTGCCTTAAAAATGAAGGGAATTCCCGTGCTGGATCATTTATCGGTGATAATTAAAATTTACGTTATTGGTGTATACTTCCTAAACGTCAGTCTGGTTCTGTTTATTTGAATCCAAGCCCCACTTCTTCCCAACTCCCCCTGAACCACAGTCTCTGCTGTGCTCACTGGAGCACCAGCGTTTGTTTCACAGCAGCTGCAGTGGTAGCAGGAATAGTTATCAGCACCTAAGCTTGGGTGTAGGCTCATTTGCCCTAAACGGCAGGAATATGCTGTTCTGTCATGTCGTGCCTAAAATACCACATTTGCATGTGGTTTTTCCTTTCCCAGCAATCATGTCACAGTGAGGAAGTATGGAAGAAGCAGAGGAAGTAGAGAAAGAAGAGAAATAGAGAACTTTTCTAGCCCTTTGTACTCTTCAAACACAGGCCTTCTGCAAAGGCATGAGGGATAGTCTTTATTTCCCGGTCCTGCGATGTTGCGTTCAATCAGTGTAATCCTTTTCTAGCTACGGGAACGTGCAAACAGGCAGCTTGAAAGCCCATATTCAAGGACTGGCTTTTCATTTCTAGCAAATGTGAGCCTTCTGGTTCATTTCTGTGTGCTCTGATAAAGGAGAGCGGATGTCATCTGAGCTGGAGCCAGGTCTTACTGGATCTTGTTACTAGAGAAATGGAACTTTGTTATTAGCAATAGAATTAATAATTAAAAACATGGTACACGAATAACAGTATGACCCACAGGTTTGGAAGATGAAGAACACAAACACTGTTAAGGAAAATCCCGGGAAAGGTTATCTCATTCCAGGGCTCAATGTGGCCAGCTAGCTGTCAGGGTATTTTTTACCTCCTTTAAATCTCCTGGGCATGTGGAGAGTCCTTACGCATTTGGTTGGTCCTCTCACGCCTGTGTTTTTGTGTTCAAGTCTTTGTGCTGTCAGTAGGCTGTTTACTACGCTGCCAGTTATGTCCTCTGTGTCTTGAGCATATTTGGAGTGAGACTTGCATAAAATCTGACCTAATTAGGCAATCCTGTGGTCTTTCTGGCTAAGGATCAGCTTTCCTGCAGGTCTCCTGGTGTTTTTTTGAGGGTAGCAAGGAGCTCTTGAAACAAAGTGAAGTTGATGGTCCTCCTTCAGGATTTTATCGGAGAGGCTGACTGTTACTGTCAGGAGAGGAAATCAGAGTTACTGTTGGAAAAGATGTGCAGAAACAGAACCACGAGGTAACTGTGGAGAGGACACAGTTGTGCTTTACCTGTAGAGCCCTGGCCTATTTTCCCTTAAACTGGGTCAACCAGACTATAAACCTTCAGAAATTTGGTACCAACCGGAGGTGTTGAGGGCTCTAGGGCCTGCTTATGTAGAACAGACGTGTTTGGAAGATGGTAACTCACGTTTGTTGTCCACTTGAACAGACGTGTGGTCTGTATGTGTGCTCTGCAAACCTGGAGGGAAATGAGGCTAGCGGGGCTGATGCTTCAGGTTGCAGTCTCCAGGGTTAGCTGCGTACCTCTCAGGAAGGGACCTGCTTGGAGGAGCACTGGATCAGAAAGGGTTTTTGTTTGTTTATTTTTGGGGTTGGTTGTGTGTATTTTTTTTTAAGTGGAGATTTTTTCTTTTTTTCGCATTTGCTCAAGAACTCCAGACCAGTCTGATTTTCAAGAAGTTGGTATTTTCTGTCTCTAGGGATGCTCATGCTCCTCAGATGAGAAATTCAGGAAAGAGTTTGGCCAGGGTCCTAGATAAAAGGAAGGTTCTGCATGCTTATTCTTAAAATATACATATTCCCTGGAAATAGCAATGGCTGTAATTTGTACGCTAATGGGTGCAGTATAATGTGTGTTAGATTTGTTTTTCATGTTTGACTGCTTAATATTAGTTCATCAGAGGAAATCAGCTAGAAGGGGGATGGCTGTGCTCTTTTGAAATAGCACCTGTCCTGTGCAATTCACAGCACGGAATTAGCGTGGCTGCCTCCAAGTCCATAGTGCTAACACAAAGCGAGGAAGGGATTAAGAAATGAAGGAGGAAAAAGACTAAATTCAGATATAAAAGAGGATATTTTTTGTGGCCTGTGCAAGTTCACAGTGGTATTCTTTATATGCTTAAATGTCTTTGGCAATAATTAAATAGGCAGCAATGAGACACTGCTAATGTTTTGTTATCTGTATGCATTTCAGGACTACAGTAGTAGCAGCTGCTGCCTTTTTGGATGCCTTTCAGAAAGTGGCTGACATGGCTACTAATACACGTGGTAAGCAGATGTGTCAATATTGAGTTTAACAGAATGCTGTGTGGTTTATACCATTTGTCGTAATAAAAAAAAAAGTCTAACTTGTTACATTGACAAGCAGATCTGCGAGACATCTGTTAGGTGGACTCACACTTTGAAAATGCGGCACGTGAAAAAGGAAGTCATCTTTTCTTTACCAAAAAAAAAGCTGGAAACCTGTAATTTAAATGTGTCATCAATCATGTGAACACTTCTTAATTACCATTTGAATTATATGCTGATGAATAATATTGTAGAAAGCAAGATTTACTGAAATCTGTATTCACGGACGCTTCTGTAGTTTAAGTAAATGGAAAAAGCTTGATACTCAGCTGGTATAAATAAGTGTAGGGTTGCTGAAGATGGAGCGGATACCAGCTGATGCTATGGCCTTTGGGGTTTCTATATCACGATGACAGTAGCCTGTACTTGTATCTTTGAGGAAGGTTTTTGCTTGTCCTTCCTCTTTAATTTTGACATTACTGGTCAAAATTAATTTTCCTGGGCTGTGGGCTTCTCTGGGTAACAGTGTAAGCTTGTTGGTGAGTACGGAGGCCAAAATAGGGCAGCTGGCAATCTTTCCAGGCTGCTGAGTTGGAAGGAGACAAAAGGCTGCTCCTCTCTGATGCTGGATGCCCAGTGACCAAGGCATCATGTGCAGATGTCCCTGCAGTGGTAGGGCATTCCCCATGGTCACTGTGTCCCTGGGCTCTGTTGCCAAAGAGCAAATCCAAAGTGCATGTATTACTGCTGAGTGAGTGGCTTTTGCTCACCTCTCACCTTAGAGGCTTTGTAATTTTTTTTTGAAGTCCTAATGTGTCCTTGGCTTGGGAGAGTAAGAGAGTAATCCTGCTAACATGAAGAGTGTGTGTTTCCATTAGCAAAGTGCAAGCTCAGCCAGAGTTCCATCTCCCTCCGTTTCTGGCTACCGGAGTAGTAGCAGCTGCTGGAGCAAGTATCAAACCGTAGAATGACAAGAGGGAACGTATTTTTTTCTTTTGAAAGCTAATGTTTACATTCTGATAAGAAGTTCCTCATTGTATGCATACCTCCTGTAAATTATGAGTAATCTACTCCTATTAAATAATAAATATTCCAGAAAGTGGAATAAACTAAGGATGAGACCCAAGGCAGAAGAACTTACCTTGGATTTCTAACATGTCTTCCCTTTGAGCATGCTCTCTCCTAGGCATTCTCCCTCCCCCAAAGGAAAACCAAAGTAAACCCTACCAAAATCTTTGAAACTTCTGGCTGTGCTGGCAGACTTATGGAACTTGCATTCAGCTACCAGAATAACTGCAACTCTCTCCTACCCTGACAAAAATGGTTTGTGCAGGCTTTTGAAGGGTATTTTGCACTTTCTGCTGTTATTTGGACCATGTCCAACAAGCGTCGTGTCTTGTCTCTTATCTCTTCGAACACATCCTTTACAAAAGGAGCCCTGTAAATCCAAGCCTGCCAAATTTGTATAGCTCTTTGGTTCTGTCTGTCTTCCTTCCCTGACTGAAAGGATAGAAGGGAATTTTGATTTTATTTTTAGAAAGTGATGTTCTGGGCAAAGAATCAAAATTCCAAGCTAGTTGGTGGTTCTACTGTGCCTCCTAACCCAACTTTGCCTATTTCAGTAGTTACATGTAAGTAGTCTATTGCCTTGGAGCACCGCTGAGGTTGCACATTTGTTCTTTAACAAATACACATCCTTCTAGCTTGCTGTGGACAGGGATAAAAGCCTGGCCATGTTGAAAATGATAGCAAAACTCCCTGTGACATCCTAGGACACAATTTCATAAATGGTGTTTTGCCATTAGTATAAACAACTGTATTTAGAAAACAAAACCAAGTAAATGTAGTGTTGTTCTTTGACGTGGGGATTTCAACAGGCTCCCAGTTTTCCCTTTGAGGAGTTGCCTAATGTCGAACAATCGTGTGTTAAATTTTGCCTGTTACTTACCCAGTTTATAAAATCATGTGTTTGATTGTCTAATCACCTGGTTGTGCTTCGCACTGTTCAGAGGGTTCTCGGTTAACAGGTGACCCCAAGTTCGTGTTCAGCTTCTGCGGATACACAAGACTGGTGTAGCACTTTCCACGGCAAAGACAGGGAGGGTTGGTGTATCATAAGGCTGGGCTATCGTTGCATGAGCCAAGTGCCTCTTCTGGGAAGTGTGTATGGAGTACTGAAGCAGAGGCTTGTTTCGGAGGGACAGTGTTAGTGCCCTGGGGGATGACCGAACTGTTGCGAAGCTGGGTGCTGCACTTTATTTGTAATTGCTTATAGTTTTACAGAAAGTGGCCTGTTATTTTTAAGACCCGCTGATCTGGCTGATGAAAGCGTTTTATCAGTCAGCAGAAGCATTCTGTGGCTACTCTTTAATCGGTTTGCATCAGCATTAGCTTTGAAAGAAGAAAAAGTGTTTACATGGATGTACATGTCCGTACGCAGGCGAGAGGAGATGCTTACCTTTGCAGACACCATGTGTTCAAGTATGAGAGCTTATTTTCATCAACTCCAGTCCTTGTTCCAGCTGATACCTTTCTGTACCTCGTGTGCCATTACCCCTTTTCCCGTGTGGTGCACCTTTCTTTCTGTGTCATTTACTTCCTTCTAATTCTGCAATGGTAATGATGTTTATCTTCACATTCCCATTTGGAGCTCAGACAGAGGGCATAATTCAAGCTCTGTCTATGGTAAAACCTGTGGTTAGGTGGGTCAGATAACCTGTACTTTGCTGTATTTTCCTTGCATCGTAGCTTTTGAGGTAGGAAAGCCCTGAATGCAAAGTACACGGTGTTTTGTGGTGACTCAGTACACAGGTGAATATCCCAACTAGCTCATTTCAGCTTTTGTTTTCTTCTTTGCTGTCTGTCTGCATAGGTGCTTATCAACCCAAAGTTTAGTCCCTCTTTTTTCCCCGAGTTCAGTTCAGTGCCATGTTTTTTGATTTCAGCCTGACAAGGAGGCACAAGGGCAAAGTAGCTCTGATGCATCTGTTGCCCAAAAGTTTTATTTCTGTCATATGAAAAACAACATTTGGATGGGGGACGCTGACAAGCTACGTTGCTACTTCTCTAATAATGCTAGCTACGTAGCAGTGTGCGCGCTGGTTTTTGCTGGTACCAGAAATTTTTAAAAACAAAATTCCTTCAAATATTTTGACTTTTGAGCTCTGAAAGGATCTATGTATCGATCCAGGAGTTTGAATTATTCAGGCTACATCTGTTTGGCATACATCCTGGCTGAACTTGATAGTCTGTAGTGGAATCTGGTTTAATAATTACTATGATTATTAAAGAGAATACTGACAAAACATTGATTTAAATATCCAGAATATCTTTAAACCTTGGTGAAGTTTCCTTTTGGGAGGTGTGGACTTGTGAGTTTTGGGCTTTTCTCATGGCTTAAGTCTTTCAGTATCTGAAATTTTGAATCTTTATCCACATCAATTCTAACTGAAGCATGAAAGAGATTTGGGTTTGATTTCATTTAGTAGCTGTTTAGTTGATATTTTGTGCGTTAAAAAATTATTAAGCAAGGACTGTACACCCCAAATATAAACACATCTCTCATAAACATATTGTCAGTGGGGTTTGAACAGTATGCAGAAGGACGTTTGTAAAATGCTTTGCTTTTTGTATGCTGGTATTCTTCTGCCTCCGCTGCATTTGCATGGCTCTTGCAGATTAGTTCTGGAATTCAGGAACTCAGTAAAGTAGGTGAGAAGAGTAACTATCCTCCTTGTGTTATGAGGAAGATCAACGTAAAGGCGTGCACGCTTCTATTCTGCTTAATACATTGTCAGTGGCTTCCATGGAGAAAAACCTGCCCCAGTCTTGCCTACCTGCATCCTCACAGGTGTAAATTAAAATGTATGGAAAGGTGATCTAAAAGCTTTGATTTACCCTGGAGCTTAAAATTGATCTTCAAAGTGAGATTGTTAATGAAGCTGCTGATACCCACTCTTGTGGGTTTTTTGTTTTTCATTTGTATTGAAGGGTTTTACATAGGTGTGTTTGATATTAGCAGATTAGTCAAATCACTTAAAGATACGTTTCAGTGTATCGCACGGCTTTCTCTGGCCCATTGGATTCCACAGATTGTAATGCTGTTTGAAGTTACCTCATTTCAACTTGGCAAGTGCTACTAAAGGTATGTTTTCCCCGCCTTTCGTAATTTTGACATCCGTCATGCTGGTTGGTGCTGTTTATGTTTTCTATCTCTCATTTTACAGGTGGATGAGGGGGCTTTAAGGCAATGCAGAGCTGTTGACAAGAGTTGCAGGAAATTCTGACTGAGAGTGCCTGGTGGGGAGAGGGTCTTAGGTTGGGGAGGGAAGAGCTGTGGACAGTCAGCCAGTTACAAAGGGACACTGAGCAAATCTAGAAGCAAAACTCAACCCGATACCTGCATCCATGCAGCAGTGACTAGGTACCAAAACCAGCATAGCCATTTTAATACTACCCTTTTGAGGAGCAGGATACATCAGCCTGGAAGAAGGGCTTCATAAAGTGTCTGTATGTTTTGGGTTTTTTTTTTTTTTTTCCCCAAGCCCTATTAAACTTTATCAGCACTCAGGAATGTAAATATAGTTTAAAGCTTTTACTTACAAAATTAAATCTGATTAATATCTGTGAGTGTCTGCCTTGGGTAGCTCTTGTACTGCAATATTCAGTGACTGCTCTTCATGTTTAATAAAGCTGCTTAAAATAGCACCTTTGCTGCAGATCTGTGTTCCTGAGCAGACTGCATCCATGTTGCTGCAGCTATTGTGTGGGCACACTTTCAGGTAGTCCCTACTCTGGGTGTTTTGTTGTTGCCTTAGCCAGGATATAAATGGCATGTATTGAAGTGGTTTTGCAAGGTGACAAGCTGCACAAAGTGTTGCAATGCTGGAATTAGCATCTGTTATCTCCCACGTAAGTGTGCTTAGGTCTTCTGAACCAGTATCTCGCTCACTGCAAATAAAGCAGAGTGTGACCCCAGGGATAAATCCTTGGTGCCACAGCAAAATGTTATGGACAGTACTGAAAGGTGGCTTTTAGTTATTTGTTGTGTCTTTCCCTTCCCCAGGCTCCATTTTCTTTTTTTTTTCTTCATTAAAATAATCTACAGTAGTAGACCTAAAATCTGTATAACATTTTGGAAATAAATTCCTATGCTCCTGGCTATGGACTGGAGCTGTGATGATGATGTCTGCATAATTTCAGAGTGAACGCAAAGCTAGGCACAAGAGAAAAGGGGTTCTCATTGTCCAATCCTTCTGTTTTTCTGACTTCTCTTTAATTTCAGATGCTTGTACTCAAATATCGAAACCTTTGAGCTTCCTGTCAGTTAAGATAAGACCTTGTAATAAGCACTCATTCCTCCCATGGAGTCTTTGAAATAAAATAATACAGTCCAGGCTTTTTCTTTGTGGATTTTCAAATATAAAATAATCAGGAAGAAAATTATTTAAATGAACCATTCAGTCTGCTATTATACTTTCATGAAGATGATGCAGAACACAGGACTGATTCAAAACTGTTGGCAGATAATTTTGAAGCTGGATGCATATCACACATCTGTTGCGTTTTGAAAAGTGGGACTTAGCAATCCTGCTTACAACTGCTAACACCACAAAACTCTGCTGTTGATGTGAGCCTGTTTGGCTGGAGCAGTCCAAATGTGATGAACATTTCGTGTGCCCAAACACAAGAAGAGTAGTTTGGCTATTAATGACTGGATTTTGTACTTGGGGGGTTAAAAGGGCTACTCAGCAGATAAAACATCACCATTGCCTTTTCTTGGGGTGAGCACATGCATTGTGGTATAAAGAAATATTTATTTAGGCTTTGTTTTTCTTGAGGTCAGGATGAAATCTAGCTCAGGGTTGTTGGCAGCACCTGTACTGCTTTGTTGCTTGTACCTAAGGAGAAATTTCTGTGGCAATAGATGAAAATAATCACTATAATAACTTACACAGGGTAAGTAGAGTTTCTATTCGCACTACAACCCAGTATTTTTTTGAGATTACGGCCCTTTGCTAAGAGACTGAAGTGGTGTTAGGAAAGGAGTAAAGCTGCCAGGTGATTTTGTATGCTAACAGAAACCAAAAATTTGAATGCAAGACTAACTTCTGTGATGGAGAAAAATGAAAGGATGAGGGGGGAAGAAACAAATAAGCTTCTTTTAATACTTCATCCAAGGAGTGGGCAGGTGTGTCAAGATAGGAGATGACTGAATGTAAATCTCCTTGCTATCATCTGAATTAGAAATCTTTGAGATTGTGGGGTGGGGGAACAGCACAGCATTAATTGTTCATATACTTAATCTTAGCTGTATGTCTTCCTCGCCCCTTCCTTACCCAACTGTGCTGCTTTTGGTAGGATGGACTGTCAGGTCTGTTCTTCAGACTTGGGAGGGATGGATGGATGGATTGATGGTTGTTCGCAGCTCCATGATGATTTTGTATCCCTGTGGACATCTTCACGTGGAGTACCTGTGCTTCCGTAACCATATACTGGTTTTGTAGCTCCAAAGCGTTTTCTCAGTCTTAGCAATAGAGCCAAACTTTTGATGTCTTAAACATCCAGTTTGGGAAATAATGAGGCTAAATCATGAATGGCTCTGAGACTTTCCTTCAGATGATTTATTAGGTTAGAAGCAAAGATACAAAAACATCCTTTTGATAATGGGATGTGGATTTGAAAACAGAGGCTGAGGTTTTGGTTAGCGGTTGGTTTTCCCAGTGTAGCGCATGTTCCTGTGGTGGGAGATC
Source organism: Rhynochetos jubatus (assembly GCA_027574665.1). NCBI lineage: Eukaryota > Metazoa > Chordata > Aves > Eurypygiformes > Rhynochetidae > Rhynochetos > Rhynochetos jubatus. Next base: position 7,181,955 of record CM050648.1, on the reverse strand, counting down.
CTCTTTCAGACTAACTCAGTCAGCCTTTTGATGTGATAAATTGCCGGTTGGCACATAGCAACAGTTCTGTAGTAACCACAACAAGGCAGTTGTTACAGCTTTTATTTTTTCTTCAATCTGTCACTGTTTGGATAGCAAAGGTGGCTGGAGATGTGTTTCCGCTGCATTTTATTTAGTGTCGTATTTATTTGCCATGAGACAGAAAGGGAAGTGGTGTGTGGTGTGGACAGAGAACTCAAAAATCAGTTCAGACTAAGACAGGTTTGCTGTACACTAGGGTAGTGCTTCTTGCCCTCTAGACCTTGCCTGTGATGTACTGTGGAGCCAGCCAGGCAGTTGCTTCTGCTGGTACCTTACAGCTGCCTCGAAATGCAGGTTCAGCAGTTATCCTCTTGCTGGCCACCTCGGAGGCAGCTTCCAGGAAGAGAGTATGTGTTGGTGCAGGATCAGGTTAGTGCAGTCAACTGGCTTCATGGAAACCCTCCAGACCTCTGGGGAGGTGAGCATGGATGTGACCAGAGCTCAGGCAGTTACCTCAGTCCATAGGTCCCTTGAAGCACTTGTGGCATTTGTTCGTATCATCAAGGCCGTTTGCACAAAGGCTGTAGTATGACAGTGTGTGCTTTGTCTTGGAATGTCTTCTCCAGCTCCCTAAGTCTATTCCTACCCTGGCTGGACAGAACTGTTTGTTTCTGGTGGTATAAGAGGTACACAAAAAGTGAAGCTACAGGCTCCAGCAGACTGATGCTGAGTGGAGTGTCCAGAACAGTGGAGCTCTGTTCAGTCATTAACAAAAGCACCAGTCACGTTTGCATTGTCTAACAGGGTTTTTTTTGCTCTCCATAACGCAGTCAGCCTACCAGAAGGATGCTCCTTCACGCGCTTTGGGCGGTGTCAGGACAGTAGATCGAATATGTTCGCTCCACGTGCATCCATGCAAACCAGCATTCCTAGTGCCAGGTGATTTACTCGGTGATATGATTCATCTCATGTTTGCATACCTGCTGCTTCCAGGGAAGCAGCACATGTTCATGGTAATAATGGAGTCTTGCTTACAAACAGACCCGCTTCCTTCGTTTCCTTGTCCTGTTTGCCTGATGGTTTGTCGGGTGGTGCCAGCACAAACGTTCGCCCCTGTTGCTGCGCAAGCTGTTTGGCCCTTCCTTCCCCTCCCTACACTGAGCTTCCTCAGTGAAGCGGTTCTCTGCTCTTTCCTTGCCTGGTTGAGGTAGCAAAACTTGCCCTGTTCATGCTTATGGGCTCATTTGGAGAGGTGGGGAAGAGTCCCTGCTGGTTCTTGAATTTCACTAGAGAATTAGCATCTGCCTAGGACAAGAAGTGCATTGTGCTGCGTGTCTCCCTCTTCCACTCCCACGCCTGATGAAGTCCAACCTGTAGAACTACTTCTGGAAGGTTAATATAATTAGCTTGCTGTTTCACTTCAGGGCTCAGAGCCCTCCTCTTGTCTTTGTGCGTCCTACGGTGTGTTTTTTCTACAGATTAATCTGTGACCTGCCCTCCATTCGGGTTGCTTTTTTGGACAGGGTGGAGAAGGGAAGGAGGATGGGCTGTTTCCAATGGAGCTCTGGGTTGTGACCTGACAGTATTTCATGTGAGATGTTTGGACTCTGTGTACTTATGTTTATATATGCTTAAATCTTTCTGCCGCTTTGCAGTTTTTGCTTTTATTGTTATTTTCACCTGGGCTTCTTGCATGTAAACACGAGTATGTTTTCTAATCTAATGAAGCCATGGAAAGATGCTGCAACCTTTGCAGCAGCCATCCCAACACAGGCTATGTGGAAACCACTTCAAAACTAATAGCAGTGGCAATTGTGTGCGTGGGAGGGGAGGGAGAACACGTTCATCTGCAGCGTGGTGGTGTCACGGGGTAGGAGAGGTCCAGGTTTGTACAATCAACCCCTGCAATTGTTGTGAAATTCTCCTCTCCCGCAGCATTTATTACTATGTAAAATTGAAATCTGCATGATTTCCTGCTGTGAGCGCCTGTGCTGAGGGACTGGTTTCTATAGTAACTAATATCAAGAAGCTGGCTGGGACTTGGCTTTGGAGCTGTGTTAGAGCGTATTTCGCAGGTCGATGCAATCGTGTACGAGTATTTGATGACAGTCGAGGTTGTGGCTGCCATTGCTACGGCAGTAGTAGTGTGTGTGCCTTGGCATGTACACTGAGGTGTAAAACCAGGCGTTTTAGCAAAATGCAGGAGTTGGAGCTGAGGTGGGGTTGTCTTTTTATTTCCTTTTTTTGGTGGTTGGGTTTTTTTTTCGCATGAGGGTGAGCTGCTGAATGGAAACACTGGAAAAGACACTCGTGAGTCTTTGTTCTGGAGTCACTTCAGCCCACCCTGGGTTAAAACATTAGCCTAGAAACTGTCCATTTTTCTCCCAAGAGTTACAGCCACTGGTGTTGCCACTGTTGTGTCTTGAAGCAGAGCTGCTGTTTGTTCTGCTGTGCCTGATAAATAGCTCTGTTAATATGGTTTCATCTGCAGGACCAGCTTCTGCGCTTGCTCAGGCGCAGGCACACCTCCTAAGTACGTTTGTTTTGCAGGGTTAAGCATGGAAGGGGACGGAGAGGGTTGGTTTGGAGATGGCAGGCTTTCAGGGTGCCAGGCGGTATGGAAAGCCTGGTTTGCACAGTTCACAAGTAGCCCAGAAGGGCACAGTGAGGTCAGGCGTCTGAAAAGGAGATGTAATCTCCTATTTAGGGTCACTTTCCAAGTAAAACTTGGATCATGTGATTGGGAAGGAATGCACAACAGTGGTCTTTGTCCAAAGAAGTCCTCAAAGTACAGAAATGGAACCTGGGCAGGCAGCAGTAGCCTGGGTCTCTTTCCCCCGCACCCCCCCAGTAGTTCCCCAGAGCTGTGTTGAGGCCAAGCTTGAACTGTAAAGTAAGCTTATGGTAGGGATGAAGTACTGTGAAGGTGTCTTTGCTATGACTGAAGGTCACTTTTCATGGCTGTACTAGAAAAGGTGTGTATGAGCGTGTGCTCACTCTGCTGCTCTCCCAAGCCCTCTCACCTGAAAAGCAAAGCCTCTTTGAGGAGAAGGTGAAGTTGTATGCCTTACGCACCTACTTAAGTGAGGAGTGCTGTTTGCTCAGCCAGCTGAAGGGGAGCCTTGACTTGGCCACCCCAAGAGCAGCCCCTTACTCATTTGGCATTTGGGGGTGCTGGAGGGAGCTGAGGAAGGAGAGTGTAGAGAGGAAGAAACGGATGGAGGACAAAGAGGAGCTGCATGTGTTGTGCTGGGAATGTTTAGGGGAGATCAGGTGCATATTTATGAAGAAATGAGGCTTTCTGTATTTAAAAAAAATGCCTGTTCAGATAGGTCATCTTTTGTATTTACCGTTTATGTATGCAAGTCCATAGTAAAAGGTATTACAGTGATTTAAAAAAAATTGTGACTGGATTAAGCCGGTTGCATCGAGAGAGTAGAGTAATGATGAATTTGAATAATCTGAGGTAATTTGACACTGAAATATGACCAGATTAGCAGTTTGAGAAGCAGTATTAGGAACTGTCATTCAAGAGTATGACAGGTGCTGCTGAGAAATCATCTTCATCTGCATACATTATGTAGAAGTAAGAAAATCTCCCTTTCTTGCAAGCAGCTACAAAGCAGAGTGCTACAATGAAGTCTTAGAATAAGAATTTGTTATATTTACACAAGACAGTGATGCAAGTCTGGAACAGTGAATAGTTATAAATAAATTAAATCCAGAGTACATTTAGTAAATACTTAAAGTGCATATTGTGATGGATTATTCCTGTTTTTAATGCTTGTTTATTTTCTGCCAGTCTGCAAAATCAGTGGAGCCCAATAGAGCACGTTTCCTTTTGATGCTGTTGTGAATGTGTATTCATTTTAAATCTAGGTTATCTTGCATGGAGAATAGCAGCTCGGTGTGAGCGTTAGTCACTTTGGTTCAGAGGTAAAGAGTTCACGTGTAACTATTCTGTAGCTGCTGTGCAGGCAGCAGCCTTGGTTATGCATACAGTCAAGGGAATGTTTGCACTATTAAGCTGAAATTTAGCTTGCTGCTGGGGAAATGAGTGCTGTCGCTGAGTACCTACCGTGATGCAGGGCCTTCTCTAGACTGTGTGGTTCAAATGCACCGTGTGCATTCAGGATGGATAATTGATTTAGACTAACAGATTTTAATCTTTCATTGTAAACTTGAGGCTGGCCTTAGTAGGAGCTACAAACCATGTTTCTCAAGCTGCATTTTAACAAGGTTTTTAGCTATTCTGGCTGAAGTGGCTGCCTGTTTTCAGAGACTCGTTGTTATTCGCAATGAATTTTCTTTGTTGGCAACCTTTCTAATTTAGCATGGCTTCCAGAATTCGGAGTGGGAGAAAGAGCTTGGTGTATGCTCCCAATTGGGGTGGACTTCTGGTGTGTGTGTGTATAGAGATAGTGAAGAAGGTGGTTGAGCTGTTACTGTGGGGTGACTTTATGCACAGTGTAATTGAGCGTGAAGTTCAGACGTGAGTGTTTTAAAACAAAGGTACTTGTTAGAATAACGCTTTCTCGTTAAGACTTTGTATTAGAGTTAATGGGTTCTCTCACAGGAAAAAAAGCTAATGCCTTCAAAAGTACATACAACCTCCATCTGCCCATCAGGAATTGATGAACCCGCCCAAGGGATTTTTGAACCAGAGTGGCAAGAAGTCTGTCCTGTGCTCTGTGAAGAGGTTGGTTAATGAAGGCTGAAGTGTGGTCAGGTTAGGAAGTACAACTATTCAGTGTCCTTTCCAAAGCTCCCAGTCTCCAATGTACTCTTTTGAGTGTTGCCTAATCTGTTGAAAGTGGTCAGAATTTCAGCCTCTCTAGATCCCAGTTTTTGAGGTCATGATTATTGTGGGTAAAGCGATGGGGTTTATTTTTGTGTTAATGCTTAACTTCTGTTTACTTCAAGTTAGTCCCAGTTGGGTTCTGGGTTATTGTCACGTGTAATTTTTTCTGTAGTTAGACTCAAACTTTGTGCCCTCTAGGTCTACCTAGAAGCTGAAGGATATATGAATAGTTTTCTTCTCTCGCTTTCTTTAAGAGAAAAGGTCTCTTAGATGAAATACATTCATCAGTAAAAAGCTTCTTGTGACCAATGGGAATAAACATTAAACATTAATGATACAGCTTTAAGTTGCATGGAAACAAACTAGGGCAAGTCAGTTCATTTTACCTTTGATTCGCTGCTTCCAACAGTTACAAAGAGGAAAGGTTGAAGGGACACAAGGCAAATAGGAGTCTCTTCTGTTAGCTCTTTCTTGTAATGACATGTTTTGCCCCAAACAATAGTTTCAGTATGTAGATTCACAGAATGTATAATTTCGAAGTATAACTTGGATTTTTTTTTTTTTATAAAGCAAGCAATGCGATAACAGCAGTTTACATAATTGCAATGATTTCTAGTTAAAGGGGGATTTAGTTCTAGTTAAAGGGAGAATAAAACAGACTTCCAAGAATAGTCCTGGATTGTAAAGATTTAAACGTCCCCTGGGATGGAGGTGTGAAGTGATATTTTGACCACAAGACTCGGATGTCAAGCATTGCCAGGCGCATCTGTTTTCTATGACCTATTTATAGCAATGAGAATTTCTTCTAGTCTTAGTATGAAGTTTGCACAAGTTACCTCATTATCTGTTATTTTGAAGATTCAGCATGAGATGCTGTGTAATTCTGCAAAGTGACAATGTTAAAAATGTAGGATCCGGAATTCCTTCCACCTTATTTCTTCGGTAATGCTATTTGGGATCCTAGATACACTCCTTTGCATGCCCAGAACTACTCCAAAACATTACCGGGGCTGAACAGGTTCAGATACTGTTCTTGGGGGCCTCTAGATGGTTTTTTTATTTACATTTTTTTGTAAGACAACTGGCCTAACTCTTGTTTTCAGTGTTTCTGTTCCCTGCCTGGTTCAGTTAGTTCTGATTTAGAGAGGTCAGTTCTTGTTTTTATTGGAAAGAGACTTACCTGTGGTTTCTTGTTTTCAACTTCTGTGGGTTTCTGTGCTTTTTTCCTTTCCTTCTGTGGCACTACATGTTTCCTGCAGCATTTTTAGCATATTTGTATGAAAGTTGGATGACCCAGACCTGTGGAACTTGAAGAATAGCCTGGTTTTGCAAGAGGATGGTAATAACGAGAGGTGAACAATATGCAGTATTCTTGATTGTTTGAATGGGGTTAGGCCTAGCTACAGTTTTGTTAGTCTTTCTTGATCCCTAAAAACCTCAGTTGCTCTTCTTACAACACTTGCAGACCTTTCTCAGTGGCTGTATAGTAAGGATTAAGGCTGACAAACTTGTTTCTGCCATGTAAAGAAGGTGTCTAACTAGACAATCCTGAAAGCCTTGTTTTCAAAGCTCCGTTTCCCTGGCCATATTAGTTCAGGTTTTAATTACATGACACTAAGATTTCTTAAGTGCAGTATATTTGGACAAAGACCTTTCCATGTAGCAATGAATACTTCACTTGTAATTTTTTACCTCCTCTTTTGTTTTCTGTTAGCTTGTTTTGGATTTCAGTTCTGTAGATAGAGCTGCAACTCTCTTTTTTTAGGATATTTAAAAAAGGTCTACCGGGAGTGTGCTTTGTGGGAAGAGTTGTCAAAGCCATCTCACTAGTTTAAGCTGTGATGAAAACCATTCTAATATTTTTATAAGGCTATTTTTAGACCCAGTTATGCTGAAGGAAGAGTAGGAGTAGAGTTACTTTGGCAGCAACGTGAGGAACAGCATCCCTCAGTTGGATTTCTGCGTTCTCAGTTTAACTTGTCAGTTAATTGAATCTGTTTGGGAAGGTTTCTGTGGGATTGCTGAACAGTGGTGTCCTCGTATGATTTAAATCACCTTAGTATGGACAACTGGACAGGTAGATCTTGGGGAAAAAGCGGTTTCTAGGCTTAACCTCTTGGGTTGTCCTCACTGATAGCCATCTAGTGCATAATTCAGATTGTTTTAAGTATTAGGGTGAAACATGTTTAGAGAATAATCACCCCAGTTACCTGTCCAAGAGGCAAAGATGACAAGTTCTGCCCAGTTGATGAGAGAAGTGTGGTCTGATAGGTAGGGATGAGTGAATGAATGGTGTCAGGCTGGTGGCTGTCATTTCAGGCCTCACATATGGAAAGCATCAGGCCAGGGAGCCCCTCGGGCTCCTTGTCTCCCTACCTTTTTGTTCCTTAGCCAACAGACAGAGAGCAGCCAGTCTGGCTTCACCCCTGTTCCCTGGTCATCTGCTTCACCTAAGTTTGTGAAGTATGTATGGCTGCAGCCATGTGCTGCTGACCACAGAAGTAAAACTTGGCTTTATTTGCCTTTCATCGTGCAGGGGCTGGTCTCAGTCTGTGGGAGAAATTGTACCAGGGTTTCAAAGCATCAAAGTGATTCACAGCTAATTTTCTTTTTAAGGAGCACAAGGACCATTAGATCATCTAACCAGATTATCTCTGGAGGACTGGTCAGGGCTTAGTCTGCTGCAAGCCTTGTGCTGGCTGCAGCCCTGCAGCAGAGAGAAGCATGGGATGGACAGCATCTGGGGAGTCACAGATGTGCTGGAAAATGCTCTGGCTCTATCTTATTTTGTATAAAAATACATGTAAAATTTTTTAACCAAACTAGCACCCACAAGAAGTCTTGGTTGGATTGCCTGCGTTGAGTCCTGAAGGAAATACAGACATTGGGGTTGGCGGTGTCCATCATCTGTGGAATTTGCATAAAACTTACAGACAGGGAGAGATCATCTTGCCACATCTCAGCGGGCAGGAATACATACTGCCTTCTGTAACATGCGGGTCTCGTGGAAAAAGCAATGCCAAGCCGTGGCCTGGAATAAAATGCCATGGCCCAGGAATAAGTAGTGTGTTGTGGAGAGAGCTGTTAACTCCCACTTTGCTGTGGTTAGCTGCAGGAGTCTAAAAAACTGCAGTGAAGAGATCCACTCTCATCCTCGCAGGGTTTGCGATGCCCTGTTCAGCGCAGAGCTCTGTGGTTTGTGCTGGTATGGGTAACCATCAGGTTCTCTTCAGAATGTCACATTTGTATGCTTTTTGGTTTTTCCTCCCTCTTGTCAGATTGAGATTTAAAACCAGCTCACCCCTTCCTACTCCCATGGCAAGCATCCTTGACCAAACTGCCTGAAAAGTACCTTATGGCACGTGCAGAGCTGCATCGGCGAGAGTGGAGGCTTGCATCTTGGTTTCCCGTGGACTGATTTCATTAATGAAATAGGTGGTGGTAGTGGGTCACTGAACACTTGTGTGTTTTGCAGCTTTTGTCTGTGCTGGGATGAGAGGAGACAAAAAGCACAGCTGCAGCAGAGGTCGTGGGAGTTGCAGGTGTGAGGTTGGCTGGAGGATGCCAAACCGCCATCTGTGTCCGTGCTTTGTGATATTTTCTTTTTTTACAGTCCACTTGACTAGAAATGAAAGCAAGAATATAAAATAGCAGTGAGCAACTTAAGATAGCTTTCCTCTGGTTTCTGCTGCCTCGTTGTTTAGCCAGAAGGCTGTGATGGTGCAAGAGCTGAAATGCATCAGGCTTAAGGGATGAATGCAGGTGGTGCCCTGCCAGTGTGTTCGATCTCCCAGGTACTCCTTCCTGTATTGCTTTAAGCATGTTTGTCCTCTGCTGTCTAGCAGATGTGGAGGAACAAAAGAAAGAAGTTGCAGGTGTTATTTGTGTAAAATGGTATGAAGAGAGAAAACCCAGAAACCTATTGCTTTGCCTATTTATGTTGCTAGTAGCCATTTTTGTACCTGTGTTCTGACATTTAAATGCTAAATAAGTAGGGTAAGTAACCTTCAGCACTGAAAAAAAATAAGTGTTATGCTTGCCAAAATTAAGTCAGTGATGTCCTGTATGCATTTCACATTCCTAGTACTCGTGTGCTGTTAGATTTTTCTGTATGGTATGCAGCACGTCTTCTTGTTTACAAAATGCCTTGGAGGTGCATGGATTCCCTTGTACTGTGTGCAGAGTGGTTTATAACACTGCTAGGCATGTGTTGTTCTGACTAGAGAGATGTACTTGGAGCTGTGCTTTGGATTGCACAAATCATAGTTTCCAGGAATGGTCATGAGGATCAGCAGAAGGAGCTTTGAAGAGTGTGTGGATGCAGCACGAGCTTTGGCTGAAGGGAAGCCCTTTGCTGGTGGCAGGGATAATTCAGCCTATTCCGAAATGCAGAGCCTGAGCAGCTATTTTCCCAAACAGCTTCCTGAAATAACGGAGAGAGGGAATCTGGGCATGCTGTCTTTGCTCTCTTTTCCTCCTTATTTGCACTATAAGGAGGAAGTAGGCACCGAGGGAACTAGTTTTCTTTTAAAGATGGAGACATTTGCATAGGGCAAGTTACATTCACTGTCTACGTTTGAGACGCTTCCTTTTGGAAGCAGAGGATTTAAGCAGCTGTACAACCAGAAATACAGCACGGTGTGTTACTGGCTCTATTTGTCATTCTCATCTAGAGAGAAAATATGCTGATTATGTTCAGCAATTTCATTTTTTAATTGGAGAGAAACGGGATGCTGGTCTCTATTCAGCTTGCAGAAAAAGAAAGAGAAAATACTGCTTTGTATATGTGCAGATTGAAATATCGACTATCTGGACAAAAGGTGAACAATATAAACAAGTTTATCTCTATTCATGGAGTGGATTGACTAGTCTTTTCATAATGATGAAATGTACGGATTTATGTCTTACAGTTTAGGCGATTTTTTTTGTTGGATTAAATTTAATTATGTCAACTGCTGCTAGATGACTTTTTCTTTTTATAGAGGGTGAGAGATTTTCTGTTTAAGAAAACTCAGAGGAATTAACAGATCATTTGGCAACAGATGTCCAGCAGCTTGTAACATGCCATGTTGATTTGTGCTCCAGACCGCTTCAATTGGATGTGTCCACTATATCTGGAGAAACAGCCTCAGACCCTGCGGATTTGCTGATGCTTCTACGCAGCTGTCAGACTGGCAGGGAGTATTTTTATTATATGACACTTTAATATCTTAAGGCTGCTTTCTTGTGCTGCACGGTTAGTAGTCTTAGTTGTTCACTTCTGGGTCATTCAGTGGTAAGCATCATATTTTGTTGTTAAAGCAGTAACAACTTACATGGCTAGACTTCTGGTTTGTCTCCAGTTCCTGTGACCTGTGCAGGTAGCCCGTACAACAGGCTGTGACCTTTGTGTGCCTTACATTGTACATTCACAACGGGTCATAAAACTGCAGGTGGTATGATCTGTCATCACCTGCTGTAAAGGGACTGGAAATGAGCTATTCTAAGGCTTCCTTGGAAGGATGTGTAGCTCCAAGTTAGCTGATGGAAATGACTGGCATGGTGCCTTAATAGATCTGCTGGATTAATTACTGTCATAGGCAGGAAAAGATTGTGGACCAAGAGTATCTAAACCATGGAGCATCCCAACATACCCCTTAGCGAGCTGGACCACTGTCTTTCTCCATGAGCAAGGTTTGCGGAGCCAAGTAGAAAGTATGGTCACCTTCAGAATATCCTTCCCCTGTGGAATTTGCTTCTTCAGGCATGCAGGACTTCAGCAGTAACCAGTGGTCATCCTAGTGGTTAGAGGAGCTTTTCTTATCTGCTGGTTGGTTGAAGATTGAATTGCACAGATCTAAAAAAGGTTTATGTCTCAGGATTGAAGTTCAGTACTTCATTTTAAACGGGATGCACTGCGGGAGGAGTTAGTGCTAGATCCATGCGTCTGCTGTGCTTTGAGCTTTGTCAGGGCACTGGTCTTGCCAGGTGCTAAATGTTCTGAAAACAAGGTGAAGCTAGACTGTGTTCCAGGCTGGAGGAGGACCATGGAAGCTCAGTGATAATGCAATTGCAGGTCAGTAAACTGGAGGTTAATAGTTTACTGTTCTTAATGAGCTTTCTGATTACAAGACCTTTGAGACAGTGCCTGCCTGTTCGGCACTGGCTGTGTGGCTGGACTTGCCTTGGAACAAGAATATCATCAGGAGAGATTTTGTTCATAGTACCACCACAGTAACAGCTTGAGAACCCATAGCTTTTCTGATTCCTGAGACATTTATACCACAGAAGTAAGTGAAAATGTAGGGATCTAGTCCAGGAGCATGGTTTCTTTTACCCTCTGAATCTTAATTTCTTTTAAAACAGCAACACAGTTTTGTTTCAGTTAAGGTAATACAAAACACAGGTCTTGGCAGTTTTTGGGTAGGTCTTACTGGTACGGGCATCTCTGATATCTCAGATGTGTTTCATTCAAATTAAAAATTACAGGGGCCTGTTTATAAACCTCCAGAGCAGATTTATGGAACGGACACTGACTGAAGCTGCTTGTTCACTGCAAGAGTGGATCGGATATTTAGCTCTTAATTCCTATGAATAGGGTTTTTCTTAGCTAACCTCATTTGAATGGAAGTGGGAGAATGGGGGAGGAAAAAGAAAGGGAAGCGTTCACATTTGTGGAGGTAACTTTTTTTAACGACTGAATGTTATGTGCTGTTAAATCATACACCGTAACGCAGCATGAAAAGTATAAGGTGGATTTCTGTAACTGCTGGAATAAATACATCTGTGACCCTTCGAGAAGAATAGTGAGTTGCAATCTTAAATTTAGTGCTTCATAATTAAGGAACCTCCTTACTAATTTGTACCCCTGTCTGGAATACGGGCAGTGCATTGAGAACATACCCCTTAAATTCTGACAGTTCTGTTTGTGACTCTGTGATGCTGTGTGATATCCCATAGAAGACTCAGTGAATCAGGATGGCTTCTGTGGCAGTGTCCTGGTGTTCAGGGACATCCCAGTGCAAATTCTTGAATTCATCACACATTTTGATCTTTGTGCTTGTGTGTTTGATGTTTTCCAGTTGGTGGCAAATGCAACTTTCAAGTGTGCAAGGGAGGTGGAAATGTGGTAGTTGGAGGAAAAATCCTAGGAAGGGTCGATTTATTGGTTGCTTTATAATAAAGTATTTTCCTATAAATATGAATTGGCAGAAGGTATTGCAAACTTACAGCAACATAAAAAGGAATTTTACTACACCCTTTTTGGCACACTTGGAAGTTGTGTTATGGCACAGCAAGTCAATTTTCCGGATCTACTAGTATCTTCACATTCGTTGCTTAGTTTTTGTTTAAATTTTTCTCTCTGGCTTCTGAAGACAGGATGCATTGTTTAAAAGTGACAGTACTTGGTTTAAAAATAAAACCAAAAAACCCTCAACAAAAGGACTATCTTGCAGCTAGCGTACCTGTCAAAAGAAAGGCTTGCTGCTAATTCAGGCAGCGTTTTTTCCTGCAGTTCAGATGAGCTGAGAACATGGACAAAATAACTCTTTTTCCAGCTATAGATTTTTGTTATTGTTGGCTTCAAAATCTCTTCAGACAGGATGGACAGACAAAATGTAAGTATTGATGTAAATAAGTATTTTGCCCCAGTGATAAGTCAGGAACTACTGCAAATTCCACGTTTGTACTGCTGCAACTTTGGGTGCAAAAGTGATTTTTTTTCTTTACTCTTGTTCTACACATCGTCTTCCAATTCTATGAATTGATAGAGCACATCTGTGCCACTTGAGAACAAACAAGTATGAAGTCATAGTCCCCTAAATAGCTTGTAGGATGGAAATGCTGAAGACAGCCTTCTTTTCATCTCCTGTGGGTCCTCTTGTACGGCACTCTGGAATCTTGGCTTTGATTCTTCATGTAGAGTCTTCAATATCCACATCTGGGCTATGAATGTAGCAGAGAACAGATCTGCTTTAGATCTTCATGGCTAATAATAACTTTAAAAAACAAATGCTTTTAGCAGAAGAATGTTTATGTGGTCTCTAACACAGACCGAGTTAAGACACGATGGAGAATCCCACAGTATCCGAATAGCCTTGAACTGGTATCAGATGCCAGAATGATTCAAGCTATTTTCTCTCAATTGACAAAGAATTTATTCTTTTTTTTTACATCTTGCTAAATCTTCTCTGTCACAGTTAAAATTCCTCTCTCATCTTTTTTCCTATCTGCATATTCTCCCAGATAATCTGTATTAAATTCAACACAGTCTCTCTTTTAAAAAGGGCATTTTGCAGAGCTTAGTGTTTCCATTGTTTCCTTATTGTAATAACATATTAGATCCTTTTCACTAGCATACATTTTTAATCATATTTTCTTGGTAGCAGGATGTTATCTATTCAAATAGCACTGCTTAGTCTTTTTTAATAACTGGTAAAAAATGAATCTGTGTTTAACTGCTAATTGCTTTTAGTACACCTGCATCTTGTAAAAATACCAGTAATACCCCAAATATTACCACTTCAGGCACCAGAAAACCTCGTAGTTTAAATATTAAACATATCAAACACATAGCGGGTGGGAGGAAGAGAAAATTGATGGTTGGACATTATTATTTTTAAATGTCATGAGGGTTGTGCTTAATTGTGAAATAGCAGCTAAAAATGAGAGGCGGAAAAGAGACTGGCAGCGTTTCCTCATTCTTCTAAGAGGAAGCAGCATCGCACAGCTGACCTGGGAACGTGTGCCAAGAGATGACATGAGCGTCTCGGATTCAGATGAATGTTGCTGTGGTCTCTGCAGTGTCTGAGGACAGGGTGAGGCAGGGAGGAGGACGGCAGGGCTTCCGGGGTTTCAACACAGCAGGAAGCAAGGTTCAATTTGACCTTCTGGTGAAAGGTGGAAGAATTCAAGGTGGCAGAAAACTCACTGCGGGTGTTGGCACTGACAAGCATGAACTTGCTCCTGGGTGCCCAAAATGAGAGAAAACTTCTAGTTGGGTTGGAATAGGCAGTGACCTAAACCATCTGGGGTGTTTCACTTCATGCAGTCCAATCTGCACTGAGAATAGCCAAGTTATACAGCAAATTCATAACTTCAAATTTATAGAATCATAGAATTGTTTGGGTTGGAAGGGACCTTAAAGATCATCTAGTTCCAACCCCCCGGCCATGGGCAGGGACACCCTCCACTAGACCAGGTTGCTCAAAGCCTCATCCAGCCTGGCCTTGAAGACAGCCAGGGATGGGGCATCCACAGCTTCTCTGGGCAACCTGTGCCAGTGCCTCACCACCCTCTCTGGGAAGAACTTCTTCCTGATATCTAATCTAAATCCCCCTGCTTTCAGTTAAAACCCATTACCCCTTGTCCTGTCACTATAGGCCCTTTTAAAATGTCCCTCTCCAGCTTCCTTGTAGGCCCCTTCAGGTACTGGAAGGCTGCAATAAGGTCTTCCTGGAGCCTTCTCTTCTCCAGGCTGAACAAGCCCAATTCTCTCAGCCTTTCTTCATAGCAGAGGTGCTCCAGCCCTCTGAGCATCTTCGTGGCCTCCTCTGTTCTCGTTCCAACTGGTCGATATCTGTTGATCAAATTCATTGGTTGATATCAAATTCGTTGAAGTTCATGTGACTTTAGACGCAGGTCTGTCTCAATTAGCTTGCCTGTGCCTTAAAAAAATAAGTAACTAGCAGTAAAGGTTTATAATTCAAGAATAAACCTGTCTTTTACTGAATTGAGCAAGAACCGTTGCGCCGCACGTGCGATGTGGCCTTAATAAGTGACCCTTCGAGAGCATGACTTGGTGCTGCACCTTGTTTGCTGATGCCGTTTTTAGAGATAAATGACAGTCCATAACGAAGCACGGATGCTGGATCGGACATCCTGTATCTTTAGTCTTCGGGCAAATGCTGTAACTTAGTCTTTGTGGGAGCAAGTTACTGCATAACTCAGAGTACACGTAGGGCTTCTCATTCCCTGTGTTCAAAACTATCAACATCTTCAACAGGAAGACAGAAAGGGAGATTGAGAGGTTTCAGATAAGCTTGTGTGGGGGTGGAAGAAGTAAGAGTTAAACAGATATGCAAATTTATTGGTAATTTTTTTTTTAAAGAATGAAATGGTTTGTTTATCCTGCCTTACTCATTTAATTACAATAGTGTATTAAACTTCATATTTGCAGTGAAGTAACCAGACATGTTTAGGTTCCGTTTTTACCAGAGACAAGTCTCTGCAACGAAGTGTATTTGCTATATTTGCACACCCACATAAGTATAATACATGTCTGCTTTTAGCTTCAGATACTTGTTGAACAACCAAAACTGGGTTTCTGGAGTTTCTGACACATGTGAAAGCCAGAGCTTACGTGAGAGGCCAAGATTCACGCTGGTCTTACAGGACAGGGTGTATTTGTTATCAAACTGTGTGACAAAGAAACAGAATTTGGGGGATTACTTTGGAGGCTTCCCAGGCATGTAAAAGGAATGTTCAGTCCTTCTAGTCTGATGTAAACTCAAGTTAAATTTTAAAGTTAACACAGAACTTGAGCTTTGCCCCACCTCCCCTTAATATTCTGTTGGATTTGAAATAAATATTTTGGTAAAGAGACACTTTGGGTTTTGAAGTAGGTGATTTTCAGTTCATGCATTTTCTCAACTAAAATAATGCTGAAGTAGCACAGTGGCACTGTTAGCATTAGGCAGGAGGGGGGATTAGGGCACAGCTCAGCTCTTGCTGTCATTATCCTTTTTCACGTGTTGCAAGCAGAAACATTTAGACTTCCTCTGCCAAGAAGCAGATTAGTTTATGTTGCTCCAATTGTAAGATTTAATTTTCCTTTTAGAATACTGCATCATAAAGTTCTAGTTCACAGTCAGGAAAAATTTCTTCCCAAGTCTTTCGAGTATCTTTCCCACAGAAACGGAATGGGAATTGAGTAGATATTAAATCATGCAGGATCTGAATACATAATTAGTCACCCAAGCCTCAAATAGAAAACCACTTGGAAGCTTACATTTTTTCATTTGGTTCTCAAGCCAAGCAAGTGTCTAATAACAGCATTAGTTTTGGAATGTGGAACGTTTTTTCACTACCATTAAAAGGTACGCTTGATAACCATTAATACCGTTTGTAATTATTCCAGTAGTAGCTGACAAAAAAAATAAAGACTACTTTTTTACTGCCTAGTTGGTTAATTTGTGAAAGGAAAATAACTATTTTCAGAAACGAAAAAGAGAGGTTTCAAGTAGGTCTCCTGTTTTATGGGTTAATTACTGAATACCTTTTTAGTTCTGAGGGGGCATTTTATTTTCTTGTGACTATTTTCAAGAGGAAAATGAACTCCCAGGAAGGAAACTGTGGAGAAACATTTTAACAATGGGACACACAGAATACATTAATCTAAATGTGAGCGCTTAAATGGCATGAAACGTGTTCTGGAAGATATCCCTTGGATAGAGGTAACGTACCCTTGTTAGCGGAAAGCTGCATCCTGTTGATGTCAACCAACTGTGAGGAAATACTGCTGGCTTCCACTTAAAATAGGATTAAAATAGGCTGTATGGCTTCCATGAAAGAATATTGTCCTTGACTTGCCAAGATTGATCACTTTGAGTCCAGAGAAGATCTTTACCTGTCTCCAAGAAGCTCAGCTTTGGATCCCCCAAAATTCATGGGTGTGCAATTGCTAGATGGCCGATAGCTGTCTGCGGGCTGACTTGTAACCTGCAGGGAGCTTGGTAGCTGGTGAAACAGTTCCCAATGCCTTTAAATATAGACACACATAAAGAGTTACAAGAGCCTGTAAGTATCATAGCGTCATAGAATGGTTTGGGTTGGAAGGGACCTAAAGGTCACCCAGTTCCAACCCCCCTGCCATGGGCAGGGACACCCTCCACTAGACCAGGTTGCTCAAAGCCTCATCCAGCCTGGACTTGAAGACAGCCAGGGATGGGGCATCCACAGCTTCTCTGGGCAACCTGTGCCAGTGCCTCACCACCCTCTCCAGGAAGAACTTCTTCCTGGTATAAGTATGAACTTGTATTTTAGCAAGAGTCAAGCTTCTGGTATCTAACCATTCTGTTTGCTTCCTACAGGCTGGCAGGAACTCGGTTTATATGGTTTAATGTATCCCAGTATTACTTCTTGTATTGCTTAGCTCTTTGGAGATAGCTGTCTGCTCTGTGAGGGACAGTGAGCATCCCTGGTCCGTGCACCTAGAGCAGTGAATTGCATTAACTTTAATTAACTTTCCAAAAGATACTATAAAGGAGTTACGCTTGGTCAGGAATATGGCTTTGGGACAAGTAATATCCCGTGGAGTGCATGGTTAGGGATAAACAGATTTGGTGCCATGACTTTACTTAAAATCTAGTTTTGGCAAAATAACTTGCCGCAGGTCCCTGTGACTTCAGTGGGACAGGAAAAAAGGTTTATAAATCTGGATAGTTCTCTTGTGATCAGATTCTTATGGGTGTGTCTACACCCAAAATAGAGGAAGCACCAGAACAAATAGCACCAATGTTTATTGCAGAACTGTGTTCTGTTTGGTGTGCTAACACAGCAAGTAGTGTGAAATGCTGGTGAGAAGGAAGTATTTATGTAATTCTGTGCTTTCTACAATACTGTCCTTGTTCTTCTCCAGCTACTGTGCTTGCTGACGAGAGCCCCACCTTACGCTATAGCACGTGGTTTTACTTATTTCATCCAGACATTAATTTGAGGACTGAGAGTTCCGCGTAGCCATGCTTAGGAATGATGTAGATTGTTTTGACCAGATCTAGCAAATGGAAATGTTTCTCTGCACCAGTGACTTTAAAATCTCCTTTACAGCACTGAAAAATGTGAGCTTGCTTATGTTCTTCCTGTGGAACCCCCATTTTGTCTTCTGTGGTCTTCTACATCATGATTACACCTTGTCATAAGATAATGATGTTCCAGCTACAGCCCAATGAGATAAATGATGTCACCTCTGTGAAGAGACCCCATTGTTGTCAGTGGAAAAATTGTAGCAAATCCTATCCATTACACTTATCGTTTTCTTGTGGCCTCTTTTATGGGAACATCACAGTAGTTTTCACCCTCGCTTTGTTGTTTTTAGCTGAAGCTTTGGCCCATGTGCCACAGTTCACCTGAAGGTGGGGTGATACAGGGAAAAGTGACTTTACTCCTGGTAATTTAGGGTGGTTCTTTGTATATTGTTTTGTCCTTAAGATTTTCATTGCAACTGAACTTAGTATGTACGGGCACGGCAGGATGGAGTTGCTCTACTTGAGTGTAAACATACGGTGTGATGCCCCTTGGCCCTGCAGGTTCTTAGCTCTGCTTCCCTGGGACTCTCCCAGGGTCTGTGTTTCTCAGTGGCAATGGGGATGCTACTGATTCAATGAAATCAGAATCTGCAGGGCTTCTAAAACGTACTGTAAATTCTCTGTATAAATATTTTGATCTTGTTTTTGTTCTAGCCTGGATTGTGTTGCTACATGCTATTATTGTCATTGGTCAAAGGAAACGAGGGGCCCAGGCTTCTACCAGAAATAGCATCTCTTGTTAACGTACAGCGGTTTGCTGGGTCCACGCTTCTTGCTCCTCACCGCTCTGGGACGGGGCTGACTGTTCGTTGCTTCGTGATGGCTGGGAGGCTGTGCTTTTTTAATGTTTGTATCAGATCTGGTTTGGGGAAAGTAGAGTTCACTCCTGGTCTCTGCTCCAGAAAGCTGGTACTTAGTTATCTGATAAGGCTTTGTATCAGAGGAGGGCATTCATGTGATTGCTCTCGATGGGGAAAAGAGATACACAGGTAGTTTAAATAATTCATCCTTTTCTTTCAGTCACTTTTTTCAGGTGTGGTGCACATCTTCATTAAATCTTGCATGACTGCAGAGCGATGAGAGGAGTATGTTCCTGGCAGTGGATGCAGAATACAAACTATTTGGGACAGTAGGTGACCGTCGCTTGATGCGGGGTGCTGCAGCAGCAGCTCGCTCTGCCCCAGCCCAGCCCCATGGGAAGGGCAAAGCCAGGGAAGGGCTTTGGTTACTTCAACAAACAGCAAATAAGCCTTCCTTGCAACAGGGTCGGGAGGATTTGAGAAGGATTAAAGTTCACAGTTTAAAAACCACTTTAGGCTGTGTTCTGCCCCTATAGCACTCCGTACACTGCTATATTTGTGTACCCGGTGGGTCAGTGTGTCTCACCTCAGTCTGAGAGGATTCCCCCCAAAAACTCCGTTTCTTGTGCTCGGGGCTGACAGGAAGGCCAGGCTGGGGCTCTGTTTTACATTTTTTTGTGAAGCTCCTGTTTGTGGTTGCTATCAACTGCTTTCAATGAGTTTGTTTCCAAAAAGAGCCACTGCCTTTGTGTGCCCCAGTTGGGAGATTGTTTCCACAGAAACTGGAGTGTTGTGGATGGTGCTGGCAGGTGTAGGAAGATCACGACCAGTCCCCAAAAAAGAGGAGGGTGCCAGCCAAAACCCCACACTTCAGCTGCCAGTTCCCCACTGAAGCCATGTCTGCAAGGTTGGGTTGTGGTCCATGAGTGTGGGCTGGAGCAGCGAGGTGCTCTGGGCTTTGGAGCTGCTTCCAGCTGTGCAGCGATGGCAGGAGAAAGCGTCTCTTGTGTTTGAAGACAACTGTCACCGTGCATCAGAACATGCTTGAACGTGTTGGTCTGAAACAGTACTCATGTGCAGCATTGCATTAGTGCCTTCGCACGACAAACGGGATGGAGTGATGGCTTTCAGCACACTCAAGAGTACCTGAGTGTCCCTTCTGATGGGTTTTTCTTCCCTTGAAGGTTTTCCTTGTCTTCGTCTTGAAAACAAAATCTTGAGGAGTTGTTCTGATTCTTGAGAACGACACAGCCTTTTTCTTCATCATCCCCCTCCCCGCAGGGTGGAAGCAGTGAAGCTGCAGGCAGAGGCATCTCCAGCGAAGGGGTTTCAGTGGTGACAGAGTTTAACCCTTTGGAGGCTGTCAAGCATATGACCAAACAGCTGTTGCCTATTTCTGTCCTACAGCAGCTGCCCTTAGCCCTTCCGCAGCACCAGCTGCTGGGGAAGCTGGGGGGAGAAAGGGGTTTCCATCCTCTGTGCACCCCCACACTCATGTTCCTCCAACCTGCCCTGGGTCACTGCCTGGCTGGGAGCCTGTGTTGCAGGTTAGAAAGGACTGAAGTTTAGTGTGTTTGGGAAACGCACAGGTGTTCCTGTGTCTGGCTGCTTTAAAATTGAGGGGGAAATACAGGTGCTTTTTCTACTCTAACCAGCTTTTCTGAGGGTGGTGAAAGGGCTTCATTTGCGGGCGAGCATTCACGTTAGTGGCAAAGTTGGTTTTCATGCTGCATTTCGCATCCATTTGTCAGCTTCACCCCATCTTAGATGTTTTGCTCATCCTTTAATCCCTGGAACCCTCTCTGGCCTGGGAGTTTACTTATTTTCTTCCGTTTAGCCCCCATCCATCCTTAATGTTGCATTTCATTTTAACCAGATGGGAATTAAGCAGCTGAATCCAGTTGAGGGCTGTTTCCATAGCTCCTGGTATTCCCTAGCTCAGTAACGGGTCGTACGGCTTGGTTTCCTGTCTGCGGGGAGTATCTTTCCAAGGTAAGGACTGAGCAAGTACTTTCCGCAGCTGAGTCTTCTGATGAACTGGTGAAAGGAAGCTTGGTTTTAGCAAATCACGGGAAGATGACCCACCGCAGCAGAGCTTTGATGTGGTGGTGCACTGGCATAAGGAACCTATTGAACGTTGAGTTACGCCACTGCTGATTGGGATCAGTGAGCCGCCTCCTAATGCTCTGAATTGGTCATGGGACAAAACCCAGCGGTAGAGGTCTGTATTTCTTTGCTGCCATTTTAAAATACCCCAAACGAAAGACTTTGCGCTTACTTGATGCACAAAATCCCTTTGAGCTGGAAAAGCAGGGCTGCGATGCAACGTGAGCGGTGACTTCTGTTCTCAGCAGGGCCGTAGTCCTGTGACTAAGGCAAGTTTGGGCTATTTTTAGCGTTCTTGAGTTGTTTGCCTGGTCCTCTCTGCGCTTGGTTAGCACCGTGAAGGTCACACAAAGATATTAGACAGTTGTAAAGAGTGCTGAGAGGGCCAGCTGGTCGGGATGGCACTCACCCAGCAACGCTCCTGCTTTTGAGATAGAGGGGTTGGGGAAGGGCTGAGAAGTACTGGCATGCTGCTTTCAAGATATCAAACG
Source organism: Rhynochetos jubatus (assembly GCA_027574665.1). Classification (NCBI taxonomy): domain Eukaryota; kingdom Metazoa; phylum Chordata; class Aves; order Eurypygiformes; family Rhynochetidae; genus Rhynochetos; species Rhynochetos jubatus. The sequence continues at coordinate 7,160,951 of CM050648.1, read as the reverse complement.
CAGCTTTCTTCACACCTCCGAGCTAGGGAATAGGTATGTGCCAGGAAACGAATCCAGGCATCAGAAAAGCAACAACTGGTCGGTTTGTCTGAAAGGATTAGGAAAAAATGTACAGTCTGCAACCCAATAGTGGGGATCTCTTATCTCGCATACTTCCCACTCAGCAGGGAGGGGAGAAGATACGCCATCACCGAATTTATCAACCAAATGAAGTGGCAGGAGACTCCACTTACTGCATTAGTAGCTGCACTCCCCTGTAATCAGGTTCCTCTGAGCATTTGTTTTTATGCTTCTTAGCTTTCATCTTGCATTGTGGGTGTTAAAATTGGTGTTGGTGGAGGGTGAAATTAATCTGTCCCAAGGACTGCCGCTGTCCTTACACAGCGCTACTGTTCGGAGGACTCTGGCAACTAAATTGTGTGATAGCATCTCATGAAAAGACCCTCAAACTTACTGAGGGGAGAGTATGCAACTGAAGCCATCTAAGACTGAGTGTCTCTCAGGAAAAGCCTCTGGGAAAAGTGGGGAGGAAAGTTGGGAAAAAATTAATAAAATAAGACAAAATGACAGTTTTCATTTTTGCATAACTGGAAGGAGAGGCTACTCTTGGGAGCAAATAAGAATACAAATAATACATTTATTTTTGTCTCTGTATATTAGACATTGAATGAAATATACTGGACTATCTTCAAAGTCTGTATTTGCAAGAACCATGAGTGAATTGTCCTAATTTACCTTGCAAAGCGGAGTCGTTCTCATTATGCCCTCATGCAAGAGCTGTTCAGCAGAGGCTGGCCTCGACTCCAACTCTTCCCTCTGCTTCCCCTCCTTGTTCGTTCTTCTCCTTGTTTACCCACGTTCTCTTGAGGGATGAGAGATGCTTTTCATTTTTTGGAAACTTCTGGCTCTGCCGTTGAGTCTGTGGTTTCCTGAGGAATGGCTGCGTGGGGTTTCTGAACAGCTGCTCAAGGCAGACCCCGGCTGACAGCACACGAGCCTTACATCTTTCCATTACAGTAACGGCGTTTTCCCCCGGGGGCAGGACAGCTATCTGTCTAATGGAATGACACATTTTTCTGTCAGTCCTTAAATATCAAATAAATAAACTAAGAGAGAGCAGGTGAATGTTTCTTCAGAAGAAGTTTAATGTCACGTAGCTGTTTGCGTTGCCTCTGGCATAACTGCCTTATCATAAAACCTGACATCATTTGTTCAGTTGTCTCTTATAAATAGAATTATTTGCTGCTTTTTGGGTTTGTTAATTATAAGTGGCGTTACACCTAGGCTGATACGAGCTGGAATTACGATGCCCAGACTGACTGGATGGAAAGAAAGCATGTTTCACTAGTAGATAGTGCAGCCTCCATCAATGTACCCGTCTGTTGGTTGGCAAACAGCTGACGGGCTGACTTACTAGGGTTTCTCAAGCTCCAGCCTTCAGTACAAACAGGTCTTTCTGAATAGCGTGGCACTGCCACGGGAGCCTTTAATCGAAGACTCAGCGAGCCGGGAGCCTTTCATCGAAGACTCAGTGGGCTTTCTGCTCGGTACTCACTGCCTCAGTCCAGTGATGCAGGTGTGAAACTGAGAGGCTGTAGTATTGGGTGGGCGCTGATGTAGCGAAGCTGCAGTTGCTTTCCCTGTTATGGAATGTGAACCCGTAAGCTTTGTCCGAAGCACTGTTCTCCCAAGCTTTTCATTCCAGAACTGAAAAGGCAACAACAAAAGCCCCGCACCTTTCCCCTACTGCAACAAACAGTTTAGAACAACAGCGTGAATCAGCTGTTAGTACAGAATGTCCCTAAAATACTGTCAGTTGAATAGGAAAAAGTGGGTTAGAAAATCAGATGTCCAGTACATTGATCCCCAGGCAGAAGGGAGCTGTTAGCAGCATGTGCAGTGAGATAACTGCTGACTGCAGCTGAGGGTGAGTGCTGATAGACCTCTTCTGCTGTAGCTTGCTGGGGGATAGATGGCTTATAAGGGCATAGCTGTAAGTGTGTGAAATGTAGGTTCACAGGAGTTCACTCTCCTGTGGTTGGCTTCTTGAGAGAGGCTTTCAAAGCAAGCTTGGCCATGGAACAGGGAATTGTAGCTTTTGCTGCTTCTCCCCTCTGCTCGTTAAACCCCAAACCACGAACTCTGAAGAGCTCGGAGAAAATCCAGAGTGGGAAATTTTCATTATTTAAGTTGCCCTGTTGGAAAAACTCAAGTGTTCAGGAGTTAACTGTATTTCAAGATGAACCTTCAACCAACTGCTTTTTTTCCCTGCCATGACTGCAAACTTAAAGCAAATGTTTCAGTGTATAATTGGGTCCTTTACATCCCACTGAAGCCAATGTTTTTCTACTGTGCGTGCCCTTAGCCTTCAGCCTGCTTTATCTAGACTGCTGTTTTGTATGGTGATGCTGAATTGCATGGTATTTTCTAGAAAATAAGTATCAGGTACTTTTCCCCATCTTAAAGTAGGTCAACCGTTAATCTAATTGATTAACTCTGTAGCTAGTCAATTACATTGATTTACTCATATGAGGGGGACATTTACCCACTGTATTGGTGTAATTTTCTGTGTAGTTTTCTATAAAGGAATTGCAAAAAGCTTTACTGGGCAGAACCCCAAGGGGAAAACTCGAAGTGGCAAAAACCTGAAATAGGGAAGGCATTGCAAAAAGCAGTTGAACGCTGACAGTTTTTTAAAATCAAGTTTAATGACGTTTTTGCCTGAAATTTCAGGCTGTTAGCTCATAGGTATCTTCACTGGATGATGTTACAAGGCAGTAATTTTTTGGAAACTGAGCCATGAAATGCCCCTCCGTTTTGACGAAGGAATCGCTGCAAGATAATATTTGAGAGATGAGTTCCTTTGGGGAGTTAGCAGCCACTGCACTTTCACACTGGAAGCCTGAAGTGGCTGTAACAGCTTGTTTGTGTTGTTGAGGAATGCAAAGTGTATTATGGACCATCATTCAAAAGATGCCATGAATTATCCATGGAAAAGTGCCCTCAGATAGGAGCCCCTTGATGGTTGGTTAGTATAATTAATACAAACATCTCGCTGCAGCTTTACATTTTGGTTTAGCAACTCCTCAATTTGAGAATAGTCTTGGGACTGCCTGGATTTCAATTATCTCCCTGATGCTGGAGGTAGGGTTTTAACTTGATGTTAATTATGTTCCTCAAGGGAAATCCAGATGGCAAGCAATGGTTAGGGTTGTGCAGACAGCAGAGCTCGCCCCGAAGTAAATCTACCTTTAAGGAGTTAAAAGTGCTGTGCTACATGCTTGCTGGTTTAGAGAAGACTTTTTTTTTAAGCCTACCTTTGTGGGATGCTACAGGTACAGGGTGTTACTGGGCTGTATTCAGATAATTTATCCTGCACTTTTGTGTTTTTTTTTTTGTTTTGTTTTTTTGCGAATCATGAAATATTTGATTAAAAAGAATTTCAGCGTTCTTGAGGAAAAGACCTGAAAACGTGAACCGACTTTGCTGTAAAGACTAGAAAGCTAGACGATGGCTCAATTTCTTAAATCATAGCACTTTTTGTCCCTGACATTGCCTGTGCTGCAGTCGCGATAGGCAGCTAAGCTTTTGCTGTAAAAATGATGGAACCCAGCAAGGTTGAGCCCTCAGCTCAGTGCTCTCTCTTTGGACCAGTTCAGATGCAGCACTCGGGAGCTGCCACGTAACCAAACCCTTGGGAAACATGTTGGGCATTGCTGTCCAGTCGTGTTGGCTTTGGAGAAAGACCAGGTAGAACATGGAAGGGAATTTGAGGACAGAGCAGACAAAGCTCTTTCATCTCATAAGCAGAGGCAGCAGCTTCAGCCAGACCCGTGGTCGCTGATCAAATCACAGGGGTCATCTTGCACTCCGGAGCATTCCCAACCTAACAGTGCCCGTTTGTCCGACACATCCCACTATGCTATTTAGTGATGCTGTGAATTACTGCTATTTTCTGTTCGTGGGAAAGAAGTGATGCTGGAGCGGCAACCTGGAGGATACAGGCGCCCTTGGTACTGATGTGCGGGGAGGCACGGAGGGATGGCTGCGCTGAAGCCGCTCTTTCATAGCGGGGAGCTTGTAAGGGTGGAAAGAGGGAGGCAAGCAGTGCCTGGCAGTTTGGAGCTAATTTGAAGAATGCATGGGTTTTTTTCTGTCAACACAGCCTCCTCCCAGTTTCCTTGCATAATTTCACAATGAAAAATGCTTCAGCTCTGGCTTCTACAACCATTTCTGCAGTTTCTGGAGGCAGAGGTGCTCAATTTTATTGCTTTTTTTTTTTTTGCTTTAGGAGGTAGCATAGTCTTCATGCTGAGTAGTTCCCTGGTATTCAGAACGTGGGGAATATGGGTAAGGCTCAGCTCTCTGTGTGAACAGCAAAGCATAGACCCTTCTGAGAAACATCCTCACGCTGTAAATGCCTTTGCTCCCACAACCTACTGGAATACGGACGGGTATTGATATCTTTTAATAGATGGAGCAAATCAGCTTAGTGTGTTGGCTCTGTGGTCTTTTTTTAAGAGGGGAAATTGAGTTGGTGTTACCATGACCAGGTTTTCATGGTAAGCTTCCATTTGCAAAGCTCTTTCTCACTGTGCTTTATCAGCTGGGGCCAGATCTTACTAAAACCCAAACAGTAGCCAGCTCTGACTATTAACTTAATGGCTTAATACCAGCTTCTCCATAAAGTAGAAGCAGCAGGTTATTTAAAACATGTAGGTCAGATTGACTCGGTGTTTTCCAGCGGGATTATGTAAAGACATTATTAAAACTCTCAAATACAGTAGGCGCACCTGGTGCAGGACACTTTTGTTCCCCTTTGCTTTCTGTGGTCCTGTTGCAAAGTATACTCTAAACAGATTTTCAGTCTTTACTTCCAGATGCGATGTTAACACTGCAGTGTTTCTGCTGACTCTTCTGCAATGGCATTCTTAATGTAAATGTTTCACTACAAGTCATTTAGCCTCAAGTTTAAAATTAATTTTTTTTTTTTCTGTGAGAAATCCCATATTCCTGCAAGAGGGCTGCAGTATAAAATGAAATGGAAAATGAATATAAGTAGCCAGCCCATCCCCAGTTTTTGGTTATCAAAGCTAGAAGCTGTAGAAAGTAAATTATTTAAATGACCTGCATTTTTAATTCTCTGTTTCTTCAAGGGCATTACTTATAATTTAAGGTGCTGTGTTAGTCCTTGTTGTTCTAAGGACTGTTTACTTTGTAATAAACCTCCTTCGTTACAGGAAAGCTAGACTTTGTTATAACTACAAGTAGATGTTTATGTACATTTAGGGCTATTTGCTGTAAAACTCCAAAAGAATCCTTAAATATTTAGGGCAGCCTGTTTCCTGAGATGGTAAAATCCTTATGTGCCTTCTGTAGGAAGTGAGGAAAAGGCAATATTTACATACAGAGAGGAGGCAGATGCTCATCTGCAGGAACCTCAGCACTGCAGAAAAGGTACCATTAACAATCTGTTGTAAACTTTGGTGTTCAAAGGGCAGCAATAAATGTACCACTCCATACTGAAACTCAAGCAAGTCTTTCTACAGATCTATCTCCTTGCTTAGTTGCTGTTAATTGGCTTGGTAATTGATGTGACAGCTTTTTGTGGGAGCAGCAAGTCACTGCACTCTGGAAACAGCTTGGTGTGTTCATTGCCAGTTTAACTGGCTGGGCTTAGTATTACCAGTTCACAAAGGCGAGGGTGGGGAATATAGATTCTGGTGTGACTGAGGATGGAGACAAGGTAATAGGGTGAATTTTATCAATCCAAATAAATGACAGTTGTTGCAGTCTGCATAGACAGGTTCAAAATAAATAGTCTGTTTAAAAATAGTCCTTAAGATTCACAGAAATAAAGACTTGTTTTGTGAGAGAGCAGTGATGGAAAACTGCAGCACCCTTGGAGGAAGGAAACAGATGGCAGGAAGAGCTTCCAGATACTTGACAGGCTGCAACAGCCTTAAATGCAAGCAGTGATAAATGGACACAGGAGATTGGGTTTTGCTGTAGCTGTTGTGGTTTAGTCTTGATAAAATGCTGATGTGCTGTATGTTAGCAGTACCAAAGTTTTATCTACTCTCTGCTTTGGTGGTCCTTATGTAACTGTTGTAGCCACTGGGGTGCTATGAATGGGAGTGAAGATCCAGGAACTTCCATGAAAAATGAAGCTTCTGTATCTGACTAGTAGCAGGATTTAATATTGAGTAACAGCGAGTGAGAAGCGAAACTGAATTTAGCTCCTGTGTCTGGGTTATTCGAGGCTGTGTGGCAACAACGGCCATGTGAGGCTGATAATTTAAAGAAAAAAAATTTTGTATGCATATGAATGAATTATCCCTTCACTTCCATCAAGTGCAAAGGTATACGCGCTGGGATTTCTTATCTTGGGAGTTTTATCAGGGACAGAAGTGGGTAGCAGTTGGTATTTCATACCTTGCTCAGGCTGCTGGGATCACTAGGGAGCAGCCTGCTGCCCAGTCAGCACCCTTGCTGTAAACACGGTGCCGAATGTCACGTTATTGACTGTGATAGGTAATAGACTAATGTGTGCTGAGGAAATCCTATAGCTTCTGATAGGAGCTGCTGAGCTCCGTTCTGTGAGGCTGTTTGAACCTCAGCAATTACACAAAGCACCTCTTCCTCCTAGATATGGGTAGGGCACAGCTGATTTTTCTTCCCGGGAGCAGCCTGCTGTTGCACAAGAACACGGCTATGCTGCAATGTAAGGCTAAAACTTCAAGCCTCGGCATGAGGGTATAACTCCACAGGGTTATTTAAGCATGTGATTTTCCCATTGCTTAAAGCCTCTAATGCTTTAACAAAGGTTTACTCCTAGGAGTTTGCAAAGTGGTTTTTATAGGGCAGTTCAGCCTTTTTACCCTGGGTGCTGCTTTCCCCTCCACTGAACGGTCTTTGTGGCCTGTCAGACCTTCTGTCTGAGCTTGATTTCAAGCATGAAGCAGAGTGTTATGTTACTCCAAATCAGCTCATGAAGGAGCTGCTTTATTTCCAGGCAAGGCGGAGCGTGGGCAGGGAACTGTGCAGGCTGCGTACGTGACCGAGGACAGCTAAGTAAGCAGGTACTTACCATGAGCAAGCAGTTGAAGGAATGCAGAGCGGGACAAATGACTTTGGGGTAATCTGTAGAACAGGAAAAGCAATTAAGTTGAAAAGTATCTGTCCTGGTTCAGGAGCCTGTGTGTTCCTATGGCCCTGGATTTTGCTGCTATCTGGATAGCTTCAGAATAGTGGCAGGGTGCTGCCTGAAGTGATTGGTTTCACATCCACTGCTTAACTGTGTGTGCAACCAAATCTTCTCCACTCGTAGTGTTTGGGCTGAGGCAAAGCCAGGCTATGTTCAAATGGGACTCTATGTCTCAAGTTCTGGAAGTTAATTCTAGGAAATAGGCCAGAAGCCGGAGTCCGTTGCGTACTGACTGTCAAAATGCAACCATCTGGATGAGATGCTGTTAGTACCCCCCAGAGTACCCAAACCCTACTCAGCACAGGCAAAGGCATAGAAGAGCCCATAGGGAATGGCTTTGAGAGAACCAGGTCCTGGACCACTTAGGCCTGTACAGATAGTTATGTGTGAATACGATGGCCTCCTCTGAGCAAACAAAAAAGCCCTAAGAAATTGCATCTCTTTTGCAAAGTGTCAATTAAAGGAGAAAGTTAAATGGCTGTGTCCTCACTTGACTTGCTGATGTAACATTAGGCTGGACTGTAGAAAGAATCAGATGGAGCAACCTTGATGGTCTCCATGATCTGCCACTGAGATAAGTTGCTATTTAGCATCTGATTGAAAAGGTCATGAGATAAGATTTGGTTATTTGTCATCCGCCTTACTGCCTGCTGCGTCTTTCGCAGTGGCTAAATTTAACGTTAGTCTGAAGTGATTCTGTCCCGTAGCAAAATAACTTCACAAGATTTGATGCTACATTCAGCATGGTATTAAAGCAGCGTTTTCGGGCGATGGATTGCTTCAGCCAGAGCTCACTGTTCAAATGCATAGCTTCTGCATTTTGTTTGGGAAAGTAATGACAGCTTCAAGATTGAGTTGCTTTTGTTACGCGTGTTTTAATTTGAACGGCTCATGTTTGGTAGTGCAAAGGGCTCGCTGCGGAAGAGCCCAAGAAGAAGGCTCTGTTTTGTCTGTGCAGGGCCTGCTTAAGTGCGTGACAGCAGTTTGCATGGAGCTCAGGGCTACAGAATGCATTTTCTTCAGAGGAAATACCAACAAGGATGCCTGGATTGCTTTTTTATTAATTTCTTGATAGCTGGATTGCTCTTTTATTGTCTTCATGGTTTAAGTTTTTGCTTCAGCATCCATCCACACAAGGAGACAAAGCCACTGGCTAGTGTGGAAAAAGGTCTAAGTGTGTTGCATATTATCTTTTGTCCAGTATTTTGCTAGCCTGGAAGAGCAAAAACAAGTCGGGGTGTCATATTTTCCTTCATGAGCAATAAAGATTGCAAATAACGTATTTAGTCACATCACGATTACGGTTAATCCTGGTCACATCAAAGCAAGTCTCTGTCATTGAAGTTGCACACCCTGATTTTTGCCTCCAAGGCTTGTCCACTCATGGAGTCTGTATTCTGACGGCGTAGCATTTACTAGGAAGAGCTACCCCCAGGAACTGCCGGTCTGCTCTGTGTGAACTGATTAAACTCCACCAGGGGAGATCTGGCGAGCGTCTACCTGGTGAGTCACTGGGCAGAGGGAGCGCGGCTTTGCATCATCCTCCCAGTCTTGCAGGGTGCTTCTCCTCCTACCTGGGGGTACAGACACTCCATTTTTCAGAAGCGAAACTGCTGCTTTGTGATCCAGGCACAAAACTCTGGTCACTTATGCCAAAATGGAATTCCTGCCTGGTTTTGTTTTGTCTCCTTCGGTGTTTGTGTTGGCTTGGCATTTTCATATTTTGTATCCAGTGTCAGTATTTGTTTCTGGGAAGAAAGTTTTGCTTAAACTTTAATTTTTGCAATTTGTTTGTTTAAACTTGTTGGCAACTTTAAAATACTGCAGTCTGCTCCCTATGCTGGTGTCAGGGCTGCTGTTACTGGAACAGGCTTCCAAAGTAAAAAAGCAGCAATCGAGCAGGGAATGTTTTTTAATTAAATATTTGGGAATATTTTGAGCTATTTTGTGGCCAGTTTTTAATAAATGTAGGGTTACTTTGGCTTGTATTGTGTCAAGACAGTACAGTGCTGAACACAATGAAAGCTTTTTTCTGCCCTGTACTCATAGTGTATAATCGTGACAACAGTATCAATGTGATAGGCAGCAACTGAAAGTTACTTCTTGAGCACAGCAGAAGCTGAGAGGACAAACCAATGTGTGTTGTAGGTGACAGGATGAACAGTTAGTTCTTTAGAGAGAAAACAGAACGGTGCATGTTGTGAATGTACCAGATGAGCAGTGGCACCTAGATGGGTTGGCCAACCTGAGACTGGAGCTGATGCTGCAATAGCACGATGTAGTCCTTGAAGATCGAAATACCATAAGCCTGATGGAGGCACTGAAGAAGTGCAAAACCAGAAGGAAAACAATGATTTTAATTGCTTTGGTAAAGCTAGACTGGGGGAAGGAAAGCTGAACAAAGCAGCAGTACACGTATCGAAAGAGGAGACACGACCATTACCTGAACACAGACTTTGTTAGGAGCTTCAATACTAGGATGGATGGAAAAAACACATTTTTACTGCTTTTCAGAAGGAATCCATGAGCACAGTCTGGACGTAACAATCTGGAGAAAGGGGTTAAGTAGAAAGCACCCCTCCGTAGCTGGGTCTGTCAGTCAGTGGCCATGTCTCCAGTGGTGAGGAAACAGGGCTAGAGTGTGCTTTGACTCTGCCTTTTTTTGGCAGTGTTTCACTTAAAGTAAGGCCTGAACATTGTCAAAAAATGGAAGTGATCCAAGACATGTAAGACTGAGAACAAGACTGAAAAAGAGAGCTAATCTGAGTCATCCACGTCAAGTTGTTTATTTTATGTTTATGTTTGAGAATACTGAAACACGGCTCCTTTTTTTTTCTTAATCCAGGGGTTGAGGATGCTGCACTCCTGCTGATCACAATAAAATTATTTCAGTGGGAGTTTGGTTCCCCAGGAGGAAGCTGAGCAGAGTGCAGAGAGCAAAAAGCCTGGGGATGGAGCCCTGAACAACCCCTGTGAAAAAGCTGGAGTGAGAAGGATGAGGGGAAAATGGGAAAAGACTAAACCACAAGAAACAAAGGAGAGGGCAGTTAAAAAGAGGAATGTGGCTGCTTGTGCTGAAGGCAGCTGGCAGGCCGGGGAAGAAGGGAATGGGGTTTGCTGAATGTTGTCCAGATAAGGTAATTATTTCTGGCTTTGAGTTATGGCTCTGATTCATATAATATTTAAGGAATATCTGGTTTTTTCATGATGAGCAGCCTGAAAGCAAATGCTGGAAATTTGCCATCTGTGTAGAAATTTCTTTGCTGTAGATATATGCCATGAAAGTGAGTGGGACTGAAGCAAAGTCCATTAACATTCCTTTATTGATGGGAGTGAGAGGTGAATGCTCTGGACCAGATGAAATACCCAGTTAAAAAAAAGTGCTTAACTGTTGGATTCCTTTTAAAAAAATTTAATATGTAGCATACACAGGTTTCTCAATACTGAAGTCAGCTTTTAAATTAAAAAAAGGTGCTGGAAGAAGGTGGTACAGGGTGTATTTCGAAAGTTAGGGTTAAGATGCAAGAAAAAGATCATACTTCATGTTGGATTGGCCAACTATTATAATAAATTGGGATACTCTAGACAGTTGGCATTGCTGTAGGTACTTCATTGTGTAATTTCCCATTTATCTGGGCTTATTACATGATCTCAGGAGCAATAACTGGTGCAGCTAATGTATCTATGTGGTCCTAACTTTTGCATCTGTTCAGAGAGCGTGCATATTTTGAGGAGGTTTTTGAACGTAGTCTGTGTCCTTGTTATCTTATTGGTCTCTTACTCAATTCAGACTGAAAATTTCACATAGGAATTCCTGTAACGAGATCTCCCTGGTGTGAAGGGAAAGCTTGTGTGCCCAAAACTTTTGGGTAGGCTGTTCAAATCTCAGCGGACTCGGAAGCCTGAGTGGTGATGAATTTATTGCTTCCCTTGGTGCGCTGCTCTGGTTAACCTAGCCCAGCTTGCTTCTGCAAAATAGACATGAGAAAGCAAGAATTTGTAAAAGAAACTCAAATGTTAGCGTACGCTGTCGTTTGGGAAGAATACCCATCTAACCAGCTATTTGAACAAATCCAGATGAGAAAGGGAGAGTTGGGGTGGTTGTATTCAGGCTGCATTATGCAGCAGTGGAGATGCGTATAGTCACGTACTACGGCATCTTCATTCGAGAGAACAAGGAGCAAAATGGGCTTCCTGCTGAAGGGGGCTGCCGGCTCCTGTCGCAGGCAGGGACTGGCACGGCATCTGAGTTAGGCCGTTGTACCAGCGGGTCTGAAAACAGGCTCTGCTGTGCAGCGAGCCAGGGTCTGCCGGTCTCGCAGTGCAGGCATCTGAAATGCCACTCCGGAGGTCTGCCATGGTGTAGGTGCTGCTCTGTTGTGACCCTTAATGTCTAGCGGTAATTTTGGCTCAAACGTTACACATTAGAAATCACATTAGACTTTATTTCATGTAGGCAATGATTTAATTCTGCTTTTCTGTACTAATAACTATGTGCAGGAGGCAGTTTTCAGCCCTACTCACTGTGAAAATCGACACGCTTTGAATTGCATGGTGTGCACAACCTGGGTAACAGGTTACAGGATTGTGCTGCTTCCTACATGGTGACATCTTGGAAATTACCATAGAAAGTGGTCCCAGGGGACTATTCAGGATGGTTGAATATGCAGTAAGTTTGCAGTCTGAAAATGTCTGGCAGCAATGTCTCGTATTTAAGCGTATATGTGTTTGTAATGGATTTTTGTGGCTGGCTCTTAGGGATATGGTTTTTCTTCTGCTAACCTGAATTACAATCTCTGAAGCATAAAAACTCCAAAACAAGATGACGTGCTTTTTGTGGCGTATGATTGTTGCTCAGTTGGATTTTTTGTATATTAACTAGTTTTATTTCCGTTTTTAATTTTGGGGTTTTGTAGGTAATATATCGCCTTTTCCAGGGAAGGGTCCGTAGCTGTACATGTGCATGCAGTTTCTCACAGCAGCAGGGATAAAGCTGTGGTAGTACTGGCAGGGCAGATTCTGACTGTGCTGAAAATCCCCCTAAATGGTTTATCTTCAAAGATGCCATATATGAAATTTGAAGGTACTGCAAGCTACCCAGGAGAGCATAGCATAGAGGATATAAAGCTTTCCACTGGAGTCTGCTGGCTTTTAATCTCTTTGTGTGGGGGAGATAATGTATTTGAAGACTCCACCCACAGGGTGAGTGTCAGCAGGAAGGGGGGGGACATCCAAGGGGCCACTGAAGATAGCTACCACCCCTGTGTAAGGTTACCATTCCAGGTTGTGATGGAAGAAACCCTGGTGGGAGAGCACTTTGCTGTGTGGCATCTGAAGAGAGGGCTTTCCTTTGCAGAGTTGCTTGTCCGGGTCCCATCTCATGTGTTTTTAAACTCTGTGCTTGCAATATTCTTCGTATGAAGAAATCTCTTGTTGCTTAATAGCTTCAGGCTGGCTTTTGGATGTTGGCTTTCCATTTACACACCTGATTTAAATGCGTTGCATCAGGTTTAAGAAACAGTTAGTGTATTATTGGCGGGACAGCTTCTTTGCACATCAAATGGTTGTGAGGGTGGCAGATACTATAGCCAACAACAGTGTAATAAGAACCAAGTCTTGCCACACTGGTGGAGCTCTCTGGCACCTGGGGAGGCCTGGATCCAACCTGTGTGGCTTGGATCTGTCTCCAGTAGGGAAGGTTAGCTTGCTCCCAGTCTCTGCTCTGAATTCCAGTGCTGCTGCAACAGCAAAGCTGGGGGTCCCACGCAGAACTGGAGGTTGGGTTTCGTAGGTACTTGTTAACTTCATTGCCCAGCCACCTGTCTGAAAGGAAGAGGTAATTAAAGATAATTAATAGTGTGGGTAGGGAGTGGAGGAAACCTTTGGTTTCTCTGTAGCACTAGAATTGACATTTTTCAGATTATTTAGGCCTTGTCAGAAAATGTTTTGTTTAGCCTTTGTTTTCTGTTGAATCCTGTGTGCTTGGTTAGCTTCTTTTCAAATTTAAAAAAAAGTGCTCCATACATGGATTGAAAGCTTTATCTGTTTATCTCCTCATTAAAAAGACTGTCTATGAAATGTGCTGACAGGGCTTTTACTCTCTTGCTTTCTATTCTCATCACATTTTCCACTGAAAGCCTCTCCTCTGCTATTTCTGTTCCATAGTAAACGGGGCTTTATGGTGGTGGAGGCTCTGGATGCTGTTCCTGGCTCCTCACGGGCTGTGTCCATCGCCATGGGTGGGAAACCTCGAACGTGCAATTGGGACAGCAGAGAGGCCAGTTTGGGCGTATGAGCTCGGTCCCCTGACAGGCACTTCTCACAACCTGGAGGCCCCAGGATCAGACATGGTGGGAAGCACATCACACGTCATCCTCTAGTCAGATATTTAAGCAAGAGGCCACACTTTGAGAACTGCGTGCGGAACGAGCTGCCTGAGCTGGTCAGAGAGCCTCCATGGAAGCTGAGCTTCTCAGGGAACTTGGTCTCAGGACTTCTAGACTTTAACCAATTGCTGGGCACTTTGTTTGGGGAAAAAAAAAAGGAGTAGGTACATCAAGCATTATACAATTTGAACCACTTAGGGATTGCCAGTGGCTGAGTCTCCTTGCAGCCAGATCATTAGTATTGGTGTTATAATGAAATGATGGAGACTGAGTTTGGGTTACAGAAGAAACGGTGGTATAAGCTCTGTTTTTACTCATGTAACTGAAATTCTACCAGTACAGCCAATTAAAATGGTGACTATTACTCCAGCAGTGGTAATGTGAGGTCTGGACTTGAGACGCTGGACTAGTGGTCTCCAGCCTCTGCTGGCCTCCATCATCAACATGGATCATCCATCACTGTTTGCTCTGCTGGCAATTTTGACACCCATTGCACCTGACCAGTTTGGGGGAGCTCTGCGGTTTGTGAACTGCTGTGTTATGCCATGAAATAAAAGACAGAAATTTTTATACAGGGCTCTGTAAGCAAAGCATGTTGTGTTGATTTTTATTACCCTTTGAAGTTAAGGGAGTTACTGGAATAAAGCGAATAAAATAGTGTTTCGCTCACATGCAGTGGCTGTGACAAAAGAACTTAAACAAGAAAAAAGGGAAAAAGCTTCTCAGTGTACTAAACAGACATGCAGAATCAGTGCGTGAGATACATCAGGGTGCTCACGTGCCAAGTCCCGCAGAAGACCCAGTCGCCTGCGGGTTAAAAGCGTGGTCATGGATGGGCAGAGTAAACGCTTTGTTCTGGTTTTTGCGCCGCTTTCGCCTGCTCATCTCTTGCACAAAAAAAAAAAAATCAATCCCGTGCAACAACATGAACTCTGTGACGTTTGATATGTAGAGCAGACAGCTGCAGGCCCAATTAATTCCCCCCTCTGGTTTTTTTTGCGGTATTTTTTTTTCCAGAAGGCTGTAGTGACTTCCAAACCCTCACGGGTGAGTGGCGTTTATGGCTTGTTGACTCTGATCGAAATGAAGCGCCGAGTCCCGAGCACAATGAGTGGGTTTGCGTGTGGAAGTCTTCACTGGATGTCTTTTGGGGTGGGTGGGCTGAGCTGCTGGGTACCTTCCCGGGGGGCTGTTCCGTAGCGTCGCTGGCATTCGTCTCGCCCAAAGCAAACGAAATTTTGGGTGCAGAAGGCTGAGCCTGCCCAGAGTAAAAGCAAGTCCTGGGAGGTGAGAGCAAGCATCAGGCTATGGAAGCGGAGGGGAAAGCAGCATGTGGATGCCTGAAGTGCGGGTGCTCATGTACCCCCTTTGGAGCCTTGTCTACTGTAAACACACCAGAGGAAGGGTCCCCTGCGCCTCTCGCCCTCCACCCACCGTGAATCTCCCTGTGCCTTCTCTCCGGCAGGCAGGCGGAGGAGCTCATTAGAGCTCTCTGCCAGCACACACACCTGTAATTTAAACGCGTTCGGCTACAACAGCCCGACGTGCCCCGTGGTGTCAGACACTTGGGTGGTGCGATACCGGCGTGTGGGAGGGGGATGTGGATGAGGAGCGGAGCCCAGCCCGGAGCTGGGTGGGGGCTTGCTGCGGAGCCCTTACTGGTTGCTAGTAAACGTGGGGAAGGGGGAAAAGCGTGGGACAGTGTGTGGGCATCTCTGCTGGGAGAAAGAGTGGGAACCCACCAGGTTCTGTCCGGCTGTCTGCTTCAGATACTGCCTGTCTTGAACATGCCTCATCCGTACCCATGCCCGTGGATCTGTATATTGGTTTTGTGGTCAAGAGGGTTGTGTTGGTTTGGGGTTTTTTCACCAATAAAAAGTGATTAAAGAACAGGCTGTGCTAGGCTGATTTGACTAATTGCTTTATTTTTTAATAAATAGAATAGATTTCTATTTTAATAATAGATTAGATTTCGTCCAAAGCACTGTCTCCCCTTCGCCTGTGGTATAGCAGCATGATGTTAGAAACATGCCTGCTGCATGGTACCCTTTTTTTAAAGCTTCTGGCATCTCACATAGGTGACTGAGGGATATTCTAATGAAGCTGGAGTTATTAAAAAAAAAAATCTATTACATTTCAGGGATGTTTGGGCTTCACGCTTCAATAGTGCTAATTAGATATGTGACCCATTTTCATTCTGCTTTAGCTCCTGGGGATGGTGGAGCCTCATTATAAATACAAGGCTAGAGAATGCCCATGTTCCTTACTCTAAATAGCTTCTTCAAAACATGCCCAAAGGGCTGTAGGGTGTTTTTTGTGTGGACACTGATGATGTTTTCTTTTTTTTTTAAGTGGGGAAGTGGGACGGGGGGAGATTTCTCTCCCCAGAAATAAATAATTGAACATTTTATTTTCTTTAATTTGGAGAACTTAGTGGAAAATCAAGGTCCTCTTGAATTTTAAGTTTGCCTTGTTTTTGTTGACAGGGGAATAAACTTGAATGCTTTTTAAGCATAAAAGAATGCTTTTAATATTACAGTAGCTTCCCATTAACTGATATTTTTAGCTAATAGAGCCTGTGCAGCTCATCTCTTCATGAAATGCACTGAATGTCTGGCTGGATGCTGACGAAAGGTAGCAGCCGTGAGAGGTCCTTGTTGAGAAACAGCCTGCTAAAATGCACGTTGCGATGCAAAACTGAGGCTGGAAGCAGTAGATGGGCCATTCCAAAAAACAGATCTCGGAAAGCTCTGGAGTTTTGGCTCTTTTCAGCAGAACTCGGTTGTTTCCAGAAGAATTGTAGAAAGCAAACAAATACCACCAGCCCCCCCTCCACCCTCCCCAGCAGAAAATGATGAATTTGCTTTGGGGAGAACCCTCAGTGAGACCTGGGGATGTGTATTAAAAATAATATAAATGAATCTAAGATAATGGAGCGTTGCCAGGCAACTATCAAAGGAGCTCCAGCTCCTGTATCTCTGGGCTTTGCTGAAATGACCTCTTACATTTCGAGCATCTTGCCTGCCCGTGTATGAAATGGTTGTTCTGAACTTTGCTGATGCACCTCGTAGGCAGCAATTTAGCTTGTGAGTGGTGCTGTATTTGGTATTGCAGTGCTGATGTCCTTCTGGGCATCCTGTGCTATCTTAAAAATAAGAATTGTTCAAGGAATAAGGGTAAAGACTAGCTGGAGTCAGCGCAGCAGTCATTTATGACTGAATAAGAAAATGTTTGTGGTTTAGTTGTGTGGATAGGGTTAATCTGAAAGCAGGCAGGGGGAGGAACTCTCCTGTCACTTTGCTTTTAATGACTACGCTAAATGAAAAAGTAAGCTGGGTTTCATCTCTGAATTTACTGGTCTGAGGACTTGTTCATAAAGCCATGCCTCAGAGGCTTGCTTTAAAATTAAGTCTACTAAACAAGCAGGCTGTGGCAGAGGAGGTTGAGGCAGGTTACTCTAACTTTAGGATGGCTTTCTGGGCGTTTTGCCGGGATGCTCTGACAGGTCCTTCGGAGCAGAGAAACGCAGAGCTGTGCTTTTACACAGCTCCTTTCTTTGCATGCGTTTGACATGTGCGCAGCAGATGATGAAGTTAACCTTTTCTGTTTGCAGAGGGGGAAGGAAATAACCTTTTCAGAAGCTGTGTTTATCAGGATAAACATAACTTTCTACATTGTAAACATGGGCAACATGACTAGATTTTGGGCAGCTGCTTTATGGCTTGTTTCATGTTCCTACTCGGAGTATGTTAGGTTCTGTTGTCCATCTCCACCATGAGAAAGCTGCTGTCTAAAAACGCCCAGTGTACAACAGGATGAGAAGGACTCCATGTAGAAATGATTTAAGCTGGAATCCTACGCTTATTTAGGCCCACGTTTAGCTTAATTCACTGTAAATATGCAGGGCTACACAGAGCGAGTAAAGGTTAACGCATTTATAAGCTTTTGAAGATCAGAAACAAACTTGATTTCAATTTGAAACTTGTGTTCAGTTCTGCGATGCCTGGCTGCTGAGTGTTCCTCAGAAGATGTTGGTGGCACATTGCATGGCTGTTTGCTTTGGTCACGGGTTATTTTGCAGGTTTTTTTATCAAAAAGCCATTTTCATGTTTTTCCTCATCTTTACCACTTGTTTTCTTAATCCCACTATTTTCATTTTTTTTTTCTCCTGAGTATCTTATTCTCAGGAATGTAAGATATTTCAGTTTACTGTGGAGTTTGGAGAAAAAAGATAAAGTTATTTAAAATAACTTTGAAAGATTTTTCCCTGCATAGAAACATTGAAGTTAGTTACTGCCAGGGCAGTCTTCAGCCTCAGCTGATGGTGTCCTGAGAGTTAGTTAATGCTGCACTGTGCTCTGAGATGTTGATAAACTAGCTTTTCCTTGCAAAAAAAAAAAAAAAAAAGTGGGGAAAACTGCCTTTTTGAGTGTTGATTTGGGTGATTTTTTTTTGAGTGCGTCTACCCAAGCGCAGCTTACTCCCCAGGAAAGCATCTGAGAGAGTGGTGCTGCTGCCGAGGGTGTCTTGCCCGCTTGCTCGGAGAGGAATGCGGGTCCGTGTCGGGCGCTACGTGCCGCGCTGTTTTTTTGCATTCCACCGGAGATCGCGCCTGGGACTTTCTCTTGAGAAGAAAACCAGAAAACACCTGTTACTGCTGGCAGCTGGTGCCTCGGCAGCAAACAGAGGGATGGGTGAGGGCTCCTGCATTCCTGCCTACAGAATGCATAGGCTTGTGAAGTCCTGCTCGGGAATAAATAAAATTTGTCTTGAAGAAAAATGAGTGATGTTTTGTGGCGTGACTAAATGGATTAGACACGCTGTGGATGTGTTATCTAGGAATTTTCAAGAAAGCTGATGGCCACATCCTGGAGGTTTTTTATGTCCTTTAAATTAGCTCACCAACTAAATATGTTGAAGTGGTGCATGTATAATTGTCTGAAGCTTGCTTCTTTGGTGGGGCTGAAGTATAAGGGGATAGGGAAAGCATTCTTAGGAAATTGTAGATCTGTGTGCAGGATTTTGCTCTGAAGATCACAAAGTCCGGATGTGTTCTCAGACATAAAGACAAGTTACAAAAAAAGAGTTAATTTATATGTTTAGTCTTCCAAAATAATATTTCAAGCTGGATGAAAGAATTTTCAGATCTCCTGGATTAGACCAGACAGAGTAAACATCTCTAAATAGCACGTTCTCCCGCGAGCACCGCATTCAGCAACCGGGCGCAGAGGGAAAGGAGTACAGAGTTTAGAGCATCTTAACCAGATTTTGTTGTTCCACTGGTTGAAAAGAGCTGAGGGACCACGATAAACACCTGAAGAAGCTATTGGCACGTATTAAGAAATGGTTATTTTTGAAGACTTGGTGTTGTTCGAGAAGAACCATTGAAACAGGTTGATCCATGCAAGGCGCTTTGTTTTGCTGTCTGGCTGGACGCGTTCTCCGGAGTGGGGATCATGATATGCCAGTAATTGCAGTTAAATGAACATGGCTGGCTCTCAGGCAAATGAAACCTAATTTGTCACAGCTGTCAGAATGATCATGTCATGTTGGTTGCCTGCAGGAACAGTTTTAGGCTGCAAATCCTCTTAAGGTCCCAGTTTTTTCTTGTTAAATATTGCACAGAGTGTTTGCTGACCCTAGTATTTATCTCGGTGGGTTTTTTTAAAGGCAAACACCAATTCTGTCTCTTGCATAAGCTGGGGTTGAACTTCTGTGAACCTTAGTCATGTGGGCTGGAGCTCGTTAATTTGGTGGACTTGAAGGACTGGAACATAGCAATAATTTGAGGGCTTGCATGGAACAGTAGAGATTGGCTTGTGGATTCGTATGGTCAGGATTTTGGAAATCATGCTTAAAATTAGCTTTTAAAGAGCAGCCCTCCCAGGCTGGATTGAACACATAGTTACACTTTACAGCAGCAGACAAAAGCAGTACAGCAACTTCGAATTTTTAATTTGTGCCAGCAGGAAATGCAGTAGAATAAATGCAAGTCTGCATTCATAATACCTCAAGAAAAACACAGTAAGATGTAGGCCTCTTGAAATCCCCCTTAGTCATAATTTCAGTATTTATTTGCTTTTGTTTGTAGATTAACAGATTGGGTCTAAATTGGATAGAGCAAGTCCTGTTCTGCAAAACAAACAGATGCTAATTTTTGTATGTCAAGCCTGAGGGAGCAGAGAGCTTTCCTGCTCTATTCTTCTTCTAAAAAAGGAAACAAGGTTGGTTTTTAAAAAAAAAAAAAGCCTTGGATCCCTGAAATACCTGTAAGGCTGATTTCTCCCCCTCTGTGCTGGTGGCTGCAGTAAAGCTCCAGCAGAAGAGCTGAAGGTGCTGTGTCCGTAGTGTGTTAGAGTTCAAGGCTGGAGAATGTCAGCGGTGTTTATGGAGCTCCCTGGAGCGGGAAGAGCTCTGAGCTTTCAACAGAGAGGTTGTGCAAGCGCATTGCTCATGATGCAACGCTGGCTGCCCCCTTGGTCACAGCTGAGTCTTGGGGAAATGGTCGGACGTTGCCTCGAGCTGCAGCTGCCTGCTCCCCTCTATGCCACCTGCCCCAGCCTCTTGGGGATGACATCAGGGGTACAGCTGTCTGTGTCTGCCATCAGCTTAGCCCTGTGGTGTCTGCCCTGGTGGGATGTCTACAGGGCTGCCCTTTCCCTTCTCCACCCTGGCTCCTGCGGAGCAGTGCCCCAGCCCTGGCGCTTCCCATCTCCCTGGCAATTCAGGGCTTGGGAGGGATAGCAAGACTGTCTCGGGGAGGAGCAGTGCCACTTGCAGGGGAGGGTGTAGGAACGTGGCTGCTGACCTTGAAACCTCCTTCTGCTCTTGAAAGAGGTCTGCCTTTTTCCAGCCTTTCTGCCTGAATTTCCCTCCCACCTCTCCTGGGCAGAAGTGCCATGGCCACACCGGAGTTTGCCTGCATTGCTGGGGACCTTGGACCAGCTCTGGTGCTGCCTGTGCTTTGTTGTGTTTATAATATACTTGGAAATGTAGGATTGGGGTGTTCTGGAAGAATAATGTATGACAGAAGATGAAGCAGAACTGCTGAATATGATCCCACAGAGCTGCCTTGTTGAAGTACTTTTGGGCACATCTACCTGCCTGAATGTTGGTGAAAGGTGAACAGCCGCTCCTTCAAAGGTTTGTTTCCGTATGTTTTGTTTCCAGTTCCTCTTGAACAATATGGACTGGCATGCAGGTATCCCTTCCATGACAAGAAACTGCAATCCCTGATGCTCAGTGCTTTTAAAAAGAAGTTTCAATCTTCTGTAATAGCCACATGACAGTTTAATAGTTGATAAAAGAATAACAAAAAGTTACACATCTGTTTTTGAGGATTGTGGGGACATGACATTGCAGATAAACATGAGCTTTAGCTTAATGATTTATTGAAGCTCATTTCTTCATTTTATTGTAGCTTTCAGTCTCTTACTATGCAGCTGTCTGGTTTCCCCAGAGGATGGAAGACTAGCTCTGAGATATAAATCTCTGCTAATGATTTTAAATAGCTATCTATCTGTATATAATACAAGACTTTTTTTTTTCTTTTTTTGCCCTGGGCACTCAATCATGGGATTAGGAGAGGATAATCAATAATCCTGAATGCACAGCAGAGCCGCTCTTGGTGGTGAGCCCTGTACTGTCAGGCCACGCAGGGCTGTTGCGAAGCCCAGTCACGTTTTTCCAGCCTCTTGCTCTCAGGCCTGTCTCCCTGTTCAGCATCTGGAGGTTTCCAGCTGAAATGATCCCTCTAGGACCTGCAGCCTGCACTGCGTGCCAGAGGTGACAACCACTTTTCCCTGATGCTCAGGTGAACTGGTCACTGTGTGTCTCTTCTACAAGAGGAATAAAGGCAAAGCTGTGCCGTAGCTGGTTGGGAGCATAGTGGTGTTCTGTTCAGTTTTGTTTGTGCTTGACAAACGAAGGTGGAATGAGGTTTGTATGAATAGGAGGACCTGTTGTGAAATTAGAGATACTGTAGGCAAATGTACTAAGGAACTTGTAGTGAATGTGAACAGATCCCTGGGCATTAGCCAGGACGTTCCTCACCTCCTGTAGTTCATGTCTGAACCAGTCCTAGAGGGACCCTTTTCATTATGGAAAAACTATGTAGACCTCGGAACTAACGTTTGCATCGATTTGTTTCCCCAGTGATCCCAGGTGAGTTCCCACAATTGGGATGCAGGACCAGCAAATACAAGGTGTATTTGCATGGGAAGGACAATTAAGGCTTCCCTATATTGTCCTTTGTTTTACAGCACATTAACGATTTACCAGGAAATTAGTGGTTTAGGAGATGAAGTGTGGCTGCTTCACACTCCTTAGCTGTACTTCCTAGTTTAACTGGGAGCACACTGGTAGTGACTGAATATTGCTCCACCTTCAGATCTCTCCAAAGGCTTGTGCACATAAATTTGGGTACCATCCTTTTCGCACCAGAGACAATGGTCCCAGCAGAGGAGCTGGCACCAAAGTTAGCATTAAATGGAAGTGTCTGCTTGTGAGCCGAAGGTGTGGGTATCCCTTTAAATCAAATTATGGGCTAGCGTTGCTTCCAGCAAGAGCAAGGCAGAGTCATGTGAAGCACTGCAAATAAACTTGTGCTACTGCCTGTATTTACTCCTGAAAGCCAGGTTGTACAAAGACGTGGGACAGTGGTGTGGGATCTCCTAGAAGGTCACTGTCACCAATACTGAACATATCTAGCATTGAAGGGCTCTTATGTGCTCTGTGGTGCAAGTTATGAACATCTACTGCTAAATCTTCTATAGCCGCCAGAGGAGAGATGATGAACCTGCCACACAGAGGAGTCTGTTCGTGATGGCATTTTGTGTGGAAAGCAGGAGGAAAAACCAGGCCTACCAGTGGCTTTGTGCTCTGAAGATGTTCTTCCTTCCCCTCTCACTTCCTCCTGTTGCTCCTTGCAGTTTCCGTTGGCCATTCCATGGCGGTAACAGTCCTGCCCTTCGTGGCATCATCTCTGTGGGGTCCTTTGCTGGCCCTTCTGGTGCAACTTCAAACAGGACTCACTGGAACAGCCCATCTTCCCCTCCAGTGCGCCTTGTCCAGCAGCGTTTGCACGCCTGCTCTAACAGCATCAATTCCTGTAATGCTTGCATTGCTTTTTGAGGGTTCAGATCACAGGCTTTCAATAAAAAGGAGTTCTTGGGGGTAAGGTTGCCTGCTGTTAGCATTCACGTGATCACTGACTCACTCACTCGTGTGTCTAATGCGTATCCTGAACTTACTGGACATAGTGGTGCAATCCCAGCCTGGAGAATTGCTGTGTGCTCACCAACTTTGAGACAGTGGGACTTCTCCATTTTATTTTTTTCACTGAAGTAGCCAATTTTTGGGTTAATACAAATGAATTGGGAAGGGCTAGAAGTAAAACACTGCAGGCGAGACCCTGTCTGGTATGTTTCTGTGCCAAGTGGACTTTTATCATTGACTTAAAGGCATGTGTGGATAGCAAATAGGACATCATTATGATTCAGGGTGCTGCTGTAGTGTGAGACCTAATAAATCTTCTTATGTGTGCCTTGTACTCGTTCATGTACTTATTCTGGCCGCTGGGATTTATTCTTAGCCCTGCTTTTTTCCAGGAGCTGCTATGCCTCTGTTAAACGGGAGCACTCTGCAGATTCTCTCCGGGGTCAGATTTGCAGTAGGTTGTCTTGACCAGGTGCAGATAGGGGTTGGAAATGCCTTGTAAAATGGGAGGGAGGGCAGGGTCAGGTTGAAAGTTGGAAAGGGCTGGGTCTGGCCTGCTCCTTTTACTTGTGTTTTTATTTCTCTGATTCTGTATCAGAATCATATTCTGTGATTCTCTTGAACCACTTTTTACTTTCTGAATTAATGCGTATGTGCCATTTTCAGAAAGTCAGTAAAGACTCATGGCAAGATCTGTCCACCTCTTAGTTGATCTGGCCATGACTGTATTTAGCTATTCCGGGAATCTGCATGTGTTGTGTTACATATTAGGGTCTAAGGAACATGGGTACTTCAAGTGTCTCTTTATATAAAGGTAAATGAAGCTTTTTGCTAGTTTCTATGCTCTTGAGTGTGCAGTTATTGTGCATACTCAGGGACTTATTTTCACAAGTTTAATTCCAGGAGTAGGAGCATATTAGTAGTAACTGGAGGAGTATGAGTTGGTATTAACACTCTTGGTATGGTTTGTTGTCTGTAGCCAGAATGCCAGTAGTAGGTTTTTACTTACTTAAAAAAAAAAAAAAGATGCTTAGTTCCTGGAAATGAGGAGAAGCACAAATAAACCAGCCCTCCAGAAGCTTGTTTGACACATTTCTCTAGTCTCCTTGTACATGAGACAGAATGTGTGAGTTTTGGTATCGTAGCTCTGCTTTGGATCAGCAGAACCCAGAAGGATCTGTGCTGTCTGGTGGTTCCTGGCCTTCCTCTAACCTGAGTTTTGTTTTCAAACAAGCCTGCCTATTTCTGTATCTCGTATTTATATCTTTTTGTCTTTGTCTAACGATTTCTGTATTTTGTTTCAATGCTGACACGGTCCATCCAAGATGGAAACAGATGCTGAGCTCCGTGCAAATGGTGGCTGGAGTTGCCCACGTTGGCTTTTTCTGGAACTGGCTTTAGAGGGTAGCGGGGTTGAATCCAGCTGGTACAACAGGAGCGCTCCCATCTGCTCTTCACTAGGGTGCAGTTGCACAGTAACAAGCGTGATCAAGCTGGTGGTGTGTTATTTAAGTTACGGCACTTGCTGACTCATTAGCAGAAAGGCAGTAGTGGGGAAACACTCTGCCTGCCAACAGACCGTGTACTGTTACAGTCACTGTGGCAAACACGGCAGTGCTGCCTGTCAGGGGTGCCCACTACCTGCCTTTTTTTAAACATAAGATGTAAAAGAATCTCTGAAATGGGAAGGAAGAATTGCAAAGCTAATTAAGGCGGCTCAAGCTGTTCAGTGGGGAGTATTTGGTTTTCCAGAGTGCAGATTCCCCTCGCTTCATCCTTCCCTGCCTTTCTCCCCACGAGCTGCCCAGCAGATCCGACAAGCCCCCTGGACCTTGACCTTATGTTGACACAGACTAAATTATTCTTCTCCATTGCTTCTCCATCGTCTCCTGTGCTAATTACTGCTCTGCAAATCTACCCTCTGGTCTGATTTCTAAATTCATCCAGGAGGCTGAGCAGCTCTGAGGATCTGCTGTAAACATGACTTATCCGGCAGGCAGTAAAGCTGCTCTCGAGCTCTCCGAGGAGAATTAAGCCTTCGTGAAACTGTCTGTTGGGCAGCTGGTTTTATCAGTCAGTGTTGCAGATTAAAACATGTTTCGATGTCTTTTCTATCAATTCAGGAAGGAAAAAGAAAAAAAAAAGTTCTTGTTACCAGCTCCCCGGCTGCATGTTAATAGAGAACTAATTGACCGAATGTCAGTCACTTGTGCTCCTTGAAGGAAAGGACCATCTCCCATGTGCTGAGTGTACAAGAGCCCAACTCATATCTTTTCTCAGGCTGACTGTGGTTTTTATCCACCAGAGGCAGGAGCTGCTCGAGTTACAGCAAATCGAGCCTGGACTGCAGTGCCAGGGACATGTCTGCTCCCACACTCCTGGGACGTGGGATGTGGTGTGGAGATTGCATTGCTTTTAAAAAGGAAAGGTTTATGACCTCTCCTAGGCCAGCTGTTAAACATGTGCTTTATACTGACTTTTTCCTCCATAAACTTCTACCCGTGATGCCTGTGGCATACTTTGTGTTGGCAGAAAGCTCCAGAAGTCACCAGTTCAAGTTTTGAAGGCATTACTGCCATCTCCAAATTGGCTGGTGTCTGTTAGAGATGAAATCTTGTAGGTAGAAGCACATCTCAGCCGTGCACAGGTCAGGGGTATTTGGGCGTTTCGGTTGCTTGTGATGACTCGGGGATTTTCTTGTAGGAGCTCTGAGAGGTTGAATGTGATTTTCAGAGAGCTGGAAACCGAAAGGGATTATGGTGCCTACATGCTGCACCTTCACTGTTATTGTGAGAACCAAAGTACAAGATTATGATGGCAGATAAGAGTCTCGGTTTAAGGCCTTTAGAAAGAAACAGGACATTTTGGACTGAAGTGGAAGCCAAATAGATTGCATCTTTCTTGCTTTCTAGTCACGAGGTTGATATATGACTTTACCTGCTTTTGTTTTTTGCCAGCCTATCTTCTTGGTGTGCAAGATGAATTTCTTTTGTCTTGATTCACTTCCCATTGCGAGGCCATAGTTTTAGTTTTTTACCCTTGTAAAACTAAACATCTCCCGTTCATATACATTTAGATGTCTTGGACATAAATCTTCCCTGGGGTAACTGGTCCTGGAGCCCTTTTGCAGTACAGTGTTGCAAAGCTCTCTTTAGGGCTTCCCCGTGTCCTGGTGGTATTAGACCCGTTAAGCAGTAACCCTGCTTTAACACTTGGGTGAACAGCAGGGCAACACCTCATGAAAATGCAGTTTTTACTGGGATGAATGTGTTTGTGTTAATGAAGCTATGTGCATACATGCTGGAGCTTACGGTACAATTATCTTCCTTGCAAACCCCTGACTGATGTGCTGATAAGACTCTTGGTGAGTCTAATCCTGGATTAAGAAAACATACCGTGTTAAACATGTCCTTATAAACACAACCTGGGTAGGCATGAGAGAAAAACAACCCTTTCCATAGTGGTTGGTTCCACTTGGTTTAAGAAGTGGAAGAGTATTTAATAAAAAGCTTTGATCTAACTACTTGCTGTAGAACAAAAATGTTTCATTGCTCTCTAAAAGTTTATTTTTTTCTTAATTGTTACGACTGTACAGCCCACGGACAGACCGCAGCAGTGGAGTTTGAACCCAGGATCTTTGGATCAAAACTCATGAGCAGACATTGTCTGAGCTAAAGCACTTACCTGTTAGCATGCAGCCAGTAACAGATTCCTAAGGTGTATGAAACCGTCAGTAAGGGTGACCAAAGGGAATTTTTAAACTAAAGTGTACAAAAGTAAATTTTTAAATTTAGTCTGTGTGCCCCATAGTGCACGCTTAGAACAGGAGGTATTTACCCTTCCTGCTGATTTATCTTTGTGTTTTGGTAACCCTCTGGACAGGGAGCAGAAGTCAGGGTCTGGTCCTGGGAGCAGGAGTGCAACTGGAGTACATCGTGCCTGTGCCTGGCGTTGGAGAACTGGAGTGCTGAAGGAAAGTGAAAGGGATTTAGAGGTGCAGAGGTCAGCAGGGTACATGCATGCTCCAGGAGTTTGCTGCTGCTGTTGCTGACTCAGCTACAGGGAGGAGGGAAATATGTTTTTCCTCCTCAGAATTGCTTACCAAGCTGTTGGGGAAAAAGGAATTACTCTGAAGGAGGAGGAAGAGCCTTGGCTGTCAAGGATGCAGTTCAAGCTTGCAGACACTTTCCTGTGTAACTTATAAAATCCAGATGTTGAATGCAGATGAAGTTGTGCATTATATGTTACATGGGAAACTTCATTCTGCTCCTCCAGCAATTTCCTGATACCATAACTGAGGAATGGATCAGGCAGAAGGTGGAGGTGGGTAGGTGTTCACTCACCACCACATTGAAGCCATTTTTGGAGATGTGAGAAAGCCCCTTAAGTGTTATATTCGCAGCAGCTACAACAGAAAATGAAGAATAGTGTGTCCGATTTAGCTGGAGTGAGTGAATATGTGTATCTTGAGGTCAGCGAGTAGGAGAGGTCAGGGTCTTGGTTGTGGCTCACTGTAAGTTTGCCCCTTGTACCCAGATGCAGGCTCCAGACCTTCTCCCAGAGCTCTTGTTCGCAGTGCCTCCTCCAGAAACATCAGCCCCGTTTCTTGGAGCACCAGGGATTTTCTATGAGACCTCTCCTTCAATCCAGCACTGACCTGGACTGACCCTGCTTAGTTTGTGAAGCAAACCAAAATCATAGTGAGGGTGCTATGGCTCTAGTAAGCAGATCCTGAACAAAATTGAATGCTGTTAAAGTGTCTAATTGAATTATTGCACTACAGGGGCATAGTGACTCATAGTGAAGCTAATCACCTGCTGCTTTATCTTGACTGCAAAGAATAGATTGCTAGTTAAACATTTAAAGGTCACAGTCCTAGAAATTGTGATACTGTTGCTTCCCCCCCCGGGTGTTATGTCTGAAGTTACCAGGGCAAATTGAGAAGATGCTCTTTGGAGATCTGTATTCTGATGATGAGGTTCAGCACGTTTATCTTTCAGGCTTACACTGTGGATGCATTCATTTCTGAGAGAGGCCGTGCTTAAAAATGTTGCCTTAGCTTTGCCCAAATTTCCCCAAAACACCACCAGTATGGCATTGGTCTTCAGTAAAGAATCAAATGGTCCTACAATTTGAATCACAGATACTTGGGGGATTCATTCTTGTTCATCACCAGGAATTCCAGGAGTAAAACTGGAGCTCAGCTCCCTGTTCTACAGCCAGATGTGTTCAGTATTTTAGATTTAATAGTGCTCTGTTGTTCGCTGGGTAAAGATCATCTTTCAGGAAACAGAGGTTTCCTAGTTCTGCCTAAAGAGACTGTAGACCTCTGGTTATACTGTGTTGCCTCAGGAGTTAACTTGCCCATGCACGTGAGCAGGAGAACTGTGTCACTTGGGCAAGACTATCATTTCTGTCCTTGCGGTTGTCCCTGCGGTCACTGAAGCAATTGTCAGGAAGGTTTTGTAGGGAGAGGACTTGGCTCTTTGCCTGGCAGATCCTCCCATGCTCTCTGCTGTAAAAGAGCCTTCCAGGTTGACGAAGGTGATACGCTTTTCTTATCAAACTGCTGGACTTGATTTAAGTAGCTCTTCTTGGTGATTCACGCTGCTTCGATCGCATCCAATTCACCGCCGTGAGTCACCGGGACAGGTGGTGTCTGTCTTGGCAGCTCTCCTGGAGGAGCATTCGATGGTGATGGAGGAAAACTTGCAGATAAAATAACAGAAGCCGGGGCTAAAGCTTCTGAAGCTCTAGCTTGCTTAATAAGTCAGTGATGATCAGTGATAGCAGCAGTGCATTAGCACTCCGATTTAAATATAGATTTTGAAGGAAGTTTGTGATATTTTCTGCATATGGATGTTTTATGGCAGGAAGCGTATCCTGCTATAAATGAATTAGCCTGTTTGAGAGGCAGGGTTAAAGACTGGGTGTGACTTAAGCCTGGAAGTTTTTCCTTTCGGAAGTGTTGGCTGTACTAAATCGCTAGACCACTGGCATGTTTTCAGCTTGACCATTTCCTTACTTTTGGAATGGGTCGGAGAGAGCACAGTGCCGGAACTACGTGTTTCCTATCGGCTGCCCGATTCTCGTACCTTGGTGGCCAACAAGCACGTGACGCTGCACAACACTGTCTGGAGGAGAGGTCGGCTACAGACAGCTATTTTGGTGGGAGGGGGTGGAGGATGGGCCTTGGTCTGGCACACAACAGGGTGTTGGGAGGTACTCTGTTGGTTTCTGTCTTTATGCCCATCTTTCTGGTGGGTGTTCTCATCTTTGGTGGTCCTTCTTATTTTTGGGAGGGATTGTTGGATGCACTAGTGGATTTTTCCAGGCCTACGGAACTGCTGTTGGGAGACGTTGGTGCCACTCACACTGAGACAGAAGGGGTCAAACCCCTAAAGGAATAGGGCGGAGAACAGCATCCAGCTGCAGATCCAGAGACCCGCATTTGTGCCTGGGTTTGCACTGCGCCTAAGCTGTCCCCAGTCAGCGTTGCTCCAAATGCATCCCGTCACTTTGGCTGGAGAGCCAGAGGAGCTGGCTGAGATCCTGAGCCCATCAAACACTTGTGCACTGCTGGCTGCAGAAAGTAGGGCGCCTGTGAGGGCTGGTGGCTTGCCTAAATTTTGGATTGACCTTTGACCTCAGTAACAGATGGCAGAATAAATTGACAGGGGATATATTTTTAAATGAACAAATCACACAGGAGTTTTATTTTTGGTCTCTGCCTGCTGCTCTGAATGTTTTTGCTTGGAGCACGCCTTGGCAGAGATGACTAAAGTAAGCGGTCATCCTGCCCCAAGCCGTCTCACCTTACCCCGTTTGACTTCTCCAGGGCAGAGATCAGTCGGTGTTTCATACTGTGTCCTGGCAAAGCCCAGCAGCATCAAAGTTGTCTCAGACGTGTCCAGCACAACTCTGTTCAAAACCTTAAAGCAAAGGTGCATTTTTGGTACCCAGCAGCTACATTCACCCTATCCGTGTGACTCCCTGGGGGCTGCCCCATGCAGGGGTCGGCTGAAGGAAGGTGGTGCCCTCGTGGAAAACCAGCTTCTGCTGACAAGACCTCTTTACCCTTTTTGCAAGCTCATTTCTTTTGATATTTTTTTTTCCTTCCTTTTGCAAAAGGCAGTCAAACTTCAAAGGAAGCAGTATCGTACTGCCTTCTGTATGCACTTCAGGTTTAAAGCGGAGTCTTCTCATGTTCGGTTCTTGGTAGAAAAAATGCCCCTGGGGATCTTTCCCTCCTCCTGCCCATCGCGACTGCTGACTTGACTTGCAACAGCTGCCTCGAGTAAGGTGGGGGGAGTCATTGGACGGGTAATTGCTGATGCTGATTTGTACCTATTTTGTCTTCAATCACCTTCTTAAGGGCTTTAAAATAGTGATAGGTTTAATTTTGTTTTCATAGCAGAAAACCTGCCGTGTCTCTTTGGAGCTCAACACATTTTTTAATTATTTCATGCCTACATTTGCCACTAGCTTGCCTGTGTTTTAGCAAACCTGGTGTAAAGCTTTGTTAGTAGATAAACCTGAGCTACTTGAGCATGAATCTGTTTTTATTAACATTTAAAATTCATCAGTCTCCACAGGATTTTTTTAGTGCTTCCTGCCTCTGCTGCCGTAGGGTTTTGCCCTATCTCCCGGATAGGAAAACAATGCATGGCATAGGATATATCCCACGTGTATTGCTGGTTTAGCCTGGGTTGCCAGTGGAGGTACCTCGTTCTTGTTTCATTATGGTCTGACCTGCAAGCCGTGCCTTTCACGGCCTTTTGATCCTTTTGGGAATGGCAGATTAGCGAGACTAACTACTTTCTTCAGACACATTTTTTTCTTAACCATAGAAATACTGCTTACATCAAGACCCAATTATTCTGTCCTTACTCCTGTACCAAAAACCAGTTCTTTGGGGGCTATCTTTTTAATTGAATCATTTGTTTTACCTACTTTAAACAAACTGTTACAGAAATCTAGGCTAAAGCCTACTGCAAAGGGTTGTATCTGAAATGGATTGCAGCTGGACAGACGAAACGTGGCAATTATTTCTGTGGAAGGCATGCCCTTGAGTTCGCCGAGGATGAGTGACAGTGCTGCTTGCCTCGGAAGACAAATTCAGAGATAATCGGCGCCTGTGCGAGTGCTGCATTGCAGTTACTCTCGGCTGACGTCACAGACACAGACTCCGGCAGCCGAAGGGCTTCTCGGGAGCCTGAGGGGAGCATGGCTTTAGTAGCACGTCACCACAGTTCTCATGGCCTGTGTTTTCTGTGCTTCTTACCGCGTATCTTGTGCTTTCTGCACAGGGCAGCCTTTATCAGCGACTCTGGTCTTTGTCACGCTGTGTAACAAGATGAGAGTGCTTATGCCTTTGCACGCTTTGATTTGGAGGGGGTTTTAGCCTCATTTTTTAATACATATATTTAGAGACTTACACGTGTCATACTGTGATTACAGCTTTTACACCATTTGAACCTGTCTGCTTTAATTAGCAGTTGACATTGCTGTGTTTATAGATAGATAGATGGAAGAAGCACGAGCTAGCCAGTTTTTGGCACAGGGTGTATTTTCTTCTGTTGGCAAGTAGGTCATATCCATTTTTCCATAGATAAACTGGCCTGGCAACCTGCAGATGTTGCAAGCATTGGGTACTGATGCTTGAAATAGAAATGGACTCTGAAGAGGATGTGGGATGGGGGACATAAATCAGAAACGGCTGTTGCATTGGAAGTCTGTTAAGACTGATGATACGTTACGCTTACTGGAGCATAGATGCAGAAGTTGACCACATTAAAAATGAGCACATTAAAAAAATACATATATAAAATATATTTTTAATATACATTTTTTGAAGTCTTGTTTTATATCACATTATTAAGCCTTATTTTCACTTTGGCATGCTGCGGTAACAAAAGTAGTTACCAGTACAAGTGTTTGGCCGTTTAGCATGGTTAAATTGGTTGGTGGGTATTTGTGCAAGCGGGAGAAACAGGTTGGTTCTGAAACAAGTTGTGCCTGGTCTATAAATGATGTTAAAAGCATGTGTGTGTGTTTTCCTTTTTAAGTCCAACTTCAAATTTGCGAAAGTTTTTGCTTGTGTTGACCCTCCAACGCCCAGGAGAATGTCAAGGAATGAGAATGGTATCGTGTTATTAAACTTGTGTGTGTTAGCTGCTCCTCAAGAGCTGTCTGCAGGTGCACCTTGCTCTGGGGAAAACAATTTGAGGCACCTTTGCCCTCTTTCAAGAAGCTCCCCTTAAATAAAACCACAATTGATGGCTACACGGTGAGAAGATGCATTGCTCTGTATGGCATTTTGTTGCTGTGATCTTGACACACTTGTACTGCAGCCGGGGCTCTGCACTGCCCCTGGCCTAGTGGTAGGGTACACACCAGCATCTTGAAAAACACAGCTCGTGGATCAGGGTCTTAAGGCATTATTGTCTGTTGGGGGAAGGTGGGCAATTCAGTAACTGCCTCTTTTGGCACACCTTCTCGGAGCGCCTCCATCCTTATCCTGCACACTGCTTTCTTCTCTGTCTTGCAAGATATCTGCCTTTTAGTCTAGGACAGAGCTGGACATGCTGGTGAGCAGCAGATGGATTTGAGTCAAGCTTGGGGATTTGGGACTAGAGCTCAAGTATTAAAGCTTCCAAAACCCGGAGGCTCTCACTTTGGTTAGCAAAATAAAATCATGTCATCTCTGTTGGCCCTGTGTGTTAGAAACTGGTTGTTAGACCACATGGCAAGATGACTTTCTGTTGCCATGTGATGCAAGGCTTTTCTTCCCCAGCATGTCCAGCAGCGTTACAAATGTGGGTTTCCTCAAGCTCTGTTACTGTGTGCACCTTGGTGTGCACACAGTTTCTGAGCGACCTGTCCCTCAAGTTGACCATCTTCAGGAGAAGAGCTGGGTGAATTGATCGTTCCTGTTTCACATGGCTGAGCAGGATGGAAAAGAAACATTTAATTTAACAATATCATTGTGAAATGTAGGAATATGGGTTAGATGGCACTAAATCAAGGTGGTCTCTGGGGGGAGTAGTTAATAAATTTTAAATAGGAGATGACCCTTTGTGAGTACTTTCCTCTAGACCTGTAATTTAGATGCTAGTCCTGTGCATTACAGTGCTTAAAGCCTAGGTCAGAAATCCTCCATCCACCTTTGACCCCTCCTTTGGTCTTTAATAGACAAATTAATAGCAATAGGTCACAGCCAAGTGTGTGTTATAGGTGTGGGTTGATGAGGTCTGCTAGAAGAACAAGGGTGCATCAGAGCGTGTGAGGAGCTGTAAGGTTAAGATGGATTTCCTGCATTACCAGAGGTGTCAAAGGACCAGACGAATGTTTCTATACTAAAATCCACTTAACCATGAAGTACTGCGAATTCATTTTCTGAGAAACCCTAAGAAATGCAGCAAAAGTAAATGTATATGGATATATTTGAACAAGCTAGTGCTTGGACTGGCAGCTTTTCGTAGGTGAACTTTAACTGGGTTTGTGTCATTCTGAAAATACCACAGATGTGGTATTTTTTTCCCAGACTGGGTTGTGACAGTGCTGTTCCATGTGCATACAGTGGATGTTTGCATTCCTTTGGCATCAAAACTTTTACTTGGATAAAACCAATAATCACTTTCCACCTGTATTTACTGTGTTATGTTGACAAAACAGTGTCAGGGGAGCACAGCTTCCCAAGAGTCACTTGGAAAACTGTGGATTTGAACTTCTGGGACAATGGACTGGCTTTTAGCTAAGGAAGACAAGTTTTCACAGTGGTACTGGTCAGCAACTGGAAGAGGAGCCCAGGAACCTCCACCCCTAGTGACACTCAAAGCTGGACTGGAGCATCCCTAGAAGGGTATTAGCGTAGTTTACGCTAATTAGCTGCTACGAAAGCCTTAGCAGCGCTCTGTATGTGGATGGCAGCCTTCTTTAAGCCCAGCCCCTGTTGGTTTGATGATTAAGGACTGTAAGATGAGCTGGACTTAGCTGGAATGGTAATAGTACTCTAAAGGTTTGTCGTGTGTGGAGTAAGTTGTGAATCCTCTCCCGTGGGCTGTTCAGCAGGAGGAGGCACAAAAGGTGTTCTCTACTGCAGTGAAGGGAATGGTTATAAAGGTGGAGAAGCAGTGCTGTAACGCAATGTCTGTGGGCACAGAATGGCTTCTGCCAATTTTAAGGCTTAAAATGCAGGATTTGCAAGTCCTGTTGTTAATAATCTTTGGTTTCCCTCTGTCAAAAGTTTCTAATCTTTTTCATTGATTCAAATCCTGGTTTCCTGTCGCTTCTTGCAGTTGGAATATCACTTAGTGTTTGAGTGATATTTTAGAACGTAGCCTTCTCGAACAGATCGTACAACCCTGTGTGCACTGCACGTGTGCGCATCGCATCACGCTCACCTGCCGTTCTGTTGGTCAGAGACTTGTTTGCTATGCAGAACGTTTGCTACGTTTGCTACTTGTTCAACGCAGCTTCTTTGGAAGAAGAGATCCGGTTGCTCTGCCCTCACAGACGGAGATAAGCACGTCCTTAGTGCTGGTGTGCCCATCAGCGCCGCTAAGTGCCTTGCTGTGTGCCGTGTTCGTAATGCTTACACCTCTCCAGCTTCATTTGATCTTTTCTACAAGACATATTTTTTTCTTTTCGTGTATCAAAAAACTCTTGAAGCTTTTCTCTCTGCCGCACTCTTCATGGTTTAAGCAGGCACACTTTCAGTGCAGCCTGACAGCGTAGATTGTATGGAAGGATTTGTGGGATGAACAGGAGTTTGCCTGCGGAGCAAGTGAATCTGTGTTCAAAGCAGCCAGAGATCTGGGGAGCACAGTCCTGTGCTTGTAAGCTGTCTCACCTGATCTGCATGCAGCCTTGTTCTTATGTCAGGCTTGCTTCACTTGCTGCTTACAAGCAAAGGAGAAAATGCTCATACCTTTTATAAATTAAAAAGTACAGTTTGTTGTGTCTTTCTGAGCGTGTTTATTGCATTTGCGGCCAGAAGCGCAAAGGCCTCTGGTTTCTCTGCTTGGAGATGACTGTCCTCATTTCACTTCACTGTAACAGGTGGAATATTAATTTGTTTTATGCCAAGTTCAGTGTTGTGTATCAAATTCCTTCGTACTGCGGGCTTAAGCAGCCAGCTGGTGTCAAACCCATGCGGTGACATTCCCCCTTGCTTTTTATGAAAATTCATTATATTGTGGTAAGGTTGAGGAAGCTGAAGTTGAAAATAAGTGGGATGCTACCAAAAAAAAAAAAAAAAAAAGCCTATCAGTGAGGACAAATTTAGTTTAACTGTTTGAGAGCTGACCTGGTGAACAGCACAACTGTCTTTAAATACTGCACTGGGCAAAAAGAACTTTGGAAGCTCACTAAATAAATCAGAGGGATGAGGTTGAGCCATGAATATTTCAATACATATGTGAGATGATTTTCAATACCTTTGGAGCACACAGAGCAGCTGCCTTGAGAAAGTACCAGAAAGAAGATTTATTTCCTCTTGAAGCATCGCCGCCAGCATCCCCCCCCATGTATGCCACTTGCAGTTAGAGGTCGTTAATGATGAGCAAGGCCATGGGATTGCCCCAGCGAGGGGGAACCATATCCCTGAATCCCTGGGCC
Source organism: Rhynochetos jubatus (assembly GCA_027574665.1). Lineage (NCBI taxonomy): Eukaryota > Metazoa > Chordata > Aves > Eurypygiformes > Rhynochetidae > Rhynochetos > Rhynochetos jubatus. Next base: position 7,125,521 of record CM050648.1, on the reverse strand, counting down.
AAGGGCAGAGCTTCCCCTTGCCCCTGGAGACTAGGATGCTGCCTTCAGTGCTGAGGTGTGAATTGAGTCTTTTGATGGGTTGATGACGCTGTGTCTCTAACTGAAACATAGTGGACTTTCTCTAAAATTCTGTGAACTGATAATTTCTTAAGGTGGTTTAAATGATTTTTACCTTCCTTTGTCCCTCCATGATCTTTACCTCTGTTCACTAAGGAAGCGCGCTCTGTTGGAAGAAGTGACAGCATGTAAAAATAGCACTGCCTTATTCTGCAGATCCGCTGGCTGTGGGGTTTCAGTTAGATCTGCTGACTTGGATTAAAAAAAAATAAATCTTCTGCTTTTTGCACCTGCTTGTCCTGGTCGTGCAGGCAGCCATTTGGTCGTAGCTGAAATCCTTGCTGAATAGGGATCAGCAAGCACGGGTGACTGGGAGGACCCAAGTTAAGGAACTTTGGGGGCCAGAGGTGTTTGTAAAGCTGCTAGCTAAACACAGAGAGGAGAGAGGTACCTGTAGGCTTTTCACAGTTTTCGTGGAAGTTGCCAGTTCAAAATAAGCACTGCGTGTGCTGCTGAGCATGTGGTGGAATTGCACTTGGTGTTCCAAGCCATTTGCTCTAAGTGTATTATCCCTTCCCCTCATTGAATATTGCTGCCGTCTAATCAGATTACATTGCAGTTCATAGCTGTGCCCAGACAAAATAAAGAGCTGTACTTCAGAGGAGTATAAGGATCTTGAGTTGCTGCCTTCTTCACACATCGGGCTGACATCAGATGTTCATTTAGAGTCATATTCATGAAGGTGCAGAGATCTATGGGTCTGGCTGTCTAAATAGGTCTGAACCAGGTCTCCGTCTTTTCGCCACCTGTAGCATGCAGTGGAGTGTGGTCCTCGGTGCAGCGAATGTCCCTGGTTGAGGGAGCTGGCCTTCAGATGCTGCTCAGCTTGCTGCTGGGCTCTGGGATGCTGCACAGGTGAGTGGTTACTCCAGCACAGCACACAGGCTTGGCCTTGCGTTCTTCAGCAGCTTAGAATCACAGAATCATAGAATGGTTTGGGTTGGAAAGCACCTTAAAGATCATTTAGTTCCAACGCCCCTGCCTTGGCCAGGGACACCCTCCACTAGACCAGGTTGCTCAAAGCCTCATCCAGCCTGGCCTTGAAGACAGCCAGGGATGGGGCACCCACAGCTTCTCTGGGCAACCTGTTCCAGTGCCTCACCACTCTCTCTGGGAAGAACTTCTTCCTGATATCCAATCTCAATCTCACCCCCGACCCCACCCCCAGCTTCCTTGTAGGCCCCCTTCAGGTACTGGAAGGCTGCAATAAGGTCTCCCCGGAGCCTTCTCTTCTCCAGGCTGAACAAGCCCAACTCTCTCAGCCTTTCTTCATAGGAGAGGTGCTTCTTCATAGGAGAAGAGCTTTCTCCTTTCTTTGTAGGAGAGAGCTTCAGAAATTCCCTTTTCATTAGTCCTCTTTATTAGTTTGCTCCTGTTGTTTTGGGAGAGCGAGCTTGATGACTCATGTCACCTGCCTTTTTCAAGCCATTAGTGGGTGTAGCATTTGGAGCAAAGCAGTTGGATCTGCTCAGATTAAGATGGTTGGGTTTACATAGCTATTCACAGAATGATTTCAGAAATATGTTTGACTATAAATTTGAAAAGAAATGGGAAAAAGGTATGGACAGTATTAGCACAGCTTCGCTGTGAGTGCAGATGTTGAGCAGGTCCTGTATGTTTTCAGTAATGATATTATTTGTATGCTAAAGAATTAAATGTAAATAACGGTCTTTGGAAAACACAACTGTGGTGTTTGCTCTTATATGCAAATCTGTTTCTAATGATGCTTATTTTTGTGGCATTAAAACCTTGATGGGTTCATAAAAATGAGCAACAAGCACCTGCAAAGAGGAATGGACATTAATTCTTGAAAGAAATCTCCAGAAGCAAAGCGCTGCTGTCTCTGCTGGCAACACTGTGAAAGGTTGAGGTCCAAGCTAACTTGCACTGCTCATACAAACGTGCTCGGACTTGCAGCTTTTGTTACTGAGAAGCACTTTTTCTTGGACTTTTACTGCTCTTTAACAGGATGCCACGGTTCAGTGATGCATTTTGTGTTTCTTGCAAGTTTGTGAATCAATGACAGGCTTCTTAGTTTCTCCAAAATGGGATTGGTGCATCCTACGATAATTTAACTCAGACCTTCCCAAAGCATTTCCAGCCAGCTGTCTGTGGGACATCCTCTTTAAGAGCAGAGAGCAGCAGGTGAGCTTTTCAGCATGCGCTGAAGGCTGACTAAACCCAAACCGTCCAAAGGTCATCGCAGGACTGGTTCATGACCATATTTAATGTGTCTGCCTGTGTAATGACCTCTGTGTGCATGGGTGAAATTCTGACCCTGCTTGTTTAATGGCAGTGCTTGTGTTGAGTCCCATGAGGCAAGGATTTTGCCCAGTGTTCTGCTGGAAAACAGCTAGAGTAAGCAAAAATGCTGCTGAGCAGATGAATAAGCTATGAAGAAGTCCTAAGAGCTTTCTTGCATGTTCTTTAACATACTGACTGGAATGTGGACGTAGTCTGTTTTAAGGACTTCCTAAAGCTGGCAGTTGCCAGGGCAGGCTTTGGGCTAGGGGTGGCTCAGGTTTCCTGTTCCTTTTGCTTCTTTACTGCTTTAGCTAGCTGCCACTCTTCTCCTTAACATTTCTTCCTCCTTTAAAATCAATGCAAATGCAATTTGAGATCCCATGAACATGAGGAAACACTTCTTCCCTGTGAGGGTGCCAGAGCACTGGCACAGGCTGCCCAGAGAGGTGGGGGAGTCTCCTTCCCTGCAGACTTTCCAAAGCCACCTGGACTTGTTTCTGTGTGATCTGCTCTAGGTGATCCTGCTCTGGCAGGGGGGTTGGACTAGATCTCTAGAGGTCACTTCCAGCCCCTACCATTCTGTGAATCCCACTAGTCCTATCCATGCCCAAATCCTAGTTTCGTCTGCAAAAAAGAAAATAAACCACCTACCACATTTTCCTCTCAGGATCATCTGAATTGCATGGGGCTCTAGCAAATGTGATGACTTTGTATCAGGCCTCTATAAATCTGTTTTCTGATTAATTTGCCCAAAAGGGCCCTTCTTGACTGAACATGGCAAGCAAGCGGTTCCTTGGCAGTGACAACCGCAGAGATGCGGTACGTAACAGTGGTCTGCCACAGTTGTCTTATGAAATTTGGTTAATCTAAAATCCTTAGGTGAATTTGAATCAGCATTTGTAGGTCAAATCTTATCTGAAAGATGTGTAAATTAAAACTTCTTAAAACCCCCAAAAACTTCAGGAAATGGTTTTCAGCTGGTTTTGAGTAGCAGCCTCTGGCGACACTGCCAGTTGCTGCTCAGAAAGGCTCTTGGTGACTGTAGGAAGAAGGGTGTCCTGTTCTCTTTTCCTGGCTGGTAGATGCTGAACAACATCCCTCTGTTTTCTGCAGTTCTTGATGTGTTTCTCCAACTTACAAGCCTTACCTGGAGGCTGTTGGCACCTTGAAACACAAAGGGCTACCATAGCTCCACTTTCAAGTTTCTGTCCCAGTGGTAATGCTTACAACCCCTGTGCTGGTCACTTCTAGGGAAAAGCCCTCCTTTTTTCCCTTTCTGCTGTAACACCCTGGCACTGATCCCATCATCCTTGAATTTCCTGGAGGCATCCACGTAAACAGTTTTGCAAGACCAAGGTCTGTGCCCCACGTAATCAGTGATGGAAACTGCTTGCTCTTCTAACAGCGTGAGTTTGGATAAGGGTTGAGTAATGACCATTAACTTAGAATGTCCTACTGTTAGTCATCCTGTCATAGCCTCTGTGTTCAGAGTTGTATTTAATAATCTAGCCTCTGTTCCGCTCCTGCTTTAATCTTTGCTTCGAAATTGAAGCCTCTTCTGATAACTTTGAAATTACAGAAGTATTACACCAATTTTTCATCATTCTCTCCCTTTTGGGAAAGAGGGAAGTAGCTGGCACATTTGGACTCTGCCCTTGAAGATAAAGATGAGCTTGTTAATAAGTCGGAGCCTTAAAGGCAGTTCCTGAAAGGCAGTCCTCTTCTGAGCCTTCTGGGGTTGCTCAACAGTGAAGGGAGAGGAGGAAGATAAGAGGTTGATTGTAGTGGGTTGTTTGGAGTGTACTGAGGCCGTGCAGTTGTACAGCTGCACATTTCATCAAATAATCATTTCCTTGATACATGATCATTATTAAGTACAAACTTAATGACTCCAATAAAACAATTGAGTCTGTCTCCTACAATCTCTCCCTGTTTTCTCTCTGCAACGTTGAATGACAAGCAAGCATCGAAAGAAAGTCATTTATGCCATTTATGCCAACTCATTGTAGTGTCGTGTTCCACAGGCTTTCATTTAATTAACCTTACATGAAAAAGGTTTTTGGTTTTTTTACAGGCTTAGGCAGGAACAGGGAGAAGCAGGGAAGGTGAGAGCGAAAGCACGTTTTGCCTTGCAGAGTTGCCTTTTACTTATGAGAAATAAGGCTGATGTTATCACCCACTTTCTAATCAAATTTGACAGGAGCATTTTGTTAAGCCACTTTCTCTGAGTGGGAATTCTGATGAATATGGCTCACGTCTCCGGTTTCAAAGTATTACTTTACACTGTTCCCAAGTATTGTTTGCCTTAATGGATGAATTATTGTAGTGTGTCAGAGAAGCAGATAATTCAGAGCCTCATTTTATAAACTGAGAACCCAAGGCACGATAGTTTAACTTGCATAGCTGCAGAGCAGTGAATGGAGCCCAGGTCACCCACCCAACGTACTCTTGGGTGGATGGAAAGTTTGCTAATCTGGCCTCTGTATTTCTCTTTAGGAAATTACAGCTACCGGAGAACGTCAGGAATTTTGTCAGGGACCGGCTTGTAAGGGAAGAGGAGATGGGCGGTGCTTTCAGCGTACTCCTGACACACTTCTGTCTAAGATGCTCTTTTTGCCACTAAGTCTGTGTGTTGATATCGCTGAAAAAGCACTTCTCTCCACTTGGTCTTCTGCCCACGCAGCTCATGGCTCTGTCCTTGAGTAAGTGGGCAGTTGGTCACAAAGCTGGTCTTTTTGAAAAGATAAACCGTAAATTACTTTGGAGGCTGAAGCAGGTTTTGTATGACTGTGGCGTAGCCCAGTGCAATAAACTTCTTACCAGATTTTGTGTGCGCACACATTAATGGTGCTTGGAAGGTGCAATCTGTTTGCAGATTGGCCACCCGCTCCATGAGTAAACTGCTACGGTGGCATTAAATGGTAATTTATATAAAGCATATGTTGTTCTTGTTCACTAAGGCTGCCTGGCTGAGATTGGGTAAAAGAAGCAAATCCAAACTACCGTCCCTTGTTATGTTTGGACATTTTCAAACCACCGCACTGGTACAAAATGGTTCCCTTCTGCCGGTTTGTGTAGCCAGCTGATCCCAGCCCTTTGGAAACAGGAGCATCAGAGCAGTGCTGCAGACGGGAACCAGCCCTTGCAGAAACCTGCTGGCAGCTGAGATAAACCCTTTGCATTGCACGTGCTCCTGGGAGGACTGCTGAATCCAGCGGTACTGGCCACCGTGCTTCAACTCAGTATATCAAGGGGTGGCATCTTTGCCTTCTCAGGGAGCACTTGGATTGTTCACAGATAATATAGTTGGCAACACTGGGAACAAGGAGATAAAGTTCTGTTTAACACTGTTGCTGCTGGAGTACTTAATACATTGAGGAGGAGCGGTGGGATTCAGGTGTGGGAGTAGATGGGCTGGTACTGTCCTGCCATCAGTCTGGTGGCTGATTTTTAGCAAGGGATTGCAGAGGCACCCCCAGAATGCACATTGTTTAGGTATTTCCAAGAAGGTGATCCTTTCCAAAATGCTGCTGCCCCGGCATCCAGAAGCTCTGCAGGAGATGCATGTGTTCCCCCGTGGGCTGTCGCACCTGGGTGGGGTATGTAGGGATGCTTGGACACGACTCCTGCCTCTGCTAATCGAGTGAGTGCCACAGTGAAAAAGCCTCTTGTCTCTTGCCAAGATTCTCTCTCCTACACTTAATTAGACACCAGTAACGTTAGCTTTTAAATGGGAATTGGAAACGCATAGTGACTTTATCGTAGCAGCGTGTGTTGAACGGAGACCGGTTCCCCTTCGCTGGGGCAGAAGCTGCTGGCGCAGCACTGCTTTCCCGTGGGCAACTGCCCCCTCCACGCTTGGTGCACCCCGTGTCCATCAGCTGCCGGGCGCGTGGTGAGGTGGCAGCGGGCTGCGAGCGAGCAGGCTTTGAGGAATAAAAACAAAGCTCGCTCCTGTCTGCGTCCAAAGTGTTGTAAGCCTTGTGGCAAGAGGCTGTGGGGAGCTCTGTAAATGGTCCTACAGCAGGGAGGGTGGCTATGAAGGCTGCGTAAGGGCGCGTTTGCCGCGAGCGTTACGTAGGTATTTTGTGGTACTGTGGAAATACCATTTCCAAGGTAGTTAAACTCGGTTTATTCTGAATTCAGCTTATTTTAAACTCGGTTTGTTTATCAGCAAACTCAGTTTATTGCTTGTAGCGAGATATTTTGCAGAGGAACAGGAATCCTTTATTGTCGTAGCCATTTGGAGCGATTGTGTTCCCCAGTGCTGTGGTTATAGACGAGTTGAGTTTGTAATTTAAGTGCTGTTTGGGAGGGATTCACCTTCATTAGGGAGGGCTGAGCAGCACCTTTCCCAGCGAATGGCTGGCAAGATGGAAGTTCCCAGCGCCTCCCTGACCCTCGCTGGTCCTCTCTGGCTCCCTGCATCCCTCTCAGGGGACGTTGAAATGGAGCCTCGCCAGCCCCGACCCACTCCCCGCAACCCTCCTTGGGCTTTTTAAACAAGCACAACTACCAGCGTGTAGACCTGACTCCCTGCAGCTGTTTGGCTATCCTTGCCTTTCCATCTGTTCTGTGTGTGAGGGGATATATTTATACTGGGGTTATTGGGGTTTCAGTTAACATTTTGTTACCTTGCAATTTAATATTAACTGACCCTGTTTCCTTGTCTCCAAAACACATGGTGTCTTATTTCCTGTTTCTTCTGAAATGACTCTTGCCTTTTTTCATATCGTGGGCTTAGGAAAGCTATGTCACTAAACTGTTGACAGTCCTTCATATTGCAGTATTTCAGTGAGTTTTCAGTCTGAAAAAAACCTGCCTTTTGCTTAAACTGAATTGGGAATTGCTCTGCCGATGGCCGTGGCAGTTTTTGGTTCATTTCTCCATCTCTGCTGTTGGAGTCGTGCTGCATTAGGCTCTGAGTTACTTTTATTTGGCAGTGGCTCCAGAGAAAAATGCCCATGTTTTGGGATCGAGGTCTACTTTTTGTTGTGGACATCGTCCTCTTTCTCCAGTTGCCTTCTCTCCATTATGCCTTTCCCCATCTTCTGTGTTGTTTTTCAAGAGTCTGTCGCAGCTTGTGCAAGTGCAGCATTGCTGGAAGAGACGGGTCCGGATCCAGGCTGGAGTCCGTATGCTTTTCCCAGCCACCCGTATGCAGGGAGGCTATAGCTCTTCAGTGTTACCAACTAATATTATTTCAAAAGCTTCTTATAAAAACATGAGTAATTGGGCAAGTGACAAAGGACTTTCTGTTTATCTTTTTGAACAATGGAAAATACCAAATAGCCACAATTTGTTCCAGTTGTTTAGTGTCTTTGTTCCAGAGACATTTCATGGGCACAGGATTTAATTCTGCAAGAATGCAGGAGGATGGTGACTTGTTTTTGTGCGTAAAAAATAACCGATTAAAATTGTCAAGTTTCTTTACTAGGAAAATATTTTTTATTTGCACAATAACTTTTTAAAAAGAAGATAGTTTATTGTCTATTACAAGTCTAAAGTTATTTTGAAAATAAGACTTTTAAATAGATGCTGATATCTTTGGCGTTCCAGAGAATGCTACAGTTTGGAGAAGCTTTGTACAAAGGCTGATGGTTGTACCCTGGGAACAGTAGATTTGCCTTGCAAATAGGAACTAAGCAATCATCAAAAAATAGCACTAACCTAAATAACTTAGGTAGACGTTTAATAGGCTGATCTAAGTTGGTAACTCTGATTTAAAGTGGAGGAATGTGTGCTTTTAAAAGGGAAAACTTTGGAGGAGGAACACTTGCAAAAAATTATTCCTGCTGCCATGCAGTTGTCAGGAGCCGAGAGGAGTGAGGGTGCAGAGCAAGTGGTGCCACCCTCTGGCAACGTGCTGAAAGGCACTTGGGTGCTCTGCGATGGCAGGTGCCTGTGATGCGCGGGTGGTGCGTGGTACCCGGGTGGTGTGTGTGATGCACGTGTCCGTGGTGGCCGAGGCAACATGTAGGATTAATTACATATTCTGAAGGAGCAAAATCCTTTTGAGGCATAGGGTCTGAAGAATCTAGAGATGGGAAAATTGGAGTGAATCCCCTAGTTTTGTTTCCAAAATGTGGAAATAACCTTTCCGTAGATTCCCACTTGCTTGCCAACTTGGCTTCTTGTCTTCTGACATTTCAAGCCCTTTTCTTTTAACTCTCCTGCCGTGGAGTTGGCCCTCATGTCACATAAAGCTTCTGGGAAGAACTGTGTTTGAACCGTGTTTAGTTGTTCAGTTCATGGCCCTGGAAGTACAAGAATTAACCTCTTCCCAAGGTGGTAGATATCCCTGAGGTCTGTCTGCCTGGTTAATAGCCTGATCGATTCCACGGTTTGTACGAATCTGTTTTACAGTTGCTCTGGAAGACCTGACACCTGCCTTCTGGTTGGCATACCTCTGCTCCCCAGGCAGGAATCTCCCCCGGGGTCTCACCTGCCTCCTGTTTTGTTTTGCAGGTGGTACCAGAGAGATTGGCTCTGCTCTCACCAGGATGTGTATGAGGCACAGAAGTATAGAGTCCAAACTCCGGCAGTTCTCAAGGTGAGTGGCTCTGTGCCTGGCCCGCAGCTCGAGGCTCATCTTTCACTTGCTACTGGGGAACACCTAAAGCTGTTCACCGGCATTGGCCTTTCAGCTGATCTCTGACCGCGTCACTGGCCACAGCGGTTGTTTTCTCCCCCACAGCACACCAGGTGTTGTGAACCTGTAGGATTCTGCTGCGTGTTCTGGGAACTGGGCTTGTCAACTCAAATCACTCTCGGTGCTGCAAATTCCCACTGTCGGTTCCTGTTGCTCGGTGCTGAGCAGGCAGCTGCTGATGTGACCGACCTGTCTTTGTTTCAGTTCTTTAGGGTTTGAAGCAGCAGCACGTGTTGCGCTGCTTCCTCAGCTTACCAGAGAGCCCCAATAGCTTGCGGCCAAGGGAGAAACTCTCAGCAAACAAGTATGGAAAAGGCAAATGCTCTCATCCCCTTTTTGCAGTTAAAGTTAGACTGCAGAGGTAATGGGAGAGGATTAACTGGTGTGTAAGCTGGGCTATACATAAGCAACCTACTTCTGTCGTAAGTAGTAGTTTTGCACATGTGCCCTGTTTAACCAGACTTAAAAGTTATAGTTGACCTGAGGTGAACCAGAATGGTGCTTCACCATTTGCCTGATAACCTGGTATGTTTTTTCCTTTTAAAAATAAAAATATCTGTGAAATTGCCTGTAAGGAGACAGCTTGAGTCTCTTGGTACCCCAGAGCTAGCTGTTTAAATGATTGGATCCCAATCTCGTTAATTAGTGGAGCATTACTGAATGCTGTATGGTGGATGCCACTGGTGAGAGGTGAGGCACATCGGTGGGCAGGATGTCGTTTGCTTGTACAACTGCTCCGTCTCCTTGTAAATATACATGTGTTATTTAAGTTTATAATCTTCATGGCTGCATGAACCTTTCCGGTCTCTGGAGGATCCGTTTAAACTACTCTGTGTGTGACAGATCAGTAGGATCTAACTGTTTACACTGGCCCTGTTTCGGGTCACTCCTCTGGTTTACACTCTGTTCCTCACTGTCCTAAACTTTTGCACCGTGCTTCTGGTTATCGTGTGATTTGGATGGTTTTTTTGATCCAGTCCTTTCCTTTGCTTTCTCCAGCGTAAACATTTTTTATGTTCTGATATTTACATTGTGACACTGGTAGCTGTCGCAGCAAAAAGTAAAAATACTCCAATATTGACCTTGGCTCTCTGTGTGAGAATAGGAGCGTCTGCAGGATTTGATTGCTCTTTGTGTTTTTTCAACAAAATTAGTGCTTTAATTGACTGTCTGATAAACCCACTTCAAGAACAGATGGAAGAGTGGAAGAAAGTGGCCAATCAACTGGATAAAGACCATGCAAAAGGTAGTTACAGAGGAAGAATTCTTTAATAGCAGTAAGATTGTAATATCAGCTTTTCTTCCTCTTTTCATGTTTGTACTGGGGAACTGAATGGTGTGCTTAAGCATGTATAGCAACTTTTCAAAAACACTCCTCTTCCAGAGTGCCTAACAAATTTTTAACCCTTGCATGTACATTTTGAAGGTTTAGTTTGCAGGGGTGTTTTTCTAGACTGGTAAACAGTGACTAGTTAACTAGCCCACTCACTGTACGATCTCCACTAGTGCCGAGGGTTGGGGATGCCACATCTGTTCCTGCAAAGCCCCAAGGTGTAGTTAACAGCTAACTGTGAGATCGTGTTACGTCTCAGACATAGCGCCCTCGAGAGAATGCACAGCCCTGTAAAACATTCAGCATCCTTACTTTATATCTGTGCAATACGGAAATGTGCACCTGGGGAACGGGAAAGCTGTGTCATCGGCATGGGATGCTCAGAGCTGCAGCACTGATGAGGGCTCCAGAGGCTTTCCTGGGGGAATGAGCAGGAGGCAGCAAATCCTTGCGCAGCAAGAGCATGGTGGTAGATGCCTTTGGCTTTACAAAACTTGCACTGGGGATGGTGGCCCTCTAGCACAGGTGCTGAAAGCGGGTTGCAGTTCACCACTGACCCTTGAAAACTGAAGACTTTTTCTATGTCTGAAAGAATCAGCATCACCATAATTTATTTTGGGGAGGGTGAGAACTGCTGGGAAGGAGTGTGCTTGGCCTCCAAAAGAGAATTTGCTTCTTGCCCCACTATTACTGTGCTCAAACAGAAGCAGCTACATCAGCAGCTCTTGGAAACAATTCCACCTTGTGCTGTGGAGAGTGTTAAGCATGACAGTATCGTTTCGGTTGGAAAAGACTTTTAACCATTAGTCACCTGGATTCCTGCCGGCAGGGCCAAAGTGACAGAGGGATTTGGGGTTTAGTGGGTAGCCTTGGGTGTTGGGGTGCAGCTGGCCCCAGTACAGTCCTTGTGCCCACCACCAGCTTGCTTCTGGTTTTCCATCTATAGGAGAGTAATAACATTGACCTCCTATGTTAAAGTGTATGTGTATATGTATATACATGCCTTTTATATTTTTTTTGTGGTTTTTCTTTTTTTTTTCAAGTATCAGTTTTGTATCTGGTACCTTTAGTGTGCCTGGAGTAGGAATATTTTGGTAGGGATTTTAATTCTCCCGGGATTTGCAGTTCATCTGAAAATGAGGACAGTTTGACCGGAAAGGGCTGGCAATGTGACCCTTCCTAGGCCAAAGTTTGAGCACCCTCTCCCTCACTCTCGTACTGGAGAGGGATCACAGGATATTCTCTGCCTTGCCGTTTCTGGATACTTGTTTTTGAACACAGTTGTTTCGAGAAACCTGTCATCTCTGTTTTCCATTCCTGAGAGTGGATGGGTCTCGGAAATGAAAAGCACTCTAATTTTGTACTGTGTTCTCAGTTGTTATTTCTGTAAAGACTTTGTTTATTTGGGAAAGATTTTGGTATGCGAATGTGCTCACACCCTTAAGTGTTACATTAAAACAAACGTATGGGCACTACGAAATGCGAGTTCTAAGTTGCTTTGATTAATAGTAACTGTCCTCTTAAAATGTGTAGTCTAATTTCTTTAAACATAACCTTTTCTGTGGAAAACATTCATTTCGACATTGTGTTGATAATACTGTGTGTTTTTACAGAATACAAAAAAGCCCGCCAAGAGATTAAAAAGAAATCGTCTGACACACTGAAGCTACAGAAGAAAGCAAAGAAAGGTAACTTGCTTCATGCTTGTACTGTTAGAAACCTTTTGTGCTGTGCTCATTGACAAAGACCCAACAGCGATAGGACTTTTTATTGTAATAATTCCGTCCTCCGTAATGTATTCCTGGTACGTACTTGGAACACCAGGGTACAATTACTGTGTGTCATTTAAATCATATTCTGAAGCTGCTGTCTAATGTTCTTATACAAAAGCCTTAAAACTGTTTGTACAAAGTCAATCATGTTTTAAAATAGAGCGCTTGCTGCTAACTTATTCCTGTTAGGAACGTTGGCGCTGTAACATGATTCGTGCGGATACCTGTAAAATTTTCTAAGAATCTTTAGGAATAATATAAAAAAAGCCATTATCTAAATGTTCTCTAACTATTAACATTGCTCACTCTTCTCCCTTTCTACCACCTTTCTTCTTCTTCTTTTTTTCTTAACAGCCTGTAATCTCCTAAACCTTACATTATTGCTGAGTGTGAGAAGGTGGCATGGGTTGTTGTCAGGGGGAGGGCACTTGACAGCCACAAAAAACTAAAGATGAGTGAGAAATGAAAGGGAGTGCTCCACAAAGGCAATCTGTCTCTTTTAGCAGCTGAATCTCGTGCTCCTGTTGCTCTCCCACCACCATCTTGTCACATGAGTGTCATCATCATGTTCATGGAAACATGCGTCACTGATAGCTGCAGCGTTCCCATCGCTAAGGGTTTGGCCAAGTGCAAACCCCAGCAAGCTTAGGAAAAATGATTCGGAGCTTGTACAGTGACTGACTTTCTGCTTCCCGTTCCCGGCGCTGGGTAGGAAGTGTTCTTGGAGCAGCTCTCAGCCTGCAGGTTGCGGCTTGTGCTTCCCCTCCTGCCTAAAAGCCGTGAGCCCAGGGACAAGCAAGATAAAAGCTAGGGCAGGGAGTTTCTCGAATGTTTTAGATTGTGTGTGATCCAGAACAGGTGAGCTGTCTCTAACGGTCCTTCCTAATAGGTGAGTCAATAATTACGCTGGTAGACGTTCACGTGACTGGAAACCTGCTTTTGAATTTTAGCTGACTTTAGGTGAGGGATGAGGGAGGGAGCGATGGAAGCCAGCAAAGAGGGAGCTTGGCTTGCTCAGCAATGTGTGTCTGTCTGTGGAAAAGTTTAGTGTTTTAAATCAGTGGTCATCTTTAGGAGGACACGATTTTTTCTGGTAAAATTTTATTCTTTCGGTGATGTGTAAGCATGTTTCACGTTATGTGTGACAAATTGTCTGACATCAGACCAACAGCTTTAGAGAGTCTGTGATATTCCCTCAGTTTCTTTTCCTTTCTTCTCCCCTTTTCTGGTCTCATCGCTTCTTGTCCCCGTGTGATGCACACAACCCCTCAATGCATGGTACGTGAGAGCTGAGAAAAGCATGTCTGTGATCTGGGAAGAAGGCACCAGTTTTTGAACCTGTTTCCATGAATTGACAGCTATCTGGCTCCATCTCCCTTTTATCCTGCTTCTGAGTATTGAATAAATCAATCTGCTGTCTGGGAGGAGGAGATAGCGTTTTCTGTAAGGTGGGAAGAGGACAGAGAGTACTTAAAGCCTTCTGGAAAAAAGCAGATATCTGCTAGCAGTGGTTAAAGCAAGTGGACTTTCTCCTTGGATTCTGGTGTGTGCCATGTCTAGTGACGAGGGTCAGCACGCTGGTGTCTCGTCCTCCTTCAGGGTTAAACATCTTTGAGCAGGAAGTGGAACAGGCCTATTCTGCTACTGTTTTTATAGCAGCCATACTATGATCGAAGACCTTTTCTTTTAATGTCATTCCCTTGATTAATTTTGCAGTTATGGCATGCTTTTGGAGTTGTCAGTGAACCTGCTGTATTTCTGTGCTGTATCCCTCAGACCTGCTGTCACACACGTGGTGTTTGGGTCACAAACCCAGTGGGACTGGGGTGGGGTTAAACTGGTCGCAGAGGGATATGTGTATGGAGAAGGTGGAAGTGATGAAGGCTCGCAGATGGCCAGTACAGGGGAAAGGAGGAGCTGCAGTGTTTTTGAGGAGCTGAGAATTATTTTCACACCCCCCTGGAGAGGAGAGATGCAGTGAGGTGCTGAGGCTCCTACGGATGTGAGAATGAATGCCCAAAGCTGCTGGCCCTGTGGGTTCCCAGCACAAGTGGGTGGGAGGTGGGAGGAAGTTCACCCTGTCTTCTTGCAAGTTATCTACAGCACCTAAATATGGGAGAAAAAAAAAAAGTATCAGGTGCTTTTTCTCCTCTTTGCCTTTTTTGATCCCTGCCTTGAAGGAATAAAGCATCCGTCTGAGTGCAGTGTCAGCTGTTGTTCTGGAAACATTTTTGTATGTACCCACCTTGACAGATCTGTTTAATGTGCTATGTGGTGAAGTATGTTGCTCTTGCTGTCACTGAGGGATAAAAAACCAAAATATGAAGAAGGGGTTTATTTATGAAATGATAAAGCTGCTTTAGGTCACAAATGAGGTTTGAACTACGGGCAGGGGAGCTCTTGGGTGAACCTATCCTGGCAGGCATGTGGCTGAGTGCATGAATGTCTTACTGTGTCTTGAACTCTCCTGTTTCCCTGTTGCTCAGACTTACTGTGTTTGTTCCCTTCTTCCTCAAGCAGGACCTGTCCCTTTGATTTTTCTGTAAAGTTACTGACTCACCTGTGGGAACTCTAAAACAACCAATTAATTCCCTTCCTAGCACTTGTAAGAATATTTTTGAATTAACCTTACGATCATCTGTGGGCAAGTGAGATGTTTGCTGAATTCTGGATTTGCTGAAATACTGTGCATGCTCCTAAAAATGTCCTTCAAGCTTTTTCTGCTGTGACTGGATGGGAAAGTGGTTTTCTGCTTTGGGCAGCGTCAGGAACTCAAATATAACCCTCTACTTTTCTCATGCACGTTGTGGCAGTGGTGTCCTCTCTCCCTGCCGCCTCAGGCTGCGGAGACTCCCTCTGGGAGCAGACGGCTGCAGCATGCGTTAGCAGCTCCTTGCCTGCATCCCCAGACGTTTGGGAGAAAGGGCCATGGGCTGCGTGGCTTGTCCTGGCAGGAGCGCTGCAGGTTGGGCACCCCACCTTAGCACTAAGGGGCTGAACACTTTGGGGTTTGCCTGTTCTCTGCCTTGTGCGTGGCCTCTTTGTTCTGGTTCCATGCGGCCAAGTTGAAAGTTCAGGCTGGGCGTTTAAGGCCATTTATTAGAAATTACGTTTCCAGAGTAGGTATTTTAATTGCAGTAAAGGTGTTTGCAGAGCTTGAAGTGACGTGGAAAACACCATGCTTTCCAAACAAAACAAAAAGGTGCTAAGGGTCCTTTTTGGAAGTTTGCTAGAGTATATCTGGTAAAATGACAAGTCTGTGTGTAAGCGAAGGTCTTGCATTTCAAAAGATCTTACAGGGGTAATTTTCATTCTTTTTGTTGTCTTTGTCTATAAAAAAATGCTTATATGAAGTTTAAATATATGTAGTCTAAATAGGATCCTGGTGCAGCTCCCAGATCCATGCACTCCCTGGGGGTGTCATGATGATCTTCAAGGTGCATCATTTCCCTTACGCCCTTGTTCCCAAGGGAACAGGCCCTTCGGGCATGTTGCCCACCCCAGCATTGAAACTTAGCTCTTGTCTGAACAGATGTAGCTACGTAGTGCATGGAAGTGCATACATCTTCTAAATTGCTCTTTGTTTTCAGACAAACATTGGCCATCAGAAGTCGGCCCAGCTAACCTCAGTCAGCAGAATATTTATGCATATATTTAAAATAAATTCCATGTTTAGGTTTCTGCTGAGTCGAGGCCTCCTAAGTGGATCCATAGCTGCTAGAAGCTGTTGATGCTGTATTGAATTCATAGGAGAGACAGCAGCTGTGGCTCTGCAGTAACCATTGTGGAAGCATGATTCTTAGTTTAAAAAAGGAAAAGCATCAAGTGACTAACTTAAAATATAACTGGATGTATATGTAAAATCTGGAGCGCATGTTGGCTTTGTTTTCTGTATTTCAGCTTGGCTCTTAATGATTAACTAGACAGGTTTCCCTGCTGCCTATAACTCAACTGGTAGGTTTCATTTTCAGGTTCTTTCTGCGATAGTGTGTGCACTTTGAGGAGAAGGTTTAAATCCCAGCAGATTTGTGAAAAGGAGTTCTGTGTAACGCTCTAAATAATATAACGTGTTAATGTGAAAACTGAGTTTTATCTCCAGGCCGCTCATAGGGGTTTGTGTGGAGTGCCCCTAACGCTCAGCACAACATTTCGTCTTGTGTCCCATCAACACTGAGTATCCAAACTCACCACCTTTTCTTTTGAGTATGCAGCAGTTTTGGAAAGTATTCTTACTTCTGATGAAGTTGGGGGAGTAGAACAGGATTATTATTTTACTGTAATGCTGCCAGAAGCTTTTTCTTCCCCTCCTCCCGGTTAGCAAGGATGACCTGTTTGTGTTTTAGAGCCTTTGCAGCTGGTTTCGTTACACTCTGGTCTTTGAAACTGAAACACAGATACACTCCTCTTGAGGATGATTGCACAACCCCCCTGACTTTTCACGGGAAAGCGTAAAGCTCTTCAACGTAATTATAACCAAAGAACACCTCCGTTCTTAAAGCAAACACTGACCTTCTCGTTAAGTATCTGTACTTTTTCTGTACTTGGCACTTGCCCTGTCTGGAGCGGCAGGCTGGAGCGGGAAGGACCCCTGGCCAGACCCTTTCTCCACCAGGAGACAGCCTTACTCCTGTGAATTGATCCAGAGTGGCATGATGAGTGACGTGAGAGCCAGGACTCACTGTGGAGTCAGTATGATCCAGCTCAGAAGGAGGGAAGCTACTGAGCAAGTTATCCTTATCTGTTGCAGGGAAAAAGTCCTGTGTGGATGAGGCCATGGTGCCTGCTGGCGTTCTTTGTGTGTGTGGTTTTTTTTTCTTCCTTTTCCCCCTGCAAGCTCATAATGTAAGCTCCATGTTATAAAAATTCAGTGAAGACCTGTTGCAAAATCAGTGACTGGAGAGATTTCTTTGATTTATTTTCATTCCTTGAATTTTGAATGCCTCTTGATAGTTCCCCTCTTCTTGTCAGCAAGCCAAGTTTATTGCAAACCTTTATATAGAAAAGTTTTTTAATTAAAAGACACATATCTTGGTTAATCTTTTTGATGTTCTTCCACATTGCATCAGCAATTAGTTTTTCATTTAATTAACAATCTATTAATGTAATTGCAGTAGAGAACATCAGAAAGCGCTGTGGTTACTAGCGCAGCACACGCTTAGAGTTTTGCAAGTTTGAGTTCCCTCGTCCCTGCGTGGGGCTGAGCTTTGTGCCGCCCCGTCAGCTTGGCCGGAGTTTGATGGTTGTCTGTGTTGTGCGCTTTCTCTGGAGCACGGGTTAACATGTTCTCACCTAGGAAGCTGCAAGCTAAACAGAGTTCCTGAACTGGTTCAAGTCTCTTAAAATGTGGTAAATAACCGGGAGTTTAATTTGCAACAGCTCATCAGGAAGCAAAGCTAATGCGTTTGTCTTTATGAGCAACGGAGGAGGTCAAAATAGTCTAGTCCAAACTGCTCGCTCTCTTATCTTGGCGCTGATGATAATGTCTAAACTCTAGGAATGCTGGAATACCAGTTTGACTTTTTTTGTTTTCCTTTCTGTGTCAATTTTGTGTCCTGCAATTTCTCACCATGCGCACCTGCCTGACAGCTGAGGCTCTGGGTAAGTCTGTGCCATGCTGTAACCCCGGTGGCTGGTTTATTGTAGCCCTTGCTGTGGCCTCTCTATGGTGTCTGGTCTCCACTAACTGCCTAGACTTTAATTTCTAATGAAACTAAAATATCGCCTAATCTTAACGACCAAACCATCTTTTGATTTATTTTCTTTTGGCATCTAATTGGAACGCTGTAAAAGAAGAAAATCAGTATTGTAGATGAACCTCTGATTTTAGATTTTAGAAAGGGATTGACACGGACTGATAAATCATGTCACAGTTGGGAGAGAAGTTAAATGGAATAGACACGTTATCAAGGTGATGTTCAAACAATTGAATATCTTCCTGTTGATATGACTTAAAGTCTAGAGCTTGAAGTCCTTAGTGTTGTTCTTTGTAAACCTGTGATCCAAAGTCTCCCTTTTTTCTGAAAACCGCATGCACCTTTCTTAACCGACAGATAAGAAATCACTATATATAACTTTATGGGGAGGGGGTGGAAATCAGCATCACAATTGTCTCCTCTCCTGCTGCCTGATCACATCTCAAAGCTGTTTAAACTGGAGTGCTGTTTCAGTTGCATTGCACATTTAAAGTAGCTGTCTTGAGACCTTGTGAATGAAATGTGGTGTTTCTGAACGGGAGAGAAATAATCATGCCTCCACTCGTAGGTGTAACGCTGTAGGTGTTGCCCTTTGGAGAAGCCTGGATTGATGAGGTCGGGAGACTCTCAACTGAGGTGCCTCAGCTGGGCTCCTGGAGCTGGGCACCTGCTGCTTGTCCCTTAGTTTGAAACCACACGTTGTGTTTTTCCTGGTTGGTAATTCAACACGGAAGTTTTCTTTGATAACTCAGAACCTTTTCTTTTGAGGGATAGCTTAGCACTTTTGAACATTAGCTGCTGATTCACATCTCCCGTAGCCACCGGAAAGACTCGGATTTGGTTGCTGAAGAGGTCTGAAGTTAACCCCAGCAATGAGGTTTTCCACCTTTCCATAAACGGTGGCAGAATTCTTTGTTCTCAGCCTAGGTCCATCTCAGTTTATTGTTGGCTTTACTGTGCAGGACTTAGGGGGGTCATCCTGGCAGCTGAAGCAGGTACGCTCCTGTAAAGATGATTTGGGAGTGAATGACTTGGAGCCTGCTTTGGTTTGTAGGAGCAGAGGTGGACTCAGCATTGTCTCATACGGTGTAAAGCTCTATGAAGTGTCCAGTACTGAATATTCAAGTTCTGTACAGACATCTAAGAAAGTGCAAGGGAACACTTTAAGTGAGAATGTGGTAAATAATGATTTCACTAATATTTGCTGCATTGCTTTGTCAATAATAGCATCAGCTTTAGCAGTCAGACTTGTACTGAGAGCATTGAAAAATCACTGTTCACCTTTGCTGTGGCTGACAGCTTTGCTCCTTTAAGTTGCCTTACAAAATACAGGCATGAAATTAGGTTGAGATTTACCTTTCTCCTTCTCCCTAATACGTTTCCTTTACTAAAGTTCTTTTTGAACAATGGTTATTTAAGAAGCTGCATGAGGCTTTCAGCCAGGATTCACACAGAACACTGTAAAACTGGGGTTTTAATGCCTGCTGGTCCTGTAAAGCTCTTGCACGCCATGGTAATGATGTGAAACACCTCTCTGAAGATAACATACTAAGACTGTCCTTGGAGCAACAGTGGATTCATGTTAATATTGATGAGAAGCAGTTCACCTCTCTGCAGTTCATTAGCTGTTACTTGCCTGTGTCAAGCTGCAAGTCCCAGGGCTGTTGGAGCATGGTGCTGTTGGAGAAGTCCGGCTGCAACTTCTGGTCTTGCATTTCTGCTCTTCTCTGCAACACCACAGCTCCACTTTAGGAAAGGCTGGGTTTGAATTTCCTCTCAGTTTTCAGGTCACTGACTCGTTCTTCCAAGTACAACCAGATGTGCTCCGCAGAACCATCCCTACATCACGTTCATGTTCAAATCTGGCTGGTTGCAAACCAGAGACCTGGGACTACATTTGGTGCTTTGACCATTGCCAATGCTGATTGCTTTGATGGGTCCTTCAGACCTCTCTGCAGCTGGGGTAGGAGTGTCCTTCAGGGCCACCTTTACAGCTGCTCCATGATGAGCCTGTTCTGGAACTATTTTCTGTCCCTACGACAGTTGTGTTGGTTTGGAAATGTTTCTGAATGGGTAACCTAAAGGCCAGAGAATGTTGGCTGGAAACAATAACCAATTGCTGGTGTTCCTTATGAGAGTGCCTCGTCCACAGCAAAAAATAGTGCAAGCAGTTGTCAGGGATGCCGTAGCCAAGTGACCTTCCCCTCGTAATTCAAAGGGGAGAAGAGCTGCGTTGCTCTCCAGTGGTCGATGTTCCCTTCTGAGATAAGTAGGGGGTTCAAACTGGCAGAGACCCAAGGTGGGTGAGGAGCAGAGGTGCTCAGCACTTGGCCCTCACATCCTCCGTGTCCTCTGGGTGTAGGAGTGCTGTGGAGGGGCTGTGCTCTGCACTGCTTAGCCAAGGAAAGTGGTTAAATTGCGCAGAGATCTCGTCCCTTTAATTCCCAAGCCATCTCTGTGCCATGGGAGGCAGCTGACGATTCAGGGAGTGGGAAGTTATGCCTGATTTCAAAAGACTTGCTAGATTGATGTCTGCATTATTTCGAAGGATGTTAATAAAGCTTTCCTGCTCCTAAAAGATGGGTTACAAGGAGACATCCGTAGAGCGCTGTATTCATGCCATGTAAACATCTGACTGCAGAGCCTCCTCCAGGTGAATCACCTAAGCTTGCTTCCTGCTCTGAATTATACCCCGGACAGCTAGTGTGTTTTCACTGACTACAGACGTGCCCAAGAGCCGTAGCATAAAACCCGGTCTGTGAAAGTACCGGCGAGGGGATGCTGTATCTGTTAATGTCCTCACTCACTCACTGAAAGGAATAAAATGGAAATGTTTTAGAGGTACAGAGGGTGTTGCAGGGCGATGCAGTTTTACATGTGCTTTTGCCTGAGGGTTAACATACACAGCTTGGTCATTATCCTGATAACTTTGTTGAATTGAGTTACACAGAGGTAAATGAGGTTTATTTTTGCCCCACGTTTTGGATGCTCTCGCTCTTTTCTAAGATATGGTGCTCTGCGAGGTCCACATAAATTACCAAAATTCGCTATAATTGAACCCACTTTATCAGTGAAGTCCAGTTGCTTTTGAAGTGTGTGTCTTCTCGCTGCGCAGGTGAACGCATTTAACAAGGATTTACTGTGTTAAGTGCACGATCATATGGTGGAGCAGCGGAACGGTTACAGCAGTTCTCCAGAGCTGAACTAATGAGTGTGTGATTTAGTTTGCAACTAATAGATTTTAACTTTGGTACATCCACAGTAGTGAGCCAGTCTCTAGGTTTGAGCAACAGGAGGGTATTTTACCTGCTGTAATTTCCAGGCAGTTCTCAAAATAAGGGGTCTGAGCAGTAATGCCAGTCTCACTTTCCTAAGGAATTTGAAAGAACAACTCCAGAGAAGTGTAAAATGTTTAATTGCTGCATCTGATAGCAAAGAAGAGGATGGGGAAGGGCCTGAAATGTACAGAATGGCCTTCAAGGAGAAGGGCCTGCTTTGTCTCCAAAACATGACAGACGACAAGGCACAGGACCTTCAGGGAGTTATCCACAACTCTCCTATAAATTGTTTCTGGCCGATGCTGATTTTGAGAGAGGAAGCAGGTGACCGCAACTTCAGAGTCTGTTGTTGTTCAAGTGATTTACTTCCAAAGCAGTTGTATGACCACTTTACACCAGTCAGCCTGGTCTACAAGGATCGGTCACTGGGTGTTCCCGCTCACGGTTTGGTACCCGGGTGGCCTCGGCGGTGGCCGTGCCGGTGTCGCACTGCACGTCATTTTTGGAGGGTCCATCGCAGAGCTCTGCTTGTGGGTATCTGTGTGGTTTTGTCTGGACTGTCTAACTGTGCCGAGGGGATTTGGATGTATCTAGTCTGTAATGCCACTAAGCCAGCATGATTCTCTTTGCTTCCATCGCTGGGCTCTTTCCTGCGGCTCTGGCTGTGCATCGGTGCAGGGGAGCTGATGGCCACCTCGCTCTGGTGTATTGGAGAGATACATATGGTAATAAGGCAAAGGTTTTCCTTTATAACTGACCTTGATTCATCTGCACTGTATACTGCACACTTCACAAGACTTCTTTCTTCCTCTTGCTTGTTGCAAATCCTTGGTTTTGTCCATAAAAATTGATTTGGGGTAGATGCTTGTAACTCACCCACCGTTTTTCAATGTTATCTTCCTGGTATTTAGCAATAATGTCATGAATCTGTACCTGGATACTTAGTTTGCACGTGTTTCTGGGAGACTGGGGACAAATTTACACAACTGAGGTTCTTTAGGATATTCAGAGGTTTAAGCTGCATGAAACCATCTTGCAACTACAACATTGTTAACTCCGTAATCCTGTGACTAAACAGCAGCTCTTCATTCCTAGAGGAATACGTTTTTGGCGTGATGCAGAGTAAGCAGTTGGTGCAGAGTAAGATACTTCACTGTCACAGAAAGGTTTGGTGTGAGTTGACTATACGAGTTGACTATAATTAACACAGTGAAGCTTTTTGATTGCAAAACATTGGGGTTTTTTATTTCCATAGTCAAATACTGGAAAATGATATATAATTGAGATGTTGATAGCTTTTTTTTTTCTTTTGGACTTTGGAACAAAGAAAACTGTTTTAGCAATTGTTTGTGTAGAGTACTTGAATCCAGTGGTTCAATCTGGGTACCATGTCCTTAATACCATCTCATACAGGAGATTCATCACTCATTTAGTGACTCCACAGTGTTGTCATTAGGACCTTGCTAAGCGCAAAAGTGGGAAGGAAGAGGAATACACCTGGGGTTAGTGATTAATACTCTCCCAGTTAGTAAGATGTTGATTTTCAGCAAGGATGATGTGAAGGGTTCCTACAGCTAACACATTGAGAAAGTCCTTAGGTGAAAGGCTGTCTTTGGATTGTTGAAATCTTTTAAATTTAGCTGACAATTCTGTTCTCTGCAAAAAAGGGAAAAATAAATGCCATGAAATCCTTAATTTAATTGGGGGAAAAGCCCTTACTAATTTGAATGAAGGGAATGAATGAGACTTGAATTGCAAAAGCACAATCGGGCAGAAGTGCTGGCTGAAAATTAGGTCTTCCTCTATGGAGATCCACAGTTCTGACAAAATGTACTCTTGATTGTTTCCTGCATACAGGACGGGGTGACATTCAGCCCCAGTTGGATAGTGCTTTACAAGATGTCAACGATAAGTACCTGCTGCTTGAAGAAACCGAGAAGCAAGCTGTCAGAAAAGCTCTGATCGAGGAGCGCGGTCGATTCTGTACTTTCATCTCGATGCTGCGGCCTGTGATAGTAAGAGCGCTCTGTTTTAAGTCGGTACAATTGACAGATAAGTGGCCAAAAGCCTCAAAAAAAAGTAGCTCGTTATGTCTTAGGAGTGTATCTCTAGAGCCAGAATTCAACCTGCATCTCTGCCTAGGAAGTGGCGAAAATTGTGACCTTTCCTGTGGGCATTTGGAGTAATTCAGCACTGAAGACACGGAATACTTTCAAGATGACTAATGGGGAAACAATGGACACAAAGACTTCAGTGGGCTCGAGTTCCCTATCCATACCAACCCCCATGCAGTTTTTTCCATTGCTTTTTTTCTTAGCATCACATTTTAATATAAATCTTCCTTACTCCTACTCCAGTGCTAGCACTGATAAATGCTTCAAGACCTCCCCTGTGTATATAATGACATTATCTGACAGATTGCAGGCTGCTACCGTGCAGTTTTCTGGCAGCTTTTTTCCTCCTACATGACAGCTTTTTCAGTTCATTCAAAAGGTTTGAGTATATTTTCATCATCTCAGGTTGTCTGAAGCACGGCGATGAGTCTTTTGTGGCTTTGTGCAAGCACGATGCATTGCTGAAGAGTCTCCAGCCTATTGGGAAAACGTTCCCAATGCTTGTTTACAAAGAGCATCAATCTCAACAGAAAACCATGGTTAGAGAAGCAGAGAGGTGATGGCTGAGCAGGAGGAGGTGAATTCCAGACGCTCAGGACCTGTATGAGATTACCGTGGTAGTTGAGGGATTACTGTGATAATTTATGGGGCAGGGGTCGTCTGAGTTACCTGTCCATGTAGCTTGAGCCAGAATGAATCGTAGATGTATTAATGCTCTGTACCTGTATAGTGCCTTTATCTCAAAGTTTCCAAAACGTAGCAAAAAGTATGAGTTTAACCCCTGTTTACATTCAAGGTTAAAGTCCTTAGGGCACATTAGTGATAATACATAGAAGAGTTAAATCTTTTCCAAACGTAGCAAAAATGACACTCTCTTTCTGAGGATGTCACAAAAAGAAGGCTGAGGCTTATTTATCTCACTGATGAGAGAAAAGATTTTTGGGCCTCAGAAATTGCAACAATCTTAAAGTAGTTATAAAACTAATATTTTTAAACCCCTTTCATAAGAAGTGATTGCTTAATGGGCAAAGAAAAAGCAGCTCTGCTGGGCATTCCCACGGTCAACAGCAAAAAGAGAAAGGTCATGTATTGTGTTACGGGTCTGATTTTAAAAATCGAGGCTGAGATTAGCCTTGCTCTTTTGTCTTTTCAGGAAGAAGAAATATCAATGCTAGGAGAAATAACTCACTTACAAACCATATCAGATGACCTGAAAAGTCTCACCATGGATCCACACAAATTGCCATCTTCAAGTGAACAGGTTAGCTCTTGTTACCTGGGAAACACCTTTATTTGCAGCTTGTACTGGTTTTCCTTTGTGTTACGAGGCGTAGTGACTACTAGCATTTAGTGGCTTGCTGTTATGTTTTGTAGATGCTTCACTGCAGCAACGTAATTTTTAACATAAGCAATTTAAAAAAAAAAAATATTTTGAAATACTAACTGAATACTCCTGAAGTGTTTGGTGAGACCAGTGTTGAAGCGGTCACAGTAACACCTTGCAGTATATGAAGATGCCCAATTTCTGCCGAGACTCCATGAGGAATGAATGTCATCTCCTCGCCGTACATTTGAGCATCCCTGTCTTTATGTAGTCACAAGATTGCTGGGACTAGATAGCTCGATGCGGTCTAACATTTGAGCATTTTTCCATGTTGTCCTTAAAATGCATAGGAAAATGTGTGTCAGTAAATGACTCCGAACAGGACCTTTTTCTCCAACCGTGCTGTGTGAACCCAGTTTTCTTGTCACACCTTAATCACCTTATTGTTGACCTAGAAATGTAAAGGAGGGAAGCTCTGCTGTGGTTGAATATTGGAGCTTCGATTAATTATTTTTAAATGCAACAGTTTTAAACTCTAAGGCTGTAATAGGTTTGGGTTTTTTTAAGGAAAAAACCAAACCACAGCAGCTTACAGCATGCATAAAACAAATCTCCAGTTCAGTCTTTAAAGGTTTTTTCCATTCAAATGTGAACCTTCCTCCTGTGATAGCAGCCCTAGCGTGGTAGTTCCCGGAAGGCCAAGGTTGAAGCTGACTCTCCTGTGTAATATACACAGCATAATTCTGGAATAGAACTGGGACCGGGTCAGTTGGCACTGAAAGTTTGTAGTGGTGACAGATGTTGTATGACAAGCAAATGCTTTCTGTTAATAAGGGAAGAAATTTTCCGCGTCCTTGATGCTATTGATTATCTTTCATCAGGTAATTTTAGATTTGAAAGGTTCTGATTACAGCTGGTCTTATCAGACTCCTCCATCCTCTCCCAGTACTACCATGTCCAGAAAATCTAGTGTTTGCAGGTAAGTAGACTGGTAATATTTAATTTTAACCTGTTTGGGGGCAAAGGGAGGCAAGTTCAGACTGGTATAGATTTGTATGCATACTTAAATAACAACTCTTAATGAAATCAGTCCCTCATGGTCTTTATCCGTTCAAGTGTGTGACTGGGAATATTAAAAAGGATGGGCATGACTGAACAACTTTTGAACTCAAGACAACTTGGAGATGCTTTTGATTCAGTTCTCTTGAACCCACATCAGATCAAAGAGCAGACTGTACTGATCTAAGCTCTGAGATTGTTCATTCATAATTTCCTTTTCTGTTTTTCATGTGATGACTTTTTAGATTATTCTAAGTAGCTGTTACTAATCAGTAAGTTAAACTGTTTGAAAAGGAAAAAACATCCTTGGCAATTGCCTTATCAGTCTGGTAGATGGAAATGCTTTTTTGATACAAGTTTTTTTGACTGTTTAATGCTGTCTAATGCTGTCCTGAAATATGTTGAAACACTGGATTCTGTCTATGCTTTCTCTGTAAAAACTGTTTTCTCTCACAAAACAGTTTACAAGCATGTGGCCCCCATACCCTGGTGTCTACATTTACTCTTTCCTTTTACCGAAAAGGAAGATACCCTACTGTGTATTCTGCTCAACACCTTTCTAGCTGCTCTCGAACGATTACCTTTTAGTTTGCTTTATGAATAATGTACTACAGGTTCCCTGTGTATGAGCAAAGTTACCTATAGCATGTCAGAGCAAGTGAACATGACTTCCTCTATGTACCTACTTGTCTCTGCATGCTGATATATATAAAACAAATTCAGTCCTTTTATATATATATGTGAAAACATGCATATTTAGAGCAATGAGCACAGGCTTAAAGATGCAATATCCTGAAGCTGTAAAAGAAAATGGCAAAAAAAAAAAAGAAAAGCCAAAACCAAAATCCATCATCTGTTCCTAATCAACCTCATATTTTTGTATGGTAAAACCTGAATGCCAACAGACTGTTGTGTATGGGTAAAATAAGGCAGAGCTCCCCTTCCTCTACTCCAAGCCGACCTGTACGTCTCGTGTGTTGCCTGGAATTCGTGAGCAGGAGGTGCAGTTCTCAGCCAGGTATCCTTTAGAGCCATCCCCCCAGCTAATCAGTGGGCTTCTGCCACGGTGGTAGGAAGCTGCCGTCGGTTTGATGCATCCTGCTAGTCCTGCTCAGCCACCCCAGCAGGAAGCTTCAAAGGCTCCCACGTTGCGGCTGGCATGTTGTTGCTGTCATCCAGGGGTACTGGAGGTTAAAATCAGTGTCTTTGTTTGAAAAATGCATTTTATTTTTTTTTTTAATAGCTGTTTTTCTGGGATATTTAATTCTCTGATCGTCCTTCTCACTCAGGCTACATACCCAGTGGCATTACTTCACTCAGTATGCTGTCACCTTTTTTTGTGGTAGAAAGCCTTCATGTGAGCGAAACTTGGGCCAGGTACTCTGAACCATGGGGTTTGGTGATGCTTTCAAAAGCCTCACACATTGGCCTGCTGACTGACTGCAACAGCATGCCTAGAGGCAGACTTCGAGATGAACTGCGATGCCTTTGGACCCCCTGCTAGAGATCCCATTGAAAATTCGGCCATGGTGCAAGAGCACCAAGGTGGAATTCAGGAATAGGAGAGAGCCGTCCGCAGATGTTCTTTGTGCAAGTGCTAGAGAGGGCAGGTAGCGATCCCTTCGTCCCTAACCTGACTTTGAACCCTCTGGGTGATTACAGAATTTGATCATTTGAGTGAAATTCAAGGTAAAATGCCATTTTCTCTCTGGTCACAAGGGATACTGCAGCTGCTTACGGTTCTTTACTGATATATATGTGCGTATATATATATTTAAATTTAATTTGTCAACATTTTTGCTTTTCCGGTTTATGCTGCCTGCTGCTAGAGACATGTGGAATGTTAATTGTACTGTATATGGGTCTCTCCCCACCCCGCCCTTGTGTCTTTTCCTCTCCCCTTTCCTTTCTTTGTTCCTTTTGTCTCTCACAGCAGTCTGAACAGCGTTAACAGTAGTGATTCCCGGTCCAGTGGCTCGCACTCGC
The DNA here is from genome assembly GCA_027574665.1 of Rhynochetos jubatus. Classification (NCBI taxonomy): domain Eukaryota; kingdom Metazoa; phylum Chordata; class Aves; order Eurypygiformes; family Rhynochetidae; genus Rhynochetos; species Rhynochetos jubatus. The sequence continues at coordinate 7,097,949 of CM050648.1, read as the reverse complement.
ACTCACCTAGTTCACACTATCGCTATCGCAGCTCCAATCTGCCTCAGCAGGCACCCATGAGGCTGTCCAGTGTGTCCTCCCATGATTCTGGATTCATGTCCCAGGATGCTTTCCAGTCCAAATCGCCATCCCCCATGCCACCAGAAGCACCTAACCAGGTACGTGCAAGCATGAGAACTAAAACCTGAGCGTGAGCTGGACTCTAGCTTGGCTCACCTTTCACATAAAGGATTTGGTGTGGTTTTGGGGTACCTTGGAGTCAGGTTAAACACTGAGGGTAAGGTTTGTCTCACTGCACTTCATCCATCTAAAAGTTGGGCCTCTAGCTGGAGTGGTTTATGCTGCTTTTGCAGTTAGCACTGGAGAACGGGACTAGTCGCTCTCGGGGGATTTGGTTTTCCCTCTGGGCCTGAAGGGAGCCTAGATGCCTAACTTTCAGATACATACAGACGAGAAAGAGCAAGAAGTCCCACCTTACAGGAGGGAATAATACTCGCTTTACCCACTGAGGTTACCAGTTAGTATCCTGCACAGATGGCAAGTATCTGGTGGCTGTTTACTGGGCAAATATTGGTGCCAGAACAGCCTTCTGACAGCCTTAGTATCGATACTGGTGGCTTTGGCATGAGAGTTGACTTTTATTCCTCCGCTGCTATGGGCCTGGAATACTCAAAATGCCATTAGCAGTATCATATGTAATTGGTTTTGCTGGTTTTTATGACATCCCTTTCTGTGGATAGGCTTGCTCTTTTTGACTCTCAGTTGAGCACCTTGCAGAAATAAGGTTTCTGCATGGAAACGAGAGGCATTTTTACTTCCTTACGGAACTTGTAAGAAATGAGTGTTTGTGTAGTCCTATATAATATTCTAAACCCAGTCAAACTAAGAGGATTTTGCTATAGATATAAGCAGAGCTTTTCCAGAGCATTTTTTGGTCTGCAGAAGGAAGTTCCGCTCTATTTATTCATGGCATCATTCCCATAAAACCCAGCTGGCCACCTGCAGGCAGAGGTTTGCGTGCCTCCATGGCATCTTCCAGCATCTGAATTCTCTTTCCTGTTTCGGGGTCTTTTTTAACAAATCATACAGCAACTGCAACGTTTTTTAAACAAGGCTGGACTGCCACCTCAAATTATAAATCCCGTTGTTAGAGACGGAAGCGAAGCTGACCTCCTGACCTTGAGTATCACTCATTCCTAATACACCTGAGGTCACTGGAGAAGGTTGTCGTTTAGTTTAATAAACGCAGTCGCGCTCCTTTTCACGTGCTGGGGAGTAGATGGTTCTGTAGGCATGGTTGGGGTGTAGCTGGTTTTGATCCTCACAGCCAGGAGGCAGATGACAGTTTCAGTGTTAGCGGTTGCCGAGTGTCACCTGCGCACTTGAGCTACTCCTGGGCCACCTTTGACAGCAGGCAGACCCCTACTTTTTGTGGTCGGTGGCACCCTTACTGAAATTTTTAGGGTATCATCCAAACCCACACTGGTTCATTGAGGCTTGGAGCATGTTCTCGAGGGAAGCTCAACAGTTTATTAATATATTTACCTCTTTCATTTTAATAGAAATGCTTTCTTTTCAAATGAATGCATCTTCTGCGCTGTCCCCAGTCTGGACACATCAGCATTTTTTTATAGATGACATCCCGAAGAACTTTGTGCACACTAATAAAACGAATGTTTTGTTTAGATTGGCTATGGCTAACCTAAGTGAAATGCAAAAAAAGTAAATGAGCAATAATAAAGTAAACTGGAATAGTACCAAGGTAAGGACGTTGACTTTTAAGATACGTACATCAGTTATACATGCTAGCATCATCTTTGGTTCTCATAGTATCCACCGCACCTGCCCAGAAGGGCGGTAATCTACGTCATGATGCTGTGTTTGCAGATGAGGGTGTAACTTTGCAATTGCCCTTAGCGTGGACAAAACCCAACACCTCTCTTTGCAAGTTCCCCTGCTAAGCAGGGGAGACAACAGGCTGGTCATCAGCTGGCAGAGCATCCTGAAAGCTGATGGGAGTCGTGCTGATTTGCACCAGCTAAGTTCATGTGCTTCCACCTCATTAGAAACTGCCCATAAAGTTGCAAACTGATCCAGGCATCACTTGAGCTATTCACGAGCTGTAGAAGGCTGCAGCAGCGTGGCGTTGACAAGTGTAGTGTGTCGGTATAACAAATAGGTATGTGCTCTGTGTCTCTAGTTCTGTATACCTTTACGCAAAGGAAAAGGTAACAGATCATTGCCTGGCCGCTTCATCTTTGCTTAAGTGTCTCGCTTTGTATGTTCAGCACTGAGTAACAGCGTGTGTGTTGTGCTGACGGATAACTGTGATCGTGAGCTTACTGGGAAGCTGTTGGATTTAGAGCGTTATTTCATGTCGTGTGTCTCTAACCAACTGACAGATCTTCCTTGTGGTATTGTGCTTTTGAGGCTCGGCGGTGGGTGGGGAGGAGCAGCGATGCCGGCTGCTGGCTGTTTCTAAAACACTGATGTCATTGTTTCTAGTAGTGACACTGAGACAGCAGAAAAGCGAGCTCTGGAATCGACAAAGGAAATCAAAAGCTGTGCATCTTGGGCAGGTGGACACATTGCTGATGTTTGTTAGCTGCACGCTGTGGCATCTACTGGCAGCTGTAGTTTGGAAGGCAACAAAGTCCATTTTCTTTTAATGATGGATTTAAAAAGAAAAAGGGGAACTGCATAAAATTCCCGTATTACGGGCATGAGAATGTGTAAGCTATGTGAAGCTTCTGTGCTCTGACCTACATTTTAGACAAGCAGGTGTCACTGGAAATTAAACTGAATTTATTCAAAATCACCACTGTGGGGGGGAAAATGTCAAATAAGGAGCAAGTGGAGATTTAAACAAGATAACAGACTGTACCAGAGAAGAGATAACTAGCAAAATGAAGACTGCTTTTCAGCCTGTAGTTGCTGAGCAGTAAGTCTTTACCGTTACCACACTCTGCATAGAAGGTGGGGAAAAGAGCAGTTACAAAAACAGACTCTGCCCTGACGCTGGTTTAGTCCCATCTCTCTCCTGCAGCGTTGCTGTTGACATCCCTGGGAGCGGAGGCGTTAGCCTGTAACAGGTAGCCAGCCGTACGTGTGGAAAGGTCGCTGCAGAAGGCTGGAATCTGAATTAAGCAAGTGCGTTTGAGTATAGCTGGGAAAGCATCACAGGTCTCTTTCTGGAGCGGAACTGTTCCTCTAAATGCCAGGTTGGAGGTCAGGCGTGGCCAGCGTTGCCCTTGGCCACGTAAAGCCCTTCTGACAGACCTGCTGGGAGCACAGAGTCGCTCGTGGATGAAGGTTGCACAGGGCTGGTGCTGCTTAGCCCGCATGTTGCCCTTTGTAGCAGACAGACCGAGGTCTGGGGGTATCTGTGATGAAGTAGTATGGTGGTAGTAGTGCGGTTGTGTGCGATTGAGGGGGTAATAACAGAAGGATCCACTGGACTTGGAGTGAACAGGCATGTGGAAAGCAATTACACAGTGGGGTTTTTAGAGGCTGCTTATGACTTTGTGGGGATGAAAGCAGGGGGAGAGAAAGAAGCAGATGAAGAAGAGAAAAAACACTTTATGTGCTGTCAGACAGCAGAGGACTAAGTCTTTATTGTTAGAATATTCTGGAAGTTGCTTTCCCTAAACAGTGAAGTAGAGGGAAACTGAATGTGAACTTGCTTCTGCATGTACACATTAGCAAGATGGACAGATTTTGCTTTTGAGGAGATCCATTGCTTGAAACAGCTTGAAATTAGAAAGAAAATATTAGAAATTAGAGAAAAGATATTGTTAAAACTGTTCAGTTTTCCGTGTAAATTACAAAATGCTGCCAAATCAGACATTAAACAAAAACCAAAAAAGGAACTGAAATGCATCTGGAAATTATGACCAGGTATTAGTTTCTCCTGAACCTTCTTTTTTAAATAAAGTTTTCCAGCAGTTTGTCCCTGACTAGAAAAGAGACACCAGCAGGGACATGTTCCTGGGAGTGAGACAAATTGAAGAGGTGACCTTGAGGCACTATCCAAAGCTTTTTTGAAGGGTAACCGAGACATCTTCCACTGACTGTGGAGAGACGTTGGACCAAGCTCTTCATTAGGGTTTGGACTCCTGGGAAACCCTTGCCCAGGAAGGTCTCTGTCAAGTAGCTGAGGAAGAGGTTAAGAAAGCAGTACTCTATTTGAATGGAAAACGTAGCAAACAAAGGATGCAAGTAATCCGAAATAACTATGGTCCTTTTATAGGTTAGTAGGACAGCAGATGGAAAATAAAATCATCCTTCCCAGTAGCCTAAAATACAGCTTTTGTTATATATATATATGTATATCCCTGCTGGAATTCACACATACCACACCAAGCAGTGGGACACCATCCAAGAACAAGCCATGGCACAGCGTCTCAGAGATCAGATACCAAGCTACGTATATGCAACACACATCGGAGGAACTGGTGCTGACTGTGCAGGGCACAGCTTTGGCTTTCTGCTGATACTGTTACCTTTCAGCTTTTTCTTAGAAGAGATGGTTTGAGAGCAGAGCAGAACCACCATTGTCGCAGCTGTGGCGGGAAAAAAAATAATCTCCCAGAGTTAAAATAGCTAAAACGAAAGAACTGATTTTAAAAATGATTCAAACCGAGCAATCAATTTAAAAAGGACATGACTGAAATAAGTTGAAAAAAGTCCCACAGTCAGATCTCTCACCCCACGGGGCGAGGGGTAGAAACTGCTCTGCCTGGCGTTTGCCTGCGCGCGCGCTCCAGGAGTGCGTGTGCCGGTGGGCGTGCGTCTAGAAGGAGCACTCGGAGGTTCGGAGGCTTTTTGCCCGAGCAGTCGCTGTGCAGTTTCTGTTTTCAGCCCCTCGGGTACTTTCTGCTAAGGAACAGAGGGTGGCCTGTGCTTCCCACTCCCGGCACCAGCCATCCAAGACTTTCTGCGGTTTGATCCAGGCAGCCTTCGACCTGCTGCCACTCGCGTTTTCTTAACGCTTTTCCTTCAGGAGTTCAGTGTTCTTCTGCCTCCCTCTCCATCGTTTTCTCACTGTTGTAATCCTTTTGCAGCCAGAGCAGAGGCTCCCCTTCCCTGTGCCATGCAAGTTTCTCAGGACGAGGTTTCCCTACCACCACCTCTTGCATTTCCTTCGGCTACCGAGGTGTTTTCCCCGTGGCATCTTGGTTCATCCTTTGCCTGCTGAAAATGGCCACGCTGAGTTAGTGGGAGAGTCCGTCCTTTCTTCCTTTTTTCACCTTGGAGCCACTTTATTGCAAAAATAAGTTCACCACTTCTAGCCTTTTTTTTTCCCCCATGCGCCAAGGAAATGGAATAATTTGCATCTTCAGAATTCGCATTTTTGGCCTTTTTCCATCTCTGTGCTCCACGCAGCTTTGTTGCAAATAGGCCTCGTTTATGACCCATTTCTGCCATTAGTTGACACGATCTCGTTTCTGGCTTGTGAAGAGGAATAGGCCGTCGGATGTAAACGCCAAATGCTCACCTGTCATCACTGGGGCGTCTGCGGCAAACACGGTGGCCTGATGCCGTGTTTGGAGCGCAGACCCGTCACCATCCTGCCGTCTGCAGGGTGTGCGGACCCGGGAGGGTCTTTCAGGCCATAAGCAGGAGGTTTCAGAGAGCATTTTCTGAAATGACATTTTTCTTTCCTTTTTTTTTTTTGTTTTTTCCCTCAACAAAGCGTAGCACTAGTGTGAGTGTTCTCATGGGGCTGCTCAAGCAGTATCTTTTGCTGAGCTACCTGGAATGTCAGAGAGAACTCTGGAGTTTTAGTGTAAAAGCTAATTTTCTGTAACATATTTTTCTCTATGAAAAATGTGTCTCTGTTTCTCTTCTAGAGAAGATAGGCTCCTGTCCATTCAGTGTGCTGCAGTTTTGTCTGATGGCAGAGTCAAGTGCAGCTCGTGTGTGTCGGTACTTTTAGAGGTTTTTCTCCCGTGACAGGAGTTACGTTAAATCAAGAACGTGACACGTTCCACGAAACATCCAGCCACTGCATCAGCGGGTAACCCACGGCGTACTTTTCTCTCCTTAACAGCTACGTGTCATTTGTTGCGGTTTCTTCTGATCTTACCTTCACCTCCACTCCTACCGCACCCTGAACACAAGCCTTGTTAGCTGAGCTTACTCGTTCCCTAAACACGTGACAGGTCACCCGCAGATCTGATCTCATGTCAGCGTGAGATGGGAATCGGGTTATTTCTATAAAATGACGCGCTTTTTATCATTTTTTTTTAACAGCCTTTGCAAAGTTTCACTGAAATCCACAGTTTGCTCATAAGCTCAAGATGCTGATACTGCATTGGCTTCTCAACAGCCCCAGTGGTCTTCACCAAAATCCTGGTGGTGGTGTTCCATCTCGGGAGACTGGCATCTCCTTTTACCTAGGGAATTAACTGTACGCTCCTTGCATGTAGTTTCTGGTGAGCAGTGAGACAGCTTGGGGTGTCAGCAGTAATTACGCCTCTACAGTGCCTCTTCCCCAGCTGCCTTTTTATTACGAGCTCACCCCAGGATCTCATCGAAGGTGAACTGACGGAATTGTGTTTCAGATGAGATTTCCCTTCCTCTTGAAAATGTCGTTCCTTGAAATCTGAGGCTTTGCTATACAAACTTGATACAAGAGCACTTGCTTTCTGCTGCCATAAAATGAAATGCCGGGGATATCCTTAGGTAGACTTGCTTCACGGGTCTCGGACTGCGGAGGATGAATTAGCCTCACTAGTGGTGAATTTCCTGACAGTGACTGGAGCTCGGTACTGCCCTGAGAAATGTACATACAGGCGGGCACTGAAGCCGGAAGGGAAGTTCCTAGCTAGGAGCAAAATGTTTGAGGTGTTTGATGGACACTCTGTGTCCCGCGTTTTCCTTCGCTCTTCATCCAGGCCCCTGATGTTCTTTCTGCTGTTAAGAGAAAGCAGGTGGGCAGCACGTGCCACCCCTTACGCGCTCAGCAGAGTACACGTACCCTCGTGTTGGCTGCTGGGCAGGAAAGTTTGTGTCAGAGTGCTTTTGGTGTGTGCGTACTACCCGCAGAGGCACATGCATACAGATAATGCACTGTGGAAACCTCCAGCTTCGGTAAGTATCACTTCTTTCTCTGTTCCGCAATATTTGAACGCAGATGAGCTTTTCACAAGCGCTTTTGCAGATCAGAATATCCGAGAACTTGTGAATGTAAGTGACGTTTGCTGCTCCCTGTTTTAAATCTAAACTTTGTGTCTTTGAGGTACTGACGATCTGCTTTTCTGTATAAATGGGTTGTCTCAGTATTTTGCATGGCTGGACTGTAGGTGCCCTCAGCTCCCTCAGCTTCTTGCTCCGAGACAGCTAACAGAATTGAGACGCTGGAATTGCAATGAGGAGTTGAGGTCACCGCCTCGATTCCCTCATTCTCGAGCAGCGTGGCAAGTTCTCGCATTAAGCAAATGGCTTATTTTGTTTCTCACAGATTTCCTGTACATTAGCAATGGTTTTGAGCAGTTTCTAATTGATTTTTACAACCCTAACCCTTTGCTTCTCTCATCCTTCCCTCTCTCCTGTGTGTGTCTCTGTGTATGTGCTTTTTGTCTTTGTTTGTTTGTGTGTGGTTTTTTTTCTTTCTTGGTGGCTTGTGTGTCCTTTCCCTGCGTTGCGGTGCTGTTTCACGCTGCAGAATTCGTCCAGCTCTGCCTCTTCAGAAGCCTCTGAAACCTGCCAGTCAGTGAGCGAGTGCAGTTCCCCCACCTCAGTCAGCTCAGGCTCCACCATGGGGGCTTGGGCCTCCACAGATAAGGTGAAAAACTTCATCTCAAAGACATACAAACCTACTAGCTCGTTATCCGAACCCAGCAACATTTGGGCAAAACCCCCCCGTGCATGGGACGCAGCCAGGATTCCTCTCTGTGAAGATGAGAATAGGAACTGTTGCACGCTCCCTCAGAAATAAACCTTTGAATAAACCACGGCGACGCTTGCCTTTAAACTAGCTGCCGGGGAAAGCTACAAATTGGGCATTTTACAGAGGTAATTTTCTAAGAAAAGCGCTTTGTCCACCTTTTCCACTCCGAGAGATGGTGGAACGCTGCCCGAACCCAGCAGGTTGCCTAACAAAGAGCATCTTGCCCAGGCTGCGCTGCTTGTGGCTTCTCCCCTCTCCCCCGGTAGGTAGCACGCATTGCGCTGAGCAACCGGGGGTTGGTTTTGACCAAAACAAAAAGGCAAACAGAGCATGCGTGGTTGGAATAAATTACGGGGGGGACAGACTGTGAGCCGGGGAGGAAGTGGTAGCGGTCTCCATTCTCATCTGGTAAATCCTCGCTGTTGGTTTTTCCCTTTTATTTTCTTCCATATCATCACACAGCCAGAACGTGTCATGTTCGGAGGCTGTATGCTTTTCCTCTCTGTCCAGCTACGCAGAGTAAACGCCACCAATGCGAAAGCCTCCGGTGTCGGGAATGGTTTGTTTCTGTGTCCGCAGTCCGCACGGTACCTAAATTGCAGAGGCTTTTTCACCGTGTGCCGCATTCATGGACAGAAGGCAAAGCTGCTCAGCCCGGAGACGATGACTGCTAGATCGATGCCTGAAATTTGTTATGCCAAATAACAATTTTCAAGCATTCTCGCTTCTGAACCAAGCATTGTATCAATTTTCTGTTGTGTATTTGCAGCAAAGCTAAGATTTTTCTTTCTTTTGTTTTAAGATACAGAATTTTTCTCCCTAGAACATCGAGAGTCGCAGTATATTTTCATATTCATTCTGTTTATATTAATTTCTCTGTTTTTGTTTGTTTATTTGTTTCGTTTCCAGTTGTCTAATGGGTTTTATCACTGTAGTTTATCAAGTGACCCATCCGTAGCTTCAGTTGGTGCAGGTCCTTTCCCTCATTTCCCGCCTGTCTCCCGCGCGTGGACTCGGGCTCCCTCAGCCCTCCTTCCAGACTACGCTCATTATTACACCATTGGGCCAGGCATGTTACCATCATCTAAGATCCCTAGCTGGAAGGTTTGTGTTCCTTTTGTTGTGGCAGTCCTCACCTCCTCATGCCAACGGTGTGCGCACGGTGGTTGTTGTACCTTTCGATCCATGTAATCGCTGGTTGATTTGCTCTGTTTAACATCACTCTGAATGGGCACTGCATGGTGATAATCAGGGAGGTAAAATCCGGTAGCGGCCGTTTCTGAATGACCTTGTCTATTCTGGCACTGCCTAAACCGTATTAAAGCTGACAGCACCTACGTAGGAAGCAACAGTTTAACTCTGGAACAGCGCTGGAAGCACTCCGGGCTCTATTCAGCGAGAAAAGAGCTTGTTTAGCACCGTCTGAGCTCTCACCGGAGCAGGGAAGCGCAGGCTTGGCACCCAGTTAGCGTAGTGAAACCATACAGCGAACAACGGGGTGTCCTCCCTGCGGCGGCTGCGCTTGGCCCCCGCCTTGGCCGTAGGGCACGCACGCTCTGCGCAGATGGAGCTGGGGTGGTGCAGGGAGGCGCTTGTCACCAGGGGAAGCCAAGTGCTGGCTGAAGCTGTCCCAGCTTCGCTGCGCCAGGCTGAGCGCGCTCGCCCAGCCTGCTTTGCTCTCTTGGGTGAGACCACCGACAGAGCCCGAGTGCCGTAACTTCTTCCCGCTGCTCCTGCTGGATCTGCAGGGATCTTCCTTGGCATCAAAACGGCTCCGCTCTGCCCAGGCCTGGACTCTGATCCCTCTCGGGTGATTTTCCTGGGGGATGGAGAAGGTCTCTCGTTTGTTGCCCTGAGTCTTCGCAAGGCCGACGGGCAGTCGATAGTAGCTGCACAGGTCTTGGATGCCTGTGGGCGGTGACATGATACTGCATATGCATGGGACCTTCTCAGAGGCGTAAACGGCCATAAACGGCCATGCCACACACACACACACACCCCCCCCCAGTCTCTCCCCAGCGGCTGGAGACTGTGAGCCGTGCACAGGGTGGCCACACTGGTCTCAGGGCTTCGCCATCTCCAGCCGTGTCTGCGCGAGCAGCTCTTTGCCAGTGTATTTTACGGCAAAACACGGCAAAGATGCAGCTGCTGAGGCAAAGCGGAGTTCCGTGTGTGCTAACCCGAAATACCTGTCGGCACGAGGGCTTCTGTCAGCACGGCTGCCTCGCGCCTCTCGGGCATCGGACTGAGACGTGTCAGTAAAAATCTGCTGTGGTCTTAGCCCGTCGTTAATTAATTATCGGAGGGCTGCGCAGAGGCTGCCCCGCGGCCCACCGCTGCCAGGGGTGGGGTACGTGGCCCGTTCTCACCCACAAGTTGTTTCTTTTAAAGCACCCCTTGTCTTGGTGAAGGAAAACCCTCTTAGGATCGGGCTTGCCCCTGCAGCAGCTCGGATCTGGGGAGCAGCTGCTTTGCAGTGGTTCTGTGTCCCAGCACCCAGGTCAATCCTGCTCCTTGTGTGCAGTGTGTGGCTTCTGGACACCCTCGGGACTCGGCTTAATAGAGCCCTGAGTGAATACAGCTCTCGTGGCCTGAGGAATTTCTGTTTCAAATTTGGCACCGGTAATTCAGAGTGAAGTTAGTCTTTCTTCAGTACAGATCGTTACTGTAAACGAGATTTCAGCTAGTAAGTACACGGAGAGGTTACTCAGCCTAACCTGCTCTTCTAGCGTCTCCCGAAAAATCTGTTCAAGCCTAATTTTTCAGAACTGAAGACATGCGTAACAGCACGTAATATTAGCACTTGTGCACGTCTGCAACAGTTACATCGCCGATTGGACGTTTGTGTATATTTTCTGCTGTGTGCTAGTGATTTTTTGCATTTGAGCTTCTGAAAATATAGGCTTTAACACAATGGAATTTCATTTAGAGAAAGCTGTAGTGTTAACGTGTTAAATACCTTCATATAAGAACACGTAGGTAGAATAGGAAGTTTAGACTCCCTGTACTAGAGGAGATGGGTGTTAGGAGGATTTTTAATATCCTCAAAATTCATTTATTTCTAGCCTTATTCAGAAAGGCATATCCAGTTTGAGATATAATCTGTTGCATTAAAATTGCCCTTTTGCATAGTTTTACTTGTATGAAAGCACAGTTGCTGACAAACGCTGTCACTGACAAGCACGTTTCCTTAGGACTGGGCCAAACCAGGCCCGTACGATCAACCCGTGGTGAACACGTTGCAACGTCGCAAAGAAAAACGCGAACCGGATCTCAATGGAGGAGCTCAGGGCGGACCACCCGTGCCCGCTGAGGAGGCCCAGAGACCTCGGAGCATGACGGTGTCGGCTGCCGCAAGGGTGAAGCTCCGTTTTCGAATACGCCGTTCGGTGCAGGGGAAATGGATGTGCTGCCTCCGCCAGCACCTTTCGGACGTGCTGCGTGTTGGCGCACGTTTATCCGCAAGCGGGGGTGGCGGTGTGGTCGGTGGAGGTCGGGTGGGCGTGAGGGGACGTGCCGCTGGGTATGGGCAGCGGTGGAGCAGCGGTGTCCAGAGACGCGGCTGTTTCTTGGAAGCCCTGGTGAACGGTTGGACGCGATCCTGTTGGGTTGCGACGGCGACAAGCTCTGCTCGGGAGGAGGGACAGCTCAAGGTCGGTGGAGGTTGGCCAACCCTTGTAGATGTTAAGAGTCTCCTTTGTGTGTGTGTGTGTGTGTGCAGCAGGGTGAGGAGATGGAGGCCTGCGAGGAGCTGGCGCTCGCTCTGTCGAGAGGGCTGCAGCTGGACACCCAGAGGAGCAGTCGGGATTCCTTGCAGTGCTCCAGCGGCTACAGCACCCAGACAACGACTCCGTGCTGTTCAGAGGACACGATCCCGTCTCAAGGTACCCATCTAAGAGATGTGCCTTTTCAGAGCGTTCCCAGCCTGGCCATCACGCACTCACCCGTGGTGCCGAGGAGCTGTATTCCAGCAGCTGTCGCTCACCGACTTTGTACTCATCTGGGGAGAAGGGGGAACGTTGCTGTTGCGAAGCTTTTTTCCAGCTTGGAATGCAGCCTGGATTTATTAACTAAATAGAAACCTGGATTGCTGCGTAGTGTACTGGGCGATCCTGTTTTCTCGTGTGTTACCGGCACGAGTTCTAGCTTCAGGACGCCACCGTCGTAAAAGACGCTGGAATTAGTTTCGGGGGTGAAGTGGAATGACGCTGGTATCGCACCATACGCTTCTTGTGGTGGTAGTGTCCTTTCCGAGCTATCATCCTGGCGGACGCGCACTCATGAGCTTTGCTTTCTCGCTCCAGCAGTACTCTGAATCTGTGCTTGGTTTCCCTTTGTGACCTCTTATTTCCTGTCTGAGCAGAAATTATCATAATTGGAAAAAGAACCCGTTGGAGACCTTCACTTGGCCGTACCTGGGAAGGTGCACCAAGGTGTTGGGTGTTGTAGCCTGTTTCAGAACCAGCAGCCAGCTGAGAGGGACTGAGTTTGGAGTTTGCAGTTCAGGAACCACCTTGTTGGCTCAGCTGAGGTCGGTCGTGCTGTGCCGTCACCAGGGGCAGCAGGGCTTGCGGAGGCCCTAGCTTGGCTCGGCAGTTACGTGGAAAGGAAGGAACCCGATGCGGTTACTAAAGCCGAGGCTGAGTTTTCAGCGCTGACAGCTGGGGTTTACTCTGTTTGCAAACTAAGCAAGGTCGCTGCTGAAATCACTGGTACACAGTCCCCGAGCCCCAGCCTGCCTAGTCTGAAGTACACTTCTTCGTCACTGGCTGTTTGAAGTATTTGTATCTACAAGTGGTAGCGTGTGGCTTGTAGGACGCTGGTTTGGGTATCGGTGTTGGCAACGAACATCGAGCCCTCGTTCCTTCATTAGTTCTTGTCAGAGAAGGTACTGAGCATGTACAGTTCCACCAGAGATGTGGGCTCCCTGCAACTTTGGGGTCGTAGGGTTGCACCCTGCAGCTCTGGGGTTGTGGGGTTGCTCCCTGCAGCTTTGGGGCCGTGGGGTTGCTCCCTGCAGCTTTGGGGTCGTGGGGTTGCTCCCTGCAGCTTTGGGGTCGTGGGGTTGCACCTTGCAGCTTTGGGGCCGTGGGGTTGCTCCCTGCAGCTTTGGGGTCGGCCTGCTGTCGTGCCTGCCCCCAGCCACGCAGGCTGAGAGTCTTGGTCGCAGGATTTCAGGCTTCCTTCCTCCTAAAGGTGAAACCTCTCTTAACCACTCTAGACCCCCAGGCCCTTTTTTCGGTTGTATTATACACTTTTTTGGTACTGCGTACCCTAGACCTGGTGAGGTGACTCAGCTGTCCTCTCCAGCTGGTTCCTAACTCTGTCTTTTGGCATCAGTTTCAGATTATGATTATTTCTCTGTGAGTGGTGACCAGGAGGCAGAACAACAGGAGTTTGACAAATCTTCCACCATCCCAAGAAACAGCGACATTAGCCAGTCCTATCGCAGAATGTTTCAAACCAAGCGTCCCGCTTCCACCGCAGGTCTGCCCACCACGCTCGGACCCGTCATAGTCACCCCCGGCGTCGCCACCATCAGGCGGACCCCTTCCACCAAGCCTTCAGTCAGACGCGGCACCGTCGGCGGAGGTCCGATTCCCATCAAGACGCCCGTGATTCCTGTCAAGACACCGACCGTCCCCGACGTCCCAGGGGGGCTGCCCGGCACCCTCGCTGGGACAGAAGAATGTCCCGAGCAAAGTCCCGAGTCCCCAGCAGCAGGAGAGGGTGGGCAAGGCGTCACCAGCATGCCCTCATCCTCCTGGAGCGGCCAAGCGTCTGTCAACCCGCCGCCGTCGAGCCAGAAACTGAGCGCTGCCGAGGAGCAGAGGCAAGCGGTTCCCGAGAGCGAGGGGGAAGAAAGCGAGCGGGATGGGGTCGGCACCCTCGCGCCCGCGGGCCAGCCGGAGCTCGATCCCGGAGACCTGAGCCCCGGGGACGTCCCGCAAGGTGATGATATGCTGAACGCCATTCGGCGCGGCGTCAAACTGAAGAAGACGACCACAAACGATCGCTCAGCACCTCGTATTTCCTAGGAGTGGAAAGGCTGCCAGAGTACTAGCCGCCGAGCAGGAACTGTGAGGAAACTAATCGGTCTCTATCCATTCCAGTCTGTAATCAATGAATTTTTCAAGATACTCAGTAACAGACAGCCTGAAAGTACTCTAGGAGAGAAATCAAGGTGAAAGAGCGTAGTACGACATAACCTTCACTGCTGTTTTAATTTGTAAATACCGAGGATTTTGTTTCTGCATTTTTTTGATCTGAGTTACACTTTTAATTTTTTCTGAAGGTGCCAAATCCCATTGACCTTTTTTATAACTCTCTTTGTAAAGTTTTAAATCATAGGAGAATAAAAAAAAAAAAATAGTAAGTCAAGTAGTTAACTTCAGCAAAGGGATTTAATGAAAATTTGGCTTTTTTGCAAGCTTTTGTAGAGCGCCTTGTAATCGCGAGGTTAAAAACCAAACCAACCCAACGGGACTTCCTTTAACGTTTAAGTCAAGCTGCGAGGATACGGATCCTCGTCCGAGCATCGAAAAAGTTTGAAAAGCAGGACTAAAAATGGATCATAAAAGCAATACGTAACGCAAGGAAGAAACCTGCAGTGGGTAGAGTATTCGGGGGGTAGCGGGGGGGAGGGAGGCGCCATCGAAATAGCAGATGCTGTTGCACAAGAGTAGCCTAGTAGGATCGATTACTAGTAGCTTCACGGCAGACGCATCCGAACAAGCCATATTGGATTGCAGTGTTCCGTTTCTGTAGGGTGTTTCAAAGACCGGGCTTTTGCCACGTTTTTGTTTTTTTTTTGACTGCACAGCAACAACTCTCAGTCGCACGCACGCAGCCGTAACCGTGTGGGCTGGCTTCTTCCGCCTCCGCGTTCCGTTCCGCTCATCCTTTCACCGAATGCAAACCAGGACGACAGGCTCGGAGGCAGTTACAAACGTGAAAGCGTTGTTGAAACGCAAGCAGGGAGTTCTTCGATGTTATCAAAATGCCTTTTTTTTCGGACTGTGCCCAGCAGGCTGGGCACCTGGGAAAGCCCAACTATTTTGAGAAAACACAATTTGACAGGCGTCACCGGCTTGTGATCTCATAAACTGCGAATGTTTCGTTCCAACACAGGGGCTTGTTTTTCTTAACTTCTTTTAAATGGCAGTTGATTGGCTTTTCTTAAACACCGACAAGAGAGGGGTGAAGGGTGGGGGGTGGGGAGAGATGCTGGTTTTTTGATAATACCGGGAGTCTGACCACTATCTTCTCTTTTTTTGTACTTGAAGTCATGTTTTTTGGAACGCTGTCGATAGAATTATTAAGAGTTGGATTTTTTCCTTAAAGTACAAGTAAGTTATTGCTGCAACACCCGTCTCCTGAAGCTGATAGAAATATGCAGACCCCGGGGCACAGGACACGCGCTCCCATCGGGCAGCGCAGAGGGGTGCCGTCTGCCCACCCGCGGCACGCCCAGGGGTGGGTGGCCGCCAGCTCGCGCATCCGGGACCGGTCAAAAACCGCGCCAGACGCTCCGCGCAAGGGGCCAGTTTCCACCGCGCTGCAGATTTCTGTTGGCTCGAGGCTTGCCGACGTAACCTCTTACGCTTTAACACATAACTGCGTTGGATGTGAACCTTCTAGTAAGTGTGTAGTCACCGTGTTCTATATAACATTTTACACTGCTGTGTTTGCTGACCTTTTTATTTTGTTATGGCTTAAAAGCGAAAAAAAAAAAAAGGCATGATTCTTAGAAAATACTAAACCTTCCTTTCTTTGAAAAACAAGCTCCTTGTTACCGACTATAATAAACAGTAGTGCCTGTGGTGTAGCCCACCAATCTTGATAACAGTAGCTGATGCGTTGTGCAAATGAGGCTTTGAGATGGTTTATTGCGTAAACAAAACCTGCTAGGAGATAATCTCAGTAGTCAAAAAAGTGTTATTTAAACCTTTGAAATAAATGGATGTAACTGTACCCGAGTACAGCTTTTCACTTGTTTAGTTCTTAAACGTTAGTATAACCAGTAAAATTTAATATAAAATGTTGCCAAATTCAATGTAGAAAGAATGTGACGAACCACTTTGGATAGTTCTATTGTTTGTGTTTTTGCATATTGTAAAAGCAGTGTCACAGCTAAAAAACAAAATGTTTCTAATGGTAAATTATTGTGGTTTAGTTGCTAGTTTGTACTGAGAGTTGAGCTCTCCCTGTGCAGTTTTTTGTTCTAAACTGGTATAAATAATTGCTGTAAGTGTGTCTCCCTTCTACATTGTAATGGTTGCTTAAGCCTACGGTATAAATAAAGAACTGCTGGAAAAATTCCGTGTCGGTTCTTGGAGACTTCCTGCCTCCCGAGCGTCGGGAATCGGCGCCGGCTCCTGGACACCACGCAGGGCCCGTCCGCGCCTGACAGAAGCGAGAGAGCGCCTCTCGCCCGAGACCCCAGGGGCGGCCCCGGCCCCCCCCGAGCTGGTGCTTGCTCAGGCTCGCGTTGTGAAGCGGGGTCGCGTGCGCAAGGCCTTGCTCGTGTCGGTGTTTAACGCTGGGATGCGGCGGATCCAGCGCGTTAAGGAACGTCAGTCAGACCTGCTTGGGTGCTTGGAAACGTCGGGAAGGCCGCTTCTGCTCTGTTTGCTAACCAAAACGCGTGGGAAGGCCAGGCGCGGGGAGAGGGCGGGTTTTGTAAGCCCGTGCCACCGGCACCCCCCAGCCCCCTGGGGTGATGTGTTGTTCAGCCTGAAGCTGGAGTTCACGGAACCATCAAGCCGTAGGGTTGAATATGCTGCAATCAAACAGCTCCCGTGGAGCCAGTCAGGTGAGGCAGCCCAAATCTCCTCTCTTCTAGCCCTAAAAGTGGGAGAACAGAAGAGCCAGGAGGGGCTTCAGCTTTTACTAGCTGGCTGTATCCCTCACGCTGGGAGCTTAGCGGAAGCGTTCGCCGCGTTTCCTGCGCCTTACGCCGCCGCTTCGGGAACGCGACTGGAAGCAAATGGCTTTTGCGCCTAGTCCGTGGCATCGCAGCGCCTGTGAGAACCTCTGGGACCCGCCAACGGGCACACGAGAGCCATGTTCCTCCACAGGCTCCGTGTTTTAACCGACGGAGCGCTCTGGTTTTCCGGGACCCGGTTTAGGTGGGGCCGAGCTCTGGTGCTGTTTGGCAGCGTTAAGGAAGGGCTGTGTCTTGCGAGATTTGATAGGGAAGGGAAAAGCACTGCCAAAAGCTTAATGAGGTGGGGAGGGAGGGCAAAGTACCTCTATCCCCAGCCAGGTTAGACGTTCCCTCCCTCTAGCAGCAACCCAAGCCCGTGTCTGTTGCTGTCAGTATTTTGCCACTCGGACTGTAGCACAGGCAGGCGCCCCCGCTCCGGTCCATAGTACCACATTCCAAGTGACCAGGCTGATAGAACCTGCTCAGCCGTTTCCATCCCCTCCCTCCTGGCTCTCCCCAGCCGCAGGCTGGCTCTGCCCACACAGCCTTACTCTCCCTTTGCTGCCTACCACTCCACCCAGCCCCCCGGACCTCTGCTTCTCCCGCCCTTCAAGCTCACACCCTTCCCTGGGACCACGAGTTCTGCGTGGCCAGTGTTTTCAGGCTCCGAGTTTCCCAACTCCCGCTGTGAAAGCTGCGATACACGTCCGCCTTTACAAAACCTGCTCTGGAGTTCTGACTCCAGTAGGACTTCCCAGGCTGGTCAGCACCTGCCGCCTTAGGTACGGAGCGTAGGTGGTAACGCTCACCTACGCTACGCCGCACGCGCTGCCGGCCAGTGCAGGCTATAGAAGAGTATGCCAGAGAAATGCCGCCCATTGTACTTTATTTGGGGTTATTCCGTATTACCTGGAGTAGCATGCGGTCACTGACGTGCCTACTGGCTGCAGCAGACAGGCCGCTTGAATTCCACCGTGAAACAGCGCTTTACATGGGGATTTCACGCGGTCTTGTGACGTAATGCCACCACAGAGGCGGCAGGTGCCCTTCCTTACGAGCCGGAGGCAAAGCTTCGGTTTGAGGACCGTCAGCTGGAGTTTCTTCTTCCAACTGCTTAATCTAGAAGGCAAGACATAAAGCTGCGTCAGTACACGAACGTACGTTTCCGTAACGTGGCGCCCGGGCAGCAACCGGCCCCCGGTTCAGCAGGGAGAACCGGCAGCAACCCCTTCGGCCCAGGGTTCCGTGTTTCTCAGCGTCCACTTAAGCTCGGTAAGCCTCACAGGCTCCTACTACCGAATTAAGAAGGAAATTTTAGGAGTAGAAAGTGATACTTACACAAGACATTTTACTCAAAAGGTCATTATTTCCACACAATTCGTGTCTACCATTGTATCACCGAACAGATGGCGTTTTCCTGCTGCTCTGAAAGCTGACGGATGGTTACGAGTCCTAAAGGCCATCCATTCCGGTGAGCAGGAGACCTCTGTTTCAGCGTGCCACCAGCAGCCCTTTAGACGCGGTCGGCACGCGTTCCTCGGAGCGGCGCGAGTGCTGGCTGCTGCCACGTTAACAGACAACCCAGCCGCTTCTCTACAACTGAATTCAAGAACCGTTCTAAGAACATCAGCTTTTTCCAACCGAATCCCCGGGTAGGCTGGCCAGAAGTTACTCCCGACTCCCAGACGAGGGACACTGTCACATTCAAAGGCGCAACCAGAAAGCGTCAGAGCTTCGCAGCAGCGGAATTCCCTGGTCGTTAACCTCATCCCCCTTTGGGGTTTCCTTTAGCAAAGCTGCTACAACAGCCCTGCGCTAACCGGGATGCGGTTGCAGCTTCAGTTTTAAACTTCCAATTCCCTTTGCGAAGCTGTAACCCCGCGATCTCTGGGCGGGCGCTTCAGGTCAGGCCAGCGTTTCACACTGACCAGAGTTCTGGTAAGGCAGAGTCTAGGTGAGACCGCAGCAGGCACTCAGGTGTTTTCCAAGAACACACCTAAACGTGACACGAAATGCTTGCAGAGTAAAGGAGCAAGCACTGACCTCTTTATCCCAGCTTTCCTGCTGCAGCTTCTTCCACTGCGCTCGTTTGGCAAAGTAATCCGGATACATGGCCTTCTCAGAAGGATGCCAGTAATTCAGGCACCATTCAGGAAGCTGTCAAGTAAGAAAAAGCTTCGTGTATGTTATTTTTACATACTAAATCATATATAGTGCAGGCACACGCACACAAGAACCGAACGCCATCACCGAAGCCAGTATTAAAATGGGTACAGAACCCAGGAAATAAAATACTAGGTAAAAACACCGTTTAAGAGCCACCTGACTGTTGTTAGTCCCGAGGCACCACATGGCAGATGTCAGCACTTTTCATGTTTCACACATTATCAGGCACAAGATGACATCACAGTGACTTGCTTCGATCAACAGATCCCAGGTCATGTCCGTTTCCTCTAAAGCTCTCAAAACAATTCCTGCTGGTGGAAGGGATCTCATTTCTCCCCTTCCCTCTCCCAAAGGCAGCAGATTTCTCCAACTACTAATTTATTTTCTCTGACAGAGATGGAACCCTGAAACTCCTTTCCACTTTCCTACAACTAATTAAATAATTAGAAGCCTTTAAGATATTGATGATGGTCTGACCTCCAAGATGTCCAGTCAAGAAAAAAAGAGCAAAGTTTTGCAGCAGCGTATCGGTGGATGTTAACGTTTTAAAGACAGGAACAATGATTAAACAAACAAAAAAGAATTCTTAGAAAAATAAAATTAAGAAGTTGCTTCAACAGCATCATTAATCCAGTGACATAGAACGGTTTGGGTTGGAAGGGACCTTAAAGACCATCTAGTTCCAACCCCCCGGCCATGGGCAGGGACACCCTCCACTAGACCAGGTTGCTCAAAGCCCCATCCAAACTGGCCTTGAAGACAGCCAGGGATGGGGTGTAGGTAGTTAGGATCTGGCGGCCGGAAGATTTCGTGCTGTACGGAAAGACAGGGACCCTCCCCTGATAGCCAGTAGCGCATAGTTTGCGATGTAAACAGACGGAAGTGACGTGACAAACCTAAGCCATATAACGCGGTGTTACACATCAATAAACGCCATTTGCCGTCCACCACATTGGTGTCTGTGAGCTGATGGCCCGAGCGGCCCGGGGTGGGTCGCCGTGCCGTTCCTGAACCAGGTCGCCACGCCTTGCGAAGGCAACAATGGGGCACCCACAGCTTCTCTGGGCAGCCTGTTCCAGTGCCTCTCCACCCTCTCCATGACAACTCCTTCCTGATATCTAGTCTAACTCTCACCTCTTTTAGCTTAAACCCATTACCCCTTGTCCTGTCACTACAAGCCCTTGTAAAAAGTCCCCCCCCAGCTTCCTTATAGCACCTTCCAGTACCTGAAGGGGCTACAAGGTCTCCCCGAAGCCTTCTCCAGGCTGAACAACCCCAACTCTCTCAGTCCTTCTTCATCTCATATTTCTATATGGAGACTACTAATCTTCACTATTTATCACTCAACTGGCCTTTTTAATGCCTGGATTCTCTCTATCTTTCTTACTGCTAGGGCCCGTGACCCTGGCAAAAGCTCAAGTCCTCCTCTTCCCTCTTCCCCCCCCATGTTCTTTCTTTTGGCTCTGATAAATCTATGTCCAATTCTTCCTTTCACAAGGCTTCTTGTGTATGAAGATCTGATCAGATCCAGTCTTGTGTACACACCTTCTCCAAATTCAGGAGAAAGCAGCTGCGGGCACTCTCTAGGTCAGCATTAACTTCGCACAGTGCGTTAGCAGCTGCTGCCGAGACAGCTAAAACCCTCTGGTTTTTATGAAACCTGTTTCTTTACTCCAAAACAGAACAATCGGGGCGGGGGGGAAGCCTCTAGAAGTGTCTTAGATTCCAAGAATACTGCTTCTATTTTCAGGCATGCTGTTTACCACACAGTGACACACAAACACGTCTCCGGCACTACAGCACACGAAGGGAAATAAATTTGCACCATCACTCAAAACAGTGGAAGAACAACAGGACTGAGCGAAGTCCCCAACAGCCAATCCAACATCTGACAAGAACAGAGAGAAACCAAGGCTGTGACCCGACGGCACCACAATGGGCAGCACGGATTCCTCCACTTTGTTTACTCACGGGGCTCAACTCCAACCCTTTCACTGTCTCCGCCTCACCCTGCACGAAGCAGCTTCTGTTTGGCAAAAGAGCAGGTGTTTATCCCAGCAAAAGAAAGCTAGCTGTCCTCAGATGGACCAGCAAATTCCATTTTCAAGGATCAGACAAGCAGGACGGCTTCTCCCATGCAAGCAGCAAAACGTTCAGCAGCAGTTAACTAGAGAAATGATCCTGCTGAGTCACACTGCAGCCCTACGAAAGCCCGCTTACAGCGCTCGCATTCATCAAAACCAGCGAGGTAATGTGCTGGGTTCAGTCAGGAAAGGGTTAACTCCCTTTACAGTGATTACTAGGAAGTTGTGTTTCTGTTAAGTTCTTAGCTGGTGCTGGGCCTGCACAGAATTCAAGGTCTTTCTCCGCTTCTGCTACGGCAGCTGCGTTCCCAGCTCTCGCTGTCTCGCGAGCAACGTAGGGGAGACAGTGCAGAGAGCTGACCCCGACTGACCAAGGAAGTGTTTCCTTCCATAGCAGGTCATGTTCCGGGTCTTGGGCGGGGAAGGGTCCGGTAGCCATTACTCTCTCCCTTCCTCGTCTACTCCCAGGCACTTGCTGACCATCCCTGCCTTAGCTGCTCTGCCAACTCCTGTGCTGGCTCGTTTGTGAGGGAGTTGGTGGGTTTGTTTAGGGTTCCTGGCCGTGCTGTCGCTGGTAGGGTTCGTTGGGAACCTGCTGCGATGGCTCTCGGGCTGCGATGGCTCTCGGGCTCTGTGGGTCTGGCTCTCACTACTCAGCACCCGGTTGTGCATTGATCAGTGGGTGGTGAGCAACTGTATCGTAATTGTATCCTATTGTATCATTGGGTTTATTTTCGATTACTTTAATTATTTATTAGTAGTAAATAGTTCTTACCTCAATTTTTACGAGCTTCCTTATTTCTTTTTCCTCCAATTCTTCCCCTCCACTGGAGGAGGGGAGGGGGATTTGTGACAGTGGCTGTGTGGTATTTTACCAGCCGGAGTAAACCACAACAGGCAAGCACAGCAATACACCCCCTTCCAGGCCCCCTTACCTTGTAGCACTCATATCTCTCATAGGATGTGCCCCCCGGGGAGTCAGGGAAGATGTAGGGCTGAGGGTGCTGGTTTGCCCAGAACTCCTCCTCGCCCGCCTTCAGCAGCTCCGTAGCTTTCACCATGTCCTTCACATCCTTGTTCTTATCGAATCGCTCCCTCAGCAGACAGGCAAAGTAGCGGTACTTGTCCCTGCGGACAGAGGCGAAGCACAGTAACACACCTCGAGGGAAAAGCTAAATCCAGAAGCGGAGCTCGGCAGCATCACCAGTCACCCCTGCCCAAAAGCCCCAAGCAGCTCCTGTTTCCATAGCGCCCTTGCCCGTGGCAGGCCCAGACAAGTGACACAGCGGCTTTTCCCTCACGCCTTCAGCCATGACTGGGGGCAAAGCTCCCACCAGGCCCAACGCCCCGGCCCAGCGAGGAAGGCCGCGCCCCACGCAGGAGCTGAGAGGTCCCGCTCCGCGGAAGAACAGGCCTCTCCCCCAGGCCCTCCCGCCCTCGCCTCTCACCGGTGGATGCACCAGGACTCCAGGTGCCGCAGAGATTTCTTATACAGCCGCAGCACCTTCTGCTGGTGGCTGAGGTAGGCCGCCATGCCGGGCCGCCCTCCCCCTCACCTTGGCGCGCGGGGGCTGGCGGGAAGGGGGAGGTCGTCGCCCCGCGCAGGCGCGTCGCTCGCGCTCCAGCCGCCGCCGCCATGAGTCGCACCAGGTTCATCGGTGAGAGGAGCGTGTTGGGGCGGGGGGGGCGGTGTGTCCGCGGTCCCGGGTGGGCCGGCCGCCTCGCCCCGGGTCCCTCTGACCCTTGCCCGGTGCCGGGCTGTGCCCGCCGGGCGCGGGGAGCCCCGCAGCCGCGTTCTGTGAGGGGCCGGGCGCGGTGGGCGGGGGCCGCTGTGGTGGCAGGGCCTGCCCCTCGTGCAGGGCCCGTCCTCTCGGGTCTCCGGATCCCGGACGCAACCTGCCTGGGAGCCTACAGGAGGCGTTTGGCACTGCTGCTGTGACTCTTCCTGAGCTCTGGGACTCCTGGCCACCTCCCATCCCCGTTTTCCCGTTGGCGCCTTAGTTGCGGTTGCTCCCCGTTGTATGGGATTGGCTCGGGTGAAAATGTTAATGTGCTTAGGAAGTTCGGCAGGAAGCCGGTAAATAACTTAAGGAGGTCGACTCCGGGTGAAGCGTTATGCGTGGCTGAGCAGCCCAGTGTTCCCCTGGAAAACTTCCCTTCAGGGATCGGGACAAGCTTGAGAAGTGAGCCTGTACGAACCTCATGAGGCTCAACGAGGCCAAGTGCAAGGTCCTGCACGTGGGCCGGGACAACCCCCGGTATCAATACAGGCTGGGGGATGAAGGGATTGGGAGCAGCCCTGAGGAGAAGGACCTGGGGGTACTGGGGGATGAGAAGCTGAACGTGAGCCGGCAGTGTGCGCTGGCAGCCCAGAAAGCCAAGCGTATGCTGGGCTGTATCAGGAGAAGCGTGGCCAGCAGGGCGAGGGAGGGGATTCTCCCCCTCTACTCTGCTCTCGTGAGACCCCACTTGGAGTGCTGCGTCCAGCTGTGGAGCCCTCAGCATAAGAAGGATATGGACCGGTTGGAGAGGGTGCAGAGGAGGCCACGAAGGTGAGCAGAGGGCTGGAGCCCCTCTGCTATGGGGACAGGCTGAGAGAGTTGGGCTTGTACAGTCTGGAGAAGAGAAGGCTCCAGGGAGACCTTATTGCAGCCTTCCAGTACCTGAAGGGGGCCTACAAGGAAGCTGGGGGGGGACTTTTTACAAGGGCCTGTAGTGACAGGACCAGGGGTAATGGGTTTAAGCTAAAAGCAGGGAGATTTAGACTAGATATTAGGAACAAGTTTTTTACAATGAGGGTGGTGAAGCACTGGAACAGGCTGCCCAGAGAAGCTGTGGATGCCCCATCCCTGGCTGTCTTCAAGGCCAGGCTGGATGAGGCTTGGAGCAACCTGGTCTAGTGGAGGGTGTCCCTGCCCATGGCCGGGGGGTTGGAACTGGATGATCTTTAAGGTCCCTTCCAACCCAACTAGAAGCCACGCTGAAACGTGGGCCCCGGCTGCTGCGGGGAGTGGCTGTGCTGCAAGCCTCGACTGTGGCTGGGGGGAAGCCGTGGGGCCAAGTGCACGGGGCTGCCAGCCTGGCTGGGTGGGCGGCAGCAAGAGGGAAACGCGGCAGCATGAGCCAGGCTGCTGCAGCTCCCACCTGTGTAAATGTGTGTGAGATGCTGCATGTCTCCTTCCCTGTTACTGCTCGTTGGCAGTGATGGGTTTGTGCTTTCATGTGAAAAGTGAAATTAATTGCAATAAACAGTACATGTTCATCAGCTTTGGTGATTATGAGGGTGTGTCTTAAACACTCAGAGAATAAATCTGGAGTTGCACAGAAGCCAAAATTTAATTTTTCTGTCACTTCTAGTAAGGAGTAAGCTCTCAAGTTACGCAAACAAATTTATGCCTAAGCTTTATATGGCCAGTCAGCGTGGCAGTTGGGGGCTTTCCATTATCTTCCCTAGTTGGCTAACGCTCTGAATGAAATGTCAAGAGACTATGCCATCTAATTTCTGTATTTGGGGTTTTTTATAGATATTGGTATTAACCTGACAGATCCTATGTTCAGAGGAATCTACAGGGGAACACAGAAACATCAAGGTAAACATTTCTCTGTATCTGCTGAAAGAAGCATCCCTCTCGTTAAAACAGAAACCTCTTACGTGGCAGAACGTGAGGGTAGAGCTTCCTTTTTCTCCTCAAAATCTGGATGCTTATTAATTACTAGGGCATGGTAAAACGTTGGATGTTCTAAGCAAAATATGTTCTCTTAACTGCTGTTAAGCTGTCAGAGAGGTCAGTCTGCTTCTAGAGCAAAATGGACAGTTGCTGATCCGTTTATTTAGGATTGTATGGAAAAACTGATCTGAGAATTATCAACAATAAACTCTCAAAGTATTGCATTGCTGAATCACAGTTACTAATTATAACTGATGCTTTTTTTGCTCTCACAGCCTTTAGATACCAAAACAGTCTCCTAAAGTATGTGGAAAAACTTCTGTTGACTTCTTGGGTTTAAATTGGCTCTTCAGTCGCTGCTTTTTGTTATTGTCTTCTAAGGATTAATCGAGTGTGGTTTAGAGGTTGTTCGTGATAGGCATTTTGACTGCATGAAAGTGATTTTGAGTTGAAAAGTAGTTATGTTACGCTGTAAAACCTGGAGTTCAGTTTATGACACTTAACTTTTGCAGATGACTTTTTGGATGTGGTAGAGCGAGCAGTCAAAGTTGGTGTTAAAAAGGTAATTCCTTACAATAAAGTTTCTTTACTATTTTAAACTGCTTTCCAATACTTTGGTTTTTCAGTGATTTCCTGTTAAATGTTTCTGAACTTGCAGTGGAAAATGCAGTAACTTTCTTCAGTAGCATAAAGCAAAAGTATTCTGTGCAGAGCATTGTCTTCCACGTGCGCTGATCATTAGACGGTAATTATAAACGTTTAGCGGTATCATGTGATGTGTATGTAGAATTTCTCTTGTACAGTTTCACCAGAAAGATGTTCTCCTCCGACCTACTGCAGTCAGCCAGTACGTAATTGTCCGTGTTAGTTGTATTATAGGCAACCACTGCTTTCTGCTTGCATCCTGTGTGACACTTACTCAACAGTTAACTGCTACAGATTGAAGCTCAAAAACTCTGCTGGTTGAGATCCGTCAGATATTTCTATAGGTAAAGGGAATCAGTAACTGCAGAAGAGCTGGGAGTGGCCATAAATTCTTACAGTTGAGATATCCACGGCTGCTAGTAAATAACGGTCTTCCATGTATTAAACCTGCATCGTTATGAGCAGGTTTGTAACTGTTAGCCTGAACCCCGTGTTTCGAGCAGAGCAGCGCACTCCTGTAGTTAGGCTAGTCCAGCCTGTCTGTATTTCTCTCTCTGAACGGAATGAATTGTCAAGACAAAAATACCAATTAGAGTAGAATACACTGCATAGTCACAAACTGTTCCACTGCGCTAACAAGGCTGGGGGATTAGCAATGAAGAAATAAACCCTCCTCTAGAAGAGGAAGAGGCATCTCAGAAGCGTGCTGAAAGGCTCATCTGAAAGGAGCGGGAGATGAACTGGGAGACAGAAACTAGCCTGGCTGTATAACTTTCTCAAGATGGACAGTGGATTTGGAAGTGGAAGTCAGGAGTTCCGTGTCCTGAGCTATGTTTTCAGTTTTGCTACTGGCCTCTACTGCGTCAGAAGTCTTTCTGTGTGCGTGTGAAGTTTTGCCCCGTGCTGTATGTACCCACAGCCAGTTTCAGCCTGACTTACCCTTCTGGTGATACCGTTGGGACGTGTCTGTTGGAGCACAGCACAGAGTTGTCTCACCTGCTGCCGTCCCAGCCTGGTGTGTAGCATGTGTAGGGGTAAGAGTTGTCCAAAAGCGCTGTAGTCGTGATTTAGTCGTTCCTTGGGTACAAGATCCTGCAAGGGGTGGTTCAAACAACACTGTAAGGCACAGTTCTGCTGTGATAAGCTTTGATTGGAGCCAGAAACTCTTAAACCTGTAATCCTGACTCTGATGCAGGCTCCGTTGCTGGTTTATCTACTTACTCATGCCTTGGTTTGGGTGTTGGGAGTTTTTAGCTTCTTCACCTGTAAGACAGCGAGAATATTTACATTCCAGAAATGATACTCACAGCCTACTGAAGTTAATATTGCTGCAAATAGAAGTATTTTACTCCTGTAACGATTTAAATACTTAGTGTAGAAGATACTTGGTAAAAAAAAAAGGGTTTGATAGGTAGTGCAACGCTGAGGTTTGTTACTGATTTACGACACTTCGTTACGTGTACATTAGCAATACTCTTCTGCTGTTCTGTGTCTTGATCCTCAGTTACCGCTGTTTTCGTAAACAGTCTGTGTGATGTTCAAAGAACATCAGAAAGAAGAACTCGCTGACTGTACTTTTCTTCTTTCAAGTTTTTGATTACAGGTGGGAGTCTACAAGATAGTAAAGATGCGTTGGAGCTGGCACAGACAAATGGTATTTTCACTTTAAACTTGCTTTGTCAGCCAATAATATGAGCTTCTCCACTCTCCGAATTACGAGTTGAAGAGCCCCTGGAGGTGTTTACAGAATGTCAGATTGAAATGAGAAGTTAGGTTTGGGATGAAAGCATTGTGTATGAGCTTCTGTATGTTGCTCTTTAGATCCCTGGGAGTGGGAAGGAATCAGTCCTTCCTGAATTTGTTTCTAGATAAGAATAGAAATTGCAGGACACTTGTGGGATGAACATTTTGTTACAGCACTCTCTTCTAGAAATAAGCTGGAATGCTTATATGGTATGGATTATTTTTTATTTTTGGTGGGGTTTTGTTTGGTTTTACTGACTGATCAGTCATGACCAGATGATCATGACAGCTGTCTTTGTGGTTCTCAGCTTTCCCTTTCTTTCTTTGAAAAGGAAAGTATCATTCCATTAAATATGTATTAGCAGTATCTACAGAACCGTAGAAGGATTTAGGTTGGAGTGAACCCGAGGAGGCAGTCTGCTCCAGCCCACCTCCAGCAAAACAGGGCTAGCTTTGACGTTAGGTCAAGTTGTTCAGGGCCTCAGGTAGTCTTTCCCGCCCTCTGTGCCTTTATGTTCTCCTGGAAGGCACTTAGCAGCAGTGTCGGTTTTGGCACTAGGGTGATCCAGATTGAGCACGTAAGTGGGTGAGGCTGGATGTTTGCGAAGTTCTGTTAACAGCTAGTGTAGCAAGGGAAACGGCATGCTGCCTGCGGGTCTTGCTGCTGAGGATAACCCGGTGCATCCTGAACAAGATGTATTTCTAGGGGAATTCAGGAGGTCTCCTCCAACCCCAACAAGTGTATGATTTGTTGAGGGCTGATCCAGCAGAATAATTCAGCCTTCAGTTGCAGTTTTGGAGCATACTAAGTAGGGAGAAAAAAAAACCCAGCCCACCCTAAAAAGAAACACCCCCCACCCTGCTAAGGATACCGTCTAGCATTTTTAAAGCAGAAAATATCAGCGTAAGAAAATTACCACCCTGATAAAGATGTTCAAAGGGAGTTTTCTTTTAAAATCATAAGCAATGAAACCAAGTGGAGATACCGTATATACCTTTATAAATTTTCCTCTTTTTCTTTTTTTCTTACAACCTTCTAATACTCTCCTGCTTTAGACATATTTTACAGTACAGTTGGCTGTCATCCTACCCGCTGTGGAGAGTTTGAGCAGAGTATCCCTGAGCAGTATTTATCTGAATTAAAAAATCTGATTGAAAAAAATAAGTCAAAGGTAATAGCAGTTGGAGAATGTGGCTTAGGTAAGTGTTATCTCAGTACTTCAATATGTGTTTTTTCCTACACATACACTAAAAAATCCTAAACCACTTTGTTGTTGTTGTGTTTTTTTCTATTTATAGATTTTGATAGATTAGAATTTTGCCCAAAGGACATCCAACTCAAGTAAGCAACTTTTGATGACTCTAAACTGCCTTGTAGCAATTTCCAGGAGTGTTTCTATCTCGTGTTCTACCAGGTAACGTTCTGTCAGGTACACGCCTGCAGGTTATTTTGGCAGAAATGGGACTTTAAAGAAAGTTGTCTACATTCCAGTAGCGCGGTGTGCTAGGTGTTGCTGCCTGCCTGGCGCTGGCATGTCTTTTTCTGTGAAGTTGAGCGGAATTTGTAGGTTTCGGGGTGTGACAGGTGTTCAATCTTTGGAATGCTCAAGAGGTCTAGGATACTCATGGGGAGATAACAACTGTAGTGTGTCAAGGAAGCATTAGGTTGGTTGAGTGAACAGCATGGGGAAGGGAACAGAGGTGTCAGAAGGTAAATCAGCCGTGGAAAAGAATGAGCTTTTAAGGGAGGTGTTGGCTGGGAGCAGACAGCGGGAGACGATGAAAGAGGTGATCTCGGGAGCTGGAGAGATCTGTGTTTTGCAGAAAGATACGCAGCATAGACACTGAATGGAAAAAAGCTGGTCCAGCCCCTAAAATCAGCTTGCATTCTTGTATTGAGAACTTGTGTCTACAGAGGGAACTGACTGAAAGATAGGAGTGATGAATTCCAGTGGGAGGAGCCACTAGTGAGTTGTTCTTGCCTATTCCTGTTCTGAGTACCGGAGTCACTGGGGGGCAGTGGTTAGTTGTGGTTTTGTAACGGCCACCTGTTAGCGGTGGGTAGAGTGAATCTGTAATGCTGCAGTCGCAGTAAAACGTTCAGCAGTGGACAGAGCTGGTTTTCCTGGTAGAACTCAGCGTACACAAAGTTCAGCAAAGCACACCTCGGAGCACAACCGTTTCTTTTCTGTGGAAAACTAAAACACCGACGGAGTGTCATATTTTAAGACCTTAGTGCCTTGATGCTACTGGGAGAAAAAAAGAATATATCTCATTTTCCGTATCTGATGGACTGCAGAGGAAAACCTGTAGTGAAAAACGACTAATTGGGTGCACTGAAATTGCACTGTGAGGAAAGAGGTGACAGGGTAGAACAGAAATCACTTTTAAAGTGGTAGGTGAGTCCCTTCTAATTAAGGTTAATGAAGACTTTCTGTCATTACCTGAGCTATTTCATGAAATGCACGAATCTACTTTCTAAGCCATCTGTTGAGAGCCCTTTCTGGAAATTGCACTTGGAAGGAGGTGACTGATGGCAAAAAAACCCCAGAAAGCAAGAAATATGAGAGAGGGAAGAAATATGGTAAGCATCAAGGACAGATGCCCGTAAACACGGTGTTTGTAAAGGCCCCATTCTCTAAATGGACAGCTTTCCCCGCTCTTCATCCTCCGTGTCTTTGTGAAACATGGTCAAGGTTTGGGGTTGTTTTTATTTCTGCTAATTAGATGCTACGGAGTCTGGCTTTCATGACCTTTAGCAGACTGGGTGGCAAGTTCTTCAAGTTAATACTCAGTGTACGCTTGATAAATGAGCTGGGGAAAAAAGGGAGGCGGAGCGTGAAATGCATGGAGGCAGCTGACGGGTTTTCAGCGGGTGGTGGTTCAGGTGTTGCAGCAGGCACCAGGACAGCTGGCAAACAGGCGCACTTACCCCCTAAAAGCGAGTGTGGCCATTTCCCAGGAGGTAGTATCTGACCTCTTTTGTTGAATGTTTAATCATTATTTTCTAGTTAGTTAGACTGTGTTTTCTTCTGGATAATTTTCACCTGTAAACAATGAGCATTATTTTTATGCCGTTTCTTGGATCGAAAGGCTAAAAGATAAAATTCCTTTGTTGAAGCAGACCTAAGAACTCCTTTTTTTTTTTTTTTGGCAGAGTTTTTCTCCACGCTCTTAACTTTTCCACAGGAAATGGTGATTCAAACGATAGTTATATGGAAGGTACTGCGCTCCTGTTATGGTGAAGGTCACATTATAAGTGGAATAGAAGTTGTGCTTCTGCTGTACCATGGGGAAGGCTTTGTGAGGCTCAGCAACATGGGAAACAGGAGTTTTCTTACCCAGATGGGAGGGAGTGAACAGAATCACGTGCACTTTTATTCATACGTGAACCTGGAATCGTTTGTCTGGAGACTTTCTACCTCAGCAAGGCCAGTTTGCTTCAGCTCCTTTAGTGCCGTGATCCCAAACCTGAAAGTACCTCAGCATCTGAACTTTCCTGGTCAAACCAAAGCCTGCAAACAATCATGCTGAAGTATTTTCAAACTTTCTTACTGAGTAGCAACGTAGAAACGTACGTAACAGCGGGCAGTCTACTAACCCAAAAGCAAAAGGGTGTTCCTTAAGCCCTGGAACCAGGAAGGTTTGGGTTCCTACTGACTTCTTCTGTTACCGTTCTGATCACCGTATGTCTGGTGACGTTCTTCCAGGGCTTCTTTTTCCTTCCTTCAAGAAATTACCTATCCACCTCCCCTTTCTCTTTGACAGGGCAAGTAGCAGCATGTGTTGGACTTTGTTGTTGCTAGGAATGGAAGATTGAGTTGCCTTTCCATTAGTGGGGGCAGGAAACTTTGTGCTTTCAAGACCACTGCCCTTCTCAACATTACATTGAAATTGGCCAGTGGGTTACTCAGGGAGCTTGTCTGCAGCTCAGCCTCTACAAACCCATTCCCATGTGGAACAATCTTCTGTTCAGAAAAAGCAGACACCAATGATCAAGCAATTGTAGGTATTTAACTGTAAGAGCAATCACGAGTTGCAATTCGATTTCTGTTTAGTCAACAAGCTAAACTGAGCCCAGTATGTAGACTGCAAAGAAGATCCAAAGTAGCTGTAATTCGTTCTGAATGTTCAGGTCAGTTTTAACATTACAGCTGATTCCTGTTGCCCCTGTTGTATCTCAGCACTGATAAATCGGGAAAGTGACTTTTGTCAGAGAAATATCAACCTGTAATATACAGGAAATAGTGAGAATTGCACAAAACAAAAGGACCTGTTGCATTTTCTTTTTTAGGAAAATGTAAATCAAACCAATGGTTTGCAGCCACTTCCTCCTGGTTGATACGCGAATCATACACAGCAGTATGTGGACACTTGACTTTGCCTTTGAGATGGGTCTGATGCCTGATGCTGGGAATGCCCCAGTGCCCTGGTCTGCTTTTAGTAGCAACACCTAACAAATCCAACACGTACAGTACAGCCCCGGCCTGTTCGGACAGGCAGTGGTGTTCTCCCGCCCGGTCCAAGTAATGTCATCTTGCAGATTGCGTACAGTGCTGCGTCACCGGTGCGCTGTTGGCTTTCTGCCACGCGGAAGTTCCTCCACCGTGCTTCCCCAGCGTTGGTAATTTGCATGCCTGGGCGTAGCGTGCGGACAGAAATGGGAAATGGTGATGCGCTGGCATCAGAACCAGCTGCAAATGACAAGTGACAGCTCAGTTCAGTGCTAACTAGTTTCCTTTGGAAACTACGCTGGGGAAACTAGTTACCTTCCCTCTGCCCACGTGCTCCTGTCTCTTTGTAGGATGGCTGCCTCGCTGTTACCGTTCCTCCGAAGGGAACACTAGGAGCGGAAGGTAGAGATAAATGAGTGAAAAGGAAAGGATGCAGGCACACAGAGGAGGGAAATCAGTGGAAGACTTCGAAAGAGTGAAGACAATAGGCACCCCAAGAGAGGAAAGACTGACCTTCATGGAAGAGTGAGCAAAACCTGGAGTGTTACTCTGCAGGCCGACCGGCTCTGATGCAGTTTTGGCCGTTTGAGGCTATAGGAGGCTACATGGTGCTCCCTCACCGCCTTTACAAGCCCATCTTGAAATAGTGGCCTCCATGTGATCACGCTCTCCCATTCCTGACATTTCAAAACTGGCAAGAACAGTCAGTTCCTCTCTCATTAAAAATAAATAAATGAAATGCTCCGGCACCCACACTACACAAGAGTACATGCCTAGCGTATGCACGCGTGCGTTCTTCAGTATTGGTGTTCTTGGCCACTTCTTCTCCGTCTTCCGGCACAGATCGCTACTGTGTGAACGTACCATGGGAAAGAGTTCTTCTAAATCCTTGCACGAATAAGAGCTTGTGCATGGCAAACGCGTTAATTCCGTCTTTAGTTCCGGAGGACGAAAGCATGCGAGCGCTGGAGAAAACTCTTCTGCTGTCTTTTGTTTGCTCTTACATAGAGTTGCTGTTTAAAGGTGGTTTTATTTTACAGGTATTTTGAAAAACAGTTTGACCTGTCGGAACATACGCAACTGCCCATGTTTCTCCACTGCAGAAACTCACACGCTGAATTTTTAGGTGGGTTTTTTTTGAGGCTTTTGTATTCGGAGCAAATTCTGAGTATGAAAAATGGTGAAACCTGAATCTTACACCTTTGTCTGTCAGTGTGCTGGTTTTAGTTGGGATAGAGTTCATTCTCCTCACAGTAGCTAGTATAAGGCTGTGCTTGGGATTTGTGCTGGGAGGAATATTGATAACACTGATTTTTGTAGTTGTGGCTAAGGAGCGTTTGTACCAAGCCAAGGGCTTTTCTTCAGTTTCTGGCACTGACCCTGTGTTCCCAGTTTCTTCTCTACAAGAAGCTGGGAGGGGACACGGTCCAGACAGTATTTCATTCCATAAAATGTCATGCTCAGTATTTAAGTTGGGGGTGGGCTGGGATCGTGTTAGCTTTCTCGTTCACTCTTACATATTTATTTATTTCATTTCACAGACATAGTGAGAAGAAACAGAGATAGATTCGTGGGAGGGGTGGTAAGTATGGACTTCAGTGTAGCATCCCTTTCTCCATGCATGTGTGTGAATATTGTTGATTAATAATATTGTTGATTAATATGCAACTTCTTGTTTGTCATGGAATCTGTGCGGGTTTCCTGTTTTGTGATTTAAATTCATTACGTGTTTCCCAGTCCCCTCTAGTATTTTTACTTTTGTTGCTTATTCAACAGTTTTTTTACAAGGTGAGAAGATAGGCTGAGAAAAGCTCTGCAGCTGACATGAGCAGTTTTTCTTGGCCTGTCAGAAGGACAGTTTAAGCACCTTATAATTGACACTGGCCTTTTCCCAACTCTTCTGTGTCTGTAACTGCAGTGCATTCAGACCACAGATAATTTAGATGCGTGTTCCCAGTGGAAGCCGTAACCTCCAACATTTGCTTCTGACGTTAGACATCCTTTTCAAATTAGATCCAGATGTAACTTCTGATTGCTTTATGAGTTCAGATATTCAGATCATGTGCTTTAATTCAAAAGCGTCACAGGAAAAACTTTGGGTGGAATTTTTAACAGCGTCTAACAACGCTCTGTCGGGTTTCCATTATGGCAGGGTTTTCCAAAAGTAAGAAATTCTTGGG
Source organism: Rhynochetos jubatus (assembly GCA_027574665.1). Classification (NCBI taxonomy): domain Eukaryota; kingdom Metazoa; phylum Chordata; class Aves; order Eurypygiformes; family Rhynochetidae; genus Rhynochetos; species Rhynochetos jubatus. The sequence goes on along the minus strand of CM050648.1, from coordinate 7,064,186 downwards.
TTGTACTATCCTGCTAGCATCAGCCCTCGCCCACCTACAGTAATAATACCTCAGTCCCCAGGTTTCCCCTTACTGCAAAAACCTTCCCCTAGCTCAGTACTTTGCATGTTGTGCTCTTACGTAACACCGTACAGTCTCTCCTTCCTTCCTCTCATCTGCAAAACCGGTTAACTGGTGGAGAAATGCTGAGCGGACGCCCCCTGCGAGCGCCTGTCCCCGCGCGGCGTGGGGAAGCCGCCAGCCTGTGCTTCGTGCGGTTCCCAGATGCGCTACACTGCGCGGCTCGTGACCTGCCGCTTGCCACTGCCGTCCCTGGGATGTCCAACCAGGCTGTCCCTCTAGAGCCCATAGACTAAAATCTGCGGGGAACGGAACACTGCTCTTGCTCCGTCCCTGACAGCGCCCTGCAGGGAATACTGAGGAGAGAATGTAAAACTTGAGCATGCACAGGGAATACTGGGGAAAGACTTGAGCGAGCACAGGCTTACTTCCTGTGCCTGCTCTCCCAGCGATCAGCTACAGGAAGTTCCCGGGCCAGTATCACTGGATAGGCCTTTAAATGATTGGAGTTTTAAGTTAAGTACATAGACTCGCGTGTATGTGTGCATCTGTCTATGTTCTAGGTACATTCATTTGATGGCACGAAGGAAGAAGCAGCGGCTATACTAGATTTGGATCTTTATATCGGAATAAATGGCTGGTAAGTTCTTTACAAGGAACAAAACCATTTTAAAATGTCAGCTGTAGTGAACTCATTGCTTCCTTTTAAACAATGAGGTCAGGTTTTCACAGCTCACTGGACTCTTTCATCAGCTGTCAGATTTAGAATTGCACTCATTAGTCTGTTAGCCATAAAACATTCTGAACTCACAGCTCAGCCAGTTAATCTAGTCTTAGGTCCATCCTACTACCCTCTGGTCAATCCTTGTTTGTAAATAAACACGGTTTTGAACGTGGAAGCAGTCCTTCTGAGAAGTGTTGAAAAATAGCGTCATTTTGAGCTGCCATGGCGAATCCAGGACACGCGTAACCCGAGCAGCCTCATCTCCGGGGCAGTCGCCTGGCCAAACGCCAGGCCGCGCCGATTCCTAAGTCGCGTGGGCTGCTGAGGCCGGGCAGGTGTGGGCAGTGCAGGCGGGGGTAGGGACACCGTGTGCCTACCAGCGGGAGACGGCTTCGCCCAGAAACTCCAAATTCATAGTTTCCTGTAAAATTCGAATTGGCAGGCAGTGCTTTTTAAAAATGAAACAAGTTTCATTCGCTAACAATTATTTAGGAAGCTGCCTTTGCTACAAAACATTTCAACAGGCAAAGTAATCACTTTTATGCACCTTTTTTTTTTTTTTTAACCAACCTCTGATTTTCCAGCTCCTTGAAAACAGAAGCCAACTTGGAAACACTGAAGTCAATTCCTAGTGAGAGATTAATGATAGAGACTGGTAAGATTTTCTGTCTGGGGCAGGTTTGTGACTTAAACGCTACTGGGCAAGGAGACATGCTTGTATAGCAGTGATAATGCAGAGTCGAGACCTGAGGAGTTCGGGGTAGAAAAGAGTGGCTGTTTCTCCACTTTGGAAAGCAGTTTACAGGCTCCAGAAATACTCCTTTTCAGCCTCCTGCTGGAAGCAGTAAGCTGGCTTGTCAGTTGCCTTGGCACTGCAGGGCAGGAGAAGGACAAATGGATGAGCCCAGGTTTTTAAGTGTGCCTAGGTACCGGAGTCCTGCTGGAGTCTCTTTTAAATTCTGCCTTGCTGGAGCTGTGCCGCCGGCAGGGCAGTGGGTACCGTTTTGCTGCTGGCAGCAGGAACGGCACTGGGAAACAACTGCTCTTTAAGTGGAGCAGGGCAGGAGAACACCTGATCCCCTCTTGGCCTAATGAGCAGTGATTTTAATTGACTGACTAGGGATGCCTTTATTTTTTTAATGTTCATTTCAGTTATCAATAACAAGCAGTTATAAATAGAGTATTTTAATTTCTGAATCTGAGAAAGGATTACCACAAACTGCTAAATCCCTAAATTTATTTGCACGGGAAGCGCAGACCTGTTGGAAGTACGCGGGACGTTTCTGTGGAATCCATGCGGCACACCTAGCCATCTTTATCGTGTCAGAGGAAATAGGTGTTACGTGCTATTATTGCTGATTATTTGCAATGTAAAATCTTGAAGGTAACAGCATAAAGAGCCAAAGGTTGTCAGGATGTTAAATTGCCCAAATCTCTTAAATTCCGTTTTGAGTTGGAAGTCGCTGCTAGAAAGAGGTTGCAAGAACTTTTGTCTGGGGAAGTAGCTGATTAAAGTTTCTCGTGCTATTCTCAAAGGACTGCATGCTCTTAATTCTTTTTTCAAATGAAACTAGATGCGCCGTGGTGTGGAGTGAAGAATACTCACGCTGGATCAAAATACGTTAAAACTACATTTCCTACAAAAAAGAAATGGGAAGCAGGGTACTGCTTGAAGGACAGAAATGAACCCTGCCATATAATGTAAGTGTACTGCTGTGCTGTCATGTAAAATAAGTTACATCTCACAGGGGAAAAATGGAAAAAAACCCCCAGTTACCCGGAAATGTAGTAAATAGAAATGAATTCTAAATGTGTTGAACATGTGCGAGGTTCTGCTTTATAGGCTGTGGAAAAAAAAAGTCTGACTTTTCCCACTTCAGCAGTTCTGGATGTGAAAAGCTCCCCGACAGTGAAACCAGTACTGGTTTTATCTCGATACGCCAGAGAAGGGGCTAAACCCAGTACCGTAACCAGACTTGTGTGAACTACGGCCCGTTGCTGCTGCAGTTATTTTTAAAACTGCTCCAGCGCTGGAGCTGTGCAGCCCTCCGCGGAGGGGGCTGTCCTGCGGCACTGCGGGTGCCCGTGCCGTCAACTGCCGTCACGTGAATCGGGTTAGGGCCAGCTCCGTTCTGCTGCGGTGCCTCAAGAAGTTCAGGTTCGTAGAACACCGTGATCCCATGGAGTTCAGATGTAACAGCCGTCAGCGTGCAGAACAGCCAAGGAAACTCCAAGGGCTTATGGACAGGGTTGGAATTACAGAGAACGTGTTCTGCGACCTTTTCCCGTGTGTTCTCGCAGAGGTGTGAAAAGCAGGGAAACGTACCGTTGTTTTGGTGAAAACTATGGCCCTTACTGAACAGCGCTGACAGATGATTCACAGCTGTTCTCAAAGTCTGGTGGGTGAGTTATGCTGATCAGTCACAGATTCACAGAGGGTTAGGGGTTGGAAGGGACCTCTAGAGATCATCTAGTCCAACCCCCCTGCCAGAGCAGGATCGCCTAGAGCAGATCACACAGGAACAAGTCCAGGTGGCTTTGGAAAGTCTGCAGGGAAGGAGACTCCCCCACCTCTCTGGGCAGCCTGTGCCAGTGCTCTGTCACCCTCACAGGGCAGAAGGGTTTCCTCACGTTCAGGCTGAACCTCCTGTTTGCCAGTTGATGGCCACTGCCCATTTTCAGTACTTTAACACTTTCTAGGGTCAGTCCTATATGCTTATGATTTGGGAGCAGGGGAAGAGGCCAGTGCAAAGCGCTCTCTGGCCAGAAGCGGAGGATCTCTACTGCCGCTCACTGAGGCCATTTCAGCAAGCCTGCCTGTGTTACCATCACCCCAGCTCTTTGTCCGCTGCCCAAGCTGCAGCTTACGGAAGTTTTTCAGGACCCCCACAATGGGAAATTTGGGTAGCCTGGCCTAGGGCACTACACAAAGGCTACACCTTGGCTTTTGCTTTCTTTTATAATACAAAAATCTTGTTTAGTCCAACCTTATTTCAAAACTGCCATCTATCGTTACATATAACCCGTACGAATTGTTGATTAGTAACCCAAGAACCTCTTAAACGTTAGGAAAAAAGTATGAAACTGAGAATTGGTATTTTGTGACTTCTCGAAGAGCAAGATCTGGTGTGAGGGGAAAGCTGGCTCAGGCCACTAAGTACCTTTCACGGTTAGGGTATATATGTTTAATATAGCTCAGCTGGCAGAAGGGATTTTCCACTTGTCTTTTTTGGTGGTGCCAGACACGTTCCAATTTTGATGGTGATGTTTTATGTACATGTTTAGAACTGCGCTGCTCCCCCTGGAAGCTATGTACTTGGAAATTTTAGCCACAAGAGGCTTTTATTTTTTCCCTCCTTCAGCAATTTCATATACACGGTGTTACCGTAACATGCAGCATCCTACTGCATCCAGGCGGGGATAGATACCTAAGCCCTATCGAGCCTTCACGGGTGAAATTCTTTGGCATTTGTTAGTTACTTCTTTGCAGGCCACATCTCATCTCGAACATCCTCTTAAATCGAGTGGTCATGAAATGGGCTGGTTCTGCAGCTAGGAAAATAGTTGCATTCCAGTAAGAGTAATTTTTTCTACCGTCTTCCTCAAAATGAAGTTTAGCTGTTGTGTAAGTTGAGGCAAGGTCCAAACCCACCAAGCCCTACCCCCACGCATGAGGTTCTTACTCTTCACCATGAAGTTGGTTTTGGGGTTTTTTTCTGCTACTAGAGCAAAAGAAAGCACGAAGCCTCTTGGGAACCGTACAGAATATTCATATTTTTCAAAATGATTGACACAAAATCAAGAAAATAAGTACAGAGAAAAGATGGTGGCTTAGTTCTCTGTTACTCAGTGTTAACATTATTCATCCCTTTTCTTTCACCTTGTTTTCCTGGCTTATATCAAAACTATAAGCCTTTAAAAATTGCTCATTTCTGATTTACTGCAAATAGCTGAATGCATTAATCAGAATTAATCTAGGGAACAGGTTATTCTCAGATAAGGCTGCATCTGGGATTTAAGCTTTGCCATAGACCAGTTTATTCCTACTGCAGCTTTAGCCTTGAAAGGCTAATGACTTTCAGTCTGAAAAATGAAGACCATGGATAAAGACACCCACAAAATGACACTTCCTTTGAAACAGAAAGCTGTTTAATTACCTCCAAACAAGAGTCGAAAGACCAAAGATGAATCTGTACCAGTGCGCAGCCAGTGTTCAGTGTGAAGGGAATGGCAGTTAGTGACTTAAACGTGAAGCTGTTTGCATATCTGAGCACCCTGCCCTGTTGTTCTCAGCTGAGGTTTTCATTCCAGGTTATTATTCTTAGCAACTTGCACATAAGCATGCAGCAGGCTGAAGTACATTCAGTACCGAGTTCGAGACTTCTAATACCACTCTTTCTTTTTTTAGTCAAATACTGGAAATAATGGCGGCAGTAAGAGACGATGACCCACTTGAGTTGGCCAATACTCTATATAACAACACTACTAAAGTCTTCTTTCCGAATACACGAAGTTGTTTTCCTTACAGTCATTCAGCATCACATTAGTCAGTGTATTGCAAAAACGTGTAAAAACCTATCGTATCTGCAAGCTCTGATCACTGGAAGCCAATATGTAGTGCTGTGTTCTGGGACAAGATTAAAGCTGCTTTTGAAAAGGCGGTCTGCAGTTGTGCAGTTTCTCAGCCCTCTTCCCTTCCACGGAGATTTCAAGGATTAAAGCTGGCCACTCCGCGTACGACCCGTAGCTCTACACGGTGAAGGCCAGGCTGCTGCGTTCACACGCAGAGCGCTTCAAGCTACTGCTGGCAATTCAGAAGTGTGGAGCACAGCCGTGGCATGCTTTGCTGCTTTACCAGAAAGCTCAGCAGTTTCATCTGTTGTTCCACACAGGCAAACGCTGTAACATGAAGTCTACCAACCTATGTTTGTATTTATTTTATAAAACATGACTCGCTAGTTTTCAGCAATAAAGCTCTGCTAATACTGAATCTAAGTAAAGCTGCTTTGGTTCAGGCTTTTCGGTTCCGATTTGACCTGCTGAACAGTCTGTTTTCACCGCTATGTGTCATTTGCATCCAGAACTCACTGATGGGGATTACTGGTATCCAGTCTTTGGCACAGTAATTATCACTACATCAATTAAAGTATTTTTCCAACCATCTTAAAAACATGTGAAAACGTTTTATTCCATGTACAATAATGTACATAATTTTAAGGTGGTCATGAAAGAGACCAGCAAAAATTAGAGGTATATTTACAGTAGCACACACCACAGTAAACAACCACCGTTCACAGACTCAACACTGAGATACTGCTGTTGTGCTTAAGTACAATAACTACAAAGTGATACTTTTATTCCATTGAAGTCAATCATAAACAAATACCTCACGGCTTAGCAAAGGACATCTCAATCACCAAGAGAGTTAGAGTCAACATCAAGAGTCTCATTCAAGTGCTGTGCCACGCAGTCATCATCTTCCTCACTGCTATCGGAACTGTCATTGTCTTCATTGAATTCGTTTTCAGCATCAGCCGCTTCTTCCTCAGCTTGTACAGGATTTTCGTTCGGTGCCACGAACCCGTTGTTGTTAGAGAGATTGGCATTTTCCTTGTCCTCGATATACACTTTCTGATGGCACATGGGGCAAGTGTCCTGAATGTACAGCCACTTCCGGAGACAAAGTGCATGAAAGTAATGGTTGCATGGAGTAATGCGAGCGGAGGTGGTGAACTCGTGGTAGCAGATCGCACAGACGTCATCGATTTCACGTAACCGACTTCCCTTTACCTCTGGAAGCGAGTTTATTTTCTTCACAGCGGTCCGGCGGTTTATGAACGTCTTCCAGCCGTTCTTGGCTTGCAAGTAGATGTTGAAGTACGCGTGCAGACACATCATGCAAGCGCGAATCTTGCTTCCCGATTCAAAAACCATCGTGTAAGCTCCGTTTCCGAACATTATTACTCCAAATATAAACTCAATAATATTGCCAGTTGAACGAACATAATAAACGTAATCGTCAAGTTTCTCCCACAGCACGTTATAGTAGCCGTCAATCATAAACAACAGGTACACAGTGATAGAAACGATTACTTTTAGGCAAAGCTCTACACAGAAGGCTGTAACCGCAAAAAGCCAGGTGTTCAGTGCATAGTGATGCCAGAGGATGTAACTGAGCAGAACCGGAAGGATGAAAAGGCAGGCGGAAACAAAGAGTACCGGGAAGTGTCTGCGAAACGACGACACGTGGGAGGCACTGAGGGACATCAGCACGGGGTCTGTCATTCCGTGGATAAAATGCAGGACTGCGGTTAACAAAAGGCACATGTTTCGACTCAGGCGAACTAGTCGTTCTTCCGGTTTCAGGCCACTTAAACCAGTCTGCAGAGCCAAAATGAAAAACAAGACGGGCGCTACAAAACCAAGCCTTTTGTCGTCCTCGTCAGTGGACCCAATGAAGGCCAAGATGCCAAGGCCCAGGTAATGCGCTATGGAGGAAATGACGGCGCTCATGCCTAGCACCGTTAGAGTCGAGTCACACCCGCTTATGATCAGGCTGCAGAGCAGTTCCCAAAAGTTATCCCACGAGATCAGGAAGAATTTTTCTTCCGGGTTAGTTTCGGCCATCTTCACAACGTATGTTAACACTGCGGCTTGCGCCGTCAGTCTCGTCAGCCAGAAGACGCGCAGGACCGCTGGAAAGCGAATCCTTTTCCAGGTGTCTTCCATCAACAGCTGTAATCCGTAAATGCGATACATGTGCCTCACCAGCAGGTAAACGTATCGCACCGAGTAATAGAACCACTTCATTTTGGTAACTAAAATGGCTGTGGTATTCAGCGTCAGAACTAGGCCCGAACCAAAAACTAGCATCTGCCGCACGTTTAAAGGTAATTCAGCGACCAAGCCGATGACAGGTATCAGTATATCCAGGATGATGAGCTGAGAGTATATGGACTGCACGTTGAGCAGCGTCACATACCCGATTCCAAAGGTAAGCTGAAGGATGGAAAGCGCCATCCATAGCGAAGGTCCTTTATGAGGGAAGATCTGAATTCCGAACGCGGCTGTGTAGTAGGCACTGTAGAAGTTTATGTGCAAAGAAGCGTAGTAATTCACCAACACTGAAGTTGCAGCCAGCAGGAACGCCGAGGCGATCATATAAAACTTGAAAAGTGCTCGCTGTTGTAAGACCAGAACAACACTGGATACAAAGACACCTACAAACAGATTGAAATCGTTCAGTTCTCAGCAGAAATTCAACAACTGACTTTAACCTATCAGCCCGGGGGCTACATTCACTGCCACTTCCCAGTGAGTCACTCCTGGGTTCCATTAGCCTTTGGTGCCCTTTTCAGAGCAGACAAGGGGATGACTTCATCTCGGCATTCAATGCACCCGTGCACGGCAGCTGCGGGGCAAAGCCAGCGCAAGCATTAAGTCCCTGTTCAGTTCACCTGCAGTTCCAGATGAGAGCAGTGACAAGGCCCAGCCTTTCAGCCCAACTCACAGATTCAGAGTGGGAGGGGTTGGGAGGGACCTCTAGAGATCATCTAGTCCACCCCCCCTGCCAGAGCAGTTTAGTTTGAACCTTCTGTTTTCCCGTTGATGGCCATTGCCCCTAGTCCTGTCACTGGACACCACTGAGAAGAGCCTGGCCCCATCCTCCTGACACTCACCCTTCAGATATTGATAAGCATTGATAAGATTCCCCCCTCAACTTCTTCTTCTCCAAGCTAAACAGCCCCAGCTCTCTCAGCCTTTCCTCACATGGAAGGTGCTCCAGGCCCTTCCTCATCTCAGTGGCCCTGCGCTGGACCCTCTCCAGTAGCTCCTTGTCCCTCTGGAACTGAGGAGCCCAGAACTGGGCACAGGACTCCAGGGGAGGCCTCACCAGGGCAGAGTAGAGGGGGAGGAGAATTTCCCTCCACCTGCTGGTCACGCTCTTCTTAATGCATCCCAGGATGCCACTGGCCTTCTTGGCCACGAGGGCACACTGTTGCCTCATGGTCATCCTGTTGTCCACTAGGACTCCAAGGTCCTTTTCCCCAGAGCTGCCCTCCAAGAGAACAGCCCCCAGCCTGTACTGGAACATGGGGTGGTTCTTCCCCAGATGCAGCACTTGACACTTGCCCTTATTGAATCGCATTCGATGTCTCCTCGCCCAGCTCTCCAGCCTGTCCAGGTCACGCTGGATGGCAGCATGGCCTACTGGCCTGGCAGCCACTCCTCCCAGTTTGGTATCAGCAGCAAACTTGCTGAGAGGACATTTGAGCCCTTCCTCTAGGCCATTGATGAATATATTGAATAGGGCTGGACCCCAGAACTCCTGAAACTTAAGGGTGGACAAGTTCTAAAAGCAGAAAAGAATTACCAGATACAGCATCACCTTTACAGGCAAAGCGAGTACATTTTACTCATTTATTCCTTACTAAGTCCCCTAATTCACTTGAGCAGAGCACTCAACTACAGGTGTCCAAGCTGGAGCAGTAAAGGTCTAAACCCTTTACTGGGAGAATCCTGAGGAATTGCTGTAGTTTACTGGGGGAAGGCACTCTTCTCCAGTTCCCTTCAGTTCACTTTCATCCTGAAACAGAAGTCTCACAGAGAAGACCTGATGCAATACAAAGCTTCTGTACACGGAATCCTAAACTGCACCAACCGCCCCTTTGCCCGTGGCAGTGCGAGCTTGTGTCTTACTCACTAGAAGTCAGATTTAGGTCTGGAAATTCCTGTTTCTGACCTCTCCCTCATACTGACCACGACTGGCAAGTCTGCACCTTCCTATGAGACGCCCTGTAATCACACCTATGTAACACCTTGCTATTACTTCTGTGTCCTTGCAGTAAACTACTTCCTAAGTGAGCTTAGGAATTTCACCACGAGGCACTGGATAGGGAAGGGCTGTGCCCCGACAGATGTTAAAGTGAAGTTGCACTTAATCACTGGATTCACTTAAAGATTTTTTTCTTCAGGAAACAAGCTGCCTGTTGTGGTTTAACCTCAGCCAGCAACCAAGCACCCCACAGCCACTCGCTCGCCTCCCTCCTCCCCAGTGGGATGGGGAGGAGAATCGGAGGAAGACAAGGTAACTTGTGGGTTGAGATAAGCACAATTTAATCATTGAAAATAAATAAAATGGTGATACCAATAATGAAAATAACGGAGAACTGCTCACCACCTGCACCTGCCAACAGACACCCAGCCAGTCCCCAAGTAGAGAGAGGCAGAGCCTGAGAGCCAGACCAAGCCCAAGAGAGGGAGCGCAACCTCCAGCCCAACCCTCAAATATACTGAGCATGACATTTCATGGCATGACATGTCCCTTTGGTCAGCTGGGGTCAGCTGTCCTGGCTGTGTCCCCTCCCAGCTTCTTGCAGAGAGGGAGCTGCAAAACACAGGTGCAGTATTGGAAAGTCCTTGACTTGACAGAAGCATTGCTTGGCAACAACTAAAATATTAGCATGTTATCAGTATTCTTCCCAGCACAGCCAAATGCTAGCCTCATACTAGCTACTGTGAGGAAAATTAACTCTATCCAGTCAAAACCAGCACTGCCTTTGTGTTGGGCTTCTCAACCAGCTCCCAGCCTATGCAACTGCTTCCTCATCCAAACCACTTTGGAGAGACTTCTCTCTCTACAACTTACATCTGACGGTAAGTTGCTTTCAATCTCTGTACTAGAACTAATGAAATCACAAGTAATCCTCTTTCCACCAGAGGATAGCATCGGTCTTTTCTGACGACTGTATTTTAGACTGATCCAAATCCTCCGCAATCAAGTGTTTAAAAACCAGTATTTCATTCAAGCCATGGTATCTTGATCATGGGAATAAAAACCTTTGCTAAGAATCAGCATTTGAGTCCGCCAGTAGTGTTGCCAGTTGCTCTGTCAAAAAAACCTCCTACAACAGAAGCCCAAAACACCCCAAAAATCCCACCCTGGAGGGCTGCATAAGAAGGGAGAGGGCCAAGATGAATCAATAGCAAAAGGCAGACTCCAAAAAAGTTACTAACACCTTCACGGTGTTCCTTACCGCAGCATGGGCTGACAGAAAAACATTCTCCTTAACTAATCATTAACACAGTAACGTTGGGAAGTTAGGGCTGAGGAAAAGCCTGGATCAGTTTTCAGAAAATGCCCTGTGCCATAGCTCGGTTCTTCCGTGAAAAGCTGAATATTCCTTCCAGACGGCACCTTGTTTCAAAATGCCCCCGACAATTTCACTGCCTTCTCGCACGTCCCACCACAAGCGCCTGCGGGAACGCTAACGCTGCTGACAGGTTCGTACCCTTTGCCTTTCCTCAGAAGTCACAGGCAAGGCTCCTGTGCCCGTAACGAGCTCATTATTTACGCAATTCTGACTATTTGAGCCAAACAAGGTGCATTTTGCGCTGAGCAGGCTGCTCTGAAACATGCCTGTTAACCCGTTTCTCCTCCCTGCAGCTGCAGCAACAGGCCTGCAGCTGGATACTACAGGACGTCGCCAAACACCGAGCTTTCACCTGCAGGACGCATCCCTGAAAACGCTGCTACAGCGAGTGAACGGGAGAGCCAGACCTGGCGGTTCCTCCAAAGAGGGCAAAGCGGTTCTGCCAGCACTCGCCTGGAAAAGTCGGGACACCCCCCACAGGAACCTCCCAAGACTACAGGAGGCACCTCACATCTCAGAAGGGGGGGGGGGGGAAGAGCACTCCTCTCCCCCACCTCCGTGACATCAGTCAGTCCATTTCCCGTGACAAGACTTCCCCCCCATCCTGCAAAGTCACCACCAAACAGTAAATCTTTCCCCTCTGATGGGAAATGCCGCGGCTTCTCCCTCGGGAAGACGCGTCTCGTGTTCCTGTGTGTGCTGCTGCTCATCTCACTGTTCCCATCCATGGCAGCCCATCACCGACCGCCTCCAGCGTGGCCTCCAAACACCCATTCCATTGCACCACCCGCATCTATGTCTAAAATGATTTCATAGAACCACAGAATGGTTTGCATTGGAAGGGACCTTAAAGATCACACAGTTCCAACCCCCTGCCATGCGCAGAGACACCCTCCACTAGACCAGGTTGCTCCAAGCCTCATCCAGCCTGGCCTTGAACACTTCCAGGGATGGGGCACCCACAGCTTCTCTGGGCAGCCTGTTCCAGTGCCTCACCACCCTCTCCGGGAAGAATTTCTTCCTGAGATCCAATCTAAATCTCCTCGCTTTCAGTTTAAACCCATTACCCCTTGTTTTTGTGTCTTCTTGTGCTCAGATGAGTCCCTCCCTCGGTTTTTCCTTTCGCTCCTGCAATTTGCCGGTATCTTCATAGCCGCACTCTTCCTGGGATTCGCCTTTCAGTCAGTCACAGAGTCAGTTACCCAGCTGCTGCGCTCACCCATTCCAGCACCCTTCAACATCACCCCTGAAAGCGACAAACCTCTCCGGAGCTACAATCTTTGTACCCAGAGGACAAGAAGCGTGTTTATCCCACGCTAAACAGTACTGGGCTACAGGAAAAACGTGGATCAGTCTTTCAAAGCCTGCAGATGGTAACTAGAAGGGCAACTTTGCCACTGTTTAAATACAGAATGATCCAAAAATATATACTTCAGTTTATCCTAACAACAGGAAAAACCCAACCCTGTAATCCCTGAATTCGGACGAGGAAAAATAGATGCAAAAGCACCCTGTCATGTGAACCAAGTGGAAGGTCTTTAACATCATCTTTAAGCGGTTACATGTTCATTTTTGTTTAATTTTGGAAAGCCAGGAACCACAGAGCACGCGTCTCAAAGTACAAGGTAAGCCTCTGGGCACAAGCTGTTCCCCAAGCTCTCTTGCAGGAGGCAGGGATTACCCACTTCCTCCCCCAAACCCTTCCAGACAGGTGACCAGATGAATGCAGTCCTGCAAAGCGCCCTGATCTGTTAATCCCAGCAGCAGACCCGTAAGAGAGGCCGTGGAGTAACACACCCGCCGCCCCCGTTACACGCCACTTCACTCGGGGCACACGGCGGAGGGCTCCCAAAAACTGCGTTGGCGAGGCGCTGCAGTGGCATTTTTATTTTTTTTTTTTAAACAATGGAATTATAGGTGGGAAGTGCCCTCAGCAATTCCAGGAGCGTGGAACAAAGGGTCAAGAAAACGGGAAATCGAAAGAACTCCTGTCCTGGCGCTGCCAAGCCGGGCAAAGGCGGCATGCCAGGACCTGGGGAGCAGCCTTCCCCAGGCACCCTTTACCCAAGGGGAGCAGCCCAGCGCGAGTCCCTGCTGCGCTCCCTTCGCCCTTCCCTTCCTAGGGGTTAGCTTTACCGCCCCCCACTCTGCCCTGCCCTCGCCGCTGCTGCCTACCTCGCCTTCCTCCCGCCTGCCTGCCCTGCCAGCCATTCCGCCCACTTCCTTCCTACTGTTTTTCTACTACAAACATCAAAACACAGCCGCGTCACAGGCCTGCAAAGAACAACCTCCTGCCGTATTCTGGCTTCTCCTTTATATCCTGCCTCAGGATTCCCCGCTCCCGGGTGCGGCATCCCCTGCCCGGCAGCTGGCCGAACGGGCCCCACGATGGGCCCAGGTCGCCCAAGGGCCCGTCCTTCCCGGAACCGCACTGCCCGGTTACACCCTGGGCACCTCCATCCCGGGGAAGACAAACAGAGCCACCATCACCAAGTTTCAGACTGCTCTTCCCCGGGGGAACCCAATTCCTGCCGTTTCTCTACCGCTGCTCCCAGGATGAGGGTTTAGCAGAGCGTTCCAGGGCACGGCACCACCCGAAGCGCTTCTTAAGGAAACCCCACAGCCACGGCGTTTTGCCGAGGTGGCAGCCCCGGGTCCCCGAGGTGGCAGCGCGGGCCGAGGCCGGGCTGGGCTCAGGCGGAGCCCTGCCCTCCCCCCCCCCCGGGCCGCACCGGGGACAACCACCCCGGCCGGGAAGCGGAGGGGACCGGGGATGCACCGCGGACAGGGGGGGAGCGCAGGGCGGCAGGAGGGGTCAGGCGGGGAGGAGGGAGCCCGGCCGCCACAGCAACGGGCCGAGGGGACGGGCAGGAGAAGCGGCGCCGCGCCCGCCTGAGGCCGCGGACGAGGCCGGCGGGAGCGCGCAGCAGCCGGGACCGGGCACGGCCCGCCCGCCCCCTCAGCGCCCGGCGGCGGCGAAGGCCGGAGGCGCGGGGCCGGGCGGGGAAGGGCGGAGGAGGGGGGCCGGTCTCTCACCCAGCAGCCGCAGCAGCACGCCCAGGAGCGCAGCGCACAGGGAACCCCCCGGCAGCGGGGACGAGTTGAAGATGGCGTCGATGAGGAAGAGGCTGGGCACCCGCAGCGCGACCTCCAGCCCGGCCCTCAGCCGCGGGCCCGGCCGCAGCCAGGACAGCCGCGGAGGGCCCGGGGCCGCCATGCCCGGCGAGGGGGCAGGCAGCCCCGCTCTGCCGCCTCTTCAAGGGCGGAGGGGAGGGCGGGCGGGCGGCCGGCGGGTCGTTGCGGGGTCGCTACCGCCCCGCGCCCGCCGCCCGGGCCCCCCGCCGCGCCGCCGCCGCCTCCATGTTGCTCTGCGCTCCCTCAGCAGCGCCGGGCCCGGCCGGGCCGCGGGGGGCGGGGCGAGGCGGCGGGGCGGGGCCGCGCACTGCGACGCCCGTGCCCCCCCCCCCCTTTACCCACCGCTGCGCCCTGGCCGCCCGCGGGCGGCGGCAGCCCCCGGGCCGTTCAGGGGTGCGGGATGAGCTGCTCCTTAGGGAGGGTTGTGTGGAAAAGCCGTGACTCGCTCTGTGCTCGCCCGCAGGTCGGGATCTGCGGGAAAAGGGCATTTTCCTTTGAAATGCTCTGTCCTGCCTCGCGCATCTTCACCGACGCCACCGATACAGGGGCTGACTTTTGGGAAATCCAAGCGGAGTTGGTGAAAACCCCCAAACAAACTCAGGCCGAAGGCAAGCGCGGTCGGGTCGGTCCGTTGATGCCGGAACGTCCCTCCCCGCGGTGGGAATTAACAGCGTGTTCCAGGCCAGAGCTGACCTCGGCTTGGAATCACAGAGTCACGAACGGTTTGGGTTGGGAGGGACCTTAGAGACCATCCAGTTCCAACCCCCCGGCCATGGGCAGGGACACCCTCCACTAGGCCAGGTTGCTCCAAGCCCCATCCAGCCTGGCCTTGCGTGGGTCAGCACCCGCCGCGCCGCCCTGTCCAGCCTGGCCGCTGGCTCCCGCCTGGCCGGCCCCCGCTCGGCCTTTTCACGTTCGTGGCTTAAACCCTTGGACGCCCATCCATTATTTTCCGAGGATCCTGGATGAGGCCAGGGCAGTGTTGCGCAGGAACTCTCCGGGGCAGCGTCCCGCAGTGACAAAGCCAGAAACGCTGCCAGATTGCTAAAGGATTGTATTACAAAATCCGCGGACATGGACAAAGTGCGTGTTCGAATCACGTGCTGAAAGGCCCAACTCTGACCTAGAAAGTGCCAGATAATAGAGGGGAGGGTTTAAAGTGTGAAAAGTTGGGTTTACTCGGGTCTGAGGCTGGCTGACTCACACTGGGCCAGGCTCGCCCAAAGTGCTGCGCGCCTCCGCCGGGTATGAAGCCGCTGAATAGAAATGAACGTGTTCGGTTTGAAACGAAAACCACTGCAGATCAAGCAGACCTGGGTACTTCGTTAATTCTCAGTAATCCACGTGAAAGTATTTCTTTACACGAGGACTAATATCCACAAAACAACACCGTTTATGCAAACAGAAGTCCCTGCTCTCCCAAGGCCCTTCCAACTTCACTGGGTACCCTCGTCGGTAAAGAGCATCTTAAACCTGGTTTTGTAACACAGGCTTCAGGGCCGGAGGCGCTGCTGTAGTACGTATTTATACTGCTTTCAGGGCGTGGATTAAATGGAATCCATTAAACGGATTTTTCAGGGTTAAATACGTGCATTTACAGCACGTTTCACGTTTGTTATTTAGGCGTGTAAGTACGGTCACGGATATCTGCAGATTATTTTGTGCACCAACAGTTCCAGGTTGCAAAAATCCTGGCGTCATTAATGTCATTAGTGTTATTTGATCCGTGTCGGATCATACTCGTACAGTTTTTACACACGTTCCTCAGGAAACCTGTTGCAGTGTTTCACGCTCCCACTCGTCATCAAACTTGGATTAAAAACCCAACCTGCAGTTGGTTATCCTGCACACGCTGTGTAGGGAGATGACACCTACCGGACAGTTGGAATTTTGCAATTTGCACCGCGTGGTTTCACGCGTGGAATAAAGAAACCCAATTCATCTTCCTTGCACAAAGCGGAGCTCTGCTGCATTCGGTGACACGCACGGAGTCCGGAAAATTTGCCGTGTCGCTTCTAGGGTTAAACGCCGCCCCCACTTCTTTGGAAATCTGGGGGTTAAATCCTGTTCTAAGTAAATTCATATTTAACACCCCCATAAAAAAAAACTTGTTCTTAGTTCTGCAATGCCTCGTTCATAAACCAACAAACAAATTAAGCAGGAAGCTCTGTTTGGCTATACAGATTAGTTGTTAAGGGCACGTGGGTCTGAGCTCCGAGGCGAAGGCTGTTCCGCGCACCGCTGTGGCTGCGTGCACCTGGCCTGGCAAACGTGTCCAGCGTCAGGCTTACGCCCCGTGACGGGGCAGCACAGAAAAAACGTGTCCTGGGGAGTTGTTTCATAATAAACCAGAACCTGACACTCGAAAATGCCTCCCGAATAATTCAGCTCCCCTCCTGTATCCGCCTGTGAGCTAGAAACTTGCAGATGACTGTACCTGGGTAACAAATGTCCGTGGCTGGAATTCCCTGATGTTCTAGATGGCACGTGGCTGAAGGTTGGGGTTTTACTCTCAGTCACATACAAATGATTTTTTTGGGAGGTTTTTTGACAGCTCAGAGCGGTCAAAATTCGCACAATTGTTTTCAAAAGCTATTCACATTTTTCAGTCCGAGATTTGGATGAGGCTTCAATCTGAGCCTGGATGAGGCTTGGAGCAACCTGGTCTAGTGGAGGGTGTCCCTGCCCACGGCAGGGGGGGTGGAACTGGATGGTCTTTAAGGTCCCTTCCAACCCAAACCATTCTGTGATTCTATGATTCTATGATCTTTAGAACAAGAGCAACTGCATAAATACAAATGACCAGGCGCAGCACCCGATGGTTTCCTCGCACTACAGCCATGTAGGCAGCACGCACCAAAACTACTGGACATCAAGCAGTATCTTAATCACCTTAATCACCTTAATCTTAAGCTCACCGGAACGGCAGAGCTGCGTACCTGCTACAGCAGCCTGCCGAGGCCATGTCTGGGGTCTGTGCCCATGTATGACGGCCACATCTAAACCCACTTTGTGGCAAAACCCTTTTGAGGTTTTAAAACTCTTCCTTTTGCTTAAGCGCTCTCGTGAGCCCTTCAAGCCAAAGGCTTTATTGGATTATCATCACTGCTTACATCAGGCACTACAAAACCACGTGGTCTTGCAAAAATCACATTTTTATAGGTAAAAAGAATAAAAATGCATTTTTTTCTAAACTACAAGGAAAAATTTGAAATACCACAAGTAAATTCAGCCTGATACAATAACAAACAATTTTGTAAGAATGACAAGCAGTGCAAAATGTCCATGTCAAAAATGCACTTCAGTTTGCAGTGAGTGTAGCAATCCATTAGCTATTTCCAAATTTCATTTCTCCTTCCCACATACATTTTGATACCTTTTGTGGTGAATTACCCCATACCATTGTGCATTCCTTATAGAAGGTGTGTCTTTCATTTTGTCATAACAGCTTCTTCATAAGGACGTTGTTGTGGTTTAACTCCGGCTAGCAAAATACCATGCAGCTGCTCTCACAAATCCCCCTCCCCTCCTCCAGTGGACGGGAAGAATCGGAGGAAAAAGAAGTAAGGAAGCTCGTAAAATTGAGATAAGAACTATTTACTAATTAAATCTAAATCAATAGATACAGATACTACTACTGATAAGTAATTAGAATAATGGAAAATAAAACATACGATACAATATGATACAGTTATGATACAGTTGCTCAGCACCCACTGACCAATGCACAACCGGGTGCTGAGTAGTGAGAGCCAGACCCACAGAGCCCGAGAACCACAGCCTGAGAGCCATCGCAGCCCGAGAGCCGCAGCCCGAGAGCTGTCGCAGCAGATTCTGAGAGAACCCTCTCAGCGAAAGCATGACCGGTAAAACTAAACAAACCCACCAGCTCCCTCATGAACGAGCCAGCACAGGAGTTGGCAGAGCAGCTAACGCAGGAGTCAGGGAGAGTGTTAGCAAGTGTACCAAAGTAAACGAACAAGAGAGTAAGAGAGAAAGTGATGGCTCCCAGACCCCTCCTCCCCCAAGCCCCGAGCATGACGTACTATGGAATTAAACACTCCATTGGTCAGTGTGGGTCAGCTGTCTGAGCTGTGTGTCCCCTGCACTGCCTGCAGCGAGACAGCGAGAGCTGGGAATGCAGCTGCAGGATCAGAAGTGGAGAAAGACCTTGAATTCAGTGCAGGCATTGCCCAGCGCCAGCTAAGAACTTATCAGTGCTGCTCTCAGCATCCAGGAATACTGCTCCCTAGCAGCCATGGTAAAGGGAGTCAACTCTTTCCTGACTGAATCCAGCACAGACATCTATATTTTTTATGGAAACAAAACCCAAGAATCATGAGAGGAACCTGAGATGGCTTTTCTTCTCCCAGGACGATATTCTAGCAGGAAAACGGCCAGTGTATCTGCATTTTTTAACAGCCGAATATTGATGTGGTGTTAATGCAGGCTTTGGTGGACCCAGCGTGCAGGTGACGCCCCGCTGTGCCGTGGCTGGTAAACCTGCTGGACAGCTTGTGTCAGCCTTCCGCCCGCCTGAACGCAGCACGCGTGGCTGTGGCAGTGCGCGCGCTGCTGATGTGAGGGAGTCGCCAGCTCCCGCAGGTACAGGCACAGACTTCCCTACATCGAACGTCTTGTTCTGCACTTTGGTAGAGATCGACTTTCCTATGTGCTACTTCTGATGTGGTACTAGCAGAATATTTAAAGACTAACGTGTTACTACTTAAGGTTTGACACTCACGTGACTATTTTTAATATTATAATTAAAGACACCGGTAGTCCTTAGCCAAGAATAGTTTATGTCTGTGCCTTCTGAAGAGAAAAAGAACAAATTAAGGAAACATTTGTAGGAATGAAAGGTAAAACCTGTAAATATCGTTAGTGACGTAGGCCCTTTTCAGTATATTCAGAATTTCCCTATAAAAATTAATGCGTTTAAGATCAGCCATTGTATTAAGTTCAGGTTTTATTCCTTCTCTACACTAAATGCTGTCAGCTTAGGTAGCATTTCTTAAGCTGAGAAAGCAGAAAGCAGTTTACCCAGAGCAAACATTTGACAAAACAGATTGTAATAATTTGTGTGTGTGAAAGATTGATTTTGATCTTGAACTTTCTCATTCTCTTTAGGGAGATGATTGCAGAGAAGCGGGTTAGACCTTGCTCTTGAAGGCTGTACAGTTTCCTATAGAACTGTGCCAAGCAAGAGCCTTTGGGGTTTGTTTCCTGTGAACAAAGTATGTAAAGAGAAAGCATTATATTAACAGTGGCTCACTGGTATATCTGTCTCATTCCCTATGACCAGCACGCGTAGCAAGGCGACAAGAAAAGAGAGACAGAATGGATCTGCAGCCCCAGCCCCAGCCCGGAGGTAGCGTTCCCAGAGCAGCACTCACTTTTGGCTTTCTTGGCACTGCTTCTGCTCTGTGCTGGGCTCTTTGGGACGTGCATGGCTTCAGATCGCTCCTCCCTGATCCTTCACCTACACCGTTTTGTTGCTGTTCTGTTTTCCAAGCACCCCACGGAGAAGGGTGACTTTCGTAACTCGCCACACGCAGACATTGTGGCTTCTGGTGCAGAGGCTGGCTTTCGTTTCCAGAGCTGCGAACTATTCCAGACCTGATTTAAAGACTGAACTAAGCAAGCAAAAAGAAAGAGTGATTAAAGATCCGTTTTGGTTGTTATTTTATTACTGCCACGTATGCCTTTTTCTCCTGCCAAGATGTCTGATTTTTAAAGTCCATCTTGCTAGGCAATATTCTGTGCTTGCCCGGTGGGCATCATACCCTTTCTTAATGGTTTCACCAGCCTCCCCCCTCCCAAACCACTTATCAATCCACAGCAGAAAAGGCAGTGTGCTTTCCTACCAATTACATTCTCAGTAAAAATAACTCTAGTAGCAAAATATATTTAAAGCATCTCACAGCAAATGCTAGAAATTTGTCCTAGGAATTCATATTCCATATTTTTCTGGATTTTAATCATGGGTTTTGTTCTGTGACTGTCCTGGGCTATTACTTCTCGTGAGCTCAGTATCTATTTGTTCAAAGACAAAGGTGTCTTTGCTAAACCAGATGGGAAGCTGGAAAAGCCTGGCAGCCGGGTGCAGCTCATTTTTCTAAATGCCAGACAACAGTTCAGAAATGGTGTGTCTGATTGAGAGGGAGACATGGAAATGATCGTGGTATTTTGTGTGGAGCACATGGAAGAGCAAATGCGTCCATCACAGCAGCTCCTCTGACCTCAGCCATGCTTTGTGTCATACAGCTGTAAATGTAATAAATACAGTGCAGATCCAGTGTTAATTTTTAACATCATTAATGAAAATTTTCCTTTTGAAACCACAAATTAACAGCAGCTGTACATAGAGAACCTGGCTCTATACGCTGTTTTTTATAGCTAACGAAAGCAATGATGTTACACTCAACT
The DNA here is from genome assembly GCA_027574665.1 of Rhynochetos jubatus. NCBI lineage: Eukaryota > Metazoa > Chordata > Aves > Eurypygiformes > Rhynochetidae > Rhynochetos > Rhynochetos jubatus. The sequence goes on along the minus strand of CM050648.1, from coordinate 7,043,684 downwards.
TTTTTTCCCCTTAGGAGGTGATGCATGGCTGCATGGGGCGAGTTGCACAGCTGAAAGGCACGATCTGGCTGTTCTAACTCAGCATACGCAAAGCAAAGGCCTTGTTTCTCTCAGATATTTAGCAACATCTGGATTATAGTTGCAGAACCCCTGAGTTACGAAGCGAAATAACAAAGAGGCAGGTTCCTTGGGGCTCAACATTCATGTTACCATTTGTACTCCTTGTTTCGTGAAAGGCAGAAGTGGAGAAAATCAGAATTGGGCTGGAAAGCACGCACACCACAGCAGAAATGTGCTCCCCCTGAAAAAACCCGCCTGGTCAAGGAAACCTCAGCTGTGGAAACGCTAATCTCCCTGTCATGACCGGGTCTGCCAGAGCTCTCCTCCACTTCCCAGTAGGACTATGTTTAACGTTACCCAACAGCCTTGAGGTTCACACTGTAATTGCAGGTCTCGCTGAACTCCAGTACCAGAACAGAGCCTCAGTGGCAAAAACGGTAGTGGAAAAGCTCAGTTTCCTGAACTCACATGCAGAACAAGCCTGCCCCTCGTTCCCCTGCCCTTTGCATACGCAGACCAAAACGGGAGCTATTTCTCATCTGTGGGCTACTAAATTTAGCTAGTTCCTGTAACTGAAAATGGCTCACAGGCCTGACTTGTGTTGCTGCCCACCAGTGAGACCACTTCAAGCCAGTTAACACCAGTTAGCTAATATAAAACTAGATAAAAACAATTGAAAGTGTCAGCTGTCTGTATTGTAGCTTTTTGTTTTTGATTAATGAAGCATACAGGAAAGAATATTTTTCTGGTTTTAGCTAAAATGACACATATCTCAGGATTATTTCAGTCTTCAGAAAAGCTGATCTGGAAGATATTTATTCACAGAAAACATGTGAGAGACAAAAGTAGAGAGGATGTGAAATTACACTGGAAACTAGACCTGCCACGGCAGAAAATGGGGTCGTCTTGGAAGATCCTGCCTGACAGAGGAGGATCCTAACACTGCTCCCATGAAAAGCCTTCAGCAGTGTGTTTGTACATCATTGAATCTGGTCAGCAAAAAGGCAGGTCTCACAGTGCTCACAGAGTGTTCAGAGAGTGCTCAGAGAACCACAGAATGGTTTGGGTTGGAAGGGACCTTAAAGACCATCTAGTTCCAACCCCCCGACCATGGGCAGGGACACCCTCCACTAGACCAGGTTGCTCCAAGCCTCATCCAGCCTGGCCTTGAAGACAGCCAGGGATGGGGCACCCACAGCTTCTCTGGGCAACCTGTTCCAGTGCCCCACCACTCTCGTAAAAATGTTTTCCTTATGTCTAATCCAAATTTATCCTCTTTTGGTTTAAAACTATTGCCCTCTGGTCCGTCACTACAGGCCTTAGGTAAAAATTCTTTCCCAGTCTTTCTTGTAAGTGCCTTTTGTGTGTTGAAAGGCCGCAATAAGGTCTCCCCAGAGTTTTCTCTTCTCCCGGCTGGACAACCCCTCTCAGCCATCTGATCACCTCTGTGGCCCTCCTCTGGACCCTCTCCAATAGCTCCCTGTCTCTCCTGTACTGAGGACCCCAGAGCTGGACACAGTATCGGGGGGGGATGTCTCACCAGAGTGGAAGAGAGGAGCAGAATCACCGCCCTCAACCTGCTGGCCACACTGGGTATATTTTGATGCAGCCAGGGATACAGTTGTCTTTACAGGCTGCAAGCACACGCTGCGGGCTCATGTCCAGTTTTTCACCCTTCAGTACCCCCAGGTCTTTCTCCGCAGGGCTGCTCTCAATCCATTCATCCCCCAGTGTGTACCGATATTGGGGGCTGCCCTAGCCCAGGTGCAGGACATTGCACTTGGCATTGTTGAACCTCACGAGGTTCACATGGGCCCACTTCTCAAGCTTGTCAGTTATGCCTTTGGTCACTTAGGCTCAGCTGCCCCAGCTGTGTCCCCTCCCAACTTCTTGTGCACCTCCAGCCTACTCACTGGTGGGGCAGTGTGAGGAGCAGAAAAAGTCTTGACCCTGGGTAAGCACTGCTCAGCAATAACAAAAACATCCCTGTGTTACTCTGGATGATGTTTTCAGCTGTAACTCAAAACATAGTCCCATACAAGTTACTATGGAGAAAACAAACTATCCCAGCCAAAACCAGCACAGCCTGGCCCATCAGACCCATGCAAGCAGGTGGCTTTGGTAGATACCCATGCCCTCTTCCCCATCCAAGCCAGCCCTGCAGCTCTTTTGGCTCAGAGATGCTTCTGCTGACGTCCTGCGAGTGTTGCATATGAAAGCACTTCTGAGAGTGCAGCCTGATGCCTGGCAGTACGACTGCTAATGGAGCACACCTTGTGTGCACGGGTGTGTGGGTGCAACTGCTGCTCCCACACAAAGCACCCAGAGGGGGCACGTGCTCGAGGACATCCCCTGTGCTTGGCTGCCTGTGCTCCTGTGGAGCACTTCACTTGTTGCTTCTTCGGAGAAGCAGAGAATCATAGAATCTTTTGGGTTGGAAGGGACCTTTAGAGGTCATCAAGTCCACCCAACCTACAATGGGCAGGGACATCTGCAACATGATCAGGTTGCTCAGAGCCCCATCCTTCCTGACCTTGAATGTTTCCAGGGATGGGGCATCTACCACCTCTCTGGGCAACCTGTTCCAGTGTTTCACCACCCTCATCATAGAAAAATTCCTTCTTTATACTGAACCTGAATCTCCCCTCTTTTAGTGGAAAACCATTACCCCTTGTCCTGTTGCTACATGCCCTTGTAAAAAGTCTGTCCCCATCTTTCTTACAAGCCCTCTTCAGGTACTGGTAGGCTGCCCTCCAAGCACACAAAGGCCATGCTGTCTCACCCCTCATTGTGTGCAGGGGGGCAGGACACCCCATAGCAGGCCGCACTCCCCCACCCCGTCAGACACTTCTGCACGGTGAAGGCAGGCAGCAGCTGACATGGGCTCAGGGGTTTGACGCCCCTCACAGAGCCTGGGAACGTGACCAGTGGGGACTGTTGGCAGCAGCATTCAGTGGCCAGCAGCCTGCTCCCCGAGCCTTCAGCCATAGGGCTGGCTGGTGCGGGCTGGGGGACTGTGGCACCCAGCTGCCCCTCACTGTGCCGGGAGTTGGTGCAGACCCCCGGCCACCCTGCGCAGAAGGAGCAGCGCTGGTGGGAGCTGCCCAGACGCCAGATCGAGCCTCGGGCTTTCCGGCTGGCACCACAGGAGAGCCTGGCCTTGGATGCTTGCAGGGATGGGGCACCCACAGCTTCTCTGGGCAACCTGTTCCAGAGCCTCACCACTGTCACTGTAAACATTTTTTACAATGCCACCACAGGACAGACCTCCCCCAAGAGCCGTGGTGCTGGGCAGCAGGCGGCAGGGCAGGCTGCAGCGGATGCTGTGCTCCAGGTGCCAGAGCCTGGGTGGGAAGACTTGGTGCTTCCTGGCAGCGCCTGCAGCCGGCTGCTGGAGCAGAAGGCCCGCCTGCAACAGGCCCTGCAAGACCTGGAGAGGCAACGCGATGCCCTTGAGATGGAGAGCCGCCTCCAGAAGCATCAACCTGTTCCAGTGCCTCACCACTCTCTCTGTGAAGGAATTTGTTCCTGATATCTAATCTAAATCTCCCCGCTTTCAATTTAAACCCGTTGCCCCTTGACTACATGCATGTTGTTAACCATGCACGAGGCTGGGTTAGAGGGACTAGTGTCACACGGACTGTATATAGCTATTGTCCTGATGAAGGGGTGGGAAGAGTAGGGTAGCACAGTTTTGTCTCACACAAAGTACAGCATAAGTGATTTATAATGCAGTGCAAAAGAAGGTTCGGAGTATGACCATTCTAGCTTTTCTGCTCCCAGGGAAAGCAGCCAGACCTCAGTACAAATGGTGCTAAATTTCACGGGGTTGGTGCAGAAATTTGGACTAGTGTCCAGCGGAGGTTTGCCTGATGTTGAAGGGTTGAAGCTGGACATCCAGTCAGCCTCACTCCCTCTGTTAAGGGAGAGAAATAAGCTCATCCAAAGGCATTTCGGCTCTGGTTTTATCACCATCTCAAGACACCTGGGGTAAGATTCCTCCCAGCTGACTGCTGTATAAAAGCCTACTCTACATTAGCTATCCAGGTGTCCGGAGAAATTCATGAAGGGAGACAGACACCCTCTCCCTTAGATACTTGTCTTTGAAGAGGTGGAATACTTCTCCAGAGATTCCAGAGAAGACACCTTCTCATGGCCCATCCGGGAAAGCGGGATGGTTCCCAGTCCTCTATTTGACTTAGGCTAGGCGAGAGGAAGTGTACCACTAAGGGCTGAATCGCGCAGTCTTCACCAGAGACAGAAGAAATGGTCTTGTATGTTTTCAGAGGGTGCTGAAGGTAGCCTGACTGATTTTTACATGCTCATGTAGGTGGTTCCAGTGCCCACCCCATCCCTCTTAACTGCAAGTGGTATGAGCACAGATTTTCTGTTTTATGAACCAGTTTTAAATTTTAAAATTGAGGCACTGAAAATATAAGAATTTTGAGCAATTCATGTATTCCTTCTCATGGTTCAGTGTTATTTGCATTTATATATATGTACACGTATAATGTGCGTAAGAGGTGTAGGTTTTATGCACGTATTATAAAGAGACACTGTGTACTACATTTGGTATTAAAAACGCAGATCAGTGTCCTGTTTTGAAAACGTCATTGTAGCGTTTTCTCACTTTTCTTCAAGTTCCCTAATGCAATGCGGTTGCTGAAGTGTTTTGATATGATTTCGTTTTCCTACAGGATGGCTTTAACTTGGAAAAAACCTCATCATTCTGCTCGTGGGTCAGTCACAGACTTTAAGGGGAGTATTCATGAACATGCAATGATGTGAAGTGCTGCACAACAGGCTGTGAAATGTCAGCCAGTCGTTCTTGTACCTAAAATAACTCATAATCTTCAGAAGGAGATTCAGCTTTGGCTTGAAGATGGTGAGGAGCAAAGAATTGCTTTCAGAATTTAACACTCGAATTCTAAACAGACTTTTACTCCTCGTTAGCAAATTCCTTGAAGCTTCCTAAGGTGATACCAAACTCCAGCATTGGCTTGGATTAGAGCCACAGCAAATATTTGTGTTGGAACCCGACACCACATGAACTTTGCTCAGCCTCACCTTCCACTGCAACATTGGTGTTTAGTAAGTGCTCATGAAAACCATAATTCCACATTTGATCAATATTGGTTTCCTGTACAAGCCACTGAAACTTGTGCTTCAAATGTAAAACCAGCTTAATAATGACTGGTTTGGCTGTCTCCTTTAGACTTGGAATAGATGAAACTCTCAGGATATTTGCAGGTACGAAGATAAAAGGAAAAACTCATGAAATCCTTATGAATCATGAGAGGGGAGTCTTGCACAGCTTGAAAAATAACTTATTTAAGTGATAGGGGAACTTCACATCCCAAAGCAAAGCTTAATTTAGACCTGCTCGCTGCTTGGTTGCTCTAACGACTGGAAAAGCCCATTCAGTGCAGACGAAGGTGCATTTCCAGCCAGCCCACAGATGCATGGTGTCCTGGCCAGAAGGTGGCAGGCGTGGTTTGTGGGAGGAAGGAAAGTGTGCCAGGCAGGCAGGTGTCTGGTTGTAAGAATAAAGTAATTCACCGTCAAGACTAGACATGTTGACATTATTTTCATTCTCCTTGTTAAGCTGTAATGCAAGAAAGGATAACCAAGCCTGCAGTGATTTACTGCTGCGTATGTACATGGGGAAGGAAGAAGCGCATGAAGGCAAGCCCCTGTGACCCCACTGGTATTGCTGATGTGGGACGTGCTCCCGAGTACACAACACGGTGCCAGCCTTGCACCTGCTCTGCCCCACGTTCGGTTCTGACTCTCTCACAGCTCTTCCGAAACAGCCCCTGAACCGTCCCGAGCAACTAGGTTACAAGGATTACCCAAACCCTCATCCCAGCTCTGGGCTTTCTGATTCAGCATCCATGCTCCCAGCTGGCAGGAGGTGTCTTTTTTTGCCTTATGAAATGATAGTGAATTATAGCCCCGTTAATTCTTTGCTTTGCTCTGTTACTATTTCCGTCATTCCTTCCACGACTTCAGCATGGGGAGGGGCAAGGATACGCATGCAATGAATTTGGATACTGCTTTACAGTCTGACGCTTCTCCTCTCAGCTCTCCCAGACTGGCAATAACTCAATCCTTCCCAGAACTGCAACTTCTTCCTTAGAAGTAGAAGAATTCTACCTGTATTCCAGCTGTTGGTAGCTGAATAAAGCTCTTAGTTTATCAACCGACTTTTGAGTTGGCCTGAAGTGCAAATTGAGGAAAGCAAAATACCTGCTTCCCAGTAGGGGCTGAACAGTCAGTTTCTACAAAGCTCTTACTCACTGAACTGACATTCCTCCGTGTGGAAATACTCTGTAGTGAAGACTAGGTTGAAGGAATGCACATACCACTTACTTAGAGCAAAATTTCATGATGCTCATAATGTCTCAACTCACGGGAGATCATTCCACAGTTTTTGACCAGCGCTGCAAGAGGTGTGACTTTCTAGACCAAGGAACTTTACCGTAATTGCAAGATACTCCCCTTTACTAGAGAGCAGAATTGCTGGCGGCAATTGTCATTTGTAGCCTTTAGCTGATCTTTCACATATCATGAGCACAGGTCACTGGTTTCCCCAAAGATTGGGACAGGGGTCTTAAACCTAATTACATTTTGTAATGGAAACTGGCAGAGGGAGCGAAGGACAGGGATGTGAAGAGATGGGGTAATATTACGTAGACATTTGTCAAAGGTTTTAAAGCCAGACACGTTGTGTCGCTGTAATCCATCTGAGATGACATAGATGTGTGAATAAATGAAGCCAAGTCATTGTTCTACAGGACAGAGTGAGCCTCCTGTGTCAGTGGAGGTGGTAACAATAATACTGAGGCAGCTACGTGAGAAGTTGCTAGTAGTGAGGCATCTCAGAGTTGTAAATGGAGAATTTGATTCATTGTGGATGGATGCGCATTTTCAACAGGAGATTCAAAAGCTCAAAATGCTTCCCCTTGCCAGGCTTTTTTGGGGAGTGGTGTTGTGGGCTTCAGTCTACATTTCGGTTGCGACCTGCACGCACTCAGCCACGATAGCGAATGTGTGTGATGGCGCAGAAGTGTGCTGCCCCTTGAGCAGAATCATTGGACCAGGCCACCCAGGGGCTGAGTTCCCTTGCAGACTGAACAGAGAACGGATCCCCTGTAGAAAGTTCAGTTTTCAGTCATTGCTCGGGTGAGCTGAAACACTAACGCTGTCCAAAAACTCCAGACTACACGATCACTTTGCTCGCAGTGGAGGTCAAGGAGGGGGGAGGATTTGTGGGAAAGAAGGTGGATATAAACACAATTGAACATACTGCACAGAAGGGAAAGGCGTTTCTTTCTGCGCACTTTCGTTATGGCTAAGACTTCTGTTAACCTGATTTCCATATTCTGAGCAGCTAGGATTGTCGTGAACAAGGAATGAAACAAAAGCTTTAGAACTTTCAGTACTCGAAAGTATATGTGGAAAGGGTACAGGAATGATAGATTTCTTCTGCTTATTAGAAAATGCTGCAGCCTTACACGAAGTTACAAATATTCCTGCAAAGGATGGTGTTATACATGGGGTTGAAGAATGCAGCATAACCCTCTCATCCCTTCTACTTCATATAAGATAGGATCTCCTTCTTTTAGTTGAAACCACTGCAGCCTTCAAACCCAAAGAAACCCATACACCACTTGATTTTTTCAGGAAAAAATGTCCAGTGGTGATAATATTTTCTGCATTAGCTTTGAGGGCAGGAAAAAAAAAAGATGACATAATATACAGTAAAGGCTTATTCAATCCAGTATTGCAGAAAGCTTTCCATCTGCAAAGACAGCTCAGCACAGAGACGAGCTTCCTAGTGAGTTGTGGACATTCTGCCACTGATGGGTTTTATAACAGCGAGGTAGAGAAACAGCTAAAAGGAATATGCTTGTTGCTTTTTACCTTAGCATAGCAAGAACGTGGAGAGCTGTTATTAGTTTCAAATAACTTAGCATATTGATATCTCTCATGCTAGCAGATAGTGATGAACTGAATCAAGATTCCTGTAAATAATAATTTTAATAACGTGCATCAGTGTATTGACTGAACATTCATAATGAACATCTACATAGAAAATGATGGAGTGTTTCTAACTTTTGTATTACGCCACTATGATCTATTCTATTCTATTCTATTCTATTCTATTCTATTCTATTCTATTCTATTCTATTCTATTCTATTCTATTCTATTCTATTTCCATGCCATTCCATGCCATTCTATTCTGCTACACAGCATCATTTCAGGGTGCACTGCACTAGAAAAGGCATCTTGCTGGAAAAAAAATCTGGAAGGAAAAGATGTTTCCTTTCTACTGGCTGGGCAGTTCCTCAGTTCAGCTCAGTGTTTCCATATAAGCCATGTGCCAGTACTGCTTTTGAAGAAACGTTTATGGAATTGCAGCCTCAGTTTTGCCCAGATAAAACAGTCTGCAGATACCAAATATGGAAAATATATTTGTCCGGCATGACAATTCTCACAAAACAATCTTTATTTGCACTGTCAGCAAAAAATATGCTGTATTCTCCCTTCTGAGAGCTAAATTCTTGGTCCCTACCCCGAGTCTGATGAGACAGGATTCACTCCCCACTGCTCAGTGCTATGAGAAACCTTTTCAAAGTTGTAATGGATGATTCCAGGGGCAGCTCTGGCTCCTGAATGCCTGCTCCTATGTTCCCAGGTGTTTTGGCCAGGGTGTCTGTACTGCTACTATGTGAGTCACGCTCTCTTTGGTCAACCACCTCTGAAATCCCTCCCAACAGAAGACAGGAAGTGCTCGCACTGGCTCTAGCAGGATTTGAATCAGGCCACTTGGGTGCACTCTAGCAGTTTGAACTGATGCAGTCTGTGCTGCTGGTGAAACGGGTGGTCCCTTCTTTTACCTCCCGGCAACATGGTTCAGCAGCCTCCCTTTATCCCAGCACAAAGCTCATGTGGCTGCACAATGAGCCAGACTACGGATCAAGCATTGTTTTTTCCCCCTAGATTAGTTCCCTGATTTGGAATATCACTTGAACACATGGGTGCCAGCTGGCAGCTAAGCACCACACAGCCGCTCGCTCACTCCCCCCTCAGTGGGATGGGGCAGAGACTCAGAATAAATGTGAGAAAATTTGTGATATATTGTAAGATAAAGACAGTTTAACAGGTAAAGCAAAAGCCATGCACACAAACAAAGCAAAACAAGGAATTCATTCACAATTTCCCATTGGCAGGCAGGTGGTCATCCATTTCCAGGAAAGCAGGGCTCCATCATGCCTAATCGTTACTTGGGAAGACAGACACCATCACTTCGAACGTCCACCCATCCTTCTTCTTCCCTCAGCTTTATATCCTGAGCATGACATCATATGGTATGTGTGCTGGATTTAGTCAGGACAGAGTTCATTTTCTCCACAGTAGCTGGTATGGGGCTATGTTATGGACAGTTGGGATCAGCTGTCCCAGCTGTGTCCCCTCCCAACTTCTTGTGCACCCACCGCCTACTCGCTGGTGGGGTGGGGTGAGAAGAAGAAAAGGCCTTGACTGTGTGTAAGCACTGCTCAGCAATTATGAAAACATCTCTGCATTACCAACACTGTTTTCAGCACAAATCCAAACCAGAGCCTCAAGCTAGCTACTATGAAGAAAAATAACTCTATCTCAGCCAAAACCAGCACACAGCAGTAAGGACAGATCCACCTCATCAAGCAATAATACACACCATTTTGAAAACTTTACTACATTGTTTTTCATCATCTATGTCCCAAAACCCCATAGTTAACATATGATAAAGATTGTTACCATGGATTCTAACAGCTTCAGTAACTTCCTCATTATCTTTTTTTTTGTTCCTGGCAACACATATATAGTGTGAGTTGAAAAAAACCCATAAAATAGTCATAAAGGGAAGAAGAATATGTGGGTTTTCTGTAGTTTCAATATTTATAATAAATAAAATAATCTCCATCAGCAGCTGAAACAGTAAAAGCTAAAATATTTCCACAAAACAAATTAACTGGAAGGAGTATTTCTTGGAGTCAGAATTGGACTTTTTAACAAAAGAAAATATTGAAATAAAAGCAATCCTGTAAACTTCCTGTAATCCCTTTGATTAGGCTCTTCACAGGAAAAAGAAGTGTTATATGGTCTGACTGGCTCATACTCATCACTATGCACGTTTTGGGCAATTGCGGAAGAAGGGGAAAAAATGGAAAGAGCTTGGGTACATTAGGCCTCAGAGTAATGCATCTGATTATAAAGGACTGAATGGCCCATCCCATTATTGTTCTTTCTTTTTGCTGCTCCTTTTGGTAGCACTTTGTTTGTTTGCCTTTTTTTTTTTTCCCAGAAGCCAGTTTAAAAATAGAAACTGCCATGACTGGAATGTTTTTCTTCTTGTGTTGGAGTACTGCATCTGTAAGAATTATAAATACGTCACTGAAAAATGATTCGTAGGTGTGTGTGCATGGACTTTGCATATTTCACAGCCAAACTGATCTCTAGGAAGTACAGAATAATTGTAGTCATTGCCCCAAGTCTGTTATGCAAGGACCACCTATAGTGTTGGTATTGTTTCATCCTTGTTCAGCATTCTTAGAGCCATTTTGAACCACTCTTTCTTGTTCCTGCCAAGTTATGTTGCTAAATTAATCAATATTCCATTTTGGTCAGGATTGTTGTCTCAGCATCTTGCATAATATACTATGGGTTTACCTTTTCCTCTTTCAGATTTTGTGTATTGGAATAACATCCAGCTTTTATATAACAGAATAATATTTGCCCATAAGGCCAAATTATCAACTGTTGTGATATTGTTGCGCTCAGTGGAATTAAATAAACTGATTTAAACCAGCTAAGTCCATAACAGAAGAGGAAAGTTTTTGCAGAATTGGCATTATTTCTGTTTAATGGCATAAAATCAAGCAGAGGTGTCTAAATCTATATATTTTTCTTGAACTCTCAAGAGAAAATAAGAACAACTGCCATTTATCTTGCTTTCTTCTTACTGTAACAGCGAGCATTTCATTAATAACAGTGATTTGTATCAAATTCCTGTTCTAGTAATACTGTGGCATGCCCTGCGTGGTCTGCAAACAGTGACTGTTCATTTCAGCTGGAAGCTACCTGTGCGTGATTTCACCTTGGTCAGTGGGAGTTCAGCCATTGACTGAAGTGAGGGATAGGAGTTACAGCTCTTGTATTTGAAATGAAGTCCGAGAGGACTTTATGTCTCTGATCATAATGACTTAAACATTACCGTGACAGCTACCAAGCACTACTTAAGCAAGACATAAATATTTGCCTAAGAGAAGCTGATTTTCTTACCTGTGGTAGTCTTGAGCCTTCAGTGCTCCTGCAGTTTGATGGAAACATTACAGCTTTGAACAGATTCCTTAGTTTTTTGATAAATCTCCTCCTCCAAGCCCTATATCTCCTGTTGTGTTCTTCAGTCAGACATCCACCACTGACCTCCATCCTGGCTGTCACTCCAGTCACTATCAAACCTTAGCAGCTTTTTTAATAGAACAAAAAATATATGTGTTTAATACCTGTACAAAATAAGCAGATTTGAAAGCCTTTTCTTTTGTAGCTCCCATATTCTTCTCCCTTCTCCATTATACTTAATAAAACTATACTTTTAAAAGATACATTGCGTGCAGTGCATCTTTCTGTAAAATCCACGTTGCATATTGTGAGCTCACAGTTGTAACAGTCAGTGGAACCGGGAAATTACAGATCACACAAATCTGGCCTGGATAAGAGTGTTAACCAATAACACTTAGAGAATGTTCCTGGGTTGGACTAGGGGGATTAAACAACATGAGCTGATTATGCTAATTTTCTTCATCTCTTAATGTCTTTGAATTGCTTCACTGAAGTTGAAAGAAAAATTCCCAGTGATTTATGTGGAGAGATATTTCACCCTTCATTTCCCAGAAAGAAGTCTGCTTTGTATGGTATGGCCAGCAAGTAGCTGCACACGGTTAAGTATGAATTTGTTTTCTTTTCAGCCACTGTGCGTGAGAATTCAGCATACAACAGTGAATGTTGTGCTATACCGAGCTGGTTTGGCCTCTAACCAACCACTACTACAAAGTTTATTACACTAACTTTTACTTTCTAGCACCAAATACCTGTCAGCTTTTCACTGCTGTTAGAGAAGCAGAGTTGTTGGCTCTGTTGCCTCTGCAGAGTTTCTCATTCAGGCTGTTTTCAAACTCATCTGGTTTTCACATTATTTAAGCAATTAGCCATATAAACCCCCTGTTCTCACTTCTCTGTCCCTGATAAGTAATATTCCACCAGATAAGTCCATTAAGCTCCTGTTCTGGGACACATTATCACCTCCACTGCTGAGTGTGCAGAGAGATGGTTGGAGCAAGGAGCAATTTGCTGTTTCCTAAATGTCCCTCACTTCCATGTGTGCTTAGACATCATGAGAGATGATAAATAAGGTAATGAAATCAGCTGAACTGTAACGAGGAAGAGAACGAAAAACTCTTCCCTTAGCTAATAGCTGCTTTTTACCATCCTCTTTAATCTTCGCTTACATGCAGCAGGAAGATCAGCTTAAGGAAGCAGTTACAGCAAGAGGTGGGAGCCAGCAGATTTTCAGGATTCATTTATCTCATAATGGGCTCATGAAAGTGACTGCTGGGCCTCTCCTAATCACTTTAAGAAGGCACACTCCGTAGCTGAGTGCTGCCTTGAAGCAGTGAGAACTTTATGACCGAATTCACTGGGGCAGGATTTTGTGTTCATGTCTCCTTCCATTCCTACCCCTCGTTTGGTCTGCTGGTGCCAGTTCCAGGCTGGTAGGTATGTCTTGGCAAGGTGGTTCTCCTGGCAGAGAATGAGGAGGTTGCAGCTGCAGCTCTGATACTTTCTGGTGCGGTGTGGTTTCCATACCACTTGATGGATGTGAGCCTTTGGAGCCCTCTCCCCATCTCTGGGGCAGTGCAATGGCTGCACACAGCTGCTAAGAATGCCTCTTGCCCATCGTCTTCGTTAATTCACTGCCAGTTGCAAAAGCTGCGGTGGCTGTGGATGGTTGACATGAGAGAAAACCAAACTCCTGCTGAGGCTTTACTTGCTGTTAGAACAAAACAAAGGCAGAGGAACATGAGCAGTGGCTCACAAGTGGCTGGGCTCGGAGGCTGCAAGCTGATGTCTCCAGCTGCTGATGGATCTAGGTTCAGGCACAGGGCTCTGCAGCTGCATGGACTATTTGGGCTTTGCAGGCTGGGGATACGAAAGCATCTGAGAGGTGTGTCATTAGCTCTGCTTACACTGGCCTGGCCGATGGCATCTGAAGAGTGGAGTGACCTGTCTGCACTTGGTCACTTTTAGATATGTCCCACATGAGTGTGGACTGGGGTCTGAAAGACCTCAGGCTGTAATCCTCCTGCTCCTGGTTCTCCACTCACCACCCAGGATCAGACCAGACGTAATTGTACGCAACAGCCTCAGCTCCCTGGGATGACTGAATGGAGTAGGTTGGTCTCTCTCCACTGTTACAGAGAGAGACCTAACTTACCATGGATAAAGTAATTGCAGAGTGTCACCTGGCAGCTTCAGCTGTGCCACAGGTATTATCCTCTCTAATGCAACATACTCATTTCACAGAAATAAGTGGAAACCACTGTAAGTAGAAAGAATAAATTCATATACAATCCCACATTTTCAGGTTGCTCTTAAACGACTTGAGCTGCTAATACGGTATCACTGACTCGGACACTGGAGCTTCATGGCAGATAGTAGAAGAGATTTGGAGTGAATTAATTTAGTATGGGATATTTTTGTCAGAAAACAAGCACGAGCATATTCCACCAATTTAGAACCTATGAAACGTTATGTCCACAGCAATGTCTGAGATAACATTTCCCCACAGGGGTGTCCTTAAAGCAAACAGGAACTAAGGTAAAACTTAGCAGCCTCATTTTCACACATAACCAACATTCCTCTTTTGGGTTTGACTTTGGCTAGGGTGCTAATGAATCTTTCCACAGCGTCAAAACAGTCGGATTTTAATGGGATCTTTCTGATCCTGATGAGAGACACACAAAAATTTGTCATTGACAGTCCAACATTTAATATATTCCAGGGCAAGGAAGTTTAGAGAACAGCAAGTTTAAGTCCACCACACGGTATAAAAGACATGCTTCTGAGTTTCATACTAATTAATCAAATCTGCCTACAGCTATACTGTCAGCCCACTATGCGCAGTAAAGTGATTATCTCAAAATGAAGAGTGTTTGAAGACAGTTAATGGTAAAGGTGCCACAAACCTTCACAGGAAAAATATTGACAGTAGGTTTTACTCCCCCTCACCATCTTCCCTCCTCCAGAACTAGCAAAAATAACATGAAATGTCAAGCGCAACATCCAAATAATTCAAAGGTGATTTGCTGTTCCCAAAATATTTGTAGCCACATAAAACATCCATTTATATGTTATTGCCCACACACGTGTCTGGCTGATGATGCATGCAGGCCAAAAGAGATTTCTCGATCCAGCTGTTTCTCTCAATGCTGCAGGCCAGAAGGCTGAGGGGAGTGGGTCATCAGAGAAAGGCCCTGGTGTGCGGGTGCAGTTTCTTCTTTAAGATTCAATACTGAGACTTGAATTGTGAGAATGAAAAGACACAAAAGAATTGGGCTAGTTAGTGAAGGTAGGAAGAAGGGAAAAAGGAAGCTAATGGGGCATCCTGCAGGGCTGTGAAGCTGTGAATAAGAAATTTTGTATTAGTGAAGATGATGGTGAAAAGGAAGTTCTCCAAAAAAGGAATAAACAAATGACACCCAGTTTAGAAAGTGTGGGTGGCAGAAAGAACAGTGACACAATTAGTCACAGATAAAAGAAGTGAGGCGACAGGTATGCAAAGAAAAATGCTGAGTTCAGTCACTACTGCACTGCACCTATGCAGTTGCATCATGCCAGCCAGGGAAAGAATCTTATTATATGTTAAGGAGAAAAAATAATCTCCATTCATGGACTTCAGAGGCTTTGAAAAAAAGAGATTCCCTATCATTTGCACATGCACAAGAGTTATGTAGCAGAAACAGATGAAATTGGGATAAGGTCAAAGAAAAGCGAGTATCAGTAAACATATTACATTAAATTACCTTATTCCATTCTATTCTATTCTATTCTATTCTATTCTATTCTATTCTATTCTATTCTATTCTATTCTATTCTATTCCATTCCATTCCATTCTATTCCTGCTGGATTACAGCGAATGAAACAGCTTAGCTGAAAAGACCTAAATACTTACGTTGATGAGGATTTGGATATGGATATGAATACGGAAAATGGCTATGAACCTTTATGTTTCAGGAGATGAGGAAATCAATGGCACATGGTCACGGAGACATTTATCCTTTTCATGTTGTTGCCTAATATCGTCCTCACTGATGACAATCAGACATTGGACAAGATAATCAAGCATCTAACTGGCCTAGCCTGACTTGGTATGATGGATTTAGAAACAAGTTTTTAAATTCATGTAACTGATTGTTCATTTAAATGACTTTTATTTTTGCAAGTTTATCAAATAATGCAAACTTTCAAGTTTCCTAAGTTGAATGATTGCACAAAGAGCTAGGTGGGTTAGTGATCAAATGTAGCTTTAATTTGAAATTAAATAGGAACACAGACACCAGCCAGTTTGGAAACGAAATTTTACACACAGTTCACTGTATCTGAGCTTGTGATTCTTTAGCTGTAGTGAAATGCCAGTATCCGTATGCAGAAGCAGTTGCTCCCTGTAAAATAATGTAGATTCCTCCAGCATCTGTGGAGGAAATGATCTTCAGAGCTTTGTGACCTACAAATCACCATCACGTGGCTATACAAAAATAACCCAGTGGAAAATCTCTATGAAGAGTTAAGAGCGCATGTGCTTTCTCTCTAAATTCTCCCTCATTTTCACCTTGGGCATAACAAATTAAGATAAAGAAGAGATTATTTTTTTAAGTAAATGGAGGGGAAGAGAGGAATTTCCAAACTCTCTTTCAGCAAAAGGGCTGTCTGTGAGTGTTACTGTATGATATGCTGTACCAGTTCATTTGTGTTGTTTGGAGAGGGCCAATGGTTTGTAACGTTGTGATTTTCCTATCCCGAAGAACACTTAGAGAAAGCTGCTCCTTCTTTGCCTGTATCTGTCCCAAGCTCATATGGGATTGATTTTGTATACTCCACAATGGAAACCATAATAAACTTAAAAATGAATGAAATTATTAAAATATATTCTTCTGTATCACCCTTTCTCCCAGAAAAAGCTCTGCTTTTTCTTGCTAGGCTCTGCTTGTGAGAACTACTCAATAGCCTCTGGAAGGAGTTGTGCTTTAACCTTGCCACAGTTTTGAGGAAAGCCCTACTGGGTTTGTTGGATGACTGCCTGGAGATGGGCTTTAGATCTAAAGTTGTTACAGGATGCTGAGTAACCAGCTGAGAGGGAGTGTTTCAGCAAAAAGGTAGAGTTCATGTGGCTAATGAGACCCTCTTTAGTATGCACAGAAAACTGCATGGCTGGAACAAATCCAGCTCTCCCTAAGGATGGTAGAGAAGACTTTATGTTACTTGAAATACATACTTGCCTACTGTCTTAGGCAGTATTTTAATTGGTTAATAAATAAACAATGTGCATAGTGCATCAATATTCATTACTAACCTAAATAGTTTATATTGATACATAATTTCAAGCACACTTAAATAAATGGAAACATTTTGAAGTATATCCAAACCAGTATGTTTAGAAGGCTTTAAAGCCAATTCAGGCCGCTTGGAACATGACCTACAGTGGGACTTCAATGACTTTAAAGGGAAGATTAGCTGAAATACTTTCAAACCTAGCTTGAATTTTTCATATTATGGTCAATTTTCCAAGCAAGATATGGCTTAACATTTCTTCCAATCCTGTATGGGAGTCACCTATGTTCGATCACATAATGGGAGATGTGATTCTGAATGCCCATAGCAGGGCTGTCCATCTGTCCACTGGGTCTGAGTCTGGGCTGTAGGCCCGTGTGTCAGAACACACAAGGTAAGCCTGCGTCATTACTCATGATGCAAATCTACAGCTGACGGTTCTGGCATCAGGCACTGCTGGGTAGTGACCCACGGCTGCAGGGCAGAGCCCCTCAGCTGTCCCTACAGAGAAGCTGCAGCTGGTGAAGAGAGCTAAGGTGGAGATGGCAAACAGACCACAGAACCTATTGTGGGATCTGAAAACAGAGGAGTCGACGTGGCTGTACAGCAAGCGCCGACCTAGAAGTGTCACAGCAGAGGATGTTGAAGAGGGAATCAAATGAGTAAGCCTCACATGCAGTGCATGATTCACTATTTGTTTTCACTGCTTGTAAAGTGGAAGCACCTCTTTCAGAATTAATTCACTGATGTTTATCTATCCCTTTAAAAGAATAAAGTGCTATATAAATGTGTTATCAGAAGGGCAAGAGGAAAAATTACCTGTGAATCCTTGGTTACTGTATATCCTTATCACTAACATTTCATAATGGTTTTGGTGTCCAGGTTATTGACAGGAGGGTCAATGCCGACTCCCCTGGCACAGTCATTCCAAGTCGAGGCCTCATTCCCTCACAACGTTCGCAGCAGCTGCAGCAACCATACTTCTGTGGACATTCTGAACCAGTAAAACAAATGCAAAGGTAGAGCTTGTCATTTAATCCTGACATATGATTATGGATTACATCCTGATCAATATGTATATTCTCCCATACTTATACCCATGGAATTTTTCCTATTTGGTATTAATTCTATACTTCTATGTAATTGGATCCTTATACAGTATCTTTCTAGATACCGAGCCAAGTTTTTTTCTTTCATTTTAGGATGCCTACAAAGGCTGTAATTTTAATTTGGCTGTTACATCTGCTATTGAGCAATTCCCTACCTGATGAGTTGCTGAGAACGGGATGGAAAAAAAGAGAAGTTTCAGTCAGATCTTCCAAGACAAGAGAGAACACGCCCAGAGGTGCAGTGCATACACAAGTAGAATTCAAAACAAGTTCTGTAACATATTTTATACATAATTTGGTATTTTCTATGAGAATATGCAAATTTCTAGATGATCCTGGTTGCGTTACAGTTGCATAGAGCTCTCTTAAAAGCTCATGAAGATTTGATTTTTCCTCAGTCAGATTTTTCGCCTTCAAGTTTTCTTTTATAGTAAGAAGTTTTATTGCACAATAGCAGAGTAATAGGGCTTATACAGGGTATAGACTTCACTTCACTGAACTGTATAGATGTTTTACATTGTCAAGGTGGTTTAAAGAGGCCTTAACATAATAAAAAATTAAGCTTTTGATCTTGTTTTTGCCAAACACAAGCAGTATGTGTGGCAGAAGGTTAACCTCAGTGTTTAAGTCTCAGATCAGTATTTAAGATCACATGCACTCAGGAATCCATTAAGATGGAAAGTTTAATTATCAAGATAGTTTGGAAATTGGGCAGTTTGTTCAAAACACTTTTAGAAACCTTAATTTACTAAATTGATTATAAACAATATTTACAAACAGAGTTGTACAGTCAAAATTGGCACATGAACGACCAAGTTACTCTATAAATACCCCAACGGACAAATTAGCGTAGACATAACCCTAACTTTCTGCTGTCTCAGTTGCTACCTGACCTTCAGATGTGCTGAGGACTCTAAAAATACTAACCAAACCTAAATGTGGGTTTTTGAGAGCTCAGGTCTAAAAGTCTAATGTTTACATGACAATGTCCTTTTTTTTTTTTTTTTCCTTTTTGGCTTTTCATGTAATTTTCTAGTCATTGTGATTATGGTAAAAGACTTGAAAATATTAACAGAATGTACTTTACAAGCCCCAAACTTCCAAAGAATAATACAAAAAAGAACGTCACCTAAAAGGTGGTTTGTAAAAAGGAAGCAGTACAACTTTCTAAGCAAATCTCTGATTTAGGTACAGGTCGTAGGCTCATTTTAATGTTCCCAGTCTCTTCCATACAGTGAACCTAAACAAGAGCTGAAGGTGAGTGGAAAATGGCTGGCAGAGACTGGATCAGAATAAAAAACTACAGAAGTATTTTGATGTTGATTCTCTGAAGCTATTCCCAATTTATAGATGTGTTAACAAATCGCTGGTTTTGTATTCTACCCCCAAAATCCTGTATGGTATTTATAGATATCTTTGGCCAGACATGCTTTGGCAATGAAAGTACCCAGCCATGGAAGCAAGAACTGCAGCTTTCTGTGATGTGGAAAACCAAAAGCAATTTCTACCATTGGGAATCCAATATTCTCTGGTTCTGAAGCTCTTCACGTGCATTTTGTGGTGTCTCATATAAACTGTCAATTTGCTGAGAAAGGTCCTTGTTCGTTACTAGACTACAGATTGCTTATTCAGAAAAGTTTCATCTCGTACCTTGATTTTATGGGTTATGTGCCACGTGTTAAACAAGAAAGTCACAAATCTCAAGTTCATTGGTAGCTGTGCCTTCTGAAGTGATTTTTTTAAGAGAAAATAGTGAGGTTATAGAATTACCAAAATGCAGAGGCAATATGCACAACGAACACAAGTGAACACAGTGAACACACGCTACAATCTTTTGTCACGCATATTGGAGAGTTGGTTCTTTCTCCTTAATCACATAATTCGCTTGGATATGGGGGACACAGAAATCTGGAAAAGCTGTGTTGTGATGACTGGTGTTACCACTGCTATGTTACTGACCATTTACTTTCCCTGTAGCAATGCCAAGAGCAAAATGTCGGCTCCTGATCCCACTTGTAGTTCTAGGTGGCACTGCAATCTCCAGTTTGGAAGCTGCTTCTCTGGAGAACACCATACCCCTAATATGCCCACAGACGAACATTTGCCTTGGGTCCTTAATATCGTGTCTGCATTACCACCCACTTTTGTCAAGCACAATGTGCTTTCAAACCCTTCACAGGAATAATTTTGCAAACCACCTAAAAATCACATTTGTTAGTGGCAATACAGCAGAAAATAGCAATAATTTGTATCAACAGATAGCTCCTATGGTGCATCATGACTAGCAACTTCTGGAAAAGTAGTTGTTTCTCCCTCAGAGTTCATGCACAAAGGCTGATTAATTTTTCTTTCTGGCCGAAATACAGTTTTGATAAAAATATCAGTTGTTCTTCAGATAAACTTTTATTGTCAGTATAAATTATTATCTTCTGGATTAATTTGAGAGTGAAGAGTGTAAAATAATGTCATAAATATGGATGAAGTTAGTCTGGATTGTGGGATTTACCTTCCGCCACGTGCCGGGTACAAGATGTGGGATTTCTTGTTCTGCACAGATCAGTAGACGAGCTGAAATACCATGCACTAAGCCCACGTCCTGTTGTCCTGTGGGTTTATTTCCTGCTGGGGAGCAAGCACTCTGCTGACCAGGTTTAAAATCCTAGCCAGGGGTTGCAGTAGAAAAAGCAGAATAAGTGAAAGTGGAACCTGAGGAAAAGGAAGTGTATCTGGACTTTAAAGGTGGTTTTGAGTAAGACTCATCTGCTAAAGCTTATGCATCTGGAAGTTAAGATTTAGTCATAGTCACAGCCAGTTCCCTTTACAGTCCATGCAGATAACCAGGCAGGAGTAGAGAGTTCAGGATCAGACAGGCCTCCAAGGTAAGTCAAGTGAGTTGCCCTCCGGAAGTGTCTGCATTCCTTCCTGACTATACTCGGAGCCCAGACACCTACACACAGACACCTACACCGTAGATGCCACTATAGATATCTAAAAGTTACATGTCTAAATCTTAACTGATACCCTCTAGTCTATAGTCCATGGAAATCTGAAGTTCAGGCAGTAAATTCCAGAAGGGAAACTACAGATCAGCCAAACTAAGGAGACTGACAGAAAGTCTACAAGGGTAACACAGAGTCAAAACTGTAAAAGTTCATGTTGCTGATCTAGATCATGTAGGTCTCAGGGAGCAAGAGGCAGACTTCCAAGAAGCAGCACAAAGCTGAAATGTAAGAAACAGATGACCTAGCATGCCTGGCAGAGATCACTGAGGTCTGGGCAATACTGAAGCACAGTAATAAATCAAAATCGATAGCTTCCAGTTGTAAAGAGATCAGGCAGGACAGACTCTTGTCTGTCTTTGCCATGGACAAGCAGTCTTAGATGCTGCTGAGCAATGGTGGGGAAGAAGTTTTTTTAACATAAGATCTTTCTGGTTGTGCAAGCATATAAATGGAATTAAATCAACCAACCAATAGAAATATAAACTTGCAGTTCATTTTCCTGTTAAAGCAGCACTATAAACTGAACGTTTATGGAGTATTACATGGGATGATAGAAGTGTTTAGCTTCAGGCACCTGAAAGTTTGGCTCAAACCCTCTGTTTGTTTAACAAATACAAATACCGATGTAAGACATAAATCCCCACAAAGACAATTTATTACCTCCCCGTCTGTTATTTAACAGAAAGATCTTCTTTAAAAGAATTTCTGTACGGCATTAAAGTACCTGAGGAGAACAGGTCAATAAACATGTTTTCAGATGTTGTAGCACCTTTTATGCCCACATGCATTTTCTGTACATTTATTTAACCCATATTTGAAAATAAAGCTGTGGAAAGAGTCTTTGCTGTAGACTGAGAGCAAAAGAGAAAAACAGTAGTACAATAATGGCCTATTGCATTGGTAATAAATACAGTCAAGGCTGATCTGCCTTTGTTACCTTTAAAAAAGTCAATGAACAATTCAGCCACCCTCAACAGTGGCAACTCTCTGAGAGAACACAGGTCACTTTGCTCAGCACTACATTCTCCCACAAGTTATCAAGGTGCTGAAAAATTCAAAATTAATATAAGCAGTTTAAAAGCAAGGTAAATCCTTGGATTTCACAAGTGGGATACAGACAACTGGCAGCAAGCATTCTCCTTTATGACACAGGACTATTTGCTTGTGTAGCCACTCACCATCTCCCAAACAAATGGCTTAGGCGTGAGAGAGACCAGAAGCATTGGTTTTGACATTGTTCATGCAGACTGGTGTCCCTCTAGTTCATAAATCTGACAAGGATCGATATCTGACCTTTGTATGAATATAAGAAGCCCCTCAACAGGTAGGTATGGAATAACCTGCTCTCCATACAAAGCGGCTTGTGACAAAGTTTGGCTTCGGGCCTGACTCATAATGTTCATTCTCCTTTCCAACTTTTTAATATTTAACTCTGATAACCTTTCTATGTGTCTTATCCTGTTCTACCTCTTCTTTAGCTCAGCATTTAAAGAGCTTGCAGAAGACAGATTTCATACCCTGCATATTGTTTTACAGCAATACCCTCAGCAACAGCACAGGCTTAACAATACAGGGTGAGGGTGGACCTCGAGGGAACACAGGGAATGGAGCCAAGATACAGTGCTCAAAACCTCATACTTTGCTACAATGCATATCGCCAGTTTTCTGCCCCTGCTGTGAGTTTAGGAGTAGAATTCCATCTGTCAACTGCTCGTCCACATCCCCTGGATAAGGGTGGTATATCCACATTTTGGGAATGAAAGCATGTTCTTTCTTTTGTTTATTTAGAAAATATATTAATAACTATTACAATTATTATCTAAAATACAAAACCATAACAAATGCTAATTTTTGCAGAATACAAGCTAATATTATTAAATAAGGGCAATAGTCATACCTTTCCTGTAACAGCTGGTTATCAGAGTCATTGGGTCATTTTGAATTTAGTGCCCAGGCAAGACTTCCACTCCTTGCTCCTGATAATACTGGTTTATTTACACAACTGCTACAGCAAGAGCAGTCTCAGGGATTGCCAATAGTGAACCCTAAGTAACAGTGAAGTAGTGCCACCAGTCTCTGCCTCCGTACCCAAACAGATACTTCTGACAATTAAGACTGTTTCTATGTTGATACAAAATGATGCTCAGGAACAAGCTCAGGCTCTGATACTGGTCCAGCGATTGCAAAGCAGTGATTTTTGGTCATTGCTGACTGTGCATTTTCGTCTGGTTTTCTGGAGGTGAAGGAGTTTCTCTTTGCAAACAATCTCAAGTTGCCTCCTCTCATAGTCCAATCTGATAGTAGGTGGAATATGATATTAAAAATAGTCAGCTGGAGTTACTCATCATTATTTTATCTGCACAGGAGACAGTCATGCAGGCATAACATGCAGAGTCAAATTCTTTTCCGTGAGTGGTCAGTTTACTAAAAAAACCCTTCTACCTTGTGTCATGGTTTAACCTTGGCTAGCAATTAAGTACCACACAACCATTCACTCACCTCCCCCTGCTCCTCCAGTGGAGGAGGAGAATCGGAGGAAAAGACAAGGAAGCTCATGGATTGAGATAAGAGCAATCTAATAATTTAATATAAATAAATACTATAGTGACACTAATAATATTAAAACCACTAATAATGCTAACAATACTACTACTAAAATGTAATGAATGCAATGGAAAATAAAACGTATGACACAATTGCTCACCACCCAACAGCCGATGCACAGCCAGGTCCCGAGTAGCGACAGTCAGAGCCAGAGAGCCCAAGAGTCAGAGACCAAGAGCAACTGCACCAGAGTCCGAGGGAGCCTGAGAGAGAGATCACACCAGAGTCTGAGTGAGCCCACGAGCGAGACAGCAACCAAGAAAGCCAACCAACCCACCAATAACTAACGAGTGAACAAAGCTATGGACCCCCAGCCCACTCCCTGCTTACATACAGAGCATGGCATGCTATGGAATGAAATATTCGTTCCGTTAGTTTGGGTTAGCTGTCTGAACTGTCCCCCCCTCACCACTGCTTGTAGCAAGAAAGTTGGGAACACAGGCACAGTATCAGAAGCTGAAAAAGTCTTTCAATTGGTGCAAGTACTCCTCAGCACCAACTAAACCCCACCTTATCAGTGCTCTTCTCAGGGCAAATCAAAAACCATAGCCTCATATCAGCTACTGTGAAAAGAATTAACTCTGTCCTGACTAAACCCAGCACACTTGTAACTCTTATTCCTGGGAAATTAGTTTATTTTCTTATTGATAAAGGGAAAAGGAATCAAGACTTTCAATTTTTTAGTCTTTATTCATCCGTATTGAAATTATGTGGTTAATTAAAAACAAAACCACCATAACATAAAAACGTGTTAAACCCACCATTTGGTGTGATGATGGATTTAGCACTGACAGCCACCTGCACACCTGGGAGATGCCTATGTCTATGTAGCTATTATGAAGTGTCTGTAGCCTCTTATTTCAACTGATGAAAGAAATATCAGTGTAAACTATCATCAGTGTCTTACACACGATCTGTTTCTGCTCCTCATTCCTTTTCACCTTTCTGTTATTGTACATATCTTTATTTTAAATAGATTTATATATCCTCTATGAACAATTAAATAAATGGAGCATCTTGTATGCAATAGAACTTTTGAAGATCTCACTTGAATGGCCTCAAGTGGTGCCAGGTGAGGCTTAGACTGGGTATTAGGAAAAATTTCTTCACTGAAAGGCTGGTGACATCGTTTAATCCCAGCTAGCAACTAAGTACCACACAGTCACTTGCTCACCTCCCCCTCTCCTCCAGTGGAAGCTGTCAGGCAATGTAACAGGCTGCCCAGTGATGTGGTAGTCACCATCCCTGCTTTCATTAGGTTGCTTGTGTTAGGTTAACGGTTGGACTTGATGATCACAGAAGTATTTTCCAACCTAAACAATTCTATGATTCTAAGTATTCTGAAATTTAAAAGGATAGTAATTAAAAATTAATTACCACTCTCCTAGTGAATTAATCCAGCAGTTAAATCTGCACAACAGCTACTCATTGGGAAAATTCTAATGTGGTTTCTAAACTATTCTATTGATTTTTTTTTTTTTTTCAGATTTGAGGGGACATATGTATGTGACCCCGCTGAGAAAAGAGTTTGCTTAGTGGTTTAGAAGACTCTTGAGTTTTCAGACAATAAGGATACAAACAATTTTACAGTGAGACATTAGATTTTTTTGGCAGTTCACACCTGCTTTTTTTCCTTCTTGAAAACTATCGATGTGATAGAATTAATTAGTTGATTGTCATCCTAATTTGTATTCACAGAACTTAATATATCACGTGACTTTAAAAATGGAATTTTTAAAATAAGTTGAGGTTATGAAATTTTAAAATTATAGAGAGGGCCCGTCACATTATCACGGTATATAATAATATTTGCTTTTTTATAACAAGGCAGCTTCAAATAACAACTTATTTATCAATGCCTGAGTAAATGGAGATTGAAAATCTGGTACTGGGGACCTCAATACAAGGTATTTAGCATGCCACTACTACTGAAGGGAAGATGAAGTCACTGAAGGGAAGATGAACTCACAGCCTGCTTTCCTGACAAACCACAAGGAATGGGCGTAGGGATTTTCAAATACATACCCATCCCCATGAGAAGAAATTAATTACTATATCCACTGTGATTTCAATGGTGAAAAGTGGTAAAGAGGAATTACAGGAAAGGCAAGGAATTAAAGGAAAGTAGAAAGGAAAAAGGGCCAGCAATTTTTTCTAAAGATTTACTGGCAAATGATGTTGTATTACACCGTCACCCTTCTTCAAGGAGCTAAGGAGGTGTGCCAGTTTCTACATGAACCTGTGTAGGCATCAGGTAGAATAACTTTTACTTTAAATCTGGACATTATTTCATTTTAGTCTTTCTTTTGCTCTGCATTTTCTGCAATTGCTGCTCTGACACTCAAATAACAATTGCACAAAGTGAAGCAAGGAAAAGCCACTGTTCCTCTAAGGAAAACACACTGCAATATGGGAGTTTGTGGCATGGCTTAAAGGAACCTGTCTGCCTTCATTGCTGTCCAGAAGAGGAGTTAGACTCTAGTTTCAGACTACAGCCTGAAAGGAAATGTTATCTAGAGAGGGACTGACCACTGCTGAAATCCTGGGGAAGGCATTTCAATACCGCATGGCTGTGGGCTTGGTACAAACTTCAGACCTACATGTAGACTCTGCGGAGGCCTAAATCTAAACCATAATTATGTTGAAGAGAATGAAGTTAGGCCTGAGCAAACAATATGCATGTTAGAGTGGAAAACAGGCTGCTTAAGGAGAGAGCAGAAAGGACTGAATGTTGGAGTTGGAGGACTTCAGTAGGATTGGCAAGAATGACTCAAACTGGAAAAAGAGGGGACCAGCAAGGAACAACCCTGCACTGGTGAAAGCCTCCAAAAAGCAACTGTAGGCACACTTAAAGTAATAGATTGGGAACAGACAGGCTGAGTATTTTAATGGGATCATGGGCATCACTCACAGAGTAGAAAGTGAGAAAGCAAGCAACAGATGAAGGGGAAAAACAAGGAAGACAGAAATCGGTGATGTAAAACTGCCTGAAAACATCAGGTGAGAGGTAACACATCTTGCTCATCACCTCTTTCACTGAATGTGTAATAGGCTGAACAACAGCTTGCGCTGCCCTTTCGGTGGTATTTAACTCCTATCTTCTGTCACTAATTAGTTTTGTTTGATGTAGGTAAACGGGATCAAGGGGCAACACAGTTAATGCTGATGGAAATGTTTCATGTAGCGTAAGCGAACGGCTGCTTCAGCCACAGGAAAAATTACCAAAATGGGGTCACTATAGGTCATCTCATCCGTTTTACACCACAAAGTGGTGAATGTCCCCAAGGGCTTAATCCAGCTGCTTCACAAAGCTTCAGGAGCTTTATCATTTTTCACGCTTCAAAGGAAGGGTAATGGTACAATATCCTTTGCAAGATATGCTACCCCAGTGCTTAGGGGCCAGATGAATGTGCTGGGCAAAGGTGCTTTACAGCACCTGTATGTTTACCCGACTTCAGAGCTGCACAAGAGCTGCTCAGTCCCCACAGCAGGTCTGCCACTCGAGTTCATGCTCAGCATTTTTATATACCCGAAAAGGAATGTTACACACCTGAAAGCATGTTCAAGTACCCCCTGATGAAAGCTTTACGCTGACGTGGGAGAGCGTCTGTACAGTGGAAATTCCCAAAGACTATTTTAGACCACCTACTCCTTTTTCTGAGAAACGTATAATAGAAAACAGCCAAGCGGGCCCAATAAATGTAAGCTCTCTATCAGCTCTATAAAGCTTTCTTTGACATTCCCTACTCTCTTTTGGAATGTTTTTCTTCTTTCATACCTTTCTCCTGATATATTTTAAAGGAGTTCACTAACTGGAACAGCTCAGCCCTGCCACCTTAACCAATTCATTAACAAAATGCTTTTTTTGCACTCAAAGGATGTACTGATTTTTTCTCTTTTTCAAGTGGAACACAAATATTGGAGGACAAAGGGCAAAGTTGTCCATCGTGTTTAATGTGAAAAATTCCAGGAGTCATTTGAAGAAGTCCTGTGCATCCATATATTATAAATGTGGGAGGAATTATAGTAAACATCTACTTTCTGTGCTTCTAAGTTAAAAGAAGAGCTAAGAGCTTGTCTAAGCTAAGACTTCACTTAATTATTATATGAAGCAGATCCCATCTTCTAGAAAAAAAATCTTTAGAAAGTTGTTCCAGTTCTAATTATTTTCACTGCTCTAATTTTGTACAATAGCCTGTTTCTGCCCAGTTTCAGCTTTAAGACTTGCCATACATCGATATACATTAATGGGTATGACTGTTATGTATAATTTTATTGTGTGCTGAAAATGTTGTTTTATAAAGTAAGCTACTTACTTAGAGACTATGTTTATATTAAACTGTGTGGTGCGGTCGACACGCTGGAAGGAAGGGATGCCATCCAGATGGACCTTGACAGGCTGGAGAGGTGGGCCTGTGCCAGCCTCATGGAGTTCAACAAGGCCAAGTGCAAGGTCCTGCACCTGGGTCGGGACAATCCCAACTGCAAGTACAGGCTGGGTGGAGAATGGATGGAGAGCAGCCCAGAGGAGAAGGACCTGGGGGTACTGGGGGATGAGAAGTTGAACATGAGCCAGCAGTGTGCGCTGGCAGCCCAGAAAGCCAACCGTATCCTGGGCTATATCAGGAGAAGCGTGGCCAGCAGGGCAAGGGAGGGGATTCTCCCCCCCTACTCTGCTCTCGTGAGACCCCACCTGGAGTGCTGCGTCCAGCTGTGGAGCCCTCAGGCTAAGGAGGATATGGACCAGTTGGAACAAGTCCAGACGAGGCCACGAAGATGCTCAGAGGGCTGGAGCACCTCCCCTGTGAAGAAGGGCTGAGAGAATTTGGCTTGTTCAGCCTGGAGAAGAGAAGGCTCCAGGGAGACCTTACTGCAGCCTTCCAGTACCTGAAGCAGGGGGCTTTTTACAAGGGCCTATAGTGACAGGACAAGGGGTAATGGGTTTAAATTGAAAGTGGGGAGATTTAGATTAGATGTCAGGAAGAAATTCTTCACGGAGAGGGTGGGGAGGCACTGGAACAGGTTGCCCCAAGAAGTTGTGGATGTGCCATCCCTGGCTGTCTTCAAGGCCAGGCTGGATGAGGCTTGGAGCAACCTGGTCTAGTGGAGGGTGTCCCTGCCCATGGCAGGGGGGTTGGAACTAGATGGTCTGTAAGGTCCCTTCCAGCCCAAACCATTCTGTGATTCTATGATAAACACAAACTTCCAGTTAATAAAGTGAATAAACTGATCCTTGGAGTATCTTACTAAGAAGCATCTTTCCAAACCTTTAGTAATTATCCCAGTAGTTTTTTAACCTATGCGCAATTTATCTTAGCCTGAGGACACTGTAGCTGAGTACGATATTCTAAAAGCATTTGCCCTGAAAGAAAGAAAAAGTGTAACTTCTCATCTTGTATTTGATAACTCCATGTTTATATATCCAAAAAACATACTATCCCTTTCAGGCATAGTGTTCCAGAGGGAGCTTACTTAAGTGATTGTCTGCCGTGATCCTCAGCTTTGTTTGAACCACACAATGTGTCTGTTTCCTGAATCTAAGAAAACATGGAATAATTTACATGAAGATGAGGACCAGAAAAGGCCCTGACATCGTTTAAGGGCTGTTCAGGAACAACTAAAACACCAGTATGTTATCAACACTATTTTCAGCACAAATCCAACACAGACACATACAAGCTACTATGAAGAACTTTAACTCAATCCCAGTCAAAACCAGCAGAGAGCCCTAAGCCAAAAATTGTCTTGAAATAATTTATAAGTGTTTATCAATACAATAATGCGTTTGATTGTACAAAGCTGTACAAGCAGGGAAACGGTGATGGTCATAAAGATCCCGTTTGCACTTGATCTCTTACGACTTCACAAGATGACTTTAACTACTTCTTTTATTGCTAAATGACAAGATCTTACTCATTTTTGCACTCTTTCAATGATATTTTAAGCTCCCAATCTTGTCTCACATTCATATTTTAGACTATGGATAGAATTTTAAATTTTAGCAAGTGATCAATATATTTCAGGGCTCCGTTTTTAAGCGAGCATCTCATTGTGTTCTCTGTGTATTCCTTCATCTGATAGCACACAGACAATTGCAGGATCAGACCCTGGCTGGGCTAGCATGCCTATGCCTCTCTGGAGCTATTTATCTGCAAGTTTCCTAGAAATTTGGAACCTGCCTAAATATAGTGCTTAACTGGTAAAACACAAACTGTACATAGCTAAAGTAGATGGTACTAATAATTTACCAACCTTTAGATCTTCGTCTCGCCTTAGATAACAATACTTACCTTTACACTGTGCAAAAAAATCATGTTACTCCCTTAATAGAAATGAATAATAAATACTCTCTTCTTCACCACATAACAATATAATTATTAAATGTGCACCCAATATTTATATGGGATGAAAGCTGCCCAGTATTTCCTGCCAATCTCCACAAAAAGGCTTGTCTCTCAGCTCTGCAGCCCTCAGAAGGCCTTGCAGAAATTCTGTTAAAGATGGTTGGCACTTTTTTGCTGGTTTCTTCATAAATATTTTTCTAGCTTTTAGGGCTGGACATTGCCAAATTTTCCATGTAGTATTTTAAACAATTTCCTCCTTCTGTCAGTTAGTGTGTAAATCAACAGAAAGTTTGGTTACTCACAAGATAAATGTTAGGAGAAATTAACCTATCAGCAAGAAAACAAGAAAATAAAGGGAAACACTCATATTTTTCAGAACATGGAGATAAATATGCATTTCAGCAGGTTCACAAGCTCTGCTGGAGTGTCAGGGACTAATGAAAGTTACTCTACACCCCCTGCTGAATTGAGTTAAGCAGACGGTCTGATTAATTGAAGTGTCAGTTTAGCCAGTAGCTTCAATTTCACTTTTTCACAAAATAAAAGTTCCAACAAAGAATTATGGAAAAAACCTATTAGGTTATCTAATTCATTCCCTGTGGTTGCAGAACAGTCCCTCTGAAGACATTTTTATTCCAATTTGTTGAAGGCTTGGAAAGGCATAAGCCTCAGCTGCTGCTCACAGAAGTATTTACAGTCTGCTAAACCCTGATCTCTATCTTGACATACAAGTAATGACTTTTATTTTTGTAATATCACATCTGCTTAAATAATGTCCTTGCACGCCTCTGTATGGTTGATATTCCTATACAGCAAATACCTAAAGGTTATTTTAGAAACTCCCAAATCATCGCCATTGATTCCATATTTAGAGATCCTCACCGGCACAGGGTCCCACCTGTAAGAAAATAATTCAGAGGTTGGCATGATAGACTGCCAGCCCCTCTGGACAAAGAAACTCTCTCCTTTAGTGTCTGAAAACACCTGCAACATTTTGAGTACTGTCAAAACACCCCAAGAATAATACAAATGCAATCACCTTTTGCAATAGATGCACGGTGTAATTCTTATGGGCTGCGCTTGGGGGCAAGGCAGGAAGTCTCCTTTCTTGCCAGGTACCTTTTTGGCTCTGTTTTTGTAGTCTGGGGCAATCAAGGTGTGTGAATATAAAATAAAATATAACATAAATACCTACAAGGAAGCTGGAAGGGGACTTTTTACATGGGCCTGTAGTGACAGGACAAGGGGTAATAGGTTTTAACTGAAAGCAGGGAGATTTAGATTGGATATCAGGAAGAAGTTCTTCCCGGAGAGGGTCGTGAGGCACCGGAACCGGTTGCCCAGAGAAGCTGTGGGTGCCCCATCCCTGGCTGTCTTCAAGGCCAGGCTGGATGAGGCTTGGAGCAACCTGGTCTAGTGGAGGGTGTCCCTGCCCATGGCAGTGGGGTTGGAACTAGATGGTCTTTAAGGTTCCTTCCAACCCAAACCATTCTGTGATCCTATGATATGTCAGATTGACATATTAAAGGTTTGGCATCTAGAAAGGTTGTTTTTTCCTTATTTTTCAGATGGCACTTTTTCAGGTGTTTGACAATCCTGTTGCATCTGCTGCATTTCTGCGTGGAAGCATCCATTTTTATTGAAAAAGCTAGTTAAGAAATTTTTAGCAGCATCTTTAAACATTTTTATGAACTCTGTTGTTCCAGTTATCTGAAAATGAAACCTATTACCAACTGCCACGTTGCCTCTGAAGAGTAGCAGGAGATTTTTTTTCAATAGTATGCCTGGGAGGTTAAGTACAGTTCTGAGCACCATCAATTGCTTAGTGGCTCTGGATCAGGAGTAAGTACTGGAAGAAAGAGTTACACAACTGTAAAAAATAGTGTCTTAGAGGCAGAATCTATTAGCGGCATGGCAAAAAAGCATTTAACTAGAAATAGTAGCCAACTTTCTCTTACAGGGTGAAAATTATAACATCATATATCCAGGCCTTTAGGAATTATTTTCTGTATTTTTGTGGTCACTTTCTTCTCCCTCTACAGTACACATACTACATGTAAATATCCATAATATTGAGCACATACTCTAGGTAAGCCAACTCTGTTGACCATGTGATCCTTGCCTTTATACCATGCATTAACTCGGCTGCAGAACTGGAGAGAAAACGCTGCTTTTTCAGCTTCAGTTTTAGCTTCTCCCTGCAGAGAAGGGAGCAGAGGGAAGTCAATCCTTCTCCAAGGCGGCAGCAGACCCTCCTGCTGAAGAAACCACCTGGATGGACATCCCCCCCCCTCCAGAAATCTGCTACCTTTAGTATTAAAACAGCTAGATGTACAGCTACCTTAGTATTAAATGAGCTAGGCATATGAGTCCCTTTGCAGTTGCAGTGATGTCTTTGCAGTTTAATTACAAAGCCCTTTTTGAATACAGCATTTTGAAAAAAAATAGAATTTGTATTAATCCCTTGCATAGCATATTTGTCAGAGAAGCGTCCGGACCACACAGCAGAACACTTATAATCTGGTTTTAAAAAAATCCTCCATTCCACAAGTCACAAACTGTACTTGTCCAAAATATGTATTTTTTAAAAACCATATTGGGTGGTTCAAACGCAAAGCCCGACAATTAAAACACCCCAAAACCTCTATGTCGCTGAAGTGTACTAAACCAAAACCTGCAATACTCTAAGGCAATGGCCTGGAAAATGGGAACGACAAGTAAAACCTTGTTTCCGTTACCCTGGTACGATGCTGGAAGCTGGTGCGGCCTGAGGACACCTTTTGGTGCTTGGAAGAAGTCCTGTGGGCTTACAGCTACCCCCACAATGGATGGAGCACTAACAGTTTGGAAGTGACCTTCGCCAAGCGCCGGGGTTTGAAGGACAGCAGGTGCTTAGCCCCCCACCAGCCCCCTAATCTACGCTCCTCAGACCGGTGGCGCTCCGGTAACGAGAAGGCACAGGCGAGATTCCCTCCCACGAGCGGGGGCCGGTAGCGCGGCCCTGAGTGGGGCGACGGAGGCCGCGCCTGTCCCCGCCACCGCGCCTGCGCGGAGCCGCCCCGTGCCGGCCGCCCTCCGCCCCGCCCTGCCGCCGGCGCGGGGCCACGGGCGGCAGCCGCTGAGGCGGCCCGAGCGGCGCGGAGCGGAGTGTGGGGCGGGGCGCCGCCGCCGCCGCTGGCGGGAGCGGCTGCAGGGCGGTGACTAGGTGCGGATTCCGCCTCCCCCTTCCCCGGCCCGGTGAAACAGCCGTGGGAGCGCGGCCCCGGGGCTCCGCGGCGGGCGTTTCTAGGCGGCCCGAGCGCCGCGCCCTTCCCCTGCCCCATGTCGGCGTGGCTCGGCCGGGCGGCTCTGCTGCTGGGGCGGCCGGGGGGCCCCGCCGTTGCTGCCGCCGCCCCCTCCTCCTGCCTGGGCTCGCTGCCTGGCCCGCCGCGCTGCTGCTGCCGCCGCCGCTTGGGCAGCCTGCGAGGCGGCGCCGAGGGGCTGCTCATTCCGCGGGGGTCGCCGCCGCCCGGGCGGGCGCTGGGCACCCACCCCAAGAAGGAACCGATGGAGGCGTTGAACACGGCGCAGGGAGCCCGCGATTTCATCTACAGCCTGCACTCCACCGAGCGGAGCTGCCTGCTGCGGGAGCTGCACCGCTTCGAGTCCATCGCCATCGCCCAAGGTGAGCGCCGACTCCCTCAGAGCCCGGCCCGGCGGGCCCCTCCCCGCCCGGGGCCGCGCTCGGGGCGGGTGGGGAGCGGCCGGCGGGCGTGGGGAGGGCCGGGCCGGTGCGGGGACCGGGCCCCCGAAGTTTGGCGTTGGGTGCGGCGGGTCCTGCCGCCTTCGCCCAGACGACTCCTTCGGGCGGACGAGCGAGTAGGAAAACTCCAGCAGGACGAGGCATG
Source organism: Rhynochetos jubatus (assembly GCA_027574665.1). NCBI lineage: Eukaryota > Metazoa > Chordata > Aves > Eurypygiformes > Rhynochetidae > Rhynochetos > Rhynochetos jubatus. The sequence continues at coordinate 7,010,023 of CM050648.1, read as the reverse complement.
TGCCGGTGTGTTTTGGCGTCATCGGGTATAGACGAGGCGCACAACCCGAAATTTAGTGTCCAGAAGCATCTGCAGCACCTTAAAGCCACTGACCACGGCAACTCCTCGGTTGTTGGTGGAGTTTGGGAGAGGCGCGCGTGGCCATTTTTGGGGATGGGAGTAGAAAAGTGGTTCTCCCCTAAAATCCCCTCGACGCCAGCGGAGCAGTAAATGCGTGCCAGACCGCTGGAAGAGGCGCTGGGCTGCTGCTAGTCTGGGAGTTCATTGATGAATTACACAGCCCTGCACACAGAGCCGCCCGCTTCCCGGTATGCGTGGTCTTGTGCGGGAAGGTGTGTATGTGCTGAGCGGGTTTATAAATGTGGCTTTGAAGATAGTGCTATGCAACGCCAATTAAAATAATTCACAGTGATTTTCTTTGTCTGATCCCACTGTTCTTGCCAACTTGATGCTTTTCCTTAAATCAAAAAACCTGACAAAACCAATGCCAATTAAAATAATTCACAGTGATTTTCTTTGTCTGATCCCACTGTTCTTGCCAACTTGATGCTTTTCCTTAAATCAAAAAACCTGACAAAATGAAATCCTCTTATTTACAATCTCAGTACTTCTGGTTCTGATGCTTAGCCTAATTCATGGTCCCTGTTGCCGGAGCAGGCACTTAAGAGATCAGTGTGCATTTGATCTAGGCCTCTTGGTGACTTTGATAGTAGCGTGCCCTTGGAAAGGGCATTTCTGTGCCTTGTGGCTCTTCGGTAAAAGTGCTTGGAAGAAATCTTGTGGTGGGCAGAGAACAGGTCCAGGGGTCAGCTACGGGAATGCTGCTTTCATGAAAGAACAGGACCTTTTCAGGTACTTCTTTGGTTTTGATTATAGCACGCTTGCCTATAAACACTAGTGTTTCTGGTGAGAGTAGTTCAGTGGTTCATTTTAGGAGCAGTGTTGCTGTTTTGCAGAGCATGAATCAGTTGTATTTGTTTCCCAACATAGTGAGAAATACACTTTGAGCTGTAAGTCAACACTAACTTTTAAATACTAACATCTAATACTCTTCCTAAATAAATTCTCCTCAGCTTCTGAAGGGTTCTTGCCATAAGGCTTTTGTGTGAGTTATAACTATCTCGGCAGTTATTGCTCAGGTGAAACTGGGCTTCAGGTGAAACGTAGTGCTTCCATGTACCTGGAAGGTCATGTGGTGAATATCAAAATGAGACTTGAAAATGCATTTTAGTATAACATCTCAGGATAATTCAACAAATGGTCCTATTTAATACCTTTCTGCTCATTTGCTGTTAACTGTAATATGAAAGTCTGTTTCTATAAAATACTATGACTTTGTGATGATTCAGTATTTAGAAGACGGTAACAAAAGCATTAGTTTGCGTTTAGAGACTTTACTGCATGGGACCCTTTTAGTAAACTGCAAATTTATACCACTAGTGCAAATTGTAGGTCATTTGTGCCTGAAACTCTGAGCATTAATCTCACTAGAGATAGCTTCAACAAAACCTCAGGTGCGGGATTCGTAGCCTCACAGATAAGGGCTGCACACAGTGTTGTAATGGCATCAGACCTTGATCCTTGGAGTCAGATTCTTGATCTGCTCAACTAGTAGCATGATAAGATTTTTTCAAATATAGCCTTTTCCTTTAGCCAGCTTCATTCATGGTTTTTGTTTGTGGGTTTTTTATCTTTGACCAGACTGCAGCATGGTAACAGCTGTCAGCTTTAAACTGTAAGAAATGGCACTTATTCATGTGTTGTGGAAAATAAAAATCATAACCAAGGAGGGCTTCCAGTAAGTCCATTGAATAAAAATTAGAGGAAAAGAAGAATATCTGAAAACTGTAGTGCGCACCTCGTGTACATTCCCTGATATTCTAGAGATCTAAAATCACATGAACAAGAGAGGAAAACATGGCACAGGAATCATTCAGTGCTGGTAAAATAAGTGCCCTGCTTTCTTTAGACGCACCCACCATAGCACTGGGTCCTCTTTGGTGCACACATGTGTGAGCTGCTCTGGGCTGAGGAAGGGAACAGTAATGGGTGGGATGGATTGCCCATAGCGGTTTTCTGTAGAGGGTCTGTATTGGCAGAATTCGGATTTTGTGTGAAGAAAGGCAGTGAACGTAGAGCCAGGCTCTGGAGGAGTGTCAGAAACACAGTATCATAGAATCATATCGTATTACCATTCTCAACACCGAGAAGTGCCAGGAGAAGATGAAGTGGATAGAAGGGCTGTACTGGAAAGAAAATTATATGATTTCTGGGGTAGATGTTGATATTCTGTACTTAACATGCTTTATTATTGTTAAGTATTATTTTGTATGTTTGCTCTTTTGTACTGTTGAAGTGGTGACTGTGCAGGAATGATCTGACTAGGTACACAGGTTGTGCTTGTGAGTAGCAGATGGGGGGGGGGGTGAGGGGTATTTGTGCTCTCCTTTCCAAGTGCTTCTTCAATCTACTAGTGTCACTTTTGATTTTTACAACTGATGAGTTCAGTCAGGATGATTTTAGGGTGCTGAGTTTCTTCTCAACCTTCGCATTCAGTGCAGCATGCTGTAGCTCCCAGTAGCTGACTCTTTAGATGAGGTTGCTGGTTTTACTTTTGAGTTGATTTCCAATGAAAGTGATCCAAATGCAGCCTGCAAATTCACCTGCATACCTGCTGGGTAAATTCCTGTGTCCTCTTTGAGTCTGGAAAATCAGTCTCTCCTCAATCATGAAATGCCTATGCATTTTTACTACTGTGCTAAGCTTGTTTTGTGCCTGTGATCTTTTCATACTTCCATATGGAAAGGGTGGTCTTAGTCCGTGCCCTTCTTAACACAGTCCTTATTGGGTTAAGTTTTGACCTTCTTCCTTCACTGCCTCTTCTGTGCCCTAACAGACCCCATATCAGCTAGGGGAAGCTGTCAGCAATATGGGGAGACCTGGGCATATCAAGAACCAAATGGGGAGTGTTCCTCAGCCCATTCCCAGGCCCACCACCAGAAGGATGCAGTTCCATCAACTAATTGCCCTAGCACGAAATATGACAGGACACACTATCTGTGGCCTCCGCTAATGGCAGAGGCTACAGGGAAACCCATCCTTTGCTGCGGCTGCTGCATGGAAGGACGGTCCTCAGGTAGGTGAGTTGTAGCTTTTGACTTGTAAGTTAGGTGAGTCTCTGAAGCGTTACTGAAACTTAACACATCTGTTTGCGCTGTAGTCACATAAGCTGTAGGTGGGGAGAGGTGTTTGAAGTGGTAGCGTGGGATGTGTTCCTGCCATCAGCTTGTCGCCTGTCTTACCTGGATGTTCATTTCTGGACTCTTAGAGCTTCCAGATGCTGAGCACTAGCAGTCGGTTTAAACAGTTTAGCTTATTAATAAACACCGAGATTCTTCTGTTTGTTTTAGAGCATCAGTCAGAAGAGAGAGCTCTGCCTGTGAGCTTGTGATAAAGGATGGCTGTGAAGCTGGGAGCCTGAGTTGGAAGTAATAGATGGGTTTTGCATAGGAGAAGCTGGGAGCGAGGCTATGAAACTCAGAAAATATTTTGAGAACTGTCCTGATTTAAACTATAATCTGTATCTTGCTAACTATCTTAAAATTCAGTCAAAGCATCACTAAGTTGCTCTTTTTTGAAGACGCCTGCAAGATCTTCTCACTTGGATTCAGTTTTCTTTCATTAAAGTATTTTTCTTTTTTTTTTTTTCCATTCCAATCTTGGAAAGGTGACAAAGGTCTCCCATTTTCCCAGGAAGAGGTTTGAAACAAGAGTTTTTAAATTTCAGCTTGTGTTTCTTGTCAGCCTGTCAGCCACACCAGATGGAGATGATACATGTGGACTTGAATCCAAATATTTTGTATTTTTCTGTCTCATAGTTACAGATATGCTGAAGTAGCAAGTAGGTCAATTTATTTAAAATGTAATAGTTCTGCTTTTGTGTTTGTGGAAGTGGTGCCCTGTAATCAAGGATTAGTTTTGTTGCTAACAGTCAAATCCTCCTTCATGTTGCTCATTTCTTGCATGGGGGAGATGAAAGTATACAATTCTTACTGGCAGTGTGGGGAATGATTTCATGCCTCAGACCTTCTACAGCAATTTTCCGTTATAGAAGAGTAGTATTAGAAAGAAGATACAACTTCTTTCTTGAGGGGCTTATATTCAGGTTTTCTGCCTTTAGTTTCCAGCGTATGATATGAAATGACTCATGAAAGTACTTCTAAGCAGCGCAGCAAGCCTAGTAACAGGAAGGAAAAAGACTAAAGGGTTTGACTGGATTAGATTAGAAATATTAAATTTACCATGTCTGCTGCATCTCTGTTTCTTCTAAGGATACTGTTGTTCTTATCTGAGCTGGATTAAAATATTCTTGAGCCCAGATGTGAACATTTTCCACTAATAATACTAATGGCTATCCAGGGATTCTAAGAAATCTCGGGTCTTGATGGTGAGAGAATGCTTTATTTTCCCAGCTTTCTGTACACATACATTAAAAAAAGGTGTATATATGCAATATATATTTAATAAATAATGTATGTACATGGAACACAATTCCTTGAAAGCACCAAGCTACATTTTCTATTTTAAATTGAAGGCTTTTGTGATATGATCTCTAAATATAAGGCCTTCTGAAGTGCAATTGCGTGTTTCTCTGCTCGTTGAGGTTGTGTGCTGACTGGAAAACGTGCAGAAACCCGGTAGCAGTGTAGTCTTGACAGCTGGTTTTGTTGGTTTGATTTTCAGATCTTGCAGAATTCAGTCTCAAGCTAGATTCTCTTTGAAGGTGCTGGTATGTCATGTTATATATGGTGTAATAAATAATCTGGCCAAACTGGTGTGTTCTGAGAGAAAAGTGTTCATAACTTGGAGTTACAGCACCTTGTCTTTGTTCTTTTAAAAAAAAAAAAAAGTTAGTGCTGCGCATAAAGAGCACCATATCCCTGCATTCAGTAGGGCTGGCAGCTGGGGCGAGATCGCTCTGAAGGAATTTGCAAGCTTTTAGCCCTTGATCGGTGAAATCTGACTTTGGTGTCCAAAAAAACATTTTTGGTTTATAAGCTAGTGTTAAATTTACGAACTGGGTTTACTGGAATAGCTTAGTGTTAAAGCCTAGATGCTCCTACTGGGGCAACTTCAAAAAGAAAATTTAATTTGTAGGACTGCAAATGCCATTAAAGACAGATTTTACTGAAGGTTTTAGACACTTAAAATGTGATTTCCTGTGAAAAAGATGCCTTTTGTTGCATGAGTCAGATGCTTCTTGGTAACAGAAACAAATGGGTTGATCTGCTGTGGTGGGTTAGATACCAGCCAGGTACCTCTTTTTGGCACAACGTGCCAAAAAAAGTGTTGATGGAGAGAAGCATGATTTGGTCCTTCTAGAACTACTTGTCTTGTTTAAAGAGTGATGTCACAGTGAAAGTGGGAGGTTTCTTGGGAGGACACACAGCCCCCTGAGCAGGGAGAATGAGAAACTGGTGTGCGTTGGTGGGTATGATGGTGTCTAGTGGGGATGGTGCTTTCTCCTTCTGTCCTCCACAGGCCCAGCATACACAGGTGAGCTGAGCTGCATGTGGAGAAAGATCATCTGCCTCTCCCTTGCTGTGACCTAAGCCAAGAAATTGTTTTTTTACTTCCAGTGTTTGATTGCTATTCTAGGAGAAGGTGTTCTGGCAGACTGCTGGCAGGTGTCCGATTTGCAGGTCTGAAGTGCCCTGCCAAGCTGGTGAAATGACACACTCTTCCCAGCCTGCCTGCATGCAGTCCCTTTGTGTTCTTAGGCCCTCACAGCATACACCAGGACTATCGCTAATCCTGCTGCTGAGTCAAAAATACTCAGTGATAAAAGAAATAATACATTTCTGATGGAAACATGTACTGCTACTCTTTTTGCATCTCCGAGTTTTTTATTTCCAAAATCGTTGAGCCCTCTTATGAAGGAAGAGTGCTATACAGACTCTACTGATCGTTTTCTGTAAAATGTGGGACTGTTCTAGTTTCAAACAGTGGTCATCTATGTAATGCAAAGTATTTTATTACCTGGGATAAAGTAAACTATTACGAAAGACTTCTCACCCTAAGTGTCAGTTAACACATATTAAATCCTAGCCACTTACTTGAAATTGATGCTGTTTTGCAAGGGGGGAAAAAATAAACCCAAACAAACCCAAAGGAGTCAGAAATACAAGTTAGATCTTTTTCTAGTTGCTCTGACACTATTTTTCTCAAACCTTAGTAAAGGTTGAGAAATCATAAGCTGTATTCAGCTGTCGTATGCTTCTGTATCTGGAATACTTGATGCATAAACCCGCTGTAGCTTTCCCAGGCTTCGCTGTCGAAGAGCAGGGCTTTGCCTTCTGCCCTCTTCAGGGAGGTGGGACAGAGTCCAACTGGTCAGACCTGGATTCTTGCTCTGCCGACGGATCACCAGGTGGTTACATAGATGTGACCAGGGTAAAGCTGTGATCAAGTGAACTCTGCAGCTACCCTGTGGAGTAACAGGTAGCCAGAGACTGGATCCTCACTTATTATGAAATTTAGTTCAATTTTTTTTTTTAGATTCTCTTTCTTTTTACATCCTGCCTCAAGAATATGGATGCTGACAAATTGTCTGAGAAGGTGTGGATGCTCCTTGGGGGTGCCTTAGTTAAGAGATACAATAATTCTGAAGTCCTCTTGGGAGGTGTGCCCCATAACCCAAGGAACTAGTCTGAAGTGAAAGTGTAGTTAAAAAAAAGACACACACCCCAACTCCCACCCCCCTCCAAAAAAAAAAAAAACCCCACCAAACAACCCCAACCAAATCCCAAAACTCAAAAAAATATGTGAACAAAACCTCACCTTTAAAATATACTCTTGGGTACTCTTGTGCTTGTTGAGTAGAAGATCAGTTTCCATTGTTCATTCTAGCACTCACCGTGTTGTATTAGTCATTCAGACGCTGCATGTCTTTATTGCCATGCTCCTGTACATTTAAACTTTGTTTCAAGTGGTTATGTGTGGCTTATTGGGATTTTCTTTTTAAGTTACAATAAAACTGCAAATTCAGGTAGCTTGGGCAAGTTGAATTTTTCATCATGTCATCTCAGTACACGCATAATATCTTATAGAAATGTTAACTGTATAGAACAAATATAAAATTTTAACTGAATAAATTTGGTAATACTGTGTGTCTGTTTTAAAGTCGTTTGTGAGGCTTATTCTGTTTCTGCTAATACAGATGGTACTTTGTGACAGGGCCATGCCTATATTTCTTAAGTATTAGAAGGTTTTGCTCTTGTGGTTTGGTTTTCTTCCATATTCTGAAACTTTAGTTGCTCATATTATCTTAAAGAGGGTTCTAGTCTGAGTTCTCCGCCTAAATGCAGGAACTTTGCCATATGTTTTTGCAGAGGAGAGCCTGCAAAGATCCAGGTGGAACGGGTGCAAGGCCTAGAGAACACCAGTTGCCTTAGTGTTATAAAGGCTCTTTCCTTGCTGGTGGATACGCCAGTATCAATTGGAAGATTTTAAAAATGATGACTTACTGCTGTCTTGCTTCTGAAAACTCGTTGTAGCATCCAGATACCCTAAACCACTGGTACCCCTTGAGAAGCCAGCGAAGGAGGTAGTATCACCAGAGACGACCAGTACTTTTGGTACAGTAAAAAACCCAAACCCCTAAAGTGTGTTTGCTAAGATGTGGCGTTGCATAAGGCCAGCAGGCTGCTGGCTTGACAGACTTTCTGCTTGCGCTTGTGTTGATGAAGCTGGCATGTCTTGCTACAAGAAACGAAAGTACTCAGTTTTTATTTATTTGTGTTAATATGAAGCCTTCAGTCTCAAGAATTTCAGTGATCCCTGTGTAGTACTTTGTGGATGCTACTCTTAATGGGACCGAAGAAGTGTTTTCAAGTCCTGGCCTTGTGGAAGCTCTCCTGAGCTATACCATAGTTTCTAGGTAATACTTGACCAGAGATTTCAGACTGTGAAACAGCTTCATTTGCTTAAAGAAGCTCTGTCTTCTACCTAATGCCTTTTCCTAGGAAAGTGTGCATTAAGTTACATGATCTAAACATAATGCAGGAATTAGATTACTGTTAAATATCATTATTTAGTTAGCTGCCTTTGCCCATCCCTGCAATTCATGGTTTAGAAAAGATAAAGTAGAAGATTGCTCCAATTAAAATTAGCTTTATATCTTTTGCATGTGTTTAAGCATGTGATGTGTGCAAAATAGTTGCCATGCACGAACATTTTTAAATGGCAAATAGAAAAAATAAAATCTAAACGTTGAGCCATTGTTACTCAGCTGTGTGTCTTGTGCAAAAATTATACATTTTATAGTTATGATACATTTTATATTACAGGAGACAGATTTTCCTTTCAGCTATCTTGCCTGGTACAAAGGGTGCTCTCAATTTTGGTCTTTTTGGGAAAGATCACTTGAACTGCAACTCTTGCGTATAATGCAAATTCAACCTTTCCGAGTGATAGATCAGAAACACTTAGATCTCTGTGGAATAGGCATGAATGAAGTGGATTGTGTTTATTCTGTGAACGCCGAGGTACTGTTTTGGTGTGTAATTGAAATGAAAAGCAAATGAAGTCTACCAGTTTCTCTAAGAAAGAAATTATTTAAAGCTTACTCATTCAACTGAAAACTCCTAGCTTTACTCAGCCTTATTTATAATTAAATCAGTCCAAATACGGAGCTACAGAGGCAACTGGTGTCTTTGGGAAAAATCTTTTTGGAAAAGAAAAAGTAAATGGAAAAACGAGGTAAGTATATAATGAAACAATGCTTTAAGAACCCATGTTGGATCTCTCTGGTGCTGTTCATTTCTTGCTTTTGCTGCTAAAGAAGTGTCTCAGGCAGGGGAATGCTGGACTTGTGAGCTGTCTTGTGCCCCCTCCCTCCTTTCTCCTTAAATTAGCATGGTGTTCTTCCAAAAACCTGAAAGCACATGTTTTTGTTTCCGTTCTCTTGCTGTGTGTGAGAACGTCCTTTAACACTGAGCCTGCCTCTTGGAATTTTTGGGATGTTACTAACCCATATCTGAAATGAAACCCTTGCTTCCCCTGAAACATGGGCAGCTTTTCAAGGCAAAGCCCACAAAATACTATTTTTAACCCAGCAGAGTGCATATTTCATTCAAAACTACAAGATATGAAACCAGAGCTGTTTTTTTCCGCCGTTCATTTACTTTGGATTCTTAGATATTTGTGTTAATTATTAAATATCCATCCTAGCAGCCATAATACATACATATGATGCAGCAATATGTATGTAATACATACATATGATGCAGCAATACTTTTTTGCTGCATCATTAGCTGGTTTCCATTTGTAAATTATGAGCTCATCATGCTCATTGCTTTTTGGGTATTCTTTGGGGGGTTTTTAATTTAATTTTGACAAACTGAGATGCTTTAGGTATTGGCAGATTCCAACAGGTCATTTTTTGAACTTGTTTATATCTACATAATAAAAAGAGCAAATAGGAACATACTTGAGTTTTAATGTGTTTGGAGATACGGCATTTTCTGTATCAATGCTCCTCTTGCCTTAAAGCAGACATAAGGAGCTGGTGCTCAGTTTATTCCTTCTACTGCTCATACCTAGGGATAAAATCCTTTCCTCAACAAACTTGCAAAATACTACATTGCTTTTAGGATGTCAGATAAGACCATAGGCATTTCCAGGATTAGGACTTGCTTTACTGTTAGGCAGTGATCCTGGTGAAAGGGAAAGGCTCCTACGTGAGCTGGGAGGAGGACGAACCCTGGAAAAGTCATTTTCATTCCAAAAAGAATGGAAGAGTTTGAGAGGAAAAAGCTCCTACACCAAGGCCAGCTTGAACTGAGAGGAGCCAGAGACATGGGTCTCAGCAGTGGCCAAGGCTTTGGTTCCCAAACCTCACTTCTCAGTGATAGTCTGTGGCCTGTCAGCTGGACACCAGCAGTTCTTTCAGAACTTTCTGGGAAGCCTTCAGGCAGGGTTCGGAGGAGACAAGATAAGTGATTCTTGTCCAGGCCATGGATACAGGTCTGTCTGCCTTGGGATGTGTTGATGTATGTGAAGCTGTATTGCCACAGAGCTCTGGTATTTTCCTTAGGTCCAAATGATTACTGTGAACCAACAGGTAATTGTTGCATTTTTTGACCTGCTGCATTTTTCTTTTAGACATAACCAGTTTCTGGTTATTGGACTGCTAAAATGACTTTTTTTGTTCACAGCTTTCAATTATTTGCTCTTGATAGCTTTTTGACTCTGAGATGATCCATCCCTTATCACTGGCCAGTTCCCTATAACTCATCTTACACTGTGTGAATCATCAGTCTCCATTAGGATATCATCCCATCTTTCACAGCCATTCGAATGGGTAGAAATTGTGTTTTATTGGCTTTATTTGGTTTCATGGAAGACTGGAGAGAAATGTTCATGGAACAAACCGATTCCTTGAGCCAGCTGCTCTTTTAAATACCAGCAGCTTGTATTTTCAGATTGCCAGTAGCCTTTCAATCCAGCTGTTTTTTTGCTTCATTAAATGCTGCCAACAGGCTGATTTTTTTTTTTTTTTTACAAAGCACAAGTAAAGACGTGATGTTACACATGCAAAATGAACTGCTTTGTTCAAGATGGAGAGATGTAAAAATTGCCAGCTGGATCCACAGCCATCTTGCCTAATAAAGATTTTTGCCAGAGAGATGGGAGAGCAGCTTAAAATGCACACATGCCCCCTCCCCCATTTTTCCTATTGCCTATTTATGTTATTTCATGGAGTAAGATAACAGGTAGCTGCAAAAGTGGCAGTGCTGTTATAAATAGTCAGCGTGGTGACCTTTGCCTCTTGAAAATGTCGGGCAGACTTCTTGTGATTCCGTGTCCCTCTCCTGAGCAAAGGCACGTAACAGAGGTGTGTTTGTGGTTCTGATACAGCACAAATGGCCTGTGTCAAAGATGACTGGTTCTGTTTCTCTCATTTATTTGATCTGTTTTATCAGAAAGAAGGAAAGTCTTTGGATTTGCAGTGTTTTCACTGCTGGTTTAATTCTCTGGGATGGATGCAAGGAACCTGTCATATCAGCCTTGTTTCCATGCTTGTTTCCATGCTTATTTCCACTTCTACTGTTTTAAAGTAAAAATGTAAATCACAGTGATTTATGTCTGAATCACAGTTTTCCTGTGATTTATGTCTGACCTTGTGTTAAAGAATCAGAATAATTAAAGTGACTTTTTTTTCTCAGCCATGGAGGAGAAACATTCAGATGGCTTCCCCATTGTGGGACAAGAGCATGACAGATGAGCTGTGGATGAGCTGCTGTGTAGATGATGTGACTTGTCTGTATGGGTGTGGATTTACTCTTGGCTTTGCCCATGGTGTTGCAAAGGGAGTGTGTCCGGGTTACCCCTGAAAAAACCCTCTGGGTGTGAAAGTCCTGTTTCTGCTTTCTGTGCTAGCGCTGCAGTTCTTCTCTGTGCCTGGCTGAGCACAAGTGCTAGGATAAATGAAAAATCCCAAATTACGTGATCAGGAGGGAATTTGGGAATGGAAAGAAAAGTATGGAATCATCCCTTGCAGCAGCAATATGACTTTAGATCACTTCAAGGTGCAGTTTCATATTTGACTCAAGGTTCTGACTTCCCTGTTTTCTTATGGGAAGTGTTATGAGGGGTTTTGTGCCTAAGCCAGGAACCTCTCCTAGGATCCCTCTGTGACACTAATGGCACGTACAGTGACTTACACTAGTAAGCAATACTGTTTTGATCTCCCAGGTTACTTTTTTAGTATTGTCAAGTACTTGCAATTATATTTGGGACCACTCTTAATTTTGTGATTAGGTAGAAAGCTGCCTGTTTTCTCCCTTCCTCTGGCTCTCTATCCAGGGTTATTCCTCCTGGGATCAGTGGCTGCCCCCTTGTGTCATGCAGCACTTGGCTTCAGCACTGCAAAAGGCATCCTCAGCCTGAATCCATGCCCTTCTTTGCTGCTGGAGAAGAGTCTGTGTAAACGTTGCCCAGACTCTGGAGAAGCAGATGCGAAGGAAGGAGGGAAGGATGTTGGAGGTACACTGAGATCTGGCCCCATATTGCAGCATGAAAAATGTAGGAGTGCAAATTTCATGAAGCTGTCCAGTAAACACTGGTGTTACAGGTATGTCACTGGTGGCAGGCAGTGCATTAGTGCGGCAGCATACTCTCCACTGCCAAGGGGAAAAGTGTTAAATAGATTAGATCCCATATTTCCTCCCATGCAGAAAACAAAACAGGCTTACGTGTGCCGAAAACCTTGGATTTAGCTGTGGGCTTGTTTGTAATAATTCTTAAGCTGATTAGCAGATCTGGAGGTGGAACACACAGTTTTGGTGCTATGGGGAGTCTGCTGCACGCTTGCTGTTGAAATTGTGACAAAAGGACAGGTAAAAATACCTGTGGAAAAGGGAAAACATGCAGGGTTGAAAAACAGACTGTACTCAGTGGTGGAACCCAGTCTTTTCTAAACTGTCATTGGGTAGTTTCCCTGGAAGATTAAGCGATGTCGCGATTAAATAAGCAGATGAGATGTGTAGTACTTCATGGGGCAGCGATCCCAAAGCAGCTTTACAGGAGCAGGTGCACAGCTGTGCCTTGCAGGGGTGTGACGTGGGCTGAAGCTTGTGCTGGTTCTGCAGTTGGAAGCTGCAGGGGTGTGCTTGCAGCTGAGGTAGTTAATCCTCCTGAGGGAGGGCTTGTGCCTACCAAAGCCTGCTGGAACACTGACCAGGAGAGTAATTTCCCTCCTGCAGAATAAAGATGGTTGCTTGAAAGAGTTAAAAGTGAACTTGGTCAGAACTGTTCGCTTACAGGAAGAGTAGAGCCCAGCAGTCTTTGTTGTTCTCTGCTTTGCCTTATTTATATGATTTTATTTACAAAATCAACAATTTTAGTAATTTTAGATCATTTTCATGAACAGAGTGAATGTTTTTCATAGAACTTAAAATTCACTTGCAGAATAAATTGCTAAACAATACAGCTGTGTAACAACCCAGCAGATACTCCATGTTCTTACAAAAGCCAAAAGAAAACACTTGGAGGTTGAGTTCCATGTAAAGTGTATTTTATCTATTTTTACGTTATATCATATAACATTCATTCCTTCAGCTGTTTGCCAAAGATAGCTGACATTGCGGCTTGGCTGTGACTGCAGAGTCAGATGTTGAAGTTTGACTAGTTTCACAAATGCAGCCAGAGCCTTTGCTAAGATAAGGAGGGGCAGGAAGAAGAAAGGTATGCAAGTGATCAATCTACTGCACTACCTTTAGTAGTAGGTTAAGAGTTAAGAGTATCTTCATTGCTGCTGCGTTCTGTATTTGTTAGGCATTTATACAGAGGTACAAATTATCGGAGTGTAATTTATGGCTGGAACTTAAATGGTCGGTGGTTTCTTACTGTCAGCAAAAAAGATCATGTGAATAATTTTTTAAGGACCTCGAGAGGGCTCATACTGCTGCGTTTATTGCCCCAGTGCAGTAAAAAATTAGCAGGAGTGTAATTACACTTGATGTGAGTCTGTAAACAAAGTGTTTGACTGTCATGCAGTTTATTTGTCCTCTCTCATTCTGGGTAGCTGTCTAATTCTGAGACAGATGAAAAGCAATAATCTCTACATGCATTTAAAATTATTTCGGACAGAAGCTTATTTCGGCAGGCTTACTTGCTTCCAAGGTCATCCTCGGGCAAGGAATGAAACTTTCTACTGAAGAAAAGCTTAGTAGTCATATGTGATTTAATAGCAGTCTGTCTCCAGCTTTCTGTAGAGTTCTTTTAAAGGAAAAAACCTAATCCCACCAAACATATCAAATTTACCAGTTGCCCTCCCCAGTGTTACTGCACTGCTGCAACTGCCTGCATGTGGTGTTGATTGTTGCTGTGTGACTGATGCAGGTGCTGGTACCCAGGACTGTGGGAAACACTGCTGTCTCCAGGCTTGGATTTGCTGGTACAGTAAGCATCTCTCCTGATACTAACCAAATCACTTTTTCTCATTTCAAGACCCTTTGGTCTGCAAAAGGCAAAATCTCACATTCTGTACTTGGGAAGAACAGTATGAACATACGTGTTGAAAAAAGCCAGAGAGTATATTGTGGACCTGGTCTATTACAGCTGTTCTGAGGCGTGAACACCCCCCCCCCCCCCACCCCCCCCCATATTATTAATAGGCTCTGTTTTGTCCTAGGGCAGCGGATGGGGGAGTGTCTGGTTCGTCCTCCAAGGGGATGTACTGCTGGCGGCAAGCACGGGATCATGTGCCTGGGCTTGAAAGCCAAGGCTGCTCTCTGTTCATCAATTACCTTCCCTCCCCCCTCATTCTTTCCTGGGGAAATGAGTGTGGCTTTGGGCAGGTGGGGGAAGGGCATAAGGGAGATGAGGGGTGGGAATAAATAAACTCATCTCTCACCTTCTCAGTTTTCTTTTTAAGAACAGAGCCTGGGGGGTACATCATTAAATAAAGGATATTATAATTATACATAAATCCCTGGCTATTTCATGAGCACTCATATGTAGGCATCAGTGATGCTTAACTCGGCTCTGTGTAAAGGTGATGAACGCCCTCCACTAAATCAGATCTCTTTGGTTGTGCACAGAGCTCTGATAATTCTTGTTAACAAATCTTTTGTGGTGTCCCATAGAATTTCTTTGCTTATCCTCTTACATGAACCTGCTACATAGGACAGCCAAAAACCTAATCTCACCCCGATAACACACATATACTGTGGTCTTGTTTCCAGTTCAGCACTTGCTGCTGAGCTGCTGCTCTGCTTAGCTGCAAACCAGTGAAATGATTGATAGATACTTACCTCGAACCAGAGAGGCCCAAGAAAAATCAGTGGTGACGGAGAGGTGCCAACACCTCATTTTACTGAAATGCAGTTAAACGATTATATTTGTGAGTAATTCCACTCTAACGTTAGTCTGAAGTATTTATCTGGGGTTTTTTTCCATAGCTAGTGGGTAGGGTGTTAATAATCCCAGGGAAATACTTGCTCATCCAAAGATAGAGGAGTTTGCTATGCCTTTGGGAGATGTCCCTCCTTTAGCTCCTGGGAACTCATTGCAGCCCCCAGGCGTTGAAATGGAGAGGGTGAGGAGGGAAAGAAAGCCAACCTCAGTTTGGGATGACGGGTATTACTTTGATTTTTTGTGGCAGAGAATTTTGCCTCTGTAGATGGCTCACTCAGGGAATTGCTACAGCCAGTTTATTTCTTGATAGCACTCACGTACCATTTTTTAAAAATACATAACCATTCACTTCTGGAATGAACAGATCAGAATATCACATTATTGTTCCTATTTGCTCTCCTATCAATGTTACCGTGTTCATGGCATTTTTATACAGACACTTCAGCTGTTTTGCTGACCTTTTCCATTTCTCTGTGAAGGAGACAGCTCAAACTCTGTATTTCTATCCTTAGCCTGCATCTCTATTACAAACTGCAAGTCCTTTCTGCATTATCATTATTTTAGCTGATTAACCACCTTGAATCTTGAGGCAAGTGTCTTATTTCTATCTTTTTCAGCTGTGGTTTGCAACCTTGTTAAGGAAACCACTGCGAATCCTATTTTGCTGTGAACCAGCTTGAGTGGAAATGAAAGGCTGACCTTTAAGTTTATAAGCAAAATGGATTAGATGAGGAAAAAATCCTCTTAATGATGATGAGTGGGATTTGAATCTTTGGATACCTGTTTGCACTTTATGCTTTCTCCTGAATTTTCAGTCAGGTTTTCCACCTTAGGTCTCTGTGTTTTGTTAAACATTTTTAAAGGGTGTGGATGGCATATCATGTTTTTGGAAAGGATAAGTAGCGTATTGTATACTCACAGTATTTGATAGCAGTAAGCACTGCAGATAAAGTGGAAATGAGTTCTTTGATATTTAAACCAAGACTATCTTGCCTCTGGTGAGAAATAATGTACACTTCTTTTGCTAAGTGCAACCATTCTGAGGAGCAACTACTGAGCACTAGGCCAAATGTCACAGAGCAGTTATATTCCCACTCATAGGTGTGGGGGTTTGTAGGTGGTGTATTGTAGTTTGGTTTTTTTTTCTTTGGAGCAGACTTGCTGCATCCACTGTACGTGGCACGTAAGTCCAGGCTACCCCCCTACTAGGATGGGATCCCAGGAATGAACTATGCCTGACCTCATTCCTGGGTTTTGTTCTGAAGGGAATTGGTTGGTTGGGAATAGGTCTTTTCCAACCTTAGTGATTCTGTTGATGCTAGGGAACAAACAGCACTTCTGCAAAGCTTGTTTGGCACTTGGTCCAGCAGATGTAACAGTAGTTTCCAGTAAAGATGACAATATCTTGTGCTACTTCAAAGATTTTCAGAGAGGGAGATGGAATGTGATCACTGTATGATTTTCTGCAGAGTTACAGAGAGTATATATATATAAAAACCCTTTAATGGTCAGTGTCCTGTTTGTATTTATGCAGAATATTTGTTCAGACGTAGTTATCTTTTTGGGGTAGTTGAGAAATTATTCTTTCATGTCCTCTGTCTATTCATCTCTTACTAGTGCTTCGCTCAGCTTTCCCCTTTTGTGTGCATGTGACCGCACGGGCCAACAGCCAAGTCTATATTTAGCACTGCACGAGTCAGCATCCTTTCATGCCTCAATTGCTGTAGCAACAGGAAACCATTTGTGAATTATAACAAATTATGCAGATTTTTTTTCTTTGCTGTCAACTCGTGGATTGTTTTTTGGAGTTTTTTTTCCGTCTTGGAATATTAGGGGAACCCAATTGGAGATCAGTGGAAATGTTTTTTCCGCTTTGTATTGCTGTATGTACTGAGGTTTTTGCAGGTTTTTGTTAAAATCTCAAGGAAAAACAGAGGATGAACAAAGGGGGATGTGCCTTACCAGTTTATTCCATGAATGAACTCGTACATCATAGTCGTAATTTACTCTTAAGGATCCACCCCTAGATACTGGACAAAGCAGTTTTTAGGTTCCAATCCCAAATTTTGGGGTTTGAAGATAAACATAACCTTATGAACTCACGTGTAAAGGAGTACCTCTTTCTAATAGACACAAAAATTGGTTTGATTTCTTGTTCTGGGCAAGTGAAGCCCTTGCTCTCTCCGTGATACGTATCTGAATGATTTGCTGAAGTGACCCAGGCAGGTTTTTTTGGAGGAAAGAGCTCAAAGCATGTAAGACAAAACCCTCCGTAACTGCCAGATGTAACTGTAACCTTAAAGCCTACAGTGAGGTTGCAGTGGCTCTAGATTACTAACATTTTTCATATTCCTTCTCCTTATGGTCTTGATATTCAGTGTTAGATCATTAATCTTCACAGTTTGGTAGCTATTTAAAAATCTGTAAAACACTGCTTCTATTCTTGCCTTACTGATCCATACGCACCTGTATCATTTACCTTCCAAGGTTAGCCTTGGCCATAGTATCTGTTACCACTGTTACATGTCTCCTGCCCCTGGGTGACAGTAACAGGTTTTGCTATGATATTTTACAGCACTGTTAGCTTCAAGTTGAATAAAACATAATAATATGTGCCTTTAGGCTTGCAAGTTCCCTTATATGCCACTTCTTTAAAAAATTGATAATTCAAAACCCGGTGATGACAACTTTCTGGTTTTTGGTTGTGTGGTGTGGGTTTTTTTTCTTTTTACCAACTGTCAGAATAAATGGACCCCCATTACCTATTAGTCAGTTTGGGGGTTTTGTCAGCTAAGAATAATCTTAAAACTAAATTGCAAGTACTGTCTTGGTTTGAATTGTTTACAGTTGGCAGAGTTAAGTTGCTGGATTTGGGCCAAATTGTGGATAATGGTGGTATTTATGTTGACAGTTTTATATTCCACCCTGAGTTCTGTCTATTTAAAAAAAAAGTAAATGTTAGCACAAAAAGTGATGCTGTAAATTAAAAAAAAAATACCAAGAATGGAGTTAAGGGGCAGTTAGTTTGGGGTTTTTTTTGTTCTGTTCCCCAGACTTTGCTAATTCATGATTTTTGACCTGTATTGCACTTGAACCTTGGTTTATAACTTAATTTATGGTTATGAATGTCAGTTAGAAAATAGCAGTATTTCGTACTCTGCCATTTCACTTTATTCATTCTGCAGTTAGATGAATCCTGGTGTCTTATTCAGCAGTGTGGCCCAGGATGAGCTGGTGAATGGCTGTCATGAAGTGCAGTACTGGAGTCCTTTAGGGGTGTTTTTCCCAGACATTTAAACTCTAAACTGTTGGATTCTGGCTGAAGTCAGTTCTTGAAAGGGGTTGTTTTGCAATTGGGACTTCTGTTGTCACTACAGTAAAATAAGTGAAGGGCATATTTCCTTCACTGTACTCTCTGAAGATTTTTTTTTTTCCTGAGCCTTGAAAATTCAAGTAGAACAGCTTCCTGTGAACAAATACCCTATTCTGAAATACATTTTGCTATCTAGAGTTTTAAAGAATTGCTTTAAAGAATTGTTTTTGGCTTTCCAACAGATGTATTTCCCTAGTGCCTTCATATCTTGCAGAGTTTAGAATTGCATTATGCTTTAAAGAGGTGGCATTGGAAGTGATTCTGTAAAAAGGTTAGTTGCTTTCATGCCACAGTGGTTATTTAATTCTTTCTGATTTAATTTTTTTTTTTTTCCTCCTGATGTCCCAGCTTTAACTAAGCCTTGGGGGCTCTGCAAGTAGAGCTGAGCTGATCCAGCTCCCTTGCTGTAGTGGGCAGTGCTCTGTACCTTGCAGTGGCAGAGCATACTTCAGCTGCCAGTGACAGCATCTTCGTGATTAAAGGCTTGTCTTGGGGCTTCACAGAGGATGGCTTTTTCCTTGAGCCTGGTCCTGCAGATACTGTGTGATAAGGGCCTGAGCAACCTGGTCTGATTAAGCCCCTCTCTGAGACGAGCGGGACTAGATACCCTCTCCAGGCTAGAGATGGGTGTCCTGAATCAGGGAGAGAGTGTGTCAGGATTGGGGTTTCCCTTTCCGGAGCATGAACAGGGTTGATGTGTAGTTAATTGTCTGATCATCTTCTGTCAAACTTCTGTCCCTGTCTCATCAATACATGTAATCCCAGATTTTTTTTTTCCCAGACTAATGTTTATTTGCATGATGAAGGAACCTGTATGTCAGGCACATTTCCTGATGAGTTTATAAAGACTTTTTATAAAAAGAAAGTTCTTAGGGATGCATCAGGAAGATGTTGTCACCTCCACAAGAGTTCCCTATAGCTGGACAAGAGCAGTGTGGTCTCCAGAGCATGGTGCCACCATGCTGTCCTTAAGAACCTCTCTTCAATGCTTGACTGACCTAGTATTGTTGAAGCACTTTAGGTACCCTGCTTCATGAGAATGGGTATTTAGCAGGAATCC
Source organism: Rhynochetos jubatus (assembly GCA_027574665.1). Lineage (NCBI taxonomy): Eukaryota > Metazoa > Chordata > Aves > Eurypygiformes > Rhynochetidae > Rhynochetos > Rhynochetos jubatus. The sequence goes on along the minus strand of CM050648.1, from coordinate 6,990,667 downwards.
CTGTTGGGGTGTAACCCTCTCCAGCAGCTAAGACCACACAGCTGCTCGCTCATGCCCTCCATTGGGATGGGGAAGAGAATCAGAAGAACAAAAGTGAGAAAATTCGTGGGTTGAGATAAAGACAGTTTCACAGGTAAAGCAAAAGCCGTGCACAGAAACAAAGCAGACCAAGGAATTAATTCGCCACTTCCATCAGCCAGCAGGTGTTCAGGCATTCCCAGGAAAGCAGGGCTACGTCAGGCGTAACAGTTACTTGGGAAGACAAGCGCTGTCGCTCCCAAGGTCCCCTCTTCCTTCTTCCCCCGGCTTTATATGCTGAGCATGGTGTCATATGGAATGGAATATCCCTTTGGACAGTTGGGGTCAGCTCTCCTGGCTGCATCCCCTCCCAACTTCTTGCGCACCTGCAGACCCCTCTCTGGTGGGGTAGTGTGGGCAGCAGAAAAGGCCTTGACTCTGTGTAAGCACTGCTCAGCAGTGACAAAAACATCCCTGTGTTATCAACACTTCCCTACGCAAATCCAAAGCATAGTCTCATACAAGCTACTGTGGAGAAAATTAACTCTATCCCAGCCAAAATCGGCACAAGCCCACACCACCAAAACAGGTTATGTCAGTGATTTTTTGCTTATATTTAATCCCTTACTGTTTCCTTCTAGCTTGCACTAACTTATCTCTACCCCCAAAGTAGTGTCCCCCAGCCTCCCTCCTTTTAAAACCAACCCAAGATAGTCCTTGACTGAGCTCTAAAGAAGGAAGTTTGTCCTTTTTAGTTAATGTGACTTGAAATTCCCATTATTCATAGATGTAAAAGGTTGGGTTTTTTCTCCTACCAAGCGCTTGTCCTCAATTACTACTTTTGGTAATAAGCTTCTAAAATCAAGTATGCACTGGTTTTTAGCTTTTTAATAGCTTTCTGGCTACGCTGAATTGAGTGTGATTATGTAGACTGTCATGTGCTATCAAAGTCAAACATCAGTTTAGGTAAATCCACAAGACTGATGTTGTAGAGGTTTGTAGTATTGTGTGACAGACTGAATAGTCTTCAGTCTTCTGTGTTGGTACCCTAAATACTTCAGTTGGGAATTATAATTAACTGGATATCACAGTCATGGCAAACTATGAAAAGGTGTCTTCCTCAAATGTAAGTAGAGTGTTTCCTGGAAGTTTATGTATGCTGCTGAAGCTTTTAATCATTAAGTCCTTGTATATGTAGAACTAGGCTTGAAGAATAGATGGGACTTCAGCAGGGATGGTTTCAGTGGCAGTGTCACAGGAAGCCAAGGAACCACGCTGGTCCGTGTGATGGCTTCCCCTTGGAGCAGAAACCTGTGGAGGGCAGCAGCCCTTGTGCTTGAGTGCATGATTTTGGGTTTTGGTTCTCTCCCTGGCATCCAGCAGGATGGAGCGAGAGGAGGCTGGGAAAGCTTCATCAGGAATGTGATGGTTTAGGTTGCCTGGCCACCCCCAGGGCATCTAGAACTTTTGGAAACTCTGGCCTCAGTTAATCCCTTTGTGAGATTTCAAAGTCTGATTTTCCCATGTTGTACAAATTTGCTGTCTCTGAGAAAACTGCTGGAAGGGCAGTACAGAGAGCTTTTTTCTCCTTTTTTTTTTTTTTTCTTTCATGTCCATGTTTCTGTAAAAGTTTTGCTGCACCTGTGAGGGTGGAGGGGAGACCACATGTAGGCAAGCACAGAAGAAGTTTGTGTTGAGAAAATTAGTCCCACCCTCAGTCCCATCCTTCCTGAACATAAGCTGAAAATTTTGGGCTGTTTTCTGTTTGTGGGGCACCAGTGATGCCTGCAGATTTGGAAAGTTGGCTCTTGCAGGGCTCCCGTCTGCTTATCAAAGGTTTGAATCTGTGAATTCCTTGGCATTTTGGGGGGATGGGGGAAATAATCTTTATTTCTGTAGTATTTGGACTGTAGTTCTCCCATTTGTGTGATGAGTACAACTGGTGTTTGTAGAGCTTAGGTAGTTTATCTGTTGGGCAGAGGGAAGAAGCAGCTCTTCAATAACTGCTAAAGCATGAAAGTTGTTCTAGGTTAAGCTCTTAAATTAGTGAAGTTATTTTGGAAGTCAGTGTCCTGGTTGGCTGAATATTTATGGTGTTATGGTATAACCATTTTTCCCCAAAGTTAATTTAAGTGAATACTTCAGTTTAACCTTTACAATAGCTTTGAATATGGGAGTGACTTGGATGCAGGGATACTCACTCTTGTCTTCACAGTTCAGACACATGCTCAAATGATTCGTAGCCTGTGTTTGCAGTGTTGTCTTTTCATGTACTGTTCCAAGTAAAATTTGAATACTTGAGGAAGTGGTGTAGGCTCCTCGCACGTTATTACCATTTTTTACCTTTGCCTGTAGAGGTTACATAATGAAAAGTATGGAACCTCAGGGTTCATAATACTGGAAGATATTGGGGCAACCCCTTTTTTCTCCTTTAAAAAGGGGCCTTAGGCTCAATATCCACATTGAAACAAAAACAGACAAGCAATGTTTTCTAGGCTTATGTTTTCTTCCCCTTGCCCCTGCAAAATGGGCAGCTGTTGCTGCTGCGTTCCGTGCATCACCTCAGACTGCCTTAGCTTCCCATAGATTACTGTGTCAGGTTCAGGAGTGACACCCGTGTCCTATCAAGCTCATAACGGTTTGATGCCAAGATACGTGAAACGTGCACCAAATAGCCAAGCCTGATCTGCTGTTGCTGAAATCTGTGGTCCCTAATGTTGTATTTTTCTTTTATTCTCCCATCCGTTACTCCTTCTGTCAGAACAGAAATGGTAGGGTCTTTTTTGCAGACTGTCTCTGGAGGAAAGAAGGCTGTCTGACGCATGCTTAGAGGTTCTCTACAAACAAATAATAAAATGCAGTTCTCCTTAGATGTCCCGTTTTTTCTAATTTCAGTGTGTTTTTCTAATTTTCAGTAATAAAGTTGGCTGTTGGGCTGCTTCTAATGTATGCTGCTACTTTGCATAATCATTATACCAGTTTAATCTTGTAATACCATTCTAAGAATTTGTGGGTTTAGTAAGATGTTATCTTTTGTAAAAATAATAGAAATGTAGATGTGCAGCAATTTTCTTCAAATTTTAAAGGTGTTAAATGACATAACTGCTTTTTTGCCTGCAAGTAATTTGGTAAATGCTTTATAATATAATAAACTGAATTTGTGATGAACTAGCTAACTTTCTCATTTCATTTTGACTTCTCTAGAGAAGTTGGAGGTTGCACCACCATCTCCAGGACAACTGAAACATGGTAAAAGACTGTTTGTTGAATGTGGTTCCGTATTTGTGCAGTCTGTCTTTGAATTGCTTCATCTTTCTGCTACGAGTGCTGGTCTGCCCTCATCCCCATCCGATGGAGTAACAAAACCAAAGCAAGCACCAACAGTCACCCTGCTGCCTTTATTTCGTAACACCTCAGCTGGAGAATGTGCACCGTTTAGTGAAAGTGCGACAGAAAGCCCAAACGAGAGTGCCCTTGCCAAAGCCAGCAGCAAACCTTGTTTTCCTAAGCCAAGCAGTGTTGATGCTTCGCTACCTTATGGAGGTTTTTTGTGTTTGGGCTTGAAATTATTGATTTGCTTCTAGTCGCCTATATTTTAAATGGGCTGAGAAGTAGGATAAAATTGCAGAGAAAGTAGAAATAGATTTGGTATTATTTATAATACCATGGTCATTCAAATTCTGATTTAGTTTCCTAATCAGGGTATTTTTGTGGTTTTATGCTCTCTCGGTGAGAAAATGTATTTTTCTTTGTGGTATTTTTTGTGGTTTTTTGTTTTTGTGGTTTTTCTTTTTGTTTGGTCGCTGGGGTTCAGTTTACTCTATGGATTCCAAAATTCTGTCAATTTTTGTAAGAATTTGAGCTCCCTTTGTAGCTCCAGGGTTTGGTACACACGTTGAAAATATTGTCCATATCTCTGTGCTTTTTTGTTATTTATGTTTTTGGGGGTTTTATCCTGCAGTGTAACTCCTTTTTTTCTTTAAAAAGAAAATTTCATACATTCTGTGCTTTAGCCTTGTACATTTAAGAAGAAATATGTGTTCTTACAAAACAGTTGCAGAAGTCCAAACGTGTTCTAGTACCTGATCATTAAAGATCCCTTGTGTAGCTTTGTTTTTCATATGATCATGGATTTGTGCTGTCTGTGAGGAGTAAATCCAGATGGGTCTCTTCCCACATGACTGTGAGGCTCATGCACTCTTCTTTCCTTCCTCTTCATATGTTTGCATCTCTAAGTTTGTAAAATGTAGGAATTGTTCCCATCTGAAGTGAGGATAAAAACTAAAGATGTGATGTGTTTCAAATGTTAAAAGTGAAAAGATCTGACTTTCTAAGCTCCTGTTTTTAGTCAAGTAGTCTGTCCTCAGTGCTGTATTTACTCTTACGGTACTTGCACCTTGAGACTCAGCTGGAGGCAATGCTGTGCATGTTCAGTCTCATCTCCATCAGAAGCTTACAAGCTAAAACTTGACGGAGAAAATGGAACGGGACAATAGAAAATACTTTCAAATAAAATTTACTTGGAGTTTCAGGAATGTAAGGAAAAAAATATATGAAACAAAAGGTGGAACTTGATTTCTTAATACACAGTGGAACAGCTTCAAGTCTAACTTGTACTCATCATAGTCCCCAAACAAAATCAAGGTACAAAAGTTTGGGTTGAATAGTGAGATAATTAATGCTGTATGTCACTAATGAAAACCTTAGCATTTGCAGATTTAGCTGAAGGAATTTTGAGAAGAATTGCTTGGTTCCAGGCAATGCTCCTAAAGTATGAATTTGTAGGAATGTGTGAAGAAGATGGAGCTCTTGCACAGCTAGAGAGGGACTTGCAGAGAAATGGGCTGTATTTCAAGCAAAAGAATAGTGCAAGGAATCGGGTGAGGCAGTTGGGCAATCTCGAGTGACACTGCAACATTGGTTGGAAGGACTTTAGTGTCAAAGTTTACGTAGTTTTAAATGTTTCTGTTATGTACTGGTAGGCATAAGTGGCTTCTGTATGAAATTCTACAAGTATTTGCAAAGAGTAAGTCGGTTTAACTGGTTCTTTGTAAGTCATTGGTAACACTTATATAGCAAAGGGTTTTACCAAACCTGACAGAAATAAAAAGGTCGCTAACAGAAGCAGTAGGAAAGGGATTTTGTGTCTGTTGTCTCTGTTTTTCTTAAAGACAGTATCAGACTGACATTTCAGTTATCCATGTGAGCTGTCTTACAAATATCTATTTTCTCTTTGTTACTTATTTCTTCTAGTGTTTTTCCACAATGCATTACCTTTTGTAGGGTTTGGATTTTTGGATAACGCGATTATGATTGCTGCGGTAAGTTCATTATTTAATTCTTGATCAAGTCAGCGTGATTCATATTGTTCAAGTAGTAAATGAGAGCTTCAGGAAGACTCCATTCCCTCTCTATCAACTCACTAATTTCTATTTTAATTTGAAAGTATCCATGCTCTATTGAGCCTTTGCAGAATGTAAGGGAGTGTTGTTCCTTCTGGGGGCTGGTACTGTAACTAATTTTACTGAACTAAGGGGAGGCTTGCTTTTTTTTCCCCTCTCCTCCTTTGTGCTGCAAGACATATTTATGATCATGTAGTCAATACTTCTTTTGTTTGTACTGACTGATGATAATGTGATTATAATGCACTAATGAATAGGTCTTTAGGGATTTTACTGATATGTTCCTTTGTTCTGAGTGATGCAGGTTCTAGTGCTGATGCTGATTTGTACTGATGTAGACTGGCATTTCTCAGTAACACCTGAGATGTTTTCCCATTCATTTGGAAGATGGAATGGACTAGTGGAACAGGAAGGTGGATAAAGGCCAAAGATAGTGTTCCTAGTGTAGTGTTATCACTGACAATGTGATCTTGACTGTGGGATAATTCAGGACCCACAAGCTTTCTAGTCTTGCTCAGGACCTTCTCGGGTGTGTAGTCTAACCTCCTGCTCAAAGCAGGGTCAGCTCTAACATAAGACCAAGTTGTTCATGATTTTATCCTGTGGTTCTGTAAAAGCTCCCAGAGCACGGAGGCGGCACAACCTCTCTGGACAGCCTGTCCCAGTGCTCAACTGTACTCACAGTGGAAAACATTTCCTTATGACTGGAACCTGTCTTGTTTTGATGTTTGTCTATTGTCTCTCATCCTTCGGCCACACACTGCTGTTTCATCATGCAGTTCAGTGTGATGCTACGTTTCTTCAACTGAAAAAGTAAGGAGCTATGATACTGTTGTTTGCTCAGTATTTGTAGAAGTTTGCATTCAGAGCTGTACATTCAGCTAAGTATTACAGTGGGGAAATTGGTATGCAGCGATAGGGACTGTGGTTTTGTTCATTGGGGGCCATATATACAATATAAAATATTAAAAGAATATTAGAGGTGGGCCCCTGTCCTAGGGGGAAATACCTATGCTAGGAGGGTAGGAGCTGTTTATTCTTTCAATCATAACATAAACAAGCTGTAAGCAGTACTGTTGCCAGTTGCATTAATAGAATCTATTTTAACTCCAAATCCCTCGATTAATGAGAAAACTCTTATTTTTCAGGGAACCCAAATAGAATTGTCAATTGGAGTTGTCCTAGGAATTTCAACTATGGCAGGCAAGTAACAAAACTGCAGTGTATGTAAACTAACATGGCACATGCCTATATTTTAGGCTGAAAGTGGGCCACAGGGCTGGAAATGGTTCTTCCTTGGTCTTGCAGCTGCCTTTCCTAATAAAGAAACAACCTGTGGTTGAAGCAAGGATGTATTCCATTTGCAGACATGGAGTTTCAGTTAAAATAGCTTTTGAAATGTTTGTTTTAAATGCTTGTTGTTGGTTTTAAGTGACCCAAGATTTGAACTTTCAGAATCGGGAAGTGTATTTGCATTTCTGGAACAGAGCTGCTCTGAATTCCCTAGGGTCCAATACATTTATGCACATACAGAAAGTATTTGCAGGTAGCTCTTTGCTTGAGTGAAGTGAAGATCTGTGTTGGTGTCCTTTTACTGTGTTGGCTGGTGGTTTTGGTGGCTTCTCTGCCTCCATGTGATACCAACGGGAAGGCCCAGCAGCCACCCTGCTCCTGCACTGGGACAAAACTGATAAGCTCTGCTCGACAGCTTTGGTGCCTCTGCAGTGTCAGCGGGGGAAAAAAAACCTGCTTGTGGATCCATCAGCTGCAGGTGCAGCACTGCTCGAAGGCACGCACAGAGCTGAAACGAAAACGTGTGTGGCTGAACAACTTAATCATTTGGAAATTTGCAGCCCTCTGTTGCAATGCAGGATAGTCACGATGAAGCCTCTCTCAGTAAGAGCTGCTGTGAAATCATGTATTTAAAGTGTGTACCTTTGTTCAGTCGTACATACAGTACTTATTCCTAAACTGACACAGTTCATGGATATGGTGAAATGTTTATCAAAGCTACATGTATGAGTAACAGCTCCTCCTATTTCCAGTCCCCCTGTGCCTTCTCAGGCACTGGAAGGGCTTGCTTTGTGTCCAGCATTGCCTGTGTGAAACCAGCAGCTGTGGGTGATTGTTTAACCTTGGTCTGAAAAGTTGTTACATTGATTTCCAGGTGTCAGCGTTGTCTTTTTGAGTTTGTCAGGTTTTCCTCATGCAAGCTGAGAGAAATTGTTGTACTTACTATTAGTCTGCTGCTGTTACTACAAGCTGTAGTAATGTCAAAAAACCCGCTAAAATAAAATTTAACTTTTAGTCTTTTGTGCTATATATACTGACAAAAGTGAGTGTCACGGGGCGGGAGAGAGGGAAGCTGCTTGATTTTATTTGTAATTAAAATAATACTTTGTCTTCTCACACCTTTCTCTTCTGTCTCCATCCCTCCAGCTGCTGCTTTGGGAAACCTTGTTTCAGATTTAGCTGGACTGGGGTATGTCTGAACTTGTTTTAATAATAAATTTCTTTTTTTCACCTCTGCAAACACTATTGGTGCTACTGAACTAAAACATATCGCTGCTGAAATCGATTCATTTTTTTTCCTAGCTCTTGAATTTGCTTCAGTAAATGACATGACTGTAGAAATATATTCTGTACTTGCTAAGAAGTTGGGATATTAAGTGGCTCTTGTTGAGGTTAAATCTGCAGTGCCGTAGTTCAGAAATGGAAAAACTTTCCTGCTGTTACAGAATTACATATTTAAAGTGATAAAATTGGGATTGGGGCTTAACCTGATTGTGTTTAGTAAATAATCCTTGGTTTTAAGGAAATACTATAATTTTTTTCTACAAAAAGTACATTCATTAAAATACAAGCCAGAAGAAAACCCACGTTTTTTGTGATATATTGCTGTGATAGAATATACCTAGTCTCCCTCCTCAGATATTGTAATGCCTAGATCTGAAGACGTTTTCTTCTCAGATAAAACAATTACTATATATCTGAAATGTCTTCAGATTTAGGCATACCTGTTTCGGGTATAAACAGATGCAGCTGACTCTTTAAAAAGGAAGTTTCTGTGTAACTGCTGAAGGAAAAGCTATTATGCCTCTTTTTCCCCCACTTTCCCTCTATCCTACCCCTGCCCCCACAACTAACAAAGCTTATTACTGACTAGTGTGTGTTTGTGAATGCTTCCTCCAGTAAAGGTTACTTATAAACTGGGCTGAAATACAATAGCATTCACACCAGTTGTGTCTTACTGCATAATGTCTTTCTAGAAATACTGCATATTAAATCAGTGAGAACTGATTAACTTAAATTGCAAAATGTGGCCATTGGAAGTCTGAATGCTTTCCTATATTTACCTCTAGATGGCTTTGTCAGTGTGCCAAAGGAAAAAGCTATTCATAAGTTCAATGCTTCAAATATTTCAAAATCCATGCTAGAAGATACTGTCAGATCCAAAATTGTTGGTTCCTGTTTTCTTGTTCTTCCAGTCTTGCAGGTTATGTAGAAGCTTTAGCTTCACGGCTGGGTCTGTCAATCCCTGATCTGACACCCAAACAAGCCGATATGTGGCAAACGCGGCTCAGTGCACACTTGGTGAGTATCCTGTAGGTAGGCACTGTTTGCGTGGAGCCTTTTTGTTTAAACTGATATGTGGTAAATCCTCTTTGTCACTTTTGCCATCAAATACTTCCTGAGCACCAACAGTTGCGCGTTTCCTGGAAGGTTTGGTTGTGAGCCTGTGTCGGGGAGCACCATGAGTCTGGATTGTTTGGGGCTTGGCTGTTGTTTGTATGCAGCAAGTGGCTAGTAGCATTGATAGCCTCTGCGGTCAGTTCATGTGTGCTGTGCAGATACCTGGGCTGAGCTCTGGCAGCTGTGATACAGTTTATTTGAAAGTTATGACCCCGTAGTTTGCTCCCATACATTCTTTGGCAAGTGCGTGTTACTCATCTACCTGTGCTAGTACATACTAGTTGCTAATATCCTTTAATTAGCTGGGATATGAAATTAACTCTCTCCTGGGTAAACTTTCAGCATTTGAGTAATATTCTCAGCCTGGGTTTACAGTTATTGGACACTCATTTTGCAGATTCATTTTCAGGATGATTACTTAATCAACATTTAAACATTTGAAGCAGTCCCACTTCACCAATGAGAGTGTTAGTATATTTTGATTAAAGAAACAGTTTATAAGAAACTGAGTAAAGAAACAGATTATTTCATTCGTTTTGCCAGAATGAACCTTCATGGGGAAAATATCTTTGCGGATTTAAGGGAAAAGAAATAAGACTTACTAAGGAAAAGTTGGAGTGGGAGGTCTAGTGCAGGGACACCCTCCACTAGACCAGGTTGCTCAAAACCTTGTCCAGCCTGGCCTTGAATAGCCTCTCATTCACAGCCCTTCTCTGCAAAAAGAATTCTGAGCATCTTGGCATGTATGCTAGCATTTTTCTTTCTTACCTGCTGTCTCAAGTTTCTCAGCACCTACTGCTGGTGATGTGGTTTGTGTGTTGCCTTTTTTCTTTCCTTCTTGACATCTAGGTCAATTCTAACATGTTTTCCGATCTTTTTTTGTCTTCACCTTGTGCCTTTGCAAATTGTTCTTTCCAAGGAATTCCTCTTTCCTGACCTTGATAATAATTTGCATTACCAGATGCAAGCTGATACATTTATAATTGCACCTAAAATGAGGGGTGTGTTACCAGCCCCCACCCATCTTCCTGGCCATTCTGCTTAATCCTTTTGAGTCTGTCTCCTCCCTATCACCTCTGCAGCTCTTCATGGGTCATTCTCTTCATCTTCATTCAGAATTGTTTTTTATCGCTCCACATGCTTTCTAACCTTGTCATATGTGTCTCTATCATAGATAGTGTTTCTAATCTGCATGCTACGAAAAATGTGTCTCCCAACCGAAAACTAGAACAAAGGGTCTCTTTTCCTGGTTGTGTTGGTATTACGCACAAATGAGTAACAACTGATCGGTGAGAAACTTAATTTTTCCCCCCTTTCTCTAGGGTAAAGCTATTGGAGTGACCATTGGCTGCATTTTAGGAATGTTTCCATTGTTGTTCTTTGGTGATGAGGAAGAAAAACTGGAAGAAAAAAATTGACCTTTTTACAAGACATATACAAATGTAAACTACTGTACCTCAATTATTCAACTACGCTGTCAATATTTAGGAATTAACAGTCAGTAAAAAATGTATAGACTCGGGAACAAAACCTTCAGCATGTCGTTTTATGGAAACACTAATTTATTGTGGCTTTGTTGTGTTCAGTACTTCTTTTTATAAGATACCATCTAACTTCTTATTTAATTGTAAATTTTTGAAGTGTTTTCACTTATGGCAACTGATGTTTACCACTTTCTCCTTTGACCTTTTCTTTAATGGATTATTACTTTAATAATCCACCATAGATGACAGTATCAATCCTGAGTTGCACATTGGTTGCTTAACAGTTGTGATTGCATGACAGAAATTTCAGTGCTGTTCATCAGGTCCTTCAATGCAGATTATTAAGGAGGTCAGTGAGGAGTGATTTGAAGTCCCTTCGCTTTACAAGATGCCTGGTTGCCCCCTCACCAGCCATTGTTTGGCACTGCCTTTAGATTTGATATTTCAGCAATCTGCAACATACTAGTTTTCATTTTTTCACAACGCTAGATGTCTCTGAATCATCTTTTAAGATGATAATTTTAATGCTTTAACAAGGCAAGTGTTTCCAGTGTAGGCTCTTTACATTTAGTGGTGTTTTAACACCACCTGTACTTCCATATTCATGCCTCTCTTCCCCCTTTATAAACAAATCTTGAGAATTGAGTCAAAGTCTTAAATTTGTCTTCCTGAGGTTTGAGTGTGGTATTAAAGAATTCAAACCACCCGTTTCAAAACCACAAACAACTTATTTTATTGTTCTGCTTAAAATAAGTGTGAATGATTGGGAGGACGAGGCTGGGGAATGCTTCAGGTATGAATGAATGCTGGCATTGCAGGTTTGTAATGAATAGATAGTTCAGTTGAAACAAGGTGTACCATCAGTCTGGATTAGAGGACCTGATTTGCAGATTAAAACTTTGTATTTAAGATTAAGCCTTTGCTACTTTTTTTGCTGTGAGACAACTCGTTGAAAAGAAAAACAACACAAACTTGAGGCCTTTTTCCTTTTTGCCTTTTATTTTTGCAGTCTTACTTGGTGTATTATGGATCTGACAGTGCAGTCACATGTAACTGTGCTTTTTTATATGGTCATGAATAAATTGATTACAGCTATCAAATATTCATAATATTTCAGGATCTGACTTGCCAGTAACATAATGCTAAACTGATAACTGTTGATTAGAGGAGAGGGTTTCTTATCTGCTTGAATACCATATGGAAAAGACTAAAAAGCGGCACAGCCAGGGCACTTGGAAAGTTTTATTGCTGGAATTGTTAGCACTTCTGAAACCTAGAAAGAAATGTTTTTGTTTTTTTTTTAAAAAAAAAGGTCCCTGATGACTTCTGTTTGCTATAGAAAAGGTCTTATTGTAACGTGTACGTTCTACAGAGCTCACTGTTTATCTCTTGGTCATAAATCTGACTTGTCTGTGCTCATTTCCAGAAGCCCTTTAGCAGCAGTACTGAAACTTTGACCATCAGCATTTAATGGAAGTGACAGTGTTGTGTCTGTGTTTTTGAAAACCAGGCTTGGGAAACTTGCAGTGAGTAGTCCTATCAGCATGTACTGTACTTTGTACATTAAACCGTGAGCATCTGGACCAAACTAAAACTGAAAGCAATCTCAGCCAGGCTTGAGAACACAAATGCAGAGGAGTTTTGGCTTGCCTTTTTGAAGTTGCAAGAGCTATTTAAAAAAAGCAACAACAAAAAAAACCCCTAACACCACATCACAAAAACCAGTCCTGCTAGAAAATTATGTGCTTTTTCCCAAACAGATTGCTGCTGGCTTACAGTACTTCAGTGATCAGTTCTTAGTCATCCACACATTTGTCTTGCCTTAAACTCGCTACCTTTTCTTCCTCTGCACGTACTTTTGTTTCTGGCATGTTTCTATACAAAGCTATAAGTATTTCCCACGTGTTCTTTTTTTAAACTGAAAAGCACATCAAGACAAGTTTGTGTAGCGCTTTTTGTAGCGGTTTTTACAGTAATTCCAACACTGTTTCCCATTGTGATACTGGCATCTTCACTGGAATCTTCCAGCAGTGGCCAAACCTCTCTTCTTTGCCATCGTACCAACTGGATCACTGGTTTCATCACTTAGAGCTCATGAGAACGATTGGAAGGCAGTGTCGGTTGTCATACTAGTGTTCACTTGATAATGGCAATAGGAAAGACTGTGTACTATCGTTAAATAGCCTGTGCATGTAAATTGAGTACGCTTTGTTGCTGTATGTCAAACTGTTGTACTGCAATCGATGCTTTTATTGAGAACTAATGAACTAAAGTCTCTTCAAAGAAATTAATCATGTGTCGTCTTGTTAAACTGTTTAGCTGACCACAAATGTGGAGGGCAAGTGACACATGGTAAGAAATATTTGGTGTTTCAGGCTGTTGTCTGATACCATAATCAAGAAGGTGACTTCTGGGGTTTCAATATTTGACAAACACTAAGAAATAACTTGCGATTTGAGAGTAGTAGCTGTGCTGGAGGTTGAGAAAGTGCTTGTTGGGGCCTAGCTGCCACCCTGAGTGCAGTAGGGGTAGATTGCTTTGCCTGCAGGATCCATACCTGCATGGATGTGGTCCTGCTCCGTGTGGAAGGAAAGATCAGATCGGTGCCTGATCTGTACCCTGTCCCCTCACAAGGGGAGTGGGGTTTTTTGGGGTATATGGATAAAAGTAATCCCTGATGTTCTGATCACACTTTTTAAAGCACTTAACTGAGAAGACAGAGCGCTGATGAAACACTCCTCTTTGGTTTGTGTTGTCTTCTCTCTCCTCGATAAAAGGAAAACCAAACACTACAGGCGTGTTCATAGACTTCAGTATTGCTCCATGTTTTTATTCTGTCAATTTGTCCCGTGTTAACAGGAATTTTTCACGTTAAAGGGCTGGTAGACCTGAAATTATCTTTATTATAAAATGCTGTCTTTTATTGTAACTCAAAATATAACTGTATTTTTGACTGTATGTTATCTCTAGGGACAAAGAACATGCATCTGATAATTGGTTACCCAGATCTTCTCGCCAATATTTTCTCATTCATGTACTTTTACATAAATTATTTGAATTCAGACAATGTGTTTTGTATTGTCTTTAATTAAATTGTCGAACTTTCTGTAAACTTTTGTACTACAGCAAAGCTGTTCTGTGTTTCTTTATTAGACCAGATGCTGGAGGAGAAATGTTAGTAATATCCTGTGGGTATTCAGCCTCAGCTATACAAACCAGGAATTTATTATTTAAGTTATAAGCAGGTGATCCTTTGTCACTTTCATAAGAGATGCCACCCTGGAGTGGTACTTCTGTCTCTTCATACTTGGAAGAGAGTGATTTGAACAATTAAAATGTTTGCATGATAAATTGGTGGTGTTTGTGGTCAATATTAGTCAGACATCTACTTGAACTTTTGGAATTAACTGAGTTTTTGTGTGCAAACTAAGCATTTTCAAGCTTTCCTGAACTTTGGAGCTCTTCAATCTTTTTCACTCCTTGGTCAGTCCCATTTGTGGACATGAAGAACTGCTGTAAAACATCTCTACTGGAAGGATGGTCTCATCTCATTTTGACAAGCTGTTGGCTGTTATTTTACTCTGTTCTGATTGTTCATTGTGTAGTAGAACTCTTCATTAATGTTGTTCAGAGAGGCTATCGCACTTCTAGCCAACATTTCCCTCTTCTGTCCTAAGTTTCACATCGCCTAGTGACAAGCTGACAGAGTGGTGGTACATGAACTAAAGACCTTAAAGTATTGAGTCTTACGTCTCTGGAAGTTTTTAACCTAAAATACTAAAAAAATAGGTAAAGCTACTCCAGGTTGCAGATAATACTCTCATAACACAGAGTCAAGCTCCTGTTTTAATGTTCAAGGTTTTGGTCCTTGTCTTGGTGTTCAGAACCCTTGGCAGCCAGAGTGTTGCTTCAAAATAATGTTGGGGTGGAGAGGATGGAGGGCTTTGGGAAAATGTGGAATTTAAAAGCCAGACAAGATAAATGCTGAAGGATTTTTGTTTTGGAAGAATACCTGCCCCAGTCAAAGCAAACTCCACCTTCTAGAGAGACCTGTGGGCTCCCCCTGCCCTGCTCCCCCAAGAGATTGAGATCACTAAGATTTGAACAGGGCAGTCTTTGAGCCTGAGGGATGTAATTCAGGATAGTGACCTTTGGTAGCAGCAGGGAGTGTGGAGTACTGATGTGGTACCTCTCCTGTATAAGGTCTTCTGCAGCAGCATGAAGAGAACTGGCAGGAAATGGTGTGGTTTAACAGTCTTCACTTAGTAGTCTGTAGGTATGTAAGCAACTGGCTTAAGTAATAGTGCAGATGTGAGTGCTACCACACAGTCTCATGAGCCACTCCTTCGGTGTATGGGTGCAAAGACTAGGTTGCTGTGAAATACCAAAATTATTTGAGACTTCAAACCTGATGCATATTATGTCTGTTTCATGTTCTATTTCTGTTACAATGCTTATCAGTGTCGTCTTTGTATATCCAGGGTTTTGAAAAGAGCTTTAGGCTTTTGCCTACAGCCCTTCCAAACCTCTAAGTATTGATTTTATCAGAAATAGATTATTTTGCAGTGGATTATGAGGTGTGCTGAATGGGATCATTTGCCAGTCTAGAAAACACGTATCCAAAGAGTGAGATTTGTCCTGTTGGACCTAGAGCTGCCGTTCCCATTGGGAAGAGGCTGCCACTGAGCAGGATTGTAGTACAGTAACATGGAGTGCTGCTTTTTCTTGGCACAGTGCTGCTGCTTGGATTTGGCAGGGGAATCTGTTTGCACCATGGTGCAAAACTTTCTGTTTCTGCTGAAAGTGGCTCATCTGTTAATTCCAGATAGGACTGAGGAGGAAAGGGAGGAGAACGGGATTCTGCTGTGTCATTTTTCCTACATGGGAATGCATAGGAGATTGAGAGGAAAAAAAAAAGGAAGAGGGGAAAAAACCCTATGATTTGCATTTGTGCTACTTTCCTGCTGTTCTCTGTGCCTCAGAGTGCTTTTAACATGCTGGGAGATCGGAAGAAAGAGCTGATGAGGCTTCCGTCCCCCAGCATGGCTTTTCTGCACATCTCAGCTCTTGAGCTGCCAATAATCCTTGAACGGAAGTAACTGTGAAAGCAAAAATGATGGTAGAACACCCCCTTTTGAATGCAGGGGTCCTTGAATAGGAAGAGGAGAATGATTACAGGTGATTTACTTGTGCAGTATGACTGCCAGGTTACTGAAGACCACATCAAAAGCCAGTTAGATCGTGAAAGGAAATCGGCCCCTCTTGGTGATGCTTCAGACAGGCTTTGCAGATCTGCAAGTGGCTTTTTCTTTGCATGGTTTCCCCTCGCTAGTTACTGGGCCTGTTTTGTGTGGGAACACAGAAGGGGATTGTTTTCCTTCTACCCACTTTCCTCTGAGAGCACCAAAATCCCTAAGGGATAGCAGGACTGGGAGAGAGGCTACCCGGAGCCATGGCTCGTAGGAAGACATCCCAAGAGTAGGTCATGCTGTGAGAGGCAGCCTCATCTTCATTTATTGTCCTCGGTTGCCTTGTGAAGGCAGACAGACAGTGGGACAGTTCCTCTGGGAAAAGGGATTACTTCGATGGATTGTGTTAGTTCATGCCAGGGGTTACTACACTGATGTGCTGAGGAGCAGGACAGTCCTTCATGCAGATACCAAAAAAAGGAAAGGCTCCTCCTGATCTGTGCTGGAAACCTTAATGTCTCTTAGGATTGTCATCTCCTTTCTGCAGTAGATCAATGGCCTGGCTGTATGTTTCAGCAGGTTACAAAGCCCTGGAAAGCCAAAACACAGGTGCAGGTCACGTTTCTGCGGGTCATCCAGATGACATGTGAAGAGTTTGGGTACTCGTGAACTCAGTCACTTGCAGACACCCTGCAGGCTTCAAGGCTCAGAGTTTGTAGATGTCTGGGGGATTACTGAAATAGGGTTTCTCTGCCTAAATGTAGATTTTCCACATTGCAGCTGGGCAACTTCATCTGGGCTATGTACCCCATGAGCCATTTGTGTTTGGTGGAAATCGTTGGAGAACATATTTTGTCTGATGCATGGTAGGTGCCCAGTTCAGGACGGGATTGGTGGTGCTCTGCAGATGGGAGATTACTGGCATATGGCCTCAGCACCGAAAGTACAGGGTTGATGTTCGTTCTTACTGCCTTCTAATACTCGCTAAGCTGTGGTGAGTGTTTGGAGTGTATAGGGGAGTTTCAGCCCTGTCCTTTGCTCAGAGTTTGCCCAGTTTTGATCAACCTGGCCTGCACCATGTTGCTCTTCTCAGTGAAATTATTAATTGTGCAAGTTAGCTTGTACAGGAAATGCAAGAGTTTATTTCAGCGTGAAATAGCTGGTTCATTGGGTGGAAACCATTTACTGTTGTAAAACCAAACCTACTTTAATTGCAGTGGAGCACCTTGGTAGTGAAGAGGGGTGGCAGGGAAGCAAGTGACTTATGTAGAAACTTTCAGTGGGGAAGAACTCCTCCTTTCTGGATGGCTGTTCTCTGTGACACTCCGTGTGGGCAGCAAATTGCAACGTTTGGTTTTTGTTTCGGGGGGCCGTGACAAACGATGCACATGTCACGCGTTGCATGGCAGCGGGGCTTTCCGCTGTAAATTACTGCGCTTGAAAAACACAGTCTGTTAAACAGATTGGCCAACAACGAGGAACTTCATAGCGTACTTATAACAACGTGCTGCTAAATGCTGTCAGCTTGGTGTTGCTGAAAGTAGGTATAATGCAAGGTAGACCAGTGCTGTGGTGTAGCAGGAAATGTTACTTACCATTAAAAGAGTCCTTGTCGGGAGCTGTGGCCTACAAAGAAATTATGATTTTTGTGAGAGGGAGCAGCTGCCCGCTCTCAGTGTTGGCTGTGCTTGTGTCTCCTTGGGTCACTTGTAGTTCTGCCAGAGTGGGGAGCAAATAATGAAACTTTGTAGAATATAATTGCAAAAGAAGGGGACACAGAAAGGAAATAAATGCTCCCTTCAAGGAAATACAAACAATTTATTAATTTCATTAAAATATCTGAAACAAGAAGCGTGGCCAGCAGGTTGAGGGAGGGGATTCTCCCCCTCTACTCTGCTCTTGTGAGACCCCACCTGGAGTGCTGTGTCCAGCTGTGGGGCCCTCAGCATAAGAAGGATATGGACCAGTTGGAGAGAGTGCAGAGGAGGCCACGTAGATGCTCAGAGGGCTGGAGCACCTCTGCTGTGAAGAAAGGCTGAGAGAATTTGGCTTGTTCAGCCTGGAGGAGAGAAGGCTCCAGGGAGACCTTATTGCAGCCTTCCAGTACCTGAAGGGGACCTACAAGGAAGCTGGGGGGGTGCTTTTTACAAGGGCCTGTAGTGACAGGACAAGGGGTAATGGGTTTAAACTGAAAGCAGGGAGATTGAGATTAGGTGTCAGGAAGAAATTCTTCATGGTGAGGGTGGTGAGGCACTGGAACAGGTTGCCCAGAGAAGCTGTGGATGCCCCATCCCTGGCTGTCTTCAAGGCCAGGCTGGATGAGGCTTGGAGCAACCTGGTCTAGTGGAGGGTGTCCCTGCCCATGGCAGGGGGGTTGGAACTAGATGGTCTTTAAGGTCCCTTCCAACCTGAACCATTCTGTGATTCTATGAAAAAATGACAACAGCAGGTTTTGGTCTAAACTAGTCTTTTTCATTCTGGCAGTCCCACTGGTGGTTACCAACCTGGAAATTTTCTGAGTTCCAGGTGATGAAAACCACTTTGATGCAGGTCCTGTACTGACTTGACTCTCATTGAAACTGAGTTATATTAAACAGAAATGATGGATTTTGCATGGTTTATTTCTTAATCCTTTTATTATCTAGTTTAGTAAATTAGGATGCTCCCCATACGTGCAGTCAGACTGTGAAAGAGCAAGAGTTGCTGTTTCTGTTTTGTGCTTGTTATTATAAATTATTATTGAGAACAATGGAGTTTGGGGTTTGGGTTTTTTCCTATATGATAATATATTTCTCAGTATATTTTAAAACTATAATCATGCCATCCCTTGCTGGATAAATGCTGCTAAGATGGCATCACACATAAACAAATAGTCTCTTTTCTCACTCTGAGTATAAAATTGGAAAAGTTGTTAGGATGTACTTTCTTTCTCCCTCTTGATAGTAGTCTGTGTTTCACTTTGATTAGGTGATGGCGGTCATTAGTGCACTGCATGTATTCATGATTTGGCTGTTTCCTTTAAAAGATCTTTCCAGCCACAATGGCGGGTACAGTGGTAGAATCATAGAATGACAGAGCAGTTTGGGTTGGAAGGGACCTTAAAGATCATCTAGTTCCAACCCCCCTGCCATGGGCAGGGACACCCTCCGCTAGACCAGGTTGCTCCAAGCCTCATCCAGCCTGGCCTTGAAGACAGCCAGGGATGGGTCACCCACAGCTTCTCTGGGCAACCTGTTCCAGTGCCTCACCACCTTCTCCGTGAAGAACTTCTTCCTGGTATCTAATCTAAATCTCCCTGCTTTCAATTTAAACCTGTTATCCCTTATCCTGTCACTACAGGCCCTTGTAAAAAGCTACTTTTTCACTGCGTGGTTACCATGCTGGTTCCATAAATTTTGTTTGCTGCTTGCTCTCTGAACATGCAGCCTTCTGTTGCTTTCTGCTATGACATTGATCTTATGTATATCTTGCCAAGGTGACCCTGAATGGTGTGAATGAGGCTTTTTCAATATAATCCAGCACCAAGGTCATCTGGCTTGTGTCATCAATTCATACAAATCAAGTTAAAAGTGTTCTGATTAAATGCCTTTAAGTATAGGTCTCCCAAGATATGCTGTGACTCGGACACACTTGTGATCTGGTCCAGTCGAGTCATGAATGTGGTTCGGTTCCTGTAGGTTTTTAGGAAGGATTTAGGAAATCTGATCCAGCCCCCTGAGTGGAATGCCTGGGACTGACACCCACATGCGGTCCGCAAGCCTGGGCATGGCAGCGCAGGAGACATGGTGTCCACCTTGCACCCACATCACATCATGCCCTGAGTTTTGCCACCTTGACAGCTCTGATGGGCTCGGCTGAAGTCGACACCTCCCGTGGTGAGGGGAGTCCCCTGTGGGGCAGCACCCACGCTTTGCACCTGGGAAAGCAGAGACCAGAGGGGAAGTGCAAAGCCTCAGGGCCTGGCAGGCTCCTGCTGCAGGGAAGTGCCTGTTCAAGAGACAGCCTGCTGCAGGACAAGTGACAGGTCGATGTCTCCTGACATACCAGGGCTTGTGTCCTCTGAGCCTGCCTACGTCTGGAACCATCATTGGCTCAGTATGCACTGTGGGTTTTGCACATTTTATCTCGCATCCTCATCTAATCTTATTCTGGGTAAAGTTTGCTGATAACTTCCTTTTGATACATTGGTGATGGGGTGGCTGCTCTTATTTCCTCCCGGTTGTAAGATAACGCAGAGGGAGCAGTGGTGGCACGGAGGGTTAGAATAAAAGGCAGGAGCGGTTCTGCACTTCTTCAGCATGCTTTTTCTCTTTGCGTGGATGCTGTGGAGATGTGTAAATATTAGAAAAAATTAAACCCCCACCCTTAGCTGCTGATGCTGCTGTCCACGGAGGAAAGTTCCAGCCACACTACAGTATCGTATCGGGGATGTGGTAAGCATGGTGATGCCATAGTTCTTTTGCGAACTGTGGTCTATAGCCTTTGATATATTTTGCTTTCACTAGTGGCTTTTTTTCCCCCTAACTCTCATTTTTAACTGTTCTTCAGTCTGCTGCTTTGAATTAGTACTCCGCAGTGTGTCATACTAATGAATTCCTCCCCATGTTTCATGTATATCCACACTGAAAAATACTCGGATCTTGTAAATATACCCTTTCTTTTAACCACTCTCAGTCATTGTCGAAATATACTGCTCTTTTCTCTCTATCAGTTCTGCCAGCCCTTTATTGCTGCATAATATGTTCCTCTCTGCAAGTAAATAAGCTCCATTTTCCTGTGCTTATAAACAGAAGATGGGGTATTTCACAGAATGCCACGAGACAGCTATAGCGAATAGAAGAATGTTACTGCTGTTAGCTTTTCCTTCCTCCTGATATTACAGTCACATCTGTCTCAGCCTTCCTTACTGCACAAAGTAGATGTTCTTTATTTTGTTTCACCTCCAGACTTCCGACCCTGTTGATTCCAAACACTAAACACTTGTTCCCAATTCCTTCTACATGTGCAATTAGAGTCTAATATATATGAAAAATGTTTGCATTTCCTCCTGACCTCTTTGAATCCTTCCTACAGTATCCTGTTAGTAGCAGGTGTGAGCTGTAGCTGAGGGAAAAGTGTATTTTATTAACATCAGTATTTTAATTTCTGTCTTGTAAGTGCCAGTTATGTCAAACTTTCCATATTTCTGGCATTATTGACCACCCATGTAAAAGGCGTAATCAATACTTTTTGCTGTTTTCTCCACATTCTTTGTTTCTATCTTTTTTCCCTGGCACATTTTGCATCATTTTCAAGGATTGTTAAATATTCAACCCTTGAGAGGAAACTCTGTTTTTCCTGACCTTAGAAACAGTGAATCAATTTGTCACTTAATACCATTGCTGGAAGAACCTACAGCACTTCTGCTTGTCATTCTGTTTGGAGGGTAGGGTTTCTCTCAGCTGTGTCGTCTAGAAGTTGCACGTACCTCTGGGGCGCTCAAGAGCATCAGACGTCTCCAGAGATGCTTGTGTCTCTCTGCTTCCCAAGAGGAAGCTTAGCTGCTGTAAATTATGCCCCAAACGTGACACTCGTGGGTGGAGTGAGGAAAATCCAGTGTTGGCACCATATGGCTTTTGGGCTGCGTGCAGCTTTGTGCCTCCTCAGGATTGGGTCCTGTGCTCATGGCACATCATGCAGAGGACTGTGGGGCTGGGTTTGAAGGTTTGCTGCCCACTCATCTAATCCTGGGAGAAGATGAGCCAGCAAAGACTGTTGTACATCTAAGTCACTGCAGTGACCCAGCCCAGTGAACTCTGCTTTTGCAGGTCTGTTGAGTAGCTCCTAGGGCTGTCTCATGCTCATTTCCCGACTCCTGTGACTCTTGGCTGTATGATGATTTTGATACATGGCTTGTAGGTTCTGGAAGATGAGTGGCTTCTGCAATTGCTGTAAGCAAAGAGAATAATAACAGTGGTGGATGAGACAATTTATTTTTAACATGACCATGCTGCAAACTTGGAGCAAACTCAAAGCTATAATAAAGTCTTTCACCTTCAGGACTAGACACTACTAAATTGAAAATAAAGGCATTATTTCTGGCTATGGTGTGGGATTGGCAGACTCAGATTTCTGTTGGCAAGCAGCAGAAAAGCTGCTGTCCTTCACTGGAAAAAGAGGGAGGCTGTTATGTTCTTGGTCTGAAAGAAATACAGTGTCTCATCCATACTGAATATTTGCCTTGATGGCTTAAATCAAGTGACTTTTGGAAAAGCAGCTCAGATTCTTTGACTAAACTGCTTCAAGTCTCTAGTTCTCTGTACAGCTTGGGAAATGGAGCCAGAACAGATACTGGTGATAGTTTATCGGGTGTTGTAGGCAGTTGCAGCAGATTTGGCAGGTCTGTGTCCAGAACACTTTAGTAAATGGAAAATGTACTGACATCTGTGAAATTCATTGGGCAGACCACAGGGCCTCAGTGCAGTGACTGCTGGTCTGGTTCTCCACCACAGAAGATGCACAGGTTTAATTGGTGTGGGGTGGTATTCATCAAGGGCGTGCGGTGGGTGTGGGAGGAAGTGCAGAGGCCCCTTTTCCAGGAGCTTAAGACCTGCTTAAATGTGACACTAAGTCATGGCTGCCACAAGATGAGAACCTTTGTGCACAGATGTGTCTGCCTGGGGCAAGCCTGTCCTGTGTTGGAATTGTGCTGAGGCCACACCAGTTTCTCGTATCTTGGGATTAGCCCTTTAGCTAAAAGATGATGGAGCCAGAGAGATCTGTGCATAGAGAGCGTTTAACCATAGATATGGTGCATTCCTGCCCTCTGCAATGTTGTAGGCTATCGTTTGTCAATTCAGTTGGGATTTTAAGAACACAGTACCTATGTAAATACTAATGGTCCAGCCTCATGAATCTGGAATCACTCACCTGTGGGAAGATAGTGTTCAGTGTCACCTTGCAGAAGTGTCCTGGATAGAAGGTTGACAGTATGTGAGGGACAGTGCCAACACAGAGTAAGGTATAGGTGTTCCTTTAACCTAGAAGGTCAGGACATTTTAATAGAACCATAGAATGATTTGGGTTGGAAGGGACCTTTAAAAGTCATGTAGTCCAATCCTCCTGCAGCGAGCAGGGACATCTGCAACGTGATCAGGTTGCTCAGAGCCCCATCCTACCTGACCGTGAATGTTTCCAGGGTTGGGGCATCTACCACCTCTCTGGGCAACCTGTTCCAGTGTTTCACCACCTTCATCATAAGAAAATTTCTTCCTTATATCTAGTCTGAATCCACCCTCTTTTAGTGAAAAACCATTACCCCTTGTCCTGTTGCTACATGCCCTTGTAAAAAGTCTGTCCCCATCTTTCTTATAAGCCCCCTTCAGGTACTGGAAAGCTGCTATAAGGTCTGCCTAGAGCCTTCTCCAGGCTGACCAACCTCAGCTCTCTTGGCCTTTCCTCACAGGGGAGGTGCTCCAGCCCTCTGATCACCTCTGTGACTATCCTCTGGACCCACTCCACTAAGTCCATGTCCTTCTGATGTTTGGGGCCCCAGAGCTGGATGCAGTACTGCAGGTGAGGTCTCACCACGGCAGAGTAGAGGGGGAGAATCACCTCCCTCGACCTGCTGGCCACACTTCTTTTTATGCAAGCAATGGGGAGGATGGGGACACCTGGTGCGTGATGCAAGGATATGTAGCTTTGGAGGAAAAATATTCTGTGATGTGAGTTGTGTGTTGTAGGAAGTAATGTAGCAGGAATGACCTGAACCGATGAAGAGTGAGCTTCTGAAGGAACTGGGCGAGTGCACCCGTGGCCCCAGCCAAGCTGGGGTTGGCACCCAGTACTCGAACATGCTGCCTCTTCTGTGCTGAGCACCCATCCTTGCTATGTTGTGGGCACATGGTCTTTTGAGCTAATGAGAATAAAGGCTCATCCAGACGTGGGAAAGGTGGCTTTCCTGTCACAAACATGAC
Organism: Rhynochetos jubatus; assembly: GCA_027574665.1. Taxonomy (NCBI): domain Eukaryota; kingdom Metazoa; phylum Chordata; class Aves; order Eurypygiformes; family Rhynochetidae; genus Rhynochetos; species Rhynochetos jubatus. The sequence continues at coordinate 6,966,926 of CM050648.1, read as the reverse complement.
AGATCCTGAAACGGCAGTGAGACCATGGAAAGTTTCCACCTTGTCTCACAGTGTGTCCTCTGCCCATCTGACACACTCATCCTCTCATGGCTGCAGACCCCCATGCTGACCTGATGGTTAGCCTGTAGTCCTATGGGTGAAGAGGTGTGCTGGAGAAACTCATCCATACAGGGAGCTGCTGTCAGACAGCATCAGTGGTGGCGAAGGGTTGGTACCTGCCAAGTATGGCACCAGGAGGTATTTGGGTTCACCCCAGCAACAGGGAGCTGTGATGCTTTTAAAAATCAATTTGGCACTGGACAGAAAAATAACTGTCGTCACAACACTGTGCTAAGTCCAGCTGCTCATACTGAACACTCGTCGTCGTGGGAGGGAGGCAGGCATAAAAATTGTCTGAACCCCACATCTGGTGAAAAGAGAAAGGGAAATGGAGCCAGTGGGAAAGTGGAGACAGGAAGAAAAGTAGCTTTGAAAAGTCCTGGTGGTTGAAATAGGATGTAAAGTTCTTTAAACAGGGATGTTGTGTGTATGTGGGGGATGCCTGCTGCTGTGGAGCTTGACTGGGAGTGCAAAGGGCAGAGTTGTCAAACAGGGAAGTGTCAGACAAAACAGTATTTGAGTATTAAAAACTGGGCTAATAGGGAGGGGAAAGTGAGTCAGCAGGACTGAGGGTAGGGAAAAGAAGGAGGACTGAGAATTAGCTTCTAAGAAATTGAGAGAATGAAATAAAGAAGAAAAGACGCTTCAAAATCTTATCAAATGAGCCAACTATATTAAAACCCTGTGGGGATGTGTGATCCTTTATGGATATGAAGGCAGGCAGCAGGAATGCAGGGATGTGTCCTCCCAGTCAGTGCTCTTGGGGTTCTGTTGGTGGGATGTTGCTGTGAAAATCAGAGATGCTTTGGTTGAGGAGCTTGAGAGACTCTCCTTGTTGCTTCGATTAACTTACTTGAAAGGTTGGGATTTTTCATGGCTTTCCTTATGATCTTGGGGCAGGGTGTTGCAGATTCTGCATAACTTATTTGGCTGACAGATGCACTTTTTTATTCATTTCAAAATGGAAATTGAATAAATGGGGGGAAAATCTATAGGTTGATAGCAAATAGAAGTCAAGAAATTTCCTTTTCGACTGGCATCGTATAAAGCCATTTTCATTAACGTGCATATTTCAGAATACATACTTGATCTTCATCATTAATCTCAACGTGGATGGTGGATTTGAGTCAAGAGGCAACAAAGTTAAGTCAGCATGTGATGATGGTACATTCCTTCCACCAAAGAGCACATTTATCTTGATGACATCTCTTTTGGAGCTCCAGCAAACCTACTTTTCCAGGGAGGTGTGAGGAGGAATAGATACTCACCTGACTATTCATAATGCAAACCTCACTCTGATGTTATATTTGTTCTTCTTAAGCACAGCATGGACGTATGTTGTTTTAGATAAGCATGTAAACTGAATAACAGTTTAGGGATCATCTTTACTTGAGCCTTAAAATATTATAATTTTTCCTGTGGTACACGTGTGTCAAGTCTAGCTCTAATCAAGTTTGCGTAGTCTTCTACAGAGATGGTGGGCTCAGTGGACAAGCAGAGGGCCATGGATGTTGTTTATCCTGCATTTAGAAAGTGGATAGTGATGTGGACTGAAAACTGCCTGAATGGCTGGACCCAGAGCCATGTCCACCCAGAGGCCAGTCTCTACTAAAGCCAGGACTGTTGACCGCCTTCATTAATGACCTGGATGTTTTGGTGGAGTGCTCTGTCAGCACCTTTGCAGATTATATGAAACTCAGAGGTGTGGCTGATACACCAGAGGGTTGTGCTGCCATCCAGAGGGACTTGGATAAGCTGAAGAAATGTGCTGACAGGAACCTCGTGGAGTTCAACAAAGGGATGCGCCAAGTGCTGTTCCTGGGCAGGAGTAGCCCCATGTGCCACTACTGACCCCAGAAAAGGCCCTGGGGGTCCTGGTGGACACCAAGCTGAGATGTGCCAGCAACGTGCCCTTGAGGCAATGGTGGCCACCAGTCCCCTGGGCTGTATTAGGCTGGGCCATTGCCAGCAGATCAAGGGAGGTGACCCTTCCTCTCTGCTCAGCCTTGGTGTGGTATGCCTGGGTGCTGTGTCCAGAGCTGGGCTCCTCAGTACGAGACATGGACGTAATGGAGTGAGTCTGTCAAGGGCCCACGCAGGTGGTTAAAGGACTGAAGCATCTGTCATCTGAGAAGAGACTTGAGAGAGCTGGGATTGTTCAGCCTGGATAAGGGAAGGCTCAGGGGGACTTTACCCATGTGTGAATACTGACTGGGAGTGAGTAAAGTGTATAGAGCCAGGTAGTTCTCAGTGATGCCCAGTGTCGGGACAGGAAATTCCTTTTAAACATAAAAAGTTTTACTGTGAGGGTGTTCAAACACTGGAGCAGGTTGCCCAGAGAGGTTGTGGAGTCTCTGTTCTCGGAGATACTCAACATACAACTTGATACAGAAATGAGCAACATCCTGTAGGTGACCCTGCTGTAAGCAAGGGGTTGGACTAGGCCATCTCTAGAGGTCCCTTCCCACCTCAACCATGATGAATATATTTTTGCTGTCCTGTGAAAAAAAGAAATTCTTCACTGGAATTAAACTGCAATTGTTCAGAGGGGTTTGGTGAAAAAAAAGAGAAAACAAGAACTATATAGCTAAAATTTCATTGGTAGCTGGAGTTTGGGAACATCCCTATGGTGAAGTCCATGTTTTACCTCATAACAGAACTCTCAATTCTTGTCAGAGAAGGAAGGAAACATGTTTTGAATTACACTGGGAGGGTTTTGGTGGTTGAAGCCTGGTTTGGAAAAAATACCCTTGAATTTCTTAGCAGGAAGATGTTCCTACAAATAGCATACCATGTGCATGTTGTTACTCTGTGTGCAATGTACCGCAACTGGGGCCGGGTTCTTAAGGCGAGCTTCTCTGCTTTGGTGCCTCCCCACCAGCAGTAAGCAGGACCAGGATCTCTGTTGCTTTGCAAATGCATCTCTGATTTGTTTCTTGTTCCTATCTCTCTTCCCTTTTTGTGTGTGTCCCCCCAAAGGTGTTGGCTTTCTGCGTCGGTTGGCTCTGAGCAGGCAGGAGGGTACAACAGCTACAGGGGCTGATCTCTCTGGAATGAGTTAGTTGGAGCACATGTGAGAAATGCAGCCTAATTGTTCTGTAGCCTGGAGGGCTTGGGATGAAATAGCTCTTCTCCTACAGGCCAAGTTTATCTCATTGCAACCACTTAACATTATCCCTGCCCTCTGGGCCATTCCCCTTCTGAAAGCAATTATTTTCTAATCAGCTTGGCAAATTTTGAGGGGTCTGTCTGATTTGGAGGTGGCAGCAGTGGGAGTGGACATTTCTTCTTGAGAGGAGAGGGAGTAAAACTGGAGAATTGTATGCTAAACCATCTTCAGTATTAATTTCTAAAGAGTGGCTGGGGTGGGGATGTAGCCTGCTGCTGACTGGTGGTGGGCATAAGGAAAAGACTGGTTGTAATGCCGGTGAAAAAGATGACAGCAACAGGACCTTCTGAAATACCATCTGCTAAATAGTAATATTGGGTTCCAGGCACTACCAGTGTAATTAATGTGTGAGTGGGCTGGGGGACTGCAGCTGGAGAATAGAATTTTTCTTCTAAATATAATTATCATTGTGTGTCAAAAAAACGGAGGGGAAGGCTTTCTTAAATAAAAACTGTTGTGCATCATCAGCTTTATGCAAATATTAGATAAGAAACATGTCTTGCACACAATGAGATTTTAAAGCTGCTGGAATAAAACTATTGGAAAACATAAAGGCTGTTATTTAATTGCAAATCAACCCTGATTTTCCCGAATAATTCTGGTTTTCATTTCTTTGCTACTTTACGGCGTCTGTGCAGTATGGGGAAGGCCATCAGACAGCTGCACTAACAAATTCTGGTTAAACTGTCATACCCAAAGCTGCAGAGTGACCTTGGGCAACACACGAGCCTGACACAATGAAAACACTTCTTTTTCAGTGGCTTACATTAAGCTCCTGGATCTTGGGTTTCTTTTACAGTCAAGACTTTTGGGCTGCTCTGGAAGTAGTGTGAATTCTCTATACCAGAGCCTGAGTCCAAGCAGAAACCCTGCAGTAAATCTGTACCTTGGGAGTACTTAAAATGATGCTTGTTCTGCAGGATTTTCCGGGTGAGCGGTATAAACTTTATGCTTATTCCTACCCATGGGGATGCAGAGTTGGATTCCTCCATCAAGGAAAAAATCCTGATACTTTGTGCATAGACAGGAAGGAGTCAGACCCTTTTTTCCTTACCCTTTCCTCCCTGACTTTCGCAGCATTCATGGCAAAAGCCCTTGGCATTTTTCTTCCCAGCAGCTCCAGGGATGGGTGATGAAGAGCAGTTTCCAGTGGGGCAGAAAGTGGTTCAGGATAGGCTCATTTCCCTGTGTTTCCTCAGCCTGCACTGATGCTCAACCCTGTGGCACCATCTCAGTACCCAGGTAACATTCAGGCTGACACAGAGCTGGTGAGAGCTGTTGTCTCTGGAATCAGGATTGCTATAAACAATAGTTTGCCTGGTGAAAGACTCACTTGCGTCAGGGTTAGATCCTGAATACTTCTGAATATCTGGAATGACCTAAGGCTGAAATGAAGATTTCCAAAACTTTGAAACTCAGAGGAACTGCAGTTAAGGCCTTTTGAAATGCCTCCTGAATTTTGATGCTTGCGAATTTGTCACTATCAAAAAAAATGATGCTTTCTATACACACTTGCAATAAACTGTTGTGTTTTGGCAGTATCTGAATGATAGAAATTAAGGCTTACCCAGGAAGGGTCTCAGTTGTACAAAGACTCTCCTCATTTCTCACAAATGCTTTTGTGTGTGTCCTTAAAGTCTCCCAGGGGCCAACTGCTTCAGTGTGAGACTCCTTCAACAACCATAGCAAGAGCTGAGGTTTGCTGTGTGCCAGTTTACTCCGCTCTTATGGGAGCTGAACTGCTGGAGAAAGCTCCTAGCCATTTGTGTCTGAGGATGCCTTGGACTCTGAACACTTAAAATTCAGCCCAAAAGGAAGCTGGTCTCGTTAAACGCTGGAAAATGGTTGCTGACAAGCGTTTGTGACAATTTGTTAACAAACGAGCTCACAGAGGCTAAGGGCTATGTCTGTGTGTTTTTAAAAGTAAATGTAAATATTAGGCTTAGGGAAAATGAAAGTTCTGTTGCAATCTGTTCTTCAGGCTGTTGGTGACTACCGTTTCATGAAGGCTTTCCCGTTTAGGGTGATCATCTGCTGGGCCTTTGTACAGAGGCTTTTTGAGTTGTCGTTGAACCTGTTCCCAGCACTGGTGAAGGCAGAAAACACAAAGACCAGAAATGAGTAGAGGCTGCTGACTGACACAGAAGGAAATCAAGGTGAGGATGAGGGTGCTTAAACCCATCACCAGAAGTAAGAATCCATGAGACCAGCAGCATGAAGTACTGAGAAATGATGAGCAGGAGTCACCCATTTGCACCCTCTTGCTCTAATAAGGATGCTGACAGAAAGAAAAAGGATTTAGATGCCTGTGAGAATTAGAAAAGAGAATGGAGAGATTTCATTCCCATGTGAGAGTGAAGACAGGCGTCTGGTGAGCCACATAGCCATGGCAGGGAAGCATGCTATCACCCATCTGTTGGCTTGGTTACAGCCAGGTCATGAAAGCTGGGAGAAGGAAAAGGAGCCAGGTGAAGGGGGGCTTTCAGAGATCATTTCAGAGCATCAGGTCTTTGGCAGAGAGAATGTCTTTGGTGCACTGTAAGACCAAACGCAGACTTAGTGCTGAGTTGAACCAGGCAGAGATGCTGTGATGTTTGTTGCCTTTTAGACAAGGTGGATTTGAGAACAAATATGATTTGGAAGCAGAATGAGGAGTTTGCAGCTTGGTGAGCAATTAAATTTTATTCATATATTTTTTTAACCTCTGGAAGGGCTGCTGTAAAATCTTGGGCATCTCTTTTGAGTGTTCGGTATAAATCTGAATAAATGAATAACAAACCAGAGGGCAAAATGCAAATACTCGTACCATTAGTTATACCTTTGGCAGAGAGAGCAGTATCCTGGTATCACTAGCAGGTTCTTCTGGAGTACAACACTCTTTGTACCAGGGCTCTTAGCAGCCGAGCCCTCGGAACAGACCCAACAGGCACCTTAACGTCCCTGAAAATGACACGTAGAGAGTCTCTCTCACATTTTTGAGAATGATGGACTGCTTTCAGTGGTGTGATCCAGGTGTTTCCTACTTTTGTGCTGCAAGCCAGCCATCCTACAGAGGTGAATAACCAGAATCAAATGGTTGTCATCACTTGCATGTGGGCATTTTCAATGTTTTTGTATTTTGAAGCAATTCACAGCATCTCTGACTATTAACTAGAATAAATCCAACCTCCTGATGGAATAGCTTGCCAGTGAAGAGTAGTTTCATCAAAAGGGAAATGTTTACCTGACGCCTGCTGTTTTTTATGGGTCTCTAACTGGAAGACCTCTTTTCTTCCATTTAAGTGCCACAGTTTAATTTAGACTTTGGTCTGCAAAGAGATTATTGTAAACCCTTCAATGTAATCAATATTCTAACTTGAGTGAGTGGAAAAGATGCAAATGAAAAGTGCCAGAAGGAGCAGAGAAACAGTTTGTTCCGTAAGAAATGCACCTTTAAAAGAAAAGTTAAAACGTCGAAGTTTCTTGTCAGATGCACTACCGGCAATATTTGTGCTGATTAATAATACATTTTTACAAGAATTTATTATAAATACAATGTAGCTTGGCTATGATGATGTTTGATCTTAAGATGTGGTGTATTTAGGGGCTTTATTATTAAGGATTTGGAGCAGCTCTGAGAGTACAAAGTCTGATTTCATGGACTCCTGGAATTTTATTTTATTCTCATCTAAATCCTCTGGTTTATTCACTTAAACTGACACTTGATGCATTGCTTATGTGTTAGATCTTGAATAAATTGAGATGGAGTGGCATGGAGGAGAGATCTGGTACAGGTCACAGAGCTGCATCTACCTCCACCTTCCTTTCCATAGCAAGGAGGGGATGACTGGAGGGCTCCAGGTGCCCCGCCATCGGGATGTGGTGCAGAAGTGCCGTTGCTGTTTTTCTGTCCCACCAGGAAGCTGTCAGGGCCCGGGTGATTTGGACCTGATGTGCCAAAGGGGCAATGCAGTGTTCAACAATCAGCCTCAAGCAATTAGTTTTGAAGAGATGCTGTCATTTTGTAAAGACACCAGACTCTGGATGGGTTTAGGATGTGGATTTATTTATTCAAAATAATTCCCTTGGTGGCAAGCAAGGTAATCCCCTTTCCAGGTGCTGCTGCAGGCACCGACCGTGGTGTCACTGCTCATCATGAAGGCAAACCGAGCCCCTTCTTCAGGGGACACTGAAATGCTGCCATCGTGAACGTGTGCATAGAGCCAGGTCACAGAGAGATGGCCCTGTGCTGTCCCACCAAGGTGCAGGAAAGGGTGCATGTGGGATGGAGCCAGCCCCATTTGTGTCCCAGGTAGACGCCGTAAGGCTGGGAGGAAAGCTGTTTTTCAGCTGTATATATTTCCATGTAATCTTTCTGCTCATACTTTTTCTACACATTGACTTTGCAATTTCTGTCTTTCATCTTTCTCCAACACTTCTTTCAACTTGAATAAAGGGAAGGAATGAATAACCTGTGAAAGACGGGAATGATTTTACGGTTAAGGCAGATGAATGCTTTGTTCAATATATTCATAACAGACTGAAAATGGGAATGAATAATAACGGCACTAAACTTTTGGAGGCAGTAAAAAAATCAGGCCAAATGTGAACTGTTCCAGAAGGATTTTTGAGCCATAGTGACTGGGAAGAAAAACATGAGATTCAGTACGCATAAGTGTACAGGGATATACGTGGTGAAAACCAATCCTAACTTCTTGTACAAAATGTTTGGCTCTGAGCTGACCGTTACCACACAGGGGTAATGTACCTGGGCTATGACAGCTTGTGTTTTGAAGATGTTGGATAAGTTGCTCAGTGGTGGTCAAAAAGCCCCAAATTGACATGCCCAGGAATTTATAGGAAGAGAATGGAGCAGCAAATTCAAGGACTCCTGAGCCATCTCAGGCAAGCAAGCTAACAACCAACTCAGGGTGTGGAAAACTACAGTCAAATGTGTCATGTGAGTATTTAAGTAACGGTAAGCAAGTGTTATTCATAAGGCCATGTCTGTATTGGAGCACACGCAGAGATTGGTACCCAAAACCCATTAGGTGTTTATCTGTAAGCATCACTGCTGGTGTTGTGTACAGCAGAAAATTCACAACGTTGCCATGTATGTTTTTACTGGCACGAGTTCAAGACTGACTACATCATTCACAAGAAGCAAAGGTACTGGTGAATTATTCAGGGCTTGCTGAACAAGTGTTGAAAACCTAATTCCAGCAAATCACCACAATAACTTAATTTTTTATTTTTTCATTAGACCACAGCCTGCAAAACCAGGGCCCTCTAGCTGTTGCAGCTCTTTCTCTACAGGCTTGGTAGAGGAAAACAAATATTTGATTCATAGAAATATGTATATAATGAGACATCAATGGCTTTTCTTGATAAACGACTGTGTGATAGTGTATTGCAGATTGTTTCCCCATTCCCAGCAGCTCAGGGGGAGGGTGTCTGTAAGTCAGGTGGCAGGTGCTGGCAGTAGAGGTGGCAGCAGGACCACTCTGCTCTGGCTGTTCTGCGTTTATGGGCCATAATGTGTCAATCCTCTCTTCCTGATAAGACTGAGACACCAAGACCATCTCCCTGCGCTGTGCTTCCTCCTCGTTCGTTGCATCCCGGGGGCAGAGTGACCATGGTGGGTGCTGCCAGCAGATGTGGGCGCTGCTGCAGGGCATGGCTGGCAGCAGGTCCCTTGAAGAGCAGTGGCTGCTTGCAGTGACCATGGTTCAGATCTGCGTGAACAGACAGGCAGCGAGTAGGGGATAGTGTGTGTGTCCATCACCACTAACCATCCTCAGGAGACTGGGAATTCCTGTCAGTGGCATGAGTCATGCTGGGGTTTAATTTATCTAGTAGGAAGAGGGTCTCATTTCCAGAGATTGTGAGATACATCTGGTGTTCATCTGTGACTGAAAATTGCTTACCCTGCGAATGAGATTTGTGGACGTGTCATAAAATCACAGAATGGTTCAGGTTGGAAGGGACCTTAAAGACCATCTAGTTCCAACCCCCCTGCCATGGGCAGGGACACCCTCCACTAGACCAGGTTGCTCCAAGCCTCATCCAGCCTGGCCTTGGACACTTCCAGGGATGGGGCACCCACAGCTTCTCTGGGCAACCTGTTCCAGAGCCTCACCACTGTCATGGTAAACATTTTTTACAATGCCACCAGACCCCCCAAGAGCCATGGCACTGGGCAGCAGGCGGCAGGGCAGGCGGCAGGGCAGGCTGCAGCGGATGCTGTGCTCCAGGTGCCAGAGCCTGGGTGGGAAGACTTGGTGCTTCCTGGCAGCGCCTGCAGCCGGCTGCTGGAGCAGAAGGCCCGCCTGCAGCAGGCCCTGCAAGACCTGGAGAGGCAACGCGGTGCCCTTGAGATGGAGAGCTGCCTCCTGAGGCACAGCAGGTCTCCAGAAGCATGCAAGGAGGCAGAGAGGCTCCAGCAGAAAAAGGCCCAGCTAGCTGCCCTCACCGAGCAGCTGAAAGAACACTTCAGGCGTCTGCAGGTGACCATGGGGCACCTGATGAATGCTCCGATGCCACTGCCCATCCACAGCTGTGCTGAGGAACTGCGTGTGAAATCGTTTCCTCAGCAGAGGGCTGGAGAAAGGCAAGAGCGTGCCGGGGCTTTGCTGGCACAGCAGCAGCAGCAGGATGAGATGTGGCAGAAGGCACCTGAGGAGCTCCAGGCCCATGTGGCTGCAGATGACAAGGGCTCCTGTTACGTGAGTGGCCTCAGCCAAAGGTGTGAGCAGTCGGAGGGGCAGCTCCTGGAGGTGGTGGAGCAACACACCAGACTGGCTGCAGAAGATTCTCGCCTCCATGGGCAGATATGCGGGGTAGCAAAGGTTCACGCTGAAAATGCTGACCTGAAAGGGCAACTGACGCAAGCCGCAGAGGAGCAAACTTCTGCCCTGCAAGCCATAAGCCATCTTCAAACCCAGCTGGAAGCTGCAGAGTGCAAAATGGAAGCCATGAGAGACATGGTAGAAAGGGCTGAGAGAGAAGCGAAAAGGAGTCATGGAGAATCCCAGGTGAGTGAACCAGAGAATCGGTTTCAGAACCTCAGAGCCCGCTTGGGCAGCGCACAGTCCTGGGCCCTGCCTGCTGTCAGAGGAGGACCCCACAAGAGAGACAGAAGCAGACAAACAGTCTGTCATCCTGCAGGCTCTGGGACAACAGCCGGGAAGGCTTTGAGCCTCCGCAGCTCGATACAGCTACGATCGCTTTGATGGTCCCAGGGCGCAGCCTGAACTGAGCTTCCTCTAACAGCTTGACGATGTGTTCATTATGTGTCTGGACAGGTGGATGAAGACAGTCGGTCTGTGGGAGGGCTGGCAGATGGCACGAGAGGATTCATCCCCTCTGATATTGCCGACGAGGATTCAGATGACGAGCTGGAAGACGAGAACTGGAACGACTCTCGTTATATTTTCAGTCTCTCACCTGTTTGAGAGGAAGAAGAGGATGTAGATGTGGGTGATGGGGGCTAAAAAGCATAAAATTTGTAGCCTATACAAACTTGCAGAATATCTAGAGAAGGGAATTTGTACTTAAAAGTGATTCTTCTTGGACTTTTAGATTTCTGTAGAATGGGGGGACTTCTGGAGTGCAGCAGGGGCCTCCAACGGGCCCCCAAAAGCTGGAAAGAGGCCCTGGGGCACTCTGGAGGGTAATTAGGGCCCTGCACAGGCCCATGCAGAGCCTGGATGAGGCCTCTGGTCTTTTTTGGAGGGTCTGCCATGTCAGAGCACCACTGCTGTTGGCAGCAATGGGGACCCTCCTATCCTGAGAAACTCCATTAAAAACTCCATTAAAGAGAAACTCCATTTGTTGGGGAAAAAAAATAAAATTATATGTTATTTTCAAGGTTACTGAATTTTTGGAGCTTTCCTTACAGAATGGGCCAGATCTTCATTTGGCATCAATATTGTGCAATTAATGTGAAGCATATACTTGCTTTTTGCCAGGTGAACATCTGACTTCGTATGTGATTTCCTAAAATGCATTGTGAAAGGATTTTCCTGTTTCTCAGTATGTAGTTGTAAGGATTTTCTTGTGAAGGGAGAAGATGATTGGCTGATTATGCACACAGCATTGACTAGAAGACAACATAAATAATGAAAACAGGTTAAAATATCTGTCTGCTTTCTCAGAAGCCTTGGCATGTTCTCTAACTGCATAAATATGCAAATTTGGGTCTGGGTTGAGGCTATTTGAACTGGTGGTTGATGTAAAAGGTAAACCCTTCCCCAATATTTAGTGGCATTAGTATGTAAGCTATTGGACTTGGGAATGGAGCTAGTGGGAAGAGTGCTGGTGAGGTGGTCAGAGATAAATCATATCTTTAGGAAAATCACTGCTGGTTGAGAAAATATAATTTGTAGAACAAGACAAAACATTACATGTTAATAATTGATTTGAACAGAAAGAAAAAGAACCACCCTGGTTGTTGCTTATCCATTTTTTCCTTTCCTTGTGATACAATGATACCACTACAGACCTCTAGATCTATTAGTTGTATTTCCAGGGTGAAGCCCTCCCTGATGTTAAGGGTACCATCCAGGGCTCACTGAAAAAACACAGAGCAAAAATCTGATTAAATTCAGTTGATTGGGGATTTCACTCAGGATCTTTCTAGACCTGCACTGTCATATTCCTAATTAGTAATGGGCATCACTCCTCTGCTTGCAGAAGCCCCCAGAGGTTTCTGTGGCATGTACAGTGTGGCTGAGGCCAGCACCGGTAATTGGCCTTTCTCACATTGATAAGGTGCTGCAGTTCTCTCTGGCAAAGTCTACAGAAACAATGCTAAATCTATCCTTTTTAACTGAATTTCAAGTGACTCTGCCAACTGTTGTCATTCAGGACTCCTCAGCGTATTGCTCAGGTTCACTTGACAGCTCTTAGATACCCGCCTAAAGCAAAAATCTCATTGCTCAGCTTTTCAATAGCCTCTTGCTCAGCAGAACCTCGGCCGTTCTGGGAAGACCTTTTCAAAAAGACCAGTTATTTTATTTTCTCCCTGGTGAAGGTGACCTTAAATGCCTTTACATGCATTGATTCGAGTCTTCTACTCTGAGTTTAGGTAGGTGTATTACACCCTAAACCCATTTCAAAAAGCCAAAATCCTTTTCTGTGTTTCATTTTAAGTTTCTGTGGCTAGCTCTGTCACACAGACGCTAAACTGGTTGTTAACTAACAAAGCAAAAAATGTTTCTATGCCTGTATGTTAAACACAGATTAAACACATCTCACAAATCACGTTTTCCAGTTAAACATGCATATAGCTGATCCATTCTGATCTGGTTTCCTGTGGTTACCTTTACAGATAAGAATTCTTATTAAACAGTCTGATTCATCTCTTTCCAACCTCTTTCATATTATTTTTTTTATTATTATTATTATGGGTTATTATTATGCCTTTTCAAATTATGAGAAAACATTAGATTGAATCACTTCAGTGTTTCAAAGGTCTGATTGATGGTTTCCTGGTACAGCTTCTCAAAACGCTAATTTCTTCATCTATCTTAACATATTGTCATGACATATTTATTTTTAGGCAGGAAGCAGTGATTTGGAGGGAAAAAAAACCCTCTTCAACTTCTTCACGTTGAATATGTCTGAGTCTGGATCTCCAGCATTTTACTTCTCAAATTTATTAAGTCTCTTTTATTTTTGTTTGTTTGGGGTCTGGATAAACAGTTTAAAGACATAAAGTGTTTATTTATGCAGTTCATTTGCTGAAACCTCCCTGCTGCACGTCCTTTTTATTTGGCTTTCTTGTGTGGGACAATCCCCGTAGGCTAATCCTAACCCACCTCCCAGCCCCACTGCAGTGCTCTTCTCCATGACCCCTGCAAGGGCTACGGGACCCTCTGGCTGCTCGCAGCAACGGCAGTGGGCTGAGGGGAGGGAGATGGTGAAATGAAGTGATGGTGAGAGGGTTCCTTGCCGTTAACATCCCTTGAGGACTGTTATTTTTCTTCTGCTGTCTTTCAGAGTTTGACTGTTGCGCACCTGGGCTCAGCACTGGGTGCTCAGCACTGCTGGTTGCCCCACTCAGCATCTGGGTGTGCATTGGTCAGTGGATGGTGAGAAGTTGTATCATATGGTATCATGTTTTATTTTCCATTATTTAAATTATTTATTATTAGTAGTATGTGTATACATTGATTTAGGTTTAATTAGTAAATAGTTCTTATCCCAATTTTATGAGCTTCCTTATTTCTTTTTCCTCCGATTCTTCCCCTCCACTGGAGGAGGGGAGGGGGATTTGTGAGAGCGGCTTCATGGTATTTTGCTAGCCGGAGTTAAACTACAACAGCTTTGCAGTAGGGTGTCCTGTGTAGAAACTCGGCACACTGGTGTCATCGTAAGGAAAGGCAGCTCTTGACATAATGTGCACGAAAATCTGCAGCATTGGCTTTTACTACCTGAAATGGTTTCTTCTGCACAGGCCTGGTGACAGTGTCAGGAAGAGTCTCCTTCACTATTAACTCCAGAAGCGTGGCAGGTATGGTTATGGAAAGGTTTATCCTGAAAGGTGATGTCTGGTTTGGTTTAGTCTTGTGCTTTTGGCAGTTCAGTCTGCATAACTTGCAGAAGTAGAAATCATTCTACTTGTTGGTGATCTAATTAACTGGTTTTATGCTTGATCTACATCTGTTATAAATTATTTCCTCAAAACTAATTTTTTAACTCTGTAGACTGTTAAATAAAAGTCATCTGGTTGGTTAAGCCTAACTATAGTGAGTCGGAATCTCTTTAGGGTATGAATCATCATTAAATCAGTAGTAATGACAGCAAAGTAATAATATTCCCTATCATTTAAAACCTGAGAACACCCTTCAATTACAATTTCCATTATTTTACACTGGAAATCACACTGACTTCTTAAATTTGTCAAACAGAAAGCTACAGGACAGAGAGAGGCAGACAAAGCAATGAATGTCTGAGCCAATACGCATTGGAGCAATGGTTTGTACTTTTTCAAGGAAGATGCTCTGTTAAGCTTTATCAAGCTCATTTTTTGTTACTAAAAAATGTTTTAGGGGTGTTTTTTCCCCCTAACTTTCTGTCGTTACTTTTTTTTTTTCCTCTTAATTAAACATAGAATTAGACTGATGGTGTCTAGACACATCGTATTTAGTGGAGGAACGTAGACCTCTCTTGGGGTGAGCTTTTGCACCCAAGTCCCTGCATCAGTATGGGCAGTGTCTGCTTCTGGAGGAGCCTGTTTTCCTCTTCTGACAAGAAGAGCCCAGACAACTTGTACTTGTCTTTTAGAACAGCCAGATTTCAGTGACATAAATCCTATCTGAAGACAAATCTAGATATCCAAGCGAAACAAAATTTCATTTAGGATCACATATAAAAGCATTTTACTGATACCCACTTCAAATGAATTCAGTTATCGCTTGAATTCTATTAAATTTAAGAAAACTGCAGAAGTTATGTTTCTCTCTTTCAGATGTGCAGCTGGTATAAATATTTTATTGACATGAATTGTATGGGTCCCCCTAAAGGAACATCTCCATTTTATTTATGTTAAACTTTCACAGGAAAATGGGTTGACTTTGAAACTCCTTACCAGTACTTTCTCTTGTATCTTTTTGATGTGAAGTTAGTTTGCTTACTAACATTAAGTCCAGCTGCTCAGATTGGGAAATACATGAAAGCGAATCCTTCTAGGACCTCTAACATTATTAAAACTAATGCTTAACTTTCTAATGATCTGCTTTAGGATCTGGTACCTTGTGACTTACTGGGCATGGACGCAAGACCTATGTCCCTCTGTAAATCAAAAACGCTTACCCTGAGTGGAGGATGCAGCCCTTTCCTCTCAGTGAACATGGGCTGTCAGAGCACCGTGAGCTACTTGTCAGTTCGGTGTCAGGAACCCACCACGAGCACGACTGGGACAGTGGAGGAGACTAATGAATGTAATCTTTGTGGCTCACCCGAATGCTCACGTAATGGAAGATCATCATGTAGTCGTACTAACTGTATCGCTACTGCTCACACCTGTTACTGAAATGTGTCTGTGCTCCTTGTCAGCCTCTCACCAGAGCTGGGCAGTGGGGAGGTGTCTGAAGAGCCACAGCTGCCCTGTTTGAAATAGGAGTAGCAGAAGGCAGGAGTCATCGTCTGTACGGAGGGGACATAGCAGAATGAGGTGGCACAAGACAGATGTGAATGTGCCTCTGTTGCTATCCTGCCAGAGGAGCACTTCCCTTTTCTCCTTGCGCAGAGCATTAACCTTGTAGTGCAGGCGGTGAAGCATCCCAGCAGGAAGAGGTTGAGGAAGTGGCTGAGGTGAGGTGTAAGTACAGGTGAGTTTTTGTCCCTGGGCAGAAGGACTGTGGTTAGTGACATTCCAGGCCCTTCCATAAATAAAACCATTTTTATCTGAAAATGACACCACAAAAAATGTGCTAAAGTGACTGTAGAAATCTCACACTGGTGTGTAGCGCTGTGAAGTTCTTCTCACCACATGATGTGGAACTGGCTGCTGTAGGAGCAGTGGCAGAGGGAAGCCAGTGACGAGCTGCAGGGGTAGCTACCAGCATCTTTCAGCATCCCAATGCCTGTTGAGTGTTCTGACATGCCGGGGTGGAAGTCAGCCGTAAAGAACAGCACCCTGGAAAAATGAATAGAGCAATGGGGTGTGATGGGGCGGTCAACAAGTCTCATGCGGCAACCTTCCATCTTGATATAAAAAGTACATTTTTTACAGTGAGAACAATCAGTCACTGGAACAACCTCCTCAAGGATATGACGAAGTCCCCATCACTGGAGGTTTTCAAGATGTGATTGGACAGGGTGCTAGATAATCTCATCTAGGCTCCCCTTCCCACAAAAGACTGTGCCAGATGACCTTTTGAAGTCCCTTCCAACCTGAGCTGGTCAATGATACTGTAAATAACAACTTTAGATGACATAGGCCTGGGTGAGAGCCCTGAATTTATTCTTGGGATCCATCTACATATTATGCTGATAAAACTTTTCTGCAGAATTGGCACTGCACTTTCTGAGGGCACAGTTCTTGCTGAAAGTCACCAGCAAGAGAAACTCTACCTGCAGCCTTTGATTGCCTGTACCAGGGTGTGCTAGGGCAACTCCACTTGGGCAGTGTAAGGGGAGTCCAGGATTAAATACCTTGCTGTTGCTCCTGTTCAGGGGTAACTTCACTATTTCATAGAAGGCCAAGCAGCACAATTCTTACCTATTTCCATAATTTTGCACACTAAGGGCCAGACAATTCAATTTTCCTTTGGTCGCATCACAACACCAGGTTAACACATAATTAATGAAATCAGAAGCATTTTTTTCCCTCTGAAGCCTCATACATCAGTTAGTTGGAGGTGGCAGAAGAAACAAAGAGCTAAAGCACCGTGTGGGTTGCTGATTCTCATTCATTCCAAACAGGTCCTACTGATCCATCCCACACAGGGGATGGCACAGCATGAAGAAGAGGTGTGTAGGATAAAGATCATCTCAGTGCTGTTCATCGGTCTTGAATTTGTGAGCTAGTGAGACTACAGTCATCACCACAAAACTCCAGTCCCACTTACACACCAGTGTCATTGAACGTGTCTCGCTTCAGTCTAGATAGGAAACTGGAAAACAGCAGGAAAGGCTTCAATTGGTCCCAGGGTGTTGTGATCAGAGGGTGCTTCTCATGGCTAAGCCCTCCCATGCCGGGGCTCACAGCAGCTGCTGTAAGCATGGGTTGCCTGCAGCACCAAGGCACTGCAAGGAAAGGGCCAGGAGGAGTCCTGGAGCTCACTCTGGAGACCTGACGAGCAGAGTGACATCCTGAGATCATCCAGACCAGAAGGATCTTTCTGAACACATCCAGACCTAGGATTATCCTCCTTCCTATTAATACTAATCGAGGACTTAACCTACACTTCACCTAATGTCAAAGTTGCACCCTACAAGTGTCTCATGATTTTTCCATCATTATGGCTCCTTTCTACCCTTGCTCTGTATTTTCCACTCCTTGTAATGCATTCAGTTCCTCTTGGTAGCCCAATATCTTTTTTCTAGTTTATTAATATTTCAATAAAACGTGCCATACAGACCTGGAACATGAGCTAGGATATGTGTATTTTTCCTGTTAGTGATAAGGATCCAGACAATCCCAAACCACTTTGGAGATGACCCGTTTGTTACCCTTGCAGCATTTGTGGACTGCCAGGCGTCCGTAGCATCCAACTTCTAATTGATGAGTTTTAAGTGTGAGTGTTCGACACTGCCAGCTGCAAACTGCTAACCGGACCTCAAGGGTACATGGGCCATAGTTTGAAAACTACTGCAATGCAAAATAAGGTCAGTAACTGTGTGGCACTGTTTGACAGATGGTGACAATGCTGTTTAGTGGTGACAGAAATGGAACCTACCGTATTCATCAATACTGTCCTGTTGCAGGTTGGCTGTGAGAGGACCTGTACATAGGGAGAGAAGAGGACTTCCTGCTCAACTGATGTAGAAGTGCTTCTGCTCTGTGTGTAAGGAGGCTGTGTGGTTACCACCTTTGGACCCCAAATAGTATGTCCTAGTGACCCCAGCACCTTGCTCCATCAAGACAACTGGAGATAGTTGCTTTGGAAGCAGGGGAGGTTTTCCCAAGACAGACCCAGCTCTAGTTATCCTGCTGAAACCACCTGTGACTTCAGGAACACTCTGGGCTGGGATGCTCACTTTCCCCCAAAAGGGAAGGATTTGATCTAATCTGAGAGGGGAAGGCACATGCTTCCTCTGTTGATGAGGTTTCGTGTGTGACCTTGAACAGTTCTGCGCCTCAAGTGCCCACTTACAAAATGAGATAATGGCACCAAAGCACTTGTCTCACGTGGGTGCTCAGAAATAGCCAGCGAGGCTGGATAAGCACCGACAGTGCTTGTGGATGGGAACATTGCCAGTCACCAGTTTCTGGTGGCCTCCCCACCAAATTCGGGAGCGGAGGGACAGCTCTTGTGTATGCCTTGTGTGAATGGAGAATTATGGCAACTTTCAACAGCTTCATTCAAAATCCCACTGAGGGCAAATTATCTGGTTTATGACTAATCTTAGCTGCTTGGTTTAAAGAGGAGGAGAGCTACAGCTTCTTTTCCTCCTGTGCAGAGCAATGGCAAAGCACCAAATAATGATGAGAAATGTCCGTGCAGGCTACAAGCAATGAGCTGCATCAGCTGGATGCAAGGGGCAGCAGAAGGAGCAGGGGCCATGAAACCTTTGCAAGGGGAGCAGATGAGCAGCAGCTGTTTCCAAACAGATGCTGCTGTTTTCCTCACGAAAAATGCCCAAGATGCTCAAAAGGTTAATAGGAGATTTATGAATGCAGGAAGGGAAGGTGAAGGAATGCATGGCAGCTGGCCAACGCTTTATGAGTGACAGCAGCTTCTTTAAAATAAAAGAAGCTGCTAAATCATTGGGTTCTTGGTGTATAGTTATCAACTTGCATAGGCAAATGAAGCAATGAATCATTTCATTAGCTTATTCACAGTGTTTTATGCCCAATGAACACTAATTGAAGCAGTGTCAGGAAGAAGGTGAGGTTATTTCTGGCATATCTAAATATAACATGAGTAGTTTTTCCTTCTGACTATAATTTTGAAATGCTCATCTCCATCTAAGTGAATTAAATGCCTGTGAAAACCTCCAGTTCTCTGGAAAGTCTGCAGGAGGAGAAACCTCACACTTGCTCTGGGATGCGTCCTGGAGACCAAGAGCGTTTTATTGCACGCGCCTTGCGTTGCAGAGGCAGGGAGATGCAGGCATGGGCGGGAAGGTGAGTGGGCAGCTCTGAGGAGTGACCTTTCCTCCCAGTTTGCATCAGGGGTTTGGTACTGATGCAGCTGCGTGCGTGTGGCCGAGCTGGTATTGGCACTGTATAGATACATACCGAAATAGAGGTGTGACTCCAAAGAATTCATAGTACAAATAAGTGGGATAAGAGGAGGGGGAGGGACGGGAAGCTGCTGATAGCACCAGGCTACAGATGGGAGGTGAAGAGGGATAAAATTGTTTTGCTTAAAGTCACACAAGAATGCTGTACCACTGAAGCACTCATTTTCCACACCTCCACACTCCAGGCCAGTGGCTCGTGTGGGTCCTGCCTCCTGACTTGCTGCCTCTGGCTTGATCCAATGGCATGGGAAGTCCTCTTCTTATCCTTTTTTAATATGTGCATCTCCCCACATCACTTTTGGAACTTTTGGATTTTGTTTTCGGTGTTTTGGTTTGGGGTTTTTTTTTCCTGTGGTTACTCATGATTAAAGAGCTGCAAAATACTAATTGCAGTTTACAGATTGTGATTACAGTAGCACAATGAAGTGGTGAATTATGACTATAGCAGCTGACACCGTGATTCACCTTCCTTACACAAATTGATGTATCTTTGCTTTGCAAATTTTTGATTTAAAAAGATCTGCTCCCCATCGCTAGCAATCTGCCAGGCAGGACTGAAAGCCTTTCCATGGGACATGCTGCAGCTAAGAAGTTACAGGCAGAGGTTGATGAGCGAAATGCCAGCTTGTGTAGTCCTGTGGGGACCCTGGGAGACTTCTGCTGGATGAGGTTCTGTGTACCACGCGTGCAATGCAGGGAAATCTAAAGCCTGTTATGAGAAATAAACCTGTAGTAGAATTTTAACAATATGCAGCTTCTCCTTTGGGTTCATGCAGGAGACAACATGAGTTTAGGCACATAGGTGCTGTCATTAAGGAACAGCCTGCCTGAGAAACTTCATTTGTAGATGCTTTCACTGAAAACCCCCTCTGCCCTCCATGTACAAATCAAGAGTTTAGCATTCCTGTATGGACTTCAGCTCCTAAACGTGTTAGTATTGCAACAGCACCATGAAGAGTTTACACCTAAAGAGCAAATCTCACAAAATAAATGCTCAGTTCTACACCAAAAATCGTTACCTCTGTAAATGAAGTGATGTTCCCGGATTGATTTAAAACGTGAATAAGAGAGAAGCCTTTGCAGGAAATAGTAGGACAGAAAAATTCCCTCATCATCTTACCTAGAAGTAATAAAAGTGGTTCTTGTTTGTTCAGCAGCCAAGATATTGCTGAAAAAAAACCGAGTAAAAAATAATAGATCATTATACTGTGTAATCTTTTACTGTAACAGTCTGGTGCACATGAGGAAATGGTTCAAAAGAAAGGAAAATGCTCTTTACAAACCCACTACCTCCAGTGTCAATTTGATCAACACAAGGGAACAAGTGGACTCGAATGTTTGAAAAACAGCAAGTGTGTGAGTGTGAGAAGGACAGAGACAGTTCTCCTGTAACAGCTGGCCTGTTTACCACAATTTTTGAGGCAACAGCAGTTGTATGATTGGATATTTATTTTGATTTGCACTGATTCTGTCTCTGATGAGTCATGTAATGGTTACCTGTCCTCCTTGCTGTGTTTTATGGTGATAGCATGAGCCCTGGCTCCAGGGCTCTGATTTGCTGAATGCTGTACAAATACCAGTTCCTAAATCTGGAGAAATATGAACAAAATTTGTCAGGTAGTGATTGGAAAAGCAATTGAACTTTACCAAGTTTAAATGAGCCTCTGGGAAGCAGAACTTCAGCCTGTACTGAGCTAACTCTGGTTTGTTTGAACTCAACAGGAGTACAGAACCCCATGCTGGGTGCTTTTGAGGCTTGCTGACTATATTTTCATAACTCTCATAAGAATGCCGCTATAGTCGGACACCTCTGGCCTGAATTCATGTTTCCTCGATGCTTTTATGTGGATGGAGGCAGCGTGTCGCATTGCCTTTTGGGAGGTGAGGTGTGAGTTGACCATTTCTTTGCAGACCATTGTGCCAGAGGTACTGGGGTGTGGAACGGCTCGCCCCGAACCTAGCAGACGGGCAAGGGAAAAGTTGCCATTGGTAGGAAGCATTACGCAATCCAAAGTGTTTCAGAGTCCTTAGATGTCTTAGGGCATTCACCCAGCCGGTAATCAGCACCGCAGAGATGAACACGCTTGTTCACATCCTTGCTGGCAAAGCTGGTTTTGCTTAACATGGCTCCGTCCCTCCTTATGGCACAGAAACCACTGGCAGACTAAGTGAAAAGATCTTGTTGGGGCCTTGCTTCTATAAATATCATCCTCATCTAAAACCTGTCCCCATGTCTTGCTGCCTACACTTCACTCGCATGTATAGCTCCATCCTCTATTTTTTACTCCCTAAAAACCAGCTCCATACGATCCCAAAAGGCACAGTTTTTCTATGTATTTGCTCAGCACATCACTGGAAACTCTCAGTGACCGCAAGCTGTTGTAAGTGATCAGTAGAGAAGATACAAAGCCGGGTATTTAGAAAAAAACAGGATTTCTAGTATTTTGCTACTGTGCAGTTGTGTGGGACTTGTTTCAAGTCAGCAATGAATGACACCAGTTTTCAGAAGTTTCAGGAAAGAGTGACCTTTCATATCTGACCTATTACTTCTTGCCTCTGAACGGTAAAATAGCAGAATTCCTCAAAGGACACTTGCATGTAAATGATAATTTACAACAGGTTCGCTAAGGATCTCTTAAATATGAAATATATAAGCTGTCTGCTTCTACTGAGAGGGGAAAAGTGTGTCCAATATTTACAGTAAACCATCAGTATGCTTTCTGTCTCTTTCTATTTCTGTTTATTCAACTGTAAACCAGAATTTAGAAATTCTTGCCCAGTGGGCCTGTTTTAAACATTAATATCTGCAGAACTGTATTCCGAACTCTGAGCAGAATGTATTTCTTGTGCTAAGTGAAGATGAACCCTAAATTTCAGCTTCAAGTTTCATTTTTTTCAGCAGTTCACCGCAGTAGCAAACTTTGTATTCATTTCCACTTGGTTCGTTTTCTTGAACTAAGACATAAAATTGAGCTGTTCTTTTTTTATTCCCCCAGGGCAGGGAGAAAGAATGGAAGCACAGGCTTTCCGTGAGCTTGCAAGTAAGATGGAACTGGCATGCTAGCAAGAGGATTTGGATTGAAAAATGTAGATAAGCAAGATGTTTTTAGAATATAATAGATTTCAGCAAACTGATTGAGGGGACAGAATTGTATAAACAATTTTTTTTATCTGGATATAGATAATTCTGATTACTCCATGAAAATAAATGCTAAAGGCAGCAATAAGCAATTACTACACAATTTCCTTGCACTATATAAAAGATTTTGAGCAAAACCAATTATGATGGCAGAAATTAATTTGCTAATGGCAAGGTATTAATAAAGAATACACATTCTTAAAGGGGAACTTCATTCTGTGTTTTGGGTTAGCAGAGACGGAGACTTTCTGTTCAGATCATGCTTGGTTCAAATGCTGAGTATTGAAAGTCAAAAGTCTGCGTACTTTGTCAAAAAAGTTAATAGGTGAGATGGA
Organism: Rhynochetos jubatus; assembly: GCA_027574665.1. NCBI lineage: Eukaryota > Metazoa > Chordata > Aves > Eurypygiformes > Rhynochetidae > Rhynochetos > Rhynochetos jubatus. Next base: position 6,944,287 of record CM050648.1, on the reverse strand, counting down.
TTGTGGGTTTTGTTTAGGGGGGCATTACACTGTGAGGGTGACAGCACTGGGACAGGCTGCCCAGAGAGGTGGGGGAGTCTCCTTCCCTGCAGACTTTCCAAAGCCGCCTGGACTTGTTCCTGTGTGATCTGCTCTAGGTGATCCTGCTCTGGCAGGGGGATTGGACTAGATGATCTCCAGAGGTCCCTTCCACCCCTAACACTCTGTGAATCTGTGAAAATGGACAAATATTTCTTCTGTCCTAAGCTTGTACAGCCCTCAGCACAAGGGGCACTCAGCAGGTTTTGTGTTTCTGAGTGCTAATGGTAAACATTTATAACTGATACGGTGAGAGTGGGTTTTTGTCTCTAAGATTAGTCAGAGTAGTGATGGTCATGGTGTGGGTAGGAGGTAGGTGCTCTGTTTTGGTGCTGCTTTTCAGGCTGAAGCCTAAGCACACTAGCTGTCCACAGATTCACCTGGCAGAGAGTTTGCAGGGCCACCACTAGGTTCCAGGGGAAACGGTGTCTGAGTGCAAGGGTAAGAAGGACCACAAAGGCACACTGAAGGACAGGCTCAGCCCAACCTGCCTTGCCCTCACTTTACTGCCCTTCCGTGTGGCAGACAACATGGCCCTGAAGAGTCCCAGCCAGATCAGGGCTACCAACTCACTGCAGATGCAGCCAGGAGTCTGGCATGCAAAAAGCAATGCCTGACTGCAGAAGGACACAAAACCCTGCCAAGAGAAATGATTTCTGAGTCCCAGACTAACAGACTTAGGCATCAGACTGCCTTTCCTCTCAGTAATGGATGAGGAAATGAGCTCTCTGGGGACAAACCTGGGAATCACTAGGGAGAGTGAGGGAAAGCCCAAAGCTGCCAAATGCAGCTGGGTATGTAGTACGGGTATTGGCCATATGAGCATGCAATGTAGAGCGGTGTTTGCAAAATAATGAAGTGTTACCACACAAGAGCAGGTTTCTGCACGCGCTGTGCTGGGCTCAGGGTTTGCCAGGCAGAGGTGTTTGTTAAGCTGATGTTTGCCTGCAGCTCCTGGGGATTGGGTTCAGCTGTGAATCTCACTCTGGATGAGTAATGGGGAGAAGACACTGAGCTGGGCAGAATACCAAAAAAACCACTGCTGGCAGCAGTTTGTCCAAAACCCAAAGTGGAGATTATCTCATGTGTCTTCAAATGGCTGCATGTGAGGCAGTGGCTCTTGGCTCCCAGCTTGCTCCAGAGGCTGTGGAGAGGCTCAGGCAGTTCCTACACTGCAATCAGCTGCACTCCATTAGAGCTGTGCTTTAGCATCACCTCTTTTTCTCCATAGAACATGAAGAAAGCCTGGGGGAACTAACTGCTACATATACTGTAGTTAAAGGAATCTCATACCCAGGAACTGTGCAAGAAAATCTGTTCAACTAGGAAAAAAAACATACAAGCAAAAGCACCAAGACTTGCAAGTTGTTTTTATTGCTTTCTTTATGGGGTAGTTTTCCTGACTCTTGAAGAGCTGGGAGAAGCTGTTGCAAGCCTATGAACGTCTCGGGAAAAAATTTTAAAAGAGGCAGCATAAAAATCACCTTTTATTGTGCACAATGTCGGAAAAGGATATGGTTATTTATAATGTATTATGACAGGAACCACTTTGTCATCCCTTTGGATGCATCATTGAAAACGTCTAGGAAGTTCTGCTGTCCCCAAAGAACCTGGCACTGATTTTGGTCTCCTCACTGTGTAGGAGGATGAGTATAACATCGAACTGAGGCAAAAAGCAGGAAACCGGGAGCAAGGAAACGCTGAGGATGATTTTTTTAGGGATAACACCATGTTCGATATCACTGAGAAAGCACAAAGGGAAGGTTTGCTGCGGGAAGCTGATCTGGGAGCTCAGACAGCAGGAGATTGTGCTGGGTTCAGTCAGGAAAGGGTTAACTCCCGTTACTCTGGTTGCCAGGGAACTCTGTTGCTGGATGCTAAGTGAAAACATAAGGCCTCAGCTGGTGCTGGGGATGGCCTGTACTGAACTCAAGGGCTTTTGTCCGCTTTGGATACTGTAGCTGACCCAGACTGACCAAGGCAGTATTTCATTCCATAGTCCGTCATGTTCCGGCCTCTGGGGTGGGGAAGGGGGTCCGGTAGCCATTACTCTTCCCTTCTCTCTCTCCCTTACTCCCTTGCTCGTTTACTCCCGGGCACTTGCTAGCAAAGCAGCTAATGCAGGAGGGTTAACTCCTGGGCTGGCTCCTTCGTGTGGGAGCTGGTGGGTTGTTCAGGGTTTCCTGGCCGTGTTATCACTGACAGGGTTCGCTCGGAATCTGCTGCGTTAGCTCCCGGGCTCCGGCCTTCAGGCCACGGCTCTCGGGCTGCGATCGCTCTGGGGCTGTGGTTCTTGGGCTCTCTGGGTCTGATTTTCATCACTCAACATCTGGGTGTGCATTGGTCAGTGGATGGTGGGAAATTGTATCATATTGTGTATATTGTACTATATGTTTCTTTTTCTGCTATTTTAATTATTTATTATTAGAAGTATGTGTATATATTGATTCAGAGTTAATTAGTAAATAGTTCTTATCTCAATTTTACGAGCTTCTTTATTTCTTTTTCCTCCGATTCTTCCCCTCCACTGGAGGAGGGTAGGGAGATTTGTGAGAGCGGCTTCGTGGTATTTTGCTAGCCGGAATTAAACCACGACAGAGGTGTTTGCAGACCCTTAGAAAAATGCATGGTGTGAAGACTGTCCAGGCTGTATCCCCACTTGTGAGTACACCCTGTGACAGTGAGCAGGAGCATTAACCACTTGCTGGACACAGCACACAGTCCTGGTGAAGGACTGCTCAGGGTGTGGTGGGACCCTCCTGCACCCTCTTCCCACCAGCTGGAGATGACGGGGGATAGTGTTTCTCCGTGCAGAGCAGCGTGGCGACTGTGAGTGGTGTTGGCTTGCTTCAGAGCTGGCTGGTGCATGTTGTGCTGATGTGCCCCACGTGATTTTGTGCGCTGTGTTCAGACCCTGTTGCTGGGATCCATCTCACCAACTGTATGTCTGTATCTGAGCAAGTTGCCTAGACCCCCTTCACAGTCCATGGAGGAAAAATACTCTCAGAATTTTGTTCCTTTGATTCTATAGTTTTAGAATAAAACGGTAGTTAGAAATATTTAGAATTGAATATATTTAGAATAAATTGTTTGGATAAAGGGACCTATTGCCCTACATTGACCAGAAAGACAGCTTCTCTGACCAGCTAGGAATGAGAGAGAAAAGCTGAGTGAAAAAAGTCTTGTGTGGGTTATCAGGCATTGGAACAGGCTGCCCAGGGAAGTGATTGAGTCACCACCCCTGGAAGTGTTTAAAAGATGTGTAAATGTGGTCCTTAAGCACATGGGTTTAGTGGTGGACTGGTAATGTTAGCTTATTGGTTGGATTCCATGATCTTAAGGGTATTTTCCAATTGTGCTGGGTTTAGTCAGGACAGAGTTCATATTCTTCACCGTAGCTGGTATGAGGCTGTGGTTTGGATTTACCCTGAGAAGAGCAGTGATGCTCTACTAAATCTAAATGATCCTACGTTTCTATGCATGAAGCTCAGTGAAGTGAGTCTGAAGTGGTGCTCTAGGGTATGCTGTCACTCAGGCAGGTGCAGTTTTTTGGGGTTTTGTGTTGTTGGACAAGTAAGGTGTTGTAAAAAAAATTAAAAAAAATGTACAAAATAAACCACCACGAAGCATCATGATTCAGTGTCTACCTGGAAAAGCGGAGCTGGGGAAGAGCTCTGCGTTTCTGAGACATTTCTATGCTTGCTGACACTCTCTGAGCTCAGTGGCCCTGTGCGTGAAGAACCCATCTTCCATTACTGATAACCAGCAGCCATGGAGGCACCGGGGGTCTGGCAGCGAGCCTGAGCCATGACTGCCGGTCCAAAGCCATCTCTAGCTGGCACTGAGACCTCCACAGGCAGCACCTGCCAGGGGTACTAAAGACCTGGCTCAGAAGGGACGGGCGCAGGCACAAAGCTCTCTTGGAAGACCCGCAGGAGCAGGAAGCAGCATCCTCAGCAATCAGAGCAGACATTGATGCTTCTTGGGACAACGGGACATCAGAAAATAAACACTTGAGAAATGCATTGGTGTGGATGCTGGCAAGCGACTGAGGTGGCCCCAGCCCTCCCCCCAGCCCAGCTGGTGGGCTGGGTGCTGTGGAGGGAGCTGGAGCCCCGTGGTGGCCCCTTTCTCCCACGTGGCCCCAGGCTGGGCATAGACCCCTGGGCTTGATAGCACAGGGAGACCAATATGTATTTGATAAACTGAGATGAAAGAAAGTCGTGTCTTAAAGACCTGCCCTCCAGTCTCACCCTGGGTTCCTGGATGGGGGATACACCACTTAGTAAAGACAGAAAGTTGTGAAGTCCACTACCAGTAACTTGTTCAGAAAGGGTGTTGGCTTCCTTGAAACATGTATTTTAAAATACTGCCTGGAATGGTTTGGGGTTTTTTAGCTGCAAGCTAAATATGCATGATGATTTCATTAAGGTCATTTGCTGAGTTGGGGTATGTATGTATTATCTTGTCAGTATTGGGAAACTTCTTATTTTCCATTAGGAAAAGACAGATTAAATAGATCAAATCACTGTTAAGTTAAAAATATTGCTGTTTTAAGTCCTTTTATGTCAGTTCAATGTCATTCCTTTGGGGCTTTCGCAAATTGAAGTATTGATATCATGATCTGAACTGCTTTTTCTTATTAATCAAAATAACTTTTCTGGCTGGCAGGTACATTTTTTCTCTTCTGACATCTTTCATTTTCTTAACTCTCTATATTAATAATTGTGCCAGTCAAAACCTCCTCACAAATCTTTCGATGTGGTGTATGTTCAAAGCCGTGTATTTCTTCGGCAACGTTGGGGCAATTACAATGACGCGCTCTGCTCCTTCCTGCTGTCTCTGAAATGTCAAGGAGCCCTCTCTGACGGAGCCTGCCACCTCTGAAAATCTCGCCTTTCAGACTGAAGTTTATGACACGCTGAATAATGTTTCCAATAGCTGTAACTTTTGTTCTCTGACACCCAACAGATGTCAGCCCATTTTAATGCTTTTCTGTCAAAGAACCGTTGATCTCCCCATGCCATGCTTAGAAGTACACTTCCTTTATCCAATGTGAAGTAACAGGTCCTTTATTACAATTTCCTGTATTCAAACATATCCTTTTGGATTGTGGCCATATTACCAAGTGGTCCAGATTACTTCGCAAAGGTAAGCCATTCTCCTGGCTGTTTGCTACTTTCCTGATCTTATCATCTTCTGCACAGTTTACCAGCAAAAAGCCTGTGTCATAGCCAGAGCATGTATTTAATGCTGGCTCAAAGCCTGAACACTGCAGGAGCATGCACCAAATAGGTTCCTTCTGGCACTGTCTGCACCCAGGTGTGCTTGGAGACCCATCCATGAGTGTCTAATGCTTATTCTGATGCCTACGTCTCTCTCACACACATCGATTAATCAACATACAGTCTAACAGTCAAGGGTCTCAGGAGGCTCCAACAATATATATAGTGTCACTGTACCCGATCTGTAATCTTGTTGGGAAAATGCCTGAACCTTCCTTTCACAAACCTGTGCCGCATTACATCATGGGCCCTCGGATTTGCTGATCTAGACCCTAAATTAAGCCGTTGTTTTAGTGACCCAGGGTAGCCTTCCTACAACATACAATGCCTGGGGACACCATGTTCTCCTTCTTTAGAAGCTTCAGCAGCTTTTCAGGCCCGTGGTGATTTCCCTAGTTTCCCCAGAGACATTGAAACATCTTTGGTTCCTCCTTCTAAGGCTCTTGGCTGCAAATTTTAGCAGATGGCACCTCACCTCCTCCTCTGTTCCTTCTGTGGGTTGAACACCACATTCACCAACCCATATGGGTTAAATATATCCCTTTGCTTCAGTCCCAGTTTGGCACGGGCAAGACAAACCCAGAGTGAGCTCCGCACCCCTCCAGGCACAGGGTGTTTTGCTCAGGCATTGACAGTGTCTGGACTACAGCTCCCATCCCAAACATGCAGCCAGCCTTCCTCTGACATGGCCTCTGGCAGGACAGGGTGTAGGACCTGTATGGCACAGTCTGTACCTACAGCGTATAACATATACTAACGTATACTATAGATTTCACAGGTATCTGGGAATTGGAAAGCTAAACAGTTATACAACAAGCCTGGCAACTGTCTGTCTAAACCTACACACCTAAACCTGGTGAGAGCTGCTCTGAAAATTTTCATGTCAAAGTATCGCCAGAAACAACATGGTTTAGTACAAAAAGCTGCAGTTCTGTTGTACCTAGGATTTTCTCTCTGACTACACGTCTCCTGAGGAGTGGTCGCAGCCCAAAGCAACTTGTGGTGAGGTGAAAAAGCCATAAAGTTACTTTAACTTTCCAGACAGTCACCATGCTCCCCCAAGTGTGTGCTCCATGAAGACTCTGTAATTGAAATAGCTCATCATTTCTCCACTAAAAGCAGTGATCTATCCACACCACAGCTGAACCACATTAAAGTGCTGCCAGAATGATGTTCCAGGCAGGCAGCGGTGTTCATACACAGCCCCCAGCGCTTCCTTCAGGGCTCCTAAACTGCTGTTGAGGGGAAAGTTTCAATAAGCAGGAAACATTAAACAAATAACGGTATTAAACAGTCCTTGTGTCTTATTACTGGTGAACAGCCAATTAAAAATAAATGCATTTATTATGGGCTTGTTTGCAAAACTGATTTTGCTTAATATGGCTCAGTCTTTGCTTATGGCACCATTGAAACCACTTCTAAATTAAAGGAAAGGTGGTTTTTTTCTTTGCCTGTAAGTTTCTTTGCCTTTCATACTGTTTTCCTCATGCAAATCTCTTCCATCTGCAGTTGTATCATCCGTTTCCTTCTCTCCGTGGAGAAGAATACATCACCATCTTCTAGGTCAAGCTGACTAAAAGTGCTGGTTCCCTGGGATCCAGCACTGTAGCAGGATAATTTCAGACTTCTGGTGAAAGATGAGTCAGTCCCGTTATAATATTTAATAGGTACTTGCTGCTTACAGGCAAATGGAATAACGCAGCCTGCAGGCCATGATGCTGGAGGTGGACTCCGTGTCAAGGAAGCTGTGCAAGTGGTGGGACTTTTTTGTAGGCGTAAAGCTGGAGAGGGCACGGGGCAAATCATGCACAGGGCCACTGCCTCCTCCTCTCAGGCACCACGTAGGTATTTGCTGATATTAGTCACCAATATCTGGCAGTTCAGGCTTTCATCTAGCACCAGCTGGACCTCATGCAGATATTTTCTTTTTACTGTATGTTCTAAAGGTACCTTTGTATGTGCTTGTGAACATAAATGTACTGGGCAGTGTCGGTCTGGTGTGTGGCTCACCGATGTTTGTGGTAGATAGGGAGTGGCAAAGATGGAATATTTTGGAACTCCTGGATGTCTAAGTGGGCGCTTTAGTAAGCAAAGCTCTCTGTGCTTCGCCTGGTGTTTCTAGGCTCAGTCCCGGTGTCAAAATGGGATGAGCACAAGGAAAGTTGTGGCTCCTCTGCAGCACAGTGCCACGTGTTGGCAATCAGCGGAGCAATCTCATCCTCTCCGACAGTGACTGAAGCCAGTGCCAGGCAGGCAGGGCACCACATGCTGCCTGGTGCAGGCAGGTGGTTAGGCTGGCCCTGACATTTGCTCGGCGCACTGACTGAGAACTGGGACCTTCACAGTTCAAGGCTGTTTCATCCAGACTTCAGTGAAAAGATGCTGTATGCAGCACTCAGTTGGACCGCTATGGACTGGACTGTTGTTGTGCTCAAAATCAAAAGCAAGAGGATGACGGAGGATGGCATTCAAGATTTTCCTTTAATGCTCTCTTTCTCTTCTCTACCAGGGAAACACATGGGAAAAAGCAGTAAGAAAACATGAATTTTGCAAGGTGCCTCTTTGGAAATGTTTTGTCAAGATTTCAATACACTTGCAAAAAAAACTGACAGTGAGTTTTTGTCCATTCCTTCCTGTTAGAGTAGGCAAATTTCTCACAAAACTAAGGCACCTTGGAGATTCAGCAGAACCAAGGGAGACAGTGAAGATGGGTCAGATTTAGGTCTGCTTAGCAGTAGAGCAAGCTCTTTAGTGCAGATCTACTTGTTTACTTTATAGAGAAGAGGAACTTCAAGCAATGGCTATGACTTCAGAGAAATTAAGGCCTTCTCAGAAAAGTCATCTGTGTGATCTGATCTGCACCACAAGCTGCTGCCTGTACCTGAAAGCAGAGTCCAGCTCCTGCATGTCAACTTTCCTCTGTGCTTTCAGTCACTGTAGAGTCACATCCCTGGAAAAGGAGCTGATGGGTGTCCTGTGCTGCCATAAAGTTCCTGTATACTGGAATGAGCTGACTTATTTCAGGAGCGAAGGACACCAATAACTCTCACTAATTTGATGGAAGCTGTAAGCGCTCTGCCCATAAAATATAGAAAATGGTGTGCAGAGGTGGGTAAACACACAGCGTCTCAGACAAAAGACAGAAAGCTGCAGTGTACTTTTCCCCTAATCTGACACACACATCATATCCTATGCACATATTCTTCAGCATCATTTCCCCTTTTTTAAGGCAATCACATTACCAGGAAATTAAAATTAGCCATATAGAGACAGTTCCTGCAAGTTCTTTGCAATGGAGGGAGAGAAAATGGGCAGAGCTTTTTCAGGAAATGAAAATCAGACTGTCTTTATTGCCATACTAGGTGTTATGTATTGCAAAGGACTTGTTTTCACTCCAACGCTCAGTTAAAGTCCCAAACCAGCCACCTACTCCAATGAATAAATTGCCTTTCCAACACAAAACCACTCACAGCTCAGTTTGGGCTGCAGAATGAATGGGAAGATTTTGCAAAGCACTTTGCCTGTCTTCTGCCGTTATTAGAAACAGACAGGGATGTGAATACAGCTACACCCGTGAATCTACATCACCTCTTTCCAGAGGTGCCTGTGGAGACAGTGTTCCCAGGATCTTGCTTCGAGTGTCTCTGTGTGTACCTACCTGCAAGATGACCAAGGCTGCAGCAGTTTGTGCCTCTCTATTGCTCTTATGGCCCCCAGTTTCTTCACTTCTCAGCTGAACACTGAGCTTTATAGAATCATAGAATGGTTTGGGTTGGAAGGGACCTTAAAGACCATCTAGTTCCAACCCCCCTGCTGTGGGCAGGGACACCCTCCACTAGACCAGGCTGCTCCAAGCCTCATCCAACCTGGCCTTGAAGACAGCCAGGGATGGCGCATCCACAGCTTCTCTGGGCAACCTGTTCCAGTGCCTCACCACCCTCTCTGGGAAGAATTTCTTCCTGATACCTAATCTAAATCTCCCTGCTTTCAGTTTAAACCCATTACCCCTTGTTCTGTCACTACAGGCCCTTGTAAAATGTCCCTCTCCAGCTTCCTTGTAGGTCCCCTTCAGGTACTGGAAGGCTGCAGTAAGGTCTCCCTGGAGCCTTCTCTTCTCCAGGCTGAACAAGCCAAATTCTCTCAGCCCTTCTTCATAGGAGAGGTGCTCCAGCCCTCTGGGCATCTTCGTGGCCTCCTCTGGACTTGCTCTAACCGGTTGATATCCTCCTTATGCTGAGGGCTCCACAGCTGGACACAGCACTCCAGGTGGGGTCTCACGAGAGCAGAGTAGAGGGGGAGGATCACTTCTTGCTTCTCCTGATACAGCCCAGGATACGGTTGGCATCTCCTTATTGGGCAAGGAGATTTCTTACCAAGCTTGAAAGGTAGTCCATTTTTAAAACAATTGCTTCTGCAGTCAGCTTTGATTATTATTAAATATCTGCCAATCTGAAAATAACATGTTATAGAAACAAAGTGCTCTCCCCCGGCCTCAAAAATCGTTTTTGAAAGGTATTTTTGCATTCAGTTAAAATCATCCTGTTGATTGATTTTCACTCTGCCTCCTCTGGACTTCACTGATAACAGTGGAGTTATATATAGTGACAGAGTCTGGCAACAGGGAAGAGGAAGTATTTCCCAGGGAGTCTGTTACTGGTGTGTGTTAGGTAAGAGCCGCAGACACAATCTTCTCCCACCAGCACAGGTGGGAGACTCAACAGCCTGAGGATATTGTGTCAGTCTGTCGTTATTCTGTCTGCGCCACTGCAGTCAAAGGGTGCCTGGACATCACTTGAGCAGGAGAGGCGTTGCCATTTTCCGTGCCATGTGGCAGCACTGTCCTCCAGGTGGGAGCACTGCTGTCAAGTCAAGAGACCCAAATTGTTTCCAATTCTGCCACTTTTTATAGGATTGTGGGCGTATAAATATTGAGCAGCTAGTTAATTTCTGTGAGCTTTTGGGAGCAGGGGAGCACTTACATGGATTTATAAAGTATCTAGCATAGTGGGAATATCAATTTGGCAGGGAGCTACATTAAATGAGGTTATTATATTATAATACCTCTACAATGGACTAGGGAGAAAAGATGGGCACGAGTAGGGGTGATGTTCCTCTGGCTTCAGTGATGCTGGCCTGCTTGCTCCACATGTTTGTGTCTTGAGTCCTGAATGACACAAGGCATAAAAGAAACAGTTGAAGATTTCAAACCCACTTGCTTGCTTATCTGAGCTGTGACCTACAGCAGTTCTTGCAGTAATAGCTGTGACTTGGCCCTACTTCACCTTCTCAGTGTTAATTCAGGGCTTGTTCCTCCAGTCCAGCATGTGGTGGGAGGAGAATGGGGGAGTGAGACCTCACTTAGGGCAGATGATAGAAAAATGGAGGATGGAAGCTGGGAGAAGTGGTGATACAAAGGTCAGACAGGTCATTTACGTGCGGGCTGTACAGGGTTGTGAAGAGACAGCTCATCTCATTGAACTAACACAGTCGATTCAAGCAGCACCTTGTCTTTCAGCTGCCCAAAGACATCCTGAATCCAATCTGTGTGACCAGAACAACTCAGACTGGTTTCTTTAGGTGAACCATGGGGGAAGCAACAGATCTGGAGTCACAACCTGGGCACTTCACCTCTATTTGCAGCACCCCCAACCCCTGCCGCTGCATGTGCGCTGCTCCAAGGCAGCCAGGCCAGCCCCAGCCGCGTGGCTGGCCGGGTGTCAGACCCTGTACACCTGGGGCACCTCTGCAAGGCTGGGGTGGATCTGCAACCTCTGCAGCCTCCAGAAGAGACACCCCCTCATTGCTGTGCCTCGCTCAGGGCACGGGAGTGCCCGCACGTGTCTCGTGTTGTCATCTGGAGGTGCATTTACAAAGCATTTTGACTCCTCCTGATAAAGGGGTTGTCACGAGCAGAAGGGTGCCAGCCTTTTCATTTGTGCTTGATTAGGGCAGCCTCTGCTTCTTTTGGAACAGCAGCAAAGATTTAACAGGGAGACAGAAAGAAAGATGTTTGTCCTTGAAGATGAAACAGTCCAAATGTCTCCTCGAAGCTGCAGGTGAACTCTGGCTCCGTGTTGGGATGGAGGGCCCATAGCAAGGGCCCTGGGCACCACTGTTTCCTCTCTACCATGGATTTTTTTCTGAGGTCCTGGCCAGTTTGTTCAATGACAGTCTCTGGATGAGGCTAAAGGCACATGCCCGCACCTCTTCCCTGCCGCTGATCCCAGCTGGTGTGGGGTGGCCTGTGTCTGCAAGCTGTCAGATCACGCAGCATGGCCACATCCAGACTGCCTGCTGGCAACAGTGTCTGCCCCATGCACACCCATGAGCCGTGCCTGGGGTTTGTCTGGGACAGTGCTTGCTGGCCTAGGGGCCAACAATGTGCCAGGAGTAGGGCAGCAGTATGGAAAATTGAGTTTCCCTGCCAGGGAATGTGTCCTTTGGGATCTCCAGACAGGCACATCTTTACGTCACCAGAGGTAAAATTGCAAACATGCACACACATGTATATGCACAAGTTAAATGCAAAGGCATACTTATGAGATTAAATATAGGAAAATTTTTTGGGTGCTTGGATGCAAAGGTGTTTAGGACCCTAATGGTTAAAGAAACACCAGTGGGAATTTGGTATCTGTGTATTTGTAGATCTAGGCCACAGTCCCTCTCCCAGAGGGTTTGTGGTCCCACTAGATACCTCTCTGCTAGCAGGAACGAAGGACTAGCATTAATAATGATATTTCCTTTGATCCTTCCCCTGGTTGGCATTATCTTCATGATAAACTAGCTCCCTGCTGCCAATCACTCCCCACCACGCTGCTTTTATGCCAGACCAGACAGAGAAAGCTCAGAGGTACTTACAGTGATTTTGGGCATACTGGATAGCCTTCACAGCCCTCGGTGCCCCAGGAACAGAGCTGAAGGCCATAATTTTCTTTTAAATTGACATCTTAATGTGATCTCTTGAGGATCTTTGTGCTGCAGTTTGGGTAGAGCTGCACATCAAGTCCATTCATTTTCTTTACCCTGTTACAGATTTCACCAGCTTGCTGATCTGTAACTGGGTCAGCTTCATAAAGCATCATTTCTGTTCTAGGTCTTTGTCTTCAGCTGGGAAGACATAATCAAGGAGACTGGATAATGAACGGGTGAGACTACACAGGCCTGGGAGTAAGTGTTAGTCTGCTGTTCTTACCAGTTGCCTTGTAACTATTTCCAGAAGACTTGTGAATTGAGCTGTCACGTGAGACCAGTCCATTGGCACTTGCTATTCCGTGCTGGAATTAAGATGTCCCATACTGGGACATTGCCCAGCAACCCAAGTGTTCATCCTGTAAGTTACAGGTACCTAGAGAAACCTTCACACTGAAGCTCTCGTTATTTGTGAGTTGAACATTGAGATGGACTGACAGGATGGGCTAAAAGAGCAAAGCGTTTAAATGGGGCGACCAGTCCAAGGCTGACTATAGGGGCTGAAATCCCATTAAAGGTGGCATGGTGGACTTGGTGCATCAGGGAGCCACTATGGGGGCATGGCTGCTGGTAGGGAAGAGCAGAAAGGGAAGAAAAGCAGTGAGAGCATAATGGCAAATGCACTGTGTGAGCAAATCCCCATTAATCATGAAATTTGGAGCTAAAATGGAGGGGCGAGGTGGAGCTGCAGTACGGACAACCTCTGCCATAAAGCTGATGAGTGGGGAGGAGGAGTTGAGTGAAGAAGGGTTAGAAGAGCAAGGCAAAGCAGGCAAAGAAAAGAAGAAAAGAGGTGTAAAGGCTGAGTAAGAGTTGGAGAAAGGGAGAACAATTAAATGATCATCTATTCCAATTCACACTTGTACAAGATTTATGTTTTTACAGATTCAGGAGAGAGGAAGGGCTGCTCAGAAACAGGTTTCTCTGTCATTTTGAAAAGTAAAACCAAGTCTCTTCTCACACTAGAAGAAAAAAGCCATAAAACAGTGCTTTGCAGAAGTGATCTGAGTTCCCATGTACAGCTTGACTCTTAGGCCTGCCCTTACTTTGGTCTTGTTCTTTATCAGAGACCCCAGTTTTTGAATCAAGCAAAGTGTAGCCATTTGGTGGATTCGAAGGAATGAAAAATTAGAGATGAGAACAATCATACACATGAGGAAAGATAACTTACCTTTTCCCTGGACCCATAATCTGATTTTCCTGTTGTAGCTTTTCTCCTTACAGGAACTCTACTTGCACAAGAATTTGCTTTAATGACCATGTAATAATTTTCCAGGTGCTTATTAAATTTGGAAGTGATAAACTGTCGTATTATCTCAGCTAAATTTAAAAAAATGCTGTTGCTTATAAATTACAGTAGGCATCTGCAAATGAAGCAAACCTTATATAAGGCAAGCATTTGAGTTGCAAAAGTGTGGAAAAATACAGGAAAATTCTACATATGCACCTCTGTTCATGCACACAAATAGAAACAGATGTGTACATGTAAGCAGCCATCTATTTGGACACTTACCAATTAAAACAGCTCTTTGTGAAATAAGGCCTAGAATATGATAAATTATTGTAAATTTACTGGAAGGTTCTGAGGTCAGACGGAAACAGTTCTCTGCCAACAACAATCATCTGGAGACCTTGGTCTCATGTCTTGGTCATTGGTCCTGTCAGTCAGGTCCCCTGGTCCTGGTGCAACTGAGCCTGCAGAGATCAGTGCTCCGATGATGTAGTACGTGGGAGCAATGTAGTATTACTTCAGAGTAAAGTGAGTGAGAGTGACGTGATCTAAACTTAAATTAAACAGAGAAAAAGTTATTCTGACTTTCTCAGGACATAGTTCCAGCAGTGTTAGCACTGCTTTCAGACACAAGTGTCTCCACTGATGGCCCAGAGACCACGTGGTACCCAAAATGTTTCTGCAAAGCAACACCCTAGCATGTCACTCATTCTTTGGCAAAAAGACCTTGGGTTCATGTGTGCTGCCGCTGTTCATGACCTCTGCATAATCACCAGGTTAAGGGTAGTCACAGATTGTCCTTTTTGCCAGGTAGGGGTCTTCTGCTCTTCTTGGTCCTCATGTACCCTGAGCCTGTAGTGCAAAGGCTGGTTCCTTCCACCAGTACAGAAGCATGTGCAAAGATCATCTCACATGCTGCAAGATGTTTTCATGTCCCAGTGGGATGTTTACCATTTTCCTAGCTCAAGGCATTCCTGAGCCATCTTCACCAGCTGTTCCTCATGGAGAATTCATGCATTGTTCCTTCGTGTGTCTAGGCCCAAGTGCCTTCAGGCCCACCAGAAGCTGTTAACCCCACCAAGGCAGGTGTCACACCACAGCACTGCACCTGTGGCAACCTTAACATTAGTGGTGTGGTCTCAGATTAAGGCCAGAAAAGCATTTGCAAGGTATCTTCTGCCACACCTACATGTGTTTGGGGTGAACTTTTGCCCTTGTAGAAGAAGTCATTCTTCTTCTCTCCCTTTTGTCTTTGGTGTGCCAGATGTCTGCAGAAAAAAAAACCCTGGGAGAGGTGTGGTGTTTAGGCCACAACTAGTAGGCTGCATGCAGTTTTGGGGCCCCCAGTACAAGAAAGATGTTGAAAAACTTAAACAGCTAAGCAGAGGTCACTTAGATGGTTGGGGCTGGAGCACATGACATATGGGGAGAGGCTGAGGGAGTTAGGCTTGTTCAGCTTTAAGAAAGGGTGTCTTTAGTGGGACCTAACAGTACTTTCCAACACCTGTGAGGGACTTATCAAGGAGATGGAGCCAGGCTTGTTGGTATGGTGCATGGCAGGGCTCACGAGGCAGCGGTCAGAAATGGAAACGGGGGAGGTTCTAATTAGATGTAAGGAAAAAATATTCACGATGAGAATAACTGAGCTTGGAGCAGGTTGCCCAGAGAGGCTGTGCAGTCTCTGTCCTCTTTTCAAGGGGCTGGAGACCGCCCCAGGTCCTTCCAGCCGGAACAGTTTGGTGCTGCCGTGACTCCTCTTTTAGATTATCTTTCAAACGACACCTTTTCCCTTCCTTTCAGAAAGGGATGATTTGTCTGTGGTGATGACAACAGAATGAATCTGTTTATATTCCCACCATGCTGAGAAGGGATTCAGTTTGCAGCAAAGACTTCAAAAAGGGTCACTCATTCCTGCCATCCCGTCCTGTAGTCAGGGCCAGCCAGTCTTTACAGAGCCCCACTGTATGGGAAAGGTAAGTCATAAGCCAGAATGGGTGATGAGGAGAAACGGGCTTTTTCCTACACAAAACAAATCGTCATGGATCTGCTGAGGTTGTGTATTCGGAAGGAAGCCTCACATTTATCATCATTCACAAACCCTAGTACAAACCCCAAGCAAGGATTGCATTTCCTTTTATCAGCACTAATTTACCATTCAACGAGTCCCAGCAGCCATGTGTTTTGGTGTGTTTTGGATTCTGTCTTCTTACTTCCATTTTGGTGTTGTTTTTTTTCCCTAGACCTCCTCCTCTGCAAGGCCATTTTCTTGTACTCAGCCCTGCTGGGATGAGAAACAGGTCAGGCACAGGGGCCAGCCTTCCTATGCTGGGTCTGGTTCTTCCATCTGCAGCAGCCCTGTTGCAGAGGGACCAATGCCAGCAGCCTGAAGCTTGTGCAGGATCCCCAGGCAGAGCCTCTGCTTTCCTTCCACACATTGCTACCTGCTTGTTTAATGCCCCAAGCTGTCACACTAGCAAGGAAAACAAGCATGATATTTGGAGCTAAAGCCCTGCTCTAGCTCCTTTTCATGATCTGCTAAATGTTGTAGGAACTCAGGTTGTGTGAGGTTGTTTACCTCTCTGAAATGTGAATGTCCAGGGCCTTGTTGCCTCATTAAAAAATAGTTACTGACTGTCAAATGCATTGAAGACCTTGTCTGAAAACTGTCTCCTGTTAAGCATCCTCTGGTTTTAGTGTGATGACAGAAGACTGCTAATTACATGCCTGTCTTGAGACTGGTCACCCAGCTCCCCATAGGGAACTGCTGGGACTCCAGACACATGGTCTCTTAATTGTCTGAGAGCAGCAAGCAGATCAGACAACAGCTGGTAGATCAGAGGATAATGCTGCAGCAAGAGAGAACTGGGACTTCAGGATTTTCACTACAAAGCATCCTTTTAAAAAGTACCAAAGAAAGCCAGCTGACTTGTTTTCTGTACAGGACACAGCCCAGCTCTTGATGCTCTACTTATTCTGCAGCGATGTAGCAGTGTGGGGTTTGATTTTACACCTGAAGAAGAGCTGAATGCTACTAGGTCAGGTCATGGGGCACAGAAACACCTGCTGTGCCAGGGGAGGGCCACAGGGTTATAAAAGCATTTGGTTGAAAGGCAGAGACTTTTGGTAGAATGTCATTTCCTTTCAGGGACTGAGCAAATCTATTTCCAGCAAGATTAGGAATATTACCATAGAAAGAAGAGAGCCTGGCAGCAATGGAAAGCTGTAGGTCACTGCCCCAAAAGCTTCCTGCAGGAGGAGGGAGTTGTCTACACAAACAAGGCCATCAAACAGAACTGGGAGGACTGAAATGGGATACTAGTTTCTCTGAGCTCACACAGCAAAGCTGAAAACCCCACTTTCTGACAGCAGTCCATGCCCTTCCCCAGATTCCCCCTCCTTCTGCATAAGCATCTGCACACTCACTCTTCATTTCTCACCCCTGGGCAGATGAAAGAAAAATGTTGCTGGTAAAATATTCTCTCCACTGTAGCTGACAAGCAATCTGTCCACTGCTTATCTGTAACACACACTGCATTAGAGAGAGCCCTGCTAGAGTGTGTGTACATCTAACGGTCTTGAGGCTGATACGGAAATGTCTGACATGTCTGCCTTCACTGGACCTTGCATTGCAGCGGATTGTGTGTGTGGATTGATGTTTCCTTTAGACTTTGACGTCAAAAGCCATATAAAGATAAAACCCCTTCATAAGATGCTGTAAATGAAATTAATCTGTAGCTGGTTTGACCTCCTTAGTATCCGCAGTGAACATTTCAGTGATATTTCCTAAGATAACAGTGTTGAGAGCAAAGCTCTTCTGGGCTCTGAAGGGCACCTCTGGTCCCAGAGCACTACTGGAAAATAAAAGCATCCCCTTGGTCCAGTGCTTTGTTTTTCCCCTGTGAGCAGTACTAGCTGTACTAGCATCTTCTCCGCAGGTCAGTCCAGCTTTGAGATCCTGATGGCTCTCAACCCGTGAGATTTTTTCTGATTCTCTCCTTCATCCCACCTAGTGGGAGGTGGAACAAGAGGCTGAGTGGTGCTTAGCTGCTGTCTGGGACTAATCTGTGTAGCTGAGTCTGACTTGGACAGGGCAATTAATCAGCAATGAGTACATCAAAGAAATAGCTAAATATATATATATATATATATATATATATATATATATAAATAGTAGGAGGTTTTGAGGTTAAGAAGAACCATTAATGACCATTCCAACCTCCTGTAGGACACTCTGAAAGATTTTCAAGTGGTTAGGTCAAGGTGTATTGCACTGTATCTGATTGTATTAGAAATATGATTGTATTTCTAATTGCTATTGTATTACTGCTTGCTAATAAAATTAAACATGTATAATTACATTAAATCTCATTCACTGTATTAGAAATATCTATGTGTTTATAAAATGGATATATACTGAATATGAGCTAAGATAGAGTGATAACTGCTGTTTGGCTGTAAATATGTTTGATGAAGACTCCCTGTAAGCTCTAGGGAGAAACAGGGACTTTAAGGGTTCGTCTGACTCATTTTAGGCACTTGCATTATGATGAGATGACCACAACCCTGAAAGAAACTACTGCTCTGCCCTGATTAAAACGAGGAGGTAATGGTTAGCACAGCGGTAAATGCATTGCAGGCATCCATACTTCCTAAATAAATTTGACTACATTTTAACTGGAAAGCTTTTATGATTTAAAAAAAGAAAAAAAATAGTGTTTCTTAGAGGAAAAAACTGATGGCAATACAGAAGAGCAACAACCCAGTGGATAAAAATTGTCCTGGAGGAGTTTGTAAATTGGCCAGATGATTGAGGTGAAAGTCCCAGGCCCACCTGTCATGCGCCAGAAATAACAATGGGAAAAAACTCAGCCTTGAATCCAGTGTGCTCCTGGGATTTCACTAAACAAGAGCCTGTGACTGCCCACTGAAGACTGACATACAGGCTGCATCTGAACTACACTTCCTAGGGATTAACTTGTTATTAGAGTTAATCAGATTCAATATCAATTTAGGTTGCTTTCTTTTGGATGTGGGAAGGGTGGTGATCAGAATCAAGGCAGTAGAGGCTGCAAATAATGATAAATACACATGGAGTGTCTTTGTTGTTGTAAATAGGAGTAATTCTGCCAAAAGCAGTGCTCTGATTTAACTTGAATATTCAGTCTGGCCTATTATTATGCTTCACAAATTACATGGTTTAAAACTTTCCATCTATTTGATGCCCCTCTTAATGGGCAGGAAATTTCAGTTAGAGATAGGCATAAACCACAAGCAGAACTGTTTACATCTGACTCAAGCTAGCCATGTATCATCAGCGTTCCCAAAACAGCTCATTCATCTTCAGTGTTCAAAAGAGAGGTTGAAGAGGAAAAAAAAACAAACCCACTAACAAAAAACCACCAAAAAAACCTCAACAACAAAAAACAACAAAACTGAATTGCTGGTGAGATGCTGAAATGCAGCATTTCCTCAGAAATTTCCCATGCAGAAGGAATGATAAGACAAAAGAGGTTTTTTCCAGTCTTACAGACTCAGACAAAGCAGAAATACCCCTTTGCATAGCAGAGGTTTCAGTCTCATCTGCAGTGTTGAGTTTTTCTTCCCTCCCCAGGGGCTCCAGGAGCTCATGCAGCTCATTACATAGCAAGAAGTCAGGGAGTATCTTCCATCCTGCTAAGAGTCAAGTGGGCTGACCACAGGGCAGATAACGTGTTGACAGCAGGACACTCATACTCAAACTTGACATCGCTACCTATTGCCTTGTAGGGCATCAGCTTACACAAGTTTTCCCAACAGTGACATCCTCGAGATGAGATGAGATGAGATGAGATGAGACGAGATGAGATGAGATGAGATGAGACGAGATGAGACGAGATGAGATGAGATGAGATGAGACGAGATGAGATGAGATCCCATGGACCTCAGATCTGGGCAAGGAGACCTGGGCATGTCTTGCCCTGGGCTCCACTGCTCAGTGTGGAGCTGGCTGTCAAGGGGATGGGTCTCCTTACCCTTGTTGTCCCGTGTCCTGGCAGGTCCTGTGTCCACACATGGGCAGCTCTGCAGCCTCCCTGCAGGGACATCTAGCAGATCACACCCAGCTGGAGTCAGTTCCCTGCTCTGAAGATCAAGGATGCTATTTCTTATCTACTCCTGCTGTACAGGAAGGATAATGATGTCAGGGAACTAATAAAATTTCACATCCAACATATTGTGACTTCTTTCTGTTTTCATAAAAAGACGAGTGCATCTCACCATTTCCTCTGTTTATAGAGCAGGGCATGGAAACAAAATCAGGGACATATGTTGTGTTTGTTCCAGCAACTGTGTGGCTCACATTGCAGAACAAGCCAGCAAGCGCTGGCACACAGAACTGGCGTATGGCAAAGTTATGCGACCCCACACAACAAAGACAGTACGATCTAACACCACCAAGTCCTGTAGCTCCCACTGGACGCTTTGGGTTTGTCTTTCTGGGCACCCGTGAGTGACTGACCTCGTGCACTTCTCTGTGCCTTTTTCTTATACGTACTGCTGACAAGAAATTGGCATCTGACATAGAGCAATAACTGGGTCAAAGTACACTCTGGCAGGAAGAAGCAAAGGAAAATGTGTGTTATATTTATGTACATTTTACAGCTGCTAAAAAAGCACAAGTTTTTCTGCGCAGTGTATCAAGGATTTCAACCCCCTGTGATAGTAGGGGCATAAGTGGTACTTCCCATGTTATGTGTTCTTAAGGGGGGTGATGTCAGGTCACCACTGCTATCCAGATTGGCATTTTTGGAAAGGGACATCCTCTGTCATGCAAAATTCCTTATGCCTTATGTACCCCCTCCCTTCTACTGATGGCAGCAGCTCAGCTATGTATCGAAGGTTAGCTACTGAGTCACTGGAACCAAAGCATCCAGTGACTTACTTGAAAGTTACTTGCCAGGAATGGTGATTCACAGACCCAAATTTGAGGTCTTTTTTATATTAATTTGAGAGCAATTTGATTATCCTTTGATTTTCTCAGAAGATTTTCTCATTTCACACTCCCTTATTTTCCAGGGACAGGAGCAGCGGAGTAGTCGTACAGCGCTAGATACTCATCTTGGCAATTTCCAAAGTGCTGTGAACAGGGTATGCCAGGAATCTTGTTTATAAACATCCAGTGAATGTCCTCTGCCTCTCAGAAAGTCTCTAGGCTCCTTATCCTGAAAGCTAGAAAACTTCTTTATGCATAAATATATAAAACTTCCCCTTGTACAAACTTAGGCATTTTGGGTTATCTGAGGAAGCTGCCCAGACACCTCCTCAGAGTGAATCTCCTTTTCCCTGCCCTTGCTCCACAGTCCTTCAGTCACCAAGCCAGTCACCCTGTCTATTGCCAAAGGATGAAACTGCATCCCCTACTTGTCATTTTGGCAGCAGTCTAATTATGCCGAGTCCTTCCTGACATGGCTTTCAGCTAGCAGGGATTCAGCCTTACCTGAGGTGAGAGAGCTGCCTGGGGGAACTCAGGACAGAAAGCAATGAGCAGAGCCCGATCCATGCTCTATAAGACTTAAAAGGCTGTCTTTGATATTGCCAATAGTGTTGCTCAAATACCATACTTTTTGTATTTTCTGAAGTCTTGCATTGAATTAATAATACCTAATGGCTGCTTCCAGTGTGAGATCTTGGAGTATGTACACATGGTGGCTAAGCACAGGTCAGAAACTCGCAGATGACCCGGTCATTTAGTGGAAGAAGCAGAAACAGGACTGGGGCTTCCTAATGAGCACAGCTTGATATAGTTTAGCAAAGGGCAAAACCCTCTCTTTTGGATTGCCTGGCTCATGTGTGCTATGTAGTGAAAGTTAATTAGTGGGAGCTGATCTTTTACAGGGTGTGACAAGTATTTCTCTAAGGTTTTTTTCATTTCGTATCTGTCTGATACCCAGCACACTGTGGTGTTTTCTGTTACCCAAGAGCTGTAAACGATAACATCATCGTCATAATTCAGAACTGCATTTTCTGACCTTGTAATTCTTCTGCAGATTAAATATCTTTACCATACTAAAAATGAATAAAGACCCAGTCTGCATGAGCAAAGGTACAATCTGGGCTATCAGGCTGGGATGAAAGAAGAGAATGATGACCTACTCTTTTGATCATCTGCAGTCCCATGGAGCACGAGGAACAGCATTACATTCAGACATCCAGAGTAGAGCTGTAGACTTTAGTTTGTGTGTATATTGTCAAACACTGACTGACAGGAGAGAAAGTTTTCCTGACTTGATAGGGAGAAATAGTATCCTGACTGCCTCTTTTCTAACTCAGACAGGGAAATGTAAATAGCCCAGGCCGCGCATGCCGTGTGTCTGGGAGCTGCAGAGCAAATGAATGAACTGTAACAACACGAGACGAAAGAGGCAATTTCTTGCAGCAGCAGACTGCAAGATGTAGGCTATAGATTTCATGTCCAACAGAGCTGGGGAGTGCCAGCAGACATGTTGAGCAGGATTCATCTGACTAATGTCTGGGCACAAGGAGCTAGCTACCTTCCCTCATAGTCAGCCAAGCAAAGCAGTGATTCCTTCACAAATAGATCCCTGCATTGACTAGAAAGTGAGTTATGGATGACCAACACAACTGTAGCAGCCTCTATAGTTAGATCATATAGATTAGTCTGTAATTTAGAGACTTAAATTAGATGTCAGAAAGAAATTCTTCACAGAGAGGGTGGTGAGGAACAGGTTGCCCAGGGAAGCTGTGGATGCCCCATCCCTGGAAGTGTTCAAGGCCAGGCTGGATGAGGCTTGGAGCAACCTGGTCTAGTGGAGGGTGTCCCTGACCATGGCAGGGGGGTTGGAACTAGATGATCTTTAAGGTCCCTTCCAACCCAAACCATTCTATGATTCTGTGATAATTTGTGATTTAGTTGCTGCTCATACTCCAGTGTTCAACAAAATCCCAACTTTTAACCAACTGACTCACTCAGTATTATGTGTCTAGTAGACTAGAAAACGAGAAGGTGGAAAGCTGTGCTGATGGTCAGGGATTTATTTACAGTGAGGAGATGGAAGTGCATAAAGAGGTTAAATGTGGAAGGTAATGGAAAACTTGAGCAAAAATATGAGGGCAGTTGTACATGCATTGCACATAAAAAGGGTTGTTGTCACTGGGGCAAGTAGAAAGATGTAAAGTAAAGCCCTGAAGGAATTATGAAGCTGAACAGAACTTCATACAAATCAAACGAATGTACCAACTTCCTTATTTTAAATCCATTACAGAGTCTGCTGAAATCCCTTCAAGGAGAAGGGCTGATGGGGCCTGGTGGGTCTTTCTGGCTCTTGAAGGTCAGAGCAGACAAGCTCAGGAGCTGAGACTGATGACTGGAAAACCCCAAGCTTTTGTGTTTTATGTGAGGCTGCAGTGAAAGTTGGTGTGGGCAGAGTTCCCTCATCTCTGAGACCATCACTCATCAGGAGGAGGTAGTGTATAACCTGCCTCTTCATCTGTGTTTGAGGAATATTTCACAATGAGGGGGCAATACTGAGTTGTCTTGACTTATGCTGGTTTTCCCAAAATTCCTGCAGTGGTTGGGGAAGGGCTTCTTTGCTCCTGACCATTTCATTTCAGATGGTGTTTGGGAACTTCTGTTCTGGGACAGTCTGGGCAAAGCTGGGGGCAGGTTGTGACATGGGCTGTCTGGTACAGGCTGGTTTCAGTGGCAGTCTGTGGTAGTGTCCCTGCAGGATGGGGTGAGCTGGTTTCCCTGTCCATACTGAAAGACTGCCACAGTTTTCCCTGAGGAAAGAGAGGGCTGACTCTGACCAGAAAGCCTTCCAAGCTGTGTGAGACAGAAGCAGCTGTATGGTAGACGGTATCGGGCTTGAGGAAGTCCTTAACCTGTTTCTGACTCGTGAGGAAGGTCTTGCTTCTCATGACCATCCAAGCTGCCAGAATGTTAGTTCACTCTTGAATCTGAATTTGGAGTGAACTGACCAGTTCAAAGTCTCATAGGTTCACAGTGTTGGTTGGGAGGGACCTCCAAAGGTCATCAGTTGGCTCTGCCATGCCACCCACGTTACTGTGGACACTCTGAACTGATAGGATGTATAACTATCTATAATGGGAACTGAAGCCCAGTAATGATGCCAAATGATTTTGATATTTCCTTGTTATTGATATAAATGGAATTTTGGAACCTAAATGTGTTTCAAAGAGATTTCTCAAGGATCAGGTGTGAAGTCTGTGGAAGAGCAGGAGTTGTACAAAGTAGCCCAATTCTCAGGCTGTGTCCAACCAAAGAGCTCTGCAATGAGGGGACATTGACAGTACCAGAGCATGGAGAGGCACAGAGCAAGGTTTGGGTTTTTTCCTCCAGTGAGCTGAGTGCTTAGCTTCCCTGCCTTCTTGGATTGCACACAAGTGAGATCACCCTACAAGGAAAGCGGGAGGATCCACTACAGCTGGACAAGAGCACACAGCCTGACTGCAGTGTAAATTAGCTCACGGGGTGCAGACAGGGTGGCTTTCCAAGGACAGTGCTGGCCAGCTGGTTTGTTGAAACAGATTTTGCTTCACACTTGTCTTGGCCATGCAAACTGCCTTGCAGCTCAGAAAGTGATGTCCTGATGTGGAAAGGCTGTCTGTATTCCTGTACTGTTTTGACTGTATTCTTTACATTTTCTCCATGCATTTAGATTGAATGTGTCTGTTCAGGCTAACAACGGAGATTACTTGGACTATATGAAGTTTGGGACAATGAGCAAACTATCTTTATAAATAGGCTAGATATATGCTCCTCATGCAAAACTCAAGCCCTTAGGGCAAAAAAAGAAAAAAAAAAATTGCAGTTTTTCTCTACATTTCTCCTCCACCCTTGCCAAAGTACCTGGTAACACTTGTTACCATTTGTTTATGATCTACTCTTGCAAAAAGTGATTTAGCAACCAATTAGTTCAACATTCTTGGAATGAACGCGGTTAAACATTTATCCAGGTAGTTTACACTTCAGAAACTGGCAATTCCTCTTAAACAAGCTTTTAAACACTGGAATCCTCTAATGCTATTGTCCACCAGAAACCACGGAATTATTCTGGAAAGGATGATTTAAACCAGAATTGCTTTTTTTGCATAAACATTTGCTCAGCTGTTGAGGTCCTTATCAGCCTGTGGCAGCTTGAGTCAAACAAAATCTACAGCAAATTGAAACTTCAGTGCATTCTTCATTTATGTGCCCGACAGGAGGGATTTTGGAGCTGTGAACTGATGTGCATTTGGACTTATTGAACTCAATGAACTGAGTAAAAAAGATTGTGATGATAACAGATGCCAACACCTTCACTTCCCTGGAGGCTGGAGCAGCGACTGAGTACCACGACGACCTGGAGAAAGGGCTTTCTGATGTTTCTAGGAGTGACTCTTATTAGGGATTATCCTAATAAGAAATTTAAATGTGTGCAGTGATCAGCCAGACCTGCTACTGCTGTTTTTACTGTCTTTGCAGCTGCTGCCAGCATGGCACAACCCCCATGGCAGTGCCAGAGCAATTCCTGCTTCTGCCTTACAGGAGGAAAGACCTGAACTCCCCTCTCTCAATCTGTCAAATAAACTTGCTGCCTTTTTATGGAGGAATGCATTATTTTAAACAACAGTAGGGAAACCATAGCAGTCCTTCTGTCAGTGAGGCACCAGCTGTAATATTTAACACTTTAAACGCAGAAGCACAACTCTCTTTGTGTTATACAGCTTAGTAATGAGAACATTTCTGGTCAAAATCCCTGCAAAAACACTCTCTGCCAGCCTGCTCTGACCTTCCTCTTACTCCTCTCTGAATGTCAAGCTTAGAAGCTGGGTGAACTGTTAGAGAGCAGGAAAAAAAAAGCAGTGCTTTTCTTGTGTTTGGATTGCTATGGTGATTTATGCATACGTTTATCTACTGGAGCTTCAGGGAGCAGCAATTACAGACCTCAGGTCATCAGATTAGTTCTCAAGGGGCCACAAGCTCCCATCAGACGTGGTGACAGATTCAGCTACTAAGCGCTGCCTTTCATGGAGCATCTGCAGTCACTTCAGAAGGCCAAAGGTTTTACTGCAAATGGGATTTATTTTTGGTTTAATATCTGTTGCAGCGCAAAAAGACGGAAAATAGCAGGACTTCTCCCAGGGAATGCCCATTGCTGGGAGGAGAAGGCGGCACTGCACTGTTGCAGAGCCAGTGGTCCTGACCCTAGCACCCATCTGGCCCTCCCCACACAAACATCAGTGTCTGCGCTATCAGAGGGGGTGGTTTGCACGAGTGCAGCACACTCCAGTCTCTTGCCTGCATGCTCTGCACTGGGCCACTTCCAGCTGGCAGGTCTTCGAGGAGCTCAAAGGCTTGTGCTGCAGCCCACAGGGGATGATGCAGTGCATTATAACTGAGTGTGGTCCGAGCTCGTGGGCTTCAGCAGCATTGCTGCAGCGAGGATTGATCCCATGTGCAGGAAGGCACAAGACTCCTCAGCTGTACCTTTTGTTATTTGGGAAAATAGCACAACTATATATATATATGTATGGTCTTGTGTATAACTGATTTAAAAGGCAGCAGGAAGATGATAGAAATTATTATTTATACTTGAAATGAACAGTTAAACCAGACATGAAGGATGCCATGAGCAAACATGGGCTGTATTTTCTCTGAAATAACACTGAAGTTTTACAAAAACTGCTGTTGAGTTTCATAGTCTTATGAGACCGGTTCAAACAGTGGGCTGGCTGGTAAACATGTGCCACCATAGCCCAAAGCTGGTCCCATCACCAGTGGTACAGCCATCGAAGCAGGCAGTCATGGTGCCTCGGATACGGTCTGGGATTTAGCCCATGCAGATCCCATGTAGTCATGGTATCAACTAGGCCCAGACTACATAGAAAATCCCACATCCTAGATCAATCTTTTGCTTTGGCTCCTGTTACCCTGAGTATTCAAAAATAGCCCTTTCCCCAGGGGAATGTGGAACAAATATGCAAAAGAGCACAATGTTTTTAATGGAAGGAAATGGAGCATTTAATTTGAAATAACCAGTTAAAATTAAAAAAAAAAAAAAAACCCAAACCAAACTACAAAGAATCAGTTCATAATCATTGGCTGTTTAGTAGGTAATTAAAGAAAAAGGTTGTTCATTAAAAAAAACATTTGTTCATTAAAACAAAACCAAGGAAATCAAGCAATTTACTGGCACCAATAAGGGCAATTGGTTTGCTCATTTCCATTGATTTGTTTCATTTCAAATATCTGGAATGATGCTTACCATCCCTTTGCATCAAGTCTATAAATTACATTATGCTCAGTGCAAACCTTATCGGAGAGGCTCCAACAAGCAAAATAGTCTCTTACTTCATTAAACAATCTAACCTTGCCCCAGGCAAACAGAGCAACTTATTATCTCCTCCTTAATCAACTCAGGGTATGTTTTGCAATACATATGGCATTGCCATGGGCCAAGAAACATGAAACGCTGCCTTTAACTATCATTGATATTGGAATAAAGAAAGTAATTTTCTTTATTAAGCAGTAAAACTTGGGTATTGATTGGGCAATTGCCATATCCTGTAGCAATTCTCAAAAAGAAGTAAAACTGCTTTCAAATAGGGTGACTTGGGAGTGCTGTTTCAGTCTGACCTGGTCAATCCATTGATGCCTTTGCTTTTAAGGCTGGGGGCTCCTCAGGCTGTTGCAGATTCACTATCACCATTCAGAGGTGGCACCTGAAAGTGTCAAGAGGCACAAGCTGTGGACTCATGGCCACTGTGGCAGTTGCCAGCTGCTGTAATCATCCTACCTGATGCAGAATAAGTATTCTTCATAAGTCCACCAATAGGAATATCTCATGTGAAATCCTTGCATTTTCTCTGTATGTCTGTCTGTGCCCTGAATTCTCTCTCAGGTGTTGTCTCAGACACCCAGAGAAGTTCTCTCAGCCAAAGAAGTGCCTATTCCATTTAACTGCTGCGCCTTAACACTGTGATGACAACATGTGACACATTTTATATCTGTTTTAAACTCTCAAAGCACATTGCATGCATTATTTCTTAATTATTTATTGTTTATTTGTTTTCCCCCCACAGTAGCTATATTGCATTTGTCCTGCTGCACAAAGTACACAATTGAGATGCCTTGATGTCTCTTCATTTAGGCTTTCAATGAGCAGAGTAATTTCACTATCCCATTTTCAATATTGTCTTCAGTCTTTTACATCCTGCAGTACCAAAATACCTCTGGCATTCAACTGATCAAACTGATTTGGTGAAGGATATAAGATGGGTTACTCTAAAGACTAGGTTCTGAATTCAGAAATACCTGGAATCTTGCCTTGGGCTGCCTTTGCTAGACCATGTCTCTGAAGATATTTATGGTGACTGACAGTACTATGGGAATAATCATTAGCAACACTTTGGGCTTCTTAGGACTAGAAAAAAATATGTTAATTCATCTTCACAGCATATCTGAGAAGGTGAGTGACTCTCTGCCAGTCTGAGGAAAGGGGAAAACTGAGCTGTGCTACTTTACCTCATATTATACATAAATTTAGAGTCCAAACACAGCCTTGATTTCCCGTGCTTAACCCCTGAGACCGCTATTCGTCTACAAGGGGACTCCATTCACTTTGTTGGCCTTCTGAAAAGTTCTGTTATTTTTCATCAAACGTGTCCAGAAGCATTTTGCTGGGACAAATGTAACGCTCTATGACACTCAGAGCCAAACTCTCTGAACCCGGTTCCCAGGACTGGCAGCAGGAGTTTGGCATGGAGTTCAGTGGAAGCAGACTAATGCTGGTATTTCAGTTACTGTAGGTTTGCAGTAAATAGCCGAAGCATAAAAAAAGTGGTTTAAATGCAAATGAAGTTCTGCCTTAATACAATTATGCAAGTTAAGATGCGAAACAACTTTTCTGATCAAGCCATGAAATAGCAATATATTATCTGCAGTATTATGTACTTGCCTTGCTGTTCCAAAATATATGTGAAACTCACCAAGATCTAGCAAGAAATACATGTTCTTTCAGAATACCAGAATAAAACTTACCACCTCTGACTACACAAACATCAGTTGTCTTATTCTTAAAATAAAATTAATCAGACCAGTGTTTGTTTAAGGCAGTGGATTTGCTCAAAGCTCATGATCCAAACCAGGGATCAGCATGCTGCTATGCGGTGTATATACACTTACAAACTAACCAGTCTACGTCCCCAAAATCCTTGAGTGGAGACCAATTAGTCGATGTAAAATGAATGCAGATTGGATACAAATATAAATATTGGCCGCTGGGTTTTTCAGAAAATGTGTATAACTCATTTTTTATAAGCTTTGAACAAATTGTGATTGATCAAAACGTACAACCACATTATGAAGAAAAATGCTCGTGCAGTTTGTACACATTAAATGTCTCTAAGTGCATATTGCAAATAGGGAATAACAGATTTTGTTCTGAAATGTTCCCCAGATAGGTTCTGTAGGTGCTTTGTTCCTATATATGAATGATCTGAGGGTGATTCTTTGGTGAAGGTCATTATTGATTGTATAAGGTTTGCGTGGCAAGGTTTTGGCAGCAGGGGTTAGAGCCAATGCCAGATGGCTCCAGGATGGACCCGCTGCCAGCCAAGGCCGAGCCCATCAGTGACGGCGGTAGCACCTCTGGGATAAGGTGTTTAAGAAGGGAAAAAAAAAAAGACCAAACGGGGAAGAGAAATTGCAGCAGAGAGAGTGCAATGTGAGAGGAACAACTCTGCAGACCCCAAGGTCAGTGCAGAAGGAGGGGCAGGAGGGGCTCCAGGTGCCAGAGCAGACATTCCCCAGCAGCCCATGGTGCAGCTGATGGTGAGGCTGGCTGTGCCCTGCAGCCATGGAGGGTCACAGGGGAGCAGAGACCCACCTGCAGCCCGAGGAGGACCCCACACCAGAGGGGGCAGGAACTTGAAGGAGGATGTGACCCCGTGGGCAGCCCATGCTGGAGCAGGCTCCTGGCAGGAGCTGTGGCCTCACAGAGAGAGGACCCCAGGCTGGCAGGACTGGCAGGACTTGTGGCAGGACATGTGACTCCATGTAAAGGACCCACACTTGGAGCAGGCTGCTCCTGAAGGACTGCACCCTGTGGGGATCCCACACTGGAGCAGGGGCAGACTGTGAGGGGTCCTCCCCTGAGGAAGGGGGCACAGCAGAGACAATGTGTGATGGACTGACCACAATCCCCATTCCCTGTCCCCCTGCCCAGGGAGAGGAGGTAGAGAATTTGAGAGTAAAGTTGAGCCCAGGAAAAAGAGAGGGGTGGGGCAAATGTATTTAAAGATTTGGGTTTAGTTCTCTTCTCCTCTGATCTGATTGGTAGCAGATTAACTACATTTTTTTTTCCCAACCTGAGTCTGTTTTGGCCGTGATGGTGATTGCTGAGTGATCTCTCCCTGTTCCTTATCTTGACCCACAAGACTTTCCTTATATTTTCTCTTCCCAGCCCAGCTGTGGAGGGCGGTGACAGAGCAGCTTGGTGGGCACCTGCCCTCCAGCCAGGGCCAACCCACCACACTGATTTACAGAAAATGTACACTTTTACAATTTGCATCTATTGAATAAATAAATAGATTTTAAAATTAGCACTTGTCAGAACTGAAGTTGTTCCTAGAATAACATTGGCCTTAACAAGTATTTCAATTTTAGAAGACCTGGTGATGTTTTTAAGACAAAAAGATGACATTTATAGCTCTAAATTACTTCTAATTCTTTAACCAAATATTTTTGGCAAATGCAATATGGCATCAAACCAAAGTATTTTTCACTGTCATCAAGCTTTTTTGACATGTGGTTTCAAGCTTCCAAGATTTTGACTTTTTGTCATGATCTAGAGAAGAAGTCTAAAAATCCTGGTTTTATCCCCAAGAAAGGAAAGCAACTGGATAAGATTTTCATTGATCACAAAAGCGGTGGCTTGGGGAGTTTATCTCCCTGCCAGCTTGGAAGTCTAATGCCTTTTGGGAACAGTTAAGTCTGTTATGATTATTCTCAGGTGCCCAGCAGTGGCTGTGGTGCTTGGCCAAAATGCAGCCTTACGTACCTTAATAGTTGTGTGTAATTTGGGGTTGTTCAGTATTGTATAACCTTTCCACATTGTTACTAAAAGCCTGTGGGTATGACTCAGCCAGCCAATGGCAAGAACAAAGTAGATGTTATCTAATAGTGCCTAATGTGCAAGACAAAGCAGCTGAATTACACAAAGCAGTGTAATGAGGTGGTAAATAATTTTGTCAGGTGTTGTCTTAATAGGCAGTGGAAGGTAATTGTCTCCAAGGGGAGTGTCAATAAATTAATATTTAGTCAGGCAATTCAGCTCATGGATTGTTCAGAGACCCTTAAATGCTGTTCACATCCTCGTATAGGCTAATTCCCTTAGCCAGGAGCCCTCAGATGATAAGATCCTGTAAGCACTAATAGGGTTGATTTGAGGGTTGCTTCTGCCCGTATTTAAGTCCAGATTTAGCCATTGTAATTAGCTCTAAAATTCACAAGAAAAGGAACTGGCAGGAGCGTCAAGTGGAGTTGTGGTTACAGCAAGGTCAACACAGATTTTGGTTATATTAAAGACCGATGGAAGGGCATTGCAGCAACTACAGGTTCTTTGGGTGACTTTGGAGTGATGCTGACAAAGCTTCATAACCTTCATGCCATCCAGACCTTTGTGCTGTTACAGATCTGTCCTGCAGACTTGGATGGACTGAGTCAGATAGGTCCTACAGGGATCCATGTCCCTCTGGCCAGGGTGTCAGTCTGGCCCAGAAGGAATTTCCTCCAAGAAGAGCTGGGAGAATGGAAACTGAGCTTTTCTGACTCCTCTGTGACTGAAGCAACCAAAGGTTGTAGGAGCCTCGTGCATGAGTGAGGCAGCGCTGCTGGTTGCTGGCTGCCCACGCTTGCCACTATGGCGGTACCTGGGTTTGGTGTGGTTGGGTTTGCCTGAAGGCAAGCTTACAGCAACAGCAGGGGCCCCAGCTTCTGAATGCTCTCAGCTACAGCCAGCCTCACATTGACCCGGGCTGGTCTGTTCTCCTCACAATGGCTTTGAGGGGCAGCCAGGGCCTGGGACACCTCTGGGGACCCATCAGGCCAGTGGAGGACTGTGTTGGGTTTGGGAGATGTGTGTGTGGGGCTATTGGTAGCTGGGGAGGGGATACAGGGGTGGTTCCTGTGACAAGCTGCTAGAAGCTCTTCCAGCTCCAAGTTGGACTCACCTCTGGTCATGTCTGAGCCAGTGATAGTGCCTCTGGGATAACATATTTGAGTGAAGAAGAACCTTCTGGGGAACTTGCAGGGGAGAGAGGCGTGGGGTGTGGGAGAGGCAACCAGGCAGGCACCCAGGTCAGTGCAGAAAGGCAGGGAAGAGATGCCCGGATCAGAGGTTCCTCTGCAGTCCATGGTGAGAGGGCAGGCGGTGCCCCTGCAGCCATGAAGGGTCACGGTGGGAGCAGAGACCCCCATGCAGCCCTGGGAGGACCCCACACAGCACAGGCTGCACCTGAAGGAGCCTATGACTCTGTGGGAAGCCCACAGTGTAGCAGGCTGCTCCTGAAGGACTGTGCCCCATGGAAAGAACCCTTAAGGAGGAAAGAGTGGCAGAGACAACATCTGATGAACAAATCACAACCCCCATTCCCCATCCCCTGCACCACTAGTGGGGAGGAGGTAGAGAAATGGGGAGCAAAGCTGAGCCTGGGAAGAAGAGAGCAGTGGGGGAAGGTTTTGATGATCTGTTATGTTTTGTCTGTCATTGTCCTACTCTGATTTGACAGTTAGCTAATTAAATTGAATTTTCTTCCCCAAGTTGAGTCTGGTTTGCCCATGACTGTAATTGCTGAGTGATCCCTCCCTGTCTTGACCCATGAACTTTTCCCTTGTCTTCTTCTCCGCCTCCTTCTGAAAAGGTGGGGACTGAAACTGCTTCTCTGCTTCTTCTGTCCCCATTTCTCAGCATAAACCACCTTCTGCAGAAAATGCAGCTGTTGGAAATGAAACCTCTGTGATGGAGTGGCTCCTGCTACACCAGAGACTGACAGCTAACCATCCTGAGGTGGCAGACTGGTAAAATATTGACAAGCTCCATGCTCATTCTTTCCCTAACTTCAGTAAGGTGCTGCACAGTTTGACTCATAGCATGTGAATCATCTCAGCTGCCTTGGGCGTTCTAAAATTTTAAAAGGTAGCACATCTGCAAGGACCATCATCCCAGATGACTTAAGCACTGCTTTTAGGATAGTGTTAATTATCTCATGATACCTCGATCTTTAGGAAAAATGGATCCCTTCTGCAGATTGAAAAAACCTAACTGCAGGGTACAATTTTACCCTTCTTCATTTTCATGGTTTCTTGGAAACCTGGCTTTTATTTAGAAAGACTTTATGTCGATATTTGTCTTTTCCACTCTGTCCCTGTTAGACTCTTCCTCATACTAGCAGTGGTATCGGAACAGTCAATAGGTCAGGAACACTGACCTCAGTGATGCTGATGTACATGGACTCACACCAGCTCTCCTACTGGCCCACGTTTTATTGAATATCTGCCATGGTTCCGTCTGTGAATATTGCTTAAGCAGATGGATATTCCTGTTTGCTTTACTCTTGTGCATAAAGGTTTTGGGATCACGCCTCCTATCTACAGAGCTCTCTTGCAAGATGTTTGATATTGAGGTACCAGGGGTACCAGGTGGTGTGATCTTTGCAGGACTCTGGGTAACACCCTACTCGGGTTTGTCCTGCCATACCAAGTTGCACCAGCCTCACTTGTCCTCGTGGGCTGCCAGGCTCAGCTTGAGTCATGCTGACAGCACACTGAAGTGCTGCCAAGGGACATTAAACCCATTTTTTCGGTGAAGTGTGCAGCCTACTAGCCCCAAACACCCCTTCTTGCCTTCCTCCAGCAAGCATCCTGCAGTCCCTGTCCCCCACACTTTTGTTGAACCCTCCTGCTCAGAAGTTGTGGTGCCTGAAAATGTGCCCATTCCTCACAGACCTCCTGCTCTTTGCAGGTGGTGGCTAGCTCACCTTTGCATGCCCTCAGGAACAAAACAGCATTTCAGTGACCCTATCACTTTAGAGGAAGACCAGGCAGAGACATCAGAATTGGCTG
This sequence comes from Rhynochetos jubatus, assembly GCA_027574665.1. Lineage (NCBI taxonomy): Eukaryota > Metazoa > Chordata > Aves > Eurypygiformes > Rhynochetidae > Rhynochetos > Rhynochetos jubatus. The sequence continues at coordinate 6,910,602 of CM050648.1, read as the reverse complement.
GAAGAAGGTTACACAACCCATCAGAAAGCCAAGACCTCACTGAAATTCCGATGAATAGAATGACAAATTACCTTCTCAGACAGGGTCAGGGTTCACTGAAACCATTAATTTTCATGTGTTTCTCAGAGCCTCCAAAAAGTACCTTCTTTCCTCACTTGGATGGCAGATGACAGTGCATTGGCAGGGACAAAAGGAATTCTGCTGTGAAATAACTCACTAATTTGAAGAACATGATCTGGCAGCACAATGCAAGACCCACAAAATAAAACCAGGAGAGAGCAGCCAAAAATGTCTTCCCACGTCAATACTCTGAAATCAGCTTTGTTGCATAAAAAACTCAGGCTTTTATGGGAATGTAGTCCAAAAAAACACATTACAAGTGAATAAATCAGCTTTCCCTGATGGTAAGCTACGTGCAGAGTGGTGCCGAAGCATTCAGAGTAGCTATGGTGACAGTATCTTCCTCCTAACAAAGAAACACGGTGGAATTAGAAAGGATTCGTGAACAACCAATAACTGTGCATCCAGACTGCAAGAGTTTGTAGAAAAATGGCTTGCAAAGTTCAAGTTTTTATAATACACTACTTGGATGTTGCAGTTAGAGTGTGAAAACACGCAAACCGATACAGCCTGATTTGCTGAAGGCGTGTAACTTGGCCAAGTTCACAGCACTTTGTCATTTGTAAAGGCTGTGCTTTATCTCTGCTTGCAAAATTTATACCTCTTTTGGAAAAACTCTACAGAACTTTTCACCCAGGTGATGTTCACTCACAGCCTGGATGTTGGTAGGCAGAGCTATCTTGTCAGGGACCTTTCCTGTGCAAACCTCTAGAGATCTTGGAGAGAATGGATTGTGGAGGGACAGTAATTACAGTACGGTGGTGGGCAGCCAGACGACTTCTCAGACATTGCCAGACCTATAGTATCCCCCCAAAGCATATATCCATCATGCTCTCCATCGCACATCAGAAAATTCATAGCTTGCACTGTCTTTTTCCTCCAGTGACACAGCCCACCCACCCTGTTAGGAGATCCAGAAGTGTGCCTATGGTCTCACTGAGTTCTGCTGCTGTTCAGCAGCCATGAATATGGAAATATTTATACTCATCTAAATGTGTTTGTATGTTTGGGAAGTCATATTCATATTTTGATGTTAACCTCTTGAATTTAGCAACAATACACAGGTTGTTTGCCTCACCCTGGAGCTCACAGTAGGAAGACCTGGTCTTGCTACACCCATGAAACCTTCTGCAATAAAGTGAGAAAATATATAACCAGAGACATTCACAGAAAAGCATGAAGCTTCAGAGTCTAAAAGTACATCTGAAAGAGAGAGAAAAGCACTAAGAGATATGCAAAGCTGTCCTCCAGATCTCTGCACAGCAAACTGGAGCACTTCAATGAGAGAGCAAAGAGACGAAGGGCCATCTCAGGAGGCATTGTACTGGGTACAACCGTGTCCTCCTCCATACTCCTTCCCTTCTTGGTGTGGTGCATCAGAAAGCTCTTGGGAAGACTGTTTCTCCAGTGGAGAGGAGGACTACCAAACACATCCACTTTCACAGGGACTCAGGAGGCACTTTGTGTTCTGAGCAGCTTTTGTGCTGTATTTGAGTGGATCTCTGTTGTGTGAAAAGCCAAGGTTTATCTTCTGGTGCAGGTTCACAGTGTAACTCCTTCCTTCCAACCTGGAAGGCTCTTCTCCAAGGGAATAAAACAGACCCTGACTCTTCAGGCACAAAGTGTAGCACTGTGATATTTGCCACAAGCAGCTCTGCCAGGCTGCGTGGTCCAGGCTGTCCCAGTGCCTTGATTGGTTCTCGTCCCTGCCACACAGCTGGCTGCTGGGAATCAGCAGATAGCTCGTCCTTCATCCCCAGCAATTGCAGGTCTCTCTTGGCCTCTCAGACTGCAAAATACAGTGTGCATTGATAAGAGAAATGTTTGATGGGTAGCTTCCAGTCTGTTCATACATATTCTGAATGAGAATATATGGCTGAATCACACATATCCTCCAGCGTCCCAGTACACCCCTCACCCTGGCATTCCCACTGCAGCCACGTCCCAGGAGGATGGGCTGCCGTGCAACAGGGAATCAAATGTGAAGCGCTCCGCAGGAAAATAAGATGCTGAAAGCTATCTCTTGGGATCATTTCAGCAGTTTACTCCAGATGAGCTCTTTGTTTTGACTGTGCCCACTGCTGTCGGTATCAAGTGGAGTGTCAATGCCTGAATTTGGCTGGCTAAGGCCATTTTTTTTTCTGAGTATGCTGGGCCTCGTCATGTGGCACTTAGCCCTTTTACTCCATGCCTCACCCAGAAAGGTTAGGTTGTGTGGTTATTATTAGCATGCATCCAGGCTCTTAGCAGAAGCAGGACACAAGCAGTAGCACATGTAAGGGCATTGAGTAATGTGACCTTTTGTTTGTGCCAGGTTATGGGCAGGAGTTCATAGATACAGGGAGTACCTTAGACCTTTCTTCCCTCCCTTGTTCCATTTATAACCTGAGTGTATTTCGGGTATAGGGAAATCAATCAAAACTGACTTAGACTTTATTTAACACTGTAACTGCAGTTCTTATTTTGACTTGGTAGATTGATTTCCTGTAGCTCACTGATTGATCATTTGACATGGCAAGTATGCAGTCATCTTATTGTCATTTTACTTTTTTGCCTCTACAGTTAATTTTTTTAACTGGTTCTTCAAATCAGTAGGTGAACAGTCAGTATTTCAACATAGCTTTTGAAGAGATGTATGCACCTGGTGTTATCCTAAACTGCTATGAGGAGTGAACCAACCAGTATCTGTAAAGTGTGAGCTCAGCATGCTCATTAAACAACATTTTCATGCTTTTTATTTTTAAAATGGGAAGTGATGGAAAAGATGATCTTTCAGGAATGGAAAAGTAAGCAAATCAGTAATAATATTCAGGAAGCGTATATCATCTTTCACCTCAAGATTTAAAAGTGCTTTATCAACTACTAATTAAGACTCAAAACCAGCAGGGTGTTACTGTAATGAATACTGAGACATCCTACTTCACGCTGAGCTGAAGTCTTGAGCATGCTAATAAGTTTCTATTGTAGACCTCCCTACAGTCAGTATTAACAGGGGCTGAAATATTATGAACAGGATGGACAGTCAAATATTAAGGTCAGAGTAAAAACTGTTGTCATTTACAAAGACAACAGCAGTAAAAAAGCATTCTGATCAAAATGCCTCTGAGGAAAAAAAGATTTGCTTTATTTCTATTAACACAAATATTTATTTACTTAATAAATAGAGCTGGAGAAAGGATCCCCTTCTTAAACTTTCAAATTCAAGTCCAGTTCCAAAACCCACCATATGAATGTTTTAATTATTTTATTTTGCAACCATAGAATCATGGAATAGTTTGGGTTGGAAAGGAACCTTTAAAGGTCATCTAGTCCAACACTTCTGCAATGTCAGGGGCATCTTCAACTAGATCAGATTGCTCAGAGACCCATCCAACCTGACCTTGAACACTTCCAGGAATGAGGCATTGACTACCTCTTTGAGCAGCCTGTTCCAGTGCTTCATAATCCTTATTGTAAAAAATTTCTTCTGTATATCTAGTCTGAATCTACACTCTTCTAGTTAAAAACCATTACCCCTTCTCCTATTGCTACAGGCCCTTTCTGTCCCCAACTTTCTTATAAGCCCCATTTAAGTATTGAAAAGCTGCAATAAGGTGTCCCTGGAGACTTCTCTCCAGTCCCCGTCTTGTGGTCCATTCACTCGAAAGGTGTGGGAAGAGAGATTGCCAGTGAAGACTGAAGGAAAGAAGTTGTTGAGTACCTCAGCCTTCTCCTCGTCTGTTGATACCAGTTTGCCAGTCTTGCTCATCAGAGGGGGTTACACTTTCTTTGGCCTTCCTTTTCTGGCTGACATTCTTGTAGAAGCTCTTATTACTCTTTGCATCCCTTGCCAACTTCAGATCGAGCTGTGCCTTGGCCTTCCTGACCTCTTCTCTACACAACCAGGCAGCATCTCTGTACTCTTCCCAGGATACCTGTCCCTGCTTCCACAGTTTCTGGCATTTCCTTCTTGTCCTTTAGTTTGAACATCAGGTTTTGACTCATCTGTGCCAGCCTCTTGCTTTCCTTTCCTGTTTTCTTACACTTGGGGACTGAGACTTGCGCTCTATGGAAAGTCTTCTTAAAGATCTGCCAGCACTGCTCTGCTCCTTGTCTGTGATGAAAGCTTCCCAGGGGGTCCTATTGAATAACTCCTCGAAGAGTTAGGTCCTGACTTTGCTCTTTCCCTGGCCCATATCCCTCAGGACTGCAAACGCTACCAGTGCATAATCACTGCAGCCCAGGCTGCCTCCGGTCCTGACATCACAGATTAGCTCACTTGCATTGCTGACCAACAGTATCACATCCCCTCTGGTAGTGCTGCATGTTACCTGGTTTAAGAAGTTACCCGCAATGCATTCCAGGAGTCTCCTGGATTGCTTACATCTCGCTGTGCTACTTTTCCAGCAAAAAAGTAGCCAGCCATTTCTTGATGTAGAAGGCAATGCCTCCGCCCCCCCTTCCTCACCTGTCCCTTCGGAACAGCCTGTAGCCATCAATAGCCACACTCCAAACATGGGATTCATCCCACCAAGTTTCAGTAATGTGGGGAAAGCTGCCTTTTCTTTTTTTTTTTTTTAAAGCAGAATTGTTCACATCACCATGTGATTTCAGAATCTCTGGTTTTAAGTAAAACACCAGAAATGAAGAGTTTTATGATACAATGATGAGATCTAGCAAAAATTAGGAAAAACATATTTATTGAACCTAAAGCAAGTCTTCAGTATCTTTGTCATGGATCAACAGGGATTCTAAAGAAATAGAAATTGCTATAAAACAACTTGAGTGAAAGGGTAATAAAGGTGGTGCTAAATTCTTACACAGAAGAGAGTGAAACCAGGAGATGTTTCAGATTTCTGAATGGGATGTGACATTTTCTATGTTGTAAAGAGCAAAAGTGTCATGAGCAAGTTTTAAGGAAAGTTTGTGTTTCTATTCCATTGTAAGCAAGGCTTCAGTATTTCTCAAGCTGCTATAAACATGCCATCCCAGTAGCATTGAACTTCAACAACTAAATATATTAAAAAGGTCACAGAATGATGTTTTTGTGAGTATTTGTTGGTAAACTAGGAAGGAGCATGGAACTGTCGGAAAAGAGATTTAAAGCGCTGTGAGTAATCACATGGCATCCTTCAGGAGTTTAAACAGATCCAAGTAACTACAGCTCAATACTTGCTGGGTTCATCACAAATTAAACTAGTGATAGCCCATCAAACATGCAATTTCCATCTAAATTAGAAATAGCTGCTAATGGCTTCTGGTGATGTGTTGGGTACATAATTATTAGACACAGCGGAAAGATCAAGGAATGACTTTCAAAATGTTGAAAGGTCCCTTCTGTCTCCCAATTCAATAGCAGAAGTAGGCAGTTTAAAAAACCTGGAGTCTGATGCCTGCTATTTTATTTTCTGCTTTCTGTTCAGTTGGGAACATTTTTCTTCTTTTGCTACATGACAAAACACTATGCTCCCCCCAGTATTCAGCACTTGTCTATTTTACTTGTGTACAGGTGGCTACTTTGGAGCACACCCCCTGTTTTTGTTAAGATACGACTCATCCTTGCAGATAATGAAAACCATACTCACTAAAATTATTTTTGCTGCCTTTGTACTTGGTGTCATTCCTGCATATTTTGCTTTTGTGACACCACTGGGACAAGACTTGTGCACAAGATCGTTGCAAACACCACACCTAGTCCATGGCAGCCAGGCCATGCAGTACTGACCATAGTGCTAACTGATGAAATGAACTGTTTAAACCTTCAATAAAACATTCAAGATTATTAGGAATGTTTAATATCTGTGCAGGATGACACCTCCAGAAATATATCATTCATGAGAAGAGGCCTCCATTCAACAGTTCACTCTTCCCATTGAACTCTGTGACATATCTTCATGGTGCTGGGTGACAGAAATATGAACAGATACAACCTTCTCCTTTTGGAGAGGGAATAGAAACTCTTGATTCAGGTCTGAAATGTCTGTGCTTTTCATATGGAATCCAACACAAGCATGGCATTTTTGTCTGTAAAGTCTGGTTGAACCCATGTAAAAAAGATCCCAGTAGCCAGGAACAGAGGGAACAACTGAAGAGACACAGTGGTTAGATACCAGCACAAGAGACAGTCCCAGTGCATTGCCCTACAAGTTAGATTCTGACTCTGTAATTACAGCAAAGTCATATTAATTCTTTAAAATGCTCCTCTCGGCACATGCTTGTGTGCTGGCTTGGGAATCCACCAGCTGTATGGTAAATTCCTGGTGCATTTGTCTCTCTCCGTATCTCAGGAGAGGTGTTTGACAGGGGAGGCACAAGGAACTTGGGGGGAGCACCCCAGGAATAGCCCATCTTGGTCAGCAGTCGAGTCTTTACCTATGACTCAGCCCCGACACTAAGGAGAGCAGGAATCTGTCCTGGGAGGGATGGAGCACTGAGAGGCTTGAGGCAGCCTCCCAGTGTGCGAGTTGTGCATTTAGCATTGTTTCTAGAGCAGATGCAATTTATTCACCTTTCAGTCAATACTTGGAGATTTGCTTTCTGCTTAAGTCAGGCATATACCTCCGAAAAGATATATAGAGCTATTAGTTTAAAGCCAGTTGGTCACTTCTTGCACAGCCAATAAAGTCAGGAACAAAATGCACTTGGATGTTTTTGTAGATATACTCTTTTTGAGTATAACTCAAATTCTGTAGAAACTTCAAGTAACTGGCAGGAAAACAGAACAACTCTGTGCTACCTTCAAAATATCTTCATTTTTAACTCTTTCATTAACTTCTCTGGTTTTCCCATAGATACTGATTCTGTCAATTCTGATTTCAAGGAGGCTGCACATGGGAGAAAAGTAAGGTCTGAGCAGATGGTTGACATGAAATGAACAGCAAATTATTGCACAGCTGTAGGAAATCCAGCATATTCTGCAGTGCTCTAAGTCAACATGCATTACAGGTGCCAAAGCAACCAGACTCAAGGGACACTTCAGCATGTGGGAATAGATATAAAGTATACAGCCTAAAGACTGAAATCCTTAATCCTATCAATAGAAGTGCTGCATCAAAATTTCTATAGATTAGACTTCTTGTTCCCCTCATGAGAAAGCAATTTTGAGAGCATATGATGAGGGAATATGTAGAAATCCAAATTATACTTGACCTTGCAGTGAAGCTTCCTGCAGAAGAATGGATCAGATATCCTGGAGGAACAGGAGACTGGTTTTTGAAACAACTGTTTTTCAGGAACAACTGAACATGAGCTAGGAAAAGATTAGGCAATTGCCTTGAAAACAGCAGTACCTGCAACCAGAATAGACAGAGTAAAAACATTGGTGGATTGTGTAATGGATTTCTAGTTTATAGTTTTGGGTCACAAGCTAATCAATACCTGAAAGGGGGTTGAAAGAAACCATCTTTCTGGGCAAATCATTGCATGACTACCCCGGGGGACAGCTCTTCAACCTTCTGGATCCTCCGAGAGATGGCGTTTCTCAGAGAAGGAGGACTGGGCTTTGAGCACTGTAAGGGATGGAGCTGACCTGCTAGTCCCTTTCTTACTGTATGTCCTACTGAAATAACAAGCCCAGTTTAAAAAAAGTATTAAAAATTGTGGTGTGCTCATCAAGAGAATGTGCTGTCGTTGGCATCTAGCTTGAGTGGCTCCATCCCACCTGTGCAGCACCCCCCTGTGCTTCTGGATAGGAAGAGAGAGAGAGCATTGTTTATGGGATCTCGTTTTTACACCTCTGTAGAACACACTGACTGATTTCAGTGAAGCGTTTCCTGAGCCAAAGTCATCCCAGCAGTTGCTGACTTTGCAAAATGCTTTGACACCAAAAGGGTGAAAAGTACTGAATGGGGAGCGATGCACAATTTTCTTATTAAGATGAAAATTACGTAGTTGTTGGTTGATCTGGCAATGCAAAATCTTAACAACAATTTTTCCATCCTGAAATGTTCCTTCCCCAGTTTATCTGGGTCACAGAAAAGGCTAATTCAATATTGCAATCATGGGTACTCTGCTTGAGTGGATTAATGGACTACATTGAGCCTTTACCTCTTCTGCCGCTAACACTGTGTCAAAGACCATTGATTAGTAATTCTTAATACTCTTGGACTACATTCATGCTTATTTGTGTATATATATGTTCTGTAAAACTATCTTCTTTGGTTTTAGCCTGATAAAAGATGCTTTCTGATGCTTTTCACTTACAAACATGCAGCTGGGTCACAGGCTGAGCTGTCTCACTTCAAATGGAGAATGAAGGTGCCTGGGCTGAACATGCTGCCCGTCTCCTCTAAACCTTTCAAGCCTGATAGGCAACAAAGCATCCCCCACGCATCACAAGCTTTTAAAAGGCAGGAAGACTGTGGGTATGAAAATCTGGATGGCAGCTTTAACACCCTATAGGTTTTCAATCTCAGGAATTGACATAACTTCGAGCTGGGTAAGCTGGGGAGCTGGAAATGATTCAGTGCTGAGCACAGGCATGATCAGTGATAAGTCCTTTCCTTATAGTGCTGTTTTCCAGCACTATTCTTGCCAAACAGAGAAAAGAGAGCTTATCTGCTTTATTTGCCATAGCAGAATGGTTCTGGGCATGGGCGTATGCCACACCAGTATTTCAAACAGCTACATGGATTTCTTCCCAGAAGGAAAATGGGATGGAATAGAAGATTTCCTGGGATGGAACCAGGTCTTCAAAATAGCCACACAGCTACTACTAAATTTTCATTTTCATAGCTGCTGTAACAGCACATATTTTATAGGGAAAAAATGGCCAAACTATAAATATGCCATTTAGAAGCAGATAAGAGAGAGGTCAGCTTACTGAGTGCTGATAATTCACCTTTCCACATACTGCAGCTTCAAAAATGGGGAAGGCATGGCATGAATTTCCATGTTTTCTTGACTGTGACCTTTATTTTCCTATTGGAGACCCTCCAGGGACCATTAATTTTCAATAGTGGTTGGGGAGAAGATGAAGGGAGGAATTTGGAAAATATTGGAGGCTTTAGCAGGAGGTGAAATTGCTTGTTTGTTGGTTCATTCACTTTGGAAGGGTTTTACACTAGCTGTTTGTGTATTTTAAAGGACTGGACAATTAAACATAGTCCTCGCGATAGAAAAATACAAATAGATTTAATTTTGAGAGAAAGAGAGTGATTTCCAGCACCTTACTCCTGTGTCCAGGGACATTGTTCAGATACATTGAAAGCAGGTGGAAGTACACCATTCAGGACCATTCTGGCACACAATTAACTCCATAGATAACCACTGTAATGTCTGTAAATAGGAAGATGATTTACCATGAGGTCAAAAGCACTTGTGCTCTGGAAGGGCATGGCCAGGTTCAAGGAAGCAGTTCCCTGTGCATTTAAGGTGCTGTAAAAGTAGGATACATCAAGATTCTACCGCACCCAATTAAGAGGTAACTTGTTCTACAAGCAAGAAACTATGTACCAGATTAATTGCCTGTTACCTGCCGCACAGGTTGCTTTTATTAGTTATCCCGAGCTTTTATTGGCATCATTCTGCTCTCAGATCGACGATTTAGTATGACTTGAACAGCAACATGATTGAGCTGGACTCATGGCCGTATCTGTGTCAGCTCTGCCTCCCTTTGCGGTTATCACCCTTAGTCTGCAAGATACTGGACTACACTGAGCATCTTGCCTGCTCCCTACTCACCTTTCCAGGTCTTCCATAAGCACAAGAACTTCCCGTTGCCTCAAGGTGCTGTAAGCCCCAAAAAACTCACAAACAATAAAAAGACCATAAAGTGGTGTTCAAGAATCTCCAAAGTGGTACTTAAGTATCCCTCCTTACCCAGATCTGCATCAGCAAGGCAGCCTTTTTATTCTCTCCCTGTTTATTCTCAGCCTTATGGGTTCAGGGACAGAGCACAAAAGTGGGAGCTGCTCATCCTTTTTCCCTAGAAGAGTAGGAAAGAAGGAGCAAGCAGAGCTTTTCGGTACAGCCCCTCTGCTGTAGTCCAAGTCAGCTGATCTTCCAATGTTTCTGCCCCAGTATCACCCTGCACAGTTGCTAAAGCAAAGCCAGATGAAAATTGTGGTGCGAGGTCTTGCCAGGGCATACTGCCCACCCAGGGGGTCCCCATGAGTGTACCCAGGCATGTTATGCAGCTGAAGCATTTGGATTTCACTTACACACTTACTCATCCAAGGGTGAGTTCAGCAAGGCTATATTCCTCCCCTGCCCTCCTCCTGCAGCGTTGCCTAATGTGATGTGTACCCTGCAATTAGGACCTACCATAATTGTTTCTGGCCCATATACATCAGGCCCACGGCTGTGCTGGAAATAATAACACCCATGCAGGGAAGCTGCAAGTCAGCAAAGATATTTCCAGGAAAAGAAGTTCCCCCTTGCTCTTCTGCCCTCTCAAACCACTCTCCCCAGGACTCCTTCGAGCTCACTGGGGTAGTGGAGTGCTGGATCAGCCGGCCAGAAACACTGTCAGCTCTGTCTCCATGGAAAGCAGAGCAGGAAACCTGCAGTGAGGTCAGGAGCTCACAGCTGACAGGGAGAGCTGAAAGGAGCTTGGCAAGCAGAGATTAATCCCTGGCACAGGCATGTTTGACATTCCTGTGCTATTAAAGCTGTCAGGTATAAAAAGCACTGGCCTGTTCTGTTATTTTACGGGTGCCTTTGTGGTGGGAACTGGAACGCTGCTGCTTTCTGATCCCATGAGTCATTGTTTTATAACTCTGTTTAATCGTCATTTCTTTGCTTACGCTGTCACCACATGTGCTTGGGTCAGAGCTGAGTGCCATGAGCTGGCGTTCGTTCCACGTCTGGATCCCATCACTAGAAATGAAGATATTTTTAGCCTGACCTGAACTGCTGCTATTCTTAGCTGCTTGGCTGGAGCTTATTCTGTACTCTCCCATCTTCCCCCCTTATATCTCCTGCAGTATTTTTTACTTTCTTTCTCCCAAAGCTCACTATTGGGAGATACTGGGAATATATCACTGTGAGCAGAGGAGGGAGTGTCTTGAGATTGCACTGAATTTTAAAATCAATAAGAATAAATTACGTTTTTCACACAATGCCCCAGATGCCACATTTTCTAAAAATGAATCTGTTCAAGTCTTTATGTAGGAAACGATCATCACTGAATTACTGGGAGAGGGAGATGCTTTTAAACTACATCTGTCCCCAGATTTTTTAAAATTTTTTTGTTCTAGGTAGGGTCTGGTCTTGATGTGCTTAGACTAGGAATAATGTAAAGGCAAGATACATACAGCTCCTGACCTCTTACATTTAAGTGGTGGGAGACGAAACAAAGTGAAATGATCAGAGATCCCTGAGGGCATCAGCAGCACCATCAAACCCAGGTCTTCTCGGCTTGGTGCGAGGCTGCCTTTCACTGTGACTGTAGTTATTCTTGCTCCTATTTTTCCCACCTTCCGAGAGAGCTGCTGCTTTGAGACTGTGCTGCAGGGGAAAAATAGTGAGCTGATAATAGCCCTTATTTTCCATTCTTTTAGAAGCAGAAACTTAAATTAATGAGAAAAGTTTCCATTTAAAGCCTTGATGATAAGAGATTGAGCACCCCTATTTAAATCATCTAATGTTTCAGCATTAGGGCAATATACAGGATAGCTTTTCTCATCACTCTGGATATTATCCATATTAATCCATGCCATAAACCTGGGAAGGGAAGCTCATTTCAATCTATCAGGTTATGATAATATATGATAGTAATGTTGATAACAATATGATACACAGCTCAGGCATGAACAAACCAGGGTTTCTCTTGAGATGTTGGTTTCTCTTCGGATAGTGCCATGCCACAAATCTCCCAGCTGGAGGCAATCCCTGGGGGCTTGTGGTGGCCAGACATTAACAAGCAAGCACTCGGATACTGTACTGAGATACTTTTTAATGCAGGGGCACAACAGCTCATTCTTTTTGGCTACTCACAACAGTGGCTGTCTCTGACCTTGTGGTTACTCAGGCTGGAAGACAAGGAGGAGAGGGTTTTAGTGAAGCCAGGCTACCTGCTCCCTCTGCCCACAAGGCACATGGAGACAAGTGGGTAGTTATTCAGGACCCCAATAAGAAAGAGATTGAGCATCATGGTGACCCTCAGAGCTGTTTATTTCCTACACTTTCCCCACTCACCAGGACATTCTTCTGCCTTTACCAAGAGGACCTTCCAATAGCCGTTAAAGCTGCAAGAACAGCAATATGCCCACAAAAACATCACCTCTGTCTAGCTTCCCAAAACAGATTATACTCCGCTGAGGTGCTGACAAGAGAGCATTCAGTCCTTACCCATGCCTAGGATGCAATTTTCTGCAAACTGCCCAGGACAGAAATAGGAAAATTATTCTTGTGGAAAAGTTAATTCCAGTCTTCTAAAATTAGGAACCAAAGAGTTTGCTGAAAGTTCTATGTCTGTGAAGACACAGGTGTGTGCAAGTTTGTTAGTTTAAGTAGTACAAAAATTTTCAAAGCATAGTAAAGTGTCATGGAGATGAGAGAAAGTCTCTGTTGTCCTAACAAGAGGCCATTTGGGAGCTGCTTATGGCTCCTTCAGCCTCTGCACCTGCAGGTCCACATCCGTCAAGGCTACAAATAGGACTGGCCAACAGAGGCACTTTGATGGGTACTGGATGGAAACAGTCTGTGAGGGCTTCATCCACCTCAAAACTGACATGCAGCTCTGCAGCCACTGCCTTCAACTCAATGTACCTCCACGCAAGGGTTCCAGAGTGTGCTGGCATGCGGGTCACAAGCATCAGCAGCACACCAGTACAACAGCATCCACCCCCATGGGCGCAGGGTTGTCATCTCCCTCTGCCTTGTAATCCCGGTCCGATTGAAACTGCTTTTTATAACCAAACAATGAAAAGTGACGCCTTGAAAGCAGTCTAAGACAGTAGTCTTCATCTTCAAAAAGGTGTTACAAGGAGAAAAAACAGTAGCACATCAGAATAGACCTGTTACTGACAGTCACAGTGCTTTTGTGTGCCTAAACTTGGGAAATACAGGGGTGAGAGTAGCAGGGACATGGCTTCAAGTAGTGTTCAAGCGTGTGTGCTTATGTGTGTGCATGCACTTTTGTGTTCAGATTTCTAAAATGCGAAAAAAAAAGCAGAAAATAAGAAACACCTTACAGGGAAATGGTTGCTGTGTTTTCAGGCTGGTAACATGGTAAATGCAAATGAATTTCTTCAATTCATTTTTCTGTTTCTCTTGTTATCCTAAAAGGACTTTTATTCATTTAAACTGTAGTAGAAGTCTGTAATCCTACCAGCTAGATGGACCAGTTAGGAAAGCACATTTGCTACCATTCTTCATCAGAACCCAGTGGCAGAATGTGAAAGTAGATTGTGTTTCTTGCACGGTAGCAGTCCTTTCAAACAAACTCTTGCAGCAGGAGAACACGACAGTACATTGCATTAAATTACTTTCAAGGTAGGAGAAACAAGATGACAAAGCAAAGTGGACATCTAGACATAATAAATTTGGTGCTGTTGGATAACCTGGCATCAACCATTGCAGTAACATACTGGTGCATCACAACTCCACTTACTGGCCAGCCTGCAAGTTAGATTTAGCTCTATCCTCCATACGATAGTTATACAAAAATAAATCACTTCAATTACATTTTAATGTGTCCAAAACCATCAAGAGCTGAGCTGCAGACAGGATGCACCAGTTCCCTTTCTCTGTGTTGGAGCTGACCAGATTTCTGTGTCAGTTTAACACTTTCTGTGAATTTTGCTTCCCACTACAACACTTCCTAATTTGTGACACCTTCCCCCAGTGCTGTAGTATTTGCATGTTTGAAGCATCCCAAAAGGTTTGGATTTTCAGCTGACATGTGGTTATCTGGCCACTTACACAAGACAGTAGCTGGAGACGTGGGAGAAGCCCAAGGGCTTTTGGGACTGAGCTGTGACATGACAGGTTTCGGTCATTTACGCACAACCACAGCATCTTGATGTGAGTCTCGGCTTGATATGGCATGGAGAGCAGGCTTCTCCTGGGGCTGCAGCATGGAAATGAGGCACCGTTTCCATGCTGAGTTAGTGCTGAGTCAATATCCCTGCACACAGCTGGAGAAAGCAGGTTTAAGAAAATCTCTCAAAAACTCAGTTTCCACTTGGAAAAATCATTAACAGGAAAATTTCAGCCAGCTTTAAAGCAAAAGTGCATCTTAATAGTGCTATCATCTACTTCCTCTGTCCTCCCAGAGAGCCCACAGTGAAAGCAACAGGCACTTGAAACTGCACACCCCAGTAGGAGGAGCCCTGGTTGACCTCGAGTGGCCCCATTTTAGAGCTCTGAACCCTCCTGTGAGCTGATGAGCGTGTTAAACACAAGCAGGGACACACCAACTCCTGGTCTTGCTCTAGTCACACAGCAAGCCCTGGCTGATGATCACAGAATCATAGAACGGCCCAGGTTGGAAGGGACCTTGAAAGGTTACCTGGTCCAACCTTTTGTGGAAAAGGGAGCCTAGGTGAGATTATCTAGCACCCTGCTCAATCACGTCTTGAAAACCTCCAGTGAAGGGGACTCCACCACGTCCCTGGGGAGGTTGTTCCAGTGTATGGACGTTCTCACTGTATAAAGTGTCTTTCCTATATTGAGATGAAACCTCTTGTGGTACAACTTGTGCCCATTGACCCTTGTCTTCTCCATGTGGTTCCTTTGTGAAGTCCGAGTCTCCATCCTTTGTGGCTTCCCTTTAAGTAGTCAAATACTGTGATGAGGTCCTCTGTGAAGTCTTTTCTTCTCCAGGGTGAAAAGATCTAACTCCTTCCATCTTCCTTCACAGAGCAGTTTCTCCAGCCCTTTGATCATCTTTGTAGCCCTCCTTTGGACCCTATCCAGTCTGTCCATGTCTTTTTTGAATTGCGAGGACCAGAACTGGGCACAGTAGATGACCTTCAAGTGCAGGTTCATCTTTAACTACTGTCCTTACTTTTATAGTTCTCTCCCTCTGACATTATCATCCATACATAGCTTTTCATACACAGACCACACAAGAACTGGAAATGGAGGTGAGAATTTGAAAAGAGGTTGAAGGAGTTTGGAAAGTTTGCAGAATCTGGGAATTATTCGGTAAGCAGTACATAATCCCTCCGAAAGTTTTGATGTATGATTATTATTCTTAGCTATGAAATGACACTTCAGAATTAGAGCTGTAAGGGCTGTAATTTTAATCTTAATGTGTGGTATTAAAAGATGCACATAGACATTTGTTTATAGTCAGCCTCATATAGTAACTTCTGAAGCAGCTTCAGGGTACTTCTGATAATGCTTGAAATTATACTTGTCTCCATTGCAAAGCAAGAAGGATAAGGTACTTGTGACAGAGCAGGACAAGACACAGAAATACATTCTGACCATTTCACATGTTTGAATTAGAATTCATCTGAATCTTCTATTCCCTAAGAAATTAGGATTTGAAAATATTCCTGATAAGCTATTTTTAACTTACACATCTTGAATGTAATGGCAAAGATCCTGTTTACTATAAAGGGGCAGAAACATACACTTTATGAAAATACAACAATTTGGAAAGGGTAATTTCTCTGGTCTGGTCAGTTCCATAATATTTTTGCTGCTGCAGCATCTTATTGTAAAGCACTTCAGTAAGGTTGAATGGCTGGTTTATTGTTTGTCTCTTTCTCATTCGGTGTTTCAGAGATGAGATTTTTGTAATATAGAAGGCTTGTTAAGCAGATTTTTTTTCTAATAGGTAAACAAATACAGTCACTTGTAACTTTGGCATTCAGTTGTCACTCAAATTGAAATGATTCCTCAGACTGCAAATTCAGCTCTTGGCCTTCCAACTCTTTTGTGGCTTTCCCTAGCTCATTTAATCTAGCATGAGACAATATAGACAACCCTTTTGTGCCTCTGTCTCTTTCTCATTTCAGACTTCAAGTCCTTTTTCCCCAGAATTCTCTTGAAATCCAATTTCAAAGTGCCAGAGTGCTGCCAGAGTTATCAATACAGAAAATAAATACCGAGTAAGGTTTTCTCCAAAAAGACAGACTGGTTAATCATGCTTATCTTTAATACAACAGTGTGTGGAATAGTGCATGCGGGTCAGGTCACCCTGTCTCCAAAGGGATACAGTGCAACTTGAAACGGAACTGAGAAAGGCAACAAGGATTATGTCATTGCTTTAGCAAGGGGAAAGGATTTAAAAGGGACCTCAGTCTAGAATGAAAACAACAGAGAGGGGATGTGACAGAAGTCTGTAAAATGATGAACATCAAGGAGAAGGAGGAAAGACTATTCATTGCTTTTCATAATACATGCCACAGTTAGAACCCAATTAAATTACTAGGTAATAGGTTGAAAACAAAGTAAGGGACATATTGATTAATAGGATGTGCAGCTTTACATTTGAGTTTCTTAAAGGAGATCAATAGTACAAACAGGCTTCAAAAGGAAATAGATAAATTCACGCAATGGTGGGCTATTGGTACAGTAGGTGTTAGATCCAGTCATCTAGGTGAAGCTTATATCTAAAAGACCATCAAAGCACTATGTAAAGACATTATAATTATTTCAGGGTGGTTAATTTGGACTAGGTCCACTTTGGCTCTGAGGACTGAAGACCCACCACCAGTGGGGGATGCTCCTGGAGCACGACACAGATATTATTTCAGCTGAAAGAACCCCAGGTCCTGTCCAGCAGCACTTGGGGACACTGACTGAAGCACAATAAGTCAAGACAGTCAAGAGATTTGTCTCTGAAGTGCATTCTTGATGTGAACTGCAACACACATGAAGGCTCGACATTATACAGCTGTGGACAAAGCACCTTGGCTTGAGTGGATTCACTTTGGAAGGGGAGGGTGGGAGAAAGATTGTCTCTTCTTATTGGTGTACAGGTAGGATAGAGACATGAAATGCTTTAGTGAACTAAATATAGGAAATTAACTAGACACATAGTAACACCATGACGCACCCATGGAGGTGCTCATGTTGACCATGCGGAGAATGGCCTTTGAGTGGAAAATGGGTTTGGCTTTCATGGCTGCCACCAACGTTTCCACATTGTACATGCAGGAACCCGTTTTTATCATATATGTCCTCTCCTCTTGATCCAACAGCAGAAATCCTAAGGGTCATATATGAGTATTCACTGGCTTACACTTGACTAAGGATGCAGGCTTTGAAATTCCCTTCTTTCAAAGCAGTGCAGCACATAAAAACTGCATTGCTTTGGTACACCAGAAAAGAAGAAAAAACCAGAGGAATGTGGAAATTCTGAAACCTGATCCTTTTCGATGTGAATATATGGCTGCTGTACACAATTGGTTTACCTCTCCTATCCTAGGAGCATATTAAAATGTTTGAGATTTAAACCTAGAATATATGTAGGAAACAGTGTTTTCCTACACTAAGCGGCTCCCAGTGCCACAGTGATAGTGTAGGACAAAAGCTAGACATTCTTCCTGCCTTGTGAGTTCTGCTTCTCTGGTTTTTTGAGCGCTGCAGTGACATGTGTTACTGGTGAACATTTATTGCTCTTTGGCTATCACCCTCGTGTCTGGAAAAGGTAAATCTCATGGTCTGAGATGTCAAAAGCCTGTTGATTCTCATGGCGTTGATCCTGGTTTCCAGGTGGTGTTATTTTTTTTTGGTATATTTATAATAATTTTACTACTCTTTCTGGTTTTAAAAGTGTTTCTCTTCCATGATGGCATGACAAATTGAAAACACAGACAGAACAAAATGTACAGGCTCAAGCAGCAGAAAGCAAGGAAAAATATATTCAAATATTTATTTAAATATTGAAAGGATTACATCAGTGGCTGAAATTTTTTGGCCTGAACAAAGATTTTTTAAATGCAGCCATTCAGTACCATCTCACGTGGGAATTTTTGGCATCATGAATTTCTAAGAAATGTGAATTCTTACAGTAGTCTCATTGAATTTGCTCTTAATTTTCTTATCACTTAACATGAAAATCATATGCTAATAGCATGCTATTATTCAGTTGATTATTACACATAATTTTACATTAAGTTTATACTGTTCCTAAAGAAATGTTAAGAAAGGGTACAATGTATGCACAATGGATTGGAAAATAATAATCTCTTAAGCTTCAGAATTAGAATTTAAGCACCCAATTTAGGGTAATAAAATGGTGAATGAAAGCAAGTTAGAAACAGACCACAACGCAGACATGCAAGACTCTGATCTACGTCTTAGTAAGCAGTTAGTCAAAAAAGCATATTAAAGATTGGCGAGATGCAATATTCATAATAATAATTGGTTTGCCAAAATGGTGATTTCAGTTTTGTACTTTTGGGAAAACTAATCACAAATCTTATTGTAGTCAGGAAGGAAGGAGAGCATCAGCATTAATTTAATGGGGACAGAGATGTTCAGATCCACACATCATGCCAGTTCTCTTCAGTCTCTGGAAGTCAGCAATGACTATTTAGTTTTTCTAGATCTTTCCTATAGACAGACCAATACTAAGCTTAGCACATATCCTGACTGAATTCTGTAATAACTCCTTCAAAGCATCAGGTACTTCTTGACGTTCTTATGAATTTTTTTTCTACAAGACCCTACCAGGGAAAGCACTGTCATCATTGCCAGTTTGCAGTTGGGTAGCTATGGAATAGAGAGATTAAGGACTTTTAGCCACACAATCAAATTATTGTTTCAGCAGACCTATGGTCCTTTTTCATACTTTGGAACCTGTGGCAAATGTGATGCTATTTGGCTTTGTCTGATCCTAACTCAGATTCTAACCTGATTTGAACTGCTTCTCCAGGAAAATTATCTTGCAAAGATACATCGTTACACGTAATGAAACTAAGGCAAAATAGTTCAACAGTTGAATAATTATTCAACTGAGAAAATTATTCAATTAAATTCACATTCAGCTTAGCCAAAACAACTGGGCAGAAACTGGCAATGGAAATGGTACTTCCAGTGCACCAAATTACCAGTGACTAAGAACCATCCCCCTGTCTATGCAGGGTGTCAGGGCATGCTGTCCTTGACACTAATGCTCTTTTTGGTCTGCCTGGTAGGTGACTGATGGAACAACACCAAGTATTTCTGCATGCCCTTTTCTGCGTCTTTTGGTAGTACTGCTGGATGTGAAAGCCCAGGGTTGACGGCTCAGCTGTGGAGGAGTTTCACTGTTCTTGGGGGAATTCCAGCCATCAGTAGGAGTTGTGTACCTCAGATCCTTGAAAAAGTGGATCCTGACTTTTTTCAGGAGTGAGAATGTACAGTTTCAGTTGAATTCAGTTTAAAAAAATTACATCTAATGGTATCCTGTCTTTCTGTGTCTGTTTCCCCATCTGCACAAGAAACATACACATCTTTTAATCCCTCTTTGGGTTGTGAAGTCCTGTGTCTAAGCCAAGCAGAATGATTCCACTGCTGGAGGAAATGAGGGGATGAATCAAACCTGACCCATCTGGCCTCTGTGCTGCCCCTCAGCTGCCCATCCATCATCCCTTCTCATCATGTAAGCATGCTCAGAAGTCCAAGTGAGAAGAATAGTTAGGAAAAACAGGATCAAAGGATCTTCAAATGACTGATGGAACTGCTTTGTCTAAATGATCCATTCAGAAGAGTGGGTTGTTTTCTGAGTCATGATGTCTGCTGACATAGATAAAGAACTTCAAACTATTAATTACTAAAGAACCAACCAACTTGATAATTGAAGCCCTTACAAGACAGACAGCTAAAAGAAAATAATAGGAGGATCAGAATGCCCTCAACTGGCACATATGTTTGAAAGGAAGATGTGAATGACTTTTATATTGAGACTAGTCAGAAATGTAGTCTCTCCATTTCATGTCTGATCATCAGGACTGCACCAGCTCTTGACAATTTGATTCTATTGTCAATTGTATGAGTACATTCAGCCCTACAAATACACAAAACTGGGCCGAACAGGAGGAAACATGCAACCTGACCCTGTGTGTCTACCATTTTGGCTTCATGTAGGAGAATAGGTCTTTTTCCAGCCTGTTTGCATGGTATTATAATTCATTGTCTGAATAAATACATCCTCTGCTGGATATTCAGCCCTTCTAAGAAGGAGCCGAGGCAAATAATTTTCTCATGGTTGAAGGATTCTGAGATGTTATCGAGCATCCACTCCCATGGTTACTGTGCCAGTGCTGTAATCGGCCAGGCAGACTGTAAAGAAAGACTTAATGGTTGTGGACTATCTGAAACAAAGTTTTTGGAAGATCCATAGTAAAACTATATGAAATGGAATTAACTTTTTCCATGCCAAAAAGTGACTGTAAAAATCAGCAAAAAGGATGCAACCCCATCAAAATCCACACCCAGTGCATGCAATTCATCTCTATAAAACCATGCTGAGTGCTGCTGCCAGTGAAACCTCCTTCTCCAATTCTACACCTCTACTCTGAAGCACAGGCATATGTCTGACCTCTGAATAACATTTCCAAGTATCTGATTCTGAAATGTAGTTTTGGAAACATTACACGGCTTAATGACGAAGGTTCCTGGGACAGTTTTTTCTGTCTCAGTAAAGGTTTTGGGGAACCTTAATGCCTATGAGACTCTCGCTAGTACAGGATAGCTGGGAACTTAATGGATCCATGACAGGACATTAATTTCATAAGTTATGCCTGATCAGCACCCAGTAGATTTCGTTTGAATAAAGCAATAACATCATTAAAACCATCATTCCATCTGCCATTTCATAGCAGCTATAAACCATAGTGCTAAAGTTTAAAGAGACGATAAATTAGGTCTCCGTTAGAGTTTCACATTTCTTGGAAAATGTAAATTATTACCTCCTAGGATGACAAGACTCTAATCCTTGTCCTCGGTGGGTTGTGGGTTGCTATAAAACCTTTCATTTGCTGATAGTGTACAATTGGATGTTGCCGTGATTTATGTACCATGAATAAAATGCAGGAAGATGGGAACCTAATATTATCATATTTAAATTTCTTTACCTTTTTCTTCCACTGTGATGAATGGTATCTCTCACCCTGTTGATTTGAGTCCTAAACAGATAAGTGATAAGAGAGGTCAAAAACATTAGAAGAATTTAAAGGGAAACTCTAAGTTTAAGAAACTTTAAGAATTTAAAGTGTATCTACAATAATTGCAAAATTTTCTGTTTGCTTTCAATTATTATTCAGAAAGATGTCTGAAAAACTGATTATTTCTGCCTCCTATCTTCTGGTGGCTATTTTCACATACCCCTCATTCCTGACGTAGATGGCCATATTTGATTCAGTCTGAGCTCCTTGCTCTTCATATTTGCAGAAAAACATGAAGATTTTATTACCCAGACAGAAAGAAAATAAAAAGGATTTTATTTTCTAGATCTGCAAGCTTTAAAGACACAGCTTCTGCATCTTGTTCCTGGCTTTTGAATTTTTGGTGTCGGCACTGGGAAAGATGCCCCAGAAGAGTTCCATGGTTCAGCTGAGAGTTCTTTACCCAGAGACCAGTGTATCTCATACATTTGTCATTCTACAGAGGTTTTGTCATACTGTCTAGAAAACACCATAACTGCAGAGCATGGTTACAGAGCTCTGGTGGTAATGCACAACCTTCTCCTCAGGAGCCTCGGGGCAGCTCTGGGGTGCTCCTGCAGACAGCCCCTTGGGCAAGACCGAGTGACTGAAGCTGCTGTGCAGTGTATCTGTGATCCTGTGTGCTGATGCATCCTACTTAAGGAGGATTCATAAACAGGGAGATAGCAGAGGTGCATCAGGGCTGAGGAAACATTTGGTTTTTTGTGGTTTTTTTTTGCTAAACTTTTGGCAAAGAAAGACCTTTGTGTCAGCTCACAGCCTGGCTTGTTTCCACAGTGAAATCCAACCCCCTCCAAAGTGATGAAACCAGCTGTTTGCACAAAGGCTGGATGGGATATTTTTGCATAAATGGTAACTTCTTAGTGACATAAGGCAGGAGCACCAGCAATAACGGTTTACTCCCATGTGCAAAGCCCAACACTGCTGGTGACAGCAGGGAGGTGATTTGCTCCCAACACTGGCATGACAGATGTGCGCTCAGTGCAGCCCTTGCTGGGGCAGACTGTGCAGGGGCAAAGGTTTGTGAAAGTGCTTTCTTTGGGCAGCTGGGGTCAACACAACCAAGAGGGATGTATGATCCAGGGGCCCAGATGGAAACTCATCAAAATTACACACCCACAGACACATACAGCGTAGAGAATACCTCAGCACCAAATAATCTGATCTACCAAATTGCTTGCTAGTGCAGGCATTGCTAATATGGGCCATGAAATGGCTGCAAATGTCTTTATTTTTAAAACTGCATTAGTTCCCAGCTGTATGAAAGACTGAACACTCAAAGTGATGTTATATAATTTCTTAGTACCTTCTTTTCCCATCTGTAAACCCAAAATCAATAACACTAAACCTAACAGCAGATGTTGTGAGGCTAAATGAACTTCTGAGGTGTGGCTCTCATCAAAAGATTCTATTTAGGACCTCTGCCTTTGCTGATGCTACGCTCATAATCATCATTGGATCTATCCCACTGACGTTTTATCAAATTGCTTTGAATTGTAGGTGTTGGATATAAAATAAATGGTAAAATATTTTCAGGCTGAAAAGCAAAGTCAGCATCAATTTTGCCAAACATTCCATAACCAGAAAAGTGGTAAAACCCCACAAGATTATTTTAAAAAAACAGAAACAAAAGCCAATGGAATAAATTTCATTTGCCATCTGTTTTTTATTATTTAAATGCATAAATATTAAAGCCAGCAAATGCTGTTAAATAATTTGTTATGACATTCTGAATGGAGGGAGCTTAGACTTCCACCTTGGGACTCTTGGATGAAGCCTAACAGCATGTGTTTGAGTAAAACAAACCTTCCAGAAACACATCTGGTTCTGTTAAGATATCCAGAGAGGCAGAAGAATCTGAGCTCCACACTAAGGTTTAAAATGGAAACAGCTTAAAGAAAAATTGAGGTTTTTCCATTGCCAGATATGACCTACCACACCAGCAGGGGCTTTCAGAAAAATACATTGTAAAGCCACAAAAATTGGCAGCTACAGGAATTGTAAATGACTGATGCTCACTTCCAGGTTTCTTGTGAACCATTAAGCGGATGTTTACACCTCCAGTTTCCCGAAGGCTTTCCAGTTTTGCTCCTGTCTTTTCACACGCACGCTTTCTCTGACAGGGAACGTACAACACAGACACAGATCTGCGAGACAGCGTGCATGGAGCAACACCAAGAGCTCATCCTTCATCACTTTCCAGCCCTGTTTAAAAGCAGCTTGTTTTCATTTTTTCCCTTTCTGTGAAAATAACCCATCCTCTACATGGGATGTGTATAAGACATGAGTCAAAAAGGTTTTGGAACACAAATTAGCACTATATTCTAACAGAAATGAGCAGTGTATCTGTAAATTTTCTAACATGCCCTGTGCCATGCTGGTGCAGACAGAGAAGATAACAGGCCACTCATGACCCTCCTGCCTGATTCCCACCTCTGGTAAAGCCACAGTGTAAGGACAGTGGGAACATCGAGCATGCCACTAGTGCTTTGCCACAGAAAGACTCCCCTCAAATCTCCTGATTCAGCAGCAAGGTCATGCCTCCTGTTTCTAATTCTCAGTTCTGGTCTATTTTTTGGAACGTTAGCAAAGCATCACATTTTTGTTTACTCCAGCTTGTTGAACATAGCTGTGTGAGCAGGACATCTTCTCGAGCTATTGCATGGTTGGCTGTGGTCCAGCACTTGAAAGTGGAGAAGATGAGATACTTGCACATTTTCCCTTCTGTACTGGCTGACTGCATGAATGTGCTGCCTAATTTCAGGTGTGGACCAGAATGCCACATTGCAGACGTTTGATCCCATGCCAACAGAAAGAAAAGGCAGTACTGTATGGATAATGCATTGCAAATACTGTCTTATTTTGCCTTTGGTGGATCAGTGCTGCAGAATGCAAACCTATCTATGTGAGGAACTTGCTTCAGCCAGTGCTGAAACCACATTTACTTATCTTCATATTTAGTGGTCTGGTTTAGACCACACAGATTGCAAACGTCACATGGCTGTTGCTGCTGATTGATCTCTGGTTTACCAATGCCACAAAGTCCCTTCCTAATCTCCTTCTGCTGATCTATAGTGTGGAAGAACAAGTTGAAGGCATGTCCTCATCGGGAAATGAAGTCTCATCTCATTATTCAAGTAGATTTTCAAGCTCCCAGTCTTGTGTCTCCTCCACGTCTTGTATGGTCAGGAATGGCATGTTTCTTTATAAATATATGAATTTACCTCTGGCCAAGCCACCCCTTAGGTCTCCCAGGGGCTGTAAAATCAACCAAAACCTGTGCTAGAAGTGGATTTACAAATGGGTCTTTTACATTAAGTTGTAGAATTAATAATAGTCTTGCAACAATTAAGTGAAAAGGAAAAATGAGTGTAAGCCTATTTAGCTATGTTCCTTGCAGACTTTGCTAACTTTCTGAATGCAGAGTAAATAATTTCTGTCCGTAACAGATATTGCAAAAAATTGCATGCTCAAATGGCTGTTGCAGATGAAGGCTGAACTCTGTGAAGCACTGACTGACTCGAACAATAACCAAACAATGGAGAAGAAACAAGTCACCTCTGGTCTGCTGAACTCTAGTACCTGCCCAATTTACCACAGTAAGAGATAATGCCCCAAAGAGGAGGTAGTAGGTCAAAGTTCAGTGAAAGACTACAAACCACCTTTAAGCACCGGATAAAAAACCTTAAGTCACATTACTTTCCAACTGGGAAGAACTGATAGCTTGCTCATAGACAGCTATTAATAAACAAGTGTTATGAATGTTTGTTAAACTCGCAGAACTTTGTATATCCACAGAACATCATCGCACCTCAATCCCTCTTGATAGTTAATGAAGACAGGGACTTGTAAGGAGTGAGTCATCCTGCCTATTGTAAACACCATTGTAAAAAGAGACAAACTGCACACTGAATCAGCACAGTCCTCTCTGCTGACTCCAGTGGGTGTCTAGATGATGCAGATCAAGTGGAGACATGGGGAACATAGAAGCCAGTATTTACTCAGATAAATCCTGGCCGTACTACTCAGTTAAGGCTCCATAACACACTATATATCTGAATCTTCACATGTTTACGAGTATCTGCTTCATTTTGGATCAGCTGATCTGCAAAAATATCAGAAGTTTGGGTGATTTTCGAAGACATGTCTGAAGACTGGAGAGTTGGACAGAGGTGCACACCAGAATTCCCACAGCCTCCAAAATGCTAGAGTTAATCCTGTAGAACTATTACCACAAGTTAATGCTGATTTTCAGTCGTACTGTTTATTAGGTTGAAAGGTACCTAGAGAATAAAAGTAATTTAGCAGTAATTGTAGTCTGAAACTGAATTCAATTATTCAAGGACTTTTAGAGCTTTTCTTTAAGTTGGACCTTAAAGACTATTCACATTAGTTTTACTTTTGGAAATGTGTGCATAACATAGCCCTGATTTAACTGCACAGTCAATGAAGTCACACGCGCAGGCCGCATATTTTCTTGTGCAAGCAGGGCCTGATCTTGAAATCCCTGTGAATAAAAGGACCTATTACCTCTGGTGGAGCAGGATTACACTCATGTGTACCCATGAATGTGACTTGTCATTTCTGCATTTCCCCCTACCACAATCACCAAGCTCCTAAGGCTCTCAGGATATATCTACAGAATTTTATTCCAGTGTAGGAGCTCCAGTCAATTAGTGTCAAGTCTCACTTTATGGTTCAGGCCAGCTGTCCTTTGGGTCTGTCCTCCTGTGTATTGCTAACCCCCAGGTATCTAGTATCACTCAACACTGAACACGATCAATATTGTGCTGCCCCTCTCTCTCCAGACCCTGAATCAACAGCATCATTCTCTCTCTAATTCAACCCCAGACCATCTTTTTCCCTTCATCTTGTGTTTGAAATCTCCCAAGCTTTCTGAAGCATGAAAGATGCTATGTCTTTTAAAAAAATCTTTTTCAACATGTAAATCAAATGTTGTCTTTGCTCTCTCTCTTGCTGTATCTTACTACATCCTCTTCTTACTGTAAAGGTTAGCATTGCCTTCCCACCGCAATCTCTGTACGGAAGAAGCAGCTCTTATATTTGGGGAAAGTAATTTGATAGAGAGGATTGCCCCATCCTCTCTGCTACCAGGTCACTCCACCTGGCACCAGGACCATGACAGCAGGTAAACATAGGCCCCTTCCTCGCTCAGGCAGCATGTTTCAGAAGGGTTCCTAATGTTTGCAGGCTTGAGGAAGTTATTTCCATGGAACAAAAGGACCTAAGCACCCAGTATTGGTGCAAGACAGAGTGCTTCAGACCTTTCCCGATGGTAGTTGTGCCCCTCCTGCTGCTCCCACAGGATTTGGCCTCTCACGCTGTGCAAGCAGAAGGCAGAGTATGTCCCAGTGTCCCTGAGCCGTTTCCCAACACGCTGCACAATCCTTGCATTACTGCGAGCCAGGAGGGACGTGATCTCTACATGTTCTGTGAAAACATTTGATGCCACCCACATGCCCTCACTGGCGTGGTTAGTGCTGCCGACTTGCAAAGAGCACTTGGAGCTGTCTACCTGGGAGCAGTGTGGTGAGGTGGAGAGCCAAGGGGGATGTCCTTCTGCACCCACCTTGGTGCAGAACCAAGGGAATTACACAGCTGATGTGTGACAGCCTCCAGAAAAGCCTCTGAGGAGGAAAAAGTCCTGTTGCAGAGGCTGGGCTCTTTCTCTCATTCATGACCCTCTCCAAGCTAACGAAATCCAAATCCAATGATTATACAGTACACAGTGATCTACTCTGGGCTGCCTCAGTTGGAACTCTATTGGCGCTGAGACTGTGTTTGGCCTGCTGTGGTGACAAGGATGCCCAATGCTTTGTGAAGCCAAGACCTTTGTATGTAAATTGGCTGCATTGTATCTTTTTCCAAGGTTCGCTAAGTCTTTAACATGCAAAACATAAACCATGTCACAGACATGGGATGAGTTGCACCGTCCCCTCAAGGACTGTTAAAGCAGTAGCATTTAAATGGCATAAAGGCCATTGAGTAAAGGCCAACAAAAGCTCATGGCTGGAGCCAAAAATCTTGTATGAGGTCAAGAGGCTCATTACCATCTCCTGTTCAGCCACTTCCTCCTAAATCTGCTACATTTGTTGACTCTCTGGGCCGTGCTCCTGGACACCAAGCACTGTCCATATGCTGAACACAGGGGACTTGGTGACTCGTTTTACTGTTGCAAAGTCTGAGTGGTTTGGTGTTGAAATTACTGGTGTCTCAGGGTGGTTGTGGGCCTACACCAGCAACTTGACCCTGAAGGAGGGTGGGACCTGGCCACATAGATTTTGGGAGGTGTTGGTCAACAGCTGGCTGAACATGAGCCAGCAGAATGCCAAGGAGGCCAAGAAGGCCAATGGCATCCTGGCCTGCATCAAGAACAGTGTGGCCAGCAGGACCAGGGAAGGGATTGTCCCCCTTTACTGGGCACTGGTGAGGTCATACCTCGAATCCTGTGTTCAGTTTTGGGCCCTCACTACAAGAAAGACACTGAGGGGCTGGAGCGTGTCCAGAGAAGGGCAATGGAGCTGGGGAAGGGTCTGAAGTACCTGTGAGGAGCGGCCGAGGGAGCTGGAGTTGTTTAGCCTGGAGAAGAGGAGGCTCAGGGAAGACCTTATCGCCCTCTACAGCTACCTGAAAGGAGGTTGCAGAGAGGTGGGTGTTGGTCTCTTCTCCCAAGTAACAAATGATAGAACAAGAAGAAATGGCCTCAAGTTGCATCAGGGGAGGTTTAGATTGGACATTAGGAAAAATTTCATCACTGAAAGGGTTGTCAGGCATTGGAACAGGCTGCCCAGGGACCTGATGGAGTCACCATCCCTGGAGGTATTTAAGAGACGTGCAGATGTGGTGCTTAGGGACATGGTTTAGTGGTGGACTTGGCAGTGCTAGGCTAATGGCTGGACCTGATGATCTTACAAGTCTTTTCAGTGTAAATGATTCTATGGTTCTATTACCTCAGTGTTGGATTGGGACAGAAAGTATTATTTCCAATTAAATTCCTATCTGTAGGTGTATTCTTGGTTTTTCACAGGGTGGTGGGCTCCTCTATCTAATGGTATGGAATTGTGCAGGACAGGTATGGTAATAAAGGATCCTTTTTTCCTTGTTAATGCCTGTTCAAAAGACTAAGCTTTCAGGAGAGTGGAGAAAATTTTCTTTTGAACAGGGACTGAAAAGTATTGGAATGCTGTAGTATTTGTAGGATTTGTAAGATTGAATGCAATCTGTTCTTTCTTAAAGATTATAGATAGGCATGTAATCAGAAATAGGGATAAAGAAAAAGAAACCACAGATACTGGGGAAATGAAGGATTAGGGTTTGCCTTGACCTGAACCCATGTGAAAAACTTTCAACATTTATTACATGTTTTAAACAGCGGGATTAAGCTGGGGAAAAAAGAAAAAAACACAACAACAAACCAAAAGCAAAAACCTAAACAAAATCCCTGCCTGTATGAATTTACCATCTGGAGATGAATGACACCGAGCACGGGCCACATGCAGGCTCTCTCATGCCTGTGTTCAGAGCTGAGGGTTTGGTCTACACTCGGTTTTTGACCTGGATTTCCAAAACTATTGGCTCTCATCACATTTAGTAGCTGGGGGGGCAGGGAGTGGGTGGGGGTATGGATTCTGAAAATGGGGCCACGAGTCTGTGGTTTTGGGGCATGCATTAGAAAGGAATTATGTTAAAACCAGGTTTTAAGTGTCTTGTACAAACAAAGGAGGTAGCATTTCATGGGAGTTACATAAACTTGTGATGGGAAATTATACACAGCACTTCTGATCGCATTAAGATCCATGAGCTGTTTTGTGTGCTGTGTGATGCAGAACATGACTGAGGAGATCTGCAGCAGAGAACAGTCCCATATCCTGTAACCCATCCTGACTGCTTAATCCCCTCAGTCATTCAGAGGAAAAATATATATTTGTACATAGTAATTAGAGGAAAAGAAAATTATTAAAAAATTCAGATGAGAAATAAATCAATAGCTGACTTGTGCATGCTCATGTTTATTCATGATTAACACACAGCAACCATGAGATCATGGGTCATGCATCTGGCCCACAGGGTGTAGTGTCATGTAAATGTAAATTATCACACAGTGATAATAGTCAAATTACCTTCCTCCAGTGTATTAGGAAGTATTGCTTAAGGAATAAATCACCCCAAAAGCTACCACAATTTGCAAGCTAACACACTAAACAGATGTGCTTTTTCCACTGCTTAGTCAAGGGCAATTACAAGCCACAGTAATCAAATATGAAGATGATATTTAAAATAAGAACAGAGGTAAGAAGTGACAAAAAAAAAAAAAAAAAAAAGCAAGCAGCAAAATTCAGTGTGTTGTGTAGCCTGGAGACATGCAGAAAGGATTGGGACACATTTCTGCCTTTCATTCCCCTATGCCAGTCATTTCCACGCAGCATGTGTTGGGAAGGAACCGGAGAAACACCCCACCAAAAGTCGTAAAATAGAAACAAGAAATGTATGAGGAAACGTAATCCACAGCCCAAAGCAGGGTAGGGCAGGGGGGGTAACAGTAGCTGTGGTAATTCCTTACAGAGAGGAATTCAGCCAGTTTAAAAATAGAAGTTGTCAGACAAAATGGAAAGTTCTGGAGACAAGCAGGTGGCTGCAGCAGATTTTTGTTTGAAATACTAAGGTGGAGGAAAACTACCGTCTTCATCCAGCCTTTCTGTCTCTTGAGATTCAGAAGAAGCCAGGAAAGTGCATGGAAATCTCTTGTGTTCCGGCTGAGCATCCCCTTTCATGGGAAAATGAAGATAATGTGTGATATGCACTATTGCCTCTTCCCCAATTAGGGTATTGATTTTCTCTTTGCTCCCACAGTTTGAGAGGTTACTTAGAGGCCAGATACTCTTACAGATGTTATTTACTGCCTACATAGGTCAAAGCAGATTTTTTCTCCAGGGCTCGGAAACACTCATCTGCATCCCTACTAATGCTTGCAGCCAGTTGCCTCTGGCAAGGAAGGAAAGGATCTGTTCCTAAAGTAAGGAGATTATGTCAGAAATAGGAATCGGCAGAAGCAGGCAAACAATGACCAGAGCAATCTGTCAGCTGTTCCCAAGGGGCTTATAGCAAAGACACACTCTCAGTATAGGAATTTACTGGCAGTGTAACCAAATAAAGCTGAATGTGCTGCAGAAAGAACAAAGCATTTTCATCGATTATATGCTACATGCAAACCAATAAACAAGATATCAAAGTACATGCTCTTGCAGATAATTCATTTTAAACAGACTGGGCATAGACTTTTGTGTCAAAAATACCTCTGCTGTGGTTAGATAGGGAAAGATACATCATACTTAAGTTTGGGTGGCTGTAATGCACATATCTCCCTCTGAGCTCCTGCCACTGTCAATAGAAAGAAAAAGTAGCCAATTTAAATATGATTTGCTGGAGCACGTCTCCTATGAAGACAGGCTGAAAGAGTTGGGGTTGGTTAGCCTGGAGAAGAGAAGGCTCCGGAGCGATGTTATAGCACCTTCCAGTACCTGAAGGGGGCTTATAGAAAGATGGGGACAGACTTTTTGATAGGCCCTGTAGCGACAGGACAAGGGGTAATGGTTTTCCACTAAAAGAGGGTGGATTCAGACTAGATATAAGGAAGAAATTTTCTTATGATGAGGGTGGTGAAACACTGGAACAGGTTGCCCAGAGAGGTGGTAGATGCCCCAGCCCTGGAAACATTCAAGGTCAGGTATGATGGGGCTCTGAGCAACCTGATCAAGTTGCAGATGTCCCTGCTCATTGCTGCGGGCAGGGTGTATTGGACTCGATGACCTTTAAAGGTCCCTTTCAACTCAAACTGTTCTATGAATCTATGATTCTCTGACCTTCAGGGATGCCTGAGCACTGCCAATTTCACTTCCTAACAGTGGTAAGGACTGCAGGAGCTGTACTTCACAGAGTACATAACAGCATATTGCTAGGAGGACAGGCAGTCTAGTATTTTTTCACTCCACTGAAGCAGATGTTGACAGTAGTATATCAGCCTGAAAAGATCTGAAGCATAGATAAGGTCCCCCCAAATCCTTTGGTCTTCAGTAGCACTCTGCTATCTAGGTGACTAATTTCCACTTGGCTTCTGCTGCAGATGTATCCTCCTCTCCTTGTCTTTCTCCTGAAGTTTTTTGCCATTTCTTTGTGTTTTCCATAGAACTTGCTCATTTTGCAAGCTTGTGTCTGTCTAAGGGGGTCTGAAATGCATGCAGTAGGTCTGAAATCAGAATCTGATGAGGTCATTCATGACTCATTTCTCTCTTTTGAGCTCCTCAGGAATGGCAGTTTCCACCACTGGGAAACTAGCATTTCTGACCTTTCATTCCAAACTGGAAAGAAAAATTGGAAATATGAATTTTTATGCCAATACAGACATTTTCAGCTCTAGTGTGCCACGGCATTAAGGAGGAGAGTTTGAATTCCACTAAACAAATATTTGTCAAATGAAAGTTGTTAGTTAGGATATTTTCATCCACACCTTAATGAAGTCTATCTCTTTATTCAGCTCTGACTTTCTTTGCTAAATTCACTTGACAGAATACTGGCATAGGAGAGATTATTTTTCCAGCATGCTGTTCTGTCGCATTTTCTAATTATATTGAAATAGCTTTTACCCAGAGAGCCCATAGGTAGCTAGTATAAACAGTAGCATATACGCTGTGACTACCTTTCCAGTTTCAAAACAAGTTTAAGCTTATTTGCTACTGCGGCATTGTCTGGCACATGGCTTCTGGTCATAAGCTATGCTGTGAAATAGGGATTCACCTTCTGCGTTTGTGCAATTAAAAAGTCATGATCAGTCTTTGAATGTCATGCTGTAATGCCAGCACTTTATGTGCACGGTCAGGTGATGAGCATGTTCCGCATAATTCTTTTTATGTTAATGAAGTGTCTTTGCTCTTGTTATTGCCTTTTCTGTGGCAAAGGAAGGAAATGTTAAATGCATCTCTGGTGTAAACCAATGCAACTAATAAAGGAACAGATTTGATTAAGAGAATTTGAAGAGCTTTTCTTAACCTCATAGAAAATATGGATATGCAGCATCAGAAAGAGCACAATGGGATACAAAAGAATTTTATTCTGTGGATATGCTAGAGAAAGCAATATGAGTGCATATATTTGCATGCTCAAGATATGAGTGATAGCGGATATTGTACATAGTGGGCAATCAAACATGAACTTTTTCAGTACCCTCTGGGTCCTACCTAAAACCAGCAGAGCACTGCCGAGTAAGCCACGGGGATTGTGCAGTCATCACCTCACTTCACCTCTGTCCTGTCCTTCTAACATTTCCTCCATGAGCAACAGCTGCACGTCAGGGTAAACTCTGCTCCAGCCAAGACTCAACTGACATCTTCTTCCCACACTGCCCTGTAGAGGAATGTCACTGGAAAAACACCTTCAACTTCTTCTCTTTCTCCCTTACTTTCTTTCCCAGTCTGCTCTCTGCACCTTCAGTCCTCAAGGGAGAAAATTGTTGTTGTGATATCTGTAAGTGAAATGAGTAATTGTAATGCCTTATAACTCATGTCTGTCGTGTTTCTCAAAATGCTTCCATGATGCCCGTAAGTTGGCACCTCATTATTCTGAATCAAAGATCTCTGAGGCAGAAGGGGAAAATAAGGACCATAGGGCAGTGTCTGTGCCAGTCTTTAGACAGGTAAAAGTCTGCATGTTTAGTTTTAACTGGTTGCACATGCCTTCTCTATAGCTGTGGGTCACCCAACAGAGCAATTCTTATCGGAGACTGGGGTAGGAATCATTTCACCTAACTTTAGGCATCTCCATTTGAACTAGTCACCCTAGGTTTCCTTTGCATTCAGTGGAGAGAAGTAGACTGTGATTCATCCTGTCTATGATAGGATGAGATAAACTGCACCTATTCCTCTCCATTGATCATAAAGGTAATTTAGTGATGACTAGCTTGGCAATTGACGTCTATGTTTTAGAAGCTCATGTTCAGTGGGTCACATTTCATCCGTTGTGATAAATGTGTGTTCACTGAGATTACTTTTGACACATCATCAAGACTACCTGCTGCAGTATGATGTACATCATGTTCAGACTCAGCTCCAAGGTACAAATGAGACTGGTGTTACTTGGTCTTGGATGTAACTCGTAGTTCTTATCTCATGGATTCAGCAAACTTAGTAACTAAAAAGTTCTACAGAGTAGTTGACTACAACAGCCATTTGTCAGTCAGAACTTGTGTAAGGTGAGAAAACAAGACAAAAGGACCATTTT
Source organism: Rhynochetos jubatus (assembly GCA_027574665.1). Taxonomy (NCBI): domain Eukaryota; kingdom Metazoa; phylum Chordata; class Aves; order Eurypygiformes; family Rhynochetidae; genus Rhynochetos; species Rhynochetos jubatus. The sequence goes on along the minus strand of CM050648.1, from coordinate 6,877,159 downwards.
TGTGGTCCTGACATTAGTTAGGATTACAGAGAGTTTCAGAGCCAAATAGCCTTGACTGAGGATAAACAACAGGAAAAACAAAATAACTAGAAGAAGTAAGAAATTGCTTTGTGGACTGTTGTGACTACGGAAAGCCAGGTATTTCCCACCCACTACATTCTGGTACAAATCTCTGAAGAGGCCCAGGTTTTTCCAAGCTTGGGCCATTGCCGTTCCCAGTTAAGAAATGTCCTGTTCTGAATTACCAGATTATGAAGTTTACTCGGTGTTAGCTACTTTTCTAGAACCTGCCTTCGGTCCTGCTGGCCGTTTTGAAAAACAGCATTTGTAGGATTGGCAGCATGCAGAGCCAAGATCTCTAGATAGTATGAATATGTCATATTCCTTTTCTCCTTATTTTCAGTCTTACAATCTTGTATGATAAACTTAAAATGAAGTACTTTTCACTCCTTATATATTCCAGTAAAGAAGACCCAAGCCATAGCTCTTGAGTTAGCAGTGTAGAAGAGTCTAGCAACTCTGAGACACCTCATCTCAACACAGACAACCATCTTTGGCTGGGACGAATTACAGTCATTTCATCTTCACCTGTACAGCCACTGGGACACACATCTTCTTGAGGCAGTTATTCTGAACCCAGCACAGAGTCCCTCCTGATATTCTTGGTACCGCAGGAACCATTTAGCTGTGCCTCAAAGGGCCATTTTGAGTTAACTACAGGAAACAGGGAGATGAAATATTATCATTTATTCCTGATTTAAAAAAAAAGATATCTCAGACATAATTTTAATGGAGTGGGAGGAAGTATGTTTAAAGAATTATATCCATTTAGCTGAATTAATTATTGAGATACAAAGTTCTGATATAATCAACGAGGAAAGATGAAATCATACTGAGAAGCAAATATGAATATCTCTGAATACAATTCAGAGATCAAGACATTGATTTGTGTATATGCCACAAGAGAAAGATAATGGGCAGACAGCTTCTTGATCATCATTTCAGTTTTTGTCTTCATCTTTCAAATAAAAAGGATACCATTTCTTCTCAGTAAGTCTTACACAGTCATCAGCTTTGCAGGCCAGGCCAGAATGCTGGTTTTACAGCATCCTTGTGACCATGCAGGGTAGAATCAGCTCTACCTGAGTCACACTGCACTTGAAATCATGTCCATTTCCAGAAGAACTTTCATATAAGCATGTTTTCTGGTTATTTCAGTGTCATCACCTTCTTCTCTTAAGTTGAGCTGATTGATTGAATTCACAGCTGAACAAGAAAACAAACAAAAAATGAACCCCCAAAAAACGGTGAGAGGGAGTAAAAAGCCTAGAAGAAAAGGATTTTTAAGTCTTCTGTTCATCCAAGTCTGAAAGTCCCAGTGGACTGACATTTTCTTACAAGTCACATACACCTGGTTTAGCAGGAGTAGCTCAGAACTGACTCACTGCCTGCACTCTCACATCACACCGCTCATTAACTGACATAGCTATCTTAGTGCAAGATCGTGCTTGCTCTACATAAAAGCATGAGCAGAACAAACCATTTCAGACTTCAAGCTATGCTTATTGTCTAAATGTCAGCAAGCTGGGTGATTGAATGGATACCTTTGTTATCCAGAGATATAACTGCTCTAGACCTTGCCCACTGACCACAAGTGGAAGGAAAGGTGGACCATGAGTCTGGAAGTAGCTGAAATACCTGTATTGGCTATTTTCAGAAACAGGTCTGAAAAGGTGGACATGCCATCAAGTCCCTGGTACTCAGCCCAATCCCACTGAGGAGTCCTTGGGGAGGCATGTGTTGGCTTCAGTAGCAGCTGAATTGTGTCTCATTTCTTACAGAATTATGATGGAGGTTCCAAACAGACTACTGATGGATTTTATGTATACTCTCTGCCATCAGCATCATAAATGCTGGATTTCTGCAGGCAGGCACAGGTCATTAGCAATGGGAAATATTCCTACGTAAGGTCCTCTAATACACTGAACGATTTACTGCCGTAATCTATAAGTGGAAATTGTATATTTTCCTTAAGCTGTCTCTTTGACAGTGCCTTTGAAATGAAGCATTATGCTGTATCTTCTTTCAGAATATCTAGAACAGCCAGTGCTGAGGACAAAAAGAGACAGAACACTATTTCTTCACGATGTTCATTTACTTACACATGTGACTTTATGTCCTAATTCAGGTCTGTAACCATTTAAAAATGGACATGATGAGAATATGAAGAAAAGCAGGGATCTCCTGTGCTGGTACAGTCAGTCCCTGTGTCCCTGTACAGGGAGGAGACTGCCTAGACAAAGCCGTGTGTAGGGGCACTTTGGTCGGTTCAGCACAGGAGCAGGTGCCCACGGTGATGGAAGAATCTCCCTCCTTAGAGATTTCCAAAACTCAGCGGCACAAGGCCCTGAGCATCCTGATCTGATTTTGAAGTTAGCCACGTTTTGAGCAGGAAGATGGACTAGATGACCTCCATAGGTCACTTCCAACCTAAAAGTACCCAAATCCAGTGACTGTATAAAGCTGTTGAGATGTAAGAAAATGCAGTAAGAATAGAAGGAAAATTCTACTTGATGGTCTGAGAAGAAACAGGGAAAGTTAAAAAAAAACTCACAACCTACAAACCTACCAACTTTCTGTCAGATTTTTTAATTGTCATGGTACCCAGGCCCATAATAATAATTGAAATCAGTTGGGGTTTTTTCTCATACTGTGCCCTACTGCTACAGTAGTGAACAAGTTTTCCTTTTAGCAGTTTTACCATGTCCCTTTTTTCCTCCAGATTTGTGTCCCACTGTTCTACATTTTTGTAGTATCAGTTCACTACCAAAAAACCCACCCTGCAAGAAGTTGCATCTGTAACCACACTCTCCAGTCACAGAGTTTCATGTTGTTGAGTCTTTAGTGCAACAACCACGGGTGACATTTTCCTGTGTACCCAGACCCAAATTCTTGAGGGTCTTTGGTGTCCGTCTACCCCTTTAGGCAAGGCAGGCTGCCATGCAGGTTTTGCCGGCTCAGCCTGCCACCCTGATCTCTCAGACGATTTATTTTTCTGCCACTGAGGTTTCACAAATTCACTGACAGTGCCCTACAGCAGCCCACCAAGGGTTAAAGTCCCATGAAGCTGCAGGTAAGAGCCTCATGCCCTGTGTTTGTCATGAACAGAGAGCTTCAGAAAATTCTTCTGGCACCTTCTGCTTCCTATTGGACCACCAGATGAGAAAAAGGCAATAATGCTCTCTCTCCAAAAAGGACCAGGTACTTGGTTATATAAATGTGGTGGGGTGGAGGAATATGAGCAGAAAGGAGAAGTGGGAGAGGCACTGTGAGAGTGTCTCACAAAAAGGACACCTAAGTACGTGACCTGGAGGGAAATAGAGGACAAAATCCTGCCTGTGGCTCATCAGCCAGCTATGTTCATAAATGCCCTGTAAGGAAAGATGCAGGTTCAAGGTTGAAGAAACCGGTCAGGAGGGCAAAGCTGAACACGGTCACATTTAAATATCTTTGAAAATTTGGCTTTGTGTGATTTATACACCCTCCAGCTGGACTGCCTCTGGCTTGGTGATGGAGGGACCAGGCTGAGCATGGGCTGCATCATGTCTGTCCATAAGGGCAGCCCTGTGCAAACCCTGAGGGACCACTCAGGGCTGAGAAGTGCTGTCTGATCTTCATGCACCAGAGACCCAGAGTGGAGGTGTCAGCAGACAGCATTCAGGAATACACAGGGCAGTCCCATGGTGACCAAGGATGGGGTATAGTTTGTGCCCTGAAAAGGGCTCCCTCTGTGCAGCACTTTCTATAAGTTACTCTCAAAACATATCCAGAAAACAGATAAGCAGGTTTTATTTCACAATGATTTTATATATATATATATATATATATATGGATTTAATTTTATGGCTGTGAGAATAAAGACATTATTGCAACCAGGTTAGTGGGGAAAAAAATAAATTCAGGTGGGAGCATGTGTCTGTTCAATTCCATCAAATTCCAAGACTTCCATGCACAGGAGATGGAAAGAGATGGAAACTCTACTAAGCACAAATTTCCTACTCTAATCCAATGTGCAAACCTGATTAGAGAGAAAAGAAAAATTTTCCAGGGAAGAAAACATTAGGAATATGTTGGATTTTGAAGCGCAAAAAAATATTATTTACTTTTATTTTCCATGAAGGAAAGTTAGAAACAAGGAAAGGGAAGTCACAAATGTCTAAGTGGAATCAACTTTTCCTGGGGTAGAGGGAGGCATCCAACCCAAGTCACCAGAAGACGAGTGACACACCTGAGACCAGGCAGTGGGCCTCCCACATCCACATCTAACCTAATCTGCCTCCCTTGTGCCTCTCATTCAGCAGTTGTCCTCCCTGGATCAAAAACATTACATCTAGTTATTATTTCCCAGAGCACTCTTCACCGTAACACTTGTTCAGCATTGTGTGTGAGCTATAAATGGAAAAATATATGTATAATGCCTCTGTAACAGGAAGGAGAGCTGCTTGTGCAGTCTTGCTGTGCTGGTTTTGGTTGGAATAGAGTTAATTCTCTTCTCTTCTAGGGTTAAACCACAACACCTGCTTTCCCAATCCACATTTTCCAGATGTGTCCCTTTCCCTCTTTCCTAGGATGACCCCTTTCTTTCTGTTAACTCTCCTGAGGATTTCATTGCCTTTCACCTAGAGTTTCACTGATTTTCTTTCTTCTACCCTCAAAAACAAGCAAAAAAAGGGACATTTTTAATAGCTGAACTTTCTTACTGAAGAATACAAGGCTTCAGACTCAGAGGAATAAGTAAATTTTACATATTTCAGCAACTTAATGAATGTTAGATACTGCTGACAGAAAGAAATTAAGCTGTAAGACACTCGGTGCTGGGAAGGAGGTTTTATTAGCATTCTGTCCTCACTGAATTCCCAGCACTGGAAAATGATGAGCTCTTGTGTCCATGGAGATACACGAGGGATTCAGTTGGTCTTTCTTGTTACTTTATAATGTCCTGAACAGTGGATGTTACATGACGCAGACTGAAGTACACGGTTTGGTTGACATATGGACTCTCAGATTCATGCACTTACTCACTATCTCACACGTCTCAGAAGCATGGCCCGTGCAATGCGCATTTGCAAGGGAAGACCACAACCTCCTCCTCCTTCCACAAGCTCATGTGCCAAGGGCAGTAGGTTGAATTCTCACAAAGGAAGGATCTGCACTTATTTCCAGCCCCTTTTATATAATTCTGCTGCTGCAGAATGGCTCCCGTTGGCCTGGGTATGATGGAAACACCTTTAGGTTGCCCATCCCAGGCCTTAGCAGAGGCGAGATGCTGAGATACCAAGAGCTGTGTCAGAAAGGACCATGGCTGGTCGTGCCAGGGGCTCACCGAGCCTCTGGACCTCATGTCCCATATAGCCTGGTGTAGATGAGAGGGTCAGAAACCTTATCTTTCTTAAGTGAAATTAGATCAGTTTAAATTAGACCATGACAGCCAAATGAGTAGTGGTTTTGTATTCTGTGGAAACTCTTTGAGTAAGAACATGAGAACTGAGACAGTGGCTTGGAGCACGGGCCCATCCAAGGGTCCTTCGGTCAGCATCAGCTGGTGGCTGAGGGAAGAAGGTAAGACAAGGAAACAACAGAGTATGATACTTCCATCAGTACAATATTTCCCTTCTCCAGAAAGTAGCATATGGGGGACTTTCTAAGACAAAGTTCATATGCGAAAAATCATGCTAAATGACTTCTGATGTACCTGTTCCTCTATAAATTCTTTCTGGCCTTTCTTTGAATCTTTTCATACATTTCGTCCCCCATAACACCCTGAGGCAATGAGCTCACAGCTTAATTAGGCATAACGTGAGTAAATCCTTCTTTTGGTTTGGTTGAAACTGCTGTCAGGTATTATTAAAACAGAAAGCACTACATGGATACAGTTAGGTGAGATGCCATGAAAAAGGCAGAGCCCAGAGCAGGTCCTGAGGGACAAGGACTTTTGGTCCACAAGCTTACTGAAACCGAAAATGTTTTTTTCACAATACCTGATGCTTGTAATTTTCCACGTGCCAATCAATGGAAGCAGCCTTTTTCTCTGTGGGTTGCAGACATCAGATCACTTCGATGCTTTAACAGAACCTCAGACATTAATTAGGTGCTGCAAGATAAGAAGAAATAAAAAAAAAATAAGAAAAAGCATTCAAGTCAAGTAAAATGTTGAGAGGTAAAAAGCCCCAGGGAAATTCAAATGGTGTCAGACTGAGACTCCCTGAAGTTCCAGAAGCATTTGCAAGTCAGCGAGGAAGATTTGTACTGGGGACCCTCCTTTTCTCTTAGGTCCATGGGAACATATTGTAACGTAAATCCTGGTGTGTTTGTTCTTAGAGCCTATGATTTAGAGGAAGTCTGCGTTGGTCGTTGGGCTTGCTCTGGCAAGGTGTTGCCACCAAGGATGAAAAATAGGTATGAACAAATTGTGGGTATTCAGCAGAGTATATCTGAGACAGAAATAAATCATCTTTACATGCTCATGACAGGAATCTAAATAGGACCTAAAACAGTGCTGTGCTGGGATGACCTGGGATGACTTGCAGAGATTTCTTGGCATATATCAGTGCTGTTTAAGAAATTATTTCTAAGGCTGCCTTTACAGCCTTGCAGGAGGCTCATGATGGCAGAAGTAATTGGTGAGAAAATACTGTGGTCTGGGAGAGTGTTGGCTACATTCTGTTCCTTAATGTATTATCTTGGTCCTCTGCATCTGAGAATATCTCTGATGCCATGTTCCCTGGGCACATGACACATCCAGGCATCTGCCCAGCGGGATTTGATCCTTCTCCAGCAGTGAATATCAAATAGCAGCTCTAGTCCTTTCGCTTGTTCCTAAGGGTTCACAGCACTGCCCGGTGAAGTGACCAGCCCAGTGAGTGAAGTGATGGCTTCTTCACCCTAGGAGGAGCCTTGAAAGTCAGCATTGCCGACCAGTGACGGATGAGTACCTGGAAATCTCAGCTGCACGATTAACCATGGACTGACCCTGGACCAATATGTGGAGAGGAATATCTAGGGCTGGAAAGCTGCTCCCTTTCCTGGAGACTGCATTTTCATGCTGTTCTGAATGAAAGACCTGCAAAAAGCCTTAGTCATATCTCCTTACCATGCCTTTCAGAGAAACAGTGTGCAGGTGCAAACCTACACAGGCTACAGGACTATCTGGCTTCTTTTATTATTAAAATAGTTCTAATCACTGAGTCTGTAGTAATTACTTTCAATTCCACATTGTAATTTTTTGAGTTGCCGTCAGATAAATGTCATACCCTAAATCAAATTAATTATGATCCCTCTTCTAGAGACAGACCATATCTTTTAATGAAAAAGACCTGTATAATTTTTATATGACCATGAATCCTTTGCCAGCTTGACAAAAGCAGCTTAAAGAGGCTGCCACCATCACAGTCCTTGGCAGAGAGAGCCAGAGGCAATGGGTTTGGCACTTCAGATTGGGTACCCAGGACCTGAGATACAGCCATATGGAGATGTACTTCTCTGCTGCCTGACAAACACTTCATGGAAATGCTGTCAGCTTATGGCTTTGATGTTCAATAAAAGCAAACCCAATAATATCAGGTTCCATTGCACAAAGTGACATTAGAAATCCACTTGAAGCCTTACTTAAGACCATCATGCCTATAAATACAACTATCATTACTCAAATACCCTTCATATCTAACAAAAGCACTCTGATTCCCAGGGGAATGTTCTTATTCCTAGATACTATATATACAATCTCTCAATTCCCAGTTGAAAGCATTTATATTTTACATATGTAAATAATCCCTTAACCTGTTACACCCTTGTTTTAATTGGACAGGCAAAGTTAACAAAGAAAACCCAAGAATCTTGTAATACAGGTTATATTAATTTATTGCCAAATTAGGTAAAGCAGAATAACAAAACAATGTATTGTATGTAGGGGACATCCCTTCTTGCTCAGGACCTCACTGGCCAAGCCTCAAGCCACAGGATGAGGGTAATTTCTGTAACATGCGTGATGGTTCTTCGGTCTTCAGATCCCAACTTTTCTTTTTATTGTGTTTTCCTTTCAATTTAAAACATTGTTATCATTCAGTTGGTTATCTTTAAATGTTTTGATATGGATGCATCCTAAATAAAGCGGCTTCTGTCTACTGTTTAGGTCTTTTACTGAAAAATTCTGCATCTGTGACGCTTTGTCACTTGTTAGTTCAGTACCTCATCTTTTAATGTGCCTCGTCTCACACTTACTTGCTTACAGCATCCCAGCAACAGCAATCAGGGGTTTGTCTGAATTTACATAATTTTCTATTGGCCTGGGGAGAGCAAAAATGACAGTGAGACAAGGTAATCTGTCTCCTGCTCATTTAAGCAACATGGAGTATGCATACACAAAATGGCATTATTTAAGCTATATTCACAGAAGTAGATTTTTCTAATGAATTAAACAAGAGGTTGCTTTATGGCTGAAAAACTGGGCAAAAGAAAAAAACTCAGATTTTATTTTCAGCTACAGAAAAGAAAGAAACAGGATGTATAGCTGAGCCTTCCCCAGCTGAAGTGGTTCCATCACAGGGTTATTGCTCCACTTGGTGAGTGATGGCACATGAACAACTTTTTCCACCGTTTTCCATGAGACAGTTCTGACTGAAACATTAACCAGGGAACTTTTTATAGGGAAGAATCATTTAACCTGTTTCCTTGTCCCTGCCACATGCCCTGCTGTGGCTTAGGGACTGCACCACTCATTTACCCCTGTGGCATTTGTGTGATATGATTCATGCAGCACACTGAGAGTGATGAGAACACACTGTAAGTGTGGGACTCAGGATTAGGGCTTCAGCGATGGGGCAAGTGGCTTGAGTCCTGGAGCCGGGATGTTGAGTGCCGCCGGTTCCCCTCATGGACCTTGCTCACTCATCTTTAAGGTGTTTCCATGGTGGGTCACTCTCAGGGCTTGATTGATGAAATATCCCGTATTTTCCTTAAAAATTCTCTGTGTCTAACCCTTTAAACTAGAATTGATGTGTACCCATATCCTTTTAATATCCATTTAAAATTTCCTTCTAGAAAGCATAGCATCCATTTTACAACCAGTTCATTAATTTCCTCCACTAGTAGAAACCAGTCACTGTTACACATTTTCTCTCTTCTAGCCTCTGGAATATTTTTATGCTGCATTGACACAGATAAAGAAAATGCGGTACTCTGTAGAAAACATGGAAAAATATTGATCTTATCGAACAAGAGAATATTTTAAAATAGAAATAGACTGATTGAAAAGGCTTCACTGGCTATGGTTAGTCGAGGTTACACAGTTGGTGTAGTTATACTGGTTTTAGAGCTGATTTAATTTGGATTGAGTTATGTTACAGAAATAAAAATAACAGTGGAATTTTAAATGGATTCAGCAATCTTCTAGCAACCAATTTTTGATCTAGAATTACTCTTAAATAAGTCCTTCATTTATTTTCATTCACTGCTCTTTGGGTAGCTGAACCACTGACTTTTATTGCACCAGAAGAGGGATCATGAAACAATTTATAACAATAATCGATCTTCTGTCCAACCTGTCACAAGTAATCCACTATTAACAGAAGTGGGAGGCTGAGTTTGCACCGGAGACAGTCCCTGGGGGAGGAATACTGTTATGTGGCACATTTTGTGTGTGATCTACAAAGTTCACCTAACAATTGTGATCTGACCTGAGGTCAGAATACGACGCAGAATATAGATGACATGTAAATAAGCCACACGTCTGCCCTTTACTTGGTTTTTGAAGTGCCCGTCTTCTCCCAGAATCCTTACAGGAGCTTTTTTCTTGCTGTCTTCCGCTCAGATTCTGCATATAACAGTGCATAAGGTCACTCTGCACATAATGATACATTGGAGTATGAAAGTGCCCTGATACAATAAAATACCTTCCACAATTCAATGCTTTGTGCACATCTGTTCTTGTGATCTTATGGTCCCCAAACACGTTTCAACTGAAAAGTTTTAAGAATAACTTTATAGATCCACTGAGACTTTTGATGGGGAAAATAAAGTTTTCTTTGACCATTTTCTTCCTTCTCTTGGGCTGGCTGCAGTACGTGCCTACCAAACATGGACAACGGAGTAAGTGACTAGACCTGCCTGACTCCCCTACCTTTCCCCAAGCCATACAGCTCAGCAGGTCACACCAGGAGAACTCTTAAGGTGACTTTTGCAATTAGCCTACAGGCCCCCAAGGCTTCCCGGCTACCCTGTTCCGCATGGATGAGGTCTCGGCTGGAGCACTTGGGTCCATTTAGAGGCAGTGATGCAGAAACATGAAAAAGGTTTTAAAATACACAGCAGGTTCCTGCAAGGGAGAAGGGAGTAAGCCCCATTTCCACCCCATGATGGACAGGATAAGAAGTAATCAAAGAAACATGGAAGAAGGTTCAGATTGGAGAGCAGAAAACACTTTCTATGAGATCAGTAGATGAGGAATGACCTATTTGCCTGCTGTGAATGAAGGATCCTTCCAACCCTACAATTTGCCTTATAGTGTTTCCCATCACTTGCAATTTTGCTCAATTGTAACTGTTTGAGCTGAAAAATGGGAAATCTCCCTTCACCTGAGGTTTAGTGAACATTTCAGCCCAAGCAATGTTAAAGTTTCAGTTTCCTCCACTCATTTTGGCTCCAGTTGCTGACTTGGACTGGAAGGATTGGGGAAAATTGCAGTCTTTGCTGTTCTTATTCATTTGATCCAAACTGGAGGAGTAACTTTAAAAAATACCAAAATCTCTGTACATACCCAATAGATACATTCGTATTTTGTGGCTATTAAACAGAAAGACTCTGCTTTCAGGGAATTGAGCTCAGCCCCTAATAGCTCTCGAAATAGATGTGTGATGAGGTGTTGGAGAAGTTCCTTCTACTGCTACTTTTCACAATATATGAAAGGTTCATAGGATGCCTTTAATGTCTCACATGAAGCTTTTTCCCCCCGCTAAAATACATGAAAAATTACATGAAAAATTGATAAAAGTGTGGCTACTTCTCCAAGAATTGGTATAGAACCCTTATCTCTGCTAACTTCAGACACTCTCCTTAAATTTGGAAGCTGACATGTCTTTGCCATCTACTTGATGTCAGTCTGCCAGGGTCACTAGATCAGCTGCTTTTGTTGCCATAAGGCAGTACAAAGCTCCTGCACCTTCATCTGCATCCTGGTGATATTTTCAGGGGTGGAGGGCCATTCAGATCCTGTTAGCATTTCTCAACAGAATCTGCTCCCTGCTGCCATTCATGCAACCAGCATCCAGCTTCTGGGCTGGTTTCATGATGAAATGAGCTTTTTTCAATCAAACACCTATTTGCAGCACATTTTAATTCCTCAGCTAGTTAACCTTAATAATAGTGATTAGCAATTGGGAAGAGCATACTTGATTTCTGAAGTCTCTGCAATGATTTTCCTGCTGATTACTTGAAGAACAGCAATACCCTGAACCCCAGGAAAGAGTGCAAGAAACTTCTGTGTTAAAACAGTTACAAAATGCAGCAATGATATCACAATTCAAAGAAAAATAAACAGGTATCTCATATTCTCCAAAGGAGATGATTGATGGATAAATGCCGTGATGACAGAAGGATAGTGTTATTTTCACTTGGTCAGATATGGAGGTGCAATAATTCCTCCTTTCTTCATGGCTCTCTCAAATAGGGTCATGCCCCAAGTTGGCTGAGATGAGGCAATGTAAGGGGACAGAGATACCTGCTGAGGCAGCTGTGTGGGGCCTGGGCTGTGATCTCAGCACGATCAACATAGAGAAAAAACCCTCTGAGGCAGGAAAGACCCAAGTGGTTTTGGAGAGTCCCTTGCGTAAAACTTTCTATTCCCTCAAATAAGTCAGGTATGTGACAAGAGCAGGCAAAGAGAGAAGGTCACACTGTCTCAGTTGCTGGAGAGGAACTTCTGCCTGGGAGCTGGCACCAGGGGAAACCGCCTTATGAACCACCTTTAAAGCTCTACAGGAGGCATGCCATCACTTCTTCTGGGTGGCAGGTCCCAGTGGTGCTGCCTACACAAATCCCTAAATAGTCTTATCACTGCTGAAGAGGCTTCCCCAAGTCTTCTAACACCAGGCAAGGCAGGATGGCAACATGGCAGGTTTATTTCAGCCAAGTTGAAGGACAAGTAGCTGCACTTCAAGTAGGGAAAAGACTACAGAAGAGAAAGGCAGACTGAAGGAACCCAACCGCAGATCCTACCTGTGCAGAAACTGTCCTCTCTGGTAGTGGCTGAGATGCCCTAAGGCTTTTCTCAGCTGCTGGAGAGCAGAAAGGTCAGTTCAGGCATCAACACCTGGCTCTCTGCATGCTGATGTTCCGTGTGGAACCCTACAGCTCGGCTGGGGCCCTAGCCCTGACCAAACACCTTCCCCATCCCTCTCAGGGCAGCTGTGGCTGAGCTCTTTCTTGCTCCTTTTGTCTGGGAAGGACCTCTGTTCCCAGTGGCATTTGAATTTTGCTTGCTGGTTCTTCCCTGTCTTAGGAAGGCAGCTTGGTGGCTCAGGCTGCTGTTGTATGGGGCCATCTGCTCTAACACTTTCCCCCTGTCATGTCTTTTGGAGAAGAGCTTTAAGGTATAACATGCGAATGTAACAGGAGCTCCCTTGCCCTTCCAGGTGGCCCTTCAGTTCTAGAGCCTTCTTTGGCTGAGACTCTCCTCATGCTGAAATGAATCACACAACATAAGATCCATTTATTGTACATACACTGCAGGCAACCCACGGTCCTACTGAGCTTTATTTCTCCACAGAGACTGAGAGCTACATCACTAATGCAGATGACGTGGTTGTCCAAGTTGCTCACACCCACGCCTGCCCGCACACCTCTCACAGAGGGTTTGCTGGGCAGTTGGCATTTATTTATTGTGCCGTGGGGTACCGGGGAAGCAGCTGAAGGGTTTTTCATTACTTTGGTCACTACCTGAGAGCAAAACATTTTCCTTGATGTAAATAACTTTGAAGGGCTCTATTAGCCCACTTTCCCAGTGCCTCAAATTCTTTAAAGAGTTTGTCAGGTTTTAGGGATGGGAACAGAAATTTCAAATATAAGAAGGAAGACCAACAGCATCCTGGGCTGCACTGGGAGGAGTGTTGCCAATAGGTTGAGGGAGGTGATCCTTTCCCACTGCTCAACGCTGGTGAGACCTGTCTGGGTGCTGTATCCAGGGCCAGGCTCCCAGTACAAGAGAGACAGGGACATACTGGAGCAAGTCTAGCAAAGGACCATGAAGATGATTAAGGGAACAGAGCATCCCTCTGGAGCTGGGTCTGTCCAACTTGGAGAAGACACGGCTTTGGGGATCTTATCCATGTGTATGGAAAGGGAATAAAGAAGACAGAGCCATGGTCTTTTCAGTGGCACCCAGTGACATGACAAGACAAAAAAAGGCACAATTTGAAATACAGGAACCATTTCTTCATTTTACAAGCTCTCCCAATTCCATGAGAAGAACAGGGACTATTTGCTTCTGCCTCTCCAAAGTAATAAATATGCTGAAAGAGACAGCTCAAAGCCAGGCCCATGTACCCGCTCCGTGGCACCACTGTGACAACAGGTCTGGTACTCCATAGGCAGCAGCGTGCTTCCACATGCCCCATCCCATTGCAGGGTGACTCCATAGCCAGCCTCAGGAGATGATGAAATGCAGGAAAGCTCTGTGAACTATGGATCCCACTACAGGCACCTGCCATATACACACCTGTGCTCAGCTTGCATTTCAACTGATTTTGCAAATATTCCATTCTCCAAATCATTAACTGGGAGTTCAGTGCAGAAGCCATTGCAAAAGGGAACAACTGCATTGTTTTTTCTTAATGAAGCATTTGAATCAGGTTTCCTGCAATAATTACTTAAAGCCTATGTGAGGAAGGATGCTACGGAAGTTTGGAAGAAGCCCACAGTGGTCAAGGTCAAAGAACAACTCTCAGATTGAGTGGTAGATCCAGCCATGCCAAGTGTCCAGTCAGGAGACAAGCATGCAGTAGTTTTTCCACAATATGAAAGAAAAGCTTCACATTTTTCAGCAAAACCCTGAGAGGCCTCTGGAGAGGTTTGCAGCTACAGTAGTTTGGCTGCAAAAATTTGTTGTTTAAAAGTTTTCATTCACAGACACATCAGGGGAAGGACAAGAAACTTTCAACCCTAATTGTGTACTTTGAAAACAGTGCTATGATTCCTAAGACCAGCACAAGGTAGCGAGTATAAATAAGGCCTGGTTTGAACCTCCTGTTGAGTCACTGGGCTTTGGGTGGACTAAGCAAAGAAGGGCCCTTATTGTCGCTGCTGGTGGATCAGATGTGAGATTTCTGAGCTGGGAAAGACTGCAGGGCTTGATAGCATTGCAGAAATCTCTGACACAGAAATTGTAGGAAGATCGGGCTACCCACACTGTTCAGACTGATCAGTGCAGTGAGGAAAAGTTTAAGACGTCCTGAGGATAATATTCAGAGAGGATGTTAGGAACATGTAGGCAGGAGGGTAGTCTCAAAGCCACAGAGCTCACTTGTCTCTAATTTGGGCAATACAATACATGCCTATTTTCATACACATCAGCTGGGGACAACCAATCACACACTGAGTTTTGCTTCACTAATGCCATTGCAGCGAAGATAAGGGCATGTAATCTGGAGTTCCACAGTCCTGGACTATCAGATCACAATTCATGGCACAAAGAAAATGGTGTTTTTTACACAACCCCTACTACTGTCCATTAAAAGTGAGATTTGGCAACACTTCTCTATTGGGGATCTGAAAAACAAACTTGCTGCTTGGAAGAATCACAATAATTATTGTAAAACTCCCAGAAAATGTCAGCTTTTAGAGGTAATTTAGGTATTACAGCTCTTGTTTTCTTCCAGACAGCATGTTCACTGAGCTCACAACTCCAGCAGCTTTCCTGAGTACAGCTGAAAATGGATGCAAGACAAACAAAATCACCAGAGCTGCTAAAGGTGATAAATTTATTTATGCAGATTATTGTTTATTTGTTTACAAGAAGCAGCCTTTTGTAAGCCATCAATAGAAGGGATGGGTACCTCTGCCACAGCTACTGCAGCTCTGCCTTTGTTCTCAGCTAGATGTCATTCCCAGGTGCCCAATTTCAGAAACAGAAGCTTTATCCGTGCTGTTGTATAGGAAGACAGGTTTACTCCAAGTGGGACTCAATTGCATCTTCGCTGCCTCTGAAGAGTCAGATGTGTCTGCCCATGCCTCCTCTCCCCTCCTGCTGCCTGGAGTGGTGCTTGGAGGTTCTCACACCTCCTCAGAGTGCCTTTTGCCCATCTAAGACTATTTTAAATGCTGTAAAAATAAGATTATTCCAGGCTTGCTTTCATTTGAGACCCAGAGGAGGGGCAGGTAGTGGCCCCTGAACGAGTTCACTGCCATTCAAATAGGTTGGCAGCTATTTCTGTTTATGAGAGGCAGCGTACCTTCATGGCAGCCTGCCCAGAGTTGGAATTAATTTTCTCAGAAAGCTTCCAATTTGTTTATTAGAGAAGGCATCAACAGCAAATTCACGTTGAATGAGACCCTGTTCTAAAATCTGATTTACACCCTAACACTGATTGCAGTGAATGAGCAGAATAAATAAGAAAGCAGAGAGGAGGAAATGAAGTGTCTTCTGAGTAGCTGGAGTAGTTCCTAGCTCCAGTGGCAGTTTCGGATGCTAAACTGCATTTGTTCAGTGTGCAAGGGCCCTCTGACAGCCATCCTTGACAATGAGGGGCTGGAGCGTGTCCAGAGAAGGGCAATGGAGCTGGGGAAGGGTCTGGAGAACAGGTCCTGTGAGGAGCAGCTGAGGGAGCTGGGGTTGTTAGCATGGAGAAGAGGAGGTTCAGGGGAGACCTTATTTGTATCCCTCTACTACTCCCTGAAAGGAGGTTGCAGAGAGGCAGGTGTTGGTCTCTTCCAAAAGTGTTATCAGGCACTGGAACGGGCTGTCCAGCAAAGTGGTTGAGTCACAAGGGAGGTATTTGAGATGTGTGGATGAGATGCTGAAGGACATAATATAACAGCAGTATTAGCAGTGATGGGTTAATGGCTGGACTTGATGATCTCAAACGCCTTTTCTAACCTAAAAGATTCTGTAATTCTATGTTTGGGTTTCTTTTTTTTCTTTTCTTCAACGCTGTAAGAAATGGTCAGTGTTATCACAGGAGAGTTACAGCACTTCAGTTGTATAGTGACGGTTGAGTATCTTCCAGGTTTCTTCTGAGTATCCCTCAACCAGTAAATGCTTGATCTTCCCCCACTGTAAACACTACAAGTAAATTGTACTTTTTCTTGCTTTTTCTTGTTCTCAGTGCAACGTTCTGCTGAACTGCAGGTTACAGTTGTCTTTGTGCAAGTGCTCAGGAAATACAAGGTGAAGAAAAACCTCAGTGTGATTGTATGAGGTCCCAAGAATGGAGATGTTAATCACAGTTTAAAGTCTGCTTCAAAGGGCCCACATCAAGTAGCTGCTTAATGAGGGCATGTAGAGCCCACTGTGAACACAGTGAGAGGTGTGAGCAGGAAGGGCATTCAGGTCCCTCTGCAATAGCTCGTTCCTTCTGTACCTGGGAGCAACCCATTCATGTGCAGCAATTAGAGAATGCCTCTCGTCAAAAAGCCTATATCCCATCATCAGATTTCAACTTGTCTCCAAAAATTAGCTCACAAGGATTGAATTTTCATACAGCAATTATGCTCCCTCAAATTACTGACCATGCAGAAATCCTATCTCCATCCCCTATGCCCACCTCAGGCAGGCAGTCCATTGGGAATAAACTTTCCCAGACCTACAGATTCTCAGCCTTGAAATGATCTTGCAAGTAGAGTATATACAGACTTGATGTATTTTTTAATCTGTTTCCAACAAAGTTAAATCAGCCACTTCTATTCCCAGTAGCACTGAATACAAGCCACCATCCTAGCTACGTCTTCTTCAGCTCTTCCGAGTGGATGCAAGTCTTCTCTGAAGACAATGTGATGGGTTATAGGAAGATGTTATTTGAATATATGTGCTATTCAAGCAGTAGCAAAGTACACTGCATTCACATAGACACGCACTGCTAAGCTATACTGGTATACAGAGGCTTTTTAAAATCTTCCTGAAAAACAAAGTCTTCCTAGTTGTCCTCTCAAAAATGGAATTAGTGAAATTTACAGAACTTCTGCCAAATTGAGCCTGGGAATTCAAATCCATATTCTTATTGCATACCAAAAATCTGTGGTTCTGTAGCAATATTGCTTTTATGGCACTTAATTTCCCTTCTCCTTGATAACCCTCTGTGCTCCACATTTTCCACACTATCTTGCCATCTCTTTCCTCAGGCGGTATCTACCTCACTTGAGAGGTACCAACCACATGTTCTTCAGTGATGGTCTGGTACACAGCTCATCAGACACTGACAACTTTTCTCTGCTGTTACGTGCCTCTGAAGCTTCCTGCTTCTATTGCAGATCTGAAGAAGTTCTTGCGTACCAAAAAACTTGCATAAGTCTTCCTTTTGTACTGGTTGGTTTAAAAAGTGGTGGTGCCTTAACTTACATACCTTGTCTCGACTTAGCAATTTTTATATTCTTTATTTTTTAAAGAAGTGTTTACATCGGGATTTGCTTTAGCATGCCAGAATGCCTGAGTTCGGTGCTGCAGTTTGTCTGCAGTGGAGGGAGTGACGCATTCGCATCACCTACATCCTCATTAGGCCAGGTGGATTTAGAGTGCCTGCAGTGTGGTAACTGCACTGGCATAACAGCTTTTCTGCTGAAGAAACTTACTCAGAAGAAACCTGACTTCGAAAACATAACTAACTATGAATTACTTATGCTACAGCAGGAAGTGAGGGAAAAGGAACAGATGGGAATACTCTGGGTAGTTGACTAAAATTTTCCCCTTTAATGAAACCACTCACTTTATGCTTTACCCTTTGGGTTATGGCAAGCCAATATATAAACTTCCAGGGAGTTATGAGATGAGAGACTTCTGGCATGAGTTTGCTCCATTTCAGTCAATAATAAGAGGTGATCAGTGAAATCACAGCACAGACAATCAATAAAAATTGACATCCAAATCAAAACATAGTGAAAATGACAGATGTGGTTGAAAATCACAAATGATGTGCCAGAATCTTCTCCATCTTTTTCATTTGGCCATATACTCCATTTTTATTCATTTTCAAGCTGAAATTTTATTCATTCTTTTGCCACAACTGAGAAATGATTTAATTAGACTTCCTTCCAGCGTTTGCAATAAAAGGACTGAAATCATAGAAATGGGAAGGCAGTAGGTTTGTCTATTGGCTCAGCCTTGCTCTGCTGAACCCTCTGGTTGTTAACCCAGCACCAAACTCATAACCGGGGTGGTTTGATAGCCAGGTCTATTGAAACAGCTTGTTCTGAGTCCCTGCTGCAAAACAATCTGAACTCAGAAGATCTTTCTCTGCCATCACTTTGAATGGCCCTGGTACATGCTGTACTTTCCCTTTTTCCAGTATTCTAATGCTTTCGAGTAGGAGGGTTAAATTCTGCAGCCACTGACTGCTAGAAATGCTTTGTGGCATCACCTACCCAGCTCTGTATATGTCCCCTAAGGTGTTATTTGCAGGATAGCTCATATCCAGGCTTGGAGACATATCTGCAATCTCCTGGTGAGGATGGGCTGGTGAGGTCCTCACGTCAGGTCTGGCAATGGGGGATGATGGGGTCAGCACAAGCAGCTGACTGTCCCTCTTCGGCTCTGCCTCACAGGGCCTGCACCCCTCCAGCAGTGCAGACGGGGCATCTGATGTCAGTCCTGCCTTGGTGGCGTCCCAGGCGATGTTCCTACCTGTCACCACTGCTTCAGAGCTGCACCTGGCGATGAGGGAAGTTGATCCCCAGATCTGCCATCAAACTGGGGTTCAGAGAGGCTTTCTTCAAGAGAGGTATATTGTTGGGTTTTTCCCCCAGGCCTTATCTTGAGAGCTACACAACCGAAGTCTGAAAACCTGAAATCTTGAAGCTACTAGCAGCCTTTTTATAATGCAGTGTTGGATCACAGTGGGTCTTTCATTACTGGCTGTTCAGTTTCCTCTCACATACAAAACTATCAATCAGAAACACGTATATTTGATGAGAGGCGACAGAGGTTTTTTCCAAAGCCTTCAGCAGCAAAGTTACTTACTCTCAATTTCTTGACTGTTTGAAGTCCAGCAATCTCAGACCCCTCACACCTCAGAAACAAAACTCCCACCGTGTTCAGTGAGAGCAGAATTGCTTCCCTATGTGATGTTTCGCTGCATCGGGCTGAATGCTGGCAGAGAGTATGTTTAAGCTGTGCTGGGTATGACTGACTGCACAAACCATGTAGTCTGTTCAGTAATGAGTTGAGCATGAATGCCCTGACATAGCAGTGTTTCAGGAGCTCTGCACTGACGGCGGGTCTCACCGTGAGAGCTTTGCAAGGTGCAAGCAGGATACGCACCGGCTGCACGCAGCTCAGGAGGTGACTTGCAGCTGCACACACACCATTCGGAGATGCACTGCGTTTGCTTCCCTTTCAGTGAGGTATGTGGGAGTAAGTAAAGCTACCCCACAAGTGTAAAAGACCTTATGACCCTGGGATGAAAGGTATTTTAGTGGATTAAAAAAAAAAGAGATCAGTCATGCATATTCATAAGTCAAGAGCCCGGTGAAAGCTCTGAGTTAATGTAATTATAGGCAGTTCAATCAGAGACCTCTCGCATGTGAAGTATTGCAAGCTGCCCCAGGTTAAAATAACATTTTTCACGGTCAAATTTGCCTTGTCCCCTCAAAAGCACTGACAAAACAATACTGCCAGTTTTTCTGAGACAAGGATTATCCTTCATTTAAGTCAGTTCCAAGAGAAACTGCCCGTGGACTTGAATCAACCGGAAACTTGCATAAAGCCCTGCAGAAGTACTGAAATGCCGTTGGACCTAGAGAGCTGAGAGTGGGCTACTGCTGTCAAAGGCTGATCCTGATCAGCACTGAGGAACTTCAGCAGTGTCAGGGCTCATCCTCCATCACACATCCCACAGGGCACCTCAGTCCAGCTGGTAAGTCTGCTCCTGTCACACTCAAGCTGTTCTGAAATCTGGCAGTAGCATGACCAGCTGCAAAATTTGGAAGTGGTTCCTCCTCTGTGCTCCTGCTGCAGGTTGGGATGTGCAGGAGCTGGTGTCTGGATTTGATTTGTGCTGCCAAACCTTCTTGTAAAATACACTTTCTGTAGCTCATTTGCACTTATTTCCAAGCAGGCTGCATGTTTCCCAGTTACTGCAGAGATGTGATGCACCTGCTTTTATCCTTCAGTTTACAGCCAACAACCGAAGAAAGTCAATAACACAGGCTCAGTAAGTAACAGGCTGTGGGTACTTTGCACCACACAAAGCAATGATAAGCCCAGTTAAACCAGGTGTGCAACTGCTTTTCATTGCTGGTGGAAGATGAGCTTACTTCAAGGGTATTTAAAAAGAAGGCAGCACAAGGTTGCTTTCTTCCAAAGAGGGAATTACTCATCTTCTCTTTTAGTACCGGGAACGAGTGGCATAGGGGAAAAGAAACAGGGGGTTTAGCTAATCGGTTGACAATAGTGAATGTTTAGTTTTAGCAGTGAGTGAAAACTAATTTAGAAACCTTGTTGTCTTGTGATCAGGGATTGCGGGACAAGTTTTGTGCCCTTGAAGCATACAGAGGAGAGGTCTGAAAGCAGGGAGTGACCCAAAGTTAAGTAACAGGTAGGATTCGTATCGCAGGCTCTGTTCGTCCTTCAGCCCTGTCAGATGGGATCAATTAACAAAGCAAGGCGCGATCAGCAGCGCTTGTTAAATATTACAGCTTTTCCAAGACCAGACTCAAACAGGGAATTGGTATTTCTCTCCCCAAGTGTCAGTCCCCCAGCCTGTCTGGGAGCTCCTCGGGATGTTCGCAGTGACTCGTGAGGAACTCCATTTCAGGGGAGCAAACCGAATGGGAGTGAATTCAGAGTCAAACCCGTCACGTTTCGTGAAGCTGCTGAAATGTGATGGGAGCAGCCAGTGTTTACTTTTGTGTGCAGCAAGATAATTCTGTTGCCATGAATAAATTATCATATTTGAATACTAACCAAGTGGATCAACCTTTCAGGCAGATGTCAGACCATTTTTTTCCTGTTCCTAAAACCAGTTTTGTTTCTGGCATAGGCAACTGAATGTCCCATATGCCTGGATGTCACAGGGAATTCAGTCAGCATCTCAGAGACTACAGGTGCAAGTGATTTACAGGTTCAGCTTCCCTTTCCCATGGGTAGAGTACCTTGGATAACCTAACACCTGCAGGGAAATAATTTCCTGATGTAGCATGGAAGATTTTGACAAGGGGGCATTCAGCTGCATAAGATCTCACTGTCTGGAGTGTGTTTGTGACACAGGTCCCCAAGGATTGATGCAGGAACTTAGCCTGGACTGTGCCCCTCATATGGCTTTGTGCACAGCTCTGCCAGCATCCCTGCCAGCTGCTCCTGGGTGGGCAACAGGTTTGATGGCTCACGGTCCAACCTCATGCAGCAACCCCAAGTTCTGGTCAGTCTGTGCTTCGCTGTCTCTAAATCCAGCTAACCTCTCAAACTGCTAAATGGAAATACCAAAGCCAATCTATAACATTTCAGTCCCAAAATCAAAGGTGTTTGGGGGGGGAAGTGAGATTCTTGGAAATAAAGATGTTTTGGGACTTGATATGAGGCTGCAGCACTGTTCAGACACTAGAATTTAGAGGGCTGCAATGGGATTTTGGCTACAAACATAGTTGTTCCCGTACTTTCCCTTTTTAGCTGCCTGCACAATCTTTTATTTTACAAACAAAAAAAGCCCTGACCAAAGCCTGTAGAGTCAGTAAAAAGTATTTGGCCTTTCCATCTTTCCTCTCCCCATCACATGTTACAGAAAAAACCAGGCAGCTGACAAAGCATCCCAGCTTCACTTTTCAAGTTGAAAAACTTTTCATATCCAAAACTCAAACAACTGGAAGATCTAATAAATACCTATTCCTTCAGCACGTGTTGGCCCCATCTTCTAAAGGTCTGTCCTGGGGGGCAGTGAACATTATTGGTGAGAGATGCTGACCCAGGATCACAGGGACAGCACTGGAGAAGGCAGATACTCAGATCTTTTGAAGGTTTACCATGCCCCTGAGAGGGGAAATCACAGTGCCTAGCTTTGAGCCCAGGCTCCACATTGTCAAGTTTTACACATCCTGACCCTAAGTGTCCTCACAAATGACTACTTGTGGTGATACATTTCTTCCCCTCTTAACTCCTGGAAACATTTATGGCCTTAGAGATTCCTGTCAAACCTTGGCCATTGTGCAGGGAGTTTGGTGGTTAAGCACCCCTTATCATATCAAAACACTCTTGCGCTGCCAAGGTGGGGAATGGCCAATACTACGGGTCAGTTGCCTGGTTACAGTTGGGGATGAGAGTGAAATAAGTCACCCCCTGCCAGCCTTGAACCTTATCACAGTCTGGGTAGATCAGTACCAGCTGGGAATTCCAATCACCACCTGTCCCAATTAAGGCCAGGATGTAAAATTATTTATGCCTAAAGTCAATTATCTCATGACCCTATAAATAGTGGTTCCAAGGATGGGCCTCTTGGGCTGCAGGGGGCTGTA
Source organism: Rhynochetos jubatus (assembly GCA_027574665.1). Taxonomy (NCBI): domain Eukaryota; kingdom Metazoa; phylum Chordata; class Aves; order Eurypygiformes; family Rhynochetidae; genus Rhynochetos; species Rhynochetos jubatus. The sequence goes on along the minus strand of CM050648.1, from coordinate 6,854,461 downwards.
TCCAGCATCTCCCTCTGAGTGGGAGGCTGCTCAGAGTTTGCAAACTCTCAAGTTTGTGAAATCAGAGAACAGTCAACAAAACCTGGGCAAAAAAAACTCCTTGAGGCTCAACTCTTTGCCCATTGAGAGATGCACAGACATCTGATGTGAATATTTTCACCCAACTCAAGGGGAAATGTTTAACAGGTACCTTCATAGAAATATATGTATATCTATCTCTGTTTCTATATCTGTCTGTGTGAGTGTGTACATGCAACTTTATGTTGATAACTTTGTTAAGTCTTTGATTACATTACTGTACTGATTTACTGAGAGTTAAGTCCTGCTAGGGAATTGTATGATCTAATTGTGTGGCATATCTGAATAGTGTTAAGGAACTTTGAATCATTGCTGCCACACATTGTTGCTGTCCCCAAGCTTCACACCAAGCACAAAAAACTTCACATACTCTGATCCCTTCCCTGATTCCTTAAGCATAAACTGCTGACCAGGTCTGGGACTAGGGGTGGATTCAGCCACACCTAGACTTCTCTTTTGAGGAGTTTAGAAAGCAAGAGGGTCCACTCTGAACCTCATGACTGAATGGGAGGAATTTCCTTGCCCCTTTTCCCTAGTCCATATTACAACAATCCAATCCTGCCTTGATTTCCCTGACAGTAAATATTTTTTTTTAATTCATGTACAAACTACCTTAATCTGTTGCTAATTTGATTTTTGCCTTTGTACGCGTTTTCATGTCAAATAAGTAGTAGAGGGGACCTTGCCATTGAATTCTGTTAAGTCACTCTTCTCACATATTCATATTAAAAATATTAGCTTTTCCCCTAATATTTGTGATGCTGATCTTTAAAGCAGCCTAAACCACTCAGCATAGTCCCCCTATGACACTACTCCAGCTCCTTGTGCCAAGAACAGGAAGACCTGGACCCCATACATCAAAATCCACCTGTGCTCCCAGAGCTGTGAGTGAGCACTCTCTGTAGTTGTAGCTGCCAATGGGGCATCTATGTGAGCTGCACCCCATCAGGAATCAGTCAAAACAGAGCCTGGGACATGCAAACCTTTTCCAAATAAAGATATTAAAGGCAGATAAATGTGTTAACTGAGATCAAGATGACTCTCACTAATCCTCTGGTTAATGAGCTGCTCTTATTGTTACTGTTTGCTTAATATATTGACCTTACCATATGATATTCACTGCAGTTGTGTTCCAAGGCTTTAAAACAGCTGTTGAAGCTGATGTGCTGTAGCACTTCAGCACAAGCTGTGTGCATCCAGCTGTGGTGTGGGTACTGGCTCTGGAGAGCTGTCAGTCAGAGGCAGAGCTTCTCTCTTGGGTGAAGCTATTCACACACCAAGAGCCAAGAACATAATGAGGGTGTCAAGAGGCCACAGACTTTTGCAAAGTGCCTTGTTTAGTGTTTCGGTCAAGTTTTATTGTAATGGCTAATTAAAAGTTCATCACATGCACCAAATGCAGCCAATGCTTATTTGCTGTACAGTCATATTGACAGACCCATGTTTTCTCAGTATACTAGAACTGTGTGCCTGTTTCTGGAGTGGATTAACTATCGCTTATCTGGCAGGAAAAAAGACAAAAAAAAATTAAATCCTCCTCTCTCGCACTGTTCCATCAGCCTTTGGAGTTGCTTTTGCGTTTGTCTCTCTGGCACGTCAGTTGCAGTGCACAGCTAAACAGCATGGACCAGCATGCTCTGGGCATGGCAACCCTGTATGGATTTCCTCGTGCCTGAAATCTGTCCCTTAGCCCAGTGAGGGCTTGCAGCTGTAAGCGCTACTCATGGGTGCAAGTCTCTTTGATCAGGATGAAGGTTTGGGAGGCTGGGCTTCCAAACAAGGCAGCTGGACCAGCTGTAGCCACTTCGGCGGCAGGCAGCAAAAGTGGTTGAAGGAATCCCCTGGAGGTATGGTAACTCAGGGTGGCTAACTGCCCTGGTTCAGGTACCAAGGGCATACAGAGACCCTTCTGGGTGAGAACTGCAGAGAATTACAAAGAGCTAGAGTCACAGCAGTGTAACTATACTGTTCAGCTATCTCACTTAGCAATGTTGATATCTGAAAAGTGCTTGGTCTGTGTTTTTAATATATTTTTATATGTGCGACAGCATTTCCCAATCTCCAATTACTCTCAATTTTGCCTATTCATGGATACCAAATTTCTGTACGTGTCTTTCTTAGAAGACATTTGGGGAAGAAGTCTTACAGCACCTGCAGATACCACCTGCAAATCTGCCCTGTTTTCAGTGCCTGAATGGCAAGGGAAAATGAAGGATGGGGCTGGACATGGAAATTGGACATGGTTTTCTTCCCCTCTGCCAGCCTCCCTGTCACTCCATCTTCTGAGCCAGCAGTTGTAAGACTTGCTGCTTTCTACCTTGCTCACTGGCAGGAGCCAGCTGCTGCCAAAGGGACTGCTGGCCACCAGCGCAGCCAAAGGGGAGGCATTGCTAGTAACAGTGTCCTGCGCCAGCAGGTCAAACACAGCCCTTTGGAGGAGCTGCAACATGAATAAGAGTCTGTGTTGTGATGAGCAGGTAACTCTGAAAGAGCAGGGTGCTCTTAATTAGCCCATTAATTAGCTGTCAGTGTCATTAGAGAGAGTTCAGCCAGGGTTGTTCTTCAGTCAGTGGGAAAGAAGGAACAGCCAGAGACCTTTCCAGTTTGCTCTTAATGAAAGTGGCCTCCATTCCTGCCGTGGAGTCCTGGAGCCGTGGCAGAGGCATCCAGGAAACAGATGCATAGTTTCTGCTGATTAATGTACCTCTGATTAGTCTCCACACCTGCCTTTAGAAGTGATTAAAAGAGATATAGTCTGGAAGATTTTTTTATAAATTCTCCTTTCTCCATCAGAAGTACGTGAAACGTTGTTATTTGCTTGCTTTTGAGATTGAAACTTAATTAGAAAGTGGGAGGGAGAGGTGGTTGTTGTATACCAAATGTCTGGGAGCCTGGAACCAGATCTTGGCTTGAGCTTTTCCCCAGTCACAAATGGCTGATAGAAAATGTACAAATTAGTCTGGAAGGAGACAGCACTATGCACTTTGGAGCTGAAGGCAAACAGGCTCTTCAGCCAAGCTCACAAATATCCCTTTTGAAGCTCACAGCTGGTACACAGAGCAATGGGAGCTCCTCTGGGCAATCAAAAGCCATTTCTGTGACTAACATGTGGAGGAAACAAATTCTTATATCACCTCATCAGGTGATTTGTTTCTTCCAAATGTAAAAGTCATTTTAATGAAACCAATCTGGTGTTGCAGTGCAGTTCATGAGCTGGGAGCAAGGCACAGAATATTCTGCAGAAAGCAGGGAAGGGCTTCCCACCTGACCCTGCTGGCTACACTACCCTGACCAAACCACCTTCCCAGCAAACACATCAGAAGCAGCAACTGCAATGTTACAAGAGATTTTTGCGCTTTGTGGAACAATTCAGCACACTGAGATGGAGATTTGATTGATAATATTCCATGTAGGATGGATACAGCTGTCTCTTACCTATATGGACAGCAAAGGGGTGATAGTTAAACACTAAAGGTTCTAGAGTACCTTTAGGTGTGGAATAAGATTCAAAAGTCTGGGTAATGCCTTTGTTTTTCTGATATGTCCTTAATACATTGTGGGTGGTGGGGACCACCTTTCTTTGTGTTGAAATCACAGTGGCAGTGGAGGACACCTTGCTGCAAGGTGTCAGGACTGGCTTGAGATTCTCTAATACACGCAGTGCAAAAAGGGAGACTTCCAGGGGGTAGGTGTCATGGTAGGGAGGCCCCCAGTTGTTGAACCTTCTGATAAACGAACTTCTGGAGCCATAGTCACATGAACATCAACCATAGTGCATTCAAACCTTTTCTGAGTAGGCAAGAAATCTCTTTACGGGTAAAATCTTTTCAATTTGGCCAGAATCCTAACTTTCAAGAAATTCTGGGGCAAAACCAAAAAATCGCCAAGAAAACAAACCCCCAAACAAAATCAAAAACACCCAACTCCCCAAATCCGGTAGATCCAGGATATTTCATTTTAGACTTAAAAAACCCACCAAGAATTAAGACTGCCAAGAGGCACAGATCTCTTGAATTTGTTGTGTCAGAAGAATGATAACTGCAGGATAAAGATGTATGCATCTGTTTTGGAGTTTAGCTTTCTCCCCCTGCTTTGCTTTGTAGGATAAATTGTTCCGCCAATCCACAAATCCAATATTCAGTACAACATTAATGCAGTTTAGCTATGAATGGCCACCCTCTGTATGGTAATCCCACCAAAATTAATCGAGGATGCTATCCACAATTTCTGCCAGTCACATTGCTATTTTGCTTTTTAAGTTGTTGACAACAAGCAAAAAAAACCAACCCTAACAAACCACTTTCTAAAGAAGGTATCCCTTCCTTACAGACAGCGAATGGGAGGATACATTTTCAAAAGCTGTCATTTCAACTTTTGATCAATAGCTATGTGTCTCTACATGGGAATTTTTACAGATTTGATCAGTTCTTGATGCTTTTGATGGTTTGCATGAAAACCTGGATGTCTGTGCCTTCTCGAAAAGCAAAAAGAGGAGTCCATGGCAGAGACAGGAAACAGTGTCAGATCACTCTGTGGTGCTTTTCTACACAGAGAATTCAAATGCCAGCACCTGGCCTGACAAGTGGTTACATCTGTGGGACAGGACTGCTCTGCCTCTTAGCTGAAGCCTGGTTTATCCTGAACATCTCAGGGATACCAGCTGATAGAGTAGTTTGTTTTCAATCAGTCACAATTCCCCTGAATTGACAGGCTGAACCATCTGTTTTGTGACATCTCCGGTATTTTGGAGCAGGTATGGAGGTGCCCACTGCAACACTGCCACCACGGCTGTGCCACCACGACCGTGCCACCACAGCCACTGACCAACGCATTTGAGAGGGCTGTGGTTCAGCGTGAACAACCATGGGTCCAGCACCAAATTAGATGCTAACCGCTGCAATGGAGTGGCTGAAAGTTTGGGGCAGTCAGCAAAAACATGTCTTTCCATCGCTCCCTTGAAAATGGGAAGACCTGTGTAAATGGTAGCCAGCAAAGTTTCCTTCCACTGCGGAAACAAATTAGAAAATCTCTGATGAGAAGCACAGTGTGCGAGTTTCTGGTGGACCCACCCTCAACTCCCAGCGAGTCCAGTGATCATTTCACACTACAGTGCTTTCCAGACTTCCCCACACACACAGCTGGTCTTCAGCAGCTCGGCTGGGGTAGCTTTCACTTACACAGGTAAACAAAAGGGTTGGGTTTTTTTGTTTCAGACTTGTGTAGCAAGAGTCAGGAACAGCAAGCATATTCTTTGAGAGCTGCTATACGGTGAAGTGTGAGACAAGATTCTTTTGTTGTCCCAATTAGCTATATGTAAATGCAAAATTGTCAAAAGAGGTCAGTACCCTCAAAGAACTCATCCTGTACTGTCATATGCCTGGTCACCATGTAAGCAAATTGGTGATAACAGCTCTTTACTGTTCTTACAATAGGAAATCAGGCAAGACTGCGCTGAACCGCACTGTGTTGGTGTTACTGGTAACTAACTGCTTCTACTGGCCGAGCTCAAAACTTCTGCTGCTTCTTAAGCATTTCATGCTCTTGCTTGCCTGCAGTATTGCCATGCCACTGTATGTTCCCAAACTGAGGCAATAGAAATGACAGAAGTATAAATGAATAGATATTTTGCTCAAGGACTCACGATTTGTAATCTGTTAGTGGTTTTTATCAGTATTGTTCCCTTTATGGGGGGCTCTGACAGCAAAGGTCTGAAAGTAATTTTCTATCGCTTTCCTCCTGCCCTGTTGAAGTGAGTGGTTTCGCTTTTCTGCTCTGCAATGACAGTAATGCTTCTTCCTTCTGACTCATGTAATAATAAAGATTTCATTTTAGTGTGCCCACGAATAACCCTGGAGCTGAATTTTTCTCTACAAAGAACCATTCCTCTTCTTGTGGTTTGCATTGCATTTTGATAAAAATTTCTCCTTTGCTTTTCCTCCTCAGAAGCAGACTTCTCATTTCCTTTCCTCAGATGTTCTTCAGCTGTTTCACCAGAACAAGGCAGAGGTCCGTCTTCCTCCATTGCCCCACCTCTACCTCTGTGCTGTTGGACATCTGCTGGTAGCATTTATAAACCTGTATGACTTCTTTTGAGGCAAACTTTTGGCAGTAATAGAAAATGCAGCAAATCCACTTACAACAATGGCCACATGCATGGGTGACCACAGGTCACTATTTGCTCTGTGACCTGTTGAAAGGAGCAAGGCTTTTGCACCAGTACATTTTTCCAGGTTAGAGCTGGCTTCAATCTGGTCAGCACAACCCTCTGACAAGTCTGACCCCGGTTTTGACATGCCCATAGATCTGATCAGCTACAACTGGAGCCTGGAGCAGGAAGAGGCGATTGATGGCCAACTTGCTCCACAATACTACATCACGCGACTCTGTTCCCACTCTGTCTCTTAAATGCCAGTGGGACATGAGTTCATATCTAAACTCTGACTCAGGGTAGCAGAAATTGAGTGTTCAGAAATTATGACAACCCAAACTTGAATCTGTCTTTAACACTTCAGGAACAGGTCTCTCCATCTTTCAGGTTTGCCCTCCAGAAGGATAACATCTGCTCCCACCTGAGGTCTTTGGATGCAACAAGCAGTGTAACTCAAATGTCTCAAAGCAGGACATGCCTTTTTAGATCAGCAGTGGTAGGCTATTATTTCCAAACATTTTTGGGATTCCTGGCTAGCCTTCCCGTTCCAAGAGTTCAGTCTTATATCTACAGATCTTGTATTTGCCAATGGTATCACTCAGCTATTTAATGAGCTATTTGTGGTCAGAAAACAGTTGATAAAATTCCAAGTTGCACGAGCTGGCCTAAAAATTGAGCCAGCATAATTGCAGACCAATGTTGAGAACTGCCCAGGAAAAGCATCTCTTCTTTTTGTATAAAATAGATAGGAGCCCTTGACACCAACAATCCTTTGTATAAACCTAACTCCCTATTAACCACAAAGCCCATGTCACCATAATCTCACTTAAGATGCAAAACCGTAACATCTGGCATCTGTATGAGTAGTCCAGCATTGAGTGCTGCTATATTTTGTGTCTCTAATGCTTACTGACAGCCCTACCTCTCCAGCTACTTTGCAGCTATCTGGAAGATCATGAAAAGGTATTTAATTTAGCTTTGTCCCATGATACAATGCTGTGCAGCTCAGCCTACATGTGCCGAGTGTAATGACAGTCAGTTTGAGAGTTGTGGAGGAGTTTTAGCTTGCTCGCTTTTTGGCTGCATGATGCCCTTTTTAGCCCAGACTGCAGGGCTGTGCAGGGGAAAAGGGACTTTGGTGTTCAGCAATACAAGGGGCCCAGGAATGGCTGTGCTGCAGAGGATTGATGACCTCAGGAGCATCGGGGTGAAGGAGATGATGGATATTTGCACTGGGATGCAAGGGACAAAGGGGGACAGGGTCTTTGCAAGGTCTCTGATCATCCAGACTCACACCAGGACTTGGAGTGGAATGTAATTTCATCCATCCCATCCTAACAGTGTGCATCCTGCCACTGTGTGCTTGCTGCTGGGGTCCAGAGCCACAGCTCAGTCCTAGAGCCATGCAGGAGGACCTTCTGGCAAGGGCAGGGCACTCAAGCCACAGTCCAGGGCAGCAGGGGCAAACAAGCAGAGTAAGGACAGATGGACACAGCAGCTGTCATGCAGGATCAGGTCTACTGCCCTGACACAATGGGAAAAAGTCTGAACCATTGCCTTTACACCCATCACAACATACTCCTGTTGTCGCAATTCAGCCCCTACCTTTTGAACCGAAAAAATTATGTTGATCCTGTTAGAGCTTTTAAATTACAATTTCAAAATTAATGACATGATGATGTATTAGGAGAAATAACATTTCCTTTTCTGTTTCATACGGGCTCAATCGCAAAATAGCATACAAATGAAAAACCAATGGCTTCAGAAGAATGTGTCCCACATGCTGTGGAAGTAGAGACTGCACCAGACAAGGGCCCAGTGCAGAGAGATGTGAGATGAAGAGGGACTCAAGGGTGCTCAGCAACATTCCACATCACTGTCTTGCATTGCTACATTTAACTAATGCAGAGTCAAACATGTAATTGTGTTCTAATTTCTCAGTTGTATTAAATACACTTCTAAAGGAAAATAGCCTGACAATAAAACCCATCCAGTGTGGTCCTTTGCCACATGTCTAATTGTAATGTAATTACTCACTTACCTAAATAATTCAGTTACATTTATTGTATACTTAGAACATGAAATTCGGGAGAAATATTGAGTCATGATCTGCTGGATGGGGTGGGGATGGGATGCTTTCAGCCTGCCTTTAGCCATCTGCCTCTATCATCAGTGGAGTGAGGGAGAGGCCCATTTTAGAGCAATTCATCCCATCCAAAATAAGCCTCTAAAATGTTGAGGTTTTTTTTTAAATGTGAAGTATTTTCTCTGTGGGAGATTCAATGGCATCCATTTTTCAGAATAATGCAATCACCTGTGCTGTAGGCCAGAGGGGAGCACAGAGGTTTGTTGCACAGCCTTTTCAGGCCAGGTACAAGCAGTACCACACAAACTCCCCACAGAAGCGGCCTCTAAGGATTGTGCAGATGCCTACATTTCTATTCCTGCATCCTGAGCTTGACAGAATTATCAGCATTTCTAGGATTTCTTTTTCTTCCCTTTTGATGCTTTAAAATTTGAAAAGGTTGCACACTCTTCATGAGCAGAGCATGACAGAAAGCATTTTCTGAAAAGTCACCTTTACAACATGTGTAACCATGGATAGACTAGAGATTTCCATAGCTACTTCAAATTCATAATAACTCATTTTAAGACAAAGTGAGGTCATTAAGTTATCAAGTCTTGCCTTATGCATGCCATAGGCTGCAGCATTTTCTGTGTTCTTAAGTAGGATGAGGATTTTCACATTGACACCGTGTAAGGTTTTATTCCTTGTGTTCTTTAATCCTCCATGATTTGTTTAACCCTGCAGCCTTTCTCTTTTCCATTCCACTTTCCCTCTGCATCAAGATTCTATTTCTTCTCCTACATAAGGATCATTTGCTACCTCAGTGCCTATAGCTGAGTCTTCATCTTCCTGATCCCTCTCCTCCAGCGACCTCCAGCATTTTAAACTGTAGCTGAAAAAAGTTTTTTCAATCTCTACTTCTACCTCCCCCTGCCACTGACACTTAATTCATTTATAAGAATGTGAGATGTCTTTATAGAGCACAGAGTTCCTACTGAGAGGTGAAGGAGGAATTCTGCACATGACACCAAATGAGAATAATTTAACCTTAGATTTTTTTAATAAAATTTTTATCTCAAAATAATTGTTCCATTATAGGTCATTGGAAAACAGTTCAAATAACAAACTACAAAACTATGCAAGGACTGAACCATACATTTATCTCTGTGTACAGATTTTGCTCTTAATACTTAATCACTTGTTTGTAATAATGTATACTTGATTGACAAATTTGTTTCTGCATAGCGTTATGAAATTTACTTTCAAACTCAGTCTTAGGTGCAGAATCAAACTTTCATTGTCACTAAAGCTGCAGCAGTATGTTAATGATAATGTACAGTAAGACTGGATCTGAATAAACAGCCAAAGAAGTAAGATGTTAAAATATTCTGAAAGCTTCAGTTTCTGATATGAATATATTATGTTTTCTTGTTAAAATGAATGAGGTGTTTCAAGTTCATTAATTCTGTATGCCTGACTTTTTTTTAACTGAGTATATGATTGGTTACAATGAGAGCCATAACCTACGCTCATCCTACAACTATCCTTTGACTGATCGCACCTGGCAGTGTGTAGATGAAGAGCACCAAGAAGACAACGAGAATAAGTAGAATGATGCCGATGATGATGTACTTCTTGTAATTTCTCCAGATCAGGTGATACAAACACTTGAAAGGATTGACAAACCAAGAGAAGGATATGTCTGGACGGCTAAAGGGAAAGAAAGAAAAAGAGAAAAATGTTTTTAAAATCAGATCCAGCTATGTGCAAAGGTACCCCACTGCAAAATACATATTTGAGTCTTAAAAAAAAAGCCTTTAAGTCCTGGGAACCGACTAAAGAGTTTTGAAGGAACTTCCAAAAGCTTCACATACTATTGTATCACTCTTCCATCTGTCCCCAAGCTCCATGCACCACTGGGAATGAAATTCCAGTTCCCATTTCATAACTACAGAGTTCAAAATTACAGAAAAGGTCTTGATAAATCATAAAGAAGGAATGCAGACATCTTGAACTTGAGTACAAAATCATTGCATGGAATTCAGCACTGCAAAAGGAGCAAGGAGCCACTACAAAATATCTAATTGCTCAGTGATAGTCATGGTGCCATAACAGGCAGAGCCAGCTCAGGCCTGGCATATAGCCCAAAATGGCATGTCTTCAGAAGGAGTTTGAAAACAGGCCTCCTGAAAACAGGAGATGGGACGAAGTGAAAAATCTAGGTAGTTTTCCTGGGTACATAAAGGGAAGAAAAGCCCCCTTCTCCTGGTGGCAACTATCTGCACCTCACGGTCCTAACTTTTTTCCAGATGTTGTCCCATGTCACATTTTCTCCATAACCAGGAGTTTCTCCACACTGTATGTCAAAGTTGGCTGCGTATAGAGAGGAAAACAATTTTCTCCTTATGAAAAATGTTGGCGTAGTCTCTCCTCTGGCATGCCATCCAGCCTGGAAGGTCACCATCTCTCTGACTTCAACAGCCCTACCCCTGTGTTGAGCTGAGGCAACATCCGTCAGCTTTGTATGATGGGATGACTGCCACACTACGGCAGTGTGGAGCAATGCTAACACCAGCAAAATCAGGTGCAGGTTTTCTTTCTTTATCCAGTATCACTATAATTGTGTGGATGATGCAGTAGTAAGGAGAATGAAATTAAGACTGAGAGCCACAAAAAGCAACAGCCATGTCTCACCCTAGCAAGCCATTTAAGGAATTTAAGCAGCGTCTTAGTCATCTGGGGAATTCAGCATTCAGCATGTGGAAGTGAATGTCAATGTGACAGTGTGTAAATTTAGAAGGTCAACTGAATCTCTTTAAAAACTGTTTTATACTGAGGTGGAAATTACTCAGAAATAAATCAACCCCTCCAGGTTAAAAGGAATTTTAAAATGGATAAGATTAAAACTTATTGAATCACCTAATTGAGTAACAAAACCATTAGTCTGTATTTCCCAACTACTTAAGGGCTTTTCATAACCTTTAAAGACAGGGAAAAAAAGCCAGTCTGTTGCTTATTTAATTTGTTTTCTTTGCAACGTAGGCAATAGTACCAGTTATAGCAGTGTATTGGCTATAATAAAGTGCATCCAAAAAAGCATCCTTCCTTGATCAGCAGAGATTAAAAGATGGATAGCTTCATGGTGCTTTGGACAGCAGGAAATTGCACTTGCTGCACCTTATTTCTCATTTGCATGTTTCTCTCTAGTTCCCAGATATTTCATCTTTGTCCACCTTTACTCTGGTATATAGAGAGTCTGCTACTGTGTAGTGGCTCCTAGAAGATAATTTTGGTTTTGAAATATTTTTTTTTTCTTAATTTAAAAACTTAATTACACGAAACAATCTGAAAATTTCTCTGCTTCTCTGTGTGAGCGTATGTGATTAGCAAAAAAATGTAAACCTACAGTACTGGCAGAGATATGGGGTCCTGACACAAGGCTCCTTAAGATCCATTTCTTCCATGAAGAGAACTAATTTGAACTGCAGAAAGAGTTATCTCTCAGTTGATTTTGACTGCTCCGTATGTATGAACCACATAGTCCCTCACTTGGTTGCGTTGAGCTGGTAACCTTTAATACCACCTTTCTGGAACTGAGGCATGCAATGTCTTCAGCCATGCGTTTATTTTCTTTCCAGTAAGTGAGGGTCTAGATAAAGTAGTATTTACTATCCAAATGCTGGTATTGCTTTATTAAACTTAGGATTTATTTTAAAACTTTGCCCAGCCTGGTCAGTCATGCAGGCTGTCTCTATGTAGAGAGAAAGGATCTTCTGGAGGACAATTAATCTCTTTTCCCAGATCCCATCTTAAGATACATGCGTTAGGGAAATGGGGTGACTCCCAGACCTGTACAAAAGGAGCCTGAATGGCTTGCTTCTGAGATGGGTAAGGTCAAGTGAGACTAGCCCCACCCTAATTTTAACTTAATTAATTAAGGTATGCTTTTCAATTAAGAGTAGAACTGTGTTGAGCCATGTGTTGGCTGTGTATTTCATCACAAAAACCTAGACGTGGGACCTCTCTGCTCAGTGCAAGATCTGGAGGAAGGCCTGTTTTGTGGCTTCTGGGTCAAAACACCTCCAGGCTGGCTGTGCAGCAGAGAAGGGGCCACCAGGTTAGTGACAATCTTTTGGTCCAACAGCACATTTGAGGTGAAAACAGAGGGAGACCTGGAGCCCCAGGCTGCCTTGGGTGCATGGGCTGGGCCTAAACATTTGAGTGGAAAAAGAGACAGTGACTTTGTGCATCCTGCTGACAACGTTCTGGACGTGTAATCCTATTACACACTACACTCTCCTACAACTGCTGATTGCTTCTCACTACACGTGTTTCAGCGCTATTACTGTCCTCCCTTCTCTGTAAGACAGTGCTTTAGTTTCCATTACTGGGAATCCTTCAGACAGACATCTGCCAGGCATAGCTCATCCTGCCTTTGGGTAAAGACGTTGGGTGAAATGATTGATTAAAGTCTTTCCAAGGTTAATTTTCAACAAGTCTCTGATAACTCTAATTTTCAGGCTAAATTTATATCCTTTGTAGGAGTATTTCCAATTCCATCTTTGTGCTGTTTTCTCCTTTTTCATGTTTATTCTGAGATAGATATCAAATTAACACAATTAAACAGAATGTGCAATCAATCATTACCATTATGATTAGGAATTGATTTTTAGAAGCTATAGTAGCAGGAAATAGAACATCAATTTATCTCTTTTTTTTCTTTTTAATTTTTAAATCTAGCTCAATACTTCAGCAGAACAAGGTACTTGAGCCCAAAGAGATTAGAAGTACATTTTTTCTGAATCCAAAATCTCAGCTGATAATTTTTTAATGAGAAAAATACTGAAAGATAAAATGCTCCTTCTAGATCACCTGCCCTTGTTAAATCACTTAAAATGTCCTCATTAAAAAGTCTTATAATGAAAAATAAGCATCTTCAATCTTCGATTATGAAGAACAAAATTATTAGGGATAGATTTGTTAAAGTTGTATCATTCCAGTATGACCTGATGTTCCCTTACCTGCAAGTGATGAATTCATGCAAAAATAACCAGATGTATGCAGAGGTCAGTTTTTCAGAGATATGTGTCAACTAAGACATCTTTAAAAGTGTCCAGATAATTCTTAGAATCACAGAATCATTTAGGGTGAAAAAAACAAACATGCCTGACCAGCCTTTCAGTGAAGACATTTTTCCTAATATTCAAAATTTTTGTTACCTAACAGTAAGACTCTCTCTCCTAATGGTCATATTTAAAAAAAATGGACATAGAAGATATTTCATACAGTCATTTAAAAGCACTTAAACTTTAATGGCTTATATAAATATTAATGGTTTATAATTATCCTCTTAATATAATAAATATAATCCATCTGAACTTCATAGGTGGTCAAACTGAGGTGTTAGCTGTATGCATGTCATGATGGTTTAAGAGTTTATTATGTGCCAGGTCATCTGTGGAATAAGCCCATGTGTGAATTGTAGCTGAGAACAAACATGCAGCAATGCAATTTATTTCAGCTTCCAGAGGAAAGCATTTCATTTAACCTGGAAGATGCTGCCAGCCAGGAGTTCTGTACAAGTCGGACAAATGGCTTGCTGAAGGTTATAAGAGCCCTACTCTTCCCTGTCTACTGCTGAATGCCCCTGCCCCAGCTTGTTTGGGTGTGTTCCTACTCACTTGGGTTTTTCCAAGGGCTCGGGTTCCTTTCGAGCTTTTCCTACTGGATTCTTCTCAGCTTCTTCTGCTGTGACTAAGTGAAACTCAGCTTCCACCTTGCCCTGGATCAGAGAGATCATATGTAAGCATCCAATCCTTAGTTATTATCATTAAATCACAACAGGGTTCAGCTTGTGGAGAATTTATGGGACTAGTTGAGGGCAAAGGAAAATTATTAAAGAAAAGATTAAAGTCTTTGAACACAGAAAGAGAAAGCACAAAGAAAGAGAAAACACAAAGGAAAGCCCAGGCACCAAATTCCTGACTTATGCTCAAGCACCATGAGAAAAGAGAGGTAGGAAGTTTTCTTCCAGATCCATAAATACATTTGCTGATCCTAAATTATAACGTAATTCATCTGAGAAGACCTGAGAAGACATCTGGCTTCTATCACATGTCCTGACAGAGCTGAATGGCTGAGCTGGATGCTGCGTCGCTAATGTGGATGAGGTGGTGTTCACCAACAGGGTGAAATTCAGCCAGTCACAAGGGATGGAGCACTTGAGCTGTGGGGTCTCAGCTCATAAAAGGAAGATGGCTAGAAATGAGATCTGTGTGCTGAAAATATCATGCAGTCCTAGAGCTCTGTTCAGGCTAAAAGAATAGGGGTCTGGCAAGTGGATTCAGATCCATTTCTTTGATGGATAGCCAGAAGATGATAGCACTGTGGCAAAAGGTTGACTTTGTTCAGCATTGTCTTATGATTAATTTCTAGAATTTGGAAAAGACATAAGGGAATGTAACTGCTGGTTTACTGCTTGTTTTCATTGTGACAAGCCACTAAAACTTGTTGAGTGACCAATATAATACTAGCAGTTATAAAAGATCATGCCTGCTATGCCTTGCAGTAGAAATATATCACCTGAGTTATTTAGACTCTATCAACTGTATCTTCTCCTATGGAAGTTCTTGCTAGAAGGGGCAGAAATAAGAAGGAAGGGTGAGTTTTAGGAAAATCCATGGAGAGCCAATGAAAGCCTAGAGAGGGAGGGAGAACCCCTAAAAATGGCCTAAGCAGGTGAATATGTAGAGGGCTGTACTACAGGAAGGTAGATTGTAGCTCTTGTTCCGTGTCCCCACACAAATCTGGATGGACCTGTAAAGACTCCAACCACACTAATCCTAAAACTGGGCTACAGGGATGCCCAGGTTTAGGTCCAAGCTTCCGAAGTGCTCTGTGGCCATGTGAGCACATCAGCTTGCGTATTCCATCACAGCTCACACAGCTCTGCTTCAGGCAGACATGCCCCAAAAACCATGTGCAGAGTAACTATCAGGGTGGATTTCATGCCTAGCTACATGCACTCCATCTGGGAAAAACAGGAGCAGAGCTGTCATTTATTTACACTGAGGATCCTTATGCTGCTGTAACAGTACAAAGAAGCCTTTAAGAGTGGGACAACAGAGAAGTGTTAAACACTGAGCATTTCAGTCTAGCTCCAGATTGCACACAGAAAGCACTACAACATTATGAAGAGAAGCTGCAACAGAAAACACTGACATAAATAGCTAGGTACACACTGAGTGAGATTTACACCCTGAGAGCAAGCCTTGTTACACTAGAGGGTTCAAGGAAATTAAGTCTTTGTGTGGAAGCATTTATATTTGTTTTTCTTAGGAAGATACTCCTAATATAACAAGTGGTGTATAGTTTGGGGGAAGCTGTCATTGTCTTTTGCATTCCTTTATATCAATTGTATCCTGCCACTAAATCAAAAAAATATTGGCTTAGTGAGCATACTTCAACAGGAAGAGGGGACTGGGCTCTTTCTCCTTGAGATGTGTCACTAGCAAGGAGAACAATGATAGCCCCCAAAATCAGTTCCTTTACCCTGGTTGAAGTAAGGAATAAATAGAAAAGAAATGAATAAGCAGGTAAGATTCCTCCCAGGATTTCCTCAGCTGATACACAGTTGGCTGGAAACACCTTACTTTCCATTCTCTCCATCCACTGTGTGCTGGGAGACAAACAGCTGAAGAAAGCAGAGCAAAGTACAAAGTGCTCTGGTTGCCTGAGATCATCTGAAGTAGATCTATGGGCAGTCACTGAAGCATTTGGAGGAGTCACGCACTGCCAGTGGCAGTTGTTCTTCAGGTGCCATATCCAGTATTTGCAACATTCTGTCTCTCTCAAGATCTCAGCAGAGCGTATCAACCCCAGGGAAAACTATCTTGTCTGTAGTGACCAGCCTACCGTGAGGTCCCCAGCCTTGATGAAAGGCCACCAGCCTCTGACACGCTTCTGCTGAAATATGGAGATCTTGTTTTCTTCACTTGCTTCCACAACCATACCCAGGTCACAGCTCTTGGCTGTCTTTGCTGCTCGAGGGAACCCATTCAGGTTCAATTCAAGAGTGCCTGGAGGCAGAAGTAATGTCACAACGCTCAGAGACCAGACAGATATGAACACATTCAAACAGTAGCTGCCACATGGAGCAATGCAGCAGCTTGGGCCCAAGCTTCATAGTCTGGGATCTCTCTGTACCATGAGCCATTTTTTTTGTATTGCCCTGGCATCGTCTCATCTGTGTTCCCAATTATTCCCTCTCCAAGAAATGTGTAGGTTTGCAATGTGGTACTTCAGAAGAAGACAAGCAAAAACTGGGTCTCAAACACCTCTTTGTACATACCTCCATAAAATACAGGTCTGGCAACACCTCAGGTGAAGTTCAGACAGATCCATTGCTTACTTACCCAAGAAATCATCTGAAGAGAGTCTTTCAAAGTCCCACACCTGAAGCACCAGCTCAGCAGGGATTTTGCGCTCTGTCTTTTCCAAGGAAAATATGTTTTCTCTTTTACTAACCACCATTAGTTTCTCTGCCGGGAGATAGTAGAATGGGAACACAAAGCGCCAGTTGAAGTTGCCCTCTCCTGTCAAGGAGTTGTAATGTACGTCTGTCTCCTGCTTGTCCTCTTCCAAGCCTTTTATCCACCTATAGCAAGCACATAGTGCAATAGGGTGCTGTCACTGTGGCAGCTGGAGTTGTGCTTGTAATTATTCAGCTACAGTCATGACAATTTGCTAATTCCTCCCTACCCAGAATGAGGTAGGCTCCTCACCTCCTCATTCAGGGCTACACCACACTGTGACACCCCTGGCTCGGGGATCTCAGCTACCTCCGAGCCATGGCACAGGTTGAAGCAATGGCCAGTGATGATCAAAATCTGAGGGCGAGAATGTGGTTTTTATTTAGATCAGACCCAAAAATACCAGTTGGCCATTTACTATTGGCCAAGATGTCTTTTTTGTGACTGGCAAAGACAGCACCATTCATTTATCTGCTACTGATGACCCTGTATTCTTATTGTTCCACACTAATAAATTCTGTCAATGGCCCACGACTGATTGAAGTGCTCAGTATTAGAGTCTAAACCATTTGCAGTTGTGGTTTGGGGGGTATAAATATGCCATAAATAAACAAACCATTTTCCCTGGGTTTTCTTGTGATTTCCTCTTGGTTTCTGCTATAGTGTGTGCAACATCTGATGTACAATGCTATGTGACAAAGGACAACGCTTTCCTAAACATGATCTTTTCTGAAGAGCTCCTCTGCGGTTATGATCCAGCTAGGTATGTTTGAGTTCTGAAGATGATTTATCACAGTTTGAGTAAAGATTAACGTTTTTGTGCTGCATCTGAAGAGTGGCTTTTCCCCTGCATTATTTCAAAACGGAATTGGGAAGAACAGTAACAATCCCCAGCACGACACTGCCCCCAGTGCAAATCCATGCCTGGTGGCACAGATTCAGTGCCACATACACTGAACATAATGAGATTTGTGTCTTCCTCATTAAGGCACAGAAGCAGAAAGTCATCCTCCCTGTCAGACTGCTCTGGCATTGATAGTGACGTCCTGATGTTATCACACAGCTCAGCACAAAGGCTGGCTCTCTATTTATTCCCTCAATTTTGCTCTCTCAGAGCTACTCTGCTGCTGCTCTGAACACATTAGTTTATCGCTAAGTTGGATATATCTGTGTGAACACCAGTGATTTCAGAGGAGCTCCTCTCAGGGAACTGCAAGGGGAGGTTTGCTCAGCCAGTGCATGCAGGAGCTGCACTTGCAGCACGCTGGGGATGCTTCACCTGGGCTAATATCGCCTGCTCCAAAGGAGTGGTACCACTCCTGGTGCCTTGCACAGCTTGGTCAGAGCTAATACAAATTTCCCTGGTAAAATGCCTGCAGATATACCCTACACAGGAATAAGAGCTTCTACCTGACTGCCCTGTCCTTATGCTGACTTTGGATTTCTTATTATGTTCACGTGTTTTTCAAAACCTGCACTTTCTAAAAGTGGAAAACATCCTCTCTTCTCTGCTCCATCAGTTCCAGTGCTCCCTCCTCCAGTTCTTTGAATGTGGTTATTGGCAATACTGCAGCAAGTCTGTAGGAAAATTATTTTTTCCATATGTCTAGCTCTCTACAAATTCAGATTTTTCCAGGACTCTACCATGACACAATTCATATTAGCATACTAATCTCACTCTCTAGGAGTGGAAACAGCAAGAAATCTAAGACCAGTCTTGCACCAGAGATTTTCAGTACTTCCTACTACCACTTATGCCATAATTTCCCCTCACCCCTCCTTGATACCTGCATTCAAGTCCTGCTCAGAAGCAGAAAGTGCAAAGCAGTACTCTAAAGCAGGAAGTAATTTTAAGAAGTAACCTTCTACAGTGTCAGGAAAGAGCTGATTTGAGTGTCAAGCTCCCCTTCTGCCCTCTCTCCTTTCCTTTTATTTATACGATATGTTCTACTGGTTATCCCAGTAACATCTGTGAAGCTGTGGCCGACGATTTGTCTGCAGCAGGAAGGAGAAGGAGAGCAGAAAGTGCCCGTGTGGTGTTCACCTCAGCATGGTCATGGTCATTCACCCACACATGCTCCCCACACAAGGTTAGAAAATATTTCCAATAGAAATAGCCTGGCAAACATGCTTTCTTGTTTCTAACGAACGCAGTCAAAATTCCCTTTTCTCTGGTTATGTCAAACCTCCCTGCATCTGTGTAAGCTCTTACAGTTCAAGTTCTGTAAGTGTTTGATCGCTGTTTGCTACACTGTGGACTTGGTTCTCTCCTTGTGTCATCCGCCTGAGCAGGAAATAACAACTAGTGTCATTTTACAGTTACTTGATTTTAAGAAGGGAAAAAAAAATCCCCAAACCCCAAAAAGATGAGTAATTTGGGCAGACATTTAGAGCAAAGTGCCAAGGTCACAGAAATAGTTTATCAGACATTCTCACAACATAATTTTTTCAACCGATATTTGAATGAAATAATACATGTTCTTTTCAAGTCAAGTCCTGCAGAACTTACCCTTTTACATAGATATCACTTGATTTTTGCCCGGTAAAGATACTTTCATCTTCTAGAATTACATCCTCTGTATTCCAGATTATTATCCTCAGTTCATAGCTGAAAAAGAAAAGAAAGTAGCCTGTGTATACTCAAGCTCTGGCGAGACATTAATGTAAACCTCTATCAAATCATGCTTTTATCAAGTGAAAAATGTTGTGTTTCTGCAAAATTCTTAAAATAGCATCAGCGTCAGGCCTCTCTTCAGTTTACAAAATCCTAGTGATAGAGTGGGGATGGTGGCTCCTCTCATCTCTTGAAGCATGCCAGATGACAGCGGGGTCACTGTCAGCTTTGGAGAAATGGAAAATTCCTTGTTTTTTATATGCCTGTTCCTTTTCAATTCTTTTCACAAAAATGCTGCAGTGAAACAAGGCAAAGTTGATCTGAACAACAGCATCAGAGCAGTCTCGAAAACAGTAAGCAGCTTGCTAATAAAAAACCCAGATCTCCCTGCTTTTCAAAAGAAATGCCCAAAAACATTGGTTTTGGTGCAATCCAGTGCATTAAAAGGGAAGAGAACTGTTCAGAGATATTTACATTTAAGCAAATGCACCCATCTTTAGAAGCAACAGTAAAAGGAATTAGAGCTTTCCCATCCTTTTCACTCCCTGTATACAGACACATATGGTTGCCATCCAAAGCTCTAGAAGCTTGAACTGAAATGCAAACATTGCAGGTGACTTAAAAACTGATACTCAGGAATGCAGGTATGGCTTTATCATATGATTTGCAAATAATAATTTTTAAAATCCCTATGTTCGAGAACACCAACATATGATTTTTCTGATATGATGTGTTGTCTTGGAAATATCCTCAACCGCAGGTGTGAAACAGTTGGCCCCAGAAGTTACCAGATGCCCTAGGTCATGGAGCTCTTAAGGAGCTGTTGACCACAAAAACCAAGCCTCTGCATTGGCCAAAGAAACTTCCATCTGCAATGCTGCGTCAGATCCTAGTTCAGTCAAAGATCATCAACAAGAAATGTTTTCACAAAGTGTTTGAAGTTGGAGCATGGAGCCTGATTTGCTGCAGCAAATATGCATTTCTCAGCAAAATGTGTAACTCACGTTTACTTTGTTTCTTTCTCATAATTACTGGTTTGACAATATTTTTTCTTGCTTTTATAGGCTACAAAACTGGCAGCAACAATTTAGTTTTGTAGGTATGATTAGTTTTATATCTTTTTGAACTGGAAAAGGTTTGTTAAGGAGCTTTATAGAAGGTTCTGGTCTGAAGAAAGTAGTAGTTACATAGACCGTTATTTTTGTCAAATATTGGCTTTTGTAAAAGGAAAGGCAAAGAAACAAGTTTGTATTACTTTGTTTCTTGTTCAAAATTAAATAATATAGGAATAGTACCCGATGCTGCTTCAAGTATAAAATTCTCAGGAAAGACCTTGGTAAAGTATCGGAATAAAGCTGATACAGGGTGGGCTGAGAACGCTGTTGCTCATTTTTGTCTTTCGTTTACAAACATTCCATTAGTTTGAAGAACTATGTGTAGTGTTGCATATAAAACAGCATAAGTATCTGTGTGAAATTTGAGAGAAGGTTATTCCAAATGTCTCTCTTCCATCTGTTGCTGCTTTATGTGTTTCATGATCTTCTCTTTGAACAAAGTGCTGGAAATCCAATAGATGTAATACTATTGCATCAGATTAAAGATCAGGTAAGTTATCTAGCTGAAAGAGGTAGTGAAACCAGAATTACTTCTTTCAGTACAAGTAGTACATGATAACGTCAGAATTATTAAGGGACTCTTGCCTCTAGCCACCTGCAATCTCTATATCAAAAAAGGGATATCTTTCTAAAAGATTAAAAAATCACCAACAGTTCTTTGAGTTGCTTAATAGTGGAGACCAAACTAGATACTCTCTTTTGACTTGAAGTCATGTGAACCTAAGAAAACTTCTCTCAGGATCACAGAAGTTTGTTGTGATAGGTTTTTAATAGTTCTTTCCAGATACTTAAGAAAGATTCATTCTTTGAAGACTTATGCCATTGTGCTGGGAGGAAAGCATAGAGTATTATTACCCTTTGGGTTTTCTTGGGGAAATGTCCACTGGGGGTCCTGGCAGAGGCATATCTTTAGGAAACATGTCGACCCACATCTGTACACGACCCTTAAAAACAAAGAGATTAAAACAACTCTTTAACCCTATTTTACAGAGACTTTAAAAGGCTTTATATGTAGTTGTGACATCCAAAGCCACTGTTTTCTCTACAAGCACCAACCAGCTCACTATCCTGTATCTATGATTTCATCTATAAACTTACCATACAACATATTTTTTTTTCACACACGTTCTATCAATCTCTCAGGAATTTGATGAAGTTGGAATTGAGCCCAAACATTGGCAACTTCAAAGTGAAATCCATATTAAAATAGTACGTAATGAAAGGAAAGAAAGAACCAACACCCAAATACAAACAGAGTTTGTATTAACTTAATAAACTAAAGTATTTAAAATACGAAAATATACAGTCACAGCTTGTGTGATTCCTGTGCATTTAGGTAATTGTCTGCATACATACACGTGTGACAATTTCCAGGTTGGTACTGCACAAACTCTCATGTAAGGTATAACATTTGGATGCTGTCTCCGTAAGTTTACAGGTACAAATGGGAACCACAGTAACTGTAGGAAAGGAAAACTGCTCCCAGGTCTACCATCACCATCATCTCTGAGCTGCTCTACCTGTTCCATGCCTGGCTTGTCCTTATGGTAGAGAGGCCGAGTCTCAATGTGTTCTGGGACCAGTTTGTATCCAGCTCCAGGAATTTCTTCCCAAGCACGTAAAACCTTCAAGCAGAGGTGTTCATATGATTCAACTGGCTCCTCTATAGGAAAGAGTAAAACAAAAAGAACAAAGAGAGCTGAATTATAATGTTGAGCCCCTTGGTAATATGTTCATTAATTGTTAAAGATGGTCATTTAAAATCTGCTTGAGTTAAAAGGAAGGGTTTACATATTCCAGCTAAGTAAAGAAGGGTCTTGAAATGCATTTAATTCTTGTAAATAAGGTTACCCACCAGGGTAATGAGAAGATTTCCACTTAGGCAGTAGTTCATCTGTTAAAACACAGCGAATCATTTCACTACTACAGCAGCAATTTCTAAGAAGAAGATGGAAGAAACTTGTGAACTAGTCTTTTTACAGAAAATTGCAAATGTTGGGCTTTTTTGTGGTTCATGAAAGACAAAGAGACTTGGATTTAGATGGAGCTGATAGTAAATAGGCACTAGAAATTATATCTACACCTCATTCTGCATTGTGGTGGGAACCACAAAGACCCCCTTGGAGAACCGAATCACACCTCAAAGAAAGAAGGTTGAAGTTCATTGGCAAGAACATGTCACTTTCTGATCAGCTCAGGACTGCCTGAGATAGTGGCAGACTGTTGTAGGTCCCTTCCAACTGAAATATTATGTCATGTCATATTATACTATACTATATTATATTATATTACATTATACTATATTACATTATACTTATATTATGTTCCATTACATTATTCTGACTTCTATGCTCCTAGAGCAGTTAAACTATTCTTTCCCCTGTAATTTAAAGCTGGATGTAAGGCCCACAAGTATAATTTACTCAACCTGTAAAATGGAAATGGTGCTGCTCCCCCTTTTATGGTACTCCTCTGTAGCTCAAAACTGTGGTCTTTATTAGTTTTATAGACCCAAATGATGACAGAGCAGGAACCCAGCAGGAAATAAGGACCCAGATGTACTTGTCAGAACAACAGTCTGGATAAGGATCATGCAAAAGACTGTCTACTGTAAAGTATTTCTTTATAACATGTTGAAAAACTTGTGTACATAAGTACTTTGGATTTGCAATCTATGTCTATTTCCTTGCTTTTTGATTCCATCATCTTCTCTGATGTTGGTTTGTCTGAAGCTCATTTTAGTGAACTAGAATTTTGATTGAGAGTTCCTGTTTCTGGAAGTTGCACCCAGTCATCTGCTAGTGAGGAAAACAAATGGCAATACAGAGTCATAAATCTCTGTCAGGCCAAGAAACCAAAAACTGAACAACTCTTCTCCTTTCAACAGTGCTACCTGAGCTGCCTTCCAGTCAAGGTCTATTTTGTAGCTGTCAAGTGGAATTTTCTCAGAGATGAATAAACACAGATAAGGGAGTAGAGGTTTTCCTACACTGCCACAGTGTTGACTAGTGTCTCCAAGACCAGCTTCTTTTGTTCCCCCTTGAAAGTCTCCACCCTCACATCTCTTTTCCTTACACTAAGTATAAAAGTGAATCATAGAATGGGTTGGGTTGGAAGGGACCTTGAAAGATCATCTCATCCAACCCTCCTGCCATGGGCAGGGACATCTTTCACTGATAGCTCTGTCCCACTCCATCCCTATGTGATATGGACACTCAACTTCCTGGTAGCTTTGCCCTCTTTTTAAACTGGGAGCTCTGAAAGCAAGTTCTGCCCTGCCCTCTGGATTCATGGATCCCACAGATGATAGCTGGATTTACACAGCACTGTGTAAGTGCTTCCAAAGAGCAGTCCGAGTGGTAACAATCATGAGGAGGAAAAGAAAAACAGAGAGGAAAGCCAAGTAGGCAAGGTAGGACTAGCAGGCAAGTGGACTGGAACATAACTGTGGTCAGAGGACCTGACCTTGTGTAACTCACTTCACATCTGTATTTCCCTTCCTCCTTCTCACCTTGGGTCTGTCTGCACTAGTGTTTTAGTTTAGACAGGGAATGCATTTTTGAAAGGATCCTCCCTGACTTCCCATGCTTTGATTTGCTATGTAGAAGGACCTCAGAGCATGCAAGCTACAGTCCTTTCAGATGAAACTAAACCAAAAGAGATATTCCAAGAGAGTCCCCTGCTCTCCAACCACTTCTGGGCATACCATCCTTGAGATCAGGCATGAATTTGTCCAAAGTATCCCCTAGCACCTATCATGGGGATGTCCAGTCATCAGCAATAACTGTCTCACCCTACAGATTCTCAGCAATTAAGCTATGGTGATAGCTGATATAGACACATCCTTCATCACCACAGTTTTATGAGTATTTCAAAACTGAGATAGGTTCCAGTAACCTGACTTTAGAGTACATAGCACAACAGTGCCCCAGCCTCTTCTGGTAGTGCTACAATGCAGTTGAAGAATGATGAACTACTTCATTACCATTCTCATCATCTGTGAAGACAGTCTGTCCCTGAAAGACCTTTGTTCCTACTTGTATCTCCCCTGGCCGCATGAAGGGTCCACTTATTCTGTAGTCCTTACACAGCTTAGTGAGGATCTCACTTGGCCTGGTTGCATCTCGCCACGCATTGTACCCTTCTCTGCAAGGAGAGAACAGAGAGTGAAGAGAAATGAGTGAGGTTTTCCTTCCACAAAGTGCACTGGCAAATCAGTACTTCCTATGCAGCGATTCGCTTTGTGGTTAGTGGTCCTGACATCTGCTCAGCCAAACTTTTCTTTGAATTATCCAGACCCCTCTGTCTGCTCAGGTCCTGGGGTCAATCACTCCTTTGTCTTAAAACACAGGAGAAGTTGAGGCACTCTTACACACAGCTTAGATAAAGTAGCCCTGGCATTGGCATGATCCCCAAGAGGGAAAGGACCATAGCTCATTCTCTGTTATACCTAAAGGATTCAGGTCTACATATTCCACCTCCATTTAAAGAGAAGTTTTCTGTGGCTCCCACATGCAGAGGAAAAGCTGAGATTGTCTGGGACCTGGAGCAAGCACATAAGGAAATACCTCACACTGGAGACTCAGCTGGAAAGGGAAGTCTTGGGGTTTGGTCTGTGCTTCTGGACTACTTTTTTATGTTGTCCACCCTTTGTTTGTAGATAAAATAGAGAAGGAATAGCATCATAGGACAAGAACCCCAACCCCACATCTCTCAGGTTAGTGCCCCACCCCAGGGCAATAGAGTTATTTTAGTTTGACTTTCTCTTCCTTGATTAATCTTTGTGCAAAACGTCCTTGAGAGTGCAGCCATATGGCAGGGACCAGGAGCTCAGCACCACTGCCCTCTGACCCATGTCTTTTACAGAGGCCGTGCCAGCAGCTCTGCTCTGCTCCCGCTCCCCCCAGCGCCATGGCAGTCCCACCAGTCTCACTGCAATCGCTGCAGTTGCAGCTGAATAATGGAGAGCAGAGTAAAGCCCTGTCATAACTTCTTTGACAGATTATTTTCCATTGCCCTTTACGCCTCTCCAAAGGCAGTTTATCAAGCAGGTATGCTATACGCAGGCTGTTTACTATCTAAAATACTTGGTGAACAAACTGTGGTTTTAATTTAAAAATATCCACTTCCTACTGAGGCTGGCAGCTACCCAAAGCCACTGCTAAGTTCCTTCGTGAAATTTAATTAAAATACCTCCCATGACACTTTTGTACTGGAGAAAGCATAATATTTAGCCACATCTGGAATTTCTCCTTCAAGTCACTCACTGTGTGCTGCTTTCTGTTGCTGTCTGAAGAGGTACTTACATTTCATACTGACTTTGTAACCCACAGGTAGCTCGATGCCTGCTGTAGAAACGATTTTCCAAATCAATTTTAGTCTCTCCAATGAGATCATCTGTTCCCACGAAGTCATGGTCGTAGATTAGGACTGTGAGCAAGGAATCCTTGGGGAATGAAGCTTGGATTTCAAATGATCTACAGAAAAAAAAAAAAAAAAGGAGAGAACTACATGCAGTTAAATCAGTTTTGAAGACAAAAAGACTGTTAATGAATACTGTGCAAACAATGTGTGCACAGTGTCCTTTTAATAAGCAGTGGGGCTTTTTGGTAGTGTTTTTCATTGAGATGAAATACCTGAACATACTGGAAACATGCAGTGCAAAGGTATTTTCTTTTTCCTGCTTCCCTACCACCCCCTGTACAGTTCTAAGATTGATCCTACCTAAAGTAGACAGAGAAATGGGATGGAGCTGGTCAGCTGCAATGATTTATCCTGAAACAAACAGGGTTGGATATATGGAAACTACAAGGCTAATGAAGGTGTATGTATAACAGTCCCACATGCTTTTCAGAATGCCAAGCAAGAACTACACAAATGAACAGCCCATTCCTAGCCTTGTTTAAAAATCCACAGTGGTGGTTTCCCATTCCATCTATATGCATCTGTAATGGCTGTGCTTTTATCATAATGATGGTTCAGCTTCAACCCCTACTAAGGAAGATCTTAATTCACAGAAACTGAGATGGCATGTTATGATGGCACCACTCTCTTCTTGTCTTCTCTTCTTACACTTTTTCCTTTAAGTCTCTGCTTTTGCAGACATCGTGTTGTTTCTCTGTCTTAATATCCTTACAGAATAACTCTATACCATTTAAAAACATTTTCAACCTTCTTAAAACAGGAAAACTTACTGGCAAAAAAATCACAGCTATTAGCATTAACAATATAAATAAGTATAAAGCATTGATAATACAACGTTGATGTTCTCTGACAGCTTACCCCTGGCTTCCCTGTTCAGAAGACTGTGTGAGTCCAAAACCCTAGTTTTTCTGTTCTGGTTCTATAATTACGAGATTGATTTGGCACTCTATTCAACCTTAAATAGCAACAAAGATTGTGAAATCACAGTTAACTGTGATATTTATTTCATTTTAAAGTTAACAATTGCATTAATTTGCACAGACAAGATCATCTGTTGCCTTATTACCTTTCATGCATCACTTTGCAAAACCTCTCACAGATGGCATTCCATGATGTGTTGTGACTGATATGAAAATGAAATAATTTATAATCATGCAGGATGACACCAATTCTCAATATTTTAACCAGTAGAATTACAAAACATCTTTCTCATAGTAATAGCGACAGTGGTGGCAAGTCACAAAGCAGAAATCACTCCTGAATAAGAAAATAAGCCATCACTGACCTTCCAAATACTGGGTTTAGCTGCTTGGGGACATAGTTTTCCCTGTCTTTAATTTCTGTGTTGCCCAGTTTCAGCACAATGTAGGGATCTGACTTGCCATCTGGATCAGCTGGGCGGAGGTTAAACGCCTGTTAGAAAGAAAGACTGTCCTCAAAAAGCTTGCTTAAATGCGGCAGGGTCATGACACAGGACCGTGGGGTTTCTGCCCAGTCCTGGGGGTTGTGGAAGTGCAAGAACTTTGCTTGACTTCTGTAATATAAAATCTGGCATTTAGCTTTTCAGGTTACTGGGAAAAGATGATCTGGAGAAGAGACTTCGAAAAAGTGGAGCAGATGTACATGCTGTCCCACCACTAAAATGGAAAAATAGAAGTGCAGGAGAGGCAATGCTGAAGAAGCAGCTGGCTGCACAAGTGCATGCAGAATTCAGGAAAGATTTCCCAAAAATATTGGCACAGATCCTTGAACAGTGCAAAACAACCCTTCAGACTGTATTTACAAGAGGGCTTAGAAATATTTATATTCAGGAAGTAATCTCTTCCTATTCTTCTCTTCTGTTTTGTTTTCCATTGTCTCTTTGGATGCCATTCTTCCCCTCTAAGATCACCCTCCACTCTCTTGTTTCTCTGGAATACCAGCTCCTTTCTACCCCTTTCATTTCTCACATGACTTTCCCATCTTGTCCTCTATATTTCTACTTCTTTTTCCACCCCATAACTTATTCACATCTACCACTTCAATTGGAATTATAGTATCATGTGGGTTGGAAAAGACCTTTAAGTCCAACCATTAACCCAGAACTGCCAAATCCACCACTAAACCATGTCCCTAAGCACAACATCTACACATCTTTTAAATACCTCCAGGGATGGTCACTCCACCACTTCCCTGGGCAGCCTGCTTCAATGCTTGGCAATCGTTTCAGGGAAATTTTTCCTAATATCCAATCTAAACCTCCCCTGGAGTATCTTCAGGCTGCTTCCTCTTGTCATATTGTTTATGACTTGGGAGACGAGACCAATCCCCACCTTGCTACAACCTCCTTTCAGGTAGTTGTAGAGAGCGATAAGGTCTTCCCTGACCCTCTTCTCCAGGCTAAACACCCCCAGCTCCCTCAGCCGCTTCTCACAGGACTTGTGCTCCAGACCCTTCCCCAGCTCTGCTGCCCTTCTCTGAACACACTGCAACATGTCAATGTCTTTCTTGTAGCGAGGGGCCCAAAACTGAACACTGGATTCGAGGTGCAGCCTCACCACCGCCCAGTACAGAGGTCCTGCTGGCCACACTTCCTGATAAAAGTGAGGATGCCATTTGCCTTCTTGGCCACCTGGGCACACTGCTGGCTCATATTCAGCCAGCTGTCAACCAACACCCCCAGGTCCTTTTCTGCCCAGCAGCTTTCTAGCCACTTGTCCTCAAGCCTGTAATGTTACATGGGGTTGTTATGGCCCAAGTGCAAGACCCAGCACTTGACCTTGTTGAACCTCATACAATTGGCCTCAGCCCACTGATCCAACCTGTCCAGATCCCTGTGTAGAGCCTTCCTACCCTCAGGCAGGTCAACATTCCCACACAGTATGTTGTTGTCCACAAACTTACTGAGTGTGCACTTGATCCCCTCAACCAGGTCATTGATAAAGATATTAAACAGAACTGGCCCCAGTACCGAGCCTTGGGCAACACCACTTGTGACCAGCTGCTATCTGGATTTAACTCCATTCACCACAACTCTTTGGGCCTGGCCAGGCAGACATTTTTTTACCCAGCAAAGAGTACACCCATCCAAGCCATGAGCAGCCAGTTTCTCCAGGAGAATTCTGTGGGAAATGGTGTCAAAGGCTTTACTAAAGTGTAGGTAGACAACATCCACAGTCTTTCCCTCATCCTCTAAGCGGGTCACCTTGTCATAGAAGGAGATCAGGTCCATCGAGAAAGACCTGCCTTTCATAAATGCATGCTGACTGGGCCTGACGATCTGGTTGTCCTCTATGTGCCATGTAATGATGCTCAAGATGATCTTCTCCACAACCTTCCCTGGCAGTGAGATCAGACTGACAGGCCTGTAGTTTCCCGGATCCTCCTTCCTGCCTTTCTTGTAGATGGGCATCACATTTGCCAACCTCCAGTACACTGGGACCTCCCCGGTTAGCCAGGGCTGCTGATAGATGGTGGAAGTGGCTTGGTGAGCACTTCCACCAGCTCCCTCAGCACCCTTGGGTGGATCTCATCCAGCCACACAGACCTGTATGTGTCTAAGTGGTGTAGCAGGTTGCTAACCATTTCCCCTTTGATTATGGAGGTTTTATTCTGCTCCCTGTCCCTGTCTTCCAGCTCAAGGGGCTGGGTACCCAGACAACAACTGGTCTTACTGTTAAAGACTGAGGCAAAGAAGGCATGAAGTACCTCAGCCTTGTCCTCATCCTTTGTCACTATGTTTCCTCCCACATCCAATAAAGGATGGATAATCTCCTTAGCCCTCCTTTTGTTGTTAATATATTTATAAAAACATTTTTATTGTCTCTTATGGCAGAGAGACCAGGTTAAGTTCTAGCTGGGCTTTGGCCCTTCTGGTTTTCTCCCTGCGTAACCTCACAACATCCTTGTAGTCCTCCTGAGTTGCCTGCCCCTTCTTCCAAAGGTTATAAACTCTCCTTTTTTTCCTGAGCTCCAGCCAAATTACATGCAATTCACAGCCTTCAAAAAAAAAAAAAAAAAAGCTCCCATTTCCTCTGTACTGAGAAGGTTTTGTTTAAATGTGTATCATTTTAAAATAAGTCTACTGATTAAAACTGGCTGCATTTGCATAATGTGACTGGAACAGGTTGTCCATACTACATTGTTTATGTCTCTAGTCCTTTCAGTTTTGAACAGGTAAAGTGATTCTCCAGTCTTGTGAATTATCATGAGGAATATGTAACATTTTCTACTCTGAAAACCCATTTCTACAGCATGCAACATTGTGATATGACCAAAAGAATTTCTACCACATGGATAAGGATTTTCAGAAGTTTCACCATAAAAACATTGGAAGTAAACTGAGCTGAAAAGAAACGTCCAGGTTATTTCAAGGTTAAAAGAACATCTGTCTACTTACTGCCACAATATAAACCCTTATGAGGACTTTGATGGAGTGGTTTGGTGGTATTCCTTGCAGGATGCGGGGCTGCCCTCCGTCCAGCAAGCTGCCATCCTCAGGACTTGGGTATATGCAGAAGGAGCCCTGGTAATACACTGTCTTTTATCTCCCTCGAAAACAGATCAAGTGCAATACAAAAATAGCCCTTTGAGTGCAAAT
Organism: Rhynochetos jubatus; assembly: GCA_027574665.1. Classification (NCBI taxonomy): domain Eukaryota; kingdom Metazoa; phylum Chordata; class Aves; order Eurypygiformes; family Rhynochetidae; genus Rhynochetos; species Rhynochetos jubatus. The sequence goes on along the minus strand of CM050648.1, from coordinate 6,823,904 downwards.
AAAACATTATTCATGCAGCCTGTGCTGCAGCACATACATATATACACAAACCATTTTGTGGTACCACTTAAAGGAAACACAGGCTTCAGTGCACTAAACATCATCTTTTAAAATGTCTTTGCTCTGTAACATGGTACTGTCATCACATCTAGATGATTGCAAGAAGTACTAGCATGCTCTTAGCTCTCTATTTTATTATTTAAAGGAGTAACGCCTGCAGGTGTTCTAAAGTTAGTTTTCTTAGCATTAATATTCTAGAAATAGTATTTTGCCCCTAACTGTACATATGCAAACTGTTAATTCTACTGAGTTAATTTCACAACACTGTGTCTGGAATCCAACCGTATTTTTGCAGCCACTATACAATTCATATAAATCAATATTGACTCATGCTGCTGAATAGCTCATACTGCCAGAAAGCAACCAGTAAGTCATTTGAACAGAAATTTGCATTGCAGGCTAATTGAGGTATCAATGAGTTTAATCAGCTCCTCTAAACTACTAAGTGCTTGAGGAATAATACTAACATTATTCATGCTTTGAACTACATTTTCAGATTGCCTATTAGTGCTCTGGATCGGACTGTGCAATTGTTTCCAACTGGAGGAGCTGTAAGGACCTTCATTTAAATTACTGAAAATTACATATAAGGTGCTGTATCTGATAGTGCAGTAATAAGGTTGCATTAGCAGAATCTGAACTACACAACATAACTCTTCTTCCACTTTTATAAGTGGAAATTTTTCGTAATTCCTTGTTTCAAAAGAGCAGTGAACACCTGGTGCTGGATGCTGCTTTCATCTATCAGATAATGGGAAAGGAAGTATATGACTCTAGATGCAATAAAAGAGAGAACTCTATTTACAGCAGACTGACAATGTCTTTTTCTTTCATCTTCGGTACACCTGAAATATGCATGAAAACATAAAGTCTCTAAATGCTTACCCATTTAATCAACATTAAAGCTCACCTTAAATTTTCCTATTATTCTGTCTTCAGAGTCAGCATGAACTTCATCATTAGATTTTCCTCTTAAGAGCTGGAAAGTTTTCACCCAGTCCTCAAAGTTATTAAATTCACTCTCCAAGTCTCCTTCATAAATCTTTGAAAATAGGAGAACGCTTATTTTTTTGTGATGCAGTGACTGTATTTATAGCAACTTTCTTATTACATGATGACTAGAAATCCATTTTGACTCAAAATACAGATTTTAATAAAAACAATGTTTTGCAAAAGTCCTTGAGGAAAATACAGTTAATTCCTCACTTAAAACAGGAGCGGTTTGTCCTTAACAAAAGTCCTTCCCAACTACTGTAATAGCATGTTAATGCAGCAGGTAGGAGTGGCTCTAGAAGGGCCAGAATGAACATTTATAAGCACAGTGTGGATGTGCTGCTCTTTGCTTCTGTTTCCTCTCTGCAACGTACCTTGGTGTACTGACCCATTCTGTTATGTCAGAACATGACAGCAAAGCAGACACTAATAAAGTGCTGTGGGGACAGAGCTTTAGGACAGGTAAAAGGACCAAATAATTTTTGAAAGGACATACTTTTCTTTCAACATTCTCCTCCTGTAATTTATGAAGTGTTACTCAGTGTGAAATAGAAGGGCCTAAACAGTGCCATCTCTTAAAAAATGGAAACAGCAGTTTCAAAGTCCCCTTTATTCAGCTACAATCTAATCCAAGCAGTCCTAATGTTTTCCGACCTCCTCATCTCTCCGGTCATTTTGCATGACACATATAGTTTTCTTTGAATTTCTTCTCTCCTAACCCAAGTAAATCTAATGCGAGCTGAATGTTACCTCCCCATCAGGGAGGATGCACTAGCAACTGTAGTGATGCTCTACATAATCTTTTTTTAAGTCATTCTTAATAGGCTGTAATATTTCCAGCAGTAAATTTGGAATTTCCAAATTCAGTGGTTTACAAGTAAACAACAAAACCAAATTTTCACTTCAGTCTCTCAGCATGTGTCTATAGAGGTAAATTGAAGGTCTAAGGCCAAGCAGGCCACATCCACCCTATGAGACCTGTTTTCCTCTGGGGCTCATGTGCTAATGTGCGTTGTCACTGTCATTTTGTGTGTTTTATTACTTTCCAAGTGCCTGAGATAAATGTAAGGAGGGTATTGCTAAACTCTGCTTTCCGGAGACAGTGAATAACAGCCTCACTCCTCAGCATTACCTCTCTCTTACCTGCAGTGTTGCTAGGTTTGCAGTTTCTTTCTGTTTCCATTTCAATGTCTTATCCTTTTTCTTCTTGTCTGGATCCTCGTCTATGATCAATGCAATGTGGTCAAAAGTCTGCTTACCTGCAGAGATTTCATGACATCATACAGGTTATTAGTGGGCAAAGAACATCGAATGTTTCAGGTAAGGTTGCAAAAGACATTTTGAAGATTCGCCCTTGCTCTTTCTCCATTCATTCTTCTACTGCCAAGAATAGGGTCTGCTCTATTCCCGTCACTCCTCCCAAGCACAGAGGTGCCATTTTATCCTCTTGGAGACTAACAGTCTTCATGATGAGCTTGGTGAATCAAGTGGGATGGTGTTCTTTATCAACCCTTCCCTGTTGGCCATCTCCCAGAATGCCCTTGTCCTTCCTCTCTGACACCTCTCAGACACAAACTAATAGACCTTAACAGCTTTCTCATAAAATTTAAAGCTTATTTAAAACTGTAAGTCACTATTTAGGCTGACTGGTACTTCAGATACAAGGTGACCCAAGTCCTTCTCTGCTCAAAGGCATCACAAAACAGTGTGTACCTCACCTTGGGAAAGCTCAGAAGTATGAGAAATGGGAGGAGGTATCTGACCAGCCCCAAGCCAGACTCCAAACACTGAGAGGGGACTTCCCAACAAACAGAGGGTGAGCCCTCAAAAACGGCACTGATACGGTTCAGTTCCTTGGCCGAAATCTGGATTTTGAGTTAACGTTACTTTCATTTTTTCTGAGTAATTCATGTATGTATCACTAAATATTTAGAAATATATATATGTATATATTATGTTAGTGCTGTTCTGTATGTACACTGCTTATCATCATAGGTGAAAATATGTAACAAAAACTACCAGAAGAGATTTTACAAGATCTGAAGCCATCAGTCAAAACCAATATACCATGATTGTCTGAATAGCATGTGGGTGGATGCCAAGAAAATTTCTAATTGTAAGTGAATATCACACCTTTTCTATCTAAATATTTCCTCCATGTGGACAAGGGAGTTTCACTCAGAAACTGATGTCTGCCTTATCTCTCAGCAGCCCTGATGGTCTCTGAAATACCGTGAGCTGCTATTTCCAGAATGATACCATCTGACATTTAGGTCGTGTCTTCCATCCAGAGCAGTCTCAACACCACCTTTAAAATAGAAGTCATCTCAATCACTGGTGAAGTGCAGTCAGCTCTGGCATGGGAAGTTTAATTCTGAATAGCAGCTCTGTGTAAACAGTAAACATCTGCTGTCTTTCCCGGTCTGCTCAAACAGCCACATTTGTCCAAACAAACAAATAAAAAAATATTCCAGAGCTCTGATTGTGGAAGGACCTATAAGCCATGGAGTACAGATGTATGGAGACATATACACATACACAGAGCCTATTTCTGGCCAATTCTTTCAGGTTCTTGTGCAAAAGATTTTTTGCTAGAACTTGAGCTAGACACAAAGCTTTTCAGCCACGGAACTAACACATATACTACGGCCTCTGCTAGCAGAAGCTGTCCCTATATGATGGATCCTGAACTGGATTCAAAATTGAGAAAAGTTTCTTTGTCTGAATCTGTTACAAATGAAATCTAAGATTAGGATAATCTCCACCTTCTATCACTTAGGACTTTGTGCATGAGATTTGGACAGGAAACTCATGTTAACCCAACACTGTCTGTGAAGTTTTAACCTACCCACCATCTGAACATCTTTAGAGGAAAGAATCCCTTATATTGGCACTCTTTGTTACCAGATATTTGTTGGTGGTAAAATAGTAGAGAAGCAAAGTATTAGTAGTACAAAATAACAGAAACATGCAAATAATATACTTAACTGTCTTCAGGTTTTCCCTCACCGGAAATGATTCCTTTTGCCTTTCAAAAGAAAAAGTTGATGGACAAACTTCTCATTATGAATGTAATACCAGAAAAAAATTATTCAGCAGTAAATCTACTTTTACAACATTTCTCATCCATGAGAGTTTTGGGCATGCTGGGTGACTTACCTTTTGCATTTGGAGCACAGAAGCATAGTATTTTGACCACCAGTCAATAACATTTTCAGCTGATTCATCTGCAATTGTTCTTTTTCTCCTCTTTGTTGAACGTCTGATGGATTTTTTCCTATCCTACAAAAGCACAGGGAAAACACTGTTGAACTCAAGAACTGATTAAAACTAATCACCTGACTCATGACATCAATCATGAACAGATATATATGAAGAAAATTTCAATCTCCAAGAGCTAAATAAAATGCAATATGAATTAGGTTCTCAATTTCACTCCAGAAAACTTCATCATTATCATCATAGTATTAAAGCTATCTCTCTATTACCTACTGATTCACAGATTCACAGAGTGGTAGGGGTTGGAAGGGACCTCTAGAGATCATCTAGGCCAACTCCCCTGCCAGAGCAGGATCACCTAGAGCAGATCACACAGGAACAAGTCCAGGCGGCTCTGGAAAGTCTGCAGGGAAGGAGACTCCCCCACCTCTCTGGGCAGCCTGTGCCAGTGCTCTGTCACCCTCACAGGGCAGAAGGGTTTCCTCACGTTCACGCTGAACCTTCTGTTTTCCAGTTGATGGCCATTGCCCCTAGTCCTGTCACTGGACACCACTGAGAAGAGCCTGGCCCCATCCTTCTGACACCCCCCCCCCCCCTTTAGCTACTGATAAGCATTGGTAAGATCCCCCCTCAGCCTCCTCTTCTCCAAGCTAAACAGCCCCAGCTCTCTCAGCCTTTCCTCACATGGAAGGTGCTCCAGGCCCTCCCTCATCTCAGTGGCCCTGCGCTGGACCCTCTCCAGTAGCTCCTTGTCCCTCTGGAACTGAGGAGCCCAGAACTGGGCACAGCACTCCAGGGGAGGCCTCACCAGGGCAGAGTAAAGGGGGAGGAGAACTTCCCTCCACCTGCTGGTCACGCTCTTCTTAATGCATCCCAGGATGCCACTGGCCTTCTTGGCCGTGAGGGCACACTGTTGCCTCATGGTCATCCTGTTGTCCACTAGGACTCCAAGGTCCTTTTCCCCAGAGCTGCCCTCCAAGAGAACAGCCCCCAGCCTGTACTGGAACATGGGGTGGTTCTTCCCCAGATGCAGCACTTGACACTTGCCCTTATTGAATCGCATTCGATGTCTCCCCGCCCAGCTCTCCAGCCTGTCCAGGTCACGCTGGATGGCAGCATGGCCTTCTGGCCTGGCAGCCACTCCTCCCAGACTGGTATCATCAGATAGTGCCAAAACTTTGAACATTTGAGACATTGCTGCATAGAGAAATTGATAATCTGCATCGAGTAATAGATAATTAGGTTTTAAGGGATCTAAACAATCAGTTTCTTCCATGTAAGTCTGAAAGTATTTTAAGAACAGCCATTATTATTTTATTGCCTTTTGAAAGGAGAAAGAACCCCAATAGTTATTGCAATTCAGCTGTTCTTTTCCTTCAAAAAAGTTACAATTGGATCCTGAAGACCACCTGCTCATGTGGCAAATCTTACTAACTTCATTCTTGCCTAAAGATTGGCACTTGTTAAATATAGTCTTTCATCCCACACCCCTTGCAGAGAGTTGTCAGCTTGGCTGGGGAGGCGGGAGCAAAGATAGATAATTGGGAATGACAGATAAGTGGGAATTACAATTAATACGACACAGATGGTTAATTTATGGTGGTCCCTTTAGGACTCTTTTCTTACTATACTTTGCTGTTCCGCATAAAAATCATTCTGTACCAAATGGAAGACCCAGACTGGTGTGTACCTCTAGGGAACAAGACATCCCTGCAGTTTCTTTGACATCCTAGTTATTAACGATGCTGGAAACAACAGACCACTGAAACATCAAAGGTTAAAGAAACATGATGTATGTAGCTGCAGAAACAGCTTCTGAAATGAAACTCAGTCCTGCATCTCTGCTTTTTATTGTTAATCAAAGAGTGATTGTGATAGGAGAAATTACAGAGAAAGGAGCAGCATGCGCATCTGAACAAGAAATAATGTGCACAATTTAGACCATATACTGTGCTGTAAACACCATGCTGACCAGAACTGCCTTGTTTTCCTGCACCTATCTGTCTCTACCCACAGACTGACACCAGTTTCCTACTTTGACCATAAGATCTTTTGGAAACACTTTCTGCTCCACGTTTGTACAGCATCTAACACAAAGGGGCTTTCAACCCTTCCTGAACACCATGGACACAGAAACAGTCATTCACAGTGATAATTATGGAATTAAGTATATCTCAAGGCCAGAAAAAAATGAAAACCCCACTGCTCCAGTAGTGCTTACCCATGGATGAACATCCAGCCCAAAAGGAAAGAAAGACAATATCTGTCAGTGGAAGTAATGAAATGGCATGGGGTCAAAGCAGCATGGCTAACTAGTTCTCTCAAAGGCCAGCAACATAGCTTGTTAAGAGATTACCATTTTATAAGGAAGCACAGACTTGCTTATAAGTCCACAAGACTGCAACAGAAGGATGGCCAGTGGATTCAGCTATACCCACCTTCTGCTTTCTCTCTTTTCTTGGTTCAGAGGCAGAGTGCTCTGGTTCAGTGGCAGGAAGTGTTGCGAGATATGGGTCTGTCTCTACCAGTGTACATATACCCTGCTCCACCTCGATGTACATGTGATCAGCTAAAAATGGTTCTTCTCGGGATAACTCAGCAGGCTGGGATGACTCAGATGAAGCTGAAACTGAAACTTGGAAAGTTAGGTAAGACTTTGCCAGAAATGCTATCATCACATTTGGTGATCATCAAATTATCATAATATTAAGGGTTAGACCCTACACTCAACACAATAATGTTTTCCAAGTACATGCCAAGCATTAAGCCTCTGTGCAGGTCCTTCGTCTTTTTATTTGAAGTCAGGACATTTACCTTTCTCCATTTCTACAATGTCTGGTCTGTTTGCTGTATCTTGAGGACCCAACTGGGTCTTACATAGGAATTGCTTAAGGCAATTGATGGTGTGCGTTCCAACAAGAGTACTCCTTCCAAATGCTCTCCAGTCGACAACGCAGATGCTTAGTGGTGGATGCAAGAGTTCATTTTCAGGTAGCTCCTAGTGGAGAAGGACAGAGAGCAGTATGACAATCACGAGAGAATATGGAACACGTATAGAGTATTTGCTGTGCACAGCAATAAGACCGTTACTTTTCCCTCCCTTCTTTCCATACTCAAAACACAAAACGCATGCAGCATAGGCAATATAGCTCTGCCCACAATTTCCTGCAAAGTCTGGAGAAAGCCTTGTCCTTAAGAACATAGGGTGGACCATATGGAATGTGTATATGAGCTGAGTCCCATGCTGTCATATACAAGCATCTCTTGGTAGAATGAACTGGGAAAATCAGGAATGTTCAGAAGGAATGAATGCTGTGTTGGAAGTTGTGATTCTTAATGGCACTGCTGCTTTGTTGGAGACTATTAACCCTATTTGCCGCAGTTTGCCCAACCATAAGATGTGGACACTGGGTGGTTATGTGCTTTATAGGATGAATTACAAAAGCGAAAACAGCTCTTTGGACATGTGACATACAGCGGAAGCTAAAAATACTATAGTAATCATGCTTCAGTATCCAGGATAGTGTTTCAATATCCTGTCTTCTAAATAGACAACTTTTCTTTTGATACTAGCAACCAGAGAAAATCAGATTATTTTTTTCCAATGCTGACCTTTGTACACTGAAAGCACCATCTCTTATAACCCAGCCAACAAGCGATAATTAAATTTCCAGCCCATAACAACAAACGTTACAATATTAAAAGGTACAGAGCTCATGAGTCAGAAATAATCAATCATCTCCTTAATAGCCTGGTAACACACAAAGGAAAATTGAAAGAAGTGAAAGAAAATAAAGGAAACTGAGCACTACCTTGCAGAATGGGAAAAGAGGAGGAAAAAGTACTAAAAATATACCTGTTATTTGCCAACAAGTTCCAACCTATCAGTAAAAATCTGATCGCAACATATTTCCTTGTCTGCTTGGGACATAACAGGAGGAACATCACCTTCTTCTATCACATATTTGTAGCAGAAATCTTTTAAAGAACCTTCAAATCAGTAGCTTTTGCATAAGAACTGATGTCCCTTAGTATTTAATCAAGATATAGAGGAACTCATTTGACAAGAAAGGAAGGAAAATAGTAATTAACACCTTGTCTAACCCAAGAACAGACAGACAAGGAGCAGCATGTTGTACACACCACTTCAAACCAGTCTGCAAGACCACTGAAATTGGGATTTTTCTTGTAGCTCTGGATGACAGAAGATTTCACTCCTCTCCCCGCACATTCAACAAGAACCTGGGGACGATCTACAGAGAGGAGCTGGACTTTCTTCAGCTCTCGAACACCCCAGAACAGGACCTGTGGGGGGCAGAGAGAAATGACAGTAACCTGCAGAGACCCCTCAGTCCAGGGGAAGCCACTGCTTGGATCCCATCACCTTGTATCTTTTGGAATGCAGGACTATCAGAACAAAATAAACAACTCTGATATCCAAAACCCATTGGGATTATGGTGGAAGTTAAAGCAATTAATAACACCCAACAGTTATCAAGGCGTCATTGCCAACAGCAAGGCATAATAATCACATTTGCAAAAGACATCTTTTCAGCAGGGCAACAAGACTGAACAGCATCTGAACCGCAAGGGCTCTGTTTCTTTATAGAGTCAGAGCTGTTGAAGGAGTAAACAGATGCCATACAAGCAGAAGCGATTAACAGGAGTTTGCCAGCTGAGCTAGCCCTCAGGTCTGGAACGGATGTTGGGAGATCTCCAAGCAGCTTGCCCTCAAAGGACCGTATTTCTGATCTGGAGGACAAGAAGGAGACTAGGTTTGTAAAATAGGTGTCTGGAGGAAAAACAAACCTTTGTACAGCACACGCTGGGGGGCCCTGAAGGAGATGACTGGGGCAGCAGGAGATGGTTACGTTACGGTTGGTTAGACAAGCAGTTAGGGTCATGAACCTGAAATGAAGACTGGACCAAAGGGAGCATGGGGAGCTTTGTGGACAACTTCAGAGCTCTCAGGACTGAGGATTTGTGTGATTCAGGGAGTGGTAAGGAGCACTGGAGGGGCATGAGGATCAGTGACATCCTGCTCTGTTGCTGGAGGTTCCAAGTTAAAATTGGGGCACGTTTCTGCAGTTAAAATGGCTCCATGGCCTTTTCCACCAGTGTGAGATATAATTTATAGTATCTTAACAAAACCAGTTGCGTTGTATTGATTCTGTGTCATTTCCTTGCTGCATACCCTCCAGACGTTATATTTCGCTATATATACATGCACTGCAACTATAAACCTGTCCTTGTAGCAATTTAAGTGTGGGGATCTGGATGCAGTTTCCCTAATTTTAAGTTGTCCAAGATATCAGACTGAGCAGTGGAGTTGTCCTGGGTTCCCTCCAGAACCAAGGGAAACAGAGATGCACTTTCAATACATGATTTAATCTATTTAAAATCTGAATCACTCTGGGGGGGTGGCTGGTCTGCTCAGCTGCCCAAATAAGAAGCCTACAGTGAGGATGCTTCAGAGCTAGTTGGGATGAATGTCTCAGCAGTGTAAAATAGAAAATGTACAAGCAGCACAAAGCAATCGTACTGCAGGGATAGTGGGAACAACTTCATAGCAAATACTTAGAGGAACACCTAAGTTTAAGGATTTAAATTGTCCCTCTAGCATCAGCAGAGTTGTTCATGGGCTTATTTACCTTGCAGAGTTGGGTGTAAAAAAGTACTAACAAAAGTCTTTTCTATGTACAAAGAACAAGGGTTTAACTAAATGATGCAGCAAAGCTAACAATTGTTCTTCTCCTTTTCAGCAGCTAAAATGCTTGATCTTTGAAGGCAAAGCTGGAGTTGCTTCTGGGCTCCTGAGTGAGTATTTCTGGGGAAGGGCCACCAGGTTATGCAAGCAGGGTCTGACTTGGCACAGTAAAATAGGCAAATAAGCAGCTGGTGTGAAGGCACAGTGAGTAGTGAGGCTGAGCAGCATCCAGGTGTTACACAGACATGAAAAGCTGACACATTTCCCAGCTTCCTAACATAAGGGAACTTTGGACCCAAATGGTGCAAGAGACAAGGGCAGAGGAGGTGCAAACATTTGTACATAGGCAAGAGACATTTGCTTGGCTGAAGTTTGGGACCCAGAAGAAGCCTGGGAGGTGGCTGATGCTGAACTTCACCTCCAGTGAGGTCAACAGCAAGGGGAAGCTCTCTATCTCCAGCAGACACTTCTCTGGGCTGCACAGAGTGCAGGTCCATCAGTCACGCTCTGCCATGGGAGCAGTCCCTTCCCAGCAGGTCAGGACTGGGACATAACCCTTGCTGGCCTCAGGTGGAAGCATTGCCTTGCATGCCCAGCCTCAGAGAATCAATTTGATCTCAGCTACCACATTTATTTTGGGTTCCATATACTATTTTACATGATTCTTATTGATCAGGATTTTAAAATCATCATCCTTGACTGTTACAGTTCAATAAGTGAATAAAAGGAGCTGAGATTGGAAATAAAAATATTCTAAGTAACTCACCTCTACTCTGTACTTGCTTAAAACAGGTCGGATGTTAGATGGGATTGGATAAATCTGGCCTACATCTGGTGGGTCCACTGGGGGAAGTCTGTCTGGATCTGACTCAGGAATCTGAAAAATGAAGCAGTCATAACTTAGGCTAGTTTCTGGAAGAATAAAACCAGTATCAGAACCATCTGTGAATGGCACATAGAACACATGAATTTAATGCAGTGTTACAAGACATGTTTCAGAGCAGACAGGCTGTGCTGTGAGAAGAGTGTGACCTGAATTGTTATATGTCCTGCTGTGACGCTAAAACATTTGGCAGGAAGAGTATTCAATAGATTGTGTTAATGTACCTTCCTGAAAAAAAGGCTCCTTTGTCCTAGCAGGACACAGTCTGCCCTAAAGATATGCATGTACTGAAGCACGGTAATTCTATTTACTAAAAATGGAAAGCATGGTAATTCTATTTAACAAAAATCCTGCTTAGAAGACTTTCACAGGACAAGCCTAGATCTGATTCTAGTCAGAAAAGGCTGGTGAACAGACAGTACATGTCAGCTAAACCACACATTGGTCAGGCAGACATAATGCTGGGCATCCCTTATGGAATCGCAATTCTGCATTATTGCATGCTGTCACAATTTAAGAACTTGCAAATCATATCTCCAGCATTAGGGCTGGGTCTTCTCTGTGCAGCTACTAAAATCTCAAGGCAGACAGCACTTACATTCTCTGCGTGTGACTGCACATAAGCTGCCCCGCGTACAGGAGCTTAGTTGGGCGTACGGACTGCGCTGTGCCACGCGGGTGGGAGGACAGCATGCTCCACTGTCACTCTGAGCCTTGACCATCTCTCTGCCCCTCGCCATGCTCCAGGCTCTGCTGCCTACTTGGTTCACCTCTGTGGGAAAAATCCCTGGCTTCATTTTCCAATCCTTTCCTAATTTTCAACAGTGTATTTATGACCTTCTCAGTCCCTGCAGGGCAGATCTGAAGCCTGGCCTGATTTAGCAAAATTTTACATAAACCAGTGGAAGCCAGCACCTTCCTACCAGAAGCTCGGGCTGTGACAGCAGAGAGGAAGGGACACAGGTTTCACGGGTGAGCTAACAACCTACAGAGCTCTCCTTAGCTGTCACAAGAACCATAGTACCTAAAACGTACTGTACATACAGCTTCTGTTGAAAGGTGAGGCAGCTGAGATACAGCTCTCAAAGGACCTGTAAAGTTGAAGTCTTCTGCTTCATTTAAGCAGGCCATCTGTCTTATCTGCAGCTACGTACAGTTGTCTAGGAGTTTAATTAGCATAAGGGAGAAAGGATGTGTTTCCTAGTACCTTGTAGGTGAAGAAGGAGATGGGTGATATATCTTCTAGCACAGCACCTGCAGCATATGCGAGTATTCACATAATTAACAGCAATAATATACATGCATATGTTTACTGCATTTTACTAGTAAAAATCCAAAGCAATTCATTTAATAGATTTCACGGAACTTGAGGCCAGAGATCTAGCCCTAGCTTTGTTGTTCCCCAAGGTATCTGGTTTCTATCAGTCGCCCCTGTGATGCTGTTTAAAAAGCCAAACAGAAATACACAACTTTGTGAACAATATCTGTCTGTCTAGAAATCCTCCATTTAGCTTTAATTGTATTCAGAGCTTCCAACTGTATATTAACTGACATTAAACGCTCCAAAAAATGGACCTTATAGCAGATTCACTGGTACTTCAAATTAAACAAGAGGTAAGCACCACCTGAACTAGATCACATACCAGATGTCACGTCCCTGCACATAGTTCACATCTCAGGGTACCCACTTTCATTGCATTATCTGACTTGGATACTTATGACAGGTGATGAGGACTAATATATTTATCTGTGTGATACTGTGACTTATGTGTAATTTCTAAACTGCATTACTTAGTTCAGTTTTTTTTTTTTTTTTTTTTTTTAGACTAGAACATACACAGCTATTTGTCTCTCCTCTTGCAGGAGTGAGAAGGGATTAGTTCTAAAGGACAAAGCTTAGGAGAAGGCGGCTGGTGAGATCTTACATCTGAGGACAGAAGCACCTAATAAAACCAACTTATTAAACTGCACTCCAGGAGTGCAATACCTAAGACTGATATCAAATCAAGATTCCCTGGATCTTCACTTTTATTCTTTTTATATATTGCTGTTAAATGAACAGTTCTCCAATTCATTGCAACGTCCACAATTTTCCAAGATCTAACAACCCCTGGTGGAGTTGAGAGTGTTTCTGTATTACACAGTGAAACTTAATTTCAGAAAAATTAACTTGGTATAACTCAGAAAGGACTTTGCTTCATGGCCAGAGTGAAACTGCACAGAACAAGAAGTGAAGAATGATCTAGCACTCAAATGACAGAAGAGGAAAACAACCACATGGTGTGTTTTCAAGGGGACTTTGTTCTTTTAATTAAAAAAAAACCCACAAATCAGTAAAACATGAGCCCACTTTGAGCAAAATCAAGACTCCTAGTATTCATTAGTCTGTATTTTTCTTTAGTCTACTATTTTTCTAAATGACAGGATGCTTTGTCATAAGAATAATTTTATCCCTCCAGCAAGACCCAGCATAATAGCATTCATGTTGAGAAAGGTTTTTACACAACACTTCTCCAGCTCAACCAAACGGTACTTACAGATCAGAGTTATCAAGCACGGTGTGTTATGAGAAATGTCATGGACTCAGAACAATAATAAATTAGTGATGAAAGACTTTTATTTCCATTCTCACACAGAGCATCACCAGGAATCCCCTGATTCAGCACATCAGCTCTGGGAATGCTGTGAAGCCTGGCAAGTGTTTATATATATCTTTTCCTGAAAATCTCTTTAATGTCCATATTGCTATTACCTGCCATGTGAGATGCTCTAGAGTGTTGTCACTGAGAAGAATAATACAGAGTATGAAAATAAGGACTACAGGGTCTTTACTTACAGTTCTTCCCAACTCTCTAGAGAAGTCTCAGGGGTATATTTGTATATATCACAGAAGCAGTGCTGCTTCCCTTATACCAAAAGATGGCAAACCAAAATACAATGCTCTCTTGGTTCACCAAAAAGTGGATTTCAATTTAAAAATGGAAAAATTACGGCTAAGGTACTAGGCTCTACCCCTAGGTACCCACCATGATGTACAACTATTCCACATAGTGTTGTATTTCAGGCTTTCATCAAGAACATAATTACCCCATCATGCTTAAAAGCCTGTTTTATCTGGGAATATCTGTAAAACATGATACAGAGTTCCACATTTTTCCCCTTTCTGATTTCAGAATAAACTGCTGTAAATTTTCAGCAGATAGAAGTTTCCTCTAACTGGTGGGTCTGCAAATTCCACTGAAATTCCCTGAAATCCCACGCACGATATACCCCATGCATGCATCTGCCAGTTTAGTCCCAGAGGTAAACTGAATTTGCCTTTCATCTCACAGTTGGAAAACAGTGCAACATTTCTTTTAATATGTTAGGGATATCTGAAAACTCAGTCTCCCTAATCCTACCCTTATTATTCATTACTTCCTTTTCCTAAGAGTGAAAGCAGTGTTGGGAGCTTTGAGGTTGTTAAAGTCAGGGCTGTGTGCTACTCCGAAGAGCAGGACATTGTAATAGCAATGGGATTTTCACAGTTGTTTCCCAGGCCAAAACCCAGATTAGGGCAGGACAAGTGATAGGCAAATGAGGCTCAGAGCATGTGAGGGGCTGGTGGTGCTGTGTGCATGGACAGTGGCCCCTGGCAGGATTCACAGATTCACAGAGTGTTAGGAGTTTGAAGGGACCTCTAGAGATCATCTAGGCCAACCCCCCTGCCAGAGCAGGATCGCCTAGAGCAGATCACACAGGAACAAGTCCAGGCGGCTTTGGAAAGTCTGCAGGGAAGGAGACTCCCCCACCTCTCTGGGCAGCCTGTGCCAGTGCTCTGTCACCCTCACAGGGAAGAAGGGCTTCCTCACGTTCAGGTTGAACCTTCTGTTTTCCAGTTGATGGCCATTGTCCCTAGTCCTGTCACTGGACACCACTGAGAAGAGCCTGGCCCCATCCTTCTGACACCCACCGCCCCCCCCCTTTAGCTATTGATAAGCATTGGTAAGATCCCCCCTCAGCCTCCTCTTCTCCAAACTAAACAGCCCCAGCTCTCTCAGCCTTTCCTCACATGGAAGGTGCTCCAGGCCCTCCCTCATCTCAGTGGCCCTGCGCTGGACCCTCTCCAGTAGCTCCTTGTCCCTCTGGAACTGAGGAGCCCAGAACTGGGCACAGGACTCCAGGGGAGGCCTCACCAGTGTAGAGTAGAGGGGGAGGAGAACTTCCCTCCACCTGCTGGTCACGCTCTTCTTAATGCACCCCAGGATGCCACTAGCCTTCTTGGCCGTGAGGGCACACTGTTGCCTCATGGTCATCCTGTTCTCCAGGATGAAGGGAGCCACAGAGATTGCATGGGTACAATGGGGTCCAACAGCAGAATGATCCTGCTTCAGTTGCAATTTCCATTAATTGAAGAGGGTGATGTGCGCTGATGCCACAGCTGCTCTTGTGAGCCCAAGGTGTAAAAGTGTAATGGCCAAGAAAGTCTAATTTACCTCCAGAAGCTCAAATGTAGCAAGAAGGTCTCCTCCTGAAAGATTTCCACAATACACTGGGTGGTAAGAAAGTTTGGGTAGTTCATAGTTTTGGTCAGCAAGTCTCACCACAGGTGCAGCCACTGTAGACCCAATATATTCTGCCTTACCCTAAATAAAGGAGAATACAAGTCAAATGCATTTGAATTTCACAGCTGTTGTAGGAGCCAAGACGATATAGAGTTTAGTATTTGTGAAAAAAACTTTCTCCTGAAGAGAAGAGCAAGGTTAAATGCAATGCAGCTATGAAAATGGAAGAGCTGAGTACTTATTAACCTCTTCAGAGCATCCAAAGTTTCTGGGCTCTATATTCAGCCTATGTGACTGTGTTAGCTTAGGTAGATCCATGTCTCCCCAAACTTTGATACGATATTTACAGTTGTGTGCAAGGGAGGTGTGGGCAAGATTCTTCTGATTTCTGTAAGCCATTCTTTGGGAGCAAGATTCACTTGGAAAAAACAAGGCCACTGCTTTGCAACAAGATAAAGTGAGTCTCAGGCCTGTTTTCAAATGTTAAATTGCAAACCACTGTAGCACTGAGCTCCATTCAGCAAGGTCATCCATTTAATGCCTATTCAGTGACACAGCTTTGCTTTCACACTGTCATTAAGATGTAGGAGCCTAGAGTTTTACTAAGAAGGATTTCGAGCTTACCACAGCATCATCATCGTAGAGCTCGATGACAATCTCTGGTGGGAACTGAGCCATCTCCTCTCTGTCGCCATGAAGCACAATGCTGTTGAAAAGCAGCATCTGGTTCCAGGTGGGTGATAACGTCTGAGAAATGATCTAATGAAAGAGAGGAGATGTTTAATGAGCTATGAACTGGTTGGCTGGGAGTCCTTCAGCAGGATGTGCTGACCTGCTGGTGACATCCTTTCCCACAGCCTGAACAGTTCCTTGTCTGAGACACGCCATTTTTCAGCAGCTATTCCCAGCCAGAAGGATATGATTATTTTGCCCTGAGGCTGGTATCTCTAGCTTCTCCATTTCCCTGTTTGCTTCACAGACCCCGTAACATATCAGTACATAACCACCAGCCTGTGTAGACAAAGCCCAGTATTAAATTTAGAGGAAAGCTGTTGGTTTAGGAAAGCAGGCACAAGCCAATGCTATCAACATAAAGACTTTGCCCTAAACCAAGGCCAGTTTTCACTTCTTCAGGGTACATTTTTTCAATCTTGTTTTCACTTCAGTGTAATGACATATAACACTATGAAAAAAAAGTATATATATATATACGTTAATCACTCAAAATAAATCAATCATTTTTAATTTGTTGTAATTTGGCTTATGTAGATGCTTATGGAGTTTCATCATAGACAATGTTTTAACTGTCTTGATGGGAAATATATTTAACAAAGATAACATTTAAAGAGGAAAAATATGCCGACTGCAAAATGCCTCATAAGGTGCTATCGTTCTTTCAAATGGAAATAAGGCGCTTGACTACAGTTTATTGGCACTTGGCTGACAGTCTTCTAAAACCATGCAAGTTATTGGCTGCAATATTCTGTTCAGGCAGTGAATAAACTTAACACTTCTGTGCCTATAAAAACCTAGTTTTTCTTGGCCAAATTCTACTTTCCTGAATCTGGTGCATCTAAACACTAACTTAATTGGCTTCGTTCACCAACTTCTGCTAGAAGTTAAAATCACATTACAGGAAAAACTCAGTTCATATCCTTGAGGCAAAACCAGCACAAACAGGCACCTACAACTTAGAGCAGACAAAGGGTTTTGCTTCTTATGCCCTTTGGCACATGCTCAGAATTTGCTTCATAAGAGAAGAAGGTATCAGAGGAATTTCAGAATTAATTAAATTAAAACAGTTTTCTGTGGAGTTTTGGGGGTGAAGGGCTGGATGGGAAGGTTAAATACTTTTTTTCTGAATCAAGGCCATATTTAGCCAGGAAATTCTGCCTGCGGCATGGGTTTCAGAACTCCCAGCCTCATTTTAACTCCAGGATAGTTGTCGAGGGCTCAGGACCTCTGAAAGTCAGTCTTCATGTTCTGCGAGGGACGATCCTCCTTCTCATTTGCCAGGGCTGTACTTCAACCTTTCCTGCTGGAAAGAAGTTCCCCCTTCTCTCTAGAACCTCCATCAAATGTCCACAGAGACCATTTGTCCCTTGAGATGCCTGAGGGGGATGTGAGAACACTCCCTATGGGCACATTTCTGCAGCATTTAAGTGGTGCAGAAAGTCTCACGCCTCTCTGTTTCCAGCTCATTTCAACTTTGCCACTTTAAAATCACCAGTGTACTTTGCCAAATTCCATCACAAAGAGCCATGCTGGCTCACATGGCTATAGAACCCACATAAAGGTCTTCCCTCTTTGTTCAATCATTGCACGCATAGACTATAGGAAAAGAGAACTGTAGGGGTTCATCCTCATACCAAGCAATGACAACAGCCCAATTTTAAAACATGCAGAAAAGATTTAGAGACAGGTAATTCACTTGCTACAAAGTCCCAGTAGCCCCAGAGAATCTGATGTCTGAGGTAAAATAAACTAGCACTACTGTAATTCTTGTTAGAGTAGTGGGTTACACCTAAATTTTTGCCTTGCTTGCAGTTTCAGGAGTTGCCCTTTAACAGCAGGCATCTAACTTTTCCTGCTAGGTACCTCCTCGCAAAATGAAGATTTTTCTTTTTCATTACTTAATTGGAAAAAAAAAGATGTATTTTTATTTACTGAAAGAGACTTTGGAACTTACCTTTGTGGTCTGGCAGTGTGATGTGAAAGTAACTTTTGCAAAAGGATCAGAAAGTCCAGTGCTGTCAGCTGCAATGAGCCCCCTCGCCTGATACATGTGGGCTCTCAGCTGGAAGAGGTGTGGGGCTACACCATTGCAAAGAAAACAACAATGTCAGCTTCATGGAAATGATGCAGCACATAGGGAAGAAGGGAAGATTCTCTGTCCAACCAGGATCTGACAGAGGGAACTGTTGCTAGCACTGTTTCACTAAAGAAACGCCTGAGACACTCGGAAGTTGTGTAGGACCTCTGTATTCACTTAAAATCAATGTCTGATGTCTTTACCGCAAGGTTTTTAAGTGCCAGGTTGTATCTCCCATCACTGGTTTGTCTGTTAGGTGTTCAACACGGTAGCTTCATCAGGAGAACGGAAGGATGCTTCCTCAGTACGAGGAGGCAGACCCATGGGACAGAGAACAGAAATTGCAAGGGAACAGGTCTTTTTATTCCCTGTCATCTGCAAACCATCAGTGGCAGCACTGATGACTTGGCAACAAAGCCAGCCTTTTCTGCTGAAAAGATGCTAAACTGTGACCCTCTTAGAATAATTACTTCAAACACAGCTTGTGCCACCCTCCGAATTAGAGCTTTTGGGGCCATGTCTCTTAAATGCTAATATGCTATAAAAACAGTGCCTTACTTTTATACAACAGGCAGGCAGATGAGGGCACCACACTGTGCCCTGAGATGGTGTCAGATGGTAATTCAGTCTCGTATCCTATAGGCAAATTCTCCATGATGCTGTGGGCATAGCTGGCAGGCCCAAGCCATAGGTAGATGTCCACCTTTGCCTGCACAGTCCAGCCCAGTGGGCGCTTGCCTGGTAACTGAAGAAAAAAAAAACCCCACTCATCACCAAAAGGCTCAAGAAAGGGAGCTGGCTGGGTGCTGAGTCCCACCAAGCCAGAGTGACATAAAGAGGCATTCACTGAGTTGATATACTGATAAATGGCATTTCTCCACAGTGAGTGGCTCTGAGACTCCTTTAGCACAAGGAACTTCTGTGATTCTTAGGGAGGAAATGAGTAATTTGCTTGGTTGAAAGTCTATGTAAATGGCATATTACCTGATATGCAGAGCTTTATGCAGGCTACCTAATAGTTGCAAGCATATCAGTGCTAGCTGATACCCTACTTTTCCCAGACTTCAGTCCTCTTTCCATTTCATAAAGTTTTGCTGCACTCCAATAGTCAGTCTCCTGTATTACTAAAAATACTTCTCCATTAGGCAGGTCAGAAAACATATTCTAGTATAAAATATTACTAGTCTTGACAAATAATACTATTATTTCCTTCCTTTCCCTTCCCACTTTATCTTGCTCTGCTAAGCTCAGTGTTTAGTATTATCTGTTCCTAAGTTAATTTTTGATATTGAAGGGACTGGAGAGTTGATTATGGTAACTTTTTTGTTCTTGTAGGCAAATAGTTCTGTGCTTAACAAATACCTATGGCAATTATCAGGAGCTTAGATATTTCTATCTGCTCTTTACTTGTGCTTTATGGGAGTGCTTCCAGCAGCTCCAGGTGAAAAAACACTATAAAGTCATTGTATGAAGTAACTATTGTCTTTTGTGCTCAGGCTTTTCCTGATGGCCATAGTAACAATCACACTGCATAATATTCCACTGCAAGGTACTACTTGTCACAGTGCCTTTGTAGGACTATATCCACCAAGACTTTCCTTCAACATGAACAATTCCGTAACAATGTATTGCAAAAACCTAGGCACATTTTAAACGGCAAGCATAAATAATTGCTGTATTACCTCTGAACAGCTACGTTTCTTGGTATCTGAGTTCCTGCATCCTGATCTCTTACCAGTCTCCTCCTGAACTTTTATGCACTGCATTCTGATGTCTTTGCCAGCAAAGACACTGTACCTCTTCTATCTGTTTATGCATACAGCTATAGAAAAACAATGCTATATATTTGCCCT
This sequence comes from Rhynochetos jubatus, assembly GCA_027574665.1. Classification (NCBI taxonomy): domain Eukaryota; kingdom Metazoa; phylum Chordata; class Aves; order Eurypygiformes; family Rhynochetidae; genus Rhynochetos; species Rhynochetos jubatus. The sequence goes on along the minus strand of CM050648.1, from coordinate 6,803,833 downwards.
AACAAGTAGTGAGAGAATTAATTACTCATACACCAAAAGTCTGGCAATGATACTGTGCTTAACGGAGGACAAGAATAAATGTAAGAAGCAAACATTAATAGATTGCAGATATAAACGTGTACACATTTTTAGTACAGTATAAAGATGAGCCTGTAAAATACAATCTCTGGAAGAAATGTGAATACCGAATGCTCCCCAGGCATTACTTGTATTTGTAGAGCAACCCAGACTTACTTTCAGGAAATGAGTTTTAATCTTCCCACAGTCCTTGCCGCTCTGCTCTTTCACTGGGGAATAGAGTATGTTTTTCGCTGGGACTCTTGCATATGCAACTCTCTTGTTATTGCTGAGCATCCAAATAAACACATCAGGAACTGTATTCTGAGGCTGTTAAATAATGAGGAATATTGAACTAAAACTGAATTCTTTCTATGGAAGAATTATTTTTTGTTAAAATACTTTCTACCAAAAGCTGATTCCCTCATGGCTTCTGTGGAGTGACAGACGCACACTGAAAGAGGCTGCCACTTCATGCTTTGCAGTCCCAAACTTCCATTCCCAAGCACAGCTGAAGGTAAAGATCTTTGTAGAGAGGTTTAGGAGCACTTACTCTATAAATCATTTCAAGAGAATCTAAAACTAAAAATCAGGATATGACTCTGCCTCAGGAAATAATTTAACTATAGATTGCATAAGCTGAAAGTACTTACCATGGAAATATCGTCAACCTCATCCATACCAGCAAACAAAAAAGGACCAGGGTCAAACTCAAGCACTGGCATACAATCAACTATTCTGCTTCTGAGGATGCTCTATATCATCACTTTGCCCTGACTCAAATAATGTTTCCCCAAGCAAAGCCTGACTGTATTTCAAAGCCATGACCAGTCCAGGGGTCATTCCCAGGTCAGAAGGAAGAGAATTTGGGTGTAGGCTGCAAACCATGCCAGGCTATGCCAATTGCTCTCTGAGCAAGAGAATGGCCATGGCCCTGTTTATTTTGCTAGCACAGACAGCTCTCAGAGGGACAGCACTTCACTGGCTGGATTTGGGTCTGACCAAATACTTCTGTTCTTCTGTTATTTTCAGGCTTAATAACATGACAAAGCAGTGTCTGCACAGTGAAGTATAGTATAGAGACCCCTGAGCTCATACCAGTCCAAATCACTGCCTCCGTACAAGTGGAGGCATGAATTCAAACCAGAAGGCAGGCTGTCTCCAAACCACCAGGGCACATATGGGATAACCTTACTAAATAAAAAAGAAGAGGAAGAAGTCTCTGTACTGCACCCTCTCCGTACCACATCACCCAGTGTTTCCTTCCCCAGTCAGTAACAGCTAACATTTAATGTAAAACAGGACTGAGTCTATATATCCAAAGGAGAACTCATTGGATAACGAGGACAAGAGTTAATATTTACATGGTATTATGAAAATCAAAGTCAAGACCTGGATTTTAAATTTCTGTATGGATTACCTCATCAACCAAGAATCGGATTTTATCTATAAAGTTCTGAGTCTCATGCATCATTTCATCCAGTGGCATCTTCTTTCTCTGCTGCTGAACAATTCCCTTGGCATCACTAGACATTGCTTCCTGCATTCAGGAAAGGCAATATGTATTTTTATGCAGTATCAAATAGTTTGAACAGGACACAAAAGGAGAAAACAGGTTTCAAGTTGAAAAGAGAGGATGGAAACACTTGGTTCAAAGTAACAATTAATTTCTTTGTCACAACTCAAAGTGATGAACTCTTTGGACCTGAATAACATCAAATGTGAATGTTCCCTGTTTTCTCTTTGTGTGTGCAATGCATGTATAGAAATCCCAAAAGACATGTGATTACCACCTAGAATTATCGACCTTTGTCCTGAAAGAATTCACAAACAAATTCTATGCTACAAATAGTAAATAAAGCTAATAAACATTCAGATGACCTCCACCCAGTTTCGTTTCTTTCCATTGGTTCCATGGAGGAGGTGACAAGGTCCAGGAATATCAAATGCCAGACTTCACTAGTCTTGAAGTTGAGTCCCACCACAGTAATTAAATGCCTAACAGCAGTGTTAATTTGATGTTTTTCCACTGAACTCTGCATCATCCCATTTTAAGAGGCATGGAAAAGAAAAATCAGCTCATTATTATATTGTCTTATTTGTATTTAAAAACGTGTTTTGTATTTTTTAGTGTATCTTACTACTCTTCACTAAGCACAGCAGAGTCTATTAAAAAAATGCTCTTAGATATTATATTCATATTAATTATATAGTATTCCAGTACAGTGAAATCAAATAGACATTTAGATGTATGCAACCACCGTGCTTTTCATTAACATCGTTGTATCAATGCTTAAAGGAAAAAACACACATACCAGCTCCTGCTTGAACAGCATGAGTCTCTTTTTGTCCAAAGCAGTGTAATTCAACCCTTTGGGCTTCTTTTCAGCCATGGTAATGAAGGCCCTAGGACACAAGAATAACAGGTTCTTAAAATGTGTTATGTTTTTTAATGTGAGCTGCTAAAACACTTTGGAATGAAAGGTTCTCTGTCTGCTGCAGTACATGAACCAGAAGACAGAGACATTGAAATTTTCTAAAATAAATATTGAACACCTATAAGATTCAAAGAATAGAGTCCAAAACCTCTGCACCACATTTCACAGAAACAGGATTAATACCTAGAAGTTAGGGTTTATGCGTATTTTTAGCCCAATCATATCATGTGACACAGAGTCCACTCAGTGATTTATCCTAGCATGTGAATCCTTTGTTTTTGTCTTAACCTTGTCCTTTTCTCAATAGTCTATCACACTCTTTATTAAAGCTTACTTATCCCATACACATTCTATTCTTAGAGTCCAGAAAGCCAAAATAATATGACAGTGATTGGCAGTAGTCTACTGTCAATACTGAATATTTAAAATAACAGTAAAATGTTTTCTCTGTATAAATAGAAAATGCAATTTGGGAAGGCCTTTGCTTTTATAGTAGAATAAATAACATATATATCTCAGTAAGTTTACTGTACTTTTTATTATCATCAGTTTCCTTTTCTAGTCTTGAATTTGTAGCCAACATATAAAGTTGATTTTTGAATGCCTCTAGTAAATGTAGTTACCTGCTTTGATTGATAAAATCGTTTAGGGTCATCCTCATTTTCTCCTCAGATGCAATCTCTGAAACCTTGATCAACTCCTTTACTTGCTCTAATGATTCTTCCTAAGGAAAAGACACGAAAAAGCTGTTATGTGGAGGAGGGGACTTTGTCATCCTGCCAGTGTTGTAACACCATTATTCACTGTATGACTAGCTGGAATGAGGGAGGCGACTTTGTAACCTGACAGAACAGACCATTGATTTATCACCACGCTTGAAGTGCACAGAAAAAAGACTCTGGGAGCATGATTTATTTCGACTTTTCCCCAGACTCTCCAACTACTAGTCCAAGCTACTACTGCTTGGAGCAGCTTTGGTTTTGCATGTTTTTGGTGAAGATCAGCCTACCACAACACTCCCTGTTATCACTGAGAAATGGAGTCTTCTTACAAACTAAAATAAATGGCTGGATTTCCAGTGAGGCCTGTGGGTGTTCAGGTACACTGACAAACACATCTCTCCCTGTTTAATTCAGGTGTTTAAATTTCAAATACCCGAGTTCAAAATGTTGGCCTACAAGCCACAGTCTTCTCGTGATACAACCCTGCATGAGTATGACTTCAGTGTTGTTGCTCATGAGGTATGTAAGGATAAATGAGGGATGAATCAGACTCTTAATCTGAGTGCCCCAAATTAAAACGTTCAACATTAGAAATCACTTTTAAAAATAACACTATTAATTTCTTGAGACTGTTCATAGTCTACTTTAAACAAAGGTGAAAAACCCCATAATTACAGGAAGACACTATGACTAGGGCATCACAGTGGCTGTCCATGAGACGACATGCCATTTTGTCTCTATCAACGTTTTTAGGAAAACTAAAAGCAAAAATTGTCCTTTAAAGAGTCTCCATCACTAACACAGGTTAAAGCATGTGGTCTGGGCAAGAAGACATCAGAGGAAGAGCCATAGGTGACAGAACTACTCTGTATCTCATATTTTAATTGTTTGACTGTTCTTACAAAAAGTAAAATGGTTCTGAGAAAAGATGACAGCTGTACAGACAAAAGAAAAAAAATGTGGACGGAAATATTTGACTAGCTCCAATAGATCAAAGCAATTTGGGGGAAAAAAAAATAAAAGAGAAGGGGCTGATATCATCTACTCTTTCACAAAATGAACAGCAAGGAACGTAATTGGGGAAATTCTGAAGGACTGTTTCAGGGACTGTGGCCTCTCACTGCCACACTCTGCTGAATACATGAGCCTGGGGGGATGGTTGCAGCTTACCAGGTGATCCGCCACTTTCTCAAGAGTGTTGGAATAGTACAGACGAAAGGTCTGGTTGCCCCAGTAGCTCTTGACACAGATACAGGGCTTCCTCTCGTCAAACGGCAGGTACTGGTAGTTCCTGTGAAAACAGAGTACAGAGCAGATCATAAAGATGCGAGAGGAGTGCAGGGCAAGGCACAGGGGAAAAAAACTGTTTGGTGCTCTCTCACAGCACAGAACCCAAAGACATGCCAGGATGTGTTCGCATGTGCTAACCAGTAAACACTGTGAAGAACAAACACAAACATCACTTATGCTACCTGTAAGATCCCTGAAGAGAAAAACCTTGAAGTCAATGGATTTAATTCCAGTGCTTTCCAGGGTGGGAGAAAAGCCAGGAAGAGTCATACAGAGAAGCTCTGAAATACGGTTGATGGTGGGAAGAAACAAGGGAAAAAATGAGCGAAGATTAATATCTGATCACCTCTTCAAGAGCAATGGCTCCGTACACCCGCACAGTGGGAGAGGCATGGCAGAGTCTCACCACAGCATCACTTTCACAAGACGATTTTTTTTTCAGAAGCAATTCCTAGTGCAGGTTGACATTCTTTGGCAGATGCTGATCTGCAGGACTCTGCTTGGCAAAAAGTGACACCAAACTCATATCAACTCAGTGATAAAATGCATCTTTTCTCCCTTTTTATCTTACATGCAAGTTGCCATATTGACTCTTGTTGTAACGCTGCTTTTTTTGAGTGTTCAGCTGTATGAGTGTCTTGTACTGAAAATGAGCAAGATACCAGCATAACCAGAGGTTCTGCAGACTTGAACGCATCCCTGCCACAAAGCCTGATGTTTTGATTTGAGTCCTGGTAGGCACCACGTCCTGATGTAACTGATAAGCACCTTGTCCTCCCTTTATATACTTTAGCCCTATGAAACACCATGCTCAGCCACACTGGCCTTAACACCAGAGGCCTCATAATTTTCCTTACTAACGGAGGGACAGTGGAGAGCTTTTTAATGGATATGAAGCTCTATAAACTGCTTTATGTTCATCTGGGAATGGCTTGAACCCAATGCCACCAATACATGCTCTGCAGCTGAGAAGAGGTTGTACTGGAGAGCAATTTTCTGGTGTGTACTTGTGTCACTGTTTAACACCCAGCTGGCAACTAAGCACCACACAGCCAGTTGCTCACTCTTCTCTGGTGGTATGTGGGAGAGAATCAGAAGGGTAAAAGTGAGAAAACTTGTGGGTTGGGATAAAGACATTTTAATAGATAAAGCAAAAGCTGCACATGCAAGCAAAGTAAAACAAAGAATTCATTAGCCACTTCCCATCATCAGGCAAGTGTTCAGCCCATCTCCAGGAAAGCAGAGCTCCATCAAGCATAATGGTTACTTGGGACGGCAAAAAAAATATCACTCCAAATGTGTCCCCCCCATTCCTTCTTCTTCCACCAGCTTTATATGCTGAGCATGACATCATATGGTACAGAATATCCCTTTGGTCAGTTGGGGTCACCTGTCCTGTCTGTGCCCCCTCCCAGTTTCTTGTGCACACCCAGACTATTCTTTGGCAGGGTGCTGTGAGAAGCAGAAAAAGCCTTGACACTGTGTAAGCATGCTCAGCAATAATGAATACATCCCTGTATCATCAATACAGTTTTCAGCCCAAATCAAAACCATAGTCCCATACCAGCTATTATGGAAAACATTAGCTGTATCCCAGTCAAAACCAGCACAACTTGCCTTGTGACCCTTCAGTATTTCTCCACAGAAACTGATTCCCTAAATAATAACAAATAAAACTATCTGAGCCACCTGCTTTTCATGATGTTCAACAATTGGCAGAAAACATGCCTGCATTTTCCATTTCTTCTCCTCTGGGAGAGGCTGTGGTATTCAAGAAAGGAGAGTTCACTTGGTATGGAGAGAAGACTTCTTCCATTTCAAGGTCTCTATCTGAGCACAGCCAAATTTTTATGAAGTCCTGATCATCTGCCCCCAAAATCCAGAGCCCCAATAGGCTGAGTTGCCTAAGCATGGGCATTCACCTGTGGACCCAGAAGGGTCTGGGTTTCTCATGTTTGCTTGCAAGGATGTCTCAGATACCCTAAGTCATCTCAGATAGAACTGGGCACGTGTTTCACCACTAAGGCAAGCCCACAGAAAACAAGCAACTTGTTGTTCTTGATTGTCCTACCCATAACTTCTAACTTCCACACATCCCTAGTAGGTTTATGAGAGAATTTTTCTGTTTAAAAAGATGATCTTCTCTACAACTTCATTTTACTGCCCTATGGGTTATCAAAAGAGAAACGGAATTTCCCGTTTACTTTCTCCTCAATAACCTCCTGCGAGAAAAGCATTACCCAGGGAATTTGGTGCATAGCAGAGCTACACAGGTCTCAGGCAATCATTAATTTTGGTCGTTTCATAAGAGGGAAAACCGATTCAACTATTTCCCAATGCCAGAACATTTTAACCTGAAATTCACAGAGCTTATGAGTATTTTCATGGGATTTACTGAGAAAATCATATAGCCATGAAATAATTCACATGGAACACTGAACTTTCATGTCTACTATTCCTTCTATGAGAATTTAAGGGAACGATTTTTTCAGTGTTAGATTATATTTGCTATAAATTTTGACATCAATGTGGAAAATTCCTGGCAATTTCATGGTGTCTGCTTTAGAAGTCTTATTGCTCTACCTGCTCCTTTAATTAGCTAGTGGTTTTAATCTCCAAAATGGACTCTTGTTATTGTTTTCTATTGTTCATTTATGATTTTAAAATGCAGAGTTTATCTAAACTATTGGATATTCCATTAAGTACTGATTAATACTAAAAATATCCAGTGTTGAGGCCAGCGAGACACCAATATGAGATGATAGTCATAAAGTCATTAGTTGGCATCTGTGGGTAGCCAAACTGCTTTAGATAGCACAGGAGGGAAAAAAAGACAGCATTTTACATAAATTTGAGGAAAAGGGATCTGTAATGAGAGAAAACTTTGTTAATACTGGAGTGAGCCAAGAAGTAATAGCACATTTGAAGAATGATTTGTTCTTTTACAATGGTTCTTTAAACCTAGATTTTTGTTAAGGGAAAAACTAAAAATCCTACAGCCTCTCCGGGAAGATAATAAACCAGCATGTACCCAAATCTGCAGTCCTGTTAATGAGGAAACTATCTTTCTGTCATTGATTTTTTTCCCCCTTCTCTTTATTTATTTCTTGCAGAAATAAAAATTTCTACCATGATATTTTCATTCTTGTTTTCTTCCACTAGGTCTTATTTAACCTGACTGAGTCATTGACTGCAAGACAGGATGAAAGTACTTTTTAATTTTAGGGAGGTCCAGAAACCAAACAGATCCAGGTTGATATTTCCCACATGGTCCTTATACTGTCAGTCCTGTAATATGCTTGGCAGTCCCTAGCCTTCTAAAGAAAGAGGTACCATCTAGTCTTGGCACTCAGAAATATCAGGGATTGTTCTGCCTACCAAAGCTACGAAGAAAGTATTTCTTTTTATTAGCATTTATTGAAATTAATTCAATCTGTACACTTCTGTTCATAACACCATTTAGAAGAACTGTTCTGCATATTTTCATCCACTGCTCCATTCTTTTTTTCAAAGACTATTTCCCCTTTCTTCTGTTACTACTTGCTATTAAAGTCTACATCTATAATTATTATCTATAGAAAATGTTCTGGGAAGTTGACATTGTCTTGACCAGATTTCAATATCTTTGATGTGTTACTCTGCTTCTGGAGCTGGTCACTGGATGGACATAACTTGTGATCAGAGTATGGGATCCTAAACCAGGGATAGCACTGAAGGATTTGCACTTTCGTATAGCTTTCCAATGTACAGTTGGTGTAACACATTCTTTTTAGAAACAGCAAAAGTTCAAGTGCCCATGAGGCCAAGATCAGAAGATGAATGCAAAATGGCTTAGAGCCCATTCACTTCAGTGGGGGCTAGAAAATTTACCTTTGTGAAAGATGTAATTGAGGATTTGAAAGTCACACAACCTGTTTAATGACATCAGGACTCATTAACGAGTCCCACAAGATTATAAAATGAAGTTCAACCAGGCCAAATGCAAGGTCTTGCATATCAGTCAATCCGAAGCACAAGTACAGGCTGGGTGGAGAATGGATGGAGAGCAGCCCTGAGGAGAAGGACTTGGAGGTGTTCGGTTGATGAAAAGCTGAACATGAGCTGACAGTGTGCGCTGGCAGCCCAGAAAGCCAATCATATCCTGGGCTGTATCCTGAGCAACACGGTCAGCAGGTTGAGGGGAAGGATTCTCCCCCTCTACTCTGCTCTCGTGAGACCCCACCTGCAGTGCTGCATCCAGCTGTGGAGCCCCCAGCATAAGAAAGACATGGACCAGTTGGAGAGAGTCCAGAGGAGGGCACGAAGATGCTCAGAGAGCTGGAGCACTGCTGCTATGAAGAAAGGCTGAGAGAATTGGGCTTGTTCAGCCTGGAGAAGAGAAGGCTCCAGGGAGACCTTATTTCAGCCTTCCAGTACCTGAAGGGGGCCTATAAGGAAGCTGGGGTGGGGGGGAGGGGGGCGGCTTTTTACAAGGGCCTGTAGTGACAGAACAAGGGGTAATGAGTTTAAATTGAAAGCAGGGAGATTTAGATTAGATATCAGGAAGAAATTCTTCATGGTGAGGGTGGTGAGGCACTGGAACAGGTTGCCCAGAGAAGCTGTGGATGCCCCATCCCTGGAAGTGTTCAAGGCCGGTTTGGATGAGGCTTTGAGCAACCTGGTCTAGTGGAGGGTGTCCCTGACCATGGCAAGGGGGTTGGAACTAGATGGTCTTTAAGGTCCCTTCCAACCCTAACCATTCTAGAATACTGTGAAAATAGGAACCACAGTCCTGCATGACAATGTTTTGAAACACAGATGCTCACCTGTTCCCACCTGTGATTAGTGGCTTCTCAGGGGGTGTGGTGGATATCAGGGGTACTCCAAGGTCACAAGAAATTTCATCCTCTCTGTCATGCAGCAGGCTTTCTTCTCCTTCTCCATTATGTGTCTTCTTTTTCCCTCCAGCTCCTGCTGACACCCCATCAGTAATATTTCCAAAGTTACCTAGAGATACAGGGTTACAAGTGAAGAGATGACTAGTTTGGAGGTGGTAAACCTGAATGAAGGTTAAAAAAAGCAATGGAAAACTAATCATATCAGTGGAAAAACTTCTTCCTCTCCTGTTCATTATCTGTTCTGGCCATATCACAGTTTATGAAAGTCTTAACAGGGTATGTCAGTCCCCATGACTTTTCAGACTCCAAGACAGTGCCCTATGCGATATATACTTTGTATACTACCCCCATCACTATGTGATGTGATCCTCTGGCTGCTGTGCTCCAGGACCTTCTGCTTTTGCTAAAGAAATTCAGAAACAAAACAATAGTGCTCTTGATATTTCTAGACCCAGGAGCCACAATATATGTTTGATTTACATAGCAAATGTATGTCTTCTTTACAACATATGGATGATAATTTCAAAGTCTCATCTCAGAAGTGCTAATGCTCATTTTCAGACAAGCAAATTTTGCATAGTAGGGTTGCAGAGTTTGTAACAACAATGCTTTGAGGCCTCAGCTTCAAGCCTAATGCCAGACAACTGCTAAAGATACAGGCATCTTCTGTGACAGGATTTTGCCTTAAAGGGTAATTATCAGCTCTGGGAAAGAGGTGCATCCACCAGACTGGTAATTACAGATTTTATTAGAGACAGACTGAAAACAACCCCTTCAGGAGTAGGATGTGCTGAATCACTCCATACAACATATTGATCTGGACTTTTGGTTCAGACTTCCATGTAAATAATGTACATTTGCCAAATTTTGATCCAAATTTCAACTGCACAGATAGCTGGTAGATGTTCAGATCCTGAATTCAGAGCCAGATTCATCTTTACTGACAAGAATCACTATCATTTCTTGCCCAACTATACAAATGAGTTTCCTGTCATTCTCAGCTCTGCTTCCTTCTAAGCTTCAGAAGGAGTCGATATCACTCATTGATGGCCCTGTTTGTCACATATAACTCTCCTTGGACAAATAGCCTTACAGCTGAGCAGCTACACAAACCTAGCTACACAGACACAAAGTTAGGAAGTACCAGGGTGTTACTGTACAGTTGGACTCTAAGTGGGGCCAATACAGAGATAAGCAAACCCCTGCATGAGAAATGAGACCAATCCAAGGTTCTCTCTTAAAGAAAATTTCTTCTGCTTTGAAAATATCCATTCAATGTTCATGAAAATGTCTTAATTTTCTCTTCTGTCTGCTCCTGGGGACAATTCAGCTCCACCATGAGGATGTGGAGGAGGATGTCTCCACCACACAGAACAGTTCTGCTTTACTCAGAAGGAGGACAGGACTTACCAGGAGGCTCACAGAGCACAAGCAGGTGTATGCATTTTGAGGCTTAGCTGTACCCTCATGCCACACTCACAAACCCACATGTAGCTCAATGGGGTTGGCCAAGACGGTCCACATGGATCCTCCCTGGAAAGGGGCTCCCTCACAGATAGGGACTAGTTGCAATGGGAACCACATAATGAACTCTGCCTTGAAGTAAATTATTTGAGTTTGGTTCTCCCAAGAGATTAGGAGGCTAAATACTGGGTAAGTTGCTGTTTATAGTGGGTGAGAGGATTTGTATTAATACAGGGCATCTGGGAGTAGAGACAGCTAGGTATCAGTATGCCCAGCTTGACTGCTATCCAGAGAAATGGTGATCAGCGTTTAATTCAAATGTAAGTCCTACTCTGAAGCTGACTGCAAAGCCCTGAGACACAGCTGTCAATGGCACACAGCATCCCTTTCTCCTGAGACACTCTTTCTGCTTAGGAGAAGAGCTTAATACTTACCAACAGAAACCTCAAAGGTTATTGGCTTGTCCCCAACCTTCCTATCAATCATTGTGGCTTCAAAAAATGTCCCAAAGAGGAGGAATTCCTCAAATTTCTCTTCATAGATCTATTGTTGAAGGAGGTAAAAAAAAAAAACCACGACATTCATTTTACATTCTACTGCTTTTTACAGAACAGACGTATAATTCTTTATAAGTCTCTAGCAGCTATGTTATTGTTGGAGATTAATCAGTCTGAGGTGGTCAGTGAGGCACAATTTGTAGGAAGAAGTAATAACTCTTCCCCGAGAGATTGATATCATTGGAAAAAGAGATAATCCTTTGTGATTTTGGTCTTACCAATATTGTCCAGCTATATCATAACTGGTTACATAAAAGTCATTACCCCTCAGTTCATACTCTGCCTCACCAGTAGTCACTATTAAATGGTTTCAGCATCCTCACATACTCTTATACCATCATAAAAACTATAAATCTATGTCAGCACAAGGGCAGTTTAAGGACACTCTTCTAGTGAAACAGCAACAAAGTATCACCATCCCCATATAAGTCATTTATCAGTTTGTGGCAACAATCTTCCTCTGCATCGCAATAGTAATGCTGTCACCATAATGCATCCAGGCAGGGGCGTGCTCACCCGGCTCTGCCTTCCCCAGGATGACTTTAACATACTGTCCAGGTGTTTGTACTATCAAGACTTTGACCTTGCTCAATGTCAAGACTTTGACACTCAGCTCCCAGTGACACGATTAAGACACAAAGATTCCTGGTAGCCACATTTTAGATGGCAGCCCTGTGCAAAAGCCTACTGAAACCAAGCAGTCCTTCTTTTTTTTATCCTGCTGTGTTTTAAATGGCAGGACCAAAGATGGGGTCTCGGGGCAGGGGGGAAGGGTGCAGTCCTCTGCTCTTTGCCTTCCCCGGCCATCACAGCACAGAAACCAGTAACCCTGTTTTCGGCTTTTACAGAAATTGAAGCACAGGAACCAAAGGGTCTCAGCACAGCAGCACACCCTGAAAAGTGGAACAACCTTTTGTGGAGTTTTAAGGCTCTGCTGGGATCTGATTAAATCTACTGAACACCCAACATCTGCTTGTCCCTGGCATAAACTCTCACTCAAAAGGGCCAGCTAACACCTTTAGTGCTTTTGGGTCATTAACAAAACAAGCTATTAGGCCAAACCAAGACTAAGCTTAAAGGAAATATATTTTATGGGTTGAGTTCTCCCAAAATTTACACCTTGACTGCCAAAATCTCTCCAGTGCAAACCCTACTCATTTCACAGCATGGACACCAGCGTACTGAAGCCCATTAGGCAAGATCAGTACTAACTCCTTTTGCAACAGTGAGGCAATGAATAAAACATCAGCTGTATATGTATATTTGTTTTCTTGACTTTTGCAAAGCAAAAAATGCTTTTGACACAGCCCATGATCTCTTCATTTTGAAAAACCTCTGCTATACACAGCAAAAGGGCATAGGTCTTCAGTGAAAGGATTAGCAGCATCACACATCAAAGATAACACCACACACAGATTGCAGCTCCAGAGTAGCTTTAGTTTCCCTGAACCTTGATTATTTTCAGCATGAACCCAGAGCATAAGGTGCCTAATAAAGCTGAGACTCAGAGACTATAACACGCACATCTATCTCCCATTATGAAGAAAGCAAATTGCAAATGTTTAATGTCTTCTTGCTGCTGGAATAGGTCAATAAAGTTGTGTTGTGGGACTGGGTAATTTGCCTCTGTTGTCCCAGAGGCTCTGTGAGGCACTTTTCATCTTATTTGTAATGTCTCCAGTTTCTGCTTTTCCTTTCAGAAAGTTGTAATACAATTACTGTGTCTACTGTAGCATGAAACATTGCTGAATGTTAAAAACAAAATAATACCAAGCATCACTGTATTATGCTGTTGTCTTTTACACATTCTGTATTTGAAACTGAGGCACAGTAGCCAGAAATAAACTCTTATTACTACTATTAATATTTATTGGTGTTACAGCAGGGTTTTTTCCTCTGCCTGGAACATTTAGCTAGCACCTAAGACCATAGTGTTTGAGCTGCTAACAATAAAAGATTTCTTCCAGATAGAAGAAAATCTATGTGGAAATAAATTTCTTCTCATGTCACCTCTATTACAATCTTCAGAGAACTACTGAGGGACAGGGACAATTTACAACTGTATAAGTGTATAAAGCAAGACCAAGGCACAGGTTTGCCCAACTGGCTTGCAATTACCCATGTCATTTCTCTGTTGACACGTTCCTTGCTTGACCTCCTCCAGCTAGCACTCGTGCCAGCAACGCCAGAGCACAGGCCAAGGAAGAGCACTTGTCAAAGCTAGGCCTCAAGACCAAAGAACAATTTTTTCTCTCCTATTGACTTGTAGAGGTGGAGTCAAAAGACCAAAAATCACAGAATCATAGAATGGTTTGGGTTGAAAGGGTCCTTAAAGATCATCTAGTTCCAACCCCCCTGCCATGGGCAGGGACACCCTCCACTAGACCAGGTTGCTCAAAGCCTCATCCAAACTGGCCTTGAAGACAGCCAGGGATGGGGCATCCACAGCTTCTCTGGGCAACCTGTCCCAGTGCCTCATCACCCTCTCCGTGAAGAATTTATGCCTGATATCTAATCTAAATCTCCCAGCATTCGATTTAAACCCATTAAACCCCCTGTCCTGTCATTACAGGCCCTTGTAAGAAGTCGTCCCCCCTAGCTTCCTTGTAGACCCCCTTCAGGTACTGGAATCAGATCTAATAAAGGACATGAGTGCCTTAAGCATGAGGTGGAACTCCAAAATTTTGATCAAAGACATACTGAAGCACAAAGAAAATTGGTTATGAGACTATTTTTCTTCCTATTTTTGGGGTTAAAAATTAGAGTCTGCATATGTACCAATGTGTGGTTGCTCCCAGACAGTGATGTGATGGCGCAGAGAGTCAAAACTCAAGTATTGGCTGAGCACCTGATCCCACATGTCCTGCCACCACTAAACAACCTTCTCAAAGCATCATAGCACAGGTCTTCCCATGATGTAACCCAGCACAACAGGTGGAGTTAGGAAAGTAACATCAGTTAACGTCAGTTGAGACTGAGCACATGATTTGCAGCCCCTCTCCTAAAGAGATTAGAAGTCTAAAGCCACATTGACAAGGCAGAGTTAAAGGAGGAGAGCAAAACAGGCTAGGCTGTATTGCTCTGCATTTGCACAAAACCTGTCATGATTCCCTACTCACTTCAGTTAACAACTACAGATTTTCTCAAATGAATGCAGGAAATCAAACTTTATAATTAGCAGCTGCCCCCATTTTCTCTCTATCATTTAGCAGATACCACATGATACAAGTTTCTAGTAGGAACACATGGATGATGCAGCTAATGTAGAATGGACAATAGGACAGGAGACTAAGTTTTATGGAAACTAAGTCCTACTTGAGGTATTTTTATGAGTTACAGGTATGCATTAATGCTCCACTGGTGCTGCATCATTATGGGAAGGTCCCAAGACTATAGAAATATGAAGAAGCTGTAGGGAGCACATAAAAGAAGTATTACATGGCCCGAACCCAAATACACACACCAGTGCCATCCTTGGAGGTTTAGGGACACATGTCAATCAATCTCTTAATATCATACCAACCTCTGAAGGCACATCAAATGGCTCAACTTCCACCTCAGTTGAGTTCATCTTATCTGAAGGAGAAGCTGACTTTTGATCCTCTCCTGCTTTCTCAGTTTTGTCTTTTCCTTTGGGTGCTTTGAAGTCTTTATCTTTAGATGGCAATTTGATATTCTTGATAGCACTCGAAAACTTCGACTCACGGGCTCCTCCTGAAAGTATCTCCACAGCAATCTCAATGAAGAGACGTCCCCGGAAGGAGACCCCTTCTCCAAAACCTTCGTTAAGCTCCTGGTGGTCATCCATGAGGCTGTGGTTCCTGGGTGAGCCATAGAGATTGATCCAGGCAGGCCCAAAGGTAGGCAAAAACCCTGGGGGTAAAGCACCTTTTATGGCATTTCCGTTAGGTATTAGCACACTCTCCTCACTGTCTGCTCAAAGAAATCTTGCCTTTTGCATGCCAAAAGTCAAACCTGGACCCATTTCTATGCAGGTGGGGACCACTGTTTTGCAGGGCAATGCTTAGGCAGCAAGGAGTCTCTGCCAATAAACGACCAGAGACTCTGTCAGTATGGAGCTCTTTCTCAGAAGGTGTTTGTACCACACGTGCTGAGGCATGAGGACTATTTCAACTCTTGAAAAAAACAGATTGCTCCCATAGACTGAGGGCTTGGGCATGGTGGGAGAGGAATGGGGGGTTTCTGACCTTGTCCAAACTGTTCCCAAGCCCATGTCACTACTCAGTTTATATGATTTATCTTTTATTTTCTTTTTAAGGACTCAGTAGCACATTTTAATTTCCAAGTTTAAAGAGTTACTGTGCCTTTGCTAAGCTGTGATAACTGAACATGTTCCACACATAAATCACACCACATAAATAAGGCTACACATGTAGACTCACATCAGTGAAAAGACTCCAGATAGTGAGCTTTACCTCACATACGTGAGGTCAAACACACTAGTCCATGGTACCTCCTTAGGATGTGATAGCACCCAGCTGAGCCTTACTTAAAGACTTTGCTCTTACTGGGTAGATCAAAAACATAAGACTGTCCTGCCCATGAATTGCACTTCGTGCTTTCATTGCCTGACAGAAACTCACACAAACTATAATCTTACGTCAGTCATCCCTAATGGACTAGACCAGACTATTGCCACAGTCACAAAGAAGGCACCAGATTATGTAGCAGTTCTGTAACAAGAAAGGCAGTAACAGACCACCATGCACCAAGCACAACATAATATAACTTCAAATTAAGCAAGAGAAGGTCTCTCAGAACCAACAAAAACTATGAATGCTCACTTGAGCTCTGGACATTCCTAAAATGGGTTCAGTGCCCAGGTCCCAAGAAAGTAGATTTTACCTTAAGAACATACTCTGTAATAGATATTTTCCCCTTTACCTTTGTCACCATCTTGCTCATTTGATATTTTCTTCAGGTCAATGAAGTGGGTAGCTAAGGCCACATCATTCATGCTGCCTTCATCCCAGACCTGGATTTTGACTCTTCGGCAGAGTGGAGGGAACATTTCCTTGAAGATAAGCTGCTCATGCCATACCGGATCTGCACAGTTCTTTTGCACTGTTGTCCGACCCTGAAATGAAAGTCCAGGAAATTTAACCCCAGAGGGGTCAAACTCTGCATAATAGCAATGAGTATAGCACAAATTGCACTTAGCAACATCTATCTGGTCATTTTTTTAAAGCACAAATATCCTATCTTGAAAGTACTTCAGCTTTTCTATTAGCTTGTTTATTTTCCCCTCCATGTCTAGTAAAAGACCACATTATGGCTAAAGAATTTTCACCCGCACACAGCAGAGCCTGGAATAAGATCTAATTCTTCAGGGCCCTTATGTGCAAAACATATCTGTGAAGCCAGAGTCTGGCATTTCTGCTACAAACTGCACATCTTCAAATGGCTTTTGAAATATCTGGTTAGTGGTAAGGCAGCACAGTGTGTCTCAAAAAAGATGAAATTCATTACAGCTGCCAGGCTGCATGTACCAATGGAATTATCTTAAATGAGGCAATTTATCTAGTACAAAATATGATTACCGTGGCTCACATTCTGGGCATATGCCTGTGTGCTAGGGATGTAGACACCAGAGCTATTTCTCCTAGCCTGAAGGAGATGGCAGGACCATAATCAGTCTGTGCAGCCACAGGTTGTGGCAGGCCTTCTACTTTCATGTTTGGTGAGGAGAACCAAGTCAGGAAACCCACCAATAATACCCCTAAACCCATATTTTACACACCAGCATGCAAACTCACATCAGTGACCCATTCTTATATCTTCTTCAGTCCTCTATTAAACCTGAAATAGCTGCATGCATTTGACCATTTTAACCCATACTAGTTTGAGATGTAATACTTCACAATTTGGACTCATAACAAAACACAAAATCAGCACCAAGGGCCACATTCTCATGCCTAAAACATCTGTAAAGGACTAACTGGATTTGTCCATAAGTCTTTCTTAGACACAGAAAGCATTGCTGGCTTAAAATCATTTCCATTTCAATTCTTTCCTTATTTACACCAATAATCAAGACAAGCTCCCTGACATGGTGTTTCATGGGTGTAGCCCAGTGGAACTAGGCCCCTGGGCCTCTACGCTCCTCTTCCAGCAATGTCAAAGGCCTCTTTCAGCAGCTCTCTGTAGCACCATGTCTGATGTTGAAGGAGCTCCAGAAGCAATCAAGCCAGGAACAGAGTGACAGAGCCTACCCAAATGCTTCCTCTCTGCTAACCACAGAAAAGGGTCCTGAATTACATTAGAGTCATTCAGAAGTCAATACACAGCCCTACAATCCACACTGAACCATCTTTACTGATTTCAGCCCTGCTTCCTTTTTCTCACTCTGTGGAGACCAGAACATAGTACTTGCCTAATACCACACTGGGTAATTAACTGTCTTGTAACCTGATGTTTTAGTAACAGATCTGCAGAATACTCTTTCCCCTCCTGCTGCCTGACTCTAACCTACTGCTGTGAGGCTGATATTAGATCTGCTGGCATTAAGTGTTTCCATCACTTTGTTCCTGTATAATTTAAGAACTGAAAAACACTTTCTGATGACAGAAATATTTTACTTAATTTATGTAACTATAAGTAATGGACATCAGCATAATCACCTGCCTGTAGCACAGCTAATAGGAAAGAAGGCCTACATTTGTGATCAAGAGGATCCCAATTACCATTTGACCTGCAAACATGACCACCACATAGGGATCCACAAGGTCCTTACTGTCGCCCATGAATGCTTTGGTGACATTAGCCATGATGCTAGAGTTCATCTTTGGAAGTCCTTCTGCTTTGTAAATTCTCACGTAAAATCTGGCCCATGATCTTTCAGATGGAAAGCCTTTAGGGATCAAGAGGTTCCTAAAAGAAAAAAGAAGCCATTTCTTTAAAATTGAAAACTCAGACAATGAAGTGATATTTTTTCTAGCAAAATTGTCATCTTGAATTATCTTGCATCCTGAGAAGAAACAAAAAGGCGGATGAATTTACTTCTGCATCTAAACCCAAACATTTTCTGGTTACCATGAGAAAATGATACAGTATTACTCAGCAAACTTGCCTATGTGATACAGCACCAGGTCCATTTAGATCAGTTGCTCAGGACCTCATCCAGCAAATTCTGAATATCTCCAAGGATGGAGATTCCCCACTCACTCTGGGCCCTGTTGCATTTGACCACTTTCATGGTAAAAAAAAAAAAAAAAAAAAAAAATCTTGTATATGTTCTGAAATCCCCTTGCTCTAACCTGTGTCCAAAGTCTCTCATCCTTCTACTATATTCCTCTGAAAAGAATCTGGCTCTGCCCTCTTCATGCAGGCTACCCCTTAAACTGCTCTACTTAAGGCTCAAGAAATCAACCTCCACTCCCTGCCCCACACCCCTGCCCCTTTCCCTGTAGACCATGTGCTCTAGCCCTTCAACATCTTGGTGACTTTCCATGGACTCATATTTTTAATTCTTACTTTACTGCTTTTCAGAAATATTTAACTGGTTTCAGATCAATGAACCTTCTGTCAGGCATAACCTGACACTTACCCATGGAGGGCATGGTCAACTCTATCAACTGCAGAGAAGTAATCCTAATACACCCTTCAGTTTAGTTGAGAGAGTTGTAAAAGCTCTCTTTGAGCACGTCAGAACAGTGAGGTGTACAGTGCTATCCTGCTATTAACCCTGAGTTAGCAAGGAAAGGACTGAAAGAGGGCATAGGTCTCTTCAGGTACTTAGTACATAAGAAAGCAGCAAAAAAGAAACTGTCGCAGTACTTTTCAATCTGCTCCTCAGTATCAGCTGTTTTCTGCGCAGCTTGTATTGCATCACCTTTCCCAGTCACACTGATGTCACACTTCAGGTATCCCTTGGCTCCTGTCCTAATGTCAGCAGGGTCTGTGAGAAGCGCCCACTTATCACAAAACTGATGACCTGTAAGACGGACAAAGTTAAACACCCAAATAGAGGAAGCAAAAAATGCTAATATTTCTCCTCTCCATTCCCAGAAAGGGCACTGCAAACATTTGTGCTTTCAGGAGGATCGTGCTGAAGTACTCCTGTTTACCAGGCACATCTAGAGGGTACAAAATATTGTGTGACCAAAAAGGCAAACAAAGGACTGATCTGCAGCTCGTCAGGAACAAGCTCATTTTCGTCAGTGGTTACTGAGGTCAGTGACTAAAGACCAGTGGAAAGCTTGGTGAGATTTCACAGCAGAACTAAGGCTGAGGCTTTGTGAGGGAAGGCCAAGTATTCTATGAGAACTGTCTGAAGATCTCCAAACTCTCCATCAGCAAAACCCTTGCTGGGAGCTGTGACCAGGCATGATGCTGGCAGCCGGCTAAGAAAGGGAGGAAGGAGGGCAGACAGCCACCAGAGGAAGAAGCAGCAGCCAGAATAAGGTTCAGCTCCATCTTTCCAGTGGGAAAATGCACAGGATGATTCACCCACAACAGCCCTTGCTGAGCTCTGCTTCAGCAATCCCCTCGAGCAAGGTTCTAAAACCTTACATTAAACCCTTGGCCATCACTTCGGGTGTGTAAAGGAGTTGAAGGGAGAGACCAGAGTGTACCAGGAATATGTGTTTAAGAACAACCTCCTGTAAATGTGTGAGCAGGAAATACAAGACAGAATTTAGACTAACACAGTCTGAATACGGGTGTAGACTGCTCGCTTCAGTCAGGCCATTTCTCCCTACTGTCTCTTGCAGGAGCCCTGAAGACAGGTTGGCCTGAATGACTCTACACTTTTGTCATAACTTGGTGACATCTATAGCAAGAGGCCTAAGTATGTTCATTCCCAAAGGCTGAGAAGAGACCAGGTCCTTGAGTAATTATGGAAGAGAGAAGCACAAGAGTGCTCCTTCTGCCTCTCGATGATACCCAGGATTTAGGCATTTTAAGATACATGTGTTGTGGATGGCAGTAAAAACAGGCCAAAAAAGAGGTAGGTGATATTTTCTTAGCTTCAAATTTCAGAACGCACTGGACAGCTTTGAAGATGGCAGGTCAACTGGACCCATCACCACCTCTGTCATTTCCTTCTTTCCTGTTATGGTCTGCTCCTCCTCTCAGCTCATGCCCTCCTCACTGTTCCTTCCACATTCCATCCTACTCTCCCTCCTTCCACCCCAACACACTCAGCAGAGCTTTGGGTGCTCTGTAGTGAATGAATGGAGTTGGGTCTTGTAAAGCATTCAGATGCACACTCTGACCTCCTAAAGAAAAGCCATCCTTGAGAAGAGATTCCCACCAGTGAGCAGATTGTCAAGGTGTTTTCAGTGTTGAACAGTTTTCCAAAAATTTAGGTGGTGTTCTGGTATCCAAATGGGAAAAAACCCCATCCAAAAGCCTCGTTAAGCTTATCCCTTGGCATAAACCACAAGCATCTAAGTGGAAAAGCAGCATACCTCCCTCTCCTCTCCTTCCCTGCCTCACATCTCGTTTAACAGACAAAAAGGGCAGAAAATGCAGCACTTACCTGGCTGACCATACACAGTCCCCAGGTCTACTTTAAAGGAGCCTATCAGCACACTCCCAATCAGTTTATTGTGCATAACCTGTCAGAAAAAGGCCAGTTGAAGAACGTCAGTATCTCTCTTAATAGTCAGCGTAAGAAAGAACAATCCAAAGATCACATTTGGGTCAGAGGTAATAAGCTGTGACATCCAGCACCACCCAAAACTGGGTGCACACAGCCACAGTGGATACAGCAAATGTTTGAAATGTGTTCTTTACCCAATATTGTGCCAATATAGAAACCAATATATTTGCACCCAAATGCACACAGGTTCATCCCAGGATTATATAGAGCGCGAATCAGATGGATGTGTCTTCAGAGAAGATGCAGTTATATTACTTATCCTGGCAGTTTTAAATAAATCATAATGAACATAAACACATGGGACATACCTGGTTTCACACTAGGCTGCAGAAATCATATCACTTTCTGTGCAATAGCTGAATTGCCATAAGAATTGAGTACACCCAGAGGAGAAAGAATTAAAGTGGTTTTTTGCAGTATTTCAATGTGCACGTAAGCCAAGAGACTCAATCCTGATTTACCTCCCGTAATATTAATGAAATCAGAGAAGTGATATAGATATAAATGAGATGGCAAGCAGGCCCCAGCGAGTCTGTCTCCTTATCCTTCCTGCCAAATAATTGATTTAATTTAATTTAATTCTGATTTAATTAATATTTTTCCTTTGTAATAATTCCTGGATCTACGTACTTCCGCATCTGGTGTTCAAATACATGCATGTGCTTCACTTTACAGAGAAGGCAGAGGCTAGCAACATCTTCTAAGGGAAGGCTGGCTCTAGAACGGCATTTCTCAAAAGATGTATCTCACCTGGTTTCAGAATAGCTTAAAAGGTTCAAACCTATTCCTTGGTTGTGGAAAAGCTTCTGAAAGCAGGCTGAATTGTCTGGAACATCTTGGCCAAACTGCAGAGATGATAAACTAAACCCATGGGATTCAAGTCCACAGGAGGCAAATCTAAATGTTGGAGCTAAACAACCAAGCCTCTGAGAGCATTTTAGGAGTCTGAAGACATCATGTCCTGGCTTTGGACCTACACATCCTACACAGGGATACAAGACTGCTGTGATTTTGCATTGGATTTGTCACGTGACTTCATTTTGTGCTTTTTTTCTTCAAGACCAGGAGACATAGATTCAAAGCAAAGATCACTGACACCTTCATCAAGTTCTACCAGAAAATTCGAGGAGGTTTCTAGTTGCAACACAATGTCATTCCCTGTTAAAGGCCTGGGCCAACTGTGCCTCTGTGGTGCAGGGAACACACTCCGTTGTCCTTGGTAATTCCTCACTTCAACAGAGAAGGACTTTGTAGGGCTGAAAAATCAAGAGTGGACAAAGGAGCAGTTTTATTTTACTCTACTATTAAAGCTTTAAAATTAAGCAACCTTCACATGGGAGAGGAGCCAGTGTGAAGCCAATGCTTCATGCACTGGTGCTGCTTTTCCTCGGTCCCTGATGCTGCCAGGTCCCATCATCACACTGGACCCTCGCTCCTATGAGGCTGGACTAGGGCACACAGGAGTGGGGAAGAAGCCATGAAAACTGGTGGGTTTCATCCTGAAGCCAGGCAAAATTACAGCTTTGGAAGAACTACCTCAAAACAGGAGCTTGACCAAATCAACTTATCCAAGACGGGATGGATTGAAGGGGGAAGAAAGCTGTAATCTTTCTGTAGCCAAACAAAAAAGGATTTTCTTTCAGATCCAGAAACAAGAGAAGGATATGTGGTGAGGCCAAGGTGGTTTTGTCTCATTGCTCCTTGCATTTTCTCTCCAGGGCATGACAGCATGTTTGGAGAGTGTTAAATGTGCAAACTTCACTTCTCCATCCTTGAGATCTGCTGTGTGACATGCGGTGCCCTTGGGTAAATGCCTCCTCCTGCCACTGAAATGATGGGGGTTTCCACTCCCTGCAGTAGACATGTTGCTTTTAACAGCTGAGGAAACAACTCACTGCTGCTATCAAAAGCTCTTCATCTTTCCTAGTACTTTTTTTACTAAGTCTATTGTTTCTAATGTTACAAAGCAGGAGAGCATGAAGCTTATAGCAAACACCTCTTGTCTTCTCTGAGAGAAAATCACATCTACATGGTATCTAATTAAAGGTTTGTGTCTTTTCACACTTGATTGACTCTATAGGTGACTGAAGGATTTTCTTCATATTTTCTGACTCAGGACAAGCACACACAGTGTTAAACAGGGGAGTGTTTCAGTACTGGAGACACAGGTTTAGCATGAAAGGAGCATCTCAGTTTTACTATGGCATTACTACAAGGTTGCTGGAATGCACTGGAAGGTATTAATGACAAAAAAAGTCTATTAATTAACAGGTGCTGAGAAACAAAATCTCATTTTCTTATCAAATGTTGGACTTGAATACAGCTAGAATAGCTGCCGAACTGATGGACAACAGCACTAATCTGTTTTTGTTTTCCTTGAGCTTCCATATGCAGATGAGTTCATTTTTGCAGATTAAGCAAATTTGGTGTATGAATGACTGCTGGTAATGGAGGCTGACAATCTTTGTTTTTCTTTAAGTGAAATTCGTGCTAAGCAAGTGCTGTGAAAGTTTCCATGACCCAGGGTTTCCGTCACTCCCAGCACACGTATTTCCTCCATTTGTTTCTGTAACCCTGATATATTGCATTCTCCAAAATTATGTTGCAAGGTAATGAATCGTTTGCCGTAGCATAAATGAGCATTGTGCTGGGTTAGTTTGTGGACTTTTTTAAAGTAATTTTTATCCAGAAGACCTTTAATTTCTTAGTGTTGCACCTTCACCAGCTGTAAAGCAAGTAAGTTTACTGAGCCTGATGAAACTATGAGGATTTATCGCAGGTAATGGTGACACAGCCCCACCACACTGAGAAAGCTGGCACTTTCCGACCTGCAGATACCTTATGTAGGTATGAATTTCATATATTTGAGCTGTGCATCTGATGGGTGGATTCAGACTGTCAATTTGCCACCAGCATTGTAAACCTAGTTGTCCAGCTGGCCACACAGAAATTAACACTTATTATTTCTGTAGTTGTGAAAAGCTACAGCAGCTCAGCAAAGCAGGTACACTGTGAACATCTCTAAAAGGTTTTGCATAGATATTTCTTACAGCTCTTGACAATTGCCTGTCTCTGTCAAGCACAACCAGCACAGACCCTTTCCTGGTGTGCTTTTTTTGAAATGGAAAAAGCACTTCAGGGAAAAAGAACCTTTCCTGGAGCAACAACTCACTGCTCATTTCTCTGGCCAAGTGATGGGACTTTCAAGAGCAGAAATTCAAAAAAACAACTCATGAAGGGCACAGCTTGTGATATTTCTTAGTAATACCAATACAGCACTGTCCAGTGTCTCATTAGATCTTTCTTAATTCCTGAGCAGCTTTACTAAATGTGGGGATGACCCTCACGAGCCTCAGGTGAGATAATTAGCATGACTCCATAGACTTGGCCTCCCAAACTGCAAATCATTACATAATGCCCCAAGTCCAAGAGTATGTGTGTCTTCCATCAGGGCTGTTCTGAGCTGTCACATAGCTTTGCCACGGCTGTATTTGCAGTGAGTGGTGGAGCAGCACTGAATGCTTTGAGCCCGCTCCCATGCTAATAGCAACCAGCCACTGACACTCCTGGACAGCCCGAGAGCTGCTGCTGAGGATAAGGTACCTGGATAGCTTAGTTAGAAACAGTTGTATCTGAGGAACTGAGATAAGCCAGAAGTTTCGATGCAGTCATTTGAAACAAGTGGCAACTTGAAAATCTGAGGGATGAAAACAATGTTGACAAGAGTTAACTAAGGTGAATTTTCTCATTCTACCTTGCAGATTGCCAAGCCAGCAGTGAGTGTCCTTGAAAATGCACACTTAATCTGCCTTTAGGGTTATGTTCCTTCAAATGACTGCCAGCTGCCTTTCCTCCTTTTCCTCTCCCCTAATCTTTCTCTTTCCTATTACTCATGCTGACTTTATAGGACTTTTGGTACATAAAATTATTTCTCTTTATAATTACATTGAGAAGAATCATTTAGAGCTGAAGTGACACAAACAATAATGACCTTTACTTACTGTGCTAACATTTCCTAGGTACTTACAGAGATGTTGATAATTTTGTCGAACAGGAACACCTGTGGTCCAACGAAATCAAACACAAAGTACTGTGGGAAAAGGGGACAGCAGGTCATAATCATCCTCATGCTGGTAGCCAGTGCCATCAGCAGCATGGTTTAGCTTTCTGGCTTACTGCACAGAGCCCCAGTGAGACACTGGGAGTGCTGGGGAGGTGGTGGTGGATACAGCAAAACCCTTTCCTTGCTCACTGACTGATGTCTGACATGGCCCAGACCTGTTTTCTACTCTCCTCCTTGCATTGCTGCACAGCACTGCCCTTCGCAAATGCCCACAGCCAACATTCCGTAACAGAAGGTATTATCAAAAGGAACAGGAGGCACAAGGAAACCCAAAGGACCAGTTAGTTTTGGGAATTGTTTTGGTCTCATTTGTCACCAGCTGAGACAAACACACATCAAGAAAAGACTGAAACAGTGAAATGGTAGAAAAGGGAGGTTGGGGGAACAGTTTAGACAAAGCTCCCAAATGGATCATTTGAAAAAAATGCAGAGGCAATAGTAGTAGGGCAGGATGCAGTGAAGGGGGGCAGGGAACAGGATGGACAGAGCTTGAGAAGAGAAAGAGCAAAAAGATCTAAAGCCAAGGATACTATTGCTGGTTCTTGGCCAAGCTTGAAACTCAAACTTCTCCTGGACAGACCTCCCTGCTTAGACATGAAGGTGCTACAGATAGTTCAACTCCTTTTGAGCTACCAAGTGGTGGACACCCCCAAAGCCATTGAAGGAGGTGCCTTTTTCAAGAGAAAACACCTACCTCATTGTAGAAAGGGGCATTTGTGCCTTCTTTTACTGTAGTTTGCTTCTTCTCGTCACCTATCTCGATGATCACCACAGGGTCGATGTTTTCCCCCACCAGCTGCCTGGCCTCGATGATGGTTATGGCAATCTGTGGGGCACAAGGACACCATGTGCACTCCTGGGCTCAGGTCCAGCCTGCCTGGGGATTTCACAGGCACATAAGGACTGTCAGCCCCTGCTCACCTGGTAGTTCTGGGATTTCATCTCCTCTTCATGAATTCTGGTCACCAGCTTTGCCCTGTTTAAATGACAAAGCAGGTCATTAAGCATCTCTAGGCAAGAGCTGGTACCTGGGCACATATTGGAAAGGCTTCTCATCACTAAGCAAGCATTGTTTATGACAGGTAGCTTTGTTGTGAACTGTTAGGCTTGATTTTATCAGCAGAGACCACCTCTGTCTCTCTCATATACTCGATAATAGGGAAATGTTTTGCATCCACACAGACCAGTCCAGCTACCTGCCATCTATGGGAATGATTTCACTTGTTGACAACATCAAACCTGACTCTATTCCTCCCCTGTACGAAAAAAAAAAAACTATACAAGCTCTTGACTATAGAGATTGTGTCCCCTTCGGCTCATTTTCATTAGCAGAGTTCATTAGCACAGTTGAGGTGCAATCAGTACCCATTTCAGTCTCTCCCAGCACTGGATAGTGTCTGGTAACAATCTGTCCTGAGCTGATAATATTTTGCTGACAAGTACATCCCACCCTATTATGTGGGAGAACAGGAGTGAAGGGATCACTGCTGTCAGCAAATGGATTTTCTCTCAGCAGATGTACTGTCCTAGGGCAAGGCCATTCCTGAGGATGGAAAAGGTATTTTGGGGGATGTTAGGTAAGGTAAGACCAGGAGCACCTCTTCCTCTTTGGGCTTAAGGATCCAAAAACACCGGACAGTGCATTGCTGTTCATTAGGTCTTCCTCTCCCTCTTCTTGTCTTCCAAGAGTGTCGTGGCAAAGATTTGCACTTTCATCATGATTACCTGATAAAGAAAACAATCAAGAAAGTAAAACTCACCTCTGATCTCTACTAGTGAAAAGGTAACTTGGAGCAGAGAAGGCAATTAACTGAATATTTTATTTACTTGGGTATCACAGTTAGAGATACTGGTTTGTACTGAGCAGCACTGATTACAGCAGCAGCTCCTCCTGTGCATAATCATATACCATATAAATTGTGGCTGTAGCTGCTCTCTTCACCCCATGTGCACCCACTACAGACACATGTGCACTAGTTGCATCCGATTGCCCCATCTCTCATCTGCTAGAAAGACTGTGGGACAGATTATTGCTGGGATTTGCAAGTATTACTTTGCAGCAGTGAGTCTGCCATCCATGGTTTGTGGTAACAGTTTGACACACTTCAGTCCCAAGTGGCCAAAGAGGAGTCTAGAAAATAGAAATCTTAGAAAATAAAAATCTTAGAAATTATTTCTCACCTTTTGACTTTGCAGAGATGATGAACAAGAGATCAAGGACAGAAAAAGGGAGTTAAAGAGCATGATTCATGGTATTTCTCGTAGAGAGTTATATTCAGATGAGACAAATTGCTTCCAGAAGTGCTTATTTATTTCCTGACCATAAAGACAATCTCAGCAACTAGCTCAGATGTAGATATCTACATTTGGCCAGAGAAGCCCTGCTCTGCTTTGTTCTCCTGGTCTGACAAAAGTCCTACCAACACTCTACCCCTTGCTGGGCATGTCTGTGTTCAGCAATTGCCTTGGGAAGGAAGTCATGTGTTTTAGGTTCACGTTTAACATTTGGATGCCTGTCGTTCATTCCAATAATTATATTTATAAGCAAGAAATGTTCAGTGACTCTGGACTTGAGTTATTTCTGGCCTAGAAGCTGAGAAGTGGTACCTGCAACAGTAAAGATGACTTGTCCAGCAATACCCAGGGTCTTAGGTGACTTTGCATCAAATGAAAGGAAACACATCCAAGTGCATTTTCTGGACATACTCTATGGCACTGTGCTTCCAGTACGAAACTAGACAAAGCATTGTAAGAGTGCTTCCTTGTCTCTTTGTAAAGGTATGGTCACTTCAGGGTTGTTTAGTAACTGGTAATGGTAGCAAGGGACCATCCATTGTACAAGAAAACTTACTTGGATAGCTCTTATCAGGTCTGAATGTTCCTTTTTCCAGCTGGCTTCCACAAGTCCCTACTCCAAGGCAAACCACCAGACAGGTACAGACACAAATTTTTCTTGCATTGTAAGGCAGCCAGGCATGAGCCAGCTCCATGAAAGTTCCTTCACTTGCAGTCTCCTATAACTTATGCCCAATGAAGTTTACTCCACTAGCAATTTCACATAACACACATGCTCCCTGGCTGCACATCTGGCTCTTGTCCAACCTCCCTAGAACCCAGGGAAGGTGAACCTGTCTCTGTATCCATGTAGGCATAGCCTGATTTTCAGCCCTTGAGGAAAAGGCATCTGTCTGTAGCATCAAGTCCTCATGATTATCCTCCATATCCTGTTTACTCTAGAGCATGCTGTTTGATTATGGGCTTGTAGTAGTCTGTATTGTTTGCTCTGAGGTTAAAGCAGATAGAACTTCCCCCTGGTTGGGGGAGAGGCATATGTCAGTGTGACACCCTGCCTGGACCACTTTTCGTGAGCTCCATGTTGTTTCTATCGAGATGCAAACTCTTTACAATGTCTCTTTCCCTTTACAGATCCATTTTCCGGACATTTTAATATGTGAATTTCTATCATTTTTTCCCCTCAATAACCATTATGTATATGTTGTGCATATCTGACCAGAAGGAATTATTCCTTGTATGGATCCAGTGACAGAAAATGGAAATGGTTCAGTGAGTGACAACATTCCCCTACTGCACACTTCCCCATTTGATCTCCTAAACACAAATCCTAACCAAGAGAAAACTGGTGATTGCCGAATCTTCGCTCCTTCAGAATCATCAGCAACAAAGACAGCAACGAAATAGATGAAGACGCATCATAAGAACCCCTATCTATCCCATGATTCAAACACAATCATTTGAAATAAACAGATATTTGAATGCTCGCATGGAAGACTAAAGCAAACGACAGTATATTGTATCTTGCAGACCATGCTATCTTTCATGAAACATAAGATAAATAAACTCCAACATACCTGTAATTAGTAAGAAGTTTAATGATCTTTAGTTTTCTCTGCTCCAAAAGCCCAACCCCCTTGCTATAAGGACCAGAGGAGAATCTTTATGAAAGTAGTGCCCTTTAACTAAATAATGTTTATGGCACAAAATAAAACAGTATTCCTGTTCCTGCCCAACAGTGAGTTGAGACACACATGGCTGGTTTATTACAACATTGTAATTCAAGGGCTACACTAAACACATAGTAGTACATGTTTTAAAAATTCCATAAAATCTAAGGCACAAGACTGCAAAATGAAACCACAGAAGGTGAATTCTTTGTTGTGGCTGAGCTACAGGTCTTCATGAATGGGAGGACTGTGGTGATAGGAGAAAAACAACAGTGGTAGGACATGCAGGGGAATGTATCCTTAGCTTGGAAACCAATGGTGTGTTAAGGGAAAGAAACAGGACACTCTGCATGTCTTATGGGTGCACCTACATATGTTAAAAATAAAAATTAATGAGAAGAAAAGAAAAAAAGAAAAGAAAAGAAAAGAAAAGAAAAGAAAAGAAAAGAAAAGAAAAGAAAAGAAAAGAAAAGAAAAGAAAAGAAAAGAAAAGAAAAGAAAAGAAAAGAAAAGAAAAGAAAAGAAAAGAAAAGAAAAGAAAAGAAAAGAAAAGAAAAGAAAAAAAGAAAAGAAAAAACTGCCACATATTTAAGAGGAGAATTGCTACTGAGTAAAGCTCCCAGCTTTACCGAGCCAGTTCACCCAGCCATCAAAGCCTACTCAGGTCGTGTTCTTACTGTTTCTGGAAGCCACAGATCTTCTGGAGAAATTACACACCTATAATGAATTATTTGACTCTAGAGCAGGAAAAAAACTTTCAAAAATATGTCATTTCTCTATGGTAAGAGTCAGGCTGACTTTTTGTTTTACTCTATCAGACACAGCAGTCTAAACTCACAGAATCTGAAGGTAGACTTAACGAAACAGTTAATGCAAAAGTAATTAGGTCTGTTTACTTGAGAGTGATAAGGAGTTTACTGTCCTTTTGATCAATACTAAGACACAATTCAAATGAGTTCACATGAAATTAGATATAATATAATCCCCCACCTGTTCTTCCCAGTTGCAATACTGATTTATGAGGCCTTACCCAGTGCATCTTTGTTTGCAATTGTCAACCCTTTCTCGCCTTTTTTCTTCTTCTTCAGCTTCATGCCAGCAAACAGCCCCTTTCTGAAAAAGTAAAGAAAAGTGATAGGTGCTATATCTTCAAGGCCTTTTCTGGCCTGGATTCTGGATTCAAATTTAACTCAAGGAGCTGTTAAGAGGGAGCTTTGATTTCCAAGCGAGATCATTATATTCTTATTTTCCTTTTATTGAAAGTAAACATGAGAAAGCTCTGGTTTTATGCTTCTAATTTTGTTTATTTTTAAAATTTGGCCATATACAGGCAAACATACTGAGAGAAGAGCTGAAAATTCTTTTCATACCATACACAGCAAGAGGCACAGAAATTAAATCCAAGATAAGTTTTCAATATACTGACTTCCCACACATGTAATTCTTATGTCTGTGACAAGATCAGAGATAAAAGCTTCTCACAAATTACAGATTCTAGATCAAAAGCAGTTTTCCAGTGAATTAAGATAAACATAAAAGTGTATGTGTAAACCTCCTTGGTGAGGACACCCAATGGATCAGTGGCACATACACCACAACCTCTTTTGCCATTTATTTAGCTAGTTCTCACTCCCAACAGCAAAGCCATGAACAGGGTTGGACTCAAGACATGTTACAGAGATGCTTCAGCCCAGCATCAACTTCAGCTACCACTGCATGGGGCTTTTCTACCTCTCACTTCTTCCTATACTGGATTAGGGAATTGATCCAGTTTAAAACTAACCAACCCAGACAAAGCTTGGTGAGGTCACTTTTCAGACCATGCCTGGCTAAAGTGGCTCTATAGCTTCATTAGGGCTTTTTTATTCCTCGTGTTCAAGTCAGTATTAGCCATGACTCCTTAACAGGAGCCTACGAGGTGCGTTCATGGGATGAGAAGCAGGCAGGGAAGCATAGCCCCGATCTGGTTGCCATCACAGATAAAACACATCAATATATTCAGCAAGGCCCCGTGGCACAGTTTTATTTTGGGAAACTGATGGCAAAACTCTCCATGACCCCGAGGCCACAGGTGATACAGCTGCCAGCTGAGATAAAGCACCTCTCCCAGAGACAGCCCAGGCCCAGGCTGGATGTTCAGAGGCCTGAACTGGCAGTCCTTTTCCTATTTTACTCTTCCATTTGTCCTTCAGCTCTTTAGTGGATAGACAATAGAGACAAAGAGCAGTTGTGTTTTGTAGAGTTGGTTTTAAAGAGAGGAGCAAAAGGAAATATCTCTACAACTGTCATACGGTATTTTCTCCTCAACAAAGGATTTCCTTTTCCTTTCCATAACCACCAGTCCCTCCTTCTTGGTTGCCATCCAGCCTCAATCCACCAAGCTCTTTGCCCCATATCAGGGTCTGGGAGCACCGGTCCTGCAATAGGACACCAATGCTGTTCTGACATTTTGCAAGCACAGAACAAAGTATGACTGTGAGACTAGTAACTTCAGTGGTCTCCAAGTCACACCTGACCTGCTGCTCCAACTTCTGCTCTGACATACCTTAGAGACAAGGCAGGACTTGATACACTGCAGAGAACGAAAGAAAGGGAAGAAGCTGGGACATCTCTCCCTTGCTACTGAGCAGGGCTTAGCATTGCATCCATTCTTAGCAATGTGGAAGGGAAACACCATTTTCTGCATTAAAGCTGTGCCGAGAACCACTTTCAACCCAAGATTTTGGAGAAGAGGTGGGAGGCAGCTGGCTGTCCTGCGATTGCATTCCCGAGAGATTCAAGTGAGGAATTTAGCACAGTTATCCTTGCACTTTGGGAAAGGACTGGCTGTTTTTTGTTTATCATCATCATGGTTATCTATATTTTTTTCCTTCTACAAAGTGTGTGTGTGTTTTAAGCTGCATGATTCATCATTCAAGAGGGTGCTGGGGAGTGGAAATCAAATCTCTGAACACTGGAGCGTGCAGTTTAATTTTTTCAGGGTTCTGAAGGTTTCTGGAGACTTTAACCAGTGTTCAATAATGACCCTTAGAGTCTCCGCATGTCTTTTCTTGCTGCCAATCAAGGTCTGGTAAAACAGCCACAATGATGAAGGAAATATACACAAAAGTTCACAGATGATTCACAGAGTGTTAGGGGTTGGAAGAGACCTCTAGAGATCATCTAGTCCAACCCCTCAGTTCTTCCTTAATGATAAACTGGACAGTGCTTGGAATAGGAGTGGATGATAATGGACTTTCAGCTTGGAATGCCTGAATTTAAAAAAAAGAAAAATATCAGTACAACCAAACCAAGTTTGAGAGGCTGTTTTCATTAAATAAAAGGCTGTGGACTTATGATTTTGAATTAACCAGACCAACCTGACTTATAAATCCAAAGTCATTACAAATTATTCGCTTGGCTTTATTTGACAGCGAAGATTTAAATCCTGTTGCTGCAGATCTTACGGGCTTGCTGAAATCAACATAGCTCAGATTTCATATTTTGTAGTATTGAAATATGTAGTTCTGTTCGCAAGTAATTTGGTCCTTTCCAATTTGAAATGTCAAGAAAAACATTTCAGCATATCTGAAATGGTTCATTTTGAAATGTTGAAACTACATGGTTTTATATTTTGAAAATATACTCTTTACCACTCATTTTGAGAGCTGACACTTTTATTAAATCCCACACAAATGTGTGAGCAGTGGTGGTGGATTTCAAACCACCTAGAACTTCACTTTTATTAGTATATTTATCTGTATTATTTTCCAAATTATTGGTCACATCAGTTCAAGAGGAGTTCTCTGTGGGCATGATTTCATATTACAGTGCTTCCAAGGAAACAAATACACTGCGTTTTTCAGAGGGAGAAACAACCTACGCTGCTATTTTGTGCTATTAACTCCACTGACAAACAAATCAGGTGGTGGGAGTGGAAACTCACATGATTTAGTAAAATGGCAACATTTTTCAGGTTCTCTGTTGGCCACAATCATGCAGTGATAAGCATTCAGCACTCTTGTTTGTCTAAATTGCTGTATGAATAAAATCTTACCTGGGGAATCACACAGCCCAACTAGCCTGAACAAGCAGGCACCTATGAGCTGAGCAAACCTGTTAGCAATCAGAGCTCAAACATCTGAAATCACCTGCAAACTCAGCGTGCATCTAGCTAAGGAGGAAAAGTTACTGCAAACTGAAAAGGGAAGCTGATAACAGTTTAAAAGTTGTATTCAGGGCAAGAAAATTAAGGTTACTGGCTAGGCCCAAGAGGAATGTCTGCAATGCTGTGCACAATCACAGGAAATGCACAACTTCCCTGTGCCAAAGAACACCAAAACCCAACCAGTATATGTGGAAATGTAGTACCAGGTCAAAAAATGACTCAAGCAAAGCAGGAGTCAGAGGGCAACTGGAGGGAATGGCCATTAACAAAGCCAGGTGTGGAACTGGGCTTCCCATGAAACTGGGTTTCCCATGATTTTTGTGTTTACATAACACTGAAACTGCTTAAAGACAGAACCAAAGGAGGTGCCACAGAGTGACAAATGGAAACAGCCAAGCCTGAGATAACTCCACAGGTGTCAACAGCAAAATTTACCTTTGAAGCAAACCAGATTTCAGTCTCAGCGTTTTGTCTGCTGGAGGCTTGGGCACAGAAAGGCATCAGCATGCACCTGAACTCCCCTGCACTCCTGGCAGCACCAGCTACCTCATCCAAGGGCATCTGTGACCCCGCAGAGAAGTGTCCCTCAAAAGGGAGGCAGCAAGCACAATAAATGGATTTGCCAGGGAGAATCTTCTCTGTAAAGGTCTAAGCTAAGTAAGTTAAGTTTTCAGGGAACTGAAGGTATCAATCCCTCACAACAGAGAGGCTCCATCACTTTGATATGTAAACTGCTTGTCATCCAGTGACAGTGTACGTGCTCCAAATATTGTGCACATGAATAACATCCACGTGCTTAATAAAGTCCTTTAGGCTTCTTTAAAATGTTCTGTGGATACTTTTCTTGTGGTAGAAAATTTGTTTTCTTGGAAGAAAAAAAGTAATCTTTCTTCAAGTTTCCACAAGGAATGTTTCTTTTCACTGCAGCTTTGATATCTGAAAATCGACTGCTGAAAACTTGAAAATTACTCCTTACCCCCTCTCCCCGAGATTGTGAAAATTTTCACAGAAAAATGTTGCCAAGAAGGGAAAATTTCAGGCTTCCATGCAGTTTCACCAGATTTGATAATGTCCCCCAAGTTATTCACACCCATCTGCTATCCCTAAGCCAGGCATAAAACTGTGTGCCACCTCACAGCCACCAAAGATGCTGCGGGGAAGTGTTTCCTATGTTTCCCTCAGGATCTCCTGGATGTCAGCAAGGGACAAACGTGGCACCGCAAGAACTAGGGAAATCAGGAGAGATTGGGGGTACAGAAAAAGTCTTTCATCTGTCTTGGACCCGTGGTGAGGTTGGAGGTTGTTAGTACTGTGGTAGTACTGACAAACTTCAGTGAAAATTCAGCCCCCATATGCCATGTGATCCATAAAGAGAGGTAAGGATTTTGTTCCTTCCTGGATCTAAGAAGTTAATTTAAGATACAGTAAAACAGATTCTTGTCCAAAGAGAAGGTGCCTACAGGCTAACAGGTTTCCTGTTGTAAATTACTTGATTCACAGCAATTATAAATCCGCCATCTCAGCTAATTAAAAATATTGCTCTGTTCAAAGAGGACTGAGTCTCCTAGCTCCTTCCACAAGGGAATTGTCAAAAACTCTGGAGTAAGGACAACTGTTTCTCATCTGCATATGAACAGTGACAATGTAGGCCCTGTTTTATGACTGTGATTCACTGAGGTTTCCCTGACGTAAACAGTAAATAAGAGTGGGACACCAATCACACCACAGTACTTGACTATACTCAGACCATGTTGGATTTGCACCAGAAATCTGTACATACAAGGGTTCATTTCCCACAGGTCCACTGGGTCTCTAAATTAATTTTCATACTCTTTGAAAAAGACTTACAAACTGGATTCTCCTTTCATCAAGATTCATCCATGGCAGCTTCCAGCTTGTTAGCTTTTTAAAAAATCCTTTCATGCCCTTTTTCATTTAAGCTGTCCCATTGTCACAGAGGCTTCATGATCACTTCTTGCCCTGCATAATGTTCTTTCAGATACCCGATAATCACAATTTGCAGTCTAATTTAAAAGAAAGCTGGCAGAAAAAGCACTTCAGAACTGTCAGCAAGAGAGTACAAGTGACATTACTAAATCCTGGATCTCCTTGGAGCTTCTCCGCATTGTTAAAACTTAGTTTCTTCTTCCAGCAAAACCCTTCCAGAAGTCCCTGTGCTCAGGGAATCATGAGAACAGCTTCTTGCTGTGGGAATGGTCGCACATCGTCCAGAGACAAACAGGCACTTACCTTGTCTAACTCACTCTAGACACTTACTGTAGGACTGCAGGAATCACTTCTCCATAACCTGAGCCATCTAAACACAGGCATGTGTAGCTCAAGGAGAGACTGTCTGTACCTTCCACAAGGCCCCCTCTCGCTGCAGCTTTCTAACTCATGTTCAATCAAACCCAGCCTTGGGCTTCACCCGCATTAGGCCAAGATACTTCTCAAGGTCCGTTTTCATACCCATATGCCTTGGGATGCCCTTCTTTCGTGCTGGGGTGTGAGCTGCGCTCGTGGTGGGCACAGAGGAACACAACCGGGGAGCGAGACAGAGGGCAGACACAGAAACAAACCCTGTTTCATGCGGTACATCTTCTGAGGCCATCCAGCCGTCCTCATGTGGACAGGGTGAGTGAGCTGCCGGCGTGCTCCTGACAGCAGAAAACCCTTACTGAAGCAGCTGCCCTGCTTTTCCCCCCAAGTCCCTTCCTCCCTGGAAGCAGCAGACTCAGCAAACTTTTTAGCACCATCAGAATTGTTTAGTTCAGGGAAGATCAAAGGTTTGTGCAGCTCAGATCTGAGCCAGCTCTAGTGCGTAAGGACTGTAAAGCAAAGGGTATGGTGACTGCCTTGACTCAAAGTGTTAGAAACTGAAGAACAAGGAAAAACAGCCTTCAGCCTTCTTGCACATTAATGTAAAATTTGTTAGGTGGGTCTGTATCTTTGCATTTTGTTAATTGCATTTTTTAAGGTGGTTTGGTTTGGGTTTGATGGTGTTTTGGGGGGGGTTAGGGTTGGTTTTTTTGGGGGGTGTGGGGGGACTGTTTGGTTTGGGGTTATTTTGTTTTGTTGCAGCTCCTTAAAATTCTGCTTCTTTCAACATAGCTTCATTTTCCAAAGAGTTTTGCAGTAGATCAAACAGTATTTCACTAGGTAAATAATTATCTCCACATGATTAGTTATAATTTTCATCAAATGAACACAAGAAACAAGAATCAAATTCTCTAGGTTATAAAAATGTTTTACCCTTCCTTTTTAAATGCAAAAACATAAGAAAGACTCTTGGGTCATTTTGTCACTTCCACAATATGTACTACTCAAGGAAATTGAAAGGAAATGTAAATTTTCTCATCATTTAAACCATTCACTTCAAAGAGTAAAATATAATTACAATACAAAGACAGGGCTTCAAAATAAAAAGCCTAATCAATCTAAAACTATAATGTGACATAATTGGTTAATTCAGAAACATTTTTTATTATGCTAGTATGTCATTAGTGATAGTAAATGAAGTCCCAGAGAAGGATGAATAAAATAGTTTCTATGTTCTTAGGCATATGGAAAGCAAAAAATGGTTAATGATGTATTCACTTCATGCCTTCTTCTCTCAGTATTACAGAAGTTAAGGGAAGATTTTGCCTGTTTATTCACTGAATTTGTCTCCTTTGCCAGTGCAGGGTTGCTTTGTACAATATACTGCCAGATACTTTATCCTGATTCAGCAATGAGACTCCGTTTATTCCCAGATCCGTTATTTCTGCTGTGGTTCTTTCACAGCCCAGAGCTCTCACTAGCTGTTTTAACTTGTTTCCATTTTTCCTGATTTCCCACTGGTTCCACTGTTTTGACAGGTCCAAGGATTTGCAATGGAAAAGCTTCAGCTCCTCAAGAAGGTGAATACACAATCCTGTATGACAAGCTGCTGTTTAAAACCCAGCTGTGGCACACACAGGTATCAGATCTGAAGCTCTGGGGTTTTCTCATCTATGTGACACTATATGTCTTGACATTAATATGTCATCAATAAGAAAACAAATTTGCAAGGTGACCATACAGTGGTCAGTATTAGTTATGCACTAACTCTACATTCAAGAACAGGCCTAAATTAGCTATTAAAACCCAGGAAAGGAATTCTGCTCTCTTTGTGGATAATTCTCCATAAAACTTCAGTTTATTGCACTGCAGCAGTCAAAAGCTGAGATCGGTCATTAGGAAGTGTAAAAAATTAGATAAGAATATGACAGGGAACTCCATATGCCACTAAATTACTGCATTTTGGCTACTGCTTGCTGCTCTGATTGCCCTTCTGAAAAGGAAGCCAAAACTCTGCAACGTGCAGAAAACATTGCTAAGTGTGATCAGAGGAGGGTAATGCCCCCTGGCAGCCTATTCAGCCTGGAGAAGTGATGACAGCGTGCGTTTTTAAGGTGGTGCAGAAAGGTAAAAACAATCAAGCATGCCTGAGAAACACTGAACTGGCAATCAGATTCAAGGAGATGGTCCTGGTGTCGTCACTGGTTGTCTCTGAATTCAGCAGTTCAGTGTGCAGCATCAGTAAAAAAGCCAACACAGCGCCAGGTATTGTCAGGATGGACACTGGGAAGAAGGCAGTGACTGTCATTTTGCCCTTAAAGCACTGGTGAGCTCACACACAATCATAAGAAGGGATTACAGAATAACTGAGGTTGACATCTCAGAGAGTGTGTGTAGCTTTGGTCTCCATGCCCCAAGAAAGATAATGGGGTTAGCGGAGGCACAGAAGAAGGATGGGAAAAGCCACCTCATGAGAAACTGAAACAGCTGAGACTCTTCTTTTGGAGAATGGATGGCTGAGTGGGAATAGGATCAAAGTTTATAAATTTAAGCTGGTGAATAAGGTGAAAGCA
The DNA here is from genome assembly GCA_027574665.1 of Rhynochetos jubatus. NCBI lineage: Eukaryota > Metazoa > Chordata > Aves > Eurypygiformes > Rhynochetidae > Rhynochetos > Rhynochetos jubatus. Next base: position 6,765,679 of record CM050648.1, on the reverse strand, counting down.
GAGCTACTTGTTACTTAGCAAACTCCATAACACTAGAATGAGGATGCACTTGATGAAACAGGTCTAAAAATACTAGAAGGACCAGACAGGAATGTATCCATTAACACTCATGATAAAAATGTTCTGGATGCTGGGGGAATGGACCACAGAAACTGACCAGGCTCATGGACTCTCCCTGAATATCACCTCCTTTTGCCACTGCTGGAGACAGAGTACCATGCCAGATGGATATTGGATCTGACCTCACAGAGTATTTGTCATGTTCTGGTGGTTCCCTGATCATAAATACTAGATCTGTGCATGGATGGGTCACCTGACAGTCAGGTTAGGTTTGAATCAGGTATGGGTTCCTTGTCACATTTCTGTCACAGATTCACAGAGTGGTAGGGGTTGGAAGGGACCTCTAGAGATCATCTAGGCCAACCCCCCTGCCAGAGCAGGATCGCCTAGAGCAGATCACACAGGAACAAGTTCAGGCAGCTTTGGAAAGTCTGCAGGGAAGGAGACTCCCCCACCTCTCTGGGCAGCCTGTGCCAGTGCTCTGTCACCCTCACAGGGCAGAAGGGTTTCCTCACGTTCAGGCTGAACCTTCTGTTTTCCCGTTGATGGCCATTGCCCCTAGTCCTGTCACTGGACACCACTGAGAAGAGCCTGGCCCCATCCTCCTGACACCCCCCCTTTAGCTACTGATAAGCATTGGTAAGATCCCCCCTCAGCCTCCTCTTCTCCAAGCTAAACAGCCCCAGCTCTCTCAGCCTTTCCTCACATGGAAGGTGCTCCAGGCCCTTCCTCATCTCAGTGGCCCTGCGCTGGACCCTCTCCAGTAGCTCCTTGTCCTTCTTGAACAAGGAGCCCCGAACTGGACAGAATAGTCAAAGCACAAAACACAAGCTGTTGCCAGAATTATACCTAACCCAGTATAAAGCCTGATTGATAGTGAAAAAACAACTAATCCATTCTTCGAACAGCTGAGGTGAGTTCATCCCCAATTAGCACAGTCTCATGTGACCACCGTGTTCTTGAGAGGTACCTAGGTTTACCGTATTGGCTAACTGCAGCTGAAATGGTGTTCAGAAGTGAGCTGTAAAATGATGAGTGACATGGAGAAGTGAATAGATGAGTTTCTCAGTTTCAGTTCCCAGACCACTAAACAGGAGCACTCAATGACATTGTCACAAAACAAATTGAAAACAAAGGAGCAGAAGCATTCTTCAATGAGCCACATAAACCATAAGACATGTCACAAGGAAAGCTGTTGAGATGAAGGATTTCAAAGAGATTTCAGGTAGATTTATGAAGTCTGTGGCCAGAGGGTCTGATATCCATCTAGCTCACAAGCTTCCTAACAGCATGAAACTGCTAAGGGCAGGATCACTTTCTCCTACCTGTTTCACAGCCTCTTTTCCCAAGTATCCACTCCTGGGCCCCACTTGTGAGGCAGAAACTGGGGTGAAGGGGACCTTACGGTTTAACCCTGTGGCTTCCATGTATTTAGCATTTTAATTAAAGAATATCATTTGCTTAGAAGCTGTTACATGCAGAATGACTGAAAGATGATCTGGAAGAAGAAATACCAAGTATATTCGAAAACGCCCTGAACAACGTCTAATTTGGACTTGTGAATGGTACACAGTTCTGCCACAAATGATCTTAAACTCCAAGGCCCTGAGAAGGCTTCAGAGGCAGCAGTGTCTCAGCACGGGACCTCTGCAAACACCGCCCATTTACCCAGGCACACACAGCCTTGGTTCTTTCAAATCCCATCCCTTCTCCAGAAAAGCAATGACTTTTTATTGACATTGCGCATCCTTATACATCATGAGTCATGACAGCAAAGAAGCCACACCCTGAACAGATGCAAATTCATGGTCATATTCAACTTCTCCTATGTCAATGCATGAAAGCTGGGTAACAGATCTACTAAATACTAACATTTGCCTACAAAGTAAAGAATGCAGTTATTACACACATTATTCTCCTGTTCTTGCACTCTTAGAGTCTTTTTGTCCTTCCACAGGGAGCTTGAGCCATCACCTGCTGGTGTCAAAGTCTTCCCTTGACTTTGTGCAGGTAGAAATAATGAGAGAAGGCACAAGGCAGTATGGAATAGCTAAATACCAGCAATAATAACCACATCTGCCAGGAACAGTTAAACAAGCATTAAAGGACTTGTTAATTTTCTTTTCCTTCAAGAAGTCATCTTTAAATATAGTGAGCTGAATTTACCTCAAACCTGAGCATTCCCTGAGGGTATTAGACATACCTATGGGCCTGAGGTGCCACTACTGAGGGTTCCATCCTGCAGTTTTCCTTCCAGTCGCTACGCTTTACACGGTGAACAGGCTCTCCAAATTCATATTTGCATTTAAGACTGTATTTAAGTTTGCTACTTGATGGTAGCAAAGGTGCTTGGTTAATCAAGTTGGTAAACACTGGGCAAGAACAAAGACTTATCCCTGTGCAAACATTAACTGCTCTTGCTCTGCAGAGACATCCGGGAGCAAGCCAGCGAGCCACGCAGTGCCCTCGAGCAGCAGCTCCCACCTAAAAGGACACCAAGATTTTCACACCTACAAAGACACCTAGAAAACATTTAGATTTCAGACTGAGCAACCACTCTGAAAAAACAGACCGATTTTAATTATTCATGTGTTTACAGCCCGTTATTATTTAATAACAACATCATTTCTTTTTCTCTATTTTCTCACTTTTTCCACCCACGTAAGTTGCCTGACTTCTCTCTATTGCAGCCCAACATACAGGGCTCCGGATTTTGGTTCCCCCTTCCACTCCTCCCATCTCCCCAGTTAAAAGGCTTAATATGTGTTATTTTCAACTAGTCAACTTTCACATTATTCACAACTCTTGCCTCCAAGTCTTGTATGTACATTGATTTTTCCTCTTGGACATACTCCAGTCCTTGCTGAGAACAGGTTACAGAGGCACAAGATCTCTTTTGTTCTGCACTTCCCACAAGACCATTTTCACACTGTTCTTTTAACCTTGTCTGACGGGAACTAACCCATAGAAAGGATAGTCTATTACCATGAAGCTGAACTTCTCTTTAAGGACACTTTTGGAATGAAGTATTAGAACCCCAGCAGAGCAGGGGGATTCATTCTTCCCAGGAGGCACCATTAAGTTCCCTGCTGTGATGAAGTAGCCACAGCACATGAAGTATCAGTAGTTTTACTGGAGTTAGAAATGCAGCAGAGAAATGGAACGACATTAGGCAGCTTAACCGAAGTGATCAGTCAAGTTCAAAATTCTGCACCCTTTTGCTTCTTTTGGGTGACTTTTGGGAGACAGCTGCCTCTGTAGGTCAAGCTTATTTGCTCTGCCTTGTTCAACAAGGAACAAGCTTCCAATCCAGCTGTCCAGAAGCTGTCCTGCCCTTCACTGGTACCAATTCTACTCGTTTGACTTGAGCAGTTGGGCAAAGCTCTGCTTAGAGAGGAAAAGTTAATTAAATCAGATATCTCATACAATCCTATATCTTTAAAGTGTGCAAAATCCCTCTCCACTGGAGCAGAAAATTAAATGCTTTTTTTTTTTTTATTCACCCTTCTGACGTTCACAGCCCCAAGTTCTTATTCTGGCTTTTTCAGGGGGTGCTTTTCTTCAGTTTCTTTTCTTACTTTCTCTCATCTTCCTTCTCTTTCTAACGTAAACAAGCCACCATAAAAAAATAGTAACAATAACAGAAATCACCAGCAGTACGTGCCTTAGGTTTGGGTCATGACGTGCCTATGCCCCAGGCAGTTACTGTTGATTTAGCTATCTAATTCCCTTAAAAGGCTTAATAACTTTTTCAGTGTAAAGCACAGACTACACTGAGGACGGGTATAGCAACATGTATAATAGGACGTGTCAGCCTTGGCTGACAGAACAGTGTGGTCCCTTGGGACGTGCCACACAACACAGCCCCTTCATGGAGCATTCCCCAAAGCCAGGTTTTAAAGCACGCTGCTTCTAGATGAAATCCTCAACACTGTGAGAAGGCAGTGAGCCCTCTCAGTGGGGGGTTGCTTACGGTCTGGTAACATAACAAAAAATTAAAATCATGAAACTTTTCAGTTCATGACTCCCAAACCCATCTCTCTTGCAGGGCTGAACTCAGAAATGATACATTATCAATACACAACCGTTTCACTACCTTGGCCTAAAATTTGCAACTGAATAAGCCGAACTGTTAGCTCTGCAGGAAAAAGGCTGCTAGGGAGAGACAGTCTTGGGTACCCTGAGTACCAACAAGCAGCTGATCAGGTTTGCTCACCAGCATCCCAGAAGGCAGTCAAGCTCTCCTTGGAAGGTTTCCCTGACACACTGCAAGCTACCTACACCACCAAGGTCCCAAACAGCTTCTTTCCTGACTGCATAAAGCTTCCTGTAACACCTGAAACAAGCTCAGCTGGAAACAGCGGCTCTACCCTGAGCACCCAATTAATACTTGAGGAGCAAAAGCTGAGGTGCCATTTCAGCAGCTGCTCTGACCTAATTGGGACTTCTTCCTCACTTTTCTGTTTTGAGATGGTAACAAAACCAGCTCTTGACTAAAAGAGGAGATACTTTGTTGGGAAGAAGGAAAAAGTAGAGAGTATGTGTTGTATAGGAAATGTTTTCAGGCTTACAGACTTTAACAGTTAAAGTTCAATGTGCAGAAGAGGTGTAGACCAGCCCCCAGACCACAGGAGATGCCTGCCTTGAGCTGCCTACAGGGCTTTTTTAAGAGAAAGTTTAATGACGAAAGACATGGATGTAAATATGTGCACTGCTCGTCAGTCCGTGTGCCTCCAGACTGGCGAGGCTTGGCACGGAGGAGAAGTCCCACTGACCGTTTTATAACTAACTGCAGTAACAGGAAGGAAAGGTTGAGAGGGTGGTATCTCCGGTTCTTATTGCTGGGAGGGACCACCTTCTAGTTACAACTTCTGCTCATGTTTCCCAAAGTTTTCATTTCCAGAGCTGCTGTGCAGAAAGTAGGGCAGAAGCAGACTCCATATGTGTGCCTATACATAAACTGAAGTCAACCCATGTTTGCAGAGAACCTGGTACAACAGAGAGTCTTGTCCCAGGAAGTGCCCTTTCCACTTACTATTGATCACTAAAAAAGTCATGGCTGCTATATAAAAGATACGTGCTGGATTACTGAAATGAGTCGATGTGATGTTTCCCATCCATATGACCACTGTACTGATAATTCCTTTCCCCTCACATTTTTTGCCATTTTCTCTAATAAAACTAAAAGCTTTTCAGGACAGAGACTGTCTGTGCAAATCTCCTGGCCCAAAAAAAGTGGGGTCCTGGCCTCTACCTACCATTGTGTCCATGACAGTGAAAAATGTCACCAGAATAATTCTGGCTATTGCTGTGGCACACAGTAAATGCTGGATGAGGGGCAGGGTGTCCAGGGTTGGGATAACATGCTTCAGGGAGGTGGTAGCCAAAACTGAAGCTTTCTATGGCAGGTGGCTAACAGCATCCTATTGAAATTGGTGTAAAATAAAGTGGGCTGGTCCTAGCTGTGGTGTAACACAAGAAAGCAACAGCATACAGCCCTGTGAGCACCCTGCCTTCACCAACTGTCCATCACAGATCACAAAACACGTCACAAGCCTCGACTCTTTTCTCCCCTCCCATAGGAAATCCATCCCTTGTTATATTTGCTGAACCCATTTTTTGCCACCATGCTCAAAGGCCAACTGTGCTTTGTATTTTCCGCTGCCATCGAGCAGAGTCCCCCGGCATGGGGCTGTGAGCATCACCCGCTGGCCATGGTGCCGACGCTGTGCAAGGCGGCGCAGGGCAGCAATCCCCCTGCCCAATGAATTGCTCTGTGTCACAGCATGAACAGCAGGTGCTGGGGTTTCCATTTTATGAATCTGAGGCCGAACAGAAACTCCCTTGTATTTACAAAGGGGGTGTTTCTCTGAGATGCCTGATAAACCAAGGTGGCCCAGCACCAAGTTATAGGATGTTTAGGAGTGTAAAGAAATTGAAAGCTGACATAAGGGGAGGTTTTCAATAGTCAATACATTAAAAAAGTGACTCAGTGCCTCTTCAGTCATAAAAAGTAGACCAGTCCTGGGCTAAGCCAGGTCTCCAGTGGAAAGGAAGGGATAAAAAGAAAGTTAAGACACTGAGTCTATTTCCAGGTTCACTCCTGCCATATCCATAAAGTTACGTAGCATTGGGTGGCCTGTTCACTTAATGGTTTTAAAACATTTACCTGTCCTGTGGGAAGAGCATCAGGAAGCTTCAGCACTGTTTGAGAAGTGTTCTGATCGAAACCACAGTATGTAAAGAGGTGGGCCAGTGCATCTTAGGAAAGACTCCCTTGGACAAAAAGGTTCCTCACAATTACTACAGGCACTTAGCAATCCACATGTTTTGGTTTGGGTTACTCTAATGGGTGCGGAATATCGTTCTCAATCACCTTTGAAGCCCTGAGGGACGTGGTGTCTTCTGCTCTGTGGGATCTGGACTGAGCCAAATGGTCCCAAACTGGGCAGATTGCTGCCAAAGGCAAGCAGCTACTAATAGGAGTTAATTCTTGTTGTGGTATGTCAGAGAGCCTGAACCACAAATCATCTGCTGCTGGGGAGTCCTCAAAGCTTTGGAACAATATTATTTGAAAGAAGGAGGGAGTTGGTCAGAAAAACTGAAAAGCTTAAATAGGCCATCTCCTCAGCAAGTATAAATTTGCTCTGTTGACTGGGTGGCCCTAGAAATGGGATTACTGTAATTTTTGAGGGAGGAATCCCTGTTAAAAACTAGGCAGAGGCATCCAGCTAATGATCCAGCTGAAAATAAGCAAAGAGGTTTGATGGTGCATAGTATAAAAAGCAGGATTTGGCTTTTGTAAGTGAGGCTGCGAGCTGATCGTGGGCCAAGAGAAGTGCAGATATGGAAGCATAGGTAGAGTGCCATCCCAAGATCATTTTCCTGATGCTTCCAGCAACCAGCGAGCATGTTGCAAAGTGGTGAGACAGGGATGAGGAGACAGAGCTTGCCAACTGCAGCAAGTTCTGGCTGGTGTGGGGCAGTGCTGTTGATTACACCCAGCAAGTGCATTTCTTACTGAGTATTGAACTGGTGGATGCTTTGATATAAAGGAAAAGATTTCAAATTTGGAAAATAAAATAAATGCTCTGTAGAAGTGAAGTGTTACATTCAGTGCCCTACCTAAGGGGACCTCCGCTTTGTGATAACATCTCTCACTCAGTCTTTTTTTGCACTTGTTTTACTAGAACTTTTTATTTTAGGAAGAGACAAACATAGTGAAGTACAGAGGGGGTGGTATTAAGGAGCCCTGAACTGTAATCCCGATCTTGCCTCAAGGCAGCCGAGCGCTGGCACATGTCTCTGCCTCTGCTTCCCCCTCCACCTTACCTGCTGTACAGCAGGTGCTGCAGTGTGGTTCCAGCAGCACAAAGTTGCTCAGACCCCTGCTAATGCCCTTGGTTCCACTTTTGCAACGTCATACAAACCTGGGGTATCTACAGAAGTAACAATGCATCAGTGACAGGCTTGGATCTGAGCTGGTCTGCAAAAGAAACCTACTCAGCCCACAAAGCAGGGAGAAGCCTCATTGCCAGGTCAGCCAGGAGGGGTCTATAAATCAGCATGTGCTGATACCCCAGTGCCCTGCGGGTTTAAAAACAATCCTGTGTCTCCATCCTGGACAGGAACCATTCCTGACCAAGCTTTGTTCCCATGAAGTCAGGCAGACAAGTATCCCGTACTGAGCCATTTCTCATGGCAGTGGTTCAACCCTTCTCAGGCAGCCCTGGGTCTTGGCATTCAGGCCCGTGTTTTGCAGCTCAGCTGTACATCTTGCTTCTTCCCAAGGGGCTTGTTATTTTACAGTATTCCCAACATACTCAATTTTCAACTTTCTGAAGACTGTTGGGAAGATTTGTCAGCAAATTACTGTGGACCTAGGAGGGGAGAAGACTACTAAGTCTCATCTGGGTGGACCTAGTGCACAAGATGTAAGGTTTGGATATGGTTGTATCCTGCTCTGGCAGGGAGATTGGACTAGATGATCTCTAGACGTCCCTTCCAGACCCTAATACTCTGTGAATCTGTGAATCAGTCCTGAGTCAGAAGTTACTCTCTTGTCAAGGTATGAATTAAGCCACAGGGTTTAACTCCTCTCCCTCCTGTCCCTCTACACACATTTCCAGTCTTTGAAGGCTGCCTGGGCTGTGGATATGAAACATCCTTAGGGCTGCCCTAATTTTTACTGAGCCCTGTTGGTCCCAAAGGCAGAGCTATGAGCTCTCCTGTGCTCCGATGGGGATACGATACTCTGCCTTCTGCTCAGTGCATGGTCCTGCATCCAGCTGTCAGGACTAAAGGCCCAAAACTACAGCCCACCAACAAGACCCCCAAGCCCGCAGTTGATCACTCTCCAGCGATGACATAAAATATTCTGTGAATGCCAATTAAGCAGCGACATTTGCAAAGATGGTTCTCTCAGCACGCTGTGTGCACTGGAATATCGTCAGCTGTTCAGCAGGGAAGTATTAATCCCAAACGAATCCTTTTTGGCATAGGAACAAACCCAGACTCTTTATTGTGGGAAGTGTCCTGCATTTGAACTCATCACTCATCATTCTCTACCAAGTAGACATGAAGTTCAAACACTGTTCAGGAGGCCCAGCAGGTTGGTTTCCATAAACAAAGTGGTGTCTGAGCACAAAGCAGCTCAGAAGTCACTTCACCTGACAGCGAGACTTTTTTCATTCCAGCCTCAAAAAGGTTGTGCTTGGCACCTCAAAAAGGTGCCAACCTTACCTGTTGGGCACACACAAGGAGCCTGATGAGCAGATGTAGATGAGAAGGGATGTAGGTGTGTGTCATGTCTGTCCACCACCCAGTGTTTTACTAAAAGCTACTGCCAATTCTTGAGCACATAGTAACATAATATAGCTCTCTAGAGATTTACAGCTGGCTAGGTATGAGATCATAGTAATGATTCTTCATTGCCCATGTGCTGACAATCCTTTTTCACTTCCTATGTCCCTGTGATCCTAAATCACCAACACTGGATCCTTCTTTTCCAACCTATTCTTCCGTTGTAAATCTGTTCTTATTGTGCCTAATTCAGCCCCAGTCCAAATAAGTAACAAGACAGTCAATGACCAATTTAAAAGATGTTCCTAGATGAAGAGGCTAGTAGCAGGTGTTTCTGACAGTTCTTGAAACAGGATGAATATTCCACTTCTCTTAAAGTGCTACGGATTCATTTATTTTTGGCTCAGTGGGGCTGTGAAATCCTAGAGTTTAAGAGTTATATATTCCAAAATAACCTTTCAAATTAATCTTCACTATGATTTTAGAGGATTATCTTCATAACAGATTTACCTCTTTTGAAAGTCAGAAGAGCAGATGCTGCCTTCAACCTTTCTATAGATATCAAGTTTAAACTTAGTATCTTATGAAATAGCTGGTACAGTAATTGTGCCCAAGGTCAGGCAGCAATCATTGCAGGGTGATTTGATTTTCACTCTGGATAGCCTGTACCCTGTCAGGTCAAATAAACTCCTTCCTTCTCCAGTCCTGAACTAATCGTGAGAGAGAAAAAAAAATAATATCACCTTAAACAATTATTTGTAGAGCATTAGGTTATTGCCTGAGCCAAATCCCAGGGAGCTTCCAAGGGCTACAAGCAGGACACAGTGCTGCTGTCACTCAGTGCCAGGTGACTTGTCAGGGAGGTAGCAGTGGCCAGCCGCACATACGCGTGCTTCATGCTGGCACTGCCAAACCCCTTTAAACTGGACAGGAAATTGGTCTCCACTGTTATTGTAGCAGTTCAGTTTCCATTTGCTACCAGAAAATCCAAACTTGTAAAAAGAAAGTGTGCAACCAGCCCAGACTTTCCACAAAATCACCCTTTCATTCAAAACCAGATGTGTCTTTCAGATGAGAGGGCCTGAAAGTTTCCAGACAAACATCTCCTCTCCACTTTTGTCATAGCCATCAATATCCATCAATATAACATCAATATTGCTCCTTTATTTTACTGGAGTTGGAGGGAAGCTGTTCAAACCAAGGCTGTATAAAATGTCTAGAGCACTACTAGTGTCTAAAATAAACATCATTATGTCTCAATATCTGCTTCTCATCAATGTCCCTGAGACCATCCTGCCTTCACAGGGTGCAATTCAGAGGACTTTGCTGTTCTGGGGTATGATTCACACTATGTCAACAACAAGCACATTTGGTTGAACTAAGCACTTTTGGTTACTGCGGTATTTCTCAAGGTGTTTGGAAGCATCCAAGCTCCAGCCATTGTCACAAGCATTGTTAGTATCAGAGATGGAAATGGCTGGTTAAAAATAGCTGTCTGCATAGTGTGGCAAGGATTCTGTCTCCAAATAAAAATTTGGAATGGACCTCCTTGTGAAGGATCAGATCTGCAACCCTTGTGCTTCAAATTCCATTCATATTTTACTGGAACTAGTTAATAAAGAAGAAAAGGAAACAAACATGAAATAAGATACAGATAATTATATGAAGAAAGACTGTTAGAGGAATTACTAATATGCCTTAACATACAGAGAAATAGTTAATTTTTTATTCTTAGAATCATAGACTCATAGATTGGTTTGGGTTGGAAGGGACCTTTGAAAATATCTAACCCAACCTGCCGCCATGGTCAGGGACATCTTTTACCAGACCAGTTTGCTCAAAGCCTCCTCCAACCTGATCTTGAAGACTTCAAAAGATAGATCATCCACAATTTCTCTGGGCGACCTGTTCCTGTGTCTCATCATCCTCATCATAAAAAAATGTCTTCCTTATGTCTAATCTCTTTCAGTTTAAAACTGTTGCCCCTTGTGTTCTGTCACTACAGGCCCTAATAAAAGTGTTTCTCCATCTTTCTTGTAAGTGCCCCTTACGTACTGAAAGGCTGCTATAAGGTCTCCTCAGAACCTTCTCTTCTCCAGGCTGAACAACCCCAGCTCTTTCAGCTTTTCTTCATGGCGGAGTTGTTCCAGCCCTCTGATCATTCTTGTGACCTTACTCTGGACCCACTCCAACAGGTCCAAGTCTTTCTTGTGCTGGAGACCCCAGAGCTGGACACAGCAGTGGCAGAAGACTCCAGGTGGGGGTCTTATGACAGCACAGCAGAGGGGAAGAATCACCTGCTCTTCACGCTTTCTTTGACGCAACCCAGGACACGGTTAGCTTTCTGGGCTGTGAGAGCACATTGTTGGCTCATGTCCAATTTTTCATCCACCAGTATCCCTAAGTCTTTCTCTGGAGGGCTGCTCTTAATCCATTCATTCCCCAGTCTGTATTGATATTGGGTATTTCCCTGATCCATGTGCAGGACCTTGCACTTGGCCTTATTGAACTTCATGAGGTTTTCATTGGCCCATTCCTCAAGACTGTCGAGATCCCTCCGGATGGCATCCCTTCCCTCAATTGCACCATTCAGCTTAGTGCCTTCTGCAAACTTGCTGAGGGCATTCATATTACTGAATGAGGATAGCAATACATCACTAAATTCATTTTCCATATCCAATATTTCAAAAACATTTCTTCCCTAGCACAATTGATTTGCTTTTCCTTATGCTGCAGTCCCGAACAGAGCTGCCAAGCTGTAGTGAATAGTGAAATATTGCCCCAGACCTGAAATAGAAGTTACCCACTATGTTCACCATTTCTGGGGTCAAGGAAGGGAGGGTCCCACTGCATACCAGCAGGCAGGATCCCCCCTAACAGATGGGTGAAGACAGACAGGCTTTTCCAGACAGCATTTAACAGCAAAGGCTTATCTGGTATTATGTGAATTGTTTTCAGGCGGAATACTTCCCTCAATGACAACAAACAGCCTGGATCCTATATAATACCTAAAATTAATCAGAATAATCCCACCCAGCCTCCTATTGCCTTTCTACTGTGATAAGCCCTTTCCAGAAGATGCATGCTTTTGTTTATTGTAAATGTGTTCCTCAGTAATGCAGCAGAAATATCTACCTGATAATAGCTACAAAAGCTTTCTTCTAAGGATTTCAGAGAGCTTTGCAAGGGCAAGCATAGACTTATTCTTAAGACGGCAAAATCAAGGAACAGAGAAGTTAATGGTCCTACAGATGCTAGGCTATAAATCACAGCTTGTAGTTCCTATCTGCTTGCCCAAAAGGCAGGATTATTTGGGACACAGTTAAAGCATGTGAAAAAAAAGGTGAGAAGTGAAAGCTGATTTTGACTTTACAAAGGATTACTTATTTTTGTCACAACCAGTGCATTATAGCAAGTCTCTTTTTTATCTTCTATAATTCCCTGCCACTGACAAATGCCCAGTAGAGACGAACATTAGCTGGAGTGATGAGACACACCCTGGGAGAGGCAATACAGCCATTTGCTCTCGGTGGTGAGACCATCTTACAACTTCTGTCTTGCAGGAAGCCACAATGAGGACCAGACTTTGTGACCCCTTTGCCTTCAGCAGGGACACACCAAAGCCTGGTAGTTTTCCATCTGTGGAGTCCATTGTAAGGGATGTGCCGTTTTCAGCCACTTCTACCAGGGCAGCATTTCTGACAGTTCTGGCTAAAACCATCATTTTAGAGTTAGCTAAAACCGCGAGCTACAGCTTGGAAGAGACACAGCCGGTCAGAACAGGGTTCAGACACAACTGAGCTATGTTATATCAGTATGGACCATTAACTGCAGGAAATGCCAAGTAATTTCACTTAACATAAATGTGTATGATGTATTTCAGAAATTCTATAAAACACCCGTAAAATCCACCTTATCTCCTTGGAAGGCAGCAAGAGTAAAGAGCTAGCAGAAAAAATACACTTCAGTTTTGATATTTGCAGACCTACAGATTTAAAAAGGAAAATAATCCCAGGAAACAAGATTTCCAGAGTGATTTACACATAAAGTAGGAAATATGGATCAACACTGAAAAAGAAATTTAGGCCAGATGCTCAGTTGGCTGTCCCTCTGACGGTTTCCCCACTTACAGCAGCTGGATTCAGCTCAGCCACCTGGCCAGCACTTCCACCAGAACGTATGAGAGGAAAAAGACATAAATATCCCCTTAAAGTCACAGTATGGGGTTTATCTGAGCATGATCTGTGGCCACACATCTAGACACTACTGACATATTTCTCTTGTCTAACTTCAGACATGTAAAGGTAGGCTACTACATCGCAGTCGGTCATCCCAGGTTATCCACATCAAGCAGACATCAGCAATGCATCCAAATTGATCAGGCACCAGAAGTGTTCATTTCTCCCCATCAACTGAGAAGTGAGTCTAGGCATTTGAGACATCTCCATTTATCCAAATTAATCCCACCCCCATGTGGCAAGCCTGAGCAAGAGGGTGGAAAAACAAGAAATAACAGATATATCAAACTTCCCTAATGAGACAGAGAGAGATTTCAAACACAGAGAGATTGGGTAGAGTGTTTTGAAGCTAAAAAAGGGATTTTTGTAGAATCTGGGGCATTTCACTTGAGAAGCCCAAATGTAAGGGTTTCTCTGCCTTTGCACTGACCTCCACATGGAGCACAGCTCATCTCTTTATGAACACGATCAGTTTAGTTCTACCTCAGAGCTCTACACAAGTAACGACGTCAGCATTTCTCTGGGTCGGTGAAGGGGAGACAGCAGTGCGAGTTCTTACCCACCCCTGGTTGGAGTCAGCAAATCTCCCCACTCAAAACTGAGACTATCCATCACCCTGTCCCAGAAGAATGACATGGCAAAGACTGTCTGTGCCACCAGTGCTTTGGTCCTCAAATGCCACCTGGTGTTTTCTCTTGCAAGCCCTGTCAGGTCATTGCAGGCTTCCTGTGGGATAAACAGGGCTGAGTTGTGTCCTGTGAGTAGCAAGCTTTCTGCAGGAATGGCGATGCCTACAGGTCTGTTCCCCATTAAATGTATTTATTTGATGGGCTTATAAATAAAGAGTTTAAGGCAGAGATAAACACTGGTGCAAGTGACACAATATAACAGAAGGGGATGACAGGAAAAGCTTCCCTGAGGTGCATGCAGCATGTGTGCATTGCAGGCAAGACCCAAGGCTGGTGTTACACACAGGAACCAATGGGTCTTTTCCAAATCCTCGCCAAAGACCTCACCCTCAGTCTCCTTTTGTATCCATGCAGTTAATTTGGGTCAGGTGAAGTTCTTCAGCAATATCATTAGCAGCTTGAGGAGCAAACCTGAATGCCAGCCTCACAGAGCTTTTACGGTAGCTCTGTAATAAACAATAAAAAGGCAATAAAATGAAAAATAATTAGCAATAAAGAAGTAACAAGGAGTCAGGAAGAAGAGGAATGACTTGATTCAAAGTACAGTGGTTTCACCATCCCAGGGCCTCACTGCCTCCATGTGTGCAGCACGTTGCTGGTTGTCACAGCAGACCACAGATGATTTCCTACATTCCCCAGGGGAAAGGGGTTGGAGAAGATCCCCTTCTCCCAAGACAGCGTTCCCTATCTGCAGAGAGTGAAACCAGGACCTTGCTGATCCGGACTTCCCTGGTCACCTGCTTGTTCTCCAGTGCCTGTACATCATCCTGACCCATGAAAATGCCAGGAACAAGGATTCAAGGTATGTAAGGAAGAAAGAGGAAGAAGGCTGCATATTATACATCCTTGAGGCAGAAAGTGTTCTGCGGGTACTTGCTCAAAACACTTCAGAGTACCATTGACTTTTTGGTTTGTTTTTCGTCCTGGAAAGCACTTTCTGGGCCTCGTAAGCCACCACATTTTATCTATGGGCAAAACCAGCAGCAGGAGGTTTCCCTCTGTGTTTACAGGCTTAACACCAGGAGTTACTTCTACACAGACAGGTCATACAACCCTCAAGCTGGATTTTGCCTTTCCCAGCAAACAAAACTTGCATCTGTAGCTGACAGCTTGCTATGAATTAAGGGCACCTTGAACAATGGCCCAACACCCAGAGCTCTAAATCTGAACTCTCAAGGTTTTCATGTGCCAGGACTTTTACACATGGGACCTAGGGATGTGCTAGCTTGAGCCAAACTGCAAGCACTCTTTGCATCCAAACCCCATGCTTGGACATAGCCAACCAAGTCAGGAGAGGTCAACCTGCAGCACTGTGCAACGAAGCCCCAGGACACCAAAAGCCATCACGGTCCAGCTAAACAAACCCGAGCCCCGGCAGATGTTCATTCCATGCTCACACCCAAGGGCTATGTTGTGCCATTAGCCACAGGGCTGATGAGACCAAAATGCTCCCCAGAGAGCTTGTGAGGGGATTCTCCCCCTGCCTTTCGCTCAGCATTGCAGATGATAATCCTTGGCCTGCCTCAGCCCAAAGCTGCCTTGAGCTGCGGGTTCCCTTCCAGTGCTGCACGCCAGCAGCCTCAGTGTGCAGACTATGGGGTGGCAGAGAGATATACACAAGTGGAAACAACTGTGCTTTGCTTTCAGTTGCAAAGTCATTTTTGGTCTCATTTATAATAATTGTGTGCTTTTTTTTTTTTTAATCAGCCATTTACACCTTAACAAATAGCTGAAGTTGCATCACTTATTTTTAGCGGATCAAATCCTGCTGTCAGGTATGCTGACGTAAATCCTGAGCAATTACTTATTTCTCTAGAGCTACCCCAGAACTGCATCTGAGGTAAAATCAGAATCAGTAAGTAGAATGTCAGCTCTGATATTACCTGTATTTCCTTACTACACACAGAAACTGGGTTCACTTTTGAAGTTACAATAGCAGTGCATAAGAAAACAAGACCATGAACTGCATGAAATACCAAAAAAAATCAGCTTCCCAGATTAAAAATCTATTGATCACCCACATGAAATTGCTATTAATATTTTTTAGATTGGATTCATGTCATTGTGCTATTTCACATTTTCCGGTGAACAATTCAAATTCCCAAGTGCTTGAGCACTACTTGTTTAAAACACATTGCGTTGTTGCAACTATTGTTTCTTAAAAATCAACTACATCAACTGAAATGAGATGCATCAAATCCGTGAAAAACAAACCATTACCACTTTCCAAAGCTAATAAGTTGTTTAGAGTCAATTTTAAAAACCCTGAACGTGGAAACTCTCTGGTGCAGAGACTAATCCAATACTACCAGCGCCTGAAGGAGAAGATTTCTGTTGTCTGCAGGATC
The DNA here is from genome assembly GCA_027574665.1 of Rhynochetos jubatus. Taxonomy (NCBI): domain Eukaryota; kingdom Metazoa; phylum Chordata; class Aves; order Eurypygiformes; family Rhynochetidae; genus Rhynochetos; species Rhynochetos jubatus. The sequence continues at coordinate 6,749,542 of CM050648.1, read as the reverse complement.
AAACCCACAGAACAGTAAATGACTTGGGCTCCAAAACCATGTAGCTCTCTCAGAAGAACAAATCTATTTTAGCAGAAGGAACAGAAAAGTTTATCTAAATCTTACCAGAGCTAATGCTAGATTAGTTTTAGGTACATTTTCTTGAGACTGTTTCAATGACGGAAGCAAACTATTGAAACAAAACATGTCTTTTCCTACACACAAAAATTTTGTGGTGTTGTCCTAGAATTTAGGGCAGGAACAAATTCAAATTTGTCACTATGCTAAATTAGTTAACCACTACTATTTATTTACTGTTTTCATAGACTAATTCATGGTAAACTCTCAGGTAAATCCTCTAACCACTTTAGTCTCTTACAGCCAGGGCAAAATTTGTTTGCTAGTATCACATTCAGCTCTACTGCAAAAGAAGGTAGAAACAAGAAAATACACTACAAGCAGGACATCCTAGTTAAATAAACTTACTATAAAAAGAAATACAGAAACATACAAATGAGCATGGTTATATCATACATACACACTCATGGGCACAAACACCCATAGATTTTTCTGTTCTCTTTCAGCAAAAAGCCAGTATCCTTTCCTTATGAAAAACAAGCCCTTCACAAATTAGAGCTAATCCTCAACTCATTAACTGCATTGATTTCAGGAAAATGAGATTATTTCAAGCTGCTGCACCTGAGCATTAAAAGATTTAAGTGTCAAATTTTGCCCTTAGATGCATCCTACTGAAGTCAAAGAGAGTTCTCACTGGATAAAGTGAAGCATACATGCATCTACCCAAGAAACACAGCATGCTGTTTCTACATACTTCTTCAAGGCAGAATCACAAAACTACAGGGAGAGATACCAGTTATGTTAGACCAATTGATGTGGCCATAGAAATTACTCTCGTACATTCAAGCCCCAAAGTCCCAGACTAGGGTGGTCTGGCTGATTGCTGTGGGTTGATGCACACCAAGTGTGAACCAGGGCAATCCCAAAGACACTACACTTCTGAAAAACAGTGGACAGGGAAAGAAAACCCTAAACACACAAGAAAATGTTTGCCAGAGATATGCATCTCCTCCTATTTTCAGGTCAGTAGAATTAATGACCTTTCCTTAAAGACTGTTAAAGTATAAAAATAATAGATATAAAACTTGCTGATGTAAATTAAACCTTCACACAAGCACCTCAGTGTTAAAATTCTAAGGCTTTAAATATTTCTAAACCTCATTTTCTCACTCCAGAATGTCTTATATTTTCACTGCCAAAAAAAGAAAAAAAAGGAAAAATAGAACAGACATTACCTTGGCTTTTTTTCCTCCATCTCCTATGCTTTCCCGTTCTCCAGTGTCAAAATGGCCTTCAGCAACTCATCAAGCACCTGCAACACACCACTCTTCTTCCCTTGGCTGCGATAGGGATTCTGTCTGTGTTTATGATTAACCCACCCACATATCTGCCACAGTAGGGTGAGGCTGTTCAAACACTTAATTATATTCATGACTCTCATTCTAGATAAGGTTTCCCAAAGCACTGAAGTGCACGAGCGTAGCTAGTTGCTTAGTGAAGAATTCTTGCAAAACTCTATGGTTTTGGCTTATAAAGACGTTTTTACCTCCTCCTGCCACATGTGGGTTCTCCCTGCTGCTATGTTCAGGTGGTACCAGCTTACGGCTCAGCCAGCATTTTGGTTCATAAAACATCTCCAGAAACACGATAACCTGATGTTCTGGGCTGCTACGATGCCAAAACAGGGTATGCATTTCCTTCCACAGGGCTTCATGCAGTTCAGGTATCGGCTGCACTAACGCAATTTCTGCTCGTTCTCCATGTGCACAGACCCTCTTTCCAAACTTGCCAGCCCAGGCTACTCTCCCCAGTGCGCAAATATCCCAATTAAATCAATGGGAGTTGGGCCATGATAATATAGGCTGGTGGAGTGGATACACACAAGAAAAATCTTGGGAGCTCCCTCTGAGGTTCAGAGATATTGAATCATAGAATGGTTAGGGTTGGAAGGGACCTTAAATATCATCTAGTTCCAATTCCCCTGCCATGGGCAGGGACACCCTCCACTAGACCAGGTTGCTCCAAGCCTCATCCAAAATGGCTTTGAACACTTCCAGGGATGGGGCATCCACAGCTTCTCTGGGCAACCTGTGCCAGTGCCTCACCATCCTCTCCGGGAAGAATTTCTTCCTGATATCCAATCTAAATCTCCCCGCTTTCAGCTTAAACCCATTACCCCTTGTCCTGTCACTACAGGTCCTTGTAAAAAGCACCCCCCAGCTTCCTTGTAGGCCCCCTTCAGGTACTAGAAGGCTGCAATAAGGTCTCCCCGGAGCCTTCTCTTCTCCAGGCTGAACAAGCCCAACTCTCTCAGCCTCTCCCCACACCAGAGGGGCTCCAGCCCCCGGAGCATCTTCGTGGCCTCCTCTGCACTCTCTCCAACCGGTCCATATCCTTCTTATGCTGAGGGCTCCACAGCTGGACGCAGCACTCCAGGTGGGGTCTCACGAGAGCAGAGTAGAGGGGGAGAATCCCCTCCCTCGCCCTGCTGGCCACGCTTCTCCTGATACAGCCCAGCATACGCTTGGCTTTCTGGGCTGCCAGCACACACTGCCGGCTCATGTTCAACTTCTCATCCACCAGTACTCCCAGGTCTTTCTCCTCAGGGCTGTTCTTGATCCAGTCTCCACCCAGCCTGTACTTGTAGTTGGGATTGCCCTGAACCAGGTGCCGGACCTTGCACTTGGCCTTGTTGAACTCCATCAGGCTGGCACAGGCCCACCTCTCCAGCCTGTCAAGGTCCCTCTGGATGGCATCCCTTCCTTCCAGCGTGTCGACCGCACCACACAGCTTGCTGTCGTCAGCAAACTTGCTGAGGGTGCACTTGATGCCATCATCCATGTCACTGACGAAGATGTTAAACAGGACCGGTCCCAACACCGACCCCTGTGGAATGCTGTTCGTCACTGGTCTCCACTCAGACACTGAGCCATTGACCACAACTCTCTGACTGCTCCTTGTGTGTCCTGAATAGACAAAAAAACACTTTCATGATGAGGACAGTCCAGCATTAGAACAAGGTGCTCAGTGAGGTCGTACAGACTCTGACCTTACCGGTTTTCAACACCTTGGTGAACAAAGCCCATGGTCTGCGCTTACGGCTGACCCTGCTCCTGAGCAGGAGGTTGCACCAGAGACCACCCGAGGGCCCTTCCAGACTCATTTTTCCTGTGATCCTATCCTACGATCCTTATCCTCATACTGGGAATGTTGTGTGCAGGTGTATCAGGATTTACAGCGTGGGACGAGGATGAAATCTGCTCCCTGTAGCAATGTTAATGTTACTGGGACTTCACAAGTCACACATCCTCTCTGAACCACAGCTGACACAGCTGCAACATGGGGATGGTTCTAGTTCCTTATTTCCCCGGGGCGTTTGCAAGCACAGTGTAACATTTTCAGATTATTCATACTGCAAATGATGAACCGTGGTGTCAGAGCAATACAGCAAATACAGCATTTTCATGTTACATACAAATGTAAACTTTGGGACAAAGCAGGGGCATATTTTAGGCGATGTGTTGCTTAACATAATTAACCGAACATCAGCCTGCAGAGGGTGTGACCTAGCTTCGTTTCATCTCTCGTACAAAAAAGATACACACGCTTCACGGTGCTGCACAGATCTGCCAGAGTAAACCTGTTTCATGCATTCAAAAATCCCATTCACACAAGAGGATAAACAGACCTCTGCAATTAAAACAATTAGCACAAAGACAGGAGTCCTGGCTCACTGCGCAGCGCATCACATACGGAATCATATTGCTATTCTGTTCCATAACTTTGCAATTCGCATCCGAGTGTTACCGAAGAGTTGCGCTGAGGAGCAAATGGGGAAGAAAAGCAAAGCATGATCTCTCGGCAAGAGGAATGTCTTAGATCATGAAGGTTAATGCAGATCTTTCCAAACAGAAACTTCTTTACCTTGGTTAAAAACAGGTTGTGTCAGTGACACCATAAAAGGTATCAACATTTGTTAGGATTTCTTTTTTTCATTTTATTTTTAGGTTTTATGGCTGGTTTGGCACTTGGCTAGTCAGCACAGATGTTCTAGGTGCTAAGGAAAATACACAGGGACACATTCATACCAGCTCGTTTGGACATCTGTCACTGATGGGGGCTCACGCAGCAATCTGAGCCAATTTAACAGCTCACCGCTGCTGAGAAGGGGTGGGGGCATCACTCCCCTTTACCCATGCCCTTGTCCATCTTCCTGACGCTTATCTTATGCCAACTATAGCAACACTGCTCTGAGCCCGTTCAACTGACTAATCCACCAGAAATGAGTGGACAGTTTGGAACCATCCTGCTGGAGGAACCAGAGAATTTGGAGCCAGAAGGAAAGGAGCAAGAGCCATAACACAGCAGGGAGCAGGAGGAAGGACAGGAGGGAAGGGCGAGCCACCAGGTTGGCTCAGATGTTGATGAAACCACAATATCTCAGGTACTTGTTCTAGATTCACAGGTTCCCTGTGTGGCCTATGAAGGTACCAGGAGAGTTGTTTCTTCCTTCCTTTGCCCAAAGAGAAGTTTATCCTGACAAAGTATTTCTAGCAGCTGTCTGAGGAAGGGCTCTAGATATGTCTAGCACAACGTCAGCTGGAGACAGGAGAGGACTGAGGTTCAACAATAAGGATGCACATGGAGCAATTTTGCCTGATCAGTGGCAATCTGTGCCATTTGTGCTACAGGACATCCCACTTAATCTCCCTTCACCGCTCCAGAAGTGTGGGGGTGCCCTAAGGATCCCGTGCTATGCCCACCAGTCCCCTGGGTGGATGAGCTCCCTGTCACCTCTGATGGCACTAGATGCCTGTGTTTATACAATTCCCATTTTGGATGTGATACAGCAGATTACAGGAATTGCATGTGACCCACTAGTTTTCAGTAGGTAATGCTGCAGGGCTGATTTCTGAAAACTGATCTGAATAAAATAAAAGATGATAACTCGTTTTTTTGGAAAGTCATTCCAAACTATTCTGGGTGAATCTCAGCCAGTCCAGATCCCACATTCAAGGGAGTTTGACTTTCACAGTGCTGGGCTTTTTCACTTCATAGTTATTGGGGACATTATCCGGAGCACAGTGGATATTATAGCCACCACTCATTATTGTGCTACAGAACCGATGTAGTTTCCTTCACATTTAGTATGCAACACCCATGTTAAGGAGGGAGAATCATCTCACATGGTGCCAGACATCCACCAGGATCCAGCTGCCTTTGGTTCACTGCTCCAGGGCACTTCCTAATGTACCTGTCCAGAGGAGGCCAGCGGAGCTACGCCTCGCTACTCTGTGTGGACAAGGAAGAGGCTTTATAGATTAAGTGACATTAATCTCACGCTAAGTAAATCTGATTTCTCTAATTCCCTAGAAGACATCAGCTCTCTAGTTCTGTGGGAGACCAGTGAAGGCTTTACTGCACATGGGCCCATAGGAATTAATCTGAATTAACTTTTAAAGAGGACAAATTCAAATGCGTTAATTTCTGCGTAGAAACGCATGCTCAGAAATGCTGGGACAGTAATTAGATTTGGTTAAGTTTGGAAGGGAAAGAAATGAAACTGAAACGAGGGACACTCTAGTGACCTGGAGGAGGTCACCCAGGAGTTCAGCAAGGTCTGTCCGATCTGCTTGAACACCTCAGGGCCGCAGGAGGCTGCAGGATACTCACTGTGAGCTGAAAAGCAGTGACTGCAGTGACGGTCTGCTGTCTGCAGGGAGGAAAGGAAGAGGGAAAGTGTGTTGACACCAGGCTTTCACACTGCCAGTATCTTAGGGTTAACACATACCCATAAAAACGGCAGGGTGCTTTTGTACCAAAAATAGACTTTGCAGAGAGATAACAACTGACTCTGCTGGAAACCCACCGTGAGGCTTCTGCTGTCCTCCAACAGCGAGGTTCGGGTTGGCATTAACTGACACCAACAACTCAAGAACAACACATGGGCGCTTTTTCCCAAACAGCTACCCAATGATTAAACATGGAAAACTTTGTTGTGTTTTAATGGGGAGGGAAGGCAGAAGCAGGTCTGCCTAGACCCACGTCGAGCGATGCAGTGCTGATCGGAGAGAGCTCCCTGGCTGAGGGATTACGTGAGCCCGGGCACTCTCAAACTTGCCGGGCAGGTGACTTCTAAAACCCACAGTGACTCATAAGTATTTACTCACTAATATTTCCTCAAGCCCTGACAAAGTGAGTTGATGAGAGCAGCCAAAAGGCGTGGCTAGCTTTCATTACGTGGTTATCATTGTTCGTTTGAATAGTGTCATTATGCTTGCAAGGGAGGGTTTGAGTAACATGATGCAGTGCACTGAAATGCCGAGGAGAAGGACATTGCTGGACAGAATTGGGAAAACAGGCAGTGAGGAAAAGGGCTCCACCCAGGCAGATGCAAAGGTGGCAGAGGTTCTCATACACTTCAGAAGGAAAGGGGAAAGACAGAGAAATGGAGCAGTTTATTGTGAAAATTCACCGGGGGACTTTATTACAAAGACATTTTATTTATGCAGTGGTCATGTCTAAGAGTCCCTTTAGTGGACAAAGCATCCATCGTTTCTTCGTTTTGAGACGAAAAGCATCATGCCACTCTATACACCTAGTTTTAATATTGTGCAGTCTAATATTCTGTGCAGTCCTCCCCAAAGAAGACAGTAGAAACTGGCAGGGAACAGAGGAGAGTGACTGAGGTGATCAAGGGCGTGGAGTAGCTTCCAGACAAGTCACAGCTACAAAAATTAGGACACTGATGCTTGGAAAAGACATAAGGGTGGGATACATTAGGGTTTCTAAAATCATTAGTGGAATTGCAAAGATGGGCAGGAAACACTTGTTGACAGTTTCTCGCTGTAGAAGCGTTTTGCATAAGATACATAACTGTGGCGTTGAACAGATGACACAGTTCAGCTGTTGCTGCTTAGTGCAGGGCCATGTAATGTTGATACACCAGAACAAATTCAGGGTAAAACTCTGTGCTCTGTTCAGAACTCTGAACAAGTGTTCAGAGCACAGAGGACAAGGTTCTCAAATACAGTAGGTTTTTTTTAAAGCAAAGGTTTTTTAAACTTATGGTTAACAGATTATCAGCTTTGTCTTCCCTAACAGTTCAGACTTCTCCGAGAAAGTCACTGGGTTTTCATGAATAAATTCAGTCCTGAAAAGGTTGTTATTGATGTGAAAGGATTGGAATAGACATCATGCACAGCTACAATAAAAACATTTTCCATGCACTGAAATGGAAGAAGAGTTTTTATGTAAATTAACTACAACCTGCCATAAAAGTTTGATGGCCCCTTTCCCTCTGCTTTCTGAACAGGAGCGCCCCTGGAGGCACACATATAACATCTTTGGCTAGCTAACTGAAACTGGTGTGGAGTCTGGAGCATAGCAGGGAGGCTGCAGCCCATCTCTGCCCTGTCACAGCCTGAGCAAAGTGTAAGCCTGCAAAGTGTTAGGATGCAGCCCTGCTTCTTTCCTCTGAATTAGTTAGTAGAGATAACAGCAGTTATGACAAGAGGAGTATCTGCTGGGAAATGATGGCAGGGCACACTCTTGAGAAACCCTGCTAAGGGGGGTGAGCCCCCCAAGAGCTGGATTTTCTTGGTCTGTAGCAGCTGAATTGGGAGGGTAGAGAAGGTGCAGAACAAAGCACTTCACCCCATCACCTCTGTCAAACACAGCTCCCAGTAGCACCTGCTCCACAGCCTGCCTAAACCCGATGCCTAAATCTTGCCTAAGCCAAACATTTTTGTTTTGACACTGTCTTTTAGTGCAGTTAATTGGAAGAGGCAGTGAGCATGATGTCCGCCCCCTCCCCAGCCAATCTGGGTTTTACAGACCTCTACCATGCCCCCCCTCATCTCTTTTTCTCTTCAAAATGTCACAAAACTCTATTGTCCTCAGCTGTTTCCTATCCTTTGGATTATCAAAGCTGTTGTCTCTGAACTCTCCCTGTTCCCCTGTAGCCTTTCTGAGGGGGAGAACTGTTCAGCTTCCACCACCAGAAGGGATTTAGGAGAGGCCAACCACTTTGTTAGCACCAGCACAGCCTGACCACAAAGGAAGACATCTCCATTTCCGATGAACAGCGAAGAGAGATGCAATTATCTGTCACGAAACTGCAGGATGCGAGTCACAGCTGGTGTGGAAGACAACCATGGTCAGAGACATCACTACAGTCATGTCCTTCTCTATGGCCCCACTCTCCAGCACCCACAGCAGCCTCTGTCCCAAGCCCCACAGCAGCCACGTGGCCACCAGGATCCACAGGCAGCAATGTGGGATGTACCTGTGTGCACTGTGGCACCTCACCCATCCCAGCAGCACGAAGTCCCCTTGTCCACCGCCCAAATTTCTGCGCACCACATTCCAGCACGGGTTACGACAGGGCCAAGGAGAAGGGCTGTACCACTGTGAAATCGATGGGCTGGAGCACGTGGGGCTGCTCAGCAAAGTCTGCACCCAGTGACTGCAGTGGGACCGTGGGTGCTCACCTGGATGCTGAGCACCCACAGACATGGGTGCTATGTAGGCATGATGCTACGTTGGGCACATTTTTGACTCCCTGACATGAGAGCCTTAAATGCTATGGTTTTTTCCCCTGACTTTCTGTGCTTAAGCACCAGGAAGCAAACATGGCATAGATCTGCTATCTCTGTATCCCATGCTGTAATTCCTACAACAGCAGCATCTTCTCTCACTCAAACCCACCTACTACGTGACTGCCCTTATAGCAGGAGTATTTGTGATTCAGCTGAAAGCACACACAGTATTGGTCTTAAGAATACTGTCATTTTTTACAGACACAGAGGCTTCAAAACTGCATACAGGTCTTAAACAGGAGATTACAGCAGATATAGGCAGCAATCTCTCTTCCTGACGCCCTACCATCATCACAGACCAGTTCCAGAAACCAATATAAAGCAGAAGGCCAGATGTAGACAGCCACTTCAGCCTCCAGCATAGGTACTACAGCCCCTAAAATGCCTAGTCCCCCAAACACTGTAATTCAGAGCCCCTAAAATAACTCCCAGTACTGTTGAAAAAGACTTCTCAGGTGTGGTCGCACTTACCAACACGAAGTGCCACTGTCCTCCTCATCTGATTTTGTAGGGAGGCAAAGGCTCCCATCGTGATCAGCCCTCTGTTCCATATACTGACTGTGCAGCTGAGCTGGGTGAGAAAACACCAACACTGCCCCTGAATTGGCTGTTTCTGATTCAGCTGGTTCAGGATTGAGTTTGTAACCCAACAAGCTTTCCAAAAAATTATGCTAACTTTCGGGCATTGCAAACAACTTCACAAATAGCCACACTGGCACTTCTGAACATCTGATAACTTGGCCCCGATTTAGGCATCCCAGATGGTATTCAGCTCTCATTGTAAACTCTCTTGCAAAATACTCAGTACCAGCTCAATTCAGTTAAAGAAAAATGATGGGCAAATGTTGCATTTTCTGATATCAAAGCAGCAAGTTAGAAGGGTTTTTCCCAGTGGGCAGGGCACAAGGTCATTACTTTGACAGGATCCATGCTAGAAATTTTCCACAAGTATTTCTATGATCAGGCTTATCTTGATTTTATCATTAGAGGTTTTGCAAAGTATCATAGTCTCAAAGTATCATGGGGTTTATTTGACTGGTTTTGTTTTATTTTTTTAATAGCCTGAGCTGTTGGAACATCACCTGAGAATCTCAGCCTTTTCTTAAATACTCCCCTCCATTTCTAGCATGACTTGGCTGCAGAGAACAACCCATCCACGCGTGCAGTAAAACTATCTACAGGCTGAGAAATCAAGGAAACACCCTGAATCTGACCTGTTGGGGCACTCGCCCCCTGGGTGGTTTGCAGCTTTTAATGTTCCCACATATCATGCAAATCAGTTCTAAGAGGTCAGAAAATTTGACACAGTTATTTCAAATTATTCAGGCATAGCATGGAGCAGAAGAAGGAGATGCAATGCAAACTCCCACCTACAGTGCTGCCAATGGCACTCAGTTTTTCCCCTTCCAATGGCTGTTTTTCAGTTCGTGGCTTCCTTTTGACTGCCAGCCCATTCAGATCATTATGTGGTGCAGTTTCTATTGCAAGTATCACATGGCAGGCCAGGTGCAAATACAAAATTGGGCTATAACATGGAGTTTCTGCCAAGCAGGCTGGTGTGTCAACATCCCTGTATACCATGTGCTCAGACTAGTATGAGTCAATATCAAACATACAGCTAAATTTGAGGAAGTATCATGTTATTTCAGTGCTGTAGTCATGAGAATTTTCCTTGTGCTTTTGGCAAATGTGTATTTGCACAGTCATGGTTTCAGGTGCAACTTCAGATCGGAATATGCAAAGCCAGGACAGTGGTTTCTCTGGCTCTGTGGACTCACTTCCCTTATCAGGGCATGGAGGAGATGGCAAGCCTGGCAAACATCACAGAATGGGTTGGGTTGGAAAGGACCTTGAAGATCATCTAGGTCCAACCCCCCTGCCATGGGCAGGGACACCCTCCACTAGACCACTGAGCAGACCCATCTTTGTGGATCCCACCAGCCTTGCCCCTGGTCAGTACCTACTAGCTCCATATTTGCACTCGACAACTTTTTCCCTGGGCACTCAAATCTTTTCCTCTGAAAGATGGTGGTTTTTAAATGTCCCTGAAGGTCCTCAGCAACTGCTAAGTGCTTATGACTGTCTCTGATTTAGCAAGAGTGAACACTTAGATGGGTGCTGCCATCCTAGGATTCATTCAGACTTATGCAGAGGAATAGTTCCTGCCCCAAAAAGCTTAAAAGCCTGAGCAAACAAGGTATGCTTCAGTAAGTGTTTACCAACAGGTTTAAACTGAAAGCCAGGAGATTCAGATTAGGTATCAGGAAGAAATTCTTCATGGAGAGGGTGGTGAGGCACTGGAACAGGCTGCCCAGAGAAGCTGTGGGTGCCCCATCCCTGGCTGTCTTCAAGGCCAGGCTGGATGAGGCTTTGAGCAACCTGGTCTAGTGGAGGGTGTCCCTGCCCATGGCAGGGGGGTTGGAACTAGATGGTCTTTAATGTCCCTTCCAACCCCAACCATTCTATGATAAGTGCACTGCTTAGACCCTGTGGCATGGCCTTCTTTCCACTGGCTTCACATTTTTCACTTCACTTTCATATCACTCATGTATAAAACAGATTTACAAAATGACAAGGTAGAAGAAAGAACTCTATTTTACATAAAAAATGAGCTCAAGAAAACAGGAGGTGGGTAAGGACACACAGATTGTGCCCAGACCACTTAACTCCCACTGCAGAGAATGAATGAGGCAACCCACAGCTCCACGCTGAGTCACAGAAGAGAGCAGTGCAAAATGGAAATACCAGAAGCGCCAGTGTGCCCCCATGGCAGGTCACCGCTGAAGCCCTTGGAGATGCCAGCAACGGACAGCCAACCCAGGCTGTGCTCCATGAACAGTGGGACAAAGGTGGGACAGAGACTGCCCTTTGCTTTGCACTACCGAAAACCTGACCCTTAATAGGGATAATTATAATGACCAGAACCTTGTTCGTTCCCACTCTCCCCAGTTTTGTCTCTCATTTTGTGACGGTGATGATCTTTAATCACCTGAACAGAGCTGGCTGAAATGAGGGTCCGAGCTCCCTCTGCAGCAGCATCTTTTCCCTACGTAAAGTTCAAAGAATGAACAAGATCATTTGGGCCCCAGGGCTTTAATCCAGAGTTTTAAACCCAAGAAAAGGGCTGAAAGGATCTTGTATATGGCATACAGTACTCCATCTCTCTCCGAACACCAAATACACACTCTGATTGCAGGATGAACTGGTTTCACGGTGCAAGTTTGACGTCTTCATTCTGAGCACTGCCTCAAACTAAAAATACAGTAGCCACAGAGGTCAAAGAGGAGATGATTCTTTCTATACAAGTCACTTCTATGTTCTTTTAATAATACTCTGTGAAGATTTAAAGCCAACAGTTCATGGACCTCTGTCCAGACTGTCAGAGAGAGAAGGAAAATGTAGTTGCTGCCTCAAAACCACCCATTATCCAGGGAAGAAAAAAGTATATGAGAGATGAAGGATCTCCTAAGCTCCCTGTGATTTGACTCATTGTTTATTAGGAGGGTTTGATTTGTAAATGGGAGGAAATATGCCTCCATTAAATTGGCTTTCCACACCAAATACATGCTGCACAAGTTATAGCCTTTGTTAAACGAGACACACAAAAAGCTGCATTGCTTCACATCAGTTATTCTGCACATAATGGAGTTAGCGATATTTGCTGTTCTGAACAGCCATAAATCACAGCAGAGACATCTAGTTATTGAACACACCAGCACGCTGCCAGAACCAACAACAAGCCACCTCCTCAGAGCATCAGCACAAGTTAGCGAAGCTCCTGATGTGGAAGCACACTTGCTGGTCCGAAAAGGAACTGATTTATTTTAAGCAGAAGAAAATCCACTACACTGGGGACTCGAAAGCCAGATAAAATGGGCACGTCAATAAATATGAATTTAAATTTATTTTTCAAGATATACAGATTAGTTTTGTAAAAGGTACTGCGTAGGCTGCTAGCCATGCTTTTCAATTTGAATTTAGATACTATATAATAAAAAGATATTAATACAAATTTGAGACATGTTAATAATTAATTAGTACAAGACAAAAACCAAGCAGCATTGGCAATAGTCACAGACATTGGATATGCAACTATCAGTCACCTGCGATACAACTAACATCAGCACTTGAGCACATATAGCCTTTGCTTTTTACAGTCTCGATAAAACACAGACCTGGATTGCTCTCATGCAGGGTTTCATATCCAAGGGGTAGCTTAACAAACCACTTATGCCCAGGAAATGGGCTGATTAAGAAATATATAGCTGTCCCCAAAAGGCTGACTCTTCTCTGTACAGATCCTTTAAAATTAATTAGCTGATCATTAAACAGTGAATTTTAAAACACCGTCTACAAAATTTTTCCCAAAATTTACTGAAAAATTACTTCAGATGGAATAGAAAACAATTCTGGATCTGTGAGATTTCTCTCTCGAAACAGCCACTCACTTCCGCGTGCAAAAATGAGCAACTGCACGTAGGAATCACAGATTTGCAGAACTCCATATTTGTAGGAGTGTCTGCAAGTAAACCCGCAGAGAGAACACTAGACATTAACCCCTCTGCCTTCTCCACAGCTAACATGCTTTATCAAAGATTTAGCAAAGCTCATTTAACTAGCATTACGCTTTCACACAAACACAGATCAGAATTGGAGGGAAGAAAGCTTGATGCTATTTTGCAAAGGATAACCAAAATCCTTTGTCCATTCATTGGTTTCTTTCCGAGTAAAGAACCATCTGCAAGCAGAGCCCGGAGCCCCCCTGCTCTCTCCCCTTCCCCCCCAAAAAGCGCAGTAGCAGAGCCCCCATCTCATTACTTAGAGATCCAGAGATCCATTTCCACCGCAGCCACAGAAACTGAGCTGCCGCATCACACAAAGAGCTCCGACCGCACGCTGCAAACAATGCCCTATCTTGGAGCGTAATACATATACATTCAGGAGCCAAATACCCACTTATCAGGGGCTGGATAAAGCCAGTTACTAATCCAAAATGACGCTTATTTCCAAAAACTTCAGGCATTTCTCCCAGAGTGCCCATACAGCAATTGATGCTTTCTATGACAAAGCCTTGACACTCAACACCTGATACAGTATTTCCATAAAAATGTGGGAAATGCCAGCTCAACCCATTGTCTGATAGAAACCCGACCGGAAGGTGAGCCTTCTGCATCCTGCCCGCTGTGCTTGTCATGACACTATGGATTTAGGAACAAATTACAATAGAAAGGAAATACAAGTCTCCTCCAGTCTCTCCTGAACACGTTCCTCTGCTTTATATAATAACAGCATATTAACAGGGCAGGCAGGGAGGGCAGCACATGTACCTTGCAGCCCGCAGCCACTGCAGGCTCACCGCCCTCGGCAGGGCTGAGTCCAGGCTGGGTCTGGCAGACAAACACATTCTCCAAATAGAACAAAACAGAAAATAAAACTATCTTTTCTCTCTCAGCCCCATCCCTCAGGTGCTACACTGCCCTGGGGCAGCCTGGGAAGGCAGTACACCAGCAGAGCACGAGAACAGGCAGCCAGGTGCTGAACAAAGAGCAAATGCTCCCTGGAAGGCTTGGAGGGATGGTGTCAGTGTTTTCTATTTCATTTCTAGGTCAACTGCTTCCAAAACCAGTTTGCTTGCAAGAAAGATACAACCATGTTTATTTTTTCCTGATGGCAGTTCCCACGTGGCTCGAGCTTCCCCACCGCACTTTATTCCCTCTTGGGATGGTTCTTAAGGGCACCTTCACCAGCACAATTCTCCAGATGTATTTAACTGCAGGCTGTTCCTGTAAAGCAAATCCATGGCTTGGGAGACCTTGAACCATTGCCTGCCCACATCTCTCATTCCAGAATAACTGCAGCCTCTCCACCTCCAAAACCAGAAGAAACAGTGATCTCCTTGGCAGAGCAGAGATGACACGTCTGGTTGAAGACCAGTATTACCTGGTCTCTTGTGTTTTTAAAAGCTCCAGTGGATTTATGATACTGAGATGAATTCAACCCTGAATCTTGCCAGCAGTTGCCTGAATAACTCAGGCATGCAAGGGACCCTATAGATGGAGGTTAGCATGGCTGAAGCTGGCCCTCATACGCATGTACCTGTCCCACACAATGACTGCAGCATTAAGTGTCAGTTGTGTATTTTTTACCCTGATTCAAGTATATATCAGGAACATCATCCCCATTTTGGCTGGCGATGGGATAACACTCTCCTGCAATCAGCACTTGGTAACAAACCTGTGTATTTTTTCCCCCATCTTCAGAAACAAACTATTCTGTCTTCTAGTTTGCAATGACAAATCCTTGGTGTCAACAAGAGGAGTGCAGAGCACGCTCCCAACAACATCGATTCAACCAGATATTTGCCAGAAAGGCAGGCCACGGTGTATTTTGTGTGCCTGTTTAGAAATACACTTACTCTCTGCCAAAGACCCTTTTCAAACTGTGCTATGCAAGCACAGCTGTATTTGAAACTGCCAGACACAGGAATTTAGAAGCTATTTTTGGAATTAATCTGGTGCTCTGAAAGACCAGACGTTTTGCCTCTTTGTCACAGATCACATTACCTGGGTTGCTCCTGGTGAACTCACTATTGTGGTTACCACACTGGCTTTGGAGTTTTTCCACAGTCTTGCCTTCAGCACCATTAGGAAATAAATATTTCTTCACTTCAATGTGATGATGCACATCTCTGCTCTTTCTCAAAAATAAAAAGAATTATTTGACCACCACAATACCATATATTAAACTGACATGATGGCACAACTGATAAATGAATCGGTCCTAAGAGGCTGGTAGGGACCACTGTAATTAGGACATCCCCTCACTCCTGCCCTTCTATTTTCAGCCAGATCTTTACTCCTTAATCCAAAGTATCATTGTTCCAGTTATCAGCCAGATGACACACAGGCACAGCACTGCTGCTCAGCAGGTCAAGAAAATAGCGACTACCTGGAATTAAAACCTTTCTGCCCTTTACATCTCTCCAACAGAAAGCCCATTGACATATACAGTTATAACCTTAGTACCTTGCCTCCACAATCAGCTCCCACCAGCTGATTGTGGCTTGCGGCTGCTGATCCATCAGGCACGGGGCACCACAGGGGTGCCAGTGGGATGGGGCACAGCAGCGGCCCTGGCCGGGCATCCCTACCGGCAAGGATGCTCCCGTGATGAAGTTTGAACCAAAAGGGTCTGGAGAAGAGGAAATTTGCCCCACAAATTAATGCAGTTCCTCTTCCCTTAAAAAACAGCAACTTCTACAGTTCCATGCAGGAACATGTGTTTGTGCCTAGAGACCCACCAGGACTCTCCTTGGGAAGCAGCCAGCACTGACTTCCGTCGGATGCCAGGGAACACACAGCATCCTCACAACTGTCACACGTTGTGTCACTGACCGGAAGGAGGGAACCAGTTGGGTTCTGCTGGTGAAATGAAGACTCTAACCTTGATTAGTCTGGGATTGAACAAAATACCTACTTTAGCATTACTTTTTGGTTTTTTAACATTTCAAATCTAAATGCAGGCAAAATATTTCACAGTGGAATATATTTAAATTAAATCAGCAAATAGTTCAGCAAAAAAATCCCTTGTTTTGTATTTTTTCAACAAGTAAACGATTTGCCCAAAATACACCATTTAAATAGAGTGTCGCAGCTCCAGTCTTCAGCTTTAACTGGCTTGTTTGCATCGGGAAGGAAACGGGGTGACACTGCAGACTGAATTTTGAAAAGATATTATGAAGATTCTTTCAGGGGTGATCATAAACCATAACATACCCCCGTAAATAACCACTTTGCTATTCATGGGAACAGGGTGGGGTTTTTTTTCCTTTCTTAGATAAAATTGCCTCAAAAATTTTCAGTTCAATTTTATGCCTTGTGTCAAAAAAGATTAACTCCATTTCTCTAGGAAATACCACTTATCTGTATTCTTTGAAGTGAGTGATAAACACAAATTAGAGTTTGGTGCAGGCATAAATCTTTTTGCCACCCTAATCCCTGCGCAGGGCTGCAGATTGGTTTGCAAATTTTTTAACCAAGTGAGGGTGAAATCTCTAGATAAATCTGAGCAGCAGAATACAGACAATTCATTTTTTTCCTGCTGTTTGCATATATCCCAAGGAAGGGCTCACAAAAGCCGAGCCCACAGAGCACACCTGCGAGAGGTACGTGGCGCAGCAAAAGCTCTGCGCAGCACAGCAGCTGAATCTCCTCTGTAGCAACCGTGCAGATGTAAAAACTATTTGTTTTCAGAGTTTGAGATGACAGGCTGTGGAACTGAAAGTTTACCTATTTCAGAATAAAATATGTTCAATGGAAGACCTTCAAGTGGTTTTTGTTTCCAAAGAAGGGCTCACGGCACCCTGAAATGAAACATCCGGCACACCTAGGCACAAGCCATCTCTACCGTATCTCTCTTATAACATCTCTTCACCCATAATTCCCACAGCAAGGGATTATGACAGGAGGAAACAATTAAACACAGACTAGAAAATACGTGTATATGTGCTGCTGTCTCATCCACAGCTTCTTTCTCATGCGAGGACACTAAAAGCATCCAATGGACATCTACCACATAACATGAACAAGAGGCCACGCACGCCTTGGCCAGTAAAACATTAGTGTGCTTTGCCCCAAAACCCACCAGAAAAGTCGGATTCTCCTCGGCTTTGCCCAAGGTAGGCAGCAGCCCAGGCTCACTTCGGATTACGTTGTGGTTTGTGGCACGCGTAGGCTGGAACGAAGCTCAAAGCGGGAGTTGAGGAACAGCACCGTGGCATCCCCGCAGGAGGAATACAAGACACAGAGTATTATTTCCTACAGATTTTCAGTCTCCACCTGTACTGAGCAAGCAAAAGAGCAGCCCCAACCCTGCTGCAAACCGTGCCAGCTGCCCTCTCCACCCCCCGCCAGACTCCCCATCGCCCCCCTTGCCTTGCTTCTGCCTGCATGTGAAATCTGGGACAAAGACAGGGCTGTGTGCTTTCCTCTACAGCCACGACAACGTTTGCCTTGAAATATCCTACATCAGACAGACCGCCCTGTGTGGGGATGGGTTAATTAACCATTTCCCAGGGCTGACGTCCTAGTGGGTGAGAGTCTGGTACTGCCGCAGACCTTGCTCACAGCGTGGGCTGAGCTAACAGAGCTGTCACACCGGCTTTGCTCTCCCATATCATCGCTCAAGATGTGATATTCAGTTAGGTAAATATACTTCATAAAACCTCTGTGCTGAAAACAGCCGTTCTCACCTCAGTGCAAGCAAATACAACAGCATCACTATTGCCAACAGACCGGTAACTCAGGTTCCCAAACACATTTCTATGTTTTCAGCATTGAATATCTGCTTCAAACACCCCAGAGAGCTGCCATCTCGATCTGCAACTGCAACTCAATAAATTTCTAAAAGTTTGAAAGTTTTGTGCCTAACAAAAATATTACTTGGATGTGTGTTCTTCTGTTGTTCAAAATACAAAAACTACTTTATTCTTAAAGTTTTCCTTTCAGGTAGCTGCCTTCTTGGAAAAAGCAAGTGTCACGCTCAAATGATCTGTAAAACTAGGAATAACTCTTCCTGAATCTAATTCAGTGACTCTTCAACCCCTTGTAAGCAGATAAGTAAAATCCATTTATAGAAACGCCAACACCCTATACAGCTCTTGAATACTTTGTAGAGAACTACACCAACATCAGAGCCAAAGCTTTATGGACAGCAAGTGTTAGGGAGGGATTAAACACCACAGGGTGGACAGTCACTTAAATACTACTCCTTTTTCAGGAAAATACTAAAACTTCTGATCCTTTTCTGCATTACTGTTCCCATTCTCAGAAGTGCAACTCCGTCCCAAAGAGGCTAACACAGATAATACCAGTTAATGTTCCTGTGCATAAAATCAACATACAAACCATACTAAAACCCTCTGTCTACAACAGTTTAATAGGTTCTAAAGATACAAATAGTTATAGTATGACTTTGCATTGTATATTTGTTTTGAGTTTTAATTCCCATTAGTTTGCCATCAGAATAGTCTGATGAAAATATCAACTTGAGTCCAGGGCAGCCAGTTAACAAAAAAAAAAAAAATCACACTGGGAAGTTAAATATTTACAGTAAAAAAAAAAAGCAAATATTAAATATAACAGTAAAATGCCACGAAGCTCAGCTGAAGTCTGCAGAGACTGTGGTATACTGGCAGATTACAATGATAAAAGATTGTTCGTGAATCTGGTACCCTCAGTCCCATATTGAGACGAGTGTTTCAGACCAGCCTCTTGCACTCTCACTGCTGTTCATTCTGGAGAACCCCAGCTCAAAGGGCATCTCCCTGACCCGTCATTTTAAGAGTGTCACGCAGACTTCTTGGCATCTTCACTTGTTTCTCCATCATCATTAGAACACAGACAACTCAACTGTGCCACTCGGGAGCTTCACAGGTCTGCCCTTCTTTACCACTGCAACGTGGATGAGGGTAAATTTGGCACCTGACACAGAAAAGACATCAGGCATGAACCTTGAACAACCACAAAACCCCAGCAGTATTACTGCTACCTCTGTAGTTACTTGCTGCCACATCAGAGCAGAATATCGCCCATGGTGTTCACAGCATCGCTGACGCCTGATCTTCTGCCTGCATTTGCCGGAGACACCTGGGTTGGCCCAAGATGTTTGTATCATACCAGCTCAGCTGAGGGCAGACCATAGCACAGACTGTAATTTCACTAACCACAGTCAAAAGCTCTCAGGAATCTGCTGTGCAGAAAGACACCGGGGCATGGCTGTGCATATTGCCATGCCCTTGCCCAGCAGCACCCTTCCTCTCCTTCAGCCTTGAGCTCATGGCCCAAAATGGTTTTTCATACAGGAGCAAGACTCTAAATCAAGCAGAAATCAGACCAGCAGCCTTTTACTCACAGGTTTCACATAGTACTGCAGGCAGCCAGCATAATACATGGAAAGTGTCACCTGCATTCACTCACACACGACCTTCAAGCCAAGCACAGTCTATGTTTCATGCCACAACAATCACTTAGCAAAATGTCCACTTCTGCGTTCTGCTGCACCAGGCTGAACCATCATAAATTGCTGTAAGAATAATTTTAATTGACTGTGCAAAGTATTTAAAGAATTTGCAAGAGAAAGCTCTGAGGGATGTGGGGAAGAAAAGGTTAGCATCTCTGGCAAAAGTCAATTCTCCGTTTCCTTAAAACAATTTGCTTCCTTTGAAATGAAAAGGATCTGGGCTGTGAAACCGATGTTTTGTCATCTTTGACATTTGCGATAGAAGTAACCATTTTTTATTGCTGAAAGTGACACAGATTCAGAAAGTTTTCTTGCTATGTAAGTAGTGCCACAGAGAGCAAGAACTTCAGGGTTTCCTCCCGGAGCCATGTGACTACACCCAATTATCACCTTCACGTTATAGAAAACCTAGTCCTGGCCCCTGATCTGAGCATAAGTCACCAATTCTACAATCACAGGCAATAATCCTTCAACATAATTTTCTCATATTTTAAGATTTTTTTTTTTTATGTTGGAAGGACTCATGCTGGCTGGACACTTGAATTCTGCATCTCCAATAGCACACGGAACAATGACCACTTTGGCCAATATTAGTGACTTCATGAGAACTTGGTGTCGTTTGCCTTGCAATGAGGCAGCACCGAGCACAGAAAATTGAGCTGTTTTCACAGGATTACCAGATTTAGATTTTAAATACCTCCAAGCTCTTCATTAACACCTCCGGTTTCTTCTTTGCACATCAATATTTCAGTATAGGAGTTTTAATGAACTTACCAGTGGGACAGAGATAAATATTTAAATTCATAGCAAAACTTCAACATCCATGTCTTGAAAGTATCTGACAGGATCAGATGATGCTGGTCCCCCAGGGAGGGTCTCTGACAGGGTGATAAGGTAGGAGGCTTTTCTGTATTTCACATGTAGAGACTCACCAGTCTGAGAGCATTTCCTCCAAAGGCGTTTGACCGGGGACACATTCCAGAGCAGGGAAAGAGGGTACTGAAGCAACAACATATATGTGACACTATATATTCACGTTACACACACAACTTCCCTACCAGCCTCATAGAAAATTATCCATTAGACCCCTACGCTTCAGCAGCAGCAGGCAACGTTGTGTAGAGCTCTTCACAGCAAGGACGGGGCTGTCCCTGCTATGCAGGATGCAGAACAACCTTCCAGTAGCTTTCTTGGCAATTAAAGTGTAAGTTCAGTCAAGTTTGCAAATCTACAGCAAATTCATTCCTTCGGGGCTCGGTGCTTTTTAGACACAGCCCAGTACCGAATGCAGCGCAAAGCTGGAACATCTCCTGGGGCATGTCCCTCCATTCATCTGCGTTTGACCTTCTGCTGACTGAAGCCCTGGCAAGAGCGCTGCCAGTAACCTGGGGAAGGGGTAAGTGGAGGGGAAGAGGTCTCCATCACTTCTAGAGCATCAACACTGTGCTCTGCAGCTGCCATGCAAACAGCACAGTGCCAGCTGCAAGACCTTCCTGACCCTGTCATAATTCCTCAGAAATGCAGCCTTCAGGGGCAAAATATCTTTTCATTGTTATTGTTATATATTTTATTGTATATTTTATGATACTGTTTATAGCAAAGTCCCCACTAGACTACCTGTTTTCATTTACAAATAAAATGGCACAATGCAGTCACAGTCATTCTCTCCTGTATCACTTAGAGCAAAGCCTGCAGCAAAATTACTTGATGCACAGCATGATTCTGTAGTTTTCAGAGCTAGGAACTCTATTTTTAAGTATTAATAAGATGTCCCAAACCTCAGAAGACCTTAATTCATTTTGGTTTAAGCACTCTTTCCTCCCCCCACACTGCAATCTCCCTCTGCCCTGAGCCCACTGCTCACATCACCCACCCGCATGCAGCCGCACACAGCCCGAGAAGCCGCTGAGCGCCAAAGCCTCGAGGTCATGTGTGAAGGCACAGCAATACGAGTTAACGGAGAGTGCCTCTGCTGGTATCATAATAAAGCCTAGAACTGCTACTGTGATTAAATACAGATCTGCAGCAGAAATAAGTTCTTCCTGGGTCTGACCTGTGCCTCAGCCACGCAGGTAAGTTGCTGGCAGGCAAGGGCTAACCTTTCCCCACAGCTGTAGTTAGCACAATGGATTCATCATTACATGGAAATTTAGATTTGCCTGGAGGATAGAAAAAGCCTACTGGGATCCTGGTGACTGTATTCATTACCTACAGAAATGTCAACTAGATCAGGGATGGCCACAGAGAGCTACTGGTGGTTTCTCCTGCTGGTCTGTACATGTGGGACTGGAGACACCCCAGGGACAGCCACTAAACCTGTCCCCCTCAGCAGCACCAAACCCCTCCAATTTCTAAATATCCAATGCCAAGCATTCTCTGGTTCTGCTCTTTCACCCCACCGTACCTCACAGTTAACATGAGATGCAGAAAGGTTAGGGTAACGAGCTGCAGCTCAAGCATCCAGCCCCCTGCGCTGCCTTCCGCAATCGTAACGGGGAAGCGTAACGTAACGGGTACATTACAATGCAACGTCGCTCGGGGGTGGCGAAATGAGAAAGCACCTGCCAAGGGCAGAGCTGTTCATTCCCCAGAGCCGTGATGGTTTCTCAGAGTCAGGCAGCACAAGAGCAGCTGAACAACAGGGTGCCAGATCCCTTCAGTCACCTGCCAGTTGTCCTCAGGCTGGAGATGTCCCTAACCCCAGCTAGTCCCGATGAGCAGCGTGTTAAGCGTGTTAGATGGCACATTAAATAGGTCAGGGCGCTCTGGAGTGCTTCTAAGCCTTCCAGCCTGGCCTCCCAACGCGCTGCCTTCCACTCCTCGGAAGGAAGGAAACTGAACCTCCCGGGGAAGTAAGACAAGACAAGCCCGATTTAAGCTAGCAGCTTTCTTGCTGCTTAACCCTGGCAGAAGGGAGCTCAGCACAGCCGGCCCAAGGACTCAGCAAGCACTGGCCGTGCCGAACATCCCCAGGACAGCAAGCACACAGCTAATTCAGCCAGGCTCCCGCTGCACGTGCGGCAAGAGGGACGCCTTACAGCGCCCACCTGCTCCGTGAGAGGTTCCGCAGAGGCGATGGCAGCAAGTCCTCACGGCAAGTCAAGTTTGACTGGCAGTTTGAAGCTTGCTATTACAATTAGGTCCTCATTTTAGAACTTGGGGACCATAATGTAGGACAAAGGGAACTTAAGACGGATGAAACCTGTAAGACCACACCAGAACAGAGGAAGGGGCAAGCAATACTTCGGCAGAGTAACCAGGCAGCTCAGGCATGCCCATGTAACTCACCATGGGGGCCCTGTCACATAAAACTAATCCTAGATTTAAAATAACCCCATTCCAGAATGATAATTCCACTTTGAAGCGTGATTACCCTCTTCCCAGGATGCCATTCAACACCTTGATACAGAAAAACTAAACTTCAGAGTGATCATGATTGGAAAGATTGATTTCAGTAGCACAAATACAACATAACAGTTAAAAGGAAGTCCACAGTGTTAAAAAAAAAAAGCTTGCCGTGTTTTTTCCTCACATGTAACCCTCCCTGTTCACGAGGCTCCTGCCAACATCCGTTTTAGTTTCTCACGTGCTGAGCTTCCAAATGTAATGGCTGCACACAACTTCCCAGCTCCGAAAGACCCCATTATCAGTACATACGTTCAGGAGACACGGTACCTTCCTACAGATGGTGCAGCTCTGCCACAGCCCTCTCTGCAGGTTACTAAACACACAGTGGCCATGGCTGTCCAGTGGCCCATGACACTTCCAGCCCCAAATCCCTGCACAGACCTTTCCGAAGCCATCTGAGATGTTCAGGAGCAGTTTGGGATGCATTTCATCTCCAACCCTTCTCGTCCAACACGGTAACGGCGCTGCAAGTGGGAAGGGGAGGTGAGCAGCGAGGTACAGGCAGGAGCCTCGGCTGACAGCCACAGCACGACACTGTTGTGGGGAAATCCCTTTCCAAATAGCTGCTACATGCTGCAATAGCAACATGAAGCAAGCCATAGGTTTGACAGCAGAGCCAGAGGAAATGAAGTGCAAAGACCTGCCAAAGCAATCCTGGCAAGGAAATGCAGCAGCAATAGCAATAAACTTCCTCTGAGTCCCTCCAGTTGTATGGTACCATCTATTTCTACTCCTCCCCTTCCCCCACAGCCCTGGTAAGAGCCCAGGGGTTCCCCAGTGTCAGGCACCTTCCCCTGAGCCATCTCACCAGCGCTGCTAATTAATCTCAGTACAGACTAATCAGACTCAGAAGGGGAGATTTTTTCCATCATGGCAACTTTCTTCAGCAGCAGAACACACACTAATTAATCAAACTAAACTGATTATCTAAATATTTTAAGAAATCACCTGAGCTCTTGTCTACTCAAGCAAATGGAAACCTATTAAGAGCATTAAAAATTTTGAAGTTTTTTTTCCTAAGGTCTAGTAAGATCTACACCCTAAGAGTCATTTCTTCTTCTCTCCCCTTGTCTCCTCCCACAAAATATTGCCTGGCTCTGTGTCTGACTATTAGCCCCCAAAAACCCAAATCATAACCCAGAGCCCAGGGGACACCTGTCTACAAACGACGTACAATAATTCACCACACTGTGCCACCAGCTTGGGTTGGCAAGAAGCCAGCTAACACCCACCCCGCTCTGAGAGCAGCAGGGAAGCCAGCCTCGTTTTGCTAATGTGGGATGGTCCAGAGGGCTTGGAAAAGGGTGGAACTCTGCTTTTGGGGACACGTGCTTGGGCTCAGCTGCTGCAGCAGCCCAGGGCTCTCTCAAGCGCAAAGGGAGCGATGGTCTTTGCCCCGTGGGTGTATTCCCACGGACTGCAAGCAAGCACGTGCCGAGGTTGGCAGCCGGGCTGTCTGAACCCGACAAACCACCACCTTTGAGAAAAGGCAATTGGCCAGGCAGGGATGCGGCTCACAGGCTGCCAGGCACACCATGCCGCTACTTCCCGGGGTCCTTGGTGGCCAGCGAGGGACCACTGCTGCAGGCACCGCACCGGCACACAGCGAGAAGCCACTTCTGCCCTGTAAGCACTCTCAAGGATGAAGTAAAAACAAGAAGCCAAATCAGGAGCTGCAGTCAGAAACTCAACGCCTTCACAAGCTCATCCACGCTCTGCAGATGGAGATCCAGCCAGGAACAGGGAAAGGAAGGGAGAGGGCCTGTTCAGAAAAAACAAAAATACATTTCTCTAAAATCAAGAGCTTCTGGGTAGCTGCTCTGACTCCTAACCTAGGAGGAGCAGACACAACAGCACTTCTCTGCAACCGAACAGTGTCGTTTTTCAAATGCAAGACTGCTCTCTCTTGGAGAAGCCCTGCTGCTGTTTGCAGCCTAGTAAAACCCTTTCAGGCAGCAATCAGTACTTTTCTAGTATCGGCAGGACAGTGGTACCACTGGCTGGGACTCCAACATCAGTTTATTAAAACAGTAACAGTTTGTCCTGCATCCTAAAAAGAATTATCTAGCTTTTTCCTTTGATGAACAAAGCAGCTGTTCTGTCCAACTCAGAGTAAAGACTACAAATAATTCTTCTACAGGGGATGCTGCTTTTTTTTTCCCCTAATTGTGGGCTACAGTTTCTTTCCATAATATGCAGCTATTTTTATGAATTATACTATTTACAGCAAAGAAGAGCATACCACTTCAGAGTAATGACACCCCTGGTTCAGAGCAGGGGTTGAATGCCCTGCAGACATCTTTGCTGCAAGGTGAAAGGGTCCTTTGCACACAAGCAGGCATCTCAGGCCCATGAAGTTCCCTTTCAGCAAACTATCCAGGACTGCTTGTAAAAAGTTCCCAATCAGTTCCAATTTTGCCAGTCTAAAGTGCAAGTTTATACTCATGTGCTGAGGAGGTGTCCACGTGCAGCATCACACAGGCACCTCCTTTGGCACGAGCTGCTTGATCAGGGTCTGTCTCACTTCAGCCCTCCACCGCTGTCCACAAGAAGAGGCTGACTCAGGCACCCCGAGACGCTGTTGTATATGGCAGTGCCTAAGGAATCAACAAGTTCACTACAACTGATGTCATTCGTCCTATCAATATTTGCCAAAGGCTTAGTCCTATTGTTTAGATTGTTTTATAAACAGCTATAAGGTATTCCTCAAGCAACATTTTAACCAAGCCTATTTTCTGAAGTCTCTTTATCAAGTAAGCAGCGCTCTATCTGTTAATTACATAAAGTTGCCTTAGTTCAGTCATGTTTTACTAGCAAAGAACACCCACCTCAAGAACACTTCTAACAAAAAATCCTCCAGGAAATCCACTGTTTATTCCCGATGCTGCCTGTTGCTGGAAGCCAACCTAATAACAGGAGAGGTGCTGACACCTACAGGGCAAGATGTGTGTGTCTGGAAACCTCAGCCTGGTAAGTCCTACTGCAACACTCACTGTTCAGTCCAGTTAAATAAGCATATGATTTCAGAGTATGACAGCTACTGTCTGATCTGACTGAATTTTAAAGGCTGTTGGAGTAATACGTCAACCCCCACTTTCAAACGTGTTTTGTTTCATACAAGGAGTGGAAATGCAATCCAGGCCAATTCACATGGGCTGTTTGAAGGAGTCCAGAGAGCTGAAAAAATAAACCATGACAGTACTTTTCCAGTTCTATTTCTACTCCCTGCCAATATACTTAGCACCTCTCATTTCTGTGTCTAACTTCTTTCCTAGATTTTTTTTTGGGGGGGTGAGAATGGACTTGTAGTTAAGAGGTTCATTTCCATTTCTCCCCTCTGTAAGAGTGAGCTCTGGGGTATAACAGGTCAGGCAGGCACTCCCCCTTCTCACCATTAGCTGCTTTTCATTTCTATTTCTGTTCCCCAACTGAATATATTCCTTCTATCACAACGACACTTTTCATTCAACAACGCTGGGCCAAAACCCTACTCGCTACACCTCCTGGCTTATATACACACTCCATGTGCCACCAGCTACGCACACTGCAGAGCAGCTTCCCAGCCACTGCAGGTCTGGCACTGATGTCACACGGGACATTTGATTCCTGATGACTGACTTCATTCTGCCTGTTGTTTCTAAACCTCTGGGGACCCTACTGTCCGGCAGCTTTTGAAGCGGCACACTTACAAACTGAAGAAACAACAAAACAGCCTCTCACTAAATCATTCAATCAGAACCTGGGTCTGAATTCAACAGTTCTTGGCCCAGACAACACACAGAAATTTAGAGCTATCAACATAGGCAATGCTACCCTTCAAACAGGTGGCGTAAGCAGCAGACTCGTGGCTGGGGTAAAAGCCCATTGACGTTGTCATGGAAAACAGAATAAACAGAGGTGTGCCCCCCCATGGCATTTTATGCAATAACTGCAATGAAAGATAGCTTTGAACTTGTCAAAGGCCTTAGAAAAGGGAAAACCCACGTGAACATTATTAATACCAGGAAAGGCAAGCAGACCTTCATGGTTAGGTTTTGCACGACAAGTGCAGTGTAAAGCAACCAAGAGGGACGTGTAGTGCAGCTGCAGGTAAAAAACTGAGGCTGCAGCACAAAAACCTACAGGAAACAAAACGGGTATCGCAGAAAACATGACTGATTTTCCATGTATGGAAGGAAAGCCAGCAAAAGCTACCTCCCAGGAAAAACAAGTTCAAGTCCTAAAGACAGCAATACCATAAAACAACTAAACATTTATCATTTACAACAAAATAGGTTGAAACAAGACACAGAAACCACAGTTCTCAAGTGATACTATCACTGATTCATACAACACAGAAGCAACTCAGAAGACACAATGGAACAACCTATAAAAGCCTTGCAACAGGTCTCGTAACAGTTTCTCACGGTGCTTTTTTCAGCGGGGATGTTTCCTACAGGCACATGACTTCTAGAAATAAAGGATGCAGGCAGTTCATTAGCTTTTCCCTCTTTCACATGGGGGAAAAAACCTCCTAAGACAATAGGGCAGAGAAGTCAATAGAAAAGCAGCCACCTCCGAGGTTAGGAAGTCAGGTTAGCTGCCCAGTAACCACCAAAAACCCTTCCAGCACCGACCTACATAACTGGGCCACAAAGAAAAAGTCCCTACTGCTAGGCAGCCACAGCTGAGCAGTGCTGCGGGCTTCTCAGCAGCAGAACTCTCACCCAGAGCTTGAGGCCACAGAAGCCATCCAGTGCTGCTGGACAAGGAAAGCAGTAAATCCCCCCTCACCCGCCACCAGCAGGGAAGACAGAACCTGGAAGCACATCAGCAAGTTGATGCAGCCACACACCTCCTTGATACCGTGCTAGCAGCATCACCCTCCTGCTCCCTCCCACCGCCATCCACCCTCTCCTCCTCCAAGGTCTCAGTCCTCAGCACCCTGCTGCTGCCCTGGGCTCTACCCCAGTGTCGTTGCTACAAAGTTTTCCTGTCACTGACTCAAAGTAGCTGGTACCACCAACACCACACTCATAAAACTGGTCTGATGCTGGCAGTTCAGCAGCAATTAGCTATATGATTTATAAAAGCGTTGTGCTGTATTACTGGCTGGATGTCCTGCCATACTAGCGTTCTCCAAACCCACAATTTGAATTGTGTCTAGCATTCGACCCTGCCCTCCTTAAAAACAAGCATATTAAATCACGTGTTTTATAACCTGAAGTATAGAATAATGGAGTCTGAAAAGGACCTCGGGCGGTCTGTGATCCAACTTTCTGCTCAGGGCAAGGTCAGCCATGAGGTCAGGTGAAGCTGCTCAGGACTTTATCCAGTCTGTTTCTGAAACTCTCCAGGGATGGAAGCTGCAAAACACCTCTGGGTAGCCTGCTCCACTACTTGATTGTCTCAACTGCAAAAGCAGAAGGGAAGAGAAAAAAAAAAAAACAATCCCACACTTTTCCTTATATCTTTTGCAGGGAAAAAAAAACCAACAAATCCGCAATTCTAACAAATTATATTGCTGTAGTACAGAAAGATATTAGGAGCAAACATGAGTCACCTGTGCACCTATTTGCAGGTTCTCTCACAGTTCTGCTTCGACTTGGAATGACAGTTCCAGATTTAAATGGTTGGGAGGGTGGAGAGGAAAGCAAAGAATGGAGAGGGGGAGCCTAGAGATACAGGACATAGATCCATACTGTAAAAAGACAGCAATTAAACAAATCATGCCTTCATCAATTTGCAGGAATCCAACACCAGTATTCACTAAAGCTGCCATAAACTAACGCCTCCACCATCCTATTTGCAGTGATGCTCCGATCCGTTTTTGTGAAGCTGTGCAGAACCACTTAACCAAAGAATCAAGGATACAAGGAGCTTCCTGCAAACCTAAACCTGCGTTCCTGAAGACAGCGATGGAACCCCGAGCTGCATACCTCACTGCAGCCCCAGAAGCACTTTATCTCTCCAAGCTCAGCTCAATTCTTAAAGCCTGCCCAGTCCCAGCTCACCAGAAGGCATTTCCAAAAGGCATGTTGTTCACGAGTAGCTCCTAAGCAAGTGATCTTGATTACCAAAGTCACCCGAAGCCCTCTTCAAGAAGGGTTAGAAAAGCTTGGTTTGTTCCAGGGGATGGGGGGGGATTAATACTCACTTTAAGTGCTGAACAATAAAACCAGACACGTTTCATCTGCCGTCCAAAAGGAACCTTGAGCTCTGGTATGATGACAAAGCTGGAGTCACGCATTTAGATTATTCAAAAGGAACAAAAGGACTTTCGGGTCAAGGGGAAGAAGAGAGGAAAAAAAGAGGTAGTTACATACACATTCGCAAGAAAATCTGAGAAACCTAGACTAAAGGAAGGTTCACACCCAAGGAGGAGGTTATTAGGCTTCTTTCACCATCTAGATCTATTTCTTCTTCATACTATAATTGGTCAGACTCTGCAGTTACACTGCTAAGATGAATCCTGGGCCTGGAATACTTTAAAGAAACAAACAAATTACTATTTTGGTCTCATTTCTTCCAAGTTCCCAGTCCAAAAGGTCTTCGGTCAAAGAAACCAGACCCCACATGCACTAGTGCCTTCAAATATCCAACCTCAAACACTACAGGCTTAGACCGTGGCTGAAAGAGGAGACAGAGCATACATCATCCTCTTGTACTTTCCCTTTTTCTGCGGGATTAGGTACATGGTATGGAGAAGCCTACAGTAAGGGGTTTCCATTGCTAAAATGGTATTTCTGCAGAACTGCATGCATACCGGAAAGGTACTTTGATGACATTTGGTCATCTTGGGCACTATAGCAAGAGTGACATTTTAGCGCTGTGCTCAAGAGAACTATCAAATGTGAAAGATTCAGCACATGGTTTGACCTACACCACAGTTTATTTGTAAACATTTGTTACATGTGCCAATAATTTAACTGAACACATACTTTGTACAATTCAATGTATATTAACAATGTCACACTAGAGGAGTGCGACTGTATTCAGTTACAGTCATACTTTAAAACCTTCAAAATACAGACCATTTGGAACACTCAATAGAAAGAAAACCTTGAGAACAATGATGCAAGAGAAAAAAAGAATTGTGAAATAATAAGTTATGATCAAAAAGTTTGGAAACAAACACAGCACACTTTCTAGTTGGCTCCTGAACCTCTTCAGATATATCCATCTAGACTGACTACTACCTGGGTTGTGCCAGAGCACAAAGCCAACCTCTATTCCGCAAGTTAAAACTCTTGCTGAAGACAGAAACTTAAAACGGCTTTACAACACGTAACGCATGAGATTTCCACCCCCGCTGTCAATAAAACTATCTGAAGAAATGAAATTTATTTAATTTGTCTTTATTTGCGATACAATATAAAATAGATTCTTTCAGTACGAAGATCTTTGAGATCTTTCTTTTTTTTTTTTTTTTTTACACTATATTTAAAACACAAATCACATACTTTGAGTAAAGCCTCTGGACCATCCCAAGCACTGGAGCTGCAGTTGAGTTTCAGGTATTTTATGGACTTCTTTGGTTGCAATCTATTCAGTAAACTTCAGATATGCAGACTTGAACATTTAAGCTCCTAAACTAGTGTTGAAGCACTTAATTAGAGTGGCTTGAGTTCTAAAAAACTGCAACTTCTCTGGAATTCTCACCATTAACGCTAAGATTCATGGGTATTAAACAACTCTGAAGAGCAGGCTACTTTTATTTAGACTTACTTTAGACAACCTAATAACAAAGGGTACCCTTCGCTTAGGAACATTGAAGAATATGCAGGGAAACAAAAAACTGCCACTGAATTTCAAACTCCCATACAACTTGCGCTATCATCACTTTACAAACTAGTATAGACGGTGCATGGCAAAACTTGATATGATATGCCAAACTAGCTCACCTACTACAGCTCACTGCAGCACTTAAAGTGACACCTCTAGTACTGAAAGCGTAAGCCATCAGCTACTGCTTAGTTCTACAGTGCTAGATACTGGCTTAATCTCCACATAACAATTCTCACAGTAAATGTTTCCTCTGCCATTTCTAGCAGATTGACATCCAATTTTTCTTCAATTTCTTTTGAAGGAAATAAGGCAACTTAGGAAAAAAACACTATGGAGAGTATGCACATCCAGTACAAGTCACTGTAGTGTAAGTGATCAACTTTATATAGACAATCTAGCTCTGTAATATACGCAGAATACTAAATTCAGCTGCTGTTGGTATAATACAAAACCAAAACAGAAGTAAGAAAGCAGCCTTGAGCAAACTGAAGTACGACAGACTTCCAGTTCCTTAGAGCACAAGTTCCACACTTACACTTTAGGAATGTATATAAAGCAAAGGAAAAGAATGGAATTTTCACAGTTGTAACTGAAGCTGCTGTATTATCCTATCATGGTATGTTTGTCCTTTTCAAACTTCTGCCATGTTTTTTCTTACAGCCAGACAGGACACAAATCCAAATGTTGCTGTTTTAATCCTTCCTGTTGTTCAGCATCATCTACGTCACAGATTCTTGGTCCATTACATACTGTTGACTAGTAATGACAGGCCAGTTAAGTCTCATTTTTAATTCTGACTATTTAAAACAAGGCAGTTCCAGTGAAGAAGAGAGTTGGCAGAGTACTTTAAACAACTGGCTTAGAAGTCTTAACATTTTACATCTCTTGTTCTCCTCAAGTGTTAAACGAGGCAGACTTTGTTTTAAGCTGGCAAAAAGTTGTTAATGCCTAATATAAACAAAATCATGCTACACAAAATCATCTCCAACAAATAGAGCCAGAACATGATTTTAGATGAAACAGCTCACTGTTAAAGTTTGTCATCAGCAGCAGCTAATGGTTCAAAGAAAACAGATTCAGAGAAGTCTCTGCCTACACATCCGCTGCTGTTATCTTCCTTTGCTAATGACTGTCACGTGTAAAAAATTCAAGAGCTCTGTTCTTCCAAACATTAATCAACAGGACAGACTTAGTTATCTATCTTAAACTCAATTTATGACATTGGGAGTTTTCCCATAGCAATCATCACCAGCTTCAAAGAACAATGAGGGACTAATTCCCAGTATGATCAAATCCCAGACACTCCTGGTTTCATACAAAGAGCAAGACGAATCCACTGTTACGAAGAACCCCATGAACAGAGCCGATCACTTCAGCCTTTCCATAAATTCCACACCTCCATCGGATTCTGCCAGAGATGAAAGTGCACCACTCATCTCCAAAGCAGCCTCAAGCTATGAGCAGGCCTTTGGGTCTGCACTAACTCAGCCTTCCTGCAAGTATCAAATCTCTTCCCACTGTACTGATTTGCCAAGGCCCCAGTGTTAAGCTGAGCTACAGAATTCAACAATTCTTAATGCCCCATATCACCGTGATACTTTTTTTTTAAAACAGTAGGTATCACTGAGCTTTCAGAGGAAGAGCCAAATCTCTTACCTTTATACAGAAAGATTTTCAGTAATACAGTAAAAAACTAAACAGAATTTATGTCTGAGTAACGAACATAGAAAACTACTATTGCAATTTTGTGGTGACAGCATAGAAATTTAACAATCATCAGAAAGCCTAGAAAGGACGTGTTTAGTTATAAAAGAAAGATTGTCTCTAGATAAAAATAGTGCTGACAGCTAAAAAGCTCTCTGTTGCAGCAAGATATGCAGTAATGAGTAACAAGTTCTAGACGGTTTAAGCACTTCCCCAGTACTGCAACACAACACATTTTTGTAACACAACTTTACGTGGGTTATGCTGCAGCAGCGGTACACTTCTTAGTGGTTGGCACTAGGAATTAACCATAATAGAAGAAAGGCATTTAGTGATCAATGCATGAGAATCCCTATTTGACCTGTTCCTTAGGCGTGGTCAAAAAAAACTGAGGAAGGGGACCATCCGTTCCATTCAGACAATACACCTTCTTTGAACATGAGATTCCTGGCGGGAAGTGGAACGCCCATATCTGCAGAAATAGGCTGCAAAAGTGAACTTGAAGAACCAGCATCATGGAACTGATCCAGTGTTGAAATACCTTCCTAAAAGCAAAAGGAAGAAAAAAAGAGCATCTTAAAACCCAAGACAAATAATTAAGGGTTTAACAGGTAGAATATGACAGGCTAATCTAATCTGCAAATGCACAGTGTTTCTGAAGTGTGTAACTTTAATCCAATAAAGACCAAGTCATTATGGAAGTAAAAACAAAATAAACAAGGGGAAGCATGAAACAAGCATAAAAGTTGCCTCGGCTGCATCTGTGCATGCATTATTTGGCTTCCAAGGAACCTTCAGGGAAGCCTAAGGCTTAAAACTGAAGGAAAGAGCTGGCAAAACAAATATAAACCTGTAAAGTCTTCAGGACAGCTATGCTACTGCTGTTTACCCCATACTGTGCTAAGAGCTATGCGTACAGTTGGGAGCACTGATCTGACCCTATTTTGAGTAGTTTTGTTTCCCAGAAGTTTGGTTTTCTCAGCTTAAAAAAAAAAAAATCACTTCAGTACCTTCTTTTATTCACTCTACATTTTTCTTGATGATCTGTATCTCAGATAAAATCAAAGAGATTAGGATAGGAGTCACTTGAGACTGCTTGACAGATGGTTTCATGGCTTCTAACCTACTGGGAATCTCAAAGTTCTCATGAGGAAGTGGTTTCAGGGTCATACCACCTATAACACTACCTGCTTAAGTAACCTGCAAGTTCCTTACCTTCTCTAAAATGCCACATTTTCTGTAAAAGTATCGTAAGACATGAGCAGCTAAGCAGATTCCACGTTACATGTGGACATGGCTTGCTAGCATACACTTCCATGCAGAACTCCAGCAGGCTGCAGACCTGGCGTTCCTGCTGGCTATCTACACAAGATCCCTGGCTATGCTCTTAAAAACCAAACCCTCCCAGAGTATGCCGTTTTACATATTTATACTCTTTCAAGACCAAGTTCTAAAGGATCTTAGGATAAGTGCAAAAAGTAACTGGTATGAAATACATCTTAATGTATTTTGTTTTTTCCGAAGGGAACACCGTTGACTTGAGAGGCAGATAAAATCCCAGAAGGTAAGCAAATCCAGAGTTTGCAGTAAATCTCCCTAAAATATCTAAGAATAACCAGGTAGCCAGCAAAGTAGCTGTGCTGTAATAGCAGGAGTGAAGATCAATTTTGATGTGCAAATCCCATAAAAAACAATTAAACTAATTGCACACAAGATGAAACCACAGACATTGGGACAAATATTAAATAATGCTAAGAAAAGGGACAGGGAAGTACTCATTTTTTGCTACCAGTAGAATTTGATATTGATAGTGGTCTTAATACAGTTAATATTTAAAGAAAAAGCAAATAAAACAAACCACCTGTTTCCAAACACCCAAGAATAGCATGTAGGAGGGCAAAAGAGGATGACAGACCATACAAAATTATTTATATCTGGATTATTGCTCCTTACCTGGAATGAATGAACAAAATTAAGGACCTGAAGAGACAGCTTTCTACTGGAATGTAAGAGTTTTTGAAGGCTGTCAAAAACAAAAGAGAAGCAGCTATGTCCAAGGTGCACAAATTTTTACTAGTGAACTACCACTACAGTAACTTGCTCACAAGTAACTAGTAGTACTTGACATAGAATGAATCACAGAATGGTTTGGGTTGGAAGGGACCTTAAAGACCACCTAGTTCCAACCCCCCTGCCATAGGCAGGGACACCCTCCACTAGACCAGGTTGCTCCAAGCCTCATCCAGCCTGGCCTTGAAGACAGCCAGGGATGGGGCACCCACAGCTTCTCTGGGCAACCTGTTCCAGTGCCTCACCACCCTCTCCGGGAAGAATTTCTTCCTGATATCCAATCTAAATCTCCCTGCTTTCAGCTTAAACCCATTACCCCTTGTCCTGTCACTGCTGGCCCTTGTAAAAAGCCTCCCCGCCCCAGCTTCCTTTTAGGCCCCTTCAGGTACTAGAAGGCTGCAATAAGGTCTCCCCGGAGCCTTCTCTTCTCCAGGCTGAACGAGCCCAACTCTCTCAGCCTCTCCCCACACCAGAGGGGCTCCAGCCCCCAGAGCATCTTCGTGGTCTCCTCTGGACTTGTTCCAACTGGTCCATATCCTTCTTATGCTGAGGGCTCCACAGCTGGACGCAGCACTCCAGGTGGGGTCTCACGAGAGCAGAGTAGAGGGGGAGAATCCCCTCCCTCGCCCTGCTGGCCACGCTTCTCCTGATACAGCCCAGCATACGCTTGGCTTTCTGGGCTGCCAGCGCACACTGCCGGCTCGTGTTCAGCTTCTCATCCACCAGTACCCCCAGGTCCTTCTCCTCAGGGCTGCTTTCAATCCATTCTCTGCCCAGCCTGTACTTGCAGTTGGAATTGCTCTGACCCAGGTGCAGGACCTTGCACTTGGCCTTGTTGAACTCCATGAGGTTGCCAGAGGCCCACCTCTCCAGCATGTGACCAAGTGAAAAGCTCTCACATAGAAAGCTTGATAATACTGTCATCACTGAAGAGGTGCTCAACACACCTCATCTGCTTGAGCCTATAGCTAAATACTGTTTTTCCTACCATTTATACCACACTAAAATGAAACTATTGCAATTGAAAAATGCTACTTTACATAATATATATTATACTTTATCATGCCTCATTCTTATTTAGGACAGTCTGGTAACATGACTTTTATGAAGCAGATTAGTGACACACTTAAGCAGGTCAACTACTTTAATAAAATCCTTAAGCCATGTTTTCAAGCAGCCTTAGTTTCCAGAACCACGCAAAAAAACCCAACTCTCCAAACAAAAGAAACAAACCCAGAAATCTCGTTGTTGAAAAAGTAACCTTTCATAAAGAAAAGCTACAGTAAAAAGCCAAAAGATATCTTGATCCTACGCCACGACTAAACTTAGCAAATGAGATACCAATAGTAAAGAGAATTTCCAGAAGAGCTAAACGCATTTTGTGGCAAAGCATTACCAGTAGAGCTTTCCCCCCTCAAAACATTCAGGAGGAGGCAAGAAAGCCTGTGCCAGGCTAGGAGGGGGAAATGAGTAGGAAGGCAGCCAAATTTACTTTTTTTCCTGATCTGTTCATAGACAGTTTATTACAAAAGAATTCATTTTCACCTTGCAAAAACTATAAAAACAGCCTCATCTTAATCTTACCACAACTAAGACTACTAGATTGTACATTATAGCTGGTATCTATGAGCCAAAAAGCAACCAACTTACACGCTAGAATTAGATACTCTACAAAACTTAGCTCAGTTCTGCTCCTATATTCATCGAGTTGTAGGTACCATTTTTTTGCAGAAGCTCTGGACATAACACATACAGCCTGTTAATCTTGTAGCTGAACCACTACAGCCCACCTTTCTTTTCTGCATAATCCATGAGTGGCAATTTTTCTGCAGACCTTCTGATTCAACTCCGAGCTGAAGAGTGGAATGCCAAAGCATAATTCCAGGGGAACCCATTCCAGTTCTGTTGTGGGTACTACAGAAATAAAACCAAGAAACAACCAAATTTTAAGAAGATACAAAGCAAGAATATTGATCCTAGAACCAGTTATCTAAGGTCAGGATCCACTGGAGAGTTCATACTTTTTAAGACTGTTCATTTACAGAACTGCTCAAAGATTTAGGAATCTGAATGGTAAGGAGGAAGAACAGTTCGCGTTGCACTTGTCCCAGACAATAATCAAACAACAATGCATTGAGATCCTTAGAAACAAGGTATCTCACTGGACCGAAAATGTTTAGGACAAGCCATTTGTCATGTTTTTACCTTCAAGGCTTTGCTTGACCGCAGAATCCACTGAGGTTTCTTCTATTACCATCTCAAATGATTCTGTGCTCCCATTTACATCAGATCCTGATGCTAGTTCAGCCTCTCCTACAAGTAAAGTACTTCTTACATAAACATGTAGAAGAAAGTAAGTAACAAGACACAAGCTTTGCTTAAAGACCATACAACTATGAAACTGGAGGAAGGGACATGGAGAAATATCAGACCTGACTAATTTTCAGACTGAAGAGTCACTTATAGATCCTCACACTTAATATTTTGTAAGTTCTGGCATTAAAAAAATTACACACTTTTAATATTCTGAAATTACCCTTCTTCTTCTGTTGACTGTCCTAGTCCAGTGATTTTTCAGTCTGTATTTGCTATTTCTAAGCTACTCACAAAGAAGAATTAGGAAGTAAGCCTACTGACAATAGACTTACACTCAAAATAGGTTCCTATCTGTGTTGAATAGTATTTGTAGAGTTGCAAATCAAAGAATTTAATCCTTTGTTCACTTTTGCTAAAGTGACTGTATGCAAAATTAAGTGAACACAGTCAAAAAAGATAATTCTCGGCAACCAACCTCTTCCATCAGAAGCATCGCTCAGCTTTCTGTTAGCGTGCCGACTTGAAGGATTCAACATAGTGACATAGCCACAAAAGTGTTGCAGGTCTACTTTGTTTCTCAGTATTTTTAAAGCTGTATGAATGCCCATGTTCACACGAGAGAAGTCTACAAGAAAACAACACATTCCAGCTTATTTTACAAGAAGCCTCCCTCATCCATAACCACATAGTTCATCTCTAGACCAGGCTGCTTTTCATCTGGATTTTTCTCTCTTTCAATGCTCCATCTTTGTGATCACATTGGTAGATCTCAGATAACACGTAAGTCTTCCCACACCAAGCACTACCTGGTATTTTATAGTACAGTAAAAGAGCCAAGGAGAAAGAAAAACAAACAGAAGAGGATCAATCTCTCACACACAGGCACATATAGACAGCAGAGATAGCAAGGTTCAGCTAGGAATCAGATGTCCAGCTTTTTCAGTGCCAGAGTCTTTTATGGCAAATTCAATGCAAGACACGTGTTCCACAAATCTGAAGTTCTGAAGAATTAGAGGTTAACAAGGAGTTTCAACACTGCGTTGTTCATGTTAGAACTTAGTAATTCTGCCTTCAAGTTTTTTCAGTTAGTATCATTAGAAGAAAACGGACATCCCAGAGAGAGCAAATATAGAAGTAACTCGTTTTGAGCCTTGTAAAAATGAAATTATTAAGTTAGCTTTACTTCTGGTTGGCCCAGATTTTTCTAAGTGATAGCTTAAATAACTTTAGGTTTCATATCTGGAAATTCATACTTCTTTGACAGCTCTGAGTCAGGAAGGCTATGGCCTCAGCTATGCAAAGCTTGTGTCCTATTCAACACAGAGTATTTCAGAACATGTTAATTCCTGCCTCTCAAAATCAGTAGAGCTAGGAGACTTTGAAGGAATAGGAGATTTTGCTAGCAAAGCTCTTCCTGGGAAAGAAGCCTCCATAATAGTTCCCAGTGCTGCTAATTAAGTTTGTTCAGCTTTGGTCTCATCTGTCTGATAGTTATGAGATGCTAACCAGAATGTATGGAACATTTATGCATGCCATTAATAAATATGCTTGTTAATAAGCAAGTATTCACAAATAAAGATTCAGGTGTTTGTGGAAGTTACTTCTTTACATTTGTGCTAGGAGAGAAGAGAGGCCAGAAAACACATTCTAATTAGAACAGAGAAGACAGATACGGTCGTCTTCTTCCTAAGTTCAGAATAGACATGTCAACCATTTAAATATGCTTTCAATTTTCTCACTTAGCTTGACTCAAAATCGAGAAAATCTGTATTGAAAGGATTATTGCAACCTTAATGCACAAGGTAACATGCAAGAAAATTAAAATACAGTGGTGCAGAGATTAAAGACAGTCGTTTACCTCCCTGCTGCTCAGCTTCATCAAACGGGAAAGGTATGTGCATTGTTTCACCCATTCCGTGCAGACCATGACCCTGAACATCAAGAAATTAAATTAGGAACAGAAAAATACACTCATCAGCTTAGCTTAGTCCTACCTGTGCTCCCTTTTAGGGAGTACCAGTCAGCTGATGAAACAAATAAGCAGATGGAGATATATATACATTAAAGTTCTTGCATAGCTGAAATAAGTAATTAAATAAAATACCCCACCCTTCCCCCTAAAATGCACATGAGTAAACACAATGAAGTTAAACTTCACTGAAGATGAGCAATTTTTTTCCCCCTCCAATTACTGGTTATAAATGGATTTCCTAATCGCTGAGCACTTCTGG
This sequence comes from Rhynochetos jubatus, assembly GCA_027574665.1. Taxonomy (NCBI): domain Eukaryota; kingdom Metazoa; phylum Chordata; class Aves; order Eurypygiformes; family Rhynochetidae; genus Rhynochetos; species Rhynochetos jubatus. The sequence continues at coordinate 6,710,370 of CM050648.1, read as the reverse complement.
AGCAAAGTGGAGTTTCCACTCCGAAGTACAGAACATATTTGGGCAGTCAAGGCTGTCACAAGTGGGCCTTTGAGAATGTGTAATTTTGTGATTGTTACAATATTAAACATCTGTTATTTGAATGATTAATTGTGAGAGTTCAGCTGAACCAATGAAACAGAAGAGGAAGCTAATTTACTTCTCCCAAATAGACAAACCCACTATTTCTGCTGTTTGTGATAAAAGGCATGTTTTGTTCACCAAGCACTCTGAAAAAGGGCACTTCTTGAATAACAGTCCATAATTCAGTTCATAATGAAAACGGGGAGATTTAGATTGGATGTCAGGAAGAAATTCTTCACAGAAAGCGTGGTGAGGTACTGGAACAGGTTGCCCAGAGAAGCTGTGGATGCCCCATCCCTGGCTGTCTTCAAGGCCAGGCTGGATGAGGCTTGGAGCAACCTGGTCTAGTGGAGGGTGTCCCTGCCCATGGCAGGGGGGTTGGAACTAGATGATCTTTAAGGTCCCTTCCAACCCAAACCATTCTGTGATAATACAATAATGCACACACAATACACATTCAGTTCAAAACCCATGTCTTAACCACCACTGAATCGTAGCAGCACTGGATACAGAAGTTACAGATACTCTTCAGCTCTTGGCAAAAGTGTAGCTCTCCTACAACTTAATCTCTTCTACCACATAACAGCTTAACTCAATAAAATCATGCATGTTTTCATCATTTATACAGAGCACTCTGTACCTGAATTAGAACAGCAGAATGTGTTAAAGCATCATTCAACATTGTGAGCACATTTGAAGTGGGAACTACTCCTGGATCATGACCCCAAGACGTTATTAGTAAGCGGTCATAACCCTGGAAGAGAGAAGTTAAGAGTATTTACAGTAGTAATGAACTATCCAAGCACATAAAGTGAAATACTAGTCAGGTATTAGCATATTGTTACAATTAAGAAGTTACCACAGGCAGTACTTTGTACCAAGGATCAGCCCTGTTAACATTCCTGGTAAGGACAGAAGCTTGCCAACCTCAAAGTTAAGATGCTATTTTGAACAGGAGATATCTGTCACCAGTTCCTGCAGAGCTATGGGGCCACCACAGCAGCCTCATAGCAAACAGGAGATGAAAATATCCCAACATAAATGTAAAAGCAAAATATAAGCTAGATAAACTAACACTGTCTGAGAACAAAGATATGTCAATCCCCAAAATATCTATCCAAGGAGGAGGGACAGGAAGAACAATGACTAGGAAGCAATTTCCTAGTTTCTCAGTTTTCAAGATTGAATTCCTCTCCATCTCCATAAGATTTCTATAAATGTCTTGACAGTTCCCTAAGAAAATGACACTGCAAAACAGTAGCAGTGGAAAAGCATTCACATATGCACACAGAGGAAAAAAGCTCCAATAAGTTTGTGATAGTACAAAACATGAGATCATTTAGTACAAGAAAATGTGAGCCATCAGCACACAGATTCAAGCAGTATTGACATTTTCCAAGGCTACCACACTGAATGTTTCTTACTAGTGAAATGCTTCTTACTAGTGAAAGTGCACAATCCACAGTTTCCTGGTAGTTTAAGCTAATGACAGACTAAGGCTTGAATCGAGCTCATCACCAACAACCTTACAAAATGCCTTCTGCTCTAGAAGCCTTGTTTCACTTAATCCTAAATCTTAAAGTAAGCCTTACAGATAGAGGTATCTACAAAATTTTTGAAATCAGAAAGGGAAGGGGCACGTGAAAGAGGTTTGAGGAAAGGAAAACATCTCTGGCTCTAGGATTTGTAGATAACTGCTGACGTAGGTCCACCAGCAAATGCACATCCCCCTCTGAATGTCTCCATACCATTCTAATACTTGTAGCTCCCCAAGTATCTACTCAGAATGATGAGATGAAAACTATAGAGGCCTCCTTCCAATTATAAATTTGAACAATATTATTTTACAAATTCCACTGTCAGCAGCAAGACCCACACACCACTGTCTGCAGCATTTCAAATAAAAACCAATGATTTTTGGTTCAGGCAAGTTTGGAAGTTGCCACAGCCACTTCCACCTAGGTTTGCCTCGTACACAGAGTGCCTAACTGCCCTCCTTTGTGGCAGGTTTGTCCTTACATCTCAGAGACTGAATGGCAGAAAGCAGAATCTGAAGACTTTCACCTGCCCTGTTTTGTGGGACTCCTTGCCAAAGCATTGTATGCATGCTAAAAGGTTAGGTGGATGCAAGACTGGAAGGAATTAGGGAGAGCAACTGATCACTGCAGACACAAGAATTCCAGTCACAACCTCTATATATACAGAATCACACACAGCTCAGGAAGTTCCACCAGAACATGGGGAGGGATGGAAAGGTCTTAACAGGAAGTACTTCATATTTGTTTATTCTTCCTACTTCCAGCCACTACTAGAGACAGGCTACTGTGCTAGAAGACCTTCTGTCCAACCCAGTGCAACCTTTATTAAATTATTCTATGATTTAAACGTCAGGGAGAATTACAGCCTAGAATATCAGTCTCCGTCACAGTTTCTACAGTGGATAAACTATAGATAAACCAGGAAAAGTTGTATGTAGAGGTGTCCTTTCTTGTACGATACTAGAAAAAGCACAACATACCAGGTCTCTATCTTTTCTTATAGTTACATAGCTTTGTCACACATTCTACAGCGACAGGACAAAGGGCAACAACGGGTTTAAACTGAAAGAGGACTAATTTAGATTGGACATCAGGAAGAAATTCTTCCCAGCGAGGGTGGTGAGGCCCTGGAACAGGTTGCCCAGAGAGGCTGTGGATGTCCCAACCCTGGAAGTGTTCAAGGCCAGGCTGGATGAGGCTTTGAGCAACCTGGTCTAGTGGAGGGTGTCCCTGCCCATGGCAGGGGGGTTGGAATTAGATGGCCTTTAAGGTCCCTTCCAACCTATACCACTCCCTACTTCTCTGATTCTAGGGATGGGCTTACAAGCTTAAATTTGCTGTGACTACAATATCACATTTTACACTAAAATTGAAAGGGGGGACATCAAATACACTAGAGTCATGCTGTGACAAGAAGATGCACAAAGGAGCGTTCCTTTTTCAAGACCTAGAAAGAAAACAAACCAAGATGCTACATAGAAAATGCATAGAAAAGGTACATCATCGACAATTAATTCAACTGTTATCCCTAAACATTGTATCTTTGAAAGATTTGGAGAAGGGAGGGAAAATAAAACCATGCATACACTACCTGAAAAATGTCTGGAAGTTTTCGAAGACGTGTTCCTTTAGAAAGCAACAGAGAGGGCGGTCCTTGTCCAGTTATATGGTAAATATACAGTTTGAACCAAACCGAACTGACTTCTGGTATCGCAGGTCCAATATGCTGAAGAGAAATTATTCCAGAAATTAGAAAGAACTTAATATTGCAATGGTTATTATGTACAGATATTTAAGAATCAACACTTTTAAACAAATCTAGTTACGCAGCATGGGAGTTCAAATGTATTCCTCTGCTACTGAGGGTATTCCAGATACTTAGTCCAGTATTGCAACACCCTACAGAAAGGTGATAGTAAGGTATTTTCTATGAATATAAATTCAAAATCAGAATATCTGTCATTGACTCTACTCAGACAGAGAAATTCTTAATAAATCAAACTTAATTTATTAAGTATTCACATTTTTCCTCACTAAACACATTTTTTTTTTTAGATAAACTGCAATACTATTCTACATGCCAATAATTCAGTCACTTTAAAAGGGACATTAACAGATGTATCCAAAACAAAGCTATTAAGAAGATATTATATGACTAGATACTGCGGGGGGGGGGGGGGGGGGGCGGATATCTTTTACTGGGGAGCATTTTCTCACCTGGGGTGTACAGCTGCTAATAGGCCGAATTTCATTGGTGAGTGGTGCCATGGAAACCAGCAGAGTATAATTTTTGTTGAGAACTCTGCTGCAGGTAGCTGGATCCAAGCCGAGCAAACTCTCACATCGTAAGAGGTCCAAGGGAAACCCTATGTTGAAAATATAAGATTCTTGAATTATCACTTAGGATGGAACATACAACCCAAAACACAATTTCAGATTTTCCATTCTCCCCTTCTAAGTCATAAATATAATACTTTCCACAATGAAGTTTTAAATTTTTCTGGTAAATTTTAATAAATCCATACATAATTTTAGCAATTTCAGTCATACAGGGTTGTCTGGCACAGAACTACAGCTTGTTCCTCATCAATTAACTGTTCCCCCTTCCTCAAGTTCAGCTTGTCTTACCATCATTATGCTTTAATGTGCTGCTTTGGATGTTAAATTCAAGCCTTGGCAACCAAATCTGTCATTCAACAGGCAAACCCAGCAATGCAGGCTCAAAGGATGATGAAAAAAATTTTGGCTTCAAAATATTTTTAAACAAGTAGGATACAGATTGCTGTCTGAAATAGCAGCTTAATCAGAAAGCTGAGACCATGGCAGACAATTAAACAAACTTGGAAGGATTTCCTCAAAAGCATTCACAGTACCATTACTTGGTTGATCAGGCAGTACAGCTTGTGCCCCTAGGTCTTTATTATGCCGCAAAAACAGTATTGTGTTTCGAAGTGTAAGAGCATGATCAAAGTACCGCTGAGCTTCCCCTTCACCTGTGCTTTGAACCTGAACAAGAAACGAAATAAACGCATACAAGTGGCAGGTTGTTTCCACCAGCAGCAATTACACAAAAGGAAAGATGATCAAATTAGCATTTTAAAGCTTTGTAATTAAGTTACAACCCTACAGCTTATATGCAGAGGAAATCTACAGCAACTTTAAATGACAAGTGAGTCTTTGTCACGCTAGTCAAACTGTCAAGAAGTACACAAAGACAACAGCTATAAATCAGAACTTTGACTCAGTGTTTTGATAACAGGATTTAAACAGCCAGTCACCCTGACAGGTATCAAATGATACAGCAATTAACATGTAGTTCTGAACTCACTTTGCTCACCAGCTTCACCACATTCATATACGGTGTGTCCCTGAAAGTCACTAGAGGTATAAATGCTGTGAATAAGAGATATTTTAACTGAACCACTTTGGTTTGGTACGATAAGGTGCTTGTTCTTATCACTGCATTGCTAAGCAAGCAGTTTTACACAATGCAAATACTGGGGGTGTTGGCCCCCTTAACTCTTCAAGTGCTGAAAAAGCATTTAGTCAAACATCTAACAGGTTACCTTTTCCAGCTCTACCAAGAAGCTGTCAAGACTCTCATCTGACAGTTTCCCAACTTCAAACATAGTGACGGCATGACTTTTCAAGTTCTGGAACAACAAAACAAAACTGTCTTAATTCTCTGAGAACGGAAGGGGCAAGTACAAGTTTTATTCAGCAAAACCATTTCTCAACAGTAAACAATACAGAAGTTTCACTCTAATACAGCTGTAATTATTTTTAAAGTATTTTATAGCTCTACATATTTATTCTTGGCATAATACATTGAACAATTTGGACATACTGGTGAAAGATTTCCCATCATTAAAAAGGCAGTGAGAGTAGAATCGAACAGGAAGGCAATACGCTTTGTGTGTCCACTAGACAGGTTCAGGCTGCTCACACTGGCTGTTTCAGCTAATAGAGAACAAAAACAAAGTATGTTGACATTTGTTTTTATTAAAAATAAAATCAGCAAGTTTAAGTCAAATCAGTTTTAAAAAGCGGAATTAAAAATCCACTAGTTACTGCCACACTGAGTAGAACAGAATTCTTATCACTACTAAACTACTGACTGACTTAATTCAGAAGTTGGAATCTTTGTGTCAGTTGATAACCATAATACAGATCAGCCTCGTCTTCAGAACAAACATTTGGTTAAATAAACCAAGAAGTAGACACCACCTCCATCACTGTATATTCCATACGAAAATAAGGATCTACACGATTTGTGTTTTACTTGGTTTTAGAACCCTTTACAGCCTATGGCACTCTAGAAACATAAAAATAATTGATCCTAATGTATTAAAATTTACTGTTAGTGCTAACCTGGATCATCTTGACTGTTGGTATCTGTATCTGTGGCTGATGACCCAGCTTCCTGTATAGAACTTCTGTTTTCCCCACTGTCCCATGAAAGCAGCATCTTTTGAGGGTCCAAAGTACTCCTATTAATGTGAATTAAAATCCACATCTATCGATCACTGTAGCACCACAGAAGTATCTCTGCCTTCCAGTGCTAGTAGTCCATGCACAGGCATACCCGACACATGCCTTTCAATACTTCTAAGCCCTAAAGCTGTCAAGCTTGACACCCCCGAGTCCTGCTTTAGCTTCAGCAGGAAAGTTTATCTGGGGGTTTGAGAAGACCAGATTTTGAAAGACAAACCTGGAAAAGTCAAACTAGTATCAGTGAAGAAGAATCCAACAGAAAAAATTAATTCAGTTTGTTCTCAGTCAGAATTGACATTAAAGAAAACGCAGGCATAGCAGTAGTTTTAAATGGCTTAATAGATATTGAACTAAAAATCCCTGACAATTCTTAACTAATGCAATTTGGCACTCCAACTTGGAGAGCCCTTTGCTGAGTGGTATTAACATCACTTTCCCAGGATTTCATACAGATATACATTTATGTGAGTGTCAGTGACAGAACTGCAACAGTACCTGACAGACAGTAAGTAGGCAAACTTTATGTTCTGACATTCACTGACACCAGTGCCAAGAGACATTGTCTGTACTAGCACAGTTGTTGCTTTAAACTCCTGGTGCCAGAAAATACACACTTCAAAAGTGAGCAACTAGGCATTTAAAGGTCAAAAAGTCAGCACTAAGTAACAGCAACAAAAGCAGTACATTGAACTTACAGGGTAAAGTACCGCCCGTTATGCTCAGTTTAAAAAGAGGTTCAAGTATTCTTGTCATTAGAAAGCCAAGTGAGGTTTGCTGTAGCAGAAATCAAAGGAAGCAACCAATAGCTTCACAATCAGGTCTTGTTTCTAGAGCTTTCCAAACAGATTTTGGTTCTAGCTTTCCCTTCACTGAGAAAAAAAAGCACGCCTTATGAAAGAACGGAGACACTTACTTCAGTCTGTTTACCGAGGGAACATTCTTCCACGATGGATGAAGATTATCCAGGTTTATTACTTGGCCTTTTTTGTGAGCAAAGCCTAACCGACAATACATGGACACAGCATTCTGAAGAAACACACATACATGTGATAAGCAACTGCTACACGAAACCAGGTTGCAAGACAGTGAACTTTCCACATCAAGTTCAACAGATGAATTATACACACATACCTTTACTAAAGATAAGTCAATCTCTAGGACGTTTGCAAGCTAAAAGAAAAAGAAAGAAGAATCAACGACATTGTATTAACAGTGCAGGGTCATTCATCACTTGTGGGCTTCGGCATCTTTTTGTTGGTTTTCTTTCTTTTTAAACCCAGCCTGTACTGGTAGGAGCAATTCTGTCTTCATCAGAAGTGATAAGCTCTCGTAATTGTCACACTTGAAAGTATTCAAAAGAAATATGAAGTTATCTTCCCTTAATTTCTAGGTTAATCATGTATATCAGAAGACACACAAAGAGGAAAACAAATCCTGGATAAATTTAATGGTTATTTTTCAGGTGCTTATTCACCCAGTTTTCAGAATAAGACCTTATGAAAATGTATTTCTCATGTTAAAATTATAAATATTTATGCAAAAGTGGCATTCCTACTGTAAGCCAACACCCTGCACATTTTCACTGCCAAAGGAAGAAAAAACCTAATATTCTTATTTCACACCAGAAAAACAGACTCTGTTCCAGTTCTACCTCGTATAAAATGGTCTACATTAGTCACCCCTGTATAAATTCATTCCAGCCGATGGAATTGTTTCACTGAATTGGAGATACTCCTTCAAGCCAGAAGCACTACAAAAGTGACATTCAAGATGAAAGTAACAGGCTGGATCTTAAGCCTTGCTATGCCTCTAAATAAAATCACTTGATAAGGATCCATATCTCTGCCTTAAGTATTTTCAGCAGCGTGCTTTTGGCCCGTTCGAGTATTCCTATCTCTAAGTTCTACTTACCTCTGCCACGTTAGTGTGTTCATCTATTGAAACAAATATTTTGTACAGGAGTGTTTCAAAGTAATCACCTTGCACTCTGTTCATCACGAAACCTTCAAGTGGTGGCACTAAAAAGAAGAATTACTTGCAAAATTACAATTTGGTAACTTTATTAAGCTGAAACTGCACAAAAATGGAAAAATAAATTCACACTTCATTTCATTTTCATGGTACCTGTAATTTTGAGGATTTCCCAGTCACAAAGAATAAAAGGCTTAAGATAGTACACATGGTATTTAAAATTCTCCCACTCCTTAAGAAAAGTAATGGTTGTCAGTATGTTTTCTTATAAAAACTAAAACCACCCTACCTTGCATCATAGCCTTGCAGTCTCCACCTCATCCACTACAGATAATTTCCACTCATCCAGCCCATAAAGTGATTTTATAATGTGGATGGAGATTAAATCATAGCTCTGATAGGAGTGGGACACAAAAAAACCACCCCACCCATATACTCCAGAGCTGAGAGTCACAAATCTATTGTCCAAGCAGTCTCTTGTATTTAGAGGACTTTCACTTAACTGATCTCTACTACAGAAATGACAGGTACTTCTGCATGACCAGGTTCCAAACGATTTATGTCTCTGCAGATTATAGCGAATTCAGAAACGCCCAACACCCAGCATAGCATAACGAGCTGTTCAAAGGGCAGCCATATGCTGTGCTAATTTAAGTCCTACATAGTCCCCAGACACAGCACATGACTGTAACTGAGGTGACAAGACCGTGAAGGATGGAATTGATATCTATAGAAAAGTTTCATCTGTGTAGAAAACATGGGACAGAAAGGACCCATGTCCTTTTGCTAAGGCAGCTACATTTCTCTGTGCTATTCTTCCTTTCCACTACAGATGTATAGGAGGGTACTTTTAAAGAGTCATGCCATGAACTAACAAGAATCTCATCTTACCCAGATATACAAAATCTAGGAATTCAAGTTGAAATAAATCCCATATGCAACAAAAACAATGTTTTAACAGGGTTGAAAACATTTAGTCAGGAAAAAATCCCATAGCTCAAATGTTTTGTTTAAGCAAACTCAGGCATACAAACAAGCAGCATCCAAGACAGAACTACAGGATAACTGAAATGAAACCAAGAAAACATAGGTATGACACCATTAAATATTCACTTACCTGCTATACAGCTGTCATCAGATATTGGTACATCAAGGTAAATAAATCCCTTGTTATACAAACCTTTACAAATAGAAGCACATCATTTTAGAAAAAGGCATTTTCGATACAAACTAGACTTCCCCATCAGCCAATTCAGAATTTAAGATAATTTTTCCTAACAGCTTCCACAGTAAAATATTACTTTGCAATGCATGGATCAATAAACCACATCTAATATTAAACAGGTGTCACCCGAAACCAGAGTGCCCTACTTGCACTCTGACGCAGTACGCCTGGAGCTGTACAAGTACTTTCAGGAGACCACAGAACAAAGCAGTTACATCTGACAAGGATGAGTGCCTCTCTGCCTAGATGTTAAATTAGGTTTCACCATCATCCCTGTACTGTCAAGAAGGAGGGGAGGTTTGATCCAGAACCAGTTTTGTCAGTTGAGGATGCTGGCTGCATTTTGGTTCTCCCCTAACTCAAGCTGGGACTCATACACTTTGTAGCAAGGATACAAACTAAATCACATCAGTTCTGATGGGCCTCACACGTCCTTCCCACACATCTTCACAGAAAGCTTTTTTTATACAACTGCAAAAATAAATTCTGGGGTGTTTAAGCATAAGGCATCAGCAAAACTGCAGCAAAAACTGCAGCAAAAAGAGAGGGCCACTGCATACAGGAAGGACAACAATACGGTATATTCTTAAATGACACTTTCCGACATCTAAGCGTCTCAACTGAGTCCTGCAGAGTAGATAAGACAGGGAGAAGTTTTTAAGGAAGGACAGAACATTTCAGCATGGTCACCTTTAGAGTTTGTAACAGCTCTACTCTAATAGTAAAGCATAAAGCTAAATTACACAGTCTAAAATAAGCCAAATTTATTGTCAGTGGTTCCTTTGGTATTACCCAAGATCACTCCATATACACCATATTCATCACAGTGGGGAGTAAATGTACCAACAACCCTCAGGTAAAGCGTTACTAAACACCTGAAGTAGAATCGTCAGGATGTTTCACACACACAGAGCTCAGCCCAGCTATATCATATATCCAGTAAAATTACTACACCAAATCAAATCTTAAATAAAATGCCTGCATTAAGCCAGCAACTACCCTGAATTCATGCTGATACAACTGCTGCTCAGCACGGGCAGCGACACATGCTCAGCTACACAAACTGATGTGTATCAGCAAACCAGCTTCAATGGGTCAGGATGACATTACAAAGCCATCAACACGCTAAGGGTGCTTTTCACGGTCTTCTTCATATTCAGCTCTCATAGCTAATACATCCTTACTTATTGTACCTGAAATGTATTGATGGATGTATTTAGTCCAATGTAGTTTGGACTGAACAGTCCTTTTCCCCCATAAAATCCCATCCTACTGGTAGTTCATGACATTACTCATCTGTACATTCTTTTTCTACCCATGAGTTAGGGTAAAAAGGTATCTTAGATCCTTCTAAACCAACTAAATTTGAGCTGTAACCCTCCCCACAAGCAACACAAGGCCATGTACAGAGAGAGATCATGAAGTGTTTTCAGAATTCAAATTTTCTTAAGCCCTATATTGTTACAGATCCACTCCAGAGCTTGAATTCACTTGCCTCACTTTTTTTAATTGTTTTGTTCTGCTTCAGTAACAGGCAATGGAATTCTGCCTAAATTTCTTAGGAAAAACGACAGTGCACAGGTTCATTTGCTTGTAGTAAGCCAAGCATTTACAGACAGACTTCTCAAAGAGGAGTTTGACAGTGAATTTGTGCTCCCCTACCTAATATGATTTGTCTATATCTAATACTTGTTACACTGAAATGGGGCAACACATGCACACTGTTTTTGAGTAACAGTTGCAGGCCCTTGAGAAACAAGGCAGCATCTTAGCTTTAAGCCCCATTTTCATAGTGTTCAAACAGTACAAAATCACAAAAAACCTCCCCTTTGAAAAGCAAGGAGTTAATTTTTACCACCCAGCATTACCAACACTGACATTTTTAACTTCAGTTTCTCTTGTCCTCATCTATATCCCTCCTCCCCCACAATCTCTGCTGACAGTTTCTAATGAAAGAATTCACTGAATCAAACAATAACAGAGCAACAGCTGCCAAGGGCTCACTGTTAAATCATTTACAAGATCTAGCCTGCAGTCCATACAAGCTCTTGAGTATTTTTCTCCAGCTCAGCTTATGCTTCAGCTGTCTACATCCCCTTTTATTCCTAGCTTTCAGACCCTACTCTCAGAATTTACTAAGCAAGATCTACAGACCAAAAAGGAATGTTCATTAAAAACTTACTGTGAACTACATTGAAGTCTAATGAGCCAGCAAGCTGAGGACCTGAATCAATTATCTTATCAATAGCAGACTTCTCTGACGTAGTACAGATCTAAGTAAAAGAAATCACGTTAGTCTTTTCTAGAAACGAGTCTATGCAACTTACTTAATACCACCCAAAAAAACCCCAAACATTTCAGCCTCAAATCAGTCCTAAGTGATATAATATGGGAAGTAACCCATGTTCTTAATGAAAATATTTGCACTGAAGAACTGACTGCAGTTCCTGTTAAAAGTCTTAAATTTTTTTACTCTTGTCCCCACACAAAATTACGCGCTGTCTACGAACAGTACCTAATTGCACAGGTATCTGGCAAGTGAAGTCCACAATATAACAGGTTTGCTCTTTAAAACTTCCAAAATGAGTGTTCAGCCACACAACTGGACCCATTCTAAGAAAAGGGTCTAAGAAATACCAAAGTAGTGTGCTTCAGGTTAACCACTCTGGGTTGACAGAGTGTCAGAATATAGGTAGCCACCACCTACAACACTCAAAGTTGTAGCCAAAAAGAGATTCCACCACTGCTTTAAATATGTTCCAGTCTAAACAAAAGACTTAAAGACGGAGTTAAACCCAGATCAAATGACTAACTGGCTATAAAAGAAACCGTGAGAATGGAAATAGAATGAGGATGAAACATCATCAGTTCACAAGTTTTTCCTGTGCAAACAATGGAAAAAAAAAAAAGGAAGACATGAGGAGCAGAAACAATGAAAATATATATCAAATAAAGTCCACTAACATTCTGATTCTAATTATACTGAATATTCAGTCAAAACTGAGCTGTTAAGGCTTAAATATGAAATATAAGAAAACATTTTCTTGCCTGTTCCCTACAAATCACATTATCATGCACATTAGCTACCACAGATTGGTTGGTGCAAAACTACCTCAGCAGTGTACACAGTGCAGAAATACAAAGGATGGAGAGGAGAATATGTCAACAAACAAAACATCACAATTCCCACTAGTTCTAATCTCTATTTCCATAGAAGACTTGTCATAAACCTGCAACATCAACTTGGTTTATTCTACGCAAAAGGAAGCCCCTGTTTTCAGGGACTATCAGTATTCAACCAAAATTAGAGATGTAATCCCTACTAAAATACCTTGATGTCATCTTCAGTGATGTACCCAGACTGCACGACCCACCATGCCTCTATAGTGATCTCCACAGGTTTCACGGGTAACAGATCATGAGCAGTTTTCCTTCTGAAAAATTTCTGCAGTGGTACAGTCCATTTAAGATAGTAATAAAGAGCACTTCACATGCACAGACAGCCATTTACCTTTATATAAACTGATTCTTTAGAAACACCCATTTTTACATGCCTTTTTTTTTAATAAACATCCATTTTTTTAATATTGTAACATTCACAGGCTGGATATACACAAATACTATTAGCCTTGTCATTTAGAAGTTTCCCTCCTCTTCCAAATCATGTGAAAATGAGAATGGGAAAAAAAAAATATATATTTACTTCTGATACTGTTAAGTCTTCCCCAAACCCCCTATTTTCATCCATGTGTCACTAATAAGACCCCACATTATTCAAACACATCAGGATTAAGTCCAAATTTAAACTATTTATGACATTTTCTAATGTGAACAAGTAAAAGAGCACAGCAAATAAAATATACAAATGGGGTATTTTAAAGAAGTTCAATGACCTAAAAAAAAAGTACTATTTAGGAACATATTTTATTTGCTTTAAAGACCAAAGCACCACAATAAGCATGGTGCAAAGAAAGTACAGTGAATGTCAGTCCAAGAAAGAAAACCTGGAGGATACTGTTTATTTCTACACCTTCACTCTATCATATTCTGCTCAGCACACGTTTGGCTGAAGGAGCACTGTGAAGCTACTGCAAGAGCACTGATGGAGTTTCCTGAAGAAAGAAAGGAACTGCTACAAACTAATGGGCCTAGTTCTATCAACAGTCATTACATTCTCCACGTGTGCTGTTCACACACAAGGATGCCTGTTCAGACTCATCACCGTCAGCCTGGAGAAAAACACACATACTACAAAAAATACACCTAGATGGAGGACTACCCCAGAATAAACTCTGGTCTCAACTGCACCCCCAGAAACATGGAATAATTCTTCCAGAACCAGTATTGTTATTCCAAGTTTATACTGGCCAGGAGAGATGAGTTATCTGGTGCCATAAAGTAAATATAACTCTGAAAATGTGAAGTTTTTAAAAAACAACAACAAACAAACCAACAAAAAACAACACAGAGTATCTTCTGTTTAGTATGTGTGGATTTTAAACTTAAAATATCTTTATTAACTTCAGGAAACACAATATAATTAACGAACTGCTATGTCACACTCAAATTAGCCACACTATTAAAACTATCTGGGCCCATTAAATTATCCCATTCTTCATTTCCTATGAAATAATATGGAAAGAGGGAGGGATGAAGGAAAGGCAGGGGAAACTCAAGCCAAACTTACTTTTGAAGACCTACATTGGTTCATTAGATCTATATACTGGTTTCTTCCTATACCAAGAAGTCTTAGACCTGAAAAACAAGTAAGGTTTTATTTTTCTTACGATAGGTTTAAGCTGAAGATACAGAAAACATTCTTCAAAAAAGCAGACCTACTTCTATAATAATAATTTTAATTCTTCCAAAAACAAAAGGATAGTTATAGGAGCTAAATTCAGTTAGAACTGAATTAGACAGAGAATTACATTCACCTAAAACCAGAATCCGTCCTCATTTGTTAACCCTGTACAGGTAAAAAAAAAAAAAAGAATTAAAAAAATCCCAGACCACTCAAGTCACAGAGTAGCAGTGAATAATCCAACCCCTTTCTCTCCTACACTCACATCAACAGATTTTGGTCCGTTGTCTTTCTTCCCCCTAAGAAATCCCACACCACTCGCTGGATCAGAACTCGAAGAACAGACCACAAATGGCCACATCAGACTAAGCAAAATGATTAAGAACCAGGTGAGTTAAACTGAATCAAAATTTAGTTCTATAATCTCTAACCTTCAACCATTAATGAACTATGAAGAGATACTGGAAAGCTTTAACCCATATCCTGTTTCAGTTTTAACTCTTTCTTGTTTGACACTACTTTTAATGGTAAAATGTAAATAGATGTTTAACTTAATTATACCACAGTCACTGACCTGCAGCTGCTGCTAAAATAACAGAATTGCTAGAAAAAAAAAACAAACAGGGAAGCCTTTCCTCTCCTCATACTCCTGAGTAACACTAGATTCCAAACAAGCTACATGGCACTGTGGGGAAAAAAGTTTTTCCTTATCTGTTTCCCCAGTGAGAACATTACATAGAGGCAAGTTACTACAGTTAATGACAACACCCTTTAAAATAATAATTAAAAAAATACTCAAAAAACAAACAAAAAACCTGTTTTCAAACCTGCAGAACATTCCTCAACTGACTACACACTATCCTTAAGAAGAACTATATAGGTTCATACTGAAGGTGAGGAGTGAAGTCTTTAGCTATAAATAACCTCTCAGTGGCAGGTTTCATTAACACCCTCCCTATGTCAGCAGTTTACATTTGCTCTATAAGAGCAAATATCAGTAGGCTATTGCTCTTACTCTGTTCTCCTCCACCACGTTCAACATTTTTGGTTTTCTCCCAATCCCTTACCCCGAACAGTCTAATAGAAAGTAGGATAAAATATCTTGCACATGCAGGAGTGTCATAAAATACCAGATTCTCTTCTCTCTCTTTTCTGATACATCATCCCTCAATGCACATTAATGCTAATTCACACAAGTTAATGCTTTCTGCCCAACGCATGCCAAAAAACACACTAGGAAAGGACCAGCAGCTCAGCTTGCTGAGGCACAACAGCCAGTCAGACTTGCCACCCAGAAGTCTAGGCAAATGGGAATGCAATACAAGCAAGGACAGAAGCTGCACAAGGTTTTGCACCATTCCTGTCCATACTCAAACTATCCCAATTCCAGTGTTGACCGTATGGCCAGAACTCTGTCCGGAGAGCTCATGCTCTTTAGTATCGCTATTTAAATGCTTCTACAACTTCATTCACAGGCTTATCTTCAAGCAAACAGATGCCTGCAAAACTGTTTTCAGAAGTTCCTTATTTCCAACTCCTTGAAAGCAGTGATGCAGCTAGGTAATACTCACAGTCAGCAGCAGTGAAGTTGGGTAGTGAATCATAGCTTTTTTCACTGTTCATTATATCCTTAAAAAGACAAAAAGCAACTAGTTGCAACAAGAAAGTAGTCATTTCAGAGAAGCAGGTCCAAAATTCTGCCTGCCTTTAAGAACAAAATGCAGTTCAAACCAGATCTATTAAAGTCAGTTGCCTTATCAAACTTGCCAATGACTTGATTAATCATCACACAGGAAGTTAAATACATTCAAAAAGAGACTTCTGATTAATATTAGCTTTACAAAGAAAAAGGTTGATTGACAAAATAATAAAGAAAATCCTGTATGTCTTAAAAAAAAAAAAAACAAACAAGAAAACCCCAGCACATGGAATTGCTAGCCATAATAAAAGAACAAGCTAACAACTAATCTGTTATGTCACTGAACGCAAAAACAAAAAAGTGCTTCTGATATCCAATGAAAATAAAAGGAGGTTGCCAGAGTGCTGACAGAAAACAGAACCACCTTTGTTCTCATAGAAAAGAATCTGCTTCAAGCTTTTGAAAAAGTTTCTAATATGTTTAAGTGTCCTTTTTGAAAGGGAACAAAACAGATAACTGTCAAATGTACTGTTTTGTAAAAATGGAAATTCTGTTTGTTTCATTAATCTAAAAAATGAGCTATTTCTTTTGCAGTTTGAAGTGAAGAGTCACAATCTCAAACATCAAGAGAAAGACTGGCCTCAGAGTGAGTCCCGCCCCAGCTCCACATGACAAAGTCCAGACCTTGAAAGGCTAACGGGGGCAGAAGGGAAAAACCTGCAGGTACAAGAGGTTCTCTAGAAACCTTCCTTACTGTTTCCTTACTTGTTGGCAGACCCTGCCCAAACAAACAACATGATGGTGCCTCATATGCATTACAGGGCCATTACCAACATCTCCAGGACAGAAAACACCATATTCTCACCCTAGTTTTGTACTCACCTCCATTATGCCCGTGTAATAGGAAAACGGTGTTACCCTCAGACCTTTTACCATGATGTCAGACAAATGATATGGGTACAACATGAGATGATCTCGGCTGTATTTTAACAGATCCTCATAATATTTACGTTCATCTTTCTTGACATGCTTAACTACAAGGAGAAAAAAAAGTTACTGTTCTATGCTGTTCAATTAAAAAAAAAAAGTGTTACAACACAAGGATTAAAAATAGTGTAATGGCAACTGACAGAAAACTAAAAACAAAACAAAGGAGTGGTGCAGGGCATTCAACATCCAAGGATTTCTACGTACAAGTACTCTCAGAGCCTTTAAGAATGACATTAAAACAGAGTACATTTATTTTACAGGTTACCAGGAGACAGAACTCATGCAGGCTGTAGAAAATTATCTTTTAATTGGTGAAACTATCACCTACTTTGGAAAGATGAATGGATGCAGTCAACACAAAATAAACTCTTAAACAAGTCATAGCCAATAGCTCATGTGAGTCAGGGCAACTGTCTGCATCTCATCTATTGGCAGGCTTTATTTTATTAGTCAAATCCTTTGTTAACATGTCTTAATTTCCTGGAAAAGGGTGGCATAACTACTAGAAACTTACCCATAACTACAGCAAGAATTCAGTTCCACCTGCCAACTCAGTAACCTTAGAGAGTGCTTTGCTAGAAAAGCTGCCCAACGGACTCAAAAGTCAAAACTTTTCTTGGTGTTTTATCATTTAGAAGTATTTATTTTCAGAAAAGGAGGGACCTTTGAATGGGACTAGTTCTTGCAGTTTTACAGCAAAAACAAACTTCCACGCAGAAGAATCAGGTAGCAATTAGAAGTTGCTTAGGTTCTTTACTCACCTAAGTTATTCCGGTATCGTAACTGATTGCGGATGCTGTAGAGTACGACCTGCCTTTCATATTCCCTCTGAGAGTTTCCAAGACCCTTGAAAACATAAAGAACTTTTAGCTGACACGCACAAACCCCTTTTATTTAAACCACTGCAAAGTATCTTATGAGAAAACATAATGCAGGCAGTTGTCACTCAGGGAATCCCCAGTTCAATACAGAACCTTCAGGTTCTGCACGAGGTCGAAAGGTTGCCCAGAGAAGCTGTGGGTGCTGGTCTTCAAGGCCAGGCTGGATGAGGCTTGGAGCAACCTGCCCTAGTGGAGGGTGTCCCTGCCCATGGCAGGGGGGTTGGAACTAGATGATCTTTAAGGTCCTTTCCAACCCAAACCATTCTGTGAGTCTATGAAAGTACCTTTAATTAAATATGTCTCTAAGGGGGATGCAGATTTAAGCTTTTTTTTTTTTCCTAGTACCATCCTGATAAAAAAAGGAAGCACCTAATTCTCAAATCAAAGGTTTTGGCCCATTTTTTAGAAGCCATGAAGCATCAAGTGTTTTACCAAGCCTTCAGCATCTTTCAGCCTTGAAGAATTACCCAAAATCAGTATAGCATAAACCAAGCATGGGGAATGACATGTGAAGCTCCAACTGCTGCACCTAAGCAGCTTATAAAAAAAAAAAAAATGAAATGCTCAAATTGTAGCTTCAAACAAGTAAGACCATCAAGTGATCTTCGGTCACAAGATTAAGACAGCAAATTACTTGACTATCATGAAAGAAGATAAACAGAACTTCAGTTGATGCTAAAAATGCCTTATTTCAAAAACTGTCCCACCAAAATTCTTCATGTTCCTCTTCCACTCTGCATCTACAACAAGTGATCTGTTTTTTGGGTTTGGGGTTTTCCCCCTCCACCCCCCTCTTCTGGTTCCTTCATTGATGCTCATATTAAAAAAGATTCTTAGATATAAAAGCACATTACTGCATATATAGGATAAAGTAGTAAGTTGCACAAACGCTGTAGAATCAGGTATTAGAAAAGAAACACCTGATATCATAGACATGGTCCATAATTGATTAAATATCCAAAGAGGGATCCAAGTATTTGCTCCAAGTACAAAAAATATTAAGGACTATTCTAATGCTAAACAGAACAGTATACCAGAAGCTACATTAAGGAAAACAATGCATTAAATATTGGTATACTTTCTATCCTGACTCACATAGCCCATAGTGTGGCACTCAGCTGGGCACATAAAGAGAAATCATCATTCATACCCCTCTTACAGCTCCTGAAACCTCAAACTCAAGGAATCCCATTACTCAGGGCCTGCAGCCCTACTCATCCTCTCCATCCCTCCTTTGTGCAAGAGCAGGAATTGTTTTTCAGCATCGATTTTCAAGCAGCAGACTTTGGAGATGAAAAAGAACTGTCTCAACTTGACACAGTACCTCTCCTCTGCTGTCCATTAAACCCACCAAATCAAAATTTCATGAGGTTTTCTTTTCCACGAGCTGCTCACCTCAACAGTTCCCTGGCTACCGAAACACAGGGCTGCACAAGTCCCCGATGACACCTATCCTGGTTCAGCTCACACCATTCACGGGCTGCATGGGGGTCACCCCCACATCTCCCTCTGCCCACATCGGCCCCAAGCCACCCCCACGTCCCCCTTTCCTGAGAGGCTCCCCGAACACACAGGTATAGCCCCTGCTCCACACATACAGACCCCACACCACGCTCATACTCCATTCTATTCTCCCCACCACGGACACCCCGCCTTATCCCCAGAGGGGCCGTGCACCCTTCACGTGCACACCCCTCACCCTCCTCACACCCCTCTCTCCCCACAGCCACACACCTCCCCGCCACAGAGGTACCCATGGCCCCCGCGGCCAGGGCCGCCTGACTTCCCCCGGGGCAGTCAGGGCTGTGTCCCCACGTCCCCCCACACGCTGCCACGGACCCTCCCGCCCTCCGCTTCCCCGGGCCGGGAGCTCAGCAGCCCGGACCCTGCCCGCCCGCCGGCACCTGCTTGACGCTGGCCGGCAACCGGGCCCAGGGGTAGTTGTGGCGGATATGAAACTCCACGTCGATGTTCATGGCGAGGAGGCCCGGCCGCGCCACGGGGCCCCGCCGCCGGGAGGCGCTCCAGCCCAGCAGCCGTCCTGCCCTCAGCCCGCCCGCCGCCGCCGCTTCCGCGTTACGCGCCCGCCCTCCCCCGGAAGCCCCTTAGACGTCACCTCCGGCGGGGGCGGGACGAGGGGTGGTGGCGGCCCTGGGATACGGCCGGCGGCCGGGGGTAGGCGTGCAGCTGCGCATGCGCACGGCGGCGGGCGGCGGCACGGGGGGAGGTGGACAGGGTGTGCTCTCCCGGTGAGCTCCGGTCGCCCGGGGAGCGCGGCGAGGTTATTTCGGTCGGTTTTAAGAAGGTGCCGTAGGCAGAGGCGAGGCCTGTGCTTCGCAGCCGGCGCCTTCAGCCACCAGCAGCCCGCAGCGGTGGCCTGGAGGCCTTGCCGGCGCTGTTCTTCCACGCGCGCTTTAGGACGCGGGAGCTGCTGCAGCAAAAAGGTCATCCCTCGCCTCGGCTGCTTTCCCCGGCCGCCAGCACAACCGTCCGGGGTCTGACGCAGACTGGGGGCAGATCCGAGTTTAAAATCCCTCAGCGGCTTGGTTTGTGCTAACCTTGGGTTCCTCGGGCAGTTCGCAGTGCACTGACAAATGCGAGTGCCCAAAGCATGGGCAGGTGCAGGAGCAGAAATAAGCATTTCATGACGAGCTATGAGCGAGATCGTTCCATTCAGCAGTGGCCCTGGGCTACGCCGGGTGTGCGTGGCCTTCGTAGCGTGGGGACTGGAAGGTTGCAGACCTGAATGCCAACCTGCCCTATTCATACAGGGTCTTGAGCAAGTGGATTACTGTCATCAAGGAAATTGCTTCAAGTAGAACAGCAGCAGGTACCCCTTCTTGTCTTAGGATCTAGGGTTGTGTGAGTCATTTAAAGTCTTACAGTGTCAGAAACGTTTTCTTACTGCTTAAGTGTCAGGGACTTACAGATAGGGAAAAGGCTATATTTTTAACACAATATTTTAGTGAGTGATTTGATACATAAGTATCAAAGTATTAAGTAGAATAAACAAGTGAGATCCTGCTCGCTTGTGCCTTTTATTTTTAAGGCTGTTTTCCTGCACACTCAGTAATAACCTTGGAGCAGTGGTGACAGAGAAATAGGACCAACGGCAACAGAAAGAAACAGTGCTTTGTTATCTTTGAGTAGGTCCACAGAGAACTAGAGACCTGGTTCTTTGACATCACCAGTATCTTCAGAATCCCACTTCTGCATAACTGCAGAGACCCAAAGCCTCAGCCTGTGGACGTGCCCCGTGGTGCCGACATGCGGACTTCGCTGCAGCTGAGGAGATGGTGAGCAGCTCATAATCTCCAGAGTCTCAGATAAGGCCTCCCTGCTCATATCATCAGCAAGATTCAGACCAGGAGCACAGTCACAGCCTGCCAATCTGACCTCATTCTTAATTCTTTAACCCCAGTTGTCGGGGTTCTTATGAGCCTTTCTTTGTCACACCCTGTAATAGTTTATAAATCAACTACGAAAATACATTAATAAGAAACCCTTTCTGCCTTGCCCATTGCCACATAAACCAGCTGGTACGGGCCTTTGGCTGGTACTGTCTATTTGCTTTTGATATCAGTAATTAGACACACCTCTCAATAGGTCAGGGCAGTTTTTTTCTTGGATGGTTCTGAGGTAAATTATCTAGCCAGCACCTGAATAATACTTTTAATGAGACACAGATATGAGAATCCACAAGCTAAAAATGCAAGTACTCAGAATAACAGTAATGTATGCAGTATTCCTATTCCATTATATTCCTATCAGCTGCCTCAGACTTTTCAGTGATAGCACTGTCAAAAGGGAAGGTAAACCAAGAAAATTTAAAAGAAAGCATTGGTGTGGTACTGATCTTCAGAGGGGCAGAGTGATTGAGCTGTGGTTGGATGCCAATAGAGGAAATACTTGATTTTTCACAGGATTTTAATTTATTACCAGAAGGGGTACCGTACAAAAAAAAGTGTTCTGTGTTTATTAATGAGTTTGAGAATTTGCAGACAACCGGTTCAAATCCACTTTCTAAATGAAGGTCACAGATAAAACACTGAACTCCTCGACATTTAACTGAGGTCATTGAACTCTGAAGTTATAACCATACTGGTTTAAGTAATGTATGTAAAACACAGTAAGCACTGATGATCAGGCCACTGATCCTTTTTCTGAACCTTAGGATATCATTGAAACCACATCCACTCCCTCCCAGCTCTGCTCCTCAGGATGGATTATGTACATGTAGGATGTTGCCCACTTTACAGTTTCTTCAGCTGGCCCTTCAGGCACTTGTGGCAAGGAACAGGTTTATCCTGGAACGCAGGCACTATGTGTAGCCTTCTCCAGTCGTTAACGACTTTCCCTGACTTGCATTAGTGCTCACAGATAATCAACCCTAGCTCAGAGATTGCTACCCGTAGTTTGACACTCGGTAGTCCGGCGCTGCAGACTATATGCAGTTAATGTGCATTGATTTTATTTTGTTTTCCCATTCTGGTTGGTACACGTGACTACTCACTTAAATGCATTCAATTATGGCAGGAATAATCTTCCTTTGTGAGGACAAGCGAAATAAGGATTGAACACTTCAGACTGGTGTGCATCATCCATTAGCTGCTCTCCTTCTACATTGTGTAATAAATCTCCGCTTACCTTTCTTTATCCCTTCTCAGATATTTTTAGACCATCTTCTTTTTGCCTTTGATGTCTCTTGCTGTTCACAACTTTCTGAAATTATTCCCATATTCCTGTTTTCTGTATCTACCTACAGCCTCAGTTATGGTTTACTGCTTCTTGGAGCTTCATTTTCTTAAAGAGCACTTGTTGAAGACATATTGCTACACAATTTTCTTACTATGCTTCCTATCGTTCCTTCATAGAAAATTTGCCTCTTGGGTTTTAATATATTCCCTTCCAGTTATTCTCAGCAGCCTTCATTCTTGTGATCACCTTCTTAAAAGACATTACCTTTCAGTTCACTGACCCTTCAAGTCTTTTTTCCTTATTCCAGTCCCTTGGTGCTTTTCCCTGGCAATAAATTAAATCCATGTGTCATTACCACTTTGAAACAAACTACCTTCCCATTCTGGATTTTCAACCAGTTCTTTCTTGTTTAAAATTAGAAGTAGCAGCTTGGCTTCTTCCGGTGACTTCCTCTGTTTTCTGAGAGAGAAGTTGATTCCAGTGTGCTCAGTAAGTGACTGGTGGGGGCCTGCCAGTTTGCTTTTCCCACCGACAGGTAGCGGAGGCTTATCTGTACAGTAGAATATAGTGTTTTGAAAGAGCAGGCTGAGCTGAATCAGTGCAGCTATGCTCTGAACTGAGAAGTTGTAATGAGATCTCTGTTTCTCATTCTTTCTAGTCCTGGCTGGCCCGATCAGCTGTGCGTCACCTTCTCCAATGTGTGAAGAATATCTGCTCCCCAAGATGACTCCCATCTGTTTCAGGAGTGATTTGTGCAGTATCCTCGATCTGCTTATTCAAATTGACAACTGTTGATCAGATCTGAAGACCAAATAGTTCCCAGATAATTCTTTCGTCAGAAATAGTGGGGTTTGCATATCCAGGAATGGGACAGTGACTTCCTTCAAGGACACTGACTTCCCACTGGAGACAAATTCATTGTAAAGGGCTGGTTGTAGCTGAGTTTGTTGGTGGGCTGAATTGGTTATTTAGGACTTCCACTCCAGTTTACAACTCCTTAAATTCCTCTCCAAAGTGAACGTTTGAAAGCTGAAGTCCTTCCTGGAGCATATCCTTGTTAGTGAATGTCTTGGTAAACCTGTCTGAAAGTCTTTTGGTCCCTGGTAGTGCCTGATCAATCTCTGGTCAACCCACTGCCCTTTTTGTCTGATCTGGATAAATCTCCACATACTGTTCTGAATTCTTGCGGTTGTCTTTACTCTCTGCAAATAATCTGTCTCACACAGGTTCACCAGGGATCAGCAGAACTGAACAGGAATGCCAGGCACTGCTACCACTGTAAGAGCCGTTTCACTGCTCCTACCAATGCTTCAGTCAAGGTTGGTGGAGGCATTAATTCTGTTGACTCTGATGTAAACCACAAGCCGTGTTTCTTTGTCACACAGTAATCCAGGTACCTGTCTCTCCAGAGAAAGTTCTGCCTCTTCTTGCAGACAGACAAAGCCCCATCCCACCGCCACGCTACGTGGGCATGCTGCTAGCATGGATATCCTCTGTACAAAGCGCAAAGCTCAGTTTCACTTAGTTCTTACCTGTTACCACCTTGGTCTTTCATTATTTCGCTTCAAGGACCATGACAACTAGACTAAAGATTTTAATCATCTCTTCCATTTAGCCTCAGTTAAGGCCCATCAGCTGTAACTGATTTCGTGGTTACCTTTAGAGGAAATACTCAGTTGGTGGTCACCAGCAATAATCTCCAGAGTAGCAGTGTTGTCAGTCAACAGTTAGGCACTGTATTGTGGGGTGCTTCTTACCTGGGATAATTTTTAATCTCTTTTTCACCTTTTTGAATTCTTCCCACTCTACCTTTCAGAGGAGAACATTCACAGACTTCTCGTCCCCTGCATCCAGCCTGCTTGATCTTGCCATGGCATACCCATCTCTCAGTTTTCCATCCTGCTGGCAAAAGAAGGAAGAAATAGGTGAAGGCAGACTCCATTCACTAGACACCAAGAGATGCCCCTATCACATTGCCTGAGGTATGTCACCCACAGGAGTACGGTCCTCAGGTCTTCTGCAGGGTGTCAGTCCCTGTTATTTACAAAGCTGAAAAGTACCATGTAAATCCTTACTTTTTGTTAATGATACAAACTTTTAAATTACCAGTGCATAAAACGAGTCAAACAAATTGATCAGTGTGAGTAGCACATGGTTTTCCTACTGATAATCCTATTTGCATGTTTAGCTACACCATTTGCATGCACAGTATGACTCAATCTGTTGTTTTGAATCCTTAATGAGTTGAGCCTTCTGGGCTGCTGTATTGCGCTCACAACCAGTAAAAGCAGTAGGATTACCAGTCTGTATTTGAGCTTATGAGTGCCTTCTGACCTGACGGATTCCAGAGAAACCCTGCAGTTGCTTTCTCTCCAACTTTAGTATTTCCTTTAATGTCAGTTGGGATGGCTTTATTCCCAAAAATATTATGAAAGTAGTGGGTAGTTCCCAGCTCAATATAGGCTTTGGAGATGCCTCTGAGACAGTATGTTAGCACAGAGCATTGAATTCTGGATAAAATTCTTCATACACACATTTGATCTTTGCATGTGTTTGAACACCATAATCAAAGCTCATTGTTTATTTTTAAGTGTGTTTGAGTGGTAGCGAGGTCTTTGCAGGAGAGTACTGGCTGTCACACCATTTAAAACTTATTAGAATTTTTACCACACTTTCAGCAGCACAGTGGTTTTCTTTTGCTTGCTGTTTAGATAATCATGGATATTTTTGTTTTCCCCTGGACTGCTATAAATTTAAGTAGACTTCTTTTCTTCTCTTATTTTTCTCTGGATGTCCTACCTGAGGTCTGAAGCAGGACCTTAGCTGGCTGCCAGGTGCCCACCATGCTGCTCTTTCACTCCCCCTCCTCAAAAGGATAGGGGGAGAAAATAAGATGAAAAAGTTCATGAGTTGAGATAAAGACAGGGAGATTGTTCACCAGTTACTGTCATGGGAAAAACAGGCTTGACTTAGGGAAATTAATTTACTTTATTGCCAAATAAAAATAAAGCAGGGTAGTAAGAAAGACAAAACTGAGAACACCTTCCTCCTCCCCTTCTTCCCAGGCTCAACTTGAGTCCTTCATTCCCAATTTTTCTACTTCCTCATCCCAAGCAGCACTGGGAGATGGGGAATGGAGGTGCAGTTAGTCCATAATACTTTGTCTCTGCTGTTCCTTCCTCCTTACATTCTTCCCCCTGCTCCAGTGCGGATGTCCCACAGGGTCACAGGCCCTGCCAGAAAACTGGCTCCTGCGTGGGCTTCTCTCCATGGGACACTCTTCCTGCCAGAAGCCTGCTCTAGGATGGGCTCTCCCTGGGCTGCTGCTTCCCTCAGGGCACATCCACCTGCTCTAGTGTGGGATCCTCCATGGGCTGTAGTGTGGATCTCTGCTCCACCGTGGACTTCCATGGCTGGAGGAGACTCACAACCTGCTTCCCCACGGTCTTCTCCACAGGCTGCAGGAGAATCTGTTCTCTGGCGCCTGGAGCACCTCCTCCCTCTCCTTCCTCACTGACCTTGAGGGCTGCAGGGCTGTTTCACATTTTTCTCACTCCTCTCTCACAACTGCTGTGCAGTACTTTTTAGTCTCTCTTAAATGTGTTATCACAAAGGCACCCCCAGCATGACTGATGGGGCTCAGTTTTGTCCAGCAGAGGGTCCATTTTGGAGTCACCGGGCAGTGGCTCTGTCTGGCATGGGGACACCCCCTGGTCTTTTCTCACAGAAGCCACGCCTACAATCCCCCCACTACCAAAACCTTGACATGTAAACCCAATAAAAGCAGTGAGATTCTATTTGAAATATTTTGTAGGAGCTGAGAGTCCTCAATGACATATTAAATAACCACTAAATCCCACAAATTATGATACAGACTTTCCATAGCAGGCATCCTTTTCTTCTGAGGTGTTTGGAAAGCTCATGTCGGGCACTATCATAGCTATATGTTTTAAATCATTGTAATAACAGTTAGATAAATGAGTATGTGTAACCTCAAGGATTATATTGTGAATACCTAATTTTCCTTGTAGAAACCAGTCAGCTTCCATGACCCCACAGGATGTGATGTTAGATAATAGGGATGATAAAGCCATCATGTAATGATGAATACACCCCACCTTGAAGCGACTAGAACTGAATGCCAGAAGTTACTGATTAACCCAGGGTTGGGCAGGATTTAGCTGCTCTAGTAAAAGTTGGCTATTCCATCTGAATGCTTCTCTTATTGAAGAGCAGAACAGTTGAGTTTCCACACTCAGGATAAGCAACAATGGGCAGTTCACATGTAAGTAGTTATTTAATTTGGATTGTCAAGAATGCAGCAATTTCCTGGTTTTATTTTTGTCCATTTTCACTTTAAATTGCATGATTACAGCTGCAAATGAAGATTTAACCTCAAAATCTAATTTAAGTGTGGGTGGGAAACTTTTATGTAGCTGGCAACATCGCTTAATTGCAGTATATGAATAATGAAACTGTTACCGTAACAGACAGGTTCTGAGTGTTTTAATGCTCATTGTGGCTTAGTTAAAAAGGGCAGCACTTTAATTCTGAGAAAAAGAAATGATGTGTAGGATGTCACGGGAAAACTAATTTTAGTTAGTTTAGCAAATTTGTCTTGGAACATTCTGAACACTAAAATTATTCCCTAAAGATGTATGAAAAACTTCCTGTCCCAAAAGCCAACAACACTTTCAAAATTTGGCTAAGTTTATCACTGAACAGTAGGAACAGGAGTAACCTCAAAGTTACAAGATGGTCACAAAAGGACCTGATTAAAATTCAGGTGTCAGGGTTTACTGCATCAAACTACTGTATGAGTTTTGACTGAGACAGTGTTAGCTAACATTTCAGTATTCAATAATAAATATCTAAACCTGCATAAAGATATTTAACTTCAAAACGACCTGATCATCAAAAGTTTGTGTGGTAGCTGCAAATGATCCGTGCTTCTCAAAGTTAAGTAGCGTGTGAGAAGATGCCAGGGGATTTTCGCTCCAATTTTAAAATTAACAAATAAAAGGCAGTATTTATTCAGCAGCCCATTTTCTCCTTGAATGCTGAAAACCTGCAGTTTTACAGTATGTAACAATAGAAGGCAGCCTGTTTGCTGATACAGGCTAATGGTACCTTAGTTTCTCTAAGATTTATATTTTATTGCACGACTATTTTTTTAATTCAGATTCAGCAAGGCCTTGGGAGATGCTGAGCACCTGCTGCCTTTTGACCAGCTCTCCAGAACGTTTTCTTAGCCAGACTGAGCAAGAGAGCCCACATCATTTGCAAAAAGCTGCTAAGTGGAGGAGTTTTTGTCTCCCTGTGAACAGGTGGATGGACCCATCTCCACACCATCCTTTTGTGGCCTGGCTGCTTGCGTGAGGGGAAAGAAGTGAGCAGTTCAGCAACCTACCTTTGCATAGGGAAGGTGGCCCAACATGGCACAGCCCCGTGTGTCCACATAACCAGACGTCACAGGGTTGGTGACAGGCATCTCCCGAGGGTCCCTGGAGAGCCTTTCACTGGACACTACCCTGAATGTAGTGCAGAGCAAGCATATTCAGTTTAGGTTTAAACCATCCAGCTGAGGTCTATCTATGGCAAGAGAGATCGCAGCACTGCATCTCAGGCACATTTAGCGGTTGTGTGAGCTCCATGCTGGTCTGGGTAGCTTGGGTGTAGGTGCAGTACACTGGAGTTGGGCGGTAGGCTTCAGTGGGAAGAGGTCTGAGCCCATATTGGAAAAGAATCCCACGACTCAGCTGGGAATTGCATTATTCTGTGTTTGTCCCCAGGAAATTACAGGTAATCTTGGAGAAATGCCTGTATCTGCATCAAAGAACCACTTCTGGAACAGCCTGAAAATATTAAGTTAACAGAGCTTTTCAGCTGTAGTTTGTTGTTTCTCCTAATCTCGTGTTTTGCAACCATAGGTTCACGAGTGTCTTATGTATTGTGTTTTTTAAACCTCCAGAGCAAGTCTTACAGACTCGCAGAAGATATACGGAAACCAACCGTAGGGACTACCAGTTTGTCAGCAGATGAGCCAGTAAGCACTTTTTTTATTGAGGACGAAAGGGGCACCGTGGTGTTGCAGCACATGGTGCTGTGGTTTATGGTGGCTTTGGGAGGCACTGCAGTTCACAAAGGCAACTCCTTTGTCATGGTCAAGACTGGCACTGGAAAGCTGGGTAAAACTGGGTTGTTTCATTCTGCTGAGTATGGCATCTTTCCAAAATATTGTCCGCTTTGAAATTTCAGAAGTGAAATTTTTTTGAATAGCCCAAATTCTGCTGAGAGAAATATCAAATTAATCGTCTGTGTCAAGTGAGGTATTTTATTTGGTTAAATGGATTTAGGTGTTAAAACCTCCTTTAAAAATGCATTATTAAATGAAGTTTTCACTGAGACCTAAGCATTGTTCAAGGAAAAGGTTCCATTACATGGATGTTAAAATGGAACTTTTCAGCTATATCAAAATGTCTCATTTTAAAATTAAGCTTTAATCAAAATTAATAGCTTTCTGTTAATTTGAACAACAGTAACAAATTTTACTGAAAAAAGTACTTTCAACAAAAATTCCCAACCAACTCGAAGGTGTACCTTTCTCTAGAAACTACACTGTTGATGAAGAGCTGCACCTGATGCAATATTATAGCTCTAAATCTGCATATTTTGAGATGCTTTTTGCTCTCTGAGCTCAATCTGGTCCCCTTTTCTACAATCAAAGTTTTTGACTGCACATCCTTAGAGATTGAAAGTCTCTGTTTGCAGTCTTGCATCAGACTTACCTGTATTTGTGCTGTCTTCAAAATTACCACAAGTGGAATCAGTCCACTTGAATATCTGGGTAGCTGCTCTGCTGTAAGCAGGGTGCTTTGGGGACATTTTGGGAATTGCAGCCATGAGTTTGATGATCTGATGTTTTGAAAAACCCGATGGATTTTGACTTTTGTGGAATTGTGTACCTGTTTTTTATGTCAAGAATCCAAGGAGAGTCTTTATGCATTATTCTGTTGTGATGTTTGTGATTTGAATTAAACTGGGGGGTGGGTGAGTTCTTTGTTTTGAGTTTAAACCATTTTTTGAGATTCTTTGGAATGCCCTTGAATTTCATCTTCTCGTAAAGCAGCCCAAACCTTCTGCTAGGGAGGACTCTGTAATGTAAGAAGGGAGTGGCAGGCTGTCATGGCCCAGATGGTTTGAGAACTAGAAGGTAAAAAAGTAAGTGTAACCTGGAGAACATGCCTATCCTCCCAAGGAGTCCTCTTGGGGATAAGCTCACAAACACCAGAAGGGCCTCTGTGTTGCCTATGGACATTTCTGTCCTTGTAGAAATGTTTCCTTAGTACAAGTATTACTTACCACAGCGTGATTTTACTATCTCATCACAAAGCTCAACAATTGCTATTTGTTGCTTCCCTGGCAGATCGATATTCAGTGACAGTCAATTCTTTTTCAGTCCCTGGCCACAAGCCCACAGTCAGCAGAAGACAGAAATACCTTCTTGTTCAACCACCCAACACTGGGGAAGAGCTGTGGCAGTTTCTTTTCATTTCCATGGTCCCCTTTTATCAAGGACATTTGCTGTTCCTTTTAGGTCTGAGGCTGTCCTTTGAGTGCAGCTGTGGTAGGTGTTAACAAGCATCTACCCATGAAAAAATTATGATGCATTTGTGGAAAAAAAGAACCATCTGAAGTGTCAAAGGGTCACTACATGTATGTTTTATATATTGCAAACAGATCAAACAATTCTGTTTTACAAAAACATAAAAAATTCCAAAATATCTGGACTCTAACGCTTTGTTTTGCATACAACATTTTTAGTATATTCTACCCAGTTCTGTTGTTACCATCCAGAAAAATTCCTCTGCCTTTATTGTTAGCTGTGACTACTACTGACTGAAGCAACGTACTGATTACTGCTGCTCTGGGTGACTCAGCTGACCTGGGAGTATCTTGAGAGTGAGGTGAGAAGGAATTAGACACCAAAACCTGCAAGTTCAGTAGACACGGTGGGTTTGTCAGACACTAAACATGCAAGGTCTGTATAATAACAGCCCTTCTATACGTCTGTGAATAGACAGATGCTGTTGACATAATGCATCTTTTAGAGAAATGTTTTAAAACCAATGAAGGGGCCAGGGGAAGAAGCGTGTAATCTTGGGGCTTCCCTGATGGGGTGCAACATCTTTCCAGTTCTCCTTTTAAATAATTCAGCTTTAGAATACGTGAAAGAGTCAGCATGACGTTGCCAAAGATTGTGTCTGTGTATTTCAGCCCTGTATAGGTATACTTAGTTCATGTTACCTTTCATGCTGTCATACACAAAAATGTACTTCAGTTCCATCAATGTTAACTTACCAAAACTAATCACAGGTCTTTGTTGAGGTAATGAGTGTAAAATTTTCAGTTCAGAACATTTGAACTATCTCTGTATCAGTATGCAAATCAGAGATTGGGTATCTCAGCTGAAAAAGAGTCAGAATATGCCAGTTTCCAATTATTTTAGTTATCATTATCCCTAATGGCCCAGCATACAATGTGTTTTCCAACCAGGCATTATGGTCAATAAAATCGAAGTAGACAAGTCCACCCCAGCAAAACAAAGAATTATTCCAGACTTGGACTTCTAGATTTGTCCTAGGTGAACAAAGCCATTTGTTTGCCATTTTACTGTGGCTTCCATTTGCCAGGGCAGTATTAAGAGGAAGTGATGTGAGGTATGACTCATGACTTAGCAGAGGCATGGAGTCTCTGGAGATATCTAGCACCCCTTCCTGCCTCAGCTTTAGCTGCCACACCAGGGCAGTTGGGTCATAGAACGGTTTGGGTTGGAAGGGACCTTAAAGACCATCTAGTTCCAACACCCCTGCCATGGGCAGGGACACCCTCCACTAGACCAGGTTGCTCCAAGCCTCATCCAGCCTGGCCTTGAAGACAGCCAGGGATGGGGCATCCACAACTTCTCTGGGCAGCCTGTTCCAGTGCCTCATCACCCTCTCCATGAAGAATTTGTTCCTCATGTCCAATCTAAATCTCGAAGGTGCCTGTATTTAAGCAGATGAATTGAACCCTCTAGAAATAAAATCTGCGCTTTTCAACTTTGGCATTCCCACTGCATGGTACCCTGTTAGCTGACAGGCTTTAAATGTAATCTCCATTTAGAAGTTCCACCAGCCATAAGAGGCCTCGGACACATTAAAACCGGACAATGTAAAATCCAGCCATCAGGCAACTCCCTCCAAAAATTTTTTTCTCTTCATTGTGGACTTCTCCATTGTGGTGATGAGTATGAATAAGTTGAGTGCCTAAAAAATTAGCCATAAGCCATTATGAGATGATATATGAACAGATACTTACAAACAGGAGGGACACTGTAGGAGAGAGATGGTTTTAATTTTGCAGTTTAAATAACTGTCAGAGCAATTAGCTTCTCTGTTGCCACTTGTTTGTAATAGGAAAAAGTAAATGTGGCTTGTAGTCACTGTAGTTTTAGTCTCAGACACAGAAAATAAAGTTATTTGCACCTCTCCATTCGGAAAGAGTCACTGAGTCATTGCAAAGGCTGTTGAGTGATGAGTCTAGTCTACTTGACTTATGTATATTCTATCATCCACTATAGAATTCATATGGAAATTGTTTTGGTCCTGATAGCAACAAACTGTCAGCAACAAGCTAACCTGACAGCGTGTGTTGCTGTTGTACAGCTGTTAGACCTAAAACAGCCGTAAGGATTTGGGAGAGTGACAGCCTGCCTGGCAGATGGCGGATGGCATTCGGAGGTGCCGATACCGTTTTCTGAGCAGTCGAGGATGCAGATAGCAATTTTCCGGTTACATATTGTGGTTGACTGAGAAAATTGCGCAAACAATCAAAAATGACAGGTATATTTTACAAAACAGCAGAGAAAGAAACCTTGCAGTCAAAAGGACACACATAGCCCTTAAGGTAGCACTTGCCAAGTGACATACGTCAAAAAGGTGTTTATTAACCCCACCTTTTTATTACCCTAGCACAAACCCTGCTGCTTGCCAATACTGCCTCACTGCCAGTGTGACGCTGCTGTTCGCTCCTGTTTGGTTTTAAATGTTGGTGCCCATCTAGTCCGACCTGTGTGCTAAAAGCCTTTACATTTCTCATAAATTCCTACCTGAGTCGTTGAGCTCATTTATTTGAATTTCATGGAAGAAAGCTTGCCAAAGAACATCTTTCTTTGATGCAAGGATGATAGGAGATGGTGAACTCACCATCCTTTAGTGACTAGGTGTCTTCACCCATGAACAGCCTTTCCCAGTTAGGTGAGACCTCCCCTTCCCTACCAGTAATTGTTTCTTGTGCTTCTCCACTATATTAAAGAGCTCTAATATTTGGATGTTTTTCTCACGGAAGTTCCCTTGAAATGAAATGAGCTTTATCTGCTCTTTTGCCCTTTCTGGTTGATGGTCTGGAGCTTTCTGATCAAGTCACCCTTTTATCCCCCCGGAATATTTGCAGCCCTGTGCCAGACTGGCAGACGGCCGGGTGCAGGGCTGTGCCCCCTTGCCCCAGGGCCCTCATACATCCCACAGCAAAGCCAGAGGCTCCCGGCGAAGGGGCAATCCTCTGCCTGCCGGCTCCGAGAGCTCTCCCACCCACAGCTGTGAGATGTGTGCTACGTGCCTCCAGGATCTTTGCCGTGGGTGAGGGAGGTACATCACTTGTCAGGCAGGTTGGATGCTGTCGCTGAAACGGCTTTTTTTCCTCCCTGTTGATGATCATTCCAGTCTCAACGGCATTTTAACTGGCACAAGCAGGCAGATACATTTTCTATTAGAAATACATAGGTCTACAATAAGGTGACAATATTATAAAAGAATATATACCTTATGTAGGGTAGAAGGCTGTGACTATTTGTGTTGTGCTCATACCTTCTGCTGTTATCCAAAAATCGATGCAGTTCGAAGGGGCCTAAGATAGGATTAAATATTGAAAAAAATATTTAGGACTGGAAGTGTCAGTTCTAGTAAATCAGACCATTGATGAAGTACCAACATAGCATCATGTTTTTAGTCTGTCTTTGGAAGTAGATCAGAATCAAAGTACAGCAGCCTACTCCCATATTTGTTCTTGTCTTTTATTCTTAACACACGGAAATGCTGGAAAATGAGTGATGAGATTTGGGCTGTTTGTCACTAAGACTGTCCCTTTGCGTAGGAGTTCGTAGTTTGTTCTGCTAACAGGATGTTATCCTGACGACGCATAATGTACTAGAAGACTAAAACCACAAGATCTAAGAAAACATGCCCCTTTTTTTTCTATCCAGTACTGTTAGTCGTTAGCCTTGGATTCCAGTTGCATGATAGCTCATTAAAGGCTTCTGCCAGGGTAAATAATTAATCTTGAGTATATCTGTGTTGATAAAAAATTAATCATGTAGGTGCTGATTTGCCAAAAGCTGTCTTCCGTGATCGTAGTATACTAGATACAATTTAACTAATGAGATGAACACCCTAGTCCTCCCATTTATTATGCTAACAAGGCGACTTCATGGTGTGGCACATTTCTTGGTCAACAGAGAAAATAAGTTTTCCTCTCCACACAAAAAAGAAATACAGAAAATCATAGAATTGGAAGGTGCCTTGAGATGTCAGCTCACTTACCCATTGCCTCCAACTGGATCAGCTCTGCCCAAACCGGTCCTGACAGCTCTAGCAGTGCTGAGCTGGAGGAGAACTGGTTCATGAGCTGGAGACGAGGCTCCCTGGAGACCTTTGAACCGGTGACTGTACACAGTGAGAACGGAGGAATCTCAACAGGATCCACAGGTTCCTATCTGTGGTGGGGTTTCAATTGTTTTGGCTTGTCTGCTTGTTTTTATGGCATTCCTTGTCTCACCTTCGGCACATTATGGATTGTTTGGGGCTTGGCTTCCTAAAGAAACAGGATGTGTGACACTGCAGTGTGTATATACCTGTTACCCTAGTTAAAATACTTGGACACACTGGACAATTTTTAGATTAATTTACTAGCAGAGTGTTAGTTAGTCTCAAAAGTATTAGGTGCCTGTTTCTTGAAAGTCTTGAGAAGAGAAAGATTGTATTAGAAATCCCCTGAACAAAAGACTGATGCATGAGCTCAACCCTTGTAAAACACCAGAGAATCCACACAGTGATAGCCTGTTATGCCTGTACCCATCACAGGAATTGTTTCAGCTGCAGTAGGCAGTATAGGCACCAAAATCAGCCAGGCAGGAGATGTAAATCTGTGGGAAACCTGTGGTGGGATTCTGTTGCTCACCTCCAGTTACCACTGGGGATGCCCTCAGGTATGTGAGACATCCACACTGGGTTGAGAGATGCAGGTCGCACAGGAGCCCATGCATTTCTGACAGGCAGCAGTCAGCTTACCCTGGGGTATCTCTAACAGCTCCAGATATCTATGTTTAAACAACTGAATACTGCCCTAAGTTTTATTCCAGACCCCACTCATGTGTAGGAGTCAGTGCTGTAAAGAGCATGGCCTCTGTGCCCTTCCTATGTGCTGCCCTTTTGACATTTCATTTTTGTTTCTGTTAAGCCAAAGAAAAATGAAAACAGCAACCAAACAGAAGCTTGAAATTAGACATCCACTAAATAAAGCACATAAAATGGACCTGTCAAAAATGCAGACGGGGTAGGCACTCAACATGCCTGGATCAATCCAGCCCTTTTTAGAGCTCTGCCCGTAGCTATCAGACCTGCATCTCGACTGCTCTGGTCAGCAGCCACATTCCTGCTGGCTCTTCCTAGCGATTTGCTTCTAAGTGGCTGCGTCTGCATCTATCCGTGCACATTATCAGCATCGATCCGTGTTAGAGCTGCAGCGGGTGCGCACTGTCAGCAGCATCCCGAGCAGCTACCCTTCCTGTTGGCTTCCTATTACTCCTCCATCAACCTCTGTTCCCAAGTACGGTTGTGGCGTCTGCTTAAGATGATGGAAATGGAAAACCAGCTTGTGTTTGCTCAGCTCTGTTATCAGCTGTTCTCCGGTAGGGTACGTTGTCGGTCTTTTGCAATGCAGGAAGCTACCTGGCATGCTCATGGGAGTGTTTCTTCTGTTCTTGTCTACTGAGAGATGAGCACTTTGTATCTACTACAAGCTTAGTTGTCTTTAGCTCAGGGAAAATACTGCATTATGTCTTCAGAAATGTCTATAATGTATTGCAGCATCCCACCAATTCTAACTACTGATGCCTTTAACCCACCAGAGCTGTTATTTGCCGCCTCCCCCCTCTCCCCCCCACGCCATGTCTTTGTTTATTTTGCTGACCTTTTTGTTAGACTGTTTATTGGTGCACCATAAGAGCTCCACATGCTGAAATATCCAAGAAGATTCTCCAAATGCTTCTCTAAGCATTGCAGACCATCTTCAACTGTAAACTCATCTTACATCTCCTCAAAGTCACATGCAATTTGCAGTAGGAAAAACTACTTGCTGTGCTTTATAACAAGGTAGAAGTGTTAATTTTAGATCATTTATAATCTATCTAGTTTAATAGAAATAAATGTGGCAATTCTAGCCAAAGCTGCAAGGGGAAATGTTGTTTAAAAGTATATTTGAGCGAGGCAAAAACTGTTCAAGCTAAGGAATGCTGTTGGCAGAAAAAACAAGTGGAGACAGGCCATGAATACAGCTAGGCTGAAGCAAGAAGAGGGTTTCTTACCACCAGAACTATGTAGAAGAAGATGAAATAACAGAGTAGATGGAGCTGGATCAATTTATGACAGCAAGTTCCCTTACATCCTATGTCCAGCTGCAACATTTGCTTGCAGTCCGTCCACATGATATTTCCGACTCCACACCATGCTATTACCAAAATGACTATAACACTTGTTACAGTCATTAACTACTCAGATCTAACCTAAGATCCTAACTCTAAAGCAAGAACTATATTAAAGTGACCCTGCCCATATTTTTAAAAGAATACCTACAGGTTACAAATGGTATTAAACATCAATTTCTTTTGCCATTTATCCCTTGCAGGACAATCCACCTGCCAAAATCCACAGGGCAGGAAGTGGTAGAGTTCTGAAACAGCTCTCCCTCTCCTGTGTGGGAAGGCTGCATCAGTGGCAAGATCAAAGCTGGTACCCAGGAGGTAGTGAATTTTAACCAGGGCTTTCCAGGTGACTCTGGAGTTTGCCTTGACAGTCACCTTCCCAGCATATCACATTTCCTATCTATAAAGCTGATGTATTATACATAGTACTATAAGAATGATATCTCCCAGGCGCATCATTTAATGTTTTACAATTATTTATTTGAAGACGGAGGCTTTATCAGTGCCGATTCAATAGAATTCTCTGGTGCTTTGAAATAAACATGTCTTGTTCTTCATTAAGAAACAGTCCTTCCTTCCCTTCTGCATGATTTTTTCCTTTGAAAATCAATACATTAAGTCATTATGAATCCTCATAAATCCACAATGTTATTTCAGTCGCTGGTGCTACCATTTTCTTACCTGTTGCAACTGTGCTACACACAAACACAACAGCTACAATGACAAGTTGCACCTAGGAGTTAGGGACTCACTAAAACCTGAGTGTAACTGACCCACCATCAAGGCACAAGAGAGCAAACCACTCTCCCAAAGCCCTGCAATGACATGACCAGACCAGGTGCACCTGGGATAGAGCTGGGGCAGTGGGAGCTGCGGTGGCAGCAGCATTGGTATGACCAGGGCGACACCCACAGCCCAGCACTGCTGGTGGGTAAGGCAAAGTTCAAACCAGCTCCTTGCCTTTGGGCATGTGTGTAGGTGTTTCTGAACGACTGAAATGTGGGAGTGAATGCCAGAGAAAGCCTTTTTCCTCACACTTCTCACCAGTGCGTCTTCTGTCCCAGGTCAGGAGGAAGCAACAGTTCTCAACTCATATTGCTGGAGTGAATTTAGGGGTCTGTGAATTAGAACAGCACTTGGATACTACAAAGCAGTCAAATCTATGCATTTGATATGTTAGCACTTTTCTCTGTAGTGTGTGCTCCAGAATTGTCCCTTTTTTGTCGATTTTTATGCTACTTCCGCTATTCTTCATAACTCTAGAATAACTTCAGTACAGGCTCCCTAACACAGACAGCAACATAATGATAATTCAATGTCACCAACATTTACTCCGTTCAGATATTGTATGTATGTACCCTGTTCCTACAAACAGCTGCTTTCCACATGCCATAGCAGAAAGGCAGGGAGAGTCCCTCCAGCTCACAGTGTCCATTGGGATTGTTCCAGGCTGCATGATAGAGATGCAAGAAGTAATTAGGAACACATTACGCAACTCAGTGGTAACTGACACTGTTAACAGCCATAGGGTAAAGTACGGGCTGAAATGTTGAAAACTTTACATGTTAAACTTGGTGTTATGGAGAGGGGAAAACCATACTGGCACCACACACTGCTGTCTGTGGGGCACACTCAATTGAACAGGCAGCAAAACATCCTCCTGAATGCTACGCCACGATGCTTATTGAATCCGCCACATGTTGAGGAGCACCGGGGCCACTCCTGGTGCCTGGACGACTCTCGAGCAGAGAAGCCCATTGTGCATGCAGCATTTGCATCCTGGGGCTGTATATCCAAAATAAACTTTGGTTGTATTGTGGGATCCCATTATTCTGTTCCCCCATATTCATCACCCACTGAGTCTGGTTAGCTGTCATTGTTTGTTCTGATATTACAGAGAGCCAAGGTGAATTTTATTCTCACAGGAATGGAAATGAGGGTGTAGCAATCAGGAAAGAAGAAATTAAAACTGCTTGATTTTCAAGTACCATGTGCAAAAAGATAGCTTTTGTATATGATCCTATCAAAGGTGAAGCACGTACACCCTATGAATAGAAAAAGATAGAGGCCTACAAGGAAGCTGGGGGGGGCTTTTTACAAGGGCCAGCAGTGACAGGACCGGGGTAATGGGTTTAAACTGAAAGTGGGGAGCTTTAGATTAGATGTCAGGAAGAAGTTCTTCCTGGAGAGGGTGGTGAGGCACCGGAACCGGTTGCCCAGAGAAGCTGTGGATGCCCCATCCCTGGCTGTCTTCAAGGCCAGGCTGGATGAGGCTTTGAGCAACCTGGTCTAGTGGAGGGTGTCCCTGCCCATGGCAGGGGGGTTGGAACTGGATGATCTTTAAGGTCCCTTCCAACCCAAACCATTCTATGATTCTATGAAAAAACGTGAAGGCAATTCATTTTGCATAAAGAGAGTGATCAGTGCATCTGTTTTCTAACCTTGTGACTTCTGACAAAATTCCTGAGAAATTTGAAAGCTGATAAAATCTCCCAGTAGAAAATATTAGTTGCTTATAATCATCTATTTCCATCTTATCTGAAAGTTTTAGGGACGCATGTGCACGTGTCTGAGCATACAGCACGATACAGATTTACAAGCAACATTTGTGATAATGATGTGGCCATGAAAGTGTTACCTTGTGCTGTAGAGACAGAAGGAAGTTACTGCATTGTTACTGTACCTTACTAATGGCTATTGTTGCAAAAATAATTCTTATTTTCATTGAGATGGCTGCACTACAGCAGCTACCACTAGCAGTAAGCTGTATCCTAGCTGCTGAATGCATTAGAAAAGCCAGGTACCTAAATAGCCTTTAGTCTGTCACAAAGGTACATTGGTAAAGCAGTGCAGGGACCAGATCTGGGCTTCCACCTTGAGAAAAGACCCTTTGTCTTTTGACAGAGGTCTCCTTTACACAGAGCTGTAGCCATTCCACCGGAGCTAGTAGATCACAGCATGAAATTTTTGAAGAATACCAACAAACAGACTTCCAGGCTATACTTATACTTGTAAGTAAAACTGGTCATTCTCCGGGCAGGTGGGTACATGGCAGAGCATGGCCTACAGCCATATGGTTAAATTCTCTTTATCTCACAAGCAGAGTGATCTTGTGCCTAATGTCTTT
Source organism: Rhynochetos jubatus (assembly GCA_027574665.1). Lineage (NCBI taxonomy): Eukaryota > Metazoa > Chordata > Aves > Eurypygiformes > Rhynochetidae > Rhynochetos > Rhynochetos jubatus. Next base: position 6,671,106 of record CM050648.1, on the reverse strand, counting down.
CAGGAATCATCTCTGCGCTGTGCTATCCCCAGAGACAGCGAGGCTAATCAGCCATTTAGCCTCTTCTGCTCTTCAGCAGGATAATGCCATTTTCAGAAGGGCTTAAAAGCAGACTGCTGTGCCCTCGGGTGTTGTAACACTTAATTTAGTGGAGAGCAGAGTGCCATGCTCTGGAGTATCATAAACCTTAATTAACAGTGGTGGTGTCAGTGCCTGGCAGCCCTGCAAAGCAAGGAGCCTGATCCACATGTTGCTCTTTGAACAGAAATGCCAAGGACTTGAAGTACCCACTTAGACCACCCGAGTATGTGGTCTGCGTATAGTTCTACTTGATTTAGGAGCCTAGATCCTATTTTCTAGTAGTATTTTAGAGTTTAGGCATTTAAAATGTCTGATTCATGTTATTACAAGGGTTGAAAATATTTCTGACCTGGTCTTAGATACGTCTACCCTTGTATGAGAAACAGCAGAATAGAGGGTATACCAGCATTTCAGCCCTTGTGATTCACAGCTTGTCAGATTAGTAGGAACAGGCATGGTTTTCTGTTTACATTGATATGTCAGGCTGTAAACTGCTGCTGTGGCTGTGGACTTTGAGTTATTATCCCCGATAGATTTAGCCCAAGGTAACCTCATGTACTATTTTGCTAAAAGGAAAAAAAAGACACCAGCTTTATGAGATTATATATCTCCAATTACCTGGTCTGTATGAATGCATCAGTGCAAGAAAGGTTTTCAGGACCAGTTTTTATTCAGCTGGCTGGGATTGTAAACTACTGGTACTTACAAACTTACTGCAGAGACAGGGCATGGTTCTGCATGCATCTGATAAGGTGTTTATATTGGCCTATTGTTAAAGTGGTACAAACAAATAATATTTGATCTGGCATGAAGACACCTAGTATGAAGTTATTACCTTTAAATTATTTGAATAAGCCTGAACTAGCCGACCAAAATTGTATAGGATCAGCATCATGTGTCATGTGGTGACAGCTATTTGTGGATCCATTCTAGGAGCCATAGCGATAGATACAGTATCTCAGCAAAGCCCTGCGTGAACTTCATGGTTTAGATGATATGAACAAAGATCAAGCAAGAATCTGGCCTGATCTGCTGTCATTCAGAAAGACTAATGCAAAATTATTTCCCATGTATCTCTTGTGTTTCTGTTTTCCTAGTCAACCAATAAACGTCATCAGCACAGTTTTGATGCAGACCGAGATGCCAAGAGAATACATAGCGCCTGCAAAGGAGCGGGTAAGAAAGCCCTTATTTTTTATACAAAATTATAAAGAACATATACAGAAACTTAGGACAAAACAACTGTTTCAACCAGTTTCAGGTAATCTTTATGCTTTCTGTCCCTTACTGACACAAAGAACATGCACACCCATGAAGTTCATAAAAATAAGATAAATGGGAAGGAAGCCGGTTTGTTCCCCAAAAACTGGTAAGGTCTAGTTTCACAATTGCTTGGCTTCAGGAGAGTGGGATAAACATGCTATTTTCTCCCTGCAATAGGAACTTCAAGTTGTCAAGGTTGGTGCGACAGTCGTGGGTTCAGCTAGTCAGGTCAGATTAAGGACATGATTATATATCCTTTCCCAGGCCTTCAGGGACCAATCAGAAACATCGCCACCTCCATATGCTCATCAGAGCCCACAGCAGCTCCATCACCTGAAAGGAATATGTGATGCTCCTCCATCTGCACTGGTGATTTTTAACCAAAAACACTTGCACCCATCATTTTCTAAGGCAGTTTAAATAAGCTGGCTGACTGCACACTGATGTGAATGAGGAATGCGCAGTGTTCGTGGGGTCCTCAGGTCCCTGGAGGTGACAGTGATGTCCAGCAGAGGAAGAACAGCCAGGCAGCACATGGGAGCCATAAGTTACTAATTCATTCCAGGCCATTTGCACAGTAAACATGTATTTAATAATTTCTTCCTGGTATAGCCCTGACATTCAGAATCAGCTAGTTAAGTGCTGAATATTAGACTGTTCTTGTCCTATCAACTGACCCCCCTCAAGACAGTTCCCCAGAGGACTCTCCTACTGAGAGCTTCACCCCACACTGTCAGATCAGAGTGCTTTTCCTTCTAACATTGGGCCATGCCTTCTGCCTCAGCTCTGAGCAGGAAGAACTGGACAAGATGACCTAAACTTGTCCTGTATGTACCTGGTGGTGATATGCAGGAATGAAAACACATCAGCTGCCGCTGAACGCCAATAGCATTTGTGGTTTTATCCTTTCTACCAGTAGCTCCTCAGAAACCTTGTTGGTCCCTGCTCCCAAGAGCCTCCGATGAGGCACAGCACAAAGCCAAGTAGGTGGACACAACAGATGGAAGAGTACAAGGAGAGCATGGGGCAGTGTCCACCAGCGTGATGTGCATGCATCAGCAGACCTGGCATACAGCTTGATGACTTTGATCTGCCAATTAAACCCTTTATATGCTATGGGCATTTTGGCAGCACCCATCACTAGGTCATAGGTCTCTCCTGGTACACGTTCTCCATTTCAATACTTGTCTTGAAGAAACAATGCCTGAGAAGAGCCACTGGCCCTTAGATGGTAGTGCACCAGGACACGTGTGTTAATGCAACAGCTACTCTATTGTGTCTTTTGGCCATCCAAGTAGTGTCGCTGCAGTCCTGACCGATTAGCTGCACACATAACAAATGCCTTCCAGCAGCTTTGTTTAGTGCAAACATCTGTTTATATGGCTGAGGGCAAGAAAAGTACAAGAACAAGGTCATTGCCTTTAGCAAGCTGCTTCCATGCATTGCCTAACCTACAGCTCAAAGCTGCCCAGGGCTTTCTGCTGGAGGGACGTTGTGTGTTCAGTTCCCCCGCGGGTTCCTGGGAAATGGAGCTGCTGTGGTGCCCATCACCAGGGCAGCCCATGCTCCCACTTCACTCTCACTTTTGCCAAGAAAAACTTCATCAGCAGAGACACAGGCCATGAAGGCTGGTTCCTACTCCTCCTCCTGATCCCATTTAGCACAAAGTACAACCCATTTTGTACAGGCTGTACATTCAGACTGTGGGTTAATGAAGCTGATTCAAACACATCCTTGCCTACTCCAGCTTCTCGCCCCACTCCATTTGTTCTGTTGTGCCGGCACAAGCATTCACACACTTAATGAACTGGATCTGGTGGCTGATCCCTGGGGGCTACTCAAACAAACAGTGCCACCAAAAACGTGTATGTCAGCCTATGGGCACTGACATGACCCTGCTTTTAGAAGCGGTGTCTGACCTCAACCAGAAGACTGAATTTCCCTGATAAAATGTGAGTGGCACAAGATGGTGAATTTTTATTTTATGGTCTGATCTTCGTGAATGACTATAGTTAAATATATCCTCAAAATAATCTTAGATGCTACAAATCCTAGAGTTGGCACAAATGAGAATATATGTATAGCAATTTTTTCTCTTCAGAGATCATGTTTTCTTTCCCCTGCATTAGATTCCTGATTAAATAATTCCTATGCACAACTTCTTTTTCAGGAACCGATGAAAAGAAAATTATCGAAGTCTTGTCAAGTCGAACAGCGGAGCAGAGGCAACAAATAAAACAGAAGTACAAGGCTCTGTATAGCAAGGTATTTCAAAAGAAATGGCCTCTCTGTTTCAAACTGCAGGCCTGCTAGAAATACAGCCTACAAGCCCCTGCTTTTGAAAATATCAAGGGCACAGTGGATTTAAGGAGGACACCAGTTAGTTTCTAATTCAGCAGTTTCTTTTATCTCCTCTATAATAATAAAATATTTTATTATATTATTATTATTATTAAATAATAAAAATACCAATTATATTCCTAATCTTAGGCCTCATAGTCTTCTTGAAATCAGCGTTAAGCAGATAAGAGCATTTAAATCAAAGTTAGGAGAGACAGAAAAAAATTCGTAGCTGAATTAAAAAATATTTCAGCTTGTGTTCATCTTCAGCACATTCAGAAAAAGAATTAATGTAAAAGGGAAATTTTAAGTCAGAATCTCTCTCCGATCAGATGCAAATTCAGAGGAATATTTGATCTTACCTCATTATATTTTTGTTGAGTTTCCTAGATGTAGTATTAATTTCTTCCAGTGAGGAAGCAGAATACATATTGCTGTCGTGGTTTAACTCCAGCTAGCAAAATACCACAAAGCTGCTTTCACAAATCCCCCTCCCCTCCTCCAGTGGAAGGGAAGAATTGGAGGAAAAATAAGGAAGCTCATAAAATTGAGATAAGAACTATTTACTAATTAAATCTAAATTAATATATACAAATACTACTAATAATAATTAAAATAATATAAAATAAAACATACGATACAATATGATACAGTTACGATACAGTTGCTCAGCACCCACTGACCAATGCACAACCGGGTGCTGAGTAGTGAGAGCCAGACCCACAGAGCCCGAGAACCACAGCCTGAGAGCCGTCGCAGCCTGAGAGCCGCAGCCCGAGAGCTGTCGCAGCAGATTCTGAGAGAACCCTCTCAGCGAAAGCACGACCGGTAAAACTAAACAAACCCACCAGCTCCCTCATGAACGAGCCAGCACAGGAGTTGGCAGAGCAGCTAACGCAGGAGTCAGGGAGAGTGTTAGCAAGTGTACCAAAGTAAACGAACAAGAGAGTAAGAGAGAAAGTGATGGCTCCCAGACCCCTCCTCCCCCAAGCATGACGTACTATGGAATTAAACACTCCCTTGGTCAGTGTGGGTCAGCTGTCTGAGCTGTGTGTCCCCTGCACTGCCTGCAGCGAGACAGCGAGAGCTGGGAATGCAGCTGCAGGATCAGAAGTGGAGAAAGACCTTGAATTCAGTGCAGGCATTGCCCAGCGCCAGCTAAGAACTTATCAGTGCTGCTCTCAGCATCCAGGAATACTGCTCCCTAGCAGCCATGGTAAAGGGAGTTAACTCTTTCCTGACTGAAACCAGCACAGTTGCAAAACTAAGAAATCTCATTGGGCATTTGATTTCTGGAGGAGGAAACATAGACTGCCTTGATGAATTTGTGTGAAAGAAAAATAAAGCTTCCAATGTATTATTTAGGTAAACAGCTGAATCCTGCAGAGCTTATTAAAATGATATTTTCTTAAGGTCTGCTTGCTCATTAGTCATTAATAGATGTTAATAAGGCCGCCGGCACTGAAACTAAAAGCCTTCTCTACATAAACCATAAAGCAAGCATGGTAAGGATTTTGGTTGCATAAATACTATAGATTTAGTTCTATAACGAAGAATAATACAAATAGGCATTAGAAATGCGCAAATGCCATGAGACATCCCGGTTACATCAGTATGTAGCAACCCTTCTCGCCCCCATGGGCAGCCTGAATCTGTCGGGAAGGAGCTGCAAGTGGTACCATTTTCCTCTCCTGCTTCTCGCGGAAGCAAGGTTCATGGTGCGCACACTGAAACTGCTCCAACAACCACGTAAGATGTTGATTTCTAAACATTGAGTGTTGACTGGAGATTGTGTAAGAAGATATTTAACAACAGGTTTAGAGTTGGGCTTCTCATTCATTGTCAAGTACTTCCCATGCTACAGGAAATGTTAACTGCAGATAAGGCTTCAGATAAACCATCAGTAGGCATCCTTCTCTGCGTACATACACTAGCTAGTTTTTCTCTGGGCTCTTAGCTACATTTTGAATGAAGTAGATCATATCACAGAAGGTTGATATTTTTTTCATTTTTTGGTGGTGGAAAACAAGCTGATTGCTTGGCACCAGACCACTTTGTAGGAATGTGTTCCTTTTTCAAATAAGTCAATTTTAACCAAAACTGGAAGAGAAGTTTGGTAAGTTTGATCCCTTCAGTTGCAGCTGTTTAAAGCAGGAGGTTTCTGTGTTGTGTTTCAGAGTAAAGTTTCCTGTTAGGCTTTTAAAAACACTAGTCTGCATTTTTTTAAAGAAGTAAGAGTCAAAAATGAACTGATATCAGCTGGTGTTTAAAGATGGGCCAGTCAGTCAATATGAAACAAAAATTTTAGGGAATTTATTTGGAAAAAAAAAAAAGTCCACATATTTAAATGCTGGTTTATGGTTTTGTTCTTTTTTTGCTGCAGAAGAAGCTTTGAAATAATGAAATTCAAAAAAAAAAAAAATTAAAAAGAACTTCAAATCTACCTCAGCTTTTGTGCTAACTCTGCCGACTGTCCCCACAGGATTTGGAAGAGGATCTGAAGGGAGACCTGAGCGGCAATTTCGAAAAGGCGGTGCTGGCTCTGCTGGACCTGCCCTGCGAGTACGAGGCCCGAGAGCTTCAGAAGGCAATGAAGGGCGCAGGGACAGATGAGTCACTGCTGATCGAGATTCTCTGCACACGAAACAATAAGGTTGGGACACCATGCATGACCCTCTGTAGGTAGCAGGGCAAAGAGCTCGCCAAGAGCATCCCCCGGGAGGAGGGATCAGACCAGCTTCCGCGGCTGAAATGCCCGTTGTCAGTAATTGCAGCCCTAAGGTTGCCTTACCAGGGCTGAAACTTGCAGGAGTTAAGAGTAATATAATTCAAATTCCTTTCTTGGTCCTACTCATATCTCCCACGGATGGCACAGCGGCAACAGTGATGATGATAGAGAAATCCCCGGGTGTCTGTTCAAGGCAGCTTTGGCACTGCTCTGACCACTCAGTGGTGGCTCCCGCCAAGTACAGGACCGTGATCCTCTTCAGAAAGACCTTTAGCTTTCATGCAAGTGAAACCAAAGGGACATCTGCACGAGCCAGGCGTCCCTCGAAATGCTGTCCTGAACCGGGCAGGGCCTGAGCCGTGTCTGTGCACTGCGGTGCATCCCAGCATGAGCAGGGAGTGGGAATTCAACTTCTCCTGCCTGCACGCCTGCCACACCTCAAGCAACGTGGGCATGGTACTGACTTGCCAGGGTTTTGTTTACTTATTTCTTTATTAGTTAATTGATTATAAAGAATGATCATTTATTTATTTGCTTATTTGTTTATTTGCCTAGGAAATTGTAAACATAAAGGAGGCATACAAACGGCGTAAGTAGTATTGTCTTTCAAACACCTTCATTTAAAGCCTTTATCACTGGGTCAACCCTTACAGATTTTTATTTTTTTTTTCTCCACAGTCTTTGGTAGGGATCTAGAGTCTGATGTTAAAAGTGACACAAGTGGCTCCCTTCAGAAGATATTAGTCACTGTGCTGGAGGTAAGGCTGGGGGGCTTTCTTCTTACACATCAGCCTCAAAGAGATACTTATTTTCTCTATCCTATGTACCCTGACTAATCATAATAAGTATTAGCTGATGTTTATAATAATTTAATTATGATATTTAATATGAGGTAATTATAATAAGAAAAAAGCATTCTTCAGGATAAGAGCCTTCTATAATTATAGCTTTCTAATAAAACTAAGGGAGTTTTATAAAATCAGAAATTGTTTTACAAATTCCGATACTTTAAGACAACAGGACTGTTTTATTATTATTTATAACATGGTAATGGCTAAAATACCCACTCAAAGTCATGGCTGTATTATGTTGAATTCTGCCCCAAACCAGCAAAATCTGATTTCCATCTCAAATTAGCAATTTACAATTCAGATAGATACAGAACAGGTAAGAAAGAGATTGCTGTTATGTTAGTTATCCATTCACCCAAAAAAAGGGCTTATTTTCCATTAGGACATACTTTATTTTAAATGAGCTACATGAAGAAAAAAAATTAAGATCTCCATAAAGACACAGAGTAACTAAGAAGAGTAGGATCACACCTAGAAATGCAACATATACAGAAAATAGTCAGGAAAATACTTTGCAGTTATCAGCACATATCCAGCACCATGAAGACCATCAGCACTTGACTGCAGGTACCAGGAACCTTTTCATGGTAGCTGGATGGTTGATACACCAGCTGCCTTCCTGACAAACTTGGTGGTTTGAGCCCAGGGTGCTGGACGTACCCAGCTGCTCAGCCTGCCAGGGGCAAAAGCCATCCTGTCCCAGCTCTGTCTGCACATCTCAGACCCATTCCCACCCCAACATCTGGCCACGCATGCTACCACTTCCCACCAGCGGAAAATAGCTCTAAAAATTGCCAGAAAGAAGGACCAAAGAAGAGGCCAGGTGGGAAGGGACCTCTGGATCCTGGCCCTCCTCAAAGCAAGGCTGACTCCCAACTCAGATGAGGCTTTCCTCCGATTTTGTTTTCTGCTCCGGACACATGCTGGCTGTGTGATGGAGTGGGAACACCCATGGGATGATGACAAGTCTGCTCACCTCCGGTAGCGCCCTCCCGCTCCAGAGGCATCAGAGTCGCAGTCAGGGTCCCAGCACACAGCAATGAACCTGGGAGGTGACCCCCAGCATCCAGGCTTCACCCCTGAAGTCAGCAAAACAGTGGCTGCGGTTCAAGTGAACCTCATCACTAGGCACTGTCAGCAGATGGCAGCAAATCTATAACCAAAATATGGGCGAGGGCCACGCACTGACAACCCTCCTCTGCAAACCGTGCCCGCCGCTGGGTCTGGTTTGACACCCATCGTGTCCTTCCCCGCAGGCAACCCGGGATGAGACCCAGCAGGTCAACGCAGAGCTCGCTGAGCAAGATGCCACAGACCTCTACAAAGTGAGTGCCGGTAAAGCCAGGGCAGCCCCACGGTGCTAAACCCACCGCGCACAGGGGTGATGGAGGTGTGAGATGAGGCAAGAGGGCACAGGCTGGAGCTTGGTGAACCAAGGGCTCCGGCTGATGTTTTGTCGCTACTGTGAACAAACAAGTGCTTAAAAAAAAATAACATGCCATCTTTAAGGCAGGAGAAGGCCGCTGGGGAACAGAGGAGCTGGCCTTCAATGTGGTCTTAGCGAAGAGAAGCTATGGTCAGCTGAGAGCTACTTTCCAAGCCTACGAAAAGGTGAGTTATTCTGTTCCATGATGTGGCTTGCACAGGGCCTGGCATGTCGTTTGCAGACCCTACAACGACATGTAGGGCAAGTATATCCTTTATTTGCCATTTTAAAACTTCTGAATGCTGTAAGAATCTTGGAAAACGTTTCTGTGTGACTGGATTCTGATCTTCAGGAAACAGGGGACCTTCTGTATCTTCTGCTGTGAAGAACCTATTCCCCTTCATAACCTACACAACACCCAGCCAAATAAATGTCCCAACGTTGTTTCCTTCCCACAGCTGCACGGCAGTGGCTGTCCCCACTCCTGCAGGAGGGACAGGTTCAAACTCCTGCCCTGAAGCAGGGTTTTGCTTTCCTTCTTTTCTTCTTTTCCTGCTCCAAAGCAGAGCCTGACCAGGTCTCTCCTCCTGATCCCCCTGCTTCACACACTCGTATTGGCTGGGCAGAGGCACATCCCCAGCCTCTTCCTCCCTGCCCACGCCAAACAGACAGCCAGTGCAGGTACTTTGCTGCACTCTCCTCTGCCTCCAAGCATAAGGTTTCCAGCTGTCTGGTACATCTCCTTCTGGTACCTCACCCACCAGGGACATTTTTACTCATCCCTGGACCTTGGACCAACCTCCACGAAGGCCTTTTGCCTAGAAATGACCTGTGAAAGTCAAAGCAATGTGATATCCAAGGTCCTTCTGCTGGCAGTGTGGTAGAAGCTCAGCAGAGACATTTATTCTCAGGAGAAGGTCCCACTCAAGACTCTGCCTCACAGCCCTGAACTTCCTAGGATGACTCTGAGCTCACCAGAAAACCATAGCCTTAGGCACTGAAGATGAAAAAACTCCAAGGCTGTATCTCAGTGTCAGCATAATACGGAAACCTTAGTTGGAAAAATGTTTGCAGCTTGATCCAAGTTTTGGTTTGTGGCTGGCAGGAGAACAAACCCAATCACTACATGGCACTCTCTCCCTTGGAGTGGCCCAAACCCTGGGGGATCAGTTCAATGCTCCAACAGCCAAGTTACCTTGGCTTTTTAATTCCTAAAGCCAAGCAGATCAGGTTGCCCAAACCCATCCACCACATCCTGCCTGGCTGTGCTTGAAGTAGAAGTGGGTCAAGATTACAGCCATGCAAACATCAGTCCTTCTCTGCAGTTTTAAAGATAAATAGGGCAAGATCTAAACCCGGTTGGGGCTTTGCAGAACTTTAGCCCACATCCTCAGAAAGTACCCCATGCCACTTTGTATGCATGGTCTCCCAGCCCTCACCTAAGTCCACTGGAGTCTTGAACCACTCAGGGCCATCCTGATAGGCACAACAGAGCGAAGTAAAAGTGTTTGAGGTTCGTGAAGTTCACAAAAGTCAGGATAAACTCTGTTTTGAAGTGGCAGTCTATTTTTCCCTTTCCTACAGGATAATACAAAAACTCGGGAACAACTGCAGTACTTGTAAACTTTGTCTTTGGGAAGCCAAAGACAAAAAGTGAGAAAACTTCATAGAGCTGGTAAAGTTCCAAAAATTATGTTATTTGTGTGGGAGCCATCCAGAGCCTTTGGTAGAGGGGTTAGAGGAAGCTTGAACAGTTTCTCCTGGCTTGGGGTCACTCAAGAAGAAGCTGCAGCTTCTCTGACCTAGAAGCCCTCAGATAGACACATGCAACTGCTTGATTTAGGTTGTCCGTCCCTTACCCACTGTGCCTCACCTGGCTGCGTAGACCTTCTTTTGGTGCCAGTGGTTCCGTGAGCACTTCATTTGCCCTTGAATTCCTTGCTTGGAGAAGCTCTGAAGGATCTGAATAGGCCTTTTACTGTTGGATCCTAAACCTGATGCTGGTTTTATGGCAGTGGCATGACAGCAGCTCTGATGGCTCCTTTTTGTTGTCCTCATAGGTGTGTGGGAAGGACATAGAAGAATCCATTAAAAGTGAAACATCTGGAGATCTGGAGAAGGCTTATCTCACTCTTGGTAACAAAAAAAAAAAAGTGTCAAGAGCTGTCTTTTCCAGTCCTTGCCATCACCTGACTTTGGGTCTTGGGGGTCTGTGTACAGGCCGGAGACAGCTACTGAGATAGCCCTAAAATGAGATGATGCATCTGCCAGGGCAAAAAGCACCAGGTTTCAGTAGCAATTTGGATCCCTTGGTTTTAGAAATAAAACCTCTCAGAAACAGCTCCTCTCCACGCAGCTAAATTATTTGCCCTCTAACACAGGGTAGCCACCTGCAAGCTGCCCCTGAGGCTGTGGCTGTTGATAACAGATGCCTGGGCATTGCTGGAAGTGTGCTACCCAGCCACCACAAAAATGTACAGGGTCACCAGCAGCAATTTAGCGCTGGGGATGACTGTGACTGGTATTTAAGCCCATGTCCTGGTATTGCTGTTATCCATCTGCACTCACGAATCTTGCTCCTGTGAGCTGCAGAGTGAGCAGCTACCCCTAGAATAAAGGGGTGAGAGGAGCTCCAGAAGGGCAAACACTCATTCATTTCATTTTCTCTGTGGAATGGCTGAGTACTGAGTGCTGATCACCTCACTGTGTAACATGCTTTCCCCATGCAGGAAGGTACATCCCCATTCAGAGTCCAAGCCCTCTCCTTGCATACTGAGAGGGAACCAGTCACAGAATGAAAGCCCTACTAGCTCGTATGTCTGCCTGAGCATAAACCCTAGAGAGTTTCCTTATTTCTTCCTTATTTATTTCCTTCTTATTGGAGATGTAACACAAAGTGTAAATATACAAGTATAATGAAGCTTCTCACTGTTTTCTCTAGTCAGCTGTGCCAGAGACTGCCCAGGTTACTTCGCTACACTTCTGCACAAGTCGATGAAAGGAGGTGGGACTGATGAAGAGACCTTGATTCGTATCCTTGTGACCAGGGCCGAGGTAGGATACCCTGCGACCTGTAATCCCTCACATCAGCTCTGGGAGAAATACAAATGAGAGGGTATGGAGTGAGTCCTGGTAGATCATGTGCTCAGTCAACCCATTTCAGCCCAATGACATCAGTGGTCACACTCTGCTTTTGTACCCAGGCAACTCCTAATTTTGATACTGCATCTATTTCTGTTTTCAAAAGAACTACACCACAAAGCATGCAGCCAATTTCTAGTGGAGTCAACTGTACCTGCTTAAACCTAGTCCATGGGGAGGTCTGGCGTCAGTAGGATGTTAAAAGTAAATTCCTAGTTAAGTAATGATAAAGCAGCAGTTCCCAAATTGAGAAATGCTTGTAAATATATGTTGCCAATTCTCTCTGATTCCAGCTGGGAAAAACAGATAGGGAGGAGGGAAGAAAAATAAAAGAGCCAAAGGAGATAATTGTCATTTTAAAAAGCACAAAACTGCACAAGACATTTGAGATCTTAAACACAGTCTTTTAAGTCTTCCTTCCTTGTAAACTGTGTAGGTTGTAACCCCAGGGTGGTTTCAGTCTTGACACAGAGGAGGAATCGTTCACAGGGACGAGGAGAGTATATTTCTCAATGATCGGCAGTGTGAGAAATTAGACTCCAGGGCAGTGTCTCTGTTAAGACACGGTCCAGTCATGACAACCCCAGATAAAGATCACAACTGTGCCAAGGGTGCCTTTTCACAGGAAAGCTCAAGACAAAGCGTTTAATTCTCCCTACTGTAGTAACCAGAAAAGTACTTTTGTGGGTGGAAAACTCTCTCATAGCCATGCTCCTGGAAATGCCTCTTTCCCTGCTTGCCACCACGGAGCTGCCTCAGGAGCTCGCAGTGACCCATGTGAGTTTGGCCGGTACCAAGGCTGTGCCTGCATGGCACTGCTGAGCGCCAGGCAGAGATGCCCCTGACCGTTCCGGCACATCTCTCCGCACAGCTAGCGTCCCCTCACCACACCATCTGACATGGGCTTACCTCAAATCCAAACATTAAGCTGAAAGTCCTTCAAGGTTTTTTAGACCTCCTGCTTTATCCTCTCCTCCTCCAACCGGGTGCAGTGGACCTTGGATCAGACCACAGGGATCCTGGTGGGAGCAGGGCATATTACTCAAAGCACATCGCACTCTTCTAAAGAGGTTCTTGGTGTCTCCTCAGAGCGACCTGCCAGCAATAAAGGAGAAGTTCCAGCAAATGTACAAGAAGTCGTTAGCTGAAGCTGTTCGATCTGATACCTCTGGGGACTTCAGAAAGTTGCTGCTGGCTATTTTGCACTAAAAAGCCATCAAGAATGAAGAGGCATGCTGAGCAGCCACCTCTTGGTTAGTTTCCAAAATAGCATCCAAAAATGTGGCATTAGCACAAAGAAAAAAAATCCAATTTATTTTGCTTCCAGCTGGGAAGTGCGTTGCCAAGTAATGCTGGATGTGAGGTTTATGTTATGGCTATCTCGCCAAATGTCCCTAAGCAATAAAGACACGTTAAAAAAACTAAATCTAAATTGACCTCTTTGTGTTTGCATATGTGGACGAATCTTCTGTCATTGTTTCTTCTGGGTAGATTTTCTTTCTGTCGTTCTGAAGATTATCCCTGTTCTTTCCCCAGTTCAACGGGTGCCATGTCATGCTGTTACAGCCCTGCCAAGAGAAAACGGAGAGTTATTTCTTCTCAGCTCATTATCACAGCTCTTTAAACAACCTGAGGGCTGTGAAATAACGATTTCTGTCAGGCCCTGATTAAAATCCTGCTATCAGCAGAGAAAGTCGGAGTGATTTCCCTGACTGAGTTGCTCTCTCAGCATAGTCACCTCCTAAGTTGTCCCATGGAGATAAGGACCACCTCCTGGGATATGGTCAGGAGCACAGCTGGGGAAGAGAGGGGGCTTCATGATGGATCTGCCAGGCAGAGCAATGCTGTTCCCACAGCAGCAGGTGTGGGCCTCAGGACAGCTGTGTGGTTTCCATCCTTGGCAGTTTCCAAGACCCAACTGAGTAAAACCCTGAGCAAGCTGGTCTGATCTCATGACTCACCCTGCTTTGAGCAGGAGGTCGAACTAAAGGCTGCCAGGGGTCCCTTCTTCCCTGAACTACCCTAAAACCCTATAATCATATGACAGAAGATGTAGATGAAAAACAACATGACGGGGCCTGACAAGAAGAGAGAGAGGAGAATCTGTGTCAAGGAGGTGGGCTTGTGAGCATCTTCCTGGTGTTACAGGATGTTTCAGCCTTCCAGAGTCCTGATCCTCCTTTAGCAACATTTCTAGCAACCTAAAAATACCAGAGGCGGATACTGAAACAACTGATTCAGGATTTGCTTTTATCAAAGGCATTTTAATGTTCAGACCCAGAAAGAGCAGAGCAGTGCAGGATCTGCGATCTCCTTGTCGCTGTTGCCATGGGGCTCTTGTAATCAGAGACTACAGAAAGGGTAGATGAATAATCTACTTAGGTGTCCAGTGTTCCCGGTGTTATTTTATCCTACAGAGGTCACACTGTATGTTCAGTCCAAGATAAGCTGGCAGGTACCCATTCTCAAAAGATGCAGTTTTAAGGAAAAGCCAGCGGGTGCCTGAATTGCACATGAAGGAGCTGGTTTAGGCAAAGGATTTGTTTTAAAATATTTCAGCAAGAGTGCCCAAAGCTATATGAGTGGTTTCTGTGAAACCTCTAGAAACTCAGCACCCTTTAAACCCAACTATGTACTTATTTAATGTGAAGCGCCTAACTTTGGCAGCCAAATTTATTTTTGCCTGAAGACTGTTTTAATTAACGGTAGTAGGTCATTCTGACTAAAGAAGGAAGAGTACAACTGCTTTCATCTTAATCTTTTACTCTTTAATTAGAGATTGGCCTGAAACCAAGCCAGGAGCCCACACATCTTCACACCCACGCATACTGGGCCAAAGTCATTACCGAATTGCATCCTCTATCTATCTAGCTGTACACAACACATACAGCGATGGCAGTGGCCCTTGTGAAGCTGCTCTGTGTCTCCAGTGCTGGAAGGGTCAAACTTTTCCCTGTGCCTCTGTAACAAAAGTTTAGGTCAGGGGTTCAAAATTCAGGTTCACATCTCAAAACCAGTGTCTACAGATGTAGTCTGCTACCGTGCCTACAAATCAGAACCAAACCCATATTCGATCACGTCATAAACTAAGCTTTAGTTCAGAATTAAGTATCATACCAAGGTGAACGACTTCTGTGGTGACAGGGCACTCAGGGAAATCGTGTTTGTTGAGCAGCTGAACAGAAAATGCGTAATGCAGACCACTGCATCTTCCCATCCTCTCTAACTCATGGCATCTGATTAACTATGATCCCTGTAATTGTCTCTTTTTACAATGAGGAATGTTAATCCTAGGTTTTGTTCCCTCTCCCATTTTTATAAAGACCATAATAAGGAATACTTTTTCTTGTCCCCCTGTCTATCTAGATTGCAAATCTGGGGGAAGGGATGAGCTCTCTCTTGATAACCGTGGGGGCTGGTAGTCATCAAGGCAGCACACGTAACACTGAACAAGCTCAGTGAAGTCTCTGTCTTGTACAGTACTTTTTCCTTATCCATATTTGTTCATTTTCACCCGAATGGTAATAGGATCAGTGTATGAGTTTGAGAAGTTGTCTGACATCACCAATCTTTTCTGTGCACCTGTCTGCTGGCAATCACATTACAGCTTTTTTCCACTCTGTTGATTAGTGCGTGATAACTGGCATTTCATCATCCCATTACATTAAAACACAAGGAGAGATGCTTTGGGTCAGATCAAAGGTTCAACCATCCTAATTCCAAAACTGTGCATTCCCAAATGCTTTGAAAGAGAGCAGGAGGAGCAGAGTGAGTATACAGCATTGCAGCAAAGTGGTCATTCCTTAGTAGACCCTTCCATCTTCTAGAAACTGGCCATTGGTGGAGTTCGCACAGCAGTGGCTGCATAGGGTCATTGTTTTTAATAGCTTCCAAGGGCTCCAACCTCCTGCAAGAGCTATGGGGGACCTGCAGCATCACGTCCCACGGTGCTGCCGAGTCACATCACCTGCGAACGGCTCACTTTTCCGTTTGCACATGGTGTCCAGACCAGCCTGTTATCCATGCAACATCCTACTCCCATGGTTAATGCGGCATCCTGTCCTCCCAAAAAGGACTGCTCAGGCCTGGTTCGGTCAATATCATGCCAACCTGGGAAACCTGCCTCAAGGACTCATTCAGGAACAGACTTTTTCAGACAAGTTACACCGTCCCACAGAAGAAACAGCTGTTCCCTCTCACCAGGGATCATGCTGCAGCAGTAGGGGCCACATACGACATACCATTCTAGGATACACCAAGAAAAACTATTTCTAGTTTATTTGTAAAAGAAGTCTTAGCTAAGCTGTGCTGATGGGCACACTCAGTTGGAGATGTGTCTGAAACCATGAGCTCTGGGAAAGAACGAAGAGAGAGCTGGAACGCAGGCAGCAGGAGCTTCATTGCTCGGGAGCCTTGTACTCAAATTGGCAGGGACCTGTGTGGGGACTCAGCAGGGAGCAGCAACCCCCCCCCCCCCCCCCCCGAGAGCAATAAGCTATTTAAACAGCACACACTGTACTCTGGGTTAGCAGCAGTTTGCATAACCATGCAAAGCCCTCGAGCCTGGGATCTTCTAAATAAATGCCACATTTATCAGTATCCGAAGCAGAAGAACATCCCACCTATCCTTCCCCGACCCCATAAAACCATGTCATTAGTGAAGTCAGATAGCATCGTTTGTTTCTTTAAGGGTTAAAAAAATCATCCACAGGCACTGCCAGGAAGAGGCAGAACTAAACAGGCAGCAAAAAGTTAGAGCCAGAACAGAGATATAAAGCTAAATCAATCATCAAAACGGACCGCAGCGAGAGCATATACATAGAGCGCAAGAAAGAAAGCAAGAGGGCGTTTTGTTTGGGTAGCTAATGTTCTCTGGACGAGAGGAGAGAAATTCTCCTCTGGGTTTTTAATGCCACTCTAAATATTTATAGCAAGATCATGGCCAGCCGGTGAGGCGGCGGCATCAGGGAATAAAGGAGGGGAGGGCGCGTTTTCCCCAGTGCTCCAACATCATCCTCCAGGTCATCTCTGTAGTCAAGGAGAGAGAAGAGGCTGCACATTGCCATGTTTACCCTCAAAGTGACTCATCTGCAGGAGTCAAGTCCAGTGACTCCTGCCCTTCCCCTCCCTCGCCTCGCCTGGCCATTCCCACATGCCTGTGCGCACACACGCACGGATTGTGCAGGAAGGGAAGATGCCACAGGCTCCAAAAAGCTATGCCAGCCTGACTCCACCCCGTTTTTAACGCGGGGCTGGGCCTTCAGGGTTTTGTCTAGCCTTCAGGCATTGCACCACATTGTTATGCTGCACTGAAAAGTCTCTGGGAAAGGCCACATACGGCACGACCCGTGATGCAAAGCTGTTGTTTTGAGAGGAACAGGCTGCCCCTATCCGTGCAGTCTGCTGGGCCACGGACGCAGAGGCAGGAACATATGGAGGACTGCAAACCCCAGCACGGCACGGGAGTTGACATAAGGGCACCATGACTCCCAGCGATTCTTGCTCATCTGCCTCGCTGTGACTAGACGCAGACATGACTCACCCACGAGCTTTGGCTTTGAAAATATGAGCAGAAGTTCTGCTTTAACCTTCTGTTTCCCTGTGGTAGCGATGCTTAGAAATGCCATTTTGGATTCAGTCCCATCCCAGAACAAAGTGAGGAATTTCAGCACAGATGAGGAGCCCAAGCCAGTTACCCAGGCAGGGTCAGCCAATTCCATTTTTTTTCAAAACATCCAGGAAATTGTCAGGAAGCTGGGACACATCACACCGGACCTGCTGGAGACCCCGGCCAAGGGCCAGCTGGAGTTGTGCAAAATCCTCTGCTGGCACAAGGCACTCAACTGATCCCAGCCCTGGGGATAGATTTTGGCTCATCACAACAGATACCTACACAGGAGTGTTAAACATGGACACCTACATGTGACGGAGGCAGCTGACCACCCATGGGGACTTAGTGCCTGGAGGACTGTTCACCTGCCCAGATACAGGTGGTACTTACCGGTGACCTGAATAACTCACAGACTCAGTTGTATTGACTAGACCTCACTGGCTGCAAAAGGAGCTCAGACACTTTGTTCATGCGCAGGCACCTGCAGTTAGAGACCCCATCGAGGTGTGTGCCCTGGGGAGTTGAGTGCCACCCTGGGACCCTGGTTTCCAGCTTGCTGCACTCACTTCAGCAACCTGCTCCAGTCCTCCCTCCCAGAATGGTCAGCTTCCTCAAGCCATCTGCTTGAGAAGTTCTTTGCTAAGGCTTTCAGAGGGCTGGCGTGCTTACACAAAAGGCCACGACCTGATCATTTTCTATATGAAATGCCAAGTGGCATCATAAAGACCAATTGCTCCAAGAGTGAATTCTGTTCTCTGCTTGGCAGAGGTAGCTGGGCTCTCACTGCCCACCCTGGGGCAGCCCTGGGTGCGGGGACCCCGGTGTATCAGCATCTCCCACCAGACTGTGATGCTCCCCAGATCTCTCCGTAAGGTGGAGACACGGTCCGTCCCACCGTGTCCCTGGAAGCCCTTCTCTCCCCCTCTTCCTCCATGGAAGTACGGTGACAGTGCATTACCTAGCGCAACACGTTGCAGATTGTTTACAGACTTCTAGAGTTCCCAGGCACTTTAGGACAGGGTCCTGCCGCTGTTTCCAAACGGACGGCCAGGACTTTTATAAGTGAACTTTCCTCTCTGTGTCTATTTATTATATGTAAACATTTGCCAGAAAAACACCACTCGGGCATGCTCAGTACCGGCCAGGTCATTGCAAAAGGCAACGGCATCGTCCCATGTGATAACAGCGAGAAGCCGGCGTGCGCCTATTCTTAGCGCTGGAATGTATACAATGCCTCACCGCCTCGCCGCTCCTGCGCACAGCTCCCGAAAGCGGCAAAAGTGACTTCAGAATAAACACGTCCAGAAATCACCCTCTATGAATCACTTACCTACTGAAAGAAACGTCTTGTGGGTTTATAGGTTTTTATCCAGGCTCTAGCTGTGGAAAATCTCAGCAGAGAATAAACGACAGAGAGTAAGTGAATGCAGTGAAGGACAACAGAAGGTAAACCTTTCTACCCTACCGCTTCACTGCAGGTTGAGCAGTCAGCCATGGCAATAGATACTCATCATACTGTTCTGCCTGGCACTTAATTTAGTCATTGTGTGTCTGATTAACATAAAAAACCACAGCTAAGCAGAGTTAATAAATAACCGCTTTAATGCAGATTCCCAGTCTCTAGGGTTTCGTTTGCCCTGCTGCAGAGTTCAGCTCTGCCAGATTTACATTCTTTGGGAGTGACTAACTCTAGGGGAAAGAGGCGCAAGCTACTAAACTGCTAATACTTTAAAACAGTGAATAAATGTCTAAGCACATTTATTCGATGTGATTAAAATGAACAAACCAATTGCTTCAGCTGTCCAGCTTTCATCCCAAATCAATGAGATAACTTCAGTGCTTTTGCTTCTTGCCAGGGACACAGGCAGCGCTGACCTCAGAGCTGCAACCTATCTGATAACTTTATGAACATTTTAAAGGGTCTTTGAGACATTTTAGCTTCTTTATTATTTTCCCATTGTGCTTAACCCATGTTCCATTTTTATGTGTAGCAGTGAACGCATATTTAGAGCAACATCAAAGTCCTGATTTGTTCCTTTGGAGCTGGATACTTCAATAAAAGCTGCTAAGAATTTGGGTGTTTTTCTGCCAAGTCCAGGATTCATCTCTTTCCTATTTTGCTATGGAGGAGGGATCCGCTGAGGAGTATCTCTTCAAAGACCACGACTTCTCCTCTGAACTGCTGAGGCAGCTGAACACTCTGCGGCAGAGCAGGATGCTGACCGATGTTACGCTCTGCTCTGGGGGCTTCGAAATCCCCTGCCACCGAAATGTGCTGGCTTCCAGCAGTCCATACTTCAAGGCAATGTTCTGTAACGACTTCAGAGAGAGTCACCAGTCTAAAATCGTGCTGAAGGGCATTGATGCCGAGATTTTGGATCAGATTATCCTTTATGTTTACACGGGGGAGATTCTTATATCCTCTGAGAATGTCCTGTGCCTCTTGGAGACGGCTGCCATGCTGCAGTATGCTAAGCTTTTTGAGGCCTGCTCTGCCTACCTCCAAGACAAGCTGACTCCTGACAACTGTCTGGGCATGATCAGACTGGCAAAAGCCTTGAACTGCCAAAGCCTGAATAAGAAAGCCAAGTCTATGGCTTTGAAATGTTTTTCTGAGGTAGCCTCTTCCGAGGACCTGAAGGACCTTTGTCCCTTGGAGCTCATTGATTACCTTGGGGATGATGAGCTTTGTGGGGAGGAGGAGCAGGTCTTTGAGACACTGATGGTCTGGATCCGGCATGACATCCAAGCAAGACAAGGCTACATCCAAGAGTTGTTCAAGAAGGTCCGGCTTCAGTATGTCCATCCAACTTTCCTCTTCCACTTTATCGCCAATGATTCCCTCGTTCAGTCCTCACCCACTTGCAGGAGCATCCTTGAATCAGCCCGGAGACATATGTTTTCCTTGTACAGCACCAACACGCCTGACATCAAGCCCATGTTGCATGTTCCCCGCAGATACTCCAACCAAGAGTTCCTCGTCATCATTGGTGGCAGGAAGGACAGCCAGCAGACCACGAGGGATGTCCTGCTCTATGATGACAAGACGAACCAATGGCTAAGCCTGGCCAAACTTCCCATGCGCCTGTACAAAGCCTCTGCAGTGAGCTTACACAGCAATATTTATGTTCTCGGAGGGATGCCTGTTAGCAGTAAGAAAAGCCCGGTCAGTGATAATATTTACATTTACTCCCTCAAACTCAATCAGTGGAGGCTGGTTGAGCCCATGCTAGTTCCACGTTACTCCCACAGAAGCTTGGCATATAAAAATTACATTTTATCATTTGGTGGAATTGGTGAAAACCAGGAAATCCTGAATTCTGTGGAAAGATATGACAGTGTTTACAACATCTGTGAGAGCATGGCAAACATGCCTGTTGCTGTCCTCCACCCTGCTGTTGCTGCCAAAGATCAGAGGGTCTACCTCTTTGGGGGAGAAGACATTATGCAAAACCCTGTCCGGCTGATCCAGGTAACGGTCAGTCCTGCTTGTCACAAGCAGTTTCATTTTAGGTATTCAACAGTTCATCACCCTCCTGAGGAAATCAACCCCAAAAAAAACTTTATTGTGAGTTACAGCAAGAGACAGGATGAGCTGACACATTCCTTCAGGGAAGTCTTGTCTGAAGGAGCATTGCAACTCTTTCATTTTCCCCTTCAAGTGCTTTTCAGGCACAAGCCCTGAGGCACTTCTTCAGGTGCCTGTCAGCCCTGCTGCAGGGAAGTTTCTGGTGGTGGGGCCAGGGCTCCTGCCCGTGATGCTATGGCAGGCAGTGGCCAACTCCCCCTGCTTCGTGCCTGTAGCCAATCTCACCAAAATCAGTGCTCTCCATTCGGCAGCTGGGTTGGGGTCTCAGCCGCACACCTGATCGCTCGCAGCGAAAACAAAGATTTGTGATCATTACAGCGATTAGATTCTCACTCATCAAAGGGCCAGAACTTAAACTGACAGTTATTTCGTATAAACAGTTGTGTTAAAAATGTGGCTCCTGCCACATGTTGCTGGTTCTCTGCCAGCTTTCAGCAGTTAAACTCTATTAGGGGGGAAAAATACACAAAATCCTTTCTTATCTGACTTGATGCTTTGGCAATGTTGTAGTGATACCTTCCCAGCGAGTGTTTTCCACTGGTTTAGGTGTTTTAACTAAGAAGGATCTTTAAAGGCTAAGCTGGCAGCGAGCACATAAGCAATACTGCTTTATGGTGACAACACTACTTGATTATTGTGGGGAAGGAAATGTATATACCAGATAGTGGGGAGATGTCCTGGAGATATTTGCTATATTAAGAAGCAGATGACGTGATATAAAAGTTTGTGTCACCCAGACACAGATGACTGAATGATCATCATCTGGCAACAGCTCTTTTTCTCACATAAATTGATGACACAGATATCGCTCTAAGTCCCATCAACAAGTCCCCTTGCCAGCCAGAGCGCATACCAGCCACCAGCACAAACACAGCAGCTGGGCAAACACAGTGGCTGCCAGCAGACCTAGCTGAAGTTGAGGTTTGTTTGCCCAGGAAATTGCTAAGACTCAGGCAGGAATACACGGAATAACTGGAAAATTAAATGAAACGGCTTGTTCTTTGGGAGAGCATCATCAAGGACGTACAGTGATTTAAGGGCCACACAAAGATTTACAGCCGAGCAGCTAGCATATGGCAGATGCTCTCTGCCTTAGTGGGTGTGTTAGCATCTCCTGAGCAGACAAGCCTGGAGACCTAGAACGCTTTCCAAGGGGACATATTAGGAGAAAAAAAATGGGTAAATTCTTGTATTTCCAGCAGTTCAAGCCAGTGGATTGTATTCATTAGGACAAAATAAAACCCATAAGTTCCTCTGTAATTACAATAGCCAGTTAAAATGCAACATAAACAGCTGCATGTGTATCTTTATTTATTTATCAGGTTTACCATGTTTCCAGGAATATGTGGTTTCGGATGGAGACCAGAGTGGTGAAGAATGTCTGTGCACCAGCTGTCACAATTGGAGACCAGATTATCATCGTAGGTGGTAAGGGGTCTGTTTCACCTTCCCTCCCACCTGCCCCTGCCCAGCTCCTGCAGGATTTTGCACACTTCCTGCTCAGGGTGCTCCTGAGCACGTGGTGCTTGGCAAAGAAAGGAGGAGTGTGTCCACCCACCGTTCACATCTCTCATGGGGAAAAGTTCTCCACAAAACACCTTCTTACTCCAAGTACCTGGGTGGGGGGAAGCTGGGGAAAAAACCAAGGCAAGTTATTGCTCTGCAGAACAAGTGAGGAAGCCAAGGGCATGGAGGTCCTGCTGTTCTGCTGCTGACTCACAGCCTGGCCTTCCCTGACTGCTCTTCTTGGAAGGGTGGAGAGCACAGTCACCACAAGGCCATGGACAGCTTGTTGGGATGGGTGGGCTACAGGGCTATGAGGGGTCAGTCAGTCCTGCAGCTACCTCCTGGGGGTAATCATTAAATCATAGAATGGTTTGGGTTGGAAGGGACCTTAAAGATCATCTAGTTCCAACCCCCCTGCCATGGGCTGGGACACCCTCCACTAGACCAGGTTGCTCAAAGCCTCATCCAGCCTGGCCTTGAAGACAGCCAGGGATGGGGCATCCACAACTTCTCTGGGCAACCTCTGCCAGTGCTTCCCCACCCTCTCTGTGAAGAACTTCTTCTTGATATCTAATCTAAATCTCCCTGCTTTCAATTTAAACCCATTACCCCTTGTCCTGTCACTACAGGCCCTTGTAAAATGTCCCTCTCCAGTTTCCTTGTAGGCCCCCTTCAGGTACTGGAAGGCTGCAATAAGGTCTCTGCAGAGTCTTCTTTTCTCCAGGGTGAACAAGCCCAACTCTTTCCGCCTGTCCCCACAGCAGAGGTGCTCCAGCCCTATGAGCATCTTCGTGGCCTCCTCTGGACTCGTTCCAACCAGTCCATATCCTTCTTATGCTGAGGGCTCCACAGCTGGACACAGCACTCCAGGTGGGGTCTCGCGAGAGCAGAGTAGAGGGGGAGAATCCCCTACCTCCACCTGTTGGCCACACTTCTCTGGATAGAGCACAGGATATGGTTGGCTTTCTGGGCTGCCAGTGCACACTGCCGGCTCATGTCCAGCTTTTCATCTACCAGTACTCCCAAGTCCTCCTCCATAGGGCTGCTCATGATCCCTTAGTCCCCCAGCCTGTACTGATCCTGGGGGCTTTCCTAACCCATGTGCAGGACCTTGCACTTGCCCTTTTTGAACTTTCCACCTCTCCAGCCTGTCAAGGTCCCTTCTCTGTCCTTCTCCTCAGGGCTGCTCTTGATCCATTCTCCACCCAGCCTGTACTTGTGCTTGGGATTGCCCCAACCCAGGAGCAGGACCTTGCATTTGGCCTTGTTGAGCTTCATGAGGCTGGCACAGGCCCACCTCTCCAGCCTGCCCCGGTCCCTCTGGATGGTATCCCTTCCCTCCAGCATGTCAACCACACCACACCACTTGGTCTCATAGGCAAACTTGCTGTGGGTGCACTCAATCCCAGCATCCATGTATTCAACAAAGATGTTGAACAGCACCAGCCCCAGAACCGACCCGTGAGGAATGCTGCTCATCACTGGTCTCCACTTGGACATCAAGCCATTGACCACAACTCTTTGAGTGCGACCATCCAACCAATTCCTTATCCACCAAGTGGTCCATCCATCAGATCCATGCCTCCCCAGTTTCGGTACAAGGATGTCATGCATGACCATGTCAAATGCTTTGCATAAATCCAGGTAGATTACATCAGTTGCTCTTCCCTTATCCACCAACACTGTGATCCCGTTGTAGAAAGCCACCTAATTTGTCAGGCACGATTCGCCCTTACTTAAGCCGTGTTGGCTGTCACCAACCACCTCCTTATTGTCTATGTGTCTTAGCATAGTTTCCAGAAGGACCTGCTCCATGATCTTGCCAGGAACAGAGGTGAGACTGACTGGCCTGTAGTTCCCTAGGTCCTCCTTATTTCTCTTTTTAAAGATGTGGGTTATGTTTCCTCTTTTCCAGTCACTGAGAACTTCACTGGACTGCTACGACTGCTCAGCTGTGATGGATAGTCACTTAGCAACTTCATTGGACAGTTCCCTCAGAGCCCACAGTTGCATCTCTTCAGGTCCCATGTACTTGTGTACTTTCAGGTTCCTTAGATGGTCTCAAACCTGGTCTTCTCCTACAGGGGGTGAATCTTTATTCTCCCAGTCCCTCTGCCTTTGCCTTCTGTGACTTGGGTGGTGTGGCTTGAGGAGGTATGCATTTGATTATTTAAGGGAAAAGTAGCATAGGGAAGCTTTAGCAGAGTAGAGGACCAAACTCAAATCCCACAGGACTTAAACATGGCATCATCCCTCAGCAAGAGGCCACTGCTTTGCAGTGAGAGTACATGAGAGCTGAGTCAAAAGGTGCAATAATACCAGGCTCCTGTGTGGCAGATTACCCTGACCTCAGACCACAGTGCCCAAAATACAGTATTTTCAACACTCTTAAAATGCATTAGTCTGAAGGGCCTGTATTGACCCAAGTCTGCTGATGATGAGCTTAAGTTCTCAATTTATTTTTTATTTATCTAACCAAAGCAACGGAATTCCATGTTAACTTTCAACATCTTTCATTTTGCTTGAAAGTAGAGAGATTCGCCATGGTCAGGTTTTATTTACCAGCTTCCTTGCCAAAACATTGACAATACACTCTTAGTTTAGCAACAACAGAAAACTCCACAAAAATAACATTTTGTCTGAAAAATAGCTTTCATCACATTTCATGTCCTCTTTATATGACTGGTGACATCATACCAAAGGGTAGTGGGTTGGCCTAAACAAGACAGACCTTGATTTTCATTAAGAAAAGTGGCTTCAAGGCCTGAAAAACCTGGCTCAAAGCAGTTTGTTTGCCATGGGAACTCTTGATTATCTACAGGGATACATGGGCAAGGTACTGCTGGGTACCAAGCTTCCACACCTCCATTGCTCCAGGGCAATGGCCCTGGCACCAGCCCTTACCTCTCGGCAGGTGTGAGGTGACATCACTCCTCAGTGGAAGAGCTGTCTATTCGGTCAGTGGCATGGAGGCCAGCACAGACGTGGCACTGAGGGCCTGGGGAGTGCAGTGAGCACCGACAGCACTGTGCTGTTGAGTAGCCCAGCTAAAATTCCAACTTAACAAGGCATTGTTGCTCCCTCCCCACGTGCCATTGGTTTCTGTATCTCCGAGTGAAGCTCTAGGAGTCTGTCAGACACAAAGAAATACTCCAGGACTTCTGAAAGTGCATGCAGAAAACCACAAGCTCCAACTGTGTTTGACGGGTTGCTTGCCTGACTTGATGGGTTTTATGGTTCTCATTGAGCCTTGGCCACCAAGGTAGTATGAGACAGGGTGAGGACAAACAGGAACAGAAGATAGGCATTCTTGTGACACATCATTGCTTCCCAGCTTAGATGTCTTAATTCTGCCAAATTATGTGCCTTTATAATAGGTTTTAGTGAAGACTAGCAGGAAACACATCATTCCTTCGGCTGGCCATAAACTCTAATTCCCATCTGTCTCTTCTACCTCTGGCTCTGCATTTAGGGTACACCCGGAGAATAATCGCATATGATACAAAGGGCAACAAGTTTGTTAAATGTGCAGACATGAAGGACAGACGAATGCATCACGGGGCCACTGTCATCAAGAACAAGCTGTATGTCACAGGAGGACGATGTCTCACTGCGGACAACGTCATCGAGGACTTGGATTCCATGGACTGCTATGATCCAGAGACCGACACATGGACACCAAAGGGAAAGCTGCCACACAGACTCTTTGACCATGGGTGCCTTACGCTCCAGTGTGTCCCCTGTTCTAACCTTCTCTAGATGACCTTTGGTACTTCCCAGGATGTTTTGTGTTTTCTTTCCCAGAAAGGACCCACCTTGCTCTGCAGAGAGCACATGGGGGATCCTTATGGGGTCTCCTGACCTTGAAGACACCAGCAGCGTTAGTCATTCCCCAAGTGCTCTGCTAGAGAGGTCATGAGCTTTGTGCTCATCCTCTATTCACCTGACCAGTATTGCATGTGGTGCTGCTAAGTCCAACCCAGAGGCCCTACCCAGAGACTCAGCAGAAAACAGGAAAAATCCACTGGGTAAGAACCTGGTGCAGGATTTGGCCTTCTACGGACTTTAAAGTGAAAGGTGAATAGGAATGCTGGTATCTCCAGGGAAAATAAGATCTGGGAAACTTGCATTCGTGTTAGCATGCATGCCACGGCCCTTCGCTGCTCAGTGCTGAACAAGGACCACTTCCATTTTGAGTGGTGGGAGCGTTTGGAATAGGGAGCCCTAAGCTCTAGCCTTGTAACCAGCCCAGCAGCAACTCCCTGCATGAGCTATGCATCACCTCATGAGAAATAAAATGTTAATGTTCCTAACATCAAACTGTAAATTCGCAAAAAGCTGATGCTTTGATCCGAACTCTTACATTGATTTCAATGAAGTGCAGATTTGACTTTCCTGAACCACTGTTCTCTCATGGTGCAGGGAACATTTTTGTTCCATCTATCTGCTCTCCAAAGAAGCAGGAGAATGGGGAATGGGAACGAAGATTGTCTGTGTCTTCTTTTTCAAGAAATGTTGTTTTGCAGGGAGCTTGCTCCTCTTTTTGCATTGCCGATAGCAGTGGGGTTGGTTAGGAAGCCCTTTGGCTGACGGAATTCCTGAAATCTAGAATAGTAGAGAGGACACATGGAGGAAAGGGGATGTAAAAGAGAAGAGGTAATTTGGAAGGAACACTTTCTCTTTGTTTTGCCTTTCTCCTCTCTCCAAACCACTGGAAAACAGTGATGATAGAAAGCCAGTGACAGGAAACCAGCTTTCCAAGAAGGGCAAGTCTAAGTCTGCCACTTGGCAAAGTAGCTCTGGCTCCACCAATATTTTTGTGGGGTTCTGCCACTAAGTGCATATTTTTAAAGGGAGGGGATTAATCATCAGATACTGTGAAATGCTGTCAGGTCACTAGGCTTGGTAAGATTGCTGAGATAGCAAGGAGCTTTAAAGACAGAGCTGGTGACCACCATCCAGAGAAAGGATGGCAGAAACAACGCCTCCTTTTCCTCATATTTGAAAGAAAGTGTGACATTTCCAAGAGCACAGGGTGGCATGAGGAAACCACGCTCAGCCCCCCTCTTCGCAGAAAGCTGCATAGCCATGTGGTCATCACCCCATTGCAGGCCACCAACTTCAACCACTAAGATCCCCTCCCATAAATCTGTATCTGGGTGCAGAAGGGTGACAGAAATAGTTAACGAAGCGAGGGGCTGGAAGGATGAATTGCATATCAACTGCTATTTTAACAATGCAAAATAAAATGGCTATTACTGTTTGTATGAGTTTTGTGTTCAGGAGTCCCCATTGTTCCCTCTTCATTGTTGATAAAGGGAATTGTTTTTGTACCAGTGGTTTTTGCCAGGGTTTCCTTCTAAGGGTCTGAGTAAACTTGAAAAAAATGAGTGGGAACCCAAACATCTCCCAGCTTGGAAGCCTTTGGCTACATTTCTCCTCTGTCTTTCAGTCTATATCATTATCTCCTCCCCATGCAAAGCAGGACTAAATCACGGCACATGCCAAATTGGACCAGAGCAGTGATTCATTCTGCCTCCTCACAGGCGAGTTCCAGCTCTCTGGAGAAAGAAGCCTTGTCATGGCCAATTATGGAAAGTCTGCCCCAGGGAGATGTTTATTCCTAACCCTGCAGTGCTGCCTTCCCAAACTCCTTCCTGTTGTGACCCCACTCAGCTCCAAAACTCCAGGAGACGCCAGTTGCTGCCATGCATTTTAGCTGACACGGAATCCTGCCAGGCTCATGACTGTACCCAGAACTGAGAGAAAAAAGCTGACTTGGGGCCATAACCCCATGTTTGCAAATCATTGCCACAGTCATTGGTTTATGCTTGGAAGCAAAGAGATTTTTTAATTCCCGTATCATATAACTAGTGATTTTCCCAGTATTCATGCAGGGACCAAATAGTACCTTCCACAGCTGTAGCTGGGCAGGAGATGTGCAAAGAGGCACGGTCGCAGCAGCACTGAGCACAGCATCCTTCCCCCAGCCCTCGGAGAGCCTGCATGTCACCCCCAAGTCCTTGGGGATGCCAAGGGCTATGGCCAGCTCTGCCCTGGCTGCAACCCTGAGCTCCTTCCCTTCACAAGCTTCTCACCTCATGCCCATAATTCAAGGGAGAATTTGGGTTTGCTGGGCTGTAAATACAAATCCTGCTTTCTGATAGACTTCTCTGTTGAGGTCAATTGGCTTTGATACAAACTCTGACGAAAGCTTGTGGGCCCTTTGCAGAAAGGGTTGAAACCAGAGTGTTGTGGAGTGGTACCAAGGCAGACAAAGGCTGACAGAGTTGCTCAGTCACAGGGAGGCAGCAGCGCATGCAGCTTCAGGGTAGGGGATGATACTCCCCAGGGGCAGATACTATGGGGAGAAGGGATGCTGCCTTGCTAATCAGGTGCTGGCCACCACCTGACCCACCTACAGCAAAACTTTGTACCATCAAACTATCCCGAGTGCTCTGCAGTTATCGTACCCAGTGGTGCTATGGGTGAAAGCACTCCTTGCAAGGGTCCACCAAGGCACCTCTGACTCCAGTGTCAGGAGGGGACTTTCCTGAGCAGGATCTACAAGGCGACCACTACACAGAACACTTTCTGACTCACCACATGCTTTTCAAGAGGTCTCATCATCCTAATATTCAAGCATTTCAGCACTCACTTAGATGGGAATCCCCCATGGGACAGCAGCAAGGTACTTCACAAATACTATTATGGTCCCAGGCAGAGGTAGGAATTTGTTGCTCTTTAATAACCTTGGAAACCAAGGAAATGATAGATTTTAGAAATGGTCATTGGTTTGGGAGACAACTTTTGGAAGGGCTGAGCAACTGGTGCTTTTTTTCACATCAGGAAGTGCTATGAAAGCTCATCACCTCCAAGGTCTCATTCTTGGGTGTCCCAAGGCAGTCACTAGACCACGGAAACCATAGGACCACATGGCTGAAAGCAGCCTGCTCCCTGGGACCACAAGTTACCCAGTCCCTCATGGCAGATACTTGTCCACTGCATTGAAAATCTCATGTAAGAGACACACCGCTCCCTCCCCAAGTAACGTACTTGAGTGCATTATTAACCTCACAGCTTTTAATACTATCTATCCTAAATCTTCTTTGTTGTACCTTCTGTCATCCCCACAGAGATAAAGGACAATCGATTACCCTTTTTGATAAGATATTTTTTTTACATCTTTAAAGCTTATTAGGATGTTTCAAATTCTGTAGACTAAACAAACCCAGTCCTTTCAATTTTTCCTCATAAATCATGTTTTTTAGACCTCTGATCATTTTTGTTGCTCTCTTCTGGACACTATCCAGTTTGTCTGAGGGTTTTTTTTATTTTTTATTTTTAATTTAAGTGCAGGGCCATGGCTCAACCTCACAGTGCTGAGAAGGGCAATAAACCCCTTCTGTGTCTTACCTACAGCACTCCCAGTCTCGCAGCCCAAAAGGAGTTTTGCTTTTCACAGCAGCAGCTTGGGTTCGGCTGTGCTCGGGATTAAGGGAGGTTTGCAAGTATGAGTAAGGTCACAAGGAAAGACTGCAGGAGATCTGGGATCTGCCAGGGTTATGCCATAAATCCATCTTTGCTTTGGCTCACCAGGATCCCGAGCCAGATCCCGTTGAAACAATAAGTCTGTCCATGGGCTTCAGCAAGTGGCTTTGGACTGGGCCCTAATTATTGTGTTCTCAGCTGGGTTCATCACTAATTCTATTAATTTTAACAGCAAATATTTAATGTTTGAGTCATTTTTTATATGAGGGAAAACGTTTCAGGCAAAAAAAAAAATAAAAAGAAGGGAGGAGATTGCATTTCTCTTTTTAACTTTCTTCCACTTCCCTTGTTTCAACCTCAGAGCTGAATCCTGCTGCACAGACAGCCTGCGGTGGCAGGCAGCTTTGCTTTGATCTTAGCACAGAGCTTCATAGGTTAAGCCTGTGTTTTTTCACTGTAACCGTTTATCAAACAATACAATCCTTTCCAGGGGCAGCCTTTTTCTTGTGCAGTAATATGTTTATAATTATAATGCATTTCCTGCTTCTTTTTGATTAAACACACCTTACGAAGTAGGAAAAATGTCAATGCATAAATAAACGGGCACTCCGAGTTCATCGCTTCATCAGTCCTTTTTTTCCAAACGCCAAGGAGTTCACTGCGAGGTGAATCCTCTAGTTACGAAGGAAACAATTGAGGAGAGCATATATGAATAGCGTGCGGGGTAATTTATCCCTGGCACTGTTCCTTAGCCTGACCTGAGAGCCATTAATAATTGACAGCGGCAAAAACAATCCCTTTTTAAAAATATAAACACCCATACTTTTTTCCAGCTGCTTGAAAGCTCCCACACAGAAGTTAAACAGTCATATTCTCCATGGCACAAATGAGCATGAATCCCTTGGTGCCAGCTTGCACCAGCAAAGAGGCTGAGACCTGCTAATTAATGGACTGCTAATAATGTTTTCAGTGGCTATTTCTGATGAGTTTGCCCTGGGTCCCAATGAAGCACAGTGCATATGGAGAAACTGGTGTCTCAGGCTGCCGTTGTCACTGAAGTCAAGGGGGCTCCTCAGGGTTTGTGCTGGAACACTGAGAGATTGATCTGGCCTCTTCTGTTTATTGAAGTTTCCAAAATAGTAGCGGAGTAGCGAGGAGCCCAACTGCTCTGTCACTCGGCAAGTCACCCGCCGGCTCCAGCTGCTGCTTGTCACTTCTCCCCCTGGGGCTCTTTGTTTGCCTGCGCTTCTTTCATGTTGCAAGAACCCTTTCTGAGAAAAGCAAGGAGCAGTATGTCTCGAGCAGCCCCGAGCTGTTAGGTGGATGCCTTTAAACACAAGGCATCCCCACAGCTGTTGGAGACATTTGACTTTAGGCTGGGGGTGAGCCATAGGGTAAAGTACTGCTGGAGGTGGGGAGAGGTGGCAGAATCTGGTTCACTCCTTCATCTGGTCAGGAGAATGTCTATAAACCATCCTCCTGTATCTAATCTTCCCATTTCTAATCCTCCTCAGTTTGTTTTCCATTCAGGTTGGGGCTTTTGATGAGTAAGCCATGTCCCACCACCCTTCCCTAAAGCACACACGATGGGGGCAGAGGCATGTCCTTCATCAGGTTCACCAGTGCCACAGCTGTAGCAACAACCCTTAAATTCTGCCCTGGCCTAGATGCAACACTGAGGTTTATCTCTGCTCTCAGACACTTTCTTGGGCCAAACAACTGGACAGATGAGCTCTGTAGGTGCCCTGAATCCACATTTGGTGGTGGCAATGACTGCCCAAAGCACCAGGAAGCGACACCAAGGATTTTCATGTCCAAATTTTCAAGCTGAAGGGATGTTCCTGATCTGGTAAATCAGCCATAATCAATCTAACTCTTAGAGAAGAGCCCTGACATCTCTCTGCAGGAGCCAGTGTACTGCAGAGGGACGTGTTCAGCCGCAAGGAGACAAGAGCAAACTGCATGAAGCCGGCTGCAATGTGAAACTTGGCTACAGAACTTCAGTGCTGGGAAAGTGCAATGTTTTATCCAGATCAGCAGCAAGCCCTGGAATTAATAGGGTTGATTAAAACATTTTGATGTTTATGGTATGTAGAGATAAGGGCACAATTCCCAAGGGCTTCCAGTGAAAATTAGATGTTAACCATAACAGTACGTGACATCCCCTGACAGGGGTGAAAAGGGCTGCTAGAAGACAAGAGACAAGTACAAACCAAGGGGGCAAAACAGGCAGCTCTTGGGAGAGCAAAGTTACCACAGATTTGCTGGATCTGTTTTGATGCTGAAATTATGTGGACCCTGGCACCAGGCAGATCGAAAGCAAGAGAACTATGCCTGCTTCGTGTTGTTATGACACATATATTTCCCTGAAAATGACGTTAAGGAGTACCAGAGGCTCAAACATTGTTCTGTTTATCTGTTCCCTGGGTAGAGCTCTTACTCTTAGAGACAGCCTGAGCACTGCAGAGTATGGCCCCTGTCAGGAAAACTTTGCCTCTGGCACGAGGACTGTTAGCAAGTTAGAGGAAGCCAGCCCAAGGGGTCAGGATGTGCACAGCTTTTGCCTGCTGCCACCTGGCAGGATGGCATCCCTTTGAGACATGCAAAGGGATGAGCTGCTGGAGGAGACCCCCCTGCCATGCACTGAGGTTCACAGATAGGAAGCCGATGACAGAAGACAATTCCTCCCCAGGGTGTTACAGGACAACCGGGTGATCAGGCCCAGTCACCATTGGTTTATGAAAGGCAGGTTCTGCTCAACGGACCTGATCTCCTTCTATGACATGGCGACCTGCTTAGTAGTTGAGGGAAAAGCTGTGGAGGTTGCCTACCTAAACTTTAGTAAAACCTTTGACACCATTTCCCACAGCATGCTCCTGGAGAAACTGGGTGCTTATGGCTTGGACAGGCGTGCTCTTCATTGGGTAAAAAGCTGGCTGGGCCCAAATTGTTGTGGTGAATGGAGTTAAATCCAGTTGGTGGCTGGTCACAAGTGGTGTT
Source organism: Rhynochetos jubatus (assembly GCA_027574665.1). Lineage (NCBI taxonomy): Eukaryota > Metazoa > Chordata > Aves > Eurypygiformes > Rhynochetidae > Rhynochetos > Rhynochetos jubatus. The sequence goes on along the minus strand of CM050648.1, from coordinate 6,638,079 downwards.
CCCCAGGGCTCAGTACTGGGGACAGTTCTGTTTAATATCTTTATCAATGACCTGGATGAGGGGATCGAGTGCACCCTCAGTCAGACTACAGACAACACCAAGTTGTGTAGGAATGTTGATCTTCTTGAGGGTAGGAAGGCTCTTCAGAGGGATCTGGACATGCTGGATTGATGGGCCGAGGCCAATTGTATGAGGTTCAACAAGGCCAAGTGCCAGATACTGCACTGGGGTCACAAGAACCCTCTGCAAAGCTACAGGTCTGGGGATGAGTGGCTGGAAAGCTGCTGGGCAGAAAACGACCTGGGGGTGCTGGTTGACAGCTGGCTGAATATGAGCCAGCAGTGTGCCCAGGTGGCCAAGAAGGCCAATGGCATCCTGGCCTGCATCAGGAACAGTGTGGCCAGCAGGACCAGGGCAGGGATTGTCCCCCTGTACTGGGCACTGGTGAGAACACACCGCGAATCCAGTGTTCAGTTTTGGGCCTCTCACTACAAGAAAGACATTGAGGGCCTGGAGCGTGTCCAGAGAAGGGCAATGGAGCTGGGGAAGGGTCTGGAGCACAGGTCCTGTGAGGAGCGGCTGAGGGACCTGTGGGTGTTTAGCCTGGAGAAGAGGAGGCTCAGGGGAGGCCTTATCGCTCTCTACAACTGCCTGAAAAGAGGGTGTAGTGAGGTGGTTGTTGGTCTCTTCTCCCAAGTGACAAGTGATAGGACAAGAGAAAATGGCCTCAAGTTGTGCCAGGGGAGGTTCAGATTGGATATTCAGAAATTTCTTCCCTGAAAGGGTTGTCAGGCATTGGAACAGGCTGCCCAGGGAAGCGGTGGAGTCACCATCCCTGGAGGTATTTAAAAGACATGTAGATGTGCCCAAGGACATGTTTTAGTGGTGGACTTGGCAGTGTTGGATTAATGGTTGGACCTGATGATCTTAAAGGTCGTTTCCAACCTAAATGATTCTCTGATTTTATCACCCAGGGTTCATCCTGTGCAAAAGCATGGAAAGGTTTCTCATCACCCAGGCTGTGTCAATGGTGCCTCCACATGGTTCAGGCCACGTTTCAGCTGTGAGACTTCCTCACAGTGGAGCTTGCACCTGAATCAGCCATGAATGGGATCCCAAATTCCTCCTGCCCACAGCATGAACTAACCCATGCTTGTGCAAGTAATGCACACATAGCTGTGACATCCTAAGGATAAGACTCCCAGCAGCTTAACTGCGTGCCAGCTCAAGCCTTGACCAAGGAGGAAAACAGAGAAGTCTTATGGACGCTCTTCAAGACACTGTGATATTTAATGGATAATTCAGACCATTTTAAAAGAAGGCAGACCTTGGGCTTGGGAGGTGCTGGCTGAAGCACTGAAGGCTTCTAGCTGAGAGATCCTGTTTAGAGCCTACAAGAGTTGTCTTTCTGCTCATTATAACTTCGAACAAATGTCAGTAAATAGTGTTTCTTCTCCAGGTATAGGGGCTCTGGAAATTTTCTCAAGAGAAAACCAGCAAGATCCAGTGAAAGTGGTACTTGCAGCTTGAAATATAAATGGCAGAGAAGCCAAAAACATGTTCACCCTTCCAAGCTTGAGCTTATGTTTTTAATGGCATGAAATGTGACATGCACAGTCAATCCCAGATTTCAAGCCAAGAGTCCATTACTTGTGATGGCAGTGTAAAATACATGGATCCTTACTCCAAGGAGTTTATGAGAAATTCAGAGGAGAGGTTAGAGATGACCCTCGGAGCATCATCAACTGGAGTTCAAAGCATCTAGATCATTCTTTAGGCAAGAGCAACACCTTATGCCATAATATGGATAACTGAAATACACCTAAAAACCATGATTGCCTCTTCCCGGTGGCTCTGTGGTCCACAGCCCATCCCACAGATCAGCATGCAAATGCAATCAAACAAATGCCACGGCCCAGGGCCTCCTGGAAACTTAGACAACACAGCACACATGGCGGACAGGCACGTCCCATGTCTGACACCAACCTCTTCTGTCCCCAGCTGCCCCACAGCTGGATAGGCATCATTGCCTTAAAACATACCTAGGAGAAGAGTTTTTTCCCTGGTTTACAACATCCAAATTTTTCTTCCCCAGGAAAGATAGCAGAAGGTTTGAGACAGCTTTAGGAATGGGCACACAACTAGGAAAGTGGATCCCTTCTACTATTAAAAACAAATGCTTTATAGAATGAGGAGAGAGCTTTCAGACAATTCAGGGCTCTCTGATTTCCAGGAACAAAATATAAAAGCCATTTAAATTGACTGAAAATACTTTGTTATTTCCCTTTCATATTTCCAAAGCAATTTCAAAGATAAGGTGATAGTGCAGACTGACCTTCCTAGGACTGTCACCAGGGAAGGAAAACACAGCTGGGGAAAAGTTTACATAGATCATTTGGGTTTTGCCTTTATCATATTTCTTTGATTCTAGAATACAATTTTGCCCTGTTGGTCTGTGGCTGGACTAATACAAATACATGGACCTTCATGTAGGCTGCAGGATGTTGGTGAGCTCAGACTGATCAGGAGAAAATCCCTTGCCCAGGTTTTAGCAGAAATCTGCAGCCACACTGCTAGCAGAATCGCGGTACTGCCAGGCTCAGTGGGATATGGAACTTGCAAACAGCCTGAGTCATTTGCCCTGGAGCTGTAGGAGCAGAGAACATCTGAAGATCTAGATCAGATTGGTGAATCAGCAGCATCTGACACAGTTTAAGAGGTTAAGCCTATTTATAGACAAATGAGGGTAATATTCATAGCTGAAGGGATTGGATTTTTTTTTAATAAATTCATAATAAACTCTAGGCAGGACAATGCTGAGATCTGCACTCAGTTAACTCCTCGGAGATGAGAGGAAGTTTGTCCAAGACAGGGACAGAGTCAAAGGAGCCAGAAACTCAAGACTGAATTATCCTCACTGCTTTGCTTTTTATCCACTCGCAGGATTAAGTTACACTTTCAGGACCGTACAAACCATCCCTGTGAACCAGACCTTGATTCTCCCTGCCTGGCACACAGGTGGGACACCCCTGGCACCTGTGCATGTGCATTTGATGGGGGGAGCCAGGAGGGACAAATCAGATGCGCACCCATGGGGAAACAAGTCCTTTCTTTATAGGGGACTTCATGTTCATCCATTTCTTGCCTTAATCCATATTTTACTCTTGGTTATCACTAATAGTGGACAGAGAATTAGGTTGTCAGTGTGTATCGGCAGCAGAGTTACAAGGCATCATCAGTCAAGTGAGAACGGATGGGACTTGCTGAGTGACTTTGGGCAAAACATGTTATTCCTTTTGTGTCTCCATTGCCACATCATTAAAGTAGGGATGATACCAACCTCACAAAGGTATCGCGAACAAATACACTAAAGCCTGAAAAATGCTGTCTTTCGTGAAATACCAAAGACGGCTGCTGTACAATCCCACTGCAGCTATTCACTATTTAGGAAGTAACCACACCTATAGAAACAGCGCTGCACTCTAAAATGAATATAATGATGATCTTATAATCAGCTGGATAAGTACAAAGACTCATAAAATTAACAGAGGCCTGATTTTGACTGAGGCTACCCCCCAAAAAAACCCACCTAAATGCTCCTTTAAAGACTACCAGTGTTAAGAAAAGCCTTCTGTAAAAAAAAGGGCTAAAGCTAGCCCCCACCTCCTTTTCATACAATGTGTTTTCATATACTGCTTTCCATAGAAATCAAGGATGGATTGAAGATGGAGTTAGACACCCTCTGGGAGCAGAACAGGCCTTATGAAAAGGACACAAACACATACAGTGTTTGCAGGTGGATCGTGCCCATGGACTACTAATGCCTTTACTTAAGCAAGGGCTCTTCTGTTTGGAGGCCATCTCTGAAGTAAGCTCAATGATATGAAAATCATCCCTTTGAGGTCATCTGAAACTTTTTTTCAAATTCAGAGTAATGATGTATGGAACACTCCATGCACTCATTTCATTCCCAAGTCTGCAGTTTCAGATCATGCCATAACATGGCATTTCCATAACGTGTGGCAACATCCAATGTTTGTAGAACCAGGTCCTTGCTTGTTCCCTTGGAAAAAGCAAGTTTTTCAGTTCTTTCAATGTTTATGCACCAGCCTTTCTGAGATGCCTTCTTATAACCTCCCTTCAGCATCTGTTTTATTTTAAAAGGGCAAAAATGCATCGAAGTCTCACACTTTCTTGCTACTTTCAAGGTTCTCCCATGACGTTATTTATATGAATCCATTCCCTTTTTTTGTTAGTGTTTTGGGGTTTTGGGGGGAGGGGTTTTTTTGTAGTTTAAATTTCATATACCCAGTGGCAAGGACAGAGACCTGCAGGGTGTGTTGTTTTTAAAAACCATTTTATTTTGTCTGTTCTGTGATGAAAACTGCCGCAAATGTAGGATTGAAAGGATGTTTGGGCACCTGCCATCGCTTTATTAACTTCAAGCTGATCCTAGGAACTGGCAGTACTTGACTTATCCAGTTCCCAAGTAGCATTAGAGAACTGCAGGAATCCTTCAACCTTTTCGTCCAAGCGCAGCTCCTTAGGTCCCTGTGATCACTACCTGCCTTGGTGAGCTCAACTCACCCTGAAATCTTAAAGCTAATTTAAGACATCTTTATTCTTTGGCCTTTGTGTCCTTGTCTCAACACAAAAAGGGACACAGCGTGGAGATGCCCAAGCTGGCAAACCAGGAGACACAACAGCGTACACTTCATCAGTTCTTGTCCAGACCCTGATTTATGCCCTGGAGTCTGATCTGACAGTGGATGGGTCAAATGCTTCAAAGCAGCCTTGGGGCACTGGTTAAGTCTCCCAAGCCTAGCCTGGGGGTCCTTGGTGCTTCACCATTTCTCACACCTTCCCAAAAGTGACTTCACTTTGTGCTTCAAGCAAGTCAAGGAAACCAATTAACTGCTTTTGAAAATCCTGGCCTCAGTCTGTTATGATGAGATCCTCTTGATAACAACACTGCCTGGAGTGAGCAAAAAGCTTTCCTTGTTTTCCTCAGTCTGAATTCAAGCAAACTTCTCCTGACCTCTTCATTTTGGCCACTTGATTTCAATGGGAAATGGACTGAACAGAGGCCTTTGACCTCAAACCTTGTGTATTTTCTCTAATATTCTTTTATCTTTGCTAAAAAGCATTTATTAATATTTTAAGCTAATGTTTCTCTTCAGAGGGTCACACACAGTTCAGCATGCATCTTGCATCCTAAGATTTCTCCCGGTCTCTAGTGTTACAGTTTTCTAAACAGGTCGGCTGTTTACTTGCTGTTGCTGAAGGCAGCAAGCAGAGCCCTTTTAGCTGACATCTAAAATAATGAAAGGAAAACCATATGTAAACCATACTTTCTGGAAATAAACCGACCCTTCTACATTTACAGGGTCAGGGGAGTACAAGCGACCCCACATGTCCCCATGTGACTGCCCAACTTTCTACACAGCAGGAGAGAACAGGTCACGCAGATGTAGTTACAGAAGTTGAAATGGGGATGCAGGGGAGACGAGGAAACACGGCCAGATTCAGATCAACAGGTGGTTCCTCTGTGGCACCCGCGAGAGACAAGCAGAGCCAGGCGCTGAGAGCAACCCCTGCCAAGGTGCCTTCCACAGCACGGGGTGGAAAAGTGTCTGCAGGGATGGGGCACCGTGGAAGTAAACAGAGGCACTGGCACGCACAGTGTCAGCCCTTTCCAAGGATTGGTCCTGCAAGGAGCTTTGGAGAAACCTGACCCTGCGATAAGAGCTGTACCTTAGGACTTTGGAAACACAGGGTTTAGGCACCTGCTGTCCTAGACTGCATGTGACTATCAACAAACCACTTGGCCACGACGTGCAGATCCCAGCAAGTGCTTAAATACCTTCATAGACGTGGGTGTTGATGTCTCAGTTCTCCTGTTTCCTTTCCATGCCGAGGAGAAAATAGCTCTTCCCTACCTCGCACATTGGAGAAGACAAACTCATTCAGCCGCACCAAATGCTATTTGGAATGAGGTACTTATTTTAGGGAGTCCACTCAATTCAGAAGACAGAACCCATTCCCCTGTTTCCAGCTCAGCACGGGCACCTCTTGTGACCCTTCAGGTTTCTGCACAGCGGAGGACAGGTCACACAGAGGTGGTGACAGAAATCCAAGTGACTGTGATCTGGAGAACATTATCAAGCCCCAGGCAGCTATGGGAGTGAACTCATAGCAGATCAAGAAGAAAACAATTAGCACAAAGTTTGAAACACAGTCCCTGGGGTAGCTCAGAAAGGCTTCCCATGGACATTTCAGTGTCTAAAACCGGCACACAGCGTCTCACGTGGACACTGAGCTTGGTTCTCCACCATCCTACCCCTCATGTGGGCACTGGCACATAACATGCACGTGAAATACCATAGAGCCTGAAGTCATAGTTTACCTCCAATTCATGCTCTTGAGCCTGTCCAAGAGAAGGAAGAGATGGATTTTTAGATATTAAGCTTACAGGATTACACTGCTGCTATGTGGCTGGGGCCTTCAGAAGTTAAAGCCAGATGCAGCCAGACCCTTCCTAGTCCCACTGACCTTTTCCCACCAATGCCTACCATCAGGCCTGCCTGTACGAGCAGAGGGAAAACAAGTCTAGAGTGGCAGTCCCTTGGCAGGGACTTAGTTTACCTTTCAGTGCCACATTTAATAACACTGGATGGCACTTATCGGAATAGATTTTCCAGCAAGTGGCATGCCAAAGCCTTGATGAAATTAGGCCTTCTGTCTGATGTCAGTCACCTACCCTTTGCCAGTTCAAAAGTGCTATCCATGCTGGAAAATCAAGACCCAAGGAGCACTTTAGCCCAAAAGCACACAGCTAAACCTGGCCTAGCAGTACACTGTACTAAAATGAGGTCATTGGTGCATGGTCTTCAACCTGTTCTTCTACACTTTGTGTTAAACACTCACCTAGCTATCAGATGTGCTCCCACATGTCTTCCTATCCTGTTGATGAGGAATCTTTCATGGCCACTGGAGTTGGAATATGTGCATAAACCTGGGTATCTACTGAGATGCAGCAAAGTGGAAGTGCATCCACCACTTTACTTTGCAGACATTTCCTAGTCTTTACAATAGATTGACCTGGGGTCACAGCTGACAGATTACAAATGTGAAGATTTTAGGGTGTGGCCAAAGCTAATTCTCAGCTGCAGAGGGCTGCAGAGCTGCAAGTTCGGCTTGTGAGTGGTGACTTTGCCTCCTGGTCTTTTGTTTTTGAAATGCAGCTGCAGTGAGGAAGATGGCATCATTACTGCTATGAAAGGTCTTTTCATCCTCTGTGGTTTCCGGGTTAGAGCTGTGTTGGCTGAGGATTCCTCCCCCAGGGTGGAGGAGTAATGGAAACTAAACAGCCTAAAACGGCAGCCTAAAACAGGATCAGGAGGAAGATGTGAAAATGAGCACAAATGTACAGTGTATGAGTCAGTTCCACAAGGAATCTCTACCCCATAAACTTAAGATCACACCTCCTGTTGGTACAGCAGAGCTGTTCCCACACAAGGAGAAGGCATCGTATGGCATTCAGTTTCTTAAAAAGGACTTATGTCCTGACTGAAAGTTTAATAGTGGGAAAATGTTTTCAGGTCAGCAACATTGCAGCTTCAGAGAAGAGTAGGAAAAGCAAGCATGACATGCTGCATTCATTATCTGCTGTAAGATAATATGGACTGGAGGCTGAGGCCAAAGTTTCTGCCTGTGCAAATCGACAAAGCCTCACTGATGCTAAATTGATGCTGAAGTGATTAACTCCAGCCGATGAGCTGGTCTTTGTCAACAACACCAGTCCTTGTACTGTGAGGGGTCTCTCAGGGGTGTTATGATTTTAGATTTTCATTAACAGCCTCACCTCAGATTGTTCAGCGGAATTAAACTGTAGCTTTAGCACAAGCAGTAGGCAACACAGGCAGAGAAATACCCGAAACAACAGTTTCACTGCCAAGTGTCTCCAGATTCCCAGGTCCTGAAGAGGCAACCCGTGGCAGCCTGGGGCTGATGGTGACTGGAGCTAGGACCTCAGCCTGTGGGTTCTCCAAGGCAGACACCAAGCCCATCCAGGTGGGAAGAATTTGTCCCCCAAAGAAAGCGACAAGCCAACAGAGAAAGACATTCTCCTCTCAGGTAAGCATGAATAAGGCAAGGCAGAGTCAAGCCCAAAGAGTAGGGTCAGGTTTGAGCCCAGGCAGGTTTAGGAGGTCAGCATTGAAGTCGAGGCAGTCACAAGGCAGAATAAAGAAGCTGCATTCTGCTCTGAATCAAAGGTCCAGGAGACTGGCAAGGTTGAGGTCAAGGAACAATATAAAAATAGTTGGTTTATTGCTGTTTATGTCTTGAGGGCCAGACCCTTACCTGAAGCTGAAGTGGGATGTAAAGGAGCAGGATGGAGCATAGTTACAGGGAGTGGGACTGCTACATGGACCTGATCATGGGTCAAACACCAGACCCACTGCAGCTCCTCTTGGTGAAGCTTATCAAGCCCTGCCTCTCCCAAGGAGCTAACTGCAGCCAGGGAGCAGAGCTGATAGCCCAGGTTGAGCCTCATGGTCCATCCAGATGGACATCTGAGCACACATCATGCCTGACACCAGCCCTCCACTTCTTCAGATGGGCCCCACCGGTAGCTGAAGAGCAGTGGGATGACATACAGCCTGCTCCTCCATCGCATGGCAGACAGAGCAATGCACCACCCATGCAGTTGATGCAGTGCTGTGCAGGCGGCCTCACAGCCCAGGGAGGTATGCCTCATTTTTCTGCCATGACTGTGGCTCATCCAGCATCACCCTGCTGCCTGCCACATCCACAGCAGGTATTGCAGTGCCAACTCTCCCACCAGCAGTTCTCCTGAGGGATGCAGGAGGAGCTTTTCCATCAGAGAAGATGCTCACGGAGGTGGTGGGCCTCAGTTGTCATGCCTCACCAGAGTGGGCAGACAGCTTTGGGGACAATCACCTCCAAGGAAGCGCAAGAGGAGGATGCCTCAGGTCACCCTGCATGCTTGAGCCTGGGAGACACGGAGGATTGCCTGGGCCATACCTGTGCCCTTGGCATCCAATTCCCAGCCAGTTCCTCAGAGGTGTCCATACAGATGAGGACCTGGACAGGCAGAGAGAGGGGACACGTCTGTCACCCCCTGGATCAGGAGGACATGACCAAAGGCAAGCCCTGAGCCATAGTGGGTGCACGTCTCCTATTGGAGGGGTGGGGGGAGAGGGGGTGTGTGCCATAGTACACCATGTTATAAGAGCCTCTGTGTAATTTCTCACAGTAGTTGATCTCTGCTGCATTCAGTTGATAAGTGCAATTACTTGTCTCCTAAGTGCTGGACTAATGAATGCTGCTGGCATCCAAGGTTGAGGATGGCTACCCAGGATATGGAGAAGGCTGAGGTATTCAATGACTTTTTTGCCTCTGTCTTCATGGGCACAAGGCTCAAGTTGCAGAAGGAAAAGGCAGGGACTGGGAGAATGAATAATCACTGTAGGAGAACACCTACATGGTTTGAGACCATCTAAGGAACCTGAAAGTACACAAGTACATGGGACCTGAAGAGATGCATCTGCAGATCCCGAGGGAACTGGCAGATGAGGTTGCTAAGTGACTATCCATCACAGCTGAGCAGTCCAGTGAAGTTCTCAGTGACTGGAAAAGAGGAAACATAACCCACATCTTTAAAAAGAGAAATAAGGAGGACCTAGGGAACTACAGGCCAGTCAGTCTCACCTCTGTTCCTGGCAAGATCATGGAGCAGGTCCTTCTGGAAACTATGCTAAGACACATAGACAATAAGGAGGTGGTTGGTGACAGCCAACACGGCTTAAGTAAGGGCGAATCGTGCCTGACAAATTAGGTGGCTTTCTACAACGGGATCACAGTGTTGGTGGATAAGGGAAGAGCAACTGATGTAATCTACCTGGATTTATGCAAAGCATTTGACATGGTCATGCATGACATCCTTGTACCGAAACTGGGGAGGCATTGATTTGATGGATGGACCACTTGGTGGATAAGGAATTGGTTGGATGGTCACACTCCAGACAATTCTGGAGTTGTGGTCAATGGCTTGATGTCCAAGTGGAGACCAGTGATGAGTAGCATTCCTCAGGGGTTGGTATCAGGACCAGCACTGTCCAACATCTTTGTCAGCAACATGGATGCTGGGATTGAGTGCACCCTCAGCAAATTTCCCAATGAAACCAAGCTCTGTGCTGCAGTCAACACGGTGGAGGGAAGGGATGCCATCCAGAGGGACCTTGACAGGCTGGAGAGGTGGGAAGCTCAACAAGGCCAGGTTCAAAGTCCTGCATATGGGTTGGGAAAACCCCCAGGAACAATACAGGCTGGGGGACTAAGGGATCATGAGCAGCCCTATGGAGGAGGACTTGGAAGTACTGGTGGATGAAAAGCTGGACATGAGCCGGCAGTGTGCACTGGCAGCCCAGAAAGCCAACCATATCCTGTGCTCTATCCAGAGAAGTGTGGCCAACAGGTGGAGGTAGGGGATTCTCCCCCTCTACTCTGCTCTCATGAGACCCCACCTGGAGTGTTGTGTCCAGCTCTGGGGCCCCGAACATAAGAAGGATATCAACCAGTTGGAACGAGTACAGAGGAGGCCACAAAGATGCTCATAGGGCTGGAGCACCTCTGCTGTGGGGACAGGCTGAGAGAGTTGGGCTTGTTCAACCTGGAGAAGAGAAGGCTTCGGGGACACCTTATCACAGCCTTCCAGTACCTGAAGGGGGCCTACAAGGAAGCTGGAGAGGGACATTTTACAAGGGCCTGTAGTGACAGGACAAGAGGTAATGGGTTTAAATTGAAAGAGTGCAGATTTAGGTTGGATATCAAGAAAAAATCTCCACAGAGAGGGTGGTGAGACACTGGAACAGGTTGCCCAGAGAAGTTGTAGATGGCCACTCTCTGGAAATGTTCAGCGCCAGGCTGGATGGGGCTTTGAGCAACTTGGTCTAGTGGAAGGTATCACTGCTCGTTGCAGTGGGTTTGGAACTAGATGGTCTTTAAGGTCCCTTCCAACCTAAACCAATCTATGACAATTTTATAATGATGATGTTCCCAAATAAAAATCATGTTTCCAAGGATACATGCACATCTTCCTCTCTTTCTTGAATCTGCATGACTGGAGCCCAGTGAACTGCTGACAAGGCACAAGAAAGAGCAGGACACAGGTCATTCTCTGGTATCCATCCTGGCTTATTTGAAAGCAGACCTTGTTTGAAATAAAAGTGCTGAGTAGAAGATGCCATTTGTCACTCTTGGGAGCAGATTTTCACTGTAGAGGCCAGATGCTCATTTACAATAAATCGCCTCATAATGTGCAGATGATTTATGCCCTTTTTCGACCATAGATTATATTTACATACACTCTATGGTCTCTTTACATTGTTAAAGTGTAGTAATGTGTCTGTGGGGTAAGTGATAGTGATACCTTGTCTACAAGGAGAAATTCATCAGAATAACTGTGCATGAAGAAGAGTCTTTTTCATCTTGGAAAAATATTCTGTCTGGTTGGTTTCCTCATGCAAAAAACCAGTCACATCACAGATTTGATCTGCAGGAGTTGTTTCCCTTGACCTTAACACCACAGATATGTCCTGCATCTTCCTCTGAAATAGGATCAGGAATTACAAATCTCTTCTGTAACTAACATTACTTTTATTCACAGTATTCATCCAAAGATCCCAAGCAGAGAATAGAAAGCTTCCATCAAAAGCAATCTAGATTGTGAATGAGAATAGATTTGTCCTGTTTGCTTTTTTGGTCTGTGTTTCCAGATTCCAGAGAATATCTCTCTTCCTATTATAAGCTATTTTTCAAGAGTGATTTTTCTTACACTCAGAAATGAACATTGTGAAATCAACTGTTAAATTTAGATCTTCAGGCTGTTTTCATCAGAACAAAACCACGGGGATTTGTAGCTGTCAGCTTCCCCAAAACTGATTCATACAGAAAGGCCAAACCCTGAGCTCAATTACCTTAAGGTGGTTTCCAGTGATACCAGAGCCACACGCATGAAATTAAGGTCCCTTTGGACCTTAGGATGAGGGATCTTCTGGGCGTTTCAGGCGATGACCAGATCAGGAGAGGTAATTGGGAGAGAGCCATTTTAGTGGTTTCTCCCTGCTAGCTTCCTGCTGAAACTTTTGAAAGAGGAAAACAGCATTTCTGGTTTCTCATTTTTCTTTCTATTTTAGGATATTTCTTTGGCTACAGTTGGAGCTTTCTAGTTTCAAGAGCCAAATTCTACCATTAGATGTGCAGGGCTATTTATCTGGGTGGGGAAGAATTGGCTGGAACAGGTAATGGAGGACCAGCAGGATTCTTCTACGCTCCAAATACTGGTCTCAGTGGATCCACGCCACTTGTGTGCTCAGGATAATGTTGTATTTTGTTTGAGAGGGGGCACTTCTAGTCCTACCTACACCACTAAAACGCACACTGTGATTGCCTGTACTAGGGGCTAAATCCTCTCATGCACTGTCTGATGACTTTTGAGGCCAGATTGCTTAATATGCTATCTTACAGCCAATTACCTTATTATTATGGTTAACGTATTTTCATCCAACATGCTGGGGAGATGAACAGTGCACATAACACAATGCCTCTGAAATTCACAACAGTGTTTTTTGAGAAGAGACGTTCATCTGGTTCACTGCTAAAAATGATGGCTTTTATCACTTCCCAGCAGAGGGAATCAACTCATTACTGGATGAGCTCCTGCATTCAGAGCTGTACTTTAGTCTTGGAATTTAGTCCAAGAACTAAATTCTGGGAGGACACTTTGGTATCTGCCAACTTGAGTTGTTATCCTCCTCCATTAGTCCAACAAACCAGATCAGTGACTGATATTGTGTCAGTTTAATTGCAGAAATCATGTTGCACCACGTAAAGCTTTTATGTGCAGGCTGATTTTTATGTTGTTTTACACGTCCTCTACATCAGGTTAGTTTGTCTCAACCCTGACCCTGTATATCATCTCTGTGTTGTTTTTTATAGGGGAAATAACCAACAGCTTGATACCACACTGACTGCTGCTGATAGTCTATGCAGGATAAAGTAAATTAAAACCATGCATGTGGTTGGTCAGAAAATTAGGTTTACATGTGAAGAGGCATAACTCCAGTGCTGACTTTTTTGTATCTCTGTTAAACATTATAAAACTTGTAGCTAATGCACTTTATGCTGCCAACTGTGTGGGCCATTTCACTGGTAAAGACCAAAACCCCCAGGAAGCACTGAAGTCTGTCCTCTTGGAGAAGGAAAATGGTATAAGAGTCACTGATGTTGGTGCACCACAGAACACCTGCTGTGGCTGGGAAGGACAGCCCATAGAAAAGGACAGAAAAGCAGAGAAATAAAAATCCTGCCTTCTGGGGCACACTGAGGTAATATCAGCATGACAGCAAACTCACTGTTTCTAAACCCAGAGTTTCCCTGGAAAGCAGACACCACAAAAAACGTTATAAAGTTAAATTTAACACTGCAGCCAGACCTTTCGTCTGCTGACAGAGGATGGCCCTTTTCCTTTTTCCTTTCTTTTGTTAACAATAGAAATCATATAATCATAGACTCAAAGAATAGTTTGGGCTGGAAGGGACCTTTAAAGGTCACCCAGTCCACCTGCCTGCAAGGAGCAGGGACATCTTTGACACGATCAGGTTGCTCAGAGCCCCATGCAACCTGACCTTGAATGTTTCCAGGGATGGGGCATCTACCACCTCTCTGGGCAACCTGTTCCAGTGTTTCACCACCCTCATCATAAAAGTTTCTTCCTTACATCTAGTCTGAATCCACCCTCTTTTAGTTGAAAACCATTGCACCTTGTCCTATCGCTACAGGTCCTGCTAAAATGTTTGCCCCCACCTTTCTTGTAGGCCCCCTTCAGGTACTGGAAGGTGCTATAAGGTGTCCCCAGAGCCTTTTCTCCAGGCTGAACAAGCCCAACTCTCTCAGCCTTTCCTCATAGGAGAGGTGCTCCAGGCCCCTGATCATCTTGTGCTCCACTTGGAGTGCTACGTCCAGCTGTGGAGCCCTCAGCATAAGAAGGATATGGACCAGTTGGAACGAGTCCAGAGGAGGCCACGAAGGTGAGCAGAGGGCTGGAGCCCCTCTGCTATGGGGACAGGCTGAGAGAATTGGGTTTGTTCAGCCTGGAGAAGAGAAGGCTTCGGGGACACCTTATTGCAGCCTTCCAGCATCTGAAGGGGGCCTACAAAGAAGCTGGAGAGGGACATTTTACAAGGGCCTGTAGTGACAGGACAAGGGGTAATGGGCTTAAATTGAAAGCAGGGAGATTTAGATTGGATCTCAGGAAGAAAATCTTCCCGGAGAGAGTGGTGAGGCACTGGAACAGGTTGCCCAGAGAAGCTGTGGGTGCCCCATCCCTGGCTGTCTTCAAGGCCAGGCTGGATGAGGCTTGGAGCAACCTGGTCTAGTGGAGGGTGTCCCTGCCCATGGCCGGGGGGTTGGACCTGGATGGTCTTTAAGGTCCCTTCCAACCCAAACTGTTCTATGATTCTATGATTCTATGATCTTTGTGGCCTCCTCTGGCCATTGTATGGACAGTCAGGACATGACCGGTCTACAGCTGGGGGAAAAAGAGATGGAGTGAGAATCTGGGAGGCAATGTCCTCTTCTGCCCTTTGTGCTATCCATGCCTGAGGAACAGGAGGATATTTTTGGAATATTATTTTAAATAGCAGGGAGGGGCTATCAGGTTTCGTTTCATCTGTTGGTTCTGGTCTGCAGTGCCAATCAAGCTGTAATTGTAAATTATAAAATGGAGTCCTATGTGGTGAGGAGCAAAGGAGGAGACAGTGCCCTTCTTCACAGCTGGGGCACACCTGTGGCGATCTGTGTTTTCACTACTAAGCCCATGTTACTGCAATTACTGTCAGCCATGGACTTACTTATTTGAAGCCCATTATGTCAGCTTAGTCAGATCAGCGCAGTAATGGTCTGCTCTCTGTACTTCAGCCCCTGACGGGAGAGAAAATGAGTTCCACTTTCTAGAGGGAACTGTGTTTTTTCTGACAGTGTGGGATGGCGCACGAATTCGTGGCATAGCTGACAACATGTAAATCCTAAAGTCTTTACCCAAGGGCCCCATCCAGACCCTATGCACCCCAGCGAAGACGGATCAACGGGGGAACGACTTACCCACACACGCACACATGTCCCTCCTGCTGGGTATAGCATCCATCTGTGCTTTGCATTTTGTCCCTTCTTCACAGCCTACAAATCTTCCAGTCATTTTGTTTGTACACCAACTTCTGCTGCTGAAGCAGCTGATAATCGTACAGTCTGACCATGTGGGGAAGATGGCCCAGAGATGCACTGAGCATCTCTGTTTATATCCAGATAAGGCTGGGTATTGGGATGGGGACTGGCTTTGAAGATCCATCAAGATAAGGGAGTTGAGTGGTATCCCCAGTTGACTTTTCTTGAGAAATACATTTGAATGTAATCTTGCACAAATCACAGCACCGGGGAAGGGTGAAAAAGGGATCAACTGTTCTCATGGTATCAGCCATTCTTGTAAGCTCTCAGCTACAGGGAAATGACGCCAGAAGATAAGGGGTCTTCTAACTGTGAATGAATGCTTTGGGGCTGATCTTGGGTCTGAAGATCTTAAGTCGAATTTACCTTCTCTTTCTTCCTTCAACTTAAACACCCTATTCAAAAGACAGCGGGAAGGCTCGTTCCAAAAGCATTGCGAAATTAGTTTTATGGGAAAAGTAATAAATTTACATTCTGGCTTGCAGGGTTACATATTGTCTACACCGCTACAATGGTCTAATTTAGCTAGAGGAGTCAGACTCCAGTATGATGACAAAGGCTGTTTCTGCCCAGGCTAAGCAATAACAGCTTTGTACAAGGTAAGCGGCAGTACCTGGCAACAGGAGGAAAAGACTGGATCCAGGCAGGTTGAGGCAGGTAGCTGTCTTAGGATGTATCTCTGCATTTCAAATAGCTCAGAGACCTAAAAATTCAGCTGTTTAATCAGCTGTCACCTGTTCAAGGTTTCCTAATTCTCCTACGCTATGCACACTGCCTTGGATGATATGTATTTTCCACAGACACATGATGAGACCTGCGTTAGGCCTCGTGTGTCATTACCCTCCCACACCAGAGCTAACGTCCTTCCCGTAATGGATATAGATAGATAGATACACAATAAACATCCCCTTCCAAAAATACTTTCCAAGCTTTTTCTCCATTGAGTTAACCTCAGTTTTATTATCTGGAATTAATTTTGCTGCAGTACTTGTTGGATGTTCAACAGGAAGATGAATGCTATAAGCTCTTACACAGGTTTCATGCTCAATGGAATAGCTGATGGCTCAACTTGGAGCTAGAAGCATTTTTCTTCCTTGTGCTCCAGCTGCTGCACTTAGAGGGGTCACACTTTAAGAGTCAGCATACCCTGCCCAACACCCTCCAATAAATACACAGCGTCTGCTGGGAAATGTTTTTTCTTGGCCACCAGCTCTGTCTCCAGACAACAGGGCTGGAGGAAGAAGACTACTGCTCCACTGCAGCCATCAGCAAAAGGTCTCATTTGAACCACCACAGATTTTCAAGCTAGAGTATTCCTTAGGGACACAGACTGCAAATTTATGAACAAAACCTGCTCCACTAATATCAGTGGGAAAGTCGCCAGCAGCAGCTGCAGGGGCCAAATTGCTGTTCTGGCAGCAGCAGAGGAGACTATTTTGCTGCCTCAGATTGATACAGCTACTGTGTCCCACCTAGCCTGGGAAACCCCTGTTGAGTTAGAGCCTTAAAATTAAATGCAATCTTAGGAGGACTTACTTTTTTTGGTGATGCAATATGGGTAGGAAATCACATTAGAGAATATAGCTCTGGAAAAAAGCAACTCCTGCTCCTGGGGACCTGCGACCTAAAGGACAGGCTGGGACAGGCTCAACCAGCAGACTTGTTCTTGGAGGTCATTACTGAAATTTAACAGTTTTCTGCCTGTGAGCTGAGCCACGGTAACTGTCCCAGAGCACACTTCTGACTCCAGCAAAACGCGAGGTAATGTGACCTGGTTGAAGGAGTGGGGCGGCAGATTGCATCACCCCGCAGCTGGTGCACACCAGGAGCACAAAGCCAGGCACTCCTGCAGCTCTCCTCGCCCACGGGGACTTGTTAATCCCAGACAATCGTGCATCTTGGCTGCCAAAAACAGAAGAAAGGTCCTGTCCTGGGCCAGGAGATGCGTTTTGGATCGGAGGGACAAATTTTTTTCCTGAATTGGCCTATAATTGTAATGTGGCAGCTCACTTATCTTACCATGAGCCAGGGAAGGATGACAGGTAACTTTTTTTCCCTTCAGGATTGATTTGCGGTGGCTGGGTAGAACACCTAACTGCTTCTGCAGAGCTGAGAGGCTCTTAATGCGCAGCAGCTCTTGCCAATAAAAAACCCAAAATCGATGTTCCAGCCATGCAGGTGGCCTGCTTGGACTTCTGAATTATGAGCCCGCTGAGCTTGCTGCCTTATTCAGAGTCCTGCAGCCCCATATCCCAGTTTTACTATGGCAGGAATTAATTATTTTTTCCATCAACCCCAAACACCTGAACCCCTGCCAACGTATAAAGGAGCATTTTGTGACTTTGAGGGATTGTCACAGCTTGTACCTCAACCTTTGGGAAAGTAACCTGTGATACTCTCCAAAAAATGCTTCTATCCATCAGCCAAGTGGTGAGATGAGCAACTCAGCACAAGGCTGTGCAATTGCAGTATTAGCCCTGATTAAGAGACAGGGCTTGTTTTTTGAATGGGAAGACCCTCAGACCAACAAGTTGCTGTATTTCCTGCAGTTGTAATTATTTTTTAAAATTTAAAAATCAAACTGCTAGATGTATATTTATAAAGACAGTTCTGTTATTACATAGATCTTTTTCTTACAAGGAAAAGATTGCTTCTTTCTCAGCTAAAACTTGGAAGAGGCATAACTGCAGCCAAAGAAACATGGGCTTAAACTCTGAATTCATTCCTCCTGTTGCAGGTACCAGTGTTATGCCCTTTCCTCGCAGCTACCAGCTTTGGACTGATGGAAAACACCTTGGAGAGTATCACTCTTGGGCTATCTTTGGGCTACCTCTCCTTCTCTGGCATCTTCTAGGAGTCTAAAGGATCCTAAAGATTTAATAGTCACCCATCATCATTTCAGCACAGTGTGTGCTGAAAAACCCCTCCTTGTAATAACAGTGATGCTGCTCCTTGGCACTTTCTCTGCAAATCCACTTGCTTCCTGGAAAAATCAGGCATGCTGTACTCCATGCCTGGCCAAGAAAGTTCAGATGTTTTATTGCTTCATTCCCATGCTGCGTTTAGTTTGTTAATGCTTCCATGTGAAAACAGTGTGACACATGGGAACCCTAAGTTGATACTCTATTTATTTATTCTGTAAAGTCACTTCTTGGTGCAAGAGCTGAAGGTTACCACCAGTGAATGGCTGTTGACTCCAGGGGTTACTCTTATAAAGCAAAGCAACACTGATTTTTATTTCTGTTTATCTGAAGCTTGCAGAACGCTACGCACCATGTAAACATCACAAGGCAGCAAGGGGGAAGTTGAAAGCAAGGGCTGACCACTGTGATTATGTCTGCACACAGCACAAGGAAACACAAAAAAGCGGAATAAAACCTGTGGTTGCTGAGCCACAAAGTCTTTGCCTCTGCTGGAGCAGTACCAACCCCGAGAGACATGAAGCCAAAATTCCCAAGACAGATTTTCATATTACCTACTGAAAGGGAAAAGCTCAGATGAGCAGTGGTCTTTAGCAGGAGATCTGAGCAGAAATTGTTCCTCTTACATCCAACTATTCAGAAAAAAGGAAAGGGTTATAAAAATAAATTACTTGTATGTATTTAGATGAAGAGTGTTGACATTAAGGTTGCCTGTGGGCAGCGATAGGCAGGGCAAGGGAAAGGAGCCAACCTGGTCTGATGCCTCCTACCTGCTTTTCTAAAAGGTCCTGGGCATGAGAGGTGGCCCACTGAGCTCACCATTGCAGCTGTGCACTTCTCAGCACTTCCTAGGAGTGAAGGGAAGCATTTATCACCTATTCCAGGACACCTAAATCCCTGCGGTCTTGGATCTCAAAATTATGGGTAGCTTCTCCATAACAAAAAGGCCTGGTACACTGGCAACTTTCCATGAGATTGCCAGTACCAAATACCCAAGGACAACAACTCATCCTTAAAAACCGTAATATTCTGTTTTGATTGTCTCCTTAACCAACGCATGGGATATTTTGCGTTTTCTGACCCATGGGAGCACACTTTGAAGTCACTTCACAGCTTCTCCGCAACTGTCAGGGCTGCAAATGTGCATTCTGGGTTTAAACCGAAAGCTGAGCTTCTCACCCCAAAACTATGCTCCAGATACTGGTCCTGTCAAAAGAAAGCCAACTATCACAAGACTTACGATAAAAGTCAGAAAGCCAGTGACTGCCCTTCCAGCAAAGCATTCTTTGTGGCTACGATTAGCCAGCTGAATCTCAGCTATGTGGTTTTAGAGACACAAATTAGTACCTCCAGCTGCAGGACAACAAGCCTTAACAATATTAACTCAAAAAGGCAGATCCACCGATGCTCCACTGGCACCCGCCTGGCCCAATGCGCAGCCCAATAGAGGGCAGTGGTACCTGCACAGCATCCGTCAGATGCTCAAGAAACAGAAAGCAAAGCTGAAAGAGTGGTGGTGCTTATAAGTCACAGATGTGAAGGATAAAGACTAGATGGCTTTGGGTAGAAAATGGCAAGAGGACCAGTCATTACGATACTTCTCTCCTGGTCTGAGTTCAAGCCCACAGGCCAAGTGGCCCTGTTCAATTAAAGATGCATTTGGGAGAGGTCCCACACGAAGCCGCAGCACTATTCCTGGCCACACTTCGGGTGAGCTACGCCAGCGAGGAATGTGTGCTTCAGGAATGCAGCTGGACAGGCTGTGTTTAGGAAAAGTTGTGTATCCTACCAACAGGGAGGAGGATCGGAACTCTCTAATAACCACGCTAGTCCCTCTGCGGGGTGGGTTTACATGGCAGATTGCCCCGCTGACCTTTGCAGCCTGCTCCCATGGCTGCTCCGGGTGCTGGCCACCCACGAGACCCAGCCACCCCAGAGCAGCTTTGTACGGCTGCCCGGTCAGGCAGGGATGCTCGCTGCATCCCACTAATGCTGCCAGAATGGTGTAAGCAAAATGTGGAGCAACCCAGGCTGGTGCAGGCGGCTTTCTCACATACGGAAAAATGAACTGTCCTGTAAAATTGGTAGTTCTGGGTTAGAAACATGTAAAGGACAAGAGGGTCAGCTAAGGGGCACCTTCAAATCCAGCCAGGAACAACTTCTCTGGATGCTTCCCCTGCAGTGGTTTCTATAGTGTGACCATGAAATCCACATTTGTTTAACGGCCAGTGAGAAAAATAACTCCTTTCAGAGACCGTGAGTGAGGATAGATGTGCTGTGTGGTCCCACAGCAAGGGGTTACCTTCAGGTTTTCATCCCCCGCATGATGAATGGAAGCCTGGAGCGGGTAGCATGCCCGACGGGCAGGGCTGTAACCCCCTGGCACCTTCCCAGACCTTGCCTGGGGCCACCTCTCACCTTTGGAAACTGACCCGCTGGGGGACAACTCTTCACACAATGGAAACAGCTGCTTTTTGGGGACGGAAGGGTGGAAAGTTCAGTCTGTTCCGTCCATCTGTGTTCCTGCCTTCCCTTCCAGGGACACTGTCCTCTGCAGCAGGCTCTGCCCTTGGACTGCACCTCTGAAGGCTCCAAATCCCTTTAGGAGGCAGGAAAATTCAGATGCAAAGAGGCTGCAAAAGGGAGTACCTGGCATTAAACCACCTCGCTGTAACAGGCATCCAGAGAACAAGAGCAGTGCATGAAAAAAAGGAGAATTTGGGTCACCAAACTGAGTCCCCTGAGACTGCAGACAACCAGGCAGTGATGCTTGTTGCACAGTGGGGCACAAAAGCCACAGAAAGCACTGCAGCACCAATAACAAACAAACTTGAGACCCATCAGAAGAGCCACAACCGTGATGTGCCACAAGGAGGATGGAAGAGATGAAAGGCATCGTCACTGAGCGATGTCCCCCAAGTAATTACAGGAGCTCACTGATTATTCCAGGAGGTCAGCCACAACCTGCACTACAAAGCCAGGCCAAGCAACCCCACTCCTGACTTGAGCTTCGCAGGTGCGATACCCTCAGAGCTTAGTGCCCTTTGGTGCCTTTCTCTTTCTCACACACTGCCATGGACCTCAGGCAGGCCCTAATGCTGATCCAGCTCTCGGCTTGGTGCATTGCTGTCCCACAGAGAAACCTGCATCCTGCAAGACTGCCACTGCCGCCGGTTCAAGCGTTGCTGGCCGCTGGCCCGCCAAGCTCTGAACTTCTGCTCTTCTATGTTGTGGAACTGAATGTCAAGTACTAACAACTCCTGGCTGCCAAATCCTTGGCTTAATCCAGCAGGCGGGAGGCGGAGACACCCTCTGACATGCAAAATATGTATTTTCTATGAAATCAAATCCCTAAACCTACTGTCAGCTATAGCGTGCACAATCTATTTACTGTAAGCAAGAAATATTTCCCAGATACACTTCCAATTTGACAAGACACTGCTCCTCTTTTCAATCAGTTTGCTGACATGAATTTGCTGCCACCCTCTTTCCTCCCGCAGAGCTACCTATGGGGAAGGAGGACAGGCTGGCCCATCGCATGCAACGTACGTGGAAGTTGGCTCGCAGACAACACCCACTGTTTGTCTTTTGTGCACGGGGAACTGCCAGTACTACTGCAGCTTTTTCCTCTCTATTATCTGTCCTAACCACGTGTTTAGGGGTATGTTTCTGTTAACTGAGGTAAAGCCAGGGCCTCATTTTACTGTTTTCACACCAAACCCGCTTGCAGGTATTTGCCCAAGGAACTATGTTGCTCCTCTCCCCCCATTTCCCAAGGAGCTGCTGCTCTGCACTGCTCCCGTTTCAGTGCAGGGCAGGCTTCTCCCAGGGGAGATCAAGTAACTCACCCAAGGTCAAGCAGCAAGACCAAATCCACCCTTGGGGCCAGTCTCCTGGCCTGAGTTCCCAGTAGTGATTTACACATATGGCCCTCTCACCACAACATCAGCAGCCAAGACCCCATTCAGAGGGTTAAAATCTTAGGCTTGGTCTTTCAAAGGCAACAAAGGAAAAGTTTGGCACACCGATCCTGCCAGGAGCTGCTTCCCTCAGTCTTCCAGCATCTTTACCTGGATGGTCTCATAGTGCCAGAACCTGGGAGCGAGTCACTGGAGGATGCACCCAG
Source organism: Rhynochetos jubatus (assembly GCA_027574665.1). NCBI lineage: Eukaryota > Metazoa > Chordata > Aves > Eurypygiformes > Rhynochetidae > Rhynochetos > Rhynochetos jubatus. Next base: position 6,615,726 of record CM050648.1, on the reverse strand, counting down.
TGACCTCCTGGCCACATCCAGCACTGGAAGCTGCTTCTAAAGGTGAGTCATGCCTCAGCACCGCCCCCGGGGTTGCGTGACTTTCTGCCAGAGGAGAGGCTGGCTCCCGCACCTCCTTGGATGCCAGCTGCCTGCCTGATGAGTACATAAGGTCTAATGGTCACGGGACGGGTAGGCAGGAACTGCCGTGATTTCATCACAGTCGTGACCTGATTCACCGTTCAACACATCGTTTACCCTGTCTCTCTGTGGGGTGAGGATCATGAGACTCGCCTGCCTGGTATGAGGATTAATTCCCCACAATGCTTTGAAGATGCAACTACATCTCCGGGTGCCTCTGTTAGTGCTGTTAGACCTGTGCTCTGCCCACCTGTGACCAGGCTCTGGTAGTGCACAGTCCATGCTAAGAGACGCTGATGTCATTACCATTTGTGTGACACTCCTCACCGGGGAAGATCCCAAAGGGATTCATTGTCAGGTGTATCAAGGGACCCACGTCCACCAGGTAGTCACTGGAACGCTGCTGGGCAGGGGCAGGAGGGTCCCGTCCCATGCCTGGGGCCAAAGGGACTCCTGATCCAGGGTAGAGCTACTGAACTTTCTGAAAGATAATGCTCTCCTGTCTGTGAGCATTCAGACAGGAGAAAGAGAGTCCCAGGGGAACACCGTCTCCCTTAAAGCATCCCTGTAACACACAACTGCCAGACAAGCTCATTCCCAGTGTTTGCTCTCGCTCAGTGAGTCGCTGCTTTCAGGGAACAGAGGTGTAGGAATATAAAGTTGGGCCACATTGTGACTCACTGTTCCTGGTGTTGGGTGCCCTTCATCATCACCTCATGGCTTTTCTGGACAGCAAAGCCTCCCGCAGCAGTGACAGCCAAGGCGTGCCGACTCAGCTGCTGGCATGCGCAGCTGGGATGACAGGGGCATGGAGGCTACCAGGCCTGTCCCCCTAAGGAAAATACCCATCAGCTGGACCATTTTTCAGGCATTTTTGCTTCCCAGGTTTAAGAGCACAGGCCACCACAGCCAAACACAGGCTCCTCGCCTCTCCCCATCAGATGGTGGGAGCACATCTGGGATGGACTGAGACTGTGGTGTAGGTAGGATCCTGTGGAATGAGATATACCAAAGGAGGGTTCGTTGCCCAGAGTTTGCTCTGAAAGAGGGTTCCTGGCTTTATCCCCATGTGGGAAATGCACCCTTTAATGCAGCACTGACGATACAACGACCACATCGGCAATTCTCCCAAAGTCCATTTACCTGTGGGAACCTAAGCGAGTCACGACCAACAGTGAAGCACCCATTGCATTTCCCTAAACCATCACTGCCGTGTTTTGTTACACACTGCCTGGTGCAGCACCCTTCACTCACAGCCTCAGCACCCATTTTCACCACCAGAACTGATTTCCAGTGTCAGCTTTGCCCTATGGTATGTACATAATGTGAGTCTACACAGATCGAAGTTGAGATGCTGCTGGACTGTGCTCACCCCCAGCAGCACCCCGTGACCACTCGGCAAGGTCACCCTATACCAAATTCATCCTCAAAATTCAGTTTTTCCTTTTGACTGATTCCTCCTGGCTCCAGCCTGCTGTGGGCAATGGCAGAGCCACCCTGCCTGGTTCCTGTGTGCCCCAAGAAAAAACTCATGCCTTGTCTTGGGAAGCCCAGCCTTGGAGGGATTCAAGGTTGGGGAGGTGGAGTTGGCTGCAGGAGCTCCAGGAGGAGGCATAAGAGGCTGCTTTGATCTGTGTGCAACACGTACATGCGTGGGCTGCGTGCAATTGGTTTCTACAGAGACAGTAATGCCAGACGTAATGGATGGGCTTCAGCGAGTCCACTGCTAAAGCCACCCCGACTAGTGTAGGGCGGGGGAAGTTCTCTTTCACAGCTAAACACACCTCTCTCTATCCTTCTGCTGCCAATTCCCAGATGGGTATACACGGAGCCACAACTGGTTAGAGATGTATCAGCTTTGGACAAAACGGGTGTCTCCTCTGGGCTCGCTTGCAAATCTCTGCACTTTCCCAGGCATGTGCATGGGTTTGTCCCTGCTTCGTTAACCCCTGCATGCCAACGGCCTGTGGAGGGCTGAAGGCAGAGTTTGAGCCCCTGCGGTACCTGTTAAGTAAAGGCTCAAGTAATGAAAGGCTGTGCACGGAGGCTGCTGTCCTGCAACACCCCAGCGTGGAAATGCGCTCGGAGGAGCTGCTCTCAAGAAATCCACCCCTCCACAACCCGCCCTGTGCCGACCATTGCCACGGTGCCCGGCCAGCAGGAGTGGAGCAACTGGACTATGAGTGGATCTATTTTGGTCTCTGGGGAGAAGGTCCCTGCTCCAGAGCAGCAGCTCTGATTTCTATCTGCACCTCTGTTTCTAAAATGTCAGTGCCTGTGGCGGGTCCAGCCCAGCTAACCCTGGCTCTGCAGATGCGTGTCCATGCAGCAAGTTTCACTCTCACTGTTTTTTTCTGGTTTTCCAATTGCAAAAATTTTTACCCTGGGTTCGAGCTATCCTACACTGCCAACAGTGGCAGCTCTCCTGCCACAGCACGTTAAGGTCTCCAAAGCTTTTAACACACCCCCTGCTCAGTCATATCCATGGCTCTCGCTGGCTCATGATCCCACACGGTGCTTTCAACCAGCCTGCTGCACCACCAGCAGCTCCCTGGCTGCTCACAAGGGTTTGACAGCACTTGCAGGTTATTGCCCAGCTCACAAAAGCTTGTAAAAGGGATGGGACAAATCAATCCCTGTGTCTGCCTTCCCTAGCACTCATTTCTCTCTCCATCCCCTTCTACAGACCAAACCTGACCTGCGCTTCAGAGTTGCCGAGCAATCCTCATTAAAAGGATGAAGGTATTTTCAGTGACATAGATCTGCCTGGCTTAACCCACTCGGCAGGGCAGGATGCAGGTGACAGTCAGACGCGGCCTTTCGGGGACACAGCGAGCTCGATGATGCCGTTAAGAGGTGGCCTCACGTCGAGCAGTTCCATTGCTGCAGACCTGGTCCCCTCTGGGCTCTCCTGGCGCACGCACTGGTAGTTAGAGAACATCTTCTGTATTGAGCATTAATAAACATGGATTTTTGCATTCAAGCCCAGGCTGAGGGGGTTCGTTTACAGCCAGGAATGCACGATAGCTCATTCAGAGCTCGAATCAGAGATGGGGCAGCTGGGGCATCCAGCACTCCCAGTGTGGGGCATCCAGAACGAGCACACCCCCACCCCGCAGCCCTCCTGCCCGCAGAGCTCCTGCTGCCTTCAGCCCCAGCGGCTCCATGTCGTGTCACCACGTCTGCACGTGCAGCCACCCTGTGCCTCAAGTGCTCAGGTTTTAGGGGTTTTTTTGTTGGTTTTGAGGGTGGCTCGCAAGCGCCAGATGCTGCCGAAAGCCCCACGGGGGGCAGGTAGCACAGCCAGAGAATGGCTGGCAATGTGACCTGGATTAGGGCAGCTTATCCCCGCAGCTCATCATGTCTCTTCAGCCCTCAGCCTTGAGTGCCGGCTGTATCCGACAGCCTGACAGCCTTCCCGCTGGAGCAGAGCTGCTCCTGGCCGCCCGCAGCAGCCCTTTTCCCAGGAGCGCACAGGAAAAACCATGGGCTGCCCCACACACAAGGTGCCCCCAAGTAATGGCAACTTGGCAACATGAAAATCAGTGTATGGAGATACATACACCGTAGCACGGGGCAGGTATGTCCTAACCTAATGCAAACGTCCTGTATTTACAAAGTGAGCTATCGTGCACTGCTGGCTGTGAACGAGCCCCCTCAGCCTGGGCTTGAATGCAAAAAAACATGTTTATTAATGCTCCATACAGAAGACCTTCTCTAACACCTACTGGTGCGTGCACCTAATAAGCTATGTTTATATATTATATGTAATGTACATTAATATGTTAATAATAAAATTAATAGTAAATAATAAAATATATCTTAATTTCTTAGTAAGACTAACAATATATTATACATATATTAATATTATATGTAATATTGCTTTCGATATATCTATATCTTTGTCATGCATATTTATATATAAAGCATTTTAAAATAATTATATAAAACAGCAGTGAATATAAGGCACATGCATACATAGAACATACATGCATGAAACACTACATGGATATAAAATCGATACATATGAAACATACATTAAGAAGACATCCTATATATAATATTGTCTCTATATATGTTCCTTATATAGAACCATATGTGACAGTATGTATATATTCGTATGGATAAATCGAATATAGGAGTTACAAATGGCATTGAAATGCACAGAAAACATTCGTGTATTTCTATATGTGACGGTTTATATATGCAAGGCAGACATATGAAAGCGCTCCCATGCTCGGTATATAAACTCTGGACAGGCGTCCATCTGTGTTATTTGAGTGTGCACACACAGCCGGGCACACGCCAACAGCGCAGGAACGGGTTGTACCGCAGCTGACACAAACAGCTCCTGGCCTGGCCCCGCCCCCGGCCCCGCCCCCGGCCCCGCCCCGCGCCGTTCGCGGAGCGCGGGGGCGGTGCCGATAAACACCGCCACGTGCAACGGGCGGGGGCGGGGCCAGCCCCGCGCTTCCGGCAACACACCGCCCCGCCGCCGCATAAATACCGCGGAGCCGCGCAGCGCCCGCAGCTCCGTTGTGTGCGGTACCTGCCGCATTGCTGTGTTCCGCTCCCGGCCCGGGTTTCCCGCCGCCGCTCCTCATCTCGGTTTTGGTCCCGCTCCGTCCTGCCGCCATGCCGTTCCTGGGGCAGGACTGGCGCTCCCCCGGGCAGAGCTGGGTGAAGACCGCCGACGGCTGGACGCGCTTCCTCGACGAGAAGAGCGGCGGCTATGTCGGCGACATCAGCAGGTACCGCCGCCGCCGCCAGCTCCCTCTCGGTCCCCTCCCCCGGCGGCGTCGCAAGGGGGCGCCGCGGTGCGGTCGCGCGCGCCGAGGGGGCGATCGGCGGTACGATGGACGGAGGCGCCTCGCCCTGGCCCTTGGCTGGGGCGGGGGGGCCTGAGCCGCCCGCCGAGGGGCCGCCGAGCGCCGGTGGGGGGGGTCACGGTGCGGGCCTGCCGGTAACCCCGCGCCTGGCGGCCGGGCCCGCCGCCGGAGGGGCTCGGTGGCTTTCCGCCGGGCCTGCTGTAAGCCCAGGACTCGGCTCCCTTAACCCCGGCGGGGTCCCGGGGTGGGTGGGAAAAGCGAGGAGAAGATGAAAACAGTCGCTGCCCCGCGGTCCGGGCGATTCGCCCTCGGGGAGCATCGCCAAGTGTCTCCTGGGAGGGGGTGGGGGTGTCTCCTCATCCCAAAACAACCCTTCCCTGGTCTTCCCGGCTCTCGGGCCGGAGAAGGATGATGTGTCTGAAGCCATCGGTCTTCCCCAGGCCGTGAGTAATGAACCTTCCGTGCCGCTTGACTAATCTGGCTGCAAAACAGCAGCAAAAGCCCCGAGATGGTGAAGCGCCGCGGGGCTGTGTCGCCGCGGGCAGGAAGCCTTTGCAGCAGCCTCGGTGTCGTGGCCAGATCGCTCCTGTCGAGACCAAACTTCCCTTGCAGAGCTGCATCTTGTTCCCAGCTGTGGGCAGTCAGGTTTGGGTTTGCTGGGATGGGTCAGGAATGGCCAGGACAAAGGGAATTGGAGCAAATGGGGATTTGCTGCATACCGTAGCTGAGATGTTTTTGTAGCAGGTCTCTATCATTTACCCTTTTTTTATAGAAGCTGTACATAAAAATCAAGTTTAGAATCCACAGCATCTGATTTGTAAGTAGGTAGAAAAATGGCTGGCTGGTGGTAGTGTGATTGTGTTGGGAAAACTGAGGCTGGCATGGGCTTGTGCATCCCTTTTCCCATTAAAAACAGGTGATATACTGGCCATGGATTGAGGTCCTTGTGCTGCCAGGTCCTGAGGTCCAACTGTTCAACCTGTCAAGATGTCTTGGAGAAGCGTGTGGAAACCTGGCAGCACATAAACAGGGGAATAGTCTGCCTCCCATACTGGAATGGGTCCACTGCTGCTGTTGGGAAGGTTTTGGCTTACAGAGTCATTCAGGAGGAAGTCAACAGTCGGGGTGTGCTGTTGACATGCAAGGTTTAAAGCAGATCAGTCTCGTGCTCTGTGGTTGGGTTCTGCCACTGCATGGGGCATGTTAACCTGGCCCACTGTTGATTCTGTGCAACCCTGATGAAACATGAGCTTGAACATCTCAAAGCTGCTCCTTCCTTACTGCCATACTTAGTTCTCAGGTTTTGGGGTGTCCCCCTCCCCCCAGCAGAAAGCCATGTGGATGAGGAAATGGGCAGCTCAGATGTTCTGCTCTCAGGTTGAGGCTCTTCTGAGCCAGCTCAGCTTGTAGAAGTGGCTGGTCCCTGAGCTGTTGTGAATGTTGAACAGCTGTACTGCTGTTCCCCTCTGCAGGGTGGTGATGGAGCCTGCAGGAGTGGTGCCTTCCCCGCAGCCCTGGTCCCCTATGGGCAGGGCACTTGGAGGGTGGAGGTTTCACCCCCCCCCCCGGGTCCATGCCCAGGTGCCAAACCAGAGCACCCATCCAGACCCTGCTGGAGGAGGTCCGGGTCTCTCATGGGGCTGAAACTCTGACTTGGGCACTTGACTTCTGCACATGCTGATGGGGTGGCTGTGCTGGCAGACAGCAAACCTCCCTCTTCTGGCTGTGGGCCTGGGCTGGTGATCCTGTTTATCAGTAAGGAGCAAAACAAGGAGCCTTGTCCTGCAAGCTTCATTCCTTTGCAAAGCCTGAGCTGAATACATGTTGGAAGTATGAGCTGGTGTGGTGTTCGTGATATGTTTTTAGGCTAAACAGGGTAAAGATGAAGTCTGTAGAGGAAGCAGCGTGGCTTTGCAGAGGAAGCTTGCACAGCGCTGTGAGCAGCGGCATGTTTCTGTGCCTGCCAGAGCTCTGGGGTGTCCCAGACCAGTGCCGCTGCCACAGCTGAAAGGTGCAGTGAGGTGTCTGGGACCCTTCTTTGTGTTTAGACCTGCAGACAGCTGTCTTGCATCCCTTGTGAACTGCTAGAGCAATGGGGGTGGCTCTGTTTTGTTCTCCCAGATGCATTGCCTGTCATCTCCTCAGCACCTGTGAGGCATGCCGGCAGCCCTGGGCTGCATGCTGTGCAGGGGGACCTCTGACCACAGCTTCTGGTGGGTGCTGCCTTCCCCTGCCACCCCCAGGGATCTGTGCTGCAGTGCTGTGGCTGCTCAGGGGCTTCTCAGTTTCACACTGCTGCTTGGATCTGCTGACTTGCAGGTCTGCAGAATGTGGAGATGTTGATGCACAGCCTCCTCATAGATAGCCTTTCATTGCCTTCAAAGAAAATAAGGGGTTATAGCTCCCTTCACTAATAATACAGTTACAGCAGAGCTTCGGCAAATGCAGAAGATGGGTAGCCTTGGACAATGTTAATTTGTACAGTCACTACTGTGTGGGGTTTGGAAAACCACCAGCCAAGTCTGAACCTCAGCTGAGCTTGTAAGCTTGAAAGAATGTTTTGTAGGGACTCTTTTGTTAATAAATATTTTGAGTGTATATATATGTCCTCAGATGTCTAAATAAGTTCTTCCGCAGAAGTCTGACTGGCTCAGAGGGATCTACCATCTACAGTAGGAGGATATGGTGTTACTTAAACACAGAAACAGGTTAAAGGGAAGGAAAGAATACTGTCCAGTAGTGTCCCAGGACTAAGTGTGCAATCTGAATTGCCTACTCCTGTCTATTATGGGTATCTTAATTAGCACAGAAATAAGGCAGCAGAGGTTCACTTGAAAATACCATTACTGCATGCAAAAACTGCATGCAGACTTGTTGACAGCAGCCTGCAAGGAGGCAGCTTTGAAATTCATGATGAAAACCTGTGTATCTTCTCTCCTTGCAGGAAACTGTTCAGCAGACTCCAGAAATAAACAGAATCCTTGCTTTGTGTCATTCACAGCTTTTGTAAAAAGGACGATCACAACAAAGAGAATCTCTTCAACAGCCTGAACTATGATGTTGCTGCCAAGAAGAGAAAAAAAGACCTGCTGAATAACAAAGCCAAGATTCAATGTAAGATGTCTATTTGGGCTTTTTTAAATAAAAGTTGCTGCAGGAGAGTGGAAAAAGCTTCATGTCTATGGTTTTCACACAGCGCGTGAAGAGTCTTCCAGAGTGTCTCAGAGGGCTTTGCGCCCAGCTTTGACCCAAGCAGAGAACTTGGATACAGTTTAATGTGAAGATTTATGCCCCTGTTAGTAATCCCTGCTCTGAGGAGTTGTGCTTGTTGTGTTCAAATTTTTGTCATTTGTATTTGTCAGAAGGAGGGTAATTTTTTCCTATGGTACATTCAAATGAACCAGTTCCAGATTTTCCCCCTGTAGACTTCCTTGTGCACAACAGGCTAAATTTATTCATCCTTCCATATGCATGTTGAGTACTGATCTACATTACTGGAGGCTACAAGCCTGAATGAGAGCTTTGATCCTATCTCTGTGTGTGGAGTGCATGAAAAATGAAATAAGATTTCAGCTTGCTCTAAACAATGGAAGGTTTGAAGTCCTCCTGTATGCACAGTGAGTGGACGGGGTCTCAGATGACACGCTGGGGGAGCATGCAGGGACAGCGAGGTCTGCGTTGGTCTGATGGCAAGATAGGTACTGCAGTTAGATGTGAAGGCTACAAATGTAAACATACACAGAGGAAATGAGTTACAGTTCCCACACTACTATTAGCTCATTGTGCATCCCCCAAGATTTCGGAAACTGGTGCCAAAATCTGGCCCCTCTGTGCATTCGGTTCTCTGAACAAACAAATGTTACCATGACAGTTTTTGGCTGGATTCTGCTATGACCTACTATTTAAAAGGGCCTGATGCAGGGTCTGTGTGCCTGTAACTGAGACTGGGTTTGTCCTTGGGCTCACAGTACTGGGAAGGATTACATGGCTGCATCCTTAGGTGAAAAAAGACTTTTAAGGAAAGAAATCCAGCAAGACTGGGAAAAGAATTTTTCTTACACTAGCTGTTGAATTGCCAGTGTGCAGTGGAGGAAGGGTCAAAAGCCTATGTGAGAATTGAGTGGGAGAAAGATCTAGCAGCAGAACTGCTGTTAGAGTAAGGACTCTTCTGCAAACAGTCGTATGTGGTGTGTAGGGGGAAGCTATTTTGGGGGAATGGATGGGACAACTCCCATTTCTGAGGGGAGGGGCAACAAGAAATAGGAAAATTTTGGTCCCAAATAGGTTTTTCTTTTATAGCAAGTTAGCTGCGAGCACAAGCATGCTTCTCTGAGCCTGACCTCACTGCTAAAAGCTCTCCCACATGCCTGGTGTCTCATGACATTTTTGTTCAACTTCAAATTTGACATTTGATCTCAAGCCTGTAACCAAGGTAATGAATAGTTAATAAAATCAATAACAACAAAACCTGGCTGTCAGCCACACTTACTGTCTGGGACCAGAGAAGCGGAGGTGCTATGGTATATCTCTGGCTGGCAGATTAAACATTTACCTTCTTGAGCTGTGTCACTGAAACAGAAGCCCTTTCGAAGCCTCAGTACTGCAGTCTCAAATGAAGCAGTATGGAAACAAAGCAGCTCAGCAAGTTGCTAGTTTTAGTTTCAAGTGCTATGTTGTATACACAAAATAACTTAATTTGCACTAAAAGGGGAGTGAGTGTTATGAGCAGAATAGAGATCCATCCCTCTGCAGATGGAAAATTAACCGAGCAAAATGTGTCTCTGTCTTAACAGATTTCCACCAGGAGAAGTGGATCTATGTTCACAAGGGGAGCACAAAAGAGGTGAGTGCCTCCAGAGGTTCTTTGTTCCCTTCAATGCTTTTTTTCCAAGCAGTGGAAGATCCTGTGCTGATAAATCAGCAGAAGCTCTTAAGAGATAAGTAGACGATCTGGCTTGTGGTTGGAATTTCAGTAATGATTTTAAGCCCCAATCAGGGAGCCAGGGCTTGCTGTACAAGGCTGTGTACATGTGTTTAAAATATGACTTGTTTGCTTCCCTCAGTTAAAAAAAAAAAGCGCCATTTGCAGACCAAGCCATAATACTGTTCTTGGCTTTCACCCAGTACAATCCTAACATGGAAAATCATTGGAATTCATCACAACGGCTTGCTTGCGCTCACAGAGAGAAGCGGTTGTACGAGACCGCTCAGAACTCGCACTATATGTTGAACCTCGGGAATGTGTGGTTCATTCTCACCCGTAAGTTCATGGGTCATGAGCAGAGCTCGGGTCATTCTTGGGAAACTACCATAATCTACATTGGGCCATGCTCACTCTTGACGTCAGTAAGTGCGGCGCTGTGGGAGACAGGCCTGCCTCCTCCAGCTGTGAGCTGGTCCCATGGTTTGTACCCATTAGCTAGCTAAATTGAGTTGCCCTGGGTCACATCTTCCTGCTGCTGTCTGGACTTGTGTCTGCCAAAAACATGACCCAGACTGTTTCTTCTTCTCAGCGCCATGGTTACTGCACCTTGGGAGAAGCCTTCAACAGACTTGACTTCTCCAGTGCTATCCTGGACTCCAGGCGATTCAACTATGTCGTGAGGGTGAGTGAAAGGCCAGGGTTTGTTTTGTTGTGATGGGGGTGGAAACTCTGAACTGTGCACTAGTTGGGTGATGGGAAGTGCTGGCAAAGAGGAGAGGTCCAAGCACGCAGGTGGGGGTGTTGAGCTTTGATGCATGAAGTAATTGATGGAAGTTGTGTGGAGAGACACCTACCATGTCCTCTTTGATGTGTTAAAATGGAGAGGGAGGTGGCGGTAATGTAGAGGATGGGCTATCCTCAGCCTAGAATTCCTACTACTTTTAGTTGTGAAAAGCACTACTGAAACCCAGAAAACTTGGTTTCTAATTCCTGAGTTCTCAGTTCAGCTTCTCAACGTGATTCCTATAGCCCCAAAAGGAGCATGGGCTCTCTGCAGAAGCCATAGAGTAGTGGGGACCTCTTTTTCACAGGAGGCTCTATCTCCACAAGGCCTGTGAAGCTTCGTCTCCTTTGAAGTGATACAGGAGAGACTCTGGGGAGTTTTGGGAATGAGACAATGAGCAGAACCTCTTGGAGGCACTGATCTTAAATTCTCTAAGGATCATGGTTGCTCTTAATCCTGTGTGACTGGCAGCAGTTTCAGTGGGTGAAGCATTTGGTTAGTCCTGACACCAGTAGTTGGTAGGAAGGAGCCATCAGCCCCAGGTCCCCCGGGCTCTGACTTTGCATAACAGATCAGGGCTTCTCTTACTGCTTTGGGTGGCCAAGAGAGAGGGTAGTGGTCAGGGAAGCTACTGGCCTGGGGGCTGTATGTTTATGTGCATGTGATCTGCAAATTGATCTCGAGTTTCAGAATGATTATCAAGGTTTGGAATTCAATAAGCTTAAAATCTGTTATTAACTTGAGGCTGTTTATAAACAGCTCCTTTTCAGATCTCATCAGCAGCTGATCACTGGTGAGGCACCAGCTGTTCAGGTTTTAAGTTTTGGAGCAAGTAGTGTTGGTATTGCTTTCCCTTTGCCGTGTCAAATGTCATGAAAAGTGTCTAAGGAAAAAATGATGTGAGCAAGTTCACCTTGGTTTGTTCACCTGTTGTCTAGGTGATGATGAGTCTGTGTGAACCTCTGTCACCCTGGAAGGGTGCAGGCACTCAGGGTGATTACCTGCCTGCTGTGCAGGAGGGGCACTGGCAGTCACTTGGATGTCCCACTGGTGGCAGGGAGTGGGGATGTTGGGGGAGGCAAAGTGGGGTGCAAGTCCATGGAAACTCAGGCTGTCCTAGCTCTTCTAGTCCTGGGACAAATTGTTTTCCTGCTTGCACAGAGGTGGTGTGCTGAAGTACTGTGTTTTCTGATACCAGATATATATGACACAGCTGTGTCATTTTTAGGGGGATTATTGTGGAAGGAACAGTTCAATGGCCTATAACCCTTTAGTCAAATACAGAGTAGGAAAATAAAGTAAAACTTTTGTTTGGTGCTCCAGAGATCACTTCTGCAGACTTTCTGGTTTAGAGTGATGAAGAACTCCAAAGACCTTTGCTAAGTGGTCTCAGGTGGTGCTGTGCCATGTGATGGGCTTCTGCTGCTCAGCCTGAGGGGATGGGTGTCTGACATGGGGCTGCATTGATTGAGCAGAAGTCCTGTTAAATTTTTTGAAGATCCAACTCAAATTTCAGTGAAGTTGGTGTGGTCTGGTGGGGAGGCTCAGGCTGACCTTCTTCCCTCCTTTTTTCCCTGAGGACTTCATAAAAGCATCCCAAATCTGCTGTGTATCCAAAATAGCGGTGTTCTGTATGGAAGTCAGCATGTGTCTTTGTTTTGACAAATTACCATTCTCTGAGCTTTAAAGAGTAGTTTCCCCCCCAGTAGTTTCAAGGATACATCACTGCTGAGAAGTATGGAGTTCTCTAATTGAGGCTGACTTGTGGTTTGGCAGATTAAAGAAGATATGAAACCTGGTACCATGGATCAAATAATAAAACTGACTTCTTAAAATGAAAGGCTTGTATCGGCCAAGTCTCCGGTGGATAGTAGCTCATAAAATACCTTTTGTGCCAGATTTACTCATGAAAAGATCTGCCTAGATGTGGAATTTGTTTATGGTCCTTTGCAAATTGCAGGCCTCCTGGAGCACAGAGATGAGCAATCTGTCACATGGAAAATGCCTTGAATGTTGGCAGGCAAAACATTTTTCCCTTCCCTCCCTCTCCTTGTTCTCTCTAGTTCCACCCGTTGCTCGGGGTGTCTGATTAATGTCACACTACTTAGTTCATCAAACAAATGCTTTCCAAGGAGGGAAGTTTAGAGCTGGAGGCTGGGGGGGAATAGGAGTGTGCCTGTAGGGGGGGGAAAAGGAGAGAAACAGCTGCAGGCTTGGGATTCTGCTGGCTACACCCAAACTTGCCCTGTAGAGAAATAAGCTGCATCACTGCTGCGAGCAAAGCGGGCTTTCAGGCTGAACATCAACTTGACTTTCTCAAAGTATTCCTTTCTGAATTTCTCTGAAGTGCTGTGGTGGTTTCAGTGCTATTTTTTTGTTTGTTTGTTTGTTTTTGTTGTTGTATGGGAAGTGTCTGCTGCTTAAAATACACCAGAACTAAGTTCTTGGAGTTCTGAATGATGCACTGATAAAATGGGCACCTCCTTGCAGTGAGGTGGAGGTGTGAGCTGCGAGAAGCTTGGCAGGTATTTTTCGTGGGCAGATTCTATCAGCCCGAGCCAGTGAGTTCAGGTAACTGAAGCAGAAGAATTTTGTCTCTGACTTCAATCTTGTCTTGACAGTTTGCTGAGACAGTGCTAGAAGTGCTAAGTACAGGTTTTGGTGCCATGACTTGGTCCTCACTGATCTTTTAAACTGTAGCATCTCCCTACATCCTACAGGACAATGTTCCCTGTTCAGAGCTAGTAAGGAAGTGTGCGATTGACCCAGAGGACCCAAACTGTTCTTGGTCTTGTAGCAGTTCTGGCTTCTCTGGTCTTAGGGATTTAGTGAGAAGACTGGAAGTGTTCTGTAAGCATAAGCAATGTGAGCAGAGACAAAAGTGCCTGCAGCCCATAAGTTGTTGGTTCTCCTTTAGGAACACTCTGTTCAGATGACAGTGAGGTTTTGCAGGCTGCTTCCTTTAGAAAGATTTATCATATGGTTGTGTAGTAATGTCTCAAGGGAAGGTGCTGTTTCTGATCATAAAAGTTTAGGTCAGGTTAAGCTGCATGGGCCCAGCTCTTCTGGAATAACACGATCTAGATAGCGTGCAGCCTGCTAATGTAGTCTCTTAAATATGTTTCTTAAGTTTTTATAGCAGTTAGCTCCAGGAGTCCTGGATTTATGCTGTGCTGAAAGAGTATCAGCTCTGCTGTCTCGTGGCGATCTGTCAGCACCTGCACTGTAAATCATTATAACTCGCCTTGCTCTTGCTCTTGCTCTACCTCCTAGACGAAAGCCAGTGTGACATTTCAGCCACAAAGTGAAGGGGCTGTGAGGGAAGGGGGGGGCTGGAGAAGGAATTTTTCATAGCAACATGTTTCTCTAGGCAGTCCAGATGCCAGAGCCATATCCCCAACCAGGAGGAGCTCAGGGATCCCCACAGGGTGCAATTCGGCTGCCCTATGGCTGTTCCGGTGTATTGAAAGGGGGATTTACACTTCACTAGTTTGAAACTTGTGATTTTCATCATTCCAAAGCATTTGCCTTTTTGGTGCAAGGTTATGCCCTCCTGCTTGGTGCAGCAGGCCTGCTGAGGACTTTTTGGCTCCGTGCCATAAGCCCCTAGCAGAGGGTTATTTGGGGTATGGTTGCCCGCACACCCCGCTGTTGAACCCAGACCGCGGCAGAAGTGCCATCTGGCTGTGGCAGGTCTCGGCAATGCTTTGCACAGCAGTCACGGGTGCAGGGCAGCATGCTTTCATGGCTCTGAAACAGGGGCCCTTGTTGCCTGCCACATGGTGCTGGTTTTGCTGGGTTTTTTCCTTGTGCTTATGGGAGGAGGACCTGCTCTGCCTCTGGAGCTAAGTGGCTTGTTGCACCAACTGCTAGCGAGGTTTGAGCAGGAGCACATCACACTTGTGGGGGTGTGAGCAGGTTATTGCCCTGCTGTGGAAGATGCTGACCCCTGCCAGCTTTGCAGAGGCTCTGGAGTTGCCCACTGCATCTCTGTGGCTCTTGCAGATGCCTGAGAACAAACAAAACAGGGGCAAGACAGTTGGATTTTGTGGGGAAGCTACTGCATCACCATTTTCAACTGAAAGAACGAATTGGGATCTAATGCCCTGTTTTCTCAAGGCATTGCAGACTTCCCAGTTCCAGTTAAAATCAGCTGAAACACAATCACTTAGTGTTTTCAGAAAAAACAAGCCTTTTAAAATTGCTCTTAACCTTTCCCCGTGCACTCTCTCCTACCATCTGTCCCTCTCAGTTGAGCGTGGGCTGGACTTAATGCAACTGCATCCTACCACATGCTTGCAGCTCTCCAGCCCTTTTACCCTGCTCAGCATTAATCTGAATTCATCAGTCTGCTTTTAGTTTGTATTAGGCAAGTGGCAACCTTGATCTATCTTTCTCTAATGCTGTAGACCCCAATTTGACAGTCCTGTTAACTGAGACCCTACTCTGTTGGGTCTGTGGGTCTGAAAGACCCTCAGCGCACTGGAGCGTGTGGGACATGGATGAACTGTGGTGCTCACCTGCTTTTTGTGTATTATATGAGCACAGAAGGATTAAAAAAAAGTCTTTTTAGAGGGCTCACCAGTCGCTTCAGCCAGCGGTCCCTGGGGAGGGGAGCAGTCCTAGCAGTATTCACAGCATCGTTTTCATATGGAATTTCATCCTGTGTTTATTGCTGCAGGGGAAGGGAGGTGACACGTGATATGTGAGCTGGTTCACTGAACATAAATTGAACCTTGATAAACACAGACAGGGCAAGCTTGAATCTGTTCCCTTGGCTAAATTAATTTTGTACCAATTTAGTGTTCTTGAAGGAACTGAGATTTTTATCCTTGTCCCTCTTCAAGAATGGCTCTGGCGTCTAGCTTTTACGGTATAGCATTACGTGATGCTTATCGCCGGGTGCGTTTTGGTGTTTTAGTAATGGGCACAACGTTGCTAACACTCAGCCTGGAGGAAGCTGTCCCTGTGCCAGTTCCAGAACGGTGCAGTCTGCAGACAGCAGTTGTTTATGCACAGAAAAGCTGATCTGTGTGGCTAATGTACAGATGGAGTCTGGTGAGTTGATCATATAATCAAAGGTCTGAAGGCTAAATACTTTAGTGTAAGCAGAGTATTGCAGACTACCTTAGGACACTGATTTATTTTTTCCAATATTTCAAGAAATAAAAGGCCTTTTTTAAAACTTATCCAACGTCTTGCAAACTGCCTTGTTTTTAAGAGTATCTAGTTGTTGTGGTCTCGGTTTAGCTGATATAGCAAGATGATCCACTGATGCCTGTGCACTGAATACTACCCAACTCTCCTGTATCTCTTCTTTTCCCCCAAATGGGCCAAGAAATCAGGCAGCCTGCCCTTCGCAGGAATTAGAGCAGGTCTTTTTTCATCTTGTTTGCTTTTGGTCACACGAGGTACAAGATATTAATAGAGTGTAAACTCAAAGCCATCTGATGATGGTGTTGGCCTGGAAATCAAACGGAAGAAGAGATGGATCACTCTAGGCGACTCCTCTGCTCTGAACCGGCAGTCACATGCCAGCGCCTGAGACGAGCACAGCAGGCACATCACTGCAGCAATACCTCTCCCTGAGCTCCCCACTTCATGGCAAGCTGCCGGTGACTTTTTGGATACATTCCTGTCATTCTCATAGCGGGGCAAACAGTTCAGCTCATGACTTATCAAGTCTTGTCAAAAGGCATCTTAGTTACTTGACACAAGCGGTTGCACCTTCTCTGGGCTCTCTGTGGTGCCAGCAGTGGGATACTGTAGCTGCAGATGATAAAGGATTAATAAGCTAGTCATGCGGTAATGTGTTGATTGATTTGTAGCATAAAAGGTTTTTCCTTGCCTTTCTAAATTAAAACAGAAGGCTATGTACATCCAAAACAAATGGACTGACACGTGGACAGTCTGTGTATTTATATAATGCTGGGGGAAGGGAGGAAGGCTTGGAAGATCACGGGCCACGTGTTCTGCAGAGCACGATCCATAGGAAACTTCCACGGTTGTTCTTGTGGTGGTAGCGAGCCGGGGAGGAGAGGGCATCTTCCCTGTGGGAAATGCCTCTTTTAGCAACTGCAGCCCAAATTCAGGGTTCAGCCTGTACACAAGTCAGGAGATCAGGGATGGGAAGCAAATCCCCATCGATAGTAAAAGTGACATTTCCATTAGGGGAGGCTAACAACTAAATGAGACACACAGGGAAGGGGGGGGTTGGTGTTGTGGCTGTAAGAGCTGAACAGAGAGGAGGAAGCCTTGGGGTTTGTTGTGGGGGGAGGGTTTGTTTTTAATATAGTGCTTAACCTTTCTCTCATGGCGACAGCACTCTGACAAAGCCCATGCAACCCAGGAGTTTGACGTAAATTGTAGAGTCTGATTCTCATTAATGCCCCATCAATAATACCCTGATCCAAACAGGCATTCGCTCGTGTTCCCTTATGACACTGCTTGTTTATGCCCCAGTGAAGGATGGTGACGTTGGCTGTTCGTTGTTCCCTCAGTGTGAAGAGAGGCTGTCAGACTGAGCACTGCTCTGTGGTTTCTCTGCATCTCTGAACCATGAAATCAAGGGTTTTTCCCCCACCGAAAATTAATTAGAATGCCTCTTTTTTTTTTTTCCCCACCCCTTTCGATGTGGGTTTAATTATTTGGCCTGTGTTCTCCTCCCCCTTCGCATTAGTTTGCTCTGTTGTTCTGGCTCCCTTTTATTTTCAAGCAGCAAACAAGTCTCTGGACTGTTTTGCTGTGTCATGTGACCAGGAGTCAAGATTAGAAAGGTATCTCTGTGCTCTAAGGCTTGCAACTTCTATTTTTATCCACAGCTGTTGGAGCTGATAGCAAAGTCTCAGCTGACGTCACTGAGTGGCATTGCCCAGAAAAACTACATGAACATTTTGGAAAAAGTGGTGCAGAAAGGTAAGAAACGGAAACGGTGAGGGGGAGGAGGAGGAGGAGTTGACTGATTTAATCTGTGTGAACCACATCCTTGAGAATAGTCAGGCAATGCGAGATGGGTGAAAAGAGGCACCACTGCTTATTTCTGTAGTGCAGTTCCACTTTCCCGTGGTGAAAGACTGTGTGCTGCGGGAGTGGGAAGAAATGTCTGTATTCTGGTAGGTGTCTAAGCGGCGATTCCTCCTTCTCCAGCTTTCCTTGCTACCACCCCTTCTGCATCCTACCTAGTCCTATTTCTGGCTGCAGAAGAGATAGCTGCTCCTGCCCCCAGCCTGGCACATCTGCAGTCCCTGCTGCTGCCTTGTTGCCAGCTTGCTGTATCATGGGAAGGGAAGCTCAAGGGCTGTCACCACCAGGGGCAGGGGGCTGAGTGGTGGTTGAGATGTGCCATTTCCTTCCCTGATACTTCAGCTCTGGCTGAACCCTGGGAATTGAGAGAGGCCTTTTAGTGCATGTATACATAAAGAGAAAGGAGATCCTGAGCTGTCTCCCTGCACATCAGCTGGGGTAGATGGGGAAGAGGTGCACACAGATAACATCTCACACATATTGGAGGGGAAAGGTGGCTGGTTGCCAGCAGCTGGAAATGGGCAATGCTGTAGAAAGGGCAGATATCTCATCTGCTTATCCTGGGAGGATCTCTTTCCATCTGCTGTCTAACCTGTTGCACTTGGTTAACGTTTAAGAGGTTTCCTATAAGAAGAAAGGTGCAGGTTGACTCTCTTGGCCTGTGAGGTTACAGCAGATAACTTGACCTGCCTGAGAAACACATAGATTCAGAAAAGGATTTGGGCCGTTCCCATTTTAACCTTTCCTGTTCCTCCAAAGTCCTTGAAGATCAGCAGAACATCAGACTAATACGGGAATTGCTGCAGACCCTCTACACGTCCCTCTGCACACTGGTTCAACGCGTTGGCAAGTCTGTCCTGGTTGGAAACATCAACATGTGGGTGCACAGGATGGAGAGTATTCTCCACTGGCAGCAGCAACTGAACAACATTCAGATCACCAGGGTAAGCACAAATCCTGGAAGCTAAAAATAATGTGTCTCCTTTGTGAAACCTTCTCATGTAGCAGCTCTCATTTGGGTGACCATGTCCCACTGTACTCCCAGTGCAAGCCCAGAATGCTGGGGAAGGATCTGGAGTTGCCAAAATAACTGGATGCATTCCTAGCATCACTTGTGTCCCTTAATTCAAACTCATGTACACAACCAAGGATCATGCTCACTGTTACTGGTCATAGACCGTGGCTTAATGGCCATGAAGTGCTGTGCAGAGCTGGGCCAGGAAGCTGTCTCCCTGTCTTGAGAGTCTTGAGAGACTAGGCCTCAGTATGGCAAGTCAACTCTATCTTTCTCAAACTGAGAAATTGCCTTCAAAACTTGTTTATCAGATAGTTGAGGTTTTAGGTTTGTTTAATCTGTAAATTAAATGCAAATTTCCAAATAGCTGCATAACTTCATGCTTCCTGGCTGAAAATATCAGTGATTCTTCCAGTAGTCTGGAACTGCCTGTTCCAGCCAGGCAAGTCCTGCTTTTACAACATCTGGGTTTTTGACAGTGTCTGTGGGGATGGGAAAGAGATGTATTTGTTGATAAATTCTGAACCTGGCTTTGCATGGGAATCAAATCTGAACTTGCTCCACTTCGCAGAATCACAGAAGGGTTGGGGTTGGAAGGGACCTTTGAATGTCATCTGATCTAACCCCCCTGCTCAAGCCAGACCACCTACAACCAGTTGCCTAGAACCATGTCTAGACTCTTTTCCCCATTTCGAATGGATACTTACTCCACAGAAATGCTAAAGCTTTTCCCTAGTGCTGATCTCTCTGTCGGTGTGCCCCTTGTAGGACTCTGAACTGGACTGTGAACTTCCAACTCAGACCAAGGCATGGCCCAAGGGAATATAAAAAGCACCTTTTTCCCTGGTGGGTCAACCAGAGAGGCATTTGCAAAAGATGAAGCAAAGAGTCTGCTTTCATCATTTTACATGTCTGTGTTCTCTGGAAACACTAGAAAACAATTTCCAGTCCTTCAGTTAGTCATGCAGGCAACAGGACACAGGAGATGAACTCTGGGAAGTCCCAAGGAGTTTGAAGAGTTGCAGAAGCAGCAGTGCCTTAATGACGGTGGTCTCTGCCCCTGCTCTGCTGCTGTTCTGGTGTGCAGCTCTCGGGATGGGCGTCTGTAGCTTCCTTTGCCTTGCAGGGGAAGCACTGGCCCAACTGCGGGCTGGCTCCTGGGACACAGCAGGTCTGGGAGCTGCCCTGTCCTAGGCATTGCCAGGGTCAGCTCCACCTGGGCATCTGCCAAGAGTGCACCACAGGTCAGGACCTACCTTCTGCTGCTCAACTTGGTAGTACAATGTGGGGTTTTCCTTCTGTTTCAGGGTCTCATAAAACACAGACAGGCATTTCAAAGAACTCTGCCTGTGCAGACAAAGTGCCTCAAAATACTGTCTGTGAACAGAACTGCCTTTTATGCATACTTACACATAGGTTTACAGACACTCCTCTAAAATAAATGAAGTAGATGTCAAGCTTGCAATAAGAAATTTCACACCACTGAGGATGACTTCAGGTTAAGCTAGAGCAAAACCAGCTGAGTGTAGAGGAAGGAGGAACAAGCTCAGCACTCTACAGCCAGTTGTTTACAATGCAGAGTGCTTCTGGTGTTTCTGGAGGTGGGCAGTGTCTTGCAAGAGTCAAAACCTAAGCCTTTAAAAATAAAAAAGAAAAACACAAACTTGAAAAATATTGTGTGCTAGAGCTGCTTTAAAAAAACACTCAGTCCAGAAAGTGACAGCATACTGATCTGCTCTGATCTAATCTGTGTTCTTTCTCCAAAAAAAGTAATGCTTGAGAAGTCCTGGAAAGAAATACTGAGAGAAAAGAAGTAGCAGATAAGTCTTTGGCCCTGAGTCAGAAAACGTGTAAGGATTTGCTTGAGTCACACTGGCTTCTTCAGAAATAAGACATAGGCATGAGCTTGGGGGTTTTTTTTGACCCAAGAGTCTTAGTCTTGCCTGTTGTGCCCTAGCGAAGCTTTTAGGCAGAGAGAGTGCAGGAGAATGCAAGACAGGCTGGCAAGGGAGATCAACAGGAGGTGACCCAAGGTTCCACTGCGTTCTTCCTACCCCAAAATATGACCTCAGCTTGCACTGATGGGCAGGGATGCTGAGCCTGGACGTGTAGACTGTACCGACATCTAACCAGGCAGTGCACTTGCAGCTTTACTCTCAGCAGGCAGTGTGAAAGCTGTCATGGGAAGGTATGTCCTCTGGAGATGGCAGAGATGGTTCGCTCCTTCTGGAGGGATTGTTCCAGGCCTGTCTTGCTGGTGAAGGTGGCCAAATATGATGCCTTGGTCATTTGTGGTCCTTGCAGGTAACCAGGCAGTGCTGTGTGGTCCAGACTGGTCACTGGGGCATTGAAGGGAGGGTGGGAGCTGCCTGTGTACGGACATGCTTGTGCCTGTGGAGTTTCCCATGCAATGGGATGGGACTGTATGGTTAAAAGCAGCCTCACACAGTGTTCCCCTGCTGATGGTGGTCCTCGTGTTGCTTGAAACAGTTAATAGCTCTGCCAGTTGTGCAGTGGGTGCTGTGACTTAAAATAGCAGCATCTCTGTGCAGGGTAAATGATAAACTTGGCACATCTGTCTAGCATTGTTTCTTTGTTGGGGCCCAATCCTAAAAGCTGCTGTTTGCCTTAATAAGGCTGGGCCTGGATTTGGAGCAGCTGGAGCCTGGGTTGTCTTTGCTGATGCCTTGCTCCCATGTGTGCCATGGATTTCCCACAAGGGCAGGACCCACTGATCTGTCATGGTCAGTTTGTCCTGGAGCTGTGCTGCCATGAGGACTTGCAAAACAGTCCTGGACCATGTGTAGACCAGGCAAATGTGGCTGGGGGGTGAAGGTGGCTTTTGGCTCATCAAGCTAGGATGTGCTTTGGTGTGGCTGAACAGCCTGGAAAACCATGGCTGCAGCTGATGGGAAAGGGGCAGGTCCTTTGAGTGTTCACAAAGGAAAAGTTAGCCTTGCCAGCACAGACCTGGGAAAATCCTGCTGTGGGTACTCATCAGCCACTGCTGTGGTTACAGCAGGATCCTGTGATGACATAAGCTAAAACACATGGCACAAGAGCATGAGATTCCCAGCAATGTGTGTAACAGGAGGCTGAACTTGAGAAGTAATGCCAGTGTCCCTTGTGGTGGTGAGACCTGGATGGTTATAGCAAAGTAGCCAATGTCCTGCTGCAGTGGTAGTGGCGCTTCTGGAAGCAGAGTCTGAGGAGTACGGGTGCGGAGTGGACAAGAAGGAGGCTTGAACTGCAACTCTGCTTCTAACTACTGTAATACAAATACATGTCCCCTTCCTTGAGGAGCTCTCAGACTGTGTTCTGGGGCAGAAGGTCAAATGTGTCTGTGTAAAACGTCTCCTTATTCAAAAGGGGGAACTGCTGCTTATTCTCTGTGTGAAAAGCAATGCTTAAAAAGCAGTAACTACTGCAAGCTAAAATTGCTTGGGTTTTCAGCTTCCTGAGAGCTTAATTTTGTCTGTCTCTTCCAGCCTGCCTTTAAAGGAACCACTTTCACAGACCTGCCGTTGTGTTTACAACTGAACATCATGCAGCGACTGAGTGATGGGAGAGACCTGGTTAGCCTTGGTCAGGTGGCTCCTGACCTGCAAGTGCTCAGTGAAGACCGGCTGCTGTGGAAGAAGCTCTGCCAGTACCACTTTACGGACAGACAGGTACAAGGAGGGATGCAAACTGCCATTAGTTGCTAGTAAGCCATGAGGAAGTGAACAAACATGGGTAGGACACTCTTAATTGACTATCTCTTGGATCTAAGGGCTGTGCCGCGAGCTGATAATACAGGCTGGCATGAGAATGGCTGCAAGGATGATTTATGTAGAGGGTTTTGCATGCCACAGCCATGATTCCCGAAATAGGAGCCTGAGGAATTAATCATATGGTGAACTTCTTCAACCCTAATCCAGGTGGTAGCAACTGCAAGTCATGCAGCTGCTCCTCGCCCCACGTGTGTGGGGAAAAACGTGTAGGCAAGCTCCGGCAATCACCCTGATGTCCCAGGGACTGACATCCTCGCAGAGAATCTCTGTGGATGGGGTCCATGAGCGATGAGTCGTACTCTCTTGCCCTTTAGAGTAAGAAATCCCCTTCGAGCTGTTTTGTGAGTGACAGGACAGTATGTGGAAAACAGCCCTGCCACTACCCACGTTGTACCTGTATAAACATCTTTGGCCTTTTGCAAGCTGGTAATCATCTGGGGTCTTCTAAACATAAAAACAAACAAAAGTCCTTTTCTGTTTGTGGTGAATGTCTGGAGTGTTTATACCAGACCTCTGCACTTCAGCGACCATGTGCCAGATTTCTCTGCTGACTTGGCTTTATTTGCTCACTCTGAATCCGACTTTGGAAGTGACTCTGGGGAAGTTACTTCTATTAACAAGTACATGTAAATCCAGTCTCTGCAACTAATGAGCCCTAAAAGACAGACGGGTGTCTCCCAAGCTAGTGTGACAAATCACTGTGTCTTAGAGTCAATGGAAAGGCAAAATACTTTTAATTTCTGAAATTGTTACATGCGATTATACTTGCTGTCCTGCCGGCCAGAAACAGTGGCTAAAGTAGTATGAAATAGCTCCCAGGATTTCAGGCTTTGCTATAGTAATAATCATGAAAAAGGAGATAGACCTTGATAATGGTATCGGGTGAGGCTTTTGCCATCAGTGAGCTGGTTATAGTTGGATATTCAGAGCAGGAGTTTTCTTGGTGTTCCAAGGGAGCTGTCATGGGACTGGCAAGGGGGACGCGTACACAAAGGAGAGGAGGAGGACATGAATTGGGTGGTGGGGGGAGCCTGTATTTGACCTGCTACAGTTTTGATAAAGTATTTCTTTCAGATTCGCAAACGGCTAATCTTATCTGACAAGGGACAGCTGGATTGGAAGAAGATGTACTTCAAGCTCATAAGGTGTTACCCACGGAAGGAGCAGTATGGTGACACGCTGCAGCTCTGCAGGCACTGCCACATTCTCTCCTGGAAGGTATGAGATGCTGGTGGGACAAACTCAACTGGGGCATGAGCCACAGGGTGCTCAGTGCTTTCTCTGATGGCAGCTGGTGTGGGGTGCTGCAGTGCCTTGACCTTCATACCCTAGTGTTTTCCAAGATCTTAATCCTCCCTCAACTACTAAGACCCTCTGTGCTTCCCAGATCCCACCTTCTCTACGCTGAACAGTAGTGGCTGTCGAGGCTAGAGGGGAGGGAGATGGGCACACTGTAGGGCTATCTGCAGTAGATCTTAGCACTGCCGGCAGCTCCTGCCACCCACTCCAGAGAGGTGGAGGTTTTGGCAACAGGATTAGCTGGGATGAGAGCTGATGGCCGCAAAACAGTGCGGGTCAAAAATCTGCTGGCCACTGTGGTGATACCCAGGGCATGTCTTGAGTTAAACTCCTGGAGCTGATGGTAGGCTTCAGCCCCTTGTCCCGCAGAGGCGAGGGGAAAAGAGTGAATTGGATCTTTGCTGGTTTTATTTCCTTTGACTTGTCAGTAGCCCCTAAAATCTGAAGCCCAGTTCTGAGCTGTCCGCTTTGATGAGAGTAGAAATATTATTCTGGGCTCTGCTCGGCGTGCAAGCAGGACGTCTGGCAGAGGGGCAGCGCTACGTTGGCTGATGCTTTGGCGCCTGTTCCACAGTCTCTCTAAATGGAGTTGTTTTCTCCTTTCCCAGGGTACTGATCACCCTTGCACAGCCAACAACCCGGAGACTTGCTCCACCTCTCTTTCGCCGCAAGACTTTATCAATTTGTTCAGGTTCTGAACGTGGGTCTCCGCAGCTGACGCAATTCGTACAGGACACTTTATGCCACTGAGCTTGGACACTCCATTTGTAAATAGTGTAAATACTCATGTTTGAAGCTCCTGAGTCAAGGAACAAGAGGATCGCGGAGATGAAAGGTGAAATTGCTCACTGACATGCAGCACTTAAGGAATACAGACTTTTGTAGGACTGGTATATAAATGCATCATGTTGTACAGAGTCCCTTTTTTATGATCAGAGTACAAGATACAGGGCAAAAAAACTTCATTTTTTGTCTTTAGAAGTTAAAAATGAATTTGCCCCACAACCATGAGAACTCTTGGTTTGTTCCTGATAGAGTGAAAGCAATATGAGGCTAGGACTGTTGAACTGTTTCTCCATCTGGTTTTATTTAGCATACGTATTTATAAATATGACATTTTAGAAGTATTTATGAAAAATATCCCTGTGACAAGTTTAATAATACTTTTATGTTTTTAAAAAGGACACATTCTGAAATACTTAGGATAGACCTCTAGCCTACTTGCAAAAGTAATCGCACCATACCACTTTCTACCTCTGATAGATTGAGTACCTTTCAAACAAAAATCCAGTGTACAATGTGAACTTTTGTATTTTGTACAACGATTTAAAGGGAAATGTTTGTGATAGTAAGCATCTTTCTTGGTTTAATGCTTACCTCTTTACATTAGTTTTCTTGCTCTACTTAGTGCTTGAATGCCTAGGTGATAGGCACCATATAAATACCTAAGACTTTACTCCATCCTCTTTTAATTTGTTGGTTTTATGAAAGACTAAGCAAAAGGGAAAAGAGAAGCCACAAGGATGAAGATTATCTAAAAGGGAGGAAGTTCTGTTAAAGAGAAACAAAGAACTGGATTTAATCTCACAATGTAAATTCATATCAACTCCACTAGGTTAATTGGACTGGTTGAAAGCCCAAGTGAGGTTAGAATCTGGTTCTTCAAGCCCATGTTTTCATAGTTTTCAAACATATGCACTGCTCTGTATTCCCACTGCTGTCAAGTGAATTCAGTCACCTTGGAGCTGGTACAATATAAGGAGAACTGGGCTGTTGAACATAGTGAAATTACGTGGTTTTTAGTGACTGGAAGACTGGCAGCATCGTGTTTAATTTCAGACTACTGTAGTTTAGGGTGATGAGCAAGACAGCATGAAGAAACAGGTCAGCATTTTCCTAAAAACAGCAGTCAGGACTGGGGTAGGCAAGGGATTTCCAGCATGGCACTTACATCTTTGGTTATTTCTCCGTGCCAAGGACATGGCAAAGACCCGCTCCAGTCCCTTCTGCTTCCAGTGCTGATCTTTATGGGATCTTCTAACGCTAGCCTAGAGGTAAATGGAGTAAGTGGCCAAACTCCAAACTTCACCATGGCCATGACTTGGCTCACCATCTCCTCCGTTGCCTACAATGCTTCACTTTCCCCTACAGTGGAGCTAGAAGAATCCAGCTCGTATATAACAATCTGAAAGCCTGCAGTGGAAAACTTTTTTGCTGTTTGCCAGTAGATTTCCTGTATAGCACTTTCTCTGTGCATGACAGAAGCAGGATACCTCGGAAGGGTAAATACTTTGTGGGTTGCGTGTGACTGTACAAAGAATTGTGAGGAAGAGGAGTACTCAGGACAATTCAGGAAGAACTACTTGAGTTAATTGTTAAATGTTCTGTTCCTTTTTTTACATTTTTATAACTGACTTTCAACACTTTTCTGCAGCTGTTTATATTTTAAAAGAAATTGACAGTATTTGCATTTTTGCAAACTAAATCACTTTGCATGCTCTTGTGAGACATGAAAAGGGAAAAATGCTGCCTCTGGATGGAGCAGTGAGGAAGTGGGGAAGAAACCTGGGAAGGAGAAAACCAGGAAAACGCAGACAAGAACTGCCCTTCTCCTGCCTTCCAACAGCAAACCCAAGGCTTTGGTTTTCCAGAGAGCTCTGTGAGCCTGTGCCATGGCCCAGAGCTAGGCACTCTCCAGGGATGTGGAGAAACCATGTGTGGGATAGGGAGCTTTGTCTTGGTGTTGATGCCCCATCCATCAGTTTGACTGCGGCTGGAATGCACAAGCCTGCTGGTCGTCATATTCCTATCAATGGAAAGTGTTTTAAAAGCTGTTACCTTGGAAAAATGAACTTGTGCTTGTTTGGAGGCTGTTTGTGAGGGAGGGAAGCCAGTTTCTGTTCTCATTCCCATGCTGATGGCAGTGGGTAGATGAGGTTGAAACCTGGCTTGGTGAATGAGAATGTTAAGGACAGAAACCTGCAGGTGAAGAGAGCGAAGCATTGCCACTCTACTTGGAGGTTCTTGTAGCTCCTTTTTGTGGCCCTGGGAAGAGGACCTGTGCCCCTTGGCATCTCCGTTTCCAGCTCTGACTTGGAGTTGTTTGTTTTGTAGTCTTGCCTCTGCCACCCATAGTGAGCCAACCTTTTGTGATGTGGGGGCAACGGCCTTTCAGTGTGAAATGCTGGGATTCTGCCTGGTCAGAGTTTGTGCCCAGGAGATGATACTTCCCCACTGTGAGATTATGGCACTGGGTGAATTTTAAACTCAGGTTTGAATCTGGCCTACTGCATTCCCTGCACAGCCACAGAATCCCTGGGTTTAGCTGTGATTTGAGAATGTCTCAGCTCTAGTCATCGCCTCTATCAGCGTGTCACTGGTCTTGAGCAAAGAGTTTGTGTCCTTTGCCCGGAGAGCACAGGTCATGCTGACAACATAATGCGCAGCTGAGGCTCCCACTTATAAAACTTACTTCAGTGAGCGTGCCTTCTGATTTCTTTGCGCTGTGTAGATTTTAAAGGATTAAAGTGCCGAAGATGATTTGTTAATGCATACAGCCACTTGTATGTTGCTTGTGTGAGGTCCTGGGATACTGCTGGTGGTATCCGAAGCAGCAGAAAACCAAGCCACTACTGTACTGGAGAACAAAATGGACTAAAAGAGAAACAGAATAAACCTTATGCGGTTACTGCCTCAGTCATCGCTCTCCTACTACAGCAACTGTCAAGTAAGACCTTGATCTCTCTAGGAGACTCATTGTTTCTTGAGTGGCTGGTACAGGGAGATACTCTGAATTCAATACTCTTGTATGTAAAACAAAATGCTGTTGTATCCAAATACCTTGCTCTAACCACTTAGAAACAAGGCCATCTGTATTTTAGCAGTGCACAGGCATCTGCTTGGCTGAGGATGGCAGAGTAACAAAACCAGCCGTGGTAACAGGGTCTTCCAGGCAGGACGCTGTAAGGCTGCTCTCACACAAAAAGGACCTCTCTGTTTTAAGACACTTGTGGAAAAGCTGTTGTGAAGGGAAAACAGACTTCTGCTTGTCTTTTGGAAATAAAACATCCTTTCCAAGCAACATTTCACCTTCCACTTAGTTGATGCCTTCCCATTAGACATGCATCAGTTCTTACATACTAGGAAAGGAAGTCATTTTTCCTCTCATTGGGGTTTTCTCCTGCCGGCATATCCAAAGAAATCTCATTATCTTCAGAGAATGTGTTAACCAGTGCAATGGTGTAGAACGTGGTGCTGTGAAGAGGGAAAATGGATCATGCAGGGGAGGAGGCTTAGGAAGGGAGAGATCCTGGTGATCTCTGCTTCAGCTTTTTAGAAGAGGCAGGTATTTGGAGTTGTTCTAATGTGATAGCCACTTCAAGAGGCACAATTTCAGCTGTACATACCTTAAGCCATTTATACTAACTATGGTATGGTAAAGTTTGATCATAAAATGTGTGTACCCCCTCTTATATTGCTTGGGTTTCTTTTTTTTTAATTGTGGGAGTTTCTAGATCCTTTAATTTTGTAAAGTGATTAGGAAAACCTGTATTGCTCTGAAGACATTGCTTTGTATGTAAACATTTAATTGCACCCTGCCACTTTCTGTATATGGGAATATCTTTTTTTATTATTATAATTTTCCCCTGGTTTTTGAACTGTTTGTGTTCCCGTTTCTGTTTGACTTCAATTATTTTTGCAAAGCTGTCGTCTTCTAGAACATAGGTACTAAACCAGAGTTTCCTGCCCAGAAAATTCCTTGGCCCCGAGTAGCTAAAATATGATTTACAGCAGGAATGTTTCAAATTCGGTTCCATTGCTAATGAATCAGATGTGCCGTTTCATGCTTATCTCCTGCTCGGTGCAGCAAACTGGCATTGCCCTCTGGGGTTGTTCTTACAAACCTTACACAGCTTCCCCATAGATCAGCACCTAGCCAAAAAGACATAGCTTTAAATTAAGATGCCACTCTTTCTAGCTGGCCTGTTTGCCAAAACACAGACCTGATGGCTGGTCAGGTTGATAAAGACTCCCAGTTACAAGGTTTTGGACTCTGCTGTTGTCCTTTTCTCAGCTCATTGCTTACAGTGATGCTTGTTAAAGGCTCTGAAGATGTGGCCACCCATCCGCAGGGCTGTCAGTGTGCGGCTGCTGGGCTGTGAGTATCTTTACCAGCGCTTGATTTCTATCCCATGTTTTCCTCCAGTGATTTCATTGCTGGCAAAGCGGCTTTGCAGGATCTGGCCCTAGGGAGAACAAATCCATCTTGTCCTTGATGCACGCAGCCTCTAGCATCTTGAACATCAGAGAGAGTCCTCCTCCGGTGACCAAGCATTGCTGCTTCTCCCGGGAGAGCAACTGAGGGTAGAACTCGCATTTCTTTAGCCATCCTGTGCTGCACAGAATGCTAACAGGTCAGCTACCAAGCGAGCATTTTAATTTGAAATAGCAAATATGCTCATCTTTACGAACTAATCTACAGTCATTATAAATATCTACTTATATATGGAAGAGAGCGTGTGTTTTGTTTTTCCTTGAAGTTGTAACTAGAGATTATATGAAGTGCAGGCATCCCTTGTATAATAAGACTGTTTAATACTATTGTGTGGTTAAAATCCTTCCATTATAAATTTGCACACTTTTTTCTCCTTCTCTTGCATGTTCAACTCTGATTTTTACAGCTGTCCTGTGCAGACAGTAAGGTATTTTTGTAAAACATTTTTGACACTGAATTGCAATAAATGTTCAAACAATGTGAACCACGGAGTTGGTTGTCTCATTGCTTCCAAGCTGGTGACCTTACCAGCCTTGAGCTTCTGGTGACTGTAAGCAAAGACTCTTCTGCAGGAGCATCCAGAACTCGGGTGGTTGTGGCTGTAGAAGAGTATCCTGGATACAATGAAGCAGCAGCTCTACTTTGAAGGAAAATGAGGTGAATGGAGCCCTCACGCCTAGCAAAACCAGCGGTCACATGCAGCTTGTGAATCTCTACTGTCCCAAAGCACGAGAGGGGTTGTTGCCCCAGAAGAAATCACTAGCACTCACTCTGGTCTGATAGCTTCGACTCCAACTTGTGGCTTATGGAAGTGGTTTTTTTTTTTTCTGGATGTGTTAAGCAAGTGATTTTTTTTTTTTTTATCTTCAGGTTACAACTGCATCTGGTTGGTCAGGACTGCGACAGTCTGACCGAGGCTCCTGCTCAGAGGGAGTGTGAATAGGAGCCCACTGAAGGGACTCAGTAAATCGGGGAAAACCAGCTGAAAAGGCAAATAAAATGTGCCTCAGGTTAGAACAGGAGAAGTTATCATGGTAAAACACAATGACTGTCCTCAAAAACTAGGCCAGCTATGAAAATAAGCACAGAATGCAGATGCTTTGGGTTTAATTTCATTTGCACTGTAGTGTAAGGTATATTTAAGTTGTTTTATAAGTCTTTTTGTGCTTATGCTGTGTCTCAGGAATATAGTTGGGGTTGTACCCCCAGACACAAGTCTCTGGAAACACAGGACTGTCTATAAGATCACCAGAGCCTTTTCAGCAGGAGGATAAGAAGGCCATTGTTGATACATTTCTTAAACTTTCAAAGAAAGTACCCAATTTTATTTATTTTAATAGCCTAAATCCTTTAAGGGGAATGTTTTCCTTCTTCAGGAATGTGTTGGCTGGGTCTGTGGGGTCTGTCTATAATCCTTCCTATTCCCACATTACTGCTGGGAACACCTCCCCCCCTTTCAAGAGCGCTCATAGATAGATGGTGGGGCAGCCTGAAGCATGGATGAGTGTCCTGTCTTGCTCCACGATGTCACTTTCTATAATGCCTTGAAGTGCCCTCACTGTCTCTCTTAAAACCTAATAAAGAAGCAGAGTTCAGGCAAAAACCGTTTTGAAAATGATTTACCCAACAAATCTTATGACTCAGCTTTGCCCCTAATCCTCAGTTCAGTTCTGCTTTACAGGGGGTTTGGGGTAAACCCCAGTCAATCACGTAGGGGGTTGCTTTAGTTTTGACATAAACCCGAACTGCTCCTGTCATCAAAATTAAAGACTGGGAGGAGAGCTGTTTTCTGACGGGCTCCATAAATAACTTGGGTGGGTTCAAAGGTCTTCCAGAAGCTGGAAAGACACCAGCTCACTCCTCGCAATTCCTGAGGCGTAGGATGCTGCGCCTTTCTGTAGGAAACAACCTGATGCTTTTTTAATGTGTTTCCCTTGGATTGTTCCGGGCCTGGTCAGGACAGGCCTCGAAGGCAGGAGGCAGCACCCACAGGCTTTGCGGCCAACTCGGGGCTGCTCCTGCTTTCACACAACTGCTGAAAAGGGGTGGCAGAGCGGGAAAGACGCCCGCTCCCAGCTCCGCAGCCTAAACAACCAGCTGGCCCTGCGGGGTGTGCGTTGATAGACGGAGAAACGCAGCCGGCGCAGGAAACACGAGTTCCTCCTCTCCGTGGCATGCCGTGAATTTTGACTTATTTGAACAGGGCTTTGGAGTGTTAAGTTTATTCTTATAGGCATGTATTTTTATTCGTGACATGCACAAAACATGATGCCTCTGTGGGTAATTTCTGATGGGAACAGGGTGTGTGACAAACAGTCAATGATAGCCTAGAAGCCGCCTTGCTCCTTGCCTGCGCCTAGCGCCATTTTCTCATTGTTTTCCCTTCGCAGGCAGAACTCGCACTTCCGTGAGGGGTTTCGCTGATGTTAGGGGTCAGAAATTTCTCTCCCTCCTCCCGCTCTGGCCCAGCCTGTGGGAAGTCAGAGGCGTCCACAGGGCCACTGCCAGGCTTAACCTAGGGCCAGTTCTGGCCCAGCCAGCATCCAGCTTAAGCCGAGGAGAGTACCACGGGGTCTGGTGATGACTGAACAAGTGCCTAAACGCTTTGGCAGGTTGGGATCCAGAGCAATGTGGCCTTCACCCTTGTCTCCCCAACACGAGGGGCCTCTTGGTACCGCAGCAACTGCCTTTCTCCCTGGAGTTCGGGGCACCCTCCTCAGCTGGGCCTGGGGGATATTTTGTCCGTGGGTCTCCCACCAGAACCGCACCGTAGTTTTGAAGGCGGGTTATCTCTGAAATGACTTGTTCCCGGTCTTTTTATAGCTCTCATGCTGAAGTGGAATTTATTCTTTTTTGGATGTAGCTGGAGGTGTAAATCCAGACAAATATAACTCCTGAAGGGGGATCAACCTGTCCGTACCACGGCTCAGCAGCGCCTGTGTTGCTGCTGGGGTATATGGAGCAACCAAGCTCCTTTTGAAACCTCTGAAATGGAAGTAATTTAATTTGGGGCTTTTCTTGCTTCCAGACAATTAAAAGCTTCTCCTTGAAAAGTGCTGGCTCCTGGCGGTAGGTAGAAACCTACAATCTTTCTCTTACCACACACTTTTATATTTAAAGCCTCTATTTTTAACCCAATGGTGGGATTCAGGGTTAATGCTCGTTAGATCTGTGTCTAGACAGTTGTGGAAAACAGGAAATGAATTACATTATAGTACGAAAGGAGAATTTAACCTTCTCTCTCCTCGCTAACGCATGTGACTGGGGAAAATATGTTACAGCAGAGTATTTTGAAAAGTTTAAGGAAGTAGAAAAATGAGAAACACACACACCCCCAAAAAAACCCAACCAACTGGCTTTCCACAAGGTCCCATGGGAATTATTTCATAGAAAATAATGAGCCAGACTCTGCCCTCAGCTACACCCAGGCGGTTTCCTCTGGTCTCTGTGGAAAACTTGCATTTTATTCTTCCCTGTTTCTTCTCAACATTCAGAAGGGGGGAAAAAACCAGCCAACCAACCGAGCCAAGTTAACTGGCTTCACGCACATGCACGTGCGAGCTGCCAAGGGGGAAGCCTACATGCACCATGCGTCCTCCGGCACACAGAGCCGGGCAGAGCAGGTTTGTAACACCCCTAGGTGTAACGGCACCTTACACCCCTTCTCCTCAGGCTGCCTGAGGCCTCAAGGTCTTTATTTAATATTTATAAAGGTATTTATTTGCATTAGAGACTGCCAAAATGCAAAATCCCCTCCCTTGGCCCTTCAGGAAGGTAAGAGCCCAAAGGCTCGCTGACGCCAGCAGCAGCACAGTGATCCCGTGCCGTCCGGCAGGTGAAGACCCAGATTTTAGAAGCCCGTTGCAATGAACCCAGAGGGAGAATTAAGCCTGACCTAGTGCAGATAGCTGGCCTGCTCAGAAGGAGCTGGAAAGCGGAGGCCTGGATGCTCTTTATCCCCTACACCCCACAAAACAGCTGCTCTTTGGATGCAAAACACACCCTGACCAAAAGCAGTACGGTAAGCATCCTCCGTCCCCAGACCCCTCGTGGACCCCCAGTGCTGTGTTTTCAAGCCTTCCCAACCGCCCAGGGCCCCAGACAAGCCAGCATCCTGGAGCCCCAGGAGGCGAGTGCCCAGCCCCACTGCACGACCACCGTCCTCCCACCCAGGGCTTCATCTCCCCCTGCCCACGGCTGCCTCTCCCCGGTGCCTGGAGGACGTGTCTGCCCAAGGTAGTCCTGGCTCAGTCCTCGCTGGCACAAGGACCCTGTGTGTCTCCAGCACAACTCCCCTCTTCGCTGGAGCCAAATGGTTACGCTTGCCACACGTGCTGTCGGCTGGCCAGAAACGTTAGTAGCCCCGCGGCAGAGCAACAAAGCCTTCCCAAGCATCCTCCACGCTGCTCAGCACGGGCTCTGCCACTCGGGACCCCCGGGACCCCCCCGGGCTTCGGTGGCTGCTGGGAGCATGGAGGAAAGGGATTATCCTCCTCAGGGCTGTTTATTTGCTTCATTTTATCAGGATTGCTTTTAATTTTGAAGGCGCACGAAGATGAAGTGTACGAATCACTGGAATAATACTGCAGCTAATTTTATGGCATCTTTAGCACCATCCAAAAAGAAGAAAAAAAACCCCAACAACCAACCAACTCCCCACGCAATGGAGCAATCTAAATAAGGATTTTTAAGCAATGCAATATTTGCCTGTATAGCTGTCAGTGTTTCCACTGCCAGTTTGTCTTCCTAATGGAACCAAGCTTTGGCACAGCTTATCTCTGAAAAAATAACATCTTTAACTGTTTCCAAGGGAGTATGGGATGGGAGGGGATGATGTGAGTTAGAATCACTGGGAGTGCGGTAAAACGTTGGCCTACAAGTCTGGGAAAGGGCCTCGATTTGTCCTTATTTGCTTGCCTGTGCCCGTCCAGCGCGGGAGGGAGCAGAGCAGGAGCCCTCACCACCCTCACACCCGGCCAGGTAGCAGCAGCCAAGGTGTGGGCCCTGTTCAGGAAGAGCCAACCGCTCACGGGAACCAGGAGGATATAATTTCACGCCGAGGTGAGCTGATTAAGCATGGAAGCTGGTATCCACAGCGAAACACGCGACCGTGAAAGAAGCCGTCTGCATCCGCACGCACAGAGACACGCGTGCAGACGTACAGGCACACGCTAAACGCTGTCCTGCAGAAGCCTGGCTCTGTAGCCTAAGGAAGGTCAGGCATTTTCTTGTCGGCAGCAGTCTTGCCTGCAGGAGAGGCTTTAGGACACGGCTCATCCGGTGGTGAGGAAGGAATGTTTCTGCATTAATCATGAACCCTTATTCTTGTTTTTAATTCATCTGTTCTGCCTGATGTAAGTATTGCCTGACAGTCTGACACAGCCAGACATGGTGTTTGATTTACGGAGGGGGTGGAAATCCAAACAGAAAAGGGTCCTCACTTTGGTGCATGGGCACGTGTGTTACCCCTGCAGTCTCCTGGCGTTGGAAACGGCTGGAGGAAGCCCAAAGCTCTTCTTCCTGGCCAGGGTGTTTTGCTGAAATACCCTCTCAGGTATCCCAGGAAGACACTCTCACCTCCAGCCTATCCTCGGGTTCCCAGATGAACTGCATCAGCGGGGATCTTGCATCCCACTCAATATTTAATCACCCTTTGCCCTCGTTTTCTTAAGTTGGCAGTGAAACCCTAGCTAGCCTGCGTGCCACAGCACAGCCGTATTTTATTACAGAGAGCTTGAAACAAAGCTTCCACTTGCAAATCCAGCCATGCTAATGGCCGTACTGCTGGAGCTCCATAGATGACTCTCCAAACGGCACGGAACAGCAGCGAGAAGTAGTTCATCACGTTATTTGGGAGCCGGCTCTACTGCGTTGTGCAGGCGGGGCAGAGGAGCAGAGGCACGATCGTGCCATCTCAGATGAGACCAAGCGACAGTGAAGACGGTAACGGCTCTTTTGGACCCAACACGTGTGCTTTTGTCACATGTCAGGCCTCAGATGTCCTCAACACTGGACAAGTTCCACGTGTGGGTTTTAGCCGTGGACTCTACCTGCTAAGGCAGGGCATTTGCTCACTGAATGAGCACAAATAATCCCAGTTTCTGAGGATTTCCGTAAACCCAGCAAGCATCCGGAGTAGGGTGGCGATGTCCTGCCACCCCCACCTTGCTGCTGCAGCAGGCCAGCAGCGGGGACACCACGGTCCCTGGCTTCTGCATGGGTTCAAAGCAGTGAGGCCGCAGAGAGCACTGGCAGAACGGCTTCACCAGGGCTCTGCAGACCTCGGGGAGGGCGACTCTTTCACCCCTGCTCATGCAGCCCTTGGCATTGGCTTGGAGGGGGCCGGGGCTTTCCATGGATCCATCCTCCATGCAAGGTGTGAGCTCGGAGAGGCTGGCGAGCGGCGGCTGCTGGGACCGTGTGTAGCTGTTCTCTGCTGGGAACCAAACCCCTCACTTGGCCTTGCAGATACCAACAGTACTCAACCTGGGTTTTTGTTTCATTTATCAATTATCAAATAAGTTAAATGAGAACAAGCATTAAGGAAATAATCTTCCCAGTAAAATGCCTCTGACAAATATGACGGGTAGGGCACTGCAAATCCCTCCAGGTCCCTTCTTCCCAGCCTGCTGCTGGGAACAAGGTCAGGGGGAGCACTGTGCCCGTGTCCCCCAGCCAGGAGAGAGGCTGGAGCCCCGCAGCCGCTCCCAGCACTGGTTAGTTTGCATCTCAGGACGGAGCTGGGCTCCGTTTACTTTGTAGCTACTCCACGGAACCATGCATTTGGAAACAACTTCTGGCCAGACACATACCTTCGCATATTAAAAGGTATTTTTAGTACCTCTGGCACAGCGGATCAAACTCTGCTTTCAGGGTACTGAGACAACTCTATGGACTCGGCTGGCAGTGCCGCATATTCATACCGAGGTAGCAGCTGGTAGAAGCGACTTCATAGTTGCATTGACTTCACACCAGACAAAAACACGAGCGCAGATAAACGCTGGTAGGATTCCTGACTTCCAGCGGGCTGTGTTTTCTTCCTAGGAGCGTGACTTTGCCTGATAAAAGTTTGACTGGCCAAAGAAACAGCTGTGTAGCAAGGAAAAAACACTCTGAATGTCGCCTCCTCAATTGGTGATGACTTTGGTTTTGCACTGGTATAAATATAACTGTGACCATTTCATACAGCAAAGTGCTCTGTGACGAGTACAGTATAAGCAGCCGAATGGATTACACGGGCTATAAACAAGGACTGGAAACCCTTGCTTCACCCCAGCAGTTAGAAACGGTGGGAGCGGAGGGAGCTTTATGGCTGAATGGTTAAAAGCCGCAGCAGAACATTTCCTCGGGACGGCTGCAAGCGTGGAGCTGGTGCACTGCCATTTCAGCAGCCGAGCTGAGACGGTGGGAAGCACGCCGCCACAATTGCCTACTAAAAAGAAGGGAAGGCTGAGATAACTACCATCTTCTTACAGCGTAGGCTGTTTAAAAAAACAACATATAATGATTCCTGCCTTATTGCAGTGTTTGGGTTCCAGATATAGCCTTGCAAGGGAAGGCCGGTATGACGCTGAACCAAGCCAAATGAGCATTTCCTGCTGTTAAGTAATAGAATGTCAGGAATCCAGCTCCTCGGAAACACCCTGCTCATCTCCCTCCATACCAGGGCCAGACACTCAGAATGAGCTTCAGGTGAATAAGGCCACTTCACTCAGACTTGGCGAGTGGCAGTTCACAGCTCAGGTCCTTTGAAGGCTTATTTTAACCCCTGAAAAACAAAGCTCGGTACACCTCATACCTAGGAAGTGGCTTAGCTCGCTCAGCAACCCAGGGACTTGCCAGAAGCCTTAGATAACCAAGTAAGATTGGTTTAAGCTGCCCTCAGTATCCAAGGTATTTCCTACTGTAAGTATAAGGAAACACTGAGGATACTTAAGCAACCCTATTTGTTTATCTTCGGTCAAACTGGAGAGATTTTCCAGAACCGCTACTGCAGCTGCATTTCACTTGCTGACAGGCTGCATTCGTATGGAGTGCTTCGCTTCGGACTCCATGACAGCAAACGAAAACCTTCACGGAGAGCCGAGCTCCGCAGGGCAGGATGCACACAGCTGCTGAGCAGACCTGAGCAGATGTCTCCAGCCACTCACTCTCTGCATATGCTTCATTAGCCTTGGCCTCAGCTGGGCCAGCTCCTGCGTGAGGAGGAAGCCAGAAGGGAGAACATCACCAGCATTCCCTCCCTCAAATTTCTGAGTAGGTGATTACCTGCAGAGAGACAGATGTCCAGACAGGTTTCATCTTGAGAGGAGATGAGATTCTCCAAGCTCGCAAATCCAAAGGGTCATAGGGCAACCCCACCAAACCTGGAGCCATCTGCTCAGCCAGGTGATGCACAAAGCAATGCTCTGCAGCTCCTCTCCTCTGGCAGCGTGGCTTGTGCTAGTCAGGGGACACACAGGCACCACCTGGGTCACGGATGGAGTCTCAGTAATGGTTCTGCAAGGCACCCGGTGGGAGGGAACTGTGGCTACTGCAGGGACACGGTCGGATTTTCACACCTCCTTCGTACTCCCTGCTACAGCTTTCTCAGGTCATTCGGTCTACAACCCGTGTTTGCTTAAAAGGTGGGGGAAAAAACGACAAAAAATGAGAAAATATGGCCCAAAGCCAAGCTAACCAAAGAAGAGCAGACCCCAGAGAGGATGGGCATTTTACAGCAACAGAGCTTCAGGCATGCAGGCTGCACAATGAGGGCTTGAGGAGAGGCGGCCATGCAGGTCACAGTGTCCCTGCCTGGGCTCTCACCTGGCATCTGATTCATACTAAGGCACCACGGTGCCTCCCTGCAGCTTATTTCCTAGCCCGGGTCAGATTGCAGCACCCCAGGTAGGTAAATGTAGCCCCCGAAAGCCACATATTGATAGCAAAGCAATTAGTGTGATACCCTAAGGTGTCACACCCCCATTTTGGTAGGGACTGCGAATGCTGCACAGATCCCCCAGAACCGGCGGGTGGTTCGACGATGCTGACATCTAGCCCTCGACGCGCAGGAGGGACTCGCACTGACAGTAGAGACTCAGGCAGCCAAGGGCAATAAGGAACCCGTTAGCCACAGCCTTGCAAGGTACGGATTACCTCTGCACTGCTGTCTGAGTTAGATTTTGGGGCTGTAACAGCTACTGGCAGGGCTGAGCATGCAGGAGAGC
Organism: Rhynochetos jubatus; assembly: GCA_027574665.1. NCBI lineage: Eukaryota > Metazoa > Chordata > Aves > Eurypygiformes > Rhynochetidae > Rhynochetos > Rhynochetos jubatus. The sequence continues at coordinate 6,577,475 of CM050648.1, read as the reverse complement.
GCCTCTGGGCAAGCGTCCCAACCCGCAGGTCCACCGAATGCTGACTGCTCTCTCTGCTGGCCAGCTGAGAAACGGTATGTTCTCCAGGCAGATCTGGCCATGTACAAGTTGGCAAAGAATGCACCGACCAAGCAAATGCATGCCAGAAAAAACAGCGGGGTTTTTTCCCTGAAGTCCCATCAGGCAAACAAATGACGTTAGTTATCAAGTAAACTGTATTCTTAACTAAAAAGCAGCAGTGAGAGGAGGAAAAGGCAGGAGATGTGGGTGTCCTATGTCATGCTGCAGCTGACTCCATCAATAATGTGAGGGAGGCAACGGAGATCCACGGTTCTAAGGTTATCAGGGTCTTGCCCTACGATGTCTAGAAGTAAAACTGTTGGAGAATTTCCAGTGTCCAGGAGGATACAAAAACTGGAAGACCGTGGGATTGTAACTGACCTGAGGGCAGGGGGGTTTCTCCGCGCTTTGTTCAATGCCAGACTCAAGGGTGACCTAGCCCCAAAAGCCACCACGCAAGGGCTCTCAGCACGTGAATGCTGTGAGAACTGGGCAACAGAAAGACTTGGCTGTGGGAAAAGACAAGGTAAAAAAGGCTGAAAGGGAACGGGAAGCTAAGCTGCGCTACGAAATCGCTGTACTGAAAGGGCGAATAAGCAGCACATCTTTGTGCCGAACACACCAGGGCATCATCTGGACACGAGGAAGATCAGAAGCCTCGAGGGCTATTGACAGCATGGAGTACAGGTGAGCACGTGCTGATCCTCCTGTGCCAGTGCATCCCAGCCAATCAGTCCTGCAATAACGTCAAAGCTTTCATGTTATTTCGCAGCTGGTCGCGGCACGAGCCCAGCGCTCCTGCCTCAAGGAGTGAAGCTCTCCCTGGAGAGCTGGGGGGCTGTACCAACAGCTTCGAGCTGTACCAGAGTCATATGGTGTAGCCCACATATCTGTGTCCATGGTATAAAATTGCTTGAATCTTGGGTGTTTAAATACATGGATCATCACAGAGCTGCTAATTAGTGACGGCTGGCCGCGAAGCCGCCTCCTCACCATCCGCTTTACAAAGAGCGGCAGTCTCTGCTGTACTTCTGACGCGCGCCGCTCCTGCAGGCACTCGGCGAAGGGGCTCTCGACAAACCTCGCTTTTCTGCCTGCAGCTTGCTGCGGTGCTCAGGGAGTAAACCACGCTGGTGGGGCCACCTCCGCGTCAGTCTGCAGTGACAGCAGAAAGGGGCAACGCAGCAAGTTCCCCAAATCAGTCGGGGAGGGTTAATTGGAAAGAGAAAGGAGCTAAGAGGGGAGGAAATCCACTCAGTCCCTCTGATGGGACACCAGGGCTCATGGCATTAGAAAAAAGGCCACTCTCTTCTCATTATGGTGAAGCAAGTAGCTCCTCCTTGTAGCTGGCATCGCCGAAAGGAGCATTTGGCGTGTCCTGGCTTTCTGGTAGCACAACTTCTGAAATGGTGATGAAATGCCACCAGGCTTGAATGGCTACAGAGACACAACATCAACATCCTCAGCACTGAACGAAATTGTTCGATAGGCTTTTACCTAGCCCTCTGGAACGACAACTCTTTGCAAGAGCTACAGAGGGATTGTGAATTACAGAAAGGCTATAATCACCCCCAGACTGATACAGGTAAAATTAAACATCTGTTCAGAATGATTAGAGAGAAGAAGGACTGTCTTTTCACATTATATTTTTTTTAAACTTGTATATTCTGAATAATGGTTGTGACTGTTCTCCGTCCTCGCAGCCGCGATCCTGAAACTAGATTGAACAAGGCAAATTCTCGTCTCTGAGCCTCACTAAAAGGAGCATGTCATGGATTTCAGGCACTGGAAACCAGCTGAGGATGGCAGCTCAGTATTTAACTTGACACACACAAGTCCAGAGGGATCAAAACCTAACATCCTGCAATAACAGAAAGGGTCCGTTGAACAATGCACAGGAGCTCGGCACATGTGAGATTCAATCACTTACTTGAAGAATAAAAAATGCTGAACATAACCTGTTTGTCTAAAACATAGGTTTCTCAATTCTCAGCTCTGGTACTGTCTACCCCGGGCAGCGTGTGCAACGCCCTGGGTTAGCATCTGTACGGAGCCGAGCAGGTGAACTTCTGCCGTTGTGCCCATTCACAACCAGACTTGACATTACTCAAAACCACTAAGTGACAATATGTCTTCACTCCCTCAAAGCACGCCTGCCACATCAGCCTCACGCCAAAAGTACCCAGAAAAGGAAGAGCGTCTGTCATTTCAGGCCAACACTGATCAATCAGACCTTTTACACAGGTGTATCTGGTTAAATGCAGAGCTGCCTCCTCTCAAGAGAGCTCTGAGCACCAGTTTATCAGGAATCCCAAGTTCCATCATCTCGACCTCTTCTGGTGAAGCCAGTTCAGAGACAGAAACTACAGACCAACTCTCCCATTCTGCAGGTGAGTGCCCTAGCAACTCCACAAGCCATGCTGGCACCCAAGGAATCAGTGTGGTAGCAGCCTGTCTGCACAGCCAGCCAGCTGTGCTGCATCTGGCAACAGAAAGGGTAAGTCTCTACATGCATCGAGTCCTTACGGCACAGAGAGATGTCTGGATGAAGTGCATCGATCCCATCTGTCTCTGCTGTTAACATGCTGAGTTAAAACTCTCTGGAACTGATGGGAGACACAGCAGTAGAATGTGTATATAACAGTACATCTACAGAACAGTAATTACATATCAGGAACTTTGAGGGGTTTATTCTTCTGTTCTTACAAATAAAATGATCCTGTAATACTTCAAACTTTCACTGTGCTTTTCCTCACCAAGACCGAAGTCCATCACAGCTGTTTATTGTAGTCTCGATCCCAGTAGGTTTCCAAGGCCTGACTGGATAAAACTCTGAGCAGCCTGGTCTGACCCGATGTGAACAAGAGATTGGACTCGAGACCACCTGAATTACTTTACAAGTCTGGGATTGCATGATACATAGAGCAGGTCCAAACCCAGCGAATTAAATGCCCCTTCTTAGCCTACTTCTGTCATCCCATGTTTAGGGCACCCTTCTAAGACGTGGCAGACACTGCTCCAAACCTCCAATCAGCATGATGGCTCCTGGGTTCCCCTGCAAGGGTGCAGCGTGATATTCCCTCTAAGGAAATTCCCCTGCAAGCAACCCTGTATGGAGGAGGTTTTCTCATTCCCTTCCCCCCAACCATATGTCCCTGCTGATTTCCTTATACCAGCAGGAGCAGCTGTCTGACCTCATGGCAAGCCAGTTCAAGGAGCTAAGAGGCAGAACCCCCCACCTTTACTGCTTTCTGTCTGTTTAGCTTCCTACCCTGGATTACCAAGGGGCCAGACAAATGCCAAGCGCAAGCACACGCGAGCAGGTGAGAAGTGAGAGGCAAAGGCAACTGCATCTTCCAGCAACCAGCAGCACTAGAACAGTTTAGCTGAAATGTCAGGCACTTAATTCTCCCCTCGTACAGCACGGAAACCTCGATACCGACCTGGTTTTACACAGAGCTTGGGCGTTTGAGATGGTATTGCTGAACCCGTTGTGGGTCTGGCCTTTAGGCTTTTGCTAAACAAGGCCTAAGTGATAAAGTCAGTGACTAAACTGGGATGCACCATCTGTTTACACAAGTGATAGAAATCGTAACGTAAAATATACTACATCTCACTTCCAAAATGTGGTGACGTAGCGATTTGAGCTACATTGTTCAGTATTTTGTGCATGTATTTTTCCAGAAGCTTTTCTTGCAGCATACAAACACTCTTTTCAACCTGGGCACAACAGGTGGAAAAGCAATATGCTTGTGGTGGGATGTCTGCCTCCGATTTGATATTAAAAAATTAAGTTCATTATTACATAATCAAAATAAAAGATTTTATTCAGTTCATGATATTTCTGATTGGATATTCTAGTTTCCTAAATACTTACTCCACGTACAGAAATGTAAACCATAAATACAATGGAAGAGCAGCAAAACAAACCGCATCCACTCCAAACAGAAGCAGGAATTTCCTTGTTCGCTTCACTGTCCTTCCAAGGAATAGCTGTCATCAGTCTGTCTGCCAAATCGATGCACGAAGTCCGAAAGGGGGAACACTGAGCCCCATCCTACTTTGGGATTCATACTGATGAAATCATCCAAGTTCATCTTGGAGTCTACAAAAGTACCAGCAAAGGGACATAATTTACGTTTCTGAGGCAGCTTCTGTAGCACAGGTATACACCTATCATGAAAATGCCCCCAACCCCCCCTTTGACAGCTCAGGTCAAACCAGCAAAGAGTTCACTGCACACTTGCCGAGCAGAAGTCCAGCACGATTCTGCAAATTGTAAAGTGCTACGAAAACATCTATTTCCAGTCTCTGCAATGTTGATGTTGCCCCTGATCCCTCTCTCTGCCTATGGCAATAATCACATTACCGGATCAGCGAGCATCCTTAGTCATTAGGAACCAGTACGCATAGGAGAGAGTAAGACGTTTCCCTCTAACAGCAGCCTGGAAGGGCCCAGTGTTGTCAGTGAACTGGAGCGCAAACAACAACCAACACAGGGAACTGCAATCCAACAGGTGCTTGTAGTCTCCCTACGCTCACACATATCTAACTGCTCAAAGGCAGGGGAGATACTATCGCTCCATTCATTTCTGAACCAAAGCCCACTGAGTCAGCTTCTGCACTGACTACAACTGGATCAGAGCAGCAGTCACCACTGGAAGTCACTTAGCGCCTCAGAAGCGATTAGCCCCCTGGCAAACCTACAGTTTGTTACTCCCCAGGCTACAGTATTTCCTCGGTACTTGCTCTCTCTCTCCAGCCCTGAACTTTGCCCTTGCTGTACGCTGGCCCGCTACGAGGCCAGAACAGGCAGACTGGAGGAAACATCCAATGAAACCCTGCCCGTGGCCTGGAGAGATGCTCAGGCAAAGAAAGGCACCAACCTAGGCTGGGGGCAACCACTTTTATTGTAATCCTGAACCACTGAATGAAGTCAGAAAGGTTAACTGCCATAGTTTCAAAAGAAAAGTAAGCACGACTGCTCTTTGTAGGAGTTTGCTCTGCTCTGACTCCCGCAGGTGAGGTAGAAACTGTTCTGTCCCGTTCATGGATCCCAGAGAGCTCAGTGCAAAGTGCTGGTGTGCAGTTTTGGGTTTAGGTGCCTTATACATCCTTTATCTGGAGCTGGCCTGGTACAAGCTTTGCTGGCTCAGAACCATGCTGATCGGAGCCTTCCGATTCCTCAGCCTATTCCGCTCCGACTACAAACACCCATGGGCTTGTTGCTTTATATTCTCACTGATGATCTGCACAAATAATATTTTTAAATACCCATTGAAAAAAAAAAAGGAAGAGAATGAGTTTAAACAACAGAGAGGGAGAGACATTGGATCTACTGCCATAGCTTTCCTGCTACATTGAATTTAACACGGATGATTCACGTGCACATTTAAGGATTAAGAATGGAACAAGAGCAGGCTTTAATGAATGGATTAGAAAATCCACAGGATGGAATTTTCTTCAGCTGCAAAAAACTTGTGTAATTAGGCTTACCATTATGGACAGTGCAAGCGTGGAGGGAAGACAGTGTTTGGGAATCCCAGACCCAGGAGTCCCAGCCATAATCCAACCCCCAAAACCCTGGTGGCACATCTACACTGTGACACAGCTTTGTGATTTGCCTAATCCCAGCTCTCACCACTTCCGAGCTCTGGCCCCTGACTCTTCTCTTGTTAACCTGTTTGGGCTCTGCCCAGTGAAAAGCCTTACGTTCAGCCAAGCATTTCCTACTGCTGCAGTGAGTCTGGCAGAACAGGGCCAATTTCTGCCTGACTCTGCGGGGATTTAAAATAGCAGGAGCCCAGCACTTTGCTGTTGTAGCTCCAGTACAATTAGCAGTGGGTAACTGTTGCTTGCTTGCTGGTAAGACTGGTAAGCCTGTTTTCCAATTCCCAGCTTGTCTTTTCCTCCCAGATGCTTTTCTTTTAAAATTAATGGGATTCTTCCTACAGTTTAAGATTTGAAAGAAAAATAACCCCATGCTGTATGTGCACTGAGCATAATAAATTAATAATTTCATAAAACTGTTCTGTGAATGGTAAAGAAGCCCAAAGAGGGTCGTTCCTGTAGAATTACAAACACAGCTGCTGCTGCTGCTGTTGGCAACTTGGAAACTGCTGTCACCACGTCTGCAGGAAGGGAAATATTCTCCTAAATTCAGAAGGATTGTGGCAGAGCGTAACATCAGAGAGTTTTAGTGAAATGAAAAACTGGTTTAACAAAGCAATCCTTAGTGTGAAGGGCTGATGGTCTAAGAACCGGTCAGTAGATGGCACTGAAGCAGTATGAGAAGTCTCCATAGCAAAACATCTGTTTTATTTAATTCAGGGAAGAACAGTCTCTCTTTGCCACTCTTCTCAGTCATGTCCTCTGTCTGAATGTCACACGTTACGTTAGACCTTGCAGCTTTAGGAAACAGCTCTGCCCAAATGCACGAGAACACCACAAAGTCCTTTTCCTCAAGAGGATGAAGAGCAACAAACAGCAGAATTTACAGAAGAGACACTTGGATGCTACAGTTGACAAACCCTGAGGATTTCTTCACACAAGCAGGAGAGGCATGCTTTATACAAACATTTACACACGGTCAAGAGCAGCAGAATTAATTTTTTGTTTTAAGATGTGTATTACACTTGCAGTCCTCCTCAGGTGCTGTGGCTATCACACCAGCCTGCATTTGTGCACACTCAGTGCTCACCTTCCCCCTTGACCAAACGCGCTTTAAGTACACACTTAGCTGGCACAATCTGGGATTCTTACATAGCTTTAGTTTTTAATCAGGTCTGACACTTTTGCCCCAGGCAGGGAAGAAATAAAAGGCCATGCACTATCAGATGGAATTGTGGCTTCTGCCAACAGCAGTTCGAAAGCAGTGTAAGCCTCACTCGGCTTGGCTCGCAGACCTTGGACTAAGCCTGCATAATGACAGTTGCCGAAGGGCTGCTGGAGGTGAGCAAGTCTGAAACAAAGCCTCCAAGATCAGCCCCGCTGCTGCCGAACCTTGGGAGCACCTACAATACTTAGAAAATTGGGCTCTTCAAGGACCTGAGTAGGTGTTTACACTCTTCAGATCCCCCACACCTTGCCTGAGCAGGGAGAGAAGGGTCTTTGCAGGCAGTTGGAAGGGCTGTTACCACCCTCAGCTCAGCTGGAGGGCGCTGTCCCCACACTGAGACATAAATTGTGCAAACCATCCTGGTCCATCTTGGCGTAAAACAAAGCTGGTCACCTTCAGTTATCTTTCACAATGCAGTATACTTTCAGTAAGCCACTCCCAGAATTTAAATATTTCTATCCTTAGATGTACTTTTATTGGCACTATCCTGACTTGATCCCTTCCACAAAAGCTCCTGAAGAAGGGACCTAACTTGACAGGCTGGAGTTTTATTCTCAAATGGGAGGAGCAGAAGGTTCCCAGGAAGTGCATACGAGCTACTTTTCTTTTCGCTTTCACTAGGATCCTATCCCCACCACAGAAAGGAGATAGAGAAAGAAACTGTAGACCTCTGCCTGACCTCTGTCTGGCAGCTCACCTCTTGCATAGACGTGTCATACACAGTGCCTCCAGAATTTCTCAGCTATCCCACTCCTGGTCTTCAAAACAAAAATCCCAAACAAGTAAAACCCCATCATTCATAACAGAAAGCCAACTGTATCCTGGGCTGTGTCTGAAGTGTGGCCAGCAGGGCGAGGGAGGGGATTCTCCCCCTCTACTCTGCTCTCGTGAGACCCCACCTGGAGTGCTGCGTCCAGCTGTGGAGCCCTCAGCATAAGAAGGATATGGACCGGTTGGAGAGAGTGCAGAGGAGGCCACGAAGGTGAGCAGAGGGCTGGAGCCCCTCTGCTGTGGGGAGAGGCTGAGAGAGTTGGGCTTGTTCAGCCTGGAGAAGAGAAGGCTCTGGGGAGACCTTATTGCAGCCTTCTAGTACCTGAAGGGGCCTACAAAGAAGCTGGGGGGGGGGGCGGCCCTTTTTATAAGGGTCTGTAGGGGTAATGGGTTTAAACTGAAAGCAGGGAGATTTAGATTGGATATGAGGAAGAAGTTCTTCCTGGAGAGGATGGTGAGGCACTGGAAGAGGCTGCCCAGAGAAGCTGTGGGTGCCCCATCCCTGGCTGTCTTCAAGGCCAGGCTGGATGAGGCTTTGAGCAACCTGGTCTAGTGGAGGGTGTCCCTGCCCATGGCCGGGGGGTTGGAACTAGATGGTCTTTAAGGTCCCTTCCAACGCAAACCGTTCTATGATTTATGATTACCGGAGATTTGAATAATAATAAAAAGAACACAAAGCCTTTACAAATCAATCCTGCCAGCGTGCTCCCAAACACCTGGGGAGAAGTGAAACTCAAACCAATGCTTTTCAGTGTTAGAGCTGATGCTAACATTTGTATATAAGCCACAAGACCATCTGTTCCGAGTAATTTTGAAATGCACTGTGCAAGCTACATTTCACACAGGCTTGCAGTAAGGAGGGCTGATCTCATCACGACTCATAAACAAAGCAGAATCAGACCTCATTAATTTGTGGAGAGAAGACTTAAAGGAAAACCCCAGGCTGGGCTTGCCAGCCCTGGAATAACGAATCTGTGCCCCAAATCGTATCTTCTTAATTTTTATTATTTGAACAAAATAGCAGACTCAACCCTGTTTTCTTTCAACAGGGGGCCACTGGCAACCAGGTGGACCAGGGGAGGCTGCTGCAGCTCAGGTGTGCTGATTCCAGCAGAGCTGCTGTGAGGACTGGGCTGGGTGAGAAAGCACTGTGCACGAGTTAGGTCAGGCAGCTTCTCCTGGCACGCACAGCAGCAGGGCAGAAGGCAGGCCAGAGCAACGCCAGTAACAAACATAAAGGCCTAGCTCTGGGAAACGGCAAGAGCAGAGCCAGTTGCAAAATGCTAATGCTCAGTGTGCGAGTTCTGATGAGATACTGAGGAGTTGGAGGTTTTTTCTTTAGTTGGTTTGGGGTTGCCTTTTGTTTTTAAAAAAAAGAACCACCTAGTTCCAGCTTCAATTTTTTTAAAGCATGGACTGAAATTTATGACTCAAGGTAAGTTTATTTTAGAAGGTTTATTTTGCAACCCCACGAGCAGCTCAAATACAGTTTAAGAATTGTTCCTTTTGAGTTAGTAGTAGGAAAAAAAATGCTTAATTGGTGACCGAAAGATTTCTCAATTCAATTCCAAAAGGAGTTTCATGGTCATTAAACATTTCCTGGTATGCTTCATAGAAAAGGATCGCTGGTCCCGCTATCCTGCCCCAGCTCCACATTGGGCAATTACATTATCCTGCCGATGGTCCTATCTAGCTTATATCTGACTTAGATACTATGGAACTTCCTTTGCTGAAGTGCTGTATTCAGGCTTAACAGCTGCTCTGCTCTAGAAGAGGCAGTATTGTAGTACTAAGAGTGAACATTCTTGTCTTTTTAAGTTTACTAAAATCCCTCAAACCACGTGGGATAAGAAGAGTGGTGTATATAAAAGTATCTAATATGCTTTAACACATAGCAAACTGTACCAACACAATAGTACCAGAGTGCTGATTAAAACCCAAGAGTTCATGGACACATTTCTTTTTAACAGCACAACGCTCATATGTTTTAAAACAAGGACTGATAGATTGTTATTTTGGTTTTTTTCAGTCTTCAAAACATTTGTTTAACATCAAAGAAGACGTATAGCAAACAGAAGTAACACAAAAAACCAACCCACTTACATGCTTTTGTAATCATCTTCTCAAGAGCTTAGGAATTTGGCTACTCTAAAGGACAGCAAAATAATAAAAATAATTGAATAATAATGCTCTGATCTAAAATGTGTCTGAAATTCATATTAAAAAAATGTGGTCAATTCTGTCAGCCATTAAACTGCAGTCACCTCCAAAATGAAATATGTAAGCAATTTAATCTTACGCAAACACAAGTTTACACAGAAAAGAAAGTACTTCACCTGAGTGAAGCGTCAGTGACAAAACAGGTATCTGCAATGGAATTTGGCATGGACGTGAATATTAATACTCCAGGGTGTTTTACAACAACAAAAGGTCTGCCAACCAATTTTCCAAGTTTAAAATAAGGTGCTTTTATGCCTGATAAAACTGTGCTGAGACATTACTTTACCAGCCTCTAAAGGAAGGGAATTACCAGTTCCACCTGCTGACAGCAAGGCTTTCTGAGCCTGTGTACTGGCCTGCAGGACACATGCTCATCTACAGACCCACATTACTGAAGCACAGGGCTTAAGATTCAGCTAAAAATTAAAGCACCTGCTCGTTCCACAGTGGTTTAACCCAGACTCCTCTGGGTGACTGACTTACAGCACTGGGCACATCAGAGCATCACTATAAGATATCTCAAGTCAATACAGGAAAGACAAAAAATAAAGCTGGTATTGAATAAAAGACAACTTGAACAAAACATCTGGAGCGAGTCCAGAGGGCCACAAAGATGATCAGAGGGCTGGAGCACCTTTCCTGTTAAGAAAGGCTGAGAGAACTGGGCTTGTTCAGCCTGGAGAAGAGAAGGCTCTGGGGAGACCTTATTTCAGCCTTCCAATACCTGAAGGGGGCCTACAGGGAAGCTGGGGGGTGGGGGTGGTGGTGTGTGCTTTTTACAAAGGCCTGTAGTGACAGGACCAGGGGTAATGGATTTAAATTGAAAGCAGGGAGATTTAGATTGGATCTCAGGAAGAAAGTCTTCCCGGGGAGGGTGGTGAGGCACCAGAACCGGTTGCCCAGAGAAGCTGTGGGTGCCCCATCCCTGGCTGTCTTCAAGGCCAGGCTGGATGAGGCTTTGAGCAACCTGGTCTAGTGGAGGGTGTCCCTGCCCATGGCAGGGGGGTTGGAACTAGATGATGTTTAAGGTCCCTTCCAACCTAAACTGTTCTATGATTGTATGATCCTGGATCTGATACACTCTGGTCCTGTTCTGACCCTGATCTTGAAGCTACCTAGTGAACGACCGTGAGTGCAGGGCAACTAGTTTCTTTCAGCCAAGGAAACCAGAGCCCATCAGCACAGAGCTGTAATACCATGTCCAGTTTGGAAATCCTCAGTACAAAAAAAAAAAAAAAACCAAAAAAACAAACCCCAAAAGACTGACACACTGGACTGAGCCCAGAAGAGAAACATCAGTTGTTCAGATGAAAGAACATGATATTCAAGGAGCAGCTGAGACAACTGGGCCTATTCAGCCTCAAACAGAAAAGAAGTGGAGACCTTACTGCTGTCTACATCTGCCTGTTCAGAGGACAAAAAGAACATGGGACTTCTTGAAGGAGTCTGGTAACAGGACACGAAGCAAAAAAAGCAAGTTGGAACATGGGAAATTGTGATTACCTACAAGGACTTTTTTTTTTTTTTAAGTATGTGTATTGGGTTTGCGGGGCAAGGTTTTGGTAGTGAGTGGACCACAGGGGTGGCTTCTGTGAAAAGCTGTCAGAAGCCTCCCCTGTGCCTGACAGAGCCAGTGTCAGCTGGCTCCAAGACAGACCCGCTGCTGGCCAAGGCCAAGCCAATCGCAGTCATAACGCCCCTGGGATAGCATGTTTGAGATGGGAAAAAACCAACAAAAAACCCCCCAAAACTGGAAGAGAAGAGATTTTGCAGCAGAGAGATAGAGAGCAAGATGTGAGAGGAACAACTCTGCAGACCCCTAGGTCAGTGGAGAAGGAGGGGGAAGAGTTGCTCCAGGTGCCAGAGCAGAGATTCCCTGGCACCCCGTGGTGCAGACCATGGTGAGGCTGGCTGTGCCCTGCAGCCATGGAGGGTCATGAGGGATCAGAAACCCACCTGCAGCTCAGGGAGGAGCCCACACTGGAGCAGGGGGATGACTGAAAGAGGCTGTGACCCCGTGGGCAGCCCATGCTGGAGCAGGCTCCTGGCAGGAGCTGTGGCCCCACGGAGAGAGGACCCCAGGCTGGAGCAGGTTTGCTGGCAGGACTTACGACCCCACATGGGACCCACGCTGGAGCAGTTAGAGAAGAACTGCAGCCCATGGGAGGGACTCCCATTGGACAAGTTCGTGGAGGACTGTCTCCCCTGGAAAGGGCCCACACTGGAGCAGGGGCAGAGTGTGAGGAGTCCTCCCCCCGAGGAGGAAGAAGCAACAGAGAATATGTGATGGACTGACCACAATCCCCATGTCCCGTCTCCCTGCGCCACTTGAGGAGAGGTTCCACCCCTCACCTCTCTGACCACATATCCTCTGCTACCAAGAGAAACTATGATGAAAGGCTCGTGGCTTGAGATAAGGACAGAGATAGATCATTCAGCAGTTACCATCATGGGCAAAACCAGACCCAATTTGGGGAAAACATCAATTTATCAGCAATGAAATCAGAGTAAAAGAGGACTAAAACCAAATCTTAAAACACCTTCCTCACACCCCTCCCTTCTTCCCCGGCTCAAATTCACTCCCAATTTTCTCCACCTCCTCCCCCCAAGCAGCACAGGGGGATGGTGAATGGGGGCTGTGGTCAGTTCATCACACTTTGTCTCTGATGCTCAGAGGGAGGACTTCGCACACTCTTACCCTGTCCAGCTGAGAAGGGGAACAAGAGAGTGGTTAGGTGGGCACATGGCCTCCAGCCAAAGTCAACCCACCACACTACGACAGTGGTCAAATGTTGGAACCGACTGCCCAGAAAGGTGCTGGAATCTCCATCCCTGGAGGTGTTCAAGACCAGACAGGACAGAGCCCTAAGGAACCCGTTTTGAGCAGGTGTTGGACTGGATGAGCTGTGGATGTTCTCTCAGCATGGAAAGATACGTAAGAGGAATGAAGATCTATGCATCTTTCATTATCTTCCAGTATCACAGCAGCAATCTGGAGGTTGGTCAAGACAGTGTGGCCACTGCTCATCAGTGAGGTAAAGCTCAGCCAAACGCCACAGGTAAGGGGAGAGTTACAGCGTTTGCAGCTGTGAGCCCTTTCCTACAGCTGGAGGTACATGTATGCACCTGCAACTGTGCGAGTCATTCTGTAACTTACTATCCACAAGTAATGTTTTCTATCTACTCTTGATTTCAGTAGAATCTTTTCACTTTCCTAGTCTGGCCTTACCTATATTTCTCACACTTTCATTAGCTCTCAACTATCACAACAATAAGGTTTCCACAGGCAAAAAGTCCTCAGCACCTAGGAGGCTCCAGCTAACAGTGAAGGGCGAATTGTAGCTCAGGCATTCTCCCCTCACTATAGTATCTTTTTATAAAGCTTTACTGGAAATAAGGACCAGGAAATAGAATTTGAGGTGCTTCATAACCTGGGTTGCCTAGAAAACACCTAAAGCTTCACAGTGAAGACTACATCTGTGCTTCTGCCCACGCTCATAACGTATTTCTACTCCAGCATAAAACACCAAGCTTCCTTAGAAGCCAAAGCAAAGATCGAGAATTCATTTCCCAGCAACTTTAAACCATAATAAACTTGGACCTAAACACAAAACATGTTTCTTTGACCCTGCCTTCTCTAACACAAATACATAGCAGTACTGCATTATTAAAAAAGCAACAAAACCAAACACACAGAACAGTAACACGAAAACTCTTTCAAAGCAAAAACTTCACCACACTTTTCTCTATCTGGGAAGAAAATGAGAGCACAAAGAAACACAGGGTTAGTGTTCTCCAGCTTGCCAAGCACGCAATTAGAAAGCTGAAATACTGCGTGATAAGAGTGGTTTAAGCAGCTCTACAGAATAGATGACAAGTCTTTACTTCTCTGCTTGGCCCAGAGGCTGTTATCTAGACGAATGCTTGAAGAGGCTTAAGGTTTGGGGAAAAAAATGCTGACTTGTCAGCTTGCGCCTTGAAGCGTCCTCAGGTCCACTCACCTCATAGAGAAACTTCAAACCCCTCATGCAGGCAAACCCAGCCACGCTGAGCAGTGCCTGAAAACCTCCTCATGTCAAAATAACCTGTTCTGGCAGGATGGGACCTGCCAGCTAAAGTGTGGTATAAGCAGTGGGTTAAAAATTCACTTTGTCACTCTAAGGAACTTGTTTGGCCTGTGTGCTGTAATGAGAGAACAGTATTACCTGTCATTCTCTGCTTAGATTAAGAGCAGCAGTATTAATGTTTGATAATGGTAAATGCCAGGAGGCATGCTACACTTTACATGTTCAGAAAAGCAAATGCCAAATGCTTCACAGCCCTAGTTTTTTTCCCCATATGAAATAACATGGTAGCTGGATGTGCTTTCAGACACATGGAAGCATACTTATTTCTTGTGTGCATCTTGGACTGTGTCACTCAACACCGTAAGCAGGAAAAAGGAGTTCTGGCAGCTTACCAGCAGTTTCAATGCAAGGGTATGAAGGAGGAGGCTTCTGCCATTTCCCATTTGCATCTTTCATATGGGATCTGTCTGAAGCGAATGTCTTCAAGTACAAATCTGCTCGAATCATCCTGATTTTCCTAAATTATAAGGCAAAATTGTATCAAGATACGCGCATACAACACCACATTAGTCAGAAGAAGAGTCCCTTCCATCAAGGAGCGTTGATTTCATTAAATATGTAAGTCAGCAATATCCTATCAAGCAGTTAACTAATTACCAAGAAACTATAGTAGGAAAGAATAGGGCTTTTTAGGACTAAGGTAAAGAGCTTTAGAAAAATAACACAGTGCATTTATTTCATTGGAGTAAAGCAAAAAAATTCTGGTGCTATGCATCCACAAAGAGAACTTCAACTTCAATTGAACGAAGCAACATTCATGGTCTTCATCTTTTATGTCATCACCTGTGAAATTCTGGATGAAGGCTGTCATCCAGCCTAAAGGCCTCCACACTGTACACGTCAAAAGGACACGGAAACGGCAACACCGTGTCAAGATCATAAATGAAGTTCTGCTCCCCACTGGAAACATGAAGTAGAACAACATGGTAGTCCTGGGAAGAAGGGTAATTGCCATTAGTTAAACAGCTGTTAATGAGAAACTGGCAAAAGGGAGGGAAAAAAAAAAAAGCGTTTCCTAAGGCAGAAGCTACAGATCCTTCTTTTAAATCCTGCTTTCTGCCCTTGAAGTACTAAGCCTGTAACATTTCTGGCACCAGGAGAGATATTTCCTAATGCCTGTCTTGCCCTTCGTGCCTGTCAAGAAACCTTGCTATTCTCCCCATTCCTCTGCAGCCTCCTTTGATTTAAGCCTGGACAGCTGAAGTAAAGCGTATGCCACTCCTAAGAAAACAGCCAGTCTCTTTCATGTCCCCCACCAAAATGTGAGGGCTGACCAAAATAACCATTTTTGGCTTAGACCAGTCCTAAATAAAAGCTTGCAACAATATATGATGATGGCTTAACATTACCCAGTGATCTCTCCTAATAAGAGATGTTGTACCTGTTAGAGTAGCGTGGTCTGTGAATCTGAGTGCTGAGTGTTTAGCTGCCAGAAGCAGCTGAACCAGCAAACTGCTCACATGGAGAGGAGTGTAGGAGTGAGGTGAATTCCTGTAGCAGACTTGAAGCTGGGAAAAAATGCCTCTGGATACTGTATCACACATTTTCAAAGAAACTGTTTTGTCTTGACAGCTGGGTTCTGAAGTGCAGTTTTATTCCTTAACTTGTAAGAAACAGGTATAGTGGAGGTTTGGAGAAACTGGAGTTACTTATGTTAGGGGTCACATATGTATGCTGCTGTTTTCCAGAATTAAATTGAAGGCAGCTGTTAACAGCTTACTAAAGCTTACATTAAATACACTCACAAAAATGCACTGTCTTCTTACACTTTCAATATTAAACAAAATCACGAAGCGACTGGAATGAAAAAGATCTTGGCCCAACTATTTCTGCCTGACCAACATACACATACAACAATATTTAGAAGAATCTGTTACAGAGTAGAAGAAAAATTAACTACAAGCTTTACATAGCCTATGATCCACGGAAACATCAAAGTTAAAATGCCTTTCGATCCATGAATTTTTATGAGAAATCCACATTCTGCAGTGGCCTTTCCTGACTTTCCTATTCCTTTCTAGATCATCTGCCTAATGCTTGGATCTCTTCTTAGACTAAACCTTTTCTGAACCAGTATTTTGGGAGAGAATGAATGAGAAATCACAGAACTTCAGAAGTTTGCAAATTATTTTGCAGAATTTCCCAAACAGAAATTGCCATGAGAAACAGAGGGGTTTTTTTCATGCCACATAACTGAAAGAACTCTGTAATGTCACAAATTTGAAAAGAATTCTGTAATGTCACAAATTTGAAAAGAATTCTGTAGTGGCAATTACTGAATTACATTAATTGATGAAATGACACTCCAAAGCCCCATGTATGGGTCAGTTTAATTGCTGACACATGAATAGATACACTGCTTATATTTTAGAATCATAGAATGGTTTGGGTTGGAAGGGACCTTAAAGATCATCTAGTTCCAACCCCCCTGCCATGGGCAGGGACACCCTCCCCCTTTTTCTATCCTCTGTCAGACCTACACAGGTATTTTCATTCATCTACTTCTTACCAGTACAAACACCTACTTAATATTTGACAAAGCTGGCAGCCTCAACAATACCCAGGTAATAATTTTCATAAATCTGTTATGTACTCTTACCAGTGTTCAGGTTTGTCACCTGCCTGTCTCGCTGTTCATTTACTATGAATGGTAAAAATTTAGGGTCTTTATGAATCTGTTATAAAAGAATAAATATTAATACAAAATAATAGAATGGTTGAGGTTGGAAGAGATGTCTGGAGATCATCTTGCCCAACTCCTTGCTCAAGCAGGCTTATATAGAGCCAGCTGACCAGGACTGTGTCCAGAGTGCTTCTAAATATCTCCAAGGATGGAGACTCCACAGCCTCTCTGGGCAATGTGCTCCAGTGCTTCATCATCCTCACAGTAACAAACAAGCCTCTTTTTATGTTCAGATGGAACACAGACCTAAGGGTTTGTGACAGTGAAGATGGTTAACACTGCCCACTGCTGACCCTGCACCCAACAGCTACAGAAGCACACACCTGAAATTGCTAAGAGAACAGAATGCCTTACCCAGACAACAGGCTCATCTCCATGTCCTGATTTCTGCTTCCAGAGTGGAATCTGAAAGTGAATGAAGTCTGAAGTTAATAAAACCTTCCAGATCTATACAGATGAATTTCAGGTTAATTGGTCAGTTCCTTGTTAACCTATCCAATTCAGCATCTTACATCTTGTGCTGCGGACAGTTTTCTCTAGTTTTTGTCTTTCACTGGCATGAACTTGGGAGGTGCTGTTCTGGACCACATAATGTAATCATTTCCCTAAACTTGACAAATTACGCAGAATTGCCCTCACACCTCCAAGGGACCTAACTGCTGCCATGGTTCTGCATCAGAAAACAGCAAGACCTCAGGTGCAGTGCTTTGCATGCCTGTGAGCCAGAGAGAATGACAAGAGGGGTTTGGACCAGATCTCACAGGTTGGGCTGCAGCCCGTGGGCCTGGGACCGTGTCTCACCTATGCTAGGGTGTGGTTAAAATGCCTGGCCCCATGTCCCACCTATGTCAGGCTGTGGTCTGAAAGGCCCGGACCAGCTCTCCCCTACACCGGGCTGTGGTCTAAAGGCCTGAATCCCTCCATAGCCGCATCCAGATCCCATCTCATCCACTTACCATCCTCCGATCATTGGATATGAAAACAGCATAAAATTCTTCTAAAGGGTATTGATCCTGACTCCTGATGTAGTCACAAAGCTTCCACACGTTTTCTTCACTGCAAAACACAAGACTTGGTTATTCTTTGCCTGTATCTAGGGAACAGGAGTGTGCCAGAAGACGATGCCTGCTGGGTGTGAACTCCAGCTGTGCCAGAGGCTCTGCAGGTCCCACACCTGCTGCCGAGAAGCCTCCGAGCCGAGGTACAGCCCGACACAAGGCGCGATCGTCGCTGCTGGCTCTCGCTGCCCCAGCGCCTCCCGGCACCCCCGGCCCCCCAGCCCTTACCAGTAGCAGCTGGTGTAGGTACAGGCGGGGCGGGGCGGCAATGCCAGCTCGTGAGAGGCCCGCGGGCGCGCCATAGCCAGCCTCGGCGCGGCCGTTACCGAAGAGTCACCCGGGGCAAAGCGGGATTGAAAGCGGCGCAGGAAATGCTGAGCGCGGCAGGAGCCACCGGAGACGCCTTCCCCGAGGAAAGGCGGCCGTGCGGCGGGACGATCATCCCGCCTCACCTCAGGCACCCCCAGAGGAGCGGCCGGGGCTGGCGGACAGCACAGCACCCCTCACCCACACACGACTCCCCCCGCCCCGGCAGTGTCAGAGGCCGAGGAACGGCGCCACCGCGCGGCACAGCTAGCCCTGGAGCCGGCGGCGGCGGAGGCCTCGCCCCTTCCCGGCGGGCAGCGGCGGAAGGGCCGGCGCAGCGCGCGCCGCCGAGCCAATCCCGCGCCGCCCAAGCAACGGGCGTTGGCTCCGGTTTTTGCGCGCCTGAAGTGCGGTGAGGGGAGCGGCGGCCGGGCGGGGAGCGGCGGCCGGGCGGGGAGCGGCCGCGGGCCTCCGCGGCGGGAGGCGTTGCGGCGGAGCCGCCGTGGTGCTCGGGGCAGGCGCAAGGCAAAGAGATCCGGGGGAGAGGGCGGCGTGCGAGCGGAGCGCGGGCCGTGGCGGTAAAGCTGGTAGCGGGGCCGGCACACCGCCCCCGCTTGAGTCCGCCATGGTGGTTCTGCGGGGCAGCGCCGCCCGGCCGGCCGGCCCGGCGGCCTGCGATGGCAGCCGCCTCCGCCCCGTCTTCGAGCTTATGGACTCCAGCTCCGAGTTCGTCTCCTTGGAGCCCCCCGTGCTCGGGAGCCGTCGCGTCTGGGCGCGCTGCGGGGCCGCCTTGGCCGCCGCCAGGGCGGCGGGATGCAGAGGGACCGGGAGAGTCGGCGAGGCCGTAAGTAGCGGGCGGGGGAATCGGCGGGCAGCGGGTGCGCTGAGCGGGAGCTGTTGGGGGGGTGAGGGGGGGAGCTGGGGAAGCCGCGTGTCCGCGTAGAAGCAGCAGAGAGCGGTGTGACGGGGAGGGAGAAGCAGGGCAAGAAGGAGTATTGACGGCGAGTGCCTACAGCTGCGGCCGGTGGTGTTGTCGCCTGTGCAGAAGGCGGTTGGGGTGGGCCGCCGCAGCCGTCCGGGCACAGCCGCAGCCCTCCTCGCCGGTTGTGGTCACCCTGCAGCTAAAGGGGGGCTGGGCACAGCCCCTGGCGTGGGGGAGCAGTGACAGCGTGTGGGGAGACAGGGCCTGGGTTGCCCTGTGACTCGAGAACTTTCTGCCTGGGCCTGTGGTTTGGCGTGTGTCCTGTATTTCCCCTTCCTCGTTTATTTGGATTAAGCTTGTTTCCTACAAAGTTACCTTGGCAAGACCTTAGAGGCCGCTTGAGTTGTGGTAACGCTCGTACAAGAGTGCTCCCTGGTTAGATGGCAAAAGTGCATGTAAAGCAGCTCTCCCCACAAAATGTATGGGACCTGTAACTGTCTGCCAGCTGGTCTGAAGTGCCTGTGAAGTGCTGCTCAGTCAGGTGTCTACAGGTGCTGCTTGGGGGGCTTTAAAAGCAAAGCTGTGGTTAGACATCAGGACTAGCTTGTGCTTAATTCAAGCACATGTATGTCTCACTTAACACGTTGAAATTCTTGCTTAAGCTTCCTATAATTTTAACCTACCCTAGTCGACAAGCGACAACTGAAAGGATTCTAGAGGATGTGAAACAGTCCGTGCTCTCTGGATTTTCTATCTAGACTATCAATGCGTGTCTGCTGTGATGTGTGAACCATGTCACTTGGAGAAGTTGACTGTGTTCAGCGTAGCCTTCAAAAGCTAAAACTCTTCTCTGCTTTTTCCAGGTCCGGTTCTTCTGGCTGTAAGGGTGGTTGTTTGGGTTTCTTCCTTTCTTTCCTTGTCCTTTTTCCAGACTGTTCCCATGCTTTGAGGCATGGAGTCATTCTTCCTTAATTTGTAGGATAGAAATTTGTCTCTGCAGAGACAATGCAGAGATGCCGGAGATGAGAGAGATGATGATGCAGGTGCTAGCCTCTTTCCTATCTTGTTGAGGTGCAAAAACTTGATGTTGGCAGCTTTTGCAGTTTTATTGATCTCGGCAGGCAATTTCCCTCTAGTTATTCAGCTTATTTCGTCCACAGAGACTAAGGAGCATATGGCAGAAGGTGTCAGGTAAAGTGGGAGCTGGCGGGTTTATCCTCTTCCAAGTTTCCAGTGCCAAGGAGTCCCGTGGCAGGTCCAAAAGGGTTACTGTCCCTTTGGAAGCTGTGCACGTGCAGGTCTCTAACCCTGGTGTAACTCGCCAGGCTGAACAAGAGTGTCATCTCGTCCCCTGTATTTGAGGGCAGTTTGCTGCTGAGTTCCCTTTCTGTGTGGGCCAGGTGGGAGCTGGCACATTTCCAGGTAAGCCTTGAGACTCCTCTGTTTGCGGACCTCGGCCTCAGAGCTCACGGCCTTGTTGCCTCGGCATATTTATCTGTTCTGCTACTACTTTGGAGTTCCTTCCTCCGAGCTATGGGGTAGCTAAGCACGGGTTTTGTAAAAAACCAAAAAGCTTCTTAGAAGCAATTGCTAATCCCTTCCTGTAGCATGAGAAAAGTAACAAAATGGGGAATGTTTTCAAAATTTGAGATACTTTCCAAAGTTCTTTCACCCAGTTGTCTTCTCTTTCCAGTTGACCCATTGGCTGCTTCCGAGTGCCACTTCTTGAGTGTGTTTCTTCAGCCTGACAGGGTTGGTAAGAGTTAGTTACTCTTGCTCTGCTGGCAGCTTGCTAGAGGTAACCTAATGGTTCTTGCTGTCTGCCACCTCAGCGACCTGGGATGTCTCCCTACAGACGAAGCACGGGCAGAGTTCGCAATGTGCAACGTTGCTGCGTTGCCTCATTTGAGCCAAGACTAATGTAAAAGACGGTACAGAGGGTAAAGAATATCACGAGCGTTGTATTGCGAGCATTGTGGTAAAAATAGAGTTAAGGAGCAAACGAGTGCGAAAGTGTACATAGCAAGGTTTCCCAGGTCACTCTGCTGGGTTTCTTCCAGCGTCTGTGCTGACATCGTCCAGGTGTGTGTTCTTCTTTGAGTCTGGGATTTGGCCCGCAGCCTTGTGAAGCGTATTCCTGCAGCCATCTTTTCACTGATGTGGCAGCCCTGTAAGATTTCTCCCAAGGAACATGTACTTCTAGATGAATGAAGTAGGAATGTGCAAAGCAGCAGTTATAACTCGTGTCTCTTGGAGTTTAAGCAAGCAAAATCTTGCCGAGTTGGTGCAAGGTGGGAGTCCAATTTCACAAGTGATCCTGTTATTTAGAAATAAAGCCTCTGTGCTGGGTTCAGTCAGGAAAGAGTTAACTCCCTTTCCTGTGGTTGCTGGACGCTACTAGAAAATAGTGATGAGGCCTCAGCCGGTGCTGGGGAGGGCCTGTACAGAATTCAAGGTCTTTCTCCGCTTCTGCTACGGCAGCTGCGTTCCCAGCTCTCGCTGTCTCGCGAGCAACGTAGGGGAGACAGTGCAGAGAGCTGACCCCGACTGACCAAGGAAGTGTTTCCTTCCATAGCAGGTCATGTTCCGGGTCTTGGGCGGGGAAGGGTCCGGTAGCCATTACTCTCTCCCTTCCTCGTCTACGCCCGGGCACTTGCTGACCATCCCTGCCTTAGCTGCTCTGCCAACTCCTGTGCTGGCTCGTTTGTGAGGGAGTTGGTGGGTTTGTTTAGGGTTCCTGGCCGTGCTGTCGCTGGTAGGGTTCGTTGGGAACCTGCTGCGATGGCTCTCGGGCTCTGTGGGTCTGGCTCTCACTACTCAGCACCCGGTTGTGCATTGGTCAGTGGGTGGTGAGCAACTGCATCGTAATTGTATCATAGGGTTTATTTTCTGTTATTTGAATTATTTATTAGTAGTAGTATTTGTATCCGTTGATTGTGATTTCATTAGTAACTCGTTTTTATCTCCAATTTACGAGCTTCCTTCTTTGTTTTTCCTCCGATTCTTCCCCTCCACTGGAGGAGGGGAGGGGCATTTGTGAGAGCGGCTTCCTGGTGTTTTGCTGGACGGAGTGAAACCATGACGCCTGTGCAGTACCTGGTTTCCAACCCTCCTTAGCCCAGCCTCTCAGCCTAGCTGTGCTGGCTTGGTGCCTGTTAGCAATGGTGCAGGCTGTGAGGAGGTGTCGCCCCTTCTCCCCTTGCTGGCACTTGGACCTCTGTGACCCAGGACACGGTTGGAAATGCCATTCAATAAATGCAGAAGAGGCCAGGGCAGACTGTGGTGATCGGTGTCCCGCAGTGAGTTGCCTTCTGGGCAGGGTCCCTCCCTTGGTCTCTTAGGTGACCCCTAAGGCCTCTTTTGCCTGTTGCCCCCGAGGGGTCCCTTACCCTGGAGGTAAAGCTACGCCCCTGCCCTCCCCGCCGCCCTCCCCCTCGCATCTTCAGAATTCTTCTTTTCCTTCTTAAAAGAAGGGTTTTTTTACTGTGTTCGGCCAGAGGGGAAACAAACCTGCAAACGGTGTATGTTTGCCAGCGTTGAAACGCTTGGTCTTACATCTCTCTGAAAAGTCAAGGTTTGACTGAAATTTGAAGTGGTGTTTAAAACCTTGGCTAGTAAAATGTCGTACTGATCACAGGTACTGTTTGAAACGGGTGGGGTTTGTGTTCGTCTTTGCCTATCTTTGCTCTTCGGTGTCCACTTTTGATCTTAGTACTGCAGAAGCAGTCTTGCAAAACGTGGACGACATGGAGGAGGTTCGTAGACGGCGAGTGATGGTAGACCTCAGGGTGTTCCACGATGCAGAAGTGGCTATTGATTTATTTTCTTGGTTTTTTTTCTAAGTAGAGTAATTCACGTAGGGAAATCAATTGTAGTTTTGTCGTAGCTGAAATAACTTCTGGCAAAAAATCGTGTAGTCTAAAGCAACATTTGGTTTTGCTCTCCACTTAAAATGGAATGTCTGACTGTTACGGCCATGCTACACATCCATTCTAAGGGTGGACGAAGCGTCTTCTTCAGAAAACATGAAATAGCAAGGATACGCTGAAATACCTGTCCTCTGCTAAGCTCTCTGAATTGCCTTCTGATTTTTGAATAGACCCTGTTGCCAAACAGCTGTCTCAGGGCTTGGGTTTTCACTTGAAATCGCTATAAACCCCAATGAATTGATGTCAGCTATAGCTGTGTGTTTGTTCTTGTGCCAGCCCTGCCTGTGAGATGAAGTAGTCCTCTGTCCCTAGAGGAACTGAGGTTACAATTATACACAGCAATCAAATTTCCTCCGGTTTAGTCTTGCTCCGTTGAATCAAGTTTTCCTGAAGTGCCTGTCATTCAAAAGGACGGTGGTTTTTAAACATCTTCACAGTCTGCTTTCACAGTTTTTTGTTTAGATCGTAATTTCTTCTTCTTAATAAATTAAACCAGAATTGTCCGTAGTACTTTGTTCACTCTCTCGCAAATGCCAGTATGAATTTTCTTTTGTCGACTAGGAATTGATTTTTTTTTTTCTGGGTTCTGCCACACTCTTGTCTTCTGAACCTGTGATTAATAGATAACACTGGGGTTTGTATCTGGACCAGTATTTAACTCTCAACACGTCCTAAATCCTGGTTTAGAGCAGAACTTCTTGTTACGGACCCTGGGTGCCAAAATGATGTTCCTATTCTCTCCTCCTGTACCTTAATGGAGCCTTTTGTGTACTGAGAGTGCCTTGATAATGTTAGTGTAGAGGTGCCTGGTATGCCCCTGTCAGGTTTGCTGTGTATTTGTGACTGCTCTTTCTTCTTTCTTTGCATTAGGAAAACCTCAACATGTGCTCCAGAGAAGAGGAAGGAATGCAAGGAGGTGCCAAAGAAATGGCTGATAATAAAGGTGGTTGTCTTTTCGATTTTCTTTACTATGCTGTAGCCAAAGCCCTTGTGTGAAACAATTGAGAGGAGCTGAAGTGTTGGGTGGTTTTCATCAATGACGGTCTGTGTTGCCGTTGCCGTGACAAGCCATAGTCACGGGCCCTAGGGCTGTACTGCCATGAGCTTGGAGCAGGTGTTCAGCGGGAAGGGGAGGGGAGAAAGTGCTTTTCCAAAACGCTTAGACGATGAAAGGGAACAGAGGGCTGTGGACAGGTTGGAATACAAAGAAACGGATGTATTCCTCCGAATGAGAGTAAATAACAAGGAAGGACTGTCTGAAATAGTGGCTTTCATAGGAGCTGCAGCTTAGCTAAGCAAGAGGGTAGAATTACTGTTCCTGAGACGGAGGAGAAGTCACGCCGCCGTTTCAGTGAGGGCAGAACAGTGTGTGCTGCTCTGTGCTTTGTAATTTCTGGAATGTGTTTTGCATACATTGGTCTGAAGCTTTTGCAGGTTTTGAGATCTGTTGTGTCCTTAACATGAAGGTAATGGTAAAAGCGATAGCATCTGTATAGTGCATTTTGAATGTAATAGCATGTGCACCAGGGCCGAAGCAGTTTGATGTTACGTCAGTATGCAGGGGTTTAATGTTACGCTGATGTCCCGTAGTTTTATCAGAAGAAAGCGAGGACAGAGAAGATGAGGCAAACGGCCGAAACCGTTACGACTTCCGAGAGAGGAAAGCTGTTGAGCGCTCTCAAGCTTCCTTGAAAAGTAGGTTATGTGGACAGTTTGTCTTAAGAGCTTCTTTCTTACATAGAAGGTGTTGGGGTTTTTTTAATCAAAATGAATTTCTTGCCCACATTCTGCAAGTAAATTTTATCAAAGCATTTATCCTGTGAACATTCTGTTTCTTTGCCATTTGGCCTAGGTATTGCTGTTTTCCAGTCAAAGAATGACCTAGGAGTTCTTGAAAGAATATTAATGAAACAGACTTGATAACCTTGTGTTTGTCCATTCCCCTGAAAAAGCTGGTGTGTTTCTTCACTTCTCCTGGGCACTGATTTAACTCCCTCCCCCCCAGTCACTTGAAACTTCCCCTGAAATTAGAGATGGGCGAAACATGGTATGTTCTGCCTCTCCCACTCTCCTGGTTTGCCTTAAACTCGTTTGTAACGTTCTTCTAAATTCTTTGCTTTCAACAGAACCAAAAGGGCGCAAGACACCTTATTCACGTCAATCTCCACCTGTCCGCCAGAGAGCTTCGTCTAGCAGTAGGCAGTCACAAGGCCCTTGCTGCAGGAGAAGTAAAAGGTTGGTGTATGGGTAGTGGTAGTTCTTATTTATCAGTAGTGCTGTCCGTCACACTCGGGTGAATAATGCTTTCAAGGGGTTTTGGATTGGTGGTAATTACAGGTTAATAGTGTGATCATTGCTGTGGTAGTCGGAGGGCGTAAAGAAAAACATTGCAGGGGAGACTCTACTTTTTATCAGCCATTAGATTTTTTTTTTTTTCTTTTGAAAGGGCAGTATTTGTAGTCACTGATAAGGTGACTGTGGGTGTGGCAGCTGCGATTGTGAAAGTGAATTTCTTTTGTTGTGGAATTGAAGGCAGAATGTCCTTCTGAAAAATCTTAACTATTTAAGCAGAAAGCTTTAAGGTTAATGAAATTGGAGAAGAGGGGAGGGAGGAATTTACTTGGGAGGAGTTTGCATCTGCCTGACCGTGAGGTGTTATCGTCCTCATCTTGTACAGTTCCTAAACTGTGGCAATGTTCAGTTGTACCTGTTGGTCCTGACAACTGTAACTGGACTCTCCAAAACTGGATGTTTAGAATTGATTTTTAATAAGCAGTTTGATTTCTAGGTGGGAACTTGGGGCAGGCACACTTTTACAACTGTTTTTTAAGGTAAAATTCCACGGTTCCTGTGCTTGATGGTAGTTTATTCTGAAAGCAAACCACCGTAACAGCAAAGGTTATACACAGAGGAAACGCCGGAGGTTTTGTTACTGAACGACTGCTCTAGAAAAACTGTTGTAATAACAATCTAACAGGAAAGTTTTCAGCCCAATGCCTTTGACGTGTGTCTTCTGTGCGATGTGTGCACCAGTCTTTGGGAAGGATCAGCAGTGGTGGGCAGGCTTTATGATGCCACTGAAATAAGCATCCCCTTGGGCTGTAACTTGGAACGAGGAAGCAGCAAAATCTTAGGAAGGTGTCAGTGTGTTTTGGGTTTTCCATCACAAATCAAGGTCAGTTCACGGTCTCCGCCTACTGAATAACTTGTTCTAAGCTTGCATGTGTAGATGTGCTGTGTTGACTGGCATGGATATTCCTAAGTTGTAAGAGTTGTTAAAATAATGCACTGGGTTTGATGTCTGGAGTGACCGTTTTCCTTTATTGATTCGTGGATGTTAAATGTGAAACAATTGGAATGAATATTTCAGTATAGAGGAAGTTTGTGCTCATTTCCAAGGTGGACTGTGGTCACTTGAGATGGTTATAAATGCAGAAATCTTCTGGCTGCGTCTTAATTGTGAAAGCACCTTTCTCCTTGTCCTGAATTTGTGTCAGGTCTCTCCCACCAAACTTGCAGACAGACGACTTGCAGGGAATCCACAAGGATCGAACGCAAGTTGGAGCAAGTCTGGCTGGGGCTGATCGAACAGATGGTTTGGTAAGTATTTTTTAGTTGGTGGTGCCAGTGGGATGTTTCCGGCGTCCATGAAAGCTTGCGATACCGTGCCGTGCAGAGCTGCCTTGGGTTGCAGTTTGAAAACTGCCCAGAACGTTCCCTTTGTGCTGACATCATTTCTGACGGAACCTCATCGAGGTTCCAGCTTTCTTTAACATACATAATGCGTTCTGCTGCATTTGTCTTTAGGTGCGGTTTGACAGCGTGGGTGGTCTTTCTGAACACATTTCAGCTTTAAAAGAGATGGTGGTTTTTCCATTGCTTTATCCAGAATTCTTTGAGGGATTCAAAATTCAACCTCCAAGGTAACAGACGTTGTTTAAACCTAAAACTTCTCATTCTCCCTTTTGCAGGAGAATAGTCAGCTGTGCTATCACTGTGTTTCCGTGCTTCAGAATATACTCAGCAGTGTTGGTGGGGGTTTTTAGCAGTAATAACAAAGGAGTTTCTTAAAACTGGATAGCATCTAGAACGTGTCTCTTCCCAAGTACTCAAGTATCGGTTTTATAATTGACAGGACCTGCAACTAGAGCCTTGCACTGTTTGCTGTGCTTGGGCTAAAGTAAGAATCTGTTGCTAAATGAGTTCTGCGTTATGAAATTACTCGAGATGTAATTGTTAGCTTTCTGTGTTCTTGGTCAGCCAAACTCCCTCGTGGTCTACTGAAATATGACCTTAAATTACTTGCTTTCAGTAACTTTATTAACGGAAAGAAAATCTTTCCCCGTTCCACTTCTTTATTCCTTGAGGTACTCTTGGAAACAGCAGTTTTTCAAGCTGCTGGCTCTATTTATCTGGAAGTGTGGAATACCCTGGCAGTTTCAGGCTTCCTCCTCGTTTCTTCCCAGCAACGGTTGGTCTGGGAGACCAGATGCAGTAACCTAAAGCTCGTAAGGGGGAATAAAATGCTCTAGTCTCAAATGTTGCCTTTTGTGAAACCAACTGTGAATACGCGCTGTGCCACTGGAGAATGAAGTGTCGATTCCTCCGTTGGCCCAGTCTCAGGTTCTGCACTGAAGTTTGTTCTCGTTTGGCTCCACTGAGCTGCGTCCCCCCCTGTTAGTTTGGAAGTGTCCTTGTGGGACGCTACGATCTTTTCTCAAGGTTTTCTACATCTGCATGACGCCCTTTATTCCTTTGGTTTACTGCCTCGTTGAATTGTGTAGGAACAGAAATCTTCCATCTGTTTTGACTTCACTGCCACTGCAGCTGTTACCGATAGCTTACACACAGAGCGTTTTGGTTTAGGGCTAGAGGTTGTCGTAGGTACTTTTGTATGATGTTTTTTCTGATGGGACTGTCTCTCTGTAATTGCAGGGGCTGTATTTTCTATGGTCCACCAGGGACTGGAAAGACACTGGTGGCTCAGGCACTTGCTAATGAATGTAGGCAAGGTGACAGGAAAATAGCCTTTTTCATGAGGAGTGGGGCCGACTGCCTGAGTAAATGGGTGGGAGAATCTGAACAGCAGCTTCGCTCGTTATTTGATCAGGTAAGGTTGAAACGTGCTGTGTGTTCTGTCCAAGTTATAACTGTAATTTTCTGTGGTCAGTACTTTCCAGGAAAACTCACTTTCTGTTTTGTCAATTCCTTCCACGGGAATGGGATTATCAGTGTTTCTTTTTTCCATAGTTTTCTCAGGGCCTTGAAATCTGGAGAAGTATTGGGAAAGATTATTAAAACAAATGAGAGAACCTCACAAAGCAACCCCCAACTTCAAAACAAAACAAACACCCCCCCCCCCCCTCCCCCAACCCAACCCCCAAACAAACCACAAAAAAGGCAACCAAAGAACCCAGCCACAAACAAGGCTGCAGGAGGCAAGGGATGGTGGCGTTAGATCAGAGGGAAGCAGGTTCAGGCTGGAACTGTGGTCCTTTAAATGCATCCCAGAAGCTTGCTTCCAGCGCCTGTAATTGAATTCAGTGCCAGCTCAGTTCTTGGTGGTTGCCAAACAGCTGTAAAAGCTGCTGGTGTGATTTGTTTCCTGTCACCCCCTCTCAGTGGGTTGACAATAGGCTGCCGTCTTCTGTTACTCGTGCCGCTTACTTCGTTTGCTCCGAGATCCCTGGTGCTGCTCTGAAAAATCTGGTTCCAGGGACTTCCCAACCATAACACTTTTCATGCGTTTTCTCTTGCAAATAGCGCTGGTTTACCTCTGTTGCCATCCCTGTGGTTTCATTTTAGGCCTACCAGATGCGACCTTCAATTATCTTCCTCGATGATATCGATGGCCTCGCTCCTGAACAGTCCAGCAAACAAGACCAAGTGTACAGGTAGTACCCTTTTTGTTTCTGCGCAGCAGCTGCTTGATCTTTGTGGAAAGATGACCGCGACCTATTGAACGTTCTGTGACACCTTCATTTCTCCTGTAAACTAGTCGTTCAGTGCTACTAAATTTCAGATGAGTTTTAAACAAGAATTGCAAGCCATTCGCTAAGCCTGATACCAGCCCCAGGTCTGTGTTACCTTATCTATTTCTTTATGTCTCAAAATGAGTCTTTCGCTAATCAGCATCTCGTCAAGAAAAGCTTGTCCTTTTTTGCGTGGTCGCTGGAGAAAAGGCCGTGTAGAACATAACAGAACTTACTGAAATGAATGAAAATTCTGTTTTTTTTCTATCAGCTCTATTGTAACAACGCTTCTGACGCTTATGGATGGCCTAAACAGCAGAGGAGAGGTGGTGGTAATCGGAGCCACCAACAGACTGGATTCTGTAGATCCGGCTTTACGAAGACCTGGACGCTTTGATCGAGAGTTCCTCTTCTCCTTGCCAAACAGAGAGGTCAGCGCTTCAACTCAACCTCTCCGTTCTTGGTGTATGAATGGATAGTGGATGTTCCACGAGCCTGGGTTTTTCCCAGGCTGGGTATCCTGGGGTATATACCCGTCAGTGTTTTGGGATCTGTCAGTCTTACTGGTACTTATTAAGGGGGAGTTGGACTCCAGGGGCAGGGCTTGGGGAGCTTCTAGTCCAATGGCAGTTGGTAAGCAATGAAAAAACAGGTCTATAGCAACCAAAGAATATGGGGGGGAAGATGCTGTGCAAAACCAGCACCCGCATGCTGTCGCTTTTAGTAGCACCTTTTGGAAGAAGAAGAAATGCTTACTGGATTGAAGGCTAGTCCCAGTGCACTAAGCCGTGAAGGGAAAACTTAGGCCAAAGTAAACTGCAACCGTTTTGTTTCCAGGCTAGAAAAGAGATTTTCAAGATTCACACACGAGACTGGAGCCCTCAGCCATTGGACAGCTTTCTTGACGAGCTAGCTGCAAAATGTGTTGGTAAGCTGGGAAAGAGAGGGAGTTGCTGCATGTGCCTGAGTCCTGAGGCACCTGAGCTTGTCCCAGGCGGTACCCAGGCTCTTGGGCCTTGCTGCAGAGCCTGGCAGGGAGGCAGCTGGCACGCCTGGGGAGCAAAGTTAGATGCTTTTTTTCTTTTACTCTTCTTTTTGTCTCTCAGAATATGGAATGGGTTTGGGGCATCTTCCTCTGGAACAGTTTTGATGAGGAAGCTGCTGCGTAAGCACGGGCTTCCTGGCTACGAGCCACGTCAAAAACCTTGGATGCAGGACGCTCTGAAGTCCTGTCTTAACCTGTTGCTTTTTGGCTGCATCCCAAGTCTTTCAGGGTTGCACTTTGCAAACCTTGGCCTTGACTTCTGTGTTGCTTGACACTGACGTAACCTTTGATTCTCACTTTGTTTCTTAGGATACTGTGGTGCTGATATTAAATCACTGTGTGCTGAAGCTGCCCTTTGCGCTTTGCGCCGCCACTACCCTCAGATCTACCAAAGTACCGAGAAACTGCGGTTAAATATGGCCTCTATTAAAATAACAGCACAGGATTTTGTCACGGCTATGCAGAAGATTGTTCCAGCTTCACAGAGGGTCGTGTCTTCACCTGGGCGACCACTGACACCTATGTTGAAACCGCTGCTGGGAAACACACTAGCAAGGATTTTACGAGCCTTGCAGAGAGCGTTTCCCCACGCAGAGCTTGCGCTCCGGAACCGAGAGCAAGGTACAAGAATAACATCTACTACTTTTAGCATTCTGCCAAAGCAAAAAACCTTGTGATGTGTGCAAGAATCGTACACGAACCTCTCAGCCGTAATGACAGTGGAATCTTGTAATAGCCCTGTGCCCAGTGCAGGGTGGGAGCTGGGAATGACTCGCCATAGGCGTTACAGAGCGATGCATTCTTCACTAGAGCACCGTGTTTCTGGGCACAGCCATCATTTGTAGAGACAGAGCTGAGGTTTCATGGGTGAGGCACCTCTTTGAAAAGACTGGTTTAAAGGAGGGGAGAAGGGCATTTTTACATAGATGCTCCTAATTCCTGTCTGAAGGATGTCAGGACTGCAGTACAAGTCTAAGGGGTTTAAGCTCAATCCTGGTTCAGCTCTGGGGATTTTTAACGGCAGTCTCTTAACGTACATGTTTGTGGGTCGCACTGCACGCTTGCACGTGAGGTCAGAATGTTGTCGTAGTCTTTACTTTGAGGCGTGGCTCGCCTAGCACGTATGAGCTCACGCTCCTGACTGCATCGGCCCTGCTGGGGTTTAGTCTGTCAGCTGGGGAGAGCAAATACATAGATAAACTCACTCCACCTCTGATGAATGGAGATTTGTGGATAGTTTCTTCTTCTGCTAAGCTCTGGAGAATATCCTACCAGTATTAGCCCCAGCAGAGCTGGTAGATAGTTTGTGTTGACAGAGGCAGAAACCCACCAACAAAATAAAAGCAGAGAGGCTAGGGGATTGGCAACTGCATCCCCTCCATTGTGTCCTTCAGTGATGCTGGAGGAGCCTTCTTGAGAAGACGTGTTGGTCTGTGTGCTCTGACTCATTCCTCCAGACGGATGGAAGGGGCCTGTGGCCATGGCATTCGCTTAATTTCCCCACATCCAGTGGGAGAACCTGCTCCGTACAGAAGTGGCCTCGTTGGGTTTTTCAGGTGTCTGGAAACTACAGACACTCTTCCTGATCCTCTTCTTCTAAGGAAGAAGAAACCTGAGGTTTTCCCCAACAGAGGCAATACTGGGTGCAAGTCATAAGGTGTAGGACAGCTTTGGAGAGACGTGTGCAATCTCCTTAGATGTGTGGTAGAACGAACTCTTCAGAAAACAGCTCTCAGCGTGTGCCCTCCAGTGAAGAAACAGAGGATAAGTGGTTTCCAGCACTGCTTGAGAAGCTGCCTTAATATGAGAGCCAGATCTGGAATATTCAAGAAAGGTAACAAAGCCCTCTTGTCTTTCAGGCCCTTCAAGTGTGATGCAGGAAGAGAAGGACTTGCTGTCAATCTGCGAAGAAGGGACAAGGCAGAAAATGCCTGCTGGACTGAAGAAAGAATTCCTCGATTTTAGCAGGTAAAGGTTTGTCCCCTTTAGGTTTTAGCTTTTTAAGACTGCTGGGTCTGTCAAGAGTTTTCCTGTGGTAGGTGAAGGAGCCAAGTGATCAGCATTCGCAAAAGAAGCGTGAAGATCCAGCTGGGTACTAGTTTCCCACTGGAATACAGGGCCATAACCCTGTTGTGGTTCCAGCAGGCAGGTAGCAGAACACCACCAGCCGTTGGCTCACTCCCCCCACCCCAGTGGGATGGGGGAGAGAATAAGGGAGGGAGAAAAGTAGAATTTGTGGGTTGAAATAAGACGGTTTAATACGAGAGAAAAGGAAGGGAAAATCATGAAGGTTATGATGAAAGAATATCCAAAGCGAGTGATGCCCAGTGCCCAGCAGTCCCCAGGCAGCTTTCCCCCTAGCTTATGTACTGAGCCTGACATCCTCTGGTACAGAACATCCCTTTGGACAGTTGGGGTCAGCTGTCCTGGCTGTGTCCCCTCCCAGCCTCCTTGCTGGTAGTGCAGTCCGAGTAGCTAGCTAACAAGTCCTTGGCTTAGTGTAAGCAGCGCTTAGTTACAACCAGAACATCAGTGTGCTATCAACATTATTCTCATCCTAAAGCCAAACCACGGCACTGCGCCAGCTGGTAGGAAGAAAATTATGACGGCATCCCAGCTGAAACCAGGACAAGCCGTCAAACTGAATGGCCCAGCCACTAAGTCAGGGTGGTCCGCAGACATCTTGGGTGTGCCTATTCATAATTACATTTTTAAACTGATCTCCTTATGGTTCTAGAAATGCTTATTACCAGCCGACATCTTACAAGCCACGGTTCCTGCTAGCTGGAGAGCCGGGATGCGGGCAGACTTCTGATTTGGCACCGGCGGTACTACACGCCCTGGAAAAGTTTCCGGTTCATACGCTGGACCTACCGCGGCTGTTGGGCAACATCGCATCCCCAGCAGAGAGATGTGTGCAGGTATCTTTTTTTTCTCTTTCATCTCGTAGGATTCATGAATTGTATCTAAACGAGTAGAGTCAGGGCAGACGCTTTACGTGACTCACTTGTCTCCTAAGAGGAACAATTCCTTTTTGTTACGTGATGGTTGCATCTGCTGTTGTATAGCTGCCATGTCTAGCCACTGCCCGGATCTAGCACCTGCGCTTCCCCTCTTGTGACGGGAACTCCCTGAATGCCGATAATCTGCAAGGGTGCCCAGAGAAATTTCTCCTGTGAGAGGACTGTTGCCATTTCCCTCCTGCGGTAGATGCATGTCCTCCTGTGGGACTGAGGTAGCATCTGTAGGCAGTGGCTTGTGGTCTTCCACTG
This sequence comes from Rhynochetos jubatus, assembly GCA_027574665.1. NCBI lineage: Eukaryota > Metazoa > Chordata > Aves > Eurypygiformes > Rhynochetidae > Rhynochetos > Rhynochetos jubatus. Next base: position 6,544,272 of record CM050648.1, on the reverse strand, counting down.
CACGTACTCTGGTCGGATGGATCCTTTGGTAATGAGAGGCTGGGAGTAATGAAGCTGCTCGAGCAGGTTGAAGACTGGTCACCTCTTCTTAAAAATGACCTGAAGTTACGAATTGGTAACCAGGCTTCCTTTCACGTAGGGCTGTCTGCATTCAGACTGTGCTCCAGAGTGACTTGGCTGTGTGCCCCCTCTGAATTGCAAATGGGGTAGTTGCAGTCGGGTAGCAATTTACCCAGGCTAATACATCTTACTGAAGGGTTAGTTGTCTTTTTTCAGGCACGCCAGCTGAGCTGTGAGGCTCACTAGGAGTTATCTTCTACCTAAGTAGTTTTGAAATCCAGCAGAGATCCAGGTCCGCTTCTGTCTGCGTAGCAGTGTGTCTAGATTTGAGTCCAAGTGAAAGTTTTACCTTCCTGTTCACTTGTTCTTTTGTTGGTTTGTTTTGATGGTTTGGCTTCATCTACTCCTACCTCATCAGATAGTTTGACTGACAAAGTAGTTATTTCTAAGCCTATTCAGCATGGTTTAGTTTTCTTATCCAATCTTTCCTTTTACCAGATAATGCAAGAAGCTCAAAGAAGGCAGCCCAGTATCATTTATATCCCACGGATCGACACGTGGTGGGAGGTGGTTGGAGATCCCTTGAAAACTGCTTTTACAGCAATGCTGCATGACATTCCAGCATTTGCTCCAGTTCTGCTGTTTGCAACATCTCACGTGTGCTATGCAGATCTCCCAGAAGAGGTATTTTTGTCAATGCTTTTCTTGCTTTTTTTTATTCCATTTCTTGTTAATGTATAAACCCTTTAGGCACTGGAGTACTGTGCCCTCTTAAGCCAATTCATATTGTTCCTACTCAGGATCCTGACCAGGTCTCTTAAAATGCGCTTGGACGAAACAAGGCTGAAAGCGTTTCCTCAAAGAACACTTTAGACAAAGATACTGACTTTGACCCCCTTCTCACATGCTTGTGCTGATTAGACAGGTGAACAAGTTTACTTTGGATGAAAAATTCCAGGGACTTTGATCTGGTTAGATGTGTAATTAGGCCGGGGCAATCCCAACTGCAAGTACAGGCTGGGTGGAGAATGGATGGAGAGCAGCCCAGAGGAGAAGGACCTGGGGGTACTGGGGGATGAGAAGCTGAACGTGAGCCGGCAGTGTGCGCTGGCAGCCCAGAAAGCCAAGCGTATGCTGGGCTGCATCAGGAGAAGCGTGGCCAGCAGGGCGAGGGAGGGGATTCTCCCCCTCTACTCTGCTCTCGTGAGACCCCGCCTGGAGTGCTGCGTCCAGCTGTGGAGCCCTCAGCATAAGAAGGATATGGACCGGTTGGAGAGAGTGCAGAGGAGGCCACAAAGATGCTCCGGGGGCTGGAGCCCCTCTGGTGTGGGGAGAGGCTGAGAGAGTTGGGCTTGTTCAGCCTGGAGAAGAGAAGGCTCCGGGGAGACCTTATTGCAGCCTTCCAGTACCTGAAGGGGGCCTACAAGGAAGCTGGGGGGGGTGCTTTTTACAAGGGCCTGTAGTGACAGGACAAGGGGTAATGGGTTTTAACTGAAAATGGGGAGAGTTAGGTTAGATATCGGGAAGAAAATCTCCAGTATGAGGGTGGTGAGGCACCGGAACCGGTTGCCCAGAGAAGCTGTGGGTGCCCCATCCCTGGCTGTCTTCAAGGCCAGGCTGGATGAGGCTTTGAGCAACCTGGTGTAGTGGAGGGTGTCCCTGCCCATGGCCGGGGTTTGGACCTGGATGGTCTTTAAGGTCCCTTCCAACCCAAACTGTTCTGTGATAAGAATATACGGTGCTTGAAATGGAGATGGGAAAAAGCCATGTTTACTGAGAATGGAAAATATATTTACTGAACAAGTAGGGGGGTCCCATCGGAGGATGGAATGGAATTTCAGATTTGCATTCTCCAGTAAATATTTCCATTTCTGTCTTTGTATAGGTGAAAGCTTTCCAAATGGAAAGCTAAGATGCAGCTTCTGTTTCAGGAACTTGGAAATCCATTTTTAGTTGTATTCCTTAACAGAATTCAGTAAGAATTCAAACTTAGCTTTCTAGACATGGGAGAGTCTGAACACCTTCCTTTCATGCACAGTGTGCATCTGCTGCTTTGATTATTTGGGCTCTGTTGCTGGGGCAGGGCGTACCTAGATGTGTTGCTTGTCACATGCTTTGAAAGGGCTTAACTTGCTACAAAAGTTTTTCTACTGCTAATCAATTCCTTCTCAAATAACTATTGACATTCCTTCCATCCCTTTTGGTAGTAGTGGTTGAAACATGAAGTAAAACTTGGAAGTATGCAACTTCAGCTGATGATTCAGTTTAATGAAGAGAGGTACTCATCTGTTTGGAACAGAATACGGATTTGTGTGGCCTTAGACCTGAAATCTCTTTTCTCCTCCTGCTTTAGATACAAGAATTGTTTGTTCATGAAGAAGTTTTCCAAATCCAGTTGCCTACAAAGGAAGAGAGAGAGAGGTTTTTGGAGGACTTAATTGTCAATCAAGCTGCTAAAGCTCCTGCAGTGAAGAGCAACGCAGGTGAGGGTATTCTACATCTAAACCTTGGTTGTCAGTTAATAGTTCTACAGTATTTGCACAGGTGGGCATTTCCTATTAATTATTCTTCCTATGCTTTTATTTGAGTACCGTAAATGGACTAAAAGTTTCTGATGAACTTAAGCTTGGCAGTCAGTGGAAGCACTGCCTGTAGCACCACTGCCTAAGCCTCGACAGCTGACAGAGGAAGAAGTAAGACAGCTGGAGGAGCAGGAGGAGGAGACGTTGTGTGAGCTTAGGATTCTCTTATGGGCTGTGACTCACAGACTTGTCGTTGACAGACGTTTCAAAGTATTCACAAAGCCTGTTGACCCAGAATAGGTAAATGAGCGTTGATCTGTAATGCCACTTTCTCTGGGTGCATTCCTAATTTTTCTGAGAGTGTATTTCTCAGTGTTTGTGTGCTCTTTAAAGGAAGGTTGATCTTTGCTTTTAGGACTGTACTCTTCTGATGATTTTGAGAAGCAGGAAGTGAATTTTGCTTTTACATTTGCTGACTCCTTAAGGCTCTGAAATGCCTGTTATTTGAGTATTCACTGAAAGCCCCAGGTTCCTTCTAAAACATCTTTAGAACGTGGAAATAGTTCCATTGGAAGGGACCTACGACAGTCATCTAGTCCCAGCGCCCCTGGTGGGATGGGGAGGAGAAAATAGAGGGAAAGGCTCATGGGTTGAGACAAGGACAGGGAGGGATCCCTCACTCCTCATGGTCACGGGCGAAACAGAGAATCACAGAATCCTCGAGCGGTTTGGGTTGGAAGGGACCTTAAAGACCATCTAGTTCCAACCCCCCGGCCATGGGCAGGGACACCCTCCACTAGACCAGGTTGCTCTAAGCCTCATCCAGCCTGGCCTTGAAGACAGCCAGGGATGGGGCACCCACAGCTTCTCTGGGCAGCCTGTTCCAGTGCCTCACCACCCTCTCCGGGAAGACTTTCTTCCTGAGATCCAATCTAAATCTCCCTGCTTTCAATTTAAATCCATTACCCCTGGTCCTGTCACTACAGGCCCTTGTAAAAAGCGCCCCCCCCCCCCCCCCCCCCCCAGCTTCCTTGTAGGCCCCTTCAGGTGCTGGAAGGCTGCAATAAGGTCTCCCCAGAGCCTTCTCTCCTCCAGGCTGAACAAGCCCAGCTCTCTCAGCCTTTTCTCATAGGGAAGGTGCTCCAGGCCCTTCCTCATCTCAGTGGCCCTGTGCTGGACGCTCTCCAGTAGCTCCTTGTCCCTCTGGAACTGAGGAGCCCAGAACTGGGCACAGGACTCCAGGGGAGGCCTCACCAGGGCAGAGTAGAGGGGGAGGAGAATTTCCCTCCACCTGCTGGTCACGCTCTTCTTAATGCATCCCAGGATGCCACTGGCCTTCTTGGCCGCGAGGGCACACTGTTGCCTCATGGTCATCCTGTTGTCCACTAGGACTCCAAGGTCCTTTTCCCCAGAGCTGCCCTCCAAGAGAACAGCCCCCAGCCTGTACTGGAACATGGGGTGGTTCTTCCCCAGATGCAGCACTTGACACTTGCCCTTATTGAATCGCATTCGATGTCTCCTCGCCCAGCTCTCCAGCCTGTCCAGGTCACGCTGGATGGCAGCATGGCCTACTGGCCTGGCAGCCACTCCTCCCAGTTTGGTATCAGCAGCAAACTTGCTGAGGGGACATTTGAGCCCTTCCTCCAGGCCAGTGATGAATAAATTGAATAGGGCTGGACCCAGCACTGACCCCTGGGGGATGCCACTAGCCACAGGCCTCCAACTAGACTCTGCCCCGTGGACCACAACTCTCTGAGCTCCTTCCTCCAGCCAGTTCCCAATCCACCTCACCACCCAGTGGTGCAGTCCATACTGCCTGAGCTTGTCTGTGAGGATGCCACGGGAGACCGTGTCAAAAGCTTTGCTGAAGTGGAGCTAGACCACATCCACTGCCTTCCCCTCGTCCAGCCCCATCTAGTGATGCCATTTAGCTCGTTTTTCTTCCTGAGGAGGATTACGCTGTTCCTTAGGCTTTAGCCTTTTTCAGTTCCATTCTCTTCTTTCTCTTGTGTCTCTCTCAAAGCAGCACATGGTGTTTCTTCCCAGGGATTAGCAGTGTGAGTTAAAAAGCTGTGCCTCAAACAGGGTGGGCCCAGAGTCACCTGTGGAATAGAAGACTTGGGTGCTACTGTTTGCAAGGGAAGATGTCTTTCTTAACCTGAATTACTTTTGGTGCGGTGCTGTAATGGCAACGGGACTGTATTTTTTTTTTTTTTCCTGCTTTTACCCTGCCTTTTTCTCTAGTGCCTTCTTTTGTGTCCGAGTTTGTAACTTTCCTAGAGCAGTGACTTTTGGCAGAAAGCAAGTCAAAGTCGAGCATTTATGGGTGCAAAACCAGGAAGAGTTCTCTGTCGTGGCAGAGAGAGACTGTATGCCAGGTACAGGATACCTCGCTGATTGTGTATTGCAGTAGAGGCAGAAGTGCTGACGTCAGCAATCTGTGTCATTCCAGAGTCACGTGGGAACTCTCTGAGCGGGGCAACATGTGCTCTGCTGGAAGAGCCAGAGGCGATGGACGCTGGGGAAGAAGCAGAGCTCACGCAGCCGGGAAGTGTGGGTTACCAGAAGCTTAAAGTGAGTCTCAGTTCAGTTTTGCTGCTGCTGAAGCACAACGTTTCCCGGGTGTGGGAAGGCTAGAGAGCTTGTGAAATAATTCCACCTGTAACGGATTATGACTGTTGTGTTTCCACACCTCGTGTAGACTGTTGTTCCTGCTTTTGGTGACGTAAATTGTAGGAGACTGGGTTCTCTTCCTCACCTTTAATTTAGAAGGGCCTGTTGAATCTTAAAATACGCCGCTGACAGCCTGCTAGTGCTGTTGGCAATGTCTTAGCGGGTTTGTGCTGGATTGGGGGGTAACAATGTAAGAAAGTAGGATGTCCCTTGTTTTTGTATTGTTATTGTTTAGCTTTTGAAAACACAAAGAGCCTATTGAAAGGATCTGGCGCTATTCTCAACTTGCCGTTGCTGGTTTTTTATTTCAGCACGTGTTGCGTATCGCCGCTGCGGTCACTGAGAACTTCAGTGTGTCTCTGCTGCAAAAACTCTACGCTGTGCTGAGTCGGTGCATTTACCACCATCGGGAGGAGAATGACAAAACGCAGTTAGTGGAGGTAAGGTTGGTTTTTCTGTCTTTCAGCACTTTCCGTGGTGCGTACGCCTGTGTAGGGGTGCGCTCTGGACATCACGCTGATTTAGGGTTACTCTTTACTGCTCAGTTGCTGTGCTACAAGGCTTTGTCATTTCACTCTGGAAGACGTTTGGCCGTATTGCAAACCCGTTTATTTGGCATAATTGCGGGCAGTTCCAGCAGGCAAAGGCTTGAACTTGAAGACGATGGGTCCACCCACACAGCCCTCTCTGAAAGCAGTTCACCTCAGCCTGTCAGTAGTCCTTGTCCAGAAGGCCCTTTTTCGGGGTGGGAGGCTGTGACAGGAGGGTGCTTTGCTCAGTCCGTCGCTTCCTCTTTCTGCCCTTCCAGGCAGTCAGACGTGGTAATCATGCATACAGGAGTCGTTCCGTTCTTGAAAAGCAATGGAGCCTGAAACGGAACAAGAGGCTGAGACTTTTCTCTGGTCTCACCAGAATCTCTTTTCAACTCGAACGGCTCGAGCACCTTTAATTGGACGTAGGGGGAGATCTCTGCCTAGGCCAGTTAAATGCTAACGAGTCAGATTCTCTGAACTTCCTGCAAGAGAGGATTTCCGAGTTGCTGGAACTCGGCAGAAATCCCCCAGAGGTACCGTACCATGGTCGCCGTCAGGCACTGCCAGTGTTGCGACCATGTTGCGGGGTTGGAGATTCGCTCTTCAGATTCAAGATCCTTGAATGCAGGTGTCTTTGAGAATTCTTTATGCCTCTCAGTCTGCCGTAAAAAAAGAGGAAGCCTTTTCTCTTTGGCCCTGAGCATCTCGAGCTCTTCTTCCACACCTGATGAAAAGTCAGAACGGATGCTCTGTTCCGTTTGTGCTACAGCGAGGATTATTGGGATTCGGGGAGGCCGTTCCTGAACAACCGCACCCTTCTTGCAGCCAGCATACTGATGTGTTTTATCACGAGAAGGCATTTAGTTCTGTTATCTCAGGGCTTGTGATCGATCTTTGGTGGCTTAAGCATGAAGCAGTTCAAGGAAAAGGGACTTCATTGTTTTCTTCAGCCTCACCAACAAACCAGTTCTCCTGTTCAGAGGGAGTGTGCAAGTGTGTCAGGAGGAAGCTCTGCTGTGTGAAGAGAGAGACTTCGAGTCGTTATTCAGAGTGCAGAAAATAGCATTTCCAGCTTTTTGCTGTGGCTTTTCAGGAACTGTCTCCTCTTTCTCACTCTTGAAAGCGCTGTGGCTACAAATCCATTGGCTCTCGATACAGACCCACACAGTCTCTCTGGTTTGGGTGTCTGAGGATGCGTTTGAAGCTCGTGGGTATCGAAAGACGTTGTGATGGAGGTGGCACGTGTAATTGCTCAAGATGACTAACAATTGTGTGCATGTACAGATTCTTGATTCTTTTAATGAAGAAATAAGCAGGGGTTTTAAACTTGTATTCATGCTGACTGCCAGTGTGTCTCTTTTTCTTCTTAGGCAATGAAGAAAGAAATTGAAGCCTTTGGCTCTCCTCGGTGATACCGGATTTCAGCGTACTTGACTGCTCTGCAATGTTTTCTTCTCATTTCATGTTGGCGGTGGTACTGGATTTAGTAAAGGTTACTTTTGCTTGTAGATTTGTATTAAATAGATCTTCAGTTATATGCCATGGCGTATTACGTAAAGGTGTTTGTGCTGGTTTTGGTCAGGAAAGAGTTCACTTTCTTCCCAGGGGCTGGTAGGAAGCTCTGTTGCTGGATTTGCCCTGGGAAAAGTACTGAGGAGGTGTCTCTTCAGGTGGTGCTGGGGAGTGCTTGCACCAATTCCAGGTCCCTCTCAGCTTCTGATGCTGCAGCTGCGCTCCCAACTGTCTGGCCACAGGCAGTGTGGGGGGGGACACAGTTCAGACAGCCGACCCACAGTGAGCGCAGGAGTGTTTCATTCCGCAGCACGTCACGCTTGGCACAGAAGCGGGGAGTGGGCTTGGGGGCCATGACTCCCCTTCACCCTCTTGTGCTCTCTAACACTCTGCTTTGGTAACTCCTGTGCTGGCTCGTTTGTGAGTGAGCTGGTGGGTCTGTGAGTTTTCCTGGTTGTGCTGTCACTGCCAGGGCTCGCTGGGCCTCTGCCGTGATGGCCCTCGGGCTCCAGCGTTTGAAGGCAGTGGCTATAGACAGCTGTGACTCTCACTTCTTGGCACCTGGATTTGCGTAGGTGGATTACACAGAAGAATTGCCCTCACACCTCCAAGGGACCTAACTGCTGCCATGGTTCTGCATCAGAAACCAGCAAGACCTCAGGTGCAGTGCTTTGCATGCCTGTGAGCCAGAGAGAATGACAAGAGGGGTTTGGACCAGATCTCACAGGTTGGGCTGGAGCCCGTGGGCCTGGGACCGTGTCTCACCTATGCTAGGGTGTGGTTAAAATGCCTGGCCCCATGTCCCACCTATGTCAGGCTGTGGTCTGAAAGGCGCTGGAGCCGGCGGCGGCGGAGGCCCCGCCCCTTCCCGGCGGGCAGCGGCGGAAGGGCCGGCGCAGCGCGCGCCGCCGAGCCAATCCCGCGCCGCCCAAGCAACGGGCGTTGGCTCCGGTTTTTGCGCGCCTCAAGTGCGGTGAGGGGAGCGGCGGCCGGGCGGGGAGCGGCCGCGGGCGTCCGCGGCGGGAGGCGTTGCGGCGGAGCCGCCGTGGTGCTCGGGGCAGGCGCAAGGCCAAGAGATCCGGGGGAGAGGGCGGCGTGCGAGCGGAGCGCGGGCCGTGGCGGTAAAGCTGGTAGCGGGGCCGGCACACCGCCCCCCGCTTGAGTCCGCCATGGTGGTTCTGCGGGGCAGCGCCGCCCGGCCGGCCGGCCCGGCGGCCTGCGACGGCAGCCGCCTCCGCCCCGTCTTCGAGCTTATGGACTCCAGCTCCGAGTTCGTCTCCTTGGAGCCCCCCGTGCTCGGGAGCCGTCGCGTCTGGGCGCGCTGCGGGGCCGCCTTGGCCGCCGCCAGGGCCGCGGGATGCAGAGGGACCGGGAGAGTCGGCGAGGCCGTAAGTAGCGGGCGGGGGAATCGGCGGGCAGCGGGTGCGCTGAGCGGGAGCTGTTGGGGGTGTGTGGGGGGGAGCTGGGGAAGCCGCGTGTCCGCGTAGAAGCAGCAGAGAGCGGTGTGACGGGGAGGGAGAAGCAGGGCAAGAAGGAGTATTGACGGCGAGTGCCTACAGCTGCGGCCGGTGGTGTTGTCGCCTGTGCAGAAGGCGGTTGGGGTGGGCCGCCGCAGCCCTCCTCGCCGGTTGTGGTCACCCTGCAGCTAAAGGGGGGCTGGGCACAGCCCCTGGCGTGGGGGAGCAGTGACAGCGTGTGGGGAGACAGGGCCCGGGTTGCCCTGTGACTCGAGAACTTTCTGCCTGGGCCTGTGGTTTGGCGTGTGTCCTGTATTTCTCCTTCCTCGTTTATTTGGATTGAGCTTGTTTCCTACAAAGTTACCTTGGCAAGACCTTAGAGGCCGCTTGAGTTGTGGTAACGCTCGTACAAGAGTGCTCCCTGGTTAGATGGCAAAAGTGCATGTAAAGCAGCTCTCCCCACAAAATGTATGGGACCTGTAACTGTCTGCCAGCTGGTCTGAAGTGCCTGTGAAGTGCTGCTCAGTCAGGTGTCTACAGGTGCTGCTTGGGGGACTTTAAAAGCAAAGCTGTGGTTAGACATCAGGACTAGCTTGTGCTTAATTCAAGCACATGTATGTCTCACTTAACACGTTGAAATTCTTGCTTAAGCTTCCTATAATTTTAACCTACCCTAGTCGACAAGCGACAACTGAAAGGATTCTAGAGGATGTGAAACAGTCCGTGCTCTCTGGATTTTCTATCTAGACTATCAATGCGTGTCTGCTGTGATGTGTGAACCGTGTCACTTGGAGAAGTTGACTGTGTTCAGCGTAGCCTTCAAAAGCTAAAACTCTTCTCTGCTTTTTCCAGGTCCGGTTCTTCTGGCTGTAAGGGTGGTTGTTTGGGTTTCTTCCTTTCTTTCCTTGTCCTTTTTCCAGACTGTTCCCACGCTTTGAGGCATGGAGTCATTCTTCCTTAATTTGTAGGATAGAAATTTGTCTCTGCAGAGACAGCGTTGTCTCTGCAGAGACAATGCAGAGATGCCGGAGATGAGAGAGATGATGATGCAGGTGCTAGCCTCTTTCCTATCTTGTTGAGGTGCAAAAACTTGATGTTGGCAGCTTTTGCAGTTTTATTGATCTCGGCAGGCAATTTCCCTCTAGTTATTCAGCTTATTTCGTCCACAGAGACTAAGGAGCATATGGCAGAAGGTGTCAGGTAAAGTGGGAGCTGGCGGGTTTATCCTCTTCCAAGTTTCCAGTGCCAAGGAGTCCCGTGGCAGGTCCAAAAGGGTTACTGTCCCTTTGGAAGCTGTGCACGTGCAGGTCTCTAACCCTGGTGTAACTCGCCAGGCTGAACAAGAGTGTCATCTCGTCCCCTGTATTTGAGGGCAGTTTGCTGCCGAGTTCCCTTTCTGTGTGGGCCAGGTGGGAGCTGGCACATTTCCAGGTAAGCCTTGAGGCTCCTCTGTTTGCGGACCTCGGCCTCAGAGCTCACGGCCTTGTTGCCTCGGCATATTTATCTGTTCTGCTACTACTTTGGAGTTCCTTCCTCCGAGCTATGGGGTAGCTAAGCACGGGTTTTGTAAAAAACCAAAAAGCTTCTTAGAAGCAATTGCTAATCCCTTCCTGTAGCATGAGAAAAGTAACAAAATCGGGAATGTTTTCAAAATTTGAGATACTTTCCAAAGTTCTTTCACCCAGTTGTCTTCTCTTTCCAGTTGACCCATTGGCTGCTTCCGAGTGCCACTTCTTGAGTGTGTTTCTTCAGCCTGACAGGGTTGGTAAGAGTTAGTTACTCTTGCTCTGCTGGCAGCTTGCTAGAGGTAACCTAATGGTTCTTGCTGTCTGCCACCTCAGCGACCTGGGATGTCTCCCTACAGACGAAGCACGGGCAGAGTTCGCAATGTGCAACGTTGCTGCGTTGCCTCATTTGAGCCAAGACTAACGTAAAAAGACGGTACAGAGGGTAAAGAATATCACGAGCGTTGTATTGCGAGCATTGTGGTAAAAATAGAGTTAAGGAGCAAACGAGTGCGAAAGTGTACATAGCAAGGTTTCCCAGGTCACTCTGCTGGGTTTCTTCCAGCGTCTGTGCTGACATCGTCCAGGTGTGTGTTCTTCTTTGAGTCTGGGATTTGGCCCGCAGCCTTGTGAAGCGTATTCCTGCAGCCATCTTTTCACTGATGTGGCAGCCCTGTAAGATTTCTCCCAAGGAACATGTACTTCTAGATGAATGAAGTAGGAATGTGCAAAGCAGCAGTTATAACTCGTGTCTCTTGGAGTTTAAGCAAGCAAAATCTTGCCGAGTTGGTGCAAGGTGGGAGTCCAATTTCACAAGTGATCATGTTATTTCTAAATAAAGCCTCTGTGCTGGGTTCAGTCAGGAAAGAGTTAACTCCCTTTCCTGTGGTTGCTGGACGCTACTAGAAAATAGTGATGAGGCCTCAGCCGGTGCTGGGGAGGGCCTGTACAGAATTCAAGGTCTTTCTCCGCTTCTGCTACGGCAGCTGCGTTCCCAGCTCTCGCTGTCTCGCGAGCAACGTAGGGGAGACAGTGCAGAGAGCTGGCCCCGACTGACCAAGGAAGTGTTTCCTTCCATAGCAGGTCATGTTCCGGGTCTTGGGCGGGGAAGGGTCCGGTAGCCATTACTCTCTCCCTTCCTCGTCTACTCCCAGGCACTTGCTGACCATCCCTGCCTTAGCTGCTCTGCCAACTCCTGTGCTGGCTCGTTTGTGAGGGAGTTGGTGGGTTTGTTTAGGGTTCCTGGCCGTGCTGTCGCTGGTAGGGTTCGTTGGGAACCTGCTGCGATGGCTCTCGGGCTGCGATGGCTCTCGGGCTCTGTGGGTCTGGCTCTCACTACTCAGCACCCGGTTGTGCATTGGTCAGTGGGTGGTGAGCAACTGCATCGTAATTGTATCATAGGGTTTATTTTCTATTATTTGAATTATTTATTATTAGTAGTATTTGTATCCGTTGATTGCGATTTCATTAGTAACTCGTTTTTATCTCCAATTTACGAGCTTCCTTCTTTGTTTTTCCTCCGATTCTTCCCCTCCACTGGAGGAGGGGAGGGGGATTTGTGAGAGCGGCTTCCTGGTGTTTTGCTGGACGGAGTGAAACCATGACGCCTGTGCAGTACCTGGTTTCCAACCCTCCTTAGCCCAGCCTCTCAGCCTAGCTGTGCTGGCTTGGTGCCTGTTAGCAATGGTGCAGGCTGTGAGGAGGTGTCGCCCCTTCTCCCCTTGCTGGCACTTGGACCTCTGTGACCCAGGACACGGTTGGAAATGCCATTCAATAAATGCAGAAGAGGCCAGGGCAGACTGTGGTGATCGGTGTCCCGCAGTGAGTTGCCTTCTGGGCAGGGTCCCTCCCTTGGTCTCTTAGGTGACCCCTAAGGCCTCTTTTGCCTGTTGCCCCCGAGGGGTCCCTTACCCTGGAGGCAGTGCTTGGGCTGACTGATGGCCTTGCCATAAGTGGGGCCAGGCTGCTCCCCCAGTGCTGATAAAGGCCACCTTCCGGAAGGAAATCTTTTCGTGTCCCTCCAAATGGGGTCCTAAATGGAACAGGCAGGAGAAAAACTCTCCTAACTGGGCTTTAATAGCAGGACATGCAAGGTCAAGCTTGAGTGCTCCTCTGAACCAATACTGAAATCAAAGTTGGGGTTGTTTTCATGAAGCACTAAGTTTACATGAAAGACTTTGCTGCAATCATTTTTTTCGAAGGATATTAAGCTCCAGTTGTCCGTAAGAAGAGTGTGGCAGCGGAGAGTTTTAGCTTTGAAAGCTGTTTTGGTTTGGTTTTTTTTAATTCTTTCTGAGAGCTGCTACTTGGTGCAGAAGTGGTTGAAGGCTTACCTGCTGGTAGTTGCACACGATCAAGTATGGGGAGTTACAGAATAAACCAAATATGGGGAGTTACAGAATAAACCAAATATGGGGAGTTACAGAATAAACCAAATATGGGGAGTTACAGAATCAAGTTGCCTGAATGACAGAGAGTTTCCTTCTTAGCTCAACACATGGCTCAAATCAGGATGTTCTTATTTCCTTCTTTCCCTAGGAATTTTCATCTAGCAAAACCGAATGCCTTGGTGGACGCCGTTTGGAATCAATGAGAAAAAACATGCTGCCTTGTTCAGACTGTAGCTTGGACAAAAGCCTGGCAATGCTACGTGCAAATGTGAATCGAAGACACTTTACGAGGTATCGTATTTCTAGAGGTCCAGTCTCTGTTCATTTGGTAGGATTAAAAGGAAGAGAGAAAGCACGCGTAATGAGTCACGTCAAGGCAAACCGAGAGGTAAAAATCTGCAGGGGAATAGGATGATGTTATTGTCAGTGCCATCTATCTGTCTGGGAGCTAGAATCCCTCTTTGTAGGAAAAGTCTGCTGGTTGTCTAAAAATAGGCATCTTTTCCCAACTCCATTGAAATCTCTCTTCTGCTTTGGTTACTGAGATGTTACGTGCAGTACTGAGCGTTCAAGTTCAGCAGGTGAGGAAATCTATGTCCTTGTAGAACTGCCTGTGGCAGGCAGCAGAGCTGGGGTTGGACTCGTCTGTGTGGTCCACAGGCTGTTGTGTGCTGTGGATCGCTGGATTATAAACTTGGTCAGGTTCCCTGGTCTTGATGGGGAACAATACAACACCTCTGTACAAGAATCCTAACAGAGTAACTCTTTTCTCCCTTCTCTGCCCTCTTTCTTAACGTAGGCAGTTGGCAAAGCTGAAATCAGACGAAAGCTGAATCAGACCAAAGCTGAAATTAGCCTGTTGCGTTTGGTCTCTGTTTACCCTGCCTCCCAAAAGTTCTGAACTCATCAACCAAAATCAGCTGGAGTTGTGAGCATAGCTATCTCAGACAGTGAATTTCCTGTGAGTGTTAGGAAAGGAGGAAGGTACACGGAGGAGAAGATGCTCTGAATTCTTTCCGGGCTGGGGGAAGCTGCAGCATCAATTCCAGCCTGCTCTTGGGCCTGGAGAATCTGTTTGTTATCTTGGGTTTTGTTGTGACATGGGTTTGCTGGAGTGTGCAGGACACAAACTGAAAGCCGTCCTTGCAAATAGGAGGGAATATTGCAGTCTGATGTGTGAGGTCCAGAGTAATGTAGTTCTGAGGCTGACAAACCCCCTGACATGGGGAAGGTGTCGCTGAAGCTCAGCGGTTTACTGCTTTACTTGCCTGGCCGGGGAGACACCATGATCAGGCAGGTGGTTTTCCCAGGGTGAGGCTCATCCCTTGCACTCCAGCTAGCAAACTACCACGAAGCCGCTCTCACAAATGCCCCTCCCCTCCTCCAGTGGAGGGGAAGAATCGGAGGAAAAAGAAAGAAGGAAGCTCGTAAAATTGAGATCGGAACTGTTTACTAATTAGACCTAAATCAATAGATACAGATACTACTACTAATAAATAATTAAAATAGTAGAAAATAAAACATATGATATGATATATACAACTATGATACAATATGATACAGTTTCTCACCATCCACTGACCAATGCACACCCAGATGTTGAGTGATGAAAATCAGACCCAGAGAGCCCAAGAACCACAGCCCCAGAGCGATCGCAGCCCGAGAGCCGCGGCCTGAAGGCCGGAGCCCGGGAACTAACGCAGCAGATTCCGAGCGCACCCTGTCAGTGATAACACGGCCAGGAAACTCTGAACAACCCACCAGCTCCCACACGAAGGAGCCAGCCCAGGAGTTAACCCTCCTGCATTAGCTGCTTTGCTAGCAAGTGCCTGGGAGTAAACGAGCAAGGGAGTAAGGGAGAGAGAGAAGGGAAGAGTAATGGCTACCGGACCCCCTTCCCCACCCCAGAGGCCGGAACATGACGGACTATGGAATGAAATACTGCCTTGGTCAGTCTGGGTCAGCTACAGTATCCAAAGCGGACAAAAGCCCTTGAGTTCAGTACAGGCCATCCCCAGCACCAGCTGAGGCCTTAGCAATGTTTTCACTTAGCATCCAGCAACCTAGTTCCCTGGCAACCTAGTTCCCTGGCAACCTAGTTCCCTGGCAACCTAGTTCCCTAGCAACCAGAATAAAGGGCGTTAACCGTTTCCTGACTGAACCCCAGCACACCTTGGAATGACACACAGAAGCAAGCTTGGTGCTGTGAGGCTGCTTGCTGGCAACTGGGAAAATCCGTTATTTCCAGGCAGTGTCCTGCCGATCACGGGCTACAGGAGGGAAGGGGCCTGAAATGCACTTCATGTGTAGTGATTCAGGTTCTAACTGTGCCCTACTGTCTCGCTGACTTCTCTTAACTGTTGTAATGCTAGTGCAGGTAAGGACCCTGTGGCAAAGGGTGCTGTGTGGTAAATGCTGGGCAGGTCTTTTTTTAAAGCAGGCAAGCGTTTGAGTTCTCTGCTCTTTGGGAGTTTATATGGAGACGTTTCTTATCTCCTAGATCTGTTGAAGTCACGAGGTAGAAAATTGAAGCGATGCACGTTTAAACGGTGTACTAAAAACGTGCCTGTTAAGAGACTTCCCACCTAATTTAAAAAAACCCAAACCCCTGTGAGATACCTAAGGTGTTTTTACTCCATTGGTGTGGAATTGTATGTGTTGCTTTGACTTTTCCAGGAAGTAGTACACAGGTTGTGTGTTTGTTTTCATCAGGTTGGCTTTTGAGTCTCTTACAAAGTTACTCTACAAGTCACACTTTTGAGTAGGTAGTTTAAACATAAGTAAGTGGAATGCTGCAGTCGCTGCAGTAACTTGTAATTCAGGCCTTGAAGAACAAATGGATCCATGTTTTACTAGAGCAACGGTGAAATGAAGGGGATAATGTATTGTCGGTTTCAAAATATTGTATATATGAACTCATTTTAGTGACCAGAGCACTGAAGACCAGAGCTGATGTAAAAGCTGCAGCACAAGGCCGTGAAGAAAGTGAGGATTCGGAGGTCCGCCGAAGGTGCAGGCTTGGGCAAAGTCATGACACCCCTACAAATCAGTCTGCTTTGTTTGACACACTTCTAACCAAGTAAGTGGGTTTTTTTTCGTCGCCAGGCAATGCTCCTAAAATAAACTGTATTAGCAAAGCTTTGTCTATGGCATAATATTGTCCAGGGACTTTCTTCTTCTTTTGACAGCAGCAACAGGTATTGGTCTTGCTGGCAGCGAGAGCGAAATGTCTTTAGTGGCGAGGCTGAAAATTCCTTAAGTTATGTGATGTTTTCTGAAAGGTTTGGGAGGTGTAACAGCAGTGGGGTATGTTTCCCAGTGTATATAGTCGTGGAAAACCAACAGGAAACTGAAGTTACAGTTAAGAGAAGAAGCAGCAGCCTGTGGTCTGAGGAAGGCTGTGAACTAAAAATGACTTAAGGCGGTCATGCAGAGCAGCTTAAGTGCTCTTAAAAACTGCCCTAATTTCTTTCTCTTCTCTTCCTGTGATCTTCAGAATTCTTCTTTTCCTTCTTAAAAGAGGGGGTTTTTTACTGTGCTCGGCCAGAGGGGTAACAAACCTGCAAACGGTGTATGTTTGCCAGCGTTGAAACGCTTGGTCTTACATCTCTCTGAAAAGTAAAGGTTTGACTGAAATTTGAAGTGGTGTTTAAAACCTTGGCTAGTAAAATGTCGTACTGATCACAGGTACTGTTTGAAACGGGTGGGGTTTGTGTTCGTCTTTGCCTATCTTTGCTCTTCGGTGTCCACTTTTGATCTTAGTACTGCAGAAGCAGTCTTGCAAAACGTGGACGACATGGAGGAGGTTCGTAGACGGCGAGTGATGGTAGACCTCAGGGTGTTCCACGATGCAGAAGTGGCTATTGATTTATTTTCTTGTTTTTTTTCTAAGTAGAGTAATTCACGTAGGGAAATCAATTGTAGTTTTGTCGTAGCTGAAATAACTTCTGGCAAAAAATCGTGTAGTCTAAAGCAACATTTGGTTTTGCTCTCCACTTAAAATGGAACGTCTGACCGTTACGGCCATGGTACACATCCATTCTAAGGGTGGACGAAGTGTCTTCTTCAGAAAACATGAAATAGCAAGGATACGCTGAAATACCTGTCCTCTGCTAAGCGCTCTGAATTGCCTTCTGATTTTTGAATAGCCCCTGTTGCCAAACAGCTGTCTCAGGGCTTGGGTTTTCACTTGAAATCGCTATAAACCCCAATGAATTGATGTCAGCTATAGCTGTGTGTTTGTTGTTGTGCCAGCCTTGCCTGTGAGATGAAGTAGTCCTCTGTCCCTAGAGGAACTGAGGTTACAATTATACACAGCAATCAAATTTCCTCCGGTTTAGTCTTGCTCCGTTGAATCAAGTTTTCCTGAAGTGCCTGTCATTCAAAAGGACGGTGGTTTTTAAACATCTTCACAGTCTGCTTTCACAGTTTTTTGTTTAGATCGTAATTTCTTCTTCTTAATAAATTAAACCAGAATTGTCCGTAGTACTTTGTTCACTCTCTCGCAAATGCCAGTATGAATTTTCTTTTGTCGACTAGGAATTGATTTTTTTTTTCTGGGTTCTGCCACACTCTTGTCTTCTGAACCTGTGATTAATAGATAACACTGGGGTTTGTATCTGGACCAGTATTTAACTCTCACACGTCCTAAATCCTGGTTTAGAGCAGAACTTCTTGTTACGGACCCTGGGTGCCAAAATGATGTTCCTATTCTCTCCTCCTGTACCTTAATGGAGCCTTTTGTGTACTGAGAGTGCCTTGATAATGTTAGTGTAGAGGTGCCCGGTATGCCCCTGTCAGGTTTGCTGTGTATTTGTGACTGCTCTTTCTTCTTTCTTTGCATTAGGAAAACCTCAACATGTGCTCCAGAGAAGAGGAAGGAATGCAAGGAGGTGCCAAAGAAATGGCTGATAATAAAGGTGGTTGTCTTTTCGATTTTCTTTACTATGCTGTAGCCAAAGCCCTTGTGTGAAACAATTGAGAGGAGCTGAAGTGTTGGGTGGTTTTCATCAATGACGGTCTGTGTTGCCGTTGCCGTTGCCGTGACAAGCCATAGTCACGGGCCCTAGGGCTGTACTGCCATGAGCTTGGAGCAGGTGTTCAGCGGGAAGGGGAGGGGAGAAAGTGCTTTTCCAAAACGCTTAGACGATAAAAGGGAACAGAGGGCTGTGGACAGGTTGGAATACAAAGAAACGGATGTATTCCTCCGAATGAGAGTAAATAACAAGGAAGGACTGTCTGAAATAGTGGCTTTCATAGGAGCTGCAGCTTAGCTAAGCAAGAGGGTAGAATTATTGTTCCTGAGACGGAGGAGAAGTCACGCCGCCGTTTCAGTGAGGGCAGAACAGTGTGTGCTGCTCTGTGCTTTGTAATTTCTGGAATGTGTTTTGCATACATTGGTCTGAAGCTTTTGCAGGTTTTGAGATCTGTTGTGTCCTTAACATGAAGGTAATGGTAAAAGCGATAGCATCTGTATAGTGCATTTTGAATGTAATAGCATGTGCACCAGGGCCGAAGCAGTTTGATGTTACGTCAGTATGCAGGGGTTTAATGTTACGCTGATGTCCCGTAGTTTTATCAGAAGAAAGCGAGGACAGAGAAGATGAGGCAAACGGCCGAAACCGTTACGACTTCCGAGAGAGGAAAGCTGTTGAGCGCTCTCGAGCTTCCTTGAAAAGTAGGTTATGTGGACAGTTTGTCTTAAGAGCTTCTTTCTTACATAGAAGGTGTTGGGGTTTTTTTAATCAAAATGAATTTCTTGCCCACATTCTGCAAGTAAATTTTATCAAAGCATTTATCCTGTGAACATTCTGTTTCTTTGCCATTTGGCCTAGGTATTGCTGTTTTCCAGTCAAAGAATGACCTAGGAGTTCTTGAAAGAATATTAATGAAACAGACTTGATAACCTTGTGTTTGTCCATTCCCCTGAAAAAGCTGGTGTGTTTCTTCACTTCTCCTGGGCACTGATTTAACTCCCTCCCCCCCAGTCACTTGAAACTTCCCCTGAAATTAGAGCTGGGCGAAACATGGTATTTTCTGCCTCTCCCACTCTCCTGGTTTGCCTTAAACTCGTTTGTAACGTTCTTCTAAATTCTTTGCTTTCAACAGAACCAAAACAGCGCAAGACACCTTATTCACGTCAATCTCCACCTGTCCGCCAGAGAGCTTCGTCTAGCAGTAGGCAGTCACAAGGCCCTTGCTGCAGGAGAAGTAAAAGGTTGGTGTATGGGTAGTGGTAGTTCTTATTTATCAGTAGTGCTGTCCGTCACACTCGGGTGAATAATGCTTTCAAGGGGTTTTGGATTGGTGGTAATTACAGGTTAATAGTGTGATCATTGCTGTGGTAGTCGGAGGGCGTAAAGAAAAACATTGCAGGGGAGACTCTACTTTTTATCAGCCATTAGATTTTTTTTTTTTCTTTTGAAAGGGCAGTATTTGTGGTCACTGATAAGGTGACTGTGGGTGTGGCAGCTGCGATTGTGAAAGTGAATTTCTTTTGTTGTGGAATTGAAGGCAGAATGTCCTTCTGAAAAATCTTAACTATTTAAGCAGAAAGCTTTAAGGTTAATGAAATTGGAGAAGAGGGGAGGGAGGAGTTTACTGAGGAAGTTTGTGCTCATTTCCAAGGTGGTCTGTGGTCACTTGAGATGGTTATAAATGCAGAAATCTTCTGGCTGCGTCTTAATTGAGAAAGCACCTTTCTCCTTCTCCCGAATTTGTGTCAGGTCTCTCCCACCAAACTTGCAGACAGACGACTTGCAGGGAATCCACAAGGATCGAACGCAAGTTGGAGCAAGTCTGGCCGGGGCTGATGGAACAGATGGTTTGGTAAGTATTTTTTAGTTGGTGGTGCCAGTGGGATGTTTCCGGTGTCCGTGAAAGCTTGCGATACCGTGCCGTGCAGAGCTGCCTTGGGTTGCAGTTTGAAAACTGCCCAGAACGTTCCCTTTGTGCTGACATCATTTCTGATGGAACCTCATCGAGGTTCCAGCTTTCTTTAACATACATAATGCGTTCTGCTGCATTTGTCTTTAGGTGCGGTTTGACAGCGTGGGTGGTCTTTCTGAACACATTTCAGCTTTAAAAGAGATGGTGGTTTTTCCATTGCTTTATCCAGAATTCTTTGAGGGATTCAAAATTCAACCTCCAAGGTAACAGACGTTGTTTAAACCTAAAACTTCTCATTCTCCCTTTTGCAGGAGAATAGTCAGCTGTGCTATCACTGTGTTTCCGTGCTTCAGAATATACTCAGCAGTGTTGGTGGGGGTTTTTAGCAGTAATAACAAAGGAGTTTCTTAAAACTGGATAGCATCTAGAACGTGTCTCTTCCCAAGTACTCAAGTATCGGTTTTATAATTGACAGGACCTGCAACTAGAGCCTTGCACTGTTTGCTGTGCTTGGGCTAAAGTAAGAATCTGTTGCTAAATGAGTTCTGCGTTATGAAATTACTCGAGATGTAATTGTTAGCTTTCTATGTTCTTGGTCAGCCAAACTCCCTCGTGGTCTACTGAAATATGACCTTAAATTACTTGCTTTCCGCAACTTTATTAACGGAAAGAAAATCTTTCCCCGTTCCACTTCTTTATTCCTTGAGGTACTCTTGGAAACAGCAGTTTTTCAAGCTGCTGGCTCTATTTATCTGGAAGTGTGGAATACCCTGGCAGTTTCAGGCTTCCTCCTCGTTTCTTCCCAGCAACGGTTGGTCTGGGAGACCAGATGCAGTAACCTAAAGCTTGTAAGGGGGAATAAAATGCTCTAGTCTCAAATGTTGCCTTTTGTGAAACCAACCGTGAATACGCGCTGTGCCACTGGAGAATGAAGTGTCGATTCCTCCGTTGGCCCAGTCTCAGGTTCTGCACTGAAGTTTGTTCTCGTTTGGCTCCACTGAGCTGCGTCCCCCCCTGTTAGTTTGGAAGTGTCCTTGTGGGACGCTACGATCTTTTCTCAAGGTTTTCTACATCTGCATGACGCCCTTTATTCCTTTGGTTTACTGCCTCGTTGAATTGTGTAGGAACAGAAATCTTCCATCTGTTTGGACTTCACTGCCACTGCAGCTGTTACCGATAGCTTACACACAGAGCGTTTTGGTTTAGGGCTAGAGGTTGTCGTAGGTACTTTTGTATGATGTTTTTTCTGATGGGAATGTCTCTCTTTAATTGCAGGGGCTGTATTTTCTATGGTCCACCAGGGACTGGAAAGACACTGGTGGCTCAGGCACTTGCTAATGAATGTAGGCAAGGTGACAGGAAAATAGCCTTTTTCATGAGGAGTGGGGCCGACTGCCTGAGTAAATGGGTGGGAGAATCTGAACAGCAGCTTCGCTCGTTATTTGATCAGGTAAGGTTGAAACGTGCTGTGTGTTCTGTCCAAGTTATAACTGTAATTTTCTGTGGTCAGTACTTTCCAGGAAAACTCACTTTCTGTTTTGTCAATTCCTTCCACGGGAATGGGATTATCAGTGTTTCTTTTTTCCATAGTTTTCTCAGGGCCTTGAAATCTGGAGAAGTATTGGGAAAGATTATTAAAACAAATGAGAGAACCTCACAAAGCAACCCCCAACTTCAAAACAAAACAAACACCCCCCCCCCCCTCCCCCAACCCAACCCCCAAACAAACCACAAAAAAGGCAACCAAAGAACCCAGCCACAAACAAGGCTGCAGGAGGCAAGGGATGGTGGCGTTAGATCAGAGGGAAGCAGGTTCAGGCTGGAACTGTGGTCATTTAAATGCATCCCAGAAGCTTGCTTCCAGCGCCTGTAATTGAATTCAGTGCCAGCTCAGTTCTTGGTGGTTGCCAAACAGCTATAAAAACTGCTGGTGTGATTTGTTTCCTGTCACCCCCTCTCAGTGGGTTGACAATAGGCTGCCGTCTTCTGTTACTCGTGCCGCTTACTTCATTTGCTCCGAGATCCCTGGTGCTGCTCTGAAAAATCTGGTTCCAGGGACTTCCCAACCATAACACTTTTCATGCGTTTTCTCTTGCAAATAGCGCTGGTTTACCTCTGTTGCCATCCCTGTGGTTTCATTTTAGGCCTACCAGATGCGACCTTCAATTATCTTCCTCGATGAGATCGATGGCCTCGCTCCTGAACGGTCCAGCAAACAAGACCAAGTGTACAGGTAGTACCCTTTTTGTTTCTGCGCAGCAGCTGCTTGATCTTTGTGAAAAGATGACCGCGACCTATTGAACGTTCTGTGACACCTTCATTTCTCCTGTAAACTAGTCGTTCAGTGCTACTACATTTCAGATGAGTTTTAAACAAGAATTGCAAGCCATTCGCTAAGCCTGATACCAGCCCCAGGTCTGTGTTACCTTATCTATTTCTTTATGTCTCGAAATGAGTCTTTCGCTAATCAGCATCTCGTCAAGAAAAGCTTGTCCTTTTTGCGTGGTCGCTGGAGAAAAGGCCGTGTAGAACATAACAGAACTTACTGAAATGAATGAAAATTCTGGGTTTTTTCTATCAGCTCTATTGTAACAACGCTTCTGACGCTTATGGATGGCCTAAACAGCAGAGGAGAGGTGGTGGTAATCGGAGCCACCAACAGACTGGATTCTGTAGATCCGGCTTTACGAAGACCTGGACGCTTTGATCGAGAGTTCCTCTTCTCCTTGCCAAACAGAGAGGTCAGCGCTTCAACTCAACCTCTCCGTTCTTGGTGTATGAATGGATAGTGGATGTTCCACGAGCCTGGGTTTTTCCCAGGCTGGGTATCCTGGGGTATATACCCGTCAGTGTTTTGGGATCTGTCAGTCTTACTGGTACTTATTAAGGGGGAGTTGGACAAAGAGGTGAAGTACGTTGCCCAGGGGCAGGGCTTGGGGAGCTTCTAGTCCAATGGCAGTTGGTAAGCAATGAAAAAACAGGTCTATAGCAACGAAAGAATATGGGGGGGAAGATGCTGTGTAAAACCAGCACCCGCATGCTGTCGCTTTTAGTAGCACCTTTTGGAAGAAGAAGAAATGCTTACTGGATTGAAGGCTAGTCCCAGTGCACTAAACCATGAAGAGAAAACTTAGGCCAAAGTAAACTGCAACCGTTTTGTTTCCAGGCTAGAAAAGAGATTTTCAAGATTCACACACGAGACTGGAGCCCTCAGCCATTGGACAGCTTTCTTGAGGAGCTAGCTGCAAAATGTGTTGGTAAGCTGGGAAAGAGAGGGAGTTGCTGCATGTGCCTGAGTCCTGAGGCACCTGAGCTTGTCCCAGGCGGTACCCAGGCTCTTGGGCCTTGCTGCAGAGCCCGGCAGGGAGGCAGCTGGCACGCCTGGGGAGCAAAGTTAGATGCTTTTTTTCTTTTACTCTTCTTTTTGTCTCTCAGAATATGGAATGGGTTTGGGGCATCTTCCTCTGGAACAGTTTTGATGAGGAAGCTGCTGCGTAAGCACGGGCTTCCTGGCTACGAGCCACGTCAAAAACCTTGGATGCAGGACGCTCTGAAGTCCTGTCTTAACCTGTTGCTTTTTGGCTGCATCCCAAGTCTTTCAGGGTTGCACTTTGCAAACCTTGGCCTTGACTTCTGTGTTGCTTGACACTGACGTAACCTTTGATTCTCATTTTGTTTCTTAGGAT
Organism: Rhynochetos jubatus; assembly: GCA_027574665.1. Taxonomy (NCBI): domain Eukaryota; kingdom Metazoa; phylum Chordata; class Aves; order Eurypygiformes; family Rhynochetidae; genus Rhynochetos; species Rhynochetos jubatus. The sequence continues at coordinate 6,521,046 of CM050648.1, read as the reverse complement.
ACTGTGGTGCTGATATTAAATCACTGTGTGCTGAAGCTGCCCTTTGCGCTTTGCGCCGCCACTACCCTCAGATCTACCAAAGTACCGAGAAACTGCAGTTAAATATGGCCTCTATTAAAATAACAGCACAGGATTTTGTCACAGCTATGCAGAAGATTGTTCCAGCTTCACAGAGGGTCGTGTCTTCACCTGGGCGACCACTGACACCTATGTTGAAACCGCTGCTGGGAAACACACTAGCAAGGATTTTACGAGCCTTGCAGAGAGCGTTTCCCCACGCAGAGCTTGCGCTCCGGAACCGAGAGCAAGGTACAAGAATAACATCTACTACTTGTAGCATTCTGCCAAAGCAAAAAACCTTGTGATGTGTGCAAGAATCGTACACGAACCTCTCAGCGGTAATGACAGTGGAATCTTGTAATAGCCCTGTGCCCAGTGCAGGGTGGGAGCTGGGAATGACTCGCCATAGGCGTTACAGAGCGATGCATTCTTCACTAGAGCACCGTGTTTCTGGGCACAGCCATCATTTGTAGAGACAGAGCTGAGGTTTCATGGGTGAGGCACCTCTTTGAAAAGACTGGTTTAAAGGAGGGGAGAAGGGCATTTTTACATAGATGCTCCTAATTCCTGTCTGAAGGATGTCAGGACTGCAGTACAAGTCTAAGGGGTTTAAGCTCAATCCTGGTTCAGCTCTGGGGATTTTTAACGGCAGTCTCTTAACGTACATGTTTGTGGGTCGCACTGCACGCTTGCACGTGAGGTCAGAATGTTGTCGTAGTCTTTACTTTGGGGCGTGGCTCGCCTAGCACGTATGAGCTCACGCTCCTGACTGCATCGGCCCTGCTGGGGTTTAGTCTGTCAGCTGGGGAGAGCAAATACATAGATAAACTCACTCCACCTCTGATGAATGGAGATTTGTGGATAGTTTCTTCTTCTGCTAAGCTCTGGAGAATATCCTACCAGTATTAGCCCCAGCAGAGCTGGTAGATAGTTTGTGTTGACAGAGGCAGAAACCCACCAACAAAATAAAAGCAGAGAGGCTAGGGGATTGGCAACTGCATCCCCTCCATTGTGTCCTTCAGTGATGCTGGAGGAGCCTTCTTGAGAAGACGTGTTGGTCTGTGTGCTCTGACTCATTCCTCCAGACGGATGGAAGGGGCCTGTGGCCATGGCATTCGCTTAATTTCCCCACATCCAGTGGGAGAACCTGCTCCGTACAGAAGTGGCCTCGTTGGGTTTTTCAGGTGTCTGGAAACTACAGACACTCTTCCTGATCCTCTTCTTCTAAGGAAGAAGAAACTTGAGGTTTTCCCCAACAGAGGCAATACTGGGTGCAAGTCATAAGGTGTAGGACAGCTTTGGAGAGACGTGTGCAATCTCCTTAGATGTGTGGTAGAACGAACTCTTCAGAAAACAGCTCTCAGCGTGTGCCCTCCAGTGAAGAAACAGAGGATAAGTGGTTTCCAGCACTGCTTGAGAAGCTGCCTTAATATGAGAGCCAGATCTGGAATATTCAAGAAAGGTAACAAAGCCCTCTTGTCTTTCAGGCCCTTCAAGTGTGATGCAGGAAGAGAAGGACTTGCTGTCAATCTGCGAAGAAGGGACAAGGCAGAAAATGCCTGCTGGACCGAAGAAAGAATTCCTCGATTTTAGCAGGTAAAGGTTTGTCCCCTTTAGGTTTTAGCTTTTTAAGACTGCTGGGTCTGTCAAGAGTTTTCCTGTGGTAGGTGAAGGAGCCAAGTGATCAGCATTCGCAAAAGAAGCGTGAAGATCCAGCTGGGTACTAATTTCCCACTGGAATACAGGGCCATAACCCTGTTGTGGTTCCAGCAGGCAGGTAGCAGAACACCACCAGCCGTTGGCTCACTCCCCCCATCCCAGTGGGATGGGGGAGAGAATAAGGGAGGGAGAAAAGTAGAATTTGTGGGTTGAAATAAGACGGTTTAATACGAGAGAAAAGGAAGGGAAAATCATGAAGGTTATGATGAAAGAATATCCAAAGCGAGTGATGCCCAGTGCCCAGCAGTCCCCAGGCAGCTTTCCCCCTAGCTTATGTACTGAGCCTGACATCCTCTGGTACAGAACATCCCTTTGGACAGTTGGGGTCAGCTGTCCTGGCTGTGTCCCCTCCCAGCCTCCTTGCTGGTAGTGCAGTCCGAGTAGCTAGCTAACAAGTCCTTGACTTAGTGTAAGCAGCGCTTAGTTACAACCAGAACATCAGTGTGCTATCAACATTATTCTCATCCTAAAGCCAAACCACGGCACTGCGCCAGCTGGTAGGAAGAAAATTATGACGGCATCCCAGCTGAAACCAGGACAAGCCGTCAAACTGAATGGCCCAGCCACTAAGTCAGGGTGGTCCGCAGACATCTTGGGTGTGCCTATTCATAATTACATTTTTAAACTGATCTCCTTATGGTTCTAGAAATGCTTATTACCAGCTGACATCTTACAAGCCACGGTTGCTGGTAGCTGGAGAGCCGGGATGCGGGCAGACTTCTGATTTGGCACCGGCGGTACTACACGCCCTGGAAAAGTTTCCGGTTTATACGCTGGACCTACCGCGGCTGTTGGGCAACATCGCATCCCCAGCAGAGAGATGTGTGCAGGTATCTTTTTTTTCTCTTTCATCTCGTAGGATTCATGAATTGTATCTAAACGAGTAGAGTCAGGACAGACGCTTTACGTGACTCACTTGTCTCCTAAGAGGAACAATTCCTTTTTGTTACGTGATGGTTGCATCTGCTGTTGTATAGCTACCGTGTCTAGCCACTGCCCGGATCTAGCACCTGCGCTTCCCCTCTTGTGACGGGAACTCCCTGAATGCCGATAATCTGCAAGGGTGCCCAGAGAAATTTCTCCTGTGAGAGGACTGTTGCCATTTCCCTCCTGCGGTAGATGCATGTCCTCCTGTGGGACTGAGGTAGCATCTGTAGGCAGTGGCTTGTGGTCTTCCACTGCACGTACTCTGGTCCGATGGATCCTTTGGTAATGAGAGGCTGGGAGTAATGAAGCTGCTCGAGCAGGTTGAAGACTGGTCACCTCTTCTTAAGAATGACCTGAAGTTACGAATTGGTAACCAGGCTTCCTTTCACGTAGGGCTGTCTGCATTCAGACTGTGCTCCAGAGTGACTTGGCTGTGTGCCCCCTCTGAATTGCAAATGGGGTAGTTGCAGTCGGGTAGCAATTTACCCAGGCTAATACATCTTACTGAAGGGTTAGTTGTCTTTTTTCAGGCACGCCAGCTGAGCTGTGAGGCTCACTAGGAGTTATCTTCTACCTAAGTAGTTTTGAAATCCAGCAGAGATCCAGGTCCGCTTCTGTCTGCGTAGCAGTGTGTCTAGATTTGAGTCCAAGTGAAAGTTTTACCTTCCTGTTCACTTGTTCTTTTGTTGGTTTGTTTTGATGGTTTGGCTTCATCTACTCCTACCTCATCAGATAGTTTGACTGACAAAGTAGTTATTTCTAAGCCTATTCAGCATGGTTTAGTTTTCTTATCCAATCTTTCCTTTTACCAGCTAATGCAAGAAGCTCAAAGAAGGCAGCCCAGTATCATTTATATCCCACGGATCGACACGTGGTGGGAGGTGGTTGGAGATCCCTTGAAAACTGCTTTTACAGCAATGCTGCATGACATTCCAGCATTTGCTCCAGTTCTGCTGTTTGCAACATCTCACGTGTGCTATGCAGATCTCCCAGAAGAGGTATTTTTGTCAATGCTTTTCTTGCCTTTTTTTTATTCCATTTCTTGTTAATGTATAAACCCTTTAAGCACTGGAGTACTGTGCCCTCTTAAGCCAATTCATATTGTTACTGCTCAGGATCCTGACCAGGTCTCTTAAAATGCGCTTGGACGAAACAAGGCTGAAAGCGTTTCCTCAAAGAACACTTTAGACAAAGATACTGACTTTGACCCCCTTCTCACATGCTTGTGCTGATTAGACAGGTGAACAAGTTTACTTTGGATGAAAAATTCCAGGGACTTTGATCTGGTTAGATGTGTAATTAGGTCGGGGCAATCCCAACTGCAAGTACAGGCTGGGTGGAGAATGGATGGAGAGCAGCCCAGAGGAGAAGGACCTGGGGGTACTGGGGGATGAGAAGCTGAACGTGAGCCCGCAGTGTGTGCTGGCAGCCCAGAAAGCCAAGCGTATGCTGGGCTGCATCAGGAGAAGCGTGGCCAGCAGGGCGAGGGAGGGGATTCTCCCCCTCTACTCTGCTCTCGTGAGACCCCACCTGGAGTGCTGTGTCCAGCTGTGGAGCCCTCAGCATAAGAAGGATATGGACCGGTTGGAGAGGGTGCAGAGGAGGCCACGAAGGTGAGCAGAGGGCTGGAGCCCCTCTGCTGTGGGGAGAGGCTGAGAGAGTTGGGCTTGTTCAGCCTGGAGAAGAGAAGGCTCTGGGGAGACCTTATTGCAGCCTTCCAGTACCTGAAGGGGGCCTACAAGGAAGCTGGGGCGGGGGGGCTTTCTACAAGGGCCTGTAGTGACAGGACAAGGGGTAATGGGTTTTAACTGAAAATGGGGAGAGTTAGGTTAGATATCGGGAAGAAAATCTCCAGTGTGAGGGTGGTGAGGCACCGGAAACGGTTGCCCAGAGAAGCTGTGGGTGCCTCATCCCTGGCTGTCTTCAAGGCCAGGCTGGATGAGGCTTTGAGCAACCTGGTGTAGTGGAGGGTGTCCCTGCCCATGGCCGGGGGGTTGGACCTGGATGGTCTTTAAGGTCCCTTCCAACCCAAACCGTTCTGTGATAAGAATATACGGTGCTTGAAATGGAGATGGGAAAAAGCCATGTTTACTGAGAATGGAAAATATATTTACTGAACAAGTAGGGGGGTCCCATCGGAGGATGGAATGGAATTTCAGAATGGAAAATATATTTACTGAACAAGTAGGGGGGTCCCATCAGAGGATGGAATGGAATTTCAGATTTGCGTTCTCCAGTAAAAATTTCCGTTTCTGTCTTCGTATAGGTGAAAGCTTTCCAAATTGGAAAGCTAAGATGCAGCTTCTGTTTCAGGAACTTGGAAATCCATTTTTCGTTGTATTCCTTAACAGAATTCAGTAAGAATTCAAACTTAGCTTTCTAGACATGGGAGAGTCTGAACACCTTCCTTTCATGCACAGTGTGCATCTGCTGCTTTGATTATTTGGGCTCTGTTGCTGGGGCAGGGCGTACCTAGATGTGTTGCTTGTCACATGCTTTGAAAGGGCTTAACTTGCTACAAAAGTTTTTCTACTGCTAATCAATTCCTTCTCAAATAACTATTGACATTCCTTCCATCCCTTTTGGTAGTAGTGGTTGAAACATGAAGTAAAACTTGGAAGTATGCAACTTCAGCTGATGATTCAGTTTAATGAAGAGAGGTACTCATCTGTTTGGAACAGAATACGGATTTGTGTGGCCTTAGACCTGAAATCTCTTTTCTCCTCCTGCTTTAGATACAAGAGTTGTTTGTTCATGAAGAAGTTTTCCAAATCCAGTTGCCTACAAAGGAAGAGAGAGAGAGGTTTTTGGAGGACTTAATTGTCAATCAAGCTGCTAAAGCTCCTGCAGTGAAGAGCAACGCAGGTGAGGGTATTCTACATCTAAACCTTGGCTGTCAGTCAATAGCTCTACAGTATTTGCATAGGTGGGAATTATGCAGTGGGTGCCAGGTGCCCAGCAAAGAGCTCTATGGCTCCCCCATCCCCAGCTGGCCAGGGGAGAGAAAATAAAACAAGGCTTGTGGCTTGAGATAAGGACAGGGAGAGATTGCTCAGCAATTACTGTCGCAGGCAAAGCACACTCACCTCGGGGAAAAGACCTGAATTTACTACCGATCAAATGGGAGTAGGATAATAAGAGGATAAATGCAGATCGTAGAACACCTTCCCCCCAGCCCTCCATTATCCTCAGGTTCAATTTCACTCCCCATTTCTCTACCTCCTCCTGCCAGGCGGCGCAGGGGGACAGAGAACGGGGCTTGTGGTCAGTCCATCACACACTGTCTCTGCTGTGCCCCCTTCCTTGGGGGAGGACTCCTCACACTCTGCCCCTGCTCCAGCACGGGTCCCTCCCACAGGGGGCAGTCCTTCAGGAGCAGCCTGCTCCAAGCATGGGTCCCCCATGGGGTCACAAGTCCTGCCAGCAAACCTGCTCCAGCCTGGGCTCCTCTCTTTGTGGGGCCACAGCTCCAGCATGGGCTGCCCACGGGGTCACATCCTCCTTCAAGTTCATGCTGCTGCTGTGGTGTGGGGTCCTCCCCGGGCTGCAGGTGGGTCTCTGCTCCCCTGTGAGCCTCCATGGCTGCAGGGCACAGCCAGCCTCACCATCAGCTGCACCATGGGCTGCTGGGGAATGTCTGCTCTGGCACCTGGAGCACCTCTTGCCCTGCCTTCTCCACTGACCTTGGGGCCTGCAGAGTTGTTCCTCTCACACATTTTCGCCCCTCTCTCTGGCTGCAACTGCTGTTGCGCAGCAACTTTTTTACCACCTTAAATATGTCATCCTAGAGGTGCTACCGCTGTTCCTGATGGTGTCGGCCTTGGCCAGCGGTGGGTCCATCTTGGAGCCGACTGGCATTGGCCCTGTCTGACAGGGGAAGCTTCTGGCAGCTTCTCACACAAGTCCTGTAGCCTGCCACTCACCTACCGAAACCTTCCCATGCAAACCCAGTACAGTGAAACAGGATTTTTCCCCTCCTCTGCCCTCAAATCCTAAACTATGTGCTGCCTTTTACTGTGATCCCCAAGTGAAGGGGGCAAGGGGGGGAAAAAATAAGGGAGCAATCATAGAAATGTACAGGAAAGATCATTATTTCCATACTCTTCCTGTGAAGAGAACATGAAAGAGCAAAGGGACGTGGGTTTCTTTTGGTTAAAACGCGTGACGTGGCGTCAAGTTTCCTGGTCTCACTGGCAAGACTGGGGATTCTGCCACTGACTTCACCCGTGTGCTTTGTGCAGCGCTCCATGCTTCCGAGGAACGGTGGGGCTTTCGGGAAGGCAAAAATGCACAGTTTGTTCTGCACAAGGTTAACGGCATCAGAAGCATAGGAGATGCCAGGTTTTACAGGCAGTGTTTTCTCCAGGAATTATTCCCTTTAAATTGTCTCTTGAACTCGGCCCAAGACGTGTTTAGCTTTTGAAATGTACAGCTTTAGAAAAGGTTTGAGGACGGGCTCGTCTCCAAACGCTTTTCTGTTATTCATCTCTTAGTTCACGTCATAAGACAGGAAGCGACTTCCCCTAATAACCTGGATTTGCAGTAATACTTCCTATGGAAAGTGAGAATTTTCTGCTCTCCAAATCTTGAAGCTGAGCGGTTTGTGAATGAAATTTTCTAGCTGGCTTCTTACAATCTAACAGCAAATTGACCTCCTTCACTTGCAGCTCTTTCTCTAGACAGATGTAGGGACCCAGGCAACGGTGCTTGAGCTCCTTTGATCCCTTTCCTTGGAATGAAGGCAGAGGAGGATGCTGGAGTTTGAAGGAAGAGCTCTTTTGGTAACGTTTTGGATTACTTTGATCTCTCTTTGTAGATGTGTCAAAAAGAAAACGCAAGAAGAGCAGTGGGTCTTCAGGTATCCTGAGGAAGAGGAGGAACCTTCAGTCGGATAAAGAGAATAAATTCCCAGAATACCAAAATGAGGTAGAGGGCGCTGTTGGGTCCACGCAGGATTCTTCTCTGGAAGACACTGCCAGAGTACATCAGGAACGACAGGGAAGTGGGAATGAGAAGAAATTTGGAACGAAAACTGAGAGAGTTCTCCTTGCGGCTAAATCTCCTTCTCCAAAGCAGCGTGTCCTGCTTCCTGAACAAAGAAGGGAGAGCGAAATGCCGCATTACCGAGTAGCGGGAAGTTCTGAAGGTGAAGATTCAGCTGGTAAGTGAGAGGTCAAACAGGGCATTTAGCCAGATTCACAGAGGGTTAGGGGTTGGAAGGGACCTCTAGAGATCATCTAGGCCAACCCCCCTGCCAGAGCAGGATCGCCTAGAGCAGATCACACAGGAACAAGTCCAGGTGGCTTTGGAAAGTCTGCAGGGAAGGAGACTCCCCCACCTCTCTGGGCAGCCTGTGCCAGTGCTCTGTCACCCTCACAGGGCAGAAGGGTTTCCTCACGTTCAGGCTGAACCTTCTGTTTTCCCGTTGATGGCCATGGCCCCTAGTCCTGTCACTGGACACCACTGAGAAGAGCCTGGCCCCATCCTCCTGACACCCCCCCTTTAGCTACTGATAAGCATTGGTAAGAATCCCCCCTCAGCCTCCTCTTCTCCAAACTAAACAGCCCCAGCTCTCTCAGCCTTTCCTCACATGGAAGGTGCTCCAGGCCCTTCCTCATCTCAGTGGCCCTGCGCTGGACCCTCTCCAGTAGCTCCTTCTCCCTCTGGAACTGAGGAGCCCAGAACTGGGCACAGGGCTCCAGGGGAGGCCTCACCAGGGCAGAGTAGAGGGGGAGGAGAATTTCCCTCCATCTGCTGGTCACGCTCTTCTTAATGCATCCCAGGATGCCACTGGCCTTCTTGGCCGCGAGGGCACACTGTTGCCTCATGGTCATCCTGTTGTCCACTAGGACTCCAAGGTCCTTTTCCCCAGAGCTGCCCTCCAAGAGAACAGCCCCCAGCCTGTACTGGAACATGGGGTGGTTCTTCCCCAGATGCAGCACTTGACACTTGCCCTTATTGAATCGCATTCGATGTCTCCTCGCCCAGCTCTCCAGCCTGTCCAGGTCACGCTGGATGGCAGCATGGCCTACTGGCCTGGCAGCCACTCCTCCCAGTTTGGTATCAGCAGCAAACTTGCTGAGAGGACATTTGAGCCCTTCCTCCAGGCCAGTGATGAATAAATTGAATAGGGCTGGACCCAGCACTGACCCCTGGGGGATGCCACTAGCCACAGGCCTCCAACTAGACTCTGCCCTGTGGACCACAACTCTCTGAGCTCCTTCCTCCAGCCAGTTCCCAATCCACCTCACCACCCAGTGGTGCAGTCCATACTGCCTGAGCTTGTCTGTGAGGATGCCACGGGAGACCGTGTCAAAAGCTTTGCTGAAGTGGAGCTAGACCACATCCACTGCCTTCCCCTCGTCCAGCCCCATCTAGTGATGCCATTTAGCTCGTCTTTCTTCCTGAGGAGGATTACACTGTTCCTTAGGCTTTAGCCTTTTTCAGTTCCATTCTCTTCTTTCTCTTGTGTCTCTCTCAAAGCAGCACATGGTGTTTCTTCCCAGGGATTAGCAGTGTGAGTTAAAAAGCTGTGCCTCAAACAGGGTGGGCCCAGAGTCACCTGTGGAATAGAAGACTTGGGTGCTACTGTTTGCAAGGGAAGATGTCTTTCTTAACCTGAATTACTTTTGGTGCGGTGCTGTAATGGCAACGGGACTGTATTTTTTTTTTCCTGCTTTTACCCTGCCTTTTTCTCTAGTGCCTTCTTTTGTGTCCGAGTTTGTAACTTTCCTAGAGCAGTGACTTTTGCCAGAAAGCAAGTCAAAGTCGAGCATTTATGGGTGCAAAACCAGGAAGAGTTCTCTGTCGTGGCAGAGAGAGACTGTATGCCAGGTACAGGATACCTCGCTGATTGTGTGTTGCAGTAGAGGCAGAAGTGCTGACGTCAGCAATCTGTGTCATTCCAGAGTCACGTGGGAACTCTCTGAGCGGGGCAACCTGTGCTCTGCTGGAAGAGCCAGAGGCGATGGACGCTGGGGAAGAAGCAGAGCTCACGCAGCCGGGAAGTGTGGGTTACCAGAAGCTTAAAGTGAGTCTCAGTTCAGTTTTGCTGCTGCTGAAGCACAACGTTTCCCGGGTGTGGGAAGGCTAGAGAGCTTGTGAAATAATTCCACCTGTAACGGATTATGACTGTTGTGTTTCCACACCTCGTGTAGACTGTTGTTCCTGCTTTTGGTGACGTAAATTGTAGGAGACTGGGTTCTCTTCCTCACCTTTAATTTAGAAGGGCCTGTTGAATCTTAAAATACGCTGCTGACAGCCTGCTAGTGCTGTTGGCAATGTCTTAGCGGGGTTTGTGCTGGATTGGGGGGTAACAATGTAAGAAAGTAGGATGTCCCTTGTTTTTGTATTGTTATTGTTTAGCTTTTGAAAACACAAAGAGCCTATTGAAAGGATCTGGCGCTATTCTCAACTTGCCGTTGCTGGTTTTTTATTTCAGCACGTGTTGCGTATCGCCGCTGCGGTCACTGAGAACTTCAGTGTGTCTCTGCTGCAAAAACTCTACGCTGTGCTGAGTCAGTGCATTTACCACCATCGGGAGGAGAATGACAAAACGCAGTTAGTGGAGGTAAGGTTGGTTTTTCTGTCTTTCAGCACTTTCCGTGGTGCGTACGCCTGTGTAGGGGTGTGCTCTGGACATCACGCTGATTTAGGGTTACTCTTTACTGCTCAGTTGCTGTGCTACAAGGCTTTGTCATTTCACTCTGGAAGGCGTTTGGCCGTATTGCAAACCCGTTTATTTGGCATAATTGCGGGCAGTTCCAGCAGGCAAAGGCTTGAACTTGAAGACGATGGGTCCACCCACACAGCCCTCTCCGAAAGCAGTTCACCTCAGCCTGTCAGTAGTCCTTGTCCAGAAGCCCCTTTTTCGGGGTGGGAGGCTGTGACAGGAGGGTGCTTTGCTCAGTCCGTCGCTTCCTCTTTCTGCCCTTCCAGGCAGTCAGACGTGGTAATCATGCATACAGGAGTCGTTCCGTTCTTGAAAAGCAATGGAGCCTGAAACGGAACAAGAGGCTGAGACTTTTCTCTGGTCTCACCAGAATCTCTTTTCAACTCGAACGGCTCGAGCACCTTTAATTGGACGTAGGGGGAGATCTCTGCCTAGGCCAGTTAAATGCTAACGAGTCAGATTCTCTGAACTTCCTGCAAGAGAGGATTTCCGAGTTGCTGGAACTCGGCAGAAATCCCCCAGAGGTACCGTACCATGGTCGCCGTCAGGCACTGCCAGTGTTGCGACCATGTTGCGGGGTTGGAGATTCGCTCTTCAGATTCAAGATCCTTGAATGCAGGTGTCTTTGAGAATTCTTTATGCCTCTCAGTCTGCTGTAAAAAAAGAGGAAGCCTTTTCTCTTTGGCCCTGAGCATCTCGAGCTCTTCTTCCACACCTGATGAAAAGTCAGAACGGATGCTCTGTTCCGTTTGTGCTACAGCGAGGATTACTGGGATTCGGGGAGGCCGTTCCTGAAAAACCGCACCCTTCTTGCAGCCAGCATACTGATGTGTTTTATCACGAGAAGGCATTTAGTTCTGTTATCTCAGGGCTTGTGATCGATCTTTGGTGGCTTAAGCATGAAGCAGTTCAAGGAAAAGGGACTTCATTGTTTTCTTCAGCCTCACCAACAATCCAGTTCTCCTGTTCAGAGGGAGTGTGCAAGTGTGTCAGGAGGAAGCTCTGCTGTGTGAAGAGAGAGACTTGGAGTCGTTATTCAGAGTGCAGAAAATAGCATTTCCAGCTTTTTGCTGTGGCTTTTCAGGAACTGTCTCCTCTTTCTCACTCTTGAAAGCGCTGTGGCTACAAATCCATTGGCTCTCGATACAGACCCACACAGTCTCTCTGGTTTGGGTGTCTGAGGATGCGTTTGAAGCTCGTGGGTATCGAAAGACGTTGTGATGGAGGTGGCACGTGTAATTGCTCAAGATGACTAACAATTGTGTGCATGTACAGATTCTTGATTCTTTTAATGAAGAAATAAGCAGGGGTTTTAAACTTGTATTCATGCTGACTGCCAGTGTGTCTCTTTTTCTTCTTAGGCAATGAAGAAAGAAATTGAAGCCTTTGGCTCTCCTCGGTGATACCGGATTTCAGCGTACTTGACTGCTCTGCAATGTTTTCTTCTCATTTCATGTTGGCGGTGGTACTGGATTTAGTAAAGGTTACTTTTGCTTGTAGATTTGTATTAAATAGATCTTCAGTTATATGCCATGGCGTATTACGTAAAGGTGTTTGTGCTGGTTTTGGTCAGGAAAGAGTTCGCTTTCTTCCCAGGGGCTGGTAGGAAGCTCTGTTGCTGGATTTGCCCTGGGAAAAGTACTGAGGAGGTGTCTCTTCAGGTGGTGCTGGGGAGTGCTTGCACCAATTCCAGGTCCCTCTCAGCTTCTGATGCTGCAGCTGCGCTCCCAACTGTCTGGCCACAGGCAGTGTGGGGGGGGACACAGTTCAGACAGCCGACCCACACTGAGCGCAGGAGTGTTTCATTCCGCAGCACGTCACGCTTGGCACAGAAGCGGGGAGTGGGCTTGGGGGCCATGACTCCCCTTCACCCTCTTGTGCTCTCTAACACTCTGCTTTGGTAACTCCTGTGCTGGCTCGTTTGTGAGTGAGCTGGTGGGTCTGTGAGTTTTCCTGGTTGTGCTGTCACTGCCAGGGCTCGCTGGGCCTCTGCCGTGATGGCCCTCGGGCTCCAGCGTTTGAAGGCAGTGGCTATAGACAGCTGTGACTCACTTCTTGGCACCTGGATTTGCATAGGTGGATTACACAGAAGAATTGCCCTCACACCTCCAAGGGACCTAACTGCTGCCATGGTTCTGCATCAGAAACCAGCAAGACCTCAGGTGCAGTGCTTTGCATGCCTGTGAGCCAGAGAGAATGACAAGAGGGGTTTGGACCAGATCTCACAGGTTGGGCTGGAGCCCGTGGGCCTGGGACCGTGTCTCACCTATGCTAGGGTGTGGTTAAAATGCCTGGCCCCATGTCCCACCTATGTCAGGCTGTGGTCTGAAAGGCGCTGGAGCCGGCGGCGGCGGAGGCCCCGCCCCTTCCCGGCGGGCAGCGGCGGAAGGGCCGGCGCAGCGCGCGCCGCCGAGCCAATCCCGCGCCGCCCAAGCAACGGGCGTTGGCTCCGGTTTTTGCGCGCCTCAAGTGCGGTGAGGGGAGCGGCGGCCGGGCGGGGAGCGGCCGCGGGCGTCCGCGGCGGGAGGCGTTGCGGCGGAGCCGCCGTGGTGCTCGGGGCAGGCGCAAGGCCAAGAGATCCGGGGGAGAGGGCGGCGTGCGAGCGGAGCGCGGGCCGTGGCGGTAAAGCTGGTAGCGGGGCCGGCACACCGCCCCCCGCTTGAGTCCGCCATGGTGGTTCTGCGGGGCAGCGCCGCCCGGCCGGCCGGCCCGGCGGCCTGCGACGGCAGCCGCCTCCGCCGCGTCTTCGAGCTTATGGACTCCAGCTCCGAGTTCGTCTCCTTGGAGCCCCCCGTGCTCGGGAGCCGTCGCGTCTGGGCGCGCTGCGGGGCCGCCTTGGCCGCCGCCAGGGCCGCGGGATGCAGAGGGACCGGGAGAGTCGGCGAGGCCGTAAGTAGCGGGCGGGGGAATCGGCGGGCAGCGGGTGCGCTGAGCGGGAGCTGTTGGGGGTGTGTGGGGGGGAGCTGGGGAAGCCGCGTGTCCGCGTAGAAGCAGCAGAGAGCGGTGTGACGGGGAGGGAGAAGCAGGGCAAGAAGGAGTATTGACGGCGAGTGCCTACAGCTGCGGCCGGTGGTGTTGTCGCCTGTGCAGAAGGCGGTTGGGGTGGGCCGCCGCAGCCCTCCTCGCCGGTTGTGGTCACCCTGCAGCTAAAGGGGGGCTGGGCACAGCCCCTGGCGTGGGGGAGCAGTGACAGCGTGCGGGGAGACAGGGCCCGGGTTGCCCTGTGACTCGAGAACTTTCTGCCTGGGCCTGTGGTTTGGCGTGTGTCCTGTATTTCTCCTTCCTCGTTTATTTGGATTGAGCTTGTTTCCTACAAAGTTACCTTGGCAAGACCTTAGAGGCCGCTTGAGTTGTGGTAACGCTCGTACAAGAGTGCTCCCTGGTTAGATGGCAAAAGTGCATGTAAAGCAGCTCTCCCCACAAAATGTATGGGACCTGTAACTGTCTGCCAGCTGGTCTGAAGTGCCTGTGAAGTGCTGCTCAGTCAGGTGTCTACAGGTGCTGCTTGGGGGACTTTAAAAGCAAAGCTGTGGTTAGACATCAGGACTAGCTTGTGCTTAATTCAAGCACATGTATGTCTCACTTAACACGTTGAAATTCTTGCTTAAGCTTCCTATAATTTTAACCTACCCTAGTCGACAAGCGACAACTGAAAGGATTCTAGAGGATGTGAAACAGTCCGTGCTCTCTGGATTTTCTATCTAGACTATCAATGCGTGTCTGCTGTGATGTGTGAACCGTGTCACTTGGAGAAGTTGACTGTGTTCAGCGTAGCCTTCAAAAGCTAAAACTCTTCTCTGCTTTTTCCAGGTCCGGTTCTTCTGGCTGTAAGGGTGGTTGTTTGGGTTTCTTCCTTTCTTTCCTTGTCCTTTTTCCAGACTGTTCCCACGCTTTGAGGCATGGAGTCATTCTTCCTTAATTTGTAGGATAGAAATTTGTCTCTGCAGAGACAGCGTTGTCTCTGCAGAGACAATGCAGAGATGCCGGAGATGAGAGAGATGATGATGCAGGTGCTAGCCTCTTTCCTATCTTGTTGAGGTGCAAAAACTTGATGTTGGCAGCTTTTGCAGTTTTATTGATCTCGGCAGGCAATTTCCCTCTAGTTATTCAGCTTATTTCGTCCACAGAGACTAAGGAGCATATGGCAGAAGGTGTCAGGTAAAGTGGGAGCTGGCGGGTTTATCCTCTTCCAAGTTTCCAGTGCCAAGGAGTCCCGTGGCAGGTCCAAAAGGGTTACTGTCCCTTTGGAAGCTGTGCACGTGCAGGTCTCTAACCCTGGTGTAACTCGCCAGGCTGAACAAGAGTGTCATCTCGTCCCCTGTATTTGAGGGCAGTTTGCTGCCGAGTTCCCTTTCTGTGTGGGCCAGGTGGGAGCTGGCACATTTCCAGGTAAGCCTTGAGGCTCCTCTGTTTGCGGACCTCGGCCTCAGAGCTCACAGCCTTGTTGCCTCGGCATATTTATCTGTTCTGCTACTACTTTGGAGTTCCTTCCTCCGAGCTATGGGGTAGCTAAGCACGGGTTTTGTAAAAAACCAAAAAGCTTCTTAGAAGCAATTGCTAATCCCTTCCTGTAGCATGAGAAAAGTAACAAAATGGGGAATGTTTTCAAAATTTGAGATACTTTCCAAAGTTCTTTCACCCAGTTGTCTTCTCTTTCCAGTTGACCCATTGGCTGCTTCCGAGTGCCACTTCTTGAGTGTGTTTCTTCAGCCTGACAGGGTTGGTAAGAGTTAGTTACTCTTGCTCTGCTGGCAGCTTGCTAGAGGTAACCTAATGGTTCTTGCTGTCTGCCACCTCAGCGACCTGGGATGTCTCCCTACAGACGAAGCACGGGCAGAGTTCGCAATGTGCAACGTTGCTGCGTTGCCTCATTTGAGCCAAGACTAACGTAAAAAGACGGTACAGAGGGTAAAGAATATCACGAGCGTTGTATTGCGAGCATTGTGGTAAAAATAGAGTTAAGGAGCAAACGAGTGCGAAAGTGTACATAGCAAGGTTTCCCAGGTCACTCTGCTGGGTTTCTTCCAGCGTCTGTGCTGACATCGTCCAGGTGTGTGTTCTTCTTTGAGTCTGGGATTTGGCCCGCAGCCTTGTGAAGCGTATTCCTGCAGCCATCTTTTCACTGATGTGGCAGCCCTGTAAGATTTCTCCCAAGGAACATGTACTTCTAGATGAATGAAGTAGGAATGTGCAAAGCAGCAGTTATAACTCGTGTCTCTTGGAGTTTAAGCAAGCAAAATCTTGCCGAGTTGGTGCAAGGTGGGAGTCCAATTTCACAAGTGATCATGTTATTTCTAAATAAAGCCTCTGTGCTGGGTTCAGTCAGGAAAGAGTTAACTCCCTTTCCTGTGGTTGCTGGACGCTACTAGAAAATAGTGATGAGGCCTCAGCCGGTGCTGGGGAGGGCCTGTACAGAATTCAAGGTCTTTCTCCGCTTCTGCTACGGCAGCTGCGTTCCCAGCTCTCGCTGTCTCGCGAGCAACGTAGGGGAGACAGTGCAGAGAGCTGGCCCCGACTGACCAAGGAAGTGTTTCCTTCCATAGCAGGTCATGTTCCGGGTCTTGGGCGGGGAAGGGTCCGGTAGCCATTACTCTCTCCCTTCCTCGTCTACTCCCAGGCACTTGCTGACCATCCCTGCCTTAGCTGCTCTGCCAACTCCTGTGCTGGCTCGTTTGTGAGGGAGTTGGTGGGTTTGTTTAGGGTTCCTGGCCGTGCTGTCGCTGGTAGGGTTCGTTGGGAACCTGCTGCGATGGCTCTCGGGCTGCGATGGCTCTCGGGCTCTGTGGGTCTGGCTCTCACTACTCAGCACCCGGTTGTGCATTGGTCAGTGGGTGGTGAGCAACTGCATCGTAATTGTATCATAGGGTTTATTTTCTATTATTTGAATTATTTATTAGTAGTAGTATTTGTATCCGTTGATTGCGATTTCATTAGTAACTCGTTTTTATCTCCAATTTACGAGCTTCCTTCTTTGTTTTTCCTCCGATTCTTCCCCTCCACTGGAGGAGGGGAGGGGGATTTGTGAGAGCGGCTTCCTGGTGTTTTGCTGGACGGAGTGAAACCATGACGCCTGTGCAGTACCTGGTTTCCAACCCTCCTTAGCCCAGCCTCTCAGCCTAGCTGTGCTGGCTTGGTGCCTGTTAGCAATGGTGCAGGCTGTGAGGAGGTGTCGCCCCTTCTCCCCTTGCTGGCACTTGGACCTCTGTGACCCAGGACACGGTTGGAAATGCCATTCAATAAATGCAGAAGAGGCCAGGGCAGACTGTGGTGATCGGTGTCCCGCAGTGAGTTGCCTTCTGGGCAGGGTCCCTCCCTTGGTCTCTTAGGTGACCCCTAAGGCCTCTTTTGCCTGTTGCCCCCGAGGGGTCCCTTACCCTGGAGGCAGTGCTTGGGCTGACTGATGGCCTTGCCATAAGTGGGGCCAGGCTGCTCCCCCAGTGCTGATAAAGGCCACCTTCCGGAAGGAAATCTTTTCGTGTCCCTCCAAATGGGGTCCTAAATGGAACAGGCAGGAGAAAAACTCTCCTAACTGGGCTTTAATAGCAGGACATGCAAGGTCAAGCTTGAGTGCTCCTCTGAACCAATACTGAAATCAAAGTTGGGGTTGTTTTCATGAAGCACTAAGTTTACATGAAAGACTTTGCTGCAATCATTTTTTTCGAAGGATATTAAGCTCCAGTTGTCCGTAAGAAGAGTGTGGCAGCGGAGAGTTTTAGCTTTGAAAGCTGTTTTGGTTTGGTTTTTTTTAATTCTTTCTGAGAGCTGCTACTTGGTGCAGAAGTGGTTGAAGGCTTACCTGCTGGTAGTTGCACACGATCAAGTATGGGGAGTTACAGAATAAACCAAATATGGGGAGTTACAGAATAAACCAAATATGGGGAGTTACAGAATAAACCAAATATGGGGAGTTACAGAATCAAGTTGCCTGAATGACAGAGAGTTTCCTTCTTAGCTCAACACATGGCTCAAATCAGGATGTTCTTATTTCCTTCTTTCCCTAGGAATTTTCATCTAGCAAAACCGAATGCCTTGGTGGACGCCGTTTGGAATCAATGAGAAAAAACATGCTGCCTTGTTCAGACTGTAGCTTGGACAAAAGCCTGGCAATGCTACGTGCAAATGTGAATCGAAGACACTTTACGAGGTATCGTATTTCTAGAGGTCCAGTCTCTGTTCATTTGGTAGGATTAAAAGGAAGAGAGAAAGCACGCGTAATGAGTCACGTCAAGGCAAACCGAGAGGTAAAAATCTGCAGGGGAATAGGATGATGTTATTGTCAGTGCCATCTATCTGTCTGGGAGCTAGAATCCCTCTTTGTAGGAAAAGTCTGCTGGTTGTCTAAAAATAGGCATCTTTTCCCAACTCCATTGAAATCTCTCTTCTGCTTTGGTTACTGAGATGTTACGTGCAGTACTGAGCGTTCAAGTTCAGCAGGTGAGGAAATCTATGTCCTTGTAGAACTGCCTGTGGCAGGCAGCAGAGCTGGGGTTGGACTCGTCTGTGTGGTCCACAGGCTGTTGTGTGCTGTGGATCGCTGGATTATAAACTTGGTCAGGTTCCCTGGTCTTGATGGGGAACAATACAACACCTCTGTACAAGAATCCTAACAGAGTAACTCTTTTCTCCCTTCTCTGCCCTCTTTCTTAACGTAGGCAGTTGGCAAAGCTGAAATCAGACCAAAGCTGAATCAGACCAAAGCTGAAATTAGCCTGTTGCGTTTGGTCTCTGTTTACCCTGCCTCCCAAAAGTTCTGAACTCATCAACCAAAATCAGCTGGAGTTGTGAGCATAGCTATCTCAGACAGTGAATTTCCTGTGAGTGTTAGGAAAGGAGGAAGGTACACGGAGGAGAAGATGCTCTGAATTCTTTCCGGGCTGGGGGAAGCTGCAGCATCAATTCCAGCCTGCTCTTGGGCCTGGAGAATCTGTTTGTTATCTTGGGTTTTGTTGTGACATGGGTTTGCTGGAGTGTGCAGGACACAAACTGAAAGCCGTCCTTGCAAATAGGAGGGAATATTGCAGTCTGATGTGTGAGGTCCAGAGTAATGTAGTTCTGAGGCTGACAAACCCCCTGACGTGGGGAAGGTGTCGCTGAAGCTCAGCGGTTTACTGCTTTACTTGCCTGGCCGGGGAGACACCATGATCAGGCAGGTGGTTTTCCCAGGGTGAGGCTCATCCCTTGCACTCCAGCTAGCAAACTACCACGAAGCCGCTCTCACAAATGCCCCTCCCCTCCTCCAGTGGAGGGGAAGAATCGGAGGAAAAAGAAAGAAGGAAGCTCGTAAAATTGAGATCGGAACTGTTTACTAATTAGACCTAAATCAATAGATACAGATACTACTACTAATAAATAATTAAAATAGTAGAAAATAAAACATATGATATGATATATACAACTATGATACAATATGATACAGTTTCTCACCATCCACTGACCAATGCACACCCAGATGTTGAGTGATGAAAATCAGACCCAGAGAGCCCAAGAACCACAGCCCCAGAGCGATCGCAGCCCGAGAGCCGCGGCCTGAAGGCCGGAGCCCGGGAACTAACGCAGCAGATTCCGAGCGCACCCTGTCAGTGATAACACGGCCAGGAAACTCTGAACAACCCACCAGCTCCCACACGAAGGAGCCAGCCCAGGAGTTAACCCTCCTGCATTAGCTGCTTTGCTAGCAAGTGCCTGGGAGTAAACGAGCAAGGGAGTAAGGGAGAGAGAGAAGGGAAGAGTAATGGCTACCGGACCCCCTTCCCCACCCCAGAGGCCGGAACATGACGGACTATGGAATGAAATACTGCCTTGGTCAGTCTGGGTCAGCTACAGTATCCAAAGCGGACAAAAGCCCTTGAGTTCAGTACAGGCCATCCCCAGCACCAGCTGAGGCCTTAGCAATGTTTTCACTTAGCATCCAGCAACCTAGTTCCCTGGCAACCTAGTTCCCTGGCAACCTAGTTCCCTGGCAACCTAGTTCCCTAGCAACCAGAATAAAGGGCGTTAACCGTTTCCTGACTGAACCCCAGCACACCTTGGAATGACACACAGAAGCAAGCTTGGTGCTGTGAGGCTGCTTGCTGGCAACTGGGAAAATCCGTTATTTCCAGGCAGTGTCCTGCCGATCACGGGCTACAGGAGGGAAGGGGCCTGAAATGCACTTCATGTGTAGTGATTCAGGTTCTAACTGTGCCCTACTGTCTCGCTGACTTCTCTTAACTGTTGTAATGCTAGTGCAGGTAAGGACCCTGTGGCAAAGGGTGCTGTGTGGTAAATGCTGGGCAGGTCTTTTTTTAAAGCAGGCAAGCGTTTGAGTTCTCTGCTCTTTGGGAGTTTATATGGAGACGTTTCTTATCTCCTAGATCTGTTGAAGTCACGAGGTAGAAAATTGAAGCGATGCACGTTTAAACGGTGTACTAAAAACGTGCCTGTTAAGAGACTTCCCACCTAATTTAAAAAAACCCAAACCCCTGTGAGATACCTAAGGTGTTTTTACTCCATTGGTGTGGAATTGTATGTGTTGCTTTGACTTTTCCAGGAAGTAGTACGCAGGTTGTGTGTTTGTTTTCATCAGGTTGGCTTTTGAGTCTCTTACAAAGTTACTCTACAAGTCACACTTTTGAGTAGGTAGTTTAAACATAAGTAAGTGGAATGCTGCAGTCGCTGCAGTAACTTGTAATTCAGGCCTTGAAGAACAAATGGATCCATGTTTTACTAGAGCAACGGTGAAATGAAGGGGATAATGTATTGTCGGTTTCAAAATATTGTATATATGAACTCATTTTAGTGACCAGAGCACTGAAGACCAGAGCTGATGTAAAAGCTGCAGCACAAGGCCGTGAAGAAAGTGAGGATTCGGAGGTCCGCCGAAGGTGCAGGCTTGGGCAAAGTCATGACACCCCTACAAATCAGTCTGCTTTGTTTGACACACTTCTAACCAAGTAAGTGGGTTTTTTTTCGTCGCCAGGCAATGCTCCTAAAATAAACTGTATTAGCAAAGCTTTGTCTATGGCATAATATTGTCCAGGGACTTTCTTCTTCTTTTGACAGCAGCAACAGGTATTGGTCTTGCTGGCAGCGAGAGCGAAATGTCTTTAGTGGCGAGGCTGAAAATTCCTTAAGTTATGTGATGTTTTCTGAAAGGTTTGGGAGGTGTAACAGCAGTGGGGTATGTTTCCCAGTGTATATAGTCGTGGAAAACCAACAGGAAACTGAAGTTACAGTTAAGAGAAGAAGCAGCAGCCTGTGGTCTGAGGAAGGCTGTGAACTAAAAATGACTTAAGGCGGTCATGCAGAGCAGCTTAAGTGCTCTTAAAAACTGCCCTAATTTCTTTCTCTTCTCTTCCTGTGATCTTCAGAATTCTTCTTTTCCTTCTTAAAAGAGGGGTTTTTTTACTGTGTTCGGCCAGAGGGGAAACAAACCTGCAAACGGTGTATGTTTGCCAGCGTTGAAACGCTTGGTCTTACATCTCTCTGAAAAGTAAAGGTTTGACTGAAATTTGAAGTGGTGTTTAAAACCTTGGCTAGTAAAATGTCGTACTGATCACAGGTACTGTTTGAAACGGGTGGGGTTTGTGTTCGTCTTTGCCTATCTTTGCTCTTCGGTGTCCACTTTTGATCTTAGTACTGCAGAAGCAGTCTTGCAAAACGTGGACAACATGGAGGAGGTTCGTAGACGGCGAGTGATGGTAGACCTCAGGGTGTTCCACGATGCAGAAGTGGCTATTGATTTATTTTCTTGGTTTTTTTCTAAGTAGAGTAATACACGTAGGGAAATCAATTGTAGTTTTGTCGTAGCTGAAATAACTTCTGGCAAAAAATCGTGTAGTCTAAAGCAACATTTGGTTTTGCTCTCCACTTAAAATGGAACGTCTGACCGTTACGGCCATGGTACACATCCATTCTAAGGGTGGACGAAGTGTCTTCTTCAGAAAACATGAAATAGCAAGGATACGCTGAAATACCTGTCCTCTGCTAAGCGCTCTGAATTGCCTTCTGATTTTTGAATAGCCCCTGTTGCCAAACAGCTGTCTCAGGGCTTGGGTTTTCACTTGAAATCGCTATAAACCCCAATGAATTGATGTCAGCTATAGCTGTGTGTTTGTTCTTGTGCCAGCCTTGCCTGTGAGATGAAGTAGTCCTCTGTCCCTAGAGGAACTGAGGTTACAATTATACACAGCAATCAAATTTCCTCCGGTTTAGTCTTGCTCCGTTGAATCAAGTTTTCCTGAAGTGCCTGTCATTCAAAAGGACGGTGGTTTTTAAACATCTTCACAGTCTGCTTTCACAGTTTTTTGTTTAGATCGTAATTTCTTCTTCTTAATAAATTAAACCAGAATTGTCCGTAGTACTTTGTTCACTCTCTCGCAAATGCCAGTATGAATTTTCTTTTGTCGACTAGGAATTGATTTTTTTTTTCTGGGTTCTGCCACACTCTTGTCTTCTGAACCTGTGATTAATAGATAACACTGGGGTTTGTATCTGGACCAGTATTTAACTCTCACACGTCCTAAATCCTGGTTTAGAGCAGAACTTCTTGTTACGGACCCTGGGTGCCAAAATGATGTTCCTATTCTCTCCTCCTGTACCTTAATGGAGCCTTTTGTGTACTGAGAGTGCCTTGATAATGTTAGTGTAGAGGTGCCCGGTATGCCCCTGTCAGGTTTGCTGTGTATTTGTGACTGCTCTTTCTTCTTTCTTTGCATTAGGAAAACCTCAACATGTGCTCCAGAGAAGAGGAAGGAATGCAAGGAGGTGCCAAAGAAATGGCTGATAATAAAGGTGGTTGTCTTTTCGATTTTCTTTACTATGCTGTAGCCAAAGCCCTTGTGTGAAACAATTGAGAGGAGCTGAAGTGTTGGGTGGTTTTCATCAATGACGGTCTGTGTTGCCGTTGCCGTTGCCGTGACAAGCCATAGTCACGGGCCCTAGGGCTGTACTGCCATGAGCTTGGAGCAGGTGTTCAGCGGGAAGGGGAGGGGAGAAAGTGCTTTTCCAAAACGCTTAGACGATAAAAGGGAACAGAGGGCTGTGGACAGGTTGGAATACAAAGAAACGGATGTATTCCTCCGAATGAGAGTAAATAACAAGGAAGGACTGTCTGAAATAGTGGCTTTCATAGGAGCTGCAGCTTAGCTAAGCAAGAGGGTAGAATTATTGTTCCTGAGACGGAGGAGAAGTCACGCCGCCGTTTCAGTGAGGGCAGAACAGTGTGTGCTGCTCTGTGCTTTGTAATTTCTGGAATGTGTTTTGCATACATTGGTCTGAAGCTTTTGCAGGTTTTGAGATCTGTTGTGTCCTTAACATGAAGGTAATGGTAAAAGCGATAGCATCTGTATAGTGCATTTTGAATGTAATAGCATGTGCACCAGGGCCGAAGCAGTTTGATGTTACGTCAGTATGCAGGGGTTTAATGTTACGCTGATGTCCCGTAGTTTTATCAGAAGAAAGCGAGGACAGAGAAGATGAGGCAAACGGCCGAAACCGTTACGACTTCCGAGAGAGGAAAGCTGTTGAGCGCTCTCGAGCTTCCTTGAAAAGTAGGTTATGTGGACAGTTTGTCTTAAGAGCTTCTTTCTTACATAGAAGGTGTTGGGGTTTTTTTAATCAAAATGAATTTCTTGCCCACATTCTGCAAGTAAATTTTATCAAAGCATTTATCCTGTGAACATTCTGTTTCTTTGCCATTTGGCCTAGGTATTGCTGTTTTCCAGTCAAAGAATGACCTAGGAGTTCTTGAAAGAATATTAATGAAACAGACTTGATAACCTTGTGTTTGTCCATTCCCCTGAAAAAGCTGGTGTGTTTCTTCACTTCTCCTGGGCACTGATTTAACTCCCTCCCCCCCAGTCACTTGAAACTTCCCCTGAAATTAGAGATGGGCGAAACATGGTATTTTCTGCCTCTCCCACTCTCCTGGTTTGCCTTAAACTCGTTTGTAACGTTCTTCTAAATTCTTTGCTTTCAACAGAACCAAAACAGCGCAAGACACCTTATTCACGTCAATCTCCACCTGTCCGCCAGAGAGCTTCGTCTAGCAGTAGGCAGTCACAAGGCCCTTGCTGCAGGAGAAGTAAAAGGTTGGTGTATGGGTAGTGGTAGTTCTTATTTATCAGTAGTGCTGTCCGTCACACTCGGGTGAATAATGCTTTCAAGGGGTTTTGGATTGGTGGTAATTACAGGTTAATAGTGTGATCATTGCTGTGGTAGTCGGAGGGCGTAAAGAAAAACATTGCAGGGGAGACTCTACTTTTTATCAGCCATTAGATTTTTTTTTTTTCTTTTGAAAGGGCAGTATTTGTGGTCACTGATAAGGTGACTGTGGGTGTGGCAGCTGCGATTGTGAAAGTGAATTTCTTTTGTTGTGGAATTGAAGGCAGAATGTCCTTCTGAAAAATCTTAACTATTTAAGCAGAAAGCTTTAAGGTTAATGAAATTGGAGAAGAGGGGAGGGAGGAGTTTACTGAGGAAGTTTGTGCTCATTTCCAAGGTGGTCTGTGGTCACTTGAGATGGTTATAAATGCAGAAATCTTCTGGCTGCGTCTTAATTGAGAAAGCACCTTTCTCCTTCTCCCGAATTTGTGTCAGGTCTCTCCCACCAAACTTGCAGACAGACGACTTGCAGGGAATCCACAAGGATCGAACGCAAGTTGGAGCAAGTCTGGCCGGGGCTGATGGAACAGATGGTTTGGTAAGTATTTTTTAGTTGGTGGTGCCAGTGGGATGTTTCCGGTGTCCATGAAAGCTTGCGATACCGTGCCGTGCAGAGCTGCCTTGGGTTGCAGTTTGAAAACTGCCCAGAACGTTCCCTTTGTGCTGACATCATTTCTGATGGAACCTCATCGAGGTTCCAGCTTTCTTTAACATACATAATGCGTTCTGCTGCATTTGTCTTTAGGTGCGGTTTGACAGCGTGGGTGGTCTTTCTGAACACATTTCAGCTTTAAAAGAGATGGTGGTTTTTCCATTGCTTTATCCAGAATTCTTTGAGGGATTCAAAATTCAACCTCCAAGGTAACAGACGTTGTTTAAACCTAAAACTTCTCATTCTCCCTTTTGCAGGAGAATAGTCAGCTGTGCTATCACTGTGTTTCCGTGCTTCAGAATATACTCAGCAGTGTTGGTGGGGGTTTTTAGCAGTAATAACAAAGGAGTTTCTTAAAACTGGATAGCATCTAGAACGTGTCTCTTCCCAAGTACTCAAGTATCGGTTTTATAATTGACAGGACCTGCAACTAGAGCCTTGCACTGTTTGCTGTGCTTGGGCTAAAGTAAGAATCTGTTGCTAAATGAGTTCTGCGTTATGAAATTACTCGAGATGTAATTGTTAGCTTTCTATGTTCTTGGTCAGCCAAACTCCCTCGTGGTCTACTGAAATATGACCTTAAATTACTTGCTTTCCGCAACTTTATTAACGGAAAGAAAATCTTTCCCCGTTCCACTTCTTTATTCCTTGAGGTACTCTTGGAAACAGCAGTTTTTCAAGCTGCTGGCTCTATTTATCTGGAAGTGTGGAATACCCTGGCAGTTTCAGGCTTCCTCCTCGTTTCTTCCCAGCAACGGTTGGTCTGGGAGACCAGATGCAGTAACCTAAAGCTTGTAAGGGGGAATAAAATGCTCTAGTCTCAAATGTTGCCTTTTGTGAAACCAACCGTGAATACGCGCTGTGCCACTGGAGAATGAAGTGTCGATTCCTCCGTTGGCCCAGTCTCAGGTTCTGCACTGAAGTTTGTTCTCGTTTGGCTCCACTGAGCTGCGTCCCCCCCTGTTAGTTTGGAAGTGTCCTTGTGGGACGCTACGATCTTTTCTCAAGGTTTTCTACATCTGCATGACGCCCTTTATTCCTTTGGTTTACTGCCTCGTTGAATTGTGTAGGAACAGAAATCTTCCATCTGTTTGGACTTCACTGCCACTGCAGCTGTTACCGATAGCTTACACACAGAGCGTTTTGGTTTAGGGCTAGAGGTTGTCGTAGGTACTTTTGTATGATGTTTTTTCTGATGGGAATGTCTCTCTTTAATTGCAGGGGCTGTATTTTCTATGGTCCACCAGGGACTGGAAAGACACTGGTGGCTCAGGCACTTGCTAATGAATGTAGGCAAGGTGACAGGAAAATAGCCTTTTTCATGAGGAGTGGGGCCGACTGCCTGAGTAAATGGGTGGGAGAATCTGAACAGCAGCTTCGCTCGTTATTTGATCAGGTAAGGTTGAAACGTGCTGTGTGTTCTGTCCAAGTTATAACTGTAATTTTCTGTGGTCAGTACTTTCCAGGAAAACTCACTTTCTGTTTTGTCAATTCCTTCCACGGGAATGGGATTATCAGTGTTTCTTTTTTCCATAGTTTTCTCAGGGCCTTGAAATCTGGAGAAGTATTGGGAAAGATTATTAAAACAAATGAGAGAACCTCACAAAGCAACCCCCAACTTCAAAACAAAACAAACACCCCCCCCCCCTCCCCCAACCCAACCCCCAAACAAACCACAAAAAAGGCAACCAAAGAACCCAGCCACAAACAAGGCTGCAGGAGGCAAGGGATGGTGGCGTTAGATCAGAGGGAAGCAGGTTCAGGCTGGAACTGTGGTCATTTAAATGCATCCCAGAAGCTTGCTTCCAGCGCCTGTAATTGAATTCAGTGCCAGCTCAGTTCTTGGTGGTTGCCAAACAGCTATAAAAACTGCTGGTGTGATTTGTTTCCTGTCACCCCCTCTCAGTGGGTTGACAATAGGCTGCCGTCTTCTGTTACTCGTGCCGCTTACTTCATTTGCTCCGAGATCCCTGGTGCTGCTCTGAAAAATCTGGTTCCAGGGACTTCCCAACCATAACACTTTTCATGCGTTTTCTCTTGCAAATAGCGCTGGTTTACCTCTGTTGCCATCCCTGTGGTTTCATTTTAGGCCTACCAGATGCGACCTTCAATTATCTTCCTCGATGAGATCGATGGCCTCGCTCCTGAACGGTCCAGCAAACAAGACCAAGTGTACAGGTAGTACCCTTTTTGTTTCTGCGCAGCAGCTGCTTGATCTTTGTGAAAAGATGACCACGACCTATTGAACGTTCTGTGACACCTTCATTTCTCCTGTAAACTAGTCGTTCAGTGCTACTACATTTCAGATGAGTTTTAAACAAGAATTGCAAGCCATTCGCTAAGCCTGATACCAGCCCCAGGTCTGTGTTACCTTATCTATTTCTTTATGTCTCGAAATGAGTCTTTCGCTAATCAGCATCTCGTCAAGAAAAGCTTGTCCTTTTTGCGTGGTCGCTGGAGAAAAGGCCGTGTAGAACATAACAGAACTTACTGAAATGAATGAAAATTCTGGGTTTTTTCTATCAGCTCTATTGTAACAACGCTTCTGACGCTTATGGATGGCCTAAACAGCAGAGGAGAGGTGGTGGTAATCGGAGCCACCAACAGACTGGATTCTGTAGATCCGGCTTTACGAAGACCTGGACGCTTTGATCGAGAGTTCCTCTTCTCCTTGCCAAACAGAGAGGTCAGCGCTTCAACTCAACCTCTCCGTTCTTGGTGTATGAATGGATAGTGGATGTTCCACGAGCCTGGGTTTTTCCCAGGCTGGGTATCCTGGGGTATATACCCGTCAGTGTTTTGGGATCTGTCAGTCTTACTGGTACTTATTAAGGGGGAGTTGGACAAAGAGGTGAAGTACGTTGCCCAGGGGCAGGGCTTGGGGAGCTTCTAGTCCAATGGCAGTTGGTAAGCAATGAAAAAACAGGTCTATAGCAACGAAAGAATATGGGGGGGAAGATGCTGTGTAAAACCAGCACCCGCATGCTGTCGCTTTTAGTAGCACCTTTTGGAAGAAGAAGAAATGCTTACTGGATTGAAGGCTAGTCCCAGTGCACTAAACCATGAAGAGAAAACTTAGGCCAAAGTAAACTGCAACCGTTTTGTTTCCAGGCTAGAAAAGAGATTTTCAAGATTCACACACGAGACTGGAGCCCTCAGCCATTGGACAGCTTTCTTGACGAGCTAGCTGCAAAATGTGTTGGTAAGCTGGGAAAGAGAGGGAGTTGCTGCATGTGCCTGAGTCCTGAGGCACCTGAGCTTGTCCCAGGCGGTACCCAGGCTCTTGGGCCTTGCTGCAGAGCCCGGCAGGGAGGCAGCTGGCACGCCTGGGGAGCAAAGTTAGATGCTTTTTTTCTTTTACTCTTCTTTTTGTCTCTCAGAATATGGAATGGGTTTGGGGCATCTTCCTCTGGAACAGTTTTGATGAGGAAGCTGCTGCGTAAGCACGGGCTTCCTGGCTACGAGCCACGTCAAAAACCTTGGATGCAGGACGCTCTGAAGTCCTGTCTTAACCTGTTGCTTTTTGGCTGCATCCCAAGTCTTTCAGGGTTGCACTTTGCAAACCTTGGCCTTGACTTCTGTGTTGCTTGACACTGACGTAACCTTTGATTCTCATTTTGTTTCTTAGGATACTGTGGTGCTGATATTAAATCACTGTGTGCTGAAGCTGCCCTTTGCGCTTTGCGCCGCCACTACCCTCAGATCTACCAAAGTACCGAGAAACTGCAGTTAAATATGGCCTCTATTAAAATAACAGCACAGGATTTTGTCACAGCTATGCAGAAGATTGTTCCAGCTTCACAGAGGGTCGTGTCTTCACCTGGGCGACCACTGACACCTATGTTGAAACCGCTGCTGGGAAACACACTAGCAAGGATTTTACGAGCCTTGCAGAGAGCGTTTCCCCACGCAGAGCTTGCGCTCCGGAACCGAGAGCAAGGTACAAGAATAACATCTACTACTTGTAGCATTCTGCCAAAGCAAAAAACCTTGTGATGTGTGCAAGAATCGTACACGAACCTCTCAGCGGTAATGACAGTGGAATCTTGTAATAGCCCTGTGCCCAGTGCAGGGTGGGAGCTGGGAATGACTCGCCATAGGCGTTACAGAGCGATGCATTCTTCACTAGAGCACCGTGTTTCTGGGCACAGCCATCATTTGTAGAGACAGAGCTGAGGTTTCATGGGTGAGGCACCTCTTTGAAAAGACTGGTTTAAAGGAGGGGAGAAGGGCATTTTTACATAGATGCTCCTAATTCCTGTCTGAAGGATGTCAGGACTGCAGTACAAGTCTAAGGGGTTTAAGCTCAATCCTGGTTCAGCTCTGGGGATTTTTAACGGCAGTCTCTTAACGTACATGTTTGTGGGTCGCACTGCACGCTTGCACGTGAGGTCAGAATGTTGTCGTAGTCTTTACTTTGGGGCGTGGCTCGCCTAGCACGTATGAGCTCACGCTCCTGACTGCATCGGCCCTGCTGGGGTTTAGTCTGTCAGCTGGGGAGAGCAAATACATAGATAAACTCACTCCACCTCTGATGAATGGAGATTTGTGGATAGTTTCTTCTTCTGCTAAGCTCTGGAGAATATCCTACCAGTATTAGCCCCAGCAGAGCTGGTAGATAGTTTGTGTTGACAGAGGCAGAAACCCACCAACAAAATAAAAGCAGAGAGGCTAGGGGATTGGCAACTGCATCCCCTCCATTGTGTCCTTCAGTGATGCTGGAGGAGCCTTCTTGAGAAGACGTGTTGGTCTGTGTGCTCTGACTCATTCCTCCAGACGGATGGAAGGGGCCTGTGGCCATGGCATTCGCTTAATTTCCCCACATCCAGTGGGAGAACCTGCTCCGTACAGAAGTGGCCTCGTTGGGTTTTTCAGGTGTCTGGAAACTACAGACACTCTTCCTGATCCTCTTCTTCTAAGGAAGAAGAAACTTGAGGTTTTCCCCAACAGAGGCAATACTGGGTGCAAGTCATAAGGTGTAGGACAGCTTTGGAGAGACGTGTGCAATCTCCTTAGATGTGTGGTAGAACGAACTCTTCAGAAAACAGCTCTCAGCGTGTGCCCTCCAGTGAAGAAACAGAGGATAAGTGGTTTCCAGCACTGCTTGAGAAGCTGCCTTAATATGAGAGCCAGATCTGGAATATTCAAGAAAGGTAACAAAGCCCTCTTGTCTTTCAGGCCCTTCAAGTGTGATGCAGGAAGAGAAGGACTTGCTGTCAATCTGCGAAGAAGGGACAAGGCAGAAAATGCCTGCTGGACCGAAGAAAGAATTCCTCGATTTTAGCAGGTAAAGGTTTGTCCCCTTTAGGTTTTAGCTTTTTAAGACTGCTGGGTCTGTCAAGAGTTTTCCTGTGGTAGGTGAAGGAGCCAAGTGATCAGCATTCGCAAAAGAAGCGTGAAGATCCAGCTGGGTACTAATTTCCCACTGGAATACAGGGCCATAACCCTGTTGTGGTTCCAGCAGGCAGGTAGCAGAACACCAACAGCCGTTGGCTCACTCCCCCCACCCCAGTGGGATGGGGGAGAGAATAAGGGAGGGAGAAAAGTAGAATTTGTGGGTTGAAATAAGACGGTTTAATACGAGAGAAAAGGAAGGGAAAATCATGAAGGTTATGATGAAAGAATATCCAAAGCGAGTGATGCCCAGTGCCCAGCAGTCCCCAGGCAGCTTTCCCCCTAGCTTATGTACTGAGCCTGACATCCTCTGGTACAGAACATCCCTTTGGACAGTTGGGGTCAGCTGTCCTGGCTGTGTCCCCTCCCAGCCTCCTTGCTGGTAGTGCAGTCCGAGTAGCTAGCTAACAAGTCCTTGACTTAGTGTAAGCAGCGCTTAGTTACAACCAGAACATCAGTGTGCTATCAACATTATTCTCATCCTAAAGCCAAACCACGGCACTGCGCCAGCTGGTAGGAAGAAAATTATGACGGCATCCCAGCTGAAACCAGGACAAGCCGTCAAACTGAATGGCCCAGCCACTAAGTCAGGGTGGTCCGCAGACATCTTGGGTGTGCCTATTCATAATTACATTTTTAAACTGATCTCCTTATGGTTCTAGAAATGCTTATTACCAGCTGACATCTTACAAGCCACGGTTGCTGGTAGCTGGAGAGCCGGGATGCGGGCAGACTTCTGATTTGGCACCAGCGGTACTACACGCCCTGGAAAAGTTTCCGGTTTATACGCTGGACCTACCGCGGCTGTTGGGCAACATCGCATCCCCAGCAGAGAGATGTGTGCAGGTATCTTTTTTTTCTCTTTCATCTCGTAGGATTCATGAATTGTATCTAAACGAGTAGAGTCAGGACAGACGCTTTACGTGACTCACTTGTCTCCTAAGAGGAACAATTCCTTTTTGTTACGTGATGGTTGCATCTGCTGTTGTATAGCTACCGTGTCTAGCCACTGCCCGGATCTAGCACCTGCGCTTCCCCTCTTGTGACGGGAACTCCCTGAATGCCGATAATCTGCAAGGGTGCCCAGAGAAATTTCTCCTGTGAGAGGACTGTTGCCATTTCCCTCCTGCGGTAGATGCATGTCCTCCTGTGGGACTGAGGTAGCATCTGTAGGCAGTGGCTTGTGGTCTTCCACTGCACGTACTCTGGTCCGATGGATCCTTTGGTAATGAGAGGCTGGGAGTAATGAAGCTGCTCGAGCAGGTTGAAGACTGGTCACCTCTTCTTAAGAATGACCTGAAGTTACGAATTGGTAACCAGGCTTCCTTTCACGTAGGGCTGTCTGCATTCAGACTGTGCTCCAGAGTGACTTGGCTGTGTGCCCCCTCTGAATTGCAAATGGGGTAGTTGCAGTCGGGTAGCAATTTACCCAGGCTAATACATCTTACTGAAGGGTTAGTTGTCTTTTTTCAGGCACGCCAGCTGAGCTGTGAGGCTCACTAGGAGTTATCTTCTACCTAAGTAGTTTTGAAATCCAGCAGAGATCCAGGTCCGCTTCTGTCTGCGTAGCAGTGTGTCTAGATTTGAGTCCAAGTGAAAGTTTTACCTTCCTGTTCACTTGTTCTTTTGTTGGTTTGTTTTGATGGTTTGGCTTCATCTACTCCTACCTCATCAGATAGTTTGACTGACAAAGTAGTTATTTCTAAGCCTATTCAGCATGGTTTAGTTTTCTTATCCAATCTTTCCTTTTACCAGCTAATGCAAGAAGCTCAAAGAAGGCAGCCCAGTATCATTTATATCCCACGGATCGACACGTGGTGGGAGGTGGTTGGAGATCCCTTGAAAACTGCTTTTACAGCAATGCTGCATGACATTCCAGCATTTGCTCCAGTTCTGCTGTTTGCAACATCTCACGTGTGCTATGCAGATCTCCCAGAAGAGGTATTTTTGTCAATGCTTTTCTTGCCTTTTTTTTATTCCATTTCTTGTTAATGTATAAACCCTTTAAGCACTGGAGTACTGTGCCCTCTTAAGCCAATTCATATTGTTACTGCTCAGGATCCTGACCAGGTCTCTTAAAATGCGCTTGGACGAAACAAGGCTGAAAGCGTTTCCTCAAAGAACACTTTAGACAAAGATACTGACTTTGACCCCCTTCTCACATGCTTGTGCTGATTAGACAGGTGAACAAGTTTACTTTGGATGAAAAATTCCAGGGACTTTGATCTGGTTAGATGTGTAATTAGGTCGGGGCAATCCCAACTGCAAGTACAGGCTGGGTGGAGAATGGATGGAGAGCAGCCCAGAGGAGAAGGACCTGGGGGTACTGGGGGATGAGAAGCTGAACGTGAGCCGGCAGTGTGTGCTGGCAGCCCAGAAAGCCAAGCGTATGCTGGGCTGCATCAGGAGAAGCGTGGCCAGCAGGGCGAGGGAGGGGATTCTCCCCCTCTACTCTGCTCTCGTGAGACCCCACCTGGAGTGCTGTGTCCAGCTGTGGAGCCCTCAGCATAAGAAGGATATGGACCGGTTGGAGAGGGTGCAGAGGAGGCCACGAAGGTGAGCAGAGGGCTGGAGCCCCTCTGCTGTGGGGAGAGGCTGAGAGAGTTGGGCTTGTTCAGCCTGGAGAAGAGAAGGCTCTGGGGAGACCTTATTGCAGCCTTCCAGTACCTGAAGGGGGCCTACAAGGAAGCTGGGGCGGGGGGGCTTTCTACAAGGGCCTGTAGTGACAGGACAAGGGGTAATGGGTTTTAACTGAAAATGGGGAGAGTTAGGTTAGATATCGGGAAGAAAATCTCCAGTGTGAGGGTGGTGAGGCACCGGAAACGGTTGCCCAGAGAAGCTGTGGGTGCCTCATCCCTGGCTGTCTTCAAGGCCAGGCTGGATGAGGCTTTGAGCAACCTGGTGTAGTGGAGGGTGTCCCTGCCCATGGCCGGGGGGTTGGACCTGGATGGTCTTTAAGGTCCCTTCCAACCCAAACCGTTCTGTGATAAGAATATACGGTGCTTGAAATGGAGATGGGAAAAAGCCATGTTTACTGAGAATGGAAAATATATTTACTGAACAAGTAGGGGGGTCCCATCGGAGGATGGAATGGAATTTCAGAATGGAAAATATATTTACTGAACAAGTAGGGGGGTCCCATCGGAGGATGGAATGGAATTTCAGATTTGCGTTCTCCAGTAAAAATTTCCGTTTCTGTCTTCGTATAGGTGAAAGCTTTCCAAATTGGAAAGCTAAGATGCAGCTTCTGTTTCAGGAACTTGGAAATCCATTTTTCGTTGTATTCCTTAACAGAATTCAGTAAGAATTCAAACTTAGCTTTCTAGACATGGGAGAGTCTGAACACCTTCCTTTCATGCACAGTGTGCATCTGCTGCTTTGATTATTTGGGCTCTGTTGCTGGGGCAGGGCGTACCTAGATGTGTTGCTTGTCACATGCTTTGAAAGGGCTTAACTTGCTACAAAAGTTTTTCTACTGCTAATCAATTCCTTCTCAAATAACTATTGACATTCCTTCCATCCCTTTTGGTAGTAGTGGTTGAAACATGAAGTAAAACTTGGAAGTATGCAACTTCAGCTGATGATTCAGTTTAATGAAGAGAGGTACTCATCTGTTTGGAACAGAATACGGATTTGTGTGGCCTTAGACCTGAAATCTCTTTTCTCCTCCTGCTTTAGATACAAGAGTTGTTTGTTCATGAAGAAGTTTTCCAAATCCAGTTGCCTACAAAGGAAGAGAGAGAGAGGTTTTTGGAGGACTTAATTGTCAATCAAGCTGCTAAAGCTCCTGCAGTGAAGAGCAACGCAGGTGAGGGTATTCTACATCTAAACCTTGGCTGTCAGTCAATAGCTCTACAGTATTTGCATAGGTGGGAATTATGCAGTGGGTGCCAGGTGCCCAGCAAAGAGCTCTATGGCTCCCCCATCCCCAGCTGGCCAGGGGAGAGAAAATAAAACAAGGCTTGTGGCTTGAGATAAGGACAGGGAGAGATTGCTCAGCAATTACTGTCGCAGGCAAAGCACACTCACCTCGGGGAAAAGACCTGAATTTACTACCGATCAAATGGGAGTAGGATAATAAGAGGATAAATGCAGATCGTAGAACACCTTCCCCCCAGCCCTCCATTATCCTCAGGTTCAATTTCACTCCCCATTTCTCTACCTCCTCCTGCCAGGCGGCGCAGGGGGACAGAGAACGGGGCTTGTGGTCAGTCCATCACACACTGTCTCTGCTGTGCCCCCTTCCTTGGGGGAGGACTCCTCACACTCTGCCCCTGCTCCAGCACGGGTCCCTCCCACAGGGGGCAGTCCTTCAGGAGCAGCCTGCTCCAAGCATGGGTCCCCCATGGGGTCACAAGTCCTGCCAGCAAACCTGCTCCAGCCTGGGCTCCTCTCTTTGTGGGGCCACAGCTCCAGCATGGGCTGCCCACGGGGTCACATCCTCCTTCAAGTTCATGCTGCTGCTGTGGTGTGGGGTCCTCCCCGGGCTGCAGGTGGGTCTCTGCTCCCCTGTGAGCCTCCATGGCTGCAGGGCACAGCCAGCCTCACCATCAGCTGCACCATGGGCTGCTGGGGAATGTCTGCTCTGGCACCTGGAGCACCTCTTGCCCTGCCTTCTCCACTGACCTTGGGGCCTGCAGAGTTGTTCCTCTCACACATTTTCGCCCCTCTCTCTGGCTGCAACTGCTGTTGCGCAGCAACTTTTTTACCACCTTAAATATGTCATCCTAGAGGTGCTACCGCTGTTCCTGATGGTGTCGGCCTTGGCCAGCGGTGGGTCCATCTTGGAGCCGACTGGCATTGGCCCTGTCTGACAGGGGAAGCTTCTGGCAGCTTCTCACACAAGTCCTGTAGCCTGCCACTCACCTACCGAAACCTTCCCATGCAAACCCAGTACAGTGAAACAGGATTTTTCCCCTCCTCTGCCCTCAAATCCTAAACTATGTGCTGCCTTTTACTGTGATCCCCAAGTGAAGGGGGCAAGGGGGGGAAAAAATAAGGGAGCAATCATAGAAATGTACAGGAAAGATCATTATTTCCATACTCTTCCTGTGAAGAGAACATGAAAGAGCAAAGGGACGTGGGTTTCTTTTGGTTAAAACGCGTGACGTGGCGTCAAGTTTCCTGGTCTCACTGGCAAGACTGGGGATTCTGCCACTGACTTCACCCGTGTGCTTTGTGCAGCGCTCCATGCTTCCGAGGAACGGTGGGGCTTTCGGGAAGGCAAAAATGCACAGTTTGTTCTGCACAAGGTTAACGGCATCAGAAGCATAGGAGATGCCAGGTTTTACAGGCAGTGTTTTCTCCAGGAATTATTCCCTTTAAATTGTCTCTTGAACTCGGCCCAAGACGTGTTTAGCTTTTGAAATGTACAGCTTTAGAAAAGGTTTGAGGACGGGCTCGTCTCCAAACGCTTTTCTGTTATTCATCTCTTAGTTCACGTCATAAGACAGGAAGCGACTTCCCCTAATAACCTGGATTTGCAGTAATACTTCCTATGGAAAGTGAGAATTTTCTGCTCTCCAAATCTTGAAGCTGAGCGGTTTGTGAATGAAATTTTCTAGCTGGCTTCTTACAATCTAACAGCAAATTGACCTCCTTCACTTGCAGCTCTTTCTCTAGACAGATGTAGGGACCCAGGCAACGGTGCTTGAGCTCCTTTGATCCCTTTCCTTGGAATGAAGGCAGAGGAGGATGCTGGAGTTTGAAGGAAGAGCTCTTTTGGTAACGTTTTGGATTACTTTGATCTCTCTTTGTAGATGTGTCAAAAAGAAAACGCAAGAAGAGCAGTGGGTCTTCAGGTATCCTGAGGAAGAGGAGGAACCTTCAGTCGGATAAAGAGAATAAATTCCCAGAATACCAAAATGAGGTAGAGGGCGCTGTTGGGTCCACGCAGGATTCTTCTCTGGAAGACACTGCCAGAGTACATCAGGAACGACAGGGAAGTGGGAATGAGAAGAAATTTGGAACGAAAACTGAGAGAGTTCTCCTTGCGGCTAAATCTCCTTCTCCAAAGCAGCGTGTCCTGCTTCCTGAACAAAGAAGGGAGAGCGAAATGCCGCATTACCGAGTAGCGGGAAGTTCTGAAGGTGAAGATTCAGCTGGTAAGTGAGAGGTCAAACAGGGCATTTAGCCAGATTCACAGAGGGTTAGGGGTTGGAAGGGACCTCTAGAGATCATCTAGGCCAACCCCCCTGCCAGAGCAGGATCGCCTAGAGCAGATCACACAGGAACAAGTCCAGGTGGCTTTGGAAAGTCTGCAGGGAAGGAGACTCCCCCACCTCTCTGGGCAGCCTGTGCCAGTGCTCTGTCACCCTCACAGGGCAGAAGGGTTTCCTCACGTTCAGGCTGAACCTTCTGTTTTCCCGTTGATGGCCATGGCCCCTAGTCCTGTCACTGGACACCACTGAGAAGAGCCTGGCCCCATCCTCCTGACACCCCCCCTTTAGCTACTGATAAGCATTGGTAAGAATCCCCCCTCAGCCTCCTCTTCTCCAAACTAAACAGCCCCAGCTCTCTCAGCCTTTCCTCACATGGAAGGTGCTCCAGGCCCTTCCTCATCTCAGTGGCCCTGCGCTGGACCCTCTCCAGTAGCTCCTTCTCCCTCTGGAACTGAGGAGCCCAGAACTGGGCACAGGGCTCCAGGGGAGGCCTCACCAGGGCAGAGTAGAGGGGGAGGAGAATTTCCCTCCATCTGCTGGTCACGCTCTTCTTAATGCATCCCAGGATGCCACTGGCCTTCTTGGCCGCGAGGGCACACTGTTGCCTCATGGTCATCCTGTTGTCCACTAGGACTCCAAGGTCCTTTTCCCCAGAGCTGCCCTCCAAGAGAACAGCCCCCAGCCTGTACTGGAACATGGGGTGGTTCTTCCCCAGATGCAGCACTTGACACTTGCCCTTATTGAATCGCATTCGATGTCTCCTCGCCCAGCTCTCCAGCCTGTCCAGGTCACGCTGGATGGCAGCATGGCCTACTGGCCTGGCAGCCACTCCTCCCAGTTTGGTATCAGCAGCAAACTTGCTGAGAGGACATTTGAGCCCTTCCTCCAGGCCAGTGATGAATAAATTGAATAGGGCTGGACCCAGCACTGACCCCTGGGGGATGCCACTAGCCACAGGCCTCCAACTAGACTCTGCCCTGTGGACCACAACTCTCTGAGCTCCTTCCTCCAGCCAGTTCCCAATCCACCTCACCACCCAGTGGTGCAGTCCATACTGCCTGAGCTTGTCTGTGAGGATGCCACGGGAGACCGAGACCGTGTCAAAAGCTTTGCTGAAGTGGAGCTAGACCACATCCACTGCCTTCCCCTCGTCCAGCCCCATCTAGTGATGCCATTTAGCTCGTCTTTCTTCCTGAGGAGGATTACACTGTTCCTTAGGCTTTAGCCTTTTTCAGTTCCATTCTCTTCTTTCTCTTGTGTCTCTCTCAAAGCAGCACATGGTGTTTCTTCCCAGGGATTAGCAGTGTGAGTTAAAAAGCTGTGCCTCAAACAGGGTGGGCCCAGAGTCACCTGTGGAATAGAAGACTTGGGTGCTACTGTTTGCAAGGGAAGATGTCTTTCTTAACCTGAATTACTTTTGGTGCGGTGCTGTAATGGCAACGGGACTGTATTTTTTTTTTCCTGCTTTTACCCTGCCTTTTTCTCTAGTGCCTTCTTTTGTGTCCGAGTTTGTAACTTTCCTAGAGCAGTGACTTTTGCCAGAAAGCAAGTCAAAGTCGAGCATTTATGGGTGCAAAACCAGGAAGAGTTCTCTGTCGTGGCAGAGAGAGACTGTATGCCAGGTACAGGATACCTCGCTGATTGTGTGTTGCAGTAGAGGCAGAAGTGCTGACGTCAGCAATCTGTGTCATTCCAGAGTCACGTGGGAACTCTCTGAGCGGGGCAACCTGTGCTCTGCTGGAAGAGCCAGAGGCGATGGACGCTGGGGAAGAAGCAGAGCTCACGCAGCCGGGAAGTGTGGGTTACCAGAAGCTTAAAGTGAGTCTCAGTTCAGTTTTGCTGCTGCTGAAGCACAACGTTTCCCGGGTGTGGGAAGGCTAGAGAGCTTGTGAAATAATTCCACCTGTAACGGATTATGACTGTTGTGTTTCCACACCTCGTGTAGACTGTTGTTCCTGCTTTTGGTGACGTAAATTGTAGGAGACTGGGTTCTCTTCCTCACCTTTAATTTAGAAGGGCCTGTTGAATCTTAAAATACGCTGCTGACAGCCTGCTAGTGCTGTTGGCAATGTCTTAGCGGGGTTTGTGCTGGATTGGGGGGTAACAATGTAAGAAAGTAGGATGTCCCTTGTTTTTGTATTGTTATTGTTTAGCTTTTGAAAACACAAAGAGCCTATTGAAAGGATCTGGCGCTATTCTCAACTTGCCGTTGCTGGTTTTTTATTTCAGCACGTGTTGCGTATCGCCGCTGCGGTCACTGAGAACTTCAGTGTGTCTCTGCTGCAAAAACTCTACGCTGTGCTGAGTCAGTGCATTTACCACCATCGGGAGGAGAATGACAAAACGCAGTTAGTGGAGGTAAGGTTGGTTTTTCTGTCTTTCAGCACTTTCCGTGGTGCGTACGCCTGTGTAGGGGTGTGCTCTGGACATCACGCTGATTTAGGGTTACTCTTTACTGCTCAGTTGCTGTGCTACAAGGCTTTGTCATTTCACTCTGGAAGGCGTTTGGCCGTATTGCAAACCCGTTTATTTGGCATAATTGCGGGCAGTTCCAGCAGGCAAAGGCTTGAACTTGAAGACGATGGGTCCACCCACACAGCCCTCTCCGAAAGCAGTTCACCTCAGCCTGTCAGTAGTCCTTGTCCAGAAGCCCCTTTTTCGGGGTGGGAGGCTGTGACAGGAGGGTGCTTTGCTCAGTCCGTCGCTTCCTCTTTCTGCCCTTCCAGGCAGTCAGACGTGGTAATCATGCATACAGGAGTCGTTCCGTTCTTGAAAAGCAATGGAGCCTGAAACGGAACAAGAGGCTGAGACTTTTCTCTGGTCTCACCAGAATCTCTTTTCAACTCGAACGGCTCGAGCACCTTTAATTGGACGTAGGGGGAGATCTCTGCCTAGGCCAGTTAAATGCTAACGAGTCAGATTCTCTGAACTTCCTGCAAGAGAGGATTTCCGAGTTGCTGGAACTCGGCAGAAATCCCCCAGAGGTACCGTACCATGGTCCCCGTCAGGCACTGCCAGTGTTGCGACCATGTTGCGGGGTTGGAGATTCGCTCTTCAGATTCAAGATCCTTGAATGCAGGTGTCTTTGAGAATTCTTTATGCCTCTCAGTCTGCTGTAAAAAAAGAGGAAGCCTTTTCTCTTTGGCCCTGAGCATCTCGAGCTCTTCTTCCACACCTGATGAAAAGTCAGAACGGATGCTCTGTTCCGTTTGTGCTACAGCGAGGATTACTGGGATTCGGGGAGGCCGTTCCTGAAAAACCGCACCCTTCTTGCAGCCAGCATACTGATGTGTTTTATCACGAGAAGGCATTTAGTTCTGTTATCTCAGGGCTTGTGATCGATCTTTGGTGGCTTAAGCATGAAGCAGTTCAAGGAAAAGGGACTTCATTGTTTTCTTCAGCCTCACCAACAATCCAGTTCTCCTGTTCAGAGGGAGTGTGCAAGTGTGTCAGGAGGAAGCTCTGCTGTGTGAAGAGAGAGACTTGGAGTCGTTATTCAGAGTGCAGAAAATAGCATTTCCAGCTTTTTGCTGTGGCTTTTCAGGAACTGTCTCCTCTTTCTCACTCTTGAAAGCGCTGTGGCTACAAATCCATTGTCTCTCGATACAGACCCACACAGTCTCTCTGGTTTGGGTGTCTGAGGATGCGTTTGAAGCTCGTGGGTATCGAAAGACGTTGTGATGGAGGTGGCACGTGTAATTGCTCAAGATGACTAACAATTGTGTGCATGTACAGATTCTTGATTCTTTTAATGAAGAAATAAGCAGGGGTTTTAAACTTGTATTCATGCTGACTGCCAGTGTGTCTCTTTTTCTTCTTAGGCAATGAAGAAAGAAATTGAAGCCTTTGGCTCTCCTCGGTGATACCGGATTTCAGCGTACTTGACTGCTCTGCAATGTTTTCTTCTCATTTCATGTTGGCGGTGGTACTGGATTTAGTAAAGGTTACTTTTGCTTGTAGATTTGTATTAAATAGATCTTCAGTTATATGCCATGGCGTATTACGTAAAGGTGTTTGTGCTGGTTTTGGTCAGGAAAGAGTTCGCTTTCTTCCCAGGGGCTGGTAGGAAGCTCTGTTGCTGGATTTGCCCTGGGAAAAGTACTGAGGAGGTGTCTCTTCAGGTGGTGCTGGGGAGTGCTTGCACCAATTCCAGGTCCCTCTCAGCTTCTGATGCTGCAGCTGCGCTCCCAACTGTCTGGCCACAGGCAGTGTGGGGGGGGACACAGTTCAGACAGCCGACCCACACTGAGCGCAGGAGTGTTTCATTCCGCAGCACGTCACGCTTGGCACAGAAGCGGGGAGTGGGCTTGGGGGCCATGACTCCCCTTCACCCTCTTGTGCTCTCTAACACTCTGCTTTGGTAACTCCTGTGCTGGCTCGTTTGTGAGTGAGCTGGTGGGTCTGTGAGTTTTCCTGGTTGTGCTGTCACTGCCAGGGCTCGCTGGGCCTCTGCCGTGATGGCCCTCGGGCTCCAGCGTTTGAAGGCAGTGGCTATAGACAGCTGTGACTCTCACTTCTTGGCACCTGGATTTGCATAGGTGGATTACACAGAAGAATTGCCCTCACACCTCCAAGGGACCTAACTGCTGCCATGGTTCTGCATCAGAAACCAGCAAGACCTCAGGTGCAGTGCTTTGCATGCCTGTGAGCCAGAGAGAATGACAAGAGGGGTTTGGACCAGATCTCACAGGTTGGGCTGGAGCCCGTGGGCCTGGGACCGTGTCTCACCTATGCTAGGGTGTGGTTAAAATGCCTGGCCCCATGTCCCACCTATGTCAGGCTGTGGTCTGAAAGGCGCTGGAGCCGGCGGCGGCGGAGGCCCCGCCCCTTCCCGGCGGGCAGCGGCGGAAGGGCCGGCGCAGCGCGCGCCGCCGAGCCAATCCCGCGCCGCCCAAGCAACGGGCGTTGGCTCCGGTTTTTGCGCGCCTCAAGTGCGGTGAGGGGAGCGGCGGCCGGGCGGGGAGCGGCCGCGGGCGTCCGCGGCGGGAGGCGTTGCGGCGGAGCCGCCGTGGTGCTCGGGGCAGGCGCAAGGCCAAGAGATCCGGGGGAGAGGGCGGCGTGCGAGCGGAGCGCGGGCCGTGGCGGTAAAGCTGGTAGCGGGGCCGGCACACCGCCCCCCGCTTGAGTCCGCCATGGTGGTTCTGCGGGGCAGCGCCGCCCGGCCGGCCGGCCCGGCGGCCTGCGACGGCAGCCGCCTCCGCCCCGTCTTCGAGCTTATGGACTCCAGCTCCGAGTTCGTCTCCTTGGAGCCCCCCGTGCTCGGGAGCCGTCGCGTCTGGGCGCGCTGCGGGGCCGCCTTGGCCGCCGCCAGGGCGGCGGGATGCAGAGGGACCGGGAGAGTCGGCGAGGCCGTAAGTAGCGGGCGGGGGAATCGGCGGGCAGCGGGTGCGCTGAGCGGGAGCTGTTGGGGGGGTGAGGGGGGGAGCTGGGGAAGCCGCGTGTCCGCGTAGAAGCAGCAGAGAGCGGTGTGACGGGGAGGGAGAAGCAGGGCAAGAAGGAGTATTGACGGCGAGTGCCTACAGCTGCGGCCGGTGGTGTTGTCGCCTGTGCAGAAGGCGGT
This sequence comes from Rhynochetos jubatus, assembly GCA_027574665.1. Taxonomy (NCBI): domain Eukaryota; kingdom Metazoa; phylum Chordata; class Aves; order Eurypygiformes; family Rhynochetidae; genus Rhynochetos; species Rhynochetos jubatus. Next base: position 6,479,758 of record CM050648.1, on the reverse strand, counting down.
TGGGGTGGGCCGCCGCAGCCGTCCGGGCACAGCCGCAGCCCTCCTCGCCGGTTGTGGTCACCCTGCAGCTAAAGGGGGGCTGGGCACAGCCCCTGGCGTGGGGGAGCAGTGACAGCGTGCGGGGAGACAGGGCCCGGGTTGCCCTGTGACTCGAGAACTTTCTGCCTGGGCCTGTGGTTTGGCGTGTGTCCTGTATTTCCCCTTCCTCGTTTATTTGGATTGAGCTTGTTTCCTACAAAGTTACCTTGGCAAGACCTTAGAGGCCGCTTGAGTTGTGGTAACGCTCGTACAAGAGTGCTCCCTGGTTAGATGGCAAAAGTGCATGTAAAGCAGCTCTCCCCACAAAATGTATGGGACCTGTAACTGTCTGCCAGCTGGTCTGAAGTGCCTGTGAAGTGCTGCTCAGTCAGGTGTCTACAGGTGCTGCTTGGGGGGCTTTAAAAGCAAAGCTCTGGTTAGACATCAGGACTAGCTTGTGCTTAATTCAAGCACATGTATGTCTCACTTAACACGTTGAAATTCTTGCTTAAGCTTCCTATAATTTTAACCTACCCTAGTCGACAAGCAACAACTGAAAGGATTCTAGAGGATGTGAAACAGTCCGTGCTCTCTGGATTTTCTATCTAGACTATCAATGCGTGTCTGCTGTGATGTGTGAACCGTGTCACTTGGAGAAGTTGACTGTGTTCAGCGTAGCCTTCAAAAGCTAAAACTCTTCTCTGCTTTTTCCAGGTCCGGTTCTTCTGGCTGTAAGGGTGGTTGTTTGGGTTTCTTCCTTTCTTTCCTTGTCCTTTTTCCAGACTGTTCCCACGCTTTGAGGCATGGAGTCATTCTTCCTTAATTTGTAGGATAGAAATTTGTCTCTGCAGAGACAGCGTTGTCTCTGCAGAGACAATGCAGAGATGCCGGAGATGAGAGAGATGATGATGCAGGTGCTAGCCTCTTTCCTATCTTGTTGAGGTGCAAAAACTTGATGTTGGCAGCTTTTGCAGTTTTATTGATCTCGGCAGGCAATTTCCCTCTAGTTATTCAGCTTATTTCGTCCACAGAGACTAAGGAGCATATGGCAGAAGGTGTCAGGTAAAGTGGGAGCTGGCGGGTTTATCCTCTTCCAAGTTTCCAGTGCCAAGGAGTCCCGTGGCAGGTCCAAAAGGGTTCCTGTCCCTTTGGAAGCTGTGCACGTGCAGGTCTCTAACCCTGGTGTAACTCGCCAGGCTGAACAAGAGTGTCATCTCGTCCCCTGTATTTGAGGGCAGTTTGCTGCCGAGTTCCCTTTCTGTGTGGGCCAGGTGGGAGCTGGCACATTTCCAGGTAAGCCTTGAGGCTCCTCTGTTTGCGGACCTCGGCCTCAGAGCTCACGGCCTTGTTGCCTCGGCATATTTATCTGTTCTGCTACTACTTTGGAGTTCCTTCCTCCGAGCTATGGGGTAGCTAAGCACGGGTTTTGTAAAAAACCAAAAAGCTTCTTAGAAGCAATTGCTAATCCCTTCCTGTAGCATGAGAAAAGTAACAAAGTCGGGAATGTTTTCAAAATTTGAAATACTTTCCAAAGTTCTTTCACCCAGTTGTCTTCTCTTTCCAGTTGACCCATTGGCTGCTTCCGAGTGCCACTTCTTGAGTGTGTTTCTTCAGCCTGACAGGGTTGGTAAGAGTTAGTTACTCTTGCTCTGCTGGCAGCTTGCTAGAGGTAACCTAATGGTTCTTGCTGTCTGCCACCTCAGCGACCTGGGATGTCTCCCTACAGACGAAGCACGGGCAGAGTTCGCAATGTGCAACGTTGCTGCGTTGCCTCATTTGAGCCAAGACTAACGTAAAAAGACGGTACAGAGGGTAAAGAATATCACGAGCGTTGTATTGCGAGCATTGTGGTAAAAATAGAGTTAAGGAGCAAACGAGTGCGAAAGTGTACATAGCAAGGTTTCCCAGGTCACTCTGCTGGGTTTCTTCCAGTGTCTGTGCTGACATCGTCCAGGTGTGTGTTCTTCTTTGAGTCTGGGATTTGGCCCGCAGACTTGTGAAGCGTATTCCTGCAGCCATCTTTTCGCTGATACGGCAGCCCTGTAAGATTTCTCCCAAGGAACATGTACTTCTAGATGAATGAAGTAGGAATGTGCAAAGCAGCAGTTATAACTCGTGTCTCTTGGAGTTTAAGCAAGCAAAATCTTGCCGAGTTGGTGCAAGGTGGGAGTCCAATTTCACAAGTGATCATGTTATTTCGAAATAAAGCCTCTGTGCTGGGTTCAGTCAGGAAAGAGTTAACTCCCTTTCCTGTGGTTGCTGGACGCTACTAGAAAATAGTGATGAGGCCTCAGCCGGTGCTGGGGAGGGCCTGTACAGAATTCAAGGTCTTTCTCCGCTTCTGCTACGGCAGCTGCGTTCCCAGCTCTCGCTGTCTCGCGAGCAACGTAGGGGAGACAGTGCAGAGAGCTGGCCCCGACTGACCAAGGAAGTGTTTCCTTCCATAGCAGGTCATGTTCCGGGTCTTGGGCGGGGAAGGGTCCGGTAGCCATTACTCTCTCCCTTCCTCGTCTACGCCCAGGCACTTGCTGACCATCCCTGCCTTAGCTGCTCTGCCAACTCCTGTGCTGGCTCGTTTGTGAGGGAGTTGGTGGGTTTGTTTAGGGTTCCTGGCCGTGCTGTCGCTGGTAGGGTTCGTTGGGAACCTGCTGCGATGGCTCTCGGGCTGCGATGGCTCTCGGGCTCTGTGGGTCTGGCTCTCACTACTCAGCACCTGGTTGTGCATTGGTCAGTGGGTGGTGAGCAACTGCATCGTAATTGTATCATAGGGTTTATTTTCTATTATTTGAATTATTTATTAGTAGTAGTATTTGTATCCGTTGATTGCGATTTCATTAGTAACTCGTTTTTATCTCCAATTTACGAGCTTCCTTCTTTGTTTTTCCTCCGATTCTTCCCCTCCACTGGAGGAGGGGAGGGGGATTTGTGAGAGCGGCTTCCTGGTGTTTTGCTGAACGGAGTGAAACCATGACGCCTGTGCAGTACCTGGTTTCCAACCCTCCTTAGCCCAGCCTCTCAGCCTAGCTGTGCTGGCTTGGTGCCTGTTAGCAATGGTGCAGGCTGTGAGGAGGTGTCGCCCCTTCTCCCCTTGCTGGCACTTGGACCTCTGTGACCCAGGACACGGTTGGAAATGCCATTCAATAAATGCAGAAGAGGCCAGGGCAGACTGTGGTGATCGGTGTCCCGCAGTGAGTTGCCTTCTGGGCAGGGTCCCTCCCTTGGTCTCTTAGGTGACCCCTAAGGCCTCTTTTGCCTGTTGCCCCCGAGGGGTCCCTTACCCTGGAGGCAGTGCTTGGGCTGACTGATGGCCTTGCCATAAGTGGGGCCAGGCTGCTCCCCCAGTGCTGATAAAGGCCACCTTCCGGAAGGAAATCTTTTCATGTCCCTCCAAATGGGGTCCTAAATGGAACAGGCAGGAGAAAAACTCTCCTAACTGGGCTTTAATAGCAGGACATGCAAGGTCAAGCTTGAGTGCTCCTCTGAACCAATACTGAAATCAAAGTTGGGGTTGTTTTCATGAAGCACTAAGTTTACATGAAAGACTTTGCTGCAATCATTTTTTCGAAGGATATTAAGCTCCAGTTGTCCGTAAGAAGAGTGTGGCAGCGGAGAGTTTTAGCTTTGAAAGCTGTTTTGGTTTGGTTCTTTTTAATTCTTTCTGAGAGCTGCTACTTGGTGCAGAAGTGGTTGAAGGCTTACCTGCTGGTAGTTGCACACGATCAAGTATGGGGAGTTACAGAATAAACCAAATGTGGGGAGTTACAGAATCAAGTTGCCTGAATGACAGAGAGTTTCCTTCTTAGCTCAACACATGGCTCAAATCAGGATGTTCTTATTTCCTTCTTTCCCTAGGAATTTTCATCTAGCAAAACCGAATGCCTTGGTGGACGCCGTTTGGAATCAATGAGAAAAAACTTGCTGCCTTGTTCAGACTGTAGCTTGGACAAAAGCCTGGCAATGCTACGTGCAAATGTGAATCGAAGACACTTTACGAGGTATCGTATTTCTAGAGGTCCAGTCTCTGTTCATTTGGTAGGATTAAAAGGAAGAGAGAAAGCACGCGTAATGAGTCACGTCAAGGCAAACCGAGAGGTAAAAATCTGCAGGGGAAGAGGATGATGTTATTGTCAGTGCCATCTATCTGTCTGGGAGCTAGAATCCCTCTTTGTAGGAAAAGTCTGCTGCGTGTCTAAAAATAGGCATCTTTTCCCAACTCCATTGAAATCTCTCTTCTGCTTTGGTTACTGAGATGTTACGTGCAGTACTGAGCGTTCAAGTTCAGCAGGTGAGGAAATCTATGTCCTTGTAGAACTGTGTGCGTGTGGCAGGCAGCAGAGCTGGGACTGGACTCGTCTGTGTGGTCCACAGGCTGTTGTGTGCTGTGGATCGCTGGATTATAAACTTGGTCAGGTTCCCTGGTCTTGATGGGGAACAATACAACACCTCTGTACAAGAATCCTAACAGAGTAACTCTTTTCTCCCTTCTCTGCCCTCTTTCTTAACGTAGGCAGTTGGCAAAGCTGAAATCAGACCAAAGCTGAATCAGACCAAAGCTGAAATTAGCCTGTTGCGTTTGGTCTCTGTTTACCCTGCCTCCCAAAAGTTCTGAACTCATCAACCAAAATCAGCTGGAGTTGTGAGCATAGCTATCTCAGACAGTGAATTTCCTGTGAGTGTTAGGAAAGGAGGAAGGTACACGGAGGAGAAGATGCTCTGAATTCTTTCCGGGCTGGGGGAAGCTGCAGCATCAATTCCAGCCTGCTCTTGGGCCTGGAGAATCTGTTTGTTATCTTGGGTTTTGTTGTGACATGGGTTTGCTGGAGTCTGCAGGACACAAACTGAAAGCCGTCCTTGCAAATAGGAGGGAATATTGCAGTCTGATGTGTGAGGTCCAGAGTAATGTAGTTCTGAGGCTGACAAACCCCCTGACGTGGGGAAGGTGTCGCTGAAGCTCAGCGGTTTACTGCTTTACTTGCCTGGCCGGGGAGACAGCATGATCAGGCAGGTGGTTTTCCCAGGGTGAGGCTCATCTCTTGCACTCCAGCTAGCAAACTACCACGAAGCCGCTCTCACAAATCCCCCTCCCCTCCTCCAGTGGAGGGGAAGAATCGGAGGAAAAAGAAAGAAGGAAGCTCGTAAAATTGAGATCGGAACTGTTTACTGATTAGACCTAAATCAATAGATACAGATACTACTACTAATAAATAATTAAAATAGTAGAAAATAAAACATATGATACGAGATATACAACTATGATACAATATGATACAGTTTCTCACCATCCACTGACCAATGCACACCCAGATGTTGAGTGATGAAAATCAGACCCAGAGAGCCCAAGAACCACAGCCCCAGAGCGATCGCAGCCCGAGAGCCGCGGCCTGAAGGCCGGAGCCCGGGAGCTAACGCAGCAGATTCCGAGCGCACCCTGTCAGTGATAACACGGCCAGGAAACTCTGAACAACCCACCAGCTCCCACACGAAGGAGCCAGCCCAGGAGTTAACCCTCCTGCATTAGCTGCTTTGCTAGCAAGTGCCCGGGAGTAAACGAGCAAGGGAGTAAGGGAGAGAGAGAAGGGAAGAGTAATGGCTACCGGACCCCCTTCCCCACCCCAGAGGCCGGAACATGACGGACTATGGAATGAAATACTGCCTTGGTCAGTCTGGGTCAGCTACAGTATCCAAAGCGGACAAAAGCCCTTGAGTTCAGTACAGGCCATCCCCAGCACCAGCTGAGGCCTTAGCAATGTTTTCACTTAGCATCCAGCAACCTAGTTCCCTGGCAACCTAGTTCCCTGGCAACCTAGTTCCCTAGCAACCAGAATAAAGGGCGTTAACCGTTTCGTGACTGAACCCCAGCACACCTTGGAATGACACACAGAAGCAAGCTTGGTGCTGTGAGGCTGCTTGCTGGCAACTGGGAAAATCCGTTATTTCCAGGCAGTGTCCTGCCGATCACGGGCTACAGGAGGGAAGGGGCCTGAAATGCACTTCATGTGTAGTGATTCAGGTTCTAACTGTGCCCTACTGTCTCGCTGACTTCTCTTAACTGTTGTAATGCTAGTGCAGGTAAGGACCCTGTGGCAAAGGGTGCTGTGTGGTAAATGCTGGGCAGGTCTTTTTTTAAAGCAGGCAAGCGTTTGAGTTCTCTGCTCTTTGGGAGTTTATCTGGAGACGTTTCTTATCTCCTAGATGTGTTGAAGTCACGAGGTAGAAAATTGAAGCGATGCACGTTTAAACGGTGTACTAAAAACGTGCCTGTTAAGAGACTTCCCACCTAATTTAAAAAAACCCAAACCCCTGTGAGATACCTAAGGTGTTTTTACTCCATTGGTGTAGAATTGTATGTGTTGCTTTGACTTTTCCAGGAAGTAGTACGCAGGTTGTGTGTTTGTTTTCATCAGGTTGGCTTTTGAGTCTCTTACAAAGTTACTCTACAAGTCACACTTTTGAGTAGGTAGTTTAAACATAAGTAAGTGGAATGCTGCAGTCGCTGCAGTAACTTGTAATTCAGGCCTTGAAGAACAAATGGATCCATGTTTCACTAGAGCAACGGTGAAATGAAGGGGATAATGTATTGTCGGTTTCAAAATATTGTATATATGAACTCATTTTAGTGACCAGAGCACTGAAGACCAGAGCTGATGTAAAAGCTGCAGCACAAGGCCGTGAAGAAAGTGAGGATTCGGAGGTCCGCCGAAGGTGCAGGCTTGGGCAAAGTCATGACACCCCTACAAATCAGTCTGCTTTGTTTGACACACTTCTAACCAAGTAAGTGGGTTTTTTTTCGTCGCCAGGCAATGCTCCTAAAATAAACTGTATTAGCAAAGCTTTGTCTATGGCATAATATTGTCCAGGGACTTTCTTCTTCTTTTGACGGCAGCAACAGGTATTGGTCTTGCTGGCAGCGAGAGCGAAATGTCTTTAGTGGCGAGGCTGAAAATTCCTTAAGTTATGTGATGTTTTCTGAAAGGTTTGGGTGGTGTAACAGCAGTGGGGTATGTTTCCCAGTGTATATAGTCGTGGAAAACCAACAGGAAACTGAAGTTACAGTTAAGAGAAGAAGCAGCAGCCTGTGGTCTGAGGAAGGCTGTGAACTAAAAATGACTTAAGGCGGTCATGCAGAGCAGCTTAAGTGCTCTTAAAAACTGCCCTAATTTCTTTCTCTTCTCTTCTCTTCTCTTCCTGTGATCTTCAGAATTCTTCTTTTCCTTCTTAAAAGAGGGGTTTTTTTACTGTGTTCGGCCAGAGGGGAAACAAACCTGCAAACGGTGTATGTTTGCCAGCGTTGAAACGCTTGGTCTTACATCTCTCTGAAAAGTAAAGGTTTGACTGAAATTTGAAGTGGTGTTTAAAACCTTGGCTAGTAAAATGTCGTACTGATCACAGGTACTGTTTGAAACGGGTGGGGTTTGTGTTCGTCTTTGCCTATCTTTGCTCTTCAGTGTCCACTTTTGATCTTAGTACTGCAGAAGCAGTCTTGCAAAACGTGGACGACATGGAGGAGGTTCGTAGACGGCGAGTGATGGTAGACCTCAGGGTGTTCCACGATGCAGAAGTGGCTATTGATTTATTTTCTTGTTTTTTTTCTAAGTAGAGTAATTCACGTAGGGAAATCAATTGTAGTTTTGTCGTAGCTGAAATAACTTCTGGCAAAAAATCGTGTAGTCTAAAGCAACATTTGGTTTTGCTCTCCACTTAAAATGGAACGTCTGACCGTTACGGCCATGGTACACATCCATTCTAAGGGTGGACGAAGCGTCTTCTTCAGAAGACATGAAATAGCAAGGATACGCTGAAATACCTGTCCTCTGCTAAGCGCTCTGAATTGCCTTCTGATTTTTGAATAGCCCCTGTTGCCAAACAGCTGTCTCAGGGCTTGGGTTTTCACTTGAAATCGCTATAAACCCCAATGAATTGATGTCAGCTATAGCTGTGTGTTTGTTCTTGTGCCAGCCTTGCCTGTGAGATGAAGTAGTCCTCTGTCCCTAGAGGAACTGAGGTTACAATTATACACAGCAATCAAATTTCCTCCGGTTTAGTCTTGCTCCGTTGAATCAAGTTTTCCTGAAGTGCCTGTCATTCAAAAGGACGGTGGTTTTTAAACATCTTCACAGTCTGCTTTCACAGTTTTTTGTTTAGATCGTAATTTCTTCTTCTTAATAAATTAAACCAGAATTGTCCGTAGTACTTTGTTCACTCTCTCGCAAATGCCAGTATGAATTTTCTTTTGTCGACTAGGAATTGATTTTTTTTTTCTGGGTTCTGCCACACTCTTGTCTTCTGAACCTGTGATTAATAGATAACACTGGGGTTTGTATCTGGACCAGTATTTAACTCTCACACGTCCTAAATCCTGGTTTAGAGCAGAACTTCTTGTTACGGACCCTGGGTGCCAAAATGATGTTCCTATTCTCTCCTCCTGTACCTTAATGGAGCCTTTTGTGTACTGAGAGTGCCTTGATAATGTTAGTGTAGAGGTGCCCGGTATGCCCCTGTCAGGTTTGCTGTGTATTTGTGACTGCTCTTTCTTCTTTCTTTGCATTAGGAAAACCTCAACATGTGCTCCAGAGAAGAGGAAGGAATGCAAGGAGGTGCCAAAGAAATGGCTGATAATAAAGGTGGTTGTCTTTTCGATTTTCTTTACTATGCTGTAGCCAAAGCCCTTGTGTGAAACAATTGAGAGGAGCTGAAGTGTTGGGTGGTTTTCATCAATGACGGTCTGTGTTGCCGTTGCCGTGACAAGCCATAGTCACGGGCCCTAGGGCTGTACTGCCATGAGCTTGGAGCAGGTGTTCAGCGGGAAGGGGAGGGGAGAAAGTGCTTTTCCAAAACGCTTAGACGATAAAAGGGAACAGAGGGCTGTGGACAGGTTGGAATACAAAGAAACGGATGTATTCCTCCGAATGAGAGTAAATAACAAGGAAGGACTGTCTGAAATAGTGGCTTTCATAGGAGCTGCAGCTTAGCTAAGCAAGAGGGTAGAATTACTGTTCCTGAGACGGAGGAGAAGTCACGCCGCCGTTTCAGTGAGGGCAGAACAGTGTGTGCTGCTCTGTGCTTTGTAATTTCTGGAATGTGTTTTGCATACATTGGTCTGAAGCTTTTGCAGGTTTTGAGATCTGTTGTGTCCTTAACATGAAGGTAATGGTAAAAGCGATAGCATCTGTATAGTGCATTTTGAATGTAATAGCATGTGCACCAGGGCCGAAGCAGTTTGATGTTACATCAGTATGCAGGGGTTTAATGTTACGCTGATGTCCCGTAGTTTTATCAGAAGAAAGCGAGGACAGAGAAGATGAGGCAAACGGCCGAAACCGTTACGACTTCCGAGAGAGGAAAGCTGTTGAGCGCTCTCGAGCTTCCTTGAAAAGTAGGTTATGTGGACAGTTTGTCTTAAGAGCTTCTTTCTTACATAGAAGGTGTTGGGGTTTTTTTAATCAAGATGAATTTCTTGCCCACATTCTGCAAGTAAATTTTATCAAAGCATTTATCCTGTGAGCATTCTGTTTCTTTGCCATTTGGCCTAGGTATTGCTGTTTTCCAGTCAAAGAATGACCTAGGAGTTCTTGAAAGAATATTAATGAAACAGACTTGATAGCCTTGTGTTTGTCCATTCCCCTGAAAAAGCTGGTGTGTTTCTTTACTTCTCCTGGGCACTGATTTAACTCCCTCCCCCCCAGTCACTTGAAACTTCCCCTGAAATTAGAGATGGGCGAAACATGGTATTTTCTGCCTCTCCCACTCTCCTGGTTTGCCTTAAACTCGTTTGTAACGTTCTTCTAAATTCTTTGCTTTCAACAGAACCAAAACAGCGCAAGACACCTTATTCACGTCAATCTCCACCTGTCCGCCAGAGAGCTTCGTCTAGCAGTAGGCAGTCACAAGGCCCTTGCTGCAGGAGAAGTAAAAGGTTGGTGTATGGGTAGTGGTAGTTCTTATTTATCAGTAGTGCTGTCCGTCACACTCGGGTGAATAATGCTTTCAAGGGGTTTTGGATTGGTGGTAATTACAGGTTAATAGTGTGATCATTGCTGTGGTAGTCGGAGGGCGTAAAGAAAAACATTGCAGGGGAGACTCTACTTTTTATCAGCCATTAGATTTTTTTTTTTTCTTTTGAAAGGGCAGTATTTGTGGTCACTGATAAGGTGACTGTGGGTGTGGCAGCTGCCATTGTGAAAGTGAATTTCTTTTGTTGTGGAATTGAAGGCAGAATGTCCTTCTGAAAAATCTTAACTATTTAAGCAGAAAGCTTTAAGGTTAATGAAATTGGAGAAGAGGGGAGGGAGGAGTTTACTGAGGAAGTTTGTGCTCATTTCCAAGGTGGTCTGTGGTCACTTGAGATTGTTATAAATGCAGAAATCTTCTGGCTACGTCTTAATTGAGAAAGCACCTTTCTCCTTCTCCCGAATTTGTGTCAGGTCTCTCCCACCAAACTTGCAGACAGACGACTTGCAGGGAATCCACAAGGATCGAACGCAAGTTGGAGCAAGTCTGGCCGGGGCTGATCGAACAGATGGTTTGGTAAGTATTTTTTAGTTGGTGGTGCCAGTGGGATGTTTCCGGTGTCCATGAAAGCTTGCGATACCGTGCCGTGCAGAGCTGCCTTGGGTTGCAGTTTGAAAACTGCCCAGAACGTTCCCTTTGTGCTGACATCATTTCTGATGGAACCTCATCGAGGTTCCAGCTTTCTTTAACATACATAATGCGTTCTGCTGCATTTGTCTTTAGGTGCGGTTTGACAGCGTGGGTGGTCTTTCTGAACACATTTCAGCTTTAAAAGAGATGGTGGTTTTTCCATTGCTTTATCCAGAATTCTTTGAGGGATTCAAAATTCAACCTCCAAGGTAACAGACGTTGTTTAAACCTAAAACTTCTCATTCTCCCTTTTGCAGGAGAATAGTCAGCTGTGCTATCACTGTGTTTCCGTGCTTCAGAATATACTCAGCAGTGTTGGTGGGGGTTTTTAGCAGTAATAACAAAGGAGTTTCTTAAAACTGGATAGCATCTAGAACGTGTCTCTTCCCAAGTACTCAAGTATCGGTTTTATAATTGACAGGACCTGCAACTAGAGCCTTGCACTGTTTGCTGTGCTTGGGCTAACGTAAGAATCTGTTGCTAAATGAGTTCTGCGTTATGAAATTACTCGAGATGTAATTGTTAGCTTTCTATGTTCTTGGTCAGCCAAACTCCCTCGTGGTCTGCTGAAATATGACCTTAAATTACTTGCTTTCCGCAACTTTATTAACGGAAAGAAAATCTTTCCCCGTTCCACTTCTTTATTCCTTGAGGTACTCTTGGAAACAGCAGTTTTTCAAGCTGCTGGCTCTATTTATCTGGAAGTGTGGAATACCCTGGCAGTTTCAGGCTTCCTCCTCGTTTCTTCCCAGCAACGGTTGGTCTGGGAGGCCAGATGCAGTAACCTAAAGCTCGTAAGGGGGAATAAAATGCTCTAGTCTCAAATGTTGCCTTTTGTGAAACCAACCGTGAATACGCGCTGTGCCACTGGAGAATGAAGTGTCGATTCCTCCGTTGGCCCAGTCTCAGGTTCTGCACTGAAGTTTGTTCTCGTTTGGCTCCACTGAGCTGCGTCCCCCCCTGTTAGTTTGGGAGTGTCCTTGTGGGACGCTACGATCTTTTCTCAAGGTTTTCTACATCTGCATGACGCCCTTTATTCCTTTGGTTTACTGCCTCGTTGAATTGTGTAGGAACAGAAATCTTCCATCTGTTTGGACTTCACTGCCACTGCAGCTGTTACCGATAGCTTACACACAGAGCGTTTTGGTTTAGGGCTAGAGGTTGTCGTAGGTACTTTTGTATGATGTTTTTTCTGATGGGAATGTCTGTCTTTAATTGCAGGGGCTGTATTTTCTATGGTCCACCAGGGACTGGAAAGACACTGGTGGCTCAGGCACTTGCTAATGAATGTAGGCAAGGTGACAGGAAAATAGCCTTTTTCATGAGGAGTGGGGCCGACTGCCTGAGTAAATGGGTGGGAGAATCTGAACAGCAGCTTCGCTCGTTATTTGATCAGGTAAGGTTGAAACGTGCTGTGTGTTCTGTCCAAGTTATAACTGTAATTTTCTGTGGTCAGTACTTTCCAGGAAAACTCACTTTCTGTTTTGTCAATTCCTTCCACGGGAATGGGATTATCAGTGTTTCTTTTTTCCATAGTTTTCTCAGGGCCTTGAAATCTGGAGAAGTATTGGGAAAGATTATTAAAACAAATGAGAGAACCTCACAAAGCAACCCCCAACTTCAAAACAAAACAAACACCACCCCCCCCCCCCCCCAACCCAACCCCCAAACAAACCACAGAAAAGTCAACCAAAGAACCCAGCCACAAACAAGGCTGCAGGAGGCAAGGGATGGTGGCGTTAGATCAGAGGGAAGCAGGTTCAGGCTGGAACTGTGGTCATTTAAATGCATCCCAGAAGCTTGCTTCCAGCGCCTGTAATTGAATTCAGTGCCAGCTCAGTTCTTGGTGGTTGCCAAACAGCTGTAAAAGCTGCTGGTGTGATTTGTTTCCTGTCACCCACTCTCAGTGGGTTGACAATAGGCTGCCGTCTTCTGTTACTCGTGCCGCTTACTTCATTTGCTCCGAGATCCCTGGTGCTGCTCTGAAAAATCTGGTTCCAGGGACTTCCCAACCATAACGCTTTTCATGCGTTTTCTCTTTCAAATAGCGCTGGTTTACCTCTGTTGCCATCCCTGTGGTTTCATTTTAGGCCTACCAGATGCGACCTTCAATTATCTTCCTCGATGAGATCGATGGCCTCGCTCCTGAACGGTCCAGTCAACAAGACCAAGTGTACAGGTAGTACCCTTTTTGTTTCTGCGCAGCAGCTGCTTGATCTTTGTGAAAAGATGACCGCGACCTATTGAACGTTCTGTGACACCTTCATTTCTCCCGTAAACTAGTCGTTCAGTGCTACTACATTTCAGATGAGTTTTAAACAAGAATTGCAAGCCATTCGCTAAGCCTGATACCAGCCCCAGGTCTGTGTTACCTTATCTATTTCTTTATGTCTCGAAATGAGTCTTTCGCTAATCAGCATCTCGTCAAGAAAAGCTTGTCCTTTTTGCGTGGTCGCTGGAGAAAAGGCCGTGTAGAACATAACAGAACTTACTGAAATGAATGAAAATTCTGGTTTTTTTCTATCAGCTCTATTGTAACAACGCTTCTGACGCTTATGGATGGCCTAAACGGCAGAGGAGAGGTGGTGGTAATCGGAGCCACCAACAGACTGGATTCTATAGATCCGGCTTTACGAAGACCTGGACGCTTTGATCGAGAGTTCCTCTTCTCCTTGCCAAACAGAGAGGTCAGCGCTTCAACTCAACCTCTCCGTTCTTGGTGTATGAATGGATAGTGGATGTTCCACGAGCCTGGGTTTTTCCCAGGCTGGGTATCCTGGGGTATATACCCGTCAGTGTTTTGGGATCTGTCAGTCTTACTGGTACTTATTAAGGGGGAGCTGGACAAAGAGGTGAAGTACGTTGCCCAGGGGCAGGGCTTGGGGAGCTTCTAGTCCAATGGCAGTTGGTAAGCAATGAAGAAACAGGTCTATAGCAACCAAAGAATATGGGGGGGAAGATGCTGTGCAAAACCGGCACCCGCATGCTGTCGCTTTTAGTAGCACCTTTTGGAAGAAGAAGAAATGCTTACTGGATTGAAGGCTAGTCCCAGTGCACTAAACCATGAAGAGAAAACTTAGGCCAAAGTAAACTGCAACCGTTTTGTTTCCAGGCTAGAAAAGAGATTTTCAAGATTCACACACGAGACTGGAGCCCTCAGCCATTGGACAGCTTTCTCGACGAGCTAGCTGCAAAATGTGTTGGTAAGCTGGGAAAGAGAGGGAGTTGCTGCATGTGCCTGAGTCCTGAGGCACCTGAGCTTGTCCCAGGCGGTACCCAGGCTCTTGGGCCTTGCTGCAGAGTCTGGCAGGGAGGCAGCTGGCACGCCTGGGGAGCAAAGTTAGATGCTTTTTTTCTTTTACTCTTCTTTTTGTCTCTCAGAATATGGAATGGGTTTGGGGCATCTTCCTCTGGAACAGTTTTGATGAGGAAGCTGCTGCGTAAGCACGGGCTTCCTGGCTACGAGCCACGTCAAAAACCTTGGATGCAGGACGCTCTGAAGTCCTGTCTTAACCTGTTGCTTTTTGGCTGCATCCCAAGTCTTTCAGGGTTGCACTTTGCAAACCTTGGCCTTGACTTCTGTGTTGCTTGACACTGACGTAACCTTTGATTCTCATTTTGTTTCTTAGGATACTGTGGTGCTGATATTAAATCACTGTGTGCTGAAGCTGCCCTTTGCGCTTTGCGCCGCCACTACCCTCAGATCTACCAAAGTACCGAGAAACTGCGGTTAAATATGGCCTCTGTCAAAATAACAGCACAGGATTTTGTCACGGCTATGCAGAAGATTGTTCCAGCTTCACAGAGGGTCGTGTCTTCACCTGGGCGACCACTGACACCTATGTTGAAACCGCTGCTGGGAAACACACTAGCAAGGATTTTACGAGCCTTGCAGAGAGCGTTTCCCCACGCAGAGCTTGCGCTCCGGAACCGAGAGCAAGGTACAAGAATAACATCTACTACTTGTAGCATTCTGCCAAAGCAAAAAACCTTGTGATGTGTGCAAGAATCGTACACGAACCTCTCAGCCGTAATGACAGTGGAATCTTGTAATAGCCCTGTGCCCAGTGCAGGGTGGGAGCTGGGAATGACTCGCCATAGGCGTTACAGAGCGATGCATTCTTCACTAGAGCACCGTGTTTCTGGGCACAGCCATCATTTGTAGAGACAGAGCTGAGGTTTCATGGGTGAGGCACCTCTTTGAAAAGACTGGTTTAAAGGAGGGGAGAAGGGCATTTTTACATAGATGCTCCTAATTCCTGTCTGAAGGATGTCAGGACTGCAGTACAAGTCTAAGGGGTTTAAGCTCAATCCTGGTTCAGCTCTGGGGATTTTTAACGGCAGTCTCTTAACGTACATGTTTGTGGGTCGCACTGCACGCTTGCACGTGAGGTCAGAATGTTGTCGTAGTCTTTACTTTGGGGCGTGGCTCGCCTAGCACGTATGAGCTCACGCTCCTGACTGCATCGGCCCTGCTGGGGTTTAGTCTGTCAGCTGGGGAGAGCAAATACATAGATAAACTCACTCCACCTCTGATGAATGGAGATTTGTGGATAGTTTCTTCTTCTGCTAAGCTCTGGAGAATATCCTACCAGTATTAGCCCCAGCAGAGCTGGTAGATAGTTTGTGTTGACAGAGGCAGAAACCCACCAACAAAATAAAAGCAGAGAGGCTAGGGGATTGGCAACTGCATCCCCTCCATTGTGTCCTTCAGTGATGCTGGAGGAGCCTTCTTGAGAAGACGTGTTGGTCTGTGTGCTCTGACTCATTCCTCCAGACGGATGGAAGGGGCCTGTGGCCATGGCATTCGCTTAATTTCCCCACATCCAGTGGGAGAACCTGCTCCGTACAGAAGTGGCCTCGTTGGGTTTTTCAGGTGTCTGGAAACTACAGACACTCTTCCTGATCCTCTTCTTCTAAGGAAAAAGAAACCTGAGGTTTTCCCCAACAGAGGCAATACTGGGTGCAAGTCATAAGGTGTAGGACAGCTTTGGAGAGACGTGTGCAATCTCCTTAGATGTGTGGTAGAACGAACTCTTCAGAAAACAGCTCTCAGCGTGTGCCCTCCAGTGAAGAAACAGAGGATAAGTGGTTTCCAGCACTGCTTGAGAAGCTGCCTTAATATGAGAGCCAGATCTGGAATATTCAAGAAAGGTAACAAAGCCCTCTTGTCTTTCAGGCCCTTCAAGTGTGATGCAGGAAGAGAAGGACTTGCTGTCAATCTGCGAAGAAGGGACAAGGCAGAAAATGCCTGCTGGACCGAAGAAAGAATTCCTCGATTTTAGCAGGTAAAGGTTTGTCCCCTTTAGGTTTTAGCTTTTTAAGACTGCTGGGTCTGTCAAGAGTTTTCCTGTGGTAGGTGAAGGAGCCAAGTGATCAGCATTCGCAAAAGAAGCGTGAAGATCCAGCTGGGTACTAGTTTCCCACTGGAATACAGGGCCATAACCCTGTTGTGGTTCCAGCAGGCAGGTAGCAGAACACCACCAGCCGTTGGCTCACTCCCCCCACCCCAGTGGGATGGGGGAGAGAATAAGGGAGGGAGAAAAGTAGAATTTGTGGGTTGAAATAAGACGGTTTAATACGAGAGAAAAGGAAGGGAAAATCATGAAGGTTATGATGAAAGAATATCCAAAGCGAGTGATGCCCAGTGCCCAGCAGTCCCCAGGCAGCTTTCCCCCTAGCTTATGTACTGAGCCTGACATCCTCTGGTACAGAACATCCCTTTGGACAGTTGGGGTCAGCTGTCCTGGCTGTGTCCCCTCCCAGCCTCCTTGCTGGTAGTGCAGTCCGAGTAGCTAGCTAACAAGTCCTTGACTTAGTGTAAGCAGCGCTTAGTTACAACCAGAACATCAGTGTGCTATCAACATTATTCTCATCCTAAAGCCAAACCACGGCACTGCGCAAGCTGGTAGGAAGAAAATTATGACGGCATCCCAGCTGAAACCAGGACAAGCCGTCAAACTGAATGGCCCAGCCACTAAGTCAGGGTGGTCCGCAGACATCTTGGGTGTGCCTATTCATAATTACATTTTTAAACTGATCTCCTTATGGTTCTAGAAATGCTTATTACCAGCTGACATCTTACAAGCCACGGTTCCTGCTAGCTGGAGAGCCGGGATGCGGGCAGACTTCTGATTTGGCACCGGCGGTACTACACGCCCTGGAAAAGTTTCCGGTTTATACGCTGGACCTACCGCGGCTGTTGGGCAACATCGCATCCCCAGCAGAGAGATGTGTGCAGGTATCTTTTTTTTCTCTTTCATCTCGTAGGATTCATGAATTGTATCTAAACGAGTAGAGTCAGGGCAGACGCTTTACGTGACTCACTTGTCTCCTAAGAGGAACAATTCCTTTTTGTTACGTGATGGTTGCATCTGCTGTTGTATAGCTGCCATGTCTAGCCACTGCCCGGATCTAGCACCTGCGCTTCCCCTCTTGTGACGGGAACTCCCTGAATGCCGATAATCTGCAAGGGTGCCCAGAGAAATTTCTCCTGTGAGAGGACTGTTGCCATTTCCCTCCTGCGGTAGATGCATGTCCTCCTGTGGGACTGAGGTACCATCTGTAGGCAGTGGCTTGTGGTCTTCCACTGCACGTACTCTGGTCGGATGGATCCTTTGGTAATGAGAGGCTGGGAGTAATGAAGCTGCTCGAGCAGGTTGAAGACTGGTCACCTCTTCTTAAGAATGACCTGAAGTTACGAATTGGTAACCAGGCTTCCTTTCACGTAGGGCTGTCTGCATTCAGACTGTGCTCCAGAGTGACTTGGCTGTGTGCCCCCTCTGAATTGCAAATGGGGTAGTTGCAGTCGGGTAGCAATTTACCCAGGCTAATGCATCTTACTGAAGGGTTAGTTGTCTTTTTTCAGGCACGCCAGCTGAGCTGTGAGGCTCACTAGGAGTTATCTTCTACCTAAGTAGTTTTGAAATCCAGCAGAGATCCAGGTCCGCTTCTGTCTGCGTAGCAGTGTGTCTAGATTTGAGTCCAAGTGAAAGTTTTACCTTCCTGTTCACTTGTTCTTTTGTTGGTTTGTTTTGATGGTTTGGCTTCATCTACTCCTACCTCATCAGATAGTTTGACTGACAAAGTAGTTATTTCTAAGCCTATTCAGCATGGTTTAGTTTTCTTATCCAATCTTTCCTTTTACCAGATAATGCAAGAAGCTCAAAGAAGGCAGCCCAGTATCATTTATATCCCACGGATCGACACGTGGTGGGAGGTGGTTGGAGATCCCTTGAAAACTGCTTTTACAGCAATGCTGCATGACATTCCAGCATTTGCTCCAGTTCTGCTGTTTGCAACATCTCACGTGTGCTATGCAGATCTCCCAGAAGAGGTATTTTTGTCAATGCTTTTCTTGCTTTTTTTTATTCCATTTCTTGTTAATGTATAAACCCTTTAGGCACTGGAGTACTGTGCCCTCTTAAGCCAATTCATATTGTTCCTACTCAGGATCCTGACCAGGTCTCTTAAAATGCGCTTGGACGAAACAAGGCTGAAAGCGTTTCCTCAAAGAACACTTTAGACAAAGATACTGACTTTGACCCCCTTCTCACATGCTTGTGCTGATTAGACAGGTGAACAAGTTTACTTTGGATGAAAAATTCCAGGGACTTTGATCTGGTTAGATGTGTAATTAGGTCGGGGCAATCCCAACTGCAAGTACAGGCTGGGTGGAGAATGGATGGAGAGCAGCCCAGAGGAGAAGGACCTGGGGGTACTGGGGGATGAGAAGCTGAACGTGAGCCGGCAGTGTGCGCTGGCAGCCCAGAAAGCCAAGCGTATGCTGGGCTGTATCAGGAGAAGCGTGGCCAGCAGGGCGAGGGAGGGGATTCTCCCCCTCTACTCTGCTCTTGTGAGACCCCACCTGGAGTGCTGCGTCCAGCTGTGGAGCCCTCAGCATAAGAAGGATATGGACCGGTTGGAGAGAGTGCAGAGGAGGCCACGAAGGTGAGCAGAGGGCTGGAGCCCCTCTGGTGTGGGGAGAGGCTGAGAGAGTTGGGCTTGTTCAGCCTGGAGAAGAGAAGGCTCCGGGGAGACCTTATTGCAGCCTTCCAGTACCTGAAGGGGGCCTACAAGGAAGCTGGGGCGGGGGGGCTTTCTACAAGGGCCTGTAGTGACAGGACAAGGGGTAATGGGTTTTAACTGAAAATGGGGAGAGTTAGGTTAGATATCGGGAGGAAAATCTCCAGTGTGAGGGTGGTGAGGCACCGGAACCGGTTACCCAGAGAAGCTGTGGGTGCCCCATCCCTGGCTGTCTTCAAGGCCAGGCTGGATGAGGCTTTGAGCAACCTGGTCTAGTGGAGGGTGTCCCTGCCCATGGCTGGGGGGTTGGACCTGGATGGTGTTTAAGGTCCCTTCCAACCCAAACCGTTCTGTGATAAGAATATACGGTGCTTGAAATGGAGATGGGAAAAAGCCATGTTTACTGAGAATGGAAAATATATTTACTGAACAAGTAGGGGGGTCCCATCGGAGGATGGAATGGAATTTCAGATTTGCATTCTCCAGTAAAAATTTCCATTTCTGTCTTCGTATAGGTGAAAGCTTTCCAAATTGGAAAGCTAAGATGCAGCTTCTGTTTCAGGAACTTGGAAATCCATTTTTCGTTGTATTCCTTAACAGAATTCAGTAAGAATTCAAACTTAGCTTTCTAGACATGGGAGAGTCTGAACACCTTCCTTTCATGCACAGTGTGCATCTGCTGCTTTGATTATTTGGGCTCTGTTGCTGGGGCAGGGCATACCTAGATGTGTTGCTTGTCACATGCTTTGAAAGGGCTTAACTTGCTACAAAAGTTTTTCTACTGCTAATCAATTCCTTCTCAAATAACTATTGACATTCCTTCCATCCCTTTTGGTAGTAGTGGTTGAAACATGAAGTAAAACTTGGAAGTATGCAACTTCAGCTGATGATTCAGTTTAATGAAGAGAGGTACTCATCTGTTTGGAACAGAATACGGATTTGTGTGGCCTTAGACCTGAAATCTCTTTTCTCCTCCTGCTTTAGATACAAGAGTTGTTTGTTCATGAAGAAGTTTTCCAAATCCAGTTGCCTACAAAGGAAGAGAGAGAGAGGTTTTTGGAGGACTTAATTGTCAATCAAGCTGCTAAAGCTCCTGCAGTGAAGAGCAACGCAGGTGAGGGTATTCTACATCTAAACCTTGGCTGTCAGTTAATAGCTCTACAGTATTTGCATAGGTGGGAATTATGCAGTGGGTGCCAGGTGCCCAGCAAAGAGCTCTATGGCTCCCCCATCCCCAGCTGGCCAGGGGAGAGAAAATAAAACAAGGCTTGTGGCTTGAGATAAGGACAGGGAGAGATTGCTCAGCAATTACTGTCGCAGGCAAAGCACACTCACCTCGGGGAAAAGACCTGAATTTACTACCGATCAAATGGGAGTAGGATAATAAGAGGATAAATGCAGATCGTAGAACACCTTCCCCCCAGCCCTCCATTATCCTCAGGTTCAATTTCACTCCCCATTTCTCTACCTCCTCCTGCCAGGTGGCGCAGGGGGACAGGGAATGGGGCTTGTGGTCAGTCCATCACACGCTGTCTCTGCTGTGCCCCCTTCCTTGGGGGAGGACTCCTCACACTCTGCCCCTGCTCCAGCACGGGTCCCTCCCACAGGGGGCAGTCCTTCAGGAGCAGCCTGCTCCAAGCATGGGTCCCCCATGGGGTCACAAGTCCTGCCAGCAAACCTGCTCCAGCCTGGGCTCCTCTCTTCGTGGGGCCACAGCTCCAGCATGGGCTGCCCACGGGGTCACATCCTCCTTCAAGTTCATGCTGCTGCTGCTGCTGCTGTGGTGTGGGGTCCTCCCCGGGCTGCAGGTGGGTCTCTGCTCCCCTGTGAGCCTCCATGGCTGCAGGGCACAGCCAGCCTCACCATCAGCTGCACCATGGGCTGCTGGGGAATGTCTGCTCTGGCACCTGGAGCACCTCTTGCCCCGCCTTCTCCACTGACCTTGGGGCCTGCAGAGTTGTTCCTCTCACACATTTTCGCCCCTCTCTCTGGCCGCAACTGCTGTTGCGCAGCAACTTTTTTACCACCTTAAATATGTCATCCTAGAGGTGCTACCGCTGTTCCTGATGGTGTCGGCCTTGGCCAGCGGTGGGTCCATCTTGGAGCCGACTGGCATTGGCCCTATCTGACAGGGGAAGCTTCTGGCAGCTTCTCACACAAGTCCTGTAGCCTGCCACTCACCTACCGAAACCTTCCCATGCAAACCCAGTACAGTGAAACAGGATTTTTCCCCTCCTCTGCCCTCAAATCCTAAACTATGTGCTGCCTTTTACTGTGATCCCCAAGTGAAGGGGGCAAGGGGGGAAAAAAATAAGGGAGCAATCATAGAAATGTACAGGAAAGATCATTATTTCCATACTCTTCCTGTGAAGAGGACATGAAAGAGCAAAGGGACGTGGGTTTCTTTTGGTTAAAACGCGTGACGTGGCGTCAAGTTTCCTGGTCTCACTGGCAAGACTGGGGATTCTGCCACTGACTTCACCCGTGTGCTTTGTGCAGCGCTCCATGCTTCCGAGGAACGGTGGGGCTTTCGGGAAGGCAAAAATGCACAGTTTGTTCTGCACAAGGTTAACGGCATCAGAAGCATAGGAGATGCCAGGTTTTACAGGCAGTGTTTTCTCCAGGAATTATTCCCTTTAAATTGTCCCTTGAACTCGGCCCAAGACGTGTTTAGCTTTTGAAATGTACAGCTTCAGAAAAGGTTTGAGGACGGGCTCGTCTCCAAACGCTTTTCTGTTATTCATCTCTTAGTTCACGTCATAAGACAGGAAGCGACTTCCCCTAATAACCTGGATTTGCAGTAATACTTCCTATGGAAAGTGAGAATTTTCTGCTCTCCAAATCTTGAAGCTGAGCGGTTTGTGAATGAAATTTTCTAGCTGGCTTCTTACAATCTAACAGCAAATTGACCTCCTTCACTTGCAGCTCTTTCTCTAGACAGATGTAGGGACCCAGGCAACGGTGCTTGAGCTCCTTTGATCCCTTTCCTTGGAATGAAGGCAGAGGAGGATGCTGGAGTTTGAAGGAAGAGCTCTTTTGGTAACGTTTTGGATTACTTTGATCTCTCTTTGTAGATGTGTCAAAAAGAAAACGCAAGAAGAGCAGTGGGTCTTCAGGTATCCTGAGGAAGAGGAGGAACCTTCAGTCGGATAAAGAGAATAAATTCCCAGAATACCAAAATGAGGTAGAGGGCGCTGTTGGGTCCACGCAGGATTCTTCTCTGGAAGACACTGCCAGAGTACATCAGGAACGACAGGGAAGTGGGAATGAGAAGAAATTTGGAACGAAAACTGAGAGAGTTCTCCTTGCGGCTAAATCTCCTTCTCCAAAGCAGCGTGTCCTGCTTCCTGAACAAAGAAGGGAGAGCGAAATGCCGCATTACCGAGTAGCGGGAAGTTCTGAAGGTGAAGATTCAGCTGGTAAGTGAGAGGTCAAACAGGGCATTTAGCCAGATTCACAGAGGGTTAGGGGTTGGAAGGGACCTCTAGAGATCATCTAGGCCAACCCCCCTGCCAGAGCAGGATCGCCTAGAGCAGATCACACAGGAACAAGTCCAGGTGGCTTTGGAAAGTCTGCAGGGAAGGAGACTCCCCCACCTCTCTGGGCAGCCTGTGCCAGTGCTCTGTCACCCTCACAGGGCAGAAGGGTTTCCTCACGTTCAGGCTGAACCTTCTGTTTTCCCGTTGATGGCCATGGCCCCTAGTCCTGTCACTGGACACCACTGAGAAGAGCCTGGCCCCATCCTCCTGACACCCCCCCTTTAGCTACTGATAAGCATTGGTAAGAATCCCCCCTCAGCCTCCTCTTCTCCAAACTAAACAGCCCCAGCTCTCTCAGCCTTTCCTCACATGGAAGGTGCTCCAGGCCCTTCCTCATCTCAGTGGCCCTGCGCTGGACCCTCTCCAGTAGCTCCTTGTCCCTCTGGAACTGAGGAGCCCAGAACTGGGCACAGGGCTCCAGGGGAGGCCTCACCAGGGCAGAGTAGAGGGGGAGGAGAACTTCCCTCCACCTGCTGGTCACGCTCTTCTTAATGCATCCCAGGATGCCACTGGCCTTCTTGGCCGCGAGGGCACACTGTTGCCTCATGGTCATCCTGTTGTCCACTAGGACTCCAAGGTCCTTTTCCCCAGAGCTGCCCTCCAAGAGAACAGCCCCCAGCCTCTACTGGAACATGGGGTGGTTCTTCCCCAGATGCAGCGCTTGACACTTGCCCTTATTGAATCGCATTCGATGTCTCCCCGCCCAGCTCTCCAGCCTGTCCAGGTCACGCTGGATGGCAGCATGGCCTACTGGCCTGGCAGCCACTCCTCCCAGTTTGGTATCAGCAGCAAACTTGCTGAGAGGACATTTGAGCCCTTCCTCCAGGCCAGTGATGAATAAATTGAATAGGGCTGGACCCAGCACTGACCCCTGGGGGATGCCACTAGCCACAGGCCTCCAACTAGACTCTGCCCCGTGGACCACAACTCTCTGAGCTCCTTCCTCCAGCCAGTTCCCAATCCACCTCACCACCCAGTGGTGCAGTCCATACTGCCTGAGCTTGTCTGTGAGGATGCCACGGGAGACCGAGACCGTGTCAAAAGCTTTGCTGAAGTGGAGCTAGACCACATCCACTGCCTTCCCCTCGTCCAGCCCCATCTAGTGATGCCATTTAGCTCGTTTTTCTTCCTGAGGAGGATTACGCTGTTCCTTAGGCTTTAGCCTTTTTCAGTTCCATTCTCTTCTTTCTCTTGTGTCTCTCTCAAAGCAGCACATGGTGTTTCTTCCCAGGGATTAGCAGTGTGAGTTAAAAAGCTGTGCCTCAAACAGGGTGGGCCCAGAGTCACCTGTGGAATAGAAGACTTGGGTGCTACTGTTTGCAAGGGAAGATGTCTTTCTTAACCTGAATTACTTTTGGTGCGGTGCTGTAATGGCAACGGGACTGTATTTTTTTTTTTTTTCCTGCTTTTACCCTGCCTTTTTCTCTAGTGCCTTTTTTTGTGTCCGAGTTTGTAACTTTCCTAGAGCAGTGACTTTTGCCAGAAAGCAAGTCAAAGTCGAGCATTTATGGGTGCAAAACCAGGAAGAGTTCTCTGTCGTGGCAGAGAGAGACTGTATGCCAGGTACAGGATACCTCGCTGATTGTGTATTGCAATAGAGGCAGAAGTGCTGACGTCAGCAATCTGTGTCATTCCAGAGTCACGTGGGAACTCTCTGAGCGGGGCAACATGTGCTCTGCTGGAAGAGCCAGAGGCGATGGACGCTGGGGAAGAAGCAGAGCTCACGCAGCCGGGAAGTGTGGGTTACCAGAAGCTTAAAGTGAGTCTCAGTTCAGTTTTGCTGCTGCTGAAGCACAACGTTTCCCGGGTGTGGGAAGGCTAGAGAGCTTGTGAAATAATTCCACCTGTAACGGATTATGACTGTTGTGTTTCCACACCTCGTGTAGACTGTTGTTCCTGCTTTTGGTGACGTAAATTGTAGGAGACTGGGTTCTCTTCCTCACCTTTAATTTAACAGGGCCTGTTGAATCTTAAAATACGCCGCTGACAGCCTGCTAGTGCTGTTGGCAATGTCTTAGCGGGGTTTGTGCTGGATTGGGGGGTAACAATGTAAGAAAGTAGGATGTCCCTTGTTTTTGTATTGTTATTGTTTAGCTTTTGAAAACACAAAGAGCCTATTGAAAGGATCTGGCGCTATTCTCAACTTGCCGTTGCTGGTTTTTTATTTCAGCACGTGTTGCGTATCGCCGCTGCGGTCACTGAGAACTTCAGTGTGTCTCTGCTGCAAAAACTCTACGCTGTGCTGAGTCAGTGCATTTACCACCATCGGGAGGAGAATGACAAAACGCAGTTAGTGGAGGTAAGGTTGGTTTTTCTGTCTTTCAGCACTTTCCGTGGTGCGTACGCCTGTGTAGGGGTGCGCTCTGGACATCACGCTGATTTAGGGTTACTCTTTACTGCTCAGTTGCTGTGCTACAAGGCTTTGTCATTTCAGTCTGGAAGGCATTTGGCCGTATTGCAAACCCGTTTATTTGGCATAATTGCAGGCAGTTCCAGCAGGCAAAGGCTTGAACTTGAAGACGATGGGTCCACCCACACAGCCCTCTCTGAAAGCAGTTCACCTCAGCCTGTCAGTAGTCCTTGTCCAGAAGCCCCTTTTTCGGGGTGGGAGGCTGTGACAGGAGGGTGCTTTGCTCAGTCCGTCGCTTCCTCTTTCTGCCCTTCCAGGCAGTCAGACGTGGTAATCATGCATACAGGAGTCGTTCCGTTCTTGAAAAGCAATGGAGCCTGAAACGGAACAAGAGGCTGAGACTTTTCTCTGGTCTCACCAGAATCTCTTTTCAACTCGAACGGCTCGAGCACCTTTAATTGGACGTAGGGGGAGATCTCTGCCTAGGCCAGTTAAATGCTAACGAGTCAGATTCTCTGAACTTCCTGCAAGAGAGGATTTCTGAGTTGCTGGAACTCGGCAGAAATCCCCCAGAGGTACCGTACCATGGTCGCCGTCAGGCACTGCCAGTGTTGCGACCATGTTGCGGGGTTGGAGATTCGCTCCTCAGATTCAAGATCCTTGAATGCAGGTGTCTTTGAGAATTCTTTATGCCTCTCAGTCTGCCGTAAAAAAAGAGGAAGCCTTTTCTCTTTGGCCCTGAGCATCTCGAGCTCTTCTTCCACACCTGATGAAAAGTCAGAACGGATGCTCTGTTCCGTTTGTGCTACAGCGAGGATTATTGGGATTCGGGGAGGCCGTTCCTGAAAAACCGCACCCTTCTTGCAGCCAGCATACTGATGTGTTTTATCACGAGAAGGCATTTAGTTCTGTTATCTCAGGGCTTGTGATCGATCTTTGGTGGCTTAAGCATGAAGCAGTTCAAGGAAAAGGGACTTCATTGTTTTCTTCAGCCTCACCAACAAACCAGTTCTCCTGTTCAGAGGGAGTGTGCAAGTGTGTCAGGAGGAAGCTCTGCTGTGTGAAGAGAGAGACTTCGAGTCGTTATTCAGAGTGCAGAAAATAGCATTTCCAGCTTTTTGCTGTGGCTTTTCGGAACTGTCTCCTCTTTCTCACTCTTGAAAGCGCTGTGGCTACAAATCCATTGTCTCTCGATACAGACCCACACAGTCTCTCTGGTTTGGGTGTCTGAGGATGCGTTTGAAGCTCGTGGGTATCGAAAGACGTTGTGATGGAGGTGGCACGTGTAATTGCTCAAGATGACTAACAATTGTGTGCATGTACAGATTCTTGATTCTTTTAATGAAGAAATAAGCAGGGGTTTTAAACTTGTATTCATGCTGACTGCCAGTGTGTCTCTTTTTCTTCTTAGGCAATGAAGAAAGAAATTGAAGCCTTTGGCTCTCCTCGGTGATACCGGATTTCAGCGTACTTGACTGCTCTGCAATGTTTTCTTCTCATTTCATGTTGTTATTGGTACTTGATTTAATAAAGATTACTTTTGCTTGTAGATTTGTATTAAATAGATCTTCAGTTATATGCCATGGCGTATTACGTAAAGGTGTTTGTGCTGGTTTTGGTCAGGAAAGAGTTCACTTTCTTCCCAGGGGCTGGTAGGAAGCTCTGTTGCTGGATTTGCCCTGGGAAAAGTACTGAGGAGGTGTCTCTTCAGGTGGTGCTGGGGAGTGCTTGCACCAATTCCAGGTCCCTCTCAGCTTCTGATGCTGCAGCTGTGCTCCCAACTGTCTGGCCACAGGCAGTGTGGGGGGGGACACAGTTCAGACAGCCGACCCACACTGAGCGCAGGAGTGTTTCATTCCGCAGCACGTCACGCTTGGCACAGAAGCGGGGAGTGGGCTTGGGGGCCATGACTCCCCTTCACCCTCTTGTGCTCTCTAACACTCTGCTTTGGTAACTCCTGTGCTGGCTCGTTTGTGAGTGAGCTGGTGGGTCTGTGAGTTTTCCTGGTTGTGCTGTCACTGCCAGGGCTCGCTGGGCCTCTGCCGTGATGGCCCTCGGGCTCCAGCGTTTGAAGGCAGTGGCTATAGACAGCTGTGACTCTCACTTCTTGGCACCTGGATTTGCATAGGTGGATTACACAGAAGAATTGCCCTCACACCTCCAAGGGACCTAACTGCTGCCATGGTTCTGCATCAGAAACCAGCAAGACCTCAGGTGCAGTGCTTTGCATGCCTGTGAGCCAGAGAGAATGACAAGAGGGGTTTGGACCAGATCTCACAGGTTGGGCTGGAGCCCGTGGGCCTGGGACCGTGTCTCACCTATGCTAGGGTGTGGTTAAAATGCCTGGCCCCATGTCCCACCTATGTCAGGCTGTGGTCTGAAAGGCGCTGGAGCCGGCGGCGGCGGAGGCCCCGCCCCTTCCCGGCGGGCAGCGGCGGAAGGGCCGGCGCAGCGCGCGCCGCCGAGCCAATCCCGCGCCGCCCAAGCAACGGGCGTTGGCTCCGGTTTTTGCGCGCCTCAAGTGCGGTGAGGGGAGCGGCGGCCGGGCGGGGAGCGGCCGCGGGCGTCCGCGGCGGGAGGCGTTGCGGCGGAGCCGCCGTGGTGCTCGGGGCAGGCGCAAGGCCAAGAGATCCGGGGGAGAGGGCGGCGTGCGAGCGGAGCGCGGGCCGTGGCGGTAAAGCTGGTAGCGGGGCCGGCACACCGCCCCCCGCTTGAGTCCGCCATGGTGGTTCTGCGGGGCAGCGCCGCCCGGCCGGCCGGCCCGGCGGCCTGCGACGGCAGCCGCCTCCGCCCCGTCTTCGAGCTTATGGACTCCAGCTCCGAGTTCGTCTCCTTGGAGCCCCCCGTGCTCGGGAGCCGTCGCGTCTGGGCGCGCTGCGGGGCCGCCTTGGCCGCCGCCAGGGCGGCGGGATGCAGAGGGACCGGGAGAGTCGGCGAGGCCGTAAGTAGCGGGCGGGGGAATCGGCGGGCAGCGGGTGCGCTGAGCGGGAGCTGTTGGGGGGGTGAGGGGGGGAGCTGGGGAAGCCGCGTGTCCGCGTAGAAGCAGCAGAGAGCGGTGTGACGGGGAGGGAGAAGCAGGGCAAGAAGGAGTATTGACGGCGAGTGCCTACAGCTGCGGCCGGTGGTGTTGTCGCCTGTGCAGAAGGCGGTTGGGGTGGGCCGCCGCAGCCGTCCGGGCACAGCCGCAGCCCTCCTCGCCGGTTGTGGTCACCCTGCAGCTAAAGGGGGGCTGGGCACAGCCCCTGGCGTGGGGGAGCAGTGACAGCGTGCGGGGAGACAGGGCCCGGGTTGCCCTGTGACTCGAGAACTTTCTGCCTGGGCCTGTGGTTTGGCGTGTGTCCTGTATTTCCCCTTCCTCGTTTATTTGGATTGAGCTTGTTTCCTACAAAGTTACCTTGGCAAGACCTTAGAGGCCGCTTGAGTTGTGGTAACGCTCGTACAAGAGTGCTCCCTGGTTAGATGGCAAAAGTGCATGTAAAGCAGCTCTCCCCACAAAATGTATGGGACCTGTAACTGTCTGCCAGCTGGTCTGAAGTGCCTGTGAAGTGCTGCTCAGTCAGGTGTCTACAGGTGCTGCTTGGGGGGCTTTAAAAGCAAAGCTGTGGTTAGACATCAGGACTAGCTTGTGCTTAATTCAAGCACATGTATGTCTCACTTAACACGTTGAAATTCTTGCTTAAGCTTCCTATAATTTTAACCTACCCTAGTCGACAAGCAACAACTGAAAGGATTCTAGAGGATGTGAAACAGTCCGTGCTCTCTGGATTTTCTATCTAGACTATCAATGCGTGTCTGCTGTGATGTGTGAACCGTGTCACTTGGAGAAGTTGACTGTGTTCAGCGTAGCCTTCAAAAGCTAAAACTCTTCTCTGCTTTTCCCAGGTCCGGTTCTTCTGGCTGTAAGGGTGGTTGTTTGGGTTTCTTCCTTTCTTTCCTTGTCCTTTTTCCAGACTGTTCCCACGCTTTGAGGCATGGAGTCATTCTTCCTTAATTTGTAGGATAGAAATTTGTCTCTGCAGAGACAGCGTTGTCTCTGCAGAGACAATGCAGAGATGCCGGAGATGAGAGAGATGATGATGCAGGTGCTAGCCTCTTTCCTATCTTGTTGAGGTGCAAAAACTTGATGTTGGCAGCTTTTGCAGTTTTATTGATCTCGGCAGGCAATTTCCCTCTAGTTATTCAGCTTATTTCGTCCACAGAGACTAAGGAGCATATGGCAGAAGGTGTCAGGTAAAGTGGGAGCTGGCGGGTTTATCCTCTTCCAAGTTTCCAGTGCCAAGGAGTCCCGTGGCAGGTCCAAAAGGGTTACTGTCCCTTTGGAAGCTGTGCACGTGCAGGTCTCTAACCCTGGTGTAACTTGCCAGGCTGAACAAGAGTGTCATCTCGTCCCCTGTATTTGAGGGCAGTTTGCTGCCGAGTTCCCTTTCTGTGTGGGCCAGGTGGGAGCTGGCACATTTCCAGGTAAGCCTTGAGGCTCCTCTGTTTGCGGACCTCGGCCTCAGAGCTCACGGCCTTGTTGCCTCGGCATATTTATCTGTTCTGCTACTACTTTGGAGTTCCTTCCTCCGAGCTATGGGGTAGCTAAGCACGGGTTTTGTAAAAAACCAAAAAGCTTCTTAGAAGCAATTGCTAATCCCTTCCTGTAGCATGAGAAAAGTAACAAAATCGGGAATGTTTTCAAAATTTGAAATACTTTCCAAAGTTCTTTCACCCAGTTGTCTTCTCTTTCCAGTTGACCCATTGGCTGCTTCCGAGTGCCACTTCTTGAGTGTGTTTCTTCAGCCTGACAGGGTTGGTAAGAGTTAGTTACTCTTGCTCTGCTGGCAGCTTGCTAGAGGTAACCTAATGGTTCTTGCTGTCTGCCACCTCAGCGACCTGGGATGTCTCCCTACAGACGAAGCACGGGCAGAGTTCGCAATGTGCAACGTTGCTGCGTTGCCTCATTTGAGCCAAGACTAACGTAAAAAGACGGTACAGAGGGTA
Organism: Rhynochetos jubatus; assembly: GCA_027574665.1. Taxonomy (NCBI): domain Eukaryota; kingdom Metazoa; phylum Chordata; class Aves; order Eurypygiformes; family Rhynochetidae; genus Rhynochetos; species Rhynochetos jubatus. Next base: position 6,450,205 of record CM050648.1, on the reverse strand, counting down.
AAGAATATCACGAGCGTTGTATTGCGAGCATTGTGGTAAAAATAGAGTTAAGGAGCAAACGAGTGCGAAAGTGTACATAGCAAGGTTTCCCAGGTCACTCTGCTGGGTTTCTTCCAGCGTCTGTGCTGACATCGTCCAGGTGTGTGTTCTTCTTTGAGTCTGGGATTTGGCCCGCAGACTTGTGAAGCGTATTCCTGCAGCCATCTTTTCGCTGATGTGGCAGCCCTGTAAGATTTCTCCCAAGGAACATGTACTTCTAGATGAATGAAGTAGGAATGTGCAAAGCAGCAGTTATAACTCGTGTCTCTTGGAGTTTAAGCAAGCAAAATCTTGCCGAGTTGGTGCAAGGTGGGAGTCCAATTTCACAAGTGATCATGTTATTTCTAAATAAAGCCTCTGTGCTGGGTTCAGTCAGGAAAGAGTTAACTCCCTTTCCTGTGGTTGCTGGACGCTACTAGAAAATAGTGATGAGGCCTCAGCCGGTGCTGGGGAGGGCCTGTACAGAATTCAAGGTCTTTCTCCGCTTCTGCTACGGCAGCTGCGTTCCCAGCTCTCGCTGTCTCGCGAGCAACGTAGGGGAGACAGTGCAGAGAGCTGACCCCGACTGACCAAGGAAGTGTTTCCTTCCATAGCAGGTCATGTTCCGGGTCTTGGGCGGGGAAGGGTCCGGTAGCCATTACTCTCTCCCTTCCTCGTCTACTCCCAGGCACTTGCTGACCATCCCTGCCTTAGCTGCTCTGCCAACTCCTGTGCTGGCTCGTTTGTGAGGGAGTTGGTGGGTTTGTTTAGGGTTCCTGGCCGTGCTGTCGCTGGTAGGGTTCGTTGGGAACCTGCTGCGATGGCTCTCGGGCTCTGTGGGTCTGGCTCTCACTACTCAGCACCCGGTTGTGCATTGGTCAGTGGGTGGTGAGCAACTGCATCGTAATTGTATCATAGGGTTTATTTTCTATTATTTGAATTATTTATTAGTAGTAGTATTTGTATCCGTTGATTGCGATTTCATTAGTAACTCGTTTTTATCTCCAATTTACGAGCTTCCTTCTTTGTTTTTCCTCCGATTCTTCCCCTCCACTGGAGGAGGGGAGGGGCATTTGTGAGAGCGGCTTCCTGGTGTTTTGCTGGACGGAGTGAAACCATGACGCCTGTGCAGTACCTGGTTTCCAACCCTCCTTAGCCCAGCCTCTCAGCCTAGCTGTGCTGGCTTGGTGCCTGTTAGCAATGGTGCAGGCTGTGAGGAGGTGTCGCCCCTTCTCCCCTTGCTGGCACTTGGACCTCTGTGACCCAGGACACGGTTGGAAATGCCATTCAATAAATGCAGAAGAGGCCAGGGCAGACTGTGGTGATCGGTGTCCCGCAGTGAGTTGCCTTCTGGGCAGGGTCCCTCCCTTGGTCTCTTAGGTGACCCCTAAGGCCTCTTTTGCCTGTTGCCCCCGAGGGGTCCCTTACCCTGGAGGCAGTGCTTGGGCTGACTGATGGCCTTGCCATAAGTGGGGCCAGGCTGCTCCCCCAGTGCTGATAAAGGCCACCTTCCGGAAGGAAATCTTTTCATGTCCCTCCAAATGGGGTCCTAAATGGAACAGGCAGGAGAAAAACTCTCCTAACTGGGCTTTAATAGCAGGACATGCAAGGTCAAGCTTGAGTGCTCCTCTGAACCAATACTGAAATCAAAGTTGGGGTTGTTTTCATGAAGCACTAAGTTTACATGAAAGACTTTGCTGCAATCGTTTTTTCGAAGGATATTAAGCTCCAGTTGTCCGTAAGAAGAGTGTGGCAGCGGAGAGTTTTAGCTTTGAAAGCTGTTTTGGTTTGGTTTTTTTTAATTCTTTCTGAGAGCTGCTACTTGGTGCAGAAGTGGTTGAAGGCTTACCTGCTGGTAGTTGCACACGATCAAGTATGGGGAGTTACAGAATAAACCAAATATGGGGAGTTACAGAATAAACCAAATATGGGGAGTTACAGAATAAACCAAATATGGGGAGTTACAGAATAAACCAAATATGGGGAGTTACAGAATAAACCAAATATGGGGAATTACAGAATCAACTTGCCTGAATGACAGAGAGTTTCCTTCTTAGCTCAACACATGGCTCAAATCAGGATGTTCTTATTTCCTTCTTTCCCTAGGAATTTTCATCTAGCAAAACCGAATGCCTTGGTGGACGCCGTTTGGAATCAATGAGAAAAAACATGCTGCCTTGTTCAGACTGTAGCTTGGACAAAAGCCTGGCAATGCTACGTGCAAATGTGAATCGAAGACACTTTACGAGGTATCGTATTTCTAGAGGTCCAGTCTCTGTTCATTTGGTAGGATTAAAAGGAAGAGAGAAAGCACGCGTAATGAGTCACGTCAAGGCAAATCGAGAGGTAAAAATCTGCAGGGGAAGAGGATGATGTTATTGTCAGTGCCATCTATCTGTCTGGGAGCTAGAATCCCTCTTTGTAGGAAAAGTCTGCTGGTTGTCTAAAAATAGGCATCTTTTCCCAACTCCATTGAAATCTCTCTTCTGCTTTGGTTACTGAGATGTTACATGCAGTACTGAGCGTTCAAGTTCAGCAGGTGAGGAAATCTATGTCCTTGTAGAACTGTGTGCGTGTGGCAGGCAGCAGAGCTGGGACTGGACTCGTCTGTGTGGTCCACAGGCTGTTGTGTGCTGTGGATCGCTGGATTATAAACTTGGTCAGGTTCCCTGGTCTTGATGGGGAACAATACAACACCTCTGTACAAGAATCCTAACAGAGTAACTCTTTTCTCCCTTCTCTGCCCTCTTTCTTAACGTAGGCAGTTGGCAAAGCTGAAATCAGACCAAAGCTGAAATTAGCCTGTTGCGTTTGGTCTCTGTTTACCCTGCCTCCCAAAAGTTCTGAACTCATCAACCAAAATCAGCTGGAGTTGTGAGCATAGCTATCTCAGACAGTGAATTTCCTGGGAGTGTTAGGAAAGGAGGAAGGTACACGGAGGAGAAGATGCTCTGAATTCTTTCCGGGCTGGGGGAAGCTGCAGCATCAATTCCAGCCTGCTCTTGGGCCTGGAGAATCTGTTTGTTATCTTGGGTTTTGTTGTGACATGGGTTTGCTGGAGTCTGCAGGACACAAACTGAAAGCCGTCCTTGCAAATAGGAGGGAATATTGCGGTCTGATGTGTGAGGTCCAAAGTAATGTAGTTCTGAGGCTGACAAACCCCCTGACGTGGGGAAGGTGTCACTGAAGCTCAGCGGTTTACTGCTTTACTTGCCTGGCCGGGGAGACACCATGATCAGGCAGGTGGTTTTCCCAGGGTGAGGCTCATCCCTTGCACTCCAGCTAGCAAACTACCACGAAGCCGCTCTCACAAATCCCCCTCCCCTCCTCCAGTGGAGGGGAAGAATCGGAGGAAAAAGAAAGAAGGAAGCTCATAAAATTGAGATCGGAACTGTTTACTAATTAGACCTAAATCAATAGATACAGATACTACTACTAATAAATAATTAAAATAGTAGCAAATAAAACATATGATACGAGATATACAACTATGATACAATATGATACAGTTTCTCACCATCCACTGACCAATGCACACCCAGATGTTGAGTGATGAAAATCAGACCCAGAGAGCCCAAGAACCACAGCCCCAGAGCGATCGCAGCCCGAGAGCCGCGGCCTGAAGGCCGGAGCCCGGGAGCTAACGCAGCAGATTCCGAGTGCACCCTGTCAGTGATAACACGGCCAGGAAACTCTGAACAACCCACCAGCTCCCACGCGAAGGAGCCAGCCCAGGAGTTAACCCTCCTGCATTAGCTGCTTTGCTAGCAAGTGCCCGGGAGTAAACGAGCAAGGGAGTAAGGGAGAGAGAGAAGGGAAGAGTAATGGCTACCGGACCCCCTTCCCCACCCCAGAGGCCGGAACATGACGGACTATGGAATGAAATACTGCCTTGGTCAGTCTGGGTCAGCTACAGTATCCAAAGCGGACAAAAGCCCTTGAGTTCAGTACAGGCCATCCCCAGCACCAGCTGAGGCCTTAGCAATGTTTTCACTTAGCATCCAGCAACCTAGTTCCCTGGCAACCTAGTTCCCTGGCAACCTAGTTCCCTAGCAACCAGAATAAAGGGCGTTAACCGTTTCCTGACTGAACCCCAGCACACCTTGGAATGACACACAGAAGCAAGCTTGGTGCTGTGAGGCTGCTTGCTGGCAACTGGGAAAATCCGTTATTTCCAGGCAGTGTCCTGCCGATCACGGGCTACAGGAGGGAAGGGGCCTGAAATGCACTTCATGTGTAGTGATTCAGGTTCTAACTGTGCCCTACTGTCTCGCTGACTTCTCTTAACTGTTGTAATGCTAGTGCAGGTAAGGACCCTGTGGCAAAGGGTGCTGTGTGGTAAATGCTGGGCAGGTCTTTTTTTAAAGCAGGCAAGCGTTTGAGTTCTCTGCTCTTTGGGAGTTTATCTGGAGACGTTTCTTATCTCCTAGATGTGTTGAAGTCACGAGGTAGAAAATTGAAGCGATGCACGTTTAAACGGTGTACTAAAAACGTGCCTGTTAAGAGACTTCCCACCTAATTTAAAAAAACCCAAACCCCTGTGAGATACCTAAGGTGTTTTTACTCCATTGGTGTAGAATTGTATGTGTTGCTTTGACTTTTCCAGGAAGTAGTACACAGGTTGTGTGTTTGTTTTCATCAGGTTGGCTTTTGAGTCTCTTACAAAGTTACTCTACAAGTCACACTTTTGAGTAGGTAGTTTAAACATAAGTAAGTGGAATGCTGCAGTCGCTGCAGTAACTTGTAATTCAGGCCTTGAAGAACAAATGGATCCATGTTTCACTAGAGCAACGGTGAAATGAAGGGGATAATGTATTGTCGGTTTCAAAATATTGTATATATGAACTCATTTTAGTGACCAGAGCACTGAAGACCAGAGCTGATGTAAAAGCTGCAGCACAAGGCCGTGAAGAAAGTGAGGATTCGGAGGTCCGCCGAAGGTGCAGGCTTGGGCAAAGTCATGACACCCCTACAAATCAGTCTGCTTTGTTTGACACACTTCTAACCAAGTAAGTGGGTTTTTTTTCGTCGCCAGGCAATGTTCCTAAAATAAACTGTATTAGCAAAGCTTTGTCTATGGCATAATATTGTCCAGGGACTTTCTTCTTCTTTTGACAGCAGCAACAGGTATTGGTCTTGCTGGCAGCGAGAGCGAAATGTCTTTAGTGGCGAGGCTGAAAATTCCTTAAGTTATGTGATGTTTTCTGAAAGGTTTGGGAGGTGTAACAGCAGTGGGGTATGTTTCCCAGTGTATATAGTCGTGGAAAACCAACAGGAAACTGAAGTTACAGTTAAGAGAAGAAGCAGCAGCCTGTGGTCTGAGGAAGGCTGTGAACTAAAAATGACTTAAGGCGGTCATGCAGAGCAGCTTAAGTGCTCTTAAAAACTGCCCTAATTTCTTTCTCTTCTCTTCCTGTGATCTTCAGAATTCTTCTTTTCCTTCTTAAAAGAGGGGGTTTTTTACTGTGCTCGGCCAGAGGGGAAACAAACCTGCAAACGGTGTATGTTTGCCAGCGTTGAAACGCTTGGTCTTACATCTCTCTGAAAAGTCAAGGTTTGACTGAAATTTGAAGTGATGTTTAAAACCTTGGCTAGTAAAATGTCGTACTGATCACAGGTACTGTTTGAAACGGGTGGGGTTTGTGTTCGTCTTTGCCTATCTTTGCTCTTCGGTGTCCACTTTTGATCTTAGTACTGCAGAAGCAGTCTTGCAAAACGTGGACGACATGGAGGAGGTTCGTAGACGGCGAGTGATGGTAGACCTCAGGGTGTTCCACGATGCAGAAGTGGCTATTGATTTATTTTCTTGTTTTTTTTCTAAGTAGAGTAATTCACGTAGGGAAATCAATTGTAGTTTTGTCGTAGCTGAAATAACTTCTGGCAAAAAATCGTGTAGTCTAAAGCAACATTTGGTTTTGCTCTCCACTTAAAATGGAACGTCTGACCGTTACGGCCATGGTACACATCCATTCTAAGGGTGGACGAAGCGTCTTCTTCAGAAAACATGAAATAGCAAGGATACGCTGAAATACCTGTCCTCTGCTAAGCGCTCTGAATTGCCTTCTGATTTTTGAATAGCCCCTGTTGCCAAACAGCTGTCTCAGGGCTTGGGTTTTCACTTGAAATCGCTATAAACCCCAATGAATTGATGTCAGCTATAGCTGTGTGTTTGTTGTTGTGCCAGCCTTGCCTGTGAGATGAAGTAGTCCTCTGTCCCTAGAGGAACTGAGGTTACAATTATACACAGCAATCAAATTTCCTCCGGTTTAGTCTTGCTCCGTTGAATCAAGTTTTCCTGAAGTGCCTGTCATTCAAAAGGACGGTGGTTTTTAAACATCTTCACAGTCTGCTTTCACAGTTTTTTGTTTAGATCGTAATTTCTTCTTCTTAATAAATTAAACCAGAATTGTCCGTAGTACTTTGTTCACTCTCTCGCAAATGCCAGTATGAATTTTCTTTTGTCGACTAGGAATTGATTTTTTTTTTCTGGGTTCTGCCACACTCTTGTCTTCTGAACCTGTGATTAATAGATAACACTGGGGTTTGTATCTGGACCAGTATTTAACTCTCACACGTCCTAAATCCTGGTTTAGAGCAGAACTTCTTGTTACGGACCCTGGGTGCCAAAATGATGTTCCTATTCTCTCCTCCTGTACCTTAATGGAGCCTTTTGTGTACTGAGAGTGCCTTGATAATGTTAGTGTAGAGGTGCCCGGTATGCCCCTGTCAGGTTTGCTGTGTATTTGTGACTGCTCTTTCTTCTTTCTTTGCATTAGGAAAACCTCAACATGTGCTCCAGAGAAGAGGAAGGAATGCAAGGAGGTGCCAAAGAAATGGCTGATAATAAAGGTGGTTGTCTTTTCGATTTTCTTTACTATGCTGTAGCCAAAGCCCTTGTGTGAAACAATTGAGAGGAGCTGAAGTGTTGGGTGGTTTTCATCAATGACGGTCTGTGTTGCCGTTGCCGTGACAAGCCATAGTCACGGGCCCTAGGGCTGTACTGCCATGAGCTTGGAGCAGGTGTTCAGCGGGAAGGGGAGGGGAGAAAGTGCTTTTCCAAAACGCTTAGACGATAAAAGGGAACAGAGGGCTGTGGACAGGTTGGAATACAAAGAAACGGATGTATTCCTCCGAATGAGAGTAAATAACAAGGAAGGACTGTCTGAAATAGTGGCTTTCATAGGAGCTGCAGCTTAGCTAAGCAAGAGGGTAGAATTACTGTTCCTGAGACGGAGGAGAAGTCACGCCGCCGTTTCAGTGAGGGCAGAACAGTGTGTGCTGCTCTGTGCTTTGTAATTTCTGGAATGTGTTTTGCATACATTGGTCTGAAGCTTTTGCAGGTTTTGAGATCTGTTGTGTCCTTAACATGAAGGTAATGGTAAAAGCGATAGCATCTGTATAGTGCATTTTGAATGTAATAGCATGTGCACCAGGGCCGAAGCAGTTTGATGTTACATCAGTATGCAGGGGTTTAATGTTACGCTGATGTCCCGTAGTTTTATCAGAAGAAAGCGAGGACAGAGAAGATGAGGCAAACGGCCGAAACCGTTACGACTTCCGAGAGAGGAAAGCTGTTGAGCGCTCTCGAGCTTCCTTGAAAAGTAGGTTATGTGGACAGTTTGTCTTAAGAGCTTCTTTCTTACATAGAAGGTGTTGGGGTTTTTTTAATCAAGATGAATTTCTTGCCCACATTCTGCAAGTAAATTTTATCAAAGCATTTATCCTGTGAGCATTCTGTTTCTTTGCCATTTGGCCTAGGTATTGCTGTTTTCCAGTCAAAGAATGACCTAGGAGTTCTTGAAAGAATATTAATGAAACAGACTTGATAGCCTTGTGTTTGTCCATTCCCCTGAAAAAGCTGGTGTGTTTCTTCACTTCTCCTGGGCACTGATTTAACTCCCTCCCCCCCAGTCACTTGAAACTTCCCCTGAAATTAGAGATGGGCGAAACATGGTATTTTCTGCCTCTCCCACTCTCCTGGTTTGCCTTAAACTCGTTTGTAACGTTCTTCTAAATTCTTTGCTTTCAACAGAACCAAAACAGCGCAAGACACCTTATTCACGTCAATCTCCACCTGTCCGCCAGAGAGCTTCGTCTAGCAGTAGGCAGTCACAAGGCCCTTGCTGCAGGAGAAGTAAAAGGTTGGTGTATGGGTAGTGGTAGTTCTTATTTATCAGTAGTGCTGTCCGTCACACTCGGGTGAATAATGCTTTCAAGGGGTTTTGGATTGGTGGTAATTACAGGTTAATAGTGTGATCATTGCTGTGGTAGTCGGAGGGCGTAAAGAAAAACATTGCAGGGGAGACTCTACTTTTTATCAGCCATTAGATTTTTTTTTTTTCTTTTGAAAGGGCAGTATTTGTGGTCACTGATAAGGTGACTGTGGGTGTGGCAGCTGCCATTGTGAAAGTGAATTTCTTTTGTTGTGGAATTGAAGGCAGAATGTCCTTCTGAAAAATCTTAACTATTTAAGCAGAAAGCTTTAAGGTTAATGAAATTGGAGAAGAGGGGAGGGAGGAGTTTACTGAGGAAGTTTGTGCTCATTTCCAAGGTGGTCTGTGGTCACTTGAGATTGTTATAAATGCAGAAATCTTCTGGCTGCGTCTTAATTGAGAAAGCACCTTTCTCCTTCTCCCGAATTTGTGTCAGGTCTCTCCCACCAAACTTGCAGACAGACGACTTGCAGGGAATCCACAAGGATCGAACGCAAGTTGGAGCAAGTCTGGCCGGGGCTGATGGAACAGATGGTTTGGTAAGTATTTTTTAGTTGGTGGTGCCAGTGGGATGTTTCCGGTGTCCATGAAAGCTTGCGATACCGTGCCGTGCAGAGCTGCCTTGGGTTGCAGTTTGAAAACTGCCCAGAACGTTCCCTTTGTGCTGACATCATTTCTGATGGAACCTCATCGAGGTTCCAGCTTTCTTTAACATACATAATGCGTTCTGCTGCATTTGTCTTTAGGTGCGGTTTGACAGCGTGGGTGGTCTTTCTGAACACATTTCAGCTTTAAAAGAGATGGTGGTTTTTCCATTGCTTTATCCAGAATTCTTTGAGGGATTCAAAATTCAACCTCCAAGGTAACAGACGTTGTTTAAACCTAAAACTTCTCATTCTCCCTTTTGCAGGAGAATAGTCAGCTGTGCTATCACTGTGTTTCCGTGCTTCAGAATATACTCAGCAGTGTTGGTGGGGGTTTTTAGCAGTAATAACAAAGGAGTTTCTTAAAACTGGATAGCATCTAGAACGTGTCTCTTCCCAAGTACTCAAGTATCGGTTTTATAATTGACAGGACCTGCAACTAGAGCCTTGCACTGTTTGCTGTGCTTGGGCTAAAGTAAGAATCTGTTGCTAAATGAGTTCTGCGTTATGAAATTACTCGAGATGTAATTGTTAGCTTTCTATGTTCTTGGTCAGCCAAACTCCCTCGTGGTCTACTGAAATATGACCTTAAATTACTTGCTTTCCGCAACTTTATTAACGGAAAGAAAATCTTTCCCCGTTCCACTTCTTTATTCCTTGAGGTACTCTTGGAAACAGCAGTTTTTCAAGCTGCTGGCTCTATTTATCTGGAAGTGTGGAATACCCTGGCAGTTTCAGGCTTCCTCCTCGTTTCTTCCCAGCAACGGTTGGTCTGGGAGGCCAGATGCAGTAACCTAAAGCTCGTAAGGGGGAATAAAATGCTCTAGTCTCAAATGTTGCCTTTTGTGAAACCAACCGTGAATACGCGCTGTGCCACTGGAGAATGAAGTGTCGATTCCTCCGTTGGCCCAGTCTCAGGTTCTGCACTGAAGTTTGTTCTCGTTTGGCTCCACTGAGCTGCGTCCCCCCCTGTTAGTTTGGGAGTGTCCTTGTGGGACGCTACGATCTTTTCTCAAGGTTTTCTACATCTGCATGACGCCCTTTATTCCCTTGGTTTACTGCCTCGTTGAATTGTGTAGGAACAGAAATCTTCCATCTGTTTTGACTTCACTGCCACTGCAGCTGTTACCGATAGCTTACACACAGAGCGTTTTGGTTTAGGGCTAGAGGTTGTCGTAGGTACTTTTGTATGATGTTTTTTCTGATGGGAATGTCTGTCTTTAATTGCAGGGGCTGTATTTTCTATGGTCCACCAGGGACTGGAAAGACACTGGTGGCTCAGGCACTTGCTAATGAATGTAGGCAAGGTGACAGGAAAATAGCCTTTTTCATGAGGAGTGGGGCCGACTGCCTGAGTAAATGGGTGGGAGAATCTGAACAGCAGCTTCGCTCGTTATTTGATCAGGTAAGGTTGAAACGTGCTGTGTGTTCTGTCCAAGTTATAACTGTAATTTTCTGTGGTCAGTACTTTCCAGGAAAACTCACTTTCTGTTTTGTCAATTCCTTCCACGGGAATGGGATTATCAGTGTTTCTTTTTTCCATAGTTTTCTCAGGGCCTTGAAATCTGGAGAAGTATTGGGAAAGATTATTAAAACAAATGAGAGAACCTCACAAAGCAACCCCCAACTTCAAAACAAAACAAACACCACCCCCCCCCCCAACCCAACCCCCAAACAAACCACAGAAAAGTCAACCAAAGAACCCAGCCACAAACAAGGCTGCAGGAGGCAAGGGATGGTGGCGTTAGATCAGAGGGAAGCAGGTTCAGGCTGGAACTGTGGTCATTTAAATGCATCCCAGAAGCTTGCTTCCAGCGCCTGTAATTGAATTCAGTGCCAGCTCAGTTCTTGGTGGTTGCCAAACAGCTGTAAAAGCTGCTGGTGTGATTTGTTTCCTGTCACCCACTCTCAGTGGGTTGACAATAGGCTGCCGTCTTCTGTTACTCGTGCCGCTTACTTCGTTTGCTCCGAGATCCCTGGTGCTGCTCTGAAAAATCTGGTTCCAGGGACTTCCCAACCATAACACTTTTCATGCGTTTTCTCTTGCAAATAGCGCTGGTTTACCTCTGTTGCCATCCCTGTGGTTTCATTTTAGGCCTACCAGATGCGACCTTCAATTATCTTCCTCGATGAGATCGATGGCCTCGCTCCTGAACGGTCCAGCAAACAAGACCAAGTGTACAGGTAGTACCCTTTTTGTTTCTGCGCAGCAGCTGCTTGATCTTTGTGAAAAGATGACCGCGACCTATTGAACGTTCTGTGACACCTTCATTTCTCCCGTAAACTAGTCGTTCAGTGCTACTACATTTCAGATGAGTTTTAAACAAGAATTGCAAGCCATTCGCTAAGCCTGATACCAGCCCCAGGTCTGTGTTACCTTATCTATTTCTTTATGTCTCGAAATGAGTCTTTCGCTAATCAGCATCTCGTCAAGAAAAGCTTGTCCTTTTGGCGTGGTCGCTGGAGAAAAGGCCGTGTAGAACATAACAGAACTTACTGAAATGAATGAAAATTCTGGGTTTTTTCTATCAGCTCTATTGTAACAACGCTTCTGACGCTTATGGATGGCCTAAACGGCAGAGGAGAGGTGGTGGTAATCGGAGCCACCAACAGACTGGATTCTATAGATCCGGCTTTACGAAGACCTGGACGCTTTGATCGAGAGTTCCTCTTCTCCTTGCCAAACAGAGAGGTCAGCGCTTCAACTCAACCTCTCCGTTCTTGGTGTATGAATGGATAGTGGATGTTCCACGAGCCTGGGTTTTTCCCAGGCTGGGTATCCTGGGGTATATACCCGTCAGTGTTTTGGGATCTGTCAGTCTTACTGGTACTTATTAAGGGGGAGCTGGACAAAGAGGTGAAGTACGTTGCCCAGGGGCAGGGCTTGGGGAGCTTCTAGTCCAATGGCAGTTGGTAAGCAATTTAAAAACAGGTCTATAGCAACCAAAGAATATGGGGGGGAAGATGCTGTGCAAAACCGGCACCCGCATGCTGTCGCTTTTAGTAGCACCTTTTGGAAGAAGAAGAAATGCTTACTGGATTGAAGGCTAGTCCCAGTGCACTAAACCATGAAGAGAAAACTTAGGCCAAAGTAAACTGCAACCGTTTTGTTTCCAGGCTAGAAAAGAGATTTTCAAGATTCACACACGAGACTGGAGCCCTCAGCCATTGGACAGCTTTCTTGACGAGCTAGCTGCAAAATGTGTTGGTAAGCTGGGAAAGAGAGGGAGTTGCTGCATGTGCCTGAGTCCTGAGGCACCTGAGCTTGTCCCAGGCGGTACCCAGGCTCTTGGGCCTTGCTGCAGAGCCCGGCAGGGAGGCAGCTGGCACGCCTGGGGAGCAAAGTTAGATGCTTTTTTTCTTTTACTCTTCTTTTTGTCTCTCAGAATATGGAATGGGTTTGGGGCATCTTCCTCTGGAACAGTTTTGATGAGGAAGCTGCTGCGTAAGCACGGGCTTCCTGGCTACGAGCCACGTCAAAAACCTTGGATGCAGGACGCTCTGAAGTCCTGTCTTAACCTGTTGCTTTTTGGCTGCATCCCAAGTCTTTCAGGGTTGCACTTTGCAAACCTTGGCCTTGACTTCTGTGTTGCTTGACACTGACGTAACCTTTGATTCTCATTTTGTTTCTTAGGATACTGTGGTGCTGATATTAAATCACTGTGTGCTGAAGCTGCCCTTTGCGCTTTGCGCCGCCACTACCCTCAGATCTACCAAAGTACCGAGAAACTGCAGTTAAATATGGCCTCTATTAAAATAACAGCACAGGATTTTGTCACAGCTATGCAGAAGATTGTTCCAGCTTCACAGAGGGTCGTGTCTTCACCTGGGCGACCACTGACACCTATGTTGAAACCGCTGCTGGGAAACACACTAGCAAGGATTTTACGAGCCTTGCAGAGAGCGTTTCCCCACGCAGAGCTTGCGCTCCGGAACCGAGAGCAAGGTACAAGAATAACATCTACTACTTGTAGCATTCTGCCAAAGCAAAAAACCTTGTGATGTGTGCAAGAATCGTGCACGAACCTCTCAGCCGTAATGACAGTGGAATCTTGTAATAGCCCTGTGCCCAGTGCAGGGTGGGAGCTGGGAATGACTCGCCATAGGCGTTACAGAGCGATGCATTCTTCACTAGAGCACCGTGTTTCTGGGCACAGCCATCATTTGTAGAGACAGAGCTGAGGTTTCATGGGTGAGGCACCTCTTTGAAAAGACTGGTTTAAAGGAGGGGAGAAGGGCATTTTTACATAGATGCTCCTAATTCCTGTCTGAAGGATGTCAGGACTGCAGTACAAGTCTAAGGGGTTTAAGCTCAATCCTGGTTCAGCTCTGGGGATTTTTAACGGCAGTCTCTTAACGTACATGTTTGTGGGTCGCACTGCACGCTTGCACGTGAGGTCAGAATGTTGTCGTAGTCTTTACTTTGGGGCGTGGCTCGCCTAGCACGTATGAGCTCACGCTCCTGACTGCATTGGCCCTGCTGGGGTTTAGTCTGTCAGCTGGGGAGAGCAAATACATAGATAAACTCACTCCACCTCTGATGAATGGAGATTTGTGGATAGTTTCTTCTTCTGCTAAGCTCTGGAGAATATCCTACCAGTATTAGCCCCAGCAGAGCTGGTAGATAGTTTGTGTTGACAGAGGCAGAAACCCACCAACAAAATAAAAGCAGAGAGGCTAGGGGATTGGCAACTGCATCCCCTCCATTGTGTCCTTCAGTGATGCTGGAGGAGCCTTCTTGAGAAGACGTGTTGGTCTGTGTGCTCTGACTCATTCCTCCAGACGGATGGAAGGGGCCTGTGGCCATGGCATTCGCTTAATTTCCCCACATCCAGTGGGAGAACCTGCTCCGTACAGAAGTGGCCTCGTTGGGTTTTTCAGGTGTCTGGAAACTACAGACACTCTTCCTGATCCTCTTCTTCTAAGGAAGAAGAAACCTGAGGTTTTCCCCAACAGAGGCAATACTGGGTGCAAGTCATAAGGTGTAGGACAGCTTTGGAGAGACGTGTGCAATCTCCTTAGATGTGTGGTAGAACGAACTCTTCAGAAAACAGCTCTCAGCGTGTGCCCTCCAGTGAAGAAACAGAGGATAAGTGGTTTCCAGCACTGCTTGAGAAGCTGCCTTAATATGAGAGCCAGATCTGGAATATTCAAGAAAGGTAACAAAGCCCTCTTGTCTTTCAGGCCCTTCAAGTGTGATGCAGGAAGAGAAGGACTTGCTGTCAATCTGCGAAGAAGGGACAAGGCAGAAAATGCCTGCTGGACCGAAGAAAGAATTCCTCGATTTTAGCAGGTAAAGGTTTGTCCCCTTTAGGTTTTAGCTTTTTAAGACTGCTGGGTCTGTCAAGAGTTTTCCTGTGGTAGGTGAAGGAGCCAAGTGATCAGCATTCGCAAAAGAAGCGTGAAGATCCAGCTGGGTACTAATTTCCCACTGGAATACAGGGCCATAACCCTGTTGTGGTTCCAGCAGGCAGGTAGCAGAACACCACCAGCCGTTGGCTCACTCCCCCCACCCCAGTGGGATGGGGGAGAGAATAAGGGAGGGAGAAAAGTAGAATTTGTGGGTTGAAATAAGACGGTTTAATACGAGAGAAAAGGAAGGGAAAATCATGAAGGTTATGATGAAAGAATATCCAAAGCGAGTGATGCCCAGTGCCCAGCAGTCCCCAGGCAGCTTTCCCCCTAGCTTATGTACTGAGCCTGACATCCTCTGGTACAGAACATCCCTTTGGACAGTTGGGGTCAGCTGTCCTGGCTGTGTCCCCTCCCAGCCTCCTTGCTGGTAGTGCAGTCCGAGTAGCTAGCTAACAAGTCCTTGACTTAGTGTAAGCAGCGCTTAGTTACAACCAGAACATCAGTATGCTATCAACATTATTCTCATCCTAAAGCCAAACCACGGCACTGCGCCAGCTGGTAGGAAGAAAATTATGACGGCATCCCAGCTGAAACCAGGACAAGCCGTCAAACTGAATGGCCCAGCCACTAAGTCAGGGTGGTCCGCAGACATCTTGGGTGTGCCTATTCATAATTACATTTTTAAACTGATCTCCTTATGGTTCTAGAAATGCTTATTACCAGCCGACATCTTACAAGCCACGGTTCCTGCTAGCTGGAGAGCCGGGATGCGGGCAGACTTCTGATTTGGCACCGGCGGTACTA
Organism: Rhynochetos jubatus; assembly: GCA_027574665.1. Lineage (NCBI taxonomy): Eukaryota > Metazoa > Chordata > Aves > Eurypygiformes > Rhynochetidae > Rhynochetos > Rhynochetos jubatus. The sequence continues at coordinate 6,435,171 of CM050648.1, read as the reverse complement.
CACGCCCTGGAAAAGTTTCCGGTTCATACGCTGGACCTACCGCGGCTGTTGGGCAACATCGCATCCCCAGCAGAGAGATGTGTGCAGGTATCTTTTTTTTCTCTTTCATCTCGTAGGATTCATGAATTGTATCTAAACGAGTAGAGTCAGGGCAGACGCTTTACGTGACTCACTTGTCTCCTAAGAGGAACAATTCCTTTTTGTTACGTGATGGTTGCATCTGCTGTTGTATAGCTGCCATGTCTAGCCACTGCCCGGATCTAGCACCTGCGCTTCCCCTCTTGTGACGGGAACTCCCTGAATGCCGATAATCTGCAAGGGTGCCCAGAGAAATTTCTCCTGTGAGAGGACTGTTGCCATTTCCCTCCTGCGGTAGATGCATGTCCTCCTGTGGGACTGAGGTACCATCTGTAGGCAGTGGCTTGTGGTCTTCCACTGCACATACTCTGGTCGGATGGATCCTTTGGTAATGAGAGGCTGGGAGTAATGAAGCTGCTCGAGCAGGTTGAAGACTGGTCACCTCTTCTTAAGAATGACCTGAAGTTACGAATTGGTAACCAGGCTTCCTTTCACGTAGGTCTGTCTGCATTCAGACTGTGCTCCAGAGTGACTTGGCTGTGTGCCCCCTCTGAATTGCAAATGGGGTAGTTGCAGTCGGGTAGCAATTTACCCAGGCTAATACATCTTACTGAAGGGTTAGTTGTCTTTTTTCAGGCACGCCGGCTGAGCTGTGAGGCTCACTAGGAGTTATCTTCTACCTAAGTAGTTTTGAAATCCAGCAGAGATCCAGGTCCGCTTCTGTCTGCGTAGCAGTGTGTCTAGATTTGAGTCCAAGTGAAAGTTTTACCTTCCTGTTCACTTGTTCTTTTGTTGGTTTGTTTTGATGGTTTGGCTTCATCTACTCCTACCTCATCAGATAGTTTGACTGACAAAGTAGTTATTTCTAAGCCTATTCAGCATGGTTTAGTTTTCTTATCCAATCTTTCCTTTTACCAGATAATGCAAGAAGCTCAAAGAAGGCAGCCCAGTATCATTTATATCCCACGGATCGACACGTGGTGGGAGGTGGCTGGAGATCCCTTGAAAACTGCTTTTACAGCAATGCTGCATGACATTCCAGCATTTGCTCCAGTTCTGCTGTTTGCAACATCTCACGTGTGCTATGCAGATCTCCCAGAAGAGGTATTTTTGTCAATGCTTTTCTTGCTTTTTTTTATTCCATTTCTTGTTAATGTATAAACCCTTTAGGCACTGGAGTACTGTGCCCTCTTAAGCCAATTCATATTGTTCCTACTCAGGATCCTGACCAGGTCTCTTAAAATGCGCTTGGACGAAACAACGCTGAAAGCGTTTCCTCAAAGAACACTTTAGACAAAGATACTGACTTAGACCCCCTTTTCACATGCTTGTGCTGATTAGACAGGTGAACAAGTTTACTTCGGATGAAAAATTCCAGGGACTTTGATCTGGTTAGATGTGTAATTAGGTCGGGGCAATCCCAACTGCAAGTACAGGCTGGGTGGAGAATGGATGGAGAGCAGCCCAGAGGAGAAGGACCTGGGGGTACTGGGGGATGAGAAGCTGAACGTGAGCCGGCAGTGTGCGCTGGCAGCCCAGAAAGCCAAGCGTATGCTGGGCTGTATCAGGAGAAGCGTGGCCAGCAGGGCGAGGGAGGGGATTCTCCCCCTCTACTCTGCTCTTGTGAGACCCCACCTGGAGTGCTGCGTCCAGCCGTGGAGCCCTCAGCATAAGAAGGATATGGACCGGTTGGAGAGAGTGCAGAGGAGGCCACGAAGGTGAGCAGAGGGCTGGAGCCCCTCTGCTGTGGGGAGAGGCTGAGAGAGTTGGGCTTGTTCAGCCTGGAGAAGAGAAGGCTCTGGGGAGACCTTATTGCAGCCTTCCAGTACCTGAAGGGGGCCTACAAGGAAGCTGGGACGGGGGGGCTTTTTACAAGGGCCTGTAGTGACAGGACAAGGGGTAATGGGTTTTAACTGAAAATGGGGAGAGTTAGGTTAGATATCGGGAGGAAAATCTCCAGTGTGAGGGTGGTGAGGCACCGGAACCGGTTACCCAGAGAAGCTGTGGGTGCCCCATCCCTGGCTGTCTTCAAGGCCAGGCTGGATGAGGCTTTGAGCAACCTGGTCTAGTGGAGGGTGTCCCTGCCCATGGCCGGGGGGTTGGACCTGGATGGTCTTTAAGGTCCCTTCCAACCCAAACCGTTCTGTGATAAGAATATACGGTGCTTGAAATGGAAATGGGAAAAAGCCATGTTTACTGAGAATGGAAAATATATTTACTGAACAAGTAGGGGGGTCCCATCGGAGGATGGAATGGAATTTCAGATTTGCATTCTCCAGTAAAAATTTCCATTTCTGTCTTCGTATAGGTGAAAGCTTTCCAAATTGGAAAGCTAAGATGCAGCTTCTGTTTCAGGAACTTGGAAATCCATTTTTCGTTGTATTCCTTAACAGAATTCAGTAAGAATTCAAACTTAGCTTTCTAGACATGGGAGAGTCTGAACACCTTCCTTTCATGCACAGTGTGCATCTGCTGCTTTGATTATTTGGGCTCTGTTGCTGGGGCAGGGCGTACCTAGATGTGTTGCTTGTCACATGCTTTGAAAGGGCTTAACTTGCTACAAAAGTTTTTCTACTGCTAATCAATTCCTTCTCAAATAACTATTGACATTCCTTCCATCCCTTTTGGTAGTAGTGGTTGAAACATGAAGTAAAACTTGGAAGTATGCAACTTCAGCTGATGATTCAGTTTAATGAAGAGAGGTACTCATCTGTTTGGAACAGAATACGGATTTGTGTGGCCTTAGACCTGAAATCTCTTTTCTCCTCCTGCTTTAGATACAAGAGTTGTTTGTTCATGAAGAAGTTTTCCAAATCCAGTTGCCTACAAAGGAAGAGAGAGAGAGGTTTTTGGAGGACTTAATTGTCAATCAAGCTGCTAAAGCTCCTGCAGTGAAGAGCAACGCAGGTGAGGGTATTCTACATCTAAACCTTGGCTGTCAGTCAATAGCTCTACAGTATTTGCATAGGTGGGAATTATGCAGTGGGTGCCAGGTGCCCAGCAAAGAGCTCTATGGCTCCCCCATCCCCAGCTGGCCAGGGGAGAGAAAATAAAACAAGGCTTGTGGCTTGAGATAAGGACAGGGAGAGATTGCTCAGCAATTACTGTCGCAGGCAAAGCACACTCACCTCGGGGAAAAGACCTGAATTTACTACCGATCAAATGGGAGTAGGATAATAAGAGGATAAATGCAGATCGTAGAACACCTTCCCCCCAGCCCTTCATTATCCTCAGGTTCAATTTCACTCCCCATTTCTCTACCTCCTCCTGCCAGGCGGTGCAGGGGGACAGGGAACAGGGCTTGTGGTCAGTCCATCACACACTGTCTCTGCTGTGCCCCCTTCCTTGGGGGAGGACTCCTCACACTCTGCCCCTGCTCCAGCACGGGTCCCTCCCACAGGGGGCAGTCCTTCAGGAGCAGCCTGCTCCAAGCATGGGTCCCCCATGGGGTCACAAGTCCTGCCAGCAAACCTGCTCCAGCCTGGGCTCCTCTCTCCGTGGGGCCACGGCTCCTGCCAGGAGCCTGCTCCAGCATGGGCTGCCCACGGGGTCACATCCTCCTTCAAGTTCATGCTGCTGCTGCTGTGGTGTGGGGTCCTCCCCGGGCTGCAGGTGGGTCTCTGCTCCCCTGTGAGCCTCCATGGCTGCAGGGCACAGCCAGCCTCACCATCAGCTGCACCATGGGCTGCTGGGGAATGTCTGCTCTGGCACCTGGAGCACCTCTTGCCCTGCCTTCTCCACTGACCTTGGGGCCTGCAGAGTTGTTCCTCTCACACATTTTCGCCCCTCTCTCTGGCCGCAACTGCTGTTGCGCAGCAACTTTTTTACCACCTTAAATATGTCATCCTAGAGGTGCTACCGCTGTTCCTGATGGTGTCGGCCTTGGCCAGCGGTGGGTCCATCTTGGAGCCGACTGGCATTGGCCCTATCTGACAGGGGAAGCTTCTGGCAGCTTCTCACACAAGTCCTGTAGCCTGCCACTCACCTACCGAAACCTTCCCATGCAAACCCAGTACAGTGAAACAGGATTTTTCCCCTCCTCTGCCCTCAAATCCTAAACTATGTGCTGCCTTTTACTGTGATCCCCAAGTGAAGGGGGCAAGGGGGGAAAAAAATAAGGGAGCAATCATAGAAATGTACAGGAAAGATCATTATTTCCATACTCTTCCTGTGAAGAGAACATGAAAGAGCAAAGGGATGTGGGTTTCTTTTGGTTAAAACGCGTGACGTGGCGTCAAGTTTCCTGGTCTCACTGGCAAGACTGGGGATTCTGCCACTGACTTCACCCGTGTGCTTTGTGCAGCGCTCCATGCTTCCGAGGAACGGTGGGGCTTTCGGGAAGGCAAAAATGCACAGTTTGTTCTGCACAAGGTTAACGGCATCAGAAGCATAGGAGATGCCAGGTTTTACAGGCAGTGTTTTCTCCAGGAATTATTCCCTTTAAATTGTCCCTTGAACTCGGCCCAAGACGTGTTTAGCTTTTGAAATTTACAGCTTTAGAAAAGGTTTGAGGACGGGCTCGTCTCCAAACGCTTTTCTGTTATTCATCTCTTAGTTCACGTCATAAGACAGGAAGCGACTTCCCCTAATAACCTGGATTTGCAGTAATACTTCCTATGGAAAGTGAGAATTTTCTGCTCTCCAAATCTTGAAGCTGAGCGGTTTGTGAATGAAATTTTCTAGCTGGCTTCTTACAATCTAACAGCAAATTGACCTCCTTCACTTGCAGCTCTTTCTCTAGACAGATGTAGGGACCCAGGCAACGGTGCTTGAGCTCCTTTGATCCCTTTCCTTGGAATGAAGGCAGAGGAGGATGCTGGAGTTTGAAGGAAGAGCTCTTTTGGTAACGTTTTGGATTACTTTGATCTCTCTTTGTAGATGTGTCAAAAAGAAAACGCAAGAAGAGCAGTGGGTCTTCAGGTATCCTGAGGAAGAGGAGGAACCTTCAGTCGGATAAAGAGAATAAATTCCCAGAATACCAAAATGAGGTAGAGGGCGCTGTTGGGTCCACGCAGGATTCTTCTCTGGAAGACACTGCCAGAGTACATCAGGAACGACAGGGAAGTGGGAATGAGAAGAAATTTGGAACGAAAACTGAGAGAGTTCTCCTTGCGGCTAAATCTCCTTCTCCAAAGCAGCGTGTCCTGCTTCCTGAACAAAGAAGGGAGAGCGAAATGCCGCATTACCGAGTAGCAGGAAGTTCTGAAGGTGAAGATTCAGCTGGTAAGTGAGAGGTCAAACAGGGCATTTAGCCAGATTCACAGAGGGTTAGGGGTTGGAAGGGACCTCTAGAGATCATCTAGGCCAACCCCCCTGCCAGAGCAGGATCGCCTAGAGCAGATCACACAGGAACAAGTCCAGGTGGCTTTGGAAAGTCTGCAGGGAAGGAGACTCCCCCACCTCTCTGGGCAGCCTGTGCCAGTGCTCTGTCACCCTCACAGGGCAGAAGGGTTTCCTCACGTTCAGGCTGAACCTTCTGTTTTCCCGTTGATGGCCATGGCCCCTAGTCCTGTCACTGGACACCACTGAGAAGAGCCTGGCCCCATCCTCCTGACACCCCCCCTTTAGCTACTGATAAGCATTGGTAAGAATCCCCCCTCAGCCTCCTCTTCTCCAAACTAAACAGCCCCAGCTCTCTCAGCCTTTCCTCACATGGAAGGTGCTCCAGGCCCTTCCTCATCTCAGTGGCCCTGCGCTGGACCCTCTCCAGTAGCTCCTTGTCCCTCTGGAACTGAGGAGCCCAGAACTGGGCACAGGGCTCCAGGGGAGGCCTCACCAGGGCAGAGTAGAGGGGGAGGAGAATTTCCCTCCATCTGCTGGTCACGCTCTTCTTAATGCATCCCAGGATGCCACTGGCCTTCTTGGCCGCGAGGGCACACTGTTGCCTCATGGTCATCCTGTTGTCCACTAGGACTCCAAGGTCCTTTTCCCCAGAGCTGCCCTCCAAGAGAACAGCCCCCAGCCTGTACTGGAACATGGGGTGGTTCTTCCCCAGATGCAGCACTTGACACTTGCCCTTATTGAATCGCATTCGATGTCTCCTCGCCCAGCTCTCCAGCCTGTCCAGGTCACGCTGGATGGCAGCATGGCCTACTGGCCTGGCAGCCACTCCTCCCAGTTTGGTATCAGCAGCAAACTTGCTGAGAGGACATTTGAGCCCTTCCTCCAGGCCAGTGATGAATAAATTGAATAGGGCTGGACCCAGCACTGACCCCTGGGGGATGCCACTAGCCACAGGCCTCCAACTAGACTCTGCCCCGTGGACCACAACTCTCTGAGCTCCTTCCTCCAGCCAGTTCCCAATCCACCTCACCACCCAGTGGTGCAGTCCATACTGCCTGAGCTTGTCTGTGAGGATGCCACGGGAGACCGAGACCGTGTCAAAAGCTTTGCTGAAGTGGAGCTAGACCACATCCACTGCCTTCCCCTCGTCCAGCCCCATCTAGTGATGCCATTTAGCTCGTTTTTCTTCCTGAGGAGGATTACGCTGTTCCTTAGGCTTTAGCCTTTTTCAGTTCCATTCTCTTCTTTCTCTTGTGTCTCTCTCAAAGCAGCACATGGTGTTTCTTCCCAGGGATTAGCAGTGTGAGTTAAAAAGCTGTGCCTCAAACAGGGTGGGCCCAGAGTCACCTGTGGAATAGAAGACTTGGGTGCTACTGTTTGCAAGGGAAGATGTCTTTCTTAACCTGAATTACTTTTGGTGCGGTGCTGTAATGGCAACGGGACTGTATTTTTTTTTTTCCTGCTTTTACCCTGCCTTTTTCTCTAGTGCCTTTTTTTGTGTCCGAGTTTGTAACTTTCCTAGAGCAGTGACTTTTGCCAGAAAGCAAGTCAAAGTCGAGCATTTATGGGTGCAAAACCAGGAAGAGTTCTCTGTCGTGGCAGAGAGAGACTGTATGCCAGGTACAGGATACCTCGCTGATTGTGTGTTGCAGTAGAGGCAGAAGTGCTGACGTCAGCAATCTGTGTCATTCCAGAGTCACGTGGGAACTCTCTGAGCGGGGCAACATGTGCTCTGCTGGAAGAGCCAGAGGCGATGGACGCTGGGGAAGAAGCAGAGCTCACGCAGCCGGGAAGTGTGGGTTACCAGAAGCTTAAAGTGAGTCTCAGTTCAGTTTTGCTGCTGCTGAAGCACAACGTTTCCCGGGTGTGGGAAGGCTGGAGAGCTTGTGAAATAGTTCCACCTGTAACGGATTATGACTGTTGTGTTTCCACACCTCGTGTAGACTGTTGTTCCTGCTTTTGGTGACGTAAATTGTAGGAGACTGGGTTCTCTTCCTCACCTTTAATTTAGAAGGGCCTGTTGAATCTTAAAATACGCCGCTGACAGCCTGCTAGTGCTGTTGGCAATGTCTTAGCGGGTTTGTGCTGGATTGGGGGGTAACAATGTAAGAAAGTAGGATGTCCCTTGTTTTTGTATTGTTATTGTTTAGCTTTTGAAAACACAAAGAGCCTATTGAAAGGATCTGGTGCTATTCTCAACTTGCCGTTGCTGGTTTTTTATTTCAGCACGTGTTGCGTATCGCCGCTGCAGTCACTGAGAACTTCAGTGTGTCTCTGCTGCAAAAACTCTACGCTGTGCTGAGTCGGTGCATTTACCACCATCGGGAGGAGAATGACAAAACGCAGTTAGTGGAGGTAAGGTTGGTTTTTCTGTCTTTCAGCACTTTCCGTGGTGCGTACGCCTGTGTAGGGGTGTGCTCTGGACATCACGCTGATTTAGGGTTACTCTTTACTGCTCAGTTGCTGTGCTACAAGGCTTTGTCATTTCACTCTGGAAGGCGTTTGGCCGTATTGCAAACCCGTTTATTTGGCATAATTGCGGGCAGTTCCAGCAGGCAAAGGCTTGAACTTGAAGACGATGGGTCCACCCACACAGCCCTCTCTGAAAGCAGTTCACCTCAGCCTGTCAGTAGTCCTTGTCCAGAAGCCCCTTTTTCGGGGTGGGAGGCTGTGACAGGAGGGTGCTTTGCTCAGTCCGTCGCTTCCTCTTTCTGCCCTTCCAGGCAGTCAGACGTGGTAATCATGCATACAGGAGTCGTTCCGTTCTTGAAAAGCAATGGAGCCTGAAACGGAACAAGAGGCTGAGACTTTTCTCTGGTCTCACCAGAATCTCTTTTCAACTCGAACGGCTCGAGCACCTTTAATTGGACGTAGGGGGAGATCTCTGCCTAGGCCAGTTAAATGCTAACGAGTCAGATTCTCTGAACTTCCTGCAAGAGAGGATTTCCGAGTTGCTGGAACTCGGCAGAAATCCCCCAGAGGTACCGTACCATGGTCGCCGTCAGGCACTGCCAGTGTTGCGACCATGTTGCGGGGTTGGAGATTCGCTCTTCAGATTCAAGATCCTTGAATGCAGGTGTCTTTGAGAATTCTTTATGCCTCTCAGTCTGCCGTAAAAAAAGAGGAAGCCTTTTCTCTTTGGCCCTGAGCATCTCGAGCTCTTCTTCCACACCTGATGAAAAGTCAGAACGGATGCTCTGTTCCGTTTGTGCTACAGCGAGGATTATTGGGATTCGGGGAGGCCGTTCCTGAACAACCGCACCCTTCTTGCAGCCAGCATACTGATGTGTTTTATCACGAGAAGGCATTTAGTTCTGTTATCTCAGGGCTTGTGATCGATCTTTGGTGGCTTAAGCATGAAGCAGTTCAAGGAAAAGGGACTTCATTGTCTTCTTCAGCCTCACCAACAAACCAGTTCTCCTGTTCAGAGGGAGTGTGCAAGTGTGTCAGGAGGAAGCTCTGCTGTGTGAAGAGAGAGACTTGGAGTCGTTATTCAGAGTGCAGAAAATAGCATTTCCAGCTTTTTGCTGTGGCTTTTCAGGAACTGTCTCCTCTTTCTCACTCTTGAAAGCGCTGTGGCTACAAATCCATTGGCTCTCGATACAGACCCACACAGTCTCTCTGGTTTGGGTGTCTGAGGATGCGTTTGAAGCTCGTGGGTATCGAAAGACGTTGTGATGGAGGTGGCACGTGTAATTGCTCAAGATGACTAACAATTGTGTGCATGTACAGATTCTTGATTCTTTTAATGAAGAAATAAGCAGGGGTTTTAAACTTGTATTCATGCTGACTGCCAGTGTGTCTCTTTTTCTTCTTAGGCAATGAAGAAAGAAATTGAAGCCTTTGGCTCTCCTCGATGATACCGGATTTCAGCGTACTTGACTGCTCTGCAATGTTTTCTTCTCATTTCATGTTGTTATTGGTACTTGATTTAATAAAGATTACTTTTGCTTGTAGATTTGTGTTAAATAGATCTTCAATTATATGCCATGGCGTATTACGTAAAGGTGTTTGTGCTGGTTTTGGTCAGGAAAGAGTTCACTTTCTTCCCAGGGGCTGGTAGGAAGCTCTGTTGCTGGATTTGCCCTGGGAAAAGTACTGAGGAGGTGTCTCTTCAGGTGGTGCTGGGGAGTGCTTGCACCAATTCCAGGTCCCTCTCAGCTTCTGATGCTGCAGCTGCGCTCCCAACTGTCTGGCCACAGGCAGTGTGGGGGGGGACACAGTTCAGACAGCCGACCCACACTGAGCGCAGGAGTGTTTCATTCCGCAGCACGTCACGTTTGGCACAGAAGCGGGGAGTGGGCTTGGGGGCCATGACTCCCCTTCACCCTCTTGTGCTCTCTAACACTCTGCTTTGGTAACTCCTGTGCTGGCTCATTTGTGAGTGAGCTGGTGGGTCTGTGAGTTTTCCTGGTTGTGCTGTCACTGCCAGGGCTCGCTGGGCCTCTGCCGTGATGGCCCTCGGGCTCCAGCGTTTGAAGGCAGTGGCTATAGACAGCTGTGACTCTCACTTCTTGGCACCTGGATTTGCATAGGTGGATTACACAGAAGAATTGCCCTCACACCTCCAAGGGACCTAACTGCTGCCATGGTTCTGCATCAGAAACCAGCAAGACCTCAGGTGCAGTGCTTTGCATGCCTGTGAGCCAGAGAGAATGACAAGAGGGGTTTGGACCAGATCTCACAGGTTGGGCTGGAGCCCGTGGGCCTGGGACCGTGTCTCACCTATGCTAGGGTGTGGTTAAAATGCCTGGCCCCATGTCCCACCTATGTCAGGCTGTGGTCTGAAAGGCGCTGGAGCCGGCGGCGGCGGAGGCCCCGCCCCTTCCCGGCGGGCAGCGGCGGAAGGGCCGGCGCAGCGCGCGCCGCCGAGCCAATCCCGCGCCGCCCAAGCAACGGGCGTTGGCTCCGGTTTTTGCGCGCCTCAAGTGCGGTGAGGGGAGCGGCGGCCGGGCGGGGAGCGGCCGCGGGCGTCCGCGGCGGGAGGCGTTGCGGCGGAGCCGCCGTGGTGCTCGGGGCAGGCGCAAGGCCAAGAGATCCGGGGGAGAGGGCGGCGTGCGAGCGGAGCGCGGGCCGTGGCGGTAAAGCTGGTAGCGGGGCCGGCACACCGCCCCCCGCTTGAGTCCGCCATGGTGGTTCTGCGGGGCAGCGCCGCCCGGCCGGCCGGCCCGGCGGCCTGCGACGGCAGCCGCCTCCGCCCCGTCTTCGAGCTTATGGACTCCAGCTCCGAGTTCGTCTCCTTGGAGCCCCCCGTGCTCGGGAGCCGTCGCGTCTGGGCGCGCTGCGGGGCCGCCTTGGCCGCCGCCAGGGCGGCGGGATGCAGAGGGACCGGGAGAGTCGGCGAGGCCGTAAGTAGCGGGCGGGGGAATCGGCGGGCAGCGGGTGCGCTGAGCGGGAGCTGTTGGGGGTGTGAGGGGGGGAGCTGGGGAAGCCGCGTGTCCGCGTAGAAGCAGCAGAGAGCGGTGTGACGGGGAGGGAGAAGCAGGGCAAGAAGGAGTATTGACGGCGAGTGCCTACAGCTGCGGCCGGTGGTGTTGTCGCCTGTGCAGAAGGCGGTTGGGGTGGGCCGCCGCAGCCGTCCGGGCACAGCCGCAGCCCTCCTCGCCGGTTGTGGTCACCCTGCAGCTAAAGGGGGGCTGGGCACAGCCCCTGGCGTGGGGGAGCAGTGACAGCGTGCGGGGAGACAGGGCCCGGGTTGCCCTGTGACTCGAGAACTTTCTGCCTGGGCCTGTGGTTTGGCGTGTGTCCTGTATTTCCCCTTCCTCGTTTATTTGGATTGAGCTTGTTTCCTACAAAGTTACCTTGGCAAGACCTTAGAGGCCGCTTGAGTTGTGGTAACGCTCGTACAAGAGTGCTCCCTGGTTAGATGGCAAAAGTGCATGTAAAGCAGCTCTCCCCACAAAATGTATGGGACCTGTAACTGTCTGCCAGCTGGTCTGAAGTGCCTGTGAAGTGCTGCTCAGTCAGGTGTCTACAGGTGCTGCTTGGGGGGCTTTAAAAGCAAAGCTGTGGTTAGACATCAGGACTAGCTTGTGCTTAATTCAAGCACATGTATGTCTCACTTAACACGTTGAAATTCTTGCTTAAGCTTCCTATAATTTTAACCTACCCTAGTCGACAAGCGACAACTGAAAGGATTCTAGAGGATGTGAAACAGTCCGTGCTCTCTGGATTTTCTATCTAGACTATCAATGCGTGTCTGCTGTGATGTGTGAACCGTGTCACTTGGAGAAGTTGACTGTGTTCAGCGTAGCCTTCAAAAGCTAAAACTCTTCTCTGCTTTTTCCAGGTCCGGTTCTTCTGGCTGTAAGGGTGGTTGTTTGGGTTTCTTCCTTTCTTTCCTTGTCCTTTTTCCAGACTGTTCCCACGCTTTGAGGCATGGAGTCATTCTTCCTTAATTTGTAGGATAGAAATTTGTCTCTGCAGAGACAATGCAGAGATGCCGGAGATGAGAGAGATGATGATGCAGGTGCTAGCCTCTTTCCTATCTTGTTGAGGTGCAAAAACTTGATGTTGGCAGCTTTTGCAGTTTTATTGATCTCGGCAGGCAATTTCCCTCTAGTTATTCAGCTTATTTCGTCCACAGAGACTAAGGAGCATATGGCAGAAGGTGTCAGGTAAAGTGGGAGCTGGCGGGTTTATCCTCTTCCAAGTTTCCAGTGCCAAGGAGTCCCGTGGCAGGTCCAAAAGGGTTCCTGTCCCTTTGGAAGCTGTGCACGTGCAGGTCTCTAACCCTGGTGTAACTCGCCAGGCTGAACAAGAGTGTCATCTCGTCCCCTGTATTTGAGGGCAGTTTGCTGCCGAGTTCCCTTTCTGTGTGGGCCAGGTGGGAGCTGGCACATTTCCAGGTAAGCCTTGAGGCTCCTCTGTTTGCGGACCTCGGCCTCAGAGCTCACGGCCTTGTTGCCTCGGCATATTTATCTGTTCTGCTACTACTTTGGAGCTACTTCCTCCGAGCTATGGGGTAGCTAAGCACGGGTTTTGTAAAAAACCAAAAAGCTTCTTAGAAGCAATTGCTAATCCCTTCCTGTAGCATGAGAAAAGTAACAAAGTCGGGAATGTTTTCAAAATTTGAAATACTTTCCAAAGTTCTTTCACCCAGTTGTCTTCTCTTTCCAGTTGACCCATTGGCTGCTTCCGAGTGCCACTTCTTGAGTGTGTTTCTTCAGCCTGACAGGGTTGGTAAGAGTTAGTTACTCTTGCTCTGCTGGCAGCTTGCTAGAGGTAACCTAATGGTTCTTGCTGTCTGCCACCTCAGCGACCTGGGATGTCTCCCTACAGACGAAGCACGGGCAGAGTTCGCAATGTGCAACGTTGCTGCGTTGCCTCATTTGAGCCAAGACTAACGTAAAAAGACGGTACAGAGGGTAAAGAATATCACGAGCGTTGTATTGCGAGCATTGTGGTAAAAATAGAGTTAAGGAGCAAACGAGTGCGAAAGTGTACATAGCAAGGTTTCCCAGGTCACTCTGCTGGGTTTCTTCCAGCGTCTGTGCTGACATCGTCCAGGTGTGTGTTCTTCTTTGAGTCTGGGATTTGGCCCGCAGACTTGTGAAGCGTATTCCTGCAGCCATCTTTTCGCTGATGTGGCAGCCCTGTAAGATTTCTCCCAAGGAACATGTACTTCTAGATGAATGAAGTAGGAATGTGCAAAGCAGCAGTTATAACTCGTGTCTCTTGGAGTTTAAGCAAGCAAAATCTTGCCGAGTTGGTGCAAGGTGGGAGTCCAATTTCACAAGTGATCATGTTATTTCTAAATAAAGCCTCTGTGCTGGGTTCAGTCAGGAAAGAGTTAACTCCCTTTCCTGTGGTTGCTGGACGCTACTAGAAAATAGTGATGAGGCCTCAGCCGGTGCTGGGGAGGGCCTGTACAGAATTCAAGGTCTTTCTCCGCTTCTGCTACGGCAGCTGCGTTCCCAGCTCTCGCTGTCTCGCGAGCAACGTAGGGGAGACAGTGCAGAGAGCTGACCCCGACTGACCAAGGAAGTGTTTCCTTCCATAGCAGGTCATGTTCCGGGTCTTGGGCAGGGAAGGGTCCGGTAGCCATTACTCTCTCCCTTCCTCGTCTACTCCCAGGCACTTGCTGACCATCCCTGCCTTAGCTGCTCTGCCAACTCCTGTGCTGGCTCGTTTGTGAGGGAGTTGGTGGGTTTGTTTAGGGTTCCTGGCCGTGCTGTCGCTGGTAGGGTTCGTTGGGAACCTGCTGCGATGGCTCTCGGGCTGCGATGGCTCTCGGGCTCTGTGGGTCTGGCTCTCACTACTCAGCACCCGGTTGTGCATTGGTCAGTGGGTGGTGAGCAACTGCATCGTAATTGTATCATAGGGTTTATTTTCTATTATTTGAATTATTTATTAGTAGTAGTATTTGTATCCGTTGATTGCGATTTCATTAGTAACTCGTTTTTATCTCCAATTTACGAGCTTCCTTCTTTGTTTTTCCTCCGATTCTTCCCCTCCAGTGGAGGAGGGGAGGGGCATTTGTGAGAGCGGCTTCCTGGTGTTTTGCTGGACGGAGTGAAACCATGACGCCTGTGCAGTACCTGGTTTCCAACCCTCCTTAGCCCAGCCTCTCAGCCTAGCTGTGCTGGCTTGGTGCCTGTTAGCAATGGTGCAGGCTGTGAGGAGGTGTCGCCCCTTCTCCCCTTGCTGGCACTTGGACCTCTGTGACCCAGGACACGGTTGGAAATGCCATTCAATAAATGCAGAAGAGGCCAGGGCAGACTGTGGTGATCGGTGTCCCGCAGTGAGTTGCCTTCTGGGCAGGGTCCCTCCCTTGGTCTCTTAGGTGACCCCTAAGGCCTCTTTTGCCTGTTGCCCCCGAGGGGTCCCTTACCCTGGAGGCAGTGCTTGGGCTGACTGATGGCCTTGCCATAAGTGGGGCCAGGCTGCTCCCCCAGTGCTGATAAAGGCCACCTTCCGGAAGGAAATCTTTTCATGTCCCTCCAAATGGGGTCCTAAATGGAACAGGCAGGAGAAAAACTCTCCTAACTGGGCTTTAATAGCAGGACATGCAAGGTCAAGCTTGAGTGCTCCTCTGAACCAATACTGAAATCAAAGTTGGGGTTGTTTTCATGAAGCACTAAGTTTACATGAAAGACTTTGCTGCAATCATTTTTTCGAAGGATATTAAGCTCCAGTTGTCCGTAAGAAGAGTGTGGCAGCGGAGAGTTTTAGCTTTGAAAGCTGTTTTGGTTTGGTTCTTTTTAATTCTTTCTGAGAGCTGCTACTTGGTGCAGAAGTGGTTGAAGGCTTACCTGCTGGTAGTTGCACACGATCAAGTATGGGGAGTTACAGAATAAACCAAATGTGGGGAATTACAGAATCAAGTTGCCTGAATGACAGAGAGTTTCCTTCTTAGCTCAACACATGGCTCAAATCAGGATGTTCTTATTTCCTTCTTTCCCTAGGAATTTTCATCTAGCAAAACCGAATGCCTTGGTGGACGCCGTTTGGAATCAATGAGAAAAAACATGCTGCCTTGTTCAGACTGTAGCTTGGACAAAAGCCTGGCAATGCTACGTGCAAATGTGAATCGAAGACACTTTACGAGGTATCGTATTTCCAGGGGTCCAGTCTCTGTTCATTTGGTAGGATTAAAAGGAAGAGAGAAAGCACGCGTAATGAGTCACGTCAAGGCAAACCGAGAGGTAAAAATCTGCAGGGGAATAGGATGATGTTATTGTCAGTGCCATCTATCTGTCTGGGAGCTAGAATCCCTCTTTGTAGGAAAAGTCTGCTGCTTGTCTAAAAATAGGCATCTTTTCCCAACTCCATTGAAATCTCTCTTCTGCTTTGGTTACTGAGATGTTACATGCAGTACTGAGCGTTCAAGTTCAGCAGGTGAGGAAATCTATGTCCTTGTAGAACTGTGTGCGTGTGGCAGGCAGCAGAGCTGGGACTGGACTCGTCTGTGTGGTCCACAGGCTGTTGTGTGCTGTGGATCGCTGGATTATAAACTTGGTCAGGTTCCCTGGTCTTGATGGGGAACAATACAACACCTCTGTACAAGAATCCTAACAGAGTAACTCTTTTCTCCCTTCTCTGCCCTCTTTCTTAACGTAGGCAGTTGGCAAAGCTGAAATCAGACCAAAGCTGAATCAGACCAAAGCTGAAATTAGCCTGTTGCGTTTGGTCTCTGTTTACCCTGCCTCCCAAAAGTTCTGAACTCATCAACCAAAATCAGCTGGAGTTGTGAGCATAGCTATCTCAGACAGTGAATTTCCTGGGAGTGTTAGGAAAGGAGGAAGGTACACGGAGGAGAAGATGCTCTGAATTCTTTCCGGGCTGGGGGAAGCTGCAGCATCAATTCCAGCCTGCTCTTGGGCCTGGAGAATCTGTTTGTTATCTTGGGTTTTGTTGTGACATGGGTTTGCTGGAGTCTGCAGGACACAAACTGAAAGCCGTCCTTGCAAATAGGAGGGAATATTGCGGTCTGATGTGTGAGGTCCAGAGTAATGTAGTTCTGATGCTGACAAACCCCCTGACGTGGGGAAGGTGTCGCTGAAGCTCAGCGGTTTACTGCTTTACTTGCCTGGCCGGGGAGACAGCGTGGTCAGGCAGGTGGTTTTCCCAGGGTGAGGCTCATCTCTTGCACTCCAGCTAGCAAACTACCACGAAGCCGCTCTCACAAATCCCCCTCCCCTCCTCCAGTGGAGGGGAAGAATCGGAGGAAAAAGAAAGAAGGAAGCTCGTAAAATTGAGATCGGAACTATTTACTAATTAGACCTAAATCAATAGATACAGATACTACTACTAATAAATAATTAAAATAGTAGAAAATAAAACATATGATATGATATATACAACTATGATACAATATGATACAGTTTCTCACCATCCACTGACCAATGCACACCCAGATGTTGAGTGATGAAAATCAGACCCAGAGAGCCCAAGAACCACAGCCCCAGAGCGATCGCAGCCCGAGAGCCGCGGCCTGAAGGCCGGAGCCCGGGAGCTAACGCAGCAGATTCCGAGCGCACCCTGTCAGTGATAACACGGCCAGGAAACTCTGAACAACCCACCAGCTCCCACACGAAGGAGCCAGCCCAGGAGTTAACCCTCCTGCATTAGCTGCTTTGCTAGCAAGTGCCCGGGAGTAAACGAGCAAGGGAGTAAGGGAGAGAGAGAAGGGAAGAGTAATGGCTACCGGACCCCCTTCCCCACCCCAGAGGCCGGAACATGACGGACTATGGAATGAAATACTGCCTTGGTCAGTCTGGGTCAGCTACAGTATCCAAAGCGGACAAAAGCCCTTGAGTTCAGTACAGGCCATCCCCAGCACCAGCTGAGGCCTTAGCAATGTTTTCACTTAGCATCCAGCAACCTAGTTCCCTGGCAACCTAGTTCCCTGGCAACCTAGTTCCCTAGCAACCAGAATAAAGGGCGTTAACCGTTTCGTGACTGAACCCCAGCACACCTTGGAATGACACACAGAAGCAAGCTTGGTGCTGTGAGGCTGCTTGCTGGCAACTGGGAAAATCCGTTATTTCCAGGCAGTGTCCTGCCGATCACGGGCTACAGGAGGGAAGGGGCCTGAAATGCACTTCATGTGTAGTGATTCAGGTTCTAACTGTGCCCTACTGTCTCGCTGACTTCTCTTAACTGTTGTAATGCTAGTGCAGGTAAGGACCCTGTGGCAAAGGGTGCTGTGTGGTAAATGCTGGGCAGGTCTTTTTTTAAAGCAGGCAAGCGTTTGAGTTCTCTGCTCTTTGGGAGTTTATCTGGAGACGTTTCTTATCTCCTAGATCTGTTGAAGTCACGAGGTAGAAAATTGAAGCGATGCACGTTTAAACGGTGTACTAAAAACGTGCCTGTTAAGAGACTTCCCACCTAATTTAAAAAAACCCAAACCCCTGTGAGATACCTAAGGTGTTTTTACTCCATTGGTGTAGAATTGTATGTGTTGCTTTGACTTTTCCAGGAAGTAGTACGCAGGTTGTGTGTTTGTTTTCATCAGGTTGGCTTTTGAGTCTCTTACAAAGTTACTCTACAAGTCACACTTTTGAGTAGGTAGTTTAAACATAAGTAAGTGGAATGCTGCAGTCGCTGCAGTAACTTGTAATTCAGGCCTTGAAGAACAAATGGATCCATGTTTCACTAGAGCAACGGTGAAATGAAGGGGATAATGTATTGTCGGTTTCAAAATATTGTATATATGAACTCATTTTAGTGACCAGAGCACTGAAGACCAGAGCTGATGTAAAAGCTGCAGCACAAGGCCGTGAAGAAAGTGAGGATTCGGAGGTCCGCCGAAGGTGCAGGCTTGGGCAAAGTCATGACACCCCTACAAATCAGTCTGCTTTGTTTGACACACTTCTAACCAAGTAAGTGGGTTTTTTTTCGTCACCAGGCAATGCTCCTAAAATAAACTGTATTAGCAAAGCTTTGTCTATGGCATAATATTGTCCAGGGACTTTCTTCTTCTTTTGACAGCAGCAACAGGTATTGGTCTTGCTGGCAGCGAGAGCGAAATGTCTTTAGTGGCGAGGCTGAAAATTCCTTAAGTTATGTGATGTTTTCTGAAAGGTTTGGGAGGTGTAACAGCAGTGGGGTATGTTTCCCAGTGTATATAGTCGTGGAAAACCAACAGGAAACTGAAGTTACAGTTAAGAGAAGAAGCAGCAGCCTGTGGTCTGAGGAAGGCTGTGAACTAAAAATGACTTAAGGCGGTCATGCAGAGCAGCTTAAGTGCTCTTAAAAACTGCCCTAATTTCTTTCTCTTCTCTTCTCTTCCTGTGATCTTCAGAATTCTTCTTTTCCTTCTTAAAAGAGGGGTTTTTTTACTGTGTTCGGCCAGAGGGGAAACAAACCTGCAAACGGTGTATGTTTGCCAGCGTTGAAACGCTTGGTCTTACATCTCTCTGAAAAGTAAAGGTTTGACTGAAATTTGAAGTGGTGTTTAAAACCTTGGCTAGTAAAATGTCGTACTGATCACAGGTACTGTTTGAAACGGGTGGGGTTTGTGTTCGTCTTTGCCTATCTTTGCTCTTCGGTGTCCACTTTTGATCTTAGTACTGCAGAAGCAGTCTTGCAAAACGTGGACGACATGGAGGAGGTTCGTAGACGGCGAGTGATGGTAGACCTCAGGGTGTTCCACGATGCAGAAGTGGCTATTGATTTATTTTCTTGTTTTTTTTCTAAGTAGAGTAATTCACGTAGGGAAATCAATTGTAGTTTTGTCGTAGCTGAAATAACTTCTGGCAAAAAATCGTGTAGTCTAAAGCAACATTTGGTTTTGCTCTCCACTTAAAATGGAACGTCTGACTGTTACGGCCATGCTACACATCCATTCTAAGGGTGGACGAAGCGTCTTCTTCAGAAGACATGAAATAGCAAGGATACGCTGAAATACCTGTCCTCTGCTAAGCGCTCTGAATTGCCTTCTGATTTTTGAATAGCCCCTGTTGCCAAACAGCTGTCTCAGGGCTTGGGTTTTCACTTGAAATCGCTATAAACCCCAATGAATTGATGTCAGCTATAGCTGTGTGTTTGTTGTTGTGCCAGCCCTGCCTGTGAGATGAAGTAGTCCTCTGTCCCTAGAGGAACTGAGGTTACAATTATACACAGCAATCAAATTTCCTCCGGTTTAGTCTTGCTCCGTTGAATCAAGTTTTCCTGAAGTGCCTGTCATTCAAAAGGACGGTGGTTTTTAAACATCTTCACAGTCTGCTTTCACAGTTTTTTGTTTAGATCGTAATTTCTTCTTCTTAATAAATTAAACCAGAATTGTCCGTAGTACTTTGTTCACTCTCTCGCAAATGCCAGTATGAATTTTCTTTTGTCGACTAGGAATTGATTTTATTTTTCTGGGTTCTGCCACACTCTTGTCTTCTGAACCTGTGATTAATAGATAACACTGGGGTTTGTATCTGGACCAGTATTTAACTCTCACACGTCCTAAATCCTGGTTTAGAGCAGAACTTCTTGTTACGGACCCTGGGTGCCAAAATGATGTTCCTATTCTCTCCTCCTGTACCTTAATGGAGCCTTTTGTGTACTGAGAGTGCCTTGATAATGTTAGTGTAGAGGTGCCCGGTATGCCCCTGTCAGGTTTGCTGTGTATTTGTGACTGCTCTTTCTTCTTTCTTTGCATTAGGAAAACCTCAACATGTGCTCCAGAGAAGAGGAAGGAATGCAAGGAGGTGCCAAAGAAATGGCTGATAATAAAGGTGGTTGTCTTTTCGATTTTCTTTACTATGCTGTAGCCAAAGCCCTTGTGTGAAACAATTGAGAGGAGCTGAAGTGTTGGGTGGTTTTCATCAATGACGGTCTGTGTTGCCGTTGCCGTGACAAGCCATAGTCACGGGCCCTAGGGCTGTACTGCCATGAGCTTGGAGCAGGTGTTCAGCGGGAAGGGGAGGGGAGAAAGTGCTTTTCCAAAACGCTTAGACGATAAAAGGCAACAGAGGGCTGTGGACAGGTTGGAATACAAAGAAACGGATGTATTCCTCCGAATGAGAGTAAATAACAAGGAAGGACTGTCTGAAATAGTGGCTTTCATAGGAGCTGCAGCTTAGCTAAGCAAGAGGGTAGAATTACTGTTCCTGAGACGGAGGAGAAGTCACGCCGCCGTTTCAGTGAGGGCAGAACAGTGTGTGCTGCTCTGTGCTTTGTAATTTCTGGAATGTGTTTTGCATACATTGGTCTGAAGCTTTTGCAGGTTTTGAGATCTGTTGTGTCCTTAACATGAAGGTAATGGTAAAAGCGATAGCATCTGTATAGTGCATTTTGAATGTAATAGCATGTGCACCAGGGCCGAAGCAGTTTGATGTTACATCAGTATGCAGGGGTTTAATGTTACGCTGATGTCCCGTAGTTTTATCAGAAGAAAGCGAGGACAGAGAAGATGAGGCAAACGGCCGAAACCGTTACGACTTCCGAGAGAGGAAAGCTGTTGAGCGCTCTCGAGCTTCCTTGAAAAGTAGGTTATGTGGACAGTTTGTCTTAAGAGCTTCTTTCTTACATAGAAGGTGTTGGGGTTTTTTTAATCAAAATGAATTTCTTGCCCACATTCTGCAAGTAAATTTTATCAAAGCATTTATCCTGTGAACATTCTGTTTCTTTGCCATTTGGCCTAGGTATTGCTGTTTTCCAGTCAAAGAATGACCTAGGAGTTCTTGAAAGAATATTAATGAAACAGACTTGGTAACCTTGTGTTTGTCCATTCCCCTGAAAAAGCTGGTGTGTTTCTTCACTTCTCCTGGGCACTGATTTAACTCCCTCCCCCCCAGTCACTTGAAACTTCCCCTGAAATTAGAGATGGGCGAAACATGGTATTTTCTGCCTCTCCCACTCTCCTGGTTTGCCTTAAACTCGTTTGTAACGTTCTTCTAAATTCTTTGCTTTCAACAGAACCAAAACGGCGCAAGACACCTTATTCACGTCAGTCTCCACCTGTCCGCCAGAGAGCTTCGTCTAGCAGTAGGCAGTCACAAGGCCCTTGCTGCAGGAGAAGTAAAAGGTTGGTGTATGGGTAGTGGTAGTTCTTATTTATCAGTAGTGCTGTCCGTCACACTCGGGTGAATAATGCTTTCAAGGGGTTTTGGATTGGTGGTAATTACAGGTTAATAGTGTGATCATTGCTGTGGTAGTCGGAGGGCGTAAAGAAAAACATTGCAGGGGAGACTCTACTTTTTATCAGCCATTAGATTTTTTGTTGTGGAATTGAAGGCAGAATGTCCTTCTGAAAAATCTTAACTATTTAAGCAGAAAGCTTTAAGGTTAATGAAATTGGAGAAGAGGGGAGGGAGGAGTTTACTGAGGAAGTTTGTGCTCATTTCCAAGGTGGTCTGTGGTCACTTGAGATTGTTATAAATGCAGAAATCTTCTGGCTGCATCTTAATTGAGAAAGCACCTTTCTCCTTCTCCCGAATTTGTGTCAGGTCTCTCCCACCAAACTTGCAGACAGACGACTTGCAGGGAATCCACAAGGATCGAACGCAAGTTGGAGCAAGTCTGGCCGGGGCTGATGGAACAGATGGTTTGGTAAGTATTTTTTAGTTGGTGGTGCCAGTGGGATGTTTCCGGTGTCCATGAAAGCTTGCGATACCGTGCCGTGCAGAGCTGCCTTGGGTTGCAGTTTGAAAACTGCCCAGAACGTTCCCTTTGTGCTGACATCATTTCTGATGGAACCTCATCGAGGTTCCAGCCTTCTTTAACATACATAATGCGTTCTGCTGCATTTGTCTTTAGGTGCGGTTTGACAGCGTGGGTGGTCTTTCTGAACACATTTCAGCTTTAAAAGAGATGGTGGTTTTTCCATTGCTTTATCCAGAATTCTTTGAGGGATTCAAAATTCAACCTCCAAGGTAACAGACGTTGTTTAAACCTAAAACTTCTCATTCTCCCTTTTGCAGGAGAATAGTCAGCTGTGCTATCACTGTGTTTCCGTGCTTCAGAATATACTCAGCAGTGTTGGTGGGGGTTTTTAGCAGTAATAACAAAGGAGTTTCTTAAAACTGGATAGCATCTAGAACGTGTCTCTTCCCAAGTACTCAAGTATCGGTTTTATAATTGACAGGACCTGCAACTAGAGCCTTGCACTGTTTGCTGTGCTTGGGCTAAAGTAAGAATCTGTTGCTAAATGAGTTCTGCGTTATGAAATTACTCGAGATGTAATTGTTAGCTTTCTATGTTCTTGGTCAGCCAAACTCCCTCGTGGTCTACTGAAATATGACCTTAAATTACTTGCTTTCCGCAACTTTATTAACGGAAAGAAAATCTTTCCCCGTTCCACTTCTTTATTCCTTGAGGTACTCTTGGAAACAGCAGTTTTTCAAGCTGCTGGCTCTATTTATCTGGAAGTGTGGAATACCCTGGCAGTTTCAGGCTTCCTCCTCGTTTCTTCCCAGCAACGGTTGGTCTGGGAGACCAGATGCAGTAACCTAAAGCTTGTAAGGGGGAATAAAATGCTCTAGTCTCAAATGTTGCCTTTTGTGAAACCAACCGTGAATACGCGCTGTGCCACTGGAGAATGAAGTGTCGATTCCTCCGTTGGCCCAGTCTCAGGTTCTGCACTGAAGTTTGTTCTCGTTTGGCTCCACTGAGGAAAATAGCCTTTTTCATGAGGAGTGGGGCCGACTGCCTGAGTAAATGGGTGGGAGAATCTGAACAGCAGCTTCGCTCGTTATTTGATCAGGTAAGGTTGAAACGTGCTGTGTGTTCTGTCCAAGTTATAACTGTAATTTTCTGTGGTCAGTACTTTCCAGGAAAACTCACTTTCTGTTTTGTCAATTCCTTCCACGGGAATGGGATTATCAGTGTTTCTTTTTTCCATAGTTTTCTCAGGGCCTTGAAATCTGGAGAAGTATTGGGAAAGATTATTAAAACAAATGAGAGAACCTCACAAAGCAACCCCCAACTTCAAAACAAAACAAACACCACCCCCCCCCCCCCCCCAACCCAACCCCCAAACAAACCACAGAAAAGTCAACCAAAGAACCCAGCCACAAACAAGGCTGCAGGAGGCAAGGGATGGTGGCGTTAGATCAGAGGGAAGCAGGTTCAGGCTGGAACTGTGGTCATTTAAATGCATCCCAGAAGCTTGCTTCCAGCGCCTGTAATTGAATTCAGTGCCAGCTCAGTTCTTGGTGGTTGCCAAACAGCTGTAAAAGCTGCTGGTGTGATTTGTTTCCTGTCACCCACTCTCAGTGGGTTGACAATAGGCTGCCGTCTTCTGTTACTCGTGCCGCTTACTTCATTTGCTCCGAGATCCCTGGTGCTGCTCTGAAAAATCTGGTTCCAGGGACTTCCCAACCATAACGCTTTTCATGCGTTTTCTCTTTCAAATAGCGCTGGTTTACCTCTGCTGCCATCCCTGTGGTTTCATTTTAGGCCTACCAGATGCGACCTTCAATTATCTTCCTCGATGAGATCGATGGCCTCGCTCCTGAACGGTCCAGCAAACAAGACCAAGTGTACAGGTAGTACCCTTTTTGTTTCTGCGCAGCAGCTGCTTGATCTTTGTGGAAAGATGACCGCGACCTATTGAACGTTCTGTGACACCTTCATTTCTCCTGTAAACTAGTCGTTCAGTGCTACTAAATTTCAGATGAGTTTTAAACAAGAATTGCAAGCCATTCGCTAAGCCTGATACCAGCCCCAGGTCTGTGTTACCTTATCTATTTCTTTATGTCTCGAAATGAGTCTTTCGCTAATCAGCATCTCGTCAAGAAAAGCTTGTCCTTTTTGCGTGGTCGCTGGAGAAAAGGCTGTGTAGAACATAACAGAACTTACTGAAATGAATGAAAATTCTGGTTTTTTTCTATCAGCTCTATTGTAACAACGCTTCTGACGCTTATGGATGGCCTAAACAGCAGAGGAGAGGTGGTGGTAATCGGAGCCACCAACAGACTGGATTCTGTAGATCCGGCTTTACGAAGACCTGGACGCTTTGATCGAGAGTTCCTCTTCTCCTTGCCAAACAGAGAGGTCAGCGCTTCAACTCAACCTCTCCGTTCTTGGTGTATGAATGGATAGTGGATGTTCCACGAGCCTGGGTTTTTCCCAGGCTGGGTATCCTGGGGTATATACCCGTCAGTGTTTTGGGATCTGTCAGTCTTACTGGTACTTATTAAGGGGGAGCTGGACAAAGAGGTGAAGTACGTTGCCCAGGGGCAGGGCTTGGGGAGCTTCTAGTCCAATGGCAGTTGGTAAGCAATGAAAAAACAGGTCTATAGCAACGAAAGAATATGGGGGGGAAGATGCTGTGTAAAACCGGCACCCGCATGCTGTCGCTTTTAGTAGCACCTTTTGGAAGAAGAAGAAATGCTTACTGGATTGAAGGCTAGTCCCAGTGCACTAAACCATGAAGAGAAAACTTAGGCCAAAGTAAACTGCAACCGTTTTGTTTCCAGGCTAGAAAAGAGATTTTCAAGATTCACACACGAGACTGGAGCCCTCAGCCATTGGACAGCTTTCTTGACGAGCTAGCTGCAAAATGTGTTGGTAAGCTGGGAAAGAGAGGGAGTTGCTGCATGTGCCTGAGTCCTGAGGCACCTGAGCTTGTCCCAGGCGGTACCCAGGCTCTTGGGCCTTGCTGCAGAGCCCGGCAGGGAGGCAGCTGGCACGCCTGGGGAGCAAAGTTAGATGCTTTTTTTCTTTTACTCTTCTTTTTGTCTCTCAGAATATGGAATGGGTTTGGGGCATCTTCCTCTGGAACAGTTTTGATGAGGAAGCTGCTGCGTAAGCACGGGCTTCCTGGCTACGAGCCACGTCAAAAACCTTGGATGCAGGACGCTCTGAAGTCCTGTCTTAACCTGTTGCTTTTTGGCTGCATCCCAAGTCTTTCAGGGTTGCACTTTGCAAACCTTGGCCTTGACTTCTGTGTTGCTTGACACTGACGTAACCTTTGATTCTCATTTTGTTTCTTAGGATACTGTGGTGCTGATATTAAATCACTGTGTGCTGAAGCTGCCCTTTGCGCTTTGCGCCGCCACTACCCTCAGATCTACCAAAGTACCGAGAAACTGCAGTTAAATATGGCCTCTATTAAAATAACAGCACAGGATTTTGTCACAGCTATGCAGAAGATTGTTCCAGCTTCACAGAGGGTCGTGTCTTCACCTGGGCGACCACTGACACCTATGTTGAAACCGCTGCTGGGAAACACACTAGCAAGGATTTTACGAGCCTTGCAGAGAGCGTTTCCCCACGCAGAGCTTGCGCTCCAGAACCGAGAGCAAGGTACAAGAATAACATCTACTACTTGTAGCATTCTGCCAAAGCAAAAAACCTTGTGATGTGTGCAAGAATCGTACACGAACCTCTCAGCGGTAATGACAGTGGAATCTTGTAATAGCCCTGTGCCCAGTGCAGGGTGGGAGCTGGGAATGACTCGCCATAGGCGTTACAGAGCGATGCATTCTTCACTAGAGCACCGTGTTTCTGGGCACAGCCATCATTTGTAGAGACAGAGCTGAGGTTTCATGGGTGAGGCACCTCTTTGAAAAGACTGGTTTAAAGGAGGGGAGAAGGGCATTTTTACATAGATGCTCCTAATTCCTGTCTGAAGGATGTCAGGACTGCAGTACAAGTCTAAGGGGTTTAAGCTCAATCCTGGTTCAGCTCTGGGGATTTTTAACGGCAGTCTCTTAACGTACATGTTTGTGGGTCGCACTGCACGCTTGCACGTGAGGTCAGAATGTTGTCGTAGTCTTTACTTTGGGGCGTGGCTCGCCTAGCACGTATGAGCTCACGCTCCTGACTGCATCGGCCCTGCTGGGGTTTAGTCTGTCAGCTGGGGAGAGCAAATACATAGATAAACTCACTCCACCTCTGATGAATGGAGATTTGTGGATAGTTTCTTCTTCTGCTAAGCTCTGGAGAATATCCTACCAGTATTAGCCCCAGCAGAGCTGGTAGATAGTTTGTGTTGACAGAGGCAGAAACCCACCAACAAAATAAAAGCAGAGAGGCTAGGGGATTGGCAACTGCATCCCCTCCATTGTGTCCTTCAGTGATGCTGGAGGAGCCTTCTTGAGAAGACGTGTTGGTCTGTGTGCTCTGACTCATTCCTCCAGACGGATGGAAGGGGCCTGTGGCCATGGCATTCGCTTAATTTCCCCACATCCAGTGGGAGAACCTGCTCCGTACAGAAGTGGCCTCGTTGGGTTTTTCAGGTGTCTGGAAACTACAGACACTCTTCCTGATCCTCTTCTTCTAAGGAAGAAGAAACTTGAGGTTTTCCCCAACAGAGGCAATACTGGGTGCAAGTCATAAGGTGTAGGACAGCTTTGGAGAGACGTGTGCAATCTCCTTAGATGTGTGGTAGAACGAACTCTTCAGAAAACAGCTCTCAGCGTGTGCCCTCCAGTGAAGAAATAGAGGATAAGTGGTTTCCAGCACTGCTTGAGAAGCTACCTTAATATGAGAGCCAGATCTGGAATATTCAAGAAAGGTAACAAAGCCCTCTTGTCTTTCAGGCCCTTCAAGTGTGATGCAGGAAGAGAAGGACTTGCTGTCAATCTGCGAAGAAGGGACAAGGCAGAAAATGCCTGCTGGACCGAAGAAAGAATTCCTCGATTTTAGCAGGTAAAGGTTTGTCCCCTTTAGGTTTTAGCTTTTTAAGACTGCTGGGTCTGTCAAGAGTTTTCCTGTGGTAGGTGAAGGAGCCAAGTGATCAGCATTCGCAAAAGAAGCGTGAAGATCCAGCTGGGTACTAGTTTCCCACTGGAATACAGGGCCATAACCCTGTTGTGGTTCCAGCAGGCAGGTAGCAGAACACCACCAGCCGTTGGCTCACTCCCCCCACCCCAGTGGGATGGGGGAGAGAATAAGGGAGGGAGAAAAGTAGAATTTGTGGGTTGAAATAAGACGGTTTAATACGAGAGAAAAGGAAGGGAAAATCATGAAGGTTATGATGAAAGAATATCCAAAGCGAGTGATGCCCAGTGCCCAGCAGTCCCCAGGCAGCTTTCCCCCTAGCTTATGTACTGAGCCTGACATCCTCTGGTACAGAACATCCCTTTGGACAGTTGGGGTCAGCTGTCCTGGCTGTGTCCCCTCCCAGCCTCCTTGCTGGTAGTGCAGTCCGAGTAGCTAGCTAACAAGTCCTTGACTTAGTGTAAGCAGCGCTTAGTTACAACCAGAACATCAGTGTGCTATCAACATTATTCTCATCCTAAAGCCAAACCACGGCACTGCGCCAGCTGGTAGGAAGAAAATTATGACGGCATCCCAGCTGAAACCAGGACAAGCCGTCAAACTGAATGGCCCAGCCACTAAGTCAGGGTGGTCCGCAGACATCTTGGGTGTGCCTATTCATAATTACATTTTTAAACTGATCTCCTTATGGTTCTAGAAATGCTTATTACCAGCTGACATCTTACAAGCCACGGTTGCTGGTAGCTGGAGAGCCGGGATGCGGGCAGACTTCTGATTTGGCACCGGCGGTACTACACGCCCTGGAAAAGTTTCCGGTTTATACGCTGGACCTACCGCGGCTGTTGGGCAACATCGCATCCCCAGCAGAGAGATGTGTGCAGGTATCTTTTTTTTCTCTTTCATCTCGTAGGATTCATGAATTGTATCTAAACGAGTAGAGTCAGGACAGACGCTTTACGTGACTCACTTGTCTCCTAAGAGGAACAATTCCTTTTTGTTACGTGATGGTTGCATCTGCTGTTGTATAGCTACCATGTCTAGCCACTGCCCGGATCTAGCACCTGCGCTTCCCCTCTTGTGACGGGAACTCCCTGAATGCCGATAATCTGCAAGGGTGCCCAGAGAAATTTCTCCTGTGAGAGGACTGTTGCCATTTCCCTCCTGCGGTAGATGCATGTCCTCCTGTGGGACTGAGGTAGCATCTGTAGGCAGTGGCTTGTGGTCTTCCACTGCACATACTCTGGTCGGATGGATCCTTTGGTAATGAGAGGCTGGGAGTAATGAAGCTGCTCGAGCAGGTTGAAGACTGGTCACCTCTTCTTAAGAATGACCTGAAGTTACGAATTGGTAACCAGGCTTCCTTTCACGTAGGTCTGTCTGCATTCAGACTGTGCTCCAGAGTGACTTGGCTGTGTGCCCCCTCTGAATTGCAAATGGGGTAGTTGCAGTCGGGTAGCAATTTACCCAGGCTAATACATCTTACTGAAGGGTTAGTTGTCTTTTTTCAGGCACGCCAGCTGAGCTGTGAGGCTCACTAGGAGTTATCTTCTACCTAAGTAGTTTTGAAATCCAGCAGAGATCCAGGTCCGCTTCTGTCTGCGTAGCAGTGTGTCTAGATTTGAGTCCAAGTGAAAGTTTTACCTTCCTGTTCACTTGTTCTTTTGTTGGTTTGTTTTGATGGTTTGGCTTCATCTACTCCTACCTCATCAGATAGTTTGACTGACAAAGTAGTTATTTCTAAGCCTATTCAGCATGGTTTAGTTTTCTTATCCAATCTTTCCTTTTACCAGCTAATGCAAGAAGCTCAAAGAAGGCAGCCCAGTATCATTTATATCCCACGGATCGACACGTGGTGGGAGGTGGTTGGAGATCCCTTGAAAACTGCTTTTACAGCAATGCTGCATGACATTCCAGCATTTGCTCCAGTTCTGCTGTTTGCAACATCTCACGTGTGCTATGCAGATCTCCCAGAAGAGGTATTTTTGTCAATGCTTTTCTTGCCTTTTTTTTATTCCATTTCTTGTTAATGTATAAACCCTTTAAGCACTGGAGTACTGTGCCCTCTTAAGCCAATTCATATTGTTACTGCTCAGGATCCTGACCAGGTCTCTTAAAACGCGCTTGGACGAAACAAGGCTGAAAGCGTTTCCTCAAAGAACACTTTAGACAAAGATACTGACTTTGACCCCCTTCTCACATGCTTGTGCTGATTAGACAGGTGAACAAGTTTACTTTGGATGAAAAATTCCAGGGACTTTGATCTGGTTAGATGTGTAATTAGGTCGGGGCAATCCCAACTGCAAGTACAGGCTGGGTGGAGAATGGATGGAGAGCAGCCCAGAGGAGAAGGACCTGGGGGTACTGGGGGATGAGAAGCTGAACGTGAGCCGGCAGTGTGCGCTGGCAGCCCAGAAAGCCAAGCGTATGCTGGGCTGCATCAGGAGAAGCGTGGCCAGCAGGGCGAGGGAGGGGATTCTCCCCCTCTACTCTGCTCTCGTGAGACCCCACCTGGAGTGCTGCGTCCAGCTGTGGAGCCCTCAGCATAAGAAGGATATGGACCGGTTGGAGAGGGTGCAGAGGAGGCCACGAAGGTGAGCAGAGGGCTGGAGCCCCTCTGCTGTGGGGAGAGGCTGAGAGAGTTGGGCTTGTTCAGCCTGGAGAAGAGAAGGCTCTGGGGAGACCTTATTGCAGCCTTCCAGTACCTGAAGGGGGCCTACAAGGAAGCTGGGACGGGGGGGCTTTCTACAAGGGCCTGTAGTGACAGGACAAGGGGTAATGGGTTTTAACTGAAAATGGGGAGAGTTAGGTTAGATATCGGGAAGAAAATCTCCAGTGTGAGGGTGGTGAGGCACCGGAACCGGTTGCCCAGAGAAGCTGTGGGTGCCTCATCCCTGGCTGTCTTCAAGGCCAGGCTGGATGAGGCTTTGAGCAACCTGGTGTAGTGGAGGGTGTCCCTGCCCATGGCCGGGGGGTTGGAACTAGATGGTCTTTAAGGTCCCTTCCAACCCAAACCGTTCTGTGATAAGAATATACGGTGCTTGAAATGGAGATGGGAAAAAGCCGTGTTTACTGAAAATGGAAAATATATTTACTGAACAAGTAGGGGGGTCCCATCGGAGGATGGAATGGAATTTCAGAATGGAAAATATATTTACTGAACAAGTAGGGGGGTCCCATCGGAGGATGGAATGGAATTTCAGATTTGCATTCTCCAGTAAAAATTTCCATTTCTGTCTTCGTATAGGTGAAAGCTTTCCAAATTGGAAAGCTAAGATGCAGCTTCTGTTTCAGGAACTTGGAAATCCATTTTTCGTTGTATTCCTTAACAGAATTCAATAAGAATTCAAACTTAGCTTTCTAGACATGGGAGAGTCTGAACACCTTCCTTTAATGCACAGTGTGCATCTGCTGCTTTGATTATTTGGGCTCTGTTGCTGGGGCAGGGCGTACCTAGATGTGTTGCTTGTCACATGCTTTGAAAGGGCTTAACTTGCTACAAAAGTTTTTCTACTGCTAATCAATTCCTTCTCAAATAACTATTGACATTCCTTCCATCCCTTTTGGTAGTAGTGGTTGAAACATGAAGTAAAACTTGGAAGTATGCAACTTCAGCTGATGATTCAGTTTAATGAAGAGAGGTACTCATCTGTTTGGAACAGAATACGAATTTGTGTGGCCTTAGACCTGAAATCTCTTTTCTCCTCCTGCTTTAGATACAAGAATTATTTGTTCATGAAGAAGTTTTCCAAATCCAGTTGCCTACAAAGGAAGAGAGAGAGAGGTTTTTGGAGGACTTAATTGTCAATCAAGCTGCTAAAGCTCCTGCAGTGAAGAGCAACGCAGGTGAGGGTATTCTACATCTAAACCTTGGCTGTCAGTTAATAGCTCTACAGTATTTGCATAGGTGGGAATTATGCAGTGGGTGCCAGGTGCCCAGCAAAGAGCTCTATGGCTCCCCCATCCCCAGCTGGCCAGGGGAGAGAAAATAAAACAAGGCTTGTGGCTTGAGATAAGGACAGGGAGAGATTGCTCAGCAATTACTGTCACAGGCAAAGCACACTCACCTCGGGGAAAAGACCTGAATTTACTACCGATCAAATGGGAGTAGGATAATAAGAGGATAAATGCAGATCGTAGAGCACCTTCCCCCCAGCCCTTCATTATCCTCAGGTTCAATTTCACTCCCCATTTCTCTACCTCCTCCTGCCAGGCGGTGCAGGGGGACAGGGAACAGGGCTTGTGGTCAGTCCATCACACACTGTCTCTGCTGTGCCCCCTTCCTTGGGGGAGGACTCCTCACACTCTGCCCCTGCTCCAGCACGGGTCCCTCCCACAGGGTGCAGTCCTTCAGGAGCAGCCTGCTCCAAGCATGGGTCCCCCATGGGGTCACAAGTCCTGCCAGCAAACCTGCTCCAGCCTGGGCTCCTCTCTTCGTGGGGCCACGGCTCCTGCCAGGAGCCTGCTCCAGCATGGGCTGCCCACGGGGTCACATCCTCCTTCAAGTTCATGCTGCTGCTGCTGCTGTGGTGTGGGGTCCTCCCCGGGCTGCAGGTGGGTCTCTGCTCCCCTGTGAGCCTCCATGGCTGCAGGGCACAGCCAGCCTCACCATCAGCTGCACCATGGGCTGCTGGGGAATGTCTGCTCTGGCACCTGGAGCACCTCTTGCCCCGCCTTCTCCACTGACCTTGGGGCCTGCAGAGTTGTTCCTCTCACACATTTTCGCCCCTCTCTCTGGCCGCAACTGCTGTTGCGCAGCAACTTTTTTACCACCTTAAATATGTCATCCTAGAGGTGCTACCGCTGTTCCTGATGGTGTCGGCCTTGGCCAGCGGTGGGTCCATCTTGGAGCCGACTGGCATTGGCCCTGTCTGACAGGGGAAGCTTCTGGCAGCTTCTCACACAAGTCCTGTAGCCTGCCACTCACCTACCGAAACCTTCCCATGCAAACCCAGTACAGTGAAACAGGATTTTTCCCCTCCTCTGCCCTCAAATCCTAAACTATGTGCTGCCTTTTACTGTGATCCCCAAGTGAAGGGGGCAAGGGGGGAAAAAAATAAGGGAGCAATCATAGAAATGTACAGGAAAGATCATTATTTCCATACTCTTCCTGTGAAGAGGACATGAAAGAGCAAAGGGACGTGGGTTTCTTTTGATTAAAACGCGTGACGTGGCGTCAAGTTTCCTGGTCTCACTGGCAAGACTGGGGATTCTGCCACTGACTTCACCCGTGTGCTTTGTGCAGCGCTCCATGCTTCCGAGGAACGGTGGGGCTTTCGGGAAGGCAAAAATGCACAGTTTGTTCTGCACAAGGTTAACGGCATCAGAAGCATAGGAGATGCCAGGTTTTACAGGCAGTGTTTTCTCCAGGAATTATTCCCTTTAAATTGTCTCTTGAACTCCGCCCAAGACGTGTTTAGCTTTTGAAATTTACAGCTTCAGAAAAGGTTTGAGGACGGGCTCGTCTCCAAACGCTTTTCTGTTATTCATCTCTTAGTTCACGTCATAAGACAGGAAGCGACTTCCCCTAATAACCTGGATTTGCAGTAATACTTCCTATGGAAAGTGAGAATTTTCTGCTCTCCAAATCTTGAAGCTGAGCGGTTTGTGAATGAAATTTTCTAGCTGGCTTCTTACAATCTAACAGCAAATTGACCTCCTTCACTTGCAGCTCTTTCTCTAGACAGATGTAGGGACCCAGGCAACGGTGCTTGAGCTCCTTTGATCCCTTTCCTTGGAATGAAGGCAGAGGAGGATGCTGGAGTTTGAAGGAAGAGCTCTTTTGGTAACGTTTTGGATTACTTTGATCTCTCTTTGTAGATGTGTCAAAAAGAAAACGCAAGAAGAGCAGTGGGTCTTCAGGTATCCTGAGGAAGAGGAGGAACCTTCAGTCGGATAAAGAGAATAAATTCCCAGAATACCAAAATGAGGTAGAGGGCGCTGTTGGGTCCACGCAGGATTCTTCTCTGGAAGACACTGCCAGAGTACATCAGGAACGACAGGGAAGTGGGAATGAGAAGAAATTTGGAACGAAAACTGAGAGAGTTCTCCTTGCGGCTAAATCTCCTTCTCCAAAGCAGCGTGTCCTGCTTCCTGAACAAAGAAGGGAGAGCGAAATGCCGCATTACCGAGTAGCGGGAAGTTCTGAAGGTGAAGATTCAGCTGGTAAGTGAGAGGTCAAACAGGGCATTTAGCCAGATTCACAGAGGGTTAGGGGTTGGAAGGGACCTCTAGAGATCATCTAGGCCAACCCCCCTGCCAGAGCAGGATCGCCTAGAGCAGATCACACAGGAACAAGTCCAGGTGGCTTTGGAAAGTCTGCAGGGAAGGAGACTCCCCCACCTCTCTGGGCAGCCTGTGCCAGTGCTCTGTCACCCTCACAGGGCAGAAGGGTTTCCTCACGTTCAGGCTGAACCTTCTGTTTTCCCGTTGATGGCCATTGCCCCTAGTCCTGTCACTGGACACCACTGAGAAGAGCCTGGCCCCATCCTCCTGACACCCCCCCTTTAGCTACTGATAAGCATTGGTAAGAATCCCCCCTCAGCCTCCTCTTCTCCAAACTAAACAGCCCCAGCTCTCTCAGCCTTTCCTCACATGGAAGGTGCTCCAGGCCCTTCCTCATCTCAGTGGCCCTGCGCTGGACCCTCTCCAGTAGCTCCTTGTCCCTCTGGAACTGAGGAGCCCAGAACTGGGCACAGGACTCCAGGGGAAGCCTCACCAGGGCAGAGTAGAGGGGGAGGAGAACTTCCCTCCACCTGCTGGTCACGCTCTTCTTAATGCATCCCAGGATGCCACTGGCCTTCTTGGCCACAAGGGCACACTGTTGCCTCATGGTCATCCTGTTGTCCACTAGGACTCCAAGGTCCTTTTCCCCAGAGCTGCCCTCCAAGAGAACAGCCCCCAGCCTGTACTGGAACATGGGGTGGTTCTTCCCCAGATGCAGCACTTGACACTTGCCCTTATTGAATCGCATTCGATGTCTCCCCGCCCAGCTCTCCAGCCTGTCCAGGTCACGCTGGATGGCAGCACGGCCTACTGGCCTGGCAGCCACTCCTCCCAGTTTGGTATCAGCAGCAAACTTGCTGAGAGGACATTTGAGCCCTTCCTCCAGGCCAGTGATGAATAAATTGAATAGGGCTGGACCCAGCACTGACCCCTGGGGGATGCCACTAGCCACAGGCCTCCAACTAGACTCTGCCCTGTGGACCACAACTCTCTGAGCTCCTTCCTCCAGCCAGTTCCCAATCCACCTCACCACCCAGTGGTGCAGTCCATACTGCCTGAGCTTGTCTGTGAGGATGCCACGGGAGACCGAGACCGTGTCAAAAGCTTTGCTGAAGTGGAGCTAGACCACATCCACTGCCTTCCCCTCGTCCAGCCCCATCTAGTGATGCCATTTAGCTCGTTTTTCTTCCTGAGGAGGATTACGCTGTTCCTTAGGCTTTAGCCTTTTTCAGTTCCATTCTCTTCTTTCTCTTGTGTCTCTCTCAAAGCAGCACATGGTGTTTCTTCCCAGGGATTAGCAGTGTGAGTTAAAAAGCTGTGCCTCAAACAGGGTGGGCCCAGAGTCACCTGTGGAATAGAAGACTTGGGTGCTACTGTTTGCAAGGGAAGATGTCTTTCTTAACCTGAATTACTTTTGGTGCGGTGCTGTAATGGCAACGGGACTGTATTATTTTTTTTCCTGCTTTTACCCTGCCTTTTTCTCTAGTGCCTTCTTTTGTGTCCGAGTTTGTAACTTTCCTAGAGCAGTGACTTTTGCCAGAAAGCAAGTCAAAGTCGAGCATTTATGGGTGCAAAACCAGGAAGAGTTCTCTGTCGTGGCAGAGAAAGACTGTATGCCAGGTACAGGATACCTCGCTGATTGTGTATTGCAGTAGAGGCAGAAGTGCTGACGTCAGCAATCTGTGTCATTCCAGAGTCACGTGGGAACTCTCTGAGCGGGGCAACCTGTGCTCTGCTGGAAGAGCCAGAGGCGATGGACGCTGGGGAAGAAGCAGAGCTCACGCAGCCGGGAAGTGTGGGTTACCAGAAGCTTAAAGTGAGTCTCAGTTCAGTTTTGCTGCTGCTGAAGCACAACGTTTCCCGGGTGTGGGAAGGCTGGAGAGCTTGTGAAATAATTCCACCTGTAACGGATTATGACTGTTGTGTTTCCACACCTCGTGTAGACTGTTGTTCCTGCTTTTGGTGACGTAAATTGTAGGAGACTGGGTTCTCTTCCTCACCTTTAATTTAGAAGGGCCTGTTGAATCTTAAAATACGCCGCTGACAGCCTGCTAGTGCTGTTGGCAATGTCTTAGCGGGTTTGTGCTGGATTGGGGGGTAACAATGTAAGAAAGTAGGATGTCCCTTGTTTTGTATTGTTATTGTTTAGCTTTTGAAGACACAAAGAGCCTATTGAAAGGATCTGGCGCTATTCTCAACTTGCCGTTGCTGGTTTTTTATTTCAGCACGTGTTGCGTATCGCCGCTGCGGTCACTGAGAACTTCAGTGTGTCTCTGCTGCAAAAACTCTACGCTGTGCTGAGTCGGTGCATTTACCACCATCGGGAGGAGAATGACAAAACGCAGTTAGTGGAGGTAAGGTTGGTTTTTCTGTCTTTCAGCACTTTCCGTGGTGCGTACGCCTGTGTAGGGGTGCGCTCTGGACATCACGCTGATTTAGGGTTACTCTTTACTGCTCAGTTGCTGTGCTACAAGGCTTTGTCATTTCAGTCTGGAAGGCGTTTGGCCGTATTGCAAACCCGTTTATTTGGCATAATTGCGGGCAGTTCCAGCAGGCAAAGGCTTGAACTTGAAGACGATGGGTCCACCCACACAGCCCTCTCTGAAAGCAGTTCACCTCAGCCTGTCAGTAGTCCTTGTCCAGAAGCCCCTTTTTCGGGGTGGGAGGCTGTGACAGGAGGGTGCTTTGCTCAGTCCGTCGCTTCCTCTTTCTGCCCTTCCAGGCAGTCAGACGTGGTAATCATGCATACAGGAGTCGTTCCGTTCTTGAAAAGCAATGGAGCCTGAAACGGAACAAGAGGCTGAGACTTTTCTCTGGTCTCACCAGAATCTCTTTTCAACTCGAACGGTTCGAGCACCTTTAATTGGACGTAGGGGGAGATCTCTGCCTAGGCCAGTTAAATGCTAATGAGTCAGATTCTCTGAACTTCCTGCAAGAGAGGATTTCCGAGTTGCTGGAACTCGGCAGAAATCCCCCAGAGGTACCGTACCATGGTCGCCGTCAGGCACTGCCAGTGTTGCGACCATGTTGCGGGGTTGGAGATTCGCTCTTCAGATTCAAGATCCTTGAATGCAGGTGTCTTTGAGAATTCTTTATGCCTCTCAGTCTGCCGTAAAAAAAGAGGAAGCCTTTTCTCTTTGGCCCTGAGCATCTCGAGCTCTTCT
Organism: Rhynochetos jubatus; assembly: GCA_027574665.1. Classification (NCBI taxonomy): domain Eukaryota; kingdom Metazoa; phylum Chordata; class Aves; order Eurypygiformes; family Rhynochetidae; genus Rhynochetos; species Rhynochetos jubatus. The sequence continues at coordinate 6,399,319 of CM050648.1, read as the reverse complement.
TCCACACCTGATGAAAAGTCAGAACGGATGCTCTGTTCCGTTTGTGCTACAGCGAGGATTACTGGGATTCGGGGAGGCCGTTCCTGAACAACCGCACCCTTCTTGCAGCCAGCATACTGATGTGTTTTATCACGAGAAGGCATTTAGTTCTGTTATCTCAGGGCTTGTGATCGATCTTTGGTGGCTTAAGCATGAAGCAGTTCAAGGAAAAGGGACTTCATTGTTTTCTTCAGCCTCACCAACAAACCAGTTCTCCTGTTCAGAGGGAGTGTGCAAGTGTGTCAGGAGGAAGCTCTGCTGTGTGAAGAGAGAGACTTGGAGTCGTTATTCAGAGTGCAGAAAATAGCATTTCCAGCTTTTTGCTGTGGCTTTTCGGAACTGTCTCCTCTTTCTCACTCTTGAAAGCGCTGTGGCTACAAATCCATTGGCTCTCGATACAGACCCACACAGTCTCTCTGGTTTGGGTGTCTGAGGATGCGTTTGAAGCTCGTGGGTATCGAAAGACGTTGTGATGGAGGTGGCACGTGTAATTGCTCAAGATGACTAACAATTGTGTGCATGTACAGATTCTTGATTCTTTTAATGAAGAAATAAGCAGGGGTTTTAAACTTGTATTCATGCTGACTGCCAGTGTGTCTCTTTTTCTTCTTAGGCAATGAAGAAAGAAATTGAAGCCTTTGGCTCTCCTCGGTGATACCGGATTTCAGCGTACTTGACTGCTCTGCAATGTTTTCTTCTCATTTCATGTTGGCGGTGGTACTGGATTTAGTAAAGGTTACTTTTGCTTGTAGATTTGTGTTAAATAGATCTTCAGTTATATGCCATGGCGTATTACGTAAAGGTGTTTGTGCTGGTTTTGGTCAGGAAAGAGTTCACTTTCTTCCCAGGGCCTGGTAGGAAGCTCTGTTGCTGGATTTGCCCTGGGAAAAGTACTGAGGAGGTGTCTCTTCAGGTGGTGCTGGGGAGTGCTTGCACCAATTCCAGGTCCCTCTCAGCTTCTGATGCTGCAGCTGCGCTCCCAACTGTCTGGCCACAGGCAGTGTGGGGGGGGACACAGTTCAGACAGCCGACCCACACTGAGCGCAGGAGTGTTTCATTCCGCAGCACGTCACGCTTGGCACAGAAGCGGGGAGTGGGCTTGGGGGCCATGACTCCCCTTCACCCTCTTGTGCTCTCTAACACTCTGCTTTGGTAACTCCTGTGCTGGCTCGTTTGTGAGTGAGCTGGTGGGTCTGTGAGTTTTCCTGGTTGTGCTGTCACTGCCAGGGCTCGCTGGGCCTCTGCCGTGATGGCCCTCGGGCTCCAGCGTTTGAAGGCAGTGGCTATAGACAGCTGTGACTCTCACTTCTTGGCACCTGGATTTGCATAGGTGGATTACACAGAAGAATTGCCCTCACACCTCCAAGGGACCTAACTGCTGCCATGGTTCTGCATCAGAAACCAGCAAGACCTCAGGTGCAGTGCTTTGCATGCCTGTGAGCCAGAGAGAATGACAAGAGGGGTTTGGACCAGATCTCACAGGTTGGGCTGGAGCCCGTGGGCCTGGGACCGTGTCTCACCTATGCTAGGGTGTGGTTAAAATGCCTGGCCCCATGTCCCACCTATGTCAGGCTGTGGTCTGAAAGGCGCTGGAGCCGGCGGCGGCGGAGGCCCCGCCCCTTCCCGGCGGGCAGCGGCGGAAGGGCCGGCGCAGCGCGCGCCGCCGAGCCAATCCCGCGCCGCCCAAGCAACGGGCGTTGGCTCCGGTTTTTGCGCGCCTCAAGTGCGGTGAGGGGAGCGGCGGCCGGGCGGGGAGCGGCCGCGGGCGTCCGCGGCGGGAGGCGTTGCGGCGGAGCCGCCGTGGTGCTCGGGGCAGGCGCAAGGCAAAGAGATCCGGGGGAGAGGGCGGCGTGCGAGCGGAGCGCGGGCCGTGGCGGTAAAGCTGGTAGCGGGGCCGGCACACCGCCCCCCGCTTGAGTCCGCCATGGTGGTTCTGCGGGGCAGCGCCGCCCGGCCGGCCGGCCCGGCGGCCTGCGACGGCAGCCGCCTCCGCCCCGTCTTCGAGCTTATGGACTCCAGCTCCGAGTTCGTCTCCTTGGAGCCCCCCGTGCTCGGGAGCCGTCGCGTCTGGGCGCGCTGCGGGGCCGCCTTGGCCGCCGCCAGGGCGGCGGGATGCAGAGGGACCGGGAGAGTCGGCGAGGCCGTAAGTAGCGGGCGGGGGAATCGGCGGGCAGCGGGTGCGCTGAGCGGGAGCTGTTGGGGGGGTGAGGGGGGGAGCTGGGGAAGCCGCGTGTCCGCGTAGAAGCAGCAGAGAGCGGTGTGACGGGGAGGGAGAAGCAGGGCAAGAAGGAGTATTGACGGCGAGTGCCTACAGCTGCGGCCGGTGGTGTTGTCGCCTGTGCAGAAGGCGGTTGGGGTGGGCCGCCGCAGCCGTCCGGGCACAGCCGCAGCCCTCCTCGCCGGTTGTGGTCACCCTGCAGCTAAAGGGGGGCTGGGCACAGCCCCTGGCGTGGGGGAGCAGTGACAGCGTGCGGGGAGACAGGGCCCGGGTTGCCCTGTGACTCGAGAACTTTCTGCCTGGGCCTGTGGTTTGGCGTGTGTCCTGTATTTCCCCTTCCTCGTTTATTTGGATTGAGCTTGTTTCCTACAAAGTTACCTTGGCAAGACCTTAGAGGCCGCTTGAGTTGTGGTAACGCTCGTACAAGAGTGCTCCCTGGTTAGATGGCAAAAGTGCATGTAAAGCAGCTCTCCCCACAAAATGTATGGGACCTGTAACTGTCTGCCAGCTGGTCTGAAGTGCCTGTGAAGTGCTGCTCAGTCAGGTGTCTACAGGTGCTGCTTGGGGGGCTTTAAAAGCAAAGCTCTGGTTAGACATCAGGACTAGCTTGTGCTTAATTCAAGCACATGTATGTCTCACTTAACACGTTGAAATTCTTGCTTAAGCTTCCTATAATTTTAACCTACCCTAGTCGACAAGCGACAACTGAAAGGATTCTAGAGGATGTGAAACAGTCCGTGCTCTCTGGATTTTCTATCTAGACTATCAATGCGTGTCTGCTGTGATGTGTGAACCGTGTCACTTGGAGAAGTTGACTGTGTTCAGCGTAGCCTTCAAAAGCTAAAACTCTTCTCTGCTTTTTCCAGGTCCGGTTCTTCTGGCTGTAAGGGTGGTTGTTTGGGTTTCTTCCTTTCTTTCCTTGTCCTTTTTCCAGACTGTTCCCACGCTTTGAGGCATGGAGTCATTCTTCCTTAATTTGTAGGATAGAAATTTGTCTCTGCAGAGACAGCGTTGTCTCTGCAGAGACAATGCAGAGATGCCGGAGATGAGAGAGATGATGATGCAGGTGCTAGCCTCTTTCCTATCTTGTTGAGGTGCAAAAACTTGATGTTGGCAGCTTTTGCAGTTTTATTGATCTCGGCAGGCAATTTCCCTCTAGTTATTCAGCTTATTTCGTCCACAGAGACTAAGGAGCATATGGCAGAAGGTGTCAGGTAAAGTGGGAGCTGGCGGGTTTATCCTCTTCCAAGTTTCCAGTGCCAAGGAGTCCCGTGGCAGGTCCAAAAGGGTTACTGTCCCTTTGGAAGCTGTGCACGTGCAGGTCTCTAACCCTGGTGTAACTTGCCAGGCTGAACAAGAGTGTCATCTCGTCCCCTGTATTTGAGGGCAGTTTGCTGCCGAGTTCCCTTTCTGTGTGGGCCAGGTGGGAGCTGGCACATTTCCAGGTAAGCCTTGAGGCTCCTCTGTTTGCGGACCTCGGCCTCAGAGCTCACGGCCTTGTTGCCTCGGCATATTTATCTGTTCTGCTACTACTTTGGAGTTCCTTCCTCCGAGCTATGGGGTAGCTAAGCACGGGTTTTGTAAAAAACCAAAAAGCTTCTTAGAAGCAATTGCTAATCCCTTCCTGTAGCATGAGAAAAGTAACAAAATGGGGAATGTTTTCAAAATTTGAAATACTTTCCAAAGTTCTTTCACCCAGTTGTCTTCTCTTTCCAGTTGACCCATTGGCTGCTTCCGAGTGCCACTTCTTGAGTGTGTTTCTTCAGCCTGACAGGGTTGGTAAGAGTTAGTTACTCTTGCTCTGCTGGCAGCTTGCTAGAGGTAACCTAATGGTTCTTGCTGTCTGCCACCTCAGCGACCTGGGATGTCTCCCTACAGACGAAGCACGGGCAGAGTTCGCAATGTGCAACGTTGCTGCGTTGCCTCATTTGAGCCAAGACTAACGTAAAAAGACGGTACAGAGGGTAAAGAATATCACGAGCGTTGTATTGCGAGCATTGTGGTAAAAATAGAGTTAAGGAGCAAACGAGTGCGAAAGTGTACATAGCAAGGTTTCCCAGGTCACTCTGCTGGGTTTCTTCCAGCGTCTGTGCTGACATCGTCCAGGTGTGTGTTCTTCTTTGAGTCTGGGATTTGGCCCGCAGACTTGTGAAGCGTATTCCTGCAGCCATCTTTTCGCTGATGTGGCAGCCCTGTAAGATTTCTCCCAAGGAACATGTACTTCTAGATGAATGAAGTAGGAATGTGCAAAGCAGCAGTTATAACTCGTGTCTCTTGGAGTTTAAGCAAGCAAAATCTTGCCGAGTTGGTGCAAGGTGGGAGTCCAATTTCACAAGTGATCATGTTATTTCGAAATAAAGCCTCTGTGCTGGGTTCAGTCAGGAAAGAGTTAACTCCCTTTCCTGTGGTTGCTGGACGCTACTAGAAAATAGTGATGAGGCCTCAGCCGGTGCTGGGGAGGGCCTGTACAGAATTCAAGGTCTTTCTCCGCTTCTGCTACGGCAGCTGCGTTCCCAGCTCTCGCTGTCTCGCGAGCAACGTAGGGGAGACAGTCCGGAGACCTGACCCCGACTGACCAAGGAAGTGTTTCCTTCCATAGCAGGTCATGTTCCGGGTCTTGGGCGGGGAAGGGTCCGGTAGCCATTACTCTCTCCCTTCCTCGTCTACGCCCAGGCACTTGCTGACCATCCCTGCCTTAGCTGCTCTGCCAACTCCTGTGCTGGCTCGTTTGTGAGGGCGTTGGTGGGTTTGTTTAGGGTTCCTGGCCGTGCTGTCGCTGGTAGGGTTCGTTGGGAACCTGCTGCGATGGCTCTCGGGCTCTGTGGGTCTGGCTCTCACTACTCAGCACCCGGTTGTGCATTGGTCAGTGGGTGGTGAGCAACTGCATCGTAATTGTATCATAGGGTTTATTTTCTGTTATTTGAATTATTTATTAGTAGTAGTATTTGTATCCGTTGATTGCGATTTCATTAGTAACTCGTTTTTATCTCCAATTTACGAGCTTCCTTCTTTGTTTTTCCTCCGATTCTTCCCCTCCAGTGGAGGAGGGGAGGGGCATTTGTGAGAGCGGCTTCCTGGTGTTTTGCTGGACGGAGTGAAACCATGACGCCTGTGCAGTACCTGGTTTCCAACCCTCCTTAGCCCAGCCTCTCAGCCTAGCTGTGCTGGCTTGGTGCCTGTTAGCAATGGTGCAGGCTGTGAGGAGGTGTCGCCCCTTCTCCCCTTGCTGGCACTTGGACCTCTGTGACCCAGGACACGGTTGGAAATGCCATTCAATAAATGCAGAAGAGGCCAGGGCAGACTGTGGTGATCGGTGTCCCGCAGTGAGTTGCCTTCTGGGCAGGGTCCCTCCCTTGGTCTCTTAGGTGACCCCTAAGGCCTCTTTTGCCTGTTGCCCCCGAGGGGTCCCTTACCCTGGAGGCAGTGCTTGGGCTGACTGATGGCCTTGCCATAAGTGGGGCCAGGCTGCTCCCCCAGTGCTGATAAAGGCCACCTTCCGGAAGGAAATCTTTTCATGTCCCTCCAAATGGGGTCCTAAATGGAACAGGCAGGAGAAAAACTCTCCTAACTGGGCTTTAATAGCAGGACATGCAAGGTCAAGCTTGAGTGCTCCTCTGAACCAATACTGAAATCAAAGTTGGGGTTGTTTTCATGAAGCACTAAGTTTACATGAAAGACTTTGCTGCAATCATTTTTTCGAAGGATATTAAGCTCCAGTTGTCCGTAAGAAGAGTGTGGCAGCGGAGAGTTTTAGCTTTGAAAGCTGTTTTGGTTTGGTTCTTTTTAATTCTTTCTGAGAGCTGCTACTTGGTGCAGAAGTGGTTGAAGGCTTACCTGCTGGTAGTTGCACACGATCAAGTATGGGGAGTTACAGAATAAACCAAATGTGGGGAGTTACAGAATCAAGTTGCCTGAATGACAGAGAGTTTCCTTCTTAGCTCAACACATGACTCAAATCAGGATGTTCTTATTTCCTTCTTTCCCTAGGAATTTTCATCTAGCAAAACCGAATGCCTTGGTGGACGCCGTTTGGAATCAATGAGAAAAAACATGCTGCCTTGTTCAGACTGTAGCTTGGACAAAAGCCTGGCAATGCTACGTGCAAATGTGAATCGAAGACACTTTACGAGGTATCGTATTTCCAGGGGTCCAGTCTCTGTTCATTTGGTAGGATTAAAAGGAAGAGAGAAAGCACGCGTAATGAGTCACGTCAAGGCAAATCGAGAGGTAAAAATCTGCAGGGGAATAGGATGATGTTATTGTCAGTGCCATCTATCTGTCTGGGAGCTAGAATCCCTCTTTGTAGGAAAAGTCTGCTGGTTGTCTAAAAATAGGCATCTTTTCCCAACTCCATTGAAATCTCTCTTCTGCTTTGGTTACTGAGATGTTACGTGCAGTACTGAGCGTTCAAGTTCAGCAGGTGAGGAAATCTATGTCCTTGTAGAACTGTGTGCGTGTGGCAGGCAGCAGAGCTGGGACTGGACTCGTCTGTGTGGTCCACAGGCTGTTGTGTGCTGTGGATCGCTGGATTATAAACTTGGTCAGGTTCCCTGGTCTTGATGGGGAACAATACAACACCTCTGTACAAGAATCCTAACAGAGTAACTCTTTTCTCCCTTCTCTGCCCTCTTTCTTAACGTAGGCAGTTGGCAAAGCTGAAATCAGACCAAAGCTGAATCAGACCAAAGCTGAAATTAGCCTGTTGCGTTTGGTCTCTGTTTACCCTGCCTCCCAAAAGTTCTGAACTCATCAACCAAAATCAGCTGGAGTTGTGAGCATAGCTATCTCAGACAGTGAATTTCCTGTGAGTGTTAGGAAAGGAGGAAGGTACACGGAGGAGAAGATGCTCTGAATTCTTTCTGGGCTGGGGGAAGCTGCAGCATCAATTCCAGCCTGCTCTTGGGCCTGGAGAATCTGTTTGTTATCTTGGGTTTTGTTGTGACATGGGTTTGCTGGAGTCTGCAGGACACAAACTGAAAGCCGTCCTTGCAAATAGGAGGGAATATTGCAGTCTGATGTGTGAGGTCCAGAGTAATGTAGTTCTGAGGCTGACAAACCCCCTGACGTGGGGAAGGTGTCGCTGAAGCTCAGCGGTTTACTGCTTTACTTGCCTGGCCGGGGAGACAGCGTGGTCAGGCAGGTGGTTTTCCCAGGGTGAGGCTCATCTCTTGCACTCCAGCTAGCAAACTACCACGAAGCCGCTCTCACAAATCCCCCTCCCCTCCTCCAGTGGAGGGGAAGAATCGGAGGAAAAAGAAAGAAGGAAGCTCGTAAAATTGAGATCGGAACTGTTTACTAATTAGACCTAAATCAATAGATACAGATACTACTACTAATAAATAATTAAAATAGTAGAAAATAAAACATATGATATGATATATACAACTATGATACAATATGATACAGTTTCTCACCATCCACTGACCAATGCACACCCAGATGTTGAGTGATGAAAATCAGACCCAGAGAGCCCAAGAACCACAGCCCCAGAGCGATCGCAGCCCGAGAGCCGCGGCCTGAAGGCCGGAGCCCGGGAACTAACACAGCAGATTCCGAGCGCACCCTGTCAGTGATAACACAGCCAGGAAACTCTGAACAACCCACCAGCTCCCACACGAAGGAGCCAGCCCAGGAGTTAACCCTCCTGCATTAGCTGCTTTGCTAGCAAGTGCCTGGGAGTAAACGAGCAAGGGAGTAAGGGAGAGAGAGAAGGGAAGAGTAATGGCTACCGGACCCCCTTCCCCACCCCAGAGGCCGGAACATGACGGACTATGGAATGAAATACTGCCTTGGTCAGTCTGGGTCAGCTACAGTATCCAAAGCGGACAAAAGCCCTTGAGTTCAGTACAGGCCATCCCCAGCACCAGCTGAGGCCTTAGCAATGTTTTCACTTAGCATCCAGCAACCTAGTTCCCTGGCAACCTAGTTCCCTGGCAACCTAGTTCCCTAGCAACCAGAATAAAGGGCGTTAACCGTTTCCTGACTGAACCCCAGCACACCTTGGAATGACACACAGAAGCAAGCTTGGTGCTGTGAGGCTGCTTGCTGGCAACTGGGAAAATCCGTTATTTCCAGGCAGTGTCCTGCCGATCACGGGCTACAGGAGGGAAGGGGCCTGAAATGCACTTCATGTGTAGTGATTCAGGTTCTAACTGTGCCCTACTGTCTCGCTGACTTCTCTTAACTGTTGTAATGCTAGTGCAGGTAAGGACCCTGTGGCAAAGGGTGCTGTGTGGTAAATGCTGGGCAGGTCTTTTTTTAAAGCAGGCAAGCGTTTGAGTTCTCTGCTCTTTGGGAGTTTATCTGGAGACGTTTCTTATCTCCTAGATCTGTTGAAGTCACGAGGTAGAAAATTGAAGCGATGCGCGTTTAAACGGTGTACTAAAAACGTGCCTGTTAAGAGACTTCCCACCTAATTTAAAAAAACCCAAACCCCTGTGAGATACCTAAGGTGTTTTTACTCCATTGGTGTAGAATTGTATGTGTTGCTTTGACTTTTCCAGGAAGTAGTACACAGGTTGTGTGTTTGTTTTCATCAGGTTGGCTTTTGAGTCTCTTACAAAGTTACTCTACAAGTCACACTTTTGAGTAGGTAGTTTAAACATAAGTAAGTGGAATGCTGCAGTCGCTGCAGTAACTTGTAATTCAGGCCTTGAAGAACAAATGGATCCATGTTTCACTAGAGCAACGGTGAAATGAAGGGGATAATGTATTGTCGGTTTCAAAATATTGTATATATGAACTCATTTTAGTGACCAGAGCACTGAAGACCAGAGCTGATGTAAAAGCTGCAGCACAAGGCCGTGAAGAAAGTGAGGATTCGGAGGTCCGCCGAAGGTGCAGGCTTGGGCAAAGTCATGACACCCCTACAAATCAGTCTGCTTTGTTTGACACACTTCTAACCAAGTAAGTGGGTTTTTTTTCGTCGCCAGGCAATGCTCCTAAAATAAACTGTATTAGCAAAGCTTTGTCTATGGCATAATATTGTCCAGGGACTTTCTTCTTCTTTTGACAGCAGCAACAGGTATTGGTCTTGCTGGCAGCGAGAGCGAAATGTCTTTAGTGGCGAGGCTGAAAATTCCTTAAGTTATGTGATGTTTTCTGAAAGGTTTGGGAGGTGTAACAGCAGTGGGGTATGTTTCCCAGTGTATATAGTCGTGGAAAACCAACAGGAAACTGAAGTTACAGTTAAGAGAAGAAGCAGCAGCCTGTGGTCTGAGGAAGGCTGTGAACTAAAAATGACTTAAGGCGGTCATGCAGAGCAGCTTAAGTGCTCTTAAAAACTGCCCTAATTTCTTTCTCTTCTCTTCTCTTCCTGTGATCTTCAGAATTCTTCTTTTCCTTCTTAAAAGAGGGGTTTTTTTACTGTGTTCGGCCAGAGGGGAAACAAACCTGCAAACGGTGTATGTTTGCCAGCGTTGAAACGCTTGGTCTTACATCTCTCTGAAAAGTCAAGGTTTGACTGAAATTTGAAGTGGTGTTTAAAACCTTGGCTAGTAAAATGTCGTACTGATCACAGGTACTGTTTGAAACGGGTGGGGTTTGTGTTCGTCTTTGCCTATCTTTGCTCTTCGGTGTCCACTTTTGATCTTAGTACTGCAGAAGCAGTCTTGCAAAACGTGGACGACATGGAGGAGGTTCGTAGACGGCGAGTGATGGTAGACCTCAGGGTGTTCCACGATGCAGAAGTGGCTATTGATTTATTTTCTTGTTTTTTTTCTAAGTAGAGTAATTCACGTAGGGAAATCAATTGTAGTTTTGTCGTAGCTGAAATAACTTCTGGCAAAAAATCGTGTAGTCTAAAGCAACATTTGGTTTTGCTCTCCACTTAAAATGGAACGTCTGACCGTTACGGCCATGGTACACATCCATTCTAAGGGTGGACGAAGCGTCTTCTTCAGAAAACATGAAATAGCAAGGATACGCTGAAATACCTGTCCTCTGCTAAGCGCTCTGAATTGCCTTCTGATTTTTGAATAGCCCCTGTTGCCAAACAGCTGTCTCAGGGCTTGGGTTTTCACTTGAAATCGCTATAAACCCCAATGAATTGATGTCAGCTATAGCTGTGTGTTTGTTCTTGTGCCAGCCCTGCCTGTGAGATGAAGTAGTCCTCTGTCCCTAGAGGAACTGAGGTTACAATTATACACAGCAATCAAATTTCCTCCGGTTTAGTCTTGCTCCGTTGAATCAAGTTTTCCTGAAGTGCCTGTCATTCAAAAGGACGGTGGTTTTTAAACATCTTCACAGTCTGCTTTCACAGTTTTTTGTTTAGATCGTAATTTCTTCTTCTTAATAAATTAAACCAGAATTGTCCGTAGTACTTTGTTCACTCTCTCGCAAATGCCAGTATGAATTTTCTTTTGTCGACTAGGAATTGATTTTTTTTTTCTGGGTTCTGCCACACTCTTGTCTTCTGAACCTGTGATTAATAGATAACACTGGGGTTTGTATCTGGACCAGTATTTAACTCTCACACGTCCTAAATCCTGGTTTAGAGCAGAACTTCTTGTTACGGACCCTGGGTGCCAAAATGATGTTCCTATTCTCTCCTCCTGTACCTTAATGGAGCCTTTTGTGTACTGAGAGTGCCTTGATAATGTTAGTGTAGAGGTGCCCGGTATGCCCCTGTCAGGTTTGCTGTGTATTTGTGACTGCTCTTTCTTCTTTCTTTGCATTAGGAAAACCTCAACATGTGCTCCAGAGAAGAGGAAGGAATGCAAGGAGGTGCCAAAGAAATGGCTGATAATAAAGGTGGTTGTCTTTTCGATTTTCTTTACTATGCTGTAGCCAAAGCCCTTGTGTGAAACAATTGAGAGGAGCTGAAGTGTTGGGTGGTTTTCATCAATGACGGTCTGTGTTGCCGTTGCCGTGACAAGCCATAGTCACGGGCCCTAGGGCGGTACTGCCATGAGCTTGGAGCAGGTGTTCAGCGGGAAGGGGAGGGGAGAAAGTGCTTTTCCAAAACGCTTAGACGATAAAAGGGAACAGAGGGCTGTGGACAGGTTGGAATACAAAGAAACGGATGTATTCCTCCGAATGAGAGTAAATAACAAGGAAGGACTGTCTGAAATAGTGGCTTTCATAGGAGCTGCAGCTTAGCTAAGCAAGAGGGTAGAATTACTGTTCCTGAGACGGAGGAGAAGTCACGCCGCCGTTTCAGTGAGGGCAGAACAGTGTGTGCTGCTCTGTGCTTTGTAATTTCTGGAATGTGTTTTGCATACATTGGTCTGAAGCTTTTGCAGGTTTTGAGATCTGTTGTGTCCTTAACATGAAGGTAATGGTAAAAGCGATAGCATCTGTATAGTGCATTTTGAATGTAATAGCATGTGCACCAGGGCCGAAGCAGTTTGATGTTACGTCAGTATGCAGGGGTTTAATGTTACGCTGATGTCCCGTAGTTTTATCAGAAGAAAGCGAGGCCAGAGAAGATGAGGCAAACGGCCGAAACCGTTACGACTTCCGAGAGAGGAAAGCTGTTGAGCGCTCTCGAGCTTCCTTGAAAAGTAGGTTATGTGGACAGTTTGTCTTAAGAGCTTCTTTCTTACGTAGAAGGTGTTGGGGTTTTTTTAATCAAAATGAATTTCTTGCCCACATTCTGCAAGTAAATTTTATCAAAGCATTTATCCTGTGAACATTCTGTTTCTTTGCCATTTGGCCTAGGTATTGCTGTTTTCCAGTCAAAGAATGACCTAGGAGTTCTTGAAAGAATATTAATGAAACAGACTTGGTAACCTTGTGTTTGTCCATTCCCCTGAAAAAGCTGGTGTGTTTCTTCACTTCTCCTGGGCACTGATTTAACTCCCTCCCCCCCAGTCACTTGAAACTTCCCCTGAAATTAGAGATGGGCGAAACATGGTATTTTCTGCCTCTCCCACTCTCCTGGTTTGCCTTAAACTCGTTTGTAACGTTCTTCTAAATTCTTTGCTTTCAACAGAACCAAAACGGCGCAAGACACCTTATTCATGTCAGTCTCCACCTGTCCGCCAGAGAGCTTCGTCTAGCAGTAGGCAGTCACAAGGCCCTTGCTGCAGGAGAAGTAAAAGGTTGGTGTATGGGTAGTGGTAGTTCTTATTTATCAGTAGTGCTGTCTGTCACACTCGGGTGAATAATGCTTTCAAGGGGTTTTGGATTGGTGGTAATTACAGGTTAATAGTGTGATCATTGCTGTGGTAGTCGGAGGGCGTAAAGAAAAACATTGCAGGGGAGACTCTACTTTTTATCAGCCATTAGATTTTTTTTTTTTTTTCTTTTGAAAGGGCAGTATTTGTGGTCACTGATAAGGTGACTGTGGGTGTGGCAGCTGCGATTGTGAAAGTGAATTTCTTTTGTTGTGGAATTGAAGGCAGAATGTCCTTCTGAAAAATCTTAACTATTTAAGCAGAAAGCTTTAAGGTTAATGAAATTGGAGAAGAGGGGAGGGAGGAGTTTACTGAGGAAGTTTGTGCTCATTTCCAAGGTGGTCTGTGGTCACTTGAGATTGTTATAAATGCAGAAATCTTCTGGCTGCGTCTTAATTGAGAAAGCACCTTTCTCCTTCTCCCGAATTTGTGTCAGGTCTCTCCCACCAAACTTGCAGACAGACGACTTGCAGGGAATCCACAAGGATCGAACGCAAGTTGGAGCAAGTCTGGCCGGGGCTGATGGAACAGATGGTTTGGTAAGTATTTTTTAGTTGGTGGTGCCAGTGGGATGTTTCCGGTGTCCGTGAAAGCTTGCGATACCGTGCCGTGCAGAGCTGCCTTGGGTTGCAGTTTGAAAACTGCCCAGAACGTTCCCTTTGTGCTGACATCATTTCTGATGGAACCTCATCGAGGTTCCAGCTTTCTTTAACATACATAATGCGTTCTGCTGCATTTGTCTTTAGGTGCGGTTTGACAGCGTGGGTGGTCTTTCTGAACACATTTCAGCTTTAAAAGAGATGGTGGTTTTTCCATTGCTTTATCCAGAATTCTTTGAGGGATTCAAAATTCAACCTCCAAGGTAACAGACGTTGTTTAAACCTAAAACTTCTCATTCTCCCTTTTGCAGGAGAATAGTCAGCTGTGCTATCACTGTGTTTCCGTGCTTCAGAATATACTCAGCAGTGTTGGTGGGGGTTTTTAGCAGTAATAACAAAGGAGTTTCTTAAAACTGGATAGCATCTAGAACGTGTCTCTTCCCAAGTACTCAAGTATCGGTTTTATAATTGACAGGACCTGCAACTAGAGCCTTGCACTGTTTGCTGTGCTTGGGCTAAAGTAAGAATCTGTTGCTAAATGAGTTCTGCGTTATGAAATTACTCGAGATGTAATTGTTAGCTTTCTATGTTCTTGGTCAGCCAAACTCCCTCGTGGTCTACTGAAATATGACCTTAAATTACTTGCTTTCCGCAACTTTATTAACGGAAAGAAAATCTTTCCCCGTTCCACTTCTTTATTCCTTGAGGTACTCTTGGAAACAGCAGTTTTTCAAGCTGCTGGCTCTATTTATCTGGAAGTGTGGAATACCCTGGCAGTTTCAGGCTTCCTCCTCGTTTCTTCCCAGCAACGGTTGGTCTGGGAGACCAGATGCAGTAACCTAAAGCTCGTAAGGGGGAATAAAATGCTCTAGTCTCAAATGTTGCCTTTTGTGAAACCAACCGTGAATACGCGCTGTGCCACTGGAGAATGAAGTGTCGATTCCTCCGTTGGCCCAGTCTCAGGTTCTGCACTGAAGTTTGTTCTCGTTTGGCTCCACTGAGCTGCGTCCCCCCCTGTTAGTTTGGAAGTGTCCTTGTGGGACGCTACGATCTTTTCTCAAGGTTTTCTACATCTGCATGACGCCCTTTATTCCTTTGGTTTACTGCCTCGTTGAATTGTGTAGGAACAGAAATCTTCCATCTGTTTGGACTTCACTGCCACTGCAGCTGTTACCGATAGCTTACACACAGAGCGTTTTGGTTTAGGGCTAGAGGTTGTCGTAGGTACTTTTGTATGATGTTTTTTCTGATGGGAATGTCTCCCTTTAATTGCAGGGGCTGTATTTTCTATGGTCCACCAGGGACTGGAAAGACACTGGTGGCTCAGGCACTTGCTAATGAATGTAGGCAAGGTGACAGGAAAATAGCCTTTTTCATGAGGAGTGGGGCCGACTGCCTGAGTAAATGGGTGGGAGAATCTGAACAGCAGCTTCGCTCGTTATTTGATCAGGTAAGGTTGAAACGTGCTGTGTGTCCTGTCCAAGTTATAACTGTAATTTTCTGTGGTCAGTACTTTCCAGGAAAACTCACTTTCTGTTTTGTCAATTCCTTCCACGGGAATGGGATTATCAGTGTTTCTTTTTTCCATAGTTTTCTCAGGGCCTTGAAATCTGGAGAAGTATTGGGAAAGATTATTAAAACAAATGAGAGAACCTCACAAAGCAACCCCCAACTTCAAAACAAAACAAACACCCCCCCCCCCCCCCCCAACCCAACCCCCAAACAAACCACAAAAAAGGCAACCAAAGAACCCAGCCACAAACAAGGCTGCAGGAGGCAAGGGATGGTGGCGTTAGATCAGAGGGAAGCAGGTTCAGGCTGGAACTGTGGTCATTTAAATGCATCCCAGAAGCTTGCTTCCAGCGCCTGTAATTGAATTCAGTGCCAGCTCAGTTCTTGGTGGTTGCCAAACAGCTGTAAAAGCTGCTGGTGTGATTTGTTTCCTGTCACCCACTCTCAGTGGGTTGACAATAGGCTGCCGTCTTCTGTTACTCGTGCCGCTTACTTCATTTGCTCCGAGATCCCTGGTGCTGCTCTGAAAAATCTGGTTCCAGGGACTTCCCAACCATAACACTTTTCATGCGTTTTCTCTTGCAAATAGCGCTGGTTTACCTCTGTTGCCATCCCTGTGGTTTCATTTTAGGCCTACCAGATGCGACCTTCAATTATCTTCCTCGATGAGATCGATGGCCTCGCTCCTGAACGGTCCAGCAAACAAGACCAAGTGTACAGGTAGTACCCTTTTTGTTTCTGCGCAGCAGCTGCTTGATCTTTGTGAAAAGATGACCGCGACCTATTGAACGTTCTGTGACACCTTCATTTCTCCCGTAAACTAGTCGTTCAGTGCTACTACATTTCAGATGAGTTTTAAACAAGAATTGCAAGCCATTCGCTAAGCCTGATACCAGCCCCAGGTCTGTGTTACCTTATCTATTTCTTTATGTCTCGAAATGAGTCTTTCGCTAATCAGCATCTCGTCAAGAAAAGCTTGTCCTTTTGGCGTGGTCGCTGGAGAAAAGGCTGTGTAGAACATAACAGGACTTACTGAAATGAATGAAAATTCTGTTTTTTTTCTATCAGCTCTATTGTAACAACGCTTCTGACGCTTATGGATGGCCTAAACAGCAGAGGAGAGGTGGTGGTAATCGGAGCCACCAACAGACTGGATTCTATAGATCCGGCTTTACGAAGACCTGGACGCTTTGATCGAGAGTTCCTCTTCTCCTTGCCAAACAGAGAGGTCAGCGCTTCAACTCAACCTCTCCGTTCTTGGTGTATGAATGGATAGTGGATGTTCCACGAGCCTGGGTTTTTCCCAGGCTGGGTATCCTGGGGTATATACCCGTCAGTGTTTTGGGATCTGTCAGTCTTACTGGTACTTATTAAGGGGGAGTTGGACAAAGAGGTGAAGTACGTTGCCCAGGGGCAGGGCTTGGGGAGCTTCTAGTCCAATGGCAGTTGGTAAGCAATGAAAAAACAGGTCTATAGCAACGAAAGAATATGGGGGGGAAGATGCTGTGCAAAACCGGCACCCGCATGCTGTCGCTTTTAGTAGCACCTTTTGGAAGAAGAAGAAATGCTTACTGGATTGAAGGCTAGTCCCAGTGCACTAAACCCTGAAGAGAAAACTTAGGCCAAAGTAAACTGCAACCGTTTTGTTTCCAGGCTAGAAAAGAGATTTTCAAGATTCACACACGAGACTGGAGCCCTCAGCCATTGGACAGCTTTCTCGACGAGCTAGCTGCAAAATGTGTTGGTAAGCTGGGAAAGAGAGGGAGTTGCTGCATGTGCCTGAGTCCTGAGGCACCTGAGCTTGTCCCAGGCGGTACCCAGGCTCTTGGGCCTTGCTGCAGAGCCCGGCAGGGAGGCAGCTGGCACGCCTGGGGAGCAAAGTTAGATGCTTTTTTTCTTTTACTCTTCTTTTTGTCTCTCAGAATATGGAATGGGTTTGGGGCATCTTCCTCTGGAACAGTTTTGATGAGGAAGCTGCTGCGTAAGCACGGGCTTCCTGGCTACGAGCCACGTCAAAAACCTTGGATGCAGGACGCTCTGAAGTCCTGTCTTAACCTGTTGCTTTTTGGCTGCATCCCAAGTCTTTCAGGGTTGCACTTTGCAAACCTTGGCCTTGACTTCTGTGTTGCTTGACACTGACGTAACCTTTGATTCTCATTTTGTTTCTTAGGATACTGTGGTGCTGATATTAAATCACTGTGTGCTGAAGCTGCCCTTTGCGCTTTGCGCCGCCACTACCCTCAGATCTACCAAAGTACCGAGAAACTGCAGTTAAATATGGCCTCTATTAAAATAACAGCACAGGATTTTGTCACAGCTATGCAGAAGATTGTTCCAGCTTCACAGAGGGTCGTGTCTTCACCTGGGCGACCACTGACACCTATGTTGAAACCGCTGCTGGGAAACACACTAGCAAGGATTTTACGAGCCTTGCAGAGAGCGTTTCCCCACGCAGAGCTTGCGCTCCGGAACCGAGAGCAAGGTACAAGAATAACATCTACTACTTGTAGCATTCTGCCAAAGCAAAAAACCTTGTGATGTGTGCAAGAATCGCACACGAACCTCTCAGCGGTAATGACAGTGGAATCTTGTAATAGCCCTGTGCCCAGTGCAGGGTGGGAGCTGGGAATGACTCGCCATAGGCGTTACAGAGCGATGCATTCTTCACTAGAGCACCGTGTTTCTGGGCACAGCCATCATTTGTAGAGACAGAGCTGAGGTTTCATGGGTGAGGCACCTCTTTGAAAAGACTGGTTTAAAGGAGGGGAGAAGGGCATTTTTACATAGATGCTCCTAATTCCTGTCTGAAGGATGTCAGGACTGCAGTACAAGTCTAAGGGGTTTAAGCTCAATCCTGGTTCAGCTCTGGGGATTTTTAACGGCAGTCTCTTAACGTACATGTTTGTGGGTCGCACTGCACGCTTGCACGTGAGGTCAGAATGTTGTCGTAGTCTTTACTTTGGGGCGTGGCTCGCCTAGCACGTATGAGCTCACGCTCCTGACTGCATCGGCCCTGCTGGGGTTTAGTCTGTCAGCTGGGGAGAGCAAATACATAGATAAACTCACTCCACCTCTGATGAATGGAGATTTGTGGATAGTTTCTTCTTCTGCTAAGCTCTGGAGAATATCCTACCAGTATTACCCTGAGCAGAGCTGGTAGATAGTTTGTGTTGACAGAGGCAGAAACCCACCAACAAAATAAAAGCAGAGAGGCTAGGGGATTGGCAACTGCATCCCCTCCATTGTGTCCTTCAGTGATGCTGGAGGAGCCTTCTTGAGAAGACGTGTTGGTCTGTGTGCTCTGACTCATTCCTCCAGACGGATGGAAGGGGCCTGTGGCCATGGCATTCGCTTAATTTCCCCACATCCAGTGGGAGAACCTGCTCCGTACAGAAGTGGCCTCGTTGGGTTTTTCAGGTGTCTGGAAACTACAGACACTCTTCCTGATCCTCTTCTTCTAAGGAAGAAGAAATCTGAGGTTTTCCCCAACAGAGGCAATACTGGGTGCAAGTCATAAGGTGTAGGACAGCTTTGGAGAGACGTGTGCAATCTCCTTAGATGTGTGGTAGAACGAACTCTTCAGAAAACAGCTCTCAGCGTGTGCCCTCCAGTGAAGAAACAGAGGATAAGTGGTTTCCAGCACTGCTTGAGAAGCTGCCTTAATATGAGAGCCAGATCTGGAATATTCAAGAAAGGTAACAAAGCCCTCTTGTCTTTCAGGCCCTTCAAGTGTGATGCAGGAAGAGAAGGACTTGCTGTCAATCTGCGAAGAAGGGACAAGGCAGAAAATGCCTGCTGGACCGAAGAAAGAATTCCTCGATTTTAGCAGGTAAAGGTTTGTCCCCTTTAGGTTTTAGCTTTTTAAGACTGCTGGGTCTGTCAAGAGTTTTCCTGTGGTAGGTGAAGGAGCCAAGTGATCAGCATTCGCAAAAGAAGCGTGAAGATCCAGCTGGGTACTAGTTTCCCACTGGAATACAGGGCCATAACCCTGTTGTGGTTCCAGCAGGCAGGTAGCAGAACACCACCAGCCGTTGGCTCACTGCCCCCACCCCAGTGGGATGGGGGAGAAAATAAGGGAGGGAGAAAAGTAGAATTTGTGGGTTGAAATAAGACGGTTTAATACGAGAGAAAAGGAAGGGAAAATCATGAAGGTTATGATGAAAGAATATCCAAAGCGAGTGATGCCCAGTGCCCAGCAGTCCCCAGGCAGCTTTCCCCCTAGCTTATGTACTGAGCCTGACATCCTCTGGTACAGAACATCCCTTTGGACAGTTGGGGTCAGCTGTCCTGGCTGTGTCCCCTCCCAGCCTCCTTGCTGGTAGTGCAGTCCGAGTAGCTAGCTAACAAGTCCTTGACTTAGTGTAAGCAGCGCTTAGTTACAACCAGAACATTAGTGTGCTATCAACATTATTCTCATCCTAAAGCCAAACCACGGCACTGCGCCAGCTGGTAGGAAGAAAATTATGACGGCATCCCAGCTGAAACCAGGACAAGCCGTCAAACTGAATGGCCCAGCCACTAAGTCAGGGTGGTCCGCAGACATCTTGGGTGTGCCTATTCATAATTACATTTTTAAACTGATCTCCTTATGGTTCTAGAAATGCTTATTACCAGCTGACATCTTACAAGCCACGGTTGCTGGTAGCTGGAGAGCCGGGATGCGGGCAGACTTCTGATTTGGCACCGGCGGTACTACACGCCCTGGAAAAGTTTCCGGTTTATACGCTGGACCTACCGCGGCTGTTGGGCAACATCGCATCCCCAGCAGAGAGATGTGTGCAGGTATCTTTTTTTTCTCTTTCATCTCGTAGGATTCATGAATTGTATCTGAACGAGTAGAGTCAGGGCAGACGCTTTACGTGACTCACTTGTCTCCTAAGAGGAACAATTCCTTTTTGTTACGTGATGGTTGCATCTGCTGTTGTATAGCTACCATGTCTAGCCACTGCCCGGATCTAGCACCTGCGCTTCCCCTCTTGTGACGGGAACTCCCTGAATGCCGATAATCTGCAAGGGTGCCCAGAGAAATTTCTCCTGTGAGAGGACTGTTGCCATTTCCCTCCTGCGGTAGATGCATGTCCTCCTGTGGGACTGAGGTAGCATCTGTAGGCAGTGGCTTGTGGTCTTCCACAGCACGTACTCTGGTCCGATGGATCCTTTGGTAATGAGAGGCTGGGAGTAATGAAGCTGCTCGAGCAGGTTGAAGACTGGTCACCTCTTCTTAAGAATGACCTGAAGTTACGAATTGGTAACCAGGCTTCCTTTCACGTAGGGCTGTCTGCATTCAGACTGTGCTCCAGAGTGACTTGGCTGTGTGCCCCCTCTGAATTGCAAATGGGGTAGTTGCAGTCGGGTAGCAATTTACCCAGGCTAATACATCTTACTGAAGGGTTAGTTGTCTTTTTTCAGGCACGCCAGCTGAGCTGTGAGGCTCACTAGGAGTTATCTTCTACCTAAGTAGTTTTGAAATCCAGCAGAGATCCAGGTCCGCTTCTGTCTGCGTAGCAGTGTGTCTAGATTTGAGTCCAAGTGAAAGTTTTTTACCTTCCTGTTCACTTGTTCTTTTGTTGGTTTGTTTTGATGGTTTGGCTTCATCTACTCCTACCTCATCAGATAGTTTGACTGACAAAGTAGTTATTTCTAAGCCTATTCAGCATGGTTTAGTTTTCTTATCCAATCTTTCCTTTTACCAGCTAATGCAAGAAGCTCAAAGAAGGCAGCCCAGTATCATTTATATCCCACGGATCGACACGTGGTGGGAGGTGGTTGGAGATCCCTTGAAAACTGCTTTTACAGCAATGCTGCATGACATTCCAGCATTTGCTCCAGTTCTGCTGTTTGCAACATCTCACGTGTGCTATGCAGATCTCCCAGAAGAGGTATTTTTGTCAATGCTTTTCTTGCCTTTTTTTTATTCCATTTCTTGTTAATGTATAAACCCTTTAAGCACTGGAGTACTGTGCCCTCTTAAGCCAATTCATATTGTTACTGCTCAGGATCCTGACCAGGTCTCTTAAAACGCGCTTGGACGAAACAAGGCTGAAAGCGTTTCCTCAAAGAACACTTTAGACAAAGATACTGACTTTGACCCCCTTCTCACATGCTTGTGCTGATTAGACAGGTGAACAAGTTTACTTTGGATGAAAAATTCCAGGGACTTTGATCTGGTTAGATGTGTAATTAGGTCGGGGCAATCCCAACTGCAAGTACAGGCTGGGTGGAGAATGGATGGAGAGCAGCCCAGAGGAGAAGGACCTGGGGGTACTGGGGGATGAGAAGCTGAACGTGAGCCGGCAGTGTGCGCTGGCAGCCCAGAAAGCCAAGCGTATGCTGGGCTGCATCAGGAGAAGCGTGGCCAGCAGGGCGAGGGAGGGGATTCTCCCCCTCTACTCTGCTCTCGTGAGACCCCACCTGGAGTGCTGCGTCCAGCTGTGGAGCCCTCAGCATAAGAAGGATATGGACCGGTTGGAGAGGGTGCAGAGGAGGCCACGAAGGTGAGCAGAGGGCTGGAGCCCCTCTGCTGTGGGGAGAGGCTGAGAGAGTTGGGCTTGTTCAGCCTGGAGAAGAGAAGGCTCTGGGGAGACCTTATTGCAGCCTTCCAGTACCTGAAGGGGGCCTACAAGGAAGCTGGGACGGGGGGGCTTTCTACAAGGGCCTGTAGTGACAGGACAAGGGGTAATGGGTTTTAACTGAAAATGGGGAGAGTTAGGTTAGATATCGGGAAGAAAATCTCCAGTGTGAGGGTGGTGAGGCACCGGAACCGGTTGCCCAGAGAAGCTGTGGGTGCCTCATCCCTGGCTGTCTTCAAGGCCAGGCTGGATGAGGCTTTGAGCAACCTGGTGTAGTGGAGGGTGTCCCTGCCCATGGCCGGGGGGTTGGAACTAGATGGTCTTTAAGGTCCCTTCCAACCCAAACCGTTCTGTGATAAGAATATACGGTGCTTGAAATGGAGATGGGAAAAAGCCGTGTTTACTGAAAATGGAAAATATATTTACTGAACAAGTAGGGGGGTCCCATCGGAGGATGGAATGGAATTTCAGAATGGAAAATATATTTACTGAACAAGTAGGGGGGTCCCATCGGAGGATGGAATGGAATTTCAGATTTGCATTCTCCAGTAAAAATTTCCATTTCTGTCTTTGTATAGGTGAAAGCTTTCCAAATTGGAAAGCTAAGATGCAGCTTCTGTTTCAGGAACTTGGAAATCCATTTTTAGTTGTATTCCTTAACAGAATTCAGTAAGAATTCAAACTTAGCTTTCTAGACATGGGAGAGTCTGAACACCTTCCTTTAATGCACAGTGTGCATCTGCTGCTTTGATTATTTGGGCTCTGTTGCTGGGGCAGGGCGTACCTAGATGTGTTGCTTGTCACATGCTTTGAAAGGGCTTAACTTGCTACAAAAGTTTTTCTACTGCTAATCAATTCCTTCTCAAATAACTATTGACATTCCTTCCATCCCTTTTGGTAGTAGTGGTTGAAACATGAAGTAAAACTTGGAAGTATGCAACTTCAGCTGATGATTCAGTTTAATGAAGAGAGGTACTCATCTGTTTGGAACAGAATACGAATTTGTGTGGCCTTAGACCTGAAATCTCTTTTCTCCTCCTGCTTTAGATACAAGAATTATTTGTTCATGAAGAAGTTTTCCAAATCCAGTTGCCTACAAAG
Organism: Rhynochetos jubatus; assembly: GCA_027574665.1. Lineage (NCBI taxonomy): Eukaryota > Metazoa > Chordata > Aves > Eurypygiformes > Rhynochetidae > Rhynochetos > Rhynochetos jubatus. The sequence goes on along the minus strand of CM050648.1, from coordinate 6,377,163 downwards.
GAAGAGAGAGAGAGGTTTTTGGAGGACTTAATTGTCAATCAAGCTGCTAAAGCTCCTGCAGTGAAGAGCAACGCAGGTGAGGGTATTCTACATCTAAACCTTGGCTGTCAGTTAATAGCTCTACAGTATTTGCATAGGTGGGAATTATGCAGTGGGTGCCAGGTGCCCAGCAAAGAGCTCTATGGCTCCCCCATCCCCAGCTGGCCAGGGGAGAGAAAATAAAACAAGGCTTGTGGCTTGAGATAAGGACAGGGAGAGATTGCTCAGCAATTACTGTCGCAGGCAAAGCACACTCACCTCGGGGAAAAGACCTGAATTTACTACCGATCAAATGGGAGTAGGATAATAAGAGGATAAATGCAGATCGTAGAGCACCTTCCCCCCAGCCCTTCATTATCCTCAGGTTCAATTTCACTCCCCATTTCTCTACCTCCTCCTGCCAGGCGGTGCAGGGGGACAGGGAACAGGGCTTGTGGTCAGTCCATCACACACTGTCTCTGCTGTGCCCCCTTCCTTGGGGGAGGACTCCTCACACTCTGCCCCTGCTCCAGCACGGGTCCCTCCCACAGGGTGCAGTCCTTCAGGAGCAGCCTGCTCCAAGCATGGGTCCCCCATGGGGTCACAAGTCCTGCCAGCAAACCTGCTCCAGCCTGGGCTCCTCTCTTCGTGGGGCCACGGCTCCTGCCAGGAGCCTGCTCCAGCATGGGCTGCCCACGGGGTCACATCCTCCTTCAAGTTCATGCTGCTGCTGCTGCTGTGGTGTGGGGTCCTCCCCGGGCTGCAGGTGGGTCTCTGCTCCCCTGTGAGCCTCCATGGCTGCAGGGCACAGCCAGCCTCACCATCAGCTGCACCATGGGCTGCTGGGGAATGTCTGCTCTGGCACCTGGAGCACCTCTTGCCCCGCCTTCTCCACTGACCTTGGGGCCTGCAGAGTTGTTCCTCTCACACATTTTCGCCCCTCTCTCTGGCCGCAACTGCTGTTGCGCAGCAACTTTTTTACCACCTTAAATATGTCATCCTAGAGGTGCTACCGCTGTTCCTGATGGTGTCGGCCTTGGCCAGCGGTGGGTCCATCTTGGAGCCGACTGGCATTGGCCCTGTCTGACAGGGGAAGCTTCTGGCAGCTTCTCACACAAGTCCTGTAGCCTGCCACTCACCTACCGAAACCTTCCCATGCAAACCCAGTACAGTGAAACAGGATTTTTCCCCTCCTCTGCCCTCAAATCCTAAACTATGTGCTGCCTTTTACTGTGATCCCCAAGTGAAGGGGGCAAGGGGGGAAAAAAATAAGGGAGCAATCATAGAAATGTACAGGAAAGATCATTATTTCCATACTCTTCCTGTGAAGAGGACATGAAAGAGCAAAGGGACGTGGGTTTCTTTTGATTAAAACGCGTGACGTGGCGTCAAGTTTCCTGGTCTCACTGGCAAGACTGGGGATTCTGCCACTGACTTCACCCGTGTGCTTTGTGCAGCGCTCCATGCTTCCGAGGAACGGTGGGGCTTTCGGGAAGGCAAAAATGCACAGTTTGTTCTGCACAAGGTTAACGGCATCAGAAGCATAGGAGATGCCAGGTTTTACAGGCAGTGTTTTCTCCAGGAATTATTCCCTTTAAATTGTCTCTTGAACTCCGCCCAAGACGTGTTTAGCTTTTGAAATTTACAGCTTCAGAAAAGGTTTGAGGACGGGCTCGTCTCCAAACGCTTTTCTGTTATTCATCTCTTAGTTCACGTCATAAGACAGGAAGCGACTTCCCCTAATAACCTGGATTTGCAGTAATACTTCCTATGGAAAGTGAGAATTTTCTGCTCTCCAAATCTTGAAGCTGAGCGGTTTGTGAATGAAATTTTCTAGCTGGCTTCTTACAATCTAACAGCAAATTGACCTCCTTCACTTGCAGCTCTTTCTCTAGACAGATGTAGGGACCCAGGCAACGGTGCTTGAGCTCCTTTGATCCCTTTCCTTGGAATGAAGGCAGAGGAGGATGCTGGAGTTTGAAGGAAGAGCTCTTTTGGTAACGTTTTGGATTACTTTGATCTCTCTTTGTAGATGTGTCAAAAAGAAAACGCAAGAAGAGCAGTGGGTCTTCAGGTATCCTGAGGAAGAGGAGGAACCTTCAGTCGGATAAAGAGAATAAATTCCCAGAATACCAAAATGAGGTAGAGGGCGCTGTTGGGTCCACGCAGGATTCTTCTCTGGAAGACACTGCCAGAGTACATCAGGAACGACAGGGAAGTGGGAATGAGAAGAAATTTGGAACGAAAACTGAGAGAGTTCTCCTTGCGGCTAAATCTCCTTCTCCAAAGCAGCGTGTCCTGCTTCCTGAACAAAGAAGGGAGAGCGAAATGCCGCATTACCGAGTAGCGGGAAGTTCTGAAGGTGAAGATTCAGCTGGTAAGTGAGAGGTCAAACAGGGCATTTAGCCAGATTCACAGAGGGTTAGGGGTTGGAAGGGACCTCTAGAGATCATCTAGGCCAACCCCCCTGCCAGAGCAGGATCGCCTAGAGCAGATCACACAGGAACAAGTCCAGGTGGCTTTGGAAAGTCTGCAGGGAAGGAGACTCCCCCACCTTTCTGGGCAGCCTGTGCCAGTGCTCTGTCACCCTCACAGGGCAGAAGGGTTTCCTCACGTTCAGGCTGAACCTTCTGTTTTCCCGTTGATGGCCATTGCCCCTAGTCCTGTCACTGGACACCACTGAGAAGAGCCTGGCCCCATCCTCCTGACACCCCCCCTTTAGCTACTGATAAGCATTGGTAAGAATCCCCCCTCAGCCTCCTCTTCTCCAAACTAAACAGCCCCAGCTCTCTCAGCCTTTCCTCACATGGAAGGTGCTCCAGGCCCTTCCTCATCTCAGTGGCCCTGCGCTGGACCCTCTCCAGTAGCTCCTTGTCCCTCTGGAACTGAGGAGCCCAGAACTGGGCACAGGACTCCAGGGGAAGCCTCACCAGGGCAGAGTAGAGGGGGAGGAGAACTTCCCTCCACCTGCTGGTCACGCTCTTCTTAATGCATCCCAGGATGCCACTGGCCTTCTTGGCCACAAGGGCACACTGTTGCCTCATGGTCATCCTGTTGTCCACTAGGACTCCAAGGTCCTTTTCCCCAGAGCTGCCCTCCAAGAGAACAGCCCCCAGCCTGTACTGGAACATGGGGTGGTTCTTCCCCAGATGCAGCACTTGACACTTGCCCTTATTGAATCGCATTCGATGTCTCCCCGCCCAGCTCTCCAGCCTGTCCAGGTCACGCTGGATGGCAGCACGGCCTACTGGCCTGGCAGCCACTCCTCCCAGTTTGGTATCAGCAGCAAACTTGCTGAGAGGACATTTGAGCCCTTCCTCCAGGCCAGTGATGAATAAATTGAATAGGGCTGGACCCAGCACTGACCCCTGGGGGATGCCACTAGCCACAGGCCTCCAACTAGACTCTGCCCTGTGGACCACAACTCTCTGAGCTCCTTCCTCCAGCCAGTTCCCAATCCACCTCACCACCCAGTGGTGCAGTCCATACTGCCTGAGCTTGTCTGTGAGGATGCCACGGGAGACCGAGACCGTGTCAAAAGCTTTGCTGAAGTGGAGCTAGACCACATCCACTGCCTTCCCCTCGTCCAGCCCCATCTAGTGATGCCATTTAGCTCGTTTTTCTTCCTGAGGAGGATTACGCTGTTCCTTAGGCTTTAGCCTTTTTCAGTTCCATTCTCTTCTTTCTCTTGTGTCTCTCTCAAAGCAGCACATGGTGTTTCTTCCCAGGGATTAGCAGTGTGAGTTAAAAAGCTGTGCCTCAAACAGGGTGGGCCCAGAGTCACCTGTGGAATAGAAGACTTGGGTGCTACTGTTTGCAAGGGAAGATGTCTTTCTTAACCTGAATTACTTTTGGTGCGGTGCTGTAATGGCAACGGGACTGTATTATTTTTTTTCCTGCTTTTACCCTGCCTTTTTCTCTAGTGCCTTCTTTTGTGTCCGAGTTTGTAACTTTCCTAGAGCAGTGACTTTTGCCAGAAAGCAAGTCAAAGTCGAGCATTTATGGGTGCAAAACCAGGAAGAGTTCTCTGTCGTGGCAGAGAAAGACTGTATGCCAGGTACAGGATACCTCGCTGATTGTGTATTGCAGTAGAGGCAGAAGTGCTGACGTCAGCAATCTGTGTCATTCCAGAGTCACGTGGGAACTCTCTGAGCGGGGCAACCTGTGCTCTGCTGGAAGAGCCAGAGGCGATGGACGCTGGGGAAGAAGCAGAGCTCACGCAGCCGGGAAGTGTGGGTTACCAGAAGCTTAAAGTGAGTCTCAGTTCAGTTTTGCTGCTGCTGAAGCACAACGTTTCCCGGGTGTGGGAAGGCTGGAGAGCTTGTGAAATAATTCCACCTGTAACGGATTATGACTGTTGTGTTTCCACACCTCGTGTAGACTGTTGTTCCTGCTTTTGGTGACGTAAATTGTAGGAGACTGGGTTCTCTTCCTCACCTTTAATTTAGAAGGGCCTGTTGAATCTTAAAATACGCCGCTGACAGCCTGCTAGTGCTGTTGGCAATGTCTTAGCGGGTTTGTGCTGGATTGGGGGGTAACAATGTAAGAAAGTAGGATGTCCCTTGTTTTGTATTGTTATTGTTTAGCTTTTGAAGACACAAAGAGCCTATTGAAAGGATCTGGCGCTATTCTCAACTTGCCGTTGCTGGTTTTTTATTTCAGCACGTGTTGCGTATCGCCGCTGCGGTCACTGAGAACTTCAGTGTGTCTCTGCTGCAAAAACTCTACGCTGTGCTGAGTCAGTGCATTTACCACCATCGGGAGGAGAATGACAAAACGCAGTTAGTGGAGGTAAGGTTGGTTTTTCTGTCTTTCAGCACTTTCCGTGGTGCGTACGCCTGTGTAGGGGTGCGCTCTGGACATCACGCTGATTTAGGGTTACTCTTTACTGCTCAGTTGCTGTGCTACAAGGCTTTGTCATTTCAGTCTGGAAGGCGTTTGGCCGTATTGCAAACCCGTTTATTTGGCATAATTGCGGGCAGTTCCAGCAGGCAAAGGCTTGAACTTGAAGACGATGGGTCCACCCACACAGCCCTCTCTGAAAGCAGTTCACCTCAGCCTGTCAGTAGTCCTTGTCCAGAAGCCCCTTTTTCGGGGTGGGAGGCTGTGACAGGAGGGTGCTTTGCTCAGTCCGTCGCTTCCTCTTTCTGCCCTTCCAGGCAGTCAGACGTGGTAATCATGCATACAGGAGTCGTTCCGTTCTTGAAAAGCAATGGAGCCTGAAACGGAACAAGAGGCTGAGACTTTTCTCTGGTCTCACCAGAATCTCTTTTCAACTCGAACGGTTCGAGCACCTTTAATTGGACGTAGGGGGAGATCTCTGCCTAGGCCAGTTAAATGCTAATGAGTCAGATTCTCTGAACTTCCTGCAAGAGAGGATTTCCGAGTTGCTGGAACTCGGCAGAAATCCCCCAGAGGTACCGTACCATGGTCGCCGTCAGGCACTGCCAGTGTTGCGACCATGTTGCGGGGTTGGAGATTCGCTCTTCAGATTCAAGATCCTTGAATGCAGGTGTCTTTGAGAATTCTTTATGCCTCTCAGTCTGCCGTAAAAAAAGAGGAAGCCTTTTCTCTTTGGCCCTGAGCATCTCGAGCTCTTCTTCCACACCTGATGAAAAGTCAGAACGGATGCTCTGTTCCGTTTGTGCTACAGCGAGGATTACTGGGATTCGGGGAGGCCGTTCCTGAACAACCGCACCCTTCTTGCAGCCAGCATACTGATGTGTTTTATCACGAGAAGGCATTTAGTTCTGTTATCTCAGGGCTTGTGATCGATCTTTGGTGGCTTAAGCATGAAGCAGTTCAAGGAAAAGGGACTTCATTGTTTTCTTCAGCCTCACCAACAAACCAGTTCTCCTGTTCAGAGGGAGTGTGCAAGTGTGTCAGGAGGAAGCTCTGCTGTGTGAAGAGAGAGACTTGGAGTCGTTATTCAGAGTGCAGAAAATAGCATTTCCAGCTTTTTGCTGTGGCTTTTCGGAACTGTCTCCTCTTTCTCACTCTTGAAAGCGCTGTGGCTACAAATCCATTGGCTCTCGATACAGACCCACACAGTCTCTCTGGTTTGGGTGTCTGAGGATGCGTTTGAAGCTCGTGGGTATCGAAAGACGTTGTGATGGAGGTGGCACGTGTAATTGCTCAAGATGACTAACAATTGTGTGCATGTACAGATTCTTGATTCTTTTAATGAAGAAATAAGCAGGGGTTTTAAACTTGTATTCATGCTGACTGCCAGTGTGTCTCTTTTTCTTCTTAGGCAATGAAGAAAGAAATTGAAGCCTTTGGCTCTCCTCGGTGATACCGGATTTCAGCGTACTTGACTGCTCTGCAATGTTTTCTTCTCATTTCATGTTGGCGGTGGTACTGGATTTAGTAAAGGTTACTTTTGCTTGTAGATTTGTATTAAATAGATCTTCAATTATATGCCATGGCGTATTACGTAAAGGTGTTTGTGCTGGTTTTGGTCAGGAAAGAGTTCACTTTCTTCCCAGGGCCTGGTAGGAAGCTCTGTTGCTGGATTTGCCCTGGGAAAAGTACTGAGGAGGTGTCTCTTCAGGTGGTGCTGGGGAGTGCTTGCACCAATTCCAGGTCCCTCTCAGCTTCTGATGCTGCAGCTGCGCTCCCAACTGTCTGGCCACAGGCAGTGTGGGGGGGGACACAGTTCAGACAGCCGACCCACACTGAGCGCAGGAGTGTTTCATTCCGCAGCACGTCACGCTTGGCACAGAAGCGGGGAGTGGGCTTGGGGGCCATGACTCCCCTTCACCCTCTTGTGCTCTCTAACACTCTGCTTTGGTAACTCCTGTGCTGGCTCGTTTGTGAGTGAGCTGGTGGGTCTGTGAGTTTTCCTGGTTGTGCTGTCACTGCCAGGGCTCGCTGGGCCTCTGCCGTGATGGCCCTCGGGCTCCAGCGTTTGAAGGCAGTGGCTATAGACAGCTGTGACTCTCACTTCTTGGCACCTGGATTTGCGTAGGTGGATTACACAGAAGAATTGCCCTCACACCTCCAAGGGACCTAACTGCTGCCATGGTTCTGCATCAGAAACCAGCAAGACCTCAGGTGCAGTGCTTTGCATGCCTGTGAGCCAGAGAGAATGACAAGAGGGGTTTGGACCAGATCTCACAGGTTGGGCTGGAGCCCGTGGGCCTGGGACCGTGTCTCACCTATGCTAGGGTGTGGTTAAAATGCCTGGCCCCATGTCCCACCTATGTCAGGCTGTGGTCTGAAAGGCGCTGGAGCCGGCGGCGGCGGAGGCCCCGCCCCTTCCCGGCGGGCAGCGGCGGAAGGGCCGGCGCAGCGCGCGCCGCCGAGCCAATCCCGCGCCGCCCAAGCAACGGGCGTTGGCTCCGGTTTTTGCGCGCCTCAAGTGCGGTGAGGGGAGCGGCGGCCGGGCGGGGAGCGGCCGCGGGCGTCCGCGGCGGGAGGCGTTGCGGCGGAGCCGCCGTGGTGCTCGGGGCAGGCGCAAGGCAAAGAGATCCGGGGGAGAGGGCGGCGTGCGAGCGGAGCGCGGGCCGTGGCGGTAAAGCTGGTAGCGGGGCCGGCACACCGCCCCCCGCTTGAGTCCGCCATGGTGGTTCTGCGGGGCAGCGCCGCCCGGCCGGCCGGCCCGGCGGCCTGCGACGGCAGCCGCCTCCGCCCCGTCTTCGAGCTTATGGACTCCAGCTCCGAGTTCGTCTCCTTGGAGCCCCCCGTGCTCGGGAGCCGTCGCGTCTGGGCGCGCTGCGGGGCCGCCTTGGCCGCCGCCAGGGCGGCGGGATGCAGAGGGACCGGGAGAGTCGGCGAGGCCGTAAGTAGCGGGCGGGGGAATCGGCGGGCAGCGGGTGCGCTGAGCGGGAGCTGTTGGGGGGGTGAGGGGGGGAGCTGGGGAAGCCGCGTGTCCGCGTAGAAGCAGCAGAGAGCGGTGTGACGGGGAGGGAGAAGCAGGGCAAGAAGGAGTATTGACGGCGAGTGCCTACAGCTGCGGCCGGTGGTGTTGTCGCCTGTGCAGAAGGCGGTTGGGGTGGGCCGCCGCAGCCGTCCGGGCACAGCCGCAGCCCTCCTCGCCGGTTGTGGTCACCCTGCAGCTAAAGGGGGGCTGGGCACAGCCCCTGGCGTGGGGGAGCAGTGACAGCGTGCGGGGAGACAGGGCCCGGGTTGCCCTGTGACTCGAGAACTTTCTGCCTGGGCCTGTGGTTTGGCGTGTGTCCTGTATTTCCCCTTCCTCGTTTATTTGGATTGAGCTTGTTTCCTACAAAGTTACCTTGGCAAGACCTTAGAGGCCGCTTGAGTTGTGGTAACGCTCGTACAAGAGTGCTCCCTGGTTAGATGGCAAAAGTGCATGTAAAGCAGCTCTCCCCACAAAATGTATGGGACCTGTAACTGTCTGCCAGCTGGTCTGAAGTGCCTGTGAAGTGCTGCTCAGTCAGGTGTCTACAGGTGCTGCTTGGGGGGCTTTAAAAGCAAAGCTCTGGTTAGACATCAGGACTAGCTTGTGCTTAATTCAAGCACATGTATGTCTCACTTAACACGTTGAAATTCTTGCTTAAGCTTCCTATAATTTTAACCTACCCTAGTCGACAAGCGACAACTGAAAGGATTCTAGAGGATGTGAAACAGTCCGTGCTCTCTGGATTTTCTATCTAGACTATCAATGCGTGTCTGCTGTGATGTGTGAACCGTGTCACTTGGAGAAGTTGACTGTGTTCAGCGTAGCCTTCAAAAGCTAAAACTCTTCTCTGCTTTTTCCAGGTCCGGTTCTTCTGGCTGTAAGGGTGGTTGTTTGGGTTTCTTCCTTTCTTTCCTTGTCCTTTTTCCAGACTGTTCCCACGCTTTGAGGCATGGAGTCATTCTTCCTTAATTTGTAGGATAGAAATTTGTCTCTGCAGAGACAGCGTTGTCTCTGCAGAGACAATGCAGAGATGCCGGAGATGAGAGAGATGATGATGCAGGTGCTAGCCTCTTTCCTATCTTGTTGAGGTGCAAAAACTTGATGTTGGCAGCTTTTGCAGTTTTATTGATCTCGGCAGGCAATTTCCCTCTAGTTATTCAGCTTATTTCGTCCACAGAGACTAAGGAGCATATGGCAGAAGGTGTCAGGTAAAGTGGGAGCTGGCGGGTTTATCCTCTTCCAAGTTTCCAGTGCCAAGGAGTCCCGTGGCAGGTCCAAAAGGGTTACTGTCCCTTTGGAAGCTGTGCACGTGCAGGTCTCTAACCCTGGTGTAACTTGCCAGGCTGAACAAGAGTGTCATCTCGTCCCCTGTATTTGAGGGCAGTTTGCTGCCGAGTTCCCTTTCTGTGTGGGCCAGGTGGGAGCTGGCACATTTCCAGGTAAGCCTTGAGGCTCCTCTGTTTGCGGACCTCGGCCTCAGAGCTCACGGCCTTGTTGCCTCGGCATATTTATCTGTTCTGCTACTACTTTGGAGTTCCTTCCTCCGAGCTATGGGGTAGCTAAGCACGGGTTTTGTAAAAAACCAAAAAGCTTCTTAGAAGCAATTGCTAATCCCTTCCTGTAGCATGAGAAAAGTAACAAAATCGGGAATGTTTTCAAAATTTGAAATACTTTCCAAAGTTCTTTCACCCAGTTGTCTTCTCTTTCCAGTTGACCCATTGGCTGCTTCCGAGTGCCACTTCTTGAGTGTGTTTCTTCAGCCTGACAGGGTTGGTAAGAGTTAGTTACTCTTGCTCTGCTGGCAGCTTGCTAGAGGTAACCTAATGGTTCTTGCTGTCTGCCACCTCAGCGACCTGGGATGTCTCCCTACAGACGAAGCACGGGCAGAGTTCGCAATGTGCAACGTTGCTGCGTTGCCTCATTTGAGCCAAGACTAACGTAAAAAGACGGTACAGAGGGTAAAGAATATCACGAGCGTTGTATTGCGAGCATTGTGGTAAAAATAGAGTTAAGGAGCAAACGAGTGCGAAAGTGTACATAGCAAGGTTTCCCAGGTCACTCTGCTGGGTTTCTTCCAGCGTCTGTGCTGACATCGTCCAGGTGTGTGTTCTTCTTTGAGTCTGGGATTTGGCCCGCAGACTTGTGAAGCGTATTCCTGCAGCCATCTTTTCGCTGATGTGGCAGCCCTGTAAGATTTCTCCCAAGGAACATGTACTTCTAGATGAATGAAGTAGGAATGTGCAAAGCAGCAGTTATAACTCGTGTCTCTTGGAGTTTAAGCAAGCAAAATCTTGCCGAGTTGGTGCAAGGTGGGAGTCCAATTTCACAAGTGATCATGTTATTTCGAAATAAAGCCTCTGTGCTGGGTTCAGTCAGGAAAGAGTTAACTCCCTTTCCTGTGGTTGCTGGACGCTACTAGAAAATAGTGATGAGGCCTCAGCCGGTGCTGGGGAGGGCCTGTACAGAATTCAAGGTCTTTCTCCGCTTCTGCTACGGCAGCTGCGTTCCCAGCTCTCGCTGTCTCGCGAGCAACGTAGGGGAGACAGTCCGGAGACCTGACCCCGACTGACCAAGGAAGTGTTTCCTTCCATAGCAGGTCATGTTCCGGGTCTTGGGCGGGGAAGGGTCCGGTAGCCATTACTCTCTCCCTTCCTCGTCTACGCCCAGGCACTTGCTGACCATCCCTGCCTTAGCTGCTCTGCCAACTCCTGTGCTGGCTCGTTTGTGAGGGCGTTGGTGGGTTTGTTTAGGGTTCCTGGCCGTGCTGTCGCTGGTAGGGTTCGTTGGGAACCTGCTGCGATGGCTCTCGGGCTCTGTGGGTCTGGCTCTCACTACTCAGCACCCGGTTGTGCATTGGTCAGTGGGTGGTGAGCAACTGCATCGTAATTGTATCATAGGGTTTATTTTCTGTTATTTGAATTATTTATTAGTAGTAGTATTTGTATCCGTTGATTGCGATTTCATTAGTAACTCGTTTTTATCTCCAATTTACGAGCTTCCTTCTTTGTTTTTCCTCCGATTCTTCCCCTCCAGTGGAGGAGGGGAGGGGCATTTGTGAGAGCGGCTTCCTGGTGTTTTGCTGGACGGAGTGAAACCATGACGCCTGTGCAGTACCTGGTTTCCAACCCTCCTTAGCCCAGCCTCTCAGCCTAGCTGTGCTGGCTTGGTGCCTGTTAGCAATGGTGCAGGCTGTGAGGAGGTGTCGCCCCTTCTCCCCTTGCTGGCACTTGGACCTCTGTGACCCAGGACACGGTTGGAAATGCCATTCAATAAATGCAGAAGAGGCCAGGGCAGACTGTGGTGATCGGTGTCCCGCAGTGAGTTGCCTTCTGGGCAGGGTCCCTCCCTTGGTCTCTTAGGTGACCCCTAAGGCCTCTTTTGCCTGTTGCCCCCGAGGGGTCCCTTACCCTGGAGGCAGTGCTTGGGCTGACTGATGGCCTTGCCATAAGTGGGGCCAGGCTGCTCCCCCAGTGCTGATAAAGGCCACCTTCCGGAAGGAAATCTTTTCATGTCCCTCCAAATGGGGTCCTAAATGGAACAGGCAGGAGAAAAACTCTCCTAACTGGGCTTTAATAGCAGGACATGCAAGGTCAAGCTTGAGTGCTCCTCTGAACCAATACTGAAATCAAAGTTGGGGTTGTTTTCATGAAGCACTAAGTTTACATGAAAGACTTTGCTGCAATCATTTTTTCGAAGGATATTAAGCTCCAGTTGTCCGTAAGAAGAGTGTGGCAGCGGAGAGTTTTAGCTTTGAAAGCTGTTTTGGTTTGGTTCTTTTTAATTCTTTCTGAGAGCTGCTACTTGGTGCAGAAGTGGTTGAAGGCTTACCTGCTGGTAGTTGCACACGATCAAGTATGGGGAGTTACAGAATAAACCAAATGTGGGGAGTTACAGAATCAAGTTGCCTGAATGACAGAGAGTTTCCTTCTTAGCTCAACACATGACTCAAATCAGGATGTTCTTATTTCCTTCTTTCCCTAGGAATTTTCATCTAGCAAAACCGAATGCCTTGGTGGACGCCGTTTGGAATCAATGAGAAAAAACATGCTGCCTTGTTCAGACTGTAGCTTGGACAAAAGCCTGGCAATGCTACGTGCAAATGTGAATCGAAGACACTTTACGAGGTATCGTATTTCCAGGGGTCCAGTCTCTGTTCATTTGGTAGGATTAAAAGGAAGAGAGAAAGCACGCGTAATGAGTCACGTCAAGGCAAATCGAGAGGTAAAAATCTGCAGGGGAATAGGATGATGTTATTGTCAGTGCCATCTATCTGTCTGGGAGCTAGAATCCCTCTTTGTAGGAAAAGTCTGCTGGTTGTCTAAAAATAGGCATCTTTTCCCAACTCCATTGAAATCTCTCTTCTGCTTTGGTTACTGAGATGTTACGTGCAGTACTGAGCGTTCAAGTTCAGCAGGTGAGGAAATCTATGTCCTTGTAGAACTGTGTGCGTGTGGCAGGCAGCAGAGCTGGGACTGGACTCGTCTGTGTGGTCCACAGGCTGTTGTGTGCTGTGGATCGCTGGATTATAAACTTGGTCAGGTTCCCTGGTCTTGATGGGGAACAATACAACACCTCTGTACAAGAATCCTAACAGAGTAACTCTTTTCTCCCTTCTCTGCCCTCTTTCTTAACGTAGGCAGTTGGCAAAGCTGAAATCAGACCAAAGCTGAATCAGACCAAAGCTGAAATTAGCCTGTTGCGTTTGGTCTCTGTTTACCCTGCCTCCCAAAAGTTCTGAACTCATCAACCAAAATCAGCTGGAGTTGTGAGCATAGCTATCTCAGACAGTGAATTTCCTGTGAGTGTTAGGAAAGGAGGAAGGTACACGGAGGAGAAGATGCTCTGAATTCTTTCTGGGCTGGGGGAAGCTGCAGCATCAATTCCAGCCTGCTCTTGGGCCTGGAGAATCTGTTTGTTATCTTGGGTTTTGTTGTGACATGGGTTTGCTGGAGTCTGCAGGACACAAACTGAAAGCCGTCCTTGCAAATAGGAGGGAATATTGCAGTCTGATGTGTGAGGTCCAGAGTAATGTAGTTCTGAGGCTGACAAACCCCCTGACGTGAGGAAGGTGTCGCTGAAGCTCAGCGGTTTACTGCTTTACTTGCCTGGCCGGGGAGACAGCGTGGTCAGGCAGGTGGTTTTCCCAGGGTGAGGCTCATCTCTTGCACTCCAGCTAGCAAACTACCACGAAGCCGCTCTCACAAATCCCCCTCCCCTCCTCCAGTGGAGGGGAAGAATCGGAGGAAAAAGAAAGAAGGAAGCTCGTAAAATTGAGATCGGAACTGTTTACTAATTAGACCTAAATCAATAGATACAGATACTACTACTAATAAATAATTAAAATAGTAGAAAATAAAACATATGATATGATATATACAACTATGATACAATATGATACAGTTTCTCACCATCCACTGACCAATGCACACCCAGATGTTGAGTGATGAAAATCAGACCCAGAGAGCCCAAGAACCACAGCCCCAGAGCGATCGCAGCCCGAGAGCCGCGGCCTGAAGGCCGGAGCCCGGGAACTAACACAGCAGATTCCGAGCGCACCCTGTCAGTGATAACACAGCCAGGAAACTCTGAACAACCCACCAGCTCCCACACGAAGGAGCCAGCCCAGGAGTTAACCCTCCTGCATTAGCTGCTTTGCTAGCAAGTGCCTGGGAGTAAACGAGCAAGGGAGTAAGGGAGAGAGAGAAGGGAAGAGTAATGGCTACCGGACCCCCTTCCCCACCCCAGAGGCCGGAACATGACGGACTATGGAATGAAATACTGCCTTGGTCAGTCTGGGTCAGCTACAGTATCCAAAGCGGACAAAAGCCCTTGAGTTCAGTACAGGCCATCCCCAGCACCAGCTGAGGCCTTAGCAATGTTTTCACTTAGCATCCAGCAACCTAGTTCCCTGGCAACCTAGTTCCCTGGCAACCTAGTTCCCTGGCAACCTAGTTCCCTAGCAACCAGAATAAAGGGCGTTAACCGTTTCCTGACTGAACCCCAGCACACCTTGGAATGACACACAGAAGCAAGCTTGGTGCTGTGAGGCTGCTTGCTGGCAACTGGGAAAATCCGTTATTTCCAGGCAGTGTCCTGCCGATCACGGGCTACAGGAGGGAAGGGGCCTGAAATGCACTTCATGTGTAGTGATTCAGGTTCTAACTGTGCCCTACTGTCTCGCTGACTTCTCTTAACTGTTGTAATGCTAGTGCAGGTAAGGACCCTGTGGCAAAGGGTGCTGTGTGGTAAATGCTGGGCAGGTCTTTTTTTAAAGCAGGCAAGCGTTTGAGTTCTCTGCTCTTTGGGAGTTTATCTGGAGACGTTTCTTATCTCCTAGATCTGTTGAAGTCACGAGGTAGAAAATTGAAGCGATGCGCGTTTAAACGGTGTACTAAAAACGTGCCTGTTAAGAGACTTCCCACCTAATTTAAAAAAACCCAAACCCCTGTGAGATACCTAAGGTGTTTTTACTCCATTGGTGTAGAATTGTATGTGTTGCTTTGACTTTTCCAGGAAGTAGTACACAGGTTGTGTGTTTGTTTTCATCAGGTTGGCTTTTGAGTCTCTTACAAAGTTACTCTACAAGTCACACTTTTGAGTAGGTAGTTTAAACATAAGTAAGTGGAATGCTGCAGTCGCTGCAGTAACTTGTAATTCAGGCCTTGAAGAACAAATGGATCCATGTTTCACTAGAGCAACGGTGAAATGAAGGGGATAATGTATTGTCGGTTTCAAAATATTGTATATATGAACTCATTTTAGTGACCAGAGCACTGAAGACCAGAGCTGATGTAAAAGCTGCAGCACAAGGCCGTGAAGAAAGTGAGGATTCGGAGGTCCGCCGAAGGTGCAGGCTTGGGCAAAGTCATGACACCCCTACAAATCAGTCTGCTTTGTTTGACACACTTCTAACCAAGTAAGTGGGTTTTTTTTCGTCGCCAGGCAATGCTCCTAAAATAAACTGTATTAGCAAAGCTTTGTCTATGGCATAATATTGTCCAGGGACTTTCTTCTTCTTTTGACAGCAGCAACAGGTATTGGTCTTGCTGGCAGCGAGAGCGAAATGTCTTTAGTGGCGAGGCTGAAAATTCCTTAAGTTATGTGATGTTTTCTGAAAGGTTTGGGAGGTGTAACAGCAGTGGGGTATGTTTCCCAGTGTATATAGTCGTGGAAAACCAACAGGAAACTGAAGTTACAGTTAAGAGAAGAAGCAGCAGCCTGTGGTCTGAGGAAGGCTGTGAACTAAAAATGACTTAAGGCGGTCATGCAGAGCAGCTTAAGTGCTCTTAAAAACTGCCCTAATTTCTCTTCTCTTCTCTTCCTGTGATCTTCAGAATTCTTCTTTTCCTTCTTAAAAGAGGGGTTTTTTTACTGTGTTCGGCCAGAGGGGAAACAAACCTGCAAACGGTGTATGTTTGCCAGCGTTGAAACGCTTGGTCTTACATCTCTCTGAAAAGTCAAGGTTTGACTGAAATTTGAAGTGGTGTTTAAAACCTTGGCTAGTAAAATGTCGTACTGATCACAGGTACTGTTTGAAACGGGTGGGGTTTGTGTTCGTCTTTGCCTATCTTTGCTCTTCGGTGTCCACTTTTGATCTTAGTACTGCAGAAGCAGTCTTGCAAAACGTGGACGACATGGAGGAGGTTCGTAGACGGCGAGTGATGGTAGACCTCAGGGTGTTCCACGATGCAGAAGTGGCTATTGATTTATTTTCTTGTTTTTTTTCTAAGTAGAGTAATTCACGTAGGGAAATCAATTGTAGTTTTGTCGTAGCTGAAATAACTTCTGGCAAAAAATCGTGTAGTCTAAAGCAACATTTGGTTTTGCTCTCCACTTAAAATGGAACGTCTGACCGTTACGGCCATGGTACACATCCATTCTAAGGGTGGACGAAGCGTCTTCTTCAGAAAACATGAAATAGCAAGGATACGCTGAAATACCTGTCCTCTGCTAAGCGCTCTGAATTGCCTTCTGATTTTTGAATAGCCCCTGTTGCCAAACAGCTGTCTCAGGGCTTGGGTTTTCACTTGAAATCGCTATAAACCCCAATGAATTGATGTCAGCTATAGCTGTGTGTTTGTTCTTGTGCCAGCCCTGCCTGTGAGATGAAGTAGTCCTCTGTCCCTAGAGGAACTGAGGTTACAATTATACACAGCAATCAAATTTCCTCCGGTTTAGTCTTGCTCCGTTGAATCAAGTTTTCCTGAAGTGCCTGTCATTCAAAAGGACGGTGGTTTTTAAACATCTTCACAGTCTGCTTTCACAGTTTTTTGTTTAGATCGTAATTTCTTCTTCTTAATAAATTAAACCAGAATTGTCCGTAGTACTTTGTTCACTCTCTCGCAAATGCCAGTATGAATTTTCTTTTGTCGACTAGGAATTGATTTTTTTTTTCTGGGTTCTGCCACACTCTTGTCTTCTGAACCTGTGATTAATAGATAACACTGGGGTTTGTATCTGGACCAGTATTTAACTCTCACACGTCCTAAATCCTGGTTTAGAGCAGAACTTCTTGTTACGGACCCTGGGTGCCAAAATGATGTTCCTATTCTCTCCTCCTGTACCTTAATGGAGCCTTTTGTGTACTGAGAGTGCCTTGATAATGTTAGTGTAGAGGTGCCCGGTATGCCCCTGTCAGGTTTGCTGTGTATTTGTGACTGCTCTTTCTTCTTTCTTTGCATTAGGAAAACCTCAACATGTGCTCCAGAGAAGAGGAAGGAATGCAAGGAGGTGCCAAAGAAATGGCTGATAATAAAGGTGGTTGTCTTTTCGATTTTCTTTACTATGCTGTAGCCAAAGCCCTTGTGTGAAACAATTGAGAGGAGCTGAAGTGTTGGGTGGTTTTCATCAATGACGGTCTGTGTTGCCGTTGCCGTGACAAGCCATAGTCACGGGCCCTAGGGCGGTACTGCCATGAGCTTGGAGCAGGTGTTCAGCGGGAAGGGGAGGGGAGAAAGTGCTTTTCCAAAACGCTTAGACGATAAAAGGGAACAGAGGGCTGTGGACAGGTTGGAATACAAAGAAACGGATGTATTCCTCCGAATGAGAGTAAATAACAAGGAAGGACTGTCTGAAATAGTGGCTTTCATAGGAGCTGCAGCTTAGCTAAGCAAGAGGGTAGAATTACTGTTCCTGAGACGGAGGAGAAGTCACGCCGCCGTTTCAGTGAGGGCAGAACAGTGTGTGCTGCTCTGTGCTTTGTAATTTCTGGAATGTGTTTTGCATACATTGGTCTGAAGCTTTTGCAGGTTTTGAGATCTGTTGTGTCCTTAACATGAAGGTAATGGTAAAAGCGATAGCATCTGTATAGTGCATTTTGAATGTAATAGCATGTGCACCAGGGCCGAAGCAGTTTGATGTTACGTCAGTATGCAGGGGTTTAATGTTACGCTGATGTCCCGTAGTTTTATCAGAAGAAAGCGAGGCCAGAGAAGATGAGGCAAACGGCCGAAACCGTTACGACTTCCGAGAGAGGAAAGCTGTTGAGCGCTCTCGAGCTTCCTTGAAAAGTAGGTTATGTGGACAGTTTGTCTTAAGAGCTTCTTTCTTACGTAGAAGGTGTTGGGGTTTTTTTAATCAAAATGAATTTCTTGCCCACATTCTGCAAGTAAATTTTATCAAAGCATTTATCCTGTGAACATTCTGTTTCTTTGCCATTTGGCCTAGGTATTGCTGTTTTCCAGTCAAAGAATGACCTAGGAGTTCTTGAAAGAATATTAATGAAACAGACTTGGTAACCTTGTGTTTGTCCATTCCCCTGAAAAAGCTGGTGTGTTTCTTCACTTCTCCTGGGCACTGATTTAACTCCCTCCCCCCCAGTCACTTGAAACTTCCCCTGAAATTAGAGATGGGTGAAACATGGTATTTTCTGCCTCTCCCACTCTCCTGGTTTGCCTTAAACTCGTTTGTAACGTTCTTCTAAATTCTTTGCTTTCAACAGAACCAAAACGGCGCAAGACACCTTATTCATGTCAGTCTCCACCTGTCCGCCAGAGAGCTTCGTCTAGCAGTAGGCAGTCACAAGGCCCTTGCTGCAGGAGAAGTAAAAGGTTGGTGTATGGGTAGTGGTAGTTCTTATTTATCAGTAGTGCTGTCTGTCACACTCGGGTGAATAATGCTTTCAAGGGGTTTTGGATTGGTGGTAATTACAGGTTAATAGTGTGATCATTGCTGTGGTAGTCGGAGGGCGTAAAGAAAAACATTGCAGGGGAGACTCTACTTTTTATCAGCCATTAGATTTTTTTTTTTTTTTCTTTTGAAAGGGCAGTATTTGTGGTCACTGATAAGGTGACTGTGGGTGTGGCAGCTGCGATTGTGAAAGTGAATTTCTTTTGTTGTGGAATTGAAGGCAGAATGTCCTTCTGAAAAATCTTAACTATTTAAGCAGAAAGCTTTAAGGTTAATGAAATTGGAGAAGAGGGGAGGGAGGAGTTTACTGAGGAAGTTTGTGCTCATTTCCAAGGTGGTCTGTGGTCACTTGAGATTGTTATAAATGCAGAAATCTTCTGGCTGCGTCTTAATTGAGAAAGCACCTTTCTCCTTCTCCCGAATTTGTGTCAGGTCTCTCCCACCAAACTTGCAGACAGACGACTTGCAGGGAATCCACAAGGATCGAACGCAAGTTGGAGCAAGTCTGGCCGGGGCTGATGGAACAGATGGTTTGGTAAGTATTTTTTAGTTGGTGGTGCCAGTGGGATGTTTCCGGTGTCCGTGAAAGCTTGCGATACCGTGCCGTGCAGAGCTGCCTTGGGTTGCAGTTTGAAAACTGCCCAGAACGTTCCCTTTGTGCTGACATCATTTCTGATGGAACCTCATCGAGGTTCCAGCTTTCTTTAACATACATAATGCGTTCTGCTGCATTTGTCTTTAGGTGCGGTTTGACAGCGTGGGTGGTCTTTCTGAACACATTTCAGCTTTAAAAGAGATGGTGGTTTTTCCATTGCTTTATCCAGAATTCTTTGAGGGATTCAAAATTCAACCTCCAAGGTAACAGACGTTGTTTAAACCTAAAACTTCTCATTCTCCCTTTTGCAGGAGAATAGTCAGCTGTGCTATCACTGTGTTTCCGTGCTTCAGAATATACTCAGCAGTGTTGGTGGGGGTTTTTAGCAGTAATAACAAAGGAGTTTCTTAAAACTGGATAGCATCTAGAACGTGTCTCTTCCCAAGTACTCAAGTATCGGTTTTATAATTGACAGGACCTGCAACTAGAGCCTTGCACTGTTTGCTGTGCTTGGGCTAAAGTAAGAATCTGTTGCTAAATGAGTTCTGCGTTATGAAATTACTCGAGATGTAATTGTTAGCTTTCTATGTTCTTGGTCAGCCAAACTCCCTCGTGGTCTACTGAAATATGACCTTAAATTACTTGCTTTCCGCAACTTTATTAACGGAAAGAAAATCTTTCCCCGTTCCACTTCTTTATTCCTTGAGGTACTCTTGGAAACAGCAGTTTTTCAAGCTGCTGGCTCTATTTATCTGGAAGTGTGGAATACCCTGGCAGTTTCAGGCTTCCTCCTCGTTTCTTCCCAGCAACGGTTGGTCTGGGAGACCAGATGCAGTAACCTAAAGCTCGTAAGGGGGAATAAAATGCTCTAGTCTCAAATGTTGCCTTTTGTGAAACCAACCGTGAATACGCGCTGTGCCACTGGAGAATGAAGTGTCGATTCCTCCGTTGGCCCAGTCTCAGGTTCTGCACTGAAGTTTGTTCTCGTTTGGCTCCACTGAGCTGCGTCCCCCCCTGTTAGTTTGGAAGTGTCCTTGTGGGACGCTACGATCTTTTCTCAAGGTTTTCTACATCTGCATGACGCCCTTTATTCCTTTGGTTTACTGCCTCGTTGAATTGTGTAGGAACAGAAATCTTCCATCTGTTTGGACTTCACTGCCACTGCAGCTGTTACCGATAGCTTACACACAGAGCGTTTTGGTTTAGGGCTAGAGGTTGTCGTAGGTACTTTTGTATGATGTTTTTTCTGATGGGAATGTCTCCCTTTAATTGCAGGGGCTGTATTTTCTATGGTCCACCAGGGACTGGAAAGACACTGGTGGCTCAGGCACTTGCTAATGAATGTAGGCAAGGTGACAGGAAAATAGCCTTTTTCATGAGGAGTGGGGCCGACTGCCTGAGTAAATGGGTGGGAGAATCTGAACAGCAGCTTCGCTCGTTATTTGATCAGGTAAGGTTGAAACGTGCTGTGTGTCCTGTCCAAGTTATAACTGTAATTTTCTGTGGTCAGTACTTTCCAGGAAAACTCACTTTCTGTTTTGTCAATTCCTTCCACGGGAATGGGATTATCAGTGTTTCTTTTTTCCATAGTTTTCTCAGGGCCTTGAAATCTGGAGAAGTATTGGGAAAGATTATTAAAACAAATGAGAGAACCTCACAAAGCAACCCCCAACTTCAAAACAAAACAAACACCCCCCCCCCCCCCCCCAACCCAACCCCCAAACAAACCACAAAAAAGGCAACCAAAGAACCCAGCCACAAACAAGGCTGCAGGAGGCAAGGGATGGTGGCGTTAGATCAGAGGGAAGCAGGTTCAGGCTGGAACTGTGGTCATTTAAATGCATCCCAGAAGCTTGCTTCCAGCGCCTGTAATTGAATTCAGTGCCAGCTCAGTTCTTGGTGGTTGCCAAACAGCTGTAAAAGCTGCTGGTGTGATTTGTTTCCTGTCACCCACTCTCAGTGGGTTGACAATAGGCTGCCGTCTTCTGTTACTCGTGCCGCTTACTTCATTTGCTCCGAGATCCCTGGTGCTGCTCTGAAAAATCTGGTTCCAGGGACTTCCCAACCATAACACTTTTCATGCGTTTTCTCTTGCAAATAGCGCTGGTTTACCTCTGTTGCCATCCCTGTGGTTTCATTTTAGGCCTACCAGATGCGACCTTCAATTATCTTCCTCGATGAGATCGATGGCCTCGCTCCTGAACGGTCCAGCAAACAAGACCAAGTGTACAGGTAGTACCCTTTTTGTTTCTGCGCAGCAGCTGCTTGATCTTTGTGAAAAGATGACCGCGACCTATTGAACGTTCTGTGACACCTTCATTTCTCCCGTAAACTAGTCGTTCAGTGCTACTACATTTCAGATGAGTTTTAAACAAGAATTGCAAGCCATTCGCTAAGCCTGATACCAGCCCCAGGTCTGTGTTACCTTATCTATTTCTTTATGTCTCGAAATGAGTCTTTCGCTAATCAGCATCTCGTCAAGAAAAGCTTGTCCTTTTGGCGTGGTCGCTGGAGAAAAGGCTGTGTAGAACATAACAGGACTTACTGAAATGAATGAAAATTCTGTTTTTTTTCTATCAGCTCTATTGTAACAACGCTTCTGACGCTTATGGATGGCCTAAACAGCAGAGGAGAGGTGGTGGTAATCGGAGCCACCAACAGACTGGATTCTATAGATCCGGCTTTACGAAGACCTGGACGCTTTGATCGAGAGTTCCTCTTCTCCTTGCCAAACAGAGAGGTCAGCGCTTCAACTCAACCTCTCCGTTCTTGGTGTATGAATGGATAGTGGATGTTCCACGAGCCTGGGTTTTTCCCAGGCTGGGTATCCTGGGGTATATACCCGTCAGTGTTTTGGGATCTGTCAGTCTTACTGGTACTTATTAAGGGGGAGTTGGACAAAGAGGTGAAGTACGTTGCCCAGGGGCAGGGCTTGGGGAGCTTCTAGTCCAATGGCAGTTGGTAAGCAATGAAAAAACAGGTCTATAGCAACGAAAGAATATGGGGGGGAAGATGCTGTGCAAAACCGGCACCCGCATGCTGTCGCTTTTAGTAGCACCTTTTGGAAGAAGAAGAAATGCTTACTGGATTGAAGGCTAGTCCCAGTGCACTAAACCCTGAAGAGAAAACTTAGGCCAAAGTAAACTGCAACCGTTTTGTTTCCAGGCTAGAAAAGAGATTTTCAAGATTCACACACGAGACTGGAGCCCTCAGCCATTGGACAGCTTTCTCGACGAGCTAGCTGCAAAATGTGTTGGTAAGCTGGGAAAGAGAGGGAGTTGCTGCATGTGCCTGAGTCCTGAGGCACCTGAGCTTGTCCCAGGCGGTACCCAGGCTCTTGGGCCTTGCTGCAGAGCCCGGCAGGGAGGCAGCTGGCACGCCTGGGGAGCAAAGTTAGATGCTTTTTTTCTTTTACTCTTCTTTTTGTCTCTCAGAATATGGAATGGGTTTGGGGCATCTTCCTCTGGAACAGTTTTGATGAGGAAGCTGCTGCGTAAGCACGGGCTTCCTGGCTACGAGCCACGTCAAAAACCTTGGATGCAGGACGCTCTGAAGTCCTGTCTTAACCTGTTGCTTTTTGGCTGCATCCCAAGTCTTTCAGGGTTGCACTTTGCAAACCTTGGCCTTGACTTCTGTGTTGCTTGACACTGACGTAACCTTTGATTCTCATTTTGTTTCTTAGGATACTGTGGTGCTGATATTAAATCACTGTGTGCTGAAGCTGCCCTTTGCGCTTTGCGCCGCCACTACCCTCAGATCTACCAAAGTACCGAGAAACTGCAGTTAAATATGGCCTCTATTAAAATAACAGCACAGGATTTTGTCACAGCTATGCAGAAGATTGTTCCAGCTTCACAGAGGGTCGTGTCTTCACCTGGGCGACCACTGACACCTATGTTGAAACCGCTGCTGGGAAACACACTAGCAAGGATTTTACGAGCCTTGCAGAGAGCGTTTCCCCACGCAGAGCTTGCGCTCCGGAACCGAGAGCAAGGTACAAGAATAACATCTACTACTTGTAGCATTCTGCCAAAGCAAAAAACCTTGTGATGTGTGCAAGAATCGCACACGAACCTCTCAGCGGTAATGACAGTGGAATCTTGTAATAGCCCTGTGCCCAGTGCAGGGTGGGAGCTGGGAATGACTCGCCATAGGCGTTACAGAGCGATGCATTCTTCACTAGAGCACCGTGTTTCTGGGCACAGCCATCATTTGTAGAGACAGAGCTGAGGTTTCATGGGTGAGGCACCTCTTTGAAAAGACTGGTTTAAAGGAGGGGAGAAGGGCATTTTTACATAGATGCTCCTAATTCCTGTCTGAAGGATGTCAGGACTGCAGTACAAGTCTAAGGGGTTTAAGCTCAATCCTGGTTCAGCTCTGGGGATTTTTAACGGCAGTCTCTTAACGTACATGTTTGTGGGTCGCACTGCACGCTTGCACGTGAGGTCAGAATGTTGTCGTAGTCTTTACTTTGGGGCGTGGCTCGCCTAGCACGTATGAGCTCACGCTCCTGACTGCATCGGCCCTGCTGGGGTTTAGTCTGTCAGCTGGGGAGAGCAAATACATAGATAAACTCACTCCACCTCTGATGAATGGAGATTTGTGGATAGTTTCTTCTTCTGCTAAGCTCTGGAGAATATCCTACCAGTATTACCCTGAGCAGAGCTGGTAGATAGTTTGTGTTGACAGAGGCAGAAACCCACCAACAAAATAAAAGCAGAGAGGCTAGGGGATTGGCAACTGCATCCCCTCCATTGTGTCCTTCAGTGATGCTGGAGGAGCCTTCTTGAGAAGACGTGTTGGTCTGTGTGCTCTGACTCATTCCTCCAGACGGATGGAAGGGGCCTGTGGCCATGGCATTCGCTTAATTTCCCCACATCCAGTGGGAGAACCTGCTCCGTACAGAAGTGGCCTCGTTGGGTTTTTCAGGTGTCTGGAAACTACAGACACTCTTCCTGATCCTCTTCTTCTAAGGAAGAAGAAATCTGAGGTTTTCCCCAACAGAGGCAATACTGGGTGCAAGTCATAAGGTGTAGGACAGCTTTGGAGAGACGTGTGCAATCTCCTTAGATGTGTGGTAGAACGAACTCTTCAGAAAACAGCTCTCAGCGTGTGCCCTCCAGTGAAGAAACAGAGGATAAGTGGTTTCCAGCACTGCTTGAGAAGCTGCCTTAATATGAGAGCCAGATCTGGAATATTCAAGAAAGGTAACAAAGCCCTCTTGTCTTTCAGGCCCTTCAAGTGTGATGCAGGAAGAGAAGGACTTGCTGTCAATCTGCGAAGAAGGGACAAGGCAGAAAATGCCTGCTGGACCGAAGAAAGAATTCCTCGATTTTAGCAGGTAAAGGTTTGTCCCCTTTAGGTTTTAGCTTTTTAAGACTGCTGGGTCTGTCAAGAGTTTTCCTGTGGTAGGTGAAGGAGCCAAGTGATCAGCATTCGCAAAAGAAGCGTGAAGATCCAGCTGGGTACTAGTTTCCCACTGGAATACAGGGCCATAACCCTGTTGTGGTTCCAGCAGGCAGGTAGCAGAACACCACCAGCCGTTGGCTCACTCCCCCCACCCCAGTGGGATGGGGGAGAGAATAAGGGAGGGAGAAAAGTAGAATTTGTGGGTTGAAATAAGACGGTTTAATACGAGAGAAAAGGAAGGGAAAATCATGAAGGTTATGATGAAAGAATATCCAAAGCGAGTGATGCCCAGTGCCCAGCAGTCCCCAGGCAGCTTTCCCCCTAGCTTATGTACTGAGCCTGACATCCTCTGGTACAGAACATCCCTTTGGACAGTTGGGGTCAGCTGTCCTGGCTGTGTCCCCTCCCAGCCTCCTTGCTGGTAGTGCAGTCCGAGTAGCTAGCTAACAAGTCCTTGACTTAGTGTAAGCAGCGCTTAGTTACAACCAGAACATCAGTGTGCTATCAACATTATTCTCATCCTAAAGCCAAACCACGGCACTGCGCCAGCTGGTAGGAAGAAAATTATGACGGCATCCCAGCTGAAACCAGGACAAGCCGTCAAACTGAATGGCCCAGCCACTAAGTCAGGGTGGTCCGCAGACATCTTGGGTGTGCCTATTCATAATTACATTTTTAAACTGATCTCCTTATGGTTCTAGAAATGCTTATTACCAGCTGACATCTTACAAGCCACGGTTCCTGGTAGCTGGAGAGCCGGGATGCGGGCAGACTTCTGATTTGGCACCGGCGGTACTACACGCCCTGGAAAAGTTTCCGGTTTATACGCTGGACCTACCGCGGCTGTTGGGCAACATCGCATCCCCAGCAGAGAGATGTGTGCAGGTATCTTTTTTTCTCTTTCATCTCGTAGGATTCATGAATTGTATCTAAACGAGTAGAGTCAGGACAGACGCTTTACGTGACTCACTTGTCTCCTAAGAGGAACAATTCCTTTTTGTTACGTGATGGTTGCATCTGCTGTTGTATAGCTACCATGTCTAGCCACTGCCCGGATCTAGCACCTGCGCTTCCCCTCTTGTGATGGGAACTCCCTGAATGCCGATAATCTGCAAGGGTGCCCAGAGAAATTTCTCCTGTGAGAGGACTGTTGCCATTTCCCTCCTGCGGTAGATGCATGTCCTCCTGTGGGACTGAGGTAGCATCTGTAGGCAGTGGCTTGTGGTCTTCCACTGCACGTACTCTGGTCCGATGGATCCTTTGGTAATGAGAGGCTGGGAGTAATGAAGCTGCTCGAGCAGGTTGAAGACTGGTCACCTCTTCTTAAGAATGACCTGAAGTTACGAATTGGTAACCAGGCTTCCTTTCACGTAGGTCTGTCTGCATTCAGACTGTGCTCCAGAGTGACTTGGCTGTGTGCCCCCTCTGAATTGCAAATGGGGTAGTTGCAGTCGGGTAGCAATTTACCCAGGCTAATACATCTTACTGAAGGGTTAGTTGTCTTTTTTCAGGCACGCCAGCTGAGCTGTGAGGCTCACTAGGAGTTATCTTCTACCTAAGTAGTTTTGAAATCCAGCAGAGATCCAGGTCCGCTTCTGTCTGCGTAGCAGTGTGTCTAGATTTGAGTCCAAGTGAAAGTTTTACCTTCCTGTTCACTTGTTCTTTTGTTGGTTTGTTTTGATGGTTTGGCTTCATCTACTCCTACCTCATCAGATAGTTTGACTGACAAAGTAGTTATTTCTAAGCCTATTCAGCATGGTTTAGTTTTCTTATCCAATCTTTCCTTTTACCAGATAATGCAAGAAGCTCAAAGAAGGCAGCCCAGTATCATTTATATCCCACGGATCGACACGTGGTGGGAGGTGGTTGGAGATCCCTTGAAAACTGCTTTTACAGCAATGCTGCATGACATTCCAGCATTTGCTCCAGTTCTGCTGTTTGCAACATCTCACGTGTGCTATGCAGATCTCCCAGAAGAGGTATTTTTGTCAATGCTTTTCTTGCCTTTTTTTTATTCCATTTCTTGTTAATGTATAAACCCTTTAGGCACTGGAGTACTGTGCCCTCTTAAGCCAATTCATATTGTTCCTGCTCAGGATCCTGACCAGGTCTCTTAAAATGCGCTTGGACGAAACAAGGCTGAAAGCGTTTCCTCAAAGAACACTTTAGACAAAGATACTGACTTTGACCCCCTTCTCACATGCTTGTGCTGATTAGACAGGTGAACAAGTTTACTTTGGATGAAAAATTCCAGGGACTTTGATCTGGTTAGATGTGTAATTAGGTCGGGGCAATCCCAACTGCAAGTACAGGCTGGGTGGAGAATGGATGGAGAGCAGCCCAGAGGAGAAGGACCTGGGGGTACTGGGGGATGAGAAGCTGAACGTGAGCCGGCAGTGTGTGCTGGCAGCCCAGAAAGCCAAGCGTATGCTGGGCTGCATCAGGAGAAGCGTGGCCAGCAGGGCGAGGGAGGGGATTCTCCCCCTCTACTCTGCTCTCGTGAGACCCCACCTGGAGTGCTGTGTCCAGCTGTGGAGCCCTCAGCATAAGAAGGATATGGACCGGTTGGAGAGGGTGCAGAGGAGGCCACGAAGGTGGGCAGAGGGCTGGAGCCCCTCTGCTGTGGGGAGAGGCTGAGAGAGTTGGGCTTGTTCAGCCTGGAGAAGAGAAGGCTCTGGGGAGACCTTATTGCAGCCTTCCAGTACCTGAAGGGGGCCTACAAGGAAGCTGGGACGGGGGGGCTTTCTACAAGGGCCTGTAGTGACAGGACAAGGGGTAATGGGTTTTAACTGAAAATGGGGAGAGTTAGGTTAGATATCGGGAAGAAAATCTCCAGTGTGAGGGTGGTGAGGCACCGGAACCGGTTGCCCAGAGAAGCTGTGGGTGCCCCATCCCTGGCTGTCTTCAAGGCCAGGCTGGATGAGGCTTTGAGCAACCTGGTGTAGTGGAGGGTGTCCCTGCCCATGGCCGGGGGGTTGGAACTAGATGGTCTTTAAGGTCCCTTCCAACCCAAACCGTTCTGTGATAAGAATATACGGTGCTTGAAATGGAGATGGGAAAAAGCCATGTTTACTGAAAATGGAAAATATATTTACTGAACAAGTAGGGGGGTCCCATCGGAGGATGGAATGGAATTTCAGAATGGAAAATATATTTACTGAACAAGTAGGGGGGTCCCATCGGAGGATGGAATGGAATTTCAGATTTGCATTCTCCAGTAAAAATTTCCATTTCTGTCTTCGTATAGGTGAAAGCTTTCCAAATGGAAAGCTAAGATGCAGCTTCTGTTTCAGGAACTTGGAAATCCATTTTTCGTTGTATTCCTTAACAAAATTCAATAAGAATTCAAACTTAGCTTTCTAGACATGGGAGAGTCTGAACACCTTCCTTTCATGCACAGTGTGCATCTGCTGCTTTGATTATTTGGGCTCTGTTGCTGGGGCAGGGCGTACCTAGATGTGTTGCTTGTCACATGCTTTGAAAGGGCTTAACTTGCTACAAAAGTTTTTCTACTGCTAATCAATTCCTTCTCAAATAACTATTGACATTCCTTCCATCCCTTTTGGTAGTAGTGGTTGAAACATGAAGTAAAACTTGGAAGTATGCAACTTCAGCTGATGATTCAGTTTAATGAAGAGAGGTACTCATCTGTTTGGAACAGAATACGGATTTGTGTGGCCTTAGACCTGAAATCTCTTTTCTCCTCCTGCTTTAGATACAAGAATTGTTTGTTCATGAAGAAGTTTTCCAAATCCAGTTGCCTACGAAGGAAGAGAGAGAGAGGTTTTTGGAGGACTTAATTGTCAATCAAGCTGCTAAAGCTCCTGCAGTGAAAAGCAACGCGGGTGAGGGTATTCTACATCTAAACCTTGGCTGTCAGTTAATAGCTCTACAGTATTTGCATAGGTGGGAATTATGCGGTGGGTGCCAGGTGCCCAGCAAAGAGCTCTATGGCTCCCCCATCCCCAGCTGGCCAGGGGAGAGAAAATAAAACAAGGCTTGTGGCTTGAGATAAGGACAGGGAGAGATTGCTCAGCAATTACTGTCGCAGGCAAAGCACACTCACCTCGGGAAAAAGACCTGAATTTACTACCGATCAAATGGGAGTAGGATAATAAGAGGATAAATGCAGATCGTAGAACACCTTCCCCCCAGCCCTCCATTATCCTCAGGTTCAATTTCACTCCCCATTTCTCTACCTCCTCCTGCCAGGTGGCGCAGGGGGACAGGGAATGGGGCTTGTGGTCAGTCCATCACACGCTGTCTCTGCTGTGCCCCCTTCCTTGGGGGAGGACTCCTCACACTCTGCCCCTGCTCCAGCACGGGTCCCTCCCACAGGGGGCAGTCCTTCAGGAGCAGCCTGCTCCAAGCATGGGTCCCCCATGGGGTCACAAGTCCTGCCAGCAAACCTGCTCCAGCCTGGGCTCCTCTCTTCGTGGGGCCACAGCTCCAGCATGGGCTGCCCACGGGGTCACATCCTCCTTCAAGTTCATGCTGCTGCTGCTGCTGCTGTGGTGTGGGGTCCTCCCCGGGCTGCAGGTGGGTCTCTGCTCCCCTGTGAGCCTCCATGGCTGCAGGGCACAGCCAGCCTCACCATCAGCTGCACCATGGGCTGCTGGGGAATGTCTGCTCTGGCACCTGGAGCACCTCTTGCCCCGCCTTCTCCACTGACCTTGGGGCCTGCAGAGTTGTTCCTCTCACACATTTTCGCCCCTCTCTCTGGCCGCAACTGCTGTTGCGCAGCAACTTTTTTACCACCTTAAATATGTCATCCTAGAGGTGCTACCGCTGTTCCTGATGGTGTCGGCCTTGGCCAGCGGTGGGTCCATCTTGGAGCCGACTGGCATTGGCCCTATCTGACAGGGGAAGCTTCTGGCAGCTTCTCACACAAGTCCTGTAGCCTGCCACTCACCTACCGAAACCTTCCCATGCAAACCCAGTACAGTGAAACAGGATTTTTCCCCTCCTCTGCCCTCAAATCCTAAACTATGTGCTGCCTTTTACTGTGATCCCCAAGTGAAGGGGGCAAGGGGGGAAAAAAATAAGGGAGCAATCATAGAAATGTACAGGAAAGATCATTATTTCCATACTCTTCCTGTGAAGAGGACATGAAAGAGCAAAGGGACGTGGGTTTCTTTTGGTTAAAACGCGTGACGTGGCGTCAAGTTTCCTGGTCTCACTGGCAAGACTGGGGATTCTGCCACTGACTTCACCCGTGTGCTTTGTGCAGCGCTCCATGCTTCCGAGGAACGGTGGGGCTTTCGGGAAGGCAAAAATGCACAGTTTGTTCTGCACAAGGTTAACGGCATCAGAAGCATAGGAGATGCCAGGTTTTACAGGCAGTGTTTTCTCCAGGAATTATTCCCTTTAAATTGTCCCTTGAACTCGGCCCAAGACGTGTTTAGCTTTTGAAATTTACAGCTTCAGAAAAGGTTTGAGGACGGGCTCGTCTCCAAACGCTTTTCTGTTATTCATCTCTTAGTTCACGTCATAAGACAGGAAGCGACTTCCCCTAATAACCTGGATTTGCAGTAATACTTCCTATGGAAAGTGAGAATTTTCTGCTCTCCAAATCTTGAAGCTGAGCGGTTTGTGAATGAAATTTTCTAGCTGGCTTCTTACAATCTAACAGCAAATTGACCTCCTTCACTTGCAGCTCTTTCTCTAGACAGATGTAGGGACCCAGGCAACGGTGCTTGAGCTCCTTTGATCCCTTTCCTTGGAATGAAGGCAGAGGAGGATGCTGGAGTTTGAAGGAAGAGCTCTTTTGGTAACGTTTTGGATTACTTTGATCTCTCTTTGTAGATGTGTCAAAAAGAAAACGCAAGAAGAGCAGTGGGTCTTCAGGTATCCTGAGGAAGAGGAGGAACCTTCAGTCGGATAAAGAGAATAAATTCCCAGAATACCAAAATGAGGTAGAGGGCGCTGTTGGGTCCACGCAGGATTCTTCTCTGGAAGACACTGCCAGAGTACATCAGGAACGACAGGGAAGTGGGAATGAGAAGAAATTTGGAACGAAAACTGAGAGAGTTCTCCTTGCGGCTAAATCTCCTTCTCCAAAGCAGCGTGTCCTGCTTCCTGAACAAAGAAGGGAGAGCGAAATGCCGCATTACCGAGTAGCGGGAAGTTCTGAAGGTGAAGATTCAGCTGGTAAGTGAGAGGTCAAACAGGGCATTTAGCCAGATTCACAGAGGGTTAGGGGTTGGAAGGGACCTCTAGAGATCATCTAGGCCAACCCCCCTGCCAGAGCAGGATCGCCTAGAGCAGATCACACAGGAACAAGTCCAGGTGGCTTTGGAAAGTCTGCAGGGAAGGAGACTCCCCCACCTCTCTGGGCAGCCTGTGCCAGTGCTCTGTCACCCTCACAGGGCAGAAGGGTTTCCTCACGTTCAGGCTGAACCTTCTGTTTTCCCGTTGATGGCCATGGCCCCTAGTCCTGTCACTGGACACCACTGAGAAGAGCCTGGCCCCATCCTCCTGACACCCCCCCTTTAGCTACTGATAAGCATTGGTAAGAATCCCCCCTCAGCCTCCTCTTCTCCAAACTAAACAGCCCCAGCTCTCTCAGCCTTTCCTCACATGGAAGGTGCTCCAGGCCCTTCCTCATCTCAGTGGCCCTGCGCTGGACCCTCTCCAGTAGCTCCTTGTCCCTCTGGAACTGAGGAGCCCAGAACTGGGCACAGGACTCCAGGGGAAGCCTCACCAGGGCAGAGTAGAGGGGGAGGAGAACTTCCCTCCACCTGCTGGTCACGCTCTTCTTAATGCATCCCAGGATGCCACTGGCCTTCTTGGCCGCGAGGGCACACTGTTGCCTCATGGTCATCCTGTTGTCCACTAGGACTCCAAGGTCCTTTTCCCCAGAGCTGCCCTCCAAGAGAACAGCCCCCAGCCTGTACTGGAACATGGGGTGGTTCTTCCCCAGATGCAGCACTTGACACTTGCCCTTATTGAATCGCATTCGATGTCTCCCCGCCCAGCTCTCCAGCCTGTCCAGGTCACGCTGGATGGCAGCACGGCCTACTGGCCTGGCAGCCACTCCTCCCAGTTTGGTATCAGCAGCAAACTTGCTGAGAGGACATTTGAGCCCTTCCTCCAGGCCAGTGATGAATAAATTGAATAGGGCTGGACCCAGCACTGACCCCTGGGGGATGCCACTAGCCACAGGCCTCCAACTAGACTCTGCCCCGTGGACCACAACTCTCTGAGCTCCTTCCTCCAGCCAGTTCCCAATCCACCTCACCACCCAGTGGTGCAGTCCATACTGCCTGAGCTTGTCTGTGAGGATGCCACGGGAGACCGTGTCAAAAGCTTTGCTGAAGTGGAGCTAGACCACACCCACTGCCTTCCCCTCGTCCAGCCCCATCTAGTGATGCCATTTAGCTCGTTTTTCTTCCTGAGGAGGATTACGCTGTTCCTTAGGCTTTAGCCTTTTTCAGTTCCATTCTCTTCTTTCTCTTGTGTCTCTCTCAAAGCAGCACATGGTGTTTCTTCCCAGGGATTAGCAGTGTGAGTTAAAAAGCTGTGCCTCAAACAGGGTGGGCCCAGAGTCACCTGTGGAATAGAAGACTTGGGTGCTACTGTTTGCAAGGGAAGATGTCTTTCTTAACCTGAATTACTTTTGGTGCGGTGCTGTAATGGCAACGGGACTGTATTATTTTTTTTCCTGCTTTTACCCTGCCTTTTTCTCTAGTGCCTTCTTTTGTGTCCGAGTTTGTAACTTTCCTAGAGCAGTGACTTTTGCCAGAAAGCAAGTCAAAGTCGAGCATTTATGGGTGCAAAACCAGGAAGAGTTCTCTGTCGTGGCAGAGAAAGACTGTATGCCAGGTACAGGATACCTCGCTGATTGTGTGTTGCAGTAGAGGCAGAAGTGCTGACGTCAGCAATCTGTGTCATTCCAGAGTCACGTGGGAACTCTCTGAGCGGGGCAACATGTGCTCTGCTGGAAGAGCCAGAGGCGATGGACGCTGGGGAAGAAGCAGAGCTCACGCAGCCGGGAAGTGTGGGTTACCAGAAGCTTAAAGTGAGTCTCAGTTCAGTTTTGCTGCTGCTGAAGCACAACGTTTCCCGGGTGTGGGAAGGCTGGAGAGCTTGTGAAATAATTCCACCTGTAACGGATTATGACTGTTGTGTTTCCACACCTCGTGTAGACTGTTGTTCCTGCTTTTGGTGACGTAAATTGTAGGAGACTGGGTTCTCTTCCTCACCTTTAATTTAGAAGGGCCTGTTGAATCTTAAAATACGCCGCTGACAGCCTGCTAGTGCTGTTGGCAATGTCTTAGCGGGGTTTGTGCTGGATTGGGGGGTAACAATGTAAGAAAGTAGGATGTCCCTTGTTTTTGTATTGTTATTGTTTAGCTTTTGAAGACACAAAGAGCCTATTGAAAGGATCTGGTGCTATTCTCAACTTGCCGTTGCTGGTTTTTTATTTCAGCACGTGTTGCGTATCGCCGCTGCGGTCACTGAGAACTTCAGTGTGTCTCTGCTGCAAAAACTCTACGCTGTGCTGAGTCAGTGCATTTACCACCATCGGGAGGAGAATGACAAAACGCAGTTAGTGGAGGTAAGGTTG
This sequence comes from Rhynochetos jubatus, assembly GCA_027574665.1. Classification (NCBI taxonomy): domain Eukaryota; kingdom Metazoa; phylum Chordata; class Aves; order Eurypygiformes; family Rhynochetidae; genus Rhynochetos; species Rhynochetos jubatus. Next base: position 6,344,580 of record CM050648.1, on the reverse strand, counting down.
GTTTTTCTGTCTTTCAGCACTTTCCGTGGTGCGTACGCCTGTGTAGGGGTGCGCTCTGGACGTCACGCTGATTTAGGGTTACTCTTTACTGCTCAGTTGCTGTGCTACAAGGCTTTGTCATTTCACTCTGGAAGGCGTTTGGCCGTATTGCAAACCCGTTTATTTGGCATAATTGCGGGCAGTTCCAGCAGGCAAAGGCTTGAACTTGAAGACGATGGGTCCACCCACACAGCCCTCTCTGAAAGCAGTTCACCTCAGCCTGTCAGTAGTCCTTGTCCAGAAGCCCCTTTTTCGGGGTGGGAGGCTGTGACAGGAGGGTGCTTTGCTCAGTCCGTCGCTTCCTCTTTCTGCCCTTCCAGGCAGTCAGACGTGGTAATCATGCATACAGGAGTCGTTCCGTTCTTGAAAAGCAATGGAGCCTGAAACGGAACAAGAGGCTGAGACTTTTCTCTGGTCTCACCAGAATCTCTTTTCAACTCGAACGGTTCGAGCACCTTTAATTGGACGTAGGGGGAGATCTCTGCCTAGGCCAGTTAAATGCTAACGAGTCAGATTCTCTGAACTTCCTGCAAGAGAGGATTTCCGAGTTGCTGGAACTCGGCAGAAATCCCCCGGAGGTACCGTACCATGGTCCCCGTCAGGCACTGCCAGTGTTGCGACCATGTTGCGGGGTTGGAGATTCGCTCCTCAGATTCAAGATCCTTGAATGCAGGTGTCTTTGAGAATTCTTTATGCCTCTCAGTCTGCCGTAAAAAAAGAGGAAGCCTTTTCTCTTTGGCCCTGAGCATCTCGAGCTCTTCTTCCACACCTGATGAAAAGTCAGAACGGATGCTCTGTTCCGTTTGTGCTACAGCGAGGATTATTGGGATTCGGGGAGGCCGTTCCTGAAAAACCACACCCTTCTTGCAGCCAGCATGCTGATGTGTTTTATCACGAGAAGGCATTTAGTTCTGTTATCTCAGGGCTTGTGATCGATCTTTGGTGGCTTAAGCATGAAGCAGTTCAAGGAAAAGGGACTTCATTGTTTTCTTCAGCCTCACCAACAAACCAGTTCTCCTGTTCAGAGGGAGTGTGCAAGTGTGTCAGGAGGAAGCTCTGCTGTGTGAAGAGAGAGACTTCGAGTCGTTATTCAGAGTGCAGAAAATAGCATTTCCAGCTTTTTGCTGTGGCTTTTCAGGAACTGTCTCCTCTTTCTCACTCTTGAAAGCGCTGTGGCTACAAATCCATTGTCTCTCGATACAGACCCACACAGTCTCTCTGGTTTGGGTGTCTGAGGATGCGTTTGAAGCTCGTGGGTATCGAAAGACGTTGTGATGGAGGTGGCACGTGTAATTGCTCAAGATGACTAACAATTGTGTGCATGTACAGAGTCTTGATTCTTTTAATGAAGAAATAAGCAGGGGTTTTAAACTTGTATTCATGCTGACTGCCAGTGTGTCTCTTTTTCTTCTTAGGCAATGAAGAAAGAAATTGAAGCCTTTGGCTCTCCTCGGTGATACCGGATTTCAGCATACTTGACTGCTCTGCAATGTTTTCTTCTCATTTCATGTTGGCGGTGGTACTGGATTTAGTAAAGGTTACTTTTGCTTGTAGATTTGTGTTAAATAGATCTTCAATTATATGCCATGGCGTATTACGTAAAGGTGTTTGTGCTGGTTTTGGTCAGGAAAGAGTTCACTTTCTTCCCAGGGGCTGGTAGGAAGCTCTGTTGCTGGATTTGCCCTGGGAAAAGTACTGAGGAGGTGTCTCTTCAGGTGGTGCTGGGGAGTGCTTGCACCAATTCCAGGTCCCTCTCAGCTTCTGATGCTGCAGCTGCGCTCCCAACTGTCTGGCCACAGGCAGTGTGGGGGGGGACACAGTTCAGACAGCCGACCCACAGTGAGCGCAGGAGTGTTTCATTCCGCAGCACGTCACGCTTGGCACAGAAGCGGGGAGTGGGCTTGGGGGCCATGACTCCCCTTCACCCTCTTGTGCTCTCTAACACTCTGCTTTGGTAACTCCTGTGCTGGCTCGTTTGTGAGTGAGCTGGTGGGTCTGTGAGTTTTCCTGGTTGTGCTGTCACTGCCAGGGCTCGCTGGGGCCTCTGCCGTGATGGCCCTCGGGCTCCAGCATTTGAAGGCAGTGGCTATAGACAGCTCTGTCTCTCCTTGGGCTCTCTGGCTCTGACTCTCACTTCTTGGAACCTGGATTTGTCAACCCCCGGGGGGGGGGGGGCGGGCGTGTGTGTGTGAGCAATTGTTTCCTATTGTATCAGTATGAATTTCAATTGAATTAGAAAACAGTTCTTAGCTCAATTTTATGAGCTTCCTTGCCTTTTTCCCTCTGATTCTTCCTCTCCACTGGAGGAGGGAGGGGGGACCTGGGAGAGCAGCTCCGTGGTACTTTCCTGGCCAGAGCTAAACCGATTCCTCAGCCTATTCCGCTCCGACTACAAACACCCGTGGGCTTGTTGCTTTATATTCTCACTGATGATCTGCGCAAATAATATTTTTAAATACCCATTAAAAAAAAAAGGAAGAGAATGAGTTTAAAGAACAGAGCAGGAGAGACATTGGATCTACTGCCATAGCTTTCCTGCTACATTGAATTTAACATGGATGATTCACGTGCACATTTAAGGATTAAGAATGGAACAAGAGCAGGCTTTAATGAATGGATTAGAAAATCCACAGGATGGAATTTTCTTCAGCTGCAAAAAGCTTGTGTAATTAGGCTTACCATTATAGACAGTGGAAGCCTGGAGGGAAGACAGTGTTTGGGAATCCCAGACCCAGGAGTCCCAGCCATAATCCAACCCCCAAAACCCTGGTGGCACATCTACACTGTGACACAGCTTTGTGATTTGCCTAATCCCAGCTCTCACCACTTCCGAGCTCTGGCCCCTGACTCTTCTCTTGTTAACCCGTTTGGGCTCTGCCCAGTGAAAAGCCTTACGTTCAGCCAAGCATTTCCTACTGCTGCAGTGAGTCTGGCAGAACAGGGCCAATTTCTGCCTGACTCTGCGGGGATTTAAAATAGCAGGAGCCCAGCACTTTGCTGGTGTAGCTCCAGTACAATTAGCAGTGGGTAACTGTTGCTTGCTTGCTGGTAAGACTGGTAAGCCTGTTTTCCAATTCCCAGCTTGTCTTTTCCTCCCAGATGCTTTTCTTTTAAAATTAATGGGATTCTTCCTACAGTTTAAGATTTGAAAGATAAAGAATCCCATGCTGTATGTGCACTGACCATAATAAATAATGGTCCTTTAAATGCATCCCACAAGCTTGCTTCCAGCGCCTGTAATTGAATTCAGTGCCAGCTCAGTTCTTGGTGGTTGCCAAACAGCTGTAAAAGCTGCTGGTGTGATTTGTTTCCTGTCACCCACTCTCAGTGGGTTGACAATAGGCTGCCGTCTTCTGTTACTCGTGCCGCTTACTTCATTTGCTCCGAGATCCCTGGTGCTGCTCTGAAAAATCTGGTTCCAGGGACTTCCCAACCATAACACTTTTCATGCGTTTTCTCTTGCAAATAGCGCTGGTTTACCTCTGTTGCCATCCCTGTGGTTTCATTTTAGGCCTACCAGATGCGACCTTCAATTATCTTCCTCGATGAGATCGATGGCCTCGCTCCTGAACGGTCCAGCAAACAAGACCAAGTGTACAGGTAGTACCCTTTTTGTTTCTGCGCAGCAGCTGCTTGATCTTTGTGAAAAGATGACCGCGACCTATTGAACGTTCTGTGACACCTTCATTTCTCCTGTAAACTAGTCGTTCAGTGCTACTACATTTCAGATGAGTTTTAAACAAGAATTGCAAGCCATTCGCTAAGCCTGATACCAGCCCCAGGTCTGTGTTACCTTATCTATTTCTTTATGTCTCGAAATGAGTCTTTCGCTAATCAGCATCTCGTCAAGAAAAGCTTGTCCTTTTGGCGTGGTCGCTGGAGAAAAGGCCGTGTAGAACATAACAGAACTTACTGAAATGAATGAAAATTCTGGGTTTTTTCTATCAGCTCTATTGTAACAACGCTTCTGACGCTTATGGATGGCCTAAACGGCAGAGGAGAGGTGGTGGTAATCGGAGCCACCAACAGACTGGATTCTATAGATCTGGCTTTACGAAGACCTGGACGCTTTGATCGAGAGTTCCTCTTCTCCTTGCCAAACAGAGAGGTCAGCGCTTCAACTCAACCTCTCCGTTCTTGGTGTATGAATGGATAGTGGATGTACCACGAGCCTGGGTTTTTCCCAGGCTGGGTATCCTGGGATATATACCCGTCAGTGTTTTGGGATCTGTCAGTCTTACTGGTACTTATTAAGGGGGAGTTGGACAAAGAGGTGAAGTACGTTGGCCAGGGGCAGGGCTTGGGGAGCTTCTAGTCCAATGGCAGTTGGTAAGCAATGAAAAAACAGGTCTATAGCAACCAAAGAATATGGGGGGGAAGATGCTGTGCAAAACCGGCACCCGCATGCTGTCGCTTTTAGTAGCACCTTTTGGAAGAAGAAGAAATGCTTACTGGTTTGAAGGCTAGTCCCAGCGCACTAAACCATGAAGAGAAAACTTAGGCCAAAGTAAACTGCAACCGTTTTGTTTCCAGGCTAGAAAAGAGATTTTCAAGATTCACACACGAGACTGGAGCCCTCAGCCATTGGACAGCTTTCTCGACGAGCTAGCTGCAAAATGTGTTGGTAAGCTGGGAAAGAGAGGGAGTTGCTGCATGTGCCTGAGTCCTGAGGCACCTGAGCTTGTCCCAGGCGGTACCCAGGCTCTTGGGCCTTGCTGCAGAGCCCGGCAGGGAGGCAGCTGGCACGCCTGGGGAGCAAAGTTAGATGCTTTTTTTCTTTTACTCTTCTTTTTGTCTCTCAGAATATGGAATGGGTTTGGGGCATCTTCCTCTGGAACAGTTTTGATGAGGAAGCTGCTGCGTAAGCACGGGCTTCCTGGCTACGAGCCACGTCAAAAAACTTGGAGGCAGGACGCTCTGAAGTCCTGTCTTAACCTGTTGCGTTTTGGCTGCATCCCAAGTCTTTCAGGGTTGCACTTTGCAAACCTTGGCCTTGACTTCTGTGTTGCTTGACACTGATGTAACCTTTGATTCTCATTTTCTCATAATCTCATGAAGGTTATGATGAAAGAATATCCAAAGCGAGTGATGCCCAGTGCCCAGCAGTCCCCAGGCAGCTTTCCCCCTAGCTTATGTACTGAGCCTGACATCCTCTGGTACAGAACATCCCTTTGGACAGTTGGGGTCAGCTGTCCTGGCTGTGTCCCCTCCCAGCCTCCTTGCTGGTAGTGCAGTCCGAGTAGCTAGCTAACAAGTCCTTGACTTAGTGTAAGCACCGCTTAGTTACAACCAGAACATCAGTGTGCTATCAACATTATTCTCATCCTAAAGCCAAACCACGGCACTGCGCCAGCTGGTAGGAAGAAAATTATGATGGCATCCCAGCTGAAACCAGGACAAGCTGTCAAACTGAATGGCCCAGCCACTAAGTCAGAGAGGTCTGCAGACATCTTGGGTGTGCCTATTCATAATTACATTTTTAAACTGATCTCCTTATGGTTCTAGAAATGCTTATTACCAGCCGACATCTTACAAGCCACGGTTCCTGCTAGCTGGAGAGCCGGGATGCGGGCAGACTTCTGATTTGGCACCGGCGGTACTACGCGCCCTGGAAAAGTTTCCGGTTTATACGCTGGACCTACCGCGGCTGTTGGGCAACATCGCATCCCCAGCAGAGAGATGTGTGCAGGTATCTTTTTTTTCTCTTTCATCTCGTAGGATTCATGAATTGTATCTAAACGAGTAGAGTCAGGACAGACGCTTTACGTGACTCACTTGTCTCCTAAGAGGAACAATTCCTTTTTGTTACGTGACGGTTGCATCTGCTGTTGTATAGCTACCATGTCTAGCCACTGCCCGGATCTAGCACCTGCGCTTCCCCTCTTGTGACGGGAGCTCCCTGAATGCCGATAATCTGCAAGGGTGCCCAGAGAAATTTCTCCTGTGAGAGGACTGTTGCCATTTCCCTCCTGCGGTAGATGCATGTCCTCCTGTGGGACTGAGGTACCATCTGTAGGCAGTGGCTTGTGGTCTTCCACAGCACGTACTCTGGTCGGATGGATCCTTTGGTAATGAGAGGCTGGGAGTAATGAAGCTGCTCGAGCAGGTTGAAGACTGGTCACCTCTTCTTAAGAATGACCTGAAGTTACGAATTGGTAACCAGGCTTCCTTTCACGTAGGTCTGTCTGCATTCAGACTGTGCTCCAGAGTGACTTGGCTGTGTGCCCCCTCTGAATTGCAAATGGGGTAGTTGCAGTCGGGTAGCAATTTACCCAGGCTAATACATCTTACTGAAGGGTTAGTTGTCTTTTTTCAGGCACGCCAGCTGAGCTGTGAGGCTCACTAGGAGTTATCTTCTACCTAAGTAGTTTTGAAATCCAGCAGAGATCCAGGTCCGCTTCTGTCTGCGTAGCAGTGTGTCTAGATTTGAGTCCAAGTGAAAGTTTTACCTTCCTGTTCACTTGTTCTTTTGTTGGTTTGTTTTGATGGTTTGGCTTCATCTACTCCTACCTCATCAGATAGTTTGACTGACAAAGTAGTTATTTCTAAGCCTATTCAGCATGGTTTAGTTTTCTTATCCAATCTTTCCTTTTACCAGATAATGCAAGAAGCTCAAAGAAGGCAACCCAGTATCATTTATATCCCACGGATCGACACGTGGTGGGAGGTGGTTGGAGATCCCTTGAAAACTGCTTTTACAGCAGTGCTGCATGACATTCCAGCATTTGCTCCAGTTCTGCTGTTTGCAACATCTCACGTGTGCTATGCAGATCTCCCAGAAGAGGTATTTTTGTCAATGCTTTTCTTGCTTTTTTTTATTCCATTTCTTGTTAATGTATAAACCCTTTAGGCACTGGAGTACTGTGCCCTCTTAAGCCAATTCATATTGTTACTGCTCAGGATCCTGACCAGGTCTCTTAAAACGCGCTTGGACAAAACAAGGCTGAAAGCGTTTCCTCAAAGAACCCCGCTCTTGGGGCACGGATTATATGGCAAAGGAAAGCACGGGAGGAAGAAAAATGATACTGAAACTGTGTGTTTCAGTGCAGTGTGTTACGCTGGGGCTGTAGGAAAGGAGCGAGCATCCTTTTTCCTGAACTTGAGCTCCACCACCCTGGCTGCCGTCACCGATTTTCAGTGGAACCGAGGGGGAGGCTTACTGCCCCTGTTCTTCAAGGTGTCAGTGGCACTGTGGAGATGAGGAGCCAGAAACCGTCCTGGGAGCTGCACTTTTGCTCTTCAGAGCTTTGATGGCACTCCCTCCAGCCTTGACAGGAGGCTGTAGCTGTAGTAAACAAAAACGACACGGATAATCGTGTGAGTCTTCCATCAGCGGCTGGGAAGGGTTCCCACAAGCCACCTCCTTCTTCTTTCTCGGGGAAAGAAACAACCTCGTGTCTGAACCCGAACGGCCCCCACAGCGGAGAGAAACAGCCTGCAGAAAGGCGGCGGTGGTGAGGCACAGCCGGAGGGGGTTAAAGCGGAATACTGACTAAACCGGCACGGAACGGGTCCCCTCCGCGCTCCGAACGAGAGGCGGGGGGGGTGGGGGGGTGGTGGTGGTGTTTCTTCCTCGGAGCCGCTCCCGCTGCGCTCGATCGCCCCTGGCTTGGGCTTTGGTCCTGCCCCAGCGCCAGCTCTGGCCGCCGGAGGGCAACTCGGTGCTGGCGCCGGCGGCGAAGCCTGGACGGGGCTGTCCTTGCACCCGCCCGGCTGCCTGGCGGCAGGGTCTCGGCGCGGCCCAAGTCTGGCGGCGGAGCGGGCTGCGAGGCCGCCGCCGGCAGCTCCCGGCCTGTCGCCCCCGTCCCTCCTCGCCGGAGTTTGTGTGTGGAGCGCAAGATGGCGGCGCTGCCGTGAGCGCGGGGGGCGGGAAAGCAGCGCGGGCTGAGGGGGAGCGGCGCCGGGAGGCGGGAGGGCGATCCCCCCCTCCGGGGACGCGTGCCCCCCGCACGCCCCCGCTTCCCCCCGGGTCGGAGGACGGGGCAGCGCCTCCCCGGGGCAAGGGCGGCTCCTGGACGGCGGGGGCGGGCGAGCCGCTGCCTCCCGGGGGTGGGCGCTGTGGGCCGGCCGCGCCCCGCCCCACCCGCCTCCCTCCCCGTTGTCTGGCGGCGGCGGGCGAGCCGTGGCCGGGGGGTTGGACCTGGATGGTCTTTAAGGTCCCTTCCAACTCAAACCGTTCTGTGATAAGAATATACGGTGCTTGAAATGGAGATGGGAAAAAGCCATGTTTACTGAGAATGGAAAATATAATTACTGAGCAAGTAGGGGGGGTCCCATCGGAGGATGGAATGGAATTTCAGATTTGCATTCTCCAGTAAAAATTTCCATTTCTGTCTTCGTATAGGTGAAAGCTTTCCAAATGGAAAGCTAAGATGCAGCTTCTGTTTCAGGAACTTGGAAATCCATTTTTAGTTGTATTCCTTAACAGAATTCAATAAGAATTCAAACTTAGCTTTCTAGACATGGGAGAGTCTGAACACCTTCCTTTCATGCACAGTGTGCATCTGCTGCTTTGATTATTTGGGCTCTGTTGCTGGGGCAGGGCGTACCTAGATGTGTTGCTTGTCACATGCTTTGAAAGGGCTTAACTTGCTACAAAAGTTTTTCTACTGCTAATCAATTCCTTCTCAAATAACTATTGACATTCCTTCCATCCCTTTTGGTAGTAGTGGTTGAAACATGAAGTAAAACTTGGAAGTATGCAACTTCAGCTGATGATTCAGTTTAATGAAGAGAGGTACTCATCTGTTTGGAACAGAATACGGATTTGTGTGGCCTTAGACCTGAAATCTCTTTTCTCCTCCTGCTTTAGATACAAGAGTTGTTTGTTCATGAAGAAGTTTTCCAAATCCAGTTGCCTACAAAGGAAGAGAGAGAGAGGTTTTTGGAGGACTTAATTGTCAATCAAGCTGCTAAAGCTCCTGCAGTGAAGAGCAACGCAGGTGAGGGTATTCTACATCTAAACCTTGGCTGTCAGTTAATAGCTCTACAGTATTTGCATAGGTGGGAATTATGCAGTGGGTGCCAGGTGCCCAGCAAAGAGCTCTATGGCTCCCCCATCCCCAGCTGGCCAGGGGAGAGAAAATAAAACAAGGCTTGTGGCTTGAGATAAGGACAGGGAGAGATTGCTCAGCAATTACTGTCGCAGGCAAAGCACACTCACCTCGGGGAAAAGACCTGAATTTACTACCGATCAAATGGGAGTAGGATAATAAGAGGATAAATGCAGATCGTAGAGCACCTTCCCCCCAGCCCTTCATTATCCTCAGGTTCAATTTCACTCCCCATTTCTCTACCTCCTCCTGCCAGGCGGTGCAGGGGGACAGGGAACAGGGCTTGTGGTCAGTCCATCACACACTGTCTCTGCTGTGCCCCCTTCCTTGGGGGAGGACTCCTCACACTCTGCCCCTGCTCCAGCACGGGTCCCTCCCACAGGGGGCAGTCCTTCAGGAGCAGCCTGCTCCAAGCATGGGTCCCCCATGGGGTCACAAGTCCTGCCAGCAAACCTGCTCCAGCCTGGGCTCCTCTTTCCGTGGGGCCACAGCTCCAGCATGGGCTGCCCACGGGGTCACATCCTCCTTCAAGTTCATGCTGCTGCTGCTGTGGTGTGGGGTCCTCCCCGGGCTGCAGGTGGGTCTCTGCTCCCCTGTGAGCCTCCATGGCTGCAGGGCACAGCCAGCCTCACCATCAGCTGCACCATGGGCTGCTGGGGAATGTCTGCTCTGGCACCTGGAGCACCTCTTGCCCTGCCTTCTCCACTGACCTTGGGGCCTGCAGAGTTGTTCCTCTCACACATTTTCGCCCCTCTCTCTGGCTGCAACTGCTGTTGCGCAGCAACTTTTTTACCACCTTAAATATGTCATCCTAGAGGTGCTACTGCTGTTCCTGATGGTGTCGGCCTTGGCCAGCGGTGGGTCCATCTTGGAGCCGACTGGCATTGGCCCTATCTGACAGGGGAAGCTTCTGGCAGCTTCTCACACAAGTCCTGTAGCCTGCCACTCACCTACCAAAACCTTCCCATGCAAACCCAGTACAGTGAAACAGTATTTTTCCCCTCCTCTGCCCTCAAATCCTAAACTATGTGCTGCCTTTTACTGTGATCCCCAAGTGAAGGGGGCAAGGGGGGGAAAAAATAAGGGAGCAATCATAGAAATGTACAGGAAAGATCATTATTTCCATACTCTTCCTGTGAAGAGGACATGAAAGAGCAAAGGGACGTGGGTTTCTTTTGGTTAAAACGCGTGACGTGGCGTCAAGTTTCCTGGTCTCACTGGCAAGACTGGGGATTCTGCCACTGACTTCACCCGTGGGCTTTGTGCAGCGCTCCATGCTTCCGAGGAACGGTGGGGCTTTCGGGAAGGCAAAAATGCACAGTTTGTTCTGCACAAGGTTAACGGCATCAGAAGCATAGGAGATGCCAGGTTTTACAGGCAGTGTTTTCTCCAGGAATTATTCCCTTTAAATTGTCTCTTGAACTCCGCCCAAGACGTGTTTAGCTTTTGAAATTTACAGCTTTAGAAAAGGTTTGAGGACGGGCTCGTCTCCAAACGCTTTTCTGTTATTCATCTCTTAGTTCACGTCATAAGACAGGAAGCGACTTCCCCTAATAACCTGGATTTGCAGTAATACTTCCTATGGAAAGTGAGAATTTTCTGCTCTCCAAATCTTGAAGCTGAGCGGTTTGTGAATGAATTTTTCTAGCTGGCTTCTTACAATCTAACAGCAAATTGACCTCCTTCACTTGCAGCTCTTTCTCTAGACAGATGTAGGGACCCAGGCAACGGTGCTTGAGCTCCTTTGATCCCTTTCCTTGGAATGAAGGCAGAGGAGGATGCTGGAGTTTGAAGGAAGAGCTCTTTTGGTAACGTTTTGGATTACTTTGATCTCTCTTTGTAGATGTGTCAAAAAGAAAACGCAAGAAGAGCAGTGGGTCTTCAGGTATCCTGAGGAAGAGAATAAATTCCCAGAATACCAAAATGAGGTAGAGGGCGCTGTTGGGTCCACGCAGGATTCTTCTCTGGAAGACACTGCCAGAGTACATCAGGAACGACAGGGAAGTGGGAATGAGAAGAAATTTGGAACGAAAACTGAGAGAGTTCTCCTTGCGGCTAAATCTCCTTCTCCAAAGCAGCGTGTCCTGCTTCCTGAACAAAGAAGGGAGAGCGAAATGCCGCATTACCGAGTAGCGGGAAGTTCTGAAGGTGAAGATTCAGCTGGTAAGTGAGAGGTCAAACAGGGCATTTACCCAGATTCACAGAGGGTTAGGGGTTGGAAGGGACCTCTAGAGATCATCTAGGCCAACCCCCCTGCCAGAGCAGGATCGCCTAGAGCAGATCACACAGGAACAAGTCCAGGTGGCTTTGGAAAGTCTGCAGGGAAGGAGACTCCCCCACCTCTCTGGGCAGCCTGTGCCAGTGCTCTGTCACCCTCACAGGGCAGAAGGGTTTCCTCACGTTCAGGCTGAACCTTCTGTTTTCCCGTTGATGGCCATTGCCCCTAGTCCTGTCACTGGACACCACTGAGAAGAGCCTGGCCCCATCCTCCTGACACCCCCCCTTTAGCTACTGATAAGCATTGGTAAGAATCCCCCCTCAGCCTCCTCTTCTCCAAACTAAACAGCCCCAGCTCTCTCAGCCTTTCCTCACATGGAAGGTGCTCCAGGCCCTTCCTCATCTCAGTGGCCCTGCGCTGGACCCTCTCCAGTAGCTCCTTGTCCCTCTGGAACTGAGGAGCCCAGAACTGGGCACAGGGCTCCAGGGGAGGCCTCACCAGGGCAGAGTAGAGGGGGAGGAGAACTTCCCTCCACCTGCTGGTCACGCTCTTCTTAATGCATCCCAGGATGCCACTGGCCTTCTTGGCCGCGAGGGCACACTGTTGCCTCATGGTCATCCTGTTGTCCACTAGGACTCCAAGGTCCTTTTCCCCAGAGCTGCCCTCCAAGAGAACAGCCCCCAGCCTGTACTGGAACATGGGGTGGTTCTTCCCCAGATGCAGCACTTGACACTTGCCCTTATTGAATCGCATTCGATGTCTCCCCGCCCAGCTCTCCAGCCTGTCCAGGTCACGCTGGATGGCAGCATGGCCTACTGGCCTGGCAGCCACTCCTCCCAGTTTGGTATCAGCAGCAAACTTGCTGAGAGGACATTTGAGCCCTTCCTCCAGGCCAGTGATGAATAAATTGAATAGGGCTGGACCCAGCACTGACCCCTGGGGGATGCCACTAGCCACAGGCCTCCAACTAGACTCTGCCCTGTGGAGACAGGGCAGACAACTCTCTGAGCTCCTTCCTCCAGCCAGTTCCCAATCCACCTCACCACCCAGTGGTGCAGTCCATACTGCCTGAGCTTGTCTGTGAGGATGCCACGGGAGACCGTGTCAAAAGCTTTGCTGAAGTGGAGCTAGACCACATCCACTGCCTTCCCCTCGTCCAGCCCCATCTAGTGATGCCATTTAGCTCGTTTTTCTTCCTGAGGAGGATTACGCTGTTCCTTAGGCTTTAGCCTTTTTCAGTTCCATTCTCTTCTTTCTCTTGTGTCTCTCTCAAAGCAGCACATGGTGTTTCTTCCCAGGGATTAGCAGTGTGAGTTAAAAAGCTGTGCCTCAAACAGGGTGGGCCCAGAGTCACCTGTGGAATAGAAGACTTGGGTGCTACTGTTTGCAAGGGAAGATGTCTTTCTTAACCTGAATTACTTTTGGTGCGGTGCTGTAATGGCAACGGGACTGTATTATTTTTCCTGCTTTTACCCTGCCTTTTTCTCTAGTGCCTTCTTTTGTGTCCGAGTTTGTAACTTTCCTAGAGCAGTGACTTTTGGCAGAAAGCAAGTCAAAGTCGAGCATTTATGGGTGCAAAACCAGGAAGAGTTCTCTGTCGTGGCAGAGAGAGACTGTATGCCAGGTACAGGATACCTCGCTGATTGTGTATTGCAGTAGAGGCAGAAGTGCTGACGTCAGCAATCTGTGTCATTCCAGAGTCACGTGGGAACTCTCTGAGCGGGGCAACATGTGCTCTGCTGGAAGAGCCAGAGGCGATGGACGCTGGGGAAGAAGCAGAGCTCACGCAGCCGGGAAGTGTGGGTTACCAGAAGCTTAAAGTGAGTCTCAGTTCAGTTTTGCTGCTGCTGAAGCACAACGTTTCCCGGGTGTGGGAAGGCTAGAGAGCTTGTGAAATAATTCCACCTGTAACGGATTATGACTGTTGTGTTTCCACACCTCGTGTAGACTGTTGTTCCTGCTTTTGGTGACGTAAATTGTAGGAGACTGGGTTCTCTTCCTCACCTTTAATTTAACAGGGCCTGTTGAATCTTAAAATACGCCGCTGACAGCCTGCTAGTGCTGTTGGCAATGTCTTAGCGGGGTTTGTGCTGGATTGGGGGGTAACAATGTAAGAAAGTAGGATGTCCCTTGTTTTTGTATTGTTATTGTTTAGCTTTTGAAAACACAAAGAGCCTATTGAAAGGATCTGGCGCTATTCTCAACTTGCCGTTGCTGGTTTTTTATTTCAGCACGTGTTGCGTATCGCCGCTGCGGTCACTGAGAACTTCAGTGTGTCTCTGCTGCAAAAACTCTACGCTGTGCTGAGTCAGTGCATTTACCACCATCGGGAGGAGAATGACAAAACGCAGTTAGTGGAGGTAAGGTTGGTTTTTCTGTCTTTCAGCACTTTCCGTGGTGCGTACGCCTGTGTAGGGGTGTGCTCTGGACATCACGCTGATTTAGGGTTACTCTTTACTGCTCAGTTGCTGTGCTACAAGGCTTTGTCATTTCACTCTGGAAGACGTTTGGCCGTATTGCAAACCCGTTTATTTGGCATAATTGCGGGCAGTTCCAGCAGGCAAAGGCTTGAACTTGAAGACGATGGGTCCACCCACACAGCCCTCTCTGAAAGCAGTTCACCTCAGCCTGTCAGTAGTCCTTGTCCAGAAGCCCCTTTTTCGGGGTGGGAGGCTGTGACAGGAGGGTGCTTTGCTCAGTCCGTCGCTTCCTCTTTCTGCCCTTCCAGGCAGTCAGACGTGGTAATCATGCATACAGGAGTCGTTCCGTTCTTGAAAAGCAATGGAGCCTGAAACGGAACAAGAGGCTGAGACTTTTCTCTGGTCTCACCAGAATCTCTTTTCAACTCGAACGGCTCGAGCACCTTTAATTGGACGTAGGGGGAGATCTCTGCCTAGGCCAGTTAAATGCTAACGAGTCAGATTCTCTGAACTTCCTGCAAGAGAGGATTTCCGAGTTGCTGGAACTCGGCAGAAATCCCCCAGAGGTACCGTACCATGGTCCCCGTCAGGCACTGCCAGTGTTGCGACCATGTTGCGGGGTTGGAGATTCGCTCTTCAGATTCAAGATCCTTGAATGCAGGTGTCTTTGAGAATTCTTTATGCCTCTCTGTCTGCCGTAAAAAAAGAGGAAGCCTTTTCTCTTTGGCCCTGAGCATCTCGAGCTCTTCTTCCACACCTGATGAAAAGTCAGAACGGATGCTCTGTTCCGTTTGTGCTACAGCGAGGATTATTGGGATTCGGGGAGGCCGTTCCTGAACAACCGCACCCTTCTTGCAGCCAGCATACTGATGTGTTTTATCACGAGAAGGCATTTAGTTCTGTTATCTCAGGGCTTGTGATCGATCTTTGGTGGCTTAAGCATGAAGCAGTTCAAGGAAAAGGGACTTCATTGTCTTCTTCAGCCTCACCAACAAACCAGTTCTCCTGTTCAGAGGGAGTGTGCAAGTGTGTCAGGAGGAAGCTCTGCTGTGTGAAGAGAGAGACTTGGAGTCGTTATTCAGAGTGCAGAAAATAGCATTTCCAGCTTTTTGCTGTGGCTTTTCAGGAACTGTCTCCTCTTTCTCACTCTTGAAAGCGCTGTGGCTACAAATCCATTGGCTCTCGATACAGACCCACACAGTCTCTCTGGTTTGGGTGTCTGAGGATGCGTTTGAAGCTCGTGGGTATCGAAAGACGTTGTGATGGAGGTGGCACGTGTAATTGCTCAAGATGACTAACAATTGTGTGCATGTACAGATTCTTGATTCTTTTAATGAAGAAATAAGCAGGGGTTTTAAACTTGTATTCATGCTGACTGCCAGTGTGTCTCTTTTTCTTCTTAGGCAATGAAGAAAGAAATTGAAGCCTTTGGCTCTCCTCAGTGATACCGGATTTCAGCGTACTTGACTGCTCTGCAATGTTTTCTTCTCATTTCATGTTGTTATTGGTACTTGATTTAATAAAGATTACTTTTGCTTGTAGATTTGTGTTAAATAGATCTTCAATTATATGCCATGGCGTATTACGTAAAGGTGTTTGTGCTGGTTTTGGTCAGGAAAGAGTTCACTTTCTTCCCAGGGGCTGGTAGGAAGCTCTGTTGCTGGATTTGCCCTGGGAAAAGTACTGAGGAGGTGTCTCTTCAGGTGGTGCTGGGGAGTGCTTGCACCAATTCCAGGTCCCTCTCAGCTTCTGATGCTGCAGCTGCGCTCCCAACTGTCTGGCCACAGGCAGTGTGGGGGGGGACACAGTTCAGACAGCCGACCCACAGTGAGCGCAGGAGTGTTTCATTCCGCAGCACGTCACGCTTGGCACAGAAGCGGGGAGTGGGCTTGGGGGCCATGACTCCCCTTCACCCTCTTGTGCTCTCTAACACTCTGCTTTGGTAACTCCTGTGCTGGCTCGTTTGTGAGTGAGCTGGTGGGTATGTGAGTTTTCCTGGTTGTGCTGTCACTGCCAGGGCTCGCTGGGGCCTCTGCCGTGATGGCCCTCGGGCTCCAGCGTTTGAAGGCAGTGGCTATAGACAGCTCTGTCTCTCCTTGGGCTCTCTGGCTCTGACTCTCACTTCTTGGAACCTGGATTTGTCAACCCCCGGGGGGGGGGGGGGGGCGGGCGTGTGTGTGTGTGAGCAATTGTTTCCTATTGTATCAGTATGAATTTCAATTGAATTAGAAAACAGTTCTTAGCTCAATTTTATGAGCTTCCTTGCTTTTTTCCCTCTGATTCTTCCTCTCCACTGGAGGAGGGAGGGGGGACCTGGGAGAGCAGCTCCATGGTATTTTCCTGGCCGGAGCTAAACCGATTCCTCAGCCTATTCCGCTCCGACTACAAACACCCGTGGGCTTGTTGCTTTATATTCTCACTGATGATCTGCGCAAATAATATTTTTAAATACCCATTAAAAAAAAAAGGAAGAGAATGAGTTTAAAGAACAGAGCAGGAGAGACATTGGATCTACTGCCATAGCTTTCCTGCTACATTGAATTTAACATGGATGATTCACGTGCACATTTAAGGATTAAGAATGGAACAAGAGCAGGCTTTAATGAATGGATTAGAAAATCCACAGGATGGAATTTTCTTCAGCTGCAAAAAGCTTGTGTAATTAGGCTTACCATTATGGACAGTGCAAGCCTGGAGGGAAGACAGTGTTTGGGAATCCCAGACCCAGGAGTCCCAGCCATAATCCAACCCCCAAAACCCTGGTGGCACATCTACACTGTGACACAGCTTTGTGATTTGCCTAATCCCAGCTCTCACCACTTCCGAGCTCTGGCCCCTGACTCTTCTCTTGTTAACCCGTTTGGGCTCTGCCCAGTGAAAAGCCTTACGTTCAGCCAAGCATTTCCTACTGCTGCAGTGAGTCTGGCAGAACAGGGCCAATTTCTGCCTGACTCTGCGGGGATTTAAAATAGCAGGAGCCCAGCACTTTGCTGGTGTAGCTCCAGTACAATTAGCAGTGGGTAACTGTTGCTTGCTTGCTGGTAAGACTGGTAAGCCTGTTTTCCAATTCCCAGCTTGTCTTTTCCTCCCAGATGCTTTTCTTTTAAAATTAATGGGATTCTTCCTACAGTTTAAGATTTGAAAGATAAAGAATCCCATGCTGTATGTGCACTGACCATAATAAATAATGGTCCTTTAAATGCATCCCAGAAGCTTGCTTCCAGCGCCTGTAATTGAATTCAGTGCCAGCTCAGTTCTTGGTGGTTGCCAAACAGCTGTAAAAGCTGCTGGTGTGATTTGTTTCCTGTCACCCACTCTCAGTGGGTTGACAATAGGCTGCCGTCTTCTGTTACTCGTGCCGCTTACTTCATTTGCTCCGAGATCCCTGGTGCTGCTCTGAAAAATCTGGTTCCAGGGACTTCCCAACCATAACACTTTACATGCATTTTCTCTTGCAAATAGCGCTGGTTTACCTCTGTTGCCATCCCTGTGGTTTCATTTTAGGCCTACCAGATGCGACCTTCAATTATCTTCCTCGATGAGATCGATGGCCTCGCTCCTGAACGGTCCAGCAAACAAGACCAAGTGTACAGGTAGTACCCTTTTTGTTTCTGCGCAGCAGCTGCTTGATCTTTGTGAAAAGATGACCGCGACCTATTGAACGTTCTGTGACACCTTCATTTCTCCTGTAAACTAGTCGTTCAGTGCTACTACATTTCAGATGAGTTTTAAACAAGAATTGCAAGCCATTCGCTAAGCCTGATACCAGCCCCAGGTCTGTGTTACCTTATCTATTTCTTTATGTCTCGAAATGAGTCTTTCGCTAATCAGCATCTCGTCAAGAAAAGCTTGTCCTTTTGGCGTGGTCGCTGGAGAAAAGGCCGTGTAGAACATAACAGAACTTACTGAAATGAATGAAAATTCTGGGTTTTTTCTATCAGCTCTATTGTAACAACGCTTCTGACGCTTATGGATGGCCTAAACGGCAGAGGAGAGGTGGTGGTAATCGGAGCCACCAACAGACTGGATTCTGTAGATCCGGCTTTACGAAGACCTGGACGCTTTGATCGAGAGTTCCTCTTCTCCTTGCCAAACAGAGAGGTCAGCGCTTCAACTCAACCTCTCCGTTCTTGGTGTATGAATGGATAGTGGATGTTCCACGAGCCTGGGTTTTTCCCGGGCTGGGTATCCTGGGATATATACCCGTCAGTGTTTTGGGATCTATCAGTCTTACTGGTACTTATTAAGGGGGAGTTGGACAAAGAGGTGAAGTACGTTGGCCAGGGGCAGGGCTTGGGGAGCTTCTAGTCCAATGGCAGTTGGTAAGCAATGAAAAAACAGGTCTATAGCAACCAAAGAATATGGGGGGGAAGATGCTGTGCAAAACCGGCACCCGCATGCTGTCGCTTTTAGTAGCACCTTTTGGAAGAAGAAGAAATGCTTACTGGTTTGAAGGCTAGTCCCAGCGCACTAAACCATGAAGAGAAAACTTAGGCCAAAGTAAACTGCAACCGTTTTGTTTCCAGGCTAGAAAAGAGATTTTCAAGATTCACACACGAGACTGGAGCCCTCAGCCATTGGACAGCTTTCTCGACGAGCTAGCTGCAAAATGTGTTGGTAAGCTGGGAAAGAGAGGGAGTTGCTGCATGTGCCTGAGTCCTGAGGCACCTGAGCTTGTCCCAGGCGGTACCCAGGCTCTTGGGCCTTGCTGCAGAGCCCGGCAGGGAGGCAGCTGGCACGCCTGGGGAGCAAAGTTAGATGCTTTTTTTCTTTTACTCTTCTTTTTGTCTCTCAGAATATGGAATGGGTTTGGGGCATCTTCCTCTGGAACAGTTTTGATGAGGAAGCTGCTGCGTAAGCACGGGCTTCCTGGCTACGAGCCACGTCAAAAAACTTGGAGGCAGGACGCTCTGAAGTCCTGTCTTAACCTGTTGCGTTTTGGCTGCATCCCAAGTCTTTCAGGGTTGCACTTTGCAAACCTTGGCCTTGACTTCTGTGTTGCTTGACACTGATGTAACCTTTGATTCTCATTTTCTCATAATCTCATGAAGGTTATGATGAAAGAATATCCAAAGCGAGTGATGCCCAGTGCCCAGCAGTCCCCAGGCAGCTTTCCCCCTAGCTTATGTACTGAGCCTGACATCCTCTGGTACAGAACATCCCTTTGGACAGTTGGGGTCAGCTGTCCTGGCTGTGTCCCCTCCCAGCCTCCTTGCTGGTAGTGCAGTCCGAGTAGCTAGCTAACAAGTCCTTGACTTAGTGTAAGCACCGCTTAGTTACAACCAGAACATCAGTGTGCTATCAACATTATTCTCATCCTAAAGCCAAACCACGGCACTGCGCCAGCTGGTAGGAAGAAAATTATGATGGCATCCCAGCTGAAACCAGGACAAGCTGTCAAACTGAATGGCCCAGCCACTAAGTCAGAGAGGTCTGCAGACATCTTGGGTGTGCCTATTCATAATTACATTTTTAAACTGATCTCCTTATGGTTCTAGAAATGCTTATTACCAGCCGACATCTTACAAGCCACGGTTCCTGCTAGCTGGAGAGCCGGGATGCGGGCAGACTTCTGATTTGGCACCGGCGGTACTACGCGCCCTGGAAAAGTTTCCGGTTTATACGCTGGACCTACCGCGGCTGTTGGGCAACATCGCATCCCCAGCAGAGAGATGTGTGCAGGTATCTTTTTTTTCTCTTTCATCTCGTAGGATTCATGAATTGTATCTAAACGAGTAGAGTCAGGACAGACGCTTTACGTGACTCACTTGTCTCCTAAGAGGAACAATTCCTTTTTGTTACGTGATGGTTGCATCTGCTGTTGTATAGCTACCATGTCTAGCCACTGCCCGGATCTAGCACCTGCGCTTCCCCTCTTGTGACGGGAACTCCCTGAATGCCGGTAATCTGCAAGGGTGCCCAGAGAAATTTCTCCTGTGAGAGGACTGTTGCCATTTCCCTCCTGCGGTAGATGCATGTCCTCCTGTGGGACTGAGGTACCATCTGTAGGCAGTGGCTTGTGGTCTTCCACAGCACGTACTCTGGTCGGATGGATCCTTTGGTAATGAGAGGCTGGGAGTAATGAAGCTGCTCGAGCAGGTTGAAGACTGGTCACCTCTTCTTAAGAATGACCTGAAGTTACGAATTGGTAACCAGGCTTCCTTTCACGTAGGGCTGTCTGCATTCAGACTGTGCTCCAGACTGACTTGGCTGTGTGCCCCCTCTGAATTGCAAATGGGGTAGTTGCAGTCGGGTAGCAATTTACCCAGGCTAATACATCTTACTGAAGGGTTAGTTGTCTTTTTTCAGGCACGCCGGCTGAGCTGTGAGGCTCACTAGGAGTTATCTTCTACCTAAGTAGTTTTGAAATCCAGCAGAGATCCAGGTCCGCTTCTGTCTGCGTAGCAGTGTGTCTAGATTTGAGTCCAAGTGAAAGTTTTACCTTCCTGTTCACTTGTTCTTTTGTTGGTTTGTTTTGATGGTTTGGCTTCATCTACTCCTACCTCATCAGATAGTTTGACTGACAAAGTAGTTATTTCTAAGCCTATTCAGCATGGTTTAGTTTTCTTATCCAATCTTTCCTTTTACCAGATAATGCAAGAAGCTCAAAGAAGGCAGCCCAGTATCATTTATATCCCACGGATCGACACGTGGTGGGAGGTGGTTGGAGATCCCTTGAAAACTGCTTTTACAGCAGTGCTGCATGACATTCCAGCATTTGCTCCAGTTCTGCTGTTTGCAACATCTCACGTGTGCTATGCAGATCTCCCAGAAGAGGTATTTTTGTCAATGCTTTTCTTGCTTTTTTTTATTCCATTTCTTGTTAATGTATAAACCCTTTAAGCACTGGAGTACTGTGCCCTCTTAAGCCAATTCATATTGTTACTGCTCAGGATCCTGACCAGGTCTCTTAAAACGCGCTTGGACAAAACAAGGCTGAAAGCGTTTCCTCAAAGAACCCCGCTCTTGGGGCACGGATTATATGGCAAAGGAAAGCACGGGAGGAAGAAAAATGATACTGAAACTGTGTGTTTCAGTGCAGTGTGTTACGCTGGGGCTGTAGGAAAGGAGCGAGCATCCTTTTTCCTGAACTTGAGCTCCACCACCCTGGCTGCCGTCACCGATTTTCAGTGGAACCGAGGGGGAGGCTTACTGCCCCTGTTCTTCAAGGTGTCAGTGGCACTGTGGAGATGAGGAGCCAGAAACCGTCCTGGGAGCTGCACTTTTGCTCTTCAGAGCTTTGATGGCACTCCCTCCAGCCTTGACAGGAGGCTGTAGCTGTAGTAAACAAAAACGACACGGATAATCGTGTGAGTCTTCCATCAGCGGCTGGGAAGGGTTCCCACAAGCCACCTCCTTCTTCTTTCTCGGGGAAAGAAACAACCTCGTGTCTGAACCCGAACGGCCCCCACAGCGGAGAGAAACAGCCTGCAGAAAGGCGGCGGTGGTGAGGCACAGCCGGAGGGGGTTAAAGCGGAATACTGACTAAACCGGCACGGAACGGGTCCCCTCCGCGCTCCGAACGAGAGGCGGGGGGGGTGGGGGGGTGGTGGTGGTGTTTCTTCCTCGGAGCCGCTCCCGCTGCGCTCGATCGCCCCTGGCTTGGGCTTTGGTCCTGCCCCAGCGCCAGCTCTGGCCGCCGGAGGGCAACTCGGTGCTGGCGCCGGCGGCGAAGCCTGGACGGGGCTGTCCTTGCACCCGCCCGGCTGCCTGGCGGCAGGGTCTCGGCGCGGCCCAAGTCTGGCGGCGGAGCGGGCTGCGAGGCCGCCGCCGGCAGCTCCCGGCCTGTCGCCCCCGTCCCTCCTCGCCGGAGTTTGTGTGTGGAGCGCAAGATGGCGGCGCTGCCGTGAGCGCGGGGGGCGGGAAAGCAGCGCGGGCTGAGGGGGAGCGGCGCCGGGAGGCGGGAGGGCGATCCCCCCCTCCGGGGACGCGTGCCCCCCGCACGCCCCCGCTTCCCCCCGGGTCGGGGGACGGGGCAGCGCCTCCCCGGGGCAAGGGCGGCTCCTGGACGGCGGGGGCGGACGAGCCGCTGCCTCCCGGGGGTGGGCGCTGTGGGCCGGCCGCGCCCCGCCCCACCCGCCTCCCTCCCCGTTGTCTGGCGGCGGCGGGCGAGCCGTGGCCGGGGGGTTGGACCTGGATGGTCTTTAAGGTCCCTTCCAACCCAAAGCAGTCTGTGATAAGAATATACGGTGCTTGAAATGGAGATGGGAAAAAGCCATGTTTACTGAGAATGGAAAATATAATTACTGAGCAAGTAGGGGGGGTCCCATCGGAGGATGGAATGGAATTTCAGATTTGCATTCTCCAGTAAAAATTTCCATTTCTGTCTTCGTATAGGTGAAAGCTTTCCAAATGGAAAGCTAAGATGCAGCTTCTGTTTCAGGAACTTGGAAATCCATTTTTAGTTGTATTCCTTAACAGAATTCAGTAAGAATTCAAACTTAGCTTTCTAGACATGGGAGAGTCTGAACACCTTCCTTTAATGCACAGTGTGCATCTGCTGCTTTGATTATTTGGGCTCTGTTGCTGGGGCAGGGCGTACCTAGATGTGTTGCTTGTCACATGCTTTGAAAGGGCTTAACTTGCTACAAAAGTTTTTCTACTGCTAATCAATTCCTTCTCAAATAACTATTGACATTCCTTCCATCCCTTTTGGTAGTAGTGGTTGAAACATGAAGTAAAACTTGGAAGTATGCAACTTCAGCTGATGATTCAGTTTAATGAAGAGAGGTACTCATCTGTTTGGAACAGAATACGGATTTGTGTGGCCTTAGACCTGAAATCTCTTTTCTCCTCCTGCTTTAGATACAAGAGTTGTTTGTTCATGAAGAAGTTTTCCAAATCCAGTTGCCTACAAAGGAAGAGAGAGAGAGGTTTTTGGAGGACTTAATTGTCAATCAAGCTGCTAAAGCTCCTGCAGTGAAGAGCAACGCAGGTGAGGGTATTCTACATCTAAACCTTGGCTGTCAGTCAATAGCTCTACAGTATTTACATAGGTGGGAATTATGCAGTGGGTGCCAGGTGCCCAGCAAAGAGCTCTATGGCTCCCCCATCCCCAGCTGGCCAGGGGAGAGAAAATAAAACAAGGCTTGTGGCTTGAGATAAGGACAGGGAGAGATTGCTCAGCAATTACTGTCGCAGGCAAAGCACACTCACCTCGGGGAAAAGACCTGAATTTACTACCGATCAAATGGGAGTAGGATAATAAGAGGATAAATGCAGATCGTAGAACACCTTCCCCCCAGCCCTTCATTATCCTCAGGTTCAATTTCACTCCCCATTTCTCTACCTCCTCCTGCCAGGTGGCGCAGGGGGACAGGGAACAGGGCTTGTGGTCAGTCCATCACACACTGTCTCTGCTGTGCCCCCTTCCTTGGGGGAGGACTCCTCACACTCTGCCCCTGCTCCAGCACGGGTCCCTCCCACAGGGGGCAGTCCTTCAGGAGCAGCCTGCTCCAAGCATGGGTCCCCCATGGGGTCACAAGTCCTGCCAGCAAACCTGCTCCAGCCTGGGCTCCTCTCTCCGTGGGGCCACAGCTCCAGCATGGGCTGCCCACGGGGTCACATCCTCCTTCAAGTTCATGCTGCTGCTGCTGTGGTGTGGGGTCCTCCCCGGGCTGCAGGTGGGTCTCTGCTCCCCTGTGAGCCTCCATGGCTGCAGGGCACAGCCAGCCTCACCATCAGCTGCACCATGGGCTGCTGGGGAATGTCTGCTCTGGCACCTGGAGCACCT
Organism: Rhynochetos jubatus; assembly: GCA_027574665.1. Lineage (NCBI taxonomy): Eukaryota > Metazoa > Chordata > Aves > Eurypygiformes > Rhynochetidae > Rhynochetos > Rhynochetos jubatus. The sequence goes on along the minus strand of CM050648.1, from coordinate 6,321,117 downwards.
CTTGCCCTGCCTTCTCCACTGACCTTGGGGCCTGCAGAGTTGTTCCTCTCACACATTTTCGCCCCTCTCTCTGGCTGCAACTGCTGTTGCGCAGCAACTTTTTTACCACCTTAAATATGTCATCCTAGAGGTGCTACTGCTGTTCCTGATGGTGTCGGCCTTGGCCAGTGGTGGGTCCATCTTGGAGCCGACTGGCATTGGCCCTATCTGACAGGGGAAGCTTCTGGCAGCTTCTCACACAAGTCCTGTAGCCTGCCACTCACCTACCGAAACCTTCCCATGCAAACCCAGTACAGTGAAACAGGATTTTTCCCCTCCTCTGCCCTCAAATCCTAAACTATGTGCTGCCTTTTACTGTGATCCCCAAGTGAAGGGGGCAAGGGGGGGAAAAAATAAGGGAGCAATCATAGAAATGTACAGGAAAGATCATTATTTCCATACTCTTCCTGTGAAGAGGACATGAAAGAGCAAAGGGACGTGGGTTTCTTTTGGTTAAAACGCGTGACGTGGCGTCAAGTTTCCTGGTCTCACTGGCAAGACTGGGGATTCTGCCACTGACTTCACCCGTGTGCTTTGTGCAGCGCTCCATGCTTCCGAGGAACGGTGGGGCTTTCGGGAAGGCAAAAATGCACAGTTTGTTCTGCACAAGGTTAACGGCATCAGAAGCATAGGAGATGCCAGGTTTTACAGGCAGTGTTTTCTCCAGGAATTATTCCCTTTAAATTGTCTCTTGAACTCGGCCCAAGACGTGTTTAGCTTTTGAAATGTACAGCTTTAGAAAAGGTTTGAGGACGGGCTCGTCTCCAAACGCTTTTCTGTTATTCATCTCTTAGTTCACGTCATAAGACAGGAAGCGACTTCCCCTAATAACCTGGATTTGCAGTAATACTTCCTATGGAAAGTGAGAATTTTCTGCTCTCCAAATCTTGAAGCTGAGCGGTTTGTGAATGAATTTTTCTAGCTGGCTTCTTACAATCTAACAGCAAATTGACCTCCTTCACTTGCAGCTCTTTCTCTAGACAGATGTAGGGACCCAGGCAACGGTGCTTGAGCTCCTTTGATCCCTTTCCTTGGAATGAAGGCAGAGGAGGATGCTGGAGTTTGAAGGAAGAGCTGTTTTGGTAACGTTTTGGATTACTTTGATCTCTCTTTGTAGATGTGTCAAAAAGAAAACGCAAGAAGAGCAGTGGGTCTTCAGGTATCCTGAGGAAGAGGAGGAACCTTCAGTCGGATAAAGAGAATAAATTCCCAGAATACCAAAATGAGGTAGAGGGCGCTGTTGGGTCCACGCAGGATTCTTCTCTGGAAGACACTGCCAGAGTACATCAGGAACGACAGGGAAGTGGGAATGAGAAGAAATTTGGAACGAAAAATGAGAGAGTTCTCCTTGCGGCTAAATCTCCTTCTCCAAAGCAGCGTGTCCTGCTTCCTGAACAAAGAAGGGAGAGCGAAATGCCGCATTACCGAGTAGCGGGAAGTTCTGAAGGTGAAGATTCAGCTGGTAAGTGAGAGGTCAAACAGGGCATTTAGCCAGATTCACAGAGGGTTAGGGGTTGGAAGGGACCTCTAGAGATCATCTAGGCCAACCCCCCTGCCAGAGCAGGATCGCCTAGAGCAGATCACACAGGAACAAGTCCAGGTGGCTTTGGAAAGTCTGCAGGGAAGGAGACTCCCCCACCTCTCTGGGCAGCCTGTGCCAGTGCTCTGTCACCCTCACAGGGCAGAAGGGTTTCCTCACGTTCAGGCTGAACCTTCTGTTTTCCCGTTGATGGCCATTGCCCCTAGTCCTGTCACTGGACACCACTGAGAAGAGCCTGGCCCCATCCTCCTGACACCCCCCCTTTAGCTACTGATAAGCATTGGTAAGAATCCCCCCTCAGCCTCCTCTTCTCCAAACTAAACAGCCCCAGCTCTCTCAGCCTTTCCTCACATGGAAGGTGCTCCAGGCCCTTCCTCATCTCAGTGGCCCTGCGCTGGACCCTCTCCAGTAGCTCCTTGTCCCTCTGGAACTGAGGAGCCCAGAACTGGGCACAGGGCTCCAGGGGAGGCCTCACCAGGGCAGAGTAGAGGGGGAGGAGAACTTCCCTCCACCTGCTGGTCACGCTCTTCTTAATGCATCCCAGGATGCCACTGGCCTTCTTGGCCGCGAGGGCACACTGTTGCCTCATGGTCATCCTGTTGTCCACTAGGACTCCAAGGTCCTTTTCCCCAGAGCTGCCCTCCAAGAGAACAGCCCCCAGCCTGTACTGGAACATGGGGTGGTTCTTCCCCAGATGCAGCACTTGACACTTGCCCTTATTGAATCGCATTCGATGTCTCCCCGCCCAGCTCTCCAGCCTGTCCAGGTCACGCTGGATGGCAGCATGGCCTACTGGCCTGGCAGCCACTCCTCCCAGTTTGGTATCAGCAGCAAACTTGCTGAGAGGACATTTGAGCCCTTCCTCCAGGCCAGTGATGAATAAATTGAATAGGGCTGGACCCAGCACTGACCCCTGGGGGATGCCACTAGCCACAGGCCTCCAACTAGACTCTGCCCTGTGGAGACAGGGCAGACAACTCTCTGAGCTCCTTCCTCCAGCCAGTTCCCAATCCACCTCACCACCCAGTGGTGCAGTCCATACTGCCTGAGCTTGTCTGTGAGGATGCCACGGGAGACCGTGTCAAAAGCTTTGCTGAAGTGGAGCTAGACCACACCCACTGCCTTCCCCTCGTCCAGCCCCATCTAGTGATGCCATTTAGCTCGTTTTTCTTCCTGAGGAGGATTACGCTGTTCCTTAGGCTTTAGCCTTTTTCAGTTCCATTCTCTTCTTTCTCTTGTGTCTCTCTCAAAGCAGCACATGGTGTTTCTTCCCAGGGATTAGCAGTGTGAGTTAAAAAGCTGTGCCTCAAACAGGGTGGGCCCAGAGTCACCTGTGGAATAGAAGACTTGGGTGCTACTGTTTGCAAGGGAAGATGTCTTTCTTAACCTGAATTACTTTTGGTGCGGTGCTGTAATGGCAACGGGACTGTATTTTTTTTTTTCCTGCTTTTACCCTGCCTTTTTCTCTAGTGCCTTCTTTTGTGTCCGAGTTTGTAACTTTCCTAGAGCAGTGACTTTTGGCAGAAAGCAAGTCAAAGTCGAGCATTTATGGGTGCAAAACCAGGAAGAGTTCTCTGTCGTGGCAGAGAGAGACTGTATGCCAGGTACAGGATACCTCGCTGATTGTGTATTGCAGTAGAGGCAGAAGTGCTGACATCAGCAATCTGTGTCATTCCAGAGTCACGTGGGAACTCTCTGAGCGGGGCAACCTGTGCTCTGCTGGAAGAGCCAGAGGCGATGGACGCTGGGGAAGAAGCAGAGCTCACGCAGCCGGGAAGTGTGGGTTACCAGAAGCTTAAAGTGAGTCTCAGTTCAGTTTTGCTGCTGCTGAAGCACAACGTTTCCCGGGTGTGGGAAGGCTAGAGAGCTTGTGAAATAATTCCACCTGTAACGGATTATGACTGTTGTGTTTCCACACCTCGTGTAGACTGTTGTTCCTGCTTTTGGTGACGTAAATTGTAGGAGACTGGGTTCTCTTCCTCACCTTTAATTTAGAAGGGCCTGTTGAATCTTAAAATACGCCGCTGACAGCCTGCTAGTGCTGTTGGCAATGTCTTAGCGGGGTTTGTGCTGGATTGGGGGGTAACAATGTAAGAAAGTAGGATGTCCCTTGTTTTTGTATTGTTATTGTTTAGCTTTTGAAAACACAAAGAGCCTATTGAAAGGATCTGGCGCTATTCTCAACTTGCCGTTGCTGGTTTTTTATTTCAGCACGTGTTGCGTATCGCCGCTGCGGTCACTGAGAACTTCAGTGTGTCTCTGCTGCAAAAACTCTACGCTGTGCTGAGTCAGTGCATTTACCACCATCGGGAGGAGAATGACAAAACGCAGTTAGTGGAGGTAAGGTTGGTTTTTCTGTCTTTCAGCACTTTCTGTGGTGCGTAAGCCTGTGTAGGGGTGTGCTCTGGACATCACGCTGATTTAGGGTTACTCTTTACTGCTCAGTTGCTGTGCTACAAGGCTTTGTCATTTCAGTCTGGAAGGCGTTTGGCCGTATTGCAAACCCGTTTATTTGGCATAATTGCGGGCAGTTCCAGCAGGCAAAGGCTTGAACTTGAAGACGATGGGTCCACCCACACAGCCCTCTCTGAAAGCAGTTCACCTCAGCCTGTCAGTAGTCCTTGTCCAGAAGCCCCTTTTTCGGGGTGGGAGGCTGTGACAGGAGGGTGCTTTGCTCAGTCCGTCGCTTCCTCTTTCTGCCCTTCCAGGCAGTCAGACGTGGTAATCATGCATACAGGAGTCGTTCCGTTCTTGAAAAGCAATGGAGCCTGAAACGGAACAAGAGGCTGAGACTTTTCTCTGGTCTCACCAGAATCTCTTTTCAACTCGAACGGTTCGAGCACCTTTAATTGGACGTAGGGGGAGATCTCTGCCTAGGCCAGTTAAATGCTAATGAGTCAGATTCTCTGAACTTCCTGCAAGAGAGGATTTCCGAGTTGCTGGAACTCGGCAGAAATCCCCCAGAGGTACCGTACCATGGTCCCCGTCAGGCACTGCCAGTGTTGCGACCATGTTGCGGGGTTGGAGATTCGCTCTTCAGATTCAAGATCCTTGAATGCAGGTGTCTTTGAGAATTCTTTATGCCTCTCTGTCTGCCGTAAAAAAAGAGGAAGCCTTTTCTCTTTGGCCCTGAGCATCTCGAGCTCTTCTTCCACACCTGATGAAAAGTCAGAACGGATGCTCTGTTCCGTTTGTGCTACAGCGAGGATTATTGGGATTCGGGGAGGCCGTTCCTGAAAAACCGCACCCTTCTTGCAGCCAGCATACTGATGTGTTTTATCACGAGAAGGCATTTAGTTCTGTTATCTCAGGGCTTGTGATCGATCTTTGGTGGCTTAAGCATGAAGCAGTTCAAGGAAAAGGGACTTCATTGTTTTCTTCAGCCTCACCAACGAACCAGTTCTCCTGTTCAGAGAGACTGTGCAAGTGTGTCAGGAGGAAGCTCTGCTGTGTGAAGAGAGAGACTTGGAGTCGTTATTCAGAGTGCAGAAAATAGCATTTCCAGCTTTTTGCTGTGGCTTTTCAGGAACTGTCTCCTCTTTCTCACTCTTGAAAGCGCTGTGGCTACAAATCCATTGGCTCTCGATACAGACCCACACAGTCTCTCTGGTTTGGGTGTCTGAGGATGCGTTTGAAGCTCGTGGGTATCGAAAGACGTTGTGATGGAGGTGGCACGTGTAATTGCTCAAGATGACTAACAATTGTGTGCATGTACAGATTCTTGATTCTTTTAATGAAGAAATAAGCAGGGGTTTTAAACTTGTATTCATGCTGACTGCCACTGTGTCTCTTTTTCTTCTTAGGCAATGAAGAAAGAAATTGAAGCCTTTGGCTCTCCTCGGTGATACCGGATTTCAGCGTACTTGACTGCTCTGCAATGTTTTCTTCTCATTTCATGTTGTTATTGGTACTTGATTTAATAAAGATTACTTTTGCTTGTAGATTTGTGTTAAATAGATCTTCAGTTATATGCCATGGCGTATTACGTAAAGGTGTTTGTGCTGGTTTTGGTCAGGAAAGAGTTCACTTTCTTCCCAGGGGCTGGTAGGAAGCTCTGTTGCTGGATTTGCCCTGGGAAAAGTACTGAGGAGGTGTCTCTTCAGGTGGTGCTGGGGAGTGCTTGCACCAATTCCAGGTCCCTCTCAGCTCCTGATGCTGCAGCTGCGCTCCCAACTGTCTGGCCACAGGCAGTGTGGGGGGGGACACAGTTCAGACAGCCGACCCACACTGAGCGCAGGAGTGTTTCATTCCGCAGCACGTCACGTTTGGCACAGAAGCGGGGAGTGGGCTTGGGGGCCATGACTCCCCTTCACCCTCTTGTGCTCTCTAACACTCTGCTTTGGTAACTCCTGTGCTGGCTCGTTTGTGAGTGAGCTGGTGGGTCTGTGAGTTTTCCTGGTTGTGCTGTCACTGCCAGGGCTCGCTGGGGCCTCTGCCGTGATGGCCCTCGGGCTCCAGCGTTTGAAGGCAGTGGCTATAGACAGCTCTGTCTCTCCTTGGGCTCTCTGGCTCTGACTCTCACTTCTTGGAACCTGGATTTGTCAACCCCCGGGGGGGGGGGCGGGCGTGTGTGTGTGAGCAATTGTTTCCTATTGTATCAGTATGAATTTCAATTGAATTAGAAAACAGTTCTTAGCTCAATTTTATGAGCTTCCTTGCCTTTTTCCCTCTGATTCTTCCTCTCCACTGGAGGAGGGAGGGGGGACCTGGGAGAGCAGCTCCGTGGTACTTTCCTGGCCGGAGCTAAACCGATTCCTCAGCCTATTCCGCTCCGACTACAAACACCCGTGGGCTTGTTGCTTTATATTCTCACTGATGATCTGCGCAAATAATATTTTTAAATACCCATTAAAAAAAAAAGGAAGAGAATGAGTTTAAAGAACAGAGCAGGAGAGACATTGGATCTACTGCCATAGCTTTCCTGCTACATTGAATTTAACATGGATGATTCACGTGCACATTTAAGGATTAAGAATGGAACAAGAGCAGGCTTTAATGAATGGATTAGAAAATCCACAGGATGGAATTTTCTTCAGCTGCAAAAAGCTTGTGTAATTAGGCTTACCATTATGGACAGTGCAAGCCTGGAGGGAAGACAGTGTTTGGGAATCCCAGACCCAGGAGTCCCAGCCATAATCCAACCCCCAAAACCCTGGTGGCACATCTACACTGTGACACAGCTTTGTGATTTGCCTAATCCCAGCTCTCACCACTTCCGAGCTCTGGCCCCTGACTCTTCTCTTGTTAACCTGTTTGGGCTCTGCCCAGTGAAAAGCCTTACGTTCAGCCAAGCATTTCCTACTGCTGCAGTGAGTCTGGCAGAACAGGGCCAATTTCTGCCTGACTCTGCGGGGATTTAAAATAGCAGGAGCCCAGCACTTTGCTGGTGTAGCTCCAGTACAATTAGCAGTGGGTAACTGTTGCTTGCTTGCTGGTAAGACTGGTAAGCCTGTTTTCCAATTCCCAGCTTGTCTTTTCCTCCCAGATGCTTTTCTTTTAAAATTAATGGGATTCTTCCTACAGTTTAAGATTTGAAAGATAAAGAATCCCATGCTGTATGTGCACTGACCATAATAAATAATGGTCCTTTAAATGCATCCCACAAGCTTGCTTCCAGCGCCTGTAATTGAATTCAGTGCCAGCTCAGTTCTTGGTGGTTGCCAAACAGCTGTAAAAACTGCTGGTGTGATTTGTTTCCTGTCACCCACTCTCAGTGGGTTGACAATAGGCTGCCGTCTTCTGTTACTCGTGCCGCTTACTTCATTTGCTCCGAGATCCCTGGTGCTGCTCTGAAAAATCTGGTTCCAGGGACTTCCCAACCATAACACTTTTCATGCGTTTTCTCTTGCAAATAGCGCTGGTTTACCTCTGTTGCCATCCCTGTGGTTTCATTTTAGGCCTACCAGATGCGACCTTCAATTATCTTCCTCGATGAGATCGATGGCCTCGCTCCTGAACGGTCCAGCAAACAAGACCAAGTGTACAGGTAGTACCCTTTTTGTTTCTGCGCAGCAGCTGCTTGATCTTTGTGAAAAGATGACCGCGACCTATTGAACGTTCTGTGACACCTTCATTTCTCCTGTAAACTAGTCGTTCAGTGCTACTACATTTCAGATGAGTTTTAAACAAGAATTGCAAGCCATTCGCTAAGCCTGATACCAGCCCCAGGTCTGTGTTACCTTATCTATTTCTTTATGTCTCGAAATGAGTCTTTCGCTAATCAGCATCTCGTCAAGAAAAGCTTGTCCTTTTGGCGTGGTCGCTGGAGAAAAGGCCGTGTAGAACATAACAGAACTTACTGAAATGAATGAAAATTCTGGGTTTTTTCTATCAGCTCTATTGTAACAACGCTTCTGACGCTTATGGATGGCCTAAACGGCAGAGGAGAGGTGGTGGTAATCGGAGCCACCAACAGACTGGATTCTATAGATCTGGCTTTACGAAGACCTGGACGCTTTGATCGAGAGTTCCTCTTCTCCTTGCCAAACAGAGAGGTCAGCGCTTCAACTCAACCTCTCCGTTCTTGGTGTATGAATGGATAGTGGATGTTCCACGAGCCTGGGTTTTTCCCGGGCTGGGTATCCTGGGATATATACCCGTCAGTGTTTTGGGATCTGTCAGTCTTACTGGTACTTATTAAGGGGGAGTTGGACAAAGAGGTGAAGTACGTTGCCCAGGGGCAGGGCTTGGGGAGCTTCTAGTCCAATGGCAGTTGGTAAGCAATGAAAAAACAGGTCTATAGCAACCAAAGAATATGGGGGGGAAGATGCTGTGCAAAACCGGCACCCGCATGCTGTCGCTTTTAGTAGCACCTTTTGGAAGAAGAAGAAATGCTTACTGGTTTGAAGGCTAGTCCCAGCGCACTAAACCGTGAAGAGAAAACTTAGGCCAAAGTAAACTGCAACCGTTTTGTTTCCAGGCTAGAAAAGAGATTTTCAAGATTCACACACGAGACTGGAGCCCTCAGCCATTGGACAGCTTTCTCGACGAGCTAGCTGCAAAATGTGTTGGTAAGCTGGGAAAGAGAGGGAGTTGCTGCATGTGCCTGAGTCCTGAGGCACCTGAGCTTGTCCCAGGCGGTACCCAGGCTCTTGGGCCTTGCTGCAGAGCCCGGCAGGGAGGCAGCTGGCACGCCTGGGGAGCAAAGTTAGATGCTTTTTTTCTTTTACTCTTCTTTTTGTCTCTCAGAATATGGAATGGGTTTGGGGCATCTTCCTCTGGAACAGTTTTGATGAGGAAGCTGCTGCGTAAGCACGGGCTTCCTGGCTACGAGCCACGTCAAAAAACTTGGAGGCAGGACGCTCTGAAGTCCTGTCTTAACCTGTTGCGTTTTGGCTGCATCCCAAGTCTTTCAGGGTTGCACTTTGCAAACCTTGGCCTTGACTTCTGTGTTGCTTGACACTGATGTAACCTTTGATTCTCATTTTCTCATAATCTCATGAAGGTTATGATGAAAGAATATCCAAAGCGAGTGATGCCCAGTGCCCAGCAGTCCCCAGGCAGCTTTCCCCCTAGCTTATGTACTGAGCCTGACATCCTCTGGTACAGAACATCCCTTTGGACAGTTGGGGTCAGCTGTCCTGGCTGTGTCCCCTCCCAGCCTCCTTGCTGGTAGTGCAGTCCGAGTAGCTAGCTAACAAGTCCTTGACTTAGTGTAAGCACCGCTTAGTTACAACCAGAACATCAGTGTGCTATCAACATTATTCTCATCCTAAAGCCAAACCACGGCACTGCGCCAGCTGGTAGGAAGAAAATTATGACGGCATCCCAGCTGAAACCAGGACAAGCTGTCAAACTGAATGGCCCAGCCACTAAGTCAGAGAGGTCTGCAGACATCTTGGGTGTGCCTATTCATAATTACATTTTTAAACTGATCTCCTTATGGTTCTAGAAATGCTTATTACCAGCCGACATCTTACAAGCCACGGTTCCTGCTAGCTGGAGAGCCGGGATGCGGGCAGACTTCTGATTTGGCACCGGCGGTACTACGCGCCCTGGAAAAGTTTCCGGTTTATACGCTGGACCTACCGCGGCTGTTGGGCAACATCGCATCCCCAGCAGAGAGATGTGTGCAGGTATCTTTTTTTTCTCTTTCATCTCGTAGGATTCATGAATTGTATCTAAACGAGTAGAGTCAGGACAGACGCTTTACGTGACTCACTTGTCTCCTAAGAGGAACAATTCCTTTTTGTTACGTGATGGTTGCATCTGCTGTTGTATAGCTACCATGTCTAGCCACTGCCCGGATCTAGCACCTGCGCTTCCCCTCTTGTGACGGGAACTCCCTGAATGCCGGTAATCTGCAAGGGTGCCCAGAGAAATTTCTCCTGTGAGAGGACTGTTGCCATTTCCCTCCTGCGGTAGATGCATGTCCTCCTGGCGGCAGGGTCTCGGCGCGGCCCAAGTCTGGCGGCGGAGCGGGCTGCGAGGCCGCCGCCGGCAGCTCCCGGCCTCTCGCCCCCGTCCCTCCTCGCCGGAGTTTGTGTGTGGAGCGCAAGATGGCGGCGCTGCCGTGAGCGCGGGGGGCGGGAAAGCAGCGCGGGCTGAGGGGGAGCGGCGCCGGGAGGCGGGAGGGCGATCCCCCCCTCCGGGGACGCGTGCCCCCCGCACGCCCCCGCTTCCCCCCGGGTCGGGGGACGGGGCAGCGCCTCCCCGGGGCAAGGGCGGCTCCTGGACGGCGGGGGCGGGCGAGCCGCTGCCTCCCGGGGGTGGGCGCTGTGGGCCGGCCGCGCCCCGCCCCACCCGCCTCCCTCCCCGTTGTCTGGCGGCGGCGGGCGAGCCGTGGCCGGGGGGTTGGACCTGGATGGTCTTTAAGGTCCCTTCCAACCCAAACCGTTCTGTGATAAGAATATACGGTGCTTGAAATGGAGATGGGAAAAAGCCATGTTTACTGAGAATGGAAAATATAATTACTGAGCAAGTAGGGGGGGTCCCATCGGAGGATGGAATGGAATTTCAGATTTGCATTCTCCAGTAAAAATTTCCATTTCTGTCTTCGTATAGGTGAAAGCTTTCCAAATGGAAAGCTAAGATGCAGCTTCTGTTTCAGGAACTTGGAAATCCATTTTTCGTTGTATTCCTTAACAGAATTCAATAAGAATTCAAACTTAGCTTTCTAGACATGGGAGAGTCTGAACACCTTCCTTTAATGCACAGTGTGCATCTGCTGCTTTGATTATTTGGGCTCTGTTGCTGGGGCAGGGCGTACCTAGATGTGTTGCTTGTCACATGCTTTGAAAGGGCTTAACTTGCTACAAAAGTTTTTCTACTGCTAATCAATTCCTTCTCAAATAACTATTGACATTCCTTCCATCCCTTTTGGTAGTAGTGGTTGAAACATGAAGTAAAACTTGGAAGTATGCAACTTCAGCTGATGATTCAGTTTAATGAAGAGAGGTACTCATCTGTTTGGAACAGAATACGGATTTGTGTGGCCTTAGACCTGAAATCTCTTTTCTCCTCCTGCTTTAGATACAAGAATTGTTTGTTCATGAAGAAGTTTTCCAAATCCAGTTGCCTACAAAGGAAGAGAGAGAGAGGTTTTTGGAGGACTTAATTGTCAATCAAGCTGCTAAAGCTCCTGCAGTGAAGAGCAACGCAGGTGAGGGTATTCTACATCTAAACCTTGGCTGTCAGTCAATAGCTCTACAGTATTTGCATAGGTGGGAATTATGCAGTGGGTGCCAGGTGCCCAGCAAAGAGCTCTATGGCTCCCCCATCCCCAGCTGGCCAGGGGAGAGAAAATAAAACAAGGCTTGTGGCTTGAGATAAGGACAGGGAGAGATTGCTCAGCAATTACTGTCCCAGGCAAAGCACACTCACCTCGGGGAAAAGACCTGAATTTACTACCGATCAAATGGGAGTAGGATAATAAGAGGATAAATGCAGATCGTAGAACACCTTCCCCCCAGCCCTTCATTATCCTCAGGTTCAATTTCACTCCCCATTTCTCTACCTCCTCCTGCCAGGCGGTGCAGGGGGACAGGGAACAGGGCTTGTGGTCAGTCCATCACACACTGTCTCTGCTGTGCCCCCTTCCTTGGGGGAGGACTCCTCACACTCTGCCCCTGCTCCAGCACGGGTCCCTCCCACAGGGGGCAGTCCTTCAGGAGCAGCCTGCTCCAAGCATGGGTCCCCCATGGGGTCACAAGTCCTGCCAGCAAACCTGCTCCAGCCTGGGCTCCTCTCTCCGTGGGGCCACAGCTCCAGCATGGGCTGCCCACGGGGTCACATCCTCCTTCAAGTTCATGCTGCTGCTGCTGTGGTGTGGGGTCCTCCCCGGGCTGCAGGTGGGTCTCTGCTCCCCTGTGAGCCTCCATGGCTGCAGGGCACAGCCAGCCTCACCATCAGCTGCACCATGGGCTGCTGGGGAATGTCTGCTCTGGCACCTGGAGCACCTCTTGCCCTGCCTTCTCCACTGACCTTGGGGCCTGCAGAGTTGTTCCTCTCACACATTTTCGCCCCTCTCTCTGGCCGCAACTGCTGTTGCGCAGCAACTTTTTTACCACCTTAAATATGTCATCCTAGAGGTGCTACCGCTGTTCCTGATGGTGTCGGCCTTGGCCAGCGGTGGGTCCATCTTGGAGCCGACTGGCATTGGCCCTATCTGACAGGGGAAGCTTCTGGCAGCTTCTCACACAAGTCCTGTAGCCTGCCACTCACCTACCGAAACCTTCCCATGCAAACCCAGTACAGTGAAACAGGATTTTTCCCCTCCTCTGCCCTCAAATCCTAAACTATGTGCTGCCTTTTACTGTGATCCCCAAGTGAAGGGGGCAAGGGGGGGAAAAAATAAGGGAGCAATCATAGAAATGTACAGGAAAGATCATTATTTCCATACTCTTCCTGTGAAGAGGACATGAAAGAGCAAAGGGACGTGGGTTTCTTTTGGTTAAAACGCGTGACGTGGCGTCAAGTTTCCTGGTCTCACTGGCAAGACTGGGGATTCTGCCACTGACTTCACCCGTGTGCTTTGTGCAGCGCTCCATGCTTCCGAGGAACGGTGGGGCTTTCGGGAAGGCAAAAATGCACAGTTTGTTCTGCACAAGGTTAACGGCATCAGAAGCATAGGAGATGCCAGGTTTTACAGGCAGTGTTTTCTCCATGAATTATTCCCTTTAAATTGTCCCTTGAACTCCGCCCAAGACGTGTTTAGCTTTTGAAATTTACAGCTTCAGAAAAGGTTTGAGGACGGGCTCGTCTCCAAACGCTTTTCTGTTATTCATCTCTTAGTTCACATCATAAGACAGGAAGCGACTTCCCCTAATAACCTGGATTTGCAGTAATACTTCCTATGGAAAGTGAGAATTTTCTGCTCTCCAAATCTTGAAGCTGAGCGGTTTGTGAATGAAATTTTCTAGCTGGCTTCTTACAATCTAACAGCAAATTGACCTCCTTCACTTGCAGCTCTTTCTCTAGACAGATGTAGGGACCCAGGCAACGGTGCTTGAGCTCCTTTGATCCCTTTCCTTGGAATGAAGGCAGAGGAGGATGCTGGAGTTTGAAGGAAGAGCTCTTTTGGTAACGTTTTGGATTACTTTGATCTCTCTTTGTAGATGTGTCAAAAAGAAAACGCAAGAAGAGCAGTGGGTCTTCAGGTATCCTGAGGAAGAGGAGGAACCTTCAGTCGGATAAAGAGAATAAATTCCCAGAATACCAAAATGAGGTAGAGGGCGCTGTTGGGTCCACGCAGGATTCTTCTCTGGAAGACACTGCCAGAGTACATCAGGAACGACAGGGAAGTGGGAATGAGAAGAAATTTGGAACGAAAACTGAGAGAGTTCTCCTTGCGGCTAAATCTCCTTCTCCAAAGCAGCGTGTCCTGCTTCCTGAACAAAGAAGGGAGAGCGAAATGCCGCATTACCGAGTAGCGGGAAGTTCTGAAGGTGAAGATTCAGCTGGTAAGTGAGAGGTCAAACAGGGCATTTAGCCAGATTCACAGAGGGTTAGGGGTTGGAAGGGACCTCTAGAGATCATCTAGGCCAACCCCCCTGCCAGAGCAGGATCGCCTAGAGCAGATCACACAGGAACAAGTCCAGGTGGCTTTGGAAAGTCTGCAGGGAAGGAGACTCCCCCACCTCTCTGGGCAGCCTGTGCCAGTGCTCTGTCACCCTCACAGGGCAGAAGGGTTTCCTCACGTTCAGGCTGAACCTTCTGTTTTCCCGTTGATGGCCATTGCCCCTAGTCCTGTCACTGGACACCACTGAGAAGAGCCTGGCCCCATCCTCCTGACACCCCCCCTTTAGCTACTGATAAGCATTGGTAAGAATCCCCCCTCAGCCTCCTCTTCTCCAAGCTAAACAGCCCCAGCTCTCTCAGCCTTTCCTCACATGGAAGGTGCTCCAGGCCCTTCCTCATCTCAGTGGCCCTGCGCTGGACCCTCTCCAGTAGCTCCTTGTCCCTCTGGAACTGAGGAGCCCAGAACTGGGCACAGGGCTCCAGGGGAGGCCTCACCAGGGCAGAGTAGAGGGGGAGGAGAATTTCCCTCCACCTGCTGGTCACGCTCTTCTTAATGCATCCCAGGATGCCACTGGCCTTCTTGGCCGCGAGGGCACACTGTTGCCTCATGGTCATCCTGTTGTCCACTAGGACTCCAAGGTCCTTTTCCCCAGAGCTGCCCTCCAAGAGAACAGCCCCCAGCCTGTACTGGAACATGGGGTGGTTCTTCCCCAGATGCAGCACTTGACACTTGCCCTTATTGAATCGCATTCGATGTCTCCCCGCCCAGCTCTCCAGCCTGTCCAGGTCACGCTGGATGGCAGCATGGCCTTCTGGCCTGGCAGCCACTCCTCCCAGTTTGGTATCAGCAGCAAACTTGCTGAGAGGACATTTGAGCCCTTCCTCCAGGCCAGTGATGAATAAATTGAATAGGGCTGGACCCAGCACTGACCCCTGGGGGATGCCACTAGCCACAGGCCTCCAACTAGACTCTGCCCTGTGGAGACAGGGCAGACAACTCTCTGAGCTCCTTCCTCCAGCCAGTTCCCAATCCACCTCACCACCCAGTGGTGCAGTCCATACTGCCTGAGCTTGTCTGTGAGGATGCCACGGGAGACCGTGTCAAAAGCTTTGCTGAAGTGGAGCTAGACCACACCCACTGCCTTCCCCTCATCCAGCCCCATCTAGTGATGCCATTTAGCTCGTTTTTCTTCCTGAGGAGGATTACGCTGTTCCTTAGGCTTTAGCCTTTTTCAGTTCCATTCTCTTCTTTGTCTTGTGTCTCTCTCAAAGCAGCACATGGTGTTTCTTCCCAGGGATTAGCAGTGTGAGTTAAAAAGCTGTGCCTCAAACAGGGTGGGCCCAGAGTCACCTGTGGAATAGAAGACTTGGGTGCTACTGTTTGCAAGGGAAGATGTCTTTTTTAACCTGAATTACTTTTGGTGCGGTGCTGTAATGGCAATGGGACTGTATTTTTTTTTTTCCTGCTTTTACCCTGCCTTTTTCTCTAGTGCCTTCTTTTGTGTCCGAGTTTGTAACTTTCCTAGAGCAGTGACTTTTGGCAGAAAGCAAGTCAAAGTCGAGCATTTATGGGTGCAAAACCAGGAAGAGTTCTCTGTCGTGGCAGAGAGAGACTGTATGCCAGGTACAGGATACCTCGCTGATTGTGTATTGCAGTAGAGGCAGAAGTGCTGACATCAGCAATCTGTGTCATTCCAGAGTCACGTGGGAACTCTCTGAGCGGGGCAACCTGTGCTCTGCTGGAAGAGCCAGAGGCGATGGACGCTGGGGAAGAAGCAGAGCTCACGCAGCCGGGAAGTGTGGGTTACCAGAAGCTTAAAGTGAGTCTCAGTTCAGTTTTGCTGCTGCTGAAGCACAATGTTTCCCGGGTGTGGGAAGGCTAGAGAGCTTGTGAAATAATTCCACCTGTAACGGATTATGACTGTTGTGTTTCCACACCTCGTGTAGACTGTTGTTCCTGCTTTTGGTGACGTAAATTGTAGGAGACTGGGTTCTCTTCCTCACCTTTAATTTAGAAGGGCCTGTTGAATCTTAAAATACGCCGCTGACAGCCTGCTAGTGCTGTTGGCAATGTCTTAGCGGGTTTGTGCTGGATTGGGGGGTAACAATGTAAGAAAGTAGGATGTCCCTTGTTTTTGTATTGTTATTGTTTAGCTTTTGAAAACACAAAGAGCCTATTGAAAGGATCTGGTGCTATTCTCAACTTGCCGTTGCTGGTTTTTTATTTCAGCACGTGTTGCGTATCGCCGCTGCGGTCACTGAGAACTTCAGTGTGTCTCTGCTGCAAAAACTCTACGCTGTGCTGAGTCAGTGCATTTACCACCATCGGGAGGAGAATGACAAAACGCAGTTAGTGGAGGTAAGGTTGGTTTTTCTGTCTTTCAGCACTTTCCGTGGTGCGTACGCCTGTGTAGGGGTGCGCTCTGGACATCACGCTGATTTAGGGTTACTCTTTACTGCTCAGTTGCTGTGCTACAAGGCTTTGTCATTTCAGTCTGGAAGGCGTTTGGCCGTATTGCAAACCCGTTTATTTGGCATAATTGCGGGCAGTTCCAGCAGGCAAAGGCTTGAACTTGAAGACGATGGGTCCACCCACACAGCCCTCTCTGAAAGCAGTTCACCTCAGCCTGTCAGTAGTCCTTGTCCAGAAGCCCCTTTTTCGGGGTGGGAGGCTGTGACAGGAGGGTGCTTTGCTCAGTCCGTCGCTTCCTCTTTCTGCCCTTCCAGGCAGTCAGACGTGGTAATCATGCATACAGGAGTCGTTCCGTTCTTGAAAAGCAATGGAGCCTGAAACGGAACAAGAGGCTGAGACTTTTCTCTGGTCTCACCAGAATCTCTTTTCAACTCGAACGGCTCGAGCACCTTTAATTGGACGTAGGGGGAGATCTCTGCCTAGGCCAGTTAAATGCTAACGAGTCAGATTTTCTGAACTTCCTGCAAGAGAGGATTTCCGAGTTGCTGGAACTCGGCAGAAATCCCCCAGAGGTACCGTACCATGGTCGCCGTCAGGCACTGCCAGTGTTGCGACCATGTTGCGGGGTTGGAGATTCGCTCCTCAGATTCAAGATCCTTGAATGCAGGTGTCTTTGAGAATTCTTTATGCCTCTCAGTCTGCCGTAAAAAAAGAGGAAGCCTTTTCTCTTTGGCCCTGAGCATCTCGAGCTCTTCTTCCACACCTGATGAAAAGTCAGAACGGATGCTCTGTTCCGTTTGTGCTACAGCGAGGATTATTGGGATTCGGGGAGGCCGTTCCTGAAAAACCGCACCCTTCTTGCAGCCAGCATACTGATGTGTTTTATCACGAGAAGGCATTTAGTTCTGTTATCTCAGGGCTTGTGATCGATCTTTGGTGGCTTAAGCATGAAGCAGTTCAAGGAAAAGGGACTTCATTGTTTTCTTCAGCCTCACCAACAAACCAGTTCTCCTGTTCAGAGGGAGTGTGCAAGTGTGTCAGGAGGAAGCTCTGCTGTGTGAAGAGAGAGACTTGGAGTCGTTATTCAGAGTGCAGAAAATAGCATTTCCAGCTTTTTGCTGTGGCTTTTCAGGAACTGTCTCCTCTTTCTCACTCTTGAAAGCGCTGTGGCTACAAATCCATTGTCTCTCGATACAGACCCACACAGTCTCTCTGGTTTGGGTGTCTGAGGATGCGTTTGAAGCTCGTGGGTATCGAAAGACGTTGTGATGGAGGTGGCACGTGTAATTGCTCAAGATGACTAACAATTGTGTGCATGTACAGATTCTTGATTCTTTTAATGAAGAAATAAGCAGGGGTTTTAAACTTGTATTCATGCTGACTGCCAGTGTGTCTCTTTTTCTTCTTAGGCAATGAAGAAAGAAATTGAAGCCTTTGGCTCTCCTCGGTGATACCGGATTTCAGCGTACTTGACTGCTCTGCAATGTTTTCTTCTCATTTCATGTTGGCGGTGGTACTGGATTTAGTAAAGGTTACTTTTGCTTGTAGATTTGTATTAAATAGATCTTCAGTTATATGCCATGGCGTATTACGTAAAGGTGTTTGTGCTGGTTTTGGTCAGGAAAGAGTTCACTTTCTTCCCAGGGGCTGGTAGGAAGCTCTGTTGCTGGATTTGCCCTGGGAAAAGTACTGAGGAGGTGTCTCTTCAGGTGGTGCTGGGGAGTGCTTGCACCAATTCCAGGTCCCTCTCAGCTTCTGATGCTGCAGCTGCGCTCCCAACTGTCTGGCCACAGGCAGTGTGGGGGGGGACACAGTTCAGACAGCCGACCCACACTGAGCGCAGGAGTGTTTCATTCCGCAGCACGTCACGCTTGGCACAGAAGCGGGGAGTGGGCTTGGGGGCCATGACTCCCCTTCACCCTCTTGTGCTCTCTAACACTCTGCTTTGGTAACTCCTGTGCTGGCTCGTTTGTGAGTGAGCTGGTGGGTCTGTGAGTTTTCCTGGTTGTGCTGTCACTGCCAGGGCTTGCTGGGGCCTCTGCCGTGATGGCCCTCGGGCTCCAGCGTTTGAAGGCAGTGGCTATAGACAGCTCTGTCTCTCCTTGGGCTCTCTGGCTCTGACTCTCACTTCTTGGAACCTGGATTTGTCAACCCCCGGCGGGGGGGCAGGCGTGTGTGTGTGAGCAATTGTTTCCTATTGTATCAGTATGAATTTCAATTGAATTAGAAAACAGTTCTTAGCTCAATTTTATGAGCTTCCTTGCCTTTTTCCCTCTGATTCTTCCTCTCCACTGGAGGAGGGAGGGGGGACCTGGGAGAGCAGCTCCGTGGTACTTTCCTGGCCGGAGCTAAACCGATTCCTCAGCCTATTCCGCTCCGACTACAAACACCCGTGGGCTTGTTGCTTTATATTCTCACTGATGATCTGCGCAAATAATATTTTTAAATACCCATTAAAAAAAAAAGGAAGAGAATGAGTTTAAAGAACAGAGCAGGAGAGACATTGGATCTACTGCCATAGCTTTCCTGCTACATTGAATTTAACATGGATGATTCACGTGCACATTTAAGGATTAAGAATGGAACAAGAGCAGGCTTTAATGAATGGATTAGAAAATCCACAGGATGGAATTTTCTTCAGCTGCAAAAAGCTTGTGTAATTAGGCTTACCATTATGGACAGTGCAAGCCTGGAGGGAAGACAGTGTTTGGGAATCCCAGACCCAGGAGTCCCAGCCATAATCCAACCCCCAAAACCCTGGTGGCACATCTACACTGTGACACAGCTTTGTGATTTGCCTAATCCCAGCTCTCACCACTTCCGAGCTCTGGCCCCTGACTCTTCTCTTGTTAACCTGTTTGGGCTCTGCCCAGTGAAAAGCCTTACGTTCAGCCAAGCATTTCCTACTGCTGCAGTGAGTCTGGCAGAACAGGGCCAATTTCTGCCTGACTCTGCGGGGATTTAAAATAGCAGGAGCCCAGCACTTTGCTGGTGTAGCTCCAGTACAATTAGCAGTGGGTAACTGTTGCTTGCTTGCTGGTAAGACTGGTAAGCCTGTTTTCCAATTCCCAGCTTGTCTTTTCCTCCCAGATGCTTTTCTTTTAAAATTAATGGGATTCTTCCTACAGTTTAAGATTTGAAAGATAAAGAATCCCATGCTGTATGTGCACTGACCATAATAAATAATGGTCCTTTAAATGCATCCCACAAGCTTGCTTCCAGCGCCTGTAATTGAATTCAGTGCCAGCTCAGTTCTTGGTGGTTGCCAAACAGCTGTAAAAACTGCTGGTGTGATTTGTTTCCTGTCACCCACTCTCAGTGGGTTGACAATAGGCTGCCGTCTTCTGTTACTCGTGCCGCTTACTTCATTTGCTCCGAGATCCCTGGTGCTGCTCTGAAAAATCTGGTTCCAGGGACTTCCCAACCATAACACTTTTCATGCGTTTTCTCTTGCAAATAGCGCTGGTTTACCTCTGTTGCCATCCCTGTGGTTTCATTTTAGGCCTACCAGATGCGACCTTCAATTATCTTCCTCGATGAGATCGATGGCCTCGCTCCTGAACGGTCCAGCAAACAAGACCAAGTGTACAGGTAGTACCCTTTTTGTTTCTGCGCAGCAGCTGCTTGATCTTTGTGGAAAGATGACCGCGACCTATTGAACGTTCTGTGACACCTTCATTTCTCCTGTAAACTAGTCGTTCAGTGCTACTACATTTCAGATGAGTTTTAAACAAGAATTGCAAGCCATTCGCTAAGCCTGATACCAGCCCCAGGTCTGTGTTACCTTATCTATTTCTTTATGTCTCGAAATGAGTCTTTCGCTAATCAGCATCTCGTCAAGAAAAGCTTGTCCTTTTGGCGTGGTCGCTGGAGAAAAGGCCGTGTAGAACATAACAGAACTTACTGAAATGAATGAAAATTCTGGGTTTTTTCTATCAGCTCTATTGTAACAACGCTTCTGACGCTTATGGATGGCCTAAACGGCAGAGGAGAGGTGGTGGTAATCGGAGCCACCAACAGACTGGATTCTGTAGATCCGGTTTTACGAAGACCTGGACGCTTTGATCGAGAGTTCCTCTTCTCCTTGCCAAACAGAGAGGTCAGCGCTTCAACTCAACCTCTCCGTTCTTGGTGTATGAATGGATAGTGGATGTTCCACGAGCCTGGGTTTTTCCCAGGCTGGGTATCCTGGGGTATATACCCATCAGTGTTTTGGGATCTGTCAGTCTTACTGGTACTTATTAAGGGGGAGTTGGACAAAGAGGTGAAGTACGTTGCCCAGGGGCAGGGCTTGGGGAGCTTCTAGTCCAATGGCAGTTGGTAAGCAATGAAAAAACAGGTCTATAGCAACCAAAGAATATGGGGGGGAAGATGCTGTGCAAAACCGGCACCCGCATGCTGTCGCTTTTAGTAGCACCTTTTGGAAGAAGAAGAAATGCTTACTGGTTTGAAGGCTAGTCCCAGCGCACTAAACCATGAAGAGAAAACTTAGGCCAAAGTAAACTGCAACCGTTTTGTTTCCAGGCTAGAAAGGAGATTTTCAAGATTCACACACAAGACTGGAGCCCTCAGCCATTGGACAGCTTTCTCGACGAGCTAGCTGCAAAATGTGTTGGTAAGCTGGGAAAGAGAGGGAGTTGCTGCATGTGCCTGAGTCCTGAGGCACCTGAGCTTGTCCCAGGCGGTACCCAGGCTCTTGGGCCTTGCTGCAGAGCCCGGCAGGGAGGCAGCTGGCACGCCTGGGGAGCAAAGTTAGATGCTTTTTTTCTTTTACTCTTCTTTTTGTCTCTCAGAATATGGAATGGGTTTGGGGCATCTTCCTCTGGAACAGTTTTGATGAGGAAGCTGCTGCGTAAGCACGGGCTTCCTGGCTACGAGCCATGTCAAAAAACTTGGAGGCAGGACGCTCTGAAGTCCTGTCTTAACCTGTTGCGTTTTGGCTGCATCCCAAGTCTTTCAGGGTTGCACTTTGCAAACCTTGGCCTTGACTTCTGTGTTGCTTGACACTGATGTAACCTTTGATTCTCATTTTCTCATAATCTCATGAAGGTTATGATGAAAGAATATCCAAAGCGAGTGATGCCCAGTGCCCAGCAGTCCCCAGGCAGCTTTCCCCCTAGCTTATGTACTGAGCCTGACATCCTCTGGTACAGAACATCCCTTTGGACAGTTGGGGTCAGCTGTCCTGGCTGTGTCCCCTCCCAGCCTCCTTGCTGGTAGTGCAGTCCGAGTAGCTAGCTAACAAGTCCTTGACTTAGTGTAAGCACCGCTTAGTTACAACCAGAACATCAGTGTGCTATCAACATTATTCTCATCCTAAAGCCAAACCACGGCACTGCGCCAGCTGGTAGGAAGAAAATTATGACGGCATCCCAGCTGAAACCAGGACAAGCTGTCAAACTGAATGGCCCAGCCACTAAGTCAGAGAGGTCTGCAGACATCTTGGGTGTGCCTATTCATAATTACATTTTTAAACTGATCTCCTTATGGTTCTAGAAATGCTTATTACCAGCCGACATCTTACAAGCCACGGTTCCTGCTAGCTGGAGAGCCGGGATGCGGGCAGACTTCTGATTTGGCACCGGCGGTACTACGCGCCCTGGAAAAGTTTCCGGTTTATACGCTGGACCTACCGCGGCTGTTGGGCAACATCGCATCCCCAGCAGAGAGATGTGTGCAGGTATCTTTTTTTTCTCTTTCATCTCGTAGGATTCATGAATTGTATCTAAACGAGTAGAGTCAGGACAGACGCTTTACGTGACTCACTTGTCTCCTAAGAGGAACAATTCCTTTTTGTTACGTGATGGTTGCATC
Source organism: Rhynochetos jubatus (assembly GCA_027574665.1). Taxonomy (NCBI): domain Eukaryota; kingdom Metazoa; phylum Chordata; class Aves; order Eurypygiformes; family Rhynochetidae; genus Rhynochetos; species Rhynochetos jubatus. Next base: position 6,299,353 of record CM050648.1, on the reverse strand, counting down.
TGCTGTTGTATAGCTACCATGTCTAGCCACTGCCCGGATCTAGCACCTGCGCTTCCCCTCTTGTGACGGGAACTCCCTGAATGCCGGTAATCTGCAAGGGTGCCCAGAGAAATTTCTCCTGTGAGAGGACTGTTGCCATTTCCCTCCTGCGGTAGATGCATGTCCTCCTGTGGGACTGAGGTACCATCTGTAGGCAGTGGCTTGTGGTCTTCCACAGCACGTACTCTGGTCGGATGGATCCTTTGGTAATGAGAGGCTGGGAGTAATGAAGCTGCTCGAGCAGGTTGAAGACTGGTCACCTCTTCTTAAGAATGACCTGAAGTTACGAATTGGTAACCAGGCTTCCTTTCACGTAGGGCTGTCTGCATTCAGACTGTGCTCCAGAGTGACTTGGCTGTGTGCCCCCTCTGAATTGCAAATGGGGTAGTTGCAGTCGGGTAGCAATTTACCCAGGCTAATACATCTTACTGAAGGGTTAGTTGTCTTTTTTCAGGCACGCCGGCTGAGCTGTGAGGCTCACTAGGAGTTATCTTCTACCTAAGTAGTTTTGAAATCCAGCAGAGATCCAGGTCCGCTTCTGTCTGCGTAGCAGTGTGTCTAGATTTGAGTCCAAGTGAAAGTTTTACCTTCCTGTTCACTTGTTCTTTTGTTGGTTTGTTTTGATGGTTTGGCTTCATCTACTCCTACCTCATCAGATAGTTTGACTGACAAAGTAGTTATTTCTAAGCCTATTCAGCATGGTTTAGTTTTCTTATCCAATCTTTCCTTTTACCAGATAATGCAAGAAGCTCAAAGAAGGCAGCCCAGTATCATTTATATCCCACGGATCGACACGTGGTGGGAGGTGGTTGGAGATCCCTTGAAAACTGCTTTTACAGCAGTGCTGCATGACATTCCAGCATTTGCTCCAGTTCTGCTGTTTGCAACATCTCACGTGTGCTATGCAGATCTCCCAGAAGAGGTATTTTTGTCAATGCTTTTCTTGCTTTTTTTTATTCCATTTCTTGTTAATGTATAAACCCTTTAAGCACTGGAGTACTGTGCCCTCTTAAGCCAATTCATATTGTTACTGCTCAGGATCCTGACCAGGTCTCTTAAAACGCGCTTGGACAAAACAAGGCTGAAAGCGTTTCCTCAAAGAACCCCGCTCTTGGGGCACGGATTATATGGCAAAGGAAAGCACGGGAGGAAGAAAAATGATACTGAAACTGTGTGTTTCAGTGCAGTGTGTTACGCTGGGGCTGTAGGAAAGGAGCGAGCATCCTTTTTCCTGAACTTGAGCTCCACCACCCTGGCTGCCGTCACCGATTTTCAGTGGAACCGAGGGGGAGGCTTACTGCCCCTGTTCTTCAAGGTGTCAGTGGCACTGTGGAGATGAGGAGCCAGAAACCGTCCTGGGAGCTGCACTTTTGCTCTTCAGAGCTTTGATGGCACTCCCTCCAGCCTTGACAGGAGGCTGTAGCTGTAGTAAACAAAAACGACACGGATAATCGTGTGAGTCTTCCATCAGCGGCTGGGAAGGGTTCCCACAAGCCACCTCCTTCTTCTTTCTCGGGGAAAGAAACAACCTCGTGTCTGAACCCGAACGGCCCCCACAGCGGAGAGAAACAGCCTGCAGAAAGGCGGCGGTGGTGAGGCACAGCCGGAGGGGGTTAAAGCGGAATACTGACTAAACCGGCACGGAACGGGTCCCCTCCGCGCTCCGAACGAGAGGCGGGGGGGGTGGGGGGGTGGTGGTGGTGTTTCTTCCTCGGAGCCGCTCCCGCTGCGCTCGATCGCCCCTGGCTTGGGCTTTGGTCCTGCCCCAGCGCCAGCTCTGGCCGCCGGAGGGCAACTCGGTGCTGGCGCCGGCGGCGAAGCCTGGACGGGGCTGTCCTTGCACCCGCCCGGCTGCCTGGCGGCAGGGTCTCGGCGCGGCCCAAGTCTGGCGGCGGAGCGGGCTGCGAGGCCGCCGCCGGCAGCTCCCGGCCTGTCGCCCCCGTCCCTCCTCGCCGGAGTTTGTGTGTGGAGCGCAAGATGGCGGCGCTGCCGTGAGCGCGGGGGGCGGGAAAGCAGCGCGGGCTGAGGGGGAGCGGCGCCGGGAGGCGGGAGGGCGATCCCCCCCTCCGGGGACGCGTGCCCCCCGCACGCCCCCGCTTCCCCCCGGGTCGGGGGACGGGGCAGCGCCTCCCCGGGGCAAGGGCGGCTCCTGGACGGCGGGGGCGGACGAGCCGCTGCCTCCCGGGGGTGGGCGCTGTGGGCCGGCCGCGCCCCGCCCCACCCGCCTCCCTCCCCGTTGTCTGGCGGCGGCGGGCGAGCCGTGGCCGGGGGGTTGGACCTGGATGGTCTTTAAGGTCCCTTCCAACCCAAACCGTTCTGTGATAAGAATATACGGTGCTTGAAATGGAGATGGGAAAAAGCCATGTTTACTGAGAATGGAAAATATAATTACTGAGCAAGTAGGGGGGGTCCCATCGGAGGATGGAATGGAATTTCAGATTTGCATTCTCCAGTAAAAATTTCCATTTCTGTCTTCGTATAGGTGAAAGCTTTCCAAATGGAAAGCTAAGATGCAGCTTCTGTTTCAGGAACTTGGAAATCCATTTTTAGTTGTATTCCTTAACAGAATTCAGTAAGAATTCAAACTTAGCTTTCTAGACATGGGAGAGTCTGAACACCTTCCTTTAATGCACAGTGTGCATCTGCTGCTTTGATTATTTGGGCTCTGTTGCTGGGGCAGGGCGTACCTAGATGTGTTGCTTGTCACATGCTTTGAAAGGGCTTAACTTGCTACAAAAGTTTTTCTACTGCTAATCAATTCCTTCTCAAATAACTATTGACATTCCTTCCATCCCTTTTGGTAGTAGTGGTTGAAACATGAAGTAAAACTTGGAAGTATGCAACTTCAGCTGATGATTCAGTTTAATGAAGAGAGGTACTCATCTGTTTGGAACAGAATACGAATTTGTGTGGCCTTAGACCTGAAATCTCTTTTCTCCTCCTGCTTTAGATACAAGAGTTGTTTGTTCATGAAGAAGTTTTCCAAATCCAGTTGCCTACAAAGGAAGAGAGAGAGAGGTTTTTGGAGGACTTAATTGTCAATCAAGCTGCTAAAGCTCCTGCAGTGAAGAGCAACGCAGGTGAGGGTATTCTACATCTAAACCTTGGCTGTCAGTCAATAGCTCTACAGTATTTACATAGGTGGGAATTATGCAGTGGGTGCCAGGTGCCCAGCAAAGAGCTCTATGGCTCCCCCATCCCCAGCTGGCCAGGGGAGAGAAAATAAAACAAGGCTTGTGGCTTGAGATAAGGACAGGGAGAGATTGCTCAGCAATTACTGTCGCAGGCAAAGCACACTCACCTCGGGGAAAAGACCTGAATTTACTACCGATCAAATGGGAGTAGGATAATAAGAGGATAAATGCAGATCGTAGAACACCTTCCCCCCAGCCCTTCATTATCCTCAGGTTCAATTTCACTCCCCATTTCTCTACCTCCTCCTGCCAGGCGGTGCAGGGGGACAGGGAACAGGGCTTGTGGTCAGTCCATCACACACTGTCTCTGCTGTGCCCCCTTCCTTGGGGGAGGACTCCTCACACTCTGCCCCTGCTCCAGCACGGGTCCCTCCCACAGGGGGCAGTCCTTCAGGAGCAGCCTGCTCCAAGCATGGGTCCCCCATGGGGTCACAAGTCCTGCCAGCAAACCTGCTCCAGCCTGGGCTCCTCTCTCCGTGGGGCCACAGCTCCAGCATGGGCTGCCCACGGGGTCACATCCTCCTTCAAGTTCATGCTGCTGCTGCTGTGGTGTGGGGTCCTCCCCGGGCTGCAGGTGGGTCTCTGCTCCCCTGTGAGCCTCCATGGCTGCAGGGCACAGCCAGCCTCACCATCAGCTGCACCATGGGCTGCTGGGGAATGTCTGCTCTGGCACCTGGAGCACCTCTTGCCCTGCCTTCTCCACTGACCTTGGGGCCTGCAGAGTTGTTCCTCTCACACATTTTCGCCCCTCTCTCTGGCCGCAACTGCTGTTGCGCAGCAACTTTTTTACCACCTTAAATATGTCATCCTAGAGGTGCTACCGCTGTTCCTGATGGTGTCGGCCTTGGCCAGCGGTGGGTCCATCTTGGAGCCGACTGGCATTGGCCCTATCTGACAGGGGAAGCTTCTGGCAGCTTCTCACACAAGTCCTGTAGCCTGCCACTCACCTACCGAAACCTTCCCATGCAAACCCAGTACAGTGAAACAGGATTTTTCCCCTCCTCTGCCCTCAAATCCTAAACTATGTGCTGCCTTTTACTGTGATCCCCAAGTGAAGGGGGCAAGGGGGGGAAAAAATAAGGGAGCAATCATAGAAATGTACAGGAAAGATCATTATTTCCATACTCTTCCTGTGAAGAGGACATGAAAGAGCAAAGGGACGTGGGTTTCTTTTGGTTAAAACGCGTGACGTGGCGTCAAGTTTCCTGGTCTCACTGGCAAGACTGGGGATTCTGCCACTGACTTCACCCGTGTGCTTTGTGCAGCGCTCCATGCTTCCGAGGAACGGTGGGGCTTTCGGGAAGGCAAAAATGCACAGTTTGTTCTGCACAAGGTTAACGGCATCAGAAGCATAGGAGATGCCAGGTTTTACAGGCAGTGTTTTCTCCAGGAATTATTCCCTTTAAATTGTCCCTTGAACTCCGCCCAAGACGTGTTTAGCTTTTGAAATTTACAGCTTCAGAAAAGGTTTGAGGACGGGCTCGTCTCCAAACGCTTTTCTGTTATTCATCTCTTAGTTCACGTCATAAGACAGGAAGCGACTTCCCCTAATAACCTGGATTTGCAGTAATACTTCCTATGGAAAGTGAGAATTTTCTGCTCTCCAAATCTTGAAGCTGAGCGGTTTGTGAATGAAATTTTCTAGCTGGCTTCTTACAATCTAACAGCAAATTGACCTCCTTCACTTGCAGCTCTTTCTCTAGACAGATGTAGGGACCCAGGCAACGGTGCTTGAGCTCCTTTGATCCCTTTCCTTGGAATGAAGGCAGAGGAGGATGCTGGAGTTTGAAGGAAGAGCTCTTTTGGTAACGTTTTGGATTACTTTGATCTCTCTTTGTAGATGTGTCAAAAAGAAAACGCAAGAAGAGCAGTGGGTCTTCAGGTATCCTGAGGAAGAGGAGGAACCTTCAGTCGGATAAAGAGAATAAATTCCCAGAATACCAAAATGAGGTAGAGGGCGCTGTTGGGTCCACGCAGGATTCTTCTCTGGAAGACACTGCCAGAGTACATCAGGAACGACAGGGAAGTGGGAATGAGAAGAAATTTGGAACGAAAACTGAGAGAGTTCTCCTTGCGGCTAAATCTCCTTCTCCAAAGCAGCGTGTCCTGCTTCCTGAACAAAGAAGGGAGAGCGAAATGCCGCATTACCGAGTAGCGGGAAGTTCTGAAGGTGAAGATTCAGCTGGTAAGTGAGAGGTCAAACAGGGCATTTAGCCAGATTCACAGAGGGTTAGGGGTTGGAAGGGACCTCTAGAGATCATCTAGGCCAACCCCCCTGCCAGAGCAGGATCGCCTAGAGCAGATCACACAGGAACAAGTCCAGGTGGCTTTGGAAAGTCTGCAGGGAAGGAGACTCCCCCACCTCTCTGGGCAGCCTGTGCCAGTGCTCTGTCACCCTCACAGGGCAGAAGGGTTTCCTCACGTTCAGGCTGAACCTTCTGTTTTCCCGTTGATGGCCATTGCCCCTAGTCCTGTCACTGGACACCACTGAGAAGAGCCTGGCCCCATCCTCCTGACACCCCCCCTTTAGCTACTGATAAGCATTGTTAAGAATCCCCCCTCAGCCTCCTCTTCTCCAAGCTAAACAGCCCCAGCTCTCTCAGCCTTTCCTCACATGGAAGGTGCTCCAGGCCCTTCCTCATCTCAGTGGCCCTGCGCTGGACCCTCTCCAGTAGCTCCTTGTCCCTCTGGAACTGAGGAGCCCAGAACTGGGCACAGGGCTCCAGGGGAGGCCTCACCAGGGCAGAGTAGAGGGGGAGGAGAATTTCCCTCCACCTGCTGGTCACGCTCTTCTTAATGCATCCCAGGATGCCACTGGCCTTCTTGGCCGCGAGGGCACACTGTTGCCTCATGGTCATCCTGTTGTCCACTAGGACTCCAAGGTCCTTTTCCCCAGAGCTGCCCTCCAAGAGAACAGCCCCCAGCCTCTACTGGAACATGGGGTGGTTCTTCCCCAGATGCAGCACTTGACACTTGCCCTTATTGAATCGCATTCGATGTCTCCCCGCCCAGCTCTCCAGCCTGTCCAGGTCACGCTGGATGGCAGCATGGCCTTCTGGCCTGGCAGCCACTCCTCCCAGTTTGGTATCAGCAGCAAACTTGCTGAGAGGACATTTGAGCCCTTCCTCCAGGCCAGTGATGAATAAATTGAATAGGGCTGGACCCAGCACTGACCCCTGGGGGATGCCACTAGCCACAGGCCTCCAACTAGACTCTGCCCTGTGGAGACAGGGCAGACAACTCTCTGAGCTCCTTCCTCCAGCCAGTTCCGAATCCACCTCACCACCCAGTGGTGCAGTCCATACTGCCTGAGCTTGTCTGTGAGGATGCCACGGGAGACCGTGTCAAAAGCTTTGCTGAAGTGGAGCTAGACCACACCCACTGCCTTCCCCTCATCCAGCCCCATCTAGTGATGCCATTTAGCTCGTTTTTCTTCCTGAGGAGGATTACGCTGTTCCTTAGGCTTTAGCCTTTTTCAGTTCCATTCTCTTCTTTGTCTTGTGTCTCTCTCAAAGCAGCACATGGTGTTTCTTCCCAGGGATTAGCAGTGTGAGTTAAAAAGCTGTGCCTCAAACAGGGTGGGCCCAGAGTCACCTGTGGAATAGAAGACTTGGGTGCTACTGTTTGCAAGGGAAGATGTCTTTTTTAACCTGAATTACTTTTGGTGCGGTGCTGTAATGGCAATGGGACTGTATTTTTTTTTTTCCTGCTTTTACCCTGCCTTTTTCTCTAGTGCCTTCTTTTGTGTCCGAGTTTGTAACTTTCCTAGAGCAGTGACTTTTGGCAGAAAGCAAGTCAAAGTCGAGCATTTATGGGTGCAAAACCAGGAAGAGTTCTCTGTCGTGGCAGAGAGAGACTGTATGCCAGGTACAGGATACCTCGCTGATTGTGTATTGCAGTAGAGGCAGAAGTGCTGACATCAGCAATCTGTGTCATTCCAGAGTCACGTGGGAACTCTCTGAGCGGGGCAACCTGTGCTCTGCTGGAAGAGCCAGAGGCGATGGACGCTGGGGAAGAAGCAGAGCTCACGCAGCCGGGAAGTGTGGGTTACCAGAAGCTTAAAGTGAGTCTCAGTTCAGTTTTGCTGCTGCTGAAGCACAATGTTTCCCGGGTGTGGGAAGGCTAGAGAGCTTGTGAAATAATTCCACCTGTAACGGATTATGACTGTTGTGTTTCCACACCTCGTGTAGACTGTTGTTCCTGCTTTTGGTGACGTAAATTGTAGGAGACTGGGTTCTCTTCCTCACCTTTAATTTAGAAGGGCCTGTTGAATCTTAAAATACGCCGCTGACAGCCTGCTAGTGCTGTTGGCAATGTCTTAGCGGGTTTGTGCTGGATTGGGGGGTAACAATGTAAGAAAGTAGGATGTCCCTTGTTTTTGTATTGTTATTGTTTAGCTTTTGAAAACACAAAGAGCCTATTGAAAGGATCTGGTGCTATTCTCAACTTGCCGTTGCTGGTTTTTTATTTCAGCACGTGTTGCGTATCGCCGCTGCGGTCACTGAGAACTTCAGTGTGTCTCTGCTGCAAAAACTCTACGCTGTGCTGAGTCAGTGCATTTACCACCATCGGGAGGAGAATGACAAAACGCAGTTAGTGGAGGTAAGGTTGGTTTTTCTGTCTTTCAGCACTTTCCGTGGTGCGTACGCCTGTGTAGGGGTGCGCTCTGGACATCACGCTGATTTAGGGTTACTCTTTACTGCTCAGTTGCTGTGCTACAAGGCTTTGTCATTTCAGTCTGGAAGGCGTTTGGCCGTATTGCAAACCCGTTTATTTGGCATAATTGCGGGCAGTTCCAGCAGGCAAAGGCTTGAACTTGAAGACGATGGGTCCACCCACACAGCCCTCTCTGAAAGCAGTTCACCTCAGCCTGTCAGTAGTCCTTGTCCAGAAGCCCCTTTTTCGGGGTGGGAGGCTGTGACAGGAGGGTGCTTTGCTCAGTCCGTCGCTTCCTCTTTCTGCCCTTCCAGGCAGTCAGACGTGGTAATCATGCATACAGGAGTCGTTCCGTTCTTGAAAAGCAATGGAGCCTGAAACGGAACAAGAGGCTGAGACTTTTCTCTGGTCTCACCAGAATCTCTTTTCAACTCGAACGGCTCGAGCACCTTTAATTGGACGTAGGGGGAGATCTCTGCCTAGGCCAGTTAAATGCTAACGAGTCAGATTTTCTGAACTTCCTGCAAGAGAGGATTTCCGAGTTGCTGGAACTCGGCAGAAATCCCCCAGAGGTACCGTACCATGGTCGCCGTCAGGCACTGCCAGTGTTGCGACCATGTTGCGGGGTTGGAGATTCGCTCCTCAGATTCAAGATCCTTGAATGCAGGTGTCTTTGAGAATTCTTTATGCCTCTCAGTCTGCCGTAAAAAAAGAGGAAGCCTTTTCTCTTTGGCCCTGAGCATCTCGAGCTCTTCTTCCACACCTGATGAAAAGTCAGAACGGATGCTCTGTTCCGTTTGTGCTACAGCGAGGATTATTGGGATTCGGGGAGGCCGTTCCTGAAAAACCGCACCCTTCTTGCAGCCAGCATACTGATGTGTTTTATCACGAGAAGGCATTTAGTTCTGTTATCTCAGGGCTTGTGATCGATCTTTGGTGGCTTAAGCATGAAGCAGTTCAAGGAAAAGGGACTTCATTGTTTTCTTCAGCCTCACCAACAAACCAGTTCTCCTGTTCAGAGGGAGTGTGCAAGTGTGTCAGGAGGAAGCTCTGCTGTGTGAAGAGAGAGACTTGGAGTCGTTATTCAGAGTGCAGAAAATAGCATTTCCAGCTTTTTGCTGTGGCTTTTCAGGAACTGTCTCCTCTTTCTCACTCTTGAAAGCGCTGTGGCTACAAATCCATTGTCTCTCGATACAGACCCACACAGTCTCTCTGGTTTGGGTGTCTGAGGATGCGTTTGAAGCTCGTGGGTATCGAAAGACGTTGTGATGGAGGTGGCACGTGTAATTGCTCAAGATGACTAACAATTGTGTGCATGTACAGATTCTTGATTCTTTTAATGAAGAAATAAGCAGGGGTTTTAAACTTGTATTCATGCTGACTGCCACTGTGTCTCTTTTTCTTCTTAGGCAATGAAGAAAGAAATTGAAGCCTTTGGCTCTCCTCGGTGATACCGGATTTCAGCGTACTTGACTGCTCTGCAATGTTTTCTTCTCATTTCATGTTGGCGGTGGTACTGGATTTAGTAAAGGTTACTTTTGCTTGTAGATTTGTATTAAATAGATCTTCAGTTATATGCCATGGCGTATTACGTAAAGGTGTTTGTGCTGGTTTTGGTCAGGAAAGAGTTCACTTTCTTCCCAGGGGCTGGTAGGAAGCTCTGTTGCTGGATTTGCCCTGGGAAAAGTACTGAGGAGGTGTCTCTTCAGGTGGTGCTGGGGAGTGCTTGCACCAATTCCAGGTCCCTCTCAGCTTCTGATGCTGCAGCTGCGCTCCCAACTGTCTGGCCACAGGCAGTGTGGGGGGGGACACAGTTCAGACAGCCGACCCACACTGAGCGCAGGAGTGTTTCATTCCGCAGCACGTCACGCTTGGCACAGAAGCGGGGAGTGGGCTTGGGGGCCATGACTCCCCTTCACCCTCTTGTGCTCTCTAACACTCTGCTTTGGTAACTCCTGTGCTGGCTCGTTTGTGAGTGAGCTGGTGGGTCTGTGAGTTTTCCTGGTTGTGCTGTCACTGCCAGGGCTTGCTGGGGCCTCTGCCGTGATGGCCCTCGGGCTCCAGCGTTTGAAGGCAGTGGCTATAGACAGCTCTGTCTCTCCTTGGGCTCTCTGGCTCTGACTCTCACTTCTTGGAACCTGGATTTGTCAACCCCCGGCGGGGGGGCAGGCGTGTGTGTGTGAGCAATTGTTTCCTATTGTATCAGTATGAATTTCAATTGAATTAGAAAACAGTTCTTAGCTCAATTTTATGAGCTTCCTTGCCTTTTTCCCTCTGATTCTTCCTCTCCACTGGAGGAGGGAGGGGGGACCTGGGAGAGCAGCTCCGTGGTACTTTCCTGGCCGGAGCTAAACCGATTCCTCAGCCTATTCCGCTCCGACTACAAACACCCGTGGGCTTGTTGCTTTATATTCTCACTGATGATCTGCGCAAATAATATTTTTAAATACCCATTAAAAAAAAAAGGAAGAGAATGAGTTTAAAGAACAGAGCAGGAGAGACATTGGATCTACTGCCATAGCTTTCCTGCTACATTGAATTTAACATGGATGATTCACGTGCACATTTAAGGATTAAGAATGGAACAAGAGCAGGCTTTAATGAATGGATTAGAAAATCCACAGGATGGAATTTTCTTCAGCTGCAAAAAGCTTGTGTAATTAGGCTTACCATTATGGACAGTGCAAGCCTGGAGGGAAGACAGTGTTTGGGAATCCCAGACCCAGGAGTCCCAGCCATAATCCAACCCCCAAAACCCTGGTGGCACATCTACACTGTGACACAGCTTTGTGATTTGCCTAATCCCAGCTCTCACCACTTCCGAGCTCTGGCCCCTGACTCTTCTCTTGTTAACCTGTTTGGGCTCTGCCCAGTGAAAAGCCTTACGTTCAGCCAAGCATTTCCTACTGCTGCAGTGAGTCTGGCAGAACAGGGCCAATTTCTGCCTGACTCTGCGGGGATTTAAAATAGCAGGAGCCCAGCACTTTGCTGGTGTAGCTCCAGTACAATTAGCAGTGGGTAACTGTTGCTTGCTTGCTGGTAAGACTGGTAAGCCTGTTTTCCAATTCCCAGCTTGTCTTTTCCTCCCAGATGCTTTTCTTTTAAAATTAATGGGATTCTTCCTACAGTTTAAGATTTGAAAGATAAAGAATCCCATGCTGTATGTGCACTGACCATAATAAATAATGGTCCTTTAAATGCATCCCAGAAGCTTGCTTCCAGCGCCTGTAATTGAATTCAGTGCCAGCTCAGTTCTTGGTGGTTGCCAAACAGCTGTAAAAACTGCTGGTGTGATTTGTTTCCTGTCACCCACTCTCAGTGGGTTGACAATAGGCTGCCGTCTTCTGTTACTCGTGCCGCTTACTTCATTTGCTCCGAGATCCCTGGTGCTGCTCTGAAAAATCTGGTTCCAGGGACTTCCCAACCATAACACTTTTCATGCGTTTTCTCTTGCAAATAGCGCTGGTTTACCTCTGTTGCCATCCCTGTGGTTTCATTTTAGGCCTACCAGATGCGACCTTCAATTATCTTCCTCGATGAGATCGATGGCCTCGCTCCTGAACGGTCCAGCAAACAAGACCAAGTGTACAGGTAGTACCCTTTTTGTTTCTGCGCAGCAGCTGCTTGATCTTTGTGGAAAGATGACCGCGACCTATTGAACGTTCTGTGACACCTTCATTTCTCCTGTAAACTAGTCGTTCAGTGCTACTACATTTCAGATGAGTTTTAAACAAGAATTGCAAGCCATTCGCTAAGCCTGATACCAGCCCCAGGTCTGTGTTACCTTATCTATTTCTTTATGTCTCGAAATGAGTCTTTCGCTAATCAGCATCTCGTCAAGAAAAGCTTGTCCTTTTGGCGTGGTCGCTGGAGAAAAGGCCGTGTAGAACATAACAGAACTTACTGAAATGAATGAAAATTCTGGTTTTTTTCTATCAGCTCTATTGTAACAACGCTTCTGACGCTTATGGATGGCCTAAACGGCAGAGGAGAGGTGGTGGTAATCGGAGCCACCAACAGACTGGATTCTGTAGATCCGGCTTTACGAAGACCTGGACGCTTTGATCGAGAGTTCCTCTTCTCCTTGCCAAACAGAGAGGTCAGCGCTTCAACTCAACCTCTCCGTTCTTGGTGTATGAATGGATAGTGGATGTTCCACGAGCCTGGGTTTTTCCCAGGCTGGGTATCCTGGGGTATATACCCATCAGTGTTTTGGGATCTGTCAGTCTTACTGGTACTTATTAAGGGGGAGTTGGACAAAGAGGTGAAGTACGTTGCCCAGGGGCAGGGCTTGGGGAGCTTCTAGTCCAATGGCAGTTGGTAAGCAATGAAAAAACAGGTCTATAGCAACCAAAGAATATGGGGGGGAAGATGCTGTGCAAAACCGGCACCCGCATGCTGTCGCTTTTAGTAGCACCTTTTGGAAGAAGAAGAAATGCTTACTGGTTTGAAGGCTAGTCCCAGCGCACTAAACCATGAAGAGAAAACTTAGGCCAAAGTAAACTGCAACCGTTTTGTTTCCAGGCTAGAAAGGAGATTTTCAAGATTCACACACAAGACTGGAGCCCTCAGCCATTGGACAGCTTTCTCGACGAGCTAGCTGCAAAATGTGTTGGTAAGCTGGGAAAGAGAGGGAGTTGCTGCATGTGCCTGAGTCCTGAGGCACCTGAGCTTGTCCCAGGCGGTACCCAGGCTCTTGGGCCTTGCTGCAGAGCCCGGCAGGGAGGCAGCTGGCACGCCTGGGGAGCAAAGTTAGATGCTTTTTTTCTTTTACTCTTCTTTTTGTCTCTCAGAATATGGAATGGGTTTGGGGCATCTTCCTCTGGAACAGTTTTGATGAGGAAGCTGCTGCGTAAGCACGGGCTTCCTGGCTACGAGCCACGTCAAAAAACTTGGAGGCAGGACGCTCTGAAGTCCTGTCTTAACCTGTTGCGTTTTGGCTGCATCCCAAGTCTTTCAGGGTTGCACTTTGCAAACCTTGGCCTTGACTTCTGTGTTGCTTGACACTGATGTAACCTTTGATTCTCATTTTCTCATAATCTCATGAAGGTTATGATGAAAGAATATCCAAAGCGAGTGATGCCCAGTGCCCAGCAGTCCCCAGGCAGCTTTCCCCCTAGCTTATGTACTGAGCCTGACATCCTCTGGTACAGAACATCCCTTTGGACAGTTGGGGTCAGCTGTCCTGGCTGTGTCCCCTCCCAGCCTCCTTGCTGGTAGTGCAGTCCGAGTAGCTAGCTAACAAGTCCTTGACTTAGTGTAAGCACCGCTTAGTTACAACCAGAACATCAGTGTGCTATCAACATTATTCTCATCCTAAAGCCAAACCACGGCACTGCGCCAGCTGGTAGGAAGAAAATTATGACGGCATCCCAGCTGAAACCAGGACAAGCTGTCAAACTGAATGGCCCAGCCACTAAGTCAGAGAGGTCTGCAGACATCTTGGGTGTGCCTATTCATAATTACATTTTTAAACTGATCTCCTTATGGTTCTAGAAATGCTTATTACCAGCCGACATCTTACAAGCCACGGTTCCTGCTAGCTGGAGAGCCGGGATGCGGGCAGACTTCTGATTTGGCACCGGCGGTACTACGCGCCCTGGAAAAGTTTCCGGTTTATACGCTGGACCTACCGCGGCTGTTGGGCAACATCGCATCCCCAGCAGAGAGATGTGTGCAGGTATCTTTTTTTTCTCTTTCATCTCGTAGGATTCATGAATTGTATCTAAACGAGTAGAGTCAGGACAGACGCTTTACGTGACTCACTTGTCTCCTAAGAGGAACAATTCCTTTTTGTTACGTGATGGTTGCATCTGCTGTTGTATAGCTACCATGTCTAGCCACTGCCCGGATCTAGCACCTGCGCTTCCCCTCTTGTGACGGGAACTCCCTGAATGCCGGTAATCTGCAAGGGTGCCCAGAGAAATTTCTCCTGTGAGAGGACTGTTGCCATTTCCCTCCTGCGGTAGATGCATGTCCTCCTGTGGGACTGAGGTACCATCTGTAGGCAGTGGCTTGTGGTCTTCCACAGCACGTACTCTGGTCGGATGGATCCTTTGGTAATGAGAGGCTGGGAGTAATGAAGCTGCTCGAGCAGGTTGAAGACTGGTCACCTCTTCTTAAGAATGACCTGAAGTTACGAATTGGTAACCAGGCTTCCTTTCACGTAGGGCTGTCTGCATTCAGACTGTGCTCCAGACTGACTTGGCTGTGTGCCCCCTCTGAATTGCAAATGGGGTAGTTGCAGTCGGGTAGCAATTTACCCAGGCTAATACATCTTACTGAAGGGTTAGTTGTCTTTTTTCAGGCACGCCGGCTGAGCTGTGAGGCTCACTAGGAGTTATCTTCTACCTAAGTAGTTTTGAAATCCAGCAGAGATCCAGGTCCGCTTCTGTCTGCGTAGCAGTGTGTCTAGATTTGAGTCCAAGTGAAAGTTTTACCTTCCTGTTCACTTGTTCTTTTGTTGGTTTGTTTTGATGGTTTGGCTTCATCTACTCCTACCTCATCAGATAGTTTGACTGACAAAGTAGTTATTTCTAAGCCTATTCAGCATGGTTTAGTTTTCTTATCCAATCTTTCCTTTTACCAGATAATGCAAGAAGCTCAAAGAAGGCAGCCCAGTATCATTTATATCCCACGGATCGACACGTGGTGGGAGGTGGTTGGAGATCCCTTGAAAACTGCTTTTACAGCAGTGCTGCATGACATTCCAGCATTTGCTCCAGTTCTGCTGTTTGCAACATCTCACGTGTGCTATGCAGATCTCCCAGAAGAGGTATTTTTGTCAATGCTTTTCTTGCTTTTTTTTATTCCATTTCTTGTTAATGTATAAACCCTTTAAGCACTGGAGTACTGTGCCCTCTTAAGCCAATTCATATTGTTACTGCTCAGGATCCTGACCAGGTCTCTTAAAACGCGCTTGGACAAAACAAGGCTGAAAGCGTTTCCTCAAAGAACCCCGCTCTTGGGGCACGGATTATATGGCAAAGGAAAGCACGGGAGGAAGAAAAATGATACTGAAACTGTGTGTTTCAGTGCAGTGTGTTACGCTGGGGCTGTAGGAAAGGAGCGAGCATCCTTTTTCCTGAACTTGAGCTCCACCACCCTGGCTGCCGTCACCGATTTTCAGTGGAACCGAGGGGGAGGCTTACTGCCCCTGTTCTTCAAGGTGTCAGTGGCACTGTGGAGATGAGGAGCCAGAAACCGTCCTGGGAGCTGCACTTTTGCTCTTCAGAGCTTTGATGGCACTCCCTCCAGCCTTGACAGGAGGCTGTAGCTGTAGTAAACAAAAACGACACGGATAATCGTGTGAGTCTTCCATCAGCGGCTGGGAAGGGTTCCCACAAGCCACCTCCTTCTTCTTTCTCGGGGAAAGAAACAACCTCGTGTCTGAACCCGAACGGCCCCCACAGCGGAGAGAAACAGCCTGCAGAAAGGCGGCGGTGGTGAGGCACAGCCGGAGGGGGTTAAAGCGGAATACTGACTAAACCGGCACGGAACGGGTCCCCTCCGCGCTCCGAACGAGAGGCGGGGGGGGTGGGGGGGTGGTGGTGGTGTTTCTTCCTCGGAGCCGCTCCCGCTGCGCTCGATCGCCCCTGGCTTGGGCTTTGGTCCTGCCCCAGCGCCAGCTCTGGCCGCCGGAGGGCAACTCGGTGCTGGCGCCGGCGGCGAAGCCTGGACGGGGCTGTCCTTGCACCCGCCCGGCTGCCTGGCGGCAGGGTCTCGGCGCGGCCCAAGTCTGGCGGCGGAGCGGGCTGCGAGGCCGCCGCCGGCAGCTCCCGGCCTGTCGCCCCCGTCCCTCCTCGCCGGAGTTTGTGTGTGGAGCGCAAGATGGCGGCGCTGCCGTGAGCGCGGGGGGCGGGAAAGCAGCGCGGGCTGAGGGGGAGCGGCGCCGGGAGGCGGGAGGGCGATCCCCCCCTCCGGGGACGCGTGCCCCCCGCACGCCCCCGCTTCCCCCCGGGTCGGGGGACGGGGCAGCGCCTCCCCGGGGCAAGGGCGGCTCCTGGACGGCGGGGGCGGACGAGCCGCTGCCTCCCGGGGGTGGGCGCTGTGGGCCGGCCGCGCCCCGCCCCACCCGCCTCCCTCCCCGTTGTCTGGCGGCGGCGGGCGAGCCGTGGCCGGGGGGTTGGACCTGGATGGTCTTTAAGGTCCCTTCCAACCCAAACCGTTCTGTGATAAGAATATACGGTGCTTGAAATGGAGATGGGAAAAAGCCATGTTTACTGAGAATGGAAAATATAATTACTGAGCAAGTAGGGGGGGTCCCATCGGAGGATGGAATGGAATTTCAGATTTGCATTCTCCAGTAAAAATTTCCATTTCTGTCTTCGTATAGGTGAAAGCTTTCCAAATGGAAAGCTAAGATGCAGCTTCTGTTTCAGGAACTTGGAAATCCATTTTTAGTTGTATTCCTTAACAGAATTCAGTAAGAATTCAAACTTAGCTTTCTAGACATGGGAGAGTCTGAACACCTTCCTTTAATGCACAGTGTGCATCTGCTGCTTTGATTATTTGGGCTCTGTTGCTGGGGCAGGGCGTACCTAGATGTGTTGCTTGTCACATGCTTTGAAAGGGCTTAACTTGCTACAAAAGTTTTTCTACTGCTAATCAATTCCTTCTCAAATAACTATTGACATTCCTTCCATCCCTTTTGGTAGTAGTGGTTGAAACATGAAGTAAAACTTGGAAGTATGCAACTTCAGCTGATGATTCAGTTTAATGAAGAGAGGTACTCATCTGTTTGGAACAGAATACGGATTTGTGTGGCCTTAGACCTGAAATCTCTTTTCTCCTCCTGCTTTAGATACAAGAGTTGTTTGTTCATGAAGAAGTTTTCCAAATCCAGTTGCCTACAAAGGAAGAGAGAGAGAGGTTTTTGGAGGACTTAATTGTCAATCAAGCTGCTAAAGCTCCTGCAGTGAAGAGCAACGCAGGTGAGGGTATTCTACATCTAAACCTTGGCTGTCAGTCAATAGCTCTACAGTATTTACATAGGTGGGAATTATGCAGTGGGTGCCAGGTGCCCAGCAAAGAGCTCTATGGCTCCCCCATCCCCAGCTGGCCAGGGGAGAGAAAATAAAACAAGGCTTGTGGCTTGAGATAAGGACAGGGAGAGATTGCTCAGCAATTACTGTCGCAGGCAAAGCACACTCACCTCGGGGAAAAGACCTGAATTTACTACCGATCAAATGGGAGTAGGATAATAAGAGGATAAATGCAGATCGTAGAACACCTTCCCCCCAGCCCTTCATTATCCTCAGGTTCAATTTCACTCCCCATTTCTCTACCTCCTCCTGCCAGGCGGTGCAGGGGGACAGGGAACAGGGCTTGTGGTCAGTCCATCACACACTGTCTCTGCTGTGCCCCCTTCCTTGGGGGAGGACTCCTCACACTCTGCCCCTGCTCCAGCACGGGTCCCTCCCACAGGGGGCAGTCCTTCAGGAGCAGCCTGCTCCAAGCATGGGTCCCCCATGGGGTCACAAGTCCTGCCAGCAAACCTGCTCCAGCCTGGGCTCCTCTCTCCGTGGGGCCACAGCTCCAGCATGGGCTGCCCACGGGGTCACATCCTCCTTCAAGTTCATGCTGCTGCTGCTGTGGTGTGGGGTCCTCCCCGGGCTGCAGGTGGGTCTCTGCTCCCCTGTGAGCCTCCATGGCTGCAGGGCACAGCCAGCCTCACCATCAGCTGCACCATGGGCTGCTGGGGAATGTCTGCTCTGGCACCTGGAGCACCTCTTGCCCTGCCTTCTCCACTGACCTTGGGGCCTGCAGAGTTGTTCCTCTCACACATTTTCGCCCCTCTCTCTGGCCGCAACTGCTGTTGCGCAGCAACTTTTTTACCACCTTAAATATGTCATCCTAGAGGTGCTACCGCTGTTCCTGATGGTGTCGGCCTTGGCCAGCGGTGGGTCCATCTTGGAGCCGACTGGCATTGGCCCTATCTGACAGGGGAAGCTTCTGGCAGCTTCTCACACAAGTCCTGTAGCCTGCCACTCACCTACCGAAACCTTCCCATGCAAACCCAGTACAGTGAAACAGGATTTTTCCCCTCCTCTGCCCTCAAATCCTAAACTATGTGCTGCCTTTTACTGTGATCCCCAAGTGAAGGGGGCAAGGGGGGGAAAAAATAAGGGAGCAATCATAGAAATGTACAGGAAAGATCATTATTTCCATACTCTTCCTGTGAAGAGGACATGAAAGAGCAAAGGGACGTGGGTTTCTTTTGGTTAAAACGCGTGATGTGGCGTCAAGTTTCCTGGTCTCACTGGCAAGACTGGGGATTCTGCCACTGACTTCACCCGTGTGCTTTGTGCAGCGCTCCATGCTTCCGAGGAACGGTGGGGCTTTCGGGAAGGCAAAAATGCACAGTTTGTTCTGCACAAGGTTAACGGCATCAGAAGCATAGGAGATGCCAGGTTTTACAGGCAGTGTTTTCTCCAGGAATTATTCCCTTTAAATTGTCCCTTGAACTCCGCCCAAGACGTGTTTAGCTTTTGAAATTTACAGCTTCAGAAAAGGTTTGAGGACGGGCTCGTCTCCAAACGCTTTTCTGTTATTCATCTCTTAGTTCACGTCATAAGACAGGAAGCGACTTCCCCTAATAACCTGGATTTGCAGTAATACTTCCTATGGAAAGTGAGAATTTTCTGCTCTCCAAATCTTGAAGCTGAGCGGTTTGTGAATGAAATTTTCTAGCTGGCTTCTTACAATCTAACAGCAAATTGACCTCCTTCACTTGCAGCTCTTTCTCTAGACAGATGTAGGGACCCAGGCAACGGTGCTTGAGCTCCTTTGATCCCTTTCCTTGGAATGAAGGCAGAGGAGGATGCTGGAGTTTGAAGGAAGAGCTCTTTTGGTAACGTTTTGGATTACTTTGATCTCTCTTTGTAGATGTGTCAAAAAGAAAACGCAAGAAGAGCAGTGGGTCTTCAGGTATCCTGAGGAAGAGGAGGAACCTTCAGTCGGATAGAGAATAAATTCCCAGAATACCAAAATGAGGTAGAGGGCGCTGTTGGGTCCACGCAGGATTCTTCTCTGGAAGACACTGCCAGAGTACATCAGGAACGACAGGGAAGTGGGAATGAGAAGAAATTTGGAACGAAAACTGAGAGAGTTCTCCTTGCGGCTAAATCTCCTTCTCCAAAGCAGCGTGTCCTGCTTCCTGAACAAAGAAGGGAGAGCGAAATGCCGCATTACCGAGTAGCGGGAAGTTCTGAAGGTGAAGATTCAGCTGGTAAGTGAGAGGTCAAACAGGGCATTTAGCCAGATTCACAGAGGGTTAGGGGTTGGAAGGGACCTCTAGAGATCATCTAGGCCAACCCCCCTGCCAGAGCAGGATCGCCTAGAGCAGATCACACAGGAACAAGTCCAGGTGGCTTTGGAAAGTCTGCAGGGAAGGAGACTCCCCCACCTCTCTGGGCAGCCTGTGCCAGTGCTCTGTCACCCTCACAGGGCAGAAGGGTTTCCTCACGTTCAGGCTGAACCTTCTGTTTTCCCGTTGATGGCCATTGCCCCTAGTCCTGTCACTGGACACCACTGAGAAGAGCCTGGCCCCATCCTCCTGACACCCCCCCTTTAGCTACTGATAAGCATTGTTAAGAATCCCCCCTCAGCCTCCTCTTCTCCAAGCTAAACAGCCCCAGCTCTCTCAGCCTTTCCTCACATGGAAGGTGCTCCAGGCCCTTCCTCATCTCAGTGGCCCTGCGCTGGACCCTCTCCAGTAGCTCCTTGTCCCTCTGGAACTGAGGAGCCCAGAACTGGGCACAGGGCTCCAGGGGAGGCCTCACCAGGGCAGAGTAGAGGGGGAGGAGAATTTCCCTCCACCTGCTGGTCACGCTCTTCTTAATGCATCCCAGGATGCCACTGGCCTTCTTGGCCGCGAGGGCACACTGTTGCCTCATGGTCATCCTGTTGTCCACTAGGACTCCAAGGTCCTTTTCCCCAGAGCTGCCCTCCAAGAGAACAGCCCCCAGCCTCTACTGGAACATGGGGTGGTTCTTCCCCAGATGCAGCACTTGACACTTGCCCTTATTGAATCGCATTCGATGTCTCCCCGCCCAGCTCTCCAGCCTGTCCAGGTCACGCTGGATGGCAGCATGGCCTTCTGGCCTGGCAGCCACTCCTCCCAGTTTGGTATCAGCAGCAAACTTGCTGAGAGGACATTTGAGCCCTTCCTCCAGGCCAGTGATGAATAAATTGAATAGGGCTGGACCCAGCACTGACCCCTGGGGGATGCCACTAGCCACAGGCCTCCAACTAGACTCTGCCCTGTGGAGACAGGGCAGACAACTCTCTGAGCTCCTTCCTCCAGCCAGTTCCCAATCCACCTCACCACCCAGTGGTGCAGTCCATACTGCCTGAGCTTGTCTGTGAGGATGCCACGGGAGACCGTGTCAAAAGCTTTGCTGAAGTGGAGCTAGACCACACCCACTGCCTTCCCCTCGTCCAGCCCCATCTAGTGATGCCATTTAGCTCGTTTTTCTTCCTGAGGAGGATTACGCTGTTCCTTAGGCTTTAGCCTTTTTCAGTTCCATTCTCTTCTTTGTCTTGTGTCTCTCTCAAAGCAGCACATGGTGTTTCTTCCCAGGGATTAGCAGTGTGAGTTAAAAAGCTGTGCCTCAAACAGGGTGGGCCCAGAGTCACCTGTGGAATAGAAGACTTGGGTGCTACTGTTTGCAAGGGAAGATGTCTTTTTTAACCTGAATTACTTTTGGTGCGGTGCTGTAATGGCAATGGGACTGTATTTTTTTTTTTCCTGCTTTTACCCTGCCTTTTTCTCTAGTGCCTTCTTTTGTGTCCGAGTTTGTAACTTTCCTAGAGCAGTGACTTTTGGCAGAAAGCAAGTCAAAGTCGAGCATTTATGGGTGCAAAACCAGGAAGAGTTCTCTGTCGTGGCAGAGAGAGACTGTATGCCAGGTACAGGATACCTCGCTGATTGTGTATTGCAGTAGAGGCAGAAGTGCTGACATCAGCAATCTGTGTCATTCCAGAGTCACGTGGGAACTCTCTGAGCGGGGCAACCTGTGCTCTGCTGGAAGAGCCAGAGGCGATGGACGCTGGGGAAGAAGCAGAGCTCACGCAGCCGGGAAGTGTGGGTTACCAGAAGCTTAAAGTGAGTCTCAGTTCAGTTTTGCTGCTGCTGAAGCACAATGTTTCCCGGGTGTGGGAAGGCTAGAGAGCTTGTGAAATAATTCCACCTGTAACGGATTATGACTGTTGTGTTTCCACACCTCGTGTAGACTGTTGTTCCTGCTTTTGGTGACGTAAATTGTAGGAGACTGGGTTCTCTTCCTCACCTTTAATTTAGAAGGGCCTGTTGAATCTTAAAATACGCCGCTGACAGCCTGCTAGTGCTGTTGGCAATGTCTTAGCGGGTTTGTGCTGGATTGGGGGGTAACAATGTAAGAAAGTAGGATGTCCCTTGTTTTTGTATTGTTATTGTTTAGCTTTTGAAAACACAAAGAGCCTATTGAAAGGATCTGGTGCTATTCTCAACTTGCCGTTGCTGGTTTTTTATTTCAGCACGTGTTGCGTATCGCCGCTGCGGTCACTGAGAACTTCAGTGTGTCTCTGCTGCAAAAACTCTACGCTGTGCTGAGTCAGTGCATTTACCACCATCGGGAGGAGAATGACAAAACGCAGTTAGTGGAGGTAAGGTTGGTTTTTCTGTCTTTCAGCACTTTCCGTGGTGCGTACGCCTGTGTAGGGGTGCGCTCTGGACATCACGCTGATTTAGGGTTACTCTTTACTGCTCAGTTGCTGTGCTACAAGGCTTTGTCATTTCAGTCTGGAAGGCGTTTGGCCGTATTGCAAACCCGTTTATTTGGCATAATTGCGGGCAGTTCCAGCAGGCAAAGGCTTGAACTTGAAGACGATGGGTCCACCCACACAGCCCTCTCTGAAAGCAGTTCACCTCAGCCTGTCAGTAGTCCTTGTCCAGAAGCCCCTTTTTCGGGGTGGGAGGCTGTGACAGGAGGGTGCTTTGCTCAGTCCGTCGCTTCCTCTTTCTGCCCTTCCAGGCAGTCAGACGTGGTAATCATGCATACAGGAGTCGTTCCGTTCTTGAAAAGCAATGGAGCCTGAAACGGAACAAGAGGCTGAGACTTTTCTCTGGTCTCACCAGAATCTCTTTTCAACTCGAACGGCTCGAGCACCTTTAATTGGACGTAGGGGGAGATCTCTGCCTAGGCCAGTTAAATGCTAACGAGTCAGATTTTCTGAACTTCCTGCAAGAGAGGATTTCCGAGTTGCTGGAACTCGGCAGAAATCCCCCAGAGGTACCGTACCATGGTCGCCGTCAGGCACTGCCAGTGTTGCGACCATGTTGCGGGGTTGGAGATTCGCTCCTCAGATTCAAGATCCTTGAATGCAGGTGTCTTTGAGAATTCTTTATGCCTCTCAGTCTGCCGTAAAAAAAGAGGAAGCCTTTTCTCTTTGGCCCTGAGCATCTCGAGCTCTTCTTCCACACCTGATGAAAAGTCAGAACGGATGCTCTGTTCCGTTTGTGCTACAGCGAGGATTATTGGGATTCGGGGAGGCCGTTCCTGAAAAACCGCACCCTTCTTGCAGCCAGCATACTGATGTGTTTTATCACGAGAAGGCATTTAGTTCTGTTATCTCAGGGCTTGTGATCGATCTTTGGTGGCTTAAGCATGAAGCAGTTCAAGGAAAAGGGACTTCATTGTTTTCTTCAGCCTCACCAACAAACCAGTTCTCCTGTTCAGAGGGAGTGTGCAAGTGTGTCAGGAGGAAGCTCTGCTGTGTGAAGAGAGAGACTTGGAGTCGTTATTCAGAGTGCAGAAAATAGCATTTCCAGCTTTTTGCTGTGGCTTTTCAGGAACTGTCTCCTCTTTCTCACTCTTGAAAGCGCTGTGGCTACAAATCCATTGTCTCTCGATACAGACCCACACAGTCTCTCTGGTTTGGGTGTCTGAGGATGCGTTTGAAGCTCGTGGGTATCGAAAGACGTTGTGATGGAGGTGGCACGTGTAATTGCTCAAGATGACTAACAATTGTGTGCATGTACAGATTCTTGATTCTTTTAATGAAGAAATAAGCAGGGGTTTTAAACTTGTATTCATGCTGACTGCCACTGTGTCTCTTTTTCTTCTTAGGCAATGAAGAAAGAAATTGAAGCCTTTGGCTCTCCTCGGTGATACCGGATTTCAGCGTACTTGACTGCTCTGCAATGTTTTCTTCTCATTTCATGTTGGCGGTGGTACTGGATTTAGTAAAGGTTACTTTTGCTTGTAGATTTGTATTAAATAGATCTTCAGTTATATGCCATGGCGTATTACGTAAAGGTGTTTGTGCTGGTTTTGGTCAGGAAAGAGTTCACTTTCTTCCCAGGGGCTGGTAGGAAGCTCTGTTGCTGGATTTGCCCTGGGAAAAGTACTGAGGAGGTGTCTCTTCAGGTGGTGCTGGGGAGTGCTTGCACCAATTCCAGGTCCCTCTCAGCTTCTGATGCTGCAGCTGCGCTCCCAACTGTCTGGCCACAGGCAGTGTGGGGGGGGACACAGTTCAGACAGCCGACCCACACTGAGCGCAGGAGTGTTTCATTCCGCAGCACGTCACGCTTGGCACAGAAGCGGGGAGTGGGCTTGGGGGCCATGACTCCCCTTCACCCTCTTGTGCTCTCTAACACTCTGCTTTGGTAACTCCTGTGCTGGCTCGTTTGTGAGTGAGCTGGTGGGTCTGTGAGTTTTCCTGGTTGTGCTGTCACTGCCAGGGCTTGCTGGGGCCTCTGCCGTGATGGCCCTCGGGCTCCAGCGTTTGAAGGCAGTGGCTATAGACAGCTCTGTCTCTCCTTGGGCTCTCTGGCTCTGACTCTCACTTCTTGGAACCTGGATTTGTCAACCCCCGGCGGGGGGGCAGGCGTGTGTGTGTGAGCAATTGTTTCCTATTGTATCAGTATGAATTTCAATTGAATTAGAAAACAGTTCTTAGCTCAATTTTATGAGCTTCCTTGCCTTTTTCCCTCTGATTCTTCCTCTCCACTGGAGGAGGGAGGGGGGACCTGGGAGAGCAGCTCCGTGGTACTTTCCTGGCCGGAGCTAAACCGATTCCTCAGCCTATTCCGCTCCGACTACAAACACCCGTGGGCTTGTTGCTTTATATTCTCACTGATGATCTGCGCAAATAATATTTTTAAATACCCATTAAAAAAAAAAGGAAGAGAATGAGTTTAAAGAACAGAGCAGGAGAGACATTGGATCTACTGCCATAGCTTTCCTGCTACATTGAATTTAACATGGATGATTCACGTGCACATTTAAGGATTAAGAATGGAACAAGAGCAGGCTTTAATGAATGGATTAGAAAATCCACAGGATGGAATTTTCTTCAGCTGCAAAAAGCTTGTGTAATTAGGCTTACCATTATGGACAGTGCAAGCCTGGAGGGAAGACAGTGTTTGGGAATCCCAGACCCAGGAGTCCCAGCCATAATCCAACCCCCAAAACCCTGGTGGCACATCTACACTGTGACACAGCTTTGTGATTTGCCTAATCCCAGCTCTCACCACTTCCGAGCTCTGGCCCCTGACTCTTCTCTTGTTAACCTGTTTGGGCTCTGCCCAGTGAAAAGCCTTACGTTCAGCCAAGCATTTCCTACTGCTGCAGTGAGTCTGGCAGAACAGGGCCAATTTCTGCCTGACTCTGCGGGGATTTAAAATAGCAGGAGCCCAGCACTTTGCTGGTGTAGCTCCAGTACAATTAGCAGTGGGTAACTGTTGCTTGCTTGCTGGTAAGACTGGTAAGCCTGTTTTCCAATTCCCAGCTTGTCTTTTCCTCCCAGATGCTTTTCTTTTAAAATTAATGGGATTCTTCCTACAGTTTAAGATTTGAAAGATAAAGAATCCCATGCTGTATGTGCACTGACCATAATAAATAATGGTCCTTTAAATGCATCCCAGAAGCTTGCTTCCAGCGCCTGTAATTGAATTCAGTGCCAGCTCAGTTCTTGGTGGTTGCCAAACAGCTGTAAAAACTGCTGGTGTGATTTGTTTCCTGTCACCCACTCTCAGTGGGTTGACAATAGGCTGCCGTCTTCTGTTACTCGTGCCGCTTACTTCATTTGCTCCGAGATCCCTGGTGCTGCTCTGAAAAATCTGGTTCCAGGGACTTCCCAACCATAACACTTTTCATGCGTTTTCTCTTGCAAATAGCGCTGGTTTACCTCTGTTGCCATCCCTGTGGTTTCATTTTAGGCCTACCAGATGCGACCTTCAATTATCTTCCTCGATGAGATCGATGGCCTCGCTCCTGAACGGTCCAGCAAACAAGACCAAGTGTACAGGTAGTACCCTTTTTGTTTCTGCGCAGCAGCTGCTTGATCTTTGTGGAAAGATGACCGCGACCTATTGAACGTTCTGTGACACCTTCATTTCTCCCGTAAACTAGTCGTTCAGTGCTACTAAATTTCAGATGAGTTTTAAACAAGAATTGCAAGCCATTCGCTAAGCCTGATACCAGCCCCAGGTCTGTGTTACCTTATCTATTTCTTTATGTCTCGAAATGAGTCTTTCGCTAATCAGCATCTCGTCAAGAAAAGCTTGTCCTTTTGGCGTGGTCGCTGGAGAAAAGGCCGTGTAGAACATAACAGAACTTACTGAAATGAATGAAAATTCTGGTTTTTTTCTATCAGCTCTATTGTAACAACGCTTCTGACGCTTATGGATGGCCTAAACGGCAGAGGAGAGGTGGTGGTAATCGGAGCCACCAACAGACTGGATTCTGTAGATCCGGCTTTACGAAGACCTGGACGCTTTGATCGAGAGTTCCTCTTCTCCTTGCCAAACAGAGAGGTCAGCGCTTCAACTCAACCTCTCCGTTCTTGGTGTATGAATGGATAGTGGATGTTCCACGAGCCTGGGTTTTTCCCAGGCTGGGTATCCTGGGGTATATACCCATCAGTGTTTTGGGATCTGTCAGTCTTACTGGTACTTATTAAGGGGGAGTTGGACAAAGAGGTGAAGTACGTTGCCCAGGGGCAGGGCTTGGGGAGCTTCTAGTCCAATGGCAGTTGGTAAGCAATGAAAAAACAGGTCTATAGCAACCAAAGAATATGGGGGGGAAGATGCTGTGCAAAACCGGCACCCGCATGCTGTCGCTTTTAGTAGCACCTTTTGGAAGAAGAAGAAATGCTTACTGGTTTGAAGGCTAGTCCCAGCGCACTAAACCATGAAGAGAAAACTTAGGCCAAAGTAAACTGCAACCGTTTTGTTTCCAGGCTAGAAAGGAGATTTTCAAGATTCACACACAAGACTGGAGCCCTCAGCCATTGGACAGCTTTCTCGACGAGCTAGCTGCAAAATGTGTTGGTAAGCTGGGAAAGAGAGGGAGTTGCTGCATGTGCCTGAGTCCTGAGGCACCTGAGCTTGTCCCAGGCGGTACCCAGGCTCTTGGGCCTTGCTGCAGAGCCCGGCAGGGAGGCAGCTGGCACGCCTGGGGAGCAAAGTTAGATGCTTTTTTTCTTTTACTCTTCTTTTTGTCTCTCAGAATATGGAATGGGTTTGGGGCATCTTCCTCTGGAACAGTTTTGATGAGGAAGCTGCTGCGTAAGCACGGGCTTCCTGGCTACGAGCCACGTCAAAAAACTTGGAGGCAGGACGCTCTGAAGTCCTGTCTTAACCTGTTGCGTTTTGGCTGCATCCCAAGTCTTTCAGGGTTGCACTTTGCAAACCTTGGCCTTGACTTCTGTGTTGCTTGACACTGATGTAACCTTTGATTCTCATTTTCTCATAATCTCATGAAGGTTATGATGAAAGAATATCCAAAGCGAGTGATGCCCAGTGCCCAGCAGTCCCCAGGCAGCTTTCCCCCTAGCTTATGTACTGAGCCTGACATCCTCTGGTACAGAACATCCCTTTGGACAGTTGGGGTCAGCTGTCCTGGCTGTGTCCCCTCCCAGCCTCCTTGCTGGTAGTGCAGTCCGAGTAGCTAGCTAACAAGTCCTTGACTTAGTGTAAGCACCGCTTAGTTACAACCAGAACATCAGTGTGCTATCAACATTATTCTCATCCTAAAGCCAAACCACGGCACTGCGCCAGCTGGTAGGAAGAAAATTATGACGGCATCCCAGCTGAAACCAGGACAAGCTGTCAAACTGAATGGCCCAGCCACTAAGTCAGAGAGGTCTGCAGACATCTTGGGTGTGCCTATTCATAATTACATTTTTAAACTGATCTCCTTATGGTTCTAGAAATGCTTATTACCAGCCGACATCTTACAAGCCACGGTTCCTGCTAGCTGGAGAGCCGGGATGCGGGCAGACTTCTGATTTGGCACCGGCGGTACTACGCGCCCTGGAAAAGTTTCCGGTTTATACGCTGGACCTACCGCGGCTGTTGGGCAACATCGCATCCCCAGCAGAGAGATGTGTGCAGGTATCTTTTTTTTCTCTTTCATCTCGTAGGATTCATGAATTGTATCTAAACGAGTAGAGTCAGGACAGACGCTTTACGTGACTCACTTGTCTCCTAAGAGGAACAATTCCTTTTTGTTACGTGATGGTTGCATCTGCTGTTGTATAGCTACCATGTCTAGCCACTGCCCGGATCTAGCACCTGCGCTTCCCCTCTTGTGACGGGAACTCCCTGAATGCCGGTAATCTGCAAGGGTGCCCAGAGAAATTTCTCCTGTGAGAGGACTGTTGCCATTTCCCTCCTGCGGTAGATGCATGTCCTCCTGTGGGACTGAGGTACCATCTGTAGGCAGTGGCTTGTGGTCTTCCACAGCACGTACTCTGGTCGGATGGATCCTTTGGTAATGAGAGGCTGGGAGTAATGAAGCTGCTCGAGCAGGTTGAAGACTGGTCACCTCTTCTTAAGAATGACCTGAAGTTACGAATTGGTAACCAGGCTTCCTTTCACGTAGGGCTGTCTGCATTCAGACTGTGCTCCAGACTGACTTGGCTGTGTGCCCCCTCTGAATTGCAAATGGGGTAGTTGCAGTCGGGTAGCAATTTACCCAGGCTAATACATCTTACTGAAGGGTTAGTTGTCTTTTTTCAGGCACGCCGGCTGAGCTGTGAGGCTCACTAGGAGTTATCTTCTACCTAAGTAGTTTTGAAATCCAGCAGAGATCCAGGTCCGCTTCTGTCTGCGTAGCAGTGTGTCTAGATTTGAGTCCAAGTGAAAGTTTTACCTTCCTGTTCACTTGTTCTTTTGTTGGTTTGTTTTGATGGTTTGGCTTCATCTACTCCTACCTCATCAGATAGTTTGACTGACAAAGTAGTTATTTCTAAGCCTATTCAGCATGGTTTAGTTTTCTTATCCAATCTTTCCTTTTACCAGATAATGCAAGAAGCTCAAAGAAGGCAGCCCAGTATCATTTATATCCCACGGATCGACACGTGGTGGGAGGTGGTTGGAGATCCCTTGAAAACTGCTTTTACAGCAGTGCTGCATGACATTCCAGCATTTGCTCCAGTTCTGCTGTTTGCAACATCTCACGTGTGCTATGCAGATCTCCCAGAAGAGGTATTTTTGTCAATGCTTTTCTTGCTTTTTTTTATTCCATTTCTTGTTAATGTATAAACCCTTTAAGCACTGGAGTACTGTGCCCTCTTAAGCCAATTCATATTGTTACTGCTCAGGATCCTGACCAGGTCTCTTAAAACGCGCTTGGACAAAACAAGGCTGAAAGCGTTTCCTCAAAGAACCCCGCTCTTGGGGCACGGATTATATGGCAAAGGAAAGCACGGGAGGAAGAAAAATGATACTGAAACTGTGTGTTTCAGTGCAGTGTGTTACGCTGGGGCTGTAGGAAAGGAGCGAGCATCCTTTTTCCTGAACTTGAGCTCCACCACCCTGGCTGCCGTCACCGATTTTCAGTGGAACCGAGGGGGAGGCTTACTGCCCCTGTTCTTCAAGGTGTCAGTGGCACTGTGGAGATGAGGAGCCAGAAACCGTCCTGGGAGCTGCACTTTTGCTCTTCAGAGCTTTGATGGCACTCCCTCCAGCCTTGACAGGAGGCTGTAGCTGTAGTAAACAAAAACGACACGGATAATCGTGTGAGTCTTCCATCAGCGGCTGGGAAGGGTTCCCACAAGCCACCTCCTTCTTCTTTCTCGGGGAAAGAAACAACCTCGTGTCTGAACCCGAACGGCCCCCACAGCGGAGAGAAACAGCCTGCAGAAAGGCGGCGGTGGTGAGGCACAGCCGGAGGGGGTTAAAGCGGAATACTGACTAAACCGGCACGGAACGGGTCCCCTCCGCGCTCCGAACGAGAGGCGGGGGGGGTGGGGGGGTGGTGGTGGTGTTTCTTCCTCGGAGCCGCTCCCGCTGCGCTCGATCGCCCCTGGCTTGGGCTTTGGTCCTGCCCCAGCGCCAGCTCTGGCCGCCGGAGGGCAACTCGGTGCTGGCGCCGGCGGCGAAGCCTGGACGGGGCTGTCCTTGCACCCGCCCGGCTGCCTGGCGGCAGGGTCTCGGCGCGGCCCAAGTCTGGCGGCGGAGCGGGCTGCGAGGCCGCCGCCGGCAGCTCCCGGCCTCTCGCCCCCGTCCCTCCTCGCCGGAGTTTGTGTGTGGAGCGCAAGATGGCGGCGCTGCCGTGAGCGCGGGGGGCGGGAAAGCAGCGCGGGCTGAGGGGGAGCGGCGCCGGGAGGCGGGAGGGCGATCCCCCCCTCCGGGGACGCGTGCCCCCCGCACGCCCCCGCTTCCCCCCGGGTCGGGGGACGGGGCAGCGCCTCCCCGGGGCAAGGGCGGCTCCTGGACGGCGGGGGCGGGCGAGCCGCTGCCTCCCGGGGGTGGGCGCTGTGGGCCGGCCGCGCCCCGCCCCACCCGCCTCCCTCCCCGTTGTCTGGCGGCGGCGGGCGAGCCGTGGCCGGGGGGTTGGACCTGGATGGTCTTTAAGGTCCCTTCCAACCCAAACCGTTCTGTGATAAGAATATACGGTGCTTGAAATGGAGATGGGAAAAAGCCATGTTTACTGAGAATGGAAAATATAATTACTGAGCAAGTAGGGGGGGTCCCATCGGAGGATGGAATGGAATTTCAGATTTGCATTCTCCAGTAAAAATTTCCATTTCTGTCTTCGTATAGGTGAAAGCTTTCCAAATGGAAAGCTAAGATGCAGCTTCTGTTTCAGGAACTTGGAAATCCATTTTTAGTTGTATTCCTTAACAGAATTCAGTAAGAATTCAAACTTAGCTTTCTAGACATGGGAGAGTCTGAACACCTTCCTTTCATGCACAGTGTGCATCTGCTGCTTTGATTATTTGGGCTCTGTTGCTGGGGCAGGGCGTACCTAGATGTGTTGCTTGTCACATGCTTTGAAAGGGCTTAACTTGCTACAAAAGTTTTTCTACTGCTAATCAATTCCTTCTCAAATAACTATTGACATTCCTTCCATCCCTTTTGGTAGTAGTGGTTGAAACATGAAGTAAAACTTGGAAGTATGCAACTTCAGCTGATGATTCAGTTTAATGAAGAGAGGTACTCATCTGTTTGGAACAGAATACGGATTTGTGTGGCCTTAGACCTGAAATCTCTTTTCTCCTCCTGCTTTAGATACAAGAGTTGTTTGTTCATGAAGAAGTTTTCCAAATCCAGTTGCCTACAAAGGAAGAGAGAGAGAGGTTTTTGGAGGACTTAATTGTCAATCAAGCTGCTAAAGCTCCTGCAGTGAAGAGCAACGCAGGTGAGGGTATTCTACATCTAAACCTTGGCTGTCAGTCAATAGCTCTACAGTATTTACATAGGTGGGAATTATGCAGTGGGTGCCAGGTGCCCAGCAAAGAGCTCTATGGCTCCCCCATCCCCAGCTGGCCAGGGGAGAGAAAATAAAACAAGGCTTGTGGCTTGAGATAAGGACAGGGAGAGATTGCTCAGCAATTACTGTCGCAGGCAAAGCACACTCACCTCGGGGAAAAGACCTGAATTTACTACCGATCAAATGGGAGTAGGATAATAAGAGGATAAATGCAGATCGTAGAACACCTTCCCCCCAGCCCTTCATTATCCTCAGGTTCAATTTCACTCCCCATTTCTCTACCTCCTCCTGCCAGGTGGCGCAGGGGGACAGGGAACAGGGCTTGTGGTCAGTCCATCACACACTGTCTCTGCTGTGCCCCCTTCCTTGGGGGAGGACTCCTCACACTCTGCCCCTGCTCCAGCACGGGTCCCTCCCACAGGGGGCAGTCCTTCAGGAGCAGCCTGCTCCAAGCATGGGTCCCCCATGGGGTCACAAGTCCTGCCAGCAAACCTGCTCCAGCCTGGGCTCCTCTCTCCGTGGGGCCACAGCTCCAGCATGGGCTGCCCACGGGGTCACATCCTCCTTCAAGTTCATGCTGCTGCTGCTGTGGTGTGGGGTCCTCCCCAGGCTGCAGGTGGGTCTCTGCTCCCCTGTGAGCCTCCATGGCTGCAGGGCACAGCCAGCCTCACCATCAGCTGCACCATGGGCTGCTGGGGAATGTCTGCTCTGGCACCTGGAGCACCTCTTGCCCTGCCTTCTCCACTGACCTTGGGGCCTGCAGAGTTGTTCCTCTCACACATTTTCGCCCCTCTCTCTGGCTGCAACTGCTGTTGCGCAGCAACTTTTTTACCACCTTAAATATGTCATCCTAGAGGTGCTACTGCTGTTCCTGATGGTGTCGGCCTTGGCCAGTGGTGGGTCCATCTTGGAGCCGACTGGCATTGGCCCTATCTGACAGGGGAAGCTTCTGGCAGCTTCTCACACAAGTCCTGTAGCCTGCCACTCACCTACCGAAACCTTCCCATGCAAACCCAGTACAGTGAAACAGGATTTTTCCCCTCCTCTGCCCTCAAATCCTAAACTATGTGCTGCCTTTTACTGTGATCCCCAAGTGAAGGGGGCAAGGGGGGGAAAAAATAAGGGAGCAATCATAGAAATGTACAGGAAAGATCATTATTTCCATACTCTTCCTGTGAAGAGGACATGAAAGAGCAAAGGGACGTGGGTTTCTTTTGGTTAAAACGCGTGACGTGGCGTCAAGTTTCCTGGTCTCACTGGCAAGACTGGGGATTCTGCCACTGACTTCACCCGTGGGCTTTGTGCAGCGCTCCATGCTTCCGAGGAACGGTGGGGCTTTCGGGAAGGCAAAAATGCACAGTTTGTTCTGCACAAGGTTAACGGCATCAGAAGCATAGGAGATGCCAGGTTTTACAGGCAGTGTTTTCTCCAGGAATTATTCCCTTTAAATTGTCTCTTGAACTCGGCCCAAGACGTGTTTAGCTTTTGAAATGTACAGCTTTAGAAAAGGTTTGAGGATGGGCTCGTCTCCAAACGCTTTTCTGTTATTCATCTCTTAGTTCACGTCATAAGACAGGAAGCGACTTCCCCTAATAACCTGGATTTGCAGTAATACTTCCTATGGAAAGTGAGAATTTTCTGCTCTCCAAATCTTGAAGCTGAGCGGTTTGTGAATGAATTTTTCTAGCTGGCTTCTTACAATCTAACAGCAAATTGACCTCCTTCACTTGCAGCTCTTTCTCTAGACAGATGTAGGGACCCAGGCAACGGTGCTTGAGCTCCTTTGATCCCTTTCCTTGGAATGAAGGCAGAGGAGGATGCTGGAGTTTGAAGGAAGAGCTCTTTTGGTAACGTTTTGGATTACTTTGATCTCTCTTTGTAGATGTGTCAAAAAGAAAACGCAAGAAGAGCAGTGGGTCTTCAGGTATCCTGAGGAAGAGGAGGAACCTTCAGTCGGATAAAGAGAATAAATTCCCAGAATACCAAAATGAGGTAGAGGGCGCTGTTGGGTCCACGCAGGATTCTTCTCTGGAAGACACTGCCAGAGTACATCAGGAACGACAGGGAAGTGGGAATGAGAAGAAATTTGGAACGAAAAATGAGAGAGTTCTCCTTGCGGCTAAATCTCCTTCTCCAAAGCAGCGTGTCCTGCTTCCTGAACAAAGAAGGGAGAGCGAAATGCCGCATTACCGAGTAGCGGGAAGTTCTGAAGGTGAAGATTCAGCTGGTAAGTGAGAGGTCAAACAGGGCATTTACCCAGATTCACAGAGGGTTAGGGGTTGGAAGGGACCTCTAGAGATCATCTAGGCCAACCCCCCTGCCAGAGCAGGATCACCTAGAGCAGATCACACAGGAACAAGTCCAGGTGGCTTTGGAAAGTCTGCAGGGAAGGAGACTCCCCCACCTCTCTGGGCAGCCTGTGCCAGTGCTCTGTCACCCTCACAGGGCAGAAGGGTTTCCTCACGTTCAGGCTGAACCTTCTGTTTTCCCGTTGATGGCCATTGCCCCTAGTCCTGTCACTGGACACCACTGAGAAGAGCCTGGCCCCATCCTCCTGACACCCCCCCTTTAGCTACTGATAAGCATTGGTAAGAATCCCCCCTCAGCCTCCTCTTCTCCAAACTAAACAGCCCCAGCTCTCTCAGCCTTTCCTCACATGGAAGGTGCTCCAGGCCCTTCCTCATCTCAGTGGCCCTGCGCTGGACCCTCTCCAGTAGCTCCTTGTCCCTCTGGAACTGAGGAGCCCAGAACTGGGCACAGGGCTCCAGGGGAGGCCTCACCAGGGCAGAGTAGAGGGGGAGGAGAACTTCCCTCCACCTGCTGGTCACGCTCTTCTTAATGCATCCCAGGATGCCACTGGCCTTCTTGGCCGCGAGGGCACACTGTTGCCTCATGGTCATCCTGTTGTCCACTAGGACTCCAAGGTCCTTTTCCCCAGAGCTGCCCTCCAAGAGAACAGCCCCCAGCCTGTACTGGAACATGGGGTGGTTCTTCCCCAGATGCAGCACTTGACACTTGCCCTTATTGAATCGCATTCGATGTCTCCCCGCCCAGCTCTCCAGCCTGTCCAGGTCACGCTGGATGGCAGCATGGCCTACTGGCCTGGCAGCCACTCCTCCCAGTTTGGTATCAGCAGCAAACTTGCTGAGAGGACATTTGAGCCCTTCCTCCAGGCCAGTGATGAATAAATTGAATAGGGCTGGACCCAGCACTGACCCCTGGGGGATGCCACTAGCCACAGGCCTCCAACTAGACTCTGCCCTGTGGAGACAGGGCAGACAACTCTCTGAGCTCCTTCCTCCAGCCAGTTCCCAATCCACCTCACCACCCAGTGGTGCAGTCCATACTGCCTGAGCTTGTCTGTGAGGATGCCACGGGAGACCGTGTCAAAAGCTTTGCTGAAGTGGAGCTAGACCACACCCACTGCCTTCCCCTCGTCCAGCCCCATCTAGTGATGCCATTTAGCTCGTTTTTCTTCCTGAGGAGGATTACGCTGTTCCTTAGGCTTTAGCCTTTTTCAGTTCCATTCTCTTCTTTCTCTTGTGTCTCTCTCAAAGCAGCACATGGTGTTTCTTCCCAGGGATTAGCAGTGTGAGTTAAAAAGCTGTGCCTCAAACAGGGTGGGCCCAGAGTCACCTGTGGAATAGAAGACTTGGGTGCTACTGTTTGCAAGGGAAGATGTCTTTCTTAACCTGAATTACTTTTGGTGCGGTGCTGTAATGGCAACGGGACTGTATTTTTTTTTTTCCTGCTTTTACCCTGCCTTTTTCTCTAGTGCCTTCTTTTGTGTCCGAGTTTGTAACTTTCCTAGAGCAGTGACTTTTGCCAGAAAGCAAGTCAAAGTCGAGCATTTATGGGTGCAAAACCAGGAAGAGTTCTCTGTCGTGGCAGAGAGAGACTGTATGCCAGGTACAGGATACCTCGCTGATTGTGTGTTGCAGTAGAGGCAGAAGTGCTGACGTCAGCAATCTGTGTCATTCCAGAGTCACGTGGGAACTCTCTGAGCGGGGCAACATGTGCTCTGCTGGAAGAGCCAGAGGCGATGGACGCTGGGGAAGAAGCAGAGCTCACGCAGCCGGGAAGTGTGGGTTACCAGAAGCTTAAAGTGAGTCTCAGTTCAGTTTTGCTGCTGCTGAAGCACAACGTTTCCCGGGTGTGGGAAGGCTAGAGAGCTTGTGAAATAATTCCACCTGTAACGGATTATGACTGTTGTGTTTCCACACCTCGTGTAGACTGTTGTTCCTGCTTTTGGTGACGTAAATTGTAGGAGACTGGGTTCTCTTCCTCACCTTTAATTTAGAAGGGCCTGTTGAATCTTAAAATACGCCGCTGACAGCCTGCTAGTGCTGTTGGCAATGTCTTAGCGGGGTTTGTGCTGGATTGGGGGGTAACAATGTAAGAAAGTAGGATGTCCCTTGTTTTTGTATTGTTATTGTTTAGCTTTTGAAAACACAAAGAGCCTATTGAAAGGATCTGGCGCTATTCTCAACTTGCCGTTGCTGGTTTTTTATTTCAGCACGTGTTGCGTATCGCCGCTGCGGTCACTGAGAACTTCAGTGTGTCTCTGCTGCAAAAACTCTACGCTGTGCTGAGTCAGTGCATTTACCACCATCGGGAGGAGAATGACAAAACGCAGTTAGTGGAGGTAAGGTTGGTTTTTCTGTCTTTCAGCACTTTCTGTGGTGCGTACGCCTGTGTAGGGGTGTGCTCTGGACATCACGCTGATTTAGGGTTACTCTTTACTGCTCAGTTGCTGTGCTACAAGGCTTTGTCATTTCAGTCTGGAAGGCGTTTGGCCGTATTGCAAACCCGTTTATTTGGCATAATTGCGGGCAGTTCCAGCAGGCAAAGGCTTGAACTTGAAGACGATGGGTCCACCCACACAGCCCTCTCTGAAAGCAGTTCACCTCAGCCTGTCAGTAGTCCTTGTCCAGAAGCCCCTTTTTCGGGGTGGGAGGCTGTGACAGGAGGGTGCTTTGCTCAGTCCGTCGCTTCCTCTTTCTGCCCTTCCAGGCAGTCAGACGTGGTAATCATGCATACAGGAGTCGTTCCGTTCTTGAAAAGCAATGGAGCCTGAAACGGAACAAGAGGCTGAGACTTTTCTCTGGTCTCACCAGAATCTCTTTTCAACTCGAACGGTTCGAGCACCTTTAATTGGACGTAGGGGGAGATCTCTGCCTAGGCCAGTTAAATGCTAATGAGTCAGATTCTCTGAACTTCCTGCAAGAGAGGATTTCCGAGTTGCTGGAACTCGGCAGAAATCCCCCAGAGGTACCGTACCATGGTCCCCGTCAGGCACTGCCAGTGTTGCGACCATGTTGCGGGGTTGGAGATTCGCTCTTCAGATTCAAGATCCTTGAATGCAGGTGTCTTTGAGAATTCTTTATGCCTCTCTGTCTGCCGTAAAAAAAGAGGAAGCCTTTTCTCTTTGGCCCTGAGCATCTCGAGCTCTTCTTCCACACCTGATGAAAAGTCAGAACGGATGCTCTGTTCCGTTTGTGCTACAGCGAGGATTATTGGGATTCGGGGAGGCCGTTCCTGAAAAACCGCACCCTTCTTGCAGCCAGCATACTGATGTGTTTTATCACGAGAAGGCATTTAGTTCTGTTATCTCAGGGCTTGTGATCGATCTTTGGTGGCTTAAGCATGAAGCAGTTCAAGGAAAAGGGACTTCATTGTTTTCTTCAGCCTCACCAACGAACCAGTTCTCCTGTTCAGAGAGACTGTGCAAGTGTGTCAGGAGGAAGCTCTGCTGTGTGAAGAGAGAGACTTGGAGTCGTTATTCAGAGTGCAGAAAATAGCATTTCCAGCTTTTTGCTGTGGCTTTTCAGGAACTGTCTCCTCTTTCTCACTCTTGAAAGCGCTGTGGCTACAAATCCATTGGCTCTCGATACAGACCCACACAGTCTCTCTGGTTTGGGTGTCTGAGGATGCGTTTGAAGCTCGTGGGTATCGAAAGACGTTGTGATGGAGGTGGCACGTGTAATTGCTCAAGATGACTAACAATTGTGTGCATGTACAGATTCTTGATTCTTTTAATGAAGAAATAAGCAGGGGTTTTAAACTTGTATTCATGCTGACTGCCACTGTGTCTCTTTTTCTTCTTAGGCAATGAAGAAAGAAATTGAAGCCTTTGGCTCTCCTCGGTGATACCGGATTTCAGCGTACTTGACTGCTCTGCAATGTTTTCTTCTCATTTCATGTTGTTATTGGTACTTGATTTAATAAAGATTACTTTTGCTTGTAGATTTGTGTTAAATAGATCTTCAGTTATATGCCATGGCGTATTACGTAAAGGTGTTTGTGCTGGTTTTGGTCAGGAAAGAGTTCACTTTCTTCCCAGGGGCTGGTAGGAAGCTCTGTTGCTGGATTTGCCCTGGGAAAAGTACTGAGGAGGTGTCTCTTCAGGTGGTGCTGGGGAGTGCTTGCACCAATTCCAGGTCCCTCTCAGCTTCTGATGCTGCAGCTGCGCTCCCAACTGTCTGGCCACAGGCAGTGTGGGGGGGGACACAGTTCAGACAGCCGACCCACACTGAGCGCAGGAGTGTTTCATTCCGCAGCACGTCACGTTTGGCACAGAAGCGGGGAGTGGGCTTGGGGGCCATGACTCCCCTTCACCCTCTTGTGCTCTCTAACACTCTGCTTTGGTAACTCCTGTGCTGGCTCGTTTGTGAGTGAGCTGGTGGGTCTGTGAGTTTTCCTGGTTGTGCTGTCACTGCCAGGGCTCGCTGGGGCCTCTGCCGTGATGGCCCTCGGGCTCCAGCGTTTGAAGGCAGTGGCTATAGACAGCTCTGTCTCTCCTTGGGCTCTCTGGCTCTGACTCTCACTTCTTGGAACCTGGATTTGTCAACCCCCGGGGCGGGGGGCGGGCGTGTGTGTGTGAGCAATTGTTTCCTATTGTATCAGTATGAATTTCAATTGAATTAGAAAACAGTTCTTAGCTCAATTTTATGAGCTTCCTTGCCTTTTTCCCTCTGATTCTTCCTCTCCACTGGAGGAGGGAGGGGGGACCTGGGAGAGCAGCTCCGTGGTACTTTCCTGGCCGGAGCTAAACCGATTCCTCAGCCTATTCCGCTCCGACTACAAACACCCGTGGGCTTGTTGCTTTATATTCTCACTGATGATCTGCGCAAATAATATTTTTAAATACCCATTAAAAAAAAAAGGAAGAGAATGAGTTTAAAGAACAGAGCAGGAGAGACATTGGATCTACTGCCATAGCTTTCCTGCTACATTGAATTTAACATGGATGATTCACGTGCACATTTAAGGATTAAGAATGGAACAAGAGCAGGCTTTAATGAATGGATTAGAAAATCCACAGGATGGAATTTTCTTCAGCTGCAAAAAGCTTGTGTAATTAGGCTTACCATTATGGACAGTGCAAGCCTGGAGGGAAGACAGTGTTTGGGAATCCCAGACCCAGGAGTCCCAGCCATAATCCAACCCCCAAAACCCTGGTGGCACATCTACACTGTGACACAGCTTTGTGATTTGCCTAATCCCAGCTCTCACCACTTCCGAGCTCTGGCCCCTGACTCTTCTCTTGTTAACCCGTTTGGGCTCTGCCCAGTGAAAAGCCTTACGTTCAGCCAAGCATTTCCTACTGCTGCAGTGAGTCTGGCAGAACAGGGCCAATTTCTGCCTGACTCTGCGGGGATTTAAAATAGCAGGAGCCCAGCACTTTGCTGGTGTAGCTCCAGTACAATTAGCAGTGGGTAACTGTTGCTTGCTTGCTGGTAAGACTGGTAAGCCTGTTTTCCAATTCCCAGCTTGTCTTTTCCTCCCAGATGCTTTTCTTTTAAAATTAATGGGATTCTTCCTACAGTTTAAGATTTGAAAGATAAAGAATCCCATGCTGTATGTGCACTGACCATAATAAATAATGGTCCTTTAAATGCATCCCACAAGCTTGCTTCCAGCGCCTGTAATTGAATTCAGTGCCAGCTCAGTTCTTGGTGGTTGCCAAACAGCTGTAAAAACTGCTGGTGTGATTTGTTTCCTGTCACCCACTCTCAGTGGGTTGACAATAGGCTGCCGTCTTCTGTTACTCGTGCCGCTTACTTCATTTGCTCCGAGATCCCTGGTGCTGCTCTGAAAAATCTGGTTCCAGGGACTTCCCAACCATAACACTTTTCATGCGTTTTCTCTTGCAAATAGCGCTGGTTTACCTCTGTTGCCATCCCTGTGGTTTCATTTTAGGCCTACCAGATGCGACCTTCAATTATCTTCCTCGATGAGATCGATGGCCTCGCTCCTGAACGGTCCAGCAAACAAGACCAAGTGTACAGGTAGTACCCTTTTTGTTTCTGCGCAGCAGCTGCTTGATCTTTGTGAAAAGATGACCGCGACCTATTGAACGTTCTGTGACACCTTCATTTCTCCTGTAAACTAGTCGTTCAGTGCTACTACATTTCAGATGAGTTTTAAACAAGAATTGCAAGCCATTCGCTAAGCCTGATACCAGCCCCAGGTCTGTGTTACCTTATCTATTTCTTTATGTCTCGAAATGAGTCTTTCGCTAATCAGCATCTCGTCAAGAAAAGCTTGTCCTTTTGGCGTGGTCGCTGGAGAAAAGGCCGTGTAGAACATAACAGAACTTACTGAAATGAATGAAAATTCTGGGTTTTTTCTATCAGCTCTATTGTAACAACGCTTCTGACGCTTATGGATGGCCTAAACGGCAGAGGAGAGGTGGTGGTAATCGGAGCCACCAACAGACTGGATTCTATAGATCTGGCTTTACGAAGACCTGGACGCTTTGATCGAGAGTTCCTCTTCTCCTTGCCAAACAGAGAGGTCAGCGCTTCAACTCAACCTCTCCGTTCTTGGTGTATGAATGGATAGTGGATGTTCCACGAGCCTGGGTTTTTCCCGGGCTGGGTATCCTGGGATATATACCCGTCAGTGTTTTGGGATCTGTCAGTCTTACTGGTACTTATTAAGGGGGAGTTGGACAAAGAGGTGAAGTACGTTGCCCAGGGGCAGGGCTTGGGGAGCTTCTAGTCCAATGGCAGTTGGTAAGCAATGAAAAAACAGGTCTATAGCAACCAAAGAATATGGGGGGGAAGATGCTGTGCAAAACCGGCACCCGCATGCTGTCGCTTTTAGTAGCACCTTTTGGAAGAAGAAGAAATGCTTACTGGTTTGAAGGCTAGTCCCAGCGCACTAAACCGTGAAGAGAAAACTTAGGCCAAAGTAAACTGCAACCGTTTTGTTTCCAGGCTAGAAAAGAGATTTTCAAGATTCACACACGAGACTGGAGCCCTCAGCCATTGGACAGCTTTCTCGACGAGCTAGCTGCAAAATGTGTTGGTAAGCTGGGAAAGAGAGGGAGTTGCTGCATGTGCCTGAGTCCTGAGGCACCTGAGCTTGTCCCAGGCGGTACCCAGGCTCTTGGGCCTTGCTGCAGAGCCCGGCAGGGAGGCAGCTGGCACGCCTGGGGAGCAAAGTTAGATGCTTTTTTTCTTTTACTCTTCTTTTTGTCTCTCAGAATATGGAATGGGTTTGGGGCATCTTCCTCTGGAACAGTTTTGATGAGGAAGCTGCTGCGTAAGCACGGGCTTCCTGGCTACGAGCCACGTCAAAAAACTTGGAGGCAGGACGCTCTGAAGTCCTGTCTTAACCTGTTGCGTTTTGGCTGCATCCCAAGTCTTTCAGGGTTGCACTTTGCAAACCTTGGCCTTGACTTCTGTGTTGCTTGACACTGATGTAACCTTTGATTCTCATTTTCTCATAATCTCATGAAGGTTATGATGAAAGAATATCCAAAGCGAGTGATGCCCAGTGCCCAGCAGTCCCCAGGCAGCTTTCCCCCTAGCTTATGTACTGAGCCTGACATCCTCTGGTACAGAACATCCCTTTGGACAGTTGGGGTCAGCTGTCCTGGCTGTGTCCCCTCCCAGCCTCCTTGCTGGTAGTGCAGTCCGAGTAGCTAGCTAACAAGTCCTTGACTTAGTGTAAGCACCGCTTAGTTACAACCAGAACATCAGTGTGCTATCAACATTATTCTCATCCTAAAGCCAAACCACGGCACTGCGCCAGCTGGTAGGAAGAAAATTATGATGGCATCCCAGCTGAAACCAGGACAAGCTGTCAAACTGAATGGCCCAGCCACTAAGTCAGAGAGGTCTGCAGACATCTTGGGTGTGCCTATTCATAATTACATTTTTAAACTGATCTCCTTATGGTTCTAGAAATGCTTATTACCAGCCGACATCTTACAAGCCACGGTTCCTGCTAGCTGGAGAGCCGGGATGCGGGCAGACTTCTGATTTGGCACCGGCGGTACTACGCGCCCTGGAAAAGTTTCCGGTTTATACGCTGGACCTACCGCGGCTGTTGGGCAACATCGCATCCCCAGCAGAGAGATGTGTGCAGGTATCTTTTTTTTCTCTTTCATCTCGTAGGATTCATGAATTGTATCTAAACGAGTAGAGTCAGGACAGACGCTTTACGTGACTCACTTGTCTCCTAAGAGGAACAATTCCTTTTTGTTACGTGATGGTTGCATCTGCTGTTGTATAGCTACCATGTCTAGCCACTGCCCGGATCTAGCACCTGCGCTTCCCCTCTTGTGACGGGAACTCCCTGAATGCCGGTAATCTGCAAGGGTGCCCAGAGAAATTTCTCCTGTGAGAGGACTGTTGCCATTTCCCTCCTGCGGTAGATGCATGTCCTCCTGTGGGACTGAGGTACCATCTGTAGGCAGTGGCTTGTGGTCTTCCACAGCACGTACTCTGGTCGGATGGATCCTTTGGTAATGAGAGGCTGGGAGTAATGAAGCTGCTCGAGCAGGTTGAAGACTGGTCACCTCTTCTTAAGAATGACCTGAAGTTACGAATTGGTAACCAGGCTTCCTTTCACGTAGGGCTGTCTGCATTCAGACTGTGCTCCAGACTGACTTGGCTGTGTGCCCCCTCTGAATTGCAAATGGGGTAGTTGCAGTCGGGTAGCAATTTACCCAGGCTAATACATCTTACTGAAGGGTTAGTTGTCTTTTTTCAGGCACGCCGGCTGAGCTGTGAGGCTCACTAGGAGTTATCTTCTACCTAAGTAGTTTTGAAATCCAGCAGAGATCCAGGTCCGCTTCTGTCTGCGTAGCAGTGTGTCTAGATTTGAGTCCAAGTGAAAGTTTTACCTTCCTGTTCACTTGTTCTTTTGTTGGTTTGTTTTGATGGTTTGGCTTCATCTACTCCTACCTCATCAGATAGTTTGACTGACAAAGTAGTTATTTCTAAGCCTATTCAGCATGGTTTAGTTTTCTTATCCAATCTTTCCTTTTACCAGATAATGCAAGAAGCTCAAAGAAGGCAGCCCAGTATCATTTATATCCCACGGATCGACACGTGGTGGGAGGTGGTTGGAGATCCCTTGAAAACTGCTTTTACAGCAGTGCTGCATGACATTCCAGCATTTGCTCCAGTTCTGCTGTTTGCAACATCTCACGTGTGCTATGCAGATCTCCCAGAAGAGGTATTTTTGTCAATGCTTTTCTTGCTTTTTTTTATTCCATTTCTTGTTAATGTATAAACCCTTTAAGCACTGGAGTACTGTGCCCTCTTAAGCCAATTCATATTGTTACTGCTCAGGATCCTGACCAGGTCTCTTAAAACGCGCTTGGACAAAACAAGGCTGAAAGCGTTTCCTCAAAGAACCCCGCTCTTGGGGCACGGATTATATGGCAAAGGAAAGCACGGGAGGAAGAAAAATGATACTGAAACTGTGTGTTTCAGTGCAGTGTGTTACGCTGGGGCTGTAGGAAAGGAGCGAGCATCCTTTTTCCTGAACTTGAGCTCCACCACCCTGGCTGCCGTCACCGATTTTCAGTGGAACCGAGGGGGAGGCTTACTGCCCCTGTTCTTCAAGGTGTCAGTGGCACTGTGGAGATGAGGAGCCAGAAACCGTCCTGGGAGC
Organism: Rhynochetos jubatus; assembly: GCA_027574665.1. NCBI lineage: Eukaryota > Metazoa > Chordata > Aves > Eurypygiformes > Rhynochetidae > Rhynochetos > Rhynochetos jubatus. The sequence goes on along the minus strand of CM050648.1, from coordinate 6,256,842 downwards.
TGCACTTTTGCTCTTCAGAGCTTTGATGGCACTCCCTCCAGCCTTGACAGGAGGCTGTAGCTGTAGTAAACAAAAACGACACGGATAATCGTGTGAGTCTTCCATCAGCGGCTGGGAAGGGTTCCCACAAGCCACCTCCTTCTTCTTTCTCGGGGAAAGAAACAACCTCGTGTCTGAACCCGAACGGCCCCCACAGCGGAGAGAAACAGCCTGCAGAAAGGCGGCGGTGGTGAGGCACAGCCGGAGGGGGTTAAAGCGGAATACTGACTAAACCGGCACGGAACGGGTCCCCTCCGCGCTCCGAACGAGAGGCGGGGGGGGTGGGGGGGTGGTGGTGGTGTTTCTTCCTCGGAGCCGCTCCCGCTGCGCTCGATCGCCCCTGGCTTGGGCTTTGGTCCTGCCCCAGCGCCAGCTCTGGCCGCCGGAGGGCAACTCGGTGCTGGCGCCGGCGGCGAAGCCTGGACGGGGCTGTCCTTGCACCCGCCCGGCTGCCTGGCGGCAGGGTCTCGGCGCGGCCCAAGTCTGGCGGCGGAGCGGGCTGCGAGGCCGCCGCCGGCAGCTCCCGGCCTCTCGCCCCCGTCCCTCCTCGCCGGAGTTTGTGTGTGGAGCGCAAGATGGCGGCGCTGCCGTGAGCGCGGGGGGCGGGAAAGCAGCGCGGGCTGAGGGGGAGCGGCGCCGGGAGGCGGGAGGGCGATCCCCCCCTCCGGGGACGCGTGCCCCCCGCACGCCCCCGCTTCCCCCCGGGTCGGGGGACGGGGCAGCGCCTCCCCGGGGCAAGGGCGGCTCCTGGACGGCGGGGGCGGGCGAGCCGCTGCCTCCCGGGGGTGGGCGCTGTGGGCCGGCCGCGCCCCGCCCCACCCGCCTCCCTCCCCGTTGTCTGGCGGCGGCGGGCGAGCCGTGGCCGGGGGGTTGGACCTGGATGGTCTTTAAGGTCCCTTCCAACCCAAACCGTTCTGTGATAAGAATATACGGTGCTTGAAATGGAGATGGGAAAAAGCCATGTTTACTGAGAATGGAAAATATAATTACTGAGCAAGTAGGGGGGGTCCCATCGGAGGATGGAATGGAATTTCAGATTTGCATTCTCCAGTAAAAATTTCCATTTCTGTCTTCGTATAGGTGAAAGCTTTCCAAATGGAAAGCTAAGATGCAGCTTCTGTTTCAGGAACTTGGAAATCCATTTTTCGTTGTATTCCTTAACAGAATTCAATAAGAATTCAAACTTAGCTTTCTAGACATGGGAGAGTCTGAACACCTTCCTTTAATGCACAGTGTGCATCTGCTGCTTTGATTATTTGGGCTCTGTTGCTGGGGCAGGGCGTACCTAGATGTGTTGCTTGTCACATGCTTTGAAAGGGCTTAACTTGCTACAAAAGTTTTTCTACTGCTAATCAATTCCTTCTCAAATAACTATTGACATTCCTTCCATCCCTTTTGGTAGTAGTGGTTGAAACATGAAGTAAAACTTGGAAGTATGCAACTTCAGCTGATGATTCAGTTTAATGAAGAGAGGTACTCATCTGTTTGGAACAGAATACGGATTTGTGTGGCCTTAGACCTGAAATCTCTTTTCTCCTCCTGCTTTAGATACAAGAATTGTTTGTTCATGAAGAAGTTTTCCAAATCCAGTTGCCTACAAAGGAAGAGAGAGAGAGGTTTTTGGAGGACTTAATTGTCAATCAAGCTGCTAAAGCTCCTGCAGTGAAGAGCAACGCAGGTGAGGGTATTCTACATCTAAACCTTGGCTGTCAGTCAATAGCTCTACAGTATTTGCATAGGTGGGAATTATGCAGTGGGTGCCAGGTGCCCAGCAAAGAGCTCTATGGCTCCCCCATCCCCAGCTGGCCAGGGGAGAGAAAATAAAACAAGGCTTGTGGCTTGAGATAAGGACAGGGAGAGATTGCTCAGCAATTACTGTCGCAGGCAAAGCACACTCACCTCGGGGAAAAGACCTGAATTTACTACCGATCAAATGGGAGTAGGATAATAAGAGGATAAATGCAGATCGTAGAACACCTTCCCCCCAGCCCTCCATTATCCTCAGGTTCAATTTCACTCCCCATTTCTCTACCTCCTCCTGCCAGGCGGTGCAGGGGGACAGGGAACAGGGCTTGTGGTCAGTCCATCACACACTGTCTCTGCTGTGCCCCCTTCCTTGGGGGAGGACTCCTCACACTCTGCCCCTGCTCCAGCACGGGTCCCTCCCACAGGGGGCAGTCCTTCAGGAGCAGCCTGCTCCAAGCATGGGTCCCCCATGGGGTCACAAGTCCTGCCAGCAAACCTGCTCCAGCCTGGGCTCCTCTCTCCGTGGGGCCACAGCTCCAGCATGGGCTGCCCACGGGGTCACATCCTCCTTCAAGTTCATGCTGCTGCTGCTGTGGTGTGGGGTCCTCCCCGGGCTGCAGGTGGGTCTCTGCTCCCCTGTGAGCCTCCATGGCTGCAGGGCACAGCCAGCCTCACCATCAGCTGCACCATGGGCTGCTGGGGAATGTCTGCTCTGGCACCTGGAGCACCTCTTGCCCCGCCTTCTCCACTGACCTTGGGGCCTGCAGAGTTGTTCCTCTCACACATTTTCGCCCCTCTCTCTGGCCGCAACTGCTGTTGCACAGCAACTTTTTTACCACCTTAAATATGTCATCCTAGAGGTGCTACCGCTGTTCCTGATGGTGTCGGCCTTGGCCAGCGGTGGGTCCATCTTGGAGCCGACTGGCATTGGCCCTGTCTGACAGGGGAAGCTTCTGGCAGCTTCTCACACAAGTCCTGTAGCCTGCCACTCACCTACCGAAACCTTCCCATGCAAACCCAGTACAGTGAAACAGGATTTTTCCCCTCCTCTGCCCTCAAATCCTAAACTATGTGCTGCCTTTTACTGTGATCCCCAAGTGAAGGGGGCAAGGGGGGGAAAAAATAAGGGAGCAATCATAGAAATGTACAGGAAAGATCATTATTTCCATACTCTTCCTGTGAAGAGGACATGAAAGAGCAAAGGGACGTGGGTTTCTTTTGGTTAAAACGCGTGACGTGGCGTCAAGTTTCCTGGTCTCACTGGCAAGACTGGGGATTCTGCCACTGACTTCACCCGTGTGCTTTGTGCAGCGCTCCATGCTTCCGAGGAACGGTGGGGCTTTCGGGAAGGCAAAAATGCACAGTTTGTTCTGCACAAGGTTAACGGCATCAGAAGCATAGGAGATGCCAGGTTTTACAGGCAGTGTTTTCTCCAGGAATTATTCCCTTTAAATTGTCCCTTGAACTCCGCCCAAGACGTGTTTAGCTTTTGAAATTTACAGCTTCAGAAAAGGTTTGAGGACGGGCTCGTCTCCAAACGCTTTTCTGTTATTCATCTCTTAGTTCACGTCATAAGACAGGAAGCGACTTCCCCTAATAACCTGGATTTGCAGTAATACTTCCTATGGAAAGTGAGAATTTTCTGCTCTCCAAATCTTGAAGCTGAGCGGTTTGTGAATGAAATTTTCTAGCTGGCTTCTTACAATCTAACAGCAAATTGACCTCCTTCACTTGCAGCTCTTTCTCTAGACAGATGTAGGGACCCAGGCAACGGTGCTTGAGCTCCTTTGATCCCTTTCCTTGGAATGAAGGCAGAGGAGGATGCTGGAGTTTGAAGGAAGAGCTCTTTTGGTAACGTTTTGGATTACTTTGATCTCTCTTTGTAGATGTGTCAAAAAGAAAACGCAAGAAGAGCAGTGGGTCTTCAGGTATCCTGAGGAAGAGGAGGAACCTTCAGTCGGATAAAGAGAATAAATTCCCAGAATACCAAAATGAGGTAGAGGGCGCTGTTGGGTCCACGCAGGATTCTTCTCTGGAAGACACTGCCAGAGTACATCAGGAACGACAGGGAAGTGGGAATGAGAAGAAATTTGGAACGAAAACTGAGAGAGTTCTCCTTGCGGCTAAATCTCCTTCTCCAAAGCAGCGTGTCCTGCTTCCTGAACAAAGAAGGGAGAGCGAAATGCCGCATTACCGAGTAGCGGGAAGTTCTGAAGGTGAAGATTCAGCTGGTAAGTGAGAGGTCAAACAGGGCATTTAGCCAGATTCACAGAGGGTTAGGGGTTGGAAGGGACCTCTAGAGATCATCTAGGCCAACCCCCCTGCCAGAGCAGGATCGCCTAGAGCAGATCACACAGGAACAAGTCCAGGTGGCTTTGGAAAGTCTGCAGGGAAGGAGACTCCCCCACCTCTCTGGGCAGCCTGTGCCAGTGCTCTGTCACCCTCACAGGGCAGAAGGGTTTCCTCACGTTCAGGCTGAACCTTCTGTTTTCCCGTTGATGGCCATTGCCCCTAGTCCTGTCACTGGACACCACTGAGAAGAGCCTGGCCCCATCCTCCTGACACCCCCCCTTTAGCTACTGATAAGCATTGTTAAGAATCCCCCCTCAGCCTCCTCTTCTCCAAGCTAAACAGCCCCAGCTCTCTCAGCCTTTCCTCACATGGAAGGTGCTCCAGGCCCTTCCTCATCTCAGTGGCCCTGCGCTGGACCCTCTCCAGTAGCTCCTTGTCCCTCTGGAACTGAGGAGCCCAGAACTGGGCACAGGGCTCCAGGGGAGGCCTCACCAGGGCAGAGTAGAGGGGGAGGAGAATTTCCCTCCACCTGCTGGTCACGCTCTTCTTAATGCATCCCAGGATGCCACTGGCCTTCTTGGCCGCGAGGGCACACTGTTGCCTCATGGTCATCCTGTTGTCCACTAGGACTCCAAGGTCCTTTTCCCCAGAGCTGCCCTCCAAGAGAACAGCCCCCAGCCTCTACTGGAACATGGGGTGGTTCTTCCCCAGATGCAGCACTTGACACTTGCCCTTATTGAATCGCATTCGATGTCTCCCCGCCCAGCTCTCCAGCCTGTCCAGGTCACGCTGGATGGCAGCATGGCCTTCTGGCCTGGCAGCCACTCCTCCCAGTTTGGTATCAGCAGCAAACTTGCTGAGAGGACATTTGAGCCCTTCCTCCAGGCCAGTGATGAATAAATTGAATAGGGCTGGACCCAGCACTGACCCCTGGGGGATGCCACTAGCCACAGGCCTCCAACTAGACTCTGCCCTGTGGAGACAGGGCAGACAACTCTCTGAGCTCCTTCCTCCAGCCAGTTCCCAATCCACCTCACCACCCAGTGGTGCAGTCCATACTGCCTGAGCTTGTCTGTGAGGATGCCACGGGAGACCGTGTCAAAAGCTTTGCTGAAGTGGAGCTAGACCACACCCACTGCCTTCCCCTCATCCAGCCCCATCTAGTGATGCCATTTAGCTCGTTTTTCTTCCTGAGGAGGATTACGCTGTTCCTTAGGCTTTAGCCTTTTTCAGTTCCATTCTCTTCTTTGTCTTGTGTCTCTCTCAAAGCAGCACATGGTGTTTCTTCCCAGGGATTAGCAGTGTGAGTTAAAAAGCTGTGCCTCAAACAGGGTGGGCCCAGAGTCACCTGTGGAATAGAAGACTTGGGTGCTACTGTTTGCAAGGGAAGATGTCTTTTTTAACCTGAATTACTTTTGGTGCGGTGCTGTAATGGCAATGGGACTGTATTTTTTTTTTTCCTGCTTTTACCCTGCCTTTTTCTCTAGTGCCTTCTTTTGTGTCCGAGTTTGTAACTTTCCTAGAGCAGTGACTTTTGGCAGAAAGCAAGTCAAAGTCGAGCATTTATGGGTGCAAAACCAGGAAGAGTTCTCTGTCGTGGCAGAGAGAGACTGTATGCCAGGTACAGGATACCTCGCTGATCGTGTATTGCAGTAGAGGCAGAAGTGCTGACATCAGCAATCTGTGTCATTCCAGAGTCACGTGGGAACTCTCTGAGCGGGGCAACCTGTGCTCTGCTGGAAGAGCCAGAGGCGATGGACGCTGGGGAAGAAGCAGAGCTCACGCAGCCGGGAAGTGTGGGTTACCAGAAGCTTAAAGTGAGTCTCAGTTCAGTTTTGCTGCTGCTGAAGCACAATGTTTCCCGGGTGTGGGAAGGCTAGAGAGCTTGTGAAATAATTCCACCTGTAACGGATTATGACTGTTGTGTTTCCACACCTCGTGTAGACTGTTGTTCCTGCTTTTGGTGACGTAAATTGTAGGAGACTGGGTTCTCTTCCTCACCTTTAATTTAGAAGGGCCTGTTGAATCTTAAAATACGCCGCTGACAGCCTGCTAGTGCTGTTGGCAATGTCTTAGCGGGTTTGTGCTGGATTGGGGGGTAACAATGTAAGAAAGTAGGATGTCCCTTGTTTTTGTATTGTTATTGTTTAGCTTTTGAAAACACAAAGAGCCTATTGAAAGGATCTGGTGCTATTCTCAACTTGCCGTTGCTGGTTTTTTATTTCAGCACGTGTTGCGTATCGCCGCTGCGGTCACTGAGAACTTCAGTGTGTCTCTGCTGCAAAAACTCTACGCTGTGCTGAGTCAGTGCATTTACCACCATCGGGAGGAGAATGACAAAACGCAGTTAGTGGAGGTAAGGTTGGTTTTTCTGTCTTTCAGCACTTTCCGTGGTGCGTACGCCTGTGTAGGGGTGCGCTCTGGACATCACGCTGATTTAGGGTTACTCTTTACTGCTCAGTTGCTGTGCTACAAGGCTTTGTCATTTCAGTCTGGAAGGCGTTTGGCCGTATTGCAAACCCGTTTATTTGGCATAATTGCGGGCAGTTCCAGCAGGCAAAGGCTTGAACTTGAAGACGATGGGTCCACCCACACAGCCCTCTCTGAAAGCAGTTCACCTCAGCCTGTCAGTAGTCCTTGTCCAGAAGCCCCTTTTTCGGGGTGGGAGGCTGTGACAGGAGGGTGCTTTGCTCAGTCCGTCGCTTCCTCTTTCTGCCCTTCCAGGCAGTCAGACGTGGTAATCATGCATACAGGAGTCGTTCCGTTCTTGAAAAGCAATGGAGCCTGAAACGGAACAAGAGGCTGAGACTTTTCTCTGGTCTCACCAGAATCTCTTTTCAACTCGAACGGCTCGAGCACCTTTAATTGGACGTAGGGGGAGATCTCTGCCTAGGCCAGTTAAATGCTAACGAGTCAGATTTTCTGAACTTCCTGCAAGAGAGGATTTCCGAGTTGCTGGAACTCGGCAGAAATCCCCCAGAGGTACCGTACCATGGTCGCCGTCAGGCACTGCCAGTGTTGCGACCATGTTGCGGGGTTGGAGATTCGCTCCTCAGATTCAAGATCCTTGAATGCAGGTGTCTTTGAGAATTCTTTATGCCTCTCAGTCTGCCGTAAAAAAAGAGGAAGCCTTTTCTCTTTGGCCCTGAGCATCTCGAGCTCTTCTTCCACACCTGATGAAAAGTCAGAACGGATGCTCTGTTCCGTTTGTGCTACAGCGAGGATTATTGGGATTCGGGGAGGCCGTTCCTGAAAAACCGCACCCTTCTTGCAGCCAGCATACTGATGTGTTTTATCACGAGAAGGCATTTAGTTCTGTTATCTCAGGGCTTGTGATCGATCTTTGGTGGCTTAAGCATGAAGCAGTTCAAGGAAAAGGGACTTCATTGTTTTCTTCAGCCTCACCAACAAACCAGTTCTCCTGTTCAGAGGGAGTGTGCAAGTGTGTCAGGAGGAAGCTCTGCTGTGTGAAGAGAGAGACTTGGAGTCGTTATTCAGAGTGCAGAAAATAGCATTTCCAGCTTTTTGCTGTGGCTTTTCAGGAACTGTCTCCTCTTTCTCACTCTTGAAAGCGCTGTGGCTACAAATCCATTGGCTCTCGATACAGACCCACACAGTCTCTCTGGTTTGGGTGTCTGAGGATGCGTTTGAAGCTCGTGGGTATCGAAAGACGTTGTGATGGAGGTGGCACGTGTAATTGCTCAAGATGACTAACAATTGTGTGCATGTACAGATTCTTGATTCTTTTAATGAAGAAATAAGCAGGGGTTTTAAACTTGTATTCATGCTGACTGCCACTGTGTCTCTTTTTCTTCTTAGGCAATGAAGAAAGAAATTGAAGCCTTTGGCTCTCCTCGGTGATACCGGATTTCAGCGTACTTGACTGCTCTGCAATGTTTTCTTCTCATTTCATGTTGGCGGTGGTACTGGATTTAGTAAAGGTTACTTTTGCTTGTAGATTTGTATTAAATAGATCTTCAGTTATATGCCATGGCGTATTACGTAAAGGTGTTTGTGCTGGTTTTGGTCAGGAAAGAGTTCACTTTCTTCCCAGGGGCTGGTAGGAAGCTCTGTTGCTGGATTTGCCCTGGGAAAAGTACTGAGGAGGTGTCTCTTCAGGTGGTGCTGGGGAGTGCTTGCACCAATTCCAGGTCCCTCTCAGCTTCTGATGCTGCAGCTGCGCTCCCAACTGTCTGGCCACAGGCAGTGTGGGGGGGGACACAGTTCAGACAGCCGACCCACACTGAGCGCAGGAGTGTTTCATTCCGCAGCACGTCACGCTTGGCACAGAAGCGGGGAGTGGGCTTGGGGGCCATGACTCCCCTTCACCCTCTTGTGCTCTCTAACACTCTGCTTTGGTAACTCCTGTGCTGGCTCGTTTGTGAGTGAGCTGGTGGGTCTGTGAGTTTTCCTGGTTGTGCTGTCACTGCCAGGGCTTGCTGGGGCCTCTGCCGTGATGGCCCTCGGGCTCCAGCGTTTGAAGGCAGTGGCTATAGACAGCTCTGTCTCTCCTTGGGCTCTCTGGCTCTGACTCTCACTTCTTGGAACCTGGATTTGTCAACCCCCGGCGGGGGGGCAGGCGTGTGTGTGTGAGCAATTGTTTCCTATTGTATCAGTATGAATTTCAATTGAATTAGAAAACAGTTCTTAGCTCAATTTTATGAGCTTCCTTGCCTTTTTCCCTCTGATTCTTCCTCTCCACTGGAGGAGGGAGGGGGGACCTGGGAGAGCAGCTCCGTGGTACTTTCCTGGCCGGAGCTAAACCGATTCCTCAGCCTATTCCGCTCCGACTACAAACACCCGTGGGCTTGTTGCTTTATATTCTCACTGATGATCTGCGCAAATAATATTTTTAAATACCCATTAAAAAAAAAAGGAAGAGAATGAGTTTAAAGAACAGAGCAGGAGAGACATTGGATCTACTGCCATAGCTTTCCTGCTACATTGAATTTAACATGGATGATTCACGTGCACATTTAAGGATTAAGAATGGAACAAGAGCAGGCTTTAATGAATGGATTAGAAAATCCACAGGATGGAATTTTCTTCAGCTGCAAAAAGCTTGTGTAATTAGGCTTACCATTATGGACAGTGCAAGCCTGGAGGGAAGACAGTGTTTGGGAATCCCAGACCCAGGAGTCCCAGCCATAATCCAACCCCCAAAACCCTGGTGGCACATCTACACTGTGACACAGCTTTGTGATTTGCCTAATCCCAGCTCTCACCACTTCCGAGCTCTGGCCCCTGACTCTTCTCTTGTTAACCTGTTTGGGCTCTGCCCAGTGAAAAGCCTTACGTTCAGCCAAGCATTTCCTACTGCTGCAGTGAGTCTGGCAGAACAGGGCCAATTTCTGCCTGACTCTGCGGGGATTTAAAATAGCAGGAGCCCAGCACTTTGCTGGTGTAGCTCCAGTACAATTAGCAGTGGGTAACTGTTGCTTGCTTGCTGGTAAGACTGGTAAGCCTGTTTTCCAATTCCCAGCTTGTCTTTTCCTCCCAGATGCTTTTCTTTTAAAATTAATGGGATTCTTCCTACAGTTTAAGATTTGAAAGATAAAGAATCCCATGCTGTATGTGCACTGACCATAATAAATAATGGTCCTTTAAATGCATCCCAGAAGCTTGCTTCCAGCGCCTGTAATTGAATTCAGTGCCAGCTCAGTTCTTGGTGGTTGCCAAACAGCTGTAAAAACTGCTGGTGTGATTTGTTTCCTGTCACCCACTCTCAGTGGGTTGACAATAGGCTGCCGTCTTCTGTTACTCGTGCCGCTTACTTCATTTGCTCCGAGATCCCTGGTGCTGCTCTGAAAAATCTGGTTCCAGGGACTTCCCAACCATAACACTTTTCATGCGTTTTCTCTTGCAAATAGCGCTGGTTTACCTCTGTTGCCATCCCTGTGGTTTCATTTTAGGCCTACCAGATGCGACCTTCAATTATCTTCCTCGATGAGATCGATGGCCTCGCTCCTGAACGGTCCAGCAAACAAGACCAAGTGTACAGGTAGTACCCTTTTTGTTTCTGCGCAGCAGCTGCTTGATCTTTGTGGAAAGATGACCGCGACCTATTGAACGTTCTGTGACACCTTCATTTCTCCTGTAAACTAGTCGTTCAGTGCTACTACATTTCAGATGAGTTTTAAACAAGAATTGCAAGCCATTCGCTAAGCCTGATACCAGCCCCAGGTCTGTGTTACCTTATCTATTTCTTTATGTCTCGAAATGAGTCTTTCGCTAATCAGCATCTCGTCAAGAAAAGCTTGTCCTTTTGGCGTGGTCGCTGGAGAAAAGGCCGTGTAGAACATAACAGAACTTACTGAAATGAATGAAAATTCTGGTTTTTTTCTATCAGCTCTATTGTAACAACGCTTCTGACGCTTATGGATGGCCTAAACGGCAGAGGAGAGGTGGTGGTAATCGGAGCCACCAACAGACTGGATTCTGTAGATCCGGCTTTACGAAGACCTGGACGCTTTGATCGAGAGTTCCTCTTCTCCTTGCCAAACAGAGAGGTCAGCGCTTCAACTCAACCTCTCCGTTCTTGGTGTATGAATGGATAGTGGATGTTCCACGAGCCTGGGTTTTTCCCAGGCTGGGTATCCTGGGGTATATACCCATCAGTGTTTTGGGATCTGTCAGTCTTACTGGTACTTATTAAGGGGGAGTTGGACAAAGAGGTGAAGTACGTTGCCCAGGGGCAGGGCTTGGGGAGCTTCTAGTCCAATGGCAGTTGGTAAGCAATGAAAAAACAGGTCTATAGCAACCAAAGAATATGGGGGGGAAGATGCTGTGCAAAACCGGCACCCGCATGCTGTCGCTTTTAGTAGCACCTTTTGGAAGAAGAAGAAATGCTTACTGGTTTGAAGGCTAGTCCCAGCGCACTAAACCATGAAGAGAAAACTTAGGCCAAAGTAAACTGCAACCGTTTTGTTTCCAGGCTAGAAAGGAGATTTTCAAGATTCACACACAAGACTGGAGCCCTCAGCCATTGGACAGCTTTCTCGACGAGCTAGCTGCAAAATGTGTTGGTAAGCTGGGAAAGAGAGGGAGTTGCTGCATGTGCCTGAGTCCTGAGGCACCTGAGCTTGTCCCAGGCGGTACCCAGGCTCTTGGGCCTTGCTGCAGAGCCCGGCAGGGAGGCAGCTGGCACGCCTGGGGAGCAAAGTTAGATGCTTTTTTTCTTTTACTCTTCTTTTTGTCTCTCAGAATATGGAATGGGTTTGGGGCATCTTCCTCTGGAACAGTTTTGATGAGGAAGCTGCTGCGTAAGCACGGGCTTCCTGGCTACGAGCCACGTCAAAAAACTTGGAGGCAGGACGCTCTGAAGTCCTGTCTTAACCTGTTGCGTTTTGGCTGCATCCCAAGTCTTTCAGGGTTGCACTTTGCAAACCTTGGCCTTGACTTCTGTGTTGCTTGACACTGATGTAACCTTTGATTCTCATTTTCTCATAATCTCATGAAGGTTATGATGAAAGAATATCCAAAGCGAGTGATGCCCAGTGCCCAGCAGTCCCCAGGCAGCTTTCCCCCTAGCTTATGTACTGAGCCTGACATCCTCTGGTACAGAACATCCCTTTGGACAGTTGGGGTCAGCTGTCCTGGCTGTGTCCCCTCCCAGCCTCCTTGCTGGTAGTGCAGTCCGAGTAGCTAGCTAACAAGTCCTTGACTTAGTGTAAGCAGCGCTTAGTTACAACCAGAACATCAGTGTGCTATCAACATTATTCTCATCCTAAAGCCAAACCACGGCACTGCAGCAGCTGGTAGGAAGAAAATTATGACGGCATCCCAGCTGAAACCAGGACAAGCTGTCAAACTGAATGGCCCAGCCACTAAGTCAGAGAGGTCTGCAGACATCTTGGGTGTGCCTATTCATAATTACATTTTTAAACTGATCTCCTTATGGTTCTAGAAATGCTTATTACCAGCCGACATCTTACAAGCCACGGTTCCTGCTAGCTGGAGAGCCGGGATGCGGGCAGACTTCTGATTTGGCACCGGCGGTACTACGCGCCCTGGAAAAGTTTCCGGTTTATACGCTGGACCTACCGCGGCTGTTGGGCAACATCGCATCCCCAGCAGAGAGATGTGTGCAGGTATCTTTTTTTTCTCTTTCATCTCGTAGGATTCATGAATTGTATCTAAACGAGTAGAGTCAGGACAGACGCTTTACGTGACTCACTTGTCTCCTAAGAGGAACAATTCCTTTTTGTTACGTGATGGTTGCATCTGCTGTTGTATAGCTACCATGTCTAGCCACTGCCCGGATCTAGCACCTGCGCTTCCCCTCTTGTGACGGGAACTCCCTGAATGCCGGTAATCTGCAAGGGTGCCCAGAGAAATTTCTCCTGTGAGAGGACTGTTGCCATTTCCCTCCTGCGGTAGATGCATGTCCTCCTGTGGGACTGAGGTACCATCTGTAGGCAGTGGCTTGTGGTCTTCCACAGCACGTACTCTGGTCGGATGGATCCTTTGGTAATGAGAGGCTGGGAGTAATGAAGCTGCTCGAGCAGGTTGAAGACTGGTCACCTCTTCTTAAGAATGACCTGAAGTTACGAATTGGTAACCAGGCTTCCTTTCACGTAGGGCTGTCTGCATTCAGACTGTGCTCCAGACTGACTTGGCTGTGTGCCCCCTCTGAATTGCAAATGGGGTAGTTGCAGTCGGGTAGCAATTTACCCAGGCTAATACATCTTACTGAAGGGTTAGTTGTCTTTTTTCAGGCACGCCGGCTGAGCTGTGAGGCTCACTAGGAGTTATCTTCTACCTAAGTAGTTTTGAAATCCAGCAGAGATCCAGGTCCGCTTCTGTCTGCGTAGCAGTGTGTCTAGATTTGAGTCCAAGTGAAAGTTTTACCTTCCTGTTCACTTGTTCTTTTGTTGGTTTGTTTTGATGGTTTGGCTTCATCTACTCCTACCTCATCAGATAGTTTGACTGACAAAGTAGTTATTTCTAAGCCTATTCAGCATGGTTTAGTTTTCTTATCCAATCTTTCCTTTTACCAGATAATGCAAGAAGCTCAAAGAAGGCAGCCCAGTATCATTTATATCCCACGGATCGACACGTGGTGGGAGGTGGTTGGAGATCCCTTGAAAACTGCTTTTACAGCAGTGCTGCATGACATTCCAGCATTTGCTCCAGTTCTGCTGTTTGCAACATCTCACGTGTGCTATGCAGATCTCCCAGAAGAGGTATTTTTGTCAATGCTTTTCTTGCTTTTTTTTATTCCATTTCTTGTTAATGTATAAACCCTTTAAGCACTGGAGTACTGTGCCCTCTTAAGCCAATTCATATTGTTACTGCTCAGGATCCTGACCAGGTCTCTTAAAACGCGCTTGGACAAAACAAGGCTGAAAGCGTTTCCTCAAAGAACCCCGCTCTTGGGGCACGGATTATATGGCAAAGGAAAGCACGGGAGGAAGAAAAATGATACTGAAACTGTGTGTTTCAGTGCAGTGTGTTACGCTGGGGCTGTAGGAAAGGAGCGAGCATCCTTTTTCCTGAACTTGAGCTCCACCACCCTGGCTGCCGTCACCGATTTTCAGTGGAACCGAGGGGGAGGCTTACTGCCCCTGTTCTTCAAGGTGTCAGTGGCACTGTGGAGATGAGGAGCCAGAAACCGTCCTGGGAGCTGCACTTTTGCTCTTCAGAGCTTTGATGGCACTCCCTCCAGCCTTGACAGGAGGCTGTAGCTGTAGTAAACAAAAACGACACGGATAATCGTGTGAGTCTTCCATCAGCGGCTGGGAAGGGTTCCCACAAGCCACCTCCTTCTTCTTTCTCGGGGAAAGAAACAACCTCGTGTCTGAACCCGAACGGCCCCCACAGCGGAGAGAAACAGCCTGCAGAAAGGCGGCGGTGGTGAGGCACAGCCGGAGGGGGTTAAAGCGGAATACTGACTAAACCGGCACGGAACGGGTCCCCTCCGCGCTCCGAACGAGAGGCGGGGGGGGTGGGGGGGTGGTGGTGGTGTTTCTTCCTCGGAGCCGCTCCCGCTGCGCTCGATCGCCCCTGGCTTGGGCTTTGGTCCTGCCCCAGCGCCAGCTCTGGCCGCCGGAGGGCAACTCGGTGCTGGCGCCGGCGGCGAAGCCTGGACGGGGCTGTCCTTGCACCCGCCCGGCTGCCTGGCGGCAGGGTCTCGGCGCGGCCCAAGTCTGGCGGCGGAGCGGGCTGCGAGGCCGCCGCCGGCAGCTCCCGGCCTGTCGCCCCCGTCCCTCCTCGCCGGAGTTTGTGTGTGGAGCGCAAGATGGCGGCGCTGCCGTGAGCGCGGGGGGCGGGAAAGCAGCGCGGGCTGAGGGGGAGCGGCGCCGGGAGGCGGGAGGGCGATCCCCCCCTCCGGGGACGCGTGCCCCCCGCACGCCCCCGCTTCCCCCCGGGTCGGGGGACGGGGCAGCGCCTCCCCGGGGCAAGGGCGGCTCCTGGACGGCGGGGGCGGGCGAGCCGCTGCCTCCCGGGGGTGGGCGCTGTGGGCCGGCCGCGCCCCGCCCCACCCGCCTCCCTCCCCGTTGTCTGGCGGCGGCGGGCGAGCCATGGCCGGGGGGTTGGACCTGGATGGTCTTTAAGGTCCCTTCCAACCCAAACCGTTCTGTGATAAGAATATACGGTGCTTGAAATGGAGATGGGAAAAAGCCATGTTTACTGAGAATGGAAAATATATTTACTGAACAAGTAGGGGGGGTCCCATCGGAGGATGGAATGGAATTTCAGATTTGCATTCTCCAGTAAAAATTTCCATTTCTGTCTTCGTATAGGTGAAAGCTTTCCAAATTGGAAAGCTAAGATGCAGCTTCTGTTTCAGGAACTTGGAAATCCATTTTTAGTTGTATTCCTTAACAGAATTCAATAAGAATTCAAACTTAGCTTTCTAGACATGGGAGAGTCTGAACACCTTCCTTTCATGCACAGTGTGCATCTGCTGCTTTGATTATTTGGGCTCTGTTGCTGGGGCAGGGCGTACCTAGATGTGTTGTTTATCACATGCTTTGAAAGGGCTTAACTTGCTACAAAAGTTTTTCTACTGCTAATCAATTCCTTCTCAAATAACTATTGACATTCCTTCCATCCCTTTTGGTAGTAGTGGTTAAAACATGAAGTAAAACTTGGAAGTATGCAACTTCAGCTGATGATTCAGTTTAATGAAGAGAGGTACTCATCTGTTTGGAACAGAATACGGATTTGTGTGGCCTTAGACCTGAAATCTCTTTTCTCCTCCTGCTTTAGATACAAGAATTATTTGTTCATGAAGAAGTTTTCCAAATCCAGTTGCCTACAAAGGAAGAGAGAGAGAGGTTTTTGGAGGACTTAATTGTCAATCAAGCTGCTAAAGCTCCTGCAGTGAAAAGCAACGCAGGTGAGGGTATTCTACATCTAAACCTTGGCTGTCAGTCAATAGCTCTACAGTATTTGCATAGGTGGGAATTATGCAGTGGGTGCCAGGTGCCCAGCAAAGAGCTCTATGGCTCCCCCATCCCCAGCTGGCCAGGGGAGAGAAAATAAAACAAGGCTTGTGGCTTGAGATAAGGACAGGGAGAGATTGCTCAGCAATTACTGTCGCAGGCAAAGCACACTCACCTCGGGGAAAAGAATTGAATTTACTACTGATCAAATGGGAGTAGGATAATAAGAGGATAAATGCAGATCGTAGAACACCTTCCCCCCAGCCCTCCATTATCCTCAGGTTCAATTTCACTCCCCATTTCTCTACCTCCTCCTGCCAGGCGGTGCAGGGGGACAGAGAACGGGGCTTGTGGTCAGTCCATCACACACTGTCTCTGCTGTGCCCCCTTCCTTGGGGGAGGACTCCTCACACTCTGCCCCTGCTCCAGCACGGGTCCCTCCCACAGGGGGCAGTCCTTCAGGAGCAGCCTGCTCCAAGCATGGGTCCCCCATGGGGTCACAAGTCCTGCCAGCAAACCTGCTCCAGCCTGGGCTCCTCTCTTCGTGGGGCCACAGCTCCAGCATGGGCTGCCCACGGGGTCACATCCTCCTTCAAGTTCATGCTGCTGCTGCTGCTGTGGTGTGGGGTCCTCCCCGGGCTGCAGGTGGGTCTCTGCGCCCCTGTGAGCCTCCATGGCTGCAGGGCACAGCCAGCCTCACCATCAGCTGCACCATGGGCTGCTGGGGAATGTCTGCTCTGGCACCTGGAGCACCTCTTGCCCCGCCTTCTCCACTGACCTTGGGGCCTGCAGAGTTGTTCCTCTCACACATTTTCGCCCCTCTCTCTGGCCGCAACTGCTGTTGCGCAGCAACTTTTTTACCACCTTAAATATGTCATCCTAGAGGTGCTACCGCTGTTCCTGATGGTGTCGGCCTTGGCCAGCGGTGGGTCCATCTTGGAGCCGACTGGCATTGGCCCTATCTGACAGGGGAAGCTTCTGGCAGCTTCTCACACAAGTCCTGTAGCCTGCCACTCACCTACCGAAACCTTCCCATGCAAACCCAGTACAGTGAAACAGGATTTTTCCCCTCCTCTGCCCTCAAATCCTAAACTATGTGCTGCCTTTTACTGTGATCCCCAAGTGAAGGGGGCAAGGGGGGGAAAAAATAAGGGAGCAATCATAGAAATGTACAGGAAAGATCATTATTTCCATACTCTTCCTGTGAAGAGGACATGAAAGAGCAAAGGGACGTGGGTTTCTTTTGGTTAAAACGCGTGACGTGGCGTCAAGTTTCCTGGTCTCGCTGGCAAGACTGGGGATTCTGCCACTGACCTCACCCGTGTGCTTTGTGCAGCGCTCCATGCTTCCGAGGAACGGTGGGGCTTTCGGGAAGGCAAAAATGCACAGTTTGTTCTGCACAAGGTTAACGGCATCAGAAGCATAGGAGATGCCAGGTTTTACAGGCAGTGTTTTCTCCAGGAATTATTCCCTTTAAATTGTCTCTTGAACTCGGCCCAAGACGTGTTTAGCTTTTGAAATTTACAGCTTCAGAAAAGGTTTGAGGACGGGCTCGTCTCCAAACGCTTTTCTGTTATTCATCTCTTAGTTCACGTCATAAGACAGGAAGCGACTTCCCCTAATAACCTGGATTTGCAGTGATACTTCCTATGGAAAGTGAGAATTTTCTGCTCTCCAAATCTTGAAGCTGAGCGGTTTGTGAATGAAATTTTCTAGCTGGCTTCTTACAATCTAACAGCAAATTGACCTCCTTCACTTGCAGCTCTTTCTCTAGACAGATGTAGGGACCCAGGCAACGGTGCTTGAGCTCCTTTGATCCCTTTCCTTGGAATGAAGGCAGAGGAGGATGCTGGAGTTTGAAGGAAGAGCTCTTTTGGTAACGTTTTGGATTACTTTGATCTCTCTTTGTAGATGTGTCAAAAAGAAAACGCAAGAAGAGCAGTGGGTCTTCAGGTATCCTGAGGAAGAGGAGGAACCTTCAGTCGGATAAAGAGAATAAATTCCCAGAATACCAAAATGAGGTAGAGGGCGCTGTTGGGTCCACGCAGGATTCTTCTCTGGAAGACACTGCCAGAGTACATCAGGAACGACAGGGAAGTGGGAATGAGAAGAAATTTGGAACGAAAACTGAGAGAGTTCTCCTTGCGGCTAAATCTCCTTCTCCAAAGCAGCGTGTCCTGCTTCCTGAACAAAGAAGGGAGAGCGAAATGCCGCATTACCGAGTAGCGGGAAGTTCTGAAGGTGAAGATTCAGCTGGTAAGTGAGAGGTCAAACAGGGCATTTACCCAGATTCACAGAGGGTTAGGGGTTGGAAGGGACCTCTAGAGATCATCTAGGCCAACCCCCCTGCCAGAGCAGGATCGCCTAGAGCAGATCACACAGGAACAAGTCCAGGTGGCTTTGGAAAGTCTGCAGGGAAGGAGACTCCCCCACCTCTCTGGGCAGCCTGTGCCAGTGCTCTGTCACCCTCACAGGGCAGAAGGGTTTCCTCACGTTCAGGCTGAACCTTCTGTTTTCCCGTTGATGGCCATGGCCCCTAGTCCTGTCACTGGACACCACTGAGAAGAGCCTGGCCCCATCCTCCTGACACCCCCCCTTTAGCTACTGATAAGCATTGGTAAGAATCCCCCCTCAGCCTCCTCTTCTCCAAACTAAACAGCCCCAGCTCTCTCAGCCTTTCCTCACATGGAAGGTGCTCCAGGCCCTTCCTCATCTCAGTGGCCCTGCGCTGGACCCTCTCCAGTAGCTCCTTGTCCCTCTGGAACTGAGGAGCCCAGAACTGGGCACAGGGCTCCAGGGGAGGCCTCACCAGGGCAGAGTAGAGGGGGAGGAGAACTTCCCTCCACCTGCTGGTCACGCTCTTCTTAATGCATCCCAGGATGCCACTGGCCTTCTTGGCCGCGAGGGCACACTGTTGCCTCATGGTCATCCTGTTGTCCACTAGGACTCCAAGGTCCTTTTCCCCAGAGCTGCCCTCCAAGAGAACAGCCCCCAGCCTGTACTGGAACATGGGGTGGTTCTTCCCCAGATGCAGCACTTGACACTTGCCCTTATTGAATCGCATTCGATGTCTCCCCGCCCAGCTCTCCAGCCTGTCCAGGTCACGCTGGATGGCAGCACGGCCTACTGGCCTGGCAGCCACTCCTCCCAGTTTGGTATCAGCAGCAAACTCGCTGAGAGGACATTTGAGCCCTTCCTCCAGGCCAGTGATGAATAAATTGAATAGGGCTGGACCCAGCACTGACCCCTGGGGGATGCCACTAGCCACAGGCCTCCAACTAGACTCTGCCCCGTGGACCACAACTCTCTGAGCTCCTTCCTCCAGCCAGTTCCCAATCCACCTCACCACCCAGTGGTGCAGTCCATACTGCCTGAGCTTGTCTGTGAGGATGCCACGGGAGACCGAGACCGTGTCAAAAGCTTTGCTGAAGTGGAGCTAGACCACATCCACTGCCTTCCCCTCGTCCAGCCCCATCTAGTGATGCCATTTAGCTCGTTTTTCTTCCTGAGGAGGATTACGCTGTTCCTTAGGCTTTAGCCTTTTTCAGTTCCATTCTCTTCTTTGTCTTGTGTCTCTCTCAAAGCAGCACATGGTGTTTCTTCCCAGGGATTAGCAGTGTGAGTTAAAAAGCTGTGCCTCAAACAGGGTGGGCCCAGAGTCACCTGTGGAATAGAAGACTTGGGTGCTACTGTTTGCAAGGGAAGATGTCTTTCTTAACCTGAATTACTTTTGGTGCGGTGCTGTAATGGCAACGGGACTGTATTATTTTTCCTGCTTTTACCCTGCCTTTTTCTCTAGTGCCTTCTTTTGTGTCCGAGTTTGTAACTTTCCTAGAGCAGTGACTTTTGCCAGAAAGCAAGTCAAAGTCGAGCATTTATGGGTGCAAAACCAGGAAGAGTTCTCTGTCGTGGCAGAGAGAGACTGTATGCCAGGTACAGGATACCTCGCTGATTGTGTATTGCAATAGAGGCAGAAGTGCTGACGTCAGCAATCTGTGTCATTCCAGAGTCACGTGGGAACTCTCTGAGCGGGGCAACATGTGCTCTGCTGGAAGAGCCAGAGGCGATGGACGCTGGGGAAGAAGCAGAGCTCACGCAGCCGGGAAGTGTGGGTTACCAGAAGCTTAAAGTGAGTCTCAGTTCAGTTTTGCTGCTGCTGAAGCACAACGTTTCCCGGGTGTGGGAAGGCTAGAGAGCTTGTGAAATAATTCCACCTGTAACGGATTATGACTGTTGTGTTTCCACACCTCGTGTAGACTGTTGTTCCTGCTTTTGGTGACGTAAATTGTAGGAGACTGGGTTCTCTTCCTCACCTTTAATTTAACAGGGCCTGTTGAATCTTAAAATACGCCGCTGACAGCCTGCTAGTGCTGTTGGCAATGTCTTAGCGGGGTTTGTGCTGGATTGGGGGGTAACAATGTAAGAAAGTAGGATGTCCCTTGTTTTTGTATTGTTATTGTTTAGCTTTTGAAAACACAAAGAGCCTATTGAAAGGATCTGGCGCTATTCTCAACTTGCCGTTGCTGGATTTTTATTTCAGCACGTGTTGCGTATCGCCGCTGCGGTCACTGAGAACTTCAGTGTGTCTCTGCTGCAAAAACTCTACGCTGTGCTGAGTCAGTGCATTTACCACCATCGGGAGGAGAATGACAAAACGCAGTTAGTGGAGGTAAGGTTGGTTTTTCTGTCTTTCAGCACTTTCCGTGGTGCGTACGCCTGTGTAGGGGTGCGCTCTGGACATCACGCTGATTTAGGGTTACTCTTTACTGCTCAGTTGCTGTGCTACAAGGCTTTGTCATTTCAGTCTGGAAGGCATTTGGCCGTATTGCAAACCCGTTTATTTGGCATAATTGCGGGCAGTTCCAGCAGGCAAAGGCTTGAACTTGAAGACAATGGGTCCACCCACACAGCCCTCTCTGAAAGCAGTTCACCTCAGCCTGTCAGTAGTCCTTGTCCAGAAGCCCCTTTTTCGGGGTGGGAGGCTGTGACAGGAGGGTGCTTTGCTCAGTCCGTCGCTTCCTCTTTCTGCCCTTCCAGGCAGTCAGACGTGGTAATCATGCATACAGGAGTCGTTCCGTTCTTGAAAAGCAATGGAGCCTGAAACGGAACAAGAGGCTGAGACTTTTCTCTGGTCTCACCAGAATCTCTTTTCAACTCGAACGGCTCGAGCACCTTTAATTGGACGTAGGGGGAGATCTCTGCCTAGGCCAGTTAAATGCTAACGAGTCAGATTCTCTGAACTTCCTGCAAGAGAGGATTTCCGAGTTGCTGGAACTCGGCAGAAATCCCCCAGAGGTACCGTACCATGGTCGCCGTCAGGCACTGCCAGTGTTGCGACCATGTTGCGGGGTTGGAGATTCGCTCCTCAGATTCAAGATTCTTGAATGCAGGTGTCTTTGAGAATTCTTTATGCCTCTCAGTCTGCCGTAAAAAAAGAGGAAGCCTTTTCTCTTTGGCCCTGAGCATCTCGAGCTCTTCTTCCACACCTGATGAAAAGTCAGAACGGATGCTCTGTTCCGTTTGTGCTACAGCGAGGATTATTGGGATTCGGGGAGGCCGTTCCTGAAAAACCGCACCCTTCTTGCAGCCAGCATACTGATGTGTTTTATCACGAGAAGGCATTTAGTTCTGTTATCTCAGGGCTTGTGATCGATCTTTGGTGGCTTAAGCATGAAGCAGTTCAAGGAAAAGGGACTTCATTGTTTTCTTCAGCCTCACCAACAAACCAGTTCTCCTGTTCAGAGGGAGTGTGCAAGTGTGTCAGGAGGAAGCTCTGCTGTGTGAAGAGAGAGACTTCGAGTCGTTATTCAGAGTGCAGAAAATAGCATTTCCAGCTTTTTGCTGTGGCTTTTCGGAACTGTCTCCTCTTTCTCACTCTTGAAAGCGCTGTGGCTACAAATCCATTGTCTCTCGATACAGACCCACACAGTCTCTCTGGTTTGGGTGTCTGAGGATGCGTTTGAAGCTCGTGGGTATCAAAAGACGACGTGATGGAGGTGGCACGTGTAATTGCTCAAGATGACTAACAATTGTGTGCATGTACAGATTCTTGATTCTTTTAATGAAGAAATAAGCAGGGGTTTTAAACTTGTATTCATGCTGACTGCCAGTGTGTCTCTTTTTCTTCTTAGGCAATGAAGAAAGAAATTGAAGCCTTTGGCTCTCCTCGGTGATACCGGATTTCAGCGTACTTGACTGCTCTGCAATGTTTTCTTCTCATTTCATGTTGTTATTGGTACTTGATTTAATAAAGATTACTTTTGCTTGTAGATTTGTATTAAATAGATCTTCAGTTATATGCCATGGCGTATTACGTAAAGGTGTTTGTGCTGGTTTTGGTCAGGAAAGAGTTCACTTTCTTCCCAGGGGCTGGTAGGAAGCTCTGTTGCTGGATTTGCCCTGGGAAAAGTACTGAGGAGGTGTCTCTTCAGGTGGTGCTGGGGAGTGCTTGCACCAATTCCAGGTCCCTCTCAGCTTCTGATGCTGCAGCTGCGCTCCCAACTGTCTGGCCACAGGCAGTGTGGGGGGGGACACAGTTCAGACAGCCGACCCACACTGAGCGCAGGAGTGTTTCATTCCGCAGCACGTCACGCTTGGCACAGAAGCGGGGAGTGGGCTTGGGGGCCATGACTCCCCTTCACCCTCTTGTGCTCTCTAACACTCTGCTTTGGTAACTCCTGTGCTGGCTCGTTTGTGAGTGAGCTGGTGGGTCTGTGAGTTTTCCTGGTTGTGCTGTCACTGCCAGGGCTCGCTGGGCCTCTGCCGTGATGGCCCTCGGGCTCCAGCATTTGAAGGCAGTGGCTATAGACAGCTGTGACTCTCACTTCTTGGCACCTGGATTTGCATAGGTGGATTACACAGAAGAATTGCCCTCACACCTCCAAGGGACCTAACTGCTGCCATGGTTCTGCATCAGAAACCAGCAAGACCTCAGGTGCAGTGCTTTGCATGCCTGTGAGCCAGAGAGAATGACAAGAGGGGTTTGGACCAGATCTCACAGGTTGGGCTGGAGCCCGTGGGCCTGGGACCGTGTCTCACCTATGCTAGGGTGTGGTTAAAATGCCTGGCCCCATGTCCCACCTATGTCAGGCTGTGGTCTGAAAGGCGCTGGAGCCGGCGGCGGCGGAGGCCCCGCCCCTTCCCGGCGGGCAGCGGCGGAAGGGCCGGCGCAGCGCGCGCCGCCGAGCCAATCCCGCGCCGCCCAAGCAACGGGCGTTGGCTCCGGTTTTTGCGCGCCTCAAGTGCGGTGAGGGGAGCGGCGGCCGGGCGGGGAGCGGCCGCGGGCGTCCGCGGCGGGAGGCGTTGCGGCGGAGCCGCCGTGGTGCTCGGGGCAGGCGCAAGGCCAAGAGATCCGGGGGAGAGGGCGGCGTGCGAGCGGAGCGCGGGCCGTGGCGGTAAAGCTGGTAGCGGGGCCGGCACACCGCCCCCCGCTTGAGTCCGCCATGGTGGTTCTGCGGGGCAGCGCCGCCCGGCCGGCCGGCCCGGCGGCCTGCGACGGCAGCCGCCTCCGCCCCGTCTTCGAGCTTATGGACTCCAGCTCCGAGTTCGTCTCCTTGGAGCCCCCCGTGCTCGGGAGCCGTCGCGTCTGGGCGCGCTGCGGGGCCGCCTTGGCCGCCGCCAGGGCGGCGGGATGCAGAGGGACCGGGAGAGTCGGCGAGGCCGTAAGTAGCGGGCGGGGGAATCGGCGGGCAGCGGGTGCGCTGAGCGGGAGCTGTTGGGGGGGTGAGGGGGGGAGCTGGGGAAGCCGCGTGTCCGCGTAGAAGCAGCAGAGAGCGGTGTGACGGGGAGGGAGAAGCAGGGCAAGAAGGAGTATTGACGGCGAGTGCCTACAGCTGCGGCCGGTGGTGTTGTCGCCTGTGCAGAAGGCGGTTGGGGTGGGCCGCCGCAGCCGTCCGGGCACAGCCGCAGCCCTCCTCGCCGGTTGTGGTCACCCTGCAGCTAAAGGGGGGCTGGGCACAGCCCCTGGCGTGGGGGAGCAGTGACAGCGTGCGGGGAGACAGGGCCCGGGTTGCCCTGTGACTCGAGAACTTTCTGCCTGGGCCTGTGGTTTGGCGTGTGTCCTGTATTTCCCCTTCCTCGTTTATTTGGATTAAGCTTGTTTCCTACAAAGTTACCTTGGCAAGACCTTAGAGGCCGCTTGAGTTGTGGTAACGCTCGTACAAGGGTGCTCCCTGGTTAGATGGCAAAAGTGCATGTAAAGCAGCTCTCCCCACAAAATGTATGGGACCTGTAACTGTCTGCCAGCTGGTCTGAAGTGCCTGTGAAGTGCTGCTCAGTCAGGTGTCTACAGGTGCTGCTTGGGGGGCTTTAAAAGCAAAGCTGTGGTTAGACATCAGGACTAGCTTGTGCTTAATTCAAGCACATGTATGTCTCACTTAACACGTTGAAATTCTTGCTTAAGCTTCCTATAATTTTAACCTACCCTAGTCGACAAGCGACAACTGAAAGGATTCTAGAGGATGTGAAACAGTCCGTGCTCTCTGGATTTTCTATCTAGACTATCAATGCGTGTCTGCTGTGATGTGTGAACCGTGTCACTTGGAGAAGTTGACTGTGTTCAGCGTAGCCTTCAAAAGCTAAAACTCTTCTCTGCTTTTCCCAGGTCCGGTTCTTCTGGCTGTAAGGGTGGTTGTTTGGGTTTCTTCCTTTCTTTCCTTGTCCTTTTTCCAGACTGTTCCCACGCTTTGAGGCATGGAGTCATTCTTCCTTAATTTGTAGGATAGAAATTTGTCTCTGCAGAGACAATGCAGAGATGCCGGAGATGAGAGAGATGATGATGCAGGTGCTAGCCTCTTTCCTATCTTGTTGAGGTGCAAAAACTTGATGTTGGCAGCTTTTGCAGTTTTATTGATCTCGGCAGGCAATTTCCCTCTAGTTATTCAGCTTATTTCGTCCACAGAGACTAAGGAGCATATGGCAGAAGGTGTCAGGTAAAGTGGGAGCTGGCGGGTTTATCCTCTTCCAAGTTTCCAGTGCCAAGGAGTCCCGTGGCAGGTCCAAAAGGGTTACTGTCCCTTTGGAAGCTGTGCACGTGCAGGTCTCTAACCCTGGTGTAACTCGCCAGGCTGAACAAGAGTGTCATCTCGTCCCCTGTATTTGAGGGCAGTTTGCTGCCGAGTTCCCTTTCTGTGTGGGCCAGGTGGGAGCTGGCACATTTCCAGGTAAGCCTTGAGGCTCCTCTGTTTGCGGACCTCGGCCTCAGAGCTCACGGCCTTGTTGCCTCGGCATATTTATCTGTTCTGCTACTACTTTGGAGCTACTTCCTCCGAGCTATGGGGTAGCTAAGCACGGGTTTTGTAAAAAACCAAAAAGCTTCTTAGAAGCAATTGCTAATCCCTTCCTGTAGCATGAGAAAAGTAACAAAATCGGGAATGTTTTCAAAATTTGAGATACTTTCCAAAGTTCTTTCACCCAGTTGTCTTCTCTTTCCAGTTGACCCATTGGCTGCTTCCGAGTGCCACTTCTTGAGTGTGTTTCTTCAGCCTGACAGGGTTGGTAAGAGTTAGTTACTCTTGCTCTGCTGGCAGCTTGCTAGAGGTAACCTAATGGTTCTTGCTGTCTGCCACCTCAGCGACCTGGGATGTCTCCCTACAGACGAAGCACGGGCAGAGTTCGCAATGTGCAACGTTGCTGCGTTGCCTCATTTGAGCCAAGACTAACGTAAAAAGACGGTACAGAGGGTAAAGAATATCACGAGCGTTGTATTGCGAGCATTGTGGTAAAAATAGAGTTAAGGAGCAAACGAGTGCGAAAGTGTACATAGCAAGGTTTCCCAGGTCACTCTGCTGGGTTTCTTCCAGCGTCTGTGCTGACATCGTCCAGGTGTGTGTTCTTCTTTGAGTCTGGGATTTGGCCCGCAGACTTGTGAAGCGTATTCCTGCAGCCATCTTTTCGCTGATGTGGCAGCCCTGTAAGATTTCTCCCAAGGAACATGTATTTCTAGATGAATGAAGTAGGAATGTGCAAAGCAGCGGTTATAACTCGTGTCTCTTGGAGTTTAAGCAAGCAAAATCTTGCCGAGTTGGTGCAAGGTGGGAGTCCAATTTCACAAGTGATCATGTTATTTAGAAATAAAGCCTCTGTGCTGGGTTCAGTCAGGAAAGAGTTAACTCCCTTTCCTGTGGTTGCTGGACGCTACTAGAAAATAGTGATGAGGCCTCAGCCGGTGCTGGGGAGGGCCTGTACAGAATTCAAGGTCTTTCTCCGCTTCTGCTACGGCAGCTGCGTTCCCAGCTCTCGCTGTCTCACGAGCAACGTAGGGGAGACAGTCCGGAGACCTGACCCCGACTGACCAAGGAAGTGTTTCCTTCCATAGCAGGTCATGTTCCGGGTCTTGGGCGGGGAAGGGTCCGGTAGCCATTACTCTCTCCCTTCCTCGTCTACTCCCAGGCACTTGCTGACCATCCCTGCCTTAGCTGCTCTGCCAACTCCTGTGCTGGCTCGTTTGTGAGGGAGTTGGTGGGTTTGTTTAGGGTTCCTGGCTGTGCTGTCGCTGGTAGGGTTCGTTGGGAACCTGCTGCGATGGCTCTCGGGCTGCGATGGCTCTCGGGCTCTGTGGGTCTGGCTCTCACTACTCAGCACCCGGTTGTGCATTGGTCAGTGGGTGGTGAGCAACTGTATCGTAATTGTATCATAGGGTTTATTTTCTGTTATTTGAATTATTTATTATTAGTAGTATTTGTATCCGTTGATTGCGATTTCATTAGTAACTCGTTTTTATCTCCAATTTACAAGCTTCCTTCTTTGTTTTTCCTCCGATTCTTCCCCTCCACTGGAGGAGGGGAGGGGCATTTGTGAGAGCGGCTTCCTGGTGTTTTGCTGGACGGAGTGAAACCATGACGCCTGTGCAGTACCTGGTTTCCAACCCTCCTTAGCCCAGCCTCTCAGCCTAGCTGTGCTGGCTTGGTGCCTGTTAGCAATGGTGCAGGCTGTGAGGAGGTGTCGCCCCTTCTCCCCTTGCTGGCACTTGGACCTCTGTGACCCAGGACACGGTTGGAAATGCCATTCAATAAATGCAGAAGAGGCCAGGGCAGACTGTGGTGATCGGTGTCCCGCAGTGAGTTGCCTTCTGGGCAGGGTCCCTCCCTTGGTCTCTTAGGTGACCCCTAAGGCCTCTTTTGCCTGTTGCCCCCGAGGGGTCCCTTACCCTGGAGGCAGTGCTTGGGCTGACTGATGGCCTTGCCATAAGTGGGGCCAGGCTGCTCCCCCAGTGCTGATAAAGGCCACCTTCCGGAAGGAAATCTTTTCATGTCCCTCCAAATGGGGTCCTAAATGGAACAGGCAGGAGAAAAACTCTCCTAACTGGGCTTTAATAGCAGGACATGCAAGGTCAAGCTTGAGTGCTCCTCTGAACCAATACTGAAATCAAAGTTGGGGTTGTTTTCATGAAGCACTAAGTTTACATGAAAGACTTTGCTGCAATCATTTTTTCGAAGGATATTAAGCTCCAGTTGTCCGTAAGAAGAGTGTGGCAGCGGAGAGTTTTAGCTTTGAAAGCTGTTTTGGTTTGTTTTTTTTTAATTCTTTCTGAGAGCTGCTACTTGGTGCAGAAGTGGTTGAAGGCTTACCTGCTGGTAGTTGCACACGATCAAGTATGGGGAGTTACAGAATAAACCAAGTATGGGGAGTTACAGAATAAACCAAGTATGGGGAGTTACAGAATAAACCAAATATGGGGAGTTACAGAATAAACCAAATATGGGGAGTTACAGAATAAACCAAATATGGGGAGTTACAGAATCAAGTTGCCTGAATGACAGAGAGTTTCCTTCTTAGCTCAACACATGGCTCAAATCAGGATGTTCTTATTTCCTTCTTTCCCTAGGAATTTTCATCTAGCAAAACCGAATGCCTTGGTGGACGCCGTTTGGAATCAATGAGAAAAAACATGCTGCCTTGTTCAGACTGTAGCTTGGACAAAAGCCTGGCAATGCTACGTGCAAATGTGAATTGAAGACACTTTACGAGGTATCGTATTTCCAGAGGTCCAGTCTCTGTTCATTTGGTAGGATTAAAAGGAAGAGAGAAAGCACGCATAATGAGTCACGTCAAGGCAAACCGAGAGGTAAAAATCTGCAGGGGAATAGGATGATGTTATTGTCAGTGCCATCTATCTGTCTGGGAGCTAGAATCCCTCTTTGTAGGAAAAGTCTGTTGGTTGTCTAAAAATAGGCATCTTTTCCCAACTCCATTGAAATCTCTCTTCTGCTTTGGTTACTGAGATGTTACGTGCAGTACTGAGCGTTCAAGTTCAGCAGGTGAGGAAATCTATGTCCTTGTAGAACTGCCTGTGGCAGGCAGCAGAGCTGGGACTGGACTCGTCTGTGTGGTCCACAGGCTGTTGTGTGCTGTGGATCGCTGGATTATAAACTTGGTCAGGTTCCCTGGTCTTGATGGGGAACAATACAACACCTCTGTACAAGAATCCTAACAGAGTAACTCTTTTCTCCCTTCTCTGCCCTCTTTCTTAACGTAGGCAGTTGGCAAAGCTGAAATCAGACCAAAGCTGAATCAGACCAAAGCTGAAATTAGCCTGTTGCGTTTGGTCTCTGTTTACCCTGCCTCCCAAAAGTTCTGAACTCATCAACCAAAATCAGCTGGAGTTGTGAGCATAGCTATCTCAGACAGTGAATTTCCTGTGAGTGTTAGGAAAGGAGGAAGGTACACGGAGGAGAAGATGCTCTGAATTCTTTCCGGGCTGGGGGAAGCTGCAGCATCAATTCCAGCCTGCTCTTGGGCCTGGAGAATCTGTTTGTTATCTTGGGTTTTGTTGTGACATGGGTTTGCTGGAGTGTGCAGGACACAAACTGAAAGCCGTCCTTGCAAATAGGAGGGAATATTGCAGTCTGATGTGTGAGGTCCAGAGTAATGTAGTTCTGAGGCTGACAAACCCCCTGACGTGGGGAAGGTGTCGCTGAAGCTCAGCGGTTTACTGCTTTACTTGCCTGGCCGGGGAGACAGCATGGTCAGGCAGGTGGTTTTCCCAGGGTGAGGCTCATCTCTTGCACTCCAGCTAGCAAACTACCACGAAGCCGCTCTCACAAATCCCCCTCCCCTCCTCCAGTGGAGGGGAAGAATCGGAGGAAAAAGAAAGAAGGAAGCTCGTAAAATTGAGATCGGAACTGTTTACTAATTAGACCTAAATCAATAGATACAGATACTACTACTAATAAATAATTAAAATAGTAGCAAATAAAACATATGATATGATATATACAACTATGATACAATATGATACAGTTTCTCACCATCCACTGACCAATGCACACCCAGATGTTGAGTGATGAAAATCAGACCCAGAGAGCCCAAGAACCACAGCCCCAGAGCGATCGCAGCCCGAGAGCCGCGGCCTGAAGGCCGGAGCCCGGGAACTAACGCAGCAGATTCCGAGCGAACCCTGTCAGTGATAACACAGCCAGGAAACTGAACAACCCACCAGCTCCCACACGAAGGAGCCAGCCCAGGAGTTAACCCTCCTGCATTAGCTGCTTTGCTAGCAAGTGCCTGGGAGTAAACGAGCAAGGGAGTAAGGGAGAGAGAGAAGGGAAGAGTAATGGCTACCGGACCCCCTTCCCCACCCCAGAGGCCGGAACATGACGGACTGTGGAATGAAATACTGCCTTGGTCAGTCTGGGTCAGCTACAGTATCCAAAGCGGACAAAAGCCCTTGAGTTCAGTACAGGCCATCCCCAGCACCAGCTGAGGCCTTAGCAATGTTTTCACTTAGCATCCAGCAACCTAGTTCCCTGGCAACCTAGTTCCCTGGCAACCTAGTTCCCTAGCAACCAGAATAAAGGGCGTTAACCGTTTCGTGACTGAACCCCAGCACACCTTGGAATGACACACAGAAGCAAGCTTGGTGCTGTGAGGCTGCTTGCTGGCAACTGGGAAAATCCGTTATTTCCAGGCAGTGTCCTGCCGATCACGGGCTACAGGAGGGAAGGGGCCTGAAATGCACTTCATGTGTAGTGATTCAGGTTCTAACTGTGCCCTACTGTCTCGCTGACTTCTCTTAACTGTTGTAATGCTAGTGCAGGTAAGGACCCTGTGGCAAAGGGTGCTGTGTGGTAAATGCTGGGCAGGTCTTTTTTTAAAGCAGGCAAGCGTTTGAGTTCTCTGCTCTTTGGGAGTTTATCTGGAGACGTTTCTTATCTCCTAGATCTGTTGAAGTCACGAGGTAGAAAATTGAAGCGATGCACGTTTAAACGGTGTACTAAAAACGTGCCTGTTAAGAGACTTCCCACCTAATTTAAAAAAACCCAAACCCCTGTGAGATACCTAAGGTGTTTTTACTCCATTGGTGTAGAATTGTATGTGTTGCTTTGACTTTTCCAGGAAGTAGTACACAGGTTGTGTGTTTGTTTTCATCAGGTTGGCTTTTGAGTCTCTTACAAAGTTACTCTACAAGTCACACTTTTGAGTAGGTAGTTTAAACATAAGTAAGTGGAATGCTGCAGTCGCTGCAGTAACTTGTAATTCAGGCCTTGAAGAACAAATGGATCCATGTTTTACTAGAGCAACGGTGAAATGAAGGGGATAATGTATTGTCGGTTTCAAAATATTGTATATATGAACTCATTTTAGTGACCAGAGCACTGAAGACCAGAGCTGATGTAAAAGCTGCAGCACAAGGCCGTGAAGAAAGTGAGGATTCGGAGGTCCGCCGAAGGTGCAGGCTTGGGCAAAGTCATGACACCCCTACAAATCAGTCTGCTTTGTTTGACACACTTCTAACCAAGTAAGTGGGTTTTTTTTCGTCGCCAGGCAATGCTCCTAAAATAAACTGTATTAGCAAAGCTTTGTCTATGGCATAATATTGTCCAGGGACTTTCTTCTTCTTTTGACAGCAGCAACAGGTATTGGTCTTGCTGGCAGCGAGAGCGAAATGTCTTTAGTGGCGAGGCTGAAAATTCCTTAAGTTATGTGATGTTTTCTGAAAGGTTTGGGAGGTGTAACAGCAGTGGGGTATGTTTCCCAGTGTATATAGTCGTGGAAAACCAACAGGAAACTGAAGTTACAGTTAAGAGAAGAAGCAGCAGCCTGTGGTCTGAGGAAGGCTGTGAACTAAAAATGACTTAAGGCGGTCATGCAGAGCAGCTTAAGTGCTCTTAAAAACTGCCCTAATTTCTTTCTCTTCTCTTCTCTTCCTGTGATCTTCAGAATTCTTCTTTTCCTTCTTAAAAGAGGGGGTTTTTTACTGTGCTCGGCCAGAGGGGAAACAAACCTGCAAACGGTGTATGTTTGCCAGCGTTGAAACGCTTGGTCTTACATCTCTCTGAAAAGTCAAGGTTTGACTGAAATTTGAAGTGGTGTTTAAAACCTTGGCTAGTAAAATGTCGTACTGATCACAGGTACTGTTTGAAACGGGTGGGGTTTGTGTTCGTCTTTGCCTATCTTTGCTCTTCGGTGTCCACTTTTGATCTTAGTACTGCAGAAGCAGTCTTGCAAAACGTGGACGACATGGAGGAGGTTCGTAGACGGCGAGTGATGGTAGACCTCAGGGTGTTCCACGATGCAGAAGTGGCTATTGATTTATTTTCTTGGTTTTTTTCTAAGTAGAGTAATTCACGTAGGGAAATCAATTGTAGTTTTGTCGTAGCTGAAATAACTTCTGGCAAAAAATCGTGTAGTCTAAAGCAACATTTGGTTTTGCTCTCCACTTAAAATGGAACGTCTGACTGTTACGGCCATGCTACACATCCATTCTAAGGGTGGACGAAGCGTCTTCTTCAGAAAACATGAAATAGCAAGGATACGCTGAAATACCTGTCCTCTGCTAAGCGCTCTGAATTGCCTTCTGATTTTTGAATAGCCCCTGTTGCCAAACAGCTGTCTCAGGGCTTGGGTTTTCACTTGAAATCGCTATAAACCCCAATGAATTGATGTCAGCTATAGCTGTGTGTTTGTTCCTGTGCCAGCCTTGCCTGTGAGATGAAGTAGTCCTCTGTCCCTAGAGGAACTGAGGTTACAATTATACACAGCAATCAAATTTCCTCCGGTTTAGTCTTGCTCCGTTGAATCAAGTTTTCCTGAAGTGCCTGTCATTCAAAAGGACGGTGGTTTTTAAACATCTTCACAGTCTGCTTTCACAGTTTTTTGTTTAGATCGTAATTTCTTCTTCTTAATAAATTAAACCAGAATTGTCCGTAGTACTTTGTTCACTCTCTCGCAAATGCCAGTATGAATTTTCTTTTGTCGACTAGGAATTGATTTTATTTTTCTGGGTTCTGCCACACTCTTGTCTTCTGAACCTGTGATTAATTGATAACACTGGGGTTTGTATCTGGACCAGTATTTAACTCTCACACGTCCTAAATCCTGGTTTAGAGCAGAACTTCTTGTTACGGACCCTGGGTGCCAAAATGATGTTCCTATTCTCTCCTCCTGTACCTTAATGGAGCCTTTTGTGTACTGAGAGTGCCTTGATAATGTTAGTGTAGAGGTGCCCGGTATGCCCCTGTCAGGTTTGCTGTGTATTTGTGACTGCTCTTTCTTCTTTCTTTGCATTAGGAAAACCTCAACATGTGCTCCAGAGAAGAGGAAGGAATGCAAGGAGGTGCCAAAGAAATGGCTGATAATAAAGGTGGTTGTCTTTTCGATTTTCTTTACTATGCTGTAGCCAAAGCCCTTGTGTGAAACAATTGAGAGGAGCTGAAGTGTTGGGTGGTTTTCATCAATGACGGTCTGTGTTGCCGTTGCCGTGACAAGCCATAGTCACGGGCCCTAGGGCTGTACTGCCATGAGCTTGGAGCAGGTGTTCAGCGGGAAGGGGAGGGGAGAAAGTGCTTTTCCAAAACGCTTAGACGATGAAAGGGAACAGAGGGCTGTGGACAGGTTGGAATACAAAGAAACGGATGTATTCCTCCGAATGAGAGTAAATAACAAGGAAGGACTGTCTGAAATAGTGGCTTTCATAGGAGCTGCAGCTTAGCTAAGCAAGAGGGTAGAATTATTGTTCCTGAGACGGAGGAGAAGTCACGCCGCCGTTTCAGTGAGGGCAGAACAGTGTGTGCTGCTCTGTGCTTTGTAATTTCTGGAATGTGTTTTGCATACATTGGTCTGAAGCTTTTGCAGGTTTTGAGATCTGTTGTGTCCTTAACATGAAGGTAATGGTAAAAGCGATAGCATCTGTATAGTGCATTTTGAATGTAATAGCATGTGCACCAGGGCCGAAGCAGTTTGATGTTACGTCAGTATGCAGGGGTTTAATGTTACGCTGATGTCCCGTAGTTTTATCAGAAGAAAGCGAGGACAGAGAAGATGAGGCAAACGGCCGAAACCGTTACGACTTCCGAGAGAGGAAAGCTGTTGAGCGCTCTCGAGCTTCCTTGAAAAGTAGGTTATGTGGACAGTTTGTCTTAAGAGCTTCTTTCTTACATAGAAGGTGTTGGGGTTTTTTTAATCAAAATGAATTTCTTGCCCACATTCTGCAAGTAAATTTTATCAAAGCATTTATCCTGTGAACATTCTGTTTCTTTGCCATTTGGCCTAGGTATTGCTGTTTTCCAGTCAAAGAATGACCTAGGAGTTCTTGAAAGAATATTAATGAAACAGACTTGGTAACCTTGTGTTTGTCCATTCCCCTGAAAAAGCTGGTGTGTTTCTTCACTTCTCCTGGGCACTGATTTAACTCCCTCCCCCCCAGTCACTTGAAACTTCCCCTGAAATTAGAGATGGGCGAAACATGGTATTTTCTGCCTCTCCCACTCTCCTGGTTTGCCTTAAACTCGTTTGTAACGTTCTTCTAAATTCTTTGCTTTCAACAGAACCAAAACGGCGCAAGACACCTTATTCACGTCAATCTCCACCTGTCCGCCAGAGAGCTTCGTCTAGCAGTAGGCAGTCACAAGGCCCTTGCTGCAGGAGAAGTAAAAGGTTGGTGTATGGGTAGTGGTAGTTCTTATTTATCAGTAGTGCTGTCCGTCACACTCGGGTGAATAATGCTTTCAAGGGGTTTTGGATTGGTGGTAATTACAGGTTAATAGTGTGATCATTGCTGTGGTAGTCGGAGGGCGTAAAGAAAAACATTGCAGGGGAGACTCTACTTTTTATCAGCCATTAGATTTTTTTTTTTTCTTTTGAAAGGGCAGTATTTGTGGTCACTGATAAGGTGACTGTGGGTGTGGCAGCTGCAATTGTGAAAGTGAATTTCTTTTGTTGTGGAATTGAAGGCAGAATGTCCTTCTGAAAAATCTTAACTATTTAAGCAGAAAGCTTTAAGGTTAATGAAATTGGAGAAGAGGGGAGGGAGGAGTTTACTGAGGAAGTTTGTGCTCATTTCCAAGGTGGTCTGTGGTCACTTGAGATGGTTATAAATGCAGAAATCTTCTGGCTGCGTCTTAATTGAGAAAGCACCTTTTTCCTTCTCCCGAATTTGTGTCAGGTCTCTCCCACCAAACTTGCAGACAGACGACTTGCAGGGAATCCACAAGGATCGAACGCAAGTTGGAGCAAGTCTGGCCGGGGCTGATGGAACAGATGGTTTGGTAAGTATTTTTTAGTTGGTGGTGCCAGTGGGATGTTTCCGGTGTCCGTGAAAGCTTGCGATACCGTGCCGTGCAGAGCTGCCTTGGGTTGCAGTTTGAAAACTGCCCAGAACGTTCCCTTTGTGCTGACATCATTTCTGATGGAACCTCATCGAGGTTCCAGCTTTCTTTAACATACATAATGCGTTCTGCTGCATTTGTCTTTAGGTGCGGTTTGACAGCGTGGGTGGTCTTTCTGAACACATTTCAGCTTTAAAAGAGATGGTGGTTTTTCCATTGCTTTATCCAGAATTCTTTGAGGGATTCAAAATTCAACCTCCAAGGTAACAGACGTTGTTTAAACCTAAAACTTCTCATTCTCCCTTTTGCAGGAGAATAGTCAGCTGTGCTATCACTGTGTTTCCGTGCTTCAGAATATACTCAGCAGTGTTGGTGGGGGTTTTTAGCAGTAATAACAAAGGAGTTTCTTAAAACTGGATAGCATCTAGAACGTGTCTCTTCCCAAGTACTCAAGTATCGGTTTTATAATTGACAGGACCTGCAACTAGAGCCTTGCACTGTTTGCTGTGCTTGGGCTAAAGTAAGAATCTGTTGCTAAATGAGTTCTGCGTTATGAAATTACTCGAGATGTAATTGTTAGCTTTCTATGTTCTTGGTCAGCCAAACTCCCTCGTGGTCTGCTGAAATATGACCTTAAATTCCTTGCTTTCAGTAACTTTATTAACGGAAAGAAAATCTTTCCCCGTTCCACTTCTTTATTCCTTGAGGTACTCTTGGAAACAGCAGTTTTTCAAGCTGCTGGCTCTATTTATCTGGAAGTGTGGAATACCCTGGCAGTTTCAGGCTTCCTCCTCGTTTCTTCCCAGCAACGGTTGGTCTGGGAGACCAGATGCAGTAACCTAAAGCTCGTAAGGGGGAATAAAATGCTCTAGTCTCAAATGTTGCCTTTTGTGAAACCAACCGTGAATACGCGCTGTGCCACTGGAGAATGAAGTGTCGATTCCTCCGTTGGCCCAGTCTCAGGTTCTGCACTGAAGTTTGTTCTCGTTTGGCTCCACTGAGCTGCGTCCCCCCCTGTTAGTTTGGAAGTGTCCTTGTGGGACGCTACGATCTTTTCGCAAGGTTTTCTACATCTGCATGACGCCCTTTATTCCTTTGGTTTACTGCCTCGTTGAATTGTGTAGGAACAGAAATCTTCCATCTGTTTTGACTTCACTGCCACTGCAGCTGTTACCGATAGCTTACACACAGAGCGTTTTGGTTTAGGGCTAGAGGTTGTCGTAGGTACTTTTGTATGATGTTTTTTCTGATGGGAATGTCTGTCTTTAATTGCAGGGGCTGTATTTTCTATGGTCCACCAGGGACTGGAAAGACACTGGTGGCTCAGGCACTTGCTAATGAATGTAGGCAAGGTGACAGGAAAATAGCCTTTTTCATGAGGAGTGGGGCCGACTGCCTGAGTAAATGGGTGGGAGAATCTGAACAGCAGCTTCGCTCGTTATTTGATCAGGTAAGGTTGAAACGTGCTGTGTGTTCTGTCCAAGTTATAACTGTAATTTTCTGTGGTCAGTACTTTCCAGGAAAACTCACTTTCTGTTTTGTCAATTCCTTCCACGGGAATGGGATTATCAGTGTTTCTTTTTTCCATAGTTTTCTCAGGGCCTTGAAATCTGGAGAAGTATTGGGAAAGATTATTAAAACAAATGAGAGAACCTCACAAAGCAACCCCCAACTTCAAAACAAAACAAACACCCCCCCCCCCTCCCCCAACCCAACCCCCAAACAAACCACAAAAAAGGCAACCAAAGAACCCAGCCACAAACAAGGCTGCAGGAGGCAAGGGATGGTGGCGTTAGATCAGAGGGAAGCAGGTTCAGGCTGGAACTGTGGTCATTTAAATGCATCCCAGAAGCTTGCTTCCAGCGCCTGTAATTGAATTCAGTGCCAGCTCAGTTCTTGGTGGTTGCCAAACAGCTGTAAAAACTGCTGGTGTGATTTGTTTCCTGTCACCCCCTCTCAGTGGGTTGACAATAGGCTGCCGTCTTCTGTTACTCGTGCCGCTTACTTCATTTGCTCCGAGATCCCTGGTGCTGCTCTGAAAAATCTGGTTCCAGGGACTTCCCAACCATAACACTTTTCATGCGTTTTCTCTTGCAAATAGCGCTGGTTTACCTCTGTTGCCATCCCTGTGGTTTCATTTTAGGCCTACCAGATGCGACCTTCAATTATCTTCCTCGATGAGATCGATGGCCTCGCTCCTGAACGGTCCAGCAAACAAGACCAAGTGTACAGGTAGTACCCTTTTTGTTTCTGCACAGCAGCTGCTTGATCTTTGTGAAAAGATGACCGCGACCTATTGAACGTTCTGTGACACCTTCATTTCTCCTGTAAACTAGTCGTTCAGTGCTACTAAATTTCAGATGAGTTTTAAACAAGAATTGCAAGCCATTCGCTAAGCCTGATACCAGCCCCAGGTCTGTGTTACCTTATCTATTTCTTTATGTCTCGAAATGAGTCTTTCGCTAATCAGCATCTCGTCAAGAAAAGCTTGTCCTTTTTGCGTGGTCGCTGGAGAAAAGGCCGTGTAGAACATAACAGAACTTACTGAAATGAATGAAAATTCTGGGTTTTTTCTATCAGCTCTATTGTAACAACGCTTCTGACGCTTATGGATGGCCTAA